>JASAUF010000375.1:6045000-8626638 GCA_030180095.1 Magnolia changhungtana
ATGCCAAAAATGAACCATATCAAATGTTCAAGTGGGCCGAAAATGTGATAATTGAACGTCCACAGTTGAAATAATCGTGGGCCACAAAATTTTTGAATCATGCTAATATTTGTGTTTTCAGTTCATCCTAGTAGTAATGACGTTATTAACGGTATAGATGGCATGTAAACATCACTGTTGAACCCAGGTAGGTTTCAACGGTGGGAATTTCCCTATCCACATTTTTCGCTAGTACATCACACTTGAGCTTTGGTTACCGTTCAATTTTGGTATCATGTCCTAACATGAACTCACAATGGATGGATGGAGGGGATTTCTCACAAACATCACGGTGGGCCCCACCTGGGTTCCCAATGTAGGAACTTCATGTGGAAGGCTTTTGCAGGAAATTTGTGTCCTTCACCTCGTATTACGTCGTAAAAATCGGAAACGGATTGCCTACTCCTTGCCACTAGCCCGGTGGCTAGCGTTCGGTGCTCTTTGGGCTCCACCATGATGTATGTATTTCATCCATGCCGTTCATCCATTTTAAAAGATCATCTGAGTGGTTGATCCCAAAAATAAGAAAGATAAATATCAGGTGGACCACACCACAGGAAAACAATAGTGATTGAATATCCACTATTAAAATCCTCCTAAGGCCCACTGTATTGTTTATTTGACATCCAATCTGTTGATTAGGTCATACAGACCTAGATGAAGGGAAAAAAACAAATATAAGCTTGATCTAAAACTTTTATGGCCCCCAAAACATTTTTAATGGTCCATGCTTATTCAACACTGTTTCCCATAATGTGGTCCACTTGAGATTGGTATATACCTCATTTTTTTAATCTCGTATCCTAAAATAATCTAGAAAAATAGATGGACGGCATGGATCAAACACATACATTATGGTGGAACCTACATAGCACCGACCAACAGTCATTGGGGGGAGTAACCCATCTGTTTTCATTAAAATTGGGAGCGAATCATGTGAGACTAGGGGTGTACACGAGTCGATCCGAGTCGAACTGGGCTTAACCTGGCCCGTCTCGGTCACAAGCCACACCCTGCCCAAACCTGACCCATCTTGGTCACTGGGCCAACATGTCCAGCCCGAACCCGGTCCGATCAGCAATTGGGTGAGTTCGCGCCGAGTTCGGGCCAGTTTCGAACCTTACAGCAAGTTCATGGGAATGGCTTTGACAGGTAATCCGCGTCCCGTTACAAGGTCCTCGATCAACGGTTTAGATAGTTGAACTATAGACTCCACAAAAAATCTAACTAGTCAGGACATTATAATTCTTTTTTGTATTTGGATGAATCTAGGTCATTCAAGTTATATGTCTGTGAGGTGGATGAGTCACTGTCACTTCAAAAATGGGCGGGGAACTATCCCAGAAGGGTAAAGGGAAAAGGGACAGGTAGGGTTTTGAATATATATATATATATAGGGAAAAGGTACTATGTGCTCGACCTCATGATAAGCTCTGGTGAGGTCGAGCTGTGTGGGCCCCACCGTGATGCGTTTCGACCATCAACACCGTGCATTTGATGGGTCCTCTTTAAATTATGGGATATCCCAAAAATCAACCGTATACAGAACTCAGGTGGGCCATAACATCTAAAATTATGTGAAGACACCATTAAAACATATAAAAGCACTTGGTGGGGCCCACCTGAGTTTTTCATGCGCTTGAAACTTGGTCTGAACCCTCATTCAAGTGGGACACACATAATGGATGGGCTGGATTTGCAGACCACATCTCAGTGGGCCCTCAAAAATGGTTATGAATGTTTTAATGGTGCACGACCCCTCTCCACTTTTGTATGTGGTGTGGCCACACAAGTCACGAATTGACTTGATTTTTGAGACCTAGGCCCATGATGTAATGGTGCATCTGACTGATGGGGTAGATGATCGAAACGCATCATGGTGGGGCCCACACATCTCAACCTCATGGGATGGACTCGTGAGGTCAAGCGCATAGTCCCTTCCCCCCACACACACACACACACACACACACACACACACACACACACACACCACTTGACCAAGTCAGGCCGGGTCGGGCCGAGTCGGGTTTCGGGGTAGGTCGGGCCGAACTGGGACCTATCCGAACTCGGCCCGAACTCAGTTTCGGGCTGAAGAAAATGGCCCGTCTCGACCCAAACTCAGTTCCAAGTTGGGCAAAGTCGAGCAAGTTAACTGGGCTAGCCCGGTTTCTGTACAGTCCTATGTTAGACCCAGTAGTGGTCTTGCTATCCTCACAACCAGGGATTGAGGCAGAGGATAGCAAGTTGCTGCCCATTCCCGGATCTTACGGAGAATGGAGATACCATGATGTATGTGTTGCATCCACACCGTCCATCCATTTGTAGAGATCATTTTATGGCATGAGCCAAAGAATGAATCAGATCCAGAGCTTAAGTAGACCCCACCACAGAAAACAGTGGAGAGAGTGACACTCACCATTAAAAACTTTTTAAGGGCCACAAAAGTTTTTGATCAAGCTAATACTAGTGTTCTCCCTTCTTTAATGTCTATGTTAACTTATGAACAGGTTGAATCTTAAAGAAATATCTCCTAAGGTTTCAACCGTGGGTGTCTCTGTCCCTATTATTTTCTGTGGTGGGGTCCACTCTAGCTTTCGATCTGCTCATTTTTTCTCATGTCTTAAAATAATCTCTAAAAATGGATGGACGGTGTTGATACAACAAATACATCAAGGTTGGCCCACAGAACTTGGTGACGTCACTTTAAGTCTCACCGCTGAACTTGGCAGTAGCTAATCCGCGTAGCTCTACATGTGTGTACATGTGTGTTGGAGAGAGTCATTTTTTACAAGAAATCTCTCTCTCAATGCAACTGAATCCCAACGTTCTCGTCATCTCAAGGCTTATACAAAGGCTTGCATATAATATCTTTGCGGTAGGTGCCCAGGAGACCACTACTATATATATATATATATATATATATATATATATATATATATATATATATATATACTCCCACACAAATTGTCTGAATTAATGCTAATTAATGTTAATGAATGATGCCCATGCAAAAAGATACTTTAAAGAGGAAAAGGATTTACTGGCTTGGGATGGCTACACCACGGTGTTCATGTAAAATTCACCCCATCGATTAGCTAAGTTACCCAATGCTACACCCAGGGCCCTTAAATAAGCCCCATCAATGGTTCAGATAAACCACACGATTGAAAACAATCTAAAAGGAATGCTTACCCTGAAAACTGTTTCTCTTGTTATGGCCCCACTTGAATCATTTATGAGCTTTCATTTTAGTCATCAGGCCTAGAATTTGGTGTGGAATCCAATGGCTGGAATGGATTTCACATGCTCACCACGGTGAGCCTAGTAACAATCAAGGGTGTACGTCTCTCCCAACCGTTTCTATTAGTATGTCCCACTTGAATCACATATCAGCCTGATTTTTTGGTCATGGACCTGCACAGGATTATACATCCAATGATCGGAGTAGATTTCGTGGTACGCATCACAGTAGGCCCTGTACAAATATAAAGGGTGGGCCTTTTGGACGGTTAGTTCCCAAAAATGTCAAGACATTCCCGAGATTGGTGGGGGAGTGGATTAGTGTTACCTGGTAATAAAGAGGGTGCTTACCTGACCGTGGGGCCCACCTTCATGTATGCGCTGTATATCCACGCCATCCAACAGTTTTTACACATCATTCCAGTGTATGATGTTAAAAATTAAGTAGATCCAAACTTTAAGTGAATCACACCACGTAAAAAAAGAGTAGAAATTGAATACCCACCATTAAAAGCTTCCTGGGGCATGTTTTGTAGGCCTCACCATAATATTTGTGTTGTATCCACACGGTCCTTCCATTTGGAGAAATCGTTTCATGGCATGAGACAAAGAACGAGGCAATTCCAAAGCTCAAGTGCACCCCCAGCACAAAAACATTGGGAATTGAACCCCTACCCTTGAAAACATCTTGAGGCCACAAAAGTTTTCCATGAAGCTGATATTTGTGTTTTCCCCTATTCCATGTCTGTGTTAACTTATAAACAGGTTGGATCTCAAATAGACACCATGGCCGGCCCTGTAAAGTTTCAACAGTAGCCGTCATTGTTCCCACTGTTTTCTGTGGTGGAGTTCACTTGAGCTTTACATTTTCATAATTTCTTTGACTGATGCCTTAAAATTATCTTTCCAAACGGATGAACGGTGTGGATACAACACATACATCATGGTCCCCCCACGGAAACATGGTGACATTACTTCAGCAGCCAATCCGCGACCGCCAGCCTTACGAACATTAACCACCGCCTTAAATTACGCCCCTAATAATTTTGTGTTCCCCTGATTTTTTTTAAAAAAATATTTTTTTTATAGACCAAACCAGATATGTATGTGAGATCCACTCTGACCATTAGATGTATAATCAAGTAATAGGCCTAGTGCCAATAAATCAGGCTAATACAAATTCATATGGGCCACACCAATGAGAATAACTAGGAGAGAGACGTCCACCCTTGAATTTTACAGGTCCCATCTTGACGAAACTGTGAAATCTATCCCAACCATTAGATGTCACACCAAAAGTACGCCTGGGACCGAAAAATTATGTTCATACATGATCCATGTAAGCCACACTAAGCGAAACTGTTTGGAGGGTAAACCTTTCCATGTACTCTGATTCCAATCATGTGGTCCTTTCGAACTACGGATGGGGATAAATTTTGAGACCTTGATCTAACATGGAGTGACATCCGTGATGGTCGGGGTTGATTTTATATTAACACCTTTCCATGCTAAAATGAAATTAGTCTGCAACGGAAGCATTTACTTTCATTAATTAAGAAAATTTTTACCACATATATAGAGTAATGCTCACACACAACTAGTTGGACATTACATTTTCGTCTAACTAGCTATGCATTTAATGAAAACTTTCTTCTTAATTAATGTAATTCAATGCTTTCACCGCACACTAATTTGGTTTTAGCAGGGAAAAGTGACCACGGCTTGGGATGGCCCCACCGTGGTGTTCATGTAAAATCCACCTCAGCCATTAACCTAAGTTATCGAATGATACACCCAAGACCCTTAAATCAGCCTCATCAGTGGTTCAGATAGACCACACGATTAAAAAAAATCTACAAGAAATGCTTACACTGGAGACTGTTTCCTTTGGTATGGTCCCACTTAAATGATTTATGAGCCTTCATTTTAGCCATCATGTCTAGAATCTGGTGTGGAATCCAATGGTTGGAATGGATTTGACATGCTCACCACGGTGGGCCTGATAACAATTAAGGGTGGATGTCTCTCCCAACCGTTTCTATTAGTATGCCCACTTGAATAACATATCAGTCCAATTTTTATTTATTTATTTATTTTTTGGCTCCGTACCCTGCACGGGATTACACATCCAACGATCGGAGTTGATCTCGTGGTACACATCACGGTAGTCCTTGTGCATACATAAAAGTGAACCTCTTGGACCGTTGGTACAGCTGGGCAGAAAGGGACCGATCCAGCGGATCCGACCCGATCCGCCCTGAACAGATCCAAACCGAAGGCCATGATCGGGGCGGATCGAGGTGGGCCAGCAAGATCCGACCGTTAATCGGATCGATTTCGAATCAATGTTCAACTCGGACCGACCCAATCTGTAATTTGATCCGATTGGATCCGATCCGATTCGATTCGATTCGACTCATACATGTTTGTTTACCGTTGTTTCCTATAATGTTGTCCACTTGAGATTGGGATATACCTCTCTTTTTTTTTTTTAAATACCATAAAATGATCTAGAAAAATAAATGGACGACATGGATGAAGTAAATACATCATGGTGGGGCCCACGGAGCACTGACTTACCATCATTTAAATAGTGTGATGCGGAGTACCCAATCTACTTCTCTCACACGTCTCAAGGTTCCTCGAGCGGAGCTCCTTGATGACGAGGGAGCCCATCACGCCGTTGCTTGGGATATTAAGTGGGTCCCACCATGATGTTTGTGATAAATCCACACCGTCCATCCATTTTGGGAGCTCATTTTAATACATGCCGCCAAAAATAAAATATAATCCAAGACTCAAGTGGCCCCTATGAGAGGAAACAGTGTAGATTCAATGACTACCTTCCTCCATTTTCTCTCTCGTCTAGCACACTTGAACTTTGGGTCCACTTATTTTTTTATATCATGCCCTAAAATGAGCCCTTATAACTGATGGACGGTGTGGATTTCTTACAAATATTATTGTGGCCCACATAGCATAAAATCCACGTCCTAAGGAAAAACCTTGGGACGCGGATCGGCAGGTGTACTATGTACCAGCAGGCATGGTTTGGCGGGTTGGCATCAGCAAGTTCTGTGGGTCCCATCATGAGGTATTTGTTATATTTAAACCGTTCATCCACTCGGCAGGCTCATCTTAAGGCTTGACTTGAAAAATAAGATAGATCTAAAGATCTAGTGGACCACACTGCAAAAAGCATTGGGATTGAACGTCTACCATTGAAATTTTAATGTCAAGAATATTCTGTCCGAACCTTATATAACCCGATCCGACTCATTTTTTCAGACCGAGTCAGATTCGGTTCGGGTCAGGATAACAGTACAACGGTTTTGATCGAGTAAATGGACCCAGACTCGGTCTCGGATCTGATCGAGTTCGGGTCAGGTGTTAAAAACTTCGGACCTGGTCGAGTTGGGCCTAATCCAGTCTGAGTCGACTCGATGCCCACCTCTAACGGTTGGTTTCTAGAAATGTCGGACGCTCTCGAGATTGGTGGGAGAGTGGATCAGTGTTACTCAGTAACAAAGCAGTAGGGTGATTACCTGACCATGTGGCCCACCTTGTATATCCATGCCATCCATCAGTTTTTATACATCATTCCATTATTTCATTCCAAAAATAAAGTAGATCTAAATTTTAAATGGACCACACCACAGAAAAAAGTAGACATGCCCATTAAAAACTTCTCAGGGCCTATCGTAATGTTTTTTTAGCCATCCAACCTGTTGATAAGGTCACGCTGACATGGATAAAGTGAAAACACAAATATCAGCTTCATCTAAAATTTTTGCAGCCCCTGAGAAGTTTATAATAGTCAATCACCACTATCTACAGTGGTGTGGTCCACAACGTTTTATGTGTATAATGCCAGCATTACTAGGATTAGAGAAATTTACCACTGTACGACCCATTTATGGCCCATTTACCCATTGAAGCCCACTTCTTTTTACCTGACCAGAATAAGCCCCAGCTGTACGGATGCCATGCCAAAGGTCGAAAATGCCCCTCTCTAGCCGACGTACCTTATTCACGCTGCCAGCCGCGTCTCCACCAAAAAAACCTGATTTTCTCTTCTTTCCTTTCCCTGATGCTTCATCATAGCCATAGGTTATCATTTTCTGATTACTTCTCCCCCTCTGTGATTGTCCACCCTAGCAGTAAAACCCTCCTTTTACGGCTATCTTCTTTCCCCTTTATTTGGTCAAGAATACACACCCCACACACATCCTTTTTGACTTTTTTAAGCCCAAGATAGGACAAAAATAGTCCCCCCATCTAAGAAGCTTAGAATGACAGGTATATTCAAATCCCTGCTTTTTTTTGTGGACCCCACTGTATATTATACTATATATACGCATGGTCCACAATCCATATTCATTTTAAAAAAATACTAAGCTTTCTTTTTGTGGACCCCACTGTATATTATACTATATATGCGCATGGTCCCCAATCCATTTTTATTTTTTAAAAATACTGAATGGTATGACATGTCCTGATAAATGAACAAAATCAGGACTCAAATGGCCCACATTGAGGGTTTTTTAAACAAAGAATGAAATAAGATGTGGAACTAAACGAAGACCACGGAAGATATTGAGCACCGACTGAGTTAACAGATTGATGACCCACTGAATTATTGATGAGGACCGTGAACTGAGCTAAAATCACCATGAACTGAGCAAAAATCACTGTTAACTGAGTTAAATTGACCATGAACTGACTTAATTCCGGCCATTCCCCATCATTTCATGGTCAATTCCCTCCACTTCACTGTCATTTCCAATCATTTCATGGTCATTTTCGGCCATTCCCCTTTACTTCACGGTCAATTCCATGCATTTCACAGTCAATTCGCTTCACTTCACGGTCATTTTCATACATTTCACGATCAATTCCCTTCACTTTACGGTCATTTCTAATCATTTCACGGTCATTGCCGGTCAATCCCCTTCACTTCACGGTCAATTCCATGGATTTTATGGTCAATTTGCTTCACTTCATGGTCAATTCCATGCATGTCGCGGTCAATTTACTTCCCTTCACGATCATTTCCATGCATTTCACGGTCAATTCCCTTCACTTCACGGTCATTTTTAATCATTTCACAGTCATTTCCGGCCATTCCCCTTCACTTCACGGTCAATTCCATGCATTTCACAATCAATTCGCTTCACTTCATGGTTATTTCCATGCATTTCACGGTCAATTCCCTTCACTTTAAGGTCATTTTCATGCATTTCATGGTCAATTCCGGCGATTCCGTTTCATTTCACAGTCATTTTCATGCATTTCACGGTCAATTCCCTTCACTTCACGATCATTTCCATGCATTTCACAGTCAATTCCCTTCACTTCACGGTCAATTCCATGCATTTCACGGTCAATTCGCTTCACTTCACAGTCATTTCCATGCATTTCACGATCAATTCCCTTCACTTCATGGTCATTTCCAATCATTTCACGGTCATTGCCAGCCATTCCCCTTCACTTCACGGTCAATTCCATGCATTTCACGGTCAATTCCAGCGATTCCCCTTCACTTCACCGTCAATTCCATGGACAATCCCCTTCACGTCACGTTCAATTCCACTCATTTCACGGACAATTTCCTTCACTTCACGGTCAATTCCATGCATTTTACGGTCAATCCTCTTCACTTAACGGTCATTTACAGTCCTTGGACAAATCCACTCATGGTCAATTTCACGACATTCTCAGCCAAAATGCAACATATAGCTCTAAAAATTGACCCCTAACTTAGTGAAGTTGGTCGTGGACTTGTTGAATGTCACTTATGAGTCAACCATGGATTTCGTCAAAATGGCCGATGACTGCTTGATATTGAAATTTATTTGACTGACAACCTTGGTATAAATTTACCGACAACTACATGAAATTGACTGATAAATGAGTGAAACAAGCTCAAAGCAAGTGAAACAGGCCCAAAACTTGTGAAAATTCACTAAGAAGTCTTCTACTTTCATTTGAAATTCGCCAAAAACTGACCACCGAATCGGCAGACTCACACCTACTTTATGAATTTTCACCACAACAAGTCAACTTAGACATTATGTTTCATTAAATATTGGATGTTATCGTTGATATAATTTTCAATTCGTCCTTGTGGGTGACAAACCCTTCTATAAGGGATTTGATGAGTTGGCCCCCACCATCTCATGCAGATGTTCTTTGACATGGTGGTTTGATAGTGTGAAGAGTGGTTTGGAGAAGAATAACACTAAATTAAATATATTTTTGCAAACCCCATTCTCATTTTTATTATACATTCCATTATTTAGGTTTAAAGGAGCCATTTTTCACTCACTTATTGAGAGATATATAAGCAATCTTGTATTCAAGATACAGGGGAATCATATAAAATTTACCGATATGGACTTCACCCTAATAATAGGGCTGAAGACTGGTGACCTCTCCATACCCAATATCCATCGTTCAAAGAAGTCAATAAGAGAAAAATACTTTAATGAATATCTTATCCTAAAAAAATATGTACAGGAGGTGTTCAATAAGATAGTTTATAGCAATAAGCACGAAGATGTCGTGAAGGTAGCCCTAATATTATGTGTAGAGTGGTCTGTTAGGGGTATCGACATGAATATTATATGTTGTATAGACTTTATCGACCTTATCGACTCGTTGGAAGACTTTAATATCTACCCTTGGGGTAGTTTGGCCTTCCAGACGATGACGGAAGAGATCGAGAGTGCCTTGATGGTATCCTAGGGGCCTCAGTACAATATCACCGGTTGCATATTTCCCCTACAAGTAAGAATTCTTTCCTTGTCTATTTTAATTCATAGTTTGTAGGAACTATATTTATTTAAGATCATCTTGTCATTTCATTGTAACAGATATGGGCTCTTGAGAGAGTACCGGCTCTCCAAGAATGTATAATTTCATACGTTCCCTTTCAAATTCCACGATTCATACAATATCGGGGATGGAAGGGTTAGAGGTATAAGAAGATTCATCAAATTATAGAGAGTAAAGATGTAAGTCAATTTCTATGAAGCTAAGTGGTCACTCATTCAACTAAACATCTTCGTTTTCATGCTATGGAAACATATATATATATATATATATGTGTGTGTGTGTGTGTGTGTGTGTGTGTGTGTGTGTGTGTGTGTGTTTCTATATCATGAAAACGAAGATGTTCTCTTGCAGACTGAGATCGTTCTTATCTTAGAGCCTACCATCAAGGAGTTGGAGATGGAGGTCGTTCGTTTGGTTCGTGATAGATTTTGACGTAAGATGTCAGAAACGTCTTCTTTTATGTTGATATTTTATATTTAATTTGACATGTTATATAATTGATACATACATTGCTTCATTTTGTAGGGCACTAAAGATGAAGATGATGAAGATATGGAAGAGATACCGGGATAGGGAGAGGGGGAAGAAGGGGGAGAGGAAGAGAGTACTGATGAGGGAGAGGGAGAGGGAGCGGGATTGCAATTGACTGGGGAGTTGAGGGAGGATAAGGAGGAGCTGGAGGTGCAGAGGCTTTAGTTGGAGAGAGACAGGGAAGAGTTGAAGCTTCTTAAACGCACGCTAAAAGAGAGAAGAATCGATTGAGAGGGAGAGAGAAGTAGTACTCAAGAAGGTTGAACTAATGTTAAAACTAAAAGAAGCTTTGAGGTTAGAGAAGGAAGAGTTGAACGAGAGGGCGGTTTTGAAGAATGAGAGGGAAATGCTAATGAGGGAGAAGGAAAAACTGAAGAAGGAGAGGGAAGAGTTAGAGGAGGGTAGGCGGAGTTGAAGAAGCAGATGGAGGTGTTTCATATAGAGAAGATTCAGTTTTGGAGGGAGGAGTTAGAGAATTAAACGGAAGAGTTTGATGATGTAAGACCCGTGTCCTAGTTTGTACTGTTCCGACGAATCCCGCGATCCTTTCCGTCGAAGTCCGGCAATCCACGACTGATAATCGACGTTGCGATCGATCGTAAGTCACATCCCTTAGATTCGAGTCGGTTTAATCCGAGACCTGTATCATTGCGACCGCACCGTCGCCGCGGTTCCAACGCCGCGACTTACGCATCGATCCGATACCCTGGCAGGAAGATGTGAGCCGACGTTTATTTCGAAGAAACGCCGCGCTTTTACAATCCCGAGAGAATATCTACAACATGTCAAATCAATCCAATCAATCAAATCAATCCCATCAATCAATCAATCACATCAATCAATCCATCACTTCATGTCAAGTACAAAGCACCCATGCTTTCTTTTTCCACAAGTAAAGCCACCACCAAAAGTCAAACAATCCATCCCTTCACCCATCACTCACATCCATCACTCACCTCACATCACTCTCTCTCCTTATCTCTCTCTTTCTCTACACTATTTTCCAAGCAACACCAAGAGCAAAGAGAGCTCCCACGTCCAAGCCTTCCATGGAAAAAAATGACCTTGTGTGGCCCACCTTTCCCTTCCCAAAACCTCTCATCCTAGCCCTTGATTTCCCATCTCCACCGTCAAAGAGGAGCACAAGAAGGTTGGAGTTCCAACGGACCGAAGAAGATCGACGGTGGGTGTTTCCATAGGCTAGATTTCATAAATTTTGTGATGGGCCAAGTAAGGCCTACCGATCAATGGTATGGATCTCACTTGGGACCCTAAGATGTGGCCAATGGCCCACTTTGATTATCATTTGATGTACGATTAGATGCAAGGGAGGACCCATAGTGTCGGGGTCCCTCCATCACACGTGTGTCCCACTCTTTTTCTCTCTCCCTCTCTCTTTACATTTTTCTTTCCTTATGATGATATAGTTGTGTGGCCCACTTGGATGGACCTCACAAAGGAGCATGCATTGGAATCCAAACCATCTAAAGGTGGGGCCTACTTTACATACGTATGGTGACCACACCACCTCACCGTGTGGTGGCCCATCTACAAAGGGCCCACCCTAAAGGCATTGCATGCCCACAAAAAAAAAAAAAAAAAAAAAAAGAGTCCAGGGACTCTCAGACGTGAAAAGGAAAACACAAATATCGGCTTGGATTTACAAGCCATTGGGGTGACCCACTTGCATAGGACCCACCTTGATGTTTGCATCCAATCCAAGCCGTCCATTCTATTCTTCATATTGTTTGAGGCGTTGAGCAGAAAAATTAGCCTGATCGGTTAATCAGACGGGCCATGCCGTAGAAAACCGTGTCTCATACCGTTTAAAGCTATTTGGGCCCACCTTTCTATTTCTACATGCCAAGAAATGTTGGATATCGGACTTATTTGATTCCTTTCGAGCCGTAGAACGTAATGGGCGGAGAGGATTTATCTAAACCGGGCCCCACACCTGAAAAACCTCAGGAATACAGGTTAAAAAAATAATAATAATAAATCAACAGCAGCAGCGTTGCTGCTGCTGCTGCTGACACTGAGAGGACGCGCAGGCGTCCTACGTTTTGGGCGACGAGTCAGGGGCCACGGCTCCACCTGTGGGTCCCACCATGATGTATATTTTCTATCCACACCGTCCATGAGGTGGACCACCCTCTGAGGTGGGTCCCCTCCAAAGATCAGCTCGATCCAACGTTCAGGTGGCCCACACCACAAGAAACAGTGGCGATTGCACTCTACCATTGAAACCTCTCCTGGGCCCACTGAAGTTTGGATCAATCTGAAATTTATTTTTCCTCTTCTTTTCCAGGTCCGTGTGACCTCATGAACAGGTTGGATGGAATGTAAACATTACAGTGGGCCCCACATGGAGCCCACAGTGAAGTATGTGTCTTATTTCCACCGTCCAGCGGACGGTGGAAGCCCGCTGTGATGTTTGTGCTCTATCCCACCGTCCAGACGGACGGTGGGGCCCCTGTCACATGTGTGTGCATGTGTGTGAGTGTGCGGGTGTGTGGGTGGGTGCATGCGTGTGTGTGTGTGTGAGTGTATGTGGGTGCATGTGAATGTATGTGTGTGTGTGTGTGTATATATATATATATTATATAAATTATATGTTATATTATTATGGTGGGCCCTCATGTGGGCCCCACCATGATACTTGTGTTGCATCCAAACAGTCCACCATTTGGCAAGCTTGTATTAAGGCTTGAGGCCAAAAATAAGATAGATCTATTTATCATGTGGACCACATTATACAGTGACAATTGAACGTCCACCATTAGACCCTTGGGCCACCAAGTTCTTGGTGACTCTATGAACAGATTGTATGAGAAATAAATGTTATAGTGGGCCCTAGGGATTTTAATGGTGGAATTCATTATCACCACTTATATTGGTGCGGCCCATTGATGTGGCCCACCTTAATGTATATAAGGCCCATGTTACAAGGCCCATTTGATGTATTTGAGGACTTTGGGTCGAGGCCCAGCAGGATGTCCTTAAGGTCCATTGCAATGAGGGATTCCTCCATAGTATGTGTAATGATGTTTGATGACAGGTTATGCCTTGGGGACAATGTTGGTTTGACGTCCACATTGTACGAGTAATGTTGGTTAAATGTCCGCATTACGACTCTCCCTAGGCTCACTGGTAGGCTCATACTGATTATGTGTAGGCCGTCTAGGCCCATCTTCGGTATAAGGATAGTTAATTACTTTATAACATGTTCAGTGTAACTCCATGACTCATACCCATACGCATCATATGTATGCTTGATATGAGGAATGTTTGACCATAGCATAAGCCTTTGGGCTGAGACATTTACGGGACTCCTTATAAGACGGAGTGCCACACATGATCGCGTGGTACGCGTGAGATTGCTGCATGATTGTACGGTGTGATTCATGCATCTCGCATATGTGTGACTTGATCACTGCACGCCCTAGCGACATCAGGGCCGTGGCTCCACAGGCACATCGTGGATGGCCGTATCGGAGCACCAGGAAATACTTTGTTCTTCTACTTGTGGGCACTTAGGATGTCCTTGGGTGAAAATCCCGGAACCTTTTTGGTACTAGAGTTGCTCCAACGTCTAGACCGAGTGGATACACGAGCGCCGAGTGCCGAATACCGATGGCCGCGTCTCCCACCGTGTCGTGGTCGGTTGGAAGGGGTGTGGCCTTATCCGCCGAGTAAGGGGGCTATAAGCTAGGCTGAGTTTGACCAGCTCGCAAATGTATCCGCTATCGACGAGCCGGGTAGGTATTGGCAGACTACTGGTCAGGCGGATAGTGTGGTCTCTTCCACTTGCTTGACTGTGCAGCTAGGGAGGAGGCAGTCAGTGTGAGGTGTATTTGACCCCGGTGATATCCAAAGAGGAACTGTATTGACATGTGTATTTGAGGAGTACTGGCATGCTTGCTTTGCATCTCGTATATGACATTTGGCTACATAGGCCTCGCATCGCATGGCCTTGGTATGGCCGATCGCATTCATACCTTGCATTACATGGCTTTGGTTCAATTGATAGCATTCATGGACTTACCGCACATTTCCGCATTACTCTGATGTTATACACTTGGCACTCGCCTCGCGCACACACTTACACCACCCTCTAAGCTTTTGTAAGCTTATGCACGACCGTTGCATGCAGGTAGCGTTGGACAGCAGCAGCGCTGAGGCAGGAGTGCGGATCAGATCATTTTGGAGTCTTTTGACTATACTGTATTTCCTTTCCCGCATTGTACTTAAAAGTTTTTGTTATAGTGGATATGTGGTGTTGTTGTTTTGTGTCTTAGTTATGCTTGTGGTTATGCTCTATTTAAAAAAAAAAATTCATGCTGAAAATCCTCCTTGTAGGATCCCAGGATCGGAATCTGGCGTATGGGCGCTGGGAGCCGAGAATGGGGTACTACGGAGGCTGTCGGCGCCGGATTCGGCGATCGAGAATTTTGTAAGCCCGGTTTCCGAGTTTGGGGCGTGACGGATGAGGATGCGTTAGGCGTTGATATATGCGAGAAATCACTGCATTCCATTCCAGTACATAAGAGGAGACCTAAGAGGGTGATGAAGCCGTCTATCTACAAGTGTTCTTCATTCACTTCCATCTCTGCCGTGCAAACCACTCCAAGCAACGCCGCTGACAATGAGAAACAAAGAGAATTTCCTACTTCTTTGATACCTTTTAAGGCCAAGATCAATCCATATAGGGTAATATCGGAGGACGAACTCCATGAATTGGAAATTGAGCCAACGCAAACAAAGAATCACCAGAATTTCTTTGGTTCAAGACCAATTTGGATAAAAATGCATGGGTTGATAGCGTGGTAAGTAAATCACACACATACATACATGGTTTTATTCAGAACACTTATATTAGAGTAGAGCTTAATTTTCCATCTTTATTGATTAGACTATCGACAAGTACGTCGATTTCTTGGAGAGAAGGCACCGATCATTTCCTACTTTATATATAAAGGACGGCAAGTTTTGTCCCACATTTTTTCTAGTAACTGTATGAATTAGATCATGGTTATTATGTTATTTCATTATATGATATATGTTCTAATTTGGTATGTTGTCTGTAATAGCCATGTATCGGCATGCAAATGTCGCAATGAGAATGTATCGGGATGTTGGCAGTGACGAAGCACGTTTATTATTCGAAAGGCTAGAAAAACTCATTGTGATTAGCATCGTCAAGCCTCGTGATGGGCAGAAGGCCATGTGGCAGTATGAAGAGGTAATGGTGTCGTTACAAGTTATCAACGCTAGGTATACCCATTTCTTTAATTTTTGGATATTGATATCTTATCTTGCCAAACATGGACATACATACGTACCAATTAATCACGCCAACTGTAAGACCCGTATCGTAGTTCGTACTGTTCCGTAGACTTCCGCGATCATTCCCGTCAAATTCCGGCAACCTGCGACATATAATCAACGTTTGCGATCGACCCTAAGTTGTATCTTATAGAATTGAGTCAGCTTAATTCGAGACTTGTATCATTGTGATCGCACCGTCGCCGTGGTTCCAACGCCGCGTCTTACATACCGATACGATACCCTGACCAGAAGATGCGGGCCAACATTTATTTTGAAGAAAATACCGTGCATTTGCAATCCAAAGAGAATCTCTACAACATGTCCCATCAATCAATCAATCAATCACCTCATGTCAAGTTCATACAACCCATGCTTCC
The DNA here is from genome assembly GCA_030180095.1 of Magnolia changhungtana. NCBI lineage: Eukaryota > Viridiplantae > Streptophyta > Magnoliopsida > Magnoliales > Magnoliaceae > Magnolia > Magnolia changhungtana. The sequence goes on from JASAUF010000375.1 coordinate 6,061,353, forward strand.
TTTCTCCACAAGTCAAGCAACCACCAAGTCAACTTACTCTCACCCTCTGTCTTACACACCCATACATGTAAAGTACTTCCATCAACTCACATCCATCACTCACCTCACATCCATCCATCTTACAACCACCCATTCCCTCTCTCTTTCTCTTCACACTTTCCAAATAACACCGAAGGAGAGAAAAAATGGGACGTCTAAGCTCTCCCATGTGAGAAAGAGTGCATGTGTGTGACCCACTCCTCTCCCCCCCCCCCCCCCCCCCAAAAAAAAAAAAAAAAAAAAAAAAACCTTCATCCTAGCCATTCATTTCTCATTTTCCACCATCAAAGTGAGACACTAGGAGATTGGCATTCCATCGGACCAAGAAGATCGACCGGTGGGTGCTTCCATAGGTTAGATTTCATTGTTTTGATGATGGGCCAAATGAGGCCTACCGATTGATGGTATGGATCTCACTTTGAACCCTAGATGTGGCTGATGGCTCACTTTAATTTCCATGATCATTCCATGATGGGGCCATCCTCCATGGACCCCATCATGATATTTATTTTCCTTACATAAATAGGGTCATATAGATCTTTCATTTTGGTGGAGAAGTGATCTCCACCGTTGATCTTTGATTTGGTGGGCCCATATGTATTGGGACCCACTTAATGTATGTTTTAAATTATGCAAGGGAGGGCCCATAGTGCCGGGGTCCCTCCATCACACGTGTCCCTCTCTCCTTCTCTCTCTCTCTCTCTCTCTCTCTCTCTCTCTTTCCCTCTCTTTCTTTTATTCTTGTTATGCGATGATGTAGTGGTGTGGCCCACTTGGATGAATCCCACCTTAATGTATGTTTTATCCATACCATTCATCCATTTGGTGGCCCACCGGAGCAAGGCCCACCTTATGCATGTGTTATGCCAAGACCGTCCAGCGTCCAGGGACGTTGGACGTGGAAAGAAAATACAAATATTAGCTTGGTTCTACAAGCCTTTAGGGTGAACCACTTGTGTAGGCCCCACCTTAATGTATCAATCTCATCTAAGCCGTCCATCCCATTCCCTATATATATTATATTGTATATACTGTATATACAATATAATATATTTTATATATATTATATTTCATAATATATACATGATGGTGGGCCTTCATGGAACCCACCATGATGCATGTGTTGCATCCAACCCATCCAACCATTTTGAAAGATAATTTTTTTTGGCATGATACAAAAAAATGAGACAGACTAGGATTAGGTGGACCACACTATAGAAAATAGTGGGTTTGACCGTCCACCATTAAAACCCTTTCAGGTCAGTGTGACCTTATGATCAGATTGGATGGGAAATAAATGTTATGGTGGGCCTTGAGAATTTAATGGTGGAAATCATTCTTACCACTGTTATTTGGGGTGCGGTCCAGTTGATCTTTTGATATGATGCATTTGCATATATTATATATACTTTTAATTTATTTTTGGCTCGTTGTTGAGGCCCACTTTGATGTATATGAGGCTGTTGTTGAGGCCCACCTTGATATGAATATAAGGCCCATGTTATAAGGCCCATTGTGATGTATTAAAGGCCCAGGGGTTATGGCCCATTGCAATGTATATAAGGCCCATTAATGTGGCCCACTTGATTTATATAAGGCCCATATGGGGCAGCCCATTTGATGTATCTAAGGCCTATGGGTCGAGGCCCAATGAGATGTATATAGGTCCATTGCAATGTGTGATTCCCTATGGTTTGTGTAACGATATTTTATGGCGGGCCATGTCTTGGGAACAATGTTGGTTTGATGTCCACATTGTAAGTACAATGTTGGTTAAATGTCCGCATTGTAACTCTTCTTAGGGCCCATTGATAGGCCCATACTTGTTGATAATTCATTACTTTATAACATGCTTAGTATAGCTCCATGATTCATGCCCATACGCATCATATGTATGCTTGATATGAGGAATGTTTGATCATAGCATAAGACGTTGGGCTGAGACATTTACGAGACTCCTTATGAGACGGAGTGCCCCCACATGAGTGCGTGGTATGCACAGGATTGCTTCATAATTTGACGATATGACTCATGCATATTGTGACTTGATCACTGCATGCCCTAGTGACATCAGGGTCGTGGCCTCCACAGACACATCGTGGATGGTCATATCGGATACCGAAAATATTGGCTCTAGCATTGTGGGCACTTAAGATGTCCTTGGGTGAAAATCCCAGAACCTTTTTAGTACCAGGGGATGCTCCAACCTCTAGACCGAGTGGATACACGAGCGCCCGAATGTCGAATACCGGTAGGCTGCATCTCCCACTGTGTCATGGTTGGTTGGAAGGGGGTGTGGCCTTATCCGCTCTAGTGAGGGGGCTATAAGCTAGGCTGAGTTTGACCAGCTCGCAAATGAGTTCGCTATCGATGAGCCGGGTAGGTATTGGCAGACTATTGGTCAGGCGAATAGTGTGATCTCTTCCACTTACTTGACTGTGCAGCTAGGAAGGAGGCAGTCGGTGTGAGGTATATTAGACCCCGGTGATATCCAGAGAGGAACTGTACTGATACGTGTACTTGATGAGGACTGGCATGCTTACTTTGCATCTCGCATATGACATTTGGCTACATAGGCCTCATATCGCATAACCTTGGTATGACCGATAGCATTCATGACTTGCATTACATAGCTTTAGTATAGCTGATAGCATTCATGGACTTACCGCATATTTTCGCATTACTTTGATATTATATACTTGGCACTCACCTTGCGCACACACTTACACCACCATCTAAGCTTTTATAAACCTATGCACGACCATTGCGTGCGGAGTAAGCGTTGAGAAGACGAACGCTGAGCAAGAGTGCGCTTATCGACTATTTTGGAGTTTTGATCACATTGTATTTTCCTTTCCACATTGTACTTAAAGTTTTTGATATAGTGGATATGTGGTGATATTGTTTTGTGACTTGGTTATACCTGTGGTTATGCTTCATTACAAAAAAAAATCATACTGAAAATCTTCCTTGTAGGATCCCAAGATCGGAATATGGCGTATGAACATTGGGAGCCGAGAATGGGGTACTACGGAGGCTGTCAGCACCGGATTCAACGATTGAGAATTTTGTGAGCCCGTTCTCCGAGTTTGGGGCGTGATACCAATAGTCATTGGTACCTGACGGTCATCCACCCTCGAGACTAAGAAATCATTATACTTGACAGTTTATACTCGAGGGCACTCAGTCGATACATGGAACATATCGAGTTGATGAAGGAGGCCTTGCCTATAATATTTTATGCCACAAGAGATATGTCTGCGTTGAAAGGAAATGCTTGGACGGTTAAAGAAGATACTTGTATACCAAAGCAGACGAACGGATATGATTGTGGCATTTTTGTCATGAAATATATCGATATTTTATACGGCGATCAAATTTTGTCAGGGACAGACTTGCAGCAATTCACTCCTAGCTTTAGGAAGTCGATAGCCTATGATTCCCTGAATGACCTCAAAATATGATATATTTGTCTTAGGCATGAGAGGAAACGAAAAATTTTGTGAAATGTTGTAAATTGTTGTAAATGATGTCTTGTAAAACATTCATGGTGAAATGATGTGTTGTATATTTTGTCATAATTTTGTAGTAAATGATGTCTTCCGAATACTGATTTCATTGGAAATGGTGAAGACATCATTTTGCAATAAATGATGTATGCACTTCACGGTCAATTTCATGCATTTCATGGTCATTTCCATTAACTTCACGATCAATTTCATGCATTTCGTGCTTAATTCTGACAATTCCGCTTCACTTCACGGTCATTTCCATGCATTTCACGGTCAATTCCCTTCACTTCATGGTCTATTCCGTGCATTTCACGATCGACTCCTTTCACTTCACGGTCAAGCCACTTAACTTCACAGTCATTTTCATGCATTTCACGGTCAATCCCCTCCACTTCACAGTCATTTCCATGCATTTCATGGTCAATTTCAGCGATTCCGTTTCACTTCATGGTCATTTCCATGCATTTCACGGTCAATTCCCTCCACTTCACGGTCATTTCCATGCATTTCATGGTCAATTCCGGCAATTCCGTTTCACTTCACCGTCATTTCCATACATTTCACAGTCAATTCCCTTCACTTCATGGTCATTTCCATGCATTTCACGGTCAATTCTGGCGATTCTGTTTCATTTCACAGTCATTTGCATGCATTTTACAGTCAATTCCCTTCACTTCACTGTCATTTCCATGCATTTCACGGTCAATTCCCTTCACTTCATGGTCATTTTCATGCATTTCACGGTCAATTCCCTCAATTCTATCTCATTTCATGGTCATTTTCATGCATTTCACGGTCAATTCCCTTCACTTCACAGTCATTCCATGCACTTCACGGTCAATTCCCTTCACTTCATGGTCATTTCCATGCATTTCACGGTCAATTCCAGTGATTCCGTTTCATTTCACGATCATTTCCATGCATTTCATGGTCAATTCCCTTCACTTCACGGTCATTTCCATGCATTTCACGGTCAATTCCGGCAATTCTGTTTCATTTCATGATCATTTCCATGCATTTCACGGTCAATTCCCTTCAGTTCACGGTCATTTCCATATATTTCACAGTCAATTCCAGCGATTCCATTTCATTTCACGGTCATTTCCATGCATTTCACAGTCAATTCCCTTCAGTTCACGGTCATTTTCGTGCATTTCACGGTCAATTCCCTTCACTTCACGGTCATTTTCATGCATTTCACGTTCAATTTCGGCGATTCCGTTTCATTTCACGGTCATTTCCATGCATTTCACGCTCAATTCCCTTCACTTCATGGTCATTTCCATGCATTTCACAGTCAATTCCCTTCACTTGGTGGTCATTTTCATGTATTTCACGGTCAATTCTGGCGATGCCGTTGCATTTCACGGTCACTTCCTTGCATTTCACGATCAATTCCCTTCACTTCACGGTCAATTTCATGCATTTCACGGTCAATTCCCTTCACTTCACAGTCATTTCCATGCATTTCATGGTCAATTTCGACGATTCCGTTTCATTTTACAGTCATTTCCATGCATTTCATAGTCAATTCCGGCGATTCCGTTTCATTTTGACGGTCATTTCCGTGCTGGTTAAATTAATTCAGTCTTATCTTTGTGGTGGTTAAATTAATTCAGTCTTTGTGGTAGAAGCTATTTCCCATAAGAGGTTTCTTGGAAAAGAATGAGATGAAAGGGCTATTTGCCAACGGATGGTTCTAATGGGGAGACAGGTCGGTCTTCATCCGTAGTATTGAAATCACTCGGCCTGCAGAAAAAAGACAAGAAGGGGTTGGTGTATGATCTGAAGGAACAACAAGCATGGTTCTGGTTATCTTGTAAACAGTTAGGGCCTGTTTAGCCAATGGTATTAAGTTGTATTAAATGGGATTGCATTACTAATCCCACTTTGAAATACAAAATGACATGTTTGGAAGGAGTGTGAGATGTGATTAAAATTAACTTTGTTGGCTTTGGAAAATGAGCCTATCCCACAGATAATGAATTTTTACTTCATCCATGTTCAATCCAAATGCAATGCAAAAGTAAATCCTAGGATTTACTTTTTAATGTATACATTCTAAACATGGTGTTCGAAAACATGGGATGCACTCAATCTAGGGACGATACCTTATACATGCATTTATTGCAACTTTTACAATTCCATTCACCTTAATCCCACCTAATGCGGCTGTCCAAACAGGCCCTTAGAGGGAAATTAAAATGCATTTATTTTCCATCCAATCTATTCATAAGGTCACAAAGACCTAGATAAATAGGAAAAACAATTTTCATAATGATCCAAAACTTCTGTGACCCCTAAAAGGGTTTCAATGGTAGACGTTCAAAGAAGCATGATAATGTTTTATGCTACGGTCAGACCTATAACTATGGATTATAACCGTAGCTAAATACCTGATCTGTAGCTATAGAGGCCTCCCCCAATAATCAAACCCGGACCGGCGTGGGCTCGTCGAACTGGAGCCCCCCCCCCCCCGTCACTTGCGGCCTATTCAATGGGACCATGCCCATCGCGGGGCCATGCTAATTTGGCGGACTCTCTATGGCTACGGATTATAACTGTAGCCATAGGTACCCTGCTCTGCCGGTCTCTCTCTCTCTCTCTCTCTCTCTCTCTCTCTCTCTCTCCCACCCCCCCCCGTGAGGCCATGCCGCAATGGTAGACTTTCAAAGAAGCATGGAATTGTTTAAGGCCTCCCCCAATAATCAAACCCAGATCAGCGTGAGCTCATCGAACTGGTGGTCCCCCCGCCAACGTTTAAAGAAGCATGGAATTGTTTAATGATATGGTTAGACCTATAGCTACGGATTATAATACATGATTCGTACCTATAGAGGCCTCCCCCAATAATCAAACCCGGGTCGGCATGGGCTCGCTAAACTGGTGGCCACCCCGCCACTTGTTGGCCTGTCCGGCGGGGCCATGCTGATCTGGCGGACCCCCTATGGCTACAGATTATAACTGTAGCTATAGTTTTAGCATACACCAGATTAACCATTTCCAGGAGGATTTGTATGTTGGTGATGCATGTACAAGAAAGACTATACACTCCTCCTTTTTGGGCTATAATGTTGCTTCTATAAAAGAAATAGACAACTCGCAACTGAATAGAAAAGAATATGATATTTCAAGATTGACATCGGAATCGAAATCCAAACAATCTGTACTTGCATTGCCAATTAAGAGATTGACAGAGGTTTCAATTGAGTTCTCTTTTGATTTGTCAGGTTTCATCCCATTTTTTCATTTGTTAGCTTCTGCCACATTAATACTTTGCTAAAAATGCACAAGTTCAGTTGAATTACATACTTTGGAGAGAGGGAAAGAGACACGAGTTGATATTCAGGTAACCCTTGCATGGAAGTCGGGTTCATTTCAAGCCCAGCTTGAAATTAGCCCAAGTACTGCTCCCCTGTATCCCTCAACATGAATCCTAACTGATATTGGGCTAACAATTCAATCAAAACTTAGTGAATTGCAATGCACCATCGGATTGACTTGCAATCATTTGTGTAATAATAAAGTGGAATGACCAAATAGTATTAGCTCTGTGGCAATTGTGTTCATGATGTGCTTCTTGTAGTCTCTTAAGTTGCAATTGCATTAGGTGCTTTTGAGTTGGGACTAAAAATAAATGAAACTGCAATTTGTGGCACTTCCTCATTATGAATATGCTTGCTAGGAAACATCATTTATCGTCATCATCATTTAAGCCTTATCCCTATTAACTAGGGTATGCCACATGAATCATGTTCCCTCATTCCACTCTATCAAGGGCCATGCCTTCAATTAGGCCATACTACCTTCACCACGTCCTTTTTCCCAGCCTCTAACTTGTACCAAACCATCTAATGTCTTCTTTCCGTGCTGCGGAACTTCATTGAGCTGTTAAAATGAATATGTTCACAATCCAATCCAATGGCCTCAATAACCAGACTGTTTGGTTTTGAAATACATTGGGGCTCACTACTAGGTAGGATCTACACATGACATTCCATTGACTGTGTTTGGGGAACTGTAAATTGATATGGGTTGATGGTTGAATGAGTGGCGAAGCAGGAGTTGAGGTAGATTTACACTTTGATGATGCTTTAAATTCCACAGATGCAGGCTCATGGTCTGCCTATCTGTATCATTACGAATCCCTCAAAAGTTTACTAGATCCTAAGATTCAAACTCCATTTCCTCCCTCCTTTACTTTTTCATTTTCCTTGCTATTTAAATTTTCTTTGACTATTCTTATGCCACCAAAGTCGAGTTTCTTTGTTTACCGCCAGCAAATTGCCTAAAAAGTGTTCTTTTAACAGTCAATCTACTTTGTACATTGTCACCCACCTGAGGGGTGGAACTGCATCCGTAGTGGTCAACTCAAGTGTTTGTGCCTCTGTATTATTAGTAAAATGTAAATGAGGAGTGGAATTGAACCTATCACTGCCACACCCTCATCAAAAGTCAGTCTCTGTCAAATATCTATTTTATAATTTTTGTTATAGTAATTTAAACCATTTTAAATGCTTATTGCTATTTCTCCTATTTTTAGTTTGTCATTATTAAATATTGAGTCGAGTTTTTGAGTTTTTTCCCCCTATGTTCGGTATTGGCACATGTCGAAGAGCAGAATCTCTCATACGCGTGTGAACATTTCACAACCAACCTGGGAATGGGTATGAAGCTGTGGATAAATGGTATCAGAAATGTTATTATTATTATTATTATTTAAAAAATAACCCGAAAACATACTTTTCCTTTCAATATCTATGAAATCCTTCTCTGGTTGTAAGGACAAGATCTGAAAAAGACCGATTTACCCTTACTTGAGATGGCCCGATTATAAAACCAGTCCATTCAGGCCCAAAAACATACACCTAAAAGCATGCATCTACAACACAGCCTTAAACATCCCAACTTTTTTGGGCCCACCAGAAATCCCCTTGGTCCATCATGTGAATCACACCTGATGAATGGGTTTGATGAAGGATATGTACCAGATCCTTGTGGATCTGGCTGATTTTTGGCACAGGGTCTAGAATCAAGCAGCTTATCTAATCCACAGAGTGGATTTCACATATACAGCATGGACCCAAAGAGGTTAGGTGTTTTACACGCTGTGTAGTTCAAGTGTCTTCTATCAAAGACTCTGAGTCTCCCTTCCATGTGTCGGACTTTGTCAACCACGTAAAGGTTAAACTCCATCATGGACATGACCTGATAAAAAAATCAGGCTCATCACTGATTAGGTGGGTGGGCCTTAACACTGGAATCAACGGACAACCAAACAATCTGACCCAACATACCAGTAGCCTTTATAATGAGTGGATCACTTGAACACTGAAATGAGCAATTCAAACAAGGGCTAGGATTTTCCAATATGGAAGAATCAGTGCACTTGTACCAACTCAAGCCATAAGATGCTCTACATGTTATGGAGGTGAAGAATCATACAAAGATGTCACATTGTAAGATTTGATGTCATAAGTTGAAGGTTGGTTGGTTCAGAACTTTGACCATATTGGAATATCTTGCCCCCTGAAGATCCTACCCATCCACTATTTTCTATCATGGACCAATTAGGGCTACAAGATCATGATTTTGAAACGGTGTACGGTTTTCTCAAATCATCCCAATGGTAGACGTTCAAAGAAGCATGGTAATGTTTAATGCTACGGTCAGACTTTGAACTGCGAGATCCCTTCTTCAGTTACAATGAGTCACATGATTATCAGGATCTTGCTCAAATCAATAGGACATGTCATTTCTAATGCAGTAGGTAGTTAATGAAGCAAGCAGAGGACTTGTAAGGTTGCTAGCCTTTGATGTTCCCAATTCTGTACATGTGGACCCCATATTTGTTGATCCAGACCAATACTTTGATGGCCCTGTAATTGAAGGGTGTCCCAAAAGATTCTCAGATTAGAATTCGTAATCCTTCGACTGGTGACCTAAAGCATGTAAAGTGTTAAAGAAAAAAAAGAAAAAAAAAAGAAAGAAATGGTCCACGAATTCAACTAAAAAAGGACAGATCAAAAATTTCCATTCTGGGAGTCATTTGGGGCATCCGCCCAAGGTTGGGGCCCATCATATTAACAGTTTAAATCACCAGAGGGTCACCTGCATGATTGGGATTGACAGCAAACTGTACAGACTGCTTCATATATTCATGAAGGGCAACTTGGAAGTCATAAGCGTGGGTTCCTTCTCGAAAACCTATACCAATGAAAGCATGCCGTAGACGACCACCTGCACACGTTTCAACCCAGTGAGCATCAAAGATTAAGTGGACCACTGTAAAGAGGAATGGCGTCCAATTAGCGCCACAATTACAATCCCAGCAATGAAGAACAATGAAATGTTTAATGTCAAGAAAAGCTCCCTGATTTCGTGAATCACAAAGGCAAGTTTCCACATTCTCAATTCTAAACTCAGAGGAGAACAGTGTTCGGCTACATTCTAATAGTAATTTTTAGGTTAGTATTATTTCTTACTCTGTTTTTTTTTTTTTTTCTTTAAAATGTAAAAGATTAGAGTGAACATTGAAAGCATATATCTAATATGCTTGTGTGGATGTGTCATAAAGTCTAGCTTCTAAAAGTAGCCATTTTGGATGTCTTGTATCTGTTTTTGTCCTGGCAAACATGTCAGTTTCCAGTTTATGTAGTTTTTCTTTCTTAAATTAATAAAAGCTTATGTTGTAATATGATTTCAAGTGTTTGATTGGTTGGTTTATTTATTTTTTGTCTTTGCTGCATCCAACGTTTATTCTTTTAGCCCCAGTGTGAGAATATGCGACGTCCGTGTTTTGGTTGAGACAAACACTTGCAAAGCATGATTGGGTTCTGCATTCCCTCTAGTGATACTTCCCATTTTCAGGCAGGAAATGATGAAGAGGTAGCTGATCTCACTCAATCAAATTGTGGACAATATGATTGTTCAAGAACAAGAATGACGAAGACGGACAAAGGTGACCAGTTATTGCTACCTACTGATTCAGACAATATGATAACATTGTTAGGTCATCATCTAAGCCTCGTCCCAACTAAATGGGGACAGCTACATGAATCATTTTCTGCTTTACCACTATAAGCAGGAAGTTATGGCAAAAGTTTGACGATATCTGCCAACCTGACGCAACCCTCATTTTTCTGGGCTTGGGACAGGCAATGGGAGCACAAGACTCCCATAGGCACAATTTAATTGACTATCACATACATGCCTCAAGGGTGACCAAGCAATGTAGGCCTCATGGAGGGGCAGTTGCCAGGCAAACACTAAGCATGACGCCTGATTTGCTCTCTGATGTGATGAAAGCCTTTTAGCCGACTTCAGCATAGAAAATAACCAAATGTTGTATGCATACGAGACAAAGGATCGACTAACCTCACTAGACATAATAGCAGCGTCAGGGTCTTGTACGACTGGTGAAAGTGTTCCATCATAATCCATAAATAATGCAAGGGAATTGCCTCCCGCACATTTCATGATTTGCTCAAAAGAAGTTAGAGCAGATGGGTATTTCAACTGCACAAGTGGAATAGAACATGAACATAAGCATCTAAAAACCAATAACTAAAAGAAAATATCTTTAGCTTTGAACACCAGCAGAAACTAAACTTACCACCCACAAGTGATACGAAGCATCATTTTCATCTGACACAGCCTCAATATTTGAATCCTTGACTCGCATTTTGCGAGGTGATGAGGATTTCATAGCATCCAGCCAACTGTTGGCACGGACGTCATCGAGTTTTCCAGTAATCGGCTTTCTCCAGGGAATCGTCAAATACATGGCCGAATGAAACGACGACGCTGGTGGTGGGCAACACAACAAACTCGAATGCAGGCCCAATCTCGACTTGTTTGTGGGAACGGGATCAGCGAGAAGAGGGGCAGACTTCAAGTCCATTGGATCCTGCTCAAGTTCTATGCTTTTCGTGCTAAAACAAATGTGTGCCATTGAAAGCTGGTTGAAAATGAGATTGTCAGATTGTAATACTCAAATGGAATATGTATCAAACTCTTTATCTATGAAAAACTATCTCTTCGATGTTTTCTTGTCACTGCTGATATGTGTGCAGTCCAAATGCAGGCTGCTTGAAAATGGCACTCACAAATGTGTTAAAAGAAGAACGGTAGCAAAATGTGGTTTGAGCATCCAAGTGTGAAATGACCGTGAAATGCATGGAAATGACGGTGAAATGTAACGGAATCGCCGGGATTAATGATGGTGAAATGCATGGAAATGACTGTGAAGTGAAGCGAAATGACCGTGAAATGTATGGAAATGACGGTGAAGTGAAGGGAAATGACCGTGAAATGCATTGAAATGACCATGAAATGAAACAAAATCGCCGCGATTGATCGTGAAATACATGAAAATGACCGTGAAGTGTAGGGAATTGACCATAAAATACATGGAAATGACCATGAAGTGAAGGGAATTGACCGTGAAATGCAAGAAAATGACCGTGAAATGAAACGAAATCGCCAGGAATGATCGTGGAATGCATGGAAATGACCGTGAAATGAAGGGAAATGACTGCGAAATGTATGAAAATGACCATGAAGTGAAACGGGATCGCAGGGATTGACCGTGAAATGCATGGAAATTACCGTCAAGTGAAGGGAATTGACCGTGAAATGCATGGAAATGACCATGAAGTGAAAAGAATTGACTGTGAAATGCATGTAAATGACCGTGAAATAAAACGGAATTGACCATGAAATGCATGGAAATGACCGTGAAGTGAAGCGACTTGACCGTGAAATGCAAGGAAATGATAGTGAAGTGAAGGGAAATGACCGTGACATGAAACGGTATCGCCGGGATTGACCGTGAAATGCATGGAAATGACTGTGAAGTGAAGGGGATTGACCGTGAAATGCATGGAAATGACCCCGAAGTGGAGGAAAATGACCGTGAAGTGAAGGGAAATGACCGAAATGGAATCGCCGAGATCGACCGTGAAATGCATTGAAATGACTGTGAAGTGAAGCAAATTGACCATGAAATGCATGGAAATGATTGTGAAGTGAAGGGAAGTGACAGTGAAATACATTGAAATGACCGTGAAATGAAATGGAATCGCCGAGATTGACCGTGAATGCATGGAAATGACCGTGAAGTGAAGGTAATTGACCGTGAAATGCATGGAAGTGACTGTGAAATGAAACAGAATTGCCAGGAATGATCGTGAAATGCATGGAAATGACTGTGAAGTGAAGGGAAATGACCGTGAAATGCATGAGAATGACCGTGAAGTGAAACGGAATCGTCGGCATTGACCGTGAAATGCATGGAAACGACTGTGAAGTGAAGGGAATTGACCGTGAAATGCATGAAAATGACCGTGAAGTGAATGAATTGACCGTGAAATGCATGGAAATGACCGTGAAATGAAACAGAATCGCCGGAATTGACTGTGAAATTAATGGAAATGATTGTGAAGTGAAGGAAAATGACCGTGAAATGAAACAGAATCTCCGGGATTGACGGTGAAATGCATGGAAATAGCCGTGAAGTGAACGGGATTGACCGTGAAATGCATCAAAATGACCGTGAAGTGAAGGAAAATGACTATGAAGTGAGGGGAAATGACCATGAAATAAAACTGAATCGTCAGGATTGACAGTCAAATGCATGGAAATGACCGTGAAGTGAAGTGAAATGCATGGAAATGACCGTGAAGTGAAGGGAAATGACCATGAAATGCATTTAAATGACCGTGAAATGAAATGGAAATATCGGGATTGACCGTGAAATGCATGGAAATGACCGTGAAGTGATGGGAATTGACCTTGAAATGCATGGAAATGACCGTGAAGTGAAACATGACCATGAAATGCATGGAAATGACCATGAAGTGATGGGAAATGGCCGAGAAATGCTTGAAAATGACCGTGAAGTGAAACGGAATCGTCGGGATTGATCGTGAAATGCATGGAAATGACCATGAAGTGAAGGGAATTGACCGTGAAATGCATGAAAATGACTGTGAAGTAAAAGGAATTGACCGTGAAATGCATGGAAATGACCGTGAAATGAAATGGAATCATCGGTATTGACAGTGAAATGCATGGAAATTACCGTGAAGGGAAGTGAATTGACAGTGAAATGCTTGGAAATGATTGTGAAGTGAAGGGAAATGACCGTGAAATGCATGGAAATGACCGTGAAATGAAAGGGAATCGCTGGGATTGACAGTTAAATGCATGGAAATGACCGTGAAGTGAAGGGGATTGACCGTAAAGTGCATGGAAATGACCGTAAAGTGCAGGGAAATGACCGTGAAATGCATGAAAATGACCGTGAAATGAAATGGAATCGCCGGGATTGATCGTGAAATGCATGGAAATAACTGTGAAGTGAAGCAAATTGACCATGAAATGCATTGCAATGACCGTGAAGTGAACGGAAATGACTGTGAAATGCTTTGAAATGACTGTGAAATGAAACGGAATCGCCGGGATTGACCGTGAAATGCATGGAAATGACCGTGAAGTGAAGGGAATTGACTGAAAAATGCATGAAAATGATCGTGAAGTGAAGGGAATTAACCGTGAAATGCATGGAAATGACCGTGAAATGAAACGGAACAGCTGGGAATGACCGTTAAGTGAAGGAAAATGACCGTGAAATGCATGCAAATGACCATGAAGTGAAGCAGAATAGCCGAGATTGACTGTGAAATGCATGGAAATGACCGTGAAGTGAAGGGAATTGTCCGTGAAATGCATGAAAATGACAGTGAAGGGAAAGGAATTGACCGTGAAATGCATATAAATGACCATGAAATGAAACAGAATCGCCGGAATTGACCGTGAAATGCATGGAAATGACCGTGAAGTGAACCGAATTGACCATGAAATGCATGGAAATGATTGTCAAGTGATGGGAAATGACGGCGAAATGCATGGAAATGACTGTGAAATGAAACAGAATCGTCAGGATTGATCGTGAAATGCATGGAAATGACCGTGAAGTGAAGCGGATTGACCGTGAAATGCATGGAAATGACCGTGAAGTGAAGGGAAATGACCATGAACTGAAACGGAATCGCCTGGATTGACCGTGAAATGCATGGAAATGACGGCGAAGTGAAGCGAATTGACTGTGAAATAAATGGAAATGACCGTCAAGTGATGGGAAATGACCGTGAAATGCATTGAAATGACCGCAAAATGAAACGAAATCGCTGGGATTGACGGTGAAATGCATGGAAATGACTGTGAAGTGAAGGGAATTGACTCTGAAATGCATGGAAATGACCGTGAAATGAAACAGAATTGCCGGGAATGACTGTGAAATGCTTGGAAATGACCGTGAAGTGAAGGGAAATGACCGTGAAGTGAAGGGAAATGACCGTGAAATGCATGAAAATGATAGTGAAGTGAAACGGAATCGCCGGGATTGATCGTGAAATACGTGGAAATGACCGTGAAGTGAAGGGAATTGACCGTGAAAAATATTTAAAAGATCGTGAAGTGAAAGGAAATGACCGTGAAATGCATGAAAATGACCGTGAAGTGAAACGGAATCGCCGGGATTGACCGTGAAATGCATGGAAATGATAGTGAAGTGAAGGGAATTGACCGTGAAATGTATGAAAATGACAATGAAGTGAAAGGAATTGACCGTGAAATGCATGGAAATGACCGTGAAATGAAACGGAATCGCTGGAATTAACCATGAAAAGCATGGAAATGACAGTGAAGTGAAGCTAATTGACCATGGAATGCATGGAAATGATTGTGAAGTGAAGGGAATTGACCGTGAAATGAAACAGAAACGCGGGGATTGACCGTGAAATGCATGGAAATGACCGTGAAGTGATGGGGATTGACCGTGAAATGCATGGAAATTGTCACGCCCCAAACCCAGAGATCGGATTCAAAGGAATCCCGATTGGCGAATTCGGTGCCAACAGCCTCCGTAGTATTCCATTCTCGGCTCCTAGCGTCCATACGCCAGATTCTGATCTTGGGATCCCACAAGGAGGATTTTTTTTTTTTTTTTTTACATTTATCTCGAAATAAGCATAACCACAAGTGTACTCAAATTATAAGGGCAACATCATCATCACATATCCACTAATATAATCATTTGAGTACAATGCTGAAAAGAAAATACATAAATAAAAAATCAAGCTCCAGAAGACCGCTGCATGCTCCAAGCTCAACACTGCTGCAACCTAACATCACATGCACGCATCTATCGCGCATAAGCTTATAGAAAGCTTAGAGGGTGGTGTAAGTGTGTGCACAAGGTAAGTAACTAGTATTCAATGCAATGTCATAATCATACAATGTTGAAATAGGCGTAAGATCATGAATTATCAGAGTAGGCTACTATACTGGCAAGGTAAAGAATTATTAAAGTAAACAGAAACACGGATAAGATCATAAATCATATGATAACAGAGTGAGCGAAAATAGTGACAATTTCATGAGTAAATTAATATCAGAATACGCAATATAGAACAACTATGAGGAGTCATAAAGAGTCAGAGATCAGATGCCGAGGATGTGATGCAATATGCAATTTTTGATGAGACTACGAATAGCATCAGCCGTATCCAAACCATATAAATGCAGAAACACAGTAACCCAAAATGCCATATGCTGTGGATATAATGCAATATGCGGTGTGAATGGAATGACCATGCTGGAGTGTGAAGTTGGGATGATAGTACGTGGTATCGCAGGCTATGGGGTCCATCACAAAAGACTTCTATCCAAACCAGTCCCATACCTAAATTTAGATAGTCAGACTTGATGTGATAAACTCCTAATCTCAGGTTAGTCGCGCGCCCCAACCGAAATCCTAACCATTGTGAAGGTACACGTAACAAATAGTTGCGCACCACCAGCCCGAGTGGATAGTGAATGAATGAATGAATGAGTATGCAACTCCAGTCCAATAAGTCCATATATCAGTACGGTTCATCCCTGGGATCATCACCGAGGTTTAATACACTCCAAATGGCACTGCTCCTCTCCCAGCAGCACAGTCCAAGTGAGCGTAAGAAACCTCACTATCCCCTGGCCAATAGTTTGCCAATACCTATCCGGCACGTCGATAGCGGACCCATTCGCGAGCTGGTCAAGCTCAGCCTAATATTGCCCCCTACCCTTCGGCAGGTAAGGTCACACCTCCTCCTAATTGGCCATGACACAGTGGGAGACGCGGCCTCCTGGTATTTGGCACTCGGGCGCTCATGTATCCACTCAGTCTCGACGTTGGGGCGTATCCTGGCCACGGAGGTTCAGGGATTTTCACCCAGGGACATTTATGGTGCCCGTATGCTAGAACCAAACATTTTCGGTGTCCCATCTGGCCATCCACAATATGCCTGTGGAGGCTACGACCCTGATGTCGCTAGGGTGTACAGTAATCACAACATGTAATGCATGATGCATGAGTCATACAATTCAATCATGCATCAATCATACGCATACCATACGCTCGTGTGAGATAACCTCCGCCTATCCAGGAGTCTCATAACCTGCCCAATGACATATGCAATGGTTAACCACATCCCATAATAAACATGTAGATGATGCGTATGGGCATGTATCATGATGCTATGTTGTCACATACTCATAGCCTGTATCAATATCCGACAACGATGATCGGCCTTGACAATATGGACATTTAACCACATTACCCCCAAGGAATGGCTCACATAGAGCCTAACATATAGTGGACCCATGACCTCACACAAGGACCTAATACACAACATAATGGGCCTTACTCAAGGGTCACATATATACACAACAGGTGGGCCCTGCTCATTGGCCTCAAATACACGACATTTGGGCCCTGTACATGGGTCTCAAATACATAAAATGGGCCATGCATCATGGGCCTAATACATATCCTAATGGGCCTTTCCCATAGGCCATGAATACATCACAGTGGGCCTCGACAAATCGGAATCGGCCTCGACAATCGAAATTGATCGATAATCAGAATCGACAAATCGGTCACGTCAATCGGCAATCGACCACGATCGGTAATCGGTCACGATAATCAGCCTCGATCGGTAATCAGCACCGATAAATATCACATAAGTAAGGGGGGTCCATAGGTGAACAACCGATCACCCATAATATAAAGATTAGCCCTCGGCCGTGGTTCTATCAAACCTGATAGCGCGAACCCATCCATCTATGGCGAATGGGGCCCACTTATTTGGGTTAACCCACTAAGAGATTGATGAGAATGGGCCTAACAAGGCCTAAGGGAAGGTCGCAATGTTGACATCCAACCATCATTGTCCACCAATGTGGACATTCAACTAACACTGCTCCTAAGGAGTAGCCCACATAGGGTTAAACATATAGTGGGCCCATAGCCTCACATAAAGGCCTAATACACATCGCAATGGGCCGCATCACATGGACCTCGAATACATCACATTGGGCCTCACCCATGGGCCTCGAATATATCACATTGGGCCTCGCCCATGGGCCTCGAATATACATTGCAGGTGGGCCCTTATCACATGGCCAGGCGGTGTGGGTGAATCACATCCATTAAGGTGGGACCGGCAGAAGGACGTCATTGACATAAGATACAAATATCATGGTGGAGTCCTCATCATCATCCAAACACGTCCAGCACCGTCCAAATCATCTAAACGGTGTGGACAAACAAATGCATCGTGGTAGAGCGACACAACACCATCTAAACTACCCGACACAGATGAACGGACTAGGTATAATACATATATCAAGTCAGGGCCCCACTGTCCCTGTCGATGGTGGCGAATGGAGCACGTACATCATGTGTCTAGCACAGATGAATGATGTGAATATGATACATGCATCAAGGCGGGGTCCTACAGTGGGACGACTTGGATAAAACCCAACTAGCAGCGTCTCACCTGATTGGACGGCTGGAGGTAAAACGGATGGATGACCTTAGTGCAGAATAGGTGGACAACGTGGATCCATACGTCTAGGTGGTCCCTACTGTCCAGATCATCGGACGGTGTAGATATAAGACACATACAACACGTGTGGGTCCCACAAGGAATGGCAGTGTAGAAAATATATAACATAAAGGTAGGCCTACACACAACAAGTATGGGCATAAACGCCTATCAATGGGTCCTAGGGGGAGTTACAATGCGGACATTTAACCAACATTGTACTTACAATATAGGCGTTAAGCCATCATTGCTCCCAAGGCATGGCCCGCCATAAATATCATTACACAAACCATGAAGGGATCACACATTGCAATGGACCTCATAACATGGGCCTTACATTCACATCAAGGTGGGCCTCAACAACGGGCCACCAATACATCAAGATGGGCTTCACCAATGGGCCTTATACAATTCAAGGTGGGCCTCAACAACGGGCCACCAGTACATCAAGATGGGCCAAATCACGTGGGTCTTAAACAATTCAAGGTGGGCCTCAACAACGGCCACAAATATATCAATATGGGCCCTATAACATGGGCATTATAAATATGCAGGTGGGCCTCAACAACGGCCACAAATATATCAATATGGGCCCTATAACATGGGCATTATAAATATCCAGGTTGGCCTCAACAACGGCCACAAATATATCAATATGGGCCCTATAACATGGGCCTTATAAATATCTAAGTGGGCCTCAATGGATGATCATATCACGGAGTGGTCAGCCGTGATGGTTTTTAGATCCAAGCAAATTCATAAGTTAACATAGAGCTAGATGAAGTGAAAACAAAAATATAAGCTTGATCAGCAACTTCTGTGGCCCCTAAGAAATTTGAACGGTGGATGTCACTGTCCACATGGTGGGGCCACATCCGGTGATGGACGGTTAAGATATAACACATACTTCATGAGGTGGCCCACCGTCCAGCCCTATGGACAGTGTGGACCAGCACATACATCACGGTGGGGCTTGACCGGTGCAGCACCCGTGTCAGGGGTGCTAGGCCTAGATAAAACACATACATGCATGGTGGGTTCCATCGTCCCCAGCCATGGACGGCGGGAATAAAATACATACATCAGTGTGGGTCCCACGTGGGGCCCACCATAACGTTTACTTTCCATCCAATCCGTTGGTAAGGTCACATGGACCGAGATGAATAGGAAAAACAAATTTCATTTTAATCCAAAACTTCTGTGACCCAGGAAGGGTTCCAATGGTAGACGTTCATCATCACTGTTTCCTGTAGTGTGGACCATCTGAGCCCCAGATAGGGCTGATTTTTGGAGTGGGCCCCATTGCCCTGAGGGGCCATCAAATGCCTGGTGTTGATGTTAAACACACATCACGTGGGGCCAACAGTTGAGACCCGTGGTTCCTGGCCCAACTGTCCCTAGAGCAGCAGCGCCTGCTAATCAGTCAACGGTAGCAGGTGCTGCTACCTATTTAATTTTTATTTTATTTTTGACAACGACGGTTTTTCTATGGTTTTTCACGTGTGGGGCCCGCATCATGTAAATCCACCCCAGCCAATGGATTTTACAGCCCATAATCCATCCATCAAGCCCAATATTGGGCATCATTCGGCGTGTAAAAAAAAAAAACTAAGATGAATTTAAATGGTGAGAATCATTGTTTTCAACGCTATGGCCCACCTGATACCCGAATCAACCTCATTTTTCGGCTCAACGCCTAAAATGAAGTGGGAAAAGGAATGAACGATGTAGATTCAGTCCATACATCAAGGTGGGGCATGAAGGAGTGGTCCACCCTAAAACCAAAAGAAATCTTTTTCTTTTATAATTCACGTCCAGCGTCTCTGGACGCTGGAAGGCTTGGCACCTATATGTAAGGTGGGCCCTGCTCAGGTGGACCACCAAATGATGGATGGTGTGGATACAACCCATATGTGAAGTGGGCCCCACCTACAGATGGCTTGGATAAAATATATGCTTCATGATGGGGTCCAACCGGGTGGGCCACCTGGCCACATCATCTCATATAACAAAGGAGAGAAAGAAAGAAAAAAAAGAAGGAGAGAGGGAGGGAGAGAGAGAAAGAGAAAAGCACCCACCTTATGATCTTATTCTTCCTTCTTCCGCCAATGTGTCCTAGAGCTCCAAGGAATGCTATTCAACGGTCGAGATTGTGTCTTGGAGGGTGAGGATGAGAGATAGGAAGGTTGGCCACACCAAGCTCTCTCTCTCTAATGGAATGCCATGGACGTTCCTTGCTTGGGAAAATGAGAGAGAGAATGAGAGAGAGAGAGAGAGATGATGGGAGAGAAGTGATGGTGAGTGATGGATAAGTGTACTTGACATGTAAGGGAGAGTTGACTTTAGGTAAGGTGATGTAAGAGAGGGATGGGTTGGGTTGCTTTGTACTTGATTGATTTGATGAGTGGTAGAGATTCTCTCAAAATTCACAATGCACGGCGTTTTCTTCGAACTGAACGTGGACGCACATCTTCTGACTTGGATATCGGATCAGTGCGCGAGTCGCGGCTTTGGAACCGCGGCAACGGTACGGTCGCAATGGTACAAGTATCGGATTTAGCCGACTTAAATCCAAAGGATACGACTTAGAGTCGATTGCAAACGATGATTATACGTCGCAGGTTGCCGGAATTCATCGAGAAGGATCGCAGACATCGACAGAACAGTACAGACTAGGATACGGATCTTACAGAAATGACCGTGAAGTGAAGGGAAATGACCGTAAAATGCATGGAAATGACCGTGAAATGAAACGAAATCACCGCAATTGACCGTGAAATGCATGGAAATGACCGTAAAGTGAAGGGAAATGACCGTGAAATGCATTAATATGACCGTGAAATAAAAAGAAATCACCGGGATTGACCGTAAAATGCATGGAAATGACTGTGAAGTGATGCGAATTAACCGTGAATGCATGGAAATGACCGTGAAATGAAACGGAATCGCCGGGAATGACCGTGAAATGCATGGAAATGACTGTGAAATGAAACGAAATCATCTGAATTGACCGTGAAATGCATGGAAATGACCGTGAAGTGAAGGGAATTGACCTTGAAATGCATGAAACTGATCGTGAAGTGAAAGGAATTGACCGTGAAATGTAAGGAAATGACCGTGAAATGAAACAGAATCACCGGAATTGACTGTGAAATGCATGAAAATTACGGTGAAGTGAGGTGAATTGACCGTGAAATGCATGGAAATGACTGTGAAGTGAAGGGAAATGACCGTGAAATGCATGGAAATGACCGTGAAATGAAACGGAATCGCTGGGATTGACCGTTAAATGCATGGAAATGACCGTGAAGTGAAGGGGATTGACCATAAAATGCATGGAAATGACTGTGACGTGAAGGGAAATGACCGTGAAATGCATGGAAATGACCGTGAAATGAAACGGAATCGGCAGAATTGACCGTGAAATGCATGGAAATGACTGTGAAGTGAAGCGAATTGACCATGAAATGCATGGAAATGACTGTTAAGTGAAGGGAAATGACCGTGAAATGAAATGGAATCGCCGGGATTGACCGTGAAATGCGTGGAAATGACCATGAAGTGAAGGGATTGACCGTGAAATGCATGGAAATGACCGTGAAATGAAACGGAATCACCAGGAATGACCGTGAAATGCATGGAAATGACCATGAAGTGAAGGAAAATGACCGTGAATTGCATGAAAATGACTATGAAGTGAAACGGAATCACCGGGATTGACCGTGAAATGCATGGAAATGATGGTAAACTGAAGGGAATTGACCGTGAAATGTATGAAAATGACCGTGAAGTGAAAGGAATTGAACGTGAAATGCATGGAAATGACCGTGAAGTGAAGGGAAATAACCATGGAATGCATGGAAATGACCGTGAATCCAAACGGAATCGCCGAAATTGACCGTGAAATGCATGGAAATGACCGTGACGTAAAGCGAATTGACCGTGAAATGCATGAAAATGACCGTGAAATGAAACGGAATCGCTAGGAATGACCGTGAAGTGAGGGGAAATGACCGTGAAATGCATGAAAATGACCGTGAAGTGAAGCAGAATCGCCGGGATTGACCCTGAAATGCATGGAAATGACCGTGAAGTGATGGGAATTGACCGTGAAATGCATGAAAATGACCGTGAAGTGAAAGGAATTGACCGTGAAATGCATGAAAATGGTCGTGAAATGAAACTGAATCGCTAGAATTGACCATGAAATACATGGAAATGATCGTGAAGTGAACCAAATTGACCGTGAAATACATGGAAATGATTGTCAAGTGAAGGGAAATGACCGTGAAATGAAACAAAATCGTCGGGATTGACCGTGAAATGCATAGAAATGCCCGTGAAGTGAAGGGGATTGACCGTGAAACGCATGGAAATGGCCGTGAAGTGAAGGGAAATGACCGCGAAATGCATGGAAATGACTGTGAAATGAAACGGAATTGCCTGGATTGACAGTGAAACACATGAAAATGACTGCGAAGTGAAGCGAATTGACAGTGAGATGAATGTAAATGACGGTGAAATGCATTGAAATGACCGTGAAATAAAACGAAATTGCTGGGATTAATGGTGAAATGCATGGAAATGACCGTGAAGTGAAGGGAAATGACCATGAAATGGATGAAAATGACCGTGAAGTGAAACGGAATCGCCGGGATTGACCATGAAATGCATGGAAATGACTGTGAAGTGAAGGGAATTAACCGTGAAAAGTATGAAAATGACCATGAAGTGAAAGGAATTGACTGTCAAATGTAAGAAAATGACCGTGAAGTGAAACGGAATCACCGAGATTGACCGTGAAATGCATGGAAATGACCATGAAGTGAAGGGAATTAACCGTGAAATGCATGGAAATGATTGTGAAGTGAAGGGAAATGATCGTGAAATGCATGGAAATGACAGTGAAATAAAACAGAATCGACGGGATGGACCATGAAATGCATGAAAATGACCGTGAAGTGAAGGGGATTGACCATGAAATGCATGGAAATGACCCCGAAGTGATGGGAATTGACCATCAAGTGAAGGGAAATGACCATGAAATGAATCAAAAATGCCTGGATTGACCGTGAAATGCATTAAAATTACTGTAAAGCGAAGCAAATTGACCATGAAATGTATGGAAATGACCGTGAAGTGAAGGGAAATGAACATGAAATGAAACGGAATCGCTAGGATTGACCGTGAAATGCATGGAAATGACCGTGAAGTGAACTGAATTGACCGTGAAATGCATGAAAATGATTGTCAAGTGAAGGGGAATGACCGTGAAATGCATGGAAATGATCGTGAAATGAAACAGAATCGTCGGGATTGACCGTGAAATGCATAGAAATGACCGTGAAGTGAAGAAGATTGATTGTGAAATGCCTGGAAATGACCGTGAAGTGATCGGAAATGACCGTGAAATGCATGGAAATGACCGTGAAATGAAACGGAATCTCCTGGATTGACCATGAAATGCATTGAAATGACTGCAAAGTGAAGTGAATTAACTGTGAAATGAATGGAAATGACCGTGAAGTGATGGGAAAGGACAATGAAATGCTTTGAAATGACTGTGAAATGAAACGAAATCGTCGGGATTGACGGTGAAATGCATGGAAATGGCTGTGAAGTGATGGGAATTGACCGTGGAATGCAGGGAAATGACTATGAAATGAAACGGAATTGTTGGGAATGACCGTGAAATGCTTGAAAATGACCGTGAAGTGAAGGGAAATGAGAGTGAAATACATGAAAATGATCGCGAAGTGAAACGGAATCGTCGGGATTGATCGTGAAATGCATGGAAATGACCTTGAACTGAAGGGAATTGACCATGAAAAGTATGAAAATGACCGTGAACAGAAAGGAATTGACCGTGAAATGCATGAAAATGACCGTGAAGTGAAACGGAATCGCCGGGATTGACCGTGAAAAGCATGGAAATGACCGTGAAGTGAAGGGAATTGACCGTGAAATGTATGAAAATGACCGTGAAGTGAAAGGAATTGACCGTGAAATGCATATAAATTACCGTGAAATGAAACGGAATTGCTGGAATTGATAGTGAAATGCATGGAAATGACTATGAAGTGAAGCGAATTAACCGTGAAATGCATGGAAATGATTGTGAAGTGAAGGGAAATGACTGTGAAATGAAACAGAATCGCCGGGATTGACCATGAAATGCATGGAAATGACCGTGAAGTGAAGGGGATTGACCGTGAAATGCATGGAAATGACCATGAAGTGAAGGGAAATGACCAATGCGTGGAAATGACCGTGAAATGAAATGAAATCGTCGCGATTGAACATGAAATGCATGGAAACGATTGCGAAATGAAGCGAATTGACAGTGAAATGCATGGAAATGACCGTGAAGTGAACGAAAATGACCGTGAAATGCATTGAAATGACCGTGAAATTAAACGAAATCACCGGGATTGATCGTGAAATGCATGGAAATGACCGTGAAGTGAAGGGAATTAATTGTGAAATGCATGGAAATGAACGTGAAATGAAATGGAATCGTCGGGAATGACCGTGAAATGCATGGAAATGACCGTGAAGTGAAGGGAAATGACCGTGAAATGCATGAAAATGACCGTGAAGTGAAACAGAATCGCCGGGATTGACCGTGAGATGCATGGAAATGACCGTGAAGGGAATTGACCTTGAAATGCATGAAACTGATCGTGAAGTCAAAGGACTTGACCGTGAAATGCAAGGAAATGATCGTGAAATGAAACAGAGTCGCTGGAATTGACTGTCAAATGCATGGAAATTATAGTGAAGTGAAGCGAATTGTCCGTGAAATGCATGGAAATGATTGCGAAGTGAAGGGAAATGACCGTGAAATGCATGGAAATGACTGTGAAAGGAAATCGAATCGCCGGGATTGACAATTAAATGCATGGAAATGACCGTGAAGTGAAGGGGATTGACCGTGAAATGCATGAAAATGACCGTGAGGTGAAGGGAAATGACCATGAAAGGCATGGAAATGACCGTGAAATGTATGGAAATGATCGTGAAATGAAACGGAATTGCCGGGATTGACCGTGAAATGCACGGAAATGACTGTGAAGTGAAGTGAATTGACCATGAATTGCATGGAAATGACCGTGAGTGAAGGGAAATGATAGTGAAATGTATTGAAATGACCGTGAAATGAAACGGAATCGCCGGGTTTGACCGTGAAATGCATGGAAATGACCGTGAAGTGAAGGAAATTGATCGTGAAATGCATGGAAATGACTGTGAAATGAAACGGAATCGCCGGGAATGACCGTGAAATGCATGGAAATGATCGTGAAGTGAAGGGAAATAACCGTGAAATGCATGAAAATGGCTGTGAAGTGAAACAAAATCACCAAGATTGACCGTGAAATGCATGGAAATAACCGTGAAGTGAAGGGAATTGACTATGAATGCATGAAAATGACCGCGAAGTGAAAGGAATTGAACGTGAAAAGCATGGAAATGACCGCGAAATGCATGGAAATGACCGTGAAGTGAAGGAAAATGACCATGGAATGCATGGAAATGATCGTGAATCCAAACGAAATCGCCGGAATTGACCGTGAAATGCATGGAAATGACCGTCAAATGCATGGAAATGATCGTGAAATGATACGGAATCGCTGGGAATAACGGAGAAGTGAAGGGAAATGACCGTGAAATGCCTGAAAATGACAGTGAAGTGAAGCAGATTCGCCGGGATTGACCGTGAAATGCATGGAAATGACCATGAAGTGAAGGGGAATGACCGTGAAATGAGGCGGAATCGCCAGGATTGACCGTGAAATGCATGGAAATGACTGCGAAGTGAAGCGAATTGACCATGAAATGAATGGAAATGGCAGTGAAGTATGGGAAATGACCGTGAAATGCATTGAAATGACCGTTAAATGAAACGAAATCACCGGGATTGACGGTGAAATGCATGAAAATGACTATGAAGTGAAGGGAAAAGACCGTGAAATGCATGGCAATGACCGTGAAATGAAATGGAATCGCCGGGAATGACCATGAAATGCATGGAAATGACAGTGAAGTGAAACAGAAACGCCGGGATTGACCATGAAATGCATGGAAATGACCGTGAAGTGAAGGGAAATGACCGTGAAAAGTATGAAAATGACCGTGAAGTGAAAGGAATTGACTGTGAAATGCATGAAAATGACCATGAAGTGAAACGGAATCGCCGAGATTGACCGTGAAATGCATGGAAATGACAGTGAAGTGAAGGGAATTGACCATGAAATGCATGAAAATGATTGTGAAGTGAAGGGAAATGACCGTGAAATGCATAGAAATGACCGTGAAATGAAACAGAATCACTGGGATGGACCGTGAAATGCATGGAAATGACCGTGAAGTGAAGGGGATTGTCCGTGAAATGCATGGAAATACCCCGAACTGAAGGGAAATGACCGTGAAGTGAAGGGAAATGACCATGAAATGAAATGGAATCGCCGGGATTGACTGTGAAATGCATTGAAATGACTGTGAAGTGAAGCAAATTGACCATGAAATGTATGAAAATGACCGTGAAGTGAAGGGAAATGACCGTGAAAAGTATGAAAATGACCGTGAAGTGAAAGGAATTGACTGTGAAATGCATGAAAATGACCATGAAGTGAAACGGAATCGCCGAGATTGACCGTGAAATGCATGGAAATGACAGTGAAGTGAAGGGAATTGACCATGAAATGCATGAAAATGATTGTGAAGTGAAGGGAAATGACCGTGAAATGCATAGAAATGACCGTGAAATGAAACAGAATCACTGGGATGGACCGTGAAATGCATGGAAATGACCGTGAAGTGAAGGGGATTGTCCGTGAAATGCATGGAAATACCCCGAACTGAAGGGAAATGACCGTGAAGTGAAGGGAAATGACCATGAAATGAAATGGAATCGCCGGGATTGACTGTGAAATGCATTGAAATGACTGTGAAGTGAAGCAAATTGACCATGAAATGTATGGAAATGACCGTGAAGTGAAGGGAAATGACCATGAAATGCATTGAAATGACCGTGAAATGAAACGGAATCGCCGGGATTGACCGTAAAATGCATGGAAATGATAGTGAAGTGAAGGGGATTAACCATGAAATGCATGGAAATGACCGTGACGTGAAGGGAAATGACCATGAAATGCATGGAAATGACTGAGAAATTTAACGGAATCGCGTGGATTGACCGTGAAATGCATGGAAATGACTGCGAAGTGAAGTGAATTGACTGTGAAATGCATGGAAATGATCGCCAAATGAAACAGAATTACCGGGACTCACCGTGAAATGCATGGAAATGACCGTGAAGTGAAGGGAAATGACCGTGAAATTCATGAAAATGACAGTGAAGTGAAACGGAATTGATAGGATTGATCATGAAATGCATGGAAATGACCGTGAAGTGAAGGAAATTGACCGTGAAAAGTATGAAAATGACCGTGAAGTGAAAGGAATTGACCTTGAAATGCATGAAAATGACCGTGAAGTAAAACGGAAACGCCGAGATTGATCGTGAAATGCATGGAAATGACTGTGAAGTGAAGGGAATTGATCGTGAAATGTATGAAAATTATCGAGAAGTGAAAAGAATTGACCATGAAATGAAACGGAATCGCCGAAATTAGCCGTGAAATGCATGGAAATGACTGTGAAGTGAAGCGAATTGACCGTGAAATGCATGGAAATGATTGTGAAGTGAAGGGAAATGACCGTGGAATGAAACAGATCACCGGGATTGACCGTGAAATGCATGGAAATGACCGTGAACTGAAGGGGATTGACCGTGTAATGCATGGAAATGACCATGAAGTGAAGGGAAATGACCGTGAAATGCATGAAAATGACAGTGAAATGAAGCGAATTCGCCGCGGTTGACCGTGAAATGCATGGAAATGATTGTGATATGAAGCACATTGATCGTGAAATGCATGGAAGTGACCGTGAAGTGAGGTGAAATGACCATGAAATGCATTGAAATGACCGTGAAATTAAACGAAGTCGCTGGGATTGACCGTGAAATGCATGGAAATGACCATGAAATGAAATGGAATCACCGGGAATGATCCTGAAATGCATGGAAATGACTGTGAAGTGAAGGGAATTGACCTTGAAATGCATGAAACTGATCGTGAAGTGAAAGGAATTGACTGTGAAATGCAAGAAAATGACCGTGAAATGAAACAGAATCGCCGGAATTGACTGTGAATTGCATGGAAATTACCGTGAAGTGAAGCGAATTGACTGTGAAATGCATGGAAATGATTGTGAAGTGAAGGGAAATGATAGAGAAATGCATGGAAATGACCATGAAATGAAACGGAATCGCCAGGATTGACCATTAAATGCATGTAAATGACCGTGAAGTGAAGGGGATTGACAGTGAAATGCATGGAAATGACCGTGACATGAAGGGAAATGACCGTGAAATGCATGTAAATGACCGTGAAATGAAACAGAATCGCCGGGATTGACAGTGAAATGCATGGAAATGACGTGAAGTGAAGGGAATTGACCGTAAAATGCATGGATATGACCGTGAAATGAAACGGAATCACCGTGAATGACCATGAAATGCATGGAAATGACCGTGAAGTGAAGGGAAATGACCGTGAAATGCATGAAATTGACTGTGAAGTGAAACGGAATCGCCTGGATTGACCCTGAAATGCATGAAAATGACCGTGAAGTGAAGGGAAATGACTGTGAAATGCATTTAAATGACCGTGAAATGAAACGGAATCGCCGGGATTGACCGTGAAATGCATGGAAATGACCATGAAGTGAAGGGAATTGACCATAAAATGCATAGAAATGACCGTGAAATGAAACGGAATCGCCGGGAATGACCATGAAATGCATGGAAATGACCATGAAGTGAAAGGAAATGACCGTGAAGTGAAACGGAATTGCCGGGATTGACCGTGAAATGCATGAAAATGACCGTGAAGAGAAGGGAAATGACCGTTAAATGCATGAAAATGACCGTTAAGTGAAAGGAATTGACCATGAAATGCATAGAAATGACCACGAAATGCATGAAAATGACCATGAAGTGAAGGGAAATCACCATGAAATGCATGGAAATGACCGTGAATCCAAACGGAATCGACGGAATTGACCCTGAAATGCATGGAAATGACCGTGACGTAAAGTGAATTGACCGTGAAGTGCTTGGAAATGACCGTGAAATGCATGGAAATGACCGTGAAATGTTACGGAATCGTCGGGAATGACCATGAAATGCATGAAAATGACCGCGAAGTGAAGTAAAATCGCTGGGATTTACCGTGAAATGACCGTGAAGTGATGGGAATTGACCGTTAAATGCATGAAAATGACCGTGAAGTGAAAGGAATTGACCGTGAAATGCATGAAAATGACCGTGAAATGAAATGGAATTGCCAGAATTGACCGTAAAATGCATGGAAGTGACCGTGAAGTGAACCGAATTGACCGTGAAATGCATGTAAATGATTGTCAAGTGAAGGGAAATGACTGTGAAATGAATGGAAATGATCGTGAAATGAAACAAAATCGTCGGGATTGACCATGAAATGCATGGAAATGATCGTGAAGTGATGGGAAATGACCGTGAAATGCATGGAAATGACCGTGAAATGAAACGGAATCGCCTGGATTGACCGTGAAATGCATGGAAATGACTACGAAGTGAAGCAAATTGACCGTGAAATTATTGGAAATGACCGTGAAGTGATTGGAAATGACTGTGAAATGCATTGAAATGACCGTGAAATGAAACGAAATCACCTGGATTGACGGTGAAATGCATGGAAATGACCGTGAAGTGAAGGGAATTGACTGTCAAATGCCTGAAAATTACCGTTAAATGATAAGGAATCCCCAAGAATGACCGCAAAATGCATGGAAATGACCGTGATGTGAAGGGAAATGACAATGAAATGGATGAAAATGATCATGAAGTGAAACGGAATCGCCGAGATTGTCCATGAAATGCATGAAAATGATCGTGAAGTGAAGGGAATTGACCGTGAAAAGTATGAAAATGACCGTGAAGTGAAAGGAATTGATCGTGAAATGCACGAAAATGACCGTGAAGTGAAACAGAATCGCCAAGATTGGCCGTGAAATGCATGGAAATGACCGTGAAGTGAAGGGAATTGACTGTGAAATGCATGGAAATGATTGTCAAGTGAAGGGAAATGACGGTGAAATGCATGAAAATGACCGTGAATGAAACAGAATCGCCGGGATGGACCGTAAAATGCATGGAAATGACCGTGACATGAAGGGAAATGACTGTGAAATGCATGGAAATGGCCGTGAAATGAAACAAAATTGCCGGGATTGACCGTGAAATGCATGGAAATGACTGTGAAGTGAAGGGAATTGTAAGACCCGTATCCTAGACCGTACCGTTCCGTAGGTTCCCGCGGTCTTTCCGGTCGAATTCCGGTAACCTTCGACCCTTAACCGGTGTTGCGCGTGACCTTGATTCATATGTCGTTAATCTGATTTGACTCAACCCAAGACTTGTACTAATGCGACCGCACCGTCGCTGCAGTTTCGATGCCGCGACTCCCGCGCCGAGGCGATACTCTGGTCAGGAGATGTGAGCCAGCGTTTGGTGCGAGGAAAACACCGCGCGTACAAATTCCGAGAGAATCTCTACGATGTGTCACATCAATCCATCAATCCATCATCTCAACATGTCAAGTACATGTCAAGTACACATCACCTTTTCACCCTTCCCCAAGCAACCCCAAAATCAAAAGTTTCTTACAAAGCCCATACTTTTCTTACACAAATGGCCATAAAAGTCAAAAAGTTCTTACACCCATCACTCAACACATCCATCACCCATCACTCTTCTTTCTTTACAACCCTCTCTCTCTCATTTCATTTCTTAAAAATCCCATTTCTAAGCAAGAGAGAGAGAGAGCACCATACGTATGAGCCTCTCCAAGCCCTTCCAAGAGAACCACAAGTGTGGCCCACCTTTCTATCCCAAGATCTCCCATCCTAGCCATTTATTTCTCATCTTCCTCCATTAAAGAGAAGCACAAGGAGACCGGCAAGCCAAGGGAGCAAGAAGATCAAGTGGTGGGTGCTTTGATAGAGTAGTTTTCATTTTCTTTTAAGATGGGCCAAGTGAGGCCAATCGATCAATGGTTTGGATCTCACTTGGGACCCTAAAATGTGGCCGATGGCCCACTTTGATCATCATGATATTTATTTTCTTGTATACCTAGGGTCATCTAGACCGTCTACTTTAGTGGAGAAGGGATCCCCACCGTTGGATTTTGGATTTAAAGGGGCCCATGTGTAGTGGGACCCACCTTGATGTATGTTGAATGCAAGAGGGGCCCATAGTGGCGGGGCCCCTCCGTCCTCACCGATCTCCCTCTATCTCTCTCTATCTCTCTCTTTCTCTATCTTCCTTGTATTGTGGACCCCACCATGAGGCATGTATTCTATCCAAACCATCTACAAATGGGGCCCACTTTGTGTATGTTGTACCCACACGATCCTCCGTGAGGTGGCCCACCTAAGCAAGGCCCACCTCTAATGTATTTATGTGCAACGTCCAGCGTCCAGGGACGCTGGACGTGGTTTGGAAAACACAAATGTCAGCTTGTTTCCAAGCTCATGGGTGGCCCACTCATGTAGGCTCCACCTGGATGTATGGTTCTAATCTAAGCCGTTCATTCTATTCTCCAGATTATTTTAGGCGTTGAGCCGAAAAATGGGGTCCATCCGATCTTCATGCGGACCATAGCCTGTTAAATAGTAGTTTATACTGTTGAAAGTCACCCGGACAGTTTTATGTGCCGGAAAACACCGGATATTGGACTCGTTTGGACGGTCTTGAGCCACGGAGTGCAATGGGCGAGTTGGATTTACTTGATGTGGAGCCTACCTGTGAAAAACTACAGGAAACAATATTCAAATTTTTTTTTTTTTTAAATCATCTGCAACGGCCATCGCTGCAATCTAACTGCTTGTGTCAGTCACAGCGCCGTCACGCACACTGCTGGGCGGGCGGACAGAGCGACACCACGGCTCTGGTGGGCCCCACCATGATGTGTATTTCCCATCCAACCCATTCATTTGGTAGGCCACTCCTGCAGTGGGCCCCCTCAAAATTCGACTTCATCCACGGCCTCGGGTGGCCCACTGCTGCAGAAACAAGTAGGATTGAACCTCTGCCATTGAAACCCTTCTGTGGGCCACAGAAGTTTTGGATGAAGGTGAAATTTATTTTCACCGTACATCTAGGCCTGGGTGACCTAATGGACGGCCTGGATGGCCTGTAAACATTACGATGGGCCCCACATGAAGCCCACATGATGTATGTATTTTACCTCCACCGTCCAGGCGGACGGTGGAGCCCACAGTTATGTATGTATTAATCCCCACCGTCCAGGGACGGTGGGTGGGTGTGCGTGGGTGTGTACGTGTGCCTGTGTGCATGCATGTGTGCATTGGGTGCATGCGTGTGGTGTGTGCATGTGTGTCTGTGTGTATATATATATATATATATTGTGTATATATATATATATATATATATATATATATATATATATTATGTATATTTATATATTATATTATGTAATATACATATACGATGGTGGGCCTTCATGGGACTCACCATAATGCATGTGTTGCGTGCAAGCTGTCCATCTATTTTGCAAGCTCATTTCTATAGCATGAGCTAAAATGAGCCAGATCCATAGTTCAAGTGAACCCCACTTTGTTATATTATGAGGCCCATCTTAGGCCATTTGTGGCCCATCCATTGAGGCTTACCTTGATATGCATAAAGGCCCAAGTGATTAGGCCCACCTTACCATAATCATGGCCCATTGTTGAGGCCCGCTTTGATGTGAATGAAAGGCCCATGTTACGAGGCCCATTTTGATGCATTCTAAGGCCCATGGGTTATGGCCCATTGCAATGTACATTAGGCCCGTTGGTGAGGCCCATTAATGCGGCCCATTTGATGAATGTAAGGCCCATGTGATACGGCCCATTCGATGTATTTAAGGCCCAATGGGATGTACCTAAGGTCCATTGCAATGTGTGATCCGAACATGGTTTATGTAATGATGTTTACGATGGGCAATGCCTTAGGAGCAATGTTGGTTTGACGTCCACATTGTAGAATAATGTTGGTTAAATGTCCGCATTATGATTCTCCCTAGGGCTCATTGTTAGGCCCATACTTGTAGGCCGTCTAGGCCCATCTTTGTTATAAACAGCATTCATCACCGTATAACATGTTTAGTATAGTTCCATGATTCATGATCATACGCATCATATGTATGCTTGATATGAGAAGTAACTGATCATAGCATATGCCTCCGGGCAGATTATTTAGGGGCTCCCGGTTAGGCGGTGTTACCCCACATGAGCGCACGATACGCGCAGGATTGCCGCATGACTGGACAGTGTGATCATGTATTTCGCATTGAGTGATATGGTTACTGTATGCCCTAGCGACATCAGGGTCGTAGCCTCCACAGGAGTATCGTGGTTGGTAGGATTGGATACCGAAAATATTGATTCTACATGGGGTGCTATAGATATCCCTGGGTGAAAGTTCCTAAACCCTTATGGTACCAAGAGGTTGCTCCAACGTCTAGACCGAGTGGGTGTATGAGCGCCGATGACCGATTACCAGGAGGCTGCGCTTTCCACTGTATTGTGGTCGGTTGGAAGGGGGTACGGCCTTACTCGCCCGAGAGGAGGGGGCAACTCTAGGCTGAGTCTGACCAGCTCGAGGAATGGGTCTGCTATCGATGAGCCGAGCCCGATATTGGCAAGCGGGTAGTGAGGTCTCTTCTACTTACCTTATTGCGCGCGATGGGGCGGCAATCTGGTTTAGAGTGTACTAGACCTCGGTGATATCCCAGATTCTAAGCTGTACTGATATGTGGACGTAGATAAGGATTTGTATGCTTGAGTTGCATTTCGCACCGCATGGTCTTGGTATGGCCGACATCATTCATGTCTTGCATCGCATAGCCTTGGTACGGCTAATGGTATTCATGGATTCACCAGCATGTTCCGCATTACTCTGATACTGCATACTGCATTACTACCTTGCGCACACACTTTCACCACCCTCTAAGCTTTCTACAAGCTTATGCACGGACAGATTAACGTGCAGTGTGACGCGAGGGACGCAGCTAGTCACTGAGGCGGTGGAGCGCAGAGCAGATCTTTTTAGAGTTTTTATCCATTCTCATTGTATTTCCCTTTATGCTCATTGTACTTGTAAAGTTTTTGATCATAGTGGAAATGTGGTGGAGTTTTTGGTTGTTGTTTGTGGGTTATGCCTTTGGTTATGCTTATTACGAATTAAACTGATGTTGAAAATCCTCCTTGTAGCATCCCAGATCGGAACCTCGCGTATGGGCGCTGTGTGGGTAGAATGGGGTTCTACTTGAGGTCGTTGCACCGGATTCGGTGATCGGGAATTTTGTGAGCCCAGTTTCCGAGTTTGGGGCGTGACAGGAATTGACCGTGAAATGCATGAAAATGACCGTGAAATGAAACGGAATAGCTGAAATTGACCATAAAATGCATGAAAATGACCGTGAAGTGAACCGAATTGACCATCAAATGCATGTAAATGATTGTCAAGTGAAGGGAAATGACTGTGAAATGCATGGAAATCACCGTGAAATGTAAGAGAAACGTTGGAATTGACCATGAAATGCATGGAAATGACCGTGAAATGAAACGGAATCGCCTGGATTGACAGTGAAATGCATGAAAATGACTGCGAAGTGAAGTGAATTAACCGTGAAATTAATGCAAATGACCGTGAAGTGATGGGAAATGACCGTGAAATTCATTAAAATGACCGTGAAATGAAACGAAATCGCCGGGAGTGACGGGAAAATGCATGGAGATGACCGTGAAGTGAAGGGAATTGATCGTGAAATGAAACGGAATAGCCGGGAAATATTGAAATGCATGGAAATGACCGTGATGTGAAGGGAAATGACTGTGAAATGGATGAAAATGATCGTGAAGTGAAACGAAATCGCTAGGATTGTCCATGAAATGCATGGAAATGACCGTGAAGTGAAGGGAATTGACCGTGAAAAGTATGAAAATGACCGTGAAGTGAAAGGAATTGACCGTGAAATGCATGAAAATGACCGTGAAGTGAAACGGAATCGCCAAGATTGACCGTGAAATGAATGGAAATGACCGTGAAGTGAAGGGAATTGACCGTGAAATGCATGGAAATGATTGTGAAGTGAAGGGAAATGACCGTGAAATGCATGGAAATGACCGTGAAATTAAACAGAATCGTGGAGACGGACCGTGAAATGCATGGAAATGACAGTGAAGTGAAGGGGATTGACCGTGAAATGCATGGAAATGACCCCGAAGTGAAGGGAAATGACCGTGAGGTGAAGGGAAATGACCTTCAAATGAAGCGAAATCGTCGGGATTGACCGTGAAATGCATTGAAATGACTGTGAAGTGAAGCAAATTGACCGTGAAATGCATGGAAATGACCGTGAAGTGAAGGGAAACGACCGTGTAATGCATTGAAATGACCGTGAAATGAAACGGAATCGCCGGGATTGACCGTGAAATGCATGGAAATGATTGCGAAGTGATGCGAATTGACTGTGAAATGCATGGCAATGACCGTAAAGTGAAGGGAAATGACCGTGAAATGCATTGAAATGACCGTGAAATGAAACGAAATCACCAGGATTGACCGTGAAATGCATAAAAATGACCGTGAAGTGAAGAGAATTAACCGTGAAATGCATGGAAATGACCGTGAAATGAAACAGAATCGCTAGGATTGACCGTGAAATGCATGGAAATGACCGTGAAGTGAAATGAATTGAACATGAAATGCATGGAAATGACCATGAAATGCATGGAAATGATCGTGAAGTGAAGGAAAATGACCTTGAAATGCATGGAAATGACCGTGAATCCAAACGGAATTGCTGGAATTGACCGTGAAATGCATGGAAATGACCATGACGTAAAGCGAATTGACCGTGAAATGCTTGGAAATGACCGTGAAGTGTAGATACCATTTACTACAAAATATACAACACATCATTTACATCATTTCACCATAAATGTTTTACAGGACATCAATTACAATAATTTACAACATTTCAAAAAATTTCCCGATTCCTCTCATGCCTAAGACAAATATATCATATTTTGAGGTCACTCAGGCAATCATATGTTATTGAATCCCTAAAGCTAGAAGTGAATTGCTGCCAGTCTCTCCCTGACAAAATTTGATCGCTGCACAAAATGTCGATATATTTCATGACAAAAATGCCACAGTCATATCCGTTCGTCTGCTTTGGTATAGAGGTATCTTCTCTGACCGTCCAAGCATTTCCTTCCAACGCAGACATATCTCCTGTGGTGTAAAATAATATAGGCAAGGCCTCCTTCATGAGCTCGATATGTTCCCTGTATCGACTGAGTGCCCTCGAGTATAAACTGTCAAGTATAATGATTTCTCGGTCTTGAGGGTGGATGACCATCGGGTACCAATAACTGTTGGCGTGATTGACTAGTACGTATGCCTGTCCATGTTTGGTATGATAAGATATTAATATCTAGAAATTATAGAAATGGGTATACCTAACGTTGATAACTTGTAATGACACCATTACCTCTTCATGCTGCCACATGGCCTTCTGTCCATCATGAGTCTTGACAATGCTGATCGCAGAGAGTTTTTCTAGCCATTCAAATAATAAACACGATTCGTCACTCCCAACATCTCGATATATTCTTAATGTTGACATTTGCTTGTCGATACATGCTATTACAAACAACACACCAAATTAGAACATATATCATATAATGAAATAACATAATAACCATGATCCAATTCATACAGTTACCAGAAAAAATGTGGGACAGAACTTGCAGTCCTTTGTATATAATGGAGGAAATGATCGGTGCCTTCTCTTCAAGAAATCGACGTACTTGTCAATAGCCTAATCAATAAAGATGAAAAATTAAGGTCTACTCTAATATAAGTGTTCTGAATAAAACCATGTATGTATGTATGTGATTTACTTACCACGCTATCAACCCGTGCATTTTTCTCCCAAATGGTCTTGAACCAAAGAAATTCTGGTGATTCTTTGTTTACGTTGGCCCAATTTTCCAATTAATGGAGTTCGTCCTCCAATATTACCCTAAATGGATAGATCTTGGCTTCAAAGGGTATCGGAGAAGTAGAAAATTCTCTCTGTTTCTCATTGTCAGTGGCGTTGCTTGGAGTGGTTTGCACGACAGAGATGGAAATGAATGGAGAATGCTTGTAGACAAACGGCTTCAACACCCTCTTAGGTCTCCTCTTATATACTTGAATGGAATGCAGTAATTTCTCGCATATATCAATGCCTAACGCATCCTCATCCTCCTTCTCAAACTCTTCCTTCTGATTCTCTAACTCATTCTCCTTCCAAAACCGAATCTTCTCTATAAGAAATGCATCCATCTGCTTCTTCAACTCCGCTTTACCCTCCTCCAACTCTTCCCTCTCCTTCTTCAGTTCTTCCTTCTCCCTCAGTAGCATTTCCCTCTCCTTCTTCAAAACCTCCCTCTCATTCAACTCCTTTAACCTCAAGGATTCTTTCAGTTTTAGCATTAGTTCAACCTCCTTAAGTACTACTTCTCTCTCCCTCTCAATCGATTCTTCTCTCTCTTTTAGCATGCCTTCAAGAAGCTTCAACTCTTCCCTGTCTCTCTCCAACCGAAGCCTCTACGCCTCCTAGCTCCTCCCTATCCTCCCTGACTCCCAGTCAATTGCAATCCATCTCCCTCATCGCACTCCTCTCTTCCTCTCCCCTCCCTCTTCTCTCTCTCTCTCTCTCTCTCTCTCTCTCTCTCTCTCTCTCTCTCTCTCTCTCTCTCTCTCTGTCCCGATCTCTCTTCCATATCTTCATCATCTTCATCTTTAGTGCCCTACAAAATGAAGCAATGTATATGTCCATTATATAACATGTCAAATTAAATATAAAATATCAACATAAAAAAGATGTTTTTGACATCTTACGTCAAATCTATCATGGGCCAAACGAACGACCTCCTCCTCCAGCTTCTAGGTGGTAGGCTCTAAGATAAGAACGATCTCAGTCTGCAAGAGAACATCTTCGTTTTCATGCTAGAGAAACACACACACACACACACACACACACACACACACACATATATATATATATATATATATATATAGTTGAATGAGTGACCACTTAGCTTCATAGAAATTGACTTACATCTTTACTCTCTATAATTTGATGAATCTTCTTATACCTCCAAACCTTCCATCTTCGATATTGTATGAATCATGGAATTTGGAAGGGAACGTATAAAATTATACATTGTTGGAGAGCTGATACTCTCTCAAGGGCCCATATAGATTACAATGAAATAACAAGATGATGTTAAATAAATATAGTTTGATAAAAACTATGAATTAAAATAGACAATGAAAGAATCCTTACTTGTAGGGGAAATATGCAACCGGTGACATTGTAATGAGGCCCCTGGGATGCCATGAAGGCACTCTCGATCCCTTCTGTCATCATCTGGAAGGCCAAACTACCCCAAGGGTAGATATTAAAGTCTTCCAACGAGTCGACAAGGTCGATAAAGTCTGTACAGCATATAATATTTATGATGGTACCCCTGACAAACACCTCTACACATAATATTAGGGCCACCTTCACGACATCTTCGTACTTATTGCTATCAACTATCCTATTGAACACCTTATATACATATTTCTTTAGGATAGGATATTCATTGAAGTATTTTTCTCTTATTAACTTCTTCAAACAATGGATATTGGGTATAGAGAGGTCACCAGTCTTCAACCCTCTTATTATGGTGAAGTCCATCTCGATAAATTTTGCATGGTTCCCCTGTATCTTGAATACATGATTACCTATGTATCTGTTAATAAGTGAGTGAAAAATGGCTCCTATAAACCTAAATGATGGAATGTGTAATAAAAATAAGAATGGGGTCTGCCTAAATATATTTAATCTAATGTTATTCTTCTCCAACCCACTCTTCACACTATCAAACCACCATATCAAATAACATCTTCATGAGATAGTGGGGGCCGACTCGCCAAATCCCTTATGCAAGGGTTTGTCATCTGCAAGGATGAATTGGAAATTAAATCAACGATAACATTCAGTATTTAACGAGACATAATGTGAAAGTTGACTTGTTGTGGTGAAAATTTATAAAGTACGGTGTGAGTCTGTCGAGTCAACGGTCAATTTTGGGTGAATTCCAAATGAAAGTACAAGACTTATTAGTGAATTTTCACAAGTTTTGGGCATGTTTCACTCACTTTGGGCTTGTTCCACTTATTTATCAGTCAATTTCATGTAGTTGTTGGTAAATTTATATCAAGGTTGTCAGTAAAAAAAATGTCAATGTCAAGCAGTCATCAGCCATTTTAAAGAATTTCATGTCAAATGGTCGACTCATAGGTCACATTCAACAAGTTCACGGTCAATTTCACTAAGTTATGGGTCGATTTTCAGAGTTATATGTTGCATTTTGGTCGACAACGTCATGAAATTGACCATGAGTGGATTTGTCTAAGGATTGTAAATGACCGTTAAGTGAAGGGGATTGACCGTGAAATGCATGAAATTGTCCGTGAAGTGCATGAAATTGTTCGTGAAGTGAGTAGAATTAAACGTGATGTGAAGGGGATTGTCCATGAAATGCATGGAATTGACAGTGAAGTGAAGGGGAATCACTGGAATTGACCATGAAGTGCATGGAATTGACTGTGAAGTGAAGGGGAATGACCAGCAATGACCGTGAAATGCATGGAAATGATCGTGAGGTGATGGGAAATGACTGTGAAATGCATGGAAATGATCGTGAAGTGAAGAGAATTGGCGTTGAAATGTATGGAATTGACCGTGAAGTGAATGGAATTGACCGTGAAATGCATGGAAATGACCGTGAAATGAAACTGACTCACTGGAAATGACTGTGAAATGCATGGAAATGACCGTGAAATGCATGGAATTGATAGTGAAGTGAAGCGAATTGACCGTGAAGTGCATGGAATTGACCATGAAGTGAAGGGGAATGACCAGCAATGACCGTGAAATGATTGGAAATGACTGTGAAGTGAAGGGAAATGACCGTGAAATGCATGAAAATGACTGCGAAGTGAAGGGAATTGACCGTGAAATGCATGGAAATGACCGTGAAATGAAACGGACTCACTGGAAATGACTGTGAAATGCATGGAAATGACCGTGAAGTGAAGCGAATTGACTGTGAAATGCATGGAATTGACAGTGAAGTGAAGCAAATTGACCGTGAAATGCATGGAATTGACTGTGAAGTGAAGGGGAATGACCGGAATGACCCTGAAATGATTAGAAATGACTGTGAAATGATTAGAAATGACCATGAAGTGAGGGGAATTAACCGTGAAATGCATGAAAATGACCGTAAAGTGAAGCGAATTGACCATGAAATGTATGGAATTGACTGTGAAGTGAAGGGGAATGACCGGAAATGAACATGAAATGATTGGAAACGATCGTGAGGTGAAGGGAATAAACCGTGAAATGACGGGAATGACCAGAATTAAGTCAATTCATGGTCAATTTTTAGCTCACGATTTTCATCGGTTCACGTCAATTTAACTCAGTTCACGGTCATTTTAGCTCAGTTCACGATCATTTTAGCTCAGTTCACAGTTATTTTACCTTAGTTCACAGTCATTTCAGCTTAATTCATGGTCCTCATCAATAACGCAGTGGGTCCTTGGTCTGTTAACTCAGTCGGTGCTCAGTCTCTTTCATGGTCTTCATTTAGTTTCACATCTCATTTCATTCTTTGTTTAAAAAACCCTCGATGTGGGCCATTTGAGTCCTGATTTTGCTTATTTATTAGGAAATGTTATACTATTCAGTATTTTTTTAAAAATGAAAATGGATTGTGTACTGTGCGCATATATAGTATAAAAAGAAAGCAGGGATTTGAATATACCTGCCATTCGAAGCTTCTTAGATGGAGGGACCATTTTTTATCCTATCTTGGGCTCAAAAAAGTCAAAAAGGACGTGTGTGTGGTGTGTATTCTCGACTAGACAAAAGAGAAAAAAGAAAGCAGTGAAAGGAGAGTTTTACAGCTAGGGTGAACAGTCACAGAGGGAGAGAAGTAATCAGAAAATGATAATCTATGAGTAGGATGAAGGATAAGGGAGAGGAAAGAAGAAAAAACAAGGTTTTTTGGTGGAGACGCGGCTGGCAGCGTGAACAGGGTAAGTCGGATATACCAGAGGCATTTTCGACCTTTGGGAAGGCATCCGTACAGCTTGGGCTTATTCTGGTAAGGTAAAATGAGGTGGGCTTCAATGGGTAAATGGGCCATAAATGGGTTGTACAGTGGTAAATCATTGTTCTTTTTTTTTTCTACACACCCTCACGCACTCAGAACCACCCCACGGGTGCTCTAGCCGGTGAGCTCATGTTGAAACTCCGGATAGTCTACCACATATGTGACTGGCTTGTTTCAGGAACAAAATTCTACATCCATCTTGTATTTGGCTAATTGAATGATTTGGAACATCTTATCGGTATGAATTTTTCAAAGCAGTCTACAGAGGGACACGGATTTGGCTTTTGCGTGAAGTTCCTGTGCTGGAAAGCTAGGTGGAGCCCGCCATGATGTTTGTGAGAAATCCACCCTGTCCATCAGATTTCTCAGATCATTTTAGGACATGACACCAAAAATTAGATGGATCCAAAACTCAACTAGGCTGTAGGAGAGGGAAAAGTGGGGAAAGAAATATCTACCGTTGAAACCTTCCTGGGTACACCTTAATGTTTATATGTCATCCAAACCGTTTATAATGTCATTACCACTAGGATTAACTGAAAAACAGAAAAAAATTTAGCTTGATACAAAACTTTTGTGGCCATAGGAATGTTTCAATGTTGGTTATTCA
This sequence comes from Magnolia changhungtana, assembly GCA_030180095.1. NCBI lineage: Eukaryota > Viridiplantae > Streptophyta > Magnoliopsida > Magnoliales > Magnoliaceae > Magnolia > Magnolia changhungtana. Next base: position 6,103,847 of record JASAUF010000375.1, read on the forward strand.
ATCCCTACTTTTTTCTCTCATGTGGCCCGCTTGAGTTTTTGATCCACCTAATTTTTGGTTATATAACTAAAATGAGCATGTAAAACGGATGGATGGCGTTGATTTCTCACAAACATTATGGTGGGCCTCACCTAGCTTCCCTGTGCACAAAAAAGGCTTTGGACAGGAAATCCGCGTCCTCTGGCGAGAGTGTGCTGGCGCTAATGGATGGTATAGGTGGGTTGTTTGGATGCCAACGGGTCTGGATGAAAATATGTTCATGGAAAGGTTCCTGTATGGTGATCCACCTCATCTCTGTTTTAATGAAGTGCCCTTATTTGTTAATGACTAACGGATGACAAGGTCAAAATTTCCATTTCTCTCAAAAGTCCAGGCATTTTCTAAGTTATCATATTGTATGGCATTCTATAGGTTTTTTTTTTTTTTTTTTTTTTTTTTTTTTTTTTTTTTTTTTTTTTTTTTTTTTTTTTTTATAAATGTAAATAGGGTATATGATGTTTGACGGGACAAACCCCTTCTTGTTTGTTTGTCTGTTTGTCTTTGTTCAGCCCAGCAATTGTTATTAGGTAGGGCCAAAAATCAAACCTGTAGTTGCATTTGGACATACCAGATCATTGATCTTGACCTCCCATAGGTCAACCACGCTGTTCTTAGGTCACAGTGAAAATTCACACAAATCAGTTGATTCTAGTCGTCCTTAACTTGGCCCTTTTCTGCATTTATTCTCCGTGACACCCATGGAGTGGTCAGAATAAATGTTCCACCCAAAGTATGATTGACATTGATGATCCCACATATCTCTAGACAAACAATGTCATATGTTCATTTCTTCATGCTATTGATTGGATGGTTAGGATCATCTCATCAATAATTGGACCAAATGGATGGTCCAGATTGATAATGTGGACTGTCCACCAAGTTTTGTAAGCAGTCCAGGTGGGGTTCATTTCATTTAAAAAAAAAAAAGAAAAAAAAAAAAAAAAAAAAAAAAAAAAAAAAAAGAAAAAAGAAAAAAAAGAGGGGTGGTTGAAGTTCCATCAGAAGGATAGCTTGGTCATAGAAAATTTTAGAAGCTGCATTTAGATGACTTCACGAAGTTTAGTAGGACTAAATTACCCTTATAAAATGTACCGAGGATTTAATATCAGTAAATGCAAGAGGAGGTAAGAAAGCCCATTTTAATAAACACGCGTGTATTTTGAGCTTTGCATTATTAGTAGGGATAGACTCTTTATTTCTTCTGGGGCCAACATAAAAAGCTCAGGTTTTGGGTGTCAGGGCTTAGAAACTCTGGTTGGTGGGAGTGACGCAGATGATAAATGATTAGCCATGATCCAATTGGCACAATCAGCCGCCTCTAATGTTCTTTATGACTATTGGATTCTGAAAATTGGTATTTCTTTGCTTCAAAGCCCCAATAATTTGGACTGGTGTTGCCTCACTGATTTCAATTTGGTTTATTCCAGTGTATTGTGGGTAGTTAGTCGGTCAGCTGCTAAAGAACTGGGATCATGTCATGCACTTGCTTTCATTTAGGCTAGCCCATTATCAATACTTCCGATTCAAGTGGGTTTATTGCCTCAGATCTGCAGCTGATGATACCGTTTGCAAATTATCTAGATGTGCCTGGTTGCATGTATAGAAGTGATTAAGGGTAAAGCGTAGAGTTTCAGTTATCAGGCCTTGAAACAGACCCAACATCCAACTGAGATTAGAAGATCTGCCACATCAGCGTAGCATTGGACAGCCCAAATTTGAACAGAATGAAGAGCTGCGGAAGAGATGCAGCAGAAACACTAGTAGTAGTCCTAATTATAGAATTACATTTGCTACTTTGGAAAGCTTGATTTCTCATGCATCATCATTTAATCAGTTTTGGCATGCATTAATTAACAAATATCAATGGTTTCTTGTTGTTGAAACTTAGGTTATGAAGGTTTTAGGCTGCAACTCAGCTGGGCTATATCCCAGGCTTAGCTTGAGCGCACCCTTGTTCGACCTGGGTCCTAGAATACTGTGGCTTGGTCTCAGGCCCTAAGTTTTAGGTCCAATCCCTAGCTTTGCTGGGTCTTCGCTTTTGAGCCTTCTTGAATACCTAACAGCTTTGAGAAGATCCAAGTGTTGGGGCCTGTGTACCAATCTCAAACCATCTTGTTATATTTTAGGCTGGGTTTGGATTCACGTCCTCCGCTAATGGGTCAAGCCAGGAAACAATTTGAAGCCAAGGCCAGGCCAGGTGCAACCCCAGGACCTGATTAATTGATAATTAGCCTAGTTTAGTAGGCTATGAGATATTTAGCAGAAGATTTCCAGCAAAGGGCCCGGCCTGGCCTTATTTTTGTGGGCTTGGGACTGAAATGATGTAAATTACCAAATGGGCCAGGCCTTAGAATTTTGTCGATTTCAAACTTGAGTAAATTCAAAGGACAGCACATTGGCAAACCCTCACCGACCAAAAACATGTATTGATGCAGCCTCTGAGTTGGGCCTAGCCACAAGTAAACATGCTTCATTCACTATTCACCAACCACAACATCCACAGCTATCCACATATTTAGGGATTTCATATCACAAGGGTGGGAAGATTCTGACCCATTTAAGAGTGTTCGGGTCATTTGATTTTCCTTCCTTTCTTTACAAAAAGTGACTTTCACAGGCCATATAAGTCGGTTCTCATCATTGGACCACTTTGGAATCCTGAGAAATCCAAGCTAGGACCCATTAAATGCATGAATCGAGCTGACAATAAGAGGGCTCTTCAAAAAGGTTTAAAAAATAATAATAATAATAATAAGTAATAAGAAAAAGAGGAAGAAAGAAAAAAAGTATGTAGGTTACTATAACCTTTTTGACCAGAGGCATGCAAGTTTTATTTATTTTTTAATATTTTGATTCCACATGCTATAGTCCCCTTCTTTCACAACAATTTCTAACAAACACATTTCTTTCTTTCCTTTTAAATAAAGAAGACCAATTCCTCTAATCACGGGAAGATTTTCCTTTCTTTCTTTATAAAAAGTGACTTTCACAAGTCATGTACGTTGGTTCTCATCATTGGACTACCTTGGAATCCTGGGAAATCCAAGCTAGGGCCCATTAAATGCATGAATCGAGCTGAAAATAAAAGGGCTCTTCCAAAAGGTTTTTAAAAATTTTATTTTTATTTTTTAAGTAATAAGAAAAAGAGGAAGAAAGAAAGAAAAAAAAAAGTAGGTTATTGTATCCTTTTTGACTGGAGGCATGCAGCTTTTATTTATTTATTTATTTTTGGATTCCACATACTCCAGTTCCCTTCTTTCACAACTCTTTCCAACAAACACCTTTCTTTCTTTATTTCCTTTTAAATAAAGAAGACCAATTCCTCTAATCACGGGAAGAGAGCAAATACCTCCTAAAGCATGGGCCCCCTGGGGATGGCAACAAGCGAAATTCAAGGAGAGGGATATGACGCAGGGATGAATGTGATGAGGTCAAGCACCGTCTTCCTCGAGAGAATAACTGTTCCGAATCTACAGAACTTCTCTGACTCCTCACAGAGGCTTCTCAAATCGACGAGAAAGAAAGCAAGCAAAATAAAAAATACTTTATATAAAATTTGAAATTGATTAATAAATGAAATAAGCGAGTTCACAACTCTTTAAATAGGGATACCAAGCAATGGGAGAGAAATCAGAATCAAACTACAACTAAAACTTCTGGAATTCGCAACTTACTATAAATAATAAACTTAGTATTTATACGTCACAAGGTGGGATGTTTACTAGTCTTGAACGTACATCAGGTTTTCACCAAAAATAATAAGTGTCCTATTTGGCTTCACCAAGCTGTTCTCCTAATTATTCTAAGCTCTTTTCATGTTCGGTGCAACTCCTAAAGCCTAACAGATGAAGAGTTATAATCAAACTAAAACTTATTACTTATAGTAAAAACGGAATTAAAATAGGGAAACGACCATCGATACAAGGGTATTTTGCAAATCCGGCTTGCGCAACCTAGCATAGTGGGGTTGGGTAGCTAAAGTAGCTTGTTCTACCCCAAAATCATATAGTTTACGCCCGACAACTCATTCTAGATTTTGAGATACGCTCGATCTAAGGTCAGACGGTCCGGATCACTTCTGTCGTCGACCAAACCTTTTTTGATCCATTTGGACATGAAAGTGTCTTTGACCCACTCTACATCAATGTCCCCCCTGCTCTAAAAGAACTCATCCTCGAATTCTCATCCTGCTCTGGTTCATGATACTTGAAATTTTGGTAAACGAGGAAAGTGGGTGAGATCGCCATGTCATCTGGAAGATCAACAACATAAGCATTGTCATTGATCTTTCGGATGACTGAGACAGGTCCAATCTTCTTATTCATCAACTTGTTGTATGCCTCAATCGGAAATCTCTCTTTGCGCAGAGGGACTATAACGTGGTCGCCCACCTCGAACACTTTTTGTCGCCGATGCTTGTCCGCTTGTTCCTTGTACTTCTCGCTCGAGGCATGCAGCTTGGTTTGCACTTTTGCATGGATACCCATAATCACGCAAACGTCATACGGGTCAATGATGTCATTTGACCGAAAGGACCATGCTTGTGCACAGGAGCTTGGGCAATGGGACCAAGTCAAGCGTGTGGCGAGGCACTCGTCTGTAGATAATCTAGAACGGTGATTTCCCTGTTGAGCGGTTCACCATGTTGTTGAATGCAAACTCTACTTGAGAGAAAGCAAAATCCTACTGCTTCGATTTTTCTACTGAAATACAACGAATGAGGTTTCCCAACGTACGATTCACAACCTCGGTCTGCTCATCAGTTTGTGGGTGGTAGGCACTGTTGAATTGAAGTCGTGTATCAAATCGAGTCCACAAAGTCTGCCAAAGTGGCTAATGAACTTCGTTTCGCGATCATAAGTAATGGTCTTGAGGATCCCGCGTAGCCATATGACCTCCCTGAAGAATAGATTCCCCATGTGTATTGCATTGAGGGTCTACTTACATGTGATAAAGTGCGCCATTTTGGAGAAATGACCTACCACCACGAACACCGAATCCATATCGTGTTGTGTTCGTGGGAGACCAAGTACGAAGTCCATAAATAAATTCTCCCAAGGACCGCCGGGCACAGGTAACGGGGTGTAGAGGCCCGTATTCTGAAATTGCCCCTTGGAGGTCTGACAAACATGACAACGTTGTACGACTTTTCCCACATCACGTACCAATTGTAACTAGTATTACCGCTCTTCCACAAGAGCTCGCGTCTTGTCTCGCCCAAGGTGTCCACCGAGGCCACCTCCATGTAGCTCCTGTATAATCGGCTTTCTCAGAGAACTTCGGGGGATGTACAATCGATTCCCTTTGAAGAGGAAATCGTCCTGTATATGAAGGTCACTGGGGTGACTTTCTTGACACTTCACCCAAAAATCTTTGAAGTCCTCATCCTCGGCATACAGATCCTTGAGATATTCGAAACTGATCACCTCATTGCTCATCGTAACAAGTAGTGATGTACAACAGCTAAGTGCATCAGCCACATTTGCCCTAACTTGTGCTTCAGAATAAACATGAATTCCTTTAAAAACGTAACCTATCTAGCATGCACATGATTCACATTAGTCTGACTATTAATAAACTTTAATGCTTGATGATTAGTGTACAGAACAAACTCTCTTTGAATCAAACAATGCCGTCAATATCGCAGCGCCTAAACAACTGCGTACAACTCAAGCTCATACGTCGACCACTTCTTTCGGGCTTCGCTGAGCTTTTTGCTGTAGAAGGCTACTGGCCTTCCTTCCTTTGATAATACTTCTTTAATTCCGACATATGAAGCATCACACTCAACCTCAAACAACTTATCGAAATTAGCAAGCACCAAGACCGGTGTTGTGGACAAATAATGCTTGATCTCATGAAAGCTCTTGTCAACTTCATCGGTCTACTGAAACGTTCATTTTTTTATGCAATCTATAATAGGCGCGACTATTTTGTTAAAATTTTGCATGAATCGACGATAGAAGGTCGCCAACCTATGAAAACTCCTCACCTCATGAATGTTTGTCGGAATTGGTCATTTTCTAATGGCTCGTACATTTTCATCATCCACACAGATGCCCGTGAATGTTATAACAAATCCTAGGAATAACAGGTTGTCCGTTAAAAAACTATGCTACTTCAAGTAGAGGTACAACTTGTTAATTTGTGACCTACAGCACCTGCTTGAGATGTTTCCTGTGCTACGTCTCATCCTGGCTATATATCAGGATGTAATCAAAATATATTACCACAAATCGGCTAGTGAACGGTTTTAGTACTTGATTCATCAAACGCATAAAAGTACTCAGTGCGTTCGATAGGCCGAAGGGCATGACCAACCACTCATACAACCCTTCCTTGGTCTTGAATATCGTTTTCGACTCATCACCGGGTCAGATACGAATCCGATGGTACCTGCTCCTTAGTTCTAGTTCAGAGAACACTTTGGCCCCTTCTAGCATATCGAGCATGTCGTCTAACTATGGTATTGGGAACCAATATTTGATAGTAATTTTATTGATTGCTTGGCTCTCGACACACATACGCCAACTTCCTTTTTTGCATTAATAATGCGGGTACAGTACATGGGTTCATGCTCTCTCTCAAGAGACCCTTACGGATCAATTCCTCCACTTGCCCCTGAAGTATCTCACACTCCTTATGACTCATCCGATAATGAGGGCGGTTGAGCAGGCTAGCCCCAGGGATGAGATCTAGATGTTGGATGTCCCTCATGAAGGGCAACGATCAGGTAAATCTTTGGGCCAAACTTCTTTGAATCGTTTATCAAAAATATTAAACTTGGAGGAATTTTTTAGGGTTCCGATTCCTCACCCTTCACCACTACGGCGTATACCTCGCCAATTTCCTTGGATTCCTCTATGAAATCCCAAATGGTCAAGAGAGAACTTCCCTTCACTTTAGAGGCTTCAAGGTGGTTCTTTGGTACCATAGGAGCAAGGATTATTTTTTGACTATCCTTGATGAATATGTAGATAGTGTTTTATCCTCGATGGGTCGCAACACGGTCTGACTGCCAAGGTCGACCGAGTAACATATGGCATGCTTCCATGTCGACCACGTCACAAAGTATTTGATCCTTATAATTTTTTCCAATTAAAAATGAGATAGTGCATTGTTTAATTACCTTGGTCTCATTCACCCTTTTATCCAGCGAATTGAGTATGAGGAATGATGTTTTATCGTTGGTAGCGGCAACTTGTCCACCATCACTCTTAAGACGACGTTCTCTCTATTACCACTATCTATGATCACATCACAGACCTTTCCGTTGACAGCACACCGCGTACGGAATATATTGTGTTGTTGTAGATGTAATTCCTTCTGTGGGGTATACAGTAATCGCCTCATAACTAGATATTTGCCATGATCCTCACCCATCAATTCATCGCCATCTGTTATTTCCTCAATGGCTTGTTCATGTTCATCAAAGGCAAAGTCTTCTTCTACGGCCTCACATTTAGTGCCCCCTTCGTTTATGGTTAAGTGTGTTACAGGACATTGAGGACAGGTGTTTGATATGTAGCCCGGTGGGCTACAACGGTAGCAATTGTTCAACCTTTGCCAAACGTAAGGATTTAGAATTCTACTCGGGCCTGCTGTTGTGGGTGGTACACGTTCAGGCCTAGATGAGTTGCTCCCCATATCATGGTTTGTAGTTGCAGAAAGTTGATGACGTTCTCCCACTGGTTCTTTTCCTCATGCCAGCACTAGATTCTACGCGGGACCGTTTCTGGTTGGATCTCAAAGGTATGGGATCCAAGAGAATAATCATTACATGTTGTTGGTTCATCTTCCCAGTTTTGATGGTTCTACTGATTATAGTCATACGGATCATAGGTGGGAGAATCTGATGGTTGGTAATACTTATTATCACTCATAATATAATCACGCATTGTTTTCTTTTTCTCAGATGGGTAATAGTAATTCTCACTCCCATAGTTATGATAACCCCAACATTCACGTACGGTCAGGTGGGGTGGAATTGTCTCTCGTATATGATCGTAAGGACTTCTTAACTGGTGGCTCTTTGTATTCCGGTCGATTCTCGATGATAGTTTCAGAAAAGTTTTGAGACATTGGTGGATTTCTATCATAATCATCATCCCAATATAGGTTATTCTTCTCAGCATACTGACGTTCCCACTCGTGCATATACATGGTGAAACTCTAACTCTGAATCTAATCCTAGAAGAAAGTAAAATCCTACAGCAATACAGAAAGTAAATGAGAAGTTAGAAAGATGTTACCAGACTAGAAGTTCCTATGTTAAAAACCTGCAAAACACAACAAAATAAGTTAGCTTCTAAAGTAAACCAAATCTAAAGAGTTAGAAAATCTAGAAAATTAGAAAGAGTTTACCAAATTAGAAGTTCTATCCTAACAACCTACAGAAAAGGAAATAGGTTAGTTCTATGAATCAAATAGAAAACAAAATTAAAAATTAAAATTAGTAAAATCCTAATCTTAAACTAACTCTAAATCTAATTAATTTCAGAAAATCGTAGCCGTCGGTCCCAAGAAGGGCCAAAAACTTGTTCACTCCCCAAGTATAGGGTTGTGATGTAGTAATAAACTCGGTAAGACTGAGGTCGAATCCCAAGGAACTGAACCTGTATGTAATCCGAAATCAACTAGAACTAGAACTAGAATGAGATGAAATTCTAAATTGAGTGTAATTTGAGAAATAATGGTGAAATATTTAAACTAAAATTTAAGAAAAATTCAGGAAAAGGGAAACTAGGGATTCAGAGGATCCACTTGTAGAGATCAGGGAGATCTTATACCTGTATTATAAATCAGGAAAATTAACTGAACTGCCATTGATATAGATTTCAAGAGATGAGAGGTATATGAATTAGGATGGATTCCATCACCAAACCATGCCCAGGAGACAAAGCAAACAAAAGAATTAAACTAATTACCAACCAATCAACATGTTTATGAAGGTTAGGAAAGGGTACAGACATCCAACCATGCCTGGAGACGATGGTGAACAACAGGCTTCGACGTCATAAACATAAAGAGGAAAAGAATATGCTCAAAGCCATTGCGGACCCATTGTAATTTCACCACACAACAGACCATTAAAGACCGAAAACATTCCCTTAATTAAATCCAAATCAATATCAGATCAGTCTATACAAAAAGCACAAGTTAAAGAGGCCTCCCATCACGCTATAAGCTTCACCTCTTAGCCCTAGCTAAGAGGTTTAGCCACACATGAGTGGACTAGATCTCTCAAAATAAAATAAATAAATTAAAAGCAAAGAAGGAAAGAAAAAAATACAACTCTACTCCTTTCTCTCTCTTCTCTCCCTGGATCTGGATCTCGAATTCCCTGGCTCTCCATGCCTTTCCCACGTCCAAAACTCCCCTTTTATGGCTGCTGGATGGCTGGAATCGGTGGCAGAGTCGTAGAAGGACTCAGAGTACAAATTTTCGCAGCCGTGATCGGTGGGCCCCACAGAGGTGTTTTCTAGAAAATCCACCCCGTCCATTGGATTTAGGACGAAATTTCAGTCAGGAATGGGTGGTTTTGAAGGTCCATTGACGCGGCCCACAGAAGAAATCACGAAAAGATAAGTTTTGAACGTCCTGGGGCAGTCTACTTTTGGCCTCTGTACCGCACACGTGTGTACGCATGGGAAAGGAATGTTAACATGATTTTGTAGTATTCATGGCCCTCTACACGATGGACGGATCAGATCTTCCGGAAGGTTGACGAGTGGGGCCCACAATCCGCAGCAAAAACCGGCAGCGAGTGACGTTACGCGGACGCAGGTTGACGGCTGCGATGATCAGTCGGTCCTACCTTGATGTTTATTGTGGAATCCACACCGTTCACTGGATGGAGGACGGAAAAACGGTCGGAAATGATCAGCTTTTCTTCTATTTTGGTGTGTCCCACCTGATCTTTACTTCCGCCGTCAATCTTCCGTTTGCTGACGATTCAAAAACATGCATGTGTATGCGACCAAACTTCCACCTAGGTGTGGGCAACAGCCGCCCCAGGAAGCGGATGGACGGTTTGGATTGTCATTTTGGACATTAGGTGGGACACACAATCGACGACCGCGATCGTCTTCGCGGACGCTGGAAACAGCGTCTGCTGTTGTCTTCGACGAAGCGCGGGTCATGTTGGCGACCGGCATGTGGCTGGCTGGTGCGGTGCACCGCAAGTGCGCGCGTGCTGGGTACACGTGCGCATGCAAGGTGGGTCCCACTTTGATGTTTTCGAGAAATCCGCTCCATCCATCCATTTTGTCATATCATTTAACCCATAAGGACCGAAGATGAGGCCCATCCAAACAGCAGGTGGGCCCGAATCATGATCGAGGGCTGATCTGTCCGTTAAGCCACTTCCACCAGGATCTAACGGTGAAATTTGTCATGTACGGTTAATTTATGGTCCTTAGGCCATGCATTAAGTCTTGAGCCGGACGGATGGTGGGAAACCCGTGATCTTGCATTACGGACCGCCCAGGGCCACTTGAGCTTTAGTTTCTTGATTTTTGCGGATCTCCGGGTGTGTAAATTTCTTGATCTTGGTCCCACAGAGTCCGTCTCTTGCTCGGTGACTTTAGAACATTAAATCTATGATTTAAACTCCCTTTTTCAATTCATGCTTGCAAATACACTCTGCATCACGAACACGATAAAAGCGGGTCATTAAACGGCATCATGTTCATAAATCCAAGCAGTAACTAGGGTCTGATGTGCAATATTTGACCCTTGACACCATGTTGTTCTCCTAATTATTCTAAGCTCTTTTCATGTTGGGCGCAACTCCTAAAGCCCAACGGATGAAGAGTTATAATCAAACTAAAACTTATTATTTATAGTAAAAACGGAATTAAAATAGGGAAACGACCGTCAATTCAGGGGTAGTTTGCAAATCCATCTTGCGCAACCCGGAGTAGTGGGGTTGGGTACTTAAAGTAGCTCGTTCTATCCCAAAATCATATAGTTTACGCCCGATAACTCATTTCAGATTGTGAGATACGCCTGATTTAAGGTCCGACGGTCCAGATCACTTATGTCGTTGACCGGGCCTTTTCTGATCCTTCTTGGTCATAAAACTGTCTGCGACCTACTCTACATCAAGATAGAAGAAAAAAGAAAAGAATAGACCCAAATCAAGGGTCATGAAATTGAAGGTATAGTTTGATCGATTGAAGGGGATAAAAAGTATTCGAGAGTTGTGTCGAAAATTCGAATTAATTTCGATTGATCGAAGTGAATTTCGATCGAACCTTGATTGATCGATGGCAGTGCTGATCGACTTTAATTAATCAATAGTCCGATGGAATGTTCTGTTCAATTAGAACTTCAATGTTTTATTTATGTGATGTAAATTAGTAATAATCCTTGATTTTCTTGGAACACTCGGATGGTCAGAACACCATGGTTAATTGAAGGAGCCCCACCTTGAAAAAAGATCATTCTAATTTTTTTTGGAGTATAAAACTAATATCAATGATTTGATTTCTATGCGAATTATAGATTTAGAAAAAATGATTAACCATAGGTGTGCTGATTTCATAGACGTATACTAATAGAAATATAATTTGAATTACGAATATTTAGTTGATTGCAAACTGATTGATCTTCGGGTAACATCTCAGAATATATATCACCAGATTTTAGGTAAGTGATCCCAACATGTTTTCTCTCCATTGTGATTTAAAATAGTTGTGTGATTACTCTATTTACTATATTGTTTTGTATGGATTGCCTTGAGGAAATTTTCTAAACAGAAATGATATTGTTGAAACATAACGATATATGCGATTAGTTTTAATATGACACATCGATCATTCTCATGCATCCATATCATGCATAACATTCCCCTGTAAGACATGCAGGTACTTATAGTATCGGGGGAACTAGGGGATCATCCCTGCATGCCCACAATATGTGGAAGCCTACCAAGATGGTGGAAGCTTATCCCAGAAAGGGAGATGCGGGTTGATGAAATCCAACTCAAGCAATTGAACATATCAACCTACTTAATACATTCATGCATTCATACATTGCATAACATTTATGCATTTCTAAATGTGGCAAGATAATTAGCAATATCAGCAAACCAAGGTTAGTGGGAGACTTCAAATAGTTGTTCGTCAAGGAACATGTCATTTATAGGTGTCGTCTCAAGGGAATTAGGGAGGTCAAGTCTCGAAAGATGGTCAGCCACTACATTTTCTAGTCACTTTTTATCTTTTATTTCCAAATCAAATTCCTAGAGTATGAGGATCCATCTTATTAAGAGGGGCTTAGCATTATTCTTAGAAAGAATGTACTTGAGCGCTTCATGATCAGTGTAGATGATGATCTTAGATCCAATTAAGTAGGATCTAAATTTGTCCAAAGCGAATACCACAGATAAGAGTTACTTTTTTGTAGTAGAGTAATTCACTTGGGCAGGATTTAGAGTTCTACTTGCATAATGAATAACGTATGACTTCTTTTCTTTTCTCTGGCTTAATACCGCCCCAATAACATAGTTAGACGCATTACACATAATTTCAAAAGGAATGCTTCAATCGGGTGGCTGTGTGATAGGTGTGGTAGTCAACATACCTTTGAGCTTAGAGAAAGCTTATTGGCATTGCTCAATCCACTCGTATGGTACATCCTTTTGAAGTAGATTGCATAAAGGACGAGAGAGGTGACTAAAGTACTTTATGAATATCCTCTAAAACCCAGCATGTCCTAAGAAGGATCGTACGTCTCGTATGTTCTTGGGTGGAGGTAGGGTAGAGATAAGATCAATTTTAGCTTTATCTATCTCAATTCCCTTGGTCGAGATGATATGTCCAAGAATAATTCCCTTACGAACCATGAAATGACACTTCTCCCAATTTAGTACCAAATTCTTTTCCTCACATCACTTCAACACACATTTAAGATTCTCCAAACGATCGCTGACCAAAGACAGATAAATCGTCCATGAAGACCTCTAGATATTGCCCCACCATGTCAAAAAAAAATACTCATCATGCATTGCTGAAAAGTGGCAGGGGCATTACACAATATGACATCCTTCGGTAAGAAAATGTGCCAAAGGGACATGTGAATGTGGTCTTTTCCTGATCTTCAAGGGCTATCTCTATTTGGTTGTAGCTCGAATACCCGTCAAGGAAGCAATAGTACGAGTGACCAACTAGTCTTTCCAAAATTTGATCAATGAAGGGCAAAGGAAAGTAGTCCTTCCTCGTGAGGATATTCAATTTTCTGTATTCAATGAACATTCTCCAACCATTTGTAACTCTAGTTGGCACGAGTTCATTGTTGGCATTCGTTACGATGGTTATTCCAGACTTCTTACGAACCACATGAGTTAGATTCACCCATTGACTATCGGATATAGGGTATATGATACCTACATCCAATAGTTTAAGTACATCAGCCTTAACCACTTCCTTCATGTTTGGATTTGATCTACGTTGTAGTTGTCGGGAGGTCTTCGCATTATCCTCAAAATAAATGCGGTGAGTACAAACCAAATGTTCAATTCTCTTGAGGTCTGCAATCGACCATCCAAGGGTTCCATTGTGCTTAATGAGAGTAGAGATAAGCATACTCTCTTGTTCTTGCTCAAGGTGGGAAGAAATCACCACCTGGTATGTTTGATCTTGAGCTAAATAAACATTTTTTAAAACAGAGGATAAAGGTTTTAAGTCAAGCTTTTGTGCCTTAAGGTTACACGGTAGGGGTACTACATCAGTTTGGAGTAATTCTTCAAATTGTGGCCTCCACTGGTTAACTTCAAGTACCGACATGGTATCCAGTATGGTTCCCATCTCCCTAATCATACCATCATCTAAATCATGGGAGTGGGCTAAGCACATCTCTAGAGGGTCAAAGGAGAAGGTCAGAAGTATTCTATTTTCCACGAAAAAACTAATCAAGTTACTATCGTGGGCATCGTCATCATCCTCTGCCTGTTTGCTCATATTGAAAAAGATATTGTTCTCCAATGTCATATTCCCAAAAGATAAATTCATGACTCCATTCCTACAATTAATGATTGCATTTGATGTGGTGAGGAATGGGTGACCAAGAATGACTGGAATTTGAGTACTCATGTCTACGATGGGTTGAGTATATCATGGACGATAAAATCTAGTGGGTAGTAGAAATTCCTTAACCTGGACTAACACATCATCAATTATCTCTCTCGGTACACGTACTGAGCGATCGGCAAGTTGTAATGTGGTCTGAGTGGGTTTCAATTTACTTAGACCCAATTGTTCCTAGACCGAGTATGGGATTAGATTTACGCTCGCTCCTAAGTTAAGAAGTGCGTGCTCAATATGGTAATTTTCAATTATACAAGTGATGGTTGGGTTACCGAGATCTTTGTACTTTTGTGGCACATCTTGATTTAGTATGACACTCACTTTTTCTGTTAAAAAGATTTTCTTTTGAATATTTTGCCGTCTTTTGGTCATACATAAGTCTTTCAGAAATTTAGCATATGAATGTATTTGTTTAACGACATCTATTAGAGGGATGTTGACCTCTAGAATGTCCTAAGAGATAGAGAGAGGTTTTGGTGCAATTAACCATTGGGGGAATGGTGTAACTAGTTTGCCTTGAAGTTCCAGTTCTAAAACATGTGGAGTAGTGCTAGATTTATCATTGTTGTCCTCTTTTAGGTCCTCAAACTTTTTAGCCCTTACCGAAATAGTTTTGTCAATTGATTTTCCACTCCTGAGGGTGATGATAGACTTAGCTTGCTCTATTTGATTGCAAGAGATCGGATCAATGACTTCATATTGTTGTTTTGGATTGGGAAGGGGTTGAGCTGGAAGGCTTCCTTTTTTCCCAATCGCATTTTTTATCTCAAGCCCATGTATGGCCTTTGTAAGGTCTTAAAAGACTTGTAGCATACCCTTATTGAAAAGCTCTTGATTTTGAAGATGCTTTAGGACCGGATCCTCTTGAAGTTTCGCTTATTTAGAAATTGATTAGGGAATCCTTGAGGAGTAGCAGTTTGTTCATTCCTCCAACTGAAATTTGGATGATTTCTTCTTCTTGGATTGTCCGTATTAGAGGTGGATCCTTTAAAAGGCCTTTGGTAATTGTTTACAGCATTTGATTGCTCATTTAGAATTTCTTGAAAAGCAGGTATTGTTGGACAATTTTTTGTTGTATGAATGTTACAAGCACAAATACCGCAAACAGTTTCCTTAGCCTTATCCTTTTTAAGTTCCATAGCCTCGAGTTTCCTTGTGAGATTAGCCACTTTAGCATTTATATTATCTTCCTCTTTCAAAAGATATATTCTTCCCCTCTCCTTTGATTGAGTAGGCTTAGAAGTGGTGCTAGGTTTTGGGGAGACGTCCTATAATTGTGCATTTTCAGCAAGTTTGTTAAACTAGTCTCACACATCGTCGACATTCTTGTTCATGAATTCCCCATTGCACATTGTCTCGACCAATTGGCGCATGGAAGATGTCAGTCCATCATAGAAGAAGTTTGTGATGTACCACATTTTAAAACCGTGTTATGGGCATGAACTGACAAGATCCTTAAACTGCTCCCAACATTGGAAGAATGTTTCGCCTTCCTTTTCGGCGAAGTTCATGATCGACTTTCTGAGGGTGTTCGTTTTATGGTATGAGAAGAATTTCTTTATGAACTCCCTTGTCATGTCGTTCCATCTGCCAATGGATTGTAGACGTAGTGAGTGCAACCACGTCTTAGCTTTCTCTTTTAAAGAAAAGGGAAAGAGTTTTAGCCTGATTGTGTCCTCAGACACGTTAGGAAAATATAAAGTGGCTATGATCTCATCGAACTCTCTCAAGTGTAAATATGGATTTTCATATTCGAGTCCATGGAATTTTGGAAGGAGTTGGATCACCCCTAGCTTGATATCCAAGTTTCCTGTATTTTCTAGAAAAGCCATACAAGAAGGTGTGCTCACCCCCACCGGTTGTAAATAATCTCGTAAAGTACGAGGCGAAGGTACTTAATGCACCTCGTTTTCATCTTGGATTTCCTCAACCCTAAGTTGAGGTGGATTTGGAGGTTGATTGGCAGCCATAACTTCAGTTAACTCTGAGGATCTATGGTGGTATCTAATCGTGTGATGGATAGATAACCCCTCAACTAATCCTCCTTCGCTCAAGAGACGTCGAGTGTTTTCACGAACCCACTCGGGCATGAAACACTCTCAGCTCTCAATTTCAGAATCTAACCTAAACTTAAAAAGAAGGAAACCTAAAGCAATAAGAAATCCAAAAATAGAAAGAGAGAGAATTAGAAAGAAGTTACCAAATTAGATGTTTCTATATTAAGATCTTATAAAACAGAAAAACAAATTAGTTTCTAAAAACAAATTAGGAAAGTACCTAACCTAGAAATACAAAGATAAGTTAGTTTCTAAAATTAATTCAGAAAAACCCTAACCTAAAAATAAAAAGTAAATAAATCCTAATCTTAACCAAATTTCAAAACTAGTTAATCTCATAAAAATGCAACTGTTAATCCCTGGCAACGGCGCCAAAAACTTATTCACAACCCCAAGTCTAGGGTCGCGGTGTAGTAATAATCTCAGTAACACCGAGGTCAAATCCATAAGGACTAATCACATGTATATTCTGAAAGTAAATAGAATCAAAATTAGAAGAAGATTTAAATCTAAATTGGGAATAAAAGGAAGCAATTGTGAAGTATTTAATTAGAAACTTAAGAATTCAAAAGTGAGAACTAGGGTTTCTAGGAATCCTTGCAGCTGTTAAGATCTTTCCTTATTTGATTCAAGGAACACAATTGGAATTGGAGTCTTAACTTATCCAATTGGAAGATATATCAATAAGATCATATCTGAACTTCCATTAACCTAATTCTCAATGGATGGGAGTTGTGAGGATTGGAAGTGATTCCATCATCTGACCATGCCCAGGAGACAATGGAAAACAACAAGATATACCAATCCCATATCCAAAAATAGGAGAATTGTGAAGATTAGAAGAGATTCCATCACCCAACCATGCCCAAGGGACGATGGTGAACAACAGGAATTTCTAACTTCACAATCTTAATTTAGAAAAAGAAGATACTCAAAGCTATTGTAAATCTATTGTAACTTGAGTCACAACAAACCATTAAAAACTAAAAGTATTCCTTAAATATCAAATTAGAATCAAGGAAGTTCAACAAGAACAAGAACCAAACAAGAAAAACATCTCAATCATGCTACAAGCTTCACCCCTTAGCCATAGCTAAGGGATTTAGCCAACCATAGTAGTTTCCAGAAAATCGCAAAACTACCTCAAATTTACGCACTTCGCGTAACTCTGCGTAACGCCTTCATTGTCATCGAACAACCTTCAATGTCATCAAAGGGGTTTAAATCTGGAAATCGCTCCTTTTCTCCTTTCTCACTGCATAAGTCTCTGTGTCATCGAACCTTTCTTCAATGTCATCGAGAAGTCCTTCGATGTCATCGAAGGGTCTTTGATCCATCATGAATGTATCTAAAATAGTCCAGCGACTTGCTTTAATTTCTTCAATAAATTCGATGCCATCGACCTAACTTTGATGTCATCGAGCTTCTTCTTTGAGTCATTGAACATGACTTCGATTCATCAAGAATTGCATCCAATATGTCCAGCAACCAACTTGATTTTCCTGTGAAAATTCGATGTCATTAAACTGTGTTCGATGTCATCGAATGATGCCTTCGATGTCAAAGAACAGGGGTCGATGCGACAGATATTGAAGTGAATTTCAGCACTTTGTTCTTCCGATTTCCTTCCTTCTCCACTTGGTTTTCTTGGTTCTTTTTGTCTTGAAATCTTTAATCTTAGTCTCCAAAGATCCATTCTTTGCTTTGGCAATTTTTGAGCCTTAAATTTATTCTTTTAGCATTCTTTTCATTCCAAGCTCTTAAACTCACCTTGCAACACAAACATGTATCAAATCTACCATTAAGCTTTATCATGTTCATAAAACCAAGATAAAAATGTGGAAAAATATTCAATATTTGAGTCTCAACAGAGTCGTATTGTTTGTCGGTGAGAGGCGAGCTGGTCAAGAAGGAATCATAACAGACCAATGGATTTATCAATGGTGTACATGTGGCCCCTGTGGAAACAAAAAACCAACCCAATACTTTTAAAGTAAATGAATAGGATCTCGTAAAACACTCTTAGGAGACGGGAGTGGTAGAGAAAGAAGTGGACATGGAATCCGTGAGCATTCTAGAAGATGTAAAGCTAGTGTCGCAGGAATTCAAGGGGATTGTGCTCGTCAAACATCCGGATGAATTGTCCCCTATGTAAGAGATTGGTCTTAATCAGGTTGAGTTTGTCTTCAACACCATGAAAAATCAATCTATTGACTAGGCCTAATTTGAGGTTATGTTTGCCCATCTTCCTAAAACTGCACTTTCCTTGTTTATATTGCCTAAACTACCTGGAATGAGCATTGCGGCAAAGAATATGCCAGTTCAGGTAGCAATTATTCATGCAGTGTCCATGAGAAATCAGACAAGCCTACTACAGGGTATAAGGTAGATGTTAATAATTACTCAGTACCCGAAATTGAATACGTAATGTGAACCAAGTCCATTGACGAACTCGAGGAAGTTGAACACGTATCGTGAACCAAACTTGAGGACGGGTATTCTTCAACTGGAGGGGTCTAATGTAGGATGAGGATTAAGCGCGTTCCTAACACACACAAACTGAAACAAGCCTAATGAGAAATCAACAAAATTTTAGCATTGTTTGAATAGTCGACATGTCAAAATTCCAGATTGCTTGCTGGCTGATTTTTACCAGTTTAGACAGGTCAAAATACTGCTCATAGGTTTGTTCGATAGGTCAAAATTCACAAAAGTTTTGGTTTAAATCTTTAGACATTTTTTGGCCGTTTCAACTTGTCGACTTAACATATTGACGACAAGTCAACAAACAATGAAAATTTACATGTTTTTCAGAATTTGTTTCCTTATTTGATTAAAACTCTTTGATTGCACTTTTAGTTTGTTTAGGGTTATTTAAAGGGTGTTAAACTCATTTTTTATAACTCAATTATTAGTCAATCAATAAAATTCTTAGAAGTTATTTTATTTCCTCTTCTGGATTTGAGAAATCTCTTGTGGATTCAAGAGGGTCTTGTAGATTCAGGACCTTTATCGATTGAGGAAGACAATGCTCGACCTCATCACGTCCTCCCCTATGTCATTGAGGCTATTGAATCATTTAGATTAGGCTTTCTTTTTTTGTTTTTCTCTTCATCCATGTGGGAGTCACCTTATAAACACATGCGGCAAGCCCCAAAAGGGTTTCAATGGTAGGTATTTTTATCCCCAGCAATGAGCCCCACATTCTTTTTGTGGTGGGTGACAATAAGCCATTGGAAACTAGGACGTTTTATTACTAGAAAAACGTTAGATGTTTTTGTGCATTGTGGTGGATAATACATAATGACTTAGAAATTAATCCTATAAGGTGATGTTTAAGAACCATCCAACATGCTCATAAGGTCACATAAACCTGAATGAAAGGAAAACAAAAATATCACCTTGGTATAAAACTTTTGTGCCCCCAACAAGTTTTTAATAATGCACGCATAATATTGACAATTTCCTATGGTGTGGTCCACTTAAGCTCAAGACTTGCTTTATTTTTGGGTTCATGTTGTAAAGTAAGCTACCAAAATAGATGGACTACATGGATAAAATATATACATCAACGTAGGCCTACAGAGCTTGGCCCACATCATGATGCAAGGATATTCCTAGAGACAGGTGATGTGGGCAATCTGCCTCCCCTTCATATGCGATGCCGAGGTACAAGATACACTTGTTATGCTGGCACATGTGATGCAAGTAAACATGAATACAGTGAGTGAGTTGCACTTGTGTCGCATGTAAAAGTGGAGAGGGAGTTGCTTGTGGGGTTAATAAACCTCCCTAATCGAACAATCAGTTATTTATGCATAGCCTCTAATTTTTCTAAAGTTTGGCACCCTCACATAGCGGAAAGGACTATAGTCCTATGGACAACCAATTCTTCACACTCCTCTTCGCTCAACTGTTGATGTAATGTTTGTGGGGCTCACAAAGTAAGTCATGTGATTTACGCTAAATATAAGCAGATCCACTGGACCACACAAAAAGAACATGGTTCTTCCATTTGCTCGACTTGCATAGATGTCCAACGTCAGCTCATGAAATAGAGGGAATTTTCTATAAAATTCTTTTATGTCCACTGAGTAAACGATACATATGGAAAGAGAGGATTGGAAAATTACAAATAGTTGACAATTATTATCTTGTGATTGAATTTTTAAATTTTCTAAAATATAAAGAAAATATTAAAAATCAAATGCTATTTTCATCTTCTTCTCTCTTACTATTAATTGTTAGAAAAAACCAATCATGTAGTTTTCTCATGTTACATCTCTTATCTCTTATATTGGCCAATCTCCCTCTTTCTCTATTTTCCCGTCTCGCATTCTTCTCCTATAGTGAATAGTTTGTGCGAAAAACTCTCTATACATATTATACCTAACTTAGACCGCAACACATGAGATGCATAAGTCGGGTCTGGATCCAACTCATTAAATGAAAGGGTCAAATTATTTTCCCTTGGACCCAACATAGACCCAACATAGATTAGTGGATTTGGTTTGGGGCCAAGAAACTGTTTCATGGATGTCTTCAATCTATATATTAAATAGGGGTTTCGAGTGATCGATCAAGCTGATCAGTCGATCGAGTGAACTCTAAATTATACAGATTGGTCTCTGGACAGTTTTGGACATGATTGATCGATTGACATGTTAGGTCGATTGATTGAGGAAATTTGAAAAATACTTGTGAATTGTTTGGACACTTTTGAGCATGTTCGATCGCTCGAACATGTGGTACTCGATCGATTGATGCTTAGATCGACGGTGTGCACATTTTTTGAAGGGATGCTAGGGTTTTCTAATGGGTTTTACATATGTAAGTTTGATCTATCTCTTGTAATTCATTTTTTATAATAGATTTTCTTATCGTTTTGTGCCATAGTTTTTTCCAATGAGGATTTTTCATGTAAAATTGTGTGTTCCTGTGCATTCTTTGTTTCATTTATGTTTCGATCATTTGATTCGAATTTGAGTTTTATTTTCGCATATTCCCAAAAAGTGGTATCAGAGTTATATGCCAGGATTCGAGGTTGAATCTGAAACTTATCAATGAATGTGTCGAACTTTAAGTATGAAACTAAAAATTTTCACCGTCAAAAATAATTTTAAATTATGGAAGGTGAAGATGAGAGGCCTTCAATTCAGCAAGGATTGCAATAGGCACTCCTTAGTGTATCGAAGCATCCTGCAACTTTGAACAATGAAGAGTAGGAGAACATGATGAAAGAGCGAAAACCTCGATTTAATT
This sequence comes from Magnolia changhungtana, assembly GCA_030180095.1. NCBI lineage: Eukaryota > Viridiplantae > Streptophyta > Magnoliopsida > Magnoliales > Magnoliaceae > Magnolia > Magnolia changhungtana. Next base: position 6,125,295 of record JASAUF010000375.1, read on the forward strand.
ATGCCTATCCGATGACATCCTTTATAATGTCATTGATCAAAAGACCAGCATAGGGCTTTAGACGAAGTAAGAAAGCTTGTACATGACGAAATCTTTCTTATACATGATGAAATCTTTCTCCACTATTCTGTATTTGAAGAAGCAATTCTATAACTTAAAGATGGTGGAAAGGTTTGATATTAATGAACAAATCAGTATGTTCAATCAATTACTTTGTAAGTTGATGAGTGTGCAAGTGAAGATTATCGAAGAAGATTAAGCCCTAATTTTATTGAAGTCTCTTCTAGGGTCTTATGAGAGTCTTATAGATACTATGTTCCATATTAGGGAGACCATAGACGTTGAAACTACCATCTCAACCCTTCATTCGAAGTAGTTGAGAAAGAAAGACAATGGTGATGGTTCCTCTACGAATGCGTTGGTTGCTGGGGGAAGAAATTCTAAGCAGGATAAGAGAAACCCGCGATCTAGGTCAGAGTCTAAGAGCAGGGGGAAGATGAAGTGCTAGAATTGTAGGAGACATGGCCATATGAAGAAGAATTGTCAGAATCCTAAAGCTTAAAGAGGGAAAAAATCAAATGAAATGCCGAAAGAATCCAATGCAGCGAAATCCAGCGAGAGAGTAGGTGGTTGTGATGTTCTGAATACATCCAAAACTGAGTATCATAACAATAAGTGGATTTTGGATTCGGGGGCTTCATATCACATGAATTTTCAACAGAATTAGTTCACCAGTTACAATGAGTGTGTTAGTGTCTAGGTGTTTATAAGAAATGACTTTGCCTATAAGGTTGTTAGTGTCAGAATGGTGCACATCAAGATGTTTGATGGAACGGAACGTATCGTAATGGATGTGAGAAACATTCCTAAACTGAGGAAGAATCTAATATCTCTAGGGGCTCTCAATGCACTTGGATGTAAGTTCACTAGTTATAATCGTGTCCTAAATGTTTCAAAGAGGGCACTCATTATGATGAAAGCACAGTGGAGCGGTAACCATTACAAGTTGATCAAAAATACCGTAATGGGTGGATCTACAACATTTATAGCAAAGTCCACATCATTATGTTTATGGCATGCACGTCTACGCCACGTGAGCGAGTGCGATATGAAGGTACTTTTTTACCATTGCTTAATTCTTGCATTTAAAAGTGTTGATTTTAATATATGCGAGCATTATATATATGGTAAATAATCACGGTTGCTTTTTAAATTTGAAAAACATCTATGTAAGGTTGTTCTAGATTATGTGCATTCTAACATTTGAGGGTCGTCGCCCATAGTTTCTGGGGGAGGATCATCGTTCTTTGAGACATTCATAGATGATTTTTCCAGAAAGGTGTAGGTTTATTTTTTTTTAAAAAAAAAAATCTAATTTTTTTTGTCACCTTCAAGAAGTAGAAGGCGATGGTGCAAAAGTAGACATGATAAAAGTTAAAAGTGTTGATGACAGATAATTTAGAGAATTTACTTTGAATGAATTTAATTAGTTTTGTAAAGATAAATGGATCATTCGGCATAACGTATTTAGGCACATACTAGAGCAGAATGGTGTGGTGAAACAAATGAATCAGACTCTCTTAAAGAGATCCTGAACTATTTTAAGCAATGTTAGGTCAAGCAAGGAGCTATGAATTGAGGCCATTATCATAGCTTTCTACTTAGTGAATCAATCCCCTTCTACGTCGATTAACTGTAAAATTCCAAACGAAGTGTTTAGTGGTCATGATGTAAACTATTCAGGACTGGGAGTATTTGGTTGTGACTCTTACTCTTATGAATGTTAGTTGAGAGAGATAAGCTAGACTAAAAGGCAAAGAAGTATATTTTTGTGGGCTATAGTGATTGTATGAAGGGATATAAGTTGTATGACCGGGTCACATAAAAGATCACGATTAGCTATGATATCAGATTTGATGAGGATTCCTTGTTCCGTAACGATGAATGTAAGGAAAGTGGAAAGTTAGTGGAAATTGACATTGAAATAGAAAAGGGTGACACAGAATAATAAGTTGAGCTGTAAGAAGAGGTACAAGAGCAGGTGGAGCACCCGCCTATGAGGAGAAATCCACCAAGAGATTGCATACTACCGGTAAAATATAGAAATGACTCAAATATTGCATTTCCCTCATTATGAATAAGGGAGATTATTTGCCTTCCAATAAGCATTAGATGACATGTATACTAAGAAGTGGATAATGACGATGTAAGATGAGATGGACTCTTTGTATAAGAATGAGATGTGAGAGATGGTAGAGCATCCCAATCGGGTGCAAGTGAATTTACCAGAAAAAATAGGACAGATACAATGCAAGATTAGTTGTATATGGGCATGCTTAAAAAGAAGGAGTCGACTTCAGTGAGATCTTCGTGCATGTTGTCAAGCAGGAATTAATTAGATTTGTGTTGGTGTTGGTTGTCTAATACAATCTGAAACTGGAACATATGGATGTAAAGACTGTTTTCCTACATGGAGAACTAGAAGAGCAGATCTACATGAAACAGCCGGAAGTATTTGAACTGCAGGGGTTAAAGAATAAGGTTTATTGGTTGAGGAGGTCGTTGTACGGCTTGAAACAATCACCTTGGCAGTGGTATAAGAAATTTGATATTTTCATGATGAGTTAGTAGTTTACCATAAGTGAATATGATCATTATGTAAGAATTTCTGGATGTAAAAATCCTAGAGATCGGTTGTGCACAGGTCATGAAGATCAAGGGTTCGGATGGCTTACCTAAGTGGGACGCCATTGCTGAGAATAATAGAATACCAAAGCTATAGTCTTCCTCTCCTTCACACTAATACACAGAATAGTAAATGGGACTTAGGTTCTATCATTGTGTTGGATTGGGGACCCAGCTCTTCTCTTATATAGAATCTGGGAGATGAGAGTTTGAATCCCATCATAACTCTCTCTCCCCTGCTCCACATTGTTATGTCCTAGCTCAACTTAAATAGCCCTGCGTAAGGCTATAGCATTCCAGCCCTAATACGCACTGCTGCGTAGCCTACCTGCGCAGTGTATCACCTGAAGTAGGGGCCACTGGTTTACTCAATCCTATAGTCCAACTGATAGGACAATCCAAACCGTTGATCAGTAAGGCCCACCATATAGAGTTCTTACATTCTCCCACTTGGGCCTCATTGAGCAATGTCATTGATTGTCATATAGAATAATGTCAAAAACAGGATTTAATTTTAAGAAAACATCCAAATAGTTAACCAATGAAATTGTTGGACTATATGAATAATGTTATTCAATCTGGTCCATCAAGATTGTTAGTATTGAAACGCGGTAGTCATCACAACATTTAATTTGGGCGAAGTCAGGCCAAGCGCGATTACAAGTACCTTCAATCTTAATGACATAAATCAGGAACTAGGAAATGTGGTATAAGGATTACACACTTAGTGTGATGATATGTGCCTATCCTTAAGAGGTCCTGAAGCTTTTACATGTCTCCAATAAGACAAGACTGTAGTTCTACTTACTCAAAATTTACGCATATATATAGAGAAGTAGAAATAAACCTTTATATCAAAATCATCCAAAAATAAACTGTATAAAATGAGATCTCTAAATGTTTGTAAAAATTAAAGTACGCTCAACTCCCACTAACTGAAAACATCTATGGGATCAATGACTCCCATGGATGTCACATGCTCCTGAATTGGCGTGATAGGGAGCCCTTTAGTGAATGGATCTGCAATCATCTGCTTAGTGTCGATAAATTCCACGGACACTTGATGATTCTGAACTCTGGGTCTAAAAGGTTCATCTCTGGCCATCTCAGTCCATTCGATTGGAGCATCACCAACACCTCCTTCTTCTTGAGCACCTTCCTCTGGATCCTCAGGAAACTTGTGGAACTTCAAGTCCATTTTGCGAACGTTGTTTTTTATTGAAATTTTGGAGAGGAAGAACCAAATCAGTGGTCGTTGGGAAGCCGATGGCATTGCATACCATGTTTATGATCCAGGGATAGGGCAGATGGAGGTCCTTGGATGTATGTACGACGTTTACCAACTGATAGACAAGCAGAGTTGGCAGAAAGATCCTTATCCCTTTGCCAATTGAGTATACTAGCATGGTTATAAAACCTATGAGATCAGACCTGTCGGTACTTCTGGGATATATATTTGTTGTAAAGATACCATGCACAACTTGAAATTTCGGTTCCATGTACCTAGATTTCAATGCATTCCCTTGATACCAAGGGATGTCCCTACCATGATAGAGGTACTTAGTTACCATGGACCGAATTTTCATATTTTTGAGGTCCATTTCAGGGAGACCCTCTGGTGTCATTGTCAGTCCAAGGATATTTGTCATTGTAGCAGGAGTGATCAGCACATCATCACCATCCAGAGAGACCATGATAAAGGGAGGATCAAACACGGGTGAGTGACACAAGGCAAGGAAGTTGTGTGTTCGTTCGAGTTGGCATGACCCACCGAAATCTAGAATGGGCAACCAATTGATTGCAGCAAACAGGGATTCGAGATTGTATGGTTTTAGATAATCTCTGTCTACCTTCCTTTCGTGAATGAGCTTCCTCCCCGTATATTTTGCTGGACGTGGGTTTAAGATAGCCGCAGGAGGTGCCTGAGTTTTGGACTGGGACCCACCACGTAAAGTTTGTTGAGATCTCTGACGAGTGGGGATCCCACGTTCGGTAGCACTTGCCTTTTCCTTTAAGGCAAGGGTCTTTCGTCAAGAAGGTCTAGACGACTCCCCAGGACCCGACATCGTTTCTTTGTCCTTACCCATAAAGACAGATTTGGGAAGAACAGACAAAATTCCTCTTTCAAAGAAACTGACAATATCCGACCAAAAAGCAAGATAAACTCTGAAATGGAAGGAATGGAAGGATAGTACCAGTTTTTGAGGAGCTTCTGGGACCCACGATGTACTTTTGGCCAAGGGTTTTAGTAGAGAAAAATGGAACACTTCTTTCCAAAAAATAAAATTTTTTCGCTCATCCGCCTTTTATCGGGCGGTAGTCTTCAATTTTATCGAACTTAGTTTCGATCATATCAAGGATCCGCATTCGATGTTTATTGATAATAGCTTCAATAATAGCCCCGATCCTGTGACTTTCCAAGTTCTGAAGAGGTATCGATGATATCGACCATTGATCGATTTGATCGAAAATGCACATGACTTATCGACAGTCATATCAAGAATGAGTATTTTTCATTTTCCCTTATAATGATAGACTAACTTGTATAGTATAGATCATCTTTGAATCAAACATATAGACAGCAAAGTTTTGTACAAAATTTGTACAAATCAAAATTATAAACATCAAGATGTTTATGTACAAAAGGATTGAGGTGAGATACCTCAAATATGACATTTGGAGCACAGCAAAATTGCATCATTTCAGCAAGTATCCAGATCCTGATGCATGATCTGAACTAGTTCGCCCTTACCCATTTCATGGCAGAGTTTTTAGTATTCAATTTATCTACTTGATTAATTAACTCTTTCATTTTGTTTGTCATTTTGGGTGGTGATGGAAGTGTATTTCTTCTATCCATATTTTTAAGTGGACTTTTGAAATTCTGCATTCTTCTAGTTAGTTTGAATTTCTGATCAGAGTTATGTTGAGTCCACTTAGGTGTTATGCATTCGAACCTATAATGACCAAAATCACCACACAAATGACACACTGGAGTAGTTTTAGATTTGCTTCCTAAGGCAGCAGATCTTTCAGTTATTGATGCTGCATTTCCAAATTTTGATTTAAAATTTCCATATCCTAGACCACTCTTGTCCTTTCCAGGTCTTCCCATCCCTAAGAGTTTTTCTAATTTTTCACCACTCTGGGAAAACTTGTAATTTATCTTAGCGATCTTTCGAGATTCTTCTAAGTTAAACAGGATTGTATGATTTTCATTTTGAAGGAGCACAATTTTTTCTTTTAAGATCTCGACCTATTTGTTCAATTTATCAGACTTGTTTTCAAGAAAGGTATTGATTCGTTCAATTCTATCATTGTCCGTATGATATTACTACAGATCATTTATTAATTGTGTGTTAATTTCCAATGTTTTATCTAAATCTTTTTACAGCAACTTACTTTTGTTTTCCGCTATTCCAAGTCTTTTAAGGATATTTATGCTATGAATGTAGAGTTGATTATAAGCATCTTATAGTTTATCCTTTTATTCTTCTTCTTCTTCTCCAGTTTCCTCATTATCTGACGGAAATGATTCAGTGGCTTGCTGTTCTTTTTCGTTCTCAAATTCGCTAGGAATGATTGAAGTAGTGGAGACCATAAGAATTTTCAAGGATTTCTGATCCCCATCACTCTCTAAGTCACTGGATTCTGAGTTTGACTCTTCTGTGTCATCCCATGTGGCAGCCATCGCCTTGCCCTTAGTTTTTCTGTTTGGAAATTCAGTAGATAGATGTCCATACTTCTGACAGGCATAACATTGTAGTTCTTTGGTCTTTTTACCAAATTTGCCTATAGAAGGTCTGTTGTCCATCTTCCTTCCTCTAGTAGGGCAGCCACGATTCTTCTTAAAGAATTTCCTGAATCTTTGTGCCAGCAAGGCCACTTCCTCATCTTCATCTTCCTTTTCACTTCCACTGTCCTCATTCGTTGTTCTCTTTGAAGTTTTTAGAACAGTTGTTTTGGATTTTTGGGTTTGTTTGAAGTGTAGCTCAAAAGTTTGTAAGGAACCTACTAGTTCTTCTACTTTCATTTCATCAATATTCCTATACTCTTCAATGGTTGTTACTTTGGGATTAAACAGTTCCGGCGGTGATCTCTGTATTTTTCTACAGATTTTAGGAACCGGAACTTTTTCTCCCAATCCACCCATGGAGTTGCAAATAATATTCAGCTTAGTGAAAAACTCCATAAAGGTTTCATGCTCTTCCATTCTGAGACTTTCGAACTGTGAAGTCAGGAGTTGAAGTTTGGATCTCTTCACAGTGCTTGTGCCTTCATGGGTGGATTCCAATAAATCTCATGCTTCTTTGGATGTCCCACACATACTTATCTGATTGAATATATCGTGGGACACGACACAGTAGATGGCATTCATTGCTTTAGCTTCAGTTGTTTATTTTTCTTTATCGAACGTCATCCACTTTTCTTTGGGTTTGGGTTTTGTGATGGTTGTGCCATTGTCAAGTACAATTTGTTCAGTTGGTGGCACATATCCACTTTCAACTATGTCCCAAACATCGTGATCCAAAGATCTCAGAAAGTAGTGCATCATAGCCTTCCAGTATGCATAATTTGATCCATCAAATACAGGAGGTCTACTGACTGATGAGCCCTCTCCTTTTGCCATATTCCCAACTTCAGTCAAGATCGCTCTCTAGGCGGTGAAGCCCTTGAAGAGAGACCCGCTCTGATACCAATTGAAATAGCGATGGAGACCGCTTTAATTGAAGTAAGAATATGCCAATATGTCCTAGAGGGAGTGAATAGGACTTTTTAAAGTTTTTATGGTTTATTTAAAATCCTATTACACTAATCCTAACAACAAGCACATATTAGGATTACTCAAAAGTAACTCTACTGGCTTCCAAGCCCGGTAGAGGATCCAATCACAAACTATTTAAGAGGTGAACAATATGCAAACTAGTTGATGTTGATGATGATATGACTGTGTATGTGTGTGAGGTGTGATCTCAGATATTCAGATATGACAATATTAAAGTAAATCACATAAACAGAAGAATAACAATCTCAAACACAGTCATTTTTATAGTGGTTCGACAACTTGTCTACTCCACTCCCGGTAACCGCACTCAACCCTTGAGTGTACCGAATTTCACTAAGGAGGTTTCACAGCGGTTCACCTCAAACCTAAGGTTTTAAATTAGGTTCACCTTTAACCTTTACAACCTACACTGAGGCTGACTGTTTATGCTTTTACAAGCAAGGGTCAACACAACGCACACACTTTTAGGCACACTAGCTAAGGATTTTCCATAAGACCCTAATGAAGGTTTCACTTGGATCACCTAGAACCTAAGGTTTTAGACAGGTTCACCTTCAACCGGATGTTTATGCTCTCCACAGAGCAAAGGTCCACACAACGCACCCACTACATACACTCCTGCCGGAGGCCTCCTATGAGGGCTTGCAAGGGTGAGAAACACCTAAGACCCAATCCTAAAAAGGAATTATCACAAGTATCCTCTGGACTCTAATAACTTACAGATAAGCAGATGAGTCTCATTCAGCACATTGACGAAGATCTCCTCCTTTGTTGTCGAAGAGTTTTCGGCTTCCTTGATCCACAACATAAATGATGTAGCAATGTGTGGCTTCAGGTTGAGTCAAGATTAAGATGGAATCCTACTCTATAAAATGTTTTCCTATAAGGAAGATAAAGTGATTCCGATTATGCATTCAAGGCATCCCAGCTTAATGATTTGCCATTAAGGTAGTAGCTGGAGGATCCTTGAATGCGGAAGTTCATTCCCCAATCTACTCTATTGAATGTCAATGGTGAGGGTGGATTAGAGGATGAACTTCTCTGAGAGAAAGGGCTTTAGGTATATGATCTAAGATAAAACACACAAAAGTACTCTCTTCTTTCTCTCTCAGCAACAATAAACAAGTCCTCTATATATAGGCAAAAGGTTCCAACGGATATAAAACGGTCACATTTATGACAGAGTTCGATATCATCGAGTGGGTTCGATATCATATACACTCGATCGCATCAATGGTCCGCTCGATGATACAAACTCAAATGTCATACGCTTTTGAAACCTCTTGCAGCTAGTCGATGGAATCGAGATAGGTCTCGATGTCATCGGATTTCGAACTCCGATTCAATCGAAACTAATATCGATTCATCAACATTTGAAAATGAGAGAGACTTGACTAAAAATATTTCAGGTTTACAAGAATGATCGAGGGACCATTGAGGTCATCAAAATTTGAATGTTAATGATATCGATACCCGTGTCGATGCATCGATAAATCCAACGGGTTTTTCTTTAAGCTTGTTTGACAGTTTATGTCCATGTTTGATGCAATCGAGACTGTACCGATATTATCGACATTTGAATATCGATTCTATCGAGGGACCCCCGATCATAGATAAACAATCTTGAAATATTTAGCTGGAAGAACTTGGCGCCCAAGATCGATATTATCGAGAGTCTTCCGATGTCATCGAGATTTGAACTTCGATGGTATCGAGGAGGCTTCGATATATCGATGCATATATAATATTCTTGATAAAAAATAAGGGCGCCGGAGATCTGCCTGTCTATATTATCGAGTCACTTTCGATGGACTCGAGATTTGAATATCAATGATATCGATAGGTATATCGATACATCGATAAATTCGTCCAGATATTCATGTGGTTGCTGGACACTTTTGTCCTCATTTCGATGATATTGTTTAGGTATCGAGGACATTGACAGCACAGGTCGATCATATCGAGATGTGTATCGATAAAATCGACAGAGCAAGAAAACTTAGAGAATTTTCCTATTTTGAAAATAGTTTTCTTCACTCAAAACCCTATAATGTTCTAGTTTGTTTTAAGGGTTTTATATACCTGGTATTTTAGGACACGAGATGTGAGGCTAGATTTACCTGTGGCGAGCTTGCACACAACCTGGTTGAGACGGACGCTTGAATTCATCTTCCTATGAGGCTCTGCAGTCTGACTGACTCAATACTCACGCTAAAGGACAAACCAGGGAACTTTCAGATCTTCTGTATGTGAGTCCGAAGTCTTTCGTTCTTTGTAGATACCGTAATAATTTCTTTGCAGCTATCCAATGTTGCATTCCTGGATTAGATAGGTATCTTCCCAACATTCCAGTGACAAAGGTAATGTCTGGTCGCGTACAGACTTGAACATACATGATGCTCCCTACTACTGATGCGTACGAAAATTCTTTCATTCGATTCTTTTCTAAATTATTCTTTGGACACTGAAATAGACCAAATTTGTCATCCTTCACAATGGGCGATTTTCTTAAAGCACAATTTTACGTGTTATACCTTTCGAGTACCCAAGTAATATAGGCCCTTTGTGACAGGCTGAGCAGTCCAAGTGTTCTGTCACGACGAATCTCAATACTGATAATGTAAGAAGCTTCACCAAGGTCTTACATTTCAAACCTTTGAGATAATAATTTCTTGGTATCGCTCAACATCTTGGTATCACTGCTAACCAACAGAATATCATCAACATATAAAATCATCATAATGAACTTACTCCAACTGGTTTTAATGTAGATGCATTTATCTACAGTATTTTCTACAAAGCCATATAAGGAAATTACTTCATAAAACTTAAGGTATGACTATCGCGATGCCTGTTTCAACCCATAAATAGACTTCTTAAGTTTGCAAACTAAATGTTCTGAGCCGGTAGCTACAAAACCTTCGAGCTGCAACATGTACACACTCTCATTCAGATCCCCATTGAGAAATGCAGTCTTTACATCCATCTGATGTAACTCTAAATCCATATGAGCTACAAGAGCCATTATAATCCTGAATGAGTCTTTCTTGGATACTGGTGAGAAAGTCTCCTTAAAGTCAATGCCCTCATGTTGATTAAAACCATTGGTAATAAGTTGGGCTTTATACCTTTCGACATTACCCTTGGAGTCCCTTTTGGTTTTAAATATCCATTTAGAACCAATCAGCCTTATTCCAGTAGGTAACTCTACAAGATCTCATACTTTATTGTCTTGCATGGATTTCAGCTCATCTTTCATGGCATCAAACCAACGAGAATGATCAATACTTTGCTTGACTTGTGTAAAGGATTCAGGATCCTTTTCCACCCCTATGTCAAAGTCGTGCTCATATAAGTATATGATGTAATCGTCTCGATTTACAGGCATTCACTCTCTTTTAGATCGTCTCAATGGTTCAGTTTGTTGGGTCTGATCTTGATTTTCCTCATCAGTGGTTTGTATATGAGGTTCTATGTGGTGTTCTACAGTGATTGTAAAATCGACTGCATTATTAATATCCATGTGCTCTGGATTAACTATGACTGGAGTCACAGTCCTTTGTTCCTCAAATACAAAATTTCTTATGTTCGTTCTCCCACTATTTTCAGTGTCCTCAATGAATCTGGCATTCCCAGTCTCAACAAACCTGATGGAGTGGGAAGGACAGTAGAATCGATAGTCTTTTGATCTTTCTGGGTATCCAATTAAGAAACAACTTACGGTTCTAGGATCAAGCTTCTTTTCATGCGGGTTATAAGCTTTAGCCTCAGCAGGACAACCTCAAACATGTAAATATCGGAGACTTGGTTTTCTCTCATTACACAAATCAAAAGGAGTTTTGCTCACTGCTTTGCTGGGAACCCTGTTTAGTATATGAACTGCGGTTTTGATCGCATCACCCCACAGAGATTCCGACAATGTCGAATTGCTGACCATGCTTCGCACCATATCCATAAGGGTGTGATTGCGTCTCTCAGCCACTCTATTCTGCTCTGAAGTACCAGGCATAGTGTATTGAGCGACAATGCCACAATCGTGCAGGTATCTAGCGAATGGCCCTGGATTGTGTCCTGATTTGTCATGTCTGCCATAGTTTTCACCACCATGGTCAGATCTGACAACTTTAATTCTCTTATAGATTTTAAAAGCATCCAGGGCATCTGATTTCTCACTAATAAGGTATAGGTACCCGAAGCGAGAGTAGTCATCTATAAATGTAATAAAATATTTGTGGCCACTTCATGAAGTTGTAGGGAATGGTCTACAGATATCTGTATGTATAAGCTCTAATAGACCTACACTCCTGGTTACACCTTTCTTTCTTATTCTAGTATGTTTCCCTTTTATGCAATCAATGAATACTTTATAGTCAGAGAAGTCTAGAGAATGCAAAATTCCTTCTGGCGCAAGCCTGTCTAATCTCTCACGAGATGTATGACATAACCGCCTGTGCCACAACATGGAGGAATTCTCATAGTCTAGTATTCGCTTAGATCCCATTTTATTTCCATGTAAGGTATTAATATTATAGACGTGAGAGGCAATCAAGTCTAACTGGTATAAGTTGTTTACTATAGAGCCAGTTTCAACTTTAATCGAGTTAAAGTAAATACTAAAACTTTTATTTCCAAAGTAGAACGAATATCCCAACTTATCCAAACAGGAAATTGAAACTAAATTATGCCTTATAAACGGCACACAATGTATTTACTAAATTCAAAAAAATGACCAGACTTCAACTTAAGCCTATCGACTCCTATTGCCTCCACGTCAACTTTGACACCATTGCCTACATATACTGAGCACTCCGCATCAGTTGGTGGCCTGGCCTATAGTAATTCTTGCATAGAAGTGCATATGTGAATAGTAGTTCTTGAATCTATCCACCAGGAATCCGCTGACACATCAGTCAGATTAGATTCAAAACAGACAAGAACAGAATGTTTACCTTTCTTTATGAGCCAATTCTTAAAACCTTCGCAGGCTTTCTTTAGATGACCCACCTTTTTGTAAAAGAAGCACAGTTTGCCTTTAACCCATTTGCGTTTAGATCCATTTCCAAATTGATTCTCATGGTTTCCAAATGGAGGACCAGATAATCCATTATTAGAACCTTGTTTCCTTTTCCCTTTACCTTTATTCCCATGCCCTTGCTCATGACCTGAGGTCACCATATTAACATTTTGAAATTTGACCACCTACCTGATCTTGTCTTCTTCTTGGACACACTTAATGATAAATTCATCCAATGTCCACGTGTCCTTCAAAGTGTTATAGTTTACCAGAAACGTGCCGAATTGGGGAGGTGGGTTATTCATGATCAAATGAACCAGTTGATCATCAGTGAGTACAAGCCCTAGAGCACGGATCTTAGAAACAACCTCGATCTGCTCTACGATGTATTCACAGATGTTGCCTTTTCCATCGTAGCACGAGCGAGTCAATTTATTCAGAAGAATGCCCACTTCAAATTTATCAGATTTCTTGAATCGTTTTCCCATTTCAGTCAGGAAAACTTTGGCCTTATCTGTTTCAGGCATGACACCCTTCATCGATTCAGAAATTGAATACTTAATGACTTTCAGGCATGTATCATTTGATCTAAACCATGCCTCCCATCGATTATATTCTGCTTTAGTGGCATTATCAGATGGTTTTAGCGGTTCTGGTGTTATCAGGGCAAGATCTAATTGAAGGCAGCCTAGTACAACTTTAATGGCGTTCTTCCATTGAGTATAATTAGACCCATTTAGGGCAGGGACTTGATGCGTATTAGTTGGAATTGAGACTGAAATAGAAGAGATACATATATACTCACATTTAGGGGTGCACAATGAACTGGTAGAACCGTGGAACCGGACTGGAACCGACCAAACGGTCCGGTTTAGTCCGGTTTTAGAGTGCACCGGTTCCGGTTCCAAAAATCAAAGAACCGGTTAAATCGGTTCGGTTCTCGGTTTGGGGGTATGTAGACCGAACCGAACCGTGAACCGATCCGTAGAACCAAACCGTGGATCCGATATGTATAACCGAACCTAGAACTGAACTTGGAACCAAACCAAGAACCCTTTGATTGTTTCCACATTTGACTCATGATTTATGGTTTATAATGCACCATTTAATTATTTTCATAAATGTATTTTTGCACACCTTATACAATATCTACACCATTCATCAAATGGACTAACACATGGATGGACATGGGCTAGATAATAAAATTAAACATGTAATTAGGCTGGATTATAAAAAGCCCAGAATCATGGAACCAAACCGGTTTTAACGATTCAGTTCCGGTTCGTTTCTAGGGTGCCAACGGTCCGGTTCTGGTTCCGAATATCCTAGAACCATTAGGAACAGTTCGGTCCGGTTTCACCCCAGAACCGAACCAAACCGACCCGTGTGCACCCCTACTCACATTAGTTCATTATTTCATAAAGTAATTTCGTGAATGTAAACAAAATATTAGGCAAAATGAATCAATTCAGTTGCTAAGGGAGGCATCAACTGAATCATCTAAGATGATGATGGGCCCAACCATCTCATCCTGGTGAGAATCTGTTACATCATTATCATTCCTCCTGTGGGCGGTAATAATAACATGTTAGTGATCCTCCTGAACATGAAGCTAAGTGATGTCAGTCATGGAAATTTGAGACAGTCAACACCTGTGTGTGAGATGAGTCTTTCAGCTTTACATTACCAACACCATTTACTTCACCCGTTCACGTGACTGCCAAACGGTAATCGTCTATATTTTTGCTACCGTATGCATGAAAATGTGAACGCAACTGTATGCAATCCTCTTAATCCCAATGCTACAAGTCTGTATTTGTAAAGTTTTCATCAATTGAGGTCACTATGGTGGTTAACACAATCGAATTCAATCACTACAAATGTAGAGTTAGGATCACGATTATAATCCTACCTTAACGGATTACACGTAAATCAGTTTGACACAGCCCATAGTATCATTGATATTGATTATTGAAAATAAAGTAACCTTAGAGAGAAGCAAACTAATATGATTCGCTCTCCATATTCCAATGTTCTAATATCAATACCTAAAGATGGGTAATAGACCTATAACTGGGCCGAGTCAATACTTTATATGATCTGATCGACATGAATGAGCATTATAATACCGGTCTACATCATTCAAATGATAAACCGTTGCTCATGGAATAATTCAGATGGTCATATCCACATGATTGAAGGTTCGAATTTTATATTGTCTATCAATAGAATAAGCCAGATTATAAGCTCACTGCGAATTGAATGTATGGACCAGATTAGGGAAATAGTTCTCAAGTTAGACCCAATTGAGATGTGGAATAATATGATAATCAGCCCTACGAACAATATCAGTTGATTGATAACTAGATGGTCCAAAAGATGGGTCACAAATAATATTCATACGTAATACCAACCGATGAGGCCCACTCGTGGTCGAACCGCCCAGGACGAGAATAATGGGCTCAAGTAGTGTAAATCCAACATGATTTGCACACAGGTTGATCCCATTTTCGGGTCCACAAGTGGATCTGAATTAACCGTAACCGGGTTATTTTACCCGATGGGATAAATGGCTGAAATACCCGTTCTCGACGCAGGAAGCAGCGAAAATGCCCCATGCTCATGTGCAGTCTCCCCTTCTATGACAGGAGCCGCCTCTGCCGAGAAAGAAGATCGCCGATGCGACTTCCTGCGCAACTCCAGCACTCTGGACATCCATGGAAATCGACATCAACCAGAGTGATGAGGTTAATGATGGTCGGAATCCATGGCTGCAGCGGAGAAGGAGCGCGGCTGGCGACTGTCTATAGACGCTGTTAGTACATCCATGGTTGTCTACACCGATGATGGAGTTAAGGGTACGAAATTCCCAATTTCAATACGGGAACCTCATTCCCTAATGATGTAATTAGGGATCGATACGGGAACCTCATTCCCAATTTCAATACGGGAACCTTATAAAGCTTTAGGAAACCCTCTTGTCGTACCTAGAAAGCCCTAGATACCTCCTATTTAAAGTTTTAAGAAACTCCTTTTCGCATCCCAGTTGCGAAAGGACTTGCAACACGAAATCCATGCAAAATTGCGAAACGAATCTGCGTAACTACGACTGGTCGTGACGAACCTTCGACCGATCGAGAGCCACCCACTACCGGTCAAGCACCCCCGAGAAAAATAGCCCAAAGTAGCTGGACTTTGAGTCATGCCACGGCTCGACTCCTACAACTGGTTGAGACAAGCCTTCGACCGGTCGAGCAGGGCTCTCGACTGGTCGACGACGGGTCAAAAAAAACCCATCAAATCTCACCCTTTTTGACCCGGGAGGGATCCACCTTCTTCAAGCTAGACAGGTTTCTACAAACCTCAAACTTGCCCTTGAGCAAAGCCTTGGTCAACATGTTTGACCCATTATCATCCGTGTGGACCTTCTCAAGCTGTAACACCTTTTGTTCCAAAGTATCCCTGATCCAGTGATACCGAATCTCTACCTTCGACCGATCGAGAGCCACCCACTACCTTCTATAGCTTGCTCTGCTAAGAAACCGCTCCCCCTGCAAACGTGAACATGAACCCCGATGTAAACTTCCTGGAGTCTATGTCACCCACCATATCTGCATCTGTGTAGCCCTCTAACACATGTTTTCCGTCACCATAGCATAAGCTCAACCCGCATGAGCCTCTTAGATACCGCAGTATCCACTTAACCGCTGCCCAATGTTCTTTATCAGGATTGGCAAGATACCGGCTAACAACACCAACCACATATATTATGTCTAGGCGTGTACACACAATAGCATACATCAAACTTCCTACCGCTGACGCGTAGGGTATCTTTTGCATCTCTTCCACCTCCGCTTTCTTGGGACACCGCACCTGTCGCTCAATCTGAAGTGACCATCTAGTGGAGTATCTTGACCAGAAGCCCACAGATTCATATTGAACCGCTCTACGACTTTCTCAATATATCGCTCTTGTGATGACAAATGGAGCTTCCTCAGCCGCTTCATCACGGGTTATCTCCATTCCTAGGATCTGTTTAGCCGGGCCCAAGTCTTTCATCGCAAAAGTCTTGGCCAACTCCTGTTTCAACCTGTCGATCTTCTTGATGTCTTTTTCCATGATGAGCATATCATTAACGTCTAAGAGCATAACTAAGAAATCACCATCTGAGAACTTGCGAGTGAACACACAGTGGTCCGACTTCGTTCTGTCATACCCATGCTGTAACATGAACGAATCGAACTTCTTATACCATTGTCGTGGAGCTTGTTTCAGCCCATACAAGCTCTTCCTTAGCCTACACACCATATGCTCTTTGCCCTTGACTTTGAACCCCTCTGGTTGGTGCATGTAGATCTCTTCTTCCAGGTCACCATGGAGAAAGATAGTTTTAACATCTAACTGCTCTATCTCCAGATCCATACTAGCTGCCAACCCAAGAAACCCCGTATGGATGTCATCTTTACCACTAGTGAGAATATCTCCTCGAAGTCTATGCCTTTCATCTAACCAAACTCTTTCACCACAAGTCTAGCCTTGAACATCGTCTGTGAATTCTTCTACTCAATCTTCTTTCTGAACACCCACTTATTGCTCAAAGCTTTCTTACCCTTAGGCAATTTCACCATATCATAGGTGTGGTTCTTATGCAAGGATTCCATCTCCTCTTGCATAGCTTTCAACCACTCCTCCTTATGCTCGTCGGCTAGGGCCTCAGAATAATCTTTTGGCTCTCCCCCATCAGTGAGCATAATGTACTCATGTGGCGAGTACCTCTTGGACGGTTGTCTGTCCCTAGATTACCTCCTCACCTGTGGCTCAACAGGTGGATCAAGTGGGGGTTGCTCCCCTGGTCCATCTTCTAAAGGAAATCCCTCATCCTCTGCACCATGCTGTACTCCCCCATCATCAGGCACCACGGGAGGAGTAACCGGATCCATGTCCTCTAGTTCACCTGAACTAGGCTGGTTCTTCTCTGGCTTACCAATTCTTTTATACACTGATCTTCAAAGAAAACCACATCTCTGCTCCTGACGAGCTTCCTCTCGGTCGAATCCCACAATCTGTAATCAAATTTTTCATCACCGTACTCCAAGAACACACACTGCCTGATCTTCATATCGAGCTTGGACCTCTCATCCTTTGGTACATGAACGGATGCCCTGCATCCAAACACACTGAGATGACTGTATGATGGATCCTCTTCAGTCCACATCTTCTCAGGCACTTCTCCATTCAACGGGGCTAATGGAGACCTGTTTATCAAATACACTAATGTTTGCATTACTTCTCCCCAAAACGTCTTAGGCAACTTCGCATGGGATAACATGCATCTGATTATCTCAACAATGGTGTGATTCATTCGCTTAGCTACACCATTATGCTGAGGGGTCTTGGGAACCGTCTGTTCATGCCGTATACCCAGGGACTTACAATACTCATGAAAGTTGCTTATGTATTCACCACCATTGTCAGTGCGGATGCACTTCAATGGTCTACATGTCTCTCTCTCAACCATTGCATGGAACAATTTAAACACATTAAAGACCTCATCCTTGGATTTCAAAGTATAAACCCAAACCCTCCTAGATGCATCATCTATAAAAGTAACAAAATACATTGCCCCACCCAAGGTTTTTGTCCCCATAGGACCACAGACATCAGAATAAACCAAATCTAATGCATGCACTTTATTAACATGAGAAGCAGATTTAATAAATGAAACTCTATGTTGTTTCCCTAATAAATAATTAAGACAAGTTTTGAGAGGTGTACCTGTCACGTCTAAAAGGAGTCGCTTCTTCGCTAGTACCTGAAGCCCTTTTTTCACTCATGTGGCCTAGACGCCTGTGCCACATGTCAATAGCTGAATCTTCCACTGTGTTCAACCCACCCTTGCACATACAGACACTTACCTTATAAAGGGTGCAACACTTCTTTCCTCTGGCCACGATCAATGAACCCTTGATGAGCTTCCAGCGCCCTCTAGGAAACCGGCTTTCATAGTCATCATCATCTAACCTTCCCGTCGACATCAAGTTGAGGCGAAGGTCTGGGATATGCCTCACATCCCTGAGAACCAATGTGCAGCCCACATCGGTCTTCACACAAATATCACCAACTCCCACGATTTTTGATATGCCAGAATTTCCCATCTTCACAGTCTCATAGTCACCTAACTTGTAACTTGTGAAGAACTCTCTGTGTGGAGTCACATGAAAAGAAGTTCCTGAGTCTATCACCCAGTCGGTGTCCTAACTCGTAGCCGTGAGACATACACCATGATATGCAGAAAGAATAACTACAACATCGCCATCTGAAGCGACCGCGGTGGAATCTGATTCATCTTCCTTCCCTTTTCCTTTCTTGTCGTTCTTCTTACCACGACATTTATGCATGTAGTGGCCCTTCTTTCCACAATTCCAGCAATCAACATCCTTTTTATTACTCGACTTGCCTCTTGATTTATCTTGGGCCTTCCCGCCCTTCCTGTTCTTTCCTCTCCCCCGTTCCTGTGTCATAAGAGCATCTTGCTAAGTAGACCCCTAAGACTTCCTCCTTGTCTCTTAATTGAAGAGACAGCTAGTTACCTGTTCCATGGATATCTTTCCGTCTGGCGAAGAATTACTTAGAGACACCACCAATGTCTCCCAACTGTCAGGAAATGAACTAAGCAAAAGTAAAGCCTGCAATTATTCATCCAAGACCATCTTCATAGAGGTGAGTTGGTTCACTATATTGCTAACCTCATTCATGTGCTCGGCCACAGAACCACCATCCTTGAACTTAAGATTCACAAGTTGCCTTATCAGAAAAACTTTATTATCGGCTGTCTTCCTCTCATATAGCCCTTGTAATTTCAGCCATAGGCTAGCGGCTGAGGTTTCCGTAGACACATGGTGGAAAACTGAATCATCCAACCATTGTCTAACAAACCCCACCGCCTTCCGGTCCATCTTCTTCCAATCATCATCGATATATCCTTAGATTTTGCTGATATGCCTGAAATTGGAGAATATAGGTCCTTGCAATAAAGTAAGTCCTCCATCTTAGCCTTCCATATGGTCCAGTTAGAACCATTGAGGCTGATCATCCTTGATGAGCCCCCTTTCATAATTCAAACTGATCCTACCCGTTCAATGAACTTAACTCTGATACCACTTTGTTGGGGGCCTTGCACAAAACCTTATGTTCTAGCCCTCCAGAACAAACCAGAATTATGGATAATAAAGTAATGAAAATAATCAATGCATCAATCACACACCACACAAGAGATTTTTACCTGGAAAATCCTCAAAGAGGTAAAAACTACGAGACCTCGTCCAGATCAACAATCTACTATGAAGTAGAACGTTACAAACACTCATGCAGGAGTGGATAAATAATGAGAGAAACAAAGAAAACGGAGAGATCTCACTGATTACGAGGACATAGAAGCGCTGAGATATAGATCGCATAGTAGATAACCTCTAAGAGCGTAATCTCCATTTTATAAGCTTCCTCTCTCTCTTTTCCTCTTTCTCTTTTCCTCTCTCTCTCTCTCTCTCACCTTTGATAGCCCTAAATTCTTTAGAAAATCTCTTATAAAGCTTTAGGAAACTCTCTTGTCGTACCTAGAAAGCCCTAGGTACCTCCTATTTAAAGTTTTAGAAAACTCATTTCCGCATCTCAGTTGCGAAAGGACTTGCGACACAAAATCCGTGCAAAATAGCGGAACGAATCTGTATAACTACGACTGGTCGTGACGAACCTTCGACCGGTCAAGAGCCACCCACAACCGGTCGAGCACCTCCCACGACCGGTCGAGCACCCCGTAGAAAAATATCCCAAAGTCGCTGGACTTTGAGTCGTGCCACGGCTCGACTCCTACAACTGGTCGAAACCAGCCTTAGACCGATCGAGCAGGGCTCTCGACTGGTCGACAACGGGTCAAAAAAAAAACCCATCAAGTGTTTCCCAAGCAGTAATTAGATCTTCTAGGAGCTACACCAATTGGATTGTGTGTGTAGACAGTGGCATGTGGAAGCTAATTATGCACTTTGGTGGGGGATAAAGATGGATTGTTTAGGCTCATCAAGTGGCATAGAGGAATAAGGAGAAACAAGTTTTTAAATATTTGGGGGCATGGACCATCTGTGGGTGGATGTGAATTCTTTTCGTATTTCAATTTTAGATTCAATCATGGGCTATTGATAAGCATAAATGCAGACAGTGTTAGTGCTTGGAATGATTTATGAGGAATTATGTTTGAAGAATCACGTCACCACATATAATATATAAAACAGTTGAAATGGCTTATGGCTGCTACAACTGATGAGAAAATGATAGCTTGATCTTGGATTTAGGAGTCAGGGGTGTTGAAAGTCATTATTGAGTTAAGAATTCCAATAGGTAGGCTAGAGTTAATGGGTTAGTAGCATGAGTTGTGTGTTTCCTCTTCTTGAAACCTTAAGAAAATTAAAACCATTTTATATAATTTGCACTACACAAATTAGCAATGCTCAACTTTCTTATATCACAAATTATTAAATGGACAATCTTCTCAATAATATAATTCTCTTTTGCATTTGTTATTCCAGAAATACTGTTGTGAAATTGATTAAGCAATTCATTTCTCTGTTTTCTCTTTTCTTTTCTTTTTTCTCTCTCTTTTTTCTTCCTCCTCTGTAAAGTGGAACTTAATTCCTTTCGAGACGGGATGTATAATCCACCTTTTTTCTCAAAGCATAACTTTACTTCCTTTCAAGATGGAAAGTATAATCCACCATGATGTATGTGCCTTATATCCATACCGTCAATCCATTTTGAAAGCTCATTTTAGGACATGAACCTGAAATTGAAGTAGATCCAAATCTTAGGTGACCACACCACATGAAACAATGGCAATTGAACACCCACCATTAAAACCATCATGGAGGCCACCAGGTTTATTTTCCATCCAACCTGTTGATAAGGTAAAAAAGATCTGGATGAAGGGACTAGACAAATATCAGCATGATCCAAAACTGGTGTGGCACATCGAAAGTTTTTAATGGTCAATCACCATGGTTTCTTGTGGTGTGGTCTACTTGAGATTTGTATCTATGTTATTTTTGGGACAGTTCTTTAAAATGATCATACAAAACGGATGTTTGGCGTGGCTGTAAGGTACATACATCAAGGTGGGCCCATACTCAAGGATTCACAAACCTGGGTGGATCCAGAGATCATTGAAGCGGAGCCCGTGTTTCACAGGCTACCTATAATATGATTGTCAAGGATTTCACAGGCTACCTATAATATGATTGTCAAGGATTTCATATAAGGACGACTGATGATTACTCCAAGTAACTGTGGGCCTACATGCAAATGTGATACACAACCTTATTGGAAAAGGAAATCTCAATTCACTTTTGATGGACCCATCAATTTGTCAAGGATTCCATATAAGGACAAGTGATGAATACTCCAAGTAACAGTGGGCCTACATGCAAATGTGATACACAAACATATTGGAAATGGAAATCCCAGTTCACTTTTGATGGACCCATCAATTTGTCAAGGATACCGTACAAGGAGGAGTGATGAATACTCCAACTAACTATGGGCCTACATGCAAATGTGATACACAGCGTTATTGTAAATGGAAATCTCAGTTCACTTTTGATGGACCCATCAATTTGTCAAGGATTCCATATAAGGATGAGTGATGAATACTCCAAGTAACAGTGGGCCTACATGCAACTGTGATACACAACCATATTGGAAATGAAAATCCCAGTTCACTTTTGATGGACCCATCAATTTGCCAAGGATTCCATATAAGGACCAGTGATGAATACTCCAACTAACTATGGGCCTACATGCAAATGTGATACACAACCTTATTATAAATGGAAATACCAGTTCACTTTTGATGGACCCATCTTTAACAATCTGAACTTAGCCAACAAACAAACATTAGCCACATGATGGACAATAAAATTGATGGTGGGCTTCGCATGATAGGCAATGGATATTGAAGATGGGCCCCACGTGATGGGAAATAAAATTGATGGTGGGCTCCACATGATGGATGAGTAACATCAAATGTGCGCCTTATATAATGGACAATGCACATTAGAGGTTAGCCCCTAATGATGAATGATCCACATCCATGGGCTCCGCATGATGATGGCCCACATCAAAGGTGGGGCCCACACAATGAACGGTTCACATCAAAGGTTGGCCCCACATGATGGGCGATAGATGTAAAGGAAGTAAACCAAGCAAATTAAGGAACAAATACTTATGATATTAGAAACCAAATATTCTTATGCACTTTTTGGCAGATAAGTATATTATCTATGAAATATACTTGTTTGCTAGATGAGTAAAAATTAAGATAAGATACTTGTAGCATAAGCATCTCTATGATGCAGAGCGGGTGGCAGACACTTTCATGACAAAGATGGACCAGAGAAGGCCCTATCGGACACGGAAATTATCCAAACTGTCAGAACTTTAAAACAATTGTATCTCATAAACTAGAATGAATTCTTCGATGTATCGTATATGATTTTGGGATAGGAGAAGCTACTTTAGCCAACCAACCTGCTTTTCCAGGTTGCCCATATCGGATTTGTGAGATTCCATCAGATCGATGGTCAAAAGTTCAATTTATTTTGGTTTTGATTATAAATAGTAAGTTTTAATTCGATCATAACTTTTGATCCATTGAGTTGTAGGAGTCGTGCCCAACATGAAAAGGGCTTTTAAAAATTAGGAGAATAACATGGTTAGGCCAAATTGGACACTTACTATTTTTGGTTGAAAACCATGAAGTCTAGTAAGAATGATGACCGTATATAATAGTAAGTTTACTATTTATAGTAAGTCGTGTTTTTAGGGAGTTTGAGTTAGAATTAGAGTCTAAAAGTTCGTCCTAGGTTTGAGCTCATTTTTTAAAGGTTGTATATTCATTTTTTTTAAAATTATCAATCAATTTATTTTTAAATTTATTAGAAATTATTTCTATTTTATCCCTCATGGATTTGAGGAAACTCTGTGAGGAATCCAAAGAGCTTTGTGGAATATTTGGAGTAATTATCCCTAAGGAAGACGATGATTGACCTCATCATGTCCTTCCCTACATCACCCAATAAGGTAGTCCCATGGTAAGGGTAACATCCATTAAGTTGTTATCCCATCAACACCTAATCCGCTCGCATTTCTTCCCCAACGCAGAACTTCCTCTTGCAAAAAGTTTGGAAACAAAAATGGTTAGTGTTTAGTTTTGACTGGAGGCATGTAGCCTTTTCTTTTTTTAATTAATTATTTATTTTATATTTGGATTCAATAGAGCATCGAGTCCCCTTCTTCCACATCTCTTTTTAACAAACACCTTTCTTTCTTTCTTTCTTTTAAAATAAGAAGACCGATTCCACTAACGACCGAAAGAAACTCAATACCAAAAGTCGGGGTCTCTTGGGAGACAGCAACAAGCAAAATTGAGAGAGAGAGAGAGAGAGAGAGAGAGTTGGAGAGAAAGAGAGACAATTATCCTTTTTCTAATTATTTATTTATTTTATATTTGGATTCAATAGACCATCAAGTCCCCTTCTTCCACATCGACCGAAAGAAACTCAATACCAAAAGCTGGGGTCCCTTGGGAGATGGCAACAAGCAAAATTAGAGAGAGAGAGAGAGAGAGTTAACATATTTCATAAAAAAGACCAAATATTAAACTTTTAGGATCTCTCAATCTTGATTTTTAGTTTTCGGTGGCATATTTGTTACTTCCGAGATTCGAACACTTGACAGCCTTGATACCATGTCAAACAACCACTTTCTCTAAAATATCGAGCTTTTAGAGGATGACATATCCATGTATATCAATGCACCTTAACACTAACATACGTTATGTACACCACTGTTGTATGCCTTTAAAAGAAGTGGCGTTCTTGCTTTGTCAAAGTTGGATGATTGACTCCGATGATCACATTTTTCCAATGCTCTTCAACCAAATGAATTCACATTTGGTTTAAAATAAGACCAGAAATATCTATTTATTTAGGGCTTTCGTTGTATGAAAGAATGCTTCCCTTTTTAACAACACAAACTAGCTAGTAAAAGACCGGAAATACAAACTAGTTAAGACTGAAAAATATTTGCATCATACAAGTGCTGCAATACCCTACAAAAATAAAGCTCCAAAGAACTGAAGATGTTACATCATCTAGACAATATTGGAGCACATCAACTCAAGAACCTACGTTCCTAAGGATAGCAAATAAAGTTACCTATAGCAAGAAACCAATGTGGGACTAAACCGAGGACACATTAACTAGCACTTACATCGGTGGACCTAGAGAGAAGTATGCTAATTGACTCTCTTTTTTTGCCTTAAAAAAATTGTTTAATCTGAGTTGGAAACTACCATTTTTTCCCAAGCAATTATTAGATCTTCTAGGAGCTACACCGAATGGATCGTGCGTGGTGGGGAAAAAGATGATTTCTGATCATCATGTACCATAGCAAGATACTAACAACAAACATTTGAGATCCTCTTTTATTCCTCAATTTGTTGAAACAAGGAGAAACAAGTTTTTAAATGTTTGGGGCATAAACTATCTTTGGTGGATGTGAATTCTTTGGCAGTGTTGATGCTTGGAATGATTTATCGACCATCTTTGGTGGATGTGAATTCTTTGGCATGCAGTATTATCCGTGCTTCGAATGATTTATGAGAAATTATGTCTGAAGCATCACGTCACCACAAGCATTGCATGGAACAATCTTTTCAACAAGGTATTTCTCTTTTGCATTTGTTCTTCCAAAAAAGATGCTGTGAAATTGTCTGGGCAATTCGTTTCCTTTTTCTTTTTGTTTTTTCCTTATAGTCGACCTTTTTCTTTTTCTACAAAGTAAACTTTACTTCCTTTCAAGATGGAGAGTATAATTCCAAAATCAGAGGATACTTTTTTGTTGAAAGATGACCATTGGATTTATTTGTTTAAGCCGTCCAATAATGTCTACCGCCGTTCCGATAGATAATCAGGTAATCTTAGGTTTGGTTCATAATACATCCAAACTAGGACCCACGATCTGGACCTTTCAATTTGAATTACTTATATGCCACGTAGGTAATTCGTCAGTGCCTGCGTATCATCCATCACATTCTTCCAGAGTATCAAAGATTTGGGGAAGGGCACTTTCGGGATATAAAGGATTTTAATAATTCCACGTATCTGATGATAATCTTATTGTAACAGACGGCTTTGTTAAATCCACATGCGTGTATAAATCAGCTAATGTATACGATCACCATTTATGCCAGCGTGGCACACAGATAAAATATCCAAGCCATCCATCATGTCGACCTCACTATCTCATACGATAATATCGAAAGATCAAGGTCGTCCACTTAGTAGGTACGCCATGATGTTAGAAATAACTTACGGATTAGAAAACTTCGATCATTTTTTTTCTTCAAATGTGCAGTTTTTTGGTTAAATGTGGCCCATCTGACGAATGGAGGGACCTGATTCTTCTAATGGATAGATTGGATGTTAAACCTCTCTGCTACGCTGGCTACTTATACACGCGTGTGTGCTTCTTGTAGTCCAAATCAACAAAATCGCATCTTTAATTTGCTTTTCGGTGCAAAAAGATGCTATAAGTTTATTATAATCAACCGTTGCAAAAAGTAGCTGAGGACTGAACGTCTACCAATATGCTTCCACCTTGTCCATTGGTTTTTTAAGCTCATATTAGGCCACGGGCCAAAAATGAAACAGATCCAAGACTTTAGTGATATAAGGCTGTTATCTTAAAACGGAGGCACATATAAGACTCAAGTCAACCACATGATAAAAAGTAGTGGTGATTGAACTCTTATCATTGAAAACTTCCTAAGGCCAACCTTGATGTTTATTTTCCATCCAACCTGTTGGTAAGTTTACCTCGACATGGATGAATAGAAAGCTTATTAAATATGGTGTGGTCTTGATTGAAGCCTTCAAAACTTTTTGTCCCCGTGAAATAATATTTTAAAATCCCAACTTAGATAAAATATATAATTAAAGTGGGCGCCATATAGCCCCTGACAAGACCGACAGTCTCTCTCTAGGTCCCGGTGGGGTAGTACCCATAGGCGCGGCCCTTTTGGACCTGGACAACCCACAAAAATCATCCGATCATTGCTGATTACTAGACTCCTCATCTCGAATCCACTCTATATGTTTGTCTCCTCACTTTGGCTTTCCTGCATTCACAAACTCTATAATGGAGTTCCCTCCTATGAGCCTATGGGCATTTTGGTCATTTCTCCTTCTCTCTTCCATTCACCTTCAATGCTTCTTCGGATCTGACGCTCACTTCTCCAACGAAACTGATCGCGTTGCTCTGCTCCACTTGAAACACCTGATAACCGACGATCCTCTCCGTTCCTTGAGCTCTTGGAATCATACTCTCCACTTCTGTAACTGGCAAGGAGTTACATGCGGTGGTCACCGCCATCCTCAAAGGGTCACCGCCTTGAACCTCACAGGCCATAACTTGGTGGGGCCCATATCTCCCTTCATAGGGAATCTCACCTTCCTCAGGATAATCGATCTCTCAGCCAACAACTTCCACGACACGGTTCCTGAAGAGATTGGCCGTTTGTTCCGCTTGCGGTATCTCAATCTGACAAATAACACATTGAGCGGAGAGATTCCAGCAAATCTGACCCACTGTTCGGACCTTCAATTCCTTCGTCTTTTCGGAAATCAGCTGGCTGGGAGGATTCCGACTGAGCTTGGCTCTCTGACCAAGCTCACCAGATTGGCCCTCGGTCACAACAATCTTACAGGAAGCATTCCACCTTCACTTGGAAATCTTTCATCTCTCACTATCCTTTATCTCTCAATAAACAGTCTGGAGGGCAGAATCCCGGGTGAGCTCAGCCGGCTGGTAAACTTAGGGGCTTGGAATTGCTTCCAATACACTCTCAGGTACGATTCCTCCCTCGCTGTACAATCTGTCCTCCATTAAGATTTTGGACGTGGGACGCAACAGATTGCATGGAAATCTTCCACCTAACTTAGGCCTCACTCTTCCTAATCTCCAAAGGCTTCTCGTAGGATCAAACCATTTCACAGGACCAATACCAGTTTCATTATCCAATGCTTCCGGACTTGTAATTATTAACCTTTGTAACAATAGTTTTAGCGGATATGTGCCTCTGAATTTTGGAAGCCTCAAGGGTCTCTCCCAATTACGTTTGTGGGGCAATGAACTTGGAATTGGGAAAGCAAGTGACTTGAGTTTTCTCATTTCTTTAACCAATTGCAGTAGTTTACGGGTGCTGCAGCTAAGCATAATCTCAGTGGTGCGTTGCCGGACTCCATGGCTAATCTTTCTACCCAACTGAGATCGTTAACTTTGGAAAATAACAGGATATTCGGTAGCATCCCATCTGGTATTCAGAATCTTATCGGCTTAACAGTACTGCTAATGAGGAATAACTTTCTGACAGGAACAATTCCCATAGGTGTTGGGAAGCTTAACAAGGTGGAGGTAGTTTTCTTGGGTGGAAATGAATTATCTGGGCACATTCCGTCTTCTTTGGGAAACATCTCCCGATTGTACGGACTTTCTTTAGATGGAAACAAGCTAACTGGGAGGGTGCCTTCAAGTCTTGGAAATTGTACATACATGCTGTTCATATACCTCCATAATAATAATCTTAGTGGTAGCTTACCCAAACAACTTTTCAGCTTTCCCTCTTTAATTGAACTCGATCTCGAAAACAACTCTTTTATTGGTAATCTGCCATTGGAAGTCGGTTACTTGAAAACTCTCTCATTATTGAATGTTTCAAATAACTATTTATCAGGTGAAATTCCAATCTCGCTAGGCAATTGTTTAAGCCTTGAGTATCTTAGGTTGGATGGGAACTTCTTTCAAGGTCCAATTCCATCAACATTTACTACTCTAAGAGGCCTTCGATCCCTGGATCTTTCACGCAACAACTTGTCTGGAAAGATTCCACGGTACCTGGAGAACCTTTCTGCCTTGCAGTATCTAAATCTATCTTTCAATAATTTCGAGGGTGAATTACCAAAACAAGGGGTCTTTAGAAATGCCAGTGAAGTTTCAGTACTCAGAAATAGTAAGCTTTGTGGTGGTATTCCACAATTGCAATTGCCTCCATGCTCTGGCCAATCATCCAAGAAACAGGGGATGTCTCATGCTTCAAAAGTAAAATTCTCCATAATTGGTGTTGTCTTGTGTCTTCTTTCATTATCTTGTTTCATTACCATTCTTTATCGGGTCAGAAAGTCGAGAAAGAAACCTTCTGCTTTGCCTTCTGCCGAGGATCCTTTTGTCAATGTGTCTTATGCGGAGATCTTTAAAGCAACAGATGGGTTCTCTTCTGCTAATTTGGTTGGCACCGGAAGTTTTGGTGCTGTATATAAAGGGTTTCTAGATCGTGTTGGAACTATGGTGGCAATGAAGGTCTTCAACCTTCAACGACAGGGAGCTCTGAGGAGCTTTATGGCCGAATGCGAAGCTTTGAGAAACATTAGGCATCGGAATCTTGTTAAGATCTTAACTTGTTGCTCAAGCATTGATTTTAAAGGCAATGATTTTAAAGCTCTAGTTTACGAGTACATGGCAAATGGAAGTCTAGAGAAGTGGTTGCACGGAGATGGTCATGATCAGCTGAAAAGGAACTTGAAGTTTGCTCAAAGGCTAAACATAGCTATAGATGTGGCTTCTGCGTTGGATTATCTGCATAATCATTGTCAAACGTCACTCGTACATCGAGATTTAAAACCGAGCAATATTCTTCTTGATGATGACATGACTGCTCGTGTGGGTGATTTTGGGCTAGCCAGGTTCTTATCTGAAGTTGCGCACACTGGTTCGATTGGAATGAAGGGATCTATTGGGTACATCCCTCCAGGTAACGAGATTTTATCTATTTCCTTACACTCACATGTACATACATACACTCTGTTTGCTTGTTGGAGACCCAATGTGCAATCAAAGTAGGGTGGGCTCAGGTGGGCCTCACCATGATATGTATGGAAAATCGACTTCAACCAATAGATATGTCTGACCATGTTAGGCCCAAGACTCAACAATCAGACTGGTCTATGATTTATGTGGGCTGTACCAAAGAAAACATTTGGGGAGAGGGATGCTTGACATTTGTACGTAAAATCCACTCTAATAGTTTGGAGCGTTAGTGTTGCACAGTACGCTGTTTCCAATCATCTAATACACTTTAATCACAGATGATGCTGATTTTTGGACCTTGGGCCTAAAATGAGGTGACCCACCTAATGGTCAAGTGGATTTCACGTAAACATCATGATAAGGCCCACCAGGAGCCACCAACTCCTTTACTATGGGACCATCACTCTCTCTATAAACCACAAATATATTTCACCCATTAGATAACTTCCAACCTTTTCATGTACTTGCAACATCCAATCCGTGCAATAGGTTAGTCCATTGCGAGTATATCCTTGTGAAAAAATAAGCTACATCTACTAATTGAGCAGGTCTGTTTATCAACGGCGAGATATATATAGTTTTCTAGATATGATCCACCTAATGAATGGATGGAGCTGATTTTTGCATCAAGTGATCATCATGGGTGCGCCCAACCTACTGTGGTTGGAAATCGCATTCACTTAAGAGGTTGAAGTTATTGGTGGTGGAGCATAACTTGTCCTCGAACCAGATGGACTTTGAAACCTGCTCTGTCTCTATACACACCCCAAAAGGGGTAGAGACAGCTTGAAGACAACCATGCACAAAAGTAAGGCTGGTGCACTCATTAGGGTAGTCTGACTACTGCATACTTCAGGAGCATTTCACACTGCTCACATCTCTTACAAACCATGTTAGCACTATTTTGCCTGAGTTAAACTTCTTATTTTTATTAGTTAGGAAACTACCATAAGGCTTCAATAAGCATAGATAACAATTAAGATAGTGAATATATATATATATATATATATATATATATATA
Source organism: Magnolia changhungtana (assembly GCA_030180095.1). NCBI lineage: Eukaryota > Viridiplantae > Streptophyta > Magnoliopsida > Magnoliales > Magnoliaceae > Magnolia > Magnolia changhungtana. Next base: position 6,155,769 of record JASAUF010000375.1, read on the forward strand.
TATATATATATATATATATATATATATATATATATATATATACGAGCAATGTTCACATAGGATATTTGCATTTCAACTTTCATATGTTTCACATGCAATGCTTTCTTTTAAAATTTCAAACCTGATCTCTGTATCACGTGTATGGATTTCTTTTTTTAATAAAAGGTGATTGTGAGTCACGACAAGTGAACATTAGACCAACGATGATGTAAGGCAAGCCACGATCGTATTGTGAGTCAGACCATCTGCGCTGTTCCTTAATTTCGATGGTTCAGGTTGCCTGATGAGTTGACCATCCTAGTTTTTATCTAATGTTATTTTTGCAATGCATCTCCCACCCATTGCACAGCTTGGATTTTCTACATAAATGACATGGGCAAGGAAAAATGTTGGATGTAAACGCATGCTTACAACATCAAATTTCTCAATTTAAAGTTGTCCGGGTTATTAGATGGATGGATTCTCTTTGTGGCACATGTACCACAGCACATGCAATTGTGGTACACTGTCCTAAAATCCTAGCCATCCATGAGCTGGGGCCATTTCAAATATGTACTGAGATGAAATTATGCTTCCAGGTTAAATAGGAAGACCTGTGTACGTTCAACCCTTGTACCTTGAACATGAAACACTAGTGTCTTTCTAAGTTTCCAAATTTCCCCGTACCTGTGGCTGATTAAAGGAAATTCTACAGTATTGTCTCATATTTTTAATAGTGGGTCTTACTTATTGAATGACTTAGGTTTTTATATACCCAATCTATGACTGAGGCCTGTTCTTTAGGTAGGCTCTAGCAAGTGTTTTTCCTTGGCTGATCATCCTTGTGATAAAGTAGGCCACTCTTGTACATTGAATGCGGAACATTGGTAAATCTTCTAATTGTCTTTTTTTGGGAGCATTTAATTGTCCTTTTTTGGGGGCATCCAATATTCAGGGTGGGATTACCTGAATGGATGGGTGAGATGTCATACAAACACTATAGTGGGCCCACACACAACCTAGTTAGATGTACAACTATATATGTGTACATAAATTTTCTGTGAAAACCCGCACTAACTAGAACTCATGCAAACCTTTTGAGAACATGTATGTGATGTGTGCACAAAATCCAATCCATCCAGTAGTTGAGTCACCGATCGAAACTCCTGGGGTCAAAAAACAGGTGGGCTACAAAAAAGAGGGAGGGGATGCCCACCCTTGATTTTTACCGGTGCCCACCCGAGTTGGAAAATAAGGTGTTTTTCTGCTTTTGCCCAACCCTTCATCTAAGCTAAATGAAGGTCTATAGCCTGGATTACGTGGAATGAAATAATTGCTAAGCTACAGGTGCATATGGGAGCCTATCACACACCATGCCCTTGTGTAAAAGTGGTACATGAGTGCAATCTAATCCATGAATAGGGTGGGCACAGCCAAGTACTTGACCAAAACTAGATTCAGACCTGACCTAAGTCTAAATCAAAACGAAGGTACAAGGACCTGATGGCCACCTGAACCAAATTTTATCTTGATCTAGGTCAAAAAATAAACTCAGATATGAACGACTCACATCACGTTCGGCAAGAATCAAACTTGTTCGCATCAAAATCTCATTGATTTTAACGATTTACATATGCCAAGAACTAATCACTTGCACCCCACATGAATCACACCATAATAAGGTATAAAGAAATCTTTTTTGGTAATATCCTTAGTTAAGATTTGTGTTGAGATGAATAACACCATAATAAGGTATAAAGAATTCTTTTTTGATAATATCTTTAGTTAAGATATGCGTTACATAAAAATCACAACAATAACTCATGTGTTCACTTGATGATAGAGGTGTTGAGTTCTTTCATTTGAGTACTAGAGTCTGGTTCAATGTAGAACATTTTTGTAGGAATTTACAGGCACACTATAGCAAGTGTTTGCCTATGGCATCATTCTTGTGATAAAGTAGACACTTTGCCATTGAATTGGTAAATCTTCTATTCTTTCTGGGAGCTTCTTAATTGTCCTTCTTGATTCGGATTATAAAAGGCTCACTCTAGTTAGATGCGTGATGTTAGAAATTTGGATACTTAGAATAACAAAAATGTCGATTACTTTTCAAATAAATATTCATGTTTCTCTCTCTCTCTCTCTCTCTCTCTCTCTCTCTCAAAATTCAACCTCTGATATTATTTATATCTAAATGGCCACTTACATTCCAATATGACATGTATAAATTATAGAGTATGCGATGGGCAGTAAAGCATCTACACAAGGAGATGTTTACAGCTATGGAATCCTTCTGCTGGAGATGATCACCGGAAAGGGGCCAACTGATGACATGTTTAAGAACAATCTAAGCCTTCATCATTTTGCTAAGTTGGCTTTGCCTGAACAAGTAATGGAGATTGTTGACCCACAACTGCTCGTAGAAGAAGCTGAAGTTACTCAGCACAATGAAAATCATGTCAATAGAAGAAATAGAATGCATGGCTGCTTGATTTCAATGGTCAAAATTGGTCTGTTGTGCTCTGTAGAATCTCCAAGAGAACGGATGTGGATGAGAGACGTTGTTGCAGAAATGCATGCAATCAAGGACTTGTATCTTGAGACCGGTATTCACCGAGACAAACAAGTTAGGTCGCAAATATTAGATGAAGGTTCGTCTTACCTTAGTCATTATTAAGTTATTATTGATAGTTATGTTGAGAAAGATTTCATTTTTTTTTTTGGTTTGAATACTTTTCTAAACAACCTCTTGATATATTTAGCCTTGGCATAAGAGTGTGCTTGTATTGATAGTAATTATATGAGAAGATGTGTTTCTTTTTCTTTGTTTTATTGTGTGTCGGGGAAGGGAGATTGTATCATGAATTTAATGAGAACAAGACATCATCTTATTATTATAAGAATGCTATTGGGTTACAAAGATGTTTTATAACTATTTGAGTTGGGCACGGGATGAGTCAACTCGGCAAACTTGACTCGTCCGACTTGTTTAAATCCAACTCGACCCAAACCGAGTAGGTCAGTCAATCCACCCAATCCGAACTCAAACCGAGTCGAGTTCGGGTCACCTAGTAACTCAACTCAACTCGACCCGAAACAACTCGGTACCAACTTGACTCGATCAGAAACCCAACTTGACCCAAGTTCAGGTTTTATATATATATATATATATATATATATATATATATATATATATATATATATATAAAATAAATAAATCTAATATAACATTACCCCATCGTCAAATGCACCCCAACTTTGAGTCCTCTCTCCCTCCCTCCTTCCTCCTTAAAGCTTTCATAACCATTTTTGAGGCCCACTTAGAGATGTCTTCAAATAAACTAATCTTGAAAGGTAAGTTTATGTTGGGGAAGACTTATATTTTATGATTTTCATCTATTATTGTGAAATAGATCATGCTATGGGAAATGCATCACAGTGGGGCCCACACGGCTCGACCTAATTTGGGAGTCGAGCACATGGTACCTTTTCCTATATATATATATATATATATATTTATGAAATTGGGATATAGTAGGATTGAATGATAAATTAGAATGGGTCAACTCCTCCCTCCTTCCTCCTTTCACGAGATTTGACAACCCAACACTTCAAATAAATTAATCAAGGTAAGTTTATGTTGGGAAGACTTATATTTTATGATTTTCATCTATTATTGGAAATAGATCATCCTTGTAATTTGGGGTTTTATGAAATTGGGTCGTAGGATTGAATGATAAATTAGAATGGGTCGAAAGTCCAAGCGGATAGATCGAGCTAAACCATTTCTAAATCATAAACCCTCAACCTAAACCGTAAACCCTACAAAATGGTCAAGTTGACCTGACTCAGTCATAACGGGTCAAACTCGGTTCAGGTTACTTCGGGCTAGACCCGGACTCGGATCGGGTCAGGCATGCTAGACTCAGTACCGAGTCAGATCGAGTTCGAATTAGGTCTATTTCAATATCGGGTCGGTTCAGATCGACCCTGACTGGGGCCAACTCGACTCGATGCCCAACTCTAATCACAAATATATTTCATGCAAAAGTTTTAAAATGATATTTCAATCTTGAGGAATTAGTTTAGCTACTGAACTACCAACTTCCAACTTGATATTAGTCTGATGAAGCATTCATCCAATGATTCCCATTATGTTTTTGGCAAGAAAGAAAGAAAGAAAAGCAAAGGAAAAAAACTTGTATGATCCAATGAACATTCAACTGAAGTTCTTTTGCCTGATGAATGTGAATCATTGCTCCATTTTCAGATGTATGTTGATTCACCACTAACAAGATGGTTAGAATTATCAAACCATGGTAGTCTTTGATGTAATGAATGGCACATATAGACTGCATACCAATAAGTGCAATTACTACTACCTCTCCATCTGGAAACATGGATTGATAGCCGCTTGAGAGGAATTCACTTCTTTTGTTGAAAGAAATATCAGCAGAGGTTTGCAGGAAGGATTAGTACGGAATGGTGTCAGAAAGCACAGGTTTACTGGCCCCACGCGCAAATAGATCCTTGTCCATTGCATGAAATCACACATTCCACATTAGTGTAGAGTATGTGCGACATCTGAGCCTTATGACAGCTGAGCCATAGTTCTTAGTTCTTGTGACTCAAAACAAGGCCGTTTCACTCCGGTGAGCAAAAATGTGCAAGAAAAATGAGTGGCCTAAACAATTTTAGAAGTTTTTTTTTCTAAAGAAGAGAATTTATTAAAATAAGAGAGGTTATACACTAGAAGTAATTTTAGAAGGTCAACAGACGGATTTATAGGCCAATAATATCCAAACTTCATGCCTACACAATGGTGAGTTTGCATCTTAGACCCTTGCATTGTATTGGCATGCGTGCATGCATGTAGATGGCAAGGCTCCAAATGTATTTGGGCATGGCATTTGCAAATCTTGGAAAGCAACCTGAGAAGAAGTTCCCAGATTTTTAATCAGTTGATGAAATTATTTATGAGATTGGATCTTAAAAATCAAGCCGTTCCACATTCAAGTAGGCCACCCTGCACAAAAGCAATAGAGAATTTCTTGTTTTACAAAACACTTAACAGTGAGTGAAATGGATCTCAAAAGTTGTGACCACGCATATGATAAAATCTTGGATCTCATCCTAATAAATTCCGGATGTCCCAACCATCAGTAAATGGAATTTTGATAGAATATTTTAGCGAATTACATTCAACTAAGAAATCAATGGTTTTGAGTCATCATTTAGCATGGCCAATCTAAAAATCCATGAATGTCGGGTGAAGTCATCTGATCATCCCTTCTAGCAGCCCTATTGGTCAACGAAAATTGACTAGCCTCACTCATAATTCTTTTATTTATTTTTTCCTTTTCTTTTCTAAGGTTTGCTAGAAAATATCCATCCATGTGCAATAGCATGCATTTGTGCTCGAGCAGTTGAATCAGATTCTAAATAGGTGTTCTAGGTATTCTCTCTTATAATATCAAGCTGTTTCAGGCTATATTGTTCGTGGGTGATACGGATACATATGATGTGATTTACCAGATTTAGACTACTTTAAATCTTGGTTTGGCGTTATTTTCAATAGCATGCAATGGCAATGGTCAGATCAAAGGTTAGTTTAGGTTAGGATTTTGAATGGTCAGGCTGGTCGTATTCAAAATTTTGGTTTTTCTAGGACTGGTCTGATCAACGCATTGCTACCTCTAATTTTCAATGACACAAAATGTTTGATTGTGGGCCTTATCGTGGCTAGAGGATAACTAAACATACTCCCCAAAATGTTTCAAATTGTTGATTTTTCTAGGTCTAGGCCCAGCCTATAGCTAGTCTTAATTTTAAAAGACCCAATTTTTTTATTTTTTTTATGGTGAACCTTACCATGGATAGAGGATTCTCAACAGTACTCCCAAATTGAAATGTTTGAAATTGTTTGACATCGTTAAAGGTCATATTATTAGAGTGGAGTTATTCCAAGAATTTAGCCAAAACGAAATGAGACTAGAATAACATGTTCAAAGAAAAAGAGTTAAAGGTCATATTATTAGAGTGGCCATAAGTTATTCCAAGTGAATTGATAGCCAAAACGAATTATGAACATCAGAACTAATGACGAGAATAACAAGCCAAAGAAATAAAAGAACTTGTGTGTCATTCATAGCCACTGCAAGAAGAAATATAGCCATTATTTTAGCAAATAGACTATGAAATGTCTGTGGAACTTGATAGATGATCGACATCAATTATTCAAGGGTTTGTGCATCTAAGAGCACTCAAGATACGAAGTGCATTAATGCGCCTAGGTCAACCTTAGGTTATATGTCTATTTGTAACATCTCAAATTTTCACGGCCAGAGTTTGTACTTGTGCCCGAGAAAATCGGGTGTTAATAATTGAATGAATTGGATGATTTAAAAATTGCACCATATTTTTTTTTTTCCATTCACATCCAGTTACATTTATGAAGGTAACCATTTACGAGAATAAAATTAACTGTATTTATTACTTCATTAGAGTAAAAGAATTCAACAAATTATCAAATTCCCTCTTAATGGGAGCTTGTCACATTATCGAGTTCGCAGCGGAAATATAAATAAAATTAAGTCATAAAACTATCGTCTTATTCATTCAGTGAAATCTTTCATGGAGGGATGGTTCTTTGAGTCTTCAATCTATTCATCACCTACATTATTTGTACAATTGAAGAGGGTCAACGCCCTACTCATAGTGATAGTTATCCTTTAAGATTAGCAATAATTCAAAAGATTCATAAAAGCATTGTAAAGTTTAACATCGCCTCGTACTCCACTACGAGAGGTATCAGTATGTGCAACCAATATATATATATATATATATATATATATAGGTATATATATATATATATATATATATATATATATATATATATGAATGCATGTCTAGCAAAGTGTGCGCAGCTCATCATATATAGTAATCATCAGAACGTGGAATACACTTTTTAGGAAACCCAACTCACCCCGCATCCTATAACTATGAAGATTCGCCGATGTGCCACTACCAAAAAATAGGACAACCGACAGCTAAGAACCGTCGGCATTGACCGCCGTCGAGTGCGTCATCAGGAAAGGGGGTGTGGGCGTTGTTCATCGACGGATTTAAACCGTCAGTGTTTTCGACGGCTAAAACCGTTGGCGTTTCTGACGGCCAAAACCGTCGGCGTTTCCGATGGCTCCATTCGCCAACGGGTTTTAGCCATCGGCGTTTCTCATTAAATTTTTAAAAAAATAAATAATGAAAATGGATTTCTTAATCAATGCACACATCCAAAACTAGCTATACCCATTTCTCCAAAGCCCCAGACCAACCACCAACCTAAAACTAGCCATACCCATTTCTCCAAAGCCCCAAACCAATGAAAAGGCAAGTCCACACAAGAAACGGAAGACTAACTTTCATATACTACTGAAAGATCGCATCCATATGTACCACCGTTGGTTCAAACAAAAAGAATGGCATTTCTTTCATTTGATCCTCAAATGATGCATCAAACAAAATAGGAGAGTGGAACTGTACTCTGATTGGTCACCAAAACTTTCAAGAGTACCCCATGGAACACGTGTCATTGCAACCCTTTCAGTATCAAATTTAGTTTATAGACCATGTACTAATGGAATCAATGCTTTTGTGATCACCGCTAAGAACTTATCCTGCAGAATTACATAGAAATTTCATGCACGTGAATTAAAGAACTTACGCAGACCAACGTGAGGTGGCAATCCTCCCATTATGAGATGGTTAATTACCTGCACTTCTGACATATCAATCTTCTCTGCAAAATGAGAATCAATCATTTTTGAAACATTTTCAGCCAACTCACCAGCCTGTTAGGAAAAAAAAAAGATAGTAAACCAAATAATGACCATTAATAGGACTGCTTTCAAACACTAATTTGCTGAGGAAAAGAAACTCAAGGACTAAATTGGATTCACAAGTGTAAACATACTCAGGGGCACAGCATTCTCCAGATGCATGATCTTGCATTTGGAACTACCAATCAGGCAGCCAAACTGGTTACAAGCTGTGCTTCTGAAGGCACACACTGCTAAAAGTACCATGCAAGTAGACAAGGGGAGGTTTTCAGATTATGTTAGTTGCAGAAACTAACCTTCACCCATTTTGCTGTGGATCCTATCTGCAAGCATGAGGAAATGAACAACATGAGGAGAAAACCATAGAATGGAAGCACAACTCAACATGACAAACCAAATGTAAACGGAAAATTTTAGCAGAGAGTCTTGTTGCTTACCATTAGTGGTGGCAGGCTGAAATAGAATATCATTAGTATCCACTTAATAAGTACCAGATAGCCATTGATGCAGGTTCCATTAGTATCCACTTATAAGTACCATAGGCCAGTCAATTGGCACATATCAGGAGACGATGGTTTCAGATGATCTTGGAGATGGGTGCTATCTCAGATGGGCCAGGGCCCAACCATAAGCTGTGGTATATTGTCAGGAAGTTCCACCCATGTGCTGACTTGCACTCATCCACCTTGGGAGTTGATGTATATTGTCAGCCCCAGCCCCTCCGCAGGCTTCCACATGTGTGGACATGGCAAACATATGAGATAAACAAGACCTCCAGGTGAACACACCTGATTTATATTGTCTGAAGTACTGCCAATTGGCCAGTTCAACTCATGTTCATTCACTATGCATAATCCCATAGGCCCATAAGCAGAGATGCTCAGTTGAGTGAAGCATGGATGGGATGGGTCTGTTCCACCCATGGAAAATACAATCACTTCTAAACACAATAAATTACTTCAAACAATAGAACCATCACATCATATATTTAGCTATCTTGTATAACTATAAATAAAACATAGCTGAATTCAAGATTATTAGAAACACTATTTAACTTGAGTTTGGTTCAATAATTTAGTCAGGCCTCAATTACCATATATACATGCTAAAGTAAACTATCAACTATCAAGTATTTGCTATAACTGGATCCAATGGTATTAAAAAAAACCCACGGATGTAGTATACGATGTATAGCAACAAAGTGTATGGTGCCATTTATTCCTAAAAATATAGTTTTATTATCCAATCTTATGCCGCCACAATATGTAATTTTTTATTCAGTTAAAGAATTGTTCAGCATAGTGTCATCATGAAGAAAAAATGTAAAGCAAGCAAGGTGGAGTTCCTAATGTTCTGAGAACTGAAGTTCGAGGTTACAACTTCTTTGAAATTAAGCTTGAACAGGAAAGCACCAAAAAGACAACAGATTATTAAGGGAATAGAATGAACAGCTTTTATCACATATGAATGCAAAGCTGCCAATGCATCTATGAATAAGCATAGCTCTTACTACTAGTATCCAATTATGGTACAAGACGCTGATTACAATTGTTGCATGTTGGAGTATGTATATGTATGGAATAACACACCAGATGCCTAAAGATTATAAAAACAATTAACCTTTGTTCTTTAGAATCAAAAGGGTAGGAGCAAAGAAGAGTATCCTTAGAGACCTTACCACAAATCTCAAAAGAAGACGTGATTTGCCAACACCAGAATCTCCAATACGCAAGAGCTTGAACAAATAGTCACTGCAATAGAGAAAGCCCATTAGATGCTTTTCTCTATAACTTTTAACCAAGTTGCAACAAAATAAAATATACGTACATACACATATACATTCTCATACACATGTATATCAAAATTAACTCCTGCTTTAAAAAAATATATATATTTGCCTCACTAAGCCTTATGAAACAAGTAGTATTCCCTATTTTCTTATAGGGATTCAAAGGGAATTGCTCTAGATTTGTAACCCACATTCCAATAGACAAGTGAAAGATTTGGGATATTCATATGGTGGGGCCAATCATGAGAATGCCCTAACCCAAACCAGGATGGTCCGCTAATCAGGTGGTATACATGTGTATGAGAAAAATGTACAAGAAAGCACAACAATATAAGTATGCCAGTGGTCCGGTTGATGATTTGTCCAGCTTAATTTTTGGACTGGAGCATGTTGAAAGTGGATCCAGATGATGGTTACACAGAGAATGAAAAACATGTGTGGCATCCAGGCTTGGACAAATTCGCAGTGGGCCCCGCCAATTGAAAATACACCAGCAGATTTGCATATTGAATACATGCATGATCCATGTCATTCATCAAGTGGTACCCACATGAAAATGCCTTGCCAAAACAAGCTGGTGTTCATCAAGTCAGCCACACATCCTTCAAGTATAGATTGCTGGTAATTTACTCATACACGTACTCCACATGATGAATGTATCTGCCAGACTTCAGGTTATGACATGTTCACAGTGGACCCCACATAATGAATGGTTCAGGCTTTGCACGTCTATATTGGCATAAACAATGTGAAGTGCTTACAATTTCTCAGTATAAAATATGAGAAAGCTATTTGTAGATGGGCCATTCAAGAACCAAAAATAAGCATCACAATTGTTCCAACATTGCAGATTCAAAATGATAAGCACTTCACATTACATATTCATCACACTTCTTTTATTATTTTTTATTTTATTAGGAACAACAGATTCAAAATGCAACAAATTTATCGCTGATTTTTTTTTTTAAAAATATGCAATAAATGAATGAAGTGGATTAAGGTAATCTCTGTATAAAATAATTCTGTTATAAGTTTGCTAAATTCATTCGTAACAGTTTCCTATGTTCTCTGTCAATGCTTGCAATTTGGTTTTGGTATAAATCAAGTAAAAATGGCCTTTGAGCATACAATCTGCAAGTTGCCGCACACTTGTGGAAGCGGCAAGACATACCGTGCTAGTGCAACTTTACACAAGTTGCTGCACGCTTGTAGAAGCTGGTTGAGAACAAGAAATCCATCTATTAAAAGAAGAAAACCCAATTCCTGTAAGAATCCAAATCCCAAAAACCCTCATCAAAACAACTCTAGATGTCAAGCAATCACATTGCTTACTATGAAATGTTATACATAGAAAATCAGCAACCAAGAATAATAAAACCAAAAGTGCTTCTTACCTAGGATCTTAAATCAATGGATCTTTCAATTTGTACCTGTGGAAACATATATATTAAAAAAAAAACCTTTAATTTTTGTGCAGTAATAACAACTATGAAGAATACAATTAGAGTAGTCTTACTGTGTGATTCAGTAATGTTGTCAAATGCATATGCGATTGCATGCGATCCACTTGCATCATGGCATACTTTTTTTTTTCCAAAAAAAAAAATTAAAAATTAAAAATTCTTAAAATTCTTTTAAAAAAAAAGAGGGGAAAACTCATGTTACTCATCTAATTAGTACACATGATTGGATTGGGTTATTTTACTTATTTCATTATAGTTTGTGTGTTTCATTAAGTGATATATTTAATTACTTATATTATATAAATTTTAACAAAACAATCAACAAGCTACATTAAAAGATAACTAATTATTATAAACTTGAAGAAAGAAATTTTAATGATAAATGGATAACTTGAAACAACATACACGCGTTATAACTTACAACATGCACAACTTATAAAATACAAAAAATAAACATAATTGAAATAATTGTAGAGATATTAGAGTAAGAAAGAAAGAGGTGTAAGAGAGAGTACAGAATGTTTAAGCATGTCTCTGTATGCATTACAAATGTTTGAGTCTCTATATTGACTTGCGCATGCATAAATAGATGTGCTAGAGTCTAGACTACTGTGTGATTCCCACCATTTTTAAATGTTGACTAATCCATATGCAGTATGCGCATACACATGGCAGACATTTTTATCAATCCAGATCGTCTGAATCATGGGCCCCATTGCGAGTATGGGTAATCATGTGCTAGAGTCTAGGTCTTAATTGATGCACATGTATGCCCAGTCTACAGCAGATGAGTCGCCACCATTCAAGAATGGCTGGAAAACAATTCTATCAGTAAATAAATACACAGAGATCTTCAGAGTACTGACCCCACCAGCTTCAGATTCAACAAAACATGAAAAGCGTGGTTCACCATGAGATGGAGCAGGAAATTCTGGTATAAGTGGCGGGCTGGAGATTGAAACGTTTCCCCCAAAGTGAGTCCTTATCAATTCAACTACACTGCAAGAAAACAACTGGACTACTAAGAAAGATATATCACAAAGCTGAGAATTAAAAAAAGTATTTATCATTTTAAGAGGGAAATCTGAATCTGACCAATTCAAACCTGTGTATCAGTAAAATCTCCAACAGCGACCACATCCATATTGTGTAAATGCTACCATCGATTATAAAATTGCTTGACCGTTTCAGAAGAAACTGTTCGAATCACCTTTTCCAACCCAATAGGATTCTGCTCAGCATACTGCAACCAACTAGAAAATGTATAATAATTTACCATTATGCTTACCACTTCAAGATAGATCTTCAAAAAAGCATTAATTTAGAGCAGTGGAACTTCCAAGCGATTCATATTAATCTACACTATCTTTATCCTAAGAAATGCAATATGCTCTAAAGATGGAACCAGTTATATCAACGCCTACATGTTGAGAATACCAAGCAGCAGCTTATTAATGATTCCTAGTACCAAAGAAACATGCCATCATTCCATACCTGCAAATTTCTACCTTTTTTAGAATTTGAAACGCCTACATGCGCTTGTGCTGAATTTATAAAAAATGAATTCTCAAGATTCCCATTTCAGCGCTTGTCAAACAGAAAATTGCAGGTTTTGAATTATTTGGATGGTTTTGAATTAACAAGATTTGGTAATTTGATGCAAGGAATGAAGAAAAATGCAATTTCTGAGAGAGAGAGAGAGAGAGAGAGAGAGAGAGAGAGAGAGATGTCGTTTTGATTTTTGTGAGAGTTTCTATTGATGAACTAAAAAGCTGTCCTAAAACTCTACCAAATGGAAGTTCCCACACCTTCAACATCTCATTTTGGGCCATGAGCAACTGATATTGTTGTTGAAGCTGCTCAACCGTCAGTTGGGCATCTAGTACTTCTGCTTGCCGTTGATTGATTTCCTCCATCCAGCTACAAAAACAGAGCGCCCATATGTGATATGCTACATTTCGAAAGGTATTGTTTACAGGCAAGTACAATCCAATACAAAATACACATTAATATACTCATAATCTGTGCATGTATCTTTTTTTTTCTTTCTTTCTTTCTTTTTAATGGTACAAAAATCAGAAAACCCAAAGCCAATTTACCTTTACCTGGTCTGAACAGATCAAAACCAAACATGTCATTTGCGGTAAAGCTCTTCCTAGGAGGATACTTGAAAAGAATCTACAAAGATTATATATATAAAAAATAAATAAATAAATAAAAACATGTCAGTTGTGGCAAGGACAGTTTTGGAGAAATGTAAGTAAAAATTCAGATCCACAAATAACCACTCTCAACTCGAAACCATGATAAACCAATAAGCATTAAAGAAAAGTGAATGCATCATTCTAAGGGGAAAATCTGAAAGAAGTGTCGTTTGAAGAATAAACCACATCTGCAAAATATGAAAACATAGAGAGTGCTCACAAAATAAAAAATAAAAAAAAACAAAGTGCTCACCCAAAGCCAAAACTGATATAACTCGGACCAAACCAAATTGTGTTGTATGGAAAAAATTTTAAAACCTTCCCATAAGCACAAACATTTGACACAGAAATGATTGAAAATCCTCGTCAGAGTCATATCCATGCATGGAGAAGCCACTTGTACAAGAATTCAATGTAGTTGTGTGTGTGTGTGTACCCAACTAATGCAATAAGATTAAACAGAGATGAACCAATATTTCACATGGAAAAAATTGCAAAGAGTACCCAAAATGTACCAATGAAAGCTCATATAGTGGGACCCAGAATGGAAAGGAGAAGCTTAAAATGCTCATAGAGTGTGGAAGATCACAATACTTTAAAATTTGGACCCTTTTCAGTGTCAATGGACTATTTTTGCATTTTTTAATCTTAACCATCTATTTGTACATCTTCCAAGAAATGCTTAATTTGCAAAACTAATTAACCCATTTAGGCTATTTCATGTTGTGAAGAACAAAAAAGAATGCAGGTTAAACAAACCAAGAGCCAAATGCAGATTATCTAATCCCCTTAAATCTTGAATAGTACAAGTATCGGAAGCAAATGTTTTCACAACCAAACTCACAAGTATCTGATGCAGATGGATTTGTAGCCACAATGGCGCATTTGGATGCTCAATTATATTGTATTGAGATAAATAAAGAGTGAATTTCCAAACTGGGCATGACACCATTCTAAGAAGCCCAAGTTGCAATTCCATGCATTTCAAGTTGTGTTCCAAATAACTTTAAAGGTCATAGCAGCATATATGGGGCCCAGTTCCACATTGTTCAGTTCCTTCTTTATCAGCTTGAGTTATTGCAATGCAGTTATATATATATATATATATATATATATATATATATATATATAGACACGCACACACACATACACACACACACACACACACACACATGCCATTCCGAACATCATACATATTCTACTATGAAATGATGACAATTAAGTTTACAATGTTATGATAGTAGGAAATGCACATCGTTATGTAAGGTTATACGATGATCAAACAATGGGTGGGCCATAACAAATTTTATTGATGTTAAATGAGACCATTAACAAAGTGCGATGTATTATCTGCGAACACGGGCTGCAGCAGATGTAATAAAATTCAATGTGGATAACTCTGTTCTCAAGGAAAAGGCTAAGGCAATGGATGATGATCTTGAAGCCAAAAGGGCCCTGGCGGTTTACTCCTTGGAAAATCAAGAAGAATGTATGGCCTGTGGAAGTTGAATAATATTTCTCTGAGTAATATTTGTAATATTGTCCATTATGAATCAATCTTTATGCTGAGGCTGATGGCAGTAATTGTGAAAAGTCCATTATGGTGGGAAGTGGGTTTGGTTGAATAGTTTATGCGAAAGATCTTGCCGAGGATTTGTACAAATGAGCCCTGTTTGCAGTGTGGGCAGATTTGGTTGATCAAATGTGAAGGCCAACCTGCCTCGATTTACCATAACTTTCTTGTAAATTTATTTCAATATTATAGCACTAAAACAAGTATTGCTCTTTTATGCAAAAAAAATAATAAAAAAATAATAAAAAAAATAAAATAAAATAAAAGACAAAAACAAAAATAATAAAAACAATACAAGTTTTTTTTTAAAAAAAATAAATAAATAAAGTAAACAAAAAAGAGGGGTGAAAAGGAAAAACAGAAACAATCATAGATCCAGAAAACATCAAGTACCCTGATTATATCTCCTAGCCAAAAACTGTAGGCTCTTTCACTCCTTAAAAGCCTTTTTGTAGACATTCCATGCCTGAGGAGCAGAACAACCTAATTTTCAGGGTAGAATCGTGGGCCCTGGAATACGATCTAATCATTTGGATGCAGAATCCGGACCTCGCATGCATGTGCCCACGTGCAGATGTGTAGGGCTCTGTGTGCGTATGGAGAATGCAAATTCAAATGAAAAAAAAAAAAAAAAACCATTTTCTCATTCTAATCTTCCGAAATGCAGACCTTATCTCTAGATCTAGCAAATCTCCATGAAAAAAGGAAAAAATATCCATAGAAATGAATTCAAATGCCTTGAGTCAATGAGCTTATTGATCAGACGCATAGTTCAAAAACGCATATAAACATGAGAAATAGAATCATGTGGCGCAGTTCTCGTAAGCCTATAACACAAAGGTCAGCAGGTATCAAAAGATCATGAATGGGCCTTTCTGCCAAACGTTTGTGTGCTTGCAACATCACAAGAAGAAAAGAGAAAAAGCAATGACAGATGGAAGGGATTCTGGAATAAAAACAGCAAGAAGAGGAACAATCGGCGAGGAAAATAAGGGATTTCGAGAGAAGCTCACCTATTTGACATGAATCTGCATGGCACGAGGAAATTCTTCAAGGATTCAGAGCTCCGGCAAGGAAGATTGCGCCGTTCGGAAGAGGAAAGAGCTCTGAAGATTGCCCGTTCGAAAGAGGTAAGAACCGTGCGTTTGGAAATCCCTCGTCTGAAATGAGGAGATACTTTCAAATCCGATACCTGTGCGTTTACCATCATTTATAACATACAACATATTACCAGCCGTACATGTAAGGGACCATTTACTGGATGGTTAAGATAGTTTTATGTAATAAAGTATATACAAATTACCCATCTACAACTAGACCCATTATTTAGTTGGTCTGGATAACCTTATATCATTACCACTGTTGACATAAACGAGTCACCACATTTTTACAGAAATTGAAAAATTCACACACATTTACAATAAAAAAAGGTACTTGAGTTTAGATCTGGTACGGCTCTATGGCCCCACCATGATGTTTTTGTTTTATCCCACCGTACATCAATTTCTAAACATTATTAAAGGAATGAAATCAAAAAAATGATCTCTAAATAAATCTCAGTTGAACCACACCACATGCTTAAAGTAGAGATTGGACGTCCACTATTAAAAAGGGTTCTTTGGCTACGGATTACTTGGTTTCGGCTACAGCTAAAAGCCGTCGGTATCGACGGCGACGGCTTTTAGCTATAGCCGAAACCTCCCCAAGTCCGTCGATTTTATTCTGTTTTTTGGTAGTGTGTTCAATGTTGACGTGAATTTATGCGAACATCTCCAGGCAACACGATAACGTGATTGGAGAATTTACGTGGCACGATGTGTTCATGGAGCGATTATTTACGACATTCAATCTCGAGAAGTGATGTAACACGCATGACAATTTACTTACATCGATTGTACTTCATGCTAACCAACCCATGGAATTATATGCCGACCAAGAGAGTCGCTACCCGTAACGCACTAATTGTGATACCTCTAACACATCACTTGCATCGATAGAAAAATAAATTGAATCATGCAAGTTTTAGAATTCCAAGACACATGCCTAAGCCAGAGGTAGTACAATGCAAATGTAATAAAGGAGAAAAGTAGCAATAAGCTAACTCAACAAAAGAGAAGAGTAGCAATGGCTAACTCAACAAAAGAGGATAGTAACAAGGGTAACTCAACAAAGGAGAAAAGTAGCAATGACTAACTCAAAAAAGAGGAGAGTAGCAAGGGCTAACTCAACAAATTTGGTAAAGGCAGGGACAAGGCTTGATTTCATCGCCCCTCTTAAATTAATAAAGATCACGCATAATTAGGTTCATACCTTAACCATAATTCCCGAGGGATAAATAATTGATGGTAGTAAATCAAACAATTATAGGGAGAGAATCACAGTAACATAAAAGCATGTAAAAGGCGAGATAAATTAAATCAACTTAAATCAAGGTAAGCTTAAAGGAATCTTTCACCTTAGCCTCAGATATAAACCCTAGGTAAATATCCATGCAAGAAAGCTTCAACATGAAAAGCTTCCACATGAATCATGACATCGCTTGAGCAAGAGGAAATACATATGAAGAAGAAAGAGGGCATCTAGGCTTCTCCTTCTCCTTCTTTTTCTCTTTCTCATTCTCTTTCTTTCTCTTTCTTTCTTTTTCTTTCTCTTTCTTTTTTTTTCTTTTTCTTTTTCTTTTTCTTTTTCTTTTTCTTTATCTTTCTCTTTGGGCGTTGGAGATTGACGTGTGAGTGGAGAGGGGAATGCACACCCCTTTTAAAAGGAGTGGGCGTGTGAGAGGGATGTGTTTCACTTCTCACTTGAATTGGGTTTCTCTAATTTTCTCTTTTCTAGTGATCTTTCTTTAAATCTAATTCATCCATTGTGTCAGGGTCATCGAATAGGGCTAGGGTATATGATTTTCCTGGTAATCCGAAATTTAGATTGGCTTATCTTGAAAATTCTCTTAATGGATGTCAAAACGAACTTGATCTCAATTAACGGTCTATACTTAATGATCAGAGCCCATTTTCGAAAAAAAATGTGTAGTTAGGATAGACAAACAGTTGGATAAAATTTAGTGGTTGATCGATGGTGGAAAAAAACTAAATCTAAAATTTCACCTTTTGTACCAAAATGAAGGAACTGGCTTCAACCTTCAACAGTGTAAGATCATAAATTGAGGCCTAAATTTCGTATAACCTCATAGTCATATGAGACCAAAGTGTAGTATAAATTTGAGTTGCGATGGACAGAAGGAAGTGGTTAAATCTGAAGATCCAGATTTATAAAGAGTTGGTAGGTCTAAGGATAACTTCGCGCCTAAGGAAAAGCCTATGAAAGTAGGATCTTCATATTTCACACTTGGTTCATATTATGGGCAATTAAAGTCGTTCATATGAAGGGAAATATCCTACTACGACTATCAATAAGGTTTCTTCGTTCGATGGATACCAAAATCAACGGTTAAGGGGTTGATTTGTTAATTGGATCATTTTTATAATGATCTAAGTGCTGAAATGTGACATACGTAATTAATTTATGATACATAGGTATAGTATAAAATTTTACATCAAACGGATCGTGGGAACCACGTGATCTATAATTCAAAGGTCTAGGTTAATGGCATTTTCGTAATTATTGTTGATATGAAAATTTTCGAAAATCTAATATTTCTACATGGTTATAGGCATGTTTCTAAGTAATTCTTACAAAAGAACTTATGTCTAA
This sequence comes from Magnolia changhungtana, assembly GCA_030180095.1. Classification (NCBI taxonomy): domain Eukaryota; kingdom Viridiplantae; phylum Streptophyta; class Magnoliopsida; order Magnoliales; family Magnoliaceae; genus Magnolia; species Magnolia changhungtana. Next base: position 6,174,329 of record JASAUF010000375.1, read on the forward strand.
ATCATTATGAATAAAGAATTATTCACCAAATTAACTAAGAAGATGTACATATATCAACCAACATAATGGATGGTCAGATGACATATTAAAAATATAAAAACTTGATGGTTGGTACTCTGGTCATGTATGTGAGTGGGTGTATGGGCAGTTTTATAAACAGATGATGACAAGTGAATTTTTAGAGTGATCAAAAGGCAGAACATGTATACTATTAGATTCAAGTGACTTGTTCACATGTGTCAGTTTCTCAAATTGTAGTTTTGATGGTGGGTTAAGTATATTTATAGGTGGTGAAAAGATGAATGGATCAAAATCTCAATTCAATATGTGTACGAGCGGATGCAAATATCAAGTAATTAGTTTACTATGATCAAGTGGTCCAAACTTAAAGTACGCAGTTGGTTATGATGGACAAGTGAAAATACTTGGACATATGATCATCTTGTCTTAAAATCAATGGTCGGATGACTTGATCTATGAATGAAGATCATTCTCAATGGTCGGATTCATGTTAGAGAATAGATGTAAGGTCAGGATTGACTAAATCAGTATCGTACACATGTACATACTAAGTTAAATTTTATAATAACACTTGAGAAGTTTCAATACCTGGGTATTGAAAAGTTCGGGGTGTTACAATATTGAAGTTGTATAATGGGATACTACATGAAAGAACCCACAAAAATGTTGGGGCCATGAGAGCAACCTCAGAGTCGAATCATACAACAATAAATAACTGTAAACAAAGAAATCACAGAGAACACATGATTTTTAGTGGAAAAATCCTTGTAAGAAAAAACCACGACACAAAGCAACAAGCAATCCACTATGAAAACGAATTATAAAATATAGAATCAACTTACATATGAAAAAAAAACTAATAAAAAATTCTCCACAAAACCCTAACTCTCATTTAGAACAAGTTCTTCGTACCATTATCCCGTGTTACAAACCCTTATAACGAGTTACACCCAAATTAAGCAACAAATTACGCAATTATGCAAAATCGCACGCGTCATCAATCTAACCATCAATCAAGAAATTCTCGATCAATGGAGCATCCATGTTCAATCAATCGAAGAAATTCAAAAGTGTCTAGAGAGCTAATTTGATTTTTCTAAAATATCCCGATCAATCTATCTGAGATGGTCAATCGATCGAAACTACCAAAAATTGTCCAGCAAGTAAACTCATATATTTAGGGTATTATTGATCAATCAAACTAGCCTGTCGATTGATCAAAATCCCCTATTCCAACATAGATCGGAGACACTAATTTCAACAATCTTCAACATGGCTTTAATCTTCATGCTTCATTGCTTCAAGTAGTTATTACCATCTTTAATCATCTCCATCATAGTATCAAAATTGTCTTCACTTTTCGTACACACTCCGTCTTCATTAAACCTTTGTCAATCTCAAAGAAGTATAAAAGAATCTGAACTTCTTTACAAGAGCCACCTTCATAAGCAGATCCGCTGGATTCATGTTTATGTGAATCTTCTTAAGAGTAACATTGCCTCGCTCAAGTACCTGTTACGTAAAATGATGATGAACATTAATATATTTAGTTCAATCATGGTAAACCAAGTTCTTCACTAAATTGATAACGCTTTCGCGCTGTCATAATTTACAGGCACGACTTCCTTCTGAAAACCCAACTTATTCATGATTCATCTCAACTAAATACCTACTTTGAATGCCTTTGTTACTGTCATATACTCTGCTTCAGTTGTGGAAAGAACAACTACAGACTGAAGCTTCGACATCCAACTGATCGCTCTACCTATTAATACAAACGAGTAATGTTCAGTATCAAATGTTGCATATTTCTCTCTGTTATACCTTGGTTTTATGAACATGATAATGCTTAATCGATATATTTATTCATGTTTGTCTTGTAATGTGATTTTGAAAGCTTGAAGTAAATAAAGAGTGTTAAAAGTATGGACTTGATGCTCGATAATTGCCAAAGCAATGATTGATCTTGGAGGTCAAGATTGAAGATTTCAAGAGTCCAAGATCCAAGAAAATCAAGTGAATAAAGAAGAAAATCAATTTTAAAAAGTGCAAAATTTCTGAGTTACTGAACTTGACCTGTCGATGACATCAAACACACTTCGATGCCATCGAAGTAAGTGTTCGATGCCATCAAAGGATGATCGATCACATCGAGATTTTAATGAAAAATGAAGTTTGTTGCTAGACAATTAGGTGAAAAGTTCGATTTCATTGAAGGCAATGTTTGATGTCATCGAAGCTAGTTCGATAACATGGAGAAATTCTAGATTTTCAAGCTCAACTCGTTGGACAGTTCTGGACCATTTTTTATTGCATAGAAGAGCTATTTGATGACATTGAATACTGTTCGATGACATCGAAGATCGGGCAATGACATCAAAGTCTACTCATGTAACACCCTGTACTTTTCAGTACTCGGGTGTTACCTGATAACCTAAATTATGGAATCACTCATCTCATTCTAGCCTAAATTTGACAATTAGAAGTAATCTTCATATATGGATGAAGCCATCCACCCGTTAGAATCCAAGGTGGGTCATCATGTCACTAGATCCACCATCCATCGGGCCCATGCTACTTAATCCGGCTATCAATCATCCGTTGACAACAATCAAACCATCAGATCATTGGGTCCACCATTTATTGGGACCCAAAGCATCAAAGACACCGTCCTTCAAGTCCACAACACTCAATCTACCGATTCACCATCTGATTATCACAATGAGACCACCTAATCATTAAATCATTACCTAGATTCTTATTAGGCAATTGCTTGATAATTTAAAACAATTCAATAATAGACCTTAAAATCACCCATTAATTAGCTAGTAGTCCATATTACAAGCTCATCTAGCCACTAGTTGACCATCTAACCGTCAATTATGGACCATGAAACACCTTGACCATCTGAACGACTTCTTGGGACTTTTGACCATTGGTGTTTCAATTAAAATCAATCCAACCATTGGGCTAATATGAATCAATGGAATGAGATAAGGAAACACTTGGCATGGCCCACCTGAGTTTTGGACCCGCCTAATCTTTGATCGAAGACTCTGGTTGGCCCCACCAAAGGTAATGGACGGAGTAGATTTACAAAGTGCATCACCGTGGACCCCATAATGATTGTATGTGTACACAACCTGATTGAAATACACGCAACAAATAAACTAAAATAAAATAATAATAATAATAACTTATATTATGGATAATGCTAGAATGAAGGCATTAGAATTGAAAGTTCATAGAGTGAGCGATCCTGATCAATCCAAACAATCTCCGAGATCGTTGAAGTCCAAACTTGAATCAACCCAACCACTAAATCGACCAAAATGATCAATTAGACACATAAATTAATAGATGTGGGCCACCTGAGTTTTTAATCTACCCCATCTTTGATCCAAGACCTTAGAATAGCTGGCCAAAATAAACAGATGGAGTAGATCACTTAAATACCTCATGGTGGACCCCACCTTGGGACTGAGCGTGTACATAGTGTGTACACTCGCCGTGCATCGAACTGGTCAGCGACTCAAATGAGCGCTGACCCGATAAGACTAAAAAAAAAAAGGGAGAGATTTCCTCTCCTTTTGTTCCCTCCCGAGCTCGATTTGAACGAGTACCATCCGTGCACGTCAACTATGGCCCACCCTCAACAACCATTCAAGAAATCCAAACCATTCATCAATCTTAGCCGAGACCACCAACCAAACCCATGGTGGAAACCAATAGAGATGATCACACCTGCACCCACGAGCAATGGCCAAACACGGAGTGGCGCTAAGAGCCTCTGACGAGGAGAGGAAAGACCACGACACCTTGCTTTGCTGGCGGTTTCATTCGCCTCAGAAACAGTGGAAGCCACATCCGCGTGATCCGTAAAAGCTGAGTCACGCATTTCCGCAAATGTCTATTCCCAGCCAAAAGGTGGAGGGAATATTTCTGTTTTAGGCTGGCAAGATCTCAACCATTCCATGCCATCTGGAAGGTTCTCTTGGACGATCCGGGAAGCTAAAGCTAGGGCTGCTGATAGCCTAACAACAAAGTGAGAAATTGAAGAGATACTAACGTGAAATCAAGACGGCGCGAGTTATACTTCGTCTCAGCAAAAACAACATAATGATCAGCGCTCCTTTCGTTGTAGAGTGGACCCCACATGTGTACTAGGTGTCATCCAGACCATCCAAATGGCCCAAATTGTAGGATCATCCAACCAGCGTGAAAACGCCATGGCTAGGGATCCATCTTCCCCGATTCGGCTAGGTGGACCACATTTTGAAGAGGTAACTCTTTCACTGATCCAAGTCGTCCAAAGTGCGGCCCACCTCACCAAAATTTCATTAGGAATAACTGATCAGACCTGCGCTGACATTTAAATAAGCAAACGAGCTCCTACGGTGAGTTTCTAAGCCTTTTCATCTGCTAAACAGAATGCTAATCTTGGTGATTAGTCGTCGAAAGCTCTACAGGAAAAGCCTATAAATGGCCGGATTCTAGGGCGACCCTTTCCGAAATAGGAAAGGCAGTAAGAGACGAAGGGTGCGCTGTTTCTTCCTTCCACATTGGTTAACTCAGTTCAAGTCACAGTTCGAGCTGGGAATCTGGACTGAGTCCAGCCCTTGTCTGGTCGTAAGATAAGATCAGAAAGAAGAGAAAAGAGAAGAAGAGAAGAGAGCGAGAAGAGGTGCGGTTTAGATTGCTACCATGTTTGGGTGATCTGACCGGCTAGAGCGACTCGGTGAACCACCTACTCCTAGCTGTTGGTTCGACCCCGTGTAGCGTGCCCGTCTCACTAAAGGGAAGGTGAAAGAAGAAGAAGAAGAAGAAGCAAAGAAGAAGGAGACATGATGTCACGCCCCAAACTCGGAAAACGGGCTCACGAAATTTTCGATCGCCGAATCCGGTGCTGATAGCCTCCTTAGTGCCCCATTCTCGAATCCCGACACTCATATGCCAGATTCCGATCCTCGGATCCTACAAGGAGGATTTTTAGTATGAATTTTTTTATTGTAATGGAGCATAACCACGAGCATAACCAAGTCACAAAACAACATCACCACATATCCATTATATTAAAAACTTTAAGTACAATGCAGAAAGGGAAATACAAGGTAATAAAAGCTCCAAAATAATTCGATGCGCACTCCTTAGAAACACCGCTGCGATCCAATGTTACCTACACGCAACGGTCATGCATAAGCTTACAAAAGCTTAGAGGGTGGTGTAAGCGTGTCAGCAAGGCGAGTGCCAAGTGTACAATATCATAGTAATGTGGAAATATGCGGTAAGTCCATGAATACTATCAGCCGTACCAAGGCCATGCGATGTACGGCATGAATGCTATCTGTCATACCAAGGCTATGCGATGCGAGGCCTATGTAGTCAAATGTCATATGTGAGATGTAAAGTAAGCATGTCAGCCCTCATCAAGTACACATATCAGTACAGTTTCTCTTTGGGATATCACTGGGGTCTAATACAGTTCACACTGACTGCTGCCTCCCTAGCCGCACAGCCCAACAAGTGGAAGAGACCACACTATCTGTCTGACCAGTGGTCTGCCAATACCTACCCGGCTCGTCGATAAGAGACTCATTTGCTAGCTGGTCAAACTCAGCCTAGCTTACAACCCCCTCACTTGGGCCGATAAGGCCACACCCCCTTCCAAACGACCACGACACTGTGGGAGACGCGACCTACTGGTATTCAGCACTCCTGTGCTCGCGAATCCACTTGGTCTAGACGTTGGAGCATCTCTTAGTACCAAAAAGATTTTGAGATTCTCACCCAAGGACATCCTAAGTGCCCACAGTGCTAGAACCAAGTATTTTCAATATTCGATACGGCCATCCACAATGTGCCTTTGGAGCCATGACCTTGATGTTGCTAGGGCGTACAATAATTATGACACACAGATGCAAGATGCATGAATCACACTGTCCAGTCATGCAACAATCCTGCGCATACCACGCGCTCATGTGGGTAACTCCTATCAGTGAGTCCCATAAATAATCTGTCCAATGGCATATGCTATGATCAGTCACTACTCATATTAAGCATACATATGATGTGTATGGTATGAGTCATTGAATTATACTAAGTATGTTATAAAGTGATGAACTATCCTTACAATGAAGATGGGCCTAGACAGCCTACACACAATAAGTATGGGCCTACCAATGGGCCTTAAAGAGAGTTACAATGCGGACATTTAACCAACATTGTACTTACAATGTGGGCATCAAACCACATTGCTCCCAAGACATAGCTCGCCATAAACATCATTACATAAACTATGGTGGAATCACACATTGAAATGGACTTGTATACATCCTATTGGGCCTCAACCCATGGGCCTTAAATACATCAAATGGGCCACATAACATGAGCCTCATATATATCAAGGTGGGCCTCAACGGATGGGCCATAACTACATCAAGATGGGCCTAATCATATGGGCCTCATATATGTACCAAGGTGGTCTTCAATGGACGACCACAAATACATCAAGATGGGCCTAATCATATGAGCGTCATACATATGCCAAGGTGGGCCTCAGCGGACGACCACAAATACATCAAGATGGGCCTAATCATATGGGCCTCATACATATACCAAGGTGGGCCTCAACTGACGGCCACAAGTACATCAATATGTGTGTGTGTGTGTGTGTAAATAAATCATATCAAAAGATCAACTGGACCATACAATAACTAGCAGTGGATATAATGATTTCCATGGTTAAAATCCTATAGGGCCCACCATAGAAAACCGTGAGAGCACCCACACCCACCGTTAAAACATTTATAGGACCCACCATTACGTATTTTTGAGATTCGACCTATTCATAAGTTAACATGGAGATAGATGAAGTGAAAGCAAAAACGTCAACTTGATCAGAACTACCATGGCCCTTAAGAAGTTTTGAATGGTGGATGTCATTGTCCCCACTATTTTCAAGGATGGGGATCTGTTTGAACTATAGATCTGACTCATTCTTAATCTCAAGCCTTAAAATTATTTTTCAAAATGGTTGGACTGTTTGGATGCAACACATGCATCATGGTGGGTCCTATAGATGGACTGCGTGGATGAAACAAGTGGGACCCACATAACTTAGTGACGTCACATACACCAGCTATATAGCTGGTGTGTGGCACTCTAGCCAATTCGCTTCATAAGGTCGGTCCACACGTGTGGCCCACCATAACATTTATTTTCCATCCAACGTTGATAGGGTCACACAGACCCTGATGAAGAGGAAAAACAAATTTCATAATGATCCAAAACTTCTGTGAAAACCCAAATGGGTTTTAATGATAGATGCTCAATCCCCACTGCTTCTGTGGCGTGGATCACTTGAGCCGCATATACGGCTGATTTGAGGGGGGGCCCACTGCCCTAAGGGGCCCATCAAAATGCACGGTGTTGATATTCCCACACATCACGGTGGGGCCCAGGTTGGGACCCCCTTCCTCTAGCGTCAAATGCAAGAGATGCTGCAGCATGGTCCTCCGGACGTCCAAAGCACCAGCAGAAGATCTCGCATTTGTTACTATATATATATATATATATATATATATATATATATATATATATATATATATATATATATATATATATATATATATATATATAGGGAAAAGGCACCAGAACGTCCGTCCCATGAGGTCGAGCTGTGTGGCCCCATCGTGATGCGTTTCGAACATCTACCCCATCAGTCAGATGCACCATTCCATCGTGGGCCTAGGTCTCAAAAATCAAGTCAATCCGTGACTTGGGTGGACCACACCACATACAGAAGTGGAGAGGGGCCATGCACCATTAAAACATTCATAACCATTTTTGAGGGCCCACCGAGATGTGGTTTGCAAATCCAGCCCATCCATTATGTGTGTCCCACTTGAATGAGGGTTCAAACTAAGTTTTAGGCACATGCAAAACTCAGGTGGGCCCCACCAAGTGCTTTTATATGTTTTAATGGTGTCTTCACATAATTTTAGATGGTATGGCCCACTTGAGTTCCGTATACGATTGATTTTTGGGATATCCCATAATTTAAAGGGGACCCATCAAATGTACGGTGTTTATGGTTGACACGCATTAAGGTGGGGCCCACATAGCTTGACCTCACGGGAGCTTATCGTTAGCTCGAGCGCATGGTACCTTTTCCCATGTATATGTATATATATATATATATATATATATATATATATATATATATATATATATATATATATATATATATATATATGGAGATGGTCACTGCGCACCTTTTCACGTGAGCACCAATGAGCACCTTTGCACACGTGTCATGTGCACAAAATCGAATCGGGTCAAGTGATGCCGCACCGCTTGAAATACCATAGGCCCAATTTTCAGCCTGATACAAAACTCTGGTGGGCCATGGCAAAAGGAAACAGTTTCCTCCCTTGATTTGCATTTCTCTTTGCTATGGCTCACCAGAGTCATGGATCAGGCTGAAAATTAGGCATATAGCATTTCAAGGGGTGCAACATCACTTGGACCGTTCAGATTTTGTGCACATGACACGTGTGCAAAGGTGCTCATTGGTGCTCACGTGAAAAGGTGCGCAGGTGACCATCTCCGTATATATATATATACCTTTTCCCATATATATATATTGAAAATAAGTATTTTTGAGGTTTTTCTTAGGTGGGGCCCTCATCAATAGAATCCATCCCACCCATTGGATTCAACAGCCCATAACAGATCCAACAAGCCTAATATTAAGCATGTTTCGGTGTATAGAAACATCGGGGTGAATTTTAACGGTGAAAACTACTGTTTTCTATGCTTTGGCCCACCAGAAAATTGGATTGACTTCATTTTTCGGCTTAGCGCCTAAAATGAGCTGAGGAATGGAATGGACGGCGTGGATCAGACCATGCATCAAGGTGGGGCCTGCATGGCTGGCCCTTCCCAAAAGCTTTGAACCAAAGCTAATATTTGTGTTTTCAGTTAACGTCCAGCGTCCTGGATGCCGGACGGTTTGGGTACACCACTTGTACAAGGTGGGCCCTGCTCAGGTGGGCCACCAAATGCTGGATGGTGTGGAGGTACTTGTCTTGGATGGAAATGAATTATCTGGGCACATTCCGTCTTCCTTGGGTAACATCTCCCGATTGTACCGACTTTCTTTATCTGGAAACAAGCTAGCTGGGAGGGTGCCTTCAAGTCTTGGAAATTGTACATACATGCGGTCCATATACCTAGATAATAATAATCTTAGTGGTAGCTTACCCAAACAACTTTTTAGCTTTCCCTCTTTAATTGAACTCCAGCTCCAAAACAACTCTTTTACCGGTAATCTGCCATTGGAAGTCAGTTACTTGAAAACTCTCTCGGTATTGTATATTTCAAATAACGATTTATCAGGCGAAATTCCAAGCTCTCTAGGCAATTGTTTAAGCCTTGAGCATCTCTGGTTGGATGGGAACTTCTTTCAAGGTCCAATTCCATCAACATTTACTACTCTAAGAGGCCTTCAATTCCTGGATCTTTCACGCAACTTGTCTGGAAAGATTCCACGATACCTAGAGAACCTTTCTGCTTTGCAGTATCTAAATCTATCTTTCAATAATTTCGAGGGTGAATTACCAAAACAAGGGGTCTTTAGAAATGCCAGTGAAGTTTCAGTACTCAGAAATAGTAAGCTTTGTGGTGGTATTTCACAATTGCAATTGCCTCCATGCTCTGGCCAATCTTCCAAGAAACAGGGGATGTCTCGTGTTTCAAAAGTAAAATTCTCCATAATTGGTGTTGTCCTGTTTCTTCTTTAATTATCTTGTTTCATTACCATTCTTTATCGGGTCAGAAAGTCGAGAAAGAAACCTTCTGCTTGTTAGACAGATAAGCCAAGATTCAAATACATCCGAAGATCACTCACTACAAGTCCAAGACTTATCTCATGCACCAACAGAACTCCAAGACTTATCTGATATACATACTGCAGCGTCTATCCCTCCTAATATACAGGAATCATAAGACTTTAGATAATATTTGTATTGTACATATCTTATCCATTTGTAACAAACTCATCCGATGTAAATGAATATAAATAGAACAATACACTCGGCTGAACTTAAGGAAGCCTATTCATTAAAGTTTACATGGTATCAGAGCTTGCCTTCTGCCCAGGATCCTTTTGTCAATGTGTCTTATGCGGAGACCTTTAAAGCAACAGATGGGTTCTCTTCTGCTAATTTGGTCGGCACCAGAAGTTTTGGTGCTGTATATAAAGGGTTTCTAGATCGTGTTGGAACTATGGTGGCAATGAAGGTCTTCAACCTTCAACGACAGGGAGCTCTGAGGAGTTTTATGGCCGAATGCGAAGCTTTGAGAAACATTAGGCATCGGAATCTTGTTAAGATCTTAACTTGTTGCTCAAGCATTGATTTCAAGGGCAATGATTTTAAAGCTCTAGTTTTATGAGTACATGGCAAACGGAAGTCTAGAGAAGTGGTTGCACAGAGATGGTTATGATCAGCTGAAAAGGAACTTGAAGTTTCCTCAAAGGCTAAACATAGCTATAGATGTGGCTTCTGCGTTGGATTATCTGCATAATCATTGTCAAACGTCACTCGTACATCGAGATTTAAAACCGAGCAATGTTCTTCTTGATGATGATACGAATGCTCGTGTGGGTGATTTCGAATTAGCCAGGTTCTTATCTGAAGGGATCTATTGGGTACATCCCTCCAGGTAACAATATTTTATCTATTTCCTTACACACACATGCACATACATACACTCTGTTTGCCTGTTGGAGACCTAATGTGCAATCGAAGTAGGGTGGGCTCTGGTGGGCCTCACCATGAGGTGCAAGTAGACTTCAACCAATAGATATGTCTGACCATGTTAGGCCCAAGACTCAACAATCAGACTGGTCTATGATTTAGGTGGGTTGCACCAAAGAAAACATTTGAGGAGAGGGATGCTTGATTTTGACATGGCCCACTGTGAAATCCACTCTAACTATTAGATGTGTCCTCCTGAGTTAGGTCTAAAGGAAAAAAAAAAAATTTCAAATTGACTGTGACTTAAGTAGGCCACACCCAAAGAAAAAGTTGGGAGAGATTCCACCCTTGATTTTTACAAGGCCCATTATAATGATATGAAATCCTTTGTAATCATTAGATGCAAATTAAAATTGGGCCTGTTGACCACAATATAGGCCCATCTGTGATTTAGGTGGGCAATGCAATGGCAAAATAGTTTGGAGCGTGGGTGTTGCACAGTACACTGTTTCCAATCATGTAAAACACTTGAATCACGGGTGATGCTGATTTTTGGACCTTGGGCCTAAAATGAGGTGACCCACCTAATGGTCAAGTAGATTTCACATAAACATCATGATAAGGCCCACAGGAGCCACCAACTCCTTTACTCTGGTGGGACCATCACTCTCTCTGTAAACCACAAATATATTTCACCATAACTTCCAACTTTTCATGTACTTGCAACATCCAATCCGTGCAATAGGTTAGTCCATTGCCAGTATATCCTTGTGAAAAAATACGCTACATCTACTAATTAAGCAGGTCTGTATATCAATGGTGAGACATATATAGTTTTCTAGATATGATCCACCTAATGAATGGATGGAGCTGATTTTTGCACCAAGTGATCATCATGGGTGTGCCCAACCTACTGGCCGAATGGTTGGACATCGCATTCACTTAAGAGGTTGAAGTTATTGGTGGTGGAGCATAATTTGTCCTCCAACCAGATGGACTTTGTGACCTGCTCTGTCTCTACACACACACCCAAGTAAGGCTGGTGCACTCATTCGGGTAGTCTGGCTACTGCATACTTCAGGAGCATTTCACACTGCTCACATCTCTTACAAACCATGTTAGCACTATTTTGCCCGAGTTAAACTTCTTATATTTATTAGTTAGGAAACTACCGTAAGGCTTCAATTAACATGGTATATATATATATATATATATATATATATATATATATATATATATATATATATATATATATATATATATATATATATATATATATATATATATATATGAGCAATGTTCACATAGGATGTTTGCATTTCAACTTTCATATGTTTCACATGCAATGCTTTCTTTTAAAATTTCAAACCTCATCTCTGTTTCACGTCTATAGATTTCTTTTTTAATAAAAGGTGATTGTGAGTGACGACAAGTGAACATTAAACCAACGATATGATGTTAGGCAAGCCACGGTCGTATTGTGAGTCAGACCATTGGCCCTGTTCCTTAATTTCGATGGTTCAGGTTGCCTGATGAGTGGACCATCCTAGTTTTTATCTAATGTTATCTTTACAGTGCATCTCCCACCTATTGCACAGCTTGGATTTTCTACATAAATGACACGGGCAAGGAAAAATATTGCATGTAAACGCATGCTTACGACATCAAATTTCTCAATTTAAAGTTGTTCGGGTTATTAGATGGAGGGATTCTCTGTGGCACATGTACCACAGTAGCACATGCAATTGTGGTACACTGTCATAAAATCCTAGCCATCCATGAGATGGGGCCATTTCAAACATGTACTCAGATGAAATTATGCTTCCAGGTTGAATAGGAAGACCTGTGTGCGTTCAACCCTTGTACCTTAAACATGAAACACTAGTGTTTTTCTAAGTTTCCAAATTTCCCCATGCCTGTGTGGCTGATTAAAGGAAATTCTACTGTCTTGTCTCATATTTTTAATAGTGGGTCTTACTTATTGAATGACTTGGGTTTTCTTTAGGTAGGCTCTAGCAAGCGTTTTGCCTTGGCCTGATCATTCTTGTAATAAAGTAGGCTACTCTTGTACATTGAATGTGGAACACTGGTAAATCTTCTAATTGTCTTTTTTTGTGAGCATTTAATCGTCCTTTTTTGGGGGCATCCAATATTCATGGTGGGATTACCTGAATGGACGGGTGAGACGTCATACAAACACCATAGTAGGCCCCACACACAACCTAGTTAGATGTACAACTATATATGTGTACATAAATTTTATGTGAGAAGCTGCTCTGACTAGAACTCATGCAAACCTTTTGAGAACATATACATCACAAAATCCAATCCATCCAGTAGTTGAGTCACCGATCGAAACTCCTGGGGCCAAAAAACAGGTGGGCTACAAAAAAAGAGGGAGGGGATGCCCACCTGTGTTGGAAAATAAGGTGTTTTTCTGCTTTTGCCCAACCCTTCATCTAAGCTAAATGAAGGTCTATAGCTTGGATTGCCACCTGACCTAAGCCTAAACCAAAATGAATGTACAAGGACCTGATGGCCACCTGAACCCAATTTTATCTTCATCTAGGTCAAAAAATAACCTCAGATGTGAACGACTCACGTCACGTGCGGCGAGAATCAAACTCGTTGGCAACAAAATCTCATTGATTTTAAAGATCTAGATATGCCAAGAACTAGTCACTTGCACCACACATGGACTACACCAAAATCGTCATTTAGGAACGGTTTAATACCGTTCCTAAATGAGGCGTTGCAGAAAATCAGGAACGGTTCAGAACCGTTTTGGGTACCGTTTCAGTTTTTAGAAACGGAATTTTAGGAACGGTTTTAAACCGTTCTGGTGCCAACGGTTACATTTTAAGAATGAAATTGTAAAAATGGTTTTAAACCCTGATTAATGTTGCCAACAGTTTTAAACCCATTACTAATACAAATAGAAATTGAAGCTATTTCCACCTTCATTGAAACAGGACTAGCTCCACAGGCTCAGCCTCATTACTAATACAAACAGAAACTGAAGTTGTTTTCCACCTTCATTGAGAAACAGGATCAGCTCCACTCATTAGGTGGCAAAAACATCCGAGTGTGGTCCACCTGATGAATGGACTAGCCCCGCTATTGGATCTAGGCATACAACTAAGTAATTTCTGATTGAATTTTACGAACAAAGAAAGAATACAAAACTACATAATCTCATCTGAATTTTGAAGCTATTTCCACATTCTTTGAAATAGGACTACCCTGTCCATGCATCAGGGAGCAACATCATCAAACAGAACATGCTGGGGGCACACCTGATGAATGGATCACACCCATTATGGGAACAAGCCAATTATTATGAGCAAAGAAAGAATTTCATGAGCAAAGAAAGAATAATTTCTTACACAGCCTTTAAAAAAAAAAAAAGAACACGCTTAAACCGACCATTCATCCCAACTGAAATTTGACTATGCATTCAGATGACTCGATCCTACCACTGAATTTTAGCCCTTGTGGGGCCCAACTGAATGACTGGACCTCACCCATTTGCATATATCCATAGCCCTATCATGCATTTTGCTTTCCGTCGGCTCCTTCGGACTTGCAGTCCCAGCTTCTTCTTTGCCTCACTGTAACACGGGGGAATTCAAGATTCCCGTAATAGAGGAAGCAGAAGATCTTTGGATTTTTGTTCCTATCGCTCCATTCATCCAACTGACACTTGAGACCTGCTAGCATTTCACATGCACGTTAAAAGGATTTCATATACGAATCTGGGCCACGCTTGTCTGTGTCCAAAGATGAAGGTTGGATCCTTTCAAGGAGAGATTTTGCTTCTGAAATTCTTCCTGTCTGCATCAAGCAAATGGCCAGATTGCATTACTTGTTTTTATCTGGTTCTATGCATAGAGCTTTCCAATGTGCACGAGATACTTACCATCATTAGCATTCTTACATCCGTTATCTATTAATTCAATTAGATGATAGTGAAAGTTCAGTTTCTTAAATGGTAAATAATTTGAAATTGACAGAGCAATTTGGTCAGCCCCACAACTGTACAGTGAGTGGGAGATTTTGGTAATCAAGTTGCCCAATCAACAAGTGGACATCGCACATGTAGAATGTGAGATTTTGGTAATTCTTTCTAAAGCAACTTCAACATGTGTGGCTTGCCTATTGGGTGGGCCAACTTGATTATGAGGCCACATCATTTACATTGTGTGACCCAGCTGATGTGCAGCTTATATGTCAACACATGGACTGTGTGTATGTTTAGCTATGTGTAAGGGCTTGTGGACAAATAAACAACGATGTTTTGAAGATAATTAAATCAATGGTGTTTGAGATTCTCATATGGTAACACGAATATTTACCTTTTTAAAGCTACAGTCAAGTCAGGTTCTTCCTTGTAGTTGAAAGCATCATCAAAAGCAAACTTACTCTTCAATAGACCAACCTGAACCCACAAAACACTTATTAGGAATTTTTCCCTACTACATAACAATGGTAATAGAAACACTATTTTATAACAGTTTGCATTTTGAGACTACATGTGAACATATTTATATTACTAGGAATTACTTGATCCTCATCCATTGTTCAATAATCCTGACCATTGGTATATTGGGCCCCAACGTGGATGAACCGTGGTATATTACTAGGAATTACTTGATCCTCATCCATTTTATAATAGCTTTAAATAGGCATCTCGACAGAGAACATTCCTACTAAAGAATAACCCATTATGTCTTTTATTTCTATTTTTAATTTTTGAATGGCATAAGAAGATTACTTCCTAATCAAACATTTGAAGTAAGGCGATTGATCAACAAAATTTACTGTCTTAACATGAGAAAATTCAATCCTACTGTGGCTTGCTTCAATCCATGAAACCAAAATTTTGTAGCTAATGAGAAATGAAGAGACATAATTGTCACAGTTTCTCAAAGGGAATCAAGGTACATACGTGATAGGGAAATCCTCATGTATGATTTTTGCCTTTTCATCCAGCTCTCCATGTGGAAAGCCAACAACAAGATAGTATTATTAGTTTGAGTATTAATAAGAAAATCGAGTATGTAAATATACAATTGAAATTGAAAGTAATTGAATCTATTGAACAAATAGAGATTATATACCCTCAAAAGGCCCATGTTCGAATAGGCTTGAAAAAGAGGGAGGTGAAAACAATATGGGTTTTAGGAGGCAACTGAAAGAAAATTGAGTGTCAAGTATGTAAAAAATCAAACTTAAAATGAATCCATCCAAAGGAAGCAAGCATATGGAGTAGGAAGAGGTTTACTACAAGTCCATTGATTGCCAGTCTCCAAGAATGTGGAATCCTTACCCACCCATTCAGGATGATAAGCTTTAAGACAACATCTGACAAACAATAGCATCGTGTTAATTAAACATGAGAATAGTAGATAAGCAACTCCCATGCCAATCATGGGAAGAATAAAAGTTTTTTCTTGAGGTGGAGTATACACAGCAGCATATTTGAGTACTCACCATCCAAACCAGATTTAAGGTACGGAACAATGAAAGATGAGGGGTTCACTTGATCAAGGCTGCTATCCAGCAATGTGTCAACACATTTAAAAGCAGCGATCACTCTTCTACCTTTGTATAAGCTAACATGAAAATGAGGCACAGTAGAGAGCTCACCTTGGCAATCTGTAGTGCAAGGAATGCAATCCAGACAAAGACTAAAATGTTGAGGTCCTTCCAGTAAACATTCTCAAGAACTGGGACCTGCGATGGCTACAAGAAGTTACTCCAACAACTTAGAGAGATGGGAATACAGCTAACAAATATATATTTTTCCTTTCTATCAATCAACAAAATAAATAATAAATGCCTTGTCAAAAGGTTTTTTTTATTTATTCTAGGAAAAATACATTCTAGGCCCTGATCTGGCACAAGCCTCAACTACAAACCATCAGGAAAAACCCTTGACTAAAAGGTAGAAATCATTGAAGTAGCCAGTTACATGCATGCTACATGATACAGAATAGCATGTGCCAATGATTCATGAAATCCTAATCTCTGTCCTTGTCTTCGAAGTGTCTAGACCATCGATCAAGCTGGAGCATTCTAGTGTTTCAATAGCGTGGTACCCTTTGGCATTCAGGCATCTCGGCTAGGCATCAGGAAACTAGCGTATGCCTCGTATCAAGTATCTAGAGAGGCATGGTCTTCAGATAGCCATGTAACCTCATAATGTACAGTGTTTATAGTATCGATATCGTTACATGTATTGATGGCTGGAGATATAGAAACATGTATCGATATCGCTGATATTATTACTGATACCTGGAAATGTATAGCGGGCTGAGGGAAACATCAAGGAAACACGAGGAAATGGTGGAATTTCTCAATGAAACTTCAGGAGATGCTAAAATATACATATTTGCATATTTAGGAATCAAATAATTGCAAAAGAGGTGCATACATAATAAGTTTCTCGTTAATGGGGACCTAAAAGCATGTAACACTGATTTAGGAAAACATCCGAGAAACGTGGGGAAATGGTGAAATTTTTCAATGATACTTGAAGAGATGCTAAAATACACATATTTGTATGTTTAAGAATCAAGTAATAGTGAAAAAGATGCATATTTGCATATTTAGGAATCAAATAATAAGTCTTCCTTTAATGGGGCCTGAAAGCATGTATCGTTGACTCAGAGACATTGGGGAAACATGGGGAAAATGTTGGATGCATCCACCCATGCATGCGCATACATGCATACAAACATGCATACATGATCCATCCATCCATGCATTCGTGCATACACATAAACACACAAACAGACAGACACACACAAAATAACATCACATTTTCAACATGACAAATACACGAAAGGCCAAAAAATGATCAAAATTCGCACTAAAACTCATCATCTCCATTTCACACAGATTTTGAGATCCAAAACAGCTGAATCATGAAAAACATGTAAAAAAGGAATTGTAAGACCTGAAGACATCTTTGCAGCAACTAAAGGTCACCCCAAACGGATACTTGAGCAAAAAGTTGCCTCATAGAAGGTTCTGCATCGATCCTCCTCCAGTTAAGGAAAAACTCATTCTTGAGGTTTTTGGATGAACGAGTGCCATTTGTCCCCAACTATTTTCTTCAGATCATCTTCCAAAATCGAGGTATTTTCAATCTCTGATTTTCCTTCCCAATGGACAAGGTACCGATTATAGGACCCTCGAATCAAAATAGTCCTCCCAAGTCCCATCTAAGATCTTGCATATGTTCTCTTTCATTTTCAGCACTTGCTTTAGCCATTCGTG
The DNA here is from genome assembly GCA_030180095.1 of Magnolia changhungtana. Classification (NCBI taxonomy): domain Eukaryota; kingdom Viridiplantae; phylum Streptophyta; class Magnoliopsida; order Magnoliales; family Magnoliaceae; genus Magnolia; species Magnolia changhungtana. Next base: position 6,192,394 of record JASAUF010000375.1, read on the forward strand.
GTATTGCTGCACATCATTCTCACCATTGTACTGATAACTATTCGAAACATTGGAGTATTGGAGACATATCAGGCTCCTCAGGGAGCTCAATTTTATATGCATTGCCTTCTATTCTTGACAATTCGGAATAGCTCAAGCTTCTTATATCACCTATCAAAGGTAACACAACAAAGCAAGAAAGCCCAAAATAACTTCACATTATCAACATAACAAATACACAAAAGGCCCAAAAATCATCAAAATTCGCACTAAAACTCATCATCTCCATTTCACACAGATTTTAAGGTCCAAAACAGCTGAATCGTGAAAATCATGTAAAAAAGGAATTGTAAGACCCAAAGAGATCTTTGCAGCAACTAAAGATCACCCAAACAGATACTCAAGCAAAAACTTGTCTCGTAGAAGTTTCTGCATCGATTCTCCTCCAGTTAAGGAAAACTCATCCTCGAGTTTTTTGGATGAACTAGTGCCATTTGTCCCCAACTATTCTCTTCAGATCATCTTCCAAAATCGGGGAATTTTCAATCTCTGATTTTCCTTCCCAATGGACGAGGTACTGAGTATAGGACCCTCGAATCAGAACAGTCCTCCCATATAAGATCTTGCATATGTTCTTCTCTTTCATTTTCAGCACTTGCTTTAGCCATTCGTGGTATTGTTGCATATCATTCTCGCCCTTGTACTGATAAAATTTTATATGCGTTGCCTCCTATTCAATTCAGAATAACCCAATCTTCTTCGGCACTATAAATGAAGATATCAAAATAAACCACCACAAATTTGCTGATAAATGGCATCAACAATTCGTTTATAACCCTCATGAACATGCAAGGTGCATTAGAGTGACCAAAAGGCGTCACCAACCATTCAAACAACCCTTCTCGTGTCTTGAATGCGGTCTTCCACTCATCTCTCGATCTATTTTGAAGAAGAGGGTATCTACTACAAACATCAATATTTGAGAAAATCTTGGAGCAAACTATCATGTCCAACATATCAAGGTGAGGAATGGGAAAATGAAACTTAGTTCTTATCTTGTTTATCCCTGTTACCAACACACATCCTCTAAATGCCGTCCTTCTTGAGAGTGAGCAAGGCCGGAACTGTACAAGGTTTCATGCTCTCTCTAATCAGCTCCATTGTCAATGAATCAGTTACTTGTTAATGCAATTCTTCATGTTCTTCAGGACTAATACTTTGGCAAACTAGCCGCACACATTAGATCAATATCGTGTTGTATGTTTCTCATGGATGGTAAACCATTAGGCAACTATTCCGAAACTAAATCAGCAAATTGATTTAACAAAAGTGCTACATTTTCTAGTACAGGCATGGGAAACATCGCCAAAATCATGTGACCTGAGATATATATCGAATGATTCATATCGTGTCACATGACACATGATATGAATCGTATGTTCAGATTGCAAATCCTAAAGAATTGTATGACTATCAGACCGAACGTATGAATCATAAGATAAATGTGGACTGCGTAAATGGGGCCCAAAATTACGCAGGTGATCAACTATAAATCGAAAAAAAACAAAAAGCATCTAGTGACGTCTGATTCACCATACTCAACATTTGTTGTATGGCGGGGCAGCACCAGTCCAAATTGATGACTTGGCGAAACAGTCTTGGAACCAGAAATTTCCAGCAAAAAAGGAGCAATACATCTGGTGATGAGTTGGAATGAGCTGTGAGATTTACTGACAGAAAAAGTAAAACAAAGCAAAAGGATCTTAAACCTGAATCAAAGATATTAAGAATTTGAGAGATAATGTCAAGCCCCATGATTATAGGATTCTCACATTTGTCAACTCCATCAGAAAACATGTAAAGAAAAAACAAAGGGTGCATAGCAACATGGCCTAAATTAAACCAAACCAACGGCTAAAAGACAATAGCTATACATTCCAACAACACACCCCCCAAACCCTAGGAAGAAAGTAGAGGTTCTCTAAGCACACCACACCGCTGTTATTCATCAGGCCCAGGTTCAGGTTTTACAGCAGAATTTTACACCACAAAAGAAAGAAATGGCGAACTGCAGACAAATAGTAGTGCCTTACCTCGTCTCTGAGAGGCATGCCCTGGAATTCCCATTTTCATCATAATCACCTCTTCCACTCTGCCTGGATCACCTTCTCTGCAATTCAATGATACACGAGGCAGTCAGTTTTTGGAGATGTAATGCTGATTCGGGGTCTCATTATTTCAAGCATGTTTTTAGCTATTGTGGATGGTTATTTCTCTCGCTCACTCATAGATTTGAGAATGCCTTTGTTGATAGAAAGAAAAATGAATGCTGATCTAAACTTAGCCTTTGTGTTGCTTTGTTTGATGTTGGATGTTAATTAGTGCTCAATGTGACAGATTAGGAAAAAAGAATAAATGGCTGATGTGCACTGAACATCATCCATTTTGAAACCTCTCAGAACCAGGCCTACATGTTTTAGTAGATGACTAATCTATCAATGAAAAACTAAGAAATATTATTCAAAAGAGAGAAAAAAAAGAGGTTAAGATATAGCTGATTTATTTAAGTTTGTGCAAGCATCATTGCTTTGTTAATAATCTAGAAGTGAGACAAATACAGTCAATTAATGAAGATGCCGCTTTACGATCTCAACAATGATCCAGGAAAGCAAGTGTTAGTGTTCAGCAATACATGCATTTACTTCTCATGAGAAACGAGAATACATGCATTCACTTCTCAGGAGAAATGTTCAACAATACATTCTTGACTCAATGTGGTAAAATCAATTGTATCAGTAATGATAAATGCAGGAACATACCCAGAGTAAAATGTTCCCTCAAACTGGCAACGGGTTTCAATTTTCTGCAGAAGTATCCAAAACTTCAAAGCCTTGAATGAGTATGCAAGATTGTCATTTGCAAGATTTTCTATGTTGATGAATTTGGCAATCTCTTGAGCTGAAGAAAGTATCTTAAAGATCTCAGAAAATACTTGAACAAGCATCCAGTGGATCTCTATATTGAAGATCTAAAATGACTTAGTTAATTTGTGCATCACAAAAACCCACCCTGGGCACGTGTGTGACCATGGAAATCCAAAAGTCTTGCTCAAGAGACTTCCCAATTTCACTTCTTTTTTTTTTTTTTCTTAATTAATACATCATTTTCACAAATTAGGGTCACAATGCTAACCTCTAGTGCACTTGCTCAAGTGCAACTCGACTCAACAAGGGAATGAGGCCCACGTTTGCAAGATCAGAGTCGCTCATTAGGTGATCCCAACAATCTAGATGCCTTATCTAGATAAACGGGCCTGCAGCACCATCAGGTGGGCCACACCTGTACGAAACAAACAGATGGTCCAGACAAATCAACCACTGGTTCAGATTCTGTGTACTTGTGTGGCCCACCAGATGCTCATATTTGTGAAGTTATTAGATGCATGATATCTACAAAGCGAGGATCGCAGCCACTCCTATCTTCACACGTGTGAACATCTAACATGAGGGAAACACTACTCACTACTTACATGTACACCCACCCTTTATATTTTTTGTAACAAATAATTGCAAAATTGTACCATTTCGTAACACATGTAGAAAAGAAGGGTGGATTTATCAGTCAGATGGGTATAGATGTCATTTCCCTAATAGTATAAATAAATAAATTAATTAAATTAAAAATTCTTGCCTTAATCTTCTTCCGGCAGATAAGATGGACTGAATTCCATTCGACATTTACCATACAAAAATGAAATTTTTACCGAAAAGAAATGGTAAAAATGTCACCTTCGGGAGAGTTCAATGATTCGGGAGCGTTTGGAATGTGAGTTTTCTCTGCAGCCGAGAACAACGAGAATTCCACACATGGTAGGAGCGTTTGAATTGCTCTCTCTCTCTCTCTCTCTCTCTCTCTCTCTCTCTCTCTCCCCAAGAAAGCCAGAGGAGTCAGAAAAGAGGGCGGCCCCTGAATCCCATGGATTTCACCTTTAATCAGGGCCGTTGGAATCGAGCTCACCTGTGCAGAGATGCAGGAGGAGATGGAGTAGGGGGCGATGGAGCCGTCGCTGGAGGCAAGGACGCGGATGTCGGGGTTAGGGTTTTGAGAAGGGGCGAAAGCAGTCCTGAAGACGGTTTGAGATTGGAGCTCTCTCTCCTGCAGGATGGTGCGGCTGGTGGAAGTTGCAGGGAGAGGGAGATCGAGAGAGGAGGAAGAGGGAGATCGAGGGAGAGGGAGGGAGAGAGGGAGATCGAAAGAGAGGGTTGAGATCGAGAGAGGGAGAGGGAGACGGAGCCGGCGATGGGTACGAAATGAGAGATTTTAGGGTTTTCGGGTAAGAAAGGGGTTAAAACTATTCGGTAGTCAGCGGTAGATGGATCTAATGTGCCTCTTGAGCCTTGTGGGGTCCACTCAAATGTTAATAATCGAATCCATTCCGTCCATCTGTTTCAAAATAAAAGAATAAAACGTAGTAATAAAAATTAAGAAGATCTAAAACTCAATTGGGACACACCAACAAAACAGTGGAAATAACAACATACAACCACAACAATTGGAGTACAGTTTATTGTCGTTTCAAATTCAGGAACGGCTTAGAGCCGTTTTTGAACCAAAATCCCAACTGTACCAGTTTAACGATTTTGGTGTAGTGATGAATCACACCATAATAAGGTATAAAGAAATCTTTTTTGCTATTATCCTTAGTTAAGATTTGTGTTGAGATGAATAACACCATAATAAGGTATAAAGAATTCTTTTTTGATAATATCTTTAGTTAAGATATGTGTTCATAAAAATCACAACAATAACTCCTGTGTTCACTTGATGATAGAGGTGCTGAGTTCTTTCATTTGACTAGTAGAGTCTGGTTCAATGTAGAACATTTTTGCAGGAAGCTACAGGCACACTATTGATGTTAGAAATTTGGATACTTAGAATAACAAAAATGCCGATTACTTGTTCAAATAGAATATTCATGTTCTTCTCTCTCTCTCTCTCTCTCTCTCTCTCTCTCTCTCTCAAAATTCAACCTCTGATATTATTTATATCTAAATGGCCACTTACAGACATGTATAAATTATAGAGTATGCGATGGGCAGTAAAGCATCTACACAAGATGTTTATAGCTATGGAATCCTTCTATTGGAGATGATCACCAGAAAAGGGCCAACTGATTACATGTTTAAGGACAATCTAAGCCTTCAACATTTTGCTAAGTTGGCTTTGCCTGAACAAGTAATGGAGATTGTTGATCCACAACTGCTCGTAGAAGAAGATGAAGTTACTCAGCACAATGAAAATCATGTCAATAAAAGAAATAGAATGCATGGCTACTTGATTTCAATGGTCAAAACTGGTGTGTTGTGCTCTGTAGAATCTCCAACAGAATGAATGTGGATGAGAGATGTTGTTGCAAAAATGCATGCAATCAAGGACTTGTATCTTGGGACCGGTATTCACCGAGACAAACAAGTTAGGTCGCAAATATTAGATGAAGGTTCATCTTACCCTAGTCATTATTGATAGTTATGTTGAGAAAGATTTCATTTTTTTTTTTTTTTGAACACTTTTCTAAACCTCTTGATATATTTAACCTTGGCATAAGAGTGTGCTTGTATTGATAGTGATTATATGAAAAGATATGTTTCTTTTTCTTTGTTTTATCTTATGTCTGCGAAGAGACATTATTTCATGAATTTAATAAGAAAAAGACATCATCTTATTATTATAAGAATGCTATTGGGTTACAAAGATGTTTAATAACTAATAGAGCCGGCACGGGATGAGTCAACTTGGCGAACATGACTCGTCCGACTTGTTCGGACCCAACTCGACCCAAACTGAGTAGGTGAGTCAATCCACTCAATCCAAACTCAAACCAAGTTGAGTTCAGGTCACCCAGTAACTCGACTCGACCCAAAACGACTTGGTACCAACTCGACTCGATCAGAAACCCGACTTGACCTGAGTTCGGGTATATATATATATATATATATATATATATATATATATATATATATATAGGGAAAAGGTACTATGCGCTCGAGCGTAAAGCGGTCGTCCGTGAGGTCGAGTTGGGTGGGCCCCACCATGATGCCTTTCGAACATCAACACCATCCACCAGATGCACCATTCCATAGTAGGCCTGTACGGCCCAAAATAAGGTCAATCCGTGACTCAAGTGGGCCACACCATCTAAAATCATAAGTATACATGCCAAAAACATATAAAAGCACTGGTGGGACCCACCTGAGTTTTCCATGCACCTGAAACTTGGTCTGAACCCTCATTCAAGTGGGACACACATAATGGATGGGCTGGATTTGCAAAAAACATCTCGGTGGGCCCTAAAAAATGGTTATGAATGTTTTAATGGTGCACGGCCCCTCTGCACTTCTGTATGTGGTGTGGCCCACTAAAGTCACGGATTGACCTGATTTTGGGCCGTCCAGGCTCACCATGGAATGGTACATCTGGTGGACGGTGTTGATGTTCGAAAGGCATCACAGTGGGGCCCACCCAACTTGACCTCACGGACGACCGCTTTACGCTCGAGTGCATAGTACCTTTTCCCATATATATATAACCTAAATCCAATGTTACTCGTCGCACCTAACTTGACCTCTCTCCCTCCCTCCTTCCTCCTCTCCTGAGCTTGACAGCTACTAGCTCGGTAGCTCGGCTACTCGTCTCGACTAAGCAGCTTGTCCGCACCTACTCAGCCCACCAGCTCGTTGCTAACTCTTAATAGCCACCCAACTCTTCGAATAAACTAATCAAGGTAAGTTTATGTTGGGGAAGACTTATATTTTATGATTTTCATCTATTATTGTGAAATAGATCAAGCTAAAGTATTCTAATTTGGGAGTTTTATGAAATTGGGATCGAGTAGGATTGAATGATAAATTAGAATGGGTCGAGTGCTGGTATTTGGTCCAGGCTGGCTCGGATGCATCCGGGTTGGCTGTGGTTGTCCGGGCTGGCTCGAGTGCAGCCGGGCTAGATCGGGCTAAACCATTTCTAAATCTTAAACCCTCAACCTAAACCCTAAACCCAAACTCTAAACCCTAAACCCTACAAAAATGGTCAAGTTGACCTGACTCGGTCATAACAGGTCAAACTCGGTCCAGGGTACTTCAAGCTGGACCTGGACTCGGATCGGGTAAGGCATGCTTGACTCGGTACCGAGTCAGGTCGAGTTCGAATCAAGTCTATTTCACTATCGGCTCGGGTCGGATCAACCCTGACTGGGGCCAACTTGACTCGATACCCAACTCTAATCACAAATATATTTTATGCAATAGTTTTAAAATGATATTTCGATCTTGAGGAATTAGTTTAGCTATTGAACTACCAACTTCCAACTTGATATTAGTCTGATGAAGCATTCATCCAATGATTCCCATTATGGATTTGGCAGAAAAAGAAAGAAAAAAAAAAAAAAAGCAAAGGAAAAAAAACTTGTATGATCCAATGATTACATTCAACTGAAGTTCTTTTGCCTGATGAATGTGAATCATTGCTCCATTTTCAGATGTATATATGTTGATTCACCACTAACAAGATGGTTAGAATTATCAAACCATGGTAGTCTTTGATGTAATGAATGGCACATTAGACTGTGCATACCAATAAGTGCAATTACAACTACCTCTCCATCTGGAAACATGGATTGATAGCCGCTTAAGAGGAATTCACTTCTTTTGTTGGAAGAAATATCAACAGAGGTTTGCAAGGAGGATTAGTACAGAATGGTGTCAGAAAGCACAGGTTTACTGGGCCCACACGAAAATAGATCCTTGTCCATTGCATGAAATCACACATTCCACATTAGTGTAGAGTATGTGCCACATCTGAGCCTTATGACAGCTAAGCCATAGTTCTTAGCTCTTGTGACTCAAAACAAGGCCGTTTCACTCAGGTGAGCAAAAAAATGTGCAAGAAAAATGAGTGGCCTAAACAATTTTAGAAGTTTTTTTTTTTTTCTTCTAAAGAAGAGAATTTATTAAAATAAGAGAGGTTGTACACTAGAAGTAATTTTAGAAGGTAATAAGACAGATTTATAGGTCAATAACATCCAAACTTCGTGCCTACACAATGGTGAGTTTGCATCTTATACCCTTGCATTGTATTGGCATGCGTGCATGCATGTAGATGGCAGGGCTCCAAATGAATTTGGGCATGGCATTTGCGAATCTTGGAAAGCAACCTGAGAAGTTCCCAGATTTTTAATCAGTTGATGAAATTATTTAGATATTGGATCTTAAAAATCAAGCCGTTCCACATTCAAGTAGGCCACCCTGCACAAAGCAATAGAGAATTGCTTGTTTTACAAAACACCTAACAGTGAGTGAAATGGCCCTGACTTTTAGTATAGAAAGATCTCAAAAGTTGTGACCATATGATAAAATCTTGGATCTCATCCTAATAAATTCCGGATGTCCCAACCATTAGTAAATGGAATTTTGATAGAATATTTTAGCGATTTACATTCTACAAAGAAATCAATGGTTTTGAGTCATCATTTAGCATGGCCAATCTAAAAATCCATGAATGTCGGGTGAAGTCATCTGATCATCGCTTCTAGCAGCCCTATTGGTCAACGAAAATTGACTAGCCTCACTAGTAATTCTTTTATTTATTTATTCCTTTTATTTTCTCAGGTCTGCTAGAAAATATCCATACATGTGCAATAGCATGCATTTGTGCTCTAGAAGTTGAATCAGATTCTAAACAGGTGTTCTAGGTATTCGCTCTTATATCAAGCTGTTTCGGGCTATATTGTTCATGGGTGATACTGATACATATGGTGTGATTTACCAGATTTAGACTACTTTAAATCTTGGTTTGGCATTATTTTTAATAGCATGCAATGGCAATGGTCAGATCAAAGGTTAGTTTACATTAGGATTTTGAATGGTCAGGATGGTCATATTCCAATTTTTGGTTTTTCTAGGACTGGTCTCAATGCTTTGCTACCTCTAATTTTCAATGACCCAATGTTTGATGGTGGGCCTTATCGTGGCTAGAGGATAACTATACATACAACTCAAAACGTTTCAAATTGTTGATTTTTCTAGGTCCAAGGCCAGCCTATAGCTAGTCTTAATTTTCAAAGGCCCAATCTTTTTTTTTTTTTTTTTTTTTTTTTTTTTTTTTAATTTTATGGTGAGCGGATTATCAACGGTACTCCCAAATTGAAATGTTTGACATTCTAGATAATTCGAAAGCTAAAGAGACTGGATATGTTCAAAGAAAGAGTTAAAGGTCATATTATTAGAGTGACCATAAGTTATTCCAAGTGAATCAACAGTCAAAACCAATTATGAACATCTGAACTAATGGCGAGAATAATAAGCCAAAGAAATAAAAAAATTGTGTCATTTATAGCCACTGCAAGAAGAAATATAGCCATTATTTTAGGAAATAGACTGACATGTCTGTGGAACTTTATAGATGATCGACATTAGTTATTCAACAGTTTGTGCATCTAAGAGCACTCAAGATACGAAGTGCATCAATGCGCCTTTGTCAACCTTAGGTTAAATGCCTCACTACGCCAAAATTGTGAATTTGCGATGGATCAAATCCGTCGTAAAATCAAAAAAGATGAATTTCATCCGTCGTTGTTTACTGTGTTTATTGTGACGGATAAAATCCATTGTAATTCTGCGATGGATAAGGTCCGTCGTAAAAAATAAAAAGCCCCAGTCGCCATTAAATATGGGTAACGCTCAGAAATTAGCGATGGATTTCGTCCGTCGCTAAAGTATCTGTAAATTTAGAAGGATTAGTCAAAATAGTTGGCTGCCTCAAAAACATGGATTTCAGTATCTCAAAAACATGAAATCAAAACTGTTTTTGAAATTCCCTTACAGGTGACAGAACCCAAAAAAGTAAGAAAAAGTACAAAATAGCAAACCAAAAAGCTGTGCGTACTAAAAATCTGCAAAGCAACTCATGATGAACAATTTGGCGAGGACATGAAGAAAAAATAGCTTAAAAGCCATACCTTCTTATGAACTGATATTTTCAACACCAGGTGTAAAGGTCATCTACATTTCAAGGTGACAATGAAGCACATAGCTAATCTCAAGCATGAACCATAGGACAGGAGTCTTTAAGCTAGCTAAGGAAAAATGAATTACTAAATCTTTCCTTCTACTTTTGGGTTAAAAGTTCAAACATTGTTCTTTTTAAAGGATACATAATTAATATTTTTTAGTCTTTTGTCCCAATTAACCACTTATCTGATGATGGTATTTCCTGTTATAAACTAGCATTATTGATTCAAAAGTTACAATGCTGTGTTTAATAATATGAACCTCTGGAGGAACAGGACTTACCGTGCCTCCACGTTGTTTACCTTACAGAGCATACATAGCCGAGATTAGGACCTTTCATCCATGGGCCTCTCCACTGTTGTCAAAATTGTTATCATATTACAAATCGTAAGAGGGGTTGAATTGTATCGAATCGCAAATCGTATTGTAAATCATAAGATATGAACCATTGCGTTTGTGTTATTGAAATCATTGAAAGGGTGACCTTAGGTGGTTGGGCAACAAGCTGAAATTATATACTTGGATAGTTGGTATCTGCATGACAGATTGTAAGCAAATGAATGGTCAAGGCAAACACCATTCCTTGTTTCCTATGATGTGGAAGTGGGTTTTATGTTTATGTGATTGAAACCGTTCAAAAGGTGGCTTTACTAGAAAGGTCATAGGCTGAAACTGAGTACTTGGATGGTCATATTTTCCTAATTGATATCTGCAAATGAATGGTTAAGACGAATCCTTGTTTCTTGATGGTGTATGAAGTAGAAATTCAAAAATTTTGTATGAAGGCTGTCATTTAAAATGGTCAGGGCTGAAATTTTTGTTTCAGTAAGATGGTGACTGAAAGGAGACCCCTGTGCAAAAATAGTTCTACTCATTAGGTGGGTCACATGTATGTTGAATATTGGCCATTCACCTTTCTGTACATTTCAAGTGGTGCTTGTGGATATAGAGCAATGCATTTTCAATGAACGGTAAAGGCAGGTGTCTTTTGACCACAAAAGTGAAACCGTAGCTTATGAGGTTTAATTTAAGGTACACTTCAGAAGGTTGGACGATGGTTTCTTTGTGGCAAATCAATATTCATGGTTGGGATTCTTGAATGGTTCCAGTCAGCCATGAGCATGGCTAGTCAATTAGGCTTGCTTTGATCCAAATTCATATCAGTTTTTCTTTTGTAAGAAAGTAACCTTTCACAGGGTCGAGTTCAAATGGATGAATTTGCAGTTGGCTGCTTCTGCAGTAAAGTTGAAGATTCGGAGTGGGAATCTGTTTCTGACTTTTTTATTCATTTTTATTCTGAGATGTAAATGCCTATTTATGAGCTCAAAACTTCCAACCATAAATGCTCAATCCAGAGGGGATTTTAACCTTCTGCAAATATTCATCAGCCCCTAATCTGTACTACTGAAACTAACCTGTAATAAAGGGAGCTGCCAAAGAAAATGCCCAATCCTGGAACAAGGTTATGATTGCCTTTTCCAGGTGCCATTGCTGCAGTGCATTGATTTGAGGTGTGTGTGTGTGTGGTTGTTTCTAAATGCTTTTTTTTTTTTTTCCAAAAATAGCTTCCTATTCTCTGTTAACATGACCAAACCAGCCATTTACACCATCTTAATGCCCCCGCTCAGGTTACAAGCTTTCACTAAGAAGCTCGGCAGAGATTTTTCAATCTTCTTCCCAGCAGGGAAGACGGTTGCAGTTGTTGGAGGTAGCGGGTCAGGGAATTGATGTATTCTATATCCATGTCGTCCATCTGTTTTCGTAGCTAGATCATTTTGGTTTTAAGCCCAAAACTGAAGAAGATACAAATCTCAGGTGGAATATACTATAGGAAACAATGGTGTTTAATGCCCTACTGCCCACCATAATATTTCCATAATGTTTATTTGCCATTGAATCTGTTGGTAAGGTCACATAAACCTTGATGAAGGGAAAAACAAATATCAGCTTGATCCAAAAAATTTGTGGCTTATTAATGGTCAATTGTCACTACTTCTTATGGTATGGCCTGCCTGAGAATTGGATATTTTTATGGCCTAAAATGATCCGGCAAAATGGATGAATGGTGTGGATGTAGAATGTATATACATCAAAGCACCCCATGGAAAGGACCGCACCTAGTCTACTCTCAGCCTAAATAGATGGCTAGCGGGCTGAGCAATACAGCACAGGACCAAGGTCTCCCTTTACCATTCAACTTTGGCAGCCAACAGGTTTTCCACATCTCAACCACACATGTGGCCATCTTGGATTACACGTAACTATATAATTGTGTTGAGGGAGTAGACTAGGTGTGGCCCTTATTGTGGGGCCATCTTGATGTAGTTAATTTATATCCATACTTCCATCCATTTTGCTAGATTATTTTTGGGCATGAGCATAAAAATAAAGAACATCCCATTCTCAAGTGGACCATGCTATAGAAAACAATGGTGATTGGCTATTAATGGGTCACAAAAGTTTATGATGAAGTTGATATTTGTTTTTCCCCTTCATTTAGGTTTGTGTGACCTTATCAACAGGTTGGATGGCAAACAAACATTACGGAAACATTACAATGGGCCGTGGGAAGCTTTTACTAGTAGGGGGTTCAATCACCGTTGTTTCCTATAAAATTGTCCACTTGAGACATGGACCTTCTTCATTTTTGGGCTCAAGCACTAAAATGATTTGGCAAAAATAATGGACGGCGTGGATATGGAATACATACACTGAGGTGGGCCCTATGGTAAGTGCGGCTGGTGTGAGTTTTGTGGATCCTATCATGATGTTTGAGTAAACTAGATCACTCACGCCTATTTGTTCATGCAGGAGTCTAGGACAATCCTTTTCAAATCTGGGAGCATTCAGCAAGGGTAAAACTGTCGGATACAAGTTGATGGAAGTAATAAAGTAGAAGCCCTCTATAATTCATGATCCCTCAGATGTGAAGTGTTTGTCCGAGGTTAATGGGAACATTGAATTCAAAGAGGTCACCTTTAGCTACCCATCACAGCCAGATGTCATTTTGTTTAACTGTTAAAGAACAGATTGTTTACATTTTCTATGATTTGTCAATTCAAAGAGTTGTTTTATTCATTTGATGATTTACAACAATTGCTAAAATTCACTTCATTTTTTTATCTGGACTGGATTCTCTCTATGAAAGCTTCCATTTTCTCATGAGTGTCGGCTATCATGATAATTGGTAATCCATACCAAAACGAAATATGATCTCTAGTGCAAATTTATATTACCATCTAATTTATTCGAAGGAGTCTTCACACCAAGATGAACCTAGTATTATCTACAACTGAATCTAGTATTATCTACTACATACTAGTAACATACAGCCAATATTATCTACTACATATTAGTATTACCCCCCCCCCCCCCCCCACACACACACACAAGTTAACAACATTTACAAAAAATGTAAGATATCCAACCAACTCTTAAGAATAATTTGCAACTTAATCTACTGGAAACCGTCAGGCAACGTAATGTCTTACGGCAGAGTGGGTTCTAAGAAGTTACAAGTTGATCATAACGACAGCATATAAATGAAGCGATAAAGATATAAATGATTCAAGATTAATTCAAGGTTTCGAGAACTTACATCCACCTCACTCTCACTGCCAAGTAGTCCTAATGAAAATGCATCCACACTACAAGAAGGGAAAAAAAAAAAAAAGAAAGAATTTGCGGCTGCACCGATACGGTTTAGTATGAATGGTTGCCTACGTACCCGATGTTCAGAAAATTAGGATCAAGCCACTACGTAGTTCTTAATATTTAAATCAGAACATTTTACGCATAAGAAGAGAAAAAATCAAAACAAATCATAATAGAAATATGTGTACCTTCTGTTACGCATAAGAAGATGAAAAGCTAAAACAAATCACAACATAAATCTCTATAGATTAATCAAGTAAAACTACTAAATAATTCAAGATAAAGATTTAGTCAAATAATATCTAAAATAACCTCAAACACAATCCACATGTCCTGACCAAATTTAAAAAGTATGTTCTTGACTTAAAGGATATAATGAATTGATTTTTAAAGGAACTGTGTAAGGGCATGGCATCATTATGTCTTCCTCTAAAATTTACACATGTGTGCATATTAGAAAATGCATGCTTGCCACCCACTTATTAGATTATAAGCGGAAGGCTAAATGCAAGCCAGAACGTGGATCCAGAGAAGATGTATCTCCTTGAATGGGTACAACATTTAAATTCTCCTACCAACATACATCAGAAATGAAAAGGCTGAAATTCAATTCTATCATTTTGGAAAACAGTACTACATCTCTTGAGAATCCAAAATTCTTTTGTAGTTAGAAAAATAAGCCAAAAAACACTTATTTACCCTATTGAACTAAATCATCACACCTGGATTCAATTGGACATTGAAAAGCCGCCTTTGCCCATTCTTGATGTGGGACCTTGTAATGTATGCCCATTCTGGTCTGTCCAATTTCTGTATTGGTATGCAAGTTGGTTGAACCCCAATGCTATGTGGCATGTCCATTCTCGCACGTGGGTCCTACCATGGATAGTTCAAGTAGCAAGCTTCACACTGTTGGATGTAAGGCCTCACCTATAGCTAGTCGAAATGGAGCTGGTTGGGCCATGGGGGCTACCATGGTGTCCAACCAGTCTAACAAGGGTTGCACCATAATGAAAATGGGATGCCCCAAAAATCATGGTAATCTGACCATTAAGTGGTCCACTGAATTTCAATGTTTTGTGTGTGGTCCTCCATTGTATTCTATCATGTGCCAGACATGATGATTAGACCCTCTTGACTTTTGGGCCCTCCTATTTTCATGATGGGGCAACCCTGTTTGATGGATCGGTTGACATACATGCACCCTGGTGGACCCTACACGTAGCTGGTTGCACCTAGTTGCATGTGGGACATTCTTCCATTGGATGATATAATTCCTGTATGTAGCTATGTGGTGCACGATACTGAACAGCTCAGATGGAATCATTACATGAGCAATGCATGGCACTTCACTTTGCAAGAACAATACTAGGGCAGATTGTGATGGATGATATGCAGGCACTTGAAAATTACTTAAAGATGGTATATTGTTCCATAAGAGTAATTCAAATTAAACAGTCTAAATCATCTCTACAAGTTTATATGTATCATGATCAAACTTATTTGATCATCCGCCTATCAGATTTGTTGGACATATATTAGACAGTTAAAAGTGAAAGGTATCCAGCAGTCTTATTTTCAGCTGTTAGGATTATTCAACCAATCTGGTTTTTAGACTGATTTAACTGGTTTATTTTGAGATAATATATGCCATATACTCCATTCCTGTGTATCAAGTGTCACACACAGCCATAGTATAAAATAGAATCTAAGGGAAAAAAGGGTCTATCTTTTATTTTTCTAAAGCAAAGAAGATATAAAACCTTCTAATAGAATCTGCAAGAAGGCGGAAGCACACCAAGTGGTAGTTCATATCTTCAGCTTTCTTGTAAACTACAAAAAAAGATGCAACCTTTAGCACAACATGCAAGCGACGAGAGCAAGTAGCATTTATTGCTACTGTGTCTCAAACGAATTCAGAATTCAATGATACAAGCAGAAAAAATTTTAGTTATAAAAGGGTGCTTCATGATGGTTCTCGTTTGCAATCTACAATGGATTAAGTATGAAATGGACCAAAATTTCCAAGGTGGTGGCTTTTTTAAAAAAATCTGCCAGTAGATTAAGCTGAACCCAATGATGATGATGATGATGATCATCTGTTTTAGATCCATCAGTGGATTAAACTAAACCTGGTGATGATGATGAAATGGAAAGCCATAAGTTCTAATGAAGACTGTTGGCAAAACAGAAGTAACAATGAATGCAGGAAGAAAAGCTCATGAGTTTTCTTGTGTGCAACTGTAATTCTCTTGGATATGCAACCCACCACATGAAACAGTAACTCTGCCCCAACTTATACATCAGGTACTAACTATGCCCCAACCAAAAGTCTGACCTAAAGAAAACTAATGTGAAAGAGTTAAAATACCAGGAGGAAAAGAAGCTTAACAAGATTCCTGTGTCGTAGTTTAACAATTAATGCAACCCTCTTGAATTCTTCCAAACCTTGTCCAGAGTTGCGAGAGAGCCTCTTTACAGCTATTGCTAGTCCATCTGAAAGCCAACCCTGCAATGATAGCATTGTTAAGATCATCACCGATCAACAGGGTTGCAGAATGTACAGGCCATTTATATTTGGGCCATATTCCAAATGAGAGGTCAAAATCTGAGTTTTGGAGCTTTGATTTCCTCTGCCAAATTGAGAGACCCCAAAATCTGAGGAACAAGAAAGCCAAAAGTTAGAAATATGGTCCACTAAAATGGATCTGCAAGCAACATCAGTTGGAAACTTGATGCCCAGGTGGAGATTTAAAGATAATGGCAAATCGGACCTCATCGACATAAAAATCTGGTGATGATGATGAATTTTAGACAATGGCTAAAAGACATTGTCACCTTTTCTGGTGATGATGATAAATTTTAGAAACACATTGCATATGAATTTTACAAATTGGCCTTTTCAAGGCTGCATCTAAGTCTGGCTCCTCTTTGTAATTGAAAGCTTCATCAAAGCCTACCTATTTCTTCATAAGATCAACCTGAAATATATTAAATAACTCTAAAATACAAGAAGTCCTTCCTGATAGAAGTATTGTAGAGTGTCTGATAACATGTCTAACATGGCAATTTTTCTATGTCATTTACATATGGTCCACAATTTATGACGCATCTTTCCATTTTTCAGATTAATAATAAAATTTATGTCGCTGTTCAAAGAAAGAACTTTGCTGATGTCATATGCATGTGCAGTAAAGCTCATGTACACTCTATGCATGTGCCAGCATGGAATGATTGGTCAGAGATCCAATACATCCATCATAATGGCACCATTATATTGATGCCCTATCACAAGAATCAGGATGATCCCCTCATCAGGTGGGCCCCAGTTTGCAAAACAAAGGTAAGGCTCTGAAAAACTTGGCTCAAGTTTTCTAACCCCTCCCAACTGTTTCTCTTTGGGAAAAGATGTACAAGGCCAGGCTAACCTGATGGATGGATTACGTCAGGCACCTATGTGCCTTGCTGAGACAAGCGTGGGGTGTATACGAGCTTTATTGCACACGCGTGGGGTGTATACAAAATGGGGAGCCAAATTTTTTAAAAATCAAAATTAAAATTAAAAGAATAGAAGGAAAATAAAAGAAAATGCACTCTAACTTTATCTGCACTCTAACTTTATCTGATAGCCTACTGCATAAACTGCTAATATAGCATGGTTTTCATTCCCATTTATGATTCAAGATGACTTCAATTCATTCCATCTGCTATGAATTCTGCATGGTAACCATATTTCCTTACTAAATAGATCATTGCATGAGCCCTGCTAAAATCTGAGCCGTTCAATAGATTTCCTTACAGGAATTGTATTTTTGAAGGAACACGTGTGCAAGATCTGAACTGTTCAGTTAGATGGGTGCCACTGCGTATGTGCTGTGGCAGGAAAATGAGGCGAGACGAGGTGATCAGTGGGCTAGCTATACTTGTACACTGAATGTGGACCAATGGTCAATTCTTTCCAATCATCCATCTCTCCAGAGTTTCAGATCCATGTGGTCTACCCAATGACCCAATTGACCTGTTTTTGGGGCCACGGGACATAAGTGATGGCGCCCACTTGATGAATGCCCAGATCATGCAAACACATGAAACATTCACCTGTTTAGGGGGGAAGTAGGATTCAAGACCCTGCTTCCAAGAGTAGCATTCTCTCTGTTGCATTGCATTTCTTGCGATTCTTGCATAGTAGTTGCTTCAATTTGATTTGTTGGCAGATTCATAGGAGTTTTTTCACGTCAAGGGCTGCTATCCCAGATGCTTGAAGATAGAAAACAGTAAAACAAAAAGCCCCAACTTATGGTATATGGTTTTGAGAATCTGGAAACTAATTGCAGTGGAGTTTTTATTTTTCCAGCCTTCTCGAATGGCATAAAAAGAAGAACAAAAATCAATATCGAATTTGCATCATTAGGACTCCACAAATTACTAAATCCCCGATTCGGGGTCCACATTCAAATCTGTAAGCCCTAAAATCCCCAAATCCCTAAATGAGGGTATACATCGAATCAAGAATCCACAAATTGCTAAATCCCTAAATCGGTATTGAGATTGAGAGAGAGAGAGAGAGAGAGAGAGAGAGAGAGAGATACTGTGAGACCTGTATCCTAGACCGTACTGTTCCGTCGACTCTTGCGATCCTCCCGGTCGAATTCTGGCAAACTGCGACCGATAATCGACGTTTGTGCGCGACCCTAAGTCGTTTCATATAAATTTGAGTCGGCTTAATCTGAGACTTATAACATTGCAACCGACCGTCGCCGCGGTTCCAACACCATGTCTTACATACCGATCCGATACCCTAGCAGGGAGATGTGGGTCAGCATTTATTTCGAAGAAAATGCCGCGCATTTGCAATCTCAAGGAAATCTTTACAACATGTCCCATCAATCAATCAATCACCTCATGTCAAGTACAAGAGCACCAATACTTTCTTTCTCCATAAGTTAAGCAACCACCAAGTGATCAACCCATCTCTATCCTCACATCCATCACTCACCTCACATCCATCACCCATCACTCTCTCTCTCTCTCTCAACATACATTTCCCAAGCAAGAGAAGAGGCTCACGTCCAAGCTCTTCCACGAGAGAAAAATGAGTATGTGTGGCCCACTTCCTCTCCCAGAATCTTTCATCCTAGCCATTCATTTCTCATCTTCCACCATCAAAGTAAGACAGAAGGAGATCGGCTTTCCATCGAACCAAGAAGATCGAACGGTAGGTGCTTATTAGGCTAGATTTTCATGTTTTGATGATGGGCCAAGTGAGGCCTACCAATTGATCATATGGATCTCATTTGGACCCTTGATGTGGCCGATGGCCCACCTTGATTTTTATTATCATTCCATGATGGGCCCATTCTCCATGGACCCCATCATGATGTTTACTTTCCTAAGATCTAAAGAGGTCATCTAGACCGTCTATTTTGAGGTGGAGAAGGAATCTCCACTGTTGATCTTTGATTTGGTGGGCCTACATGTATTGAGACCCACTAAATGTATGATTGAATGCGAGGGAGGGCTCATAGTGGAGGAGCCCTCCATCACACGTGCCCCACTCTCTCTTTCTCTCCCTCTCCCTCCCTTTTTCATTTGTTTTGTGTACGATGATGTGGCTGTGTGGCCCACTCGGATGGACCCCACCTTGATGTGTGTCTCACCCATGCCATCCAACCCTTTCTTTTGGTGGCCCACGTCCATAGGTGGGGCCCACCTCAAATGTATGTATTATGCCCAAACTGGACGCTGGAAATTGATGGAAAACCAAAAATATTAGCCTTGGTTCAAGGCTATTTGGGTGAGCCACTTGGATAGGCCCCACATGGATGTATGGATTCAATCCACGCCGTCCATCTTATTTACCAACTCATTTTAGGCGTTGAGCCGAAAAATAAGGCTGATCCAATTTTCTGGCAGGCCATACCTTTGAAAACAGTGATTTTCACCATTTAAATTCACCTTAATTTTTCTACATGCCGAAAGATGCCCAATATTGGGCTTGATGGATGGGTTATGGACTGTAGAATCCATTGGCTGGGGTAGATTCACTTGATGCGGGTCCCACGTATGAAAAACCGTGAGATTATTGTTTTTTTTTTTTTTTAAGAAAGAGCAGCGCTTGCTGTTGCTGCTAACTCGTCAGAGCGCTGGGACGGTCCTTGGCCGACCATGGGTCCCCAAACGTGGGCCCCACCATGATGTGTGTGGACATCAGTACCGTGCATTTTGTGGCCCCTTTAGGGCAGCAGGTCCCCTCCAAAAATCAGCCGTATATGAAACTTGGGTGGCCCATGTCACAGGGAGCAGTGGGATTGAACGGTTGCCACTGAAATTCTTTTGTGTGTCACAGAAGTTTTAGATTAATATGAAATTTGTTCTTCCTTTTGATCCATACCTTATCAACAGTTTGGATGGCAAATAAACATTATGGTGGGCCCCACGTGGGACCCACTGATGTATGTGTTTTATTTACACTGTCCTCGGCTGTGGACGGTGGAACCCACCATGGTGTATGTGTTTTATACATGCTGGACGGTCAATGGACCCCACCCTTGATGCAGGGGTTAAATCTAAACCGCCCGTCCATTTCATTTGGTGGGTCACATGTGTGGTGTGGACCCACCGTGAGGTATGTGTTTCATCTATGCTGTCCATTCCTATGTATGGCCCACGTGATGCATTTGTTTTATCTTTATCATCCACCAGTTAGACGGTGGGGTCCATCACAATGCATACTGTCCAGCCATTTTTGAAATATCATTTTATGGCATGAGGTTAAGAATGAGTTAGATCTAAAGTTCAAGTGGACCCCACCATCAATGTGGACAGTGACCTCCACCATTCAAACTTCTTAGGAGCCACGGTAGCTTCCAATTAAGCTTATATTTTGTTTTCGCTTCATCTAGCTCTATGTTAACTTATGAATTGGTTGGATCTCAAACACATCACGACGGGCCACTCCGTGATATAACCATCTGTAAGGTCCACCTTGATGTGCATGAGGCCCATTGTCGAGGCCCACTTTGATATACATGTGACTCATCATGATGCATCTTTGAACCATGAGCGGGGCCCACCTGTTGCGTGTTTTGAGGCCCAGGTGCAGGGCCCACCTGTTTTGTATTTGAGGCCATGTGATGAGGCCCATTGTGATGTATTAGGGCCCATGGGTTGAGGCCCATTGTGATATATTCCCGGCCCATACGACGAGGCCCATTGTAATGTATTTCTGACCCATTTGGTAAGGCCCATTGTGATGTATTCAAGGTCCATTATTGAGGCCCACCTTGATGTGTGAGGCCTGTTGTTGAGGCCTACCTTGATTATATGAAGCCCATTTGATGTATCTAAGGCCCATGGGTCGAGGCCCAACAGGATGTCCTTAGGGTCCATTGCAATGTGTGATTCCATCAGGGTTTGTGTAATGATGTTTTATGGCGGGCCATGCCTTAGGAGCAATGTTGGTTTGACGTCCACATTGTAAGAATAATGTTGGTTAAATGTCTGTATTATAACTCTCCCTAGGGCCCATTAATAGGCCCGTACTTGTTGTGTGTAGGCCATCTAGGCCCATCTTCATTGTAAGGACAGTTCATTACTTTATAACATGCTTAGTATAGCGCCATGATTCATGCCCATACGCATCATATGTATGCTTGATATGAGGAATGTTTGATCATAGCATAAGCCATTGGGCTGAGACATTTACGGGACTCCTAATGAGACGGAGCACCCCACATGAGCACATGGTACGCGCGAGATTGCTACATGATTGTACGGTATGACTCATGTACCTCGCATATGTGTGACTTGATCATTGTACACCCTAGCAACATCAGGGCCGTAGCCTCCACAGGCACATCATAGATGGCTAAATAGGACACCGAAAATACTTGGTTCTAGCATTGCGGGTACTTAAGATTTCCTTGGGTGAAAAACTCAGAATCTCCGAGGCCAGGAGGTGCCCCAACGTCTAAACTGAGTGGAACATGAGCTCCCGAGTGCCGAATAACAGTAGGCCGCGTCTCCCACTGTGTTATGGTTGGTTGGGAGGGGGTGTGGCCTTATCCGCTCGAGTGAGAGGGTTATAAGCTAGGCTGAGTATGACCAGCTCGTAAATGGGTCCGCTATCGACGAGCCGGGTAGGTATTGGCAGACTACTGGTTAAGCGGATAGTGAGGTCTATTCTGCTCGCTAGGCTGTGCAGCTAGGGAGGAAGCAGTCGGTGTCGAGTGTAATAGACCCGGTGATTTCTCCAAAGACCAACCGTACTGATATGTGGACTTATTGAGTAGGAATTGCATATTCATTCATTTATTCATTCACCATCTACTCGGGTTGGTAGTGCATAACTATTTATTATGTGTATCTTCGCATGGGCAGGATTTCGGTTGGGCGCACGACTAACCTGAGATTAGGAGTTTACCACATCGAGTCGAACTATCCAAATTTAGGTATGAGACTGGTTTGTATAGAAGTCCCTTGTCGTGGACCCTATAGCCTATGATACTACGTATTATCATCTCGACTTTACATTACAACATGGTCATTTCATTTGCACCACATATTACATTGCATCTGCAGTACTTAGCATTTTTGGTTACTATGTTTTTGCACTTATATGGCCTAGATAAGGTTGATGGTATTCGTGGCTCATCAGGATTTGCATATTGCATTGCATCCTCAACATCTGTTATTGTCTTATTATGTTTTGCATCGCATAGCCTTGGTACGGCTGATAGCACTCATGGACTTACCAGTATATTTCCGCCTACTCTGATATCGTATGATTTTGTCAGTATTTCCACTTATTCCAATGATGTATGATTTATGGATTTTATGGTATACTTAGCACTTATCTTGTGCACACACTTTCACCACCCTCTAAGCTTTTGTAAGCTTATGCATTATAGATGCGTGCAAGTGGCGTTAGGTTGCGGCTGCATTGAGCTTGGAGCGTGCAGCTGTCCTTTGGAGCTTTGATTTTGATATATATATTTTTCGTTCAGCATTGTATGCAAATGATTATATTAGTGGATATGTGATGATGATGTTGCCTTTATGATTTTGTTATGCTTATGGTTATGCTCCATTACAAAAAAAAAAAAATTCATTCTGAAAATCCTCCTTGTAGGATCCCAGGATCGGAATCTGGCATATGAACGCTGGGAGCCGAGAATGGGGTACTACGGAGGTTGTCGATGCCGGATTCGGCAATTGAAAATTTTGTGAGCCCGGTTTTCGAGTTTGGGGCATGACAGATACCTCACGGTGGTGGATGAGCTAGCCTTCAACCGAGCTTCAGAGAGAGAGAGAGAGAGAGAGAGAGAGAGAGAGAGAGAGAGGCGTGGGTGGGTAGGGCGTTCAAGCAACGGTGATTAGATCTGTGGTGGGAGAGAAAGAGAGACGAAGAGAGAGAGAGAGAGGGTGCGAGAGAGACAAAGAAAGAGAGAGAGGAGAGGGTGCGAGCGAGAGGAGGGGGCCTGCGAGAGACAGCCCGCAGATTAGGGCATGTCTGTGGACGCAGATTAGATATTGACATCACCAAGTTTTGAGGGCCCTACTATGATGTATGTGTTATATCTACACCGTCCATCCATTTTTAGATATCATTTTAGGATATGAACAAAAGAATGAGGCAAAATAAAAATCAGTAGTGGAACCCCCCCCCCCCCCCCCAAAAGAAAACAAAGTGGGGAGAGTAATTCCCACCGTTGAAACCATCCTAAGGCCCATCATAATGTTTATTTAAAATCCAACCTGTTCAAAAGTTAAAAAAGACATGAAATAAGGGAAAACACAAATATCAGCTTGATCTAAAACTTCCGTGGCCTTTAGAAGTTTTTAATGGTGGGCGTCATTGTCCCACTGTTTTCTTTGCTGGGGCCCACTGGAGCTTTCGATTTAACTCGTTCTTTGGATATTGCCCTAAAATGATCTCTCCAAATGGATGGAAGGTGTGGATATAAAACATACATCATGGTGGGGCCCATGAAACTTGCTGATGTCACTTCAGTAGCTAGTCTCCCTACTCCCCTGACACTAGCCCCGTGTCTGGTGGTCGGTGCTCCGTGGGCCCCACCATAATGTATGTATTTCATCCATTATGTTCATCCATTTTAAAAGATCATTTTAGGGATTTATTCAAAAAATGAGAGGTATATAAATCTCAGGTGGACCACACCACATGAAAACAATAGTGATTGGATATCCATCATTAATATCCTCCTGAGGCCCACTGTACTATTTATTTGACATCCAATCTATTTATTAGGTCATACGGGCCTAGATGAAGGGGAAAAACAAAAATCATCTCGATCCAAAACTTTTATGGCCCCCAAAATGTTTTTAATGGTTTACGCTCATTCAACACTATTTCTTATATTGTGGTCCATTTCAGATTGGGATATACCTCATTTTTTGTCTCATGCTGTAAGATGATTTTTAAAAATAGATGGATGGCATAGATGAAACACATACATCATGGTGGGGCCCACAGAGCACCGACCACCAGCCATTGGCTCGTGTAAGGAGTAGCCAATCCGTTTCCTTATTTGTGGTGTGGTCCATTTAATCTTTGGATATGATTCATTTTTTGGATAATTCTCTAAAATGATCTTGAAAAATGGATGAACGGTGTGGGTTGATCCCAAATTTTCGGTAAATCCAAAACTCAAGTGGACTATGCCACACGAAACAATGTGGAATAATGATTTCCACCGTTGATACCTTCCTTGGGCCCATGGTAATGTTTATTTGCCGTTCAACCTGTTCATAATATCAAAAAGATATGAATGAAGAGAAGACACAAACATTAGCTTGATCCAAAACTTCTATGGCCTCCAAGAATTTTTCAATGGTAGAGGTTCAATCACACTATTTCCTGTGGTGTGGTCCACTTGAGCTTTGGATATGCTTCCTTTTTGTTGTTTGGACCTCTAATTATCTGTTAACATGGATGAACGAATTGGATAAAATAAATAAATAACAGTAGACCCCACAGAGTTTACTCGGGTAAGGGTAATGAATAACTCACCTAAATGTAGTGGAGACAGGTTTCTTTAAAGCATTCATAATCATATATTGGGCCTGCTTAAATGTGATACACATATCCAACCCATTCATTATGTGTCCCACTTGGATGAGGGGTCAGACCAAGTTTCGGCTGCATCCAAAACTCATGTGGGCCCCACCAAGTGCTTCTATATTTTTTAGGATGTCTTCACATAGTTTTAGATGGTATAGCCCACCTGAGTTTCGTATACGGATGATTTTTGAGATATCTCATAACTTAAAGGGGACACATCAAATGCACGGTGTTGATGTTTGACACGCATCATGATGGGACCCACAAAACTTGCATCAATTCTTAAGTTCTCAGAGGTCAATAAGTTGGGTCACAATTTTGATCAGAATATTTGGCCCATTTTACATGTCTGGTCCATTCACTCTATTTTACTGATCAATACCCTCAACT
Organism: Magnolia changhungtana; assembly: GCA_030180095.1. Taxonomy (NCBI): domain Eukaryota; kingdom Viridiplantae; phylum Streptophyta; class Magnoliopsida; order Magnoliales; family Magnoliaceae; genus Magnolia; species Magnolia changhungtana. Next base: position 6,217,564 of record JASAUF010000375.1, read on the forward strand.
TGACTAGTTACTCAATCCAATTAGGATACATATGAGAAAGATATTAGGCATACAAGATTGATCAACAATTTAAGCGAAGTTTGATTTAAACATCTGAAGTTATTTACTCTTCAATTTGGAGTGATTAAATTGTCCAAAAACGGTTAAAGGTTCAATTAGTGGATGTGCCTAATAATTTAGTAAAGAATATATGTTTTTCCACAGATAAATTTCAATTTCCATTTAAAAATAACATTTTTTTTTGAAAATGTATATTTTTTTTACTCTTAATTTTTCTTTGAAAACTTTTAATAAAATATAATTTTTATTATAAAATATTTCAAAAAAAAATAAAATGCAAATTCTGAATTTTTATTTTCAAAATCTCAAAAAATTTGTCAAAATTTAATATTTTTTCTCAAAAAATTCAAAATGCCGATTTTTTTTTCTTCAAAAGCATCATTTTGTTTTCAACTTTTTAATTTTCTTTTTTAAAATGATATAAAAATATATATATATATATATATATATATATATATATATATATATATATATATATATATATATATATATATATATATATTCAAAATTCCAAAGTGTTTTTATAAATAACTTTTTCTTTTAATTTCAAATTTTGAACATTTTCAATTATTTTTCAAAGCCACAAAAATTTTCAAATTCTTTGTTCTTTTCATTTTAAAATGTTTGTTTTTTGTTTAAGTATTGATTTTTTAATATCATTTTATTTTAAAATTTTCAATTCTTTTGAACTTCTCCAATTTTTTTGTAAAGCATTATACCATTGAAATTCTATTAAAAAACAATTCTTAGACTACAAAAAAACAATTTTCCACCATATTCTAAAAAAAAATGAAAAAAATTAATCTTTCGTCAAAAGTTCCTTTAGGACGGACCATAAGCCATCCAAAAGCAACTAAAAACCATCGCGAATTGCTATTTTGGGCGGGAATTTGCAACTGATCATATTCCATCGCAAAATCCAAAGTTGTGACTAATTTAGTCTGTCGCTAATTTACGACGGACCACAATCCGTCGTAAATTAGATTTTAGCAACAGATTTTGGTCCGTCGCGAAATTCCGCGACTTGGAACTACGGATTTTCGAGAAAGACGGGATTGACGACGGCGCTTTTCCTTTAACGATTGATTAAATCCATCATTAAACCAAGCGATCCGTCACAAATTCACGATTTTGGCATATTGCCTATTTGAATCCCGAATTTTCGCAGCCAGATTTTATACTCGTTCCCGAGAAAACCGGGTGTTAATAATTGAATGAATTAGATGATTTAAAAATTGCACCATAGTTTTTTTAAACATTTAAATCACATCTAATTACATTTATGAAGGTAACCATTCAGAAGAATAAAATCAACTGTATTTATTATTTCATTAGAGTAAAAGAATTCAACAAATTATCAAACTCTCTCTCAATGGAAGTTTGTTACATTATCGAGTTCACATCAGAAATATAGATAAAATTAAGTTGTAAAACTATCTTCTTATTCATTCAGTGAAATCTTCCATATAGGGATGATTCTCTGGGTCTTCAATCTCTAAATCACCTACATCATTTTTACGGTTGGAGATGGTCAACTCCCTACTCATAGTGATGGTTATCCTTTAAGATTAGCAACAGTTCAAGAGATTCATAAAAGCACTATAAGGGTTCTGATACGTCTCATACTCCACCACTACAAGAGGCATCAGTATGTGCAACAAATATATATATATATATATATATATATATATATATATATATAAATGCATGCCTAGCAAAGTGTGTGCGACTCATCATATATAGTAATCAACACAATATGGAATACACTTTTTAGGAAACCCGAATCGCCCCACATCCCATAACTACGAAGATATGCCGATGTGTCCAATGTTGACATGGATTTATACAAACATCTCAAGACTACAATAACGCAATCGAGGAATTTACGTGGCATGATGTGTTTATGGAGCGACTATTTATGACATCCAATCCCAAGAAGTGATGTAACATGCATGGCGATTTACTTACATCAATTGTGTTCCATGCCAACCAACCCACGGAAGTACATGACGACCAAAAGGGTTGCAACCCGTAACGCATTACGTCCATGATAAATATTTGAATCACTAGTTGTGATACTTCTAACACATCACTTGTATCGATAGAAAAATAAATTGAATCATATGAGTTTTAATATTCCAAGACACATGCCCAAGCCATAAAGGGAGGTAGCATAATGCTAACATAATAAAGGAGAAAAGTAGCAATAAGTTAACTCAACAAAAGAGTAGAGTAGCAAGGACTAATTCAACAAAGGAGAAGAGTAGCAATGGCTAACTCAACAAAGAGTAGCAAGGGTTAACTAAACAAAATTGGTAAAGGCAGGGACAAGGCTTGATTCCATCGCCCCTCTTAAATTAATAAAGATCACGCATAATTAGGTTCATACCTCAATCATAATTTCCGAAGGATAAATAATTGATGGTGGTAAATCAAACAATTATAGGGAGAGAATCACAGTAACATGAAAGTATTTAAAACGCAAGATAAATTAAATCAATTTAAATCAAGGTAAGCTTAAAGGAATCACTTACCTTAGCCTTATATCTAAACCTTATGTAAATATCCATGTAGGAAAGCTTCTACATGAAAAGCTTATACATGAATCACGACATCGCTTGAGCAAGAGAGAGACACTATACATATGGAAAAGGAAGATGACGTCCAGGCTTCTCATTCTCATTCTCTTTCTCGGTCTCTTTCTTTATCTTTCTTTTTTTTTTTTTTTTTTTTTTTTTTTTTTAATCTTTATCTTTATCTTTATCTTTATCTTTGGGCTTTGGAGATTGGCGTGTGAGTGGAGAGGGGAATGCACACCCCTTTTAAAAGGAGTGGGCGTGTGAGAGGGGTGTGTTTCACATCTCGCTTGGATTTGGTTTCTCAAAATTTTCTTTTTCTGGCGATCTTTCTTTAAATCTAATTCATCTATTGTGTCAAGGTTATTGAATAGAGCCAAAGTATATGATTTTCTTGGTAATCCAAAATTTAGATTGGCCTATCTTGAAAATTCTCTTAACGGGTGCCAAAACGAACATGATCTCAATTAACAGTCCACACTTAATGATCAGGGTCCAATTTTGAGGAAACTGTGTAGTCAGGATAGGCAAGTAGTTGGATAAATTTTTGTGGTTGATCGATGGTGGAAAAAAATTAAATCTAAAATTTCATCTTTTGTACCAAAATGAAGGAATTGGCTTCAACCTTCAACGGTGTAGAATCATAAATCAGAGCCTAAATTTTGTATAACCTCGTAGTCATATGAGACCAGAGTATAGTACAAATTTGAGTTGCGATGGACTGAAGGAAGTTGTTAAATCGGAAGATCCAAATTTATAAAGAGTTCGTAGGCCCAATGATAACTTCGCGGCTAAGGAAAAGCCTACAAAAGTGGAGTCTTCATATTTCACACTTGGTCCATATTATGGGCAATCGAAGTCATTCATATGAAGGGAAATATCCTACTATGACTATCCACGAGGTTTCTTCGCTCGATGGACACCAAAATAAATGGTTAAGGGGTTGATTTGTTAATTGGTTCACTTTTATAATTATCTAAGGGCTGAAATTTGACATATATGGTTAATTTATGATACATAAGCATGGTATAAAATTTCACATCAAACGGATCGTGGGAACCACATGATCTAGAATTCAAAGGTCTAGGTTAATGACATTTTTATAATTATTGCTGATATGAGATTTTTGAAAAATCTAATATTTCTACATGGTTATAGGCATGTTTCTAAGTAATTCTTACAAAAGAACTTATGTCTAAATCATTATGAATAAAAAATTAGTCACCAAATTAACTAAAGGAATGTACATATATCAGCCAACATAATAGATGTTCAGATGACATGTTAAAAATATAAAAACTTGATGGTTAGTACTTTGATCATATACATGAGTGGGTGTACAGTCAATTTTGTAAACGGATGATGACAAGTGGGTTTGTGGAGTGATCAAGAGGCAGAACATGTATAACGTTAGATTCAAGTGACTTATTCACATGTGTCAGTTTTTCAGATTGTAGTTTTGATGGTGGGTTAAACATATCATAAGTGGTGAAAAAGATGAACGGATCAAAATCTAAATTTGATATGTGTATGAGCGGATGCAGATATCAAGTAGTTGGTTTACTATGATCGGGTGGTCCAAACTCAAAGTAGACGATTGGTTATAATGGACAAGTGGGAATACTTAGAAATGTGATGATCTTGTTTTAAAATCAACTGTCGGATGACTTAATTTATGGATGAAGATTATTGTAAGACCCGACCCTAGTTCCCATGTATGTATGTGTGTGTGAGTATGCATCTTATTCATCATGGTCTCGCGGTCCTACCGGTCGAATTCCGGCGACCCGTGACCCTCAGATTGTGTTTGTGGTCACCTTGAGTTTAGTCATGTAGACCTGACTCGGATCGACCCAAGACTTATGCCATCTCGTTCGTATCGTCGTTGCGGTTCCAACGACACGTCTTGTGCGTCAATCTAACCTATGGATTAAAAGTTATGAGCATTTCATCATGTGGCTCACTTTTTGTACAAATGCTGTGGACCACCTCCATAGCACAATTTCCCATGCACACCACATACACACACTACACTATTGCATGGAATTGACACTACCCACCTAGACACCACCCAAACCTAGCTTAAGTATAGCAACATTGTTATTGTCACCATAGGCTATCATTTGCTTTCTTACAACATAATCATTTGTTCCCTACAAATCCTCTCTCTCTCTCTCTCTCTCTCTCTCTCTCTCTCTCTCCCTTTTCTCATTTTCTCTTCCGTTTAAAAAAAATAATTTCAGCAACTTCCCTTCCATCTCCCTCTCTTCTCCAATCCCATTTCCCCTTTAATCCTCTAAATCTAACCATTTAAATCCAATCTCATCCATTGATATGAATCTCTTGGTGCACTAGGAGATAGGAGGTCTAAGTTTGGAGCAATCTAAAGTGGGTGTACTCCTAGGACTTAGGATTTCTATTTTCATATTCTTAGATCTCTTTTTTTTGGGAAGTGTAAGACCCACCAATCCATGGTGGAGATCCTACATCATCCCTTAGTTGGGGTCAAATGGCCTATTTGATGCATGCATGTCCATGCATGGGGTTTCCTCACTATAAGCCCCCATCATGAAGTATTACTTGGATTTCATATCATGATAGGTCATCTAGACCCTAGAATCATGGTTGGGATGGCATCCCAACCATTGATCTTGAATCTAGAACATGCATATGGTGGATCTTTGTTGTAATATATGAATAGAATGAATGTATGGTGTGATTGATGAAGGGGAGGGCCTCAATGTGGCGGAGCCCCTCCTCTTGTGGCCGATTCTTTATTTTTTTTCTTTATGATAGAATTCTGATCTTGCATGTGTGGCCCACCTTGTAGGCCAACAAAAATCCAGACCAACTATGGAGCTTGGACGCCTATAGTGGTCCATCCTTAGACATGTGGCCCCAAAATCCATCTAAATCGGACACATACAAGGGGTATTTGATGATGAGGAAGGTCTGGACATTTGTGGGGCCCACTGGGGTGGTCCACCACACAAATTCCTGGGGTTAAATCCCATGGAAAACCATGTTTATATTTTAATCATTTCTATTACATGTTGCTGTCCAAATCTGCATGGACAGATTTTTGGGCCACCTTGGGGCCTGATTTATGGGTCTTTGGTGGGAATAATGAAACAAAATAATATGTGATTCTTGTAGCCTTATGACCCACTTACAACCATACCAAATTTTAGCCCCATCTGACCTTCATTGGGGTCCCAAAGGTGTGGTCCAAGTGAGGTGGACAGTCTGGATTTTCTGCACTGTTACACCAACATTCTACCCTGGATAAGTTGGAATTTTGAAATTTATTAAAATACTTTTGGGTATCTAAAAATTATGAAAATTTACAGAGAGGTGGTCAACTCATGTGAGGACCAACCTACAAAATTTTGGGGCCAATAGACACCTGTACATACCATGGTGGTGGCGGGACCGGTCCATTACAATATGGTGTCCAGATCAGTCCGATTTTCAGGATAGATTGATTTCTTTAAATAAATTAAAATATTTTTAAATATTCAAAAATTTTAAAATATTTTGGAGTTATTTTTAACTCATGGTGGGACCTACTTACCAAGTTTCAGAGCCAATGGACCTCTGTGAATACTGTGACGAGGGCCGGACTAGCCCACCACATTGGGATGTCCAGGTCTGTCCGATTTTTGCATAGACTATTTTGTTTAGATTAATTAAAATACTTAGGAATATCCAAAAATTCTGAAATTTTGTGGGAGTGTGTCCCACTTATGTAAGTATCACTCTATAAAATTTCATCCCCAACTGACCCCATTTGGGCATTCAAAAGAATAGACCAAGATGCCTTGATAAAAATTATAATTCAAAAATGTTTCCTCTGATGGTGGGCCACCTTTTTGGGTTTTCTCTTATTTTATGCATGATAAGGGACCTTGGCCCTTAATTCCTAAAGTTTTAGAGGCCCTGAGCCCACTCCACTGGAGTGCCCAAATTTACGACAACAACATGTCATAATTATGCTTGGCCTTTGGGCTGAAATTTTGAGGAGTGGGGCCCAACCCATTGTGAAGAATCTTATAGGTAATAATTTATACATTTAGTTCCTTAAATGTTGGGCTTAATAAATGCACTTTTGAGGCTCACCACAGTTGATTTAATTGGGTCCATGAATGTAGCTAGTTGTTGAACTCTTTAGGCCCAATTGGGCTGGAACTTTCCAGATAGGCCCATGAAACTCTTGGGCCATTTTTACCATACTATTATATTGGATTAGTGGGCTGGACTACACAAGTATATGGGCCCTTGGTTGCCCACCAAATAAACTTTATACTTGGGCCGGGTTGTAGGCGTAACTTACTTGACTAAGAGCATGACATTTGCCCATGTGATTTGAGCAATGGGCTGCCCACTAGGCCACCACAATATATGGGATTAGTGGCCTTTATGTTGGGCCCTAATCTTTCCCCTATGGGCCCATAGTGGTATATATGGGTTGGGCTATGTGTGTTCTCCTTGGACCCATGTTTTGGTTAGGCCTTGGGCCACCTTTCTGAAGCCCAACATGAATGTATGTGGTATGTAATGGCTTTCCATTTCTTATTTCTAATGTTGTGTGGGCCTTGGGCCTTGATCCGTAATCAATTACAACCTCTTGGGGACCAATTGTGGTTGGATGTCCACATTAGTGGCCCTAAGGTAGGCCCATGGGCTTCTATGGATGGTTAAAGGCCCACCATAGATCCTTGCTAGGCTCGTTTCATCTATTTAGGCCCATATCATTGTTCTCCTTAGTCTCGTGGGCTACCCCAGGTATATGGGCCTCCACTAGAGGTTGTATTCCTTATGAGGAATTGGTTGAGTACCTAGACCCTTCATGGTTAGGTAAAGAGTTCATCTTCACATCATTGGCACCCCTATTCATCTTCATGGCCCACTCCCATACGCATTATATACATGCTTGGTTGAGGTATGATTGGCCATGGTTGTGTCATTGTGTAGGACATGTTGGTATCTCCCCGAGAGATGGATGCTTGGGATTGATGCATGGGTGATTGTGTGATTCATGCATCTGACATTGCATAGCTTATAGATATCCGCCCTTACTTCATCAGGGCCTTGCCTCCACAGGGGTATTCGTGGATGGCCGTATGTGTGGACACTGAAAATATTAGTTGAGCATACCGGGTACATAGGATGCCCATAGGTAAAATTCTCAAAACTTCCATGGTACCAAGGATCTGCTCCAACGCCCTGACCGGGTGAAATATATGAGCGCACGAGGGCCTTATACCATTAGGTCACGACTCTCACTGTTGTATAGTCGGTTGGATAGGGGTGTGGCCTTACCTACCTGATGTAAGGAGGCATTGCTAGGCTGAGTCTGACCAGCTCGTAAATGGGTCCGCTACCTTCAGGCCTTGTTGGTGATGATTGGCTATCCACGGGCGGGTGGTGAGGTCTCTTATGCTTGTTTAACTGTGCGGGGTCTGTAGAGCGGTAGTCATTCAGTAGTGTAATGGACCCCGGTGATTTCCTTATGATCAGAAATGTACATGACTTGTGGTTTGGATATGAGCACTGACATTACTTGCATTGCATTAGCATTAGTTGTACAAGCCCCTTCATGCATTGCCTTGGCATGGTACCCAGTACTCATTGCATCTTATTTATGATAAGCATGGGTAAGGCTAGTGATATCCTCATTGATCATGCTTCTCTCCTTATATCTCCAACTACTCTTCTGTACACTATTATCACATACCTACACCACCCTCTAAGCTTCTATAAGCTTATGCACAATTGATGCGTGCAGGATACCCTAGGCAGGCGACATAGCAGTAGAGCATGGAGTAGAGCTGAGCATTTGAGGACTCCAGTATTGCTGACCTTTCTCTCTTTTTCTTTTATATCATGTATGTCCTTTTGAACTTTATGGATGATTGTAAAAGTTCAAATTTATAGTGGATTTTGTGATGTGTGCCTTTGTTATTCTCAGATGTACTTGTTGTGATCTTGGGTATGCTCGTATTGGTAATGATTATATTGTTATGAAAAATCCTCCTTGTAGGATCCCAGGATCGGAACCTACCTCAGGAGCCGAGAATGGGGTACTATGGAGGCCAAAACCGGCCATCGGGTTCCTTGTGATTCCGGTTACCGAGTCTGGGGCGTGACAATTATTCTCAATGGTTGGATTCATGTTGGAGAATATATGTAAGGTTATGATTGACTAAATCGGTATCATACATATGTACATACTAAGTTAAATTTTATGATAATACTCGAGAATTTTCAATACCTAGGTATTGAAAAGTTTGAGGTGTTACACCATTTAAGTTGTATAATGGGATACTACATGAAAGAACCCAAAAAAATGTTGGGGCCACGGGAGCAACCTCAGAGTCGAATCACATAACAATAAATAAACGCAAACAAAGAAATCACAGAGAACACACAATTTTTAGTGGACAAATCCTAGTAAGAAAAAACCATGATACAAAGCAACAACCAATCCACTATGAAAATGAATTATAAAATATAGAATCAACTTACATATGTAAAAAAAACTAATAAAAAATTCTTCACAAAACCCTAACTCTCATTTAGAACAAGTTTTTCGTACCATAATCCCGTGTTACAAACCCTTATATAGAGTTACACCCAAATTAAGTAACAAATCACGCAATTATGCAAAACCGCATGCGTCGTCGACTTAACCATTAATCAAGAAATTCTCGATCAATTGAGCATCCATGTTCAATCAATCGAACACGTTCAAAAGTGTTTAAAGAGCTAACTTGAGTTTTCTAAATTATCCCGATCAATCTAATTGAGATGGTCAATTAATCGAAACTGCCAAAAATTGTCTAGCAAGCAAAATCATATATTTGGGGTATTATTGATCAATCAAACTAGACTGTCGATTGATCAAAATCCCTGAGTCCAACATAGATCGGAGACATCGATTTCAACAATCTCCAACATGGCTTCAATCTTCATGCTCCATCACTTCAAGTAGTTATCACCATCTTTAATCGTCTCCATCATAGTATCAAAATTGTCTTCACTTTTCATACACACTCCGTCTTCATTAAACCTTTGTCAATCTCAAATAAGTATAACATAATCTGAACTTCTTTACAAGAACCACCTTCATAAGCATATCCGCCGAATTCACGTTTACATGGATCTTCTTAAGAGTAATATTGTCTCTCTCAAGTACCTGTTACATAAAATGATGATGACCATTAATATATTTAGTTTAATCTTGTTAAACCAAGTTCTTTGCTAAATTGATAATGCTTTCGCTGTCATAATTTACAAGCACGACTTCCTTCTGAAAAACTAACTTATTCAAGATTCATCTCAACCAAATACCTTATTTGAATGTCTTTGTCACTACTATATACTTCGCTTAGTTGTGAAAAGAGCAACTACAGATTGAAGCTTCAACATTCAACTGATCGCTCCACCCGTTACTACAAACGAGTAATGTTGAATGCCAAATATTACATATTTCTCCCTGTTTATACCTTGGTTTTATGAACATGATAATGCTTAATTGATATATTTATTCATGTTTGTCTTGCAATGTGATTTTGAGAGCTTGAAGTGAATAAAGAGTGTTAAAAGTATGGACTTGATGCTTAATAATTGCAAAAGCAGTGATTGATCTTGGAGGTCAAAATTGAAGATTTTAAGAGTGCAAGATCCAAGAAAACCAAGTGAAGAAAGAAGAAAATCAAATTTGAAAAGCGCGAAAATTCAGAGTTGCTACACTTGACCTGTCGATAACATTAAACACACTTCGATGCCATCGAAATAAGTGTTTGATGATATCAAAGGATGATCAATCATATTGAGATTTTAATGGAAAATCAAGTTTGTTGCCAGATGATTGTGTGAAAAGTTTGATTCCATCGAAGGCAATGTTCGATGTCATCAAAGCCAGTTCGATAACATGGAGAAATTCTAGATTTTCTAGCTCGACTCACTGGATAGTTCTGGACCATTTTCGATTGCATCGAAGAACTATTCAATGACATCGAAGATTCGGCGATGACATTAAAGTCTACTCAATGTGAAAAGGCGCACAGTTCGAATTCAACTTGGACTGTCACCTTCGATGACATCATAGGCCATGTTCGATGACATTAAAGGTGCGTAGAGTGCATAAATTTGAACTGGTTTTTAAAGTTGGCCGAACAAATCCTATATATTTGGGTTCCCCAAGGGATTCTACGCACGAATTAGGGTTGGAAGAGTGAAACAAGGTGTTGGAAAACTTCAAGGAGTCCTTCCTTCTTCCCCAATATTCTTCTTCTAATTAGTTTTTCATGTTTTTCTTTAAGAGTTTTAGCTTTAATCATGTCTAGGATTGACTACTCTCTTAGCTAGGGCTAAGAGGTGAAGCTTGTAGTTTATGTTAATACTTTTCTCACTTTGATTCACATTCATGATATTCATGTTGGATAAACTCTCTACAATCAACTCAACAAGACTGTTATACCTGGATCATTACTATGGATATTCAAAATCTGTTTTGGAACAGTTTATGATGTTTTAATAACTCTATCATCCAATGTTGAGGGTCAAATATTGAATATTAGACCCCGGTTTTTGCCTGGAATTACAAGCATAATGCTATTTAATGCCCTGATTTAGTCGTGATTATGATGAGGTTACATTTGTGAGCGTGGATCGAAATAAAATACCAAGAGCATGGAAATGACGCTCTAAAATCACCAAGGCAAGGGACGGACTCGAGGGGACCAAGATCAACGCCAAATATCCAGGAAAATCGAGAAATTGAAGTCCAAGTGGCCCGAAATTGGTCCAGAATGCAAGATCACATGGTTCCCGCCATCCGATTGACACAAGACTTCATATATGTGATAGGGGTCATAAATTAACCGTATATGTCGAATTTCAACCAGTGGATCTCTCTGAAAGTGGCCCAATGGACAGATCAGCCCATATATATCTGGATTGGGGCCCACCTGATATCTGGATGTGCCTCAATTGTGTTCCCAACTGTTAAAATTACATGGAGAACCAGATGGACGGAGGAGATTTTTCACATACATCATGATGGACCCCACGTACGCATGGAATGTGCACGGTATGCAAGTGCACCAGCCGTGTACCTGTGCACTCAAAGTCGGTCAGCGGGCGCTGACCGACTTTCCTTTTTTTTTTAAAAAGCAAATTCAAATCCCGCTGGCGGGAGGAACAGAGGTTGCGGCTCTTACTAGTGGGCCACCATCACGAGTCGACGGTCTGATCTGGACCGTCCATCAGATTTCTACGGCCCATATCACTAGGTCCTAGGTGACGGAATTGCAAAAGGTAAGCAAGGATTGGTTCCCAACCGTTCAAAAGCAGGTTAGATAGTTGTCAGATCAAGTAGGTGGGCCATATCAAAAGCACTCAAAAACTATTCATTCCTACCCGAAATCTCGCCACGAAGATAATAGACGGCGTGGATTTCACAGATATCGGAAGGAGTGGGCCCCACCGAGAGTCCAGCAATAACGTTCGCAGGTCCTGTTACAGCGGGTACGAAACCGACGGATCCGGGCCGTTTTACAGCCGCAGCTAGGATCGGTCCGACGATCCTAGCTGTTGAAAATCTTCCCAAGGTGGGACCGACCACGCTCAAGACGACTGAACGTCTCAGATCTCACATGTGAGGCCGTGAGTTTGATTCCAAAAGGACAAGACGGTCTTTGTCTGGTGGCTGCATATCATACTGAAAGCTTCTACCGACTCTAGCAGTAACGTGAGTTCTCCAAGCCGACCATCTCTTTCGCCCCTGGCAGCTATAAAGAGGAGGTATCCACGGCTGGAGGGAAGAACAGAAGGGAGAGACAGGAACAGAAGAGAGAGAGACAGGGAGAGAGAGAGAGAGACAGGGAGAGATTGAGAGTTTTATTTTTCTCTTTATTTTTGGAGATTTTTGTCCATCCATGTCGGGCTAAACCTCTTAGCTAGGGCTAAGAGGTGAAGCTTGTAGCGTAATGGGGGATTTCTATGGCCTGGATTCATGACTGAATTGATGTTGATCATGGTTTGATTTTAAGGAATACGGTTAGTTTTTAATGATTTGTTGTGACTGACATTACAATAGATTTGCAATGGCTTGAGTATTTCCTTTCTCCTTCTTGTGATTATGAATCCAGGACGCCCTGTTGTTCACCATCGCCCCTTGGACATGGTTGAATGACAGAACTCTTCCTAACATTCATACATCACACTGATTGGTTGTGGATTGGTTTAACTCTGTTGTTTGCCTTGTCTCATGGACATGGTTTTGTGATGGAATCCATTCTAATTTACACCTGTCTCATCTTTTGAAAACTTGGTCAAAGGAAGTTCAGATTGTTCTTTAAGCGATATATCTTCCAACTGGATGTAGATGGGACTCGAAGTCCAGTTGAGTTCGTGAATCAAGCGTAGATCTCCCTGATCTCTACAAGTGGATCCTCTGAATCCCTAGTTTCCCTTCTCTGAATTCCTTAAATTTTATATTACTGTTTTCACCATTATTCCTTCAAACTACACTTGTTTTAGATTTCATCTTAGCCTAGTTCTAGATCTGTTTATTTTCGGGATACGTGGTTTCGGTCCTTGAGGATTCGACCTCGGTCTTCACTGAAGTTTTTACTACATCACAACCCTATACTTGGGGAGTGAACAAGTTTTAGCGCGGATTCTTGCCGGGATTGACTGCCACTACGTTGCCTGAAGATAACTGGTTTTAGGATTAGTTTGAGATTAGGACTTTTTCATTCTTAGGTTTTATTTTTAGAATTTCCTAATTCAGGTTCTTCTTAAATTTTTAGAAATTTTATATTTAAAGTAACTTTCTATTTTTAGATGGTTTTCCCTTTTTAGAAACTAACCCAACCTTCTTATTTTGTAGGATTCTGAGATAGGTTTCTAAATTGGTAATTTCTCTCTTAATTTTTTTTCCCTGCTATTTCTAGATTAGGATTCCTTTTTAGTAAGTTTCTAATTCTAACTCTTTTAGAATCCAATTTTCTTTCCTATTTTATTTGTAGAAACTAACTTTCTTGTTTTGTAGGCTCATTAGAAATTTCTAATTCGGTAAGCTCTTTCTAAATTCTACTTTCTATTTTTAGAATTTTGTTACTAACTTACTTTCTAATTTAAGAACTTTCCTCTTTTGTTTTAGAAATTTTATACTCTTTTAGGAATTTCTCTTTTTCTAAATTAGAAACTAGTTTACTGCTATTTCTCTTCTTAGGATTTTCCAATTTTAGGATAGGATTTCTCTACTTTCTATTTTTAGAACTTTTCTATTTCTAGGTTTTCATTTATTTTAGAAATTATTTTGGAAACTCATATTACTTTCTATTTTAGGATTAAGATTTCTAATTCAGAACTTTCTAACTTTAGGTTTAGAACCTTCCTCTTTTGTTTTTAGAAACTAGGTTAGTTACTTTCCTTTTTAGAGACTCTTTCTAATTTTAGAAACTAACTCATTCTTCCTTTATTTTTGAGAACTTTCTAATTCTAGGTTTAGGAAACTTTCCTTTTCTAGAAACTAACTTTGAATTTTCTAACTTTAGAATTTCTATTTCTTAGGAACTAATCTCTTTTGGTTTCTTTTTGCAGGATCTTAATTTAGAGACTCCAATTTGGTAACTTCCTTCCAACCCTCTCTTTCTTTTTAGACTTTTATTTCCCTTCTTAGGATTAGGTTTAGAATTTGATTGAGGGCTGCGAGTGTTTCATGCCCAAGTGGGCCCGTGACAACACTCGACGTCTCTTGACTGAAGGAGGAATAGTTGAGGGGTTAACTGTCCATCGCAGGACTAGACACCGCTCGAATTCCCCGAGTTAATTGAGGATATGGCTGAAGAGCAACCTCGTCTACCCCACCTAGGGTAGAAGATGTCCAGATGAGAATGAGGTGCATCAAGCACCCCGCCTCGTACCTTACGAGATTACTTACAACCGGCGGGGGTGAGTACGCCCTCATGCATGGTTTTTCGGAGAATGCGGGACATATGGATATCAAGCCGGAGTGATCCAACTCCTTCCTAAATTTCATGGGCTTGAGTCGAGAATCCATATCTACATCCGAAAGAGTTCGATGAGATCATGACTACCCTATACTTTCCTAACGTGTCTGATGACACGGTTAGGTTAAAACTCTTTCCTTTTCTTTGAAAGAGAAAGCCAAGACGTGGTTACATTCATTACGTCCTCAATCTATTGGCAGATGGAATGACATGACAAGGGAGTTCATTAAAAAGTTTTTTCCATATCATAAGACGAACACCCTTAGGAAGTCGATCATGAACTTCGCCCAAAGGGAAGATGAAACATTCTTCCAATGTTGGGAGCGGTTCAAAGATCAGTCGGATTCATGCCCACAACATGGTTTTGAAACGTGGCGCATCACAAATTTTTTCTATGATGGACTGACGTCTCCCGTGCGCCAATTAGTTGAGACAATGTGTAATGGGGAGTTTATGAATAAAGGTGTCGATGAAGTGTGGGACTACTTTGATAAACTTGCTGAGAACACACAAACATGGGACATCTCCCCTAGACCGAGTACCACGCCTAGGCCGACTCATTCCAAAGAAAAAGGTGGAATGTACCTCCTGAAAGAGGATGATGATATTAACGCCAAGGTAGCCAATCTCACTCGAAAACTTGAGGCCATGGAATTAAAGAAGGATAAGGCCAAGGAAATTGTTTGTAGTATTTGTGGTTGCAACATTCACACTACTGAGAATTGCCCAACTATATCTGCCTTTCAAGAGGTATTGAATGAGCAATCCAATGCTGTAAGCAATTACCAAAGACCTTTAGTGGGCCCACCTCTAACACATACAATCATTTGGAGAAACCATCCAAACTTCGATTGGAGGAATGGACAAACCGCTACACCTCAAGGTTTCCTAAATCAAAATCCAACTCAAGAGAAACCTCAAGAGGATCCGGTTCGAAACATTTTCAAAAGCAAGAGCTTTTTAATCGGGGTATGCTTCTGAGCCTTTCAAGACCTTACAAAAGCAATACAGGACTTAAAGGTGAAAATGCGATTGGGAACAAGGGGAGCTTCCACCAACCTCTTCCCAATCCTAAATCGCAATATGAAGTTAGCGACCCAAGCTCTTCAAATCGGATGGAGCAAGCTAAATCCATCACCACTCTTAGGAGTGGAAAAATCATTGACAAAACCATTTCGGTTAGGACTGAAAAGTCTAAGGACCCGGAAGTGGATAAAGAAGATGGATCTAGCCATGCCCCACCAGAGTTAGAACCGGAACCTCAAGGAAAGCCGGTTGCTCCATTTCCCCAACGGTTGGTTGTACCAAAACCTCTCTCTAACTCTCAGGATATCCTAGAGGTGTTGAAACAAGTGAAGGTCAACATTCCTCTACTTGATGCCGTGAAACAAATACCTTCCTATGCCAAATTCTTGAAAGATTTATGTACGACCAAAAGACGGCAAAATATTCAAAAGAAAATTTTCCTGACTGAGAAAGTGAGTGCCATCCTAAAGCAAGATGTGCCGCAAAAATTCAAAGACCCTGGTAGCCCAACCATATCATGTGTAATTGGGGACTATCGAATTGATCACGCACTTCTTGACTTAGGAGCGAAGCGTTAATCTTATTTCCTACTCGGTATACAAACAGTTGGGTTTAGGTGAATTAAAACCCACCTTAACCACACTACAACTTTGTTGATCGCTTCTGTTCGTGTACCAAGAGGAATAATTGAGGATGTGTTGGTCCAGGTTGATCGATTTTACTACCCAAGAGATTTCATCATCCTGAGATACCGAACCCATCAACAATACAAGCACTCAGATTCCGTCATTCTTGGTCGCCCATTCCTTGTTACTTCAAACGCAATTATCAATTGCAGGAATGGTGTCATGAGTATGTCTTTCGGGAATATGACATTAGAAATGAATATCTTTTTCAACACTGGCAGACGGGTAGAGGAAGATGACGATATCCACGATATTAACATGATCGATACTTTCGTGGAAGAAAGGACACCCCTTACTTTATCCTCTGATCCTCTAGAGACGTGCCTTGCCCACTCCCATGAGTTTGATGATGACATAATTAGGGAGACGTGTGCCATGCTTGATGCGGTACTGGGTTACTTGAAGTTAACCGATGGAGGCCTCAATTTGAAAAGTTACCCCACACGGATGAAGTGCCTCTACCGTCTAACCTCAAGCCACCGAAGCTTGACCTAAAACCTTTACCCTCTGATTTAAAATATGCATACTTAGGTCAAGATGAGACATACCCCGGTGGTGATTTCGCCCACCTTGAGAAAGAACAAGAGAGTATGCTTATATCTACTCTCCCGAGCATAATGGAGCCCTTGGATGGACAATCGCGGACCTTAAGGGAATCGACCCTCGATTTGTACTCACGGCATATATCTTGAGGATAATGCGAAGACAAATGACTAAGCAACCACAACGTAGACTAAATCCAAACATGAAGGAAGTGGTTAAGGCCGAGGTTCTTAAACTATTGGATGTAGGTATCATATACCATATATCCGATAGCCAGTGGGTGAGTCCAACTCAGGTAGTGCCCAAGAAGTCTGGGATCACCATCGTAGCTAATGCAGATAATGAACTTGTGCCAAATACAGTCACTACTTGGTTGGAGGATGTGCATTGACTACTGAGTAAAATTAAATACCGTCACTGAGGAAAGACCACTTTCCTTTGCCCTTCATTGATCGATCTTGGAAAGGTTAGGCTGGTCATTCCTATTACAGTTTCCTTGACGGGTATTCGGGCTACAACCAGATAGAGATCGCCCCGAAGATCAAGAAAAGACTACGTTTACATGTCCTTACGGCACCTTTGCTTACCGAAGGATGCCATTCGGGCTATGTAATGCTCTCCCGCCACTTTCCAAATGATGTATGATGAGCATATTTTTCGACATGGTGGGGCAATATTTAGAGGTCTTCATGGATGATTTCTCTGTCTTCGGTCCATCTTTCAGCGAGTGCTTGGAAAGTCTTAAATGTGTGCTGAAAAGATGTAAAGAAAAGAACTTGGTACTTAATTGGGAGAAGTGCCATTTCATGGTTCAGAAGGGAATTGTCCTTGGACACATTATTTCATCCAAAGGAATCGAGGTGGATAAGGCAAAGATCGATCTTATCTCTAACCTACCTCCACCCAAGAACATAAGGGACGTGAGATCCTTCTTAGGACACGCCGGGTTTTACAGAAGATTCATAAAAGACTTTAGTCTCATCTCTCGTCCTCTATGTAATCTACTTCAAAAGGATGCACCATACGAGTGGACCGAACCATGTCAGGAAGCTTTCACTAAGCTTAAGGGCATATTGACTAGTGCACCCATCATACAGCCACCTTGGAGCATTCCTTTTGAACTTATGTGCGATGCGTCTGATTATGCTCTTGGGGCAGTTCTAGGCCAGAGAAAAGATAAGAAACCCTACGTTATTCATTACGCAAGTAAGACTCTAAATCCTGCCCAAGTGAACTACTCGACTACGGAAAAGGAACTCTTAGCCGTAGTGTTTGCCTTGGACAAATTTAGGTCCTACTTGATCGGATCCAAGATCATTATTTACACTGACCACGCAGCGCTTAAGTATCTTCTGTCTAAGAATGATGCTAAGCCCCGCCTGATAAGATGGATCCTCCTACTCCAGGAATTTGACCTAGAGATAAAAGATAAAAAGGGAGTAGAGAACGTAGTGGCTGACCATCTTTCTCGCCTTAATCCCTCTGATTCCTTTGAGACGACGCCGATTAATGACATGTTCCCTGACGAACAATTGTTCAGAGTCTCTCATTCGCCTTGGTTCGCTGATATCGCTAATTATCTTGTCACAGGTTCCATACCGACACATTGGTCTGCGCAAGATAAGAAGAAATTTTTCACCGAGGTGCGCAAATTCTTCTGGGATGATCCATACTTATTTAAATATTGTCCAGACCAAATTTTGAGGAGATGTGTACCAGACGATGAGCATCAGAGTGTCATCTCCTTCTGTCACTCACGTGCTGTGGTGGTCACTTTTCGCAAAAAGACCACGGCCAAAATTTCTGCTGATGTGGTTTCTATTGGCCCACTATGTTCGGGGATACTCATGAGTTTTGCAAAGCTTGTGAGCGTTGTCGAAATTGGGAGCATTGTCCGTCGAAATATGATGCCCTTGAATCCCATTCTTATCATAGAGGCATTTGATTCTTTGGGGCATCGATTTCATGGGGCCATTCCCCCAATCTTTTGGGAATTTATATATTTTGTTTGCCGTAGACTATGTCACTAAATGGGTCAAGTTTATTCTTAGTCTCGAACTAATGACCATCGCACGGTCATTGAATTCCTGAAAGAAAACATCCTTTCCCGATTCGGAACGCCTCGAGCCATCATTAGTGATGGGGGCTCACACTTTTGTAATAGACCATTCGAGAGTTTAATGAAGAAATACGGTATCTCTCATAAGGTGAGCACCCCATACCACCCACAGACAAGTGGGCAAGTTGAGATTTTCAATAGGGAGATCAAACACATTTTAGAGAAAACGGTTAACCCTGACCGTAAGGATTGGTCAATTCGATTGACTGATGCCTTATGGGCATACCGTACTGCTTTTAAAACCCCTATTGGAATGTCTCCCTTTAGACTCGTCTATGGGAAGGCTTGCCATTTACCTGTGGAGTTGGAACATAGAGCCTACTGGGCAATCAAAAATTTGAATTTCAATCTGAACAATGCTGGCTCGCTACGCAAACTTCAATTAAATGAACTTGAAGAAATCCGGAACGAAGCGTACGAGAACTCGAGAATTTACAAGGACAGGATGAAGGCGTTTCATGATCAACACATTCTACGAAAATCATTCACGCCAGGTCAGAAAGTCCTTTTGTATAATTCTCGATTACATCTCTTTCCGGGTAAGCTTCGATCTCGTTGGACCGGTCCTTACATTGTCGTTACTGCATATCCTCATGGGGCCGTCGCGATAAGAGACCCCGACAATGGCAAGGAGTTTAAAGTAAATGGGCATCGCTTGAAGCCATTTGTCGAGAAATTTGATTCAGAGGACATGTCCATGCCTCTGACTGATCCTGTTTATCAGGATTGATCTCCTAGTCTGATGGAGGTATAGGTAGGTTTCCTGCTTTCATAGGATTAGGGTAGTTGCTTTTGGTCTGGCTGAAGACATTAAACTTAGCGCTCCTGGGAGGCAACCACTTTTCATTCCATTAGTTCAATGTTTATGGGTAACATTATCGCAAACCCTCACGAGACTACAACTCGTCCACTAGGGCAACCTAGGGGTTTAAAGGCTTGTTGCATACGCTAAATGCAATCGAGAGCACTGCGAAAGTGGTATAGGTAGGATTTTATTTTTGTTAATTTTATGTTATTTTCTCTCTCGTGCTGATTGGATTCCATGCTGCGATCTCTTGGAAAGTCTCTCTCGACTCGTTACCCAGGTACTATCTTCCCATCACTTCTCATTTACTTTCGTTGTCTCATGTCCATTGCATGCTTACATCTTTTACATTGAGGACAATGTAGATTTTAGGTTGGGGGTGGGAGATTAGGTTTCCTAATCAGTATTTTTCTTAGTCTTGAGCAAAAAAAAAAAAATCGTGAAAATTTTTAAAATTTTTTCTGGACATTCTTGGGAATTCGAAGTGATTTTGATGGTCATCTTGGATTTAGAATTACAAGATAAGTGATGTTGGCAATTTATGACTCTTGGATTCAGTTATCGGCTAGATTTTACAGTTAAATTTAAATTGTTAGTCCATGGTTAGAGGTTTTAAACATTGATTGAGTCATGATTTCACATGTCACATCTCGCTTACACATTAAGATTTCAGTTTGAAACTGAAGGGTTAATTTAGTGATCAGTAAGCATAGAAGGAACCAACTTGAACAATTGCCCGTCATGATCGATTGAAAGGAAAAGATACCATTGAAAAAAGTTAGGCGAAGAATCTTCACCATAGGTTTGCTCCCTATAGGTGTGGATTTCATTCCCCATGGATAATATGAGAAAAAGGTTTGGGTATACAGTCTTCACCATTGGTTTGCTCCCTATAGGTGAGGATTTAATTCCCCTTCTTGATGTTACTATTAATGGAAAGCTGAAGGAATGGAAATGTTGATCTGCGAGACAAGTTTTGGTTTAAGTTGATTGTCCTGGGTACTCTTGTTGGTTACCAAGGATGTCATGAAATAACGAATTAAATCTTAATGGTGATTAGTAGAGGTTACACTATACACCCGTGGATCTCAATGTTTAGAATTTTTTCCAATTGATGGATTAATATTTTGAATTTGATTATGAAGTTTACTATGAACTTGATTACAGGAGAAAGTAATGCCCAATATTCATGAATCTTAGAATTCTATAATCTGAGTTGTTTTTCAAAGATCACTCGAGTTCATAGAAATTGTCTTGTAATTCTCAACTTATTTTTCGCATGCTTTGCTCGGGACTAGCAAAATGCTGGTTGGAGGTTGTGTTGAGGGTCAAATATTGAATATTAGACCCCGGTTTTTGCCTGGAATTACAAGCATAATGCTATTTAATGCCCTGATTTAGTCGTGATTATGATGCAGGTTACATTTGTGAGCGTGGATCGAAATAAAATACCAAGAGCATGGAAATGACGCTCTAAAATCACCAAGGCAAGGGACGGACTCGAGGGGACCAAGATCAACGCCAAATATCCAGGAAAATCGAGAAATTGAAGTCCAAGTGGCCCGAAATTGGTCCAGAATGCAAGATCACATGGTTCCCGCCATCCGATTGACACAAGACTTCATATATGTGATGGGGGTCATAAATTAACCGTATATGTCGAATTTCAACCAGTGGATCTCTCTGAAAGTGGCCCAATGGACAGATCAACCCATATATATCTGGATTGGGGCCCACCTGATATCTGGATGTGCCTCAATTGTGTTCCCAACTGTTAAAATTACATGGAGAACCAGATGGACGGAGGAGATTTTTCACATACATCATGATGGACCCCACGTACGCATGGAATGTGCACGGTATGCAAGTGCACCAGCCGTGTACCTGTGCACTCAAAGTCGGTCAGCGGGCGCTGACCGACTTTCCTTTTTTTTTTTTAAAAGCAAATTCAAATCCCGCTGGCGGGAGGAACAGAGGTTGCGGCTCTTACTAGTGGGCCACCATCACGAGTCGACGGTCTGATCTGGACCGTCCATCAGATTTCTACGGCCCATATCACTAGGTCCTAGGTGACACGGAATTGCAAAAGGTAAGCAAGGATTGGTTCCCAACCGTTCAAAAGCAGGTTAGATAGTTGTCAGATCAAGTAGGTGGGCCATATCAAAAGCACTCAAAAACTATTCATTCCTACCCGAAATCTCGCCACGAAGATAATAGACGGCGTGGATTTCACAGATATCGGAAGGAGTGGGCCCCACCGAGAGTCCAGCAATAACGTTCGCAGGCCCTGTTACAGCGGGTACGAAACCGACGGATCCGGCCGTTTTTAGGCCGTGGTAGGATCGGTCCGACGATCCTGGTCGATTGAAAATCTTCCCAAGGTGGGACCGACCACGCTCAAGACGATCGAACGTCTCGGATCTCACATGTGAGGCCGTGAGTTTGATTCCGAAAAAAGGACAAGACGGTGTTTGTCTGGTGGTCGCATATCATATCGCGAAAGCTTCTACCGACTCTAAGAAGAACGTGAGTTCTCCAAGCCGACCATCTCTTTCGCCATGCAGCTATAAAGAGGAGGTATCCACTACTGGAGGGAAGAAATGAAGGGAGAGACAGAACAAGAGAGAGAGACGGGAGAGAGAGAGAGAGACAGGAGAGATTGAGAGTTTTATTTTTCTCTTTATTTTTGGAGATTTTTGTCCATCCATGTCGGGCTAAACCTCTTAGCTAGGGCTAAGAGGTGAAGCTTGTAGCGTAATGGGGGATTTCTATGGCCTGGATTCATGACTGAATTGATGTTGATCATGGTTTGATTTTAAGGAATACGGTTAGTTTTTAATGATTTGTTGTGACTGACATTACAATAGATTTGCAATGGCTTGAGTATTTCCTTTCTCCTTCTTGTGATTATGAATCCAGGACGCCCTGTTGTTCACCATCGCCCCTTGGACATGGTTGAATGACAAAACTCTTCCTAACATTCATACATCACACTGATTGGTTGTGGATTGGTTTAACTCTGTTGTTTGCCTTGTCTCATGGACATGGTTTTGTGATGGAATCCATTCTAATTTACACCTGTCTCATCTTTTGAAAACTTGGTCAAAGGAAGTTCAGATTGTTCTTTAAGCGATATATCTTCCAACTGGATGTAGATGGGACTCGAAGTCCAGTTGAGTTCGTGAATCAAGCGTAGATCTCCTTGATCTCTACAAGTGGATCCTCTGAATCCCTAGTTTCCCTTCTCTGAATTCCTTAAATTTTATATTACTGTTTTCACCATTATTCCTTCAAACTACACTTGTTTTAGATTTCATCTTAGCCTAGTTCTAGATCTGTTTATTTTCAGGATACGTACAGGTTTCAGTCCCTGAGGATTCGACCTCGGTCTTACCGAGTTTTTACTACATCACAACCCTATACTTGGGGAGTGAACATCCAACTGGATAATTAGGACTTCGATTCCAGTTGAAGTATTGATTGAATCAAGGAAAGATGCATTGAGATGACTACAAATGGATCCTTAGCGCTCTAGTTCCCATAATCTGATAGTTTTAAATTGACAACAATCTCTTTAAATTACAACATTAATTTTAGTTTCTAATTTTTAAATAGTTTAGAAAATTTGCACATATTCAGTCCCTATGGGTATGACCTCAATATCGTCGAGATTATTACTACATCACAACCTTGCACTCGGGGTACAAGAGAATAAATAACCAAAAGTTGACCTTCTATTGTACATATTTCCTACATAATCAAAATCCACATAACCTACAAGTTTGTTCTTGGATTTTTTGGAATGTCAAGATGTAACCCTTTGTACCTCGTAGATATTAAAGTAGCCATTTCACTGCCACCTAATATTGCTTGCCGGGATTTGACATGTATCTGCTCACAACACCCGTTGCATGTGAAATATTCGGTCTCATAGAGACTAGACTATAACATATATCAAACTGCTAACTGCGCTAGATTAGGGTGCACAAGACGTAAATTGTATTTTTTTCATCTGCAGTAGGATGTTATTTTGAAGAAAGTAAAAAGTGAGCAACATGGGGTGTACTAATCAGTTTAACCATGTTCATCCCATACTTGAGTAGGACCTTCTCAAGATACTCTATCTAAGATATCCTTAACCTCCTCCTCTCCCAATTTTTATTTATACCAATGCCAAAAATCCCCTTTGCAACCCCGGATCTGTTATCTTAAATGTCTTGGATAACTGAGCCTTCAATATGTTGATCTCAGATATGCTATGACTGGTAATGAGTATATCACAACATATAATAGTAATATCATAATTCCCCATCACCTAGTGATCTGAAGTAGACACAATGATCGAATTCACTCCTAGTAAACCGCTAATTATCCATAAAAGAATCAAACTTTTTGTACCAATGCTTAGGCGATTGTTTCAAGATGTATAACAACCTTTTTAACTTGCAGATCTTATTCTTTGACCCCCTGTACCTCAAATCCCTCTGGCCGCTTCAAGTAAATCTGCTCTTCTAGTTCCCTATATAGGAAAGCAATTTTTACATCCATTTGTTTCAATTCCAGATTATATTTGGCAACCAATGCCAACATAAATCTAATAGATACATGCTTGACCACGAGTGTAAAAATCTCGCTGAAGTTGACACCCTCCTTCTACGGATAACCCTTCTGTACCAGTCTAGCCTTGTATTTATCATGTTTCTTCCAATTGATTCACTTACATCCATTCACTATACACCCAAAGGGAAGCTTCACCAACTCTCACGTCTTATTTTTGTACAAAGAATCCATCTTATCCTGCATTGTCGTCATCCAGTTCTCAGCATCTATATTTCAGTGCTTCTTAAAAGGTCAATGATTCCCCTCATCCATAATAAGAGTGAATATAATATTCGAGTCATCTCTTTATCTCACCGGTAATATATGAACTCTCAGTGGATTTCTCTTCACCAGTGGTGGCTCCACCTGCTCCTGTACCTCTTTACGCAGTTTGACTTCTTTTTATGTTTCACCAGTATCAATTTCAACTATGTTTCCTTGTGTTCATCCTTGCGGACCTAACGTCATGGTTAATCATGATCTTCAGTGTAACCTAGTCGTATAGCCTATATCCTTTCACACCATCACTATAACCTATACAGGTACACTTTTTCGCCCTTTGGTCTAATTTATCTCTTTCAACTGATGGTACATGAAAGTAAGCATTATAACCAAATACTCATAACCCTGAGTAATCTTAATTATGACTACTCCAAACTTCTTCTAAAATTTTATAATATATGGTTATAAACGGGGACTGATTCACAAACTAATAAGCTGTATTGATGGCTTAAGTCTATAGTTCTTTGCCCAACACAGGATTACTCAACATATTCCGGGCTCTCTTGAGGAGAGTCCAGTTAATACATTCTACCACACTATTTTACTCGTGGTCTAGAACACATCTCCTTATAATTTGATTTGGACAATATTTAAAGAGATAAGGATCATTCTAAAAGAACTTGCATGCCTTAGTAAAGAATTTATTTTTGTGTTTCACAGTCCAATGAGTGGGAATAGTACCTATAGTAAGATAATTAGCAATGTCAGCATACCAAGATTATTTGGAGACTTTGAAGAGTTGTTCATCAGGGAAAATTTCATTAATGAGTGTTATATCCGTGAAATCAGATAGAACAAGCCGAGAGAGATGGTCAACCACTACATTTTCTACTCCTTTCTTATTTCGAATTTCTAAATCAAACTCTTAGAGTAGAAGACTCCATCTCAACAAATGGGGCTTAGCATCCTTCTTGAAAAGAAGATACTTCAGCATCGTGTGGTCAGTAAAGATAATCATCTTAGATCTGATCAAATAAGACCTAAACTTGTCCATGGAAAATACTATAACTAAGAGTTCCTTTTCCGTAGTGGAGTAGTTCAGCTGAGAAAGGTTTAGAGTTCTACTTGCAGAATAAATGATATAGGGCTTCTTCTCTTTTTTTTTTGGCCTAGCACCACCCCAATTGTATTATCTCTTATGTCGTATATAATTTCAAAAGGGACACTCCAATCAAGTGGTTGCATGATGGGGGTACTTGTCAACATACTTTTGAGCTTGGTGAAAGCTTTTTGCAATTCCTTGCTCCATTCGAAAGGGGTTTCCTTTTAAAGAAAGTTACGCAAAGGACAATAAATAAGGCTAAAGTCCTTTATGAACCTTCAGTAAAATTTGACGTGTCTTAAAAATGATTGCATGTTGCGTATGCTCTTGGGTAATGGTAGATTAGAGATTAAGTCAATTTTGGCTTTATCCATCCCAATTCCATTTGACAATACGATGTGTCCAAGGACTATTCCCTTCTGAACCATAAAATGACATTTTTCCCAATCAGTACAAGGTTCTTTTCTTCACATCTTTTCAACATCAATTCTAAGTGCTAGAGGCACTCATCAAATGTACTTCCACAAACGGTGAAGTCATCCATGAACACTTTCAAAAATTTCTCGACCAAATAAAAAAAATACTTAACATGCATTATTGAATGCAAGAGCATTACACAATTTGAATGACATCCTTTGGTAAGCAAAGGTACCAAAGGGGCACATAAATATGGTCTTCTCTTGATCTTCAGAGGCTATCTCAATCTGATTGTGGCTCGAGTACCTGTACGAATGACTGTTGATATTGAAATATTGTATATTTTCCTCTTATTATACTTTAGTCTTATGAACATGGATGCGCTTAATTAATCCAATTACTAACATTTTCTCTTATAAGGTGATTTTAAGAGCTTAGGAGAAAATGATGCTTAAAGAAATGATTTAATGCTCAAAGGATAACCAAATGGAGGATTGGATCCATGGAGGTTAAGATTTAAGAATTGAAGAGTCCAAGATGCAAGGAAACCAAGAAAGGAAGAAAGAAAAATGAGGAGTCAAAGAGCATTCAGAAGTGCAGAATCGACCCTTCAATAACATCGATGACACATTCGATGGGAGTTTGATGTCATCGAAGTTTGTTGCTAGACAGTTTCCTGATTTTATCTGGACACTTCAATGGGAGTTTAATGCCATCGAAGGTGCGAAAGGTGCATAAATTCAAGTCGGTTTTAAAGTTGGTGCGATTGAAGGCTATATAGATGGACGTTTTAGGATCTTCTAATCACGAATTTGGGTAGGAGTAGAGCAAGGAGTTGTGGAGCTTCAAGGAGTCCTCCTTCCTCTTTAATCCTCTGATTATAGTTAGTTTTATGTTTTTCTGCTTGAGTTTTAGTTCAATCATGTCCATGGTTGGCCAATCTTTTAACTAGAGCTAAGAGGTGAAGCTTGTAGTTCTTTTTAATATTTAATTTACTTTGATTTAAGTTATTTGGTTTTCATGTTGAACAATTCATTGATATTTAATTTGAATGAAGAAGTATTTTCAAATTATTTTGATCCATTATTGACTCCATGCACTTTGGATGCTTATGGAGACTATAAATATTTTCTTACCTATTTTATAAGGGATTGATCTGTAAAATCCGTTGATCTAGCATCGACTCCGAGTACGATAGATTCTTTGAATATACTACAATCAAGTCGTTGATGGTTTATGAGGGAACCAATTCAATGAAAGTTCATATCTATTTGGAAGAGTATGAATGCCGATTTAACTACTCTATTATTTGGTTGGATAGGATAGGACTTCGATTCTAGTTGTGTGATCTAATTAAATCAAGTAAATAAACATTAAGGAATCTATAAGTAGATTATTGGCACTCTAGTGTTTTATGTCTGATAGTTTTTTCCACAATTACTCTTTAAACTAAGATTTTAAGTTAGTTTAGATTCTAGTTCTAATTCTAACGTATTCGAGAAATCGCACAATAGCAAGTCACTGTGGGTATGACCTTGGTCTCACCGAGTTATTACTATACTGTTGCCCTACTCTTGTGGTCGTCATTATAAGGACTAACAACCTTTCCAAAATTTGATCTATAAAGGGAAAAGGGAAGAAGTGGTCCTTCCTCGTGACAGTATTTAACTTCTTGTAATCAATGTACATTCTCCAATAGTAACTCTAGTTAGCACGAGTTCATTTTTCGCATTGGCTATGATGGTAATCTCGAACTTCTTAGCCACCACCTGAGTTGGACAGACCCATTGGCTCTTGGATGTAGAGTATATAAAACCCACAAACACTAGCTTTAACACCTCATCCTTAATCACATCTTTTATGTTTGGATTTAATCGGCGTTGTGGTTGTGTAACGCCCTAGATTTCGAGGGTCGAGCAAAGCTTAACTCCCGAGATCCAACGCATACTTATGGAACATAGATAATGATATTTAAATTCTGTCCATATTAGTACATTAAACATGAGATGAATTATACTAAATCAACATATCATACTCCAGAGTTAATGTAATTAAGCAAGCGGAAGATTGAGGTAAATATATAAAGTATATAAATGTTTCACAATCTCCAGAGTATGAGTATGTTACCAGGCTGAACGTATACATGTATTGTTTCTAAATTTACAAAATATCAAAATGTAAATGCCCAACTAATCCATGTAGCCCTATAATCCCATCAAATCCGAACAAGGTCTATGAAGACCCACCTGATAGCTGAACGTAGGAGAATCCCTCCTCCTCATCCATGAAGTCCATTTCAGCTGCATAGACTCCATCATCACCTGCATCTACAACAGGGTCTGGTTGGTGTTTTAAAACACCGTCTCAGAGTGAGAGTGAGTGATCAACTCAGTGGTACTATAAGGCAAAGGTTTACATGTTATCAATTCAGTCAAGCAGTAATAATAAAATAGTACAACAATTATATCCTAAGAACTCTTGTTAATGCAGGGATGGTATGCTGTAATGATGCATGCTCTCGCATGAAGCTCCCTTACAAGCGACTCTGTCAACCATTTGCGCATGACAAACTTCCTAAACGTGCCCTTCCAAGCCAAAGCACATGCAATGCGGTGCATGGTCGTGTTAGCCAAGTTTTAATTAAGCTTATTCATATAATAGATTCAGGAAGCTAAGGTACCTCCCTTTATATCATTAACCCAAACTAAAGGATCCATCTAGGTTCGTTAATCCTAGTTAATCACATATGATAGGAAAGTTGTAGGGCATCATCCCTAATGAAAGTAGTAGATAGGCAAATTCAAGTGTTTATAATCGAAGTCACTACGTGAGGCTCGTCACCTGAACGTAGGCCGACAGCTCGAATATAGTGTCCCATACTACCATATTCGGCTCATGAGTTTGGGTTGTTCACTGGTCACTACGGGGAGACTCGTTACCCCAGTGTAGGCCGACAACTCGATTACGTTGTCCCATACCACCATGCCCGACTCATGAGTCTTAGTGGATCGTGGTACCATGTTTGAAATGGGCTTTTACATTGGTAAGTGGTATCTTTGATTCAAGTAGTAGCGTCCATACATAGTAAACACATAATAGGCCAATCGGTTTATTAGACAAGTTCGATTGGTACGAGCGCATGCTACATTAATTGACATGGAGTGCGTAAGCACTCCATGTGGCCTAACCACTGTCGACAATCATTGTACGACCTGAATTCACCAAACTATTAAATGTGGCGAGACTAATTCGGCCACCCAAACAGGAATTGTCACCGATTACCTGGACTATATTGTAGTCCCATTCTTACTCAGATGCAATAAATAGATACATGTAATAAGTATATCAGCATTTAACAAACATTTTAAATACAACTCTCATTTGAGCATTTCATCGAACACATTGAACATGTTACCAAATGTTTGCATTTCATCCATAAATTACATAATCGGAATTAAGATTACATGAAGGAAACTATATATGTAGATACGGTAATTGAGAATCATATCTCAATACCCTTATTAAATACAATTCATCAACAATTTTCTCATTCAGACATTTTATCAAACACTTAGACTACACATTACCCAAAACGTAGACTACATTAGTTACGGCATGAATTATAGCAATTCCTTACTCAATATCGGTTATAAAGCATATAACATACATGAATATTAGATTAGAAAACATGACAAGCACAAAACAGGATTTAACACTCATTCAAATATTTCAACAAACACATGGAATGCATCTTATATTTAACATAGTTCACACATGTATAATTGATGCAAAACGTCGTAACTAAGATCATATGACAACAATCAAGTCAGACATAAATCATTGCTGACATTGAAAGTCTTGAAAACCATAACCTAAACGTTTATAGTCTGCACCTTTCATCAGAATACTTAATTCGGACTCAGTTCAAACTGTATGATCCCAAAAATGGAATAACGGGTACCTAAATCATGAAATAGGTTAGCTATTTCGTCAATTACTCAATCTGGATCCCAAAATCATATGAGAGAGGGGAGGGGTGGTTTAATGGCATTATATAGGCCCATAACTGATGTCAATGGCCCCAGGGACATGGTATACTTAGGTTATAACCAAAGGGTGCCACTACAAGAAAAGCCACTTTTACCAAAGAAATTTTTTGTAGGCAAAAGTCTGATTTTCGCAGGCAAAAAGTTTTACCTGTGAAAATTTCGTTGGCAAATTCCTCGCTAAAAGTCCGAGGGGAAAACCTTTTACCCACGAAAAAAATTTCGTTGGTAAATGTAAGACTTTTGTCGACGAAATATTTCGTAGGCAGAACATTTTACCAACGCTAATTTTCGTTGGAAAAAATATTGACAAAACTTTTTACCCGCGAATACTTTTATAGGTAAAAATATTTACAAGACTTTTTAGCTACCAACAATTTCGTAGCTAAAAATATTTAAAGACTTTTTACCTACGAATATTTTCCTAGCTAAAAATATTTAAAACACTTTTTACCTACCAACAATTTCGTAGCCAAAAATATTTACATGACTTTTTACCTACCAACATTTTCATAGCTAAAAATATTTAAAACACTTTTTACCTACCAACAATTTCGTAGCTAAAAAATATTTACAAGACTTTTACCTACCAACAATTTCGTAGCTAAAAATATTTAAAACACCTTTTACCTACTAAAAATTTCGTGGCTAAAAATATTTACAAGACTTTTTGCCTACGAATATTTTTGTAATTAAAAATATTGAAAACACTTTTTATCTACTAATAGTTTCGTAGCTAAAAGGTATTTACAAGACTTTTACCCACAAATATATTCGTAGGTAACAATACTTAGAAAACTTTTACCTACCACCAATTTCGTAGCTAAAAATTCTTTTACCTACGCCTATGTTCGTAGGTAAAAATATTTACCAAACATTTTCCTACGAATGATATCATAGGTAAAAATACTTACAAAACATTTAGCTACGAATATTTTCGTAGGTAAAAACATGGATGGGACTTTTAACTACGAAAATTTTCGTAGGTAAAAACTTTGGTCAGACTTTTACCTACGACAATTTTCGTAGGTAAAAGTTTCTTTTTTTTTTTTTTTTTTTTGCCCACACAAAATTCTTGATATACACCTGATATACACCTGTTACAATATATTTCTTGATATACACCTATGTAATATATTTCATCATATTCACATTCACATCCATTTGACTCCAAAGTACATAAATAAATCCATCCAAACATAAACTACATCATGCATAAATACATATAAGTTTAACATCGTAAATAAAATACAAAAAATCAAAAAGATGGAGGCGGAGGTAGTGGGGCGTCGATGAGTAAGCGTGCAGCGAGAGCTTGAAACATATCCGCTATCTGTCACTCATGCTCCACCCACATCTCCTCCATCCTCCTCTCCTGCTCCTCCCTCAGCCTCGCATGCTCCTCTATCTTCATCCTCTCCTGCTCCTCCCTCTGCTTCGTCAGCTCCTCCATCCTCCTTTACTGCTCCTCCATCTGCCTATCCAGCTGTTCACTCTTCCTCTCCAGCTGCTCTTTGATGTCATTGGCGATGACCTGTAGCTACTGAACCTTTCTCTCTGCGATATCAGCTCGGTGGGTGGCACTCTCACGAATGACGATGGATCGGGTGGAGGCAGCTCTAGCGGGTACCATAAGCTTGGCACCATAGCCAAGCCTACCCACATATCCAGAACGGGTGCCAAGCACCTCACTCAGGATCTCTAGCTCACTCCGTTGAGTACCATCGGGAGTGGGCTGACTGCGTAAGGTGTCCATCGTCGCCTGTAATGAAAACATATGAATTTTCTCTAAAAAATGACATTATTATAATTTAATGCAATTAAATTTTACAATGTAAAGATTTTTACCCAAATCTTGCTGGCACTAGGATGTACCCAAGATCCCGTCGCCTGCCGACAGTGAGTCCCTTTGTAGAGATCTATTGGTTCGGGCTCCTGGCCAATGATGGAATCTCGCTGCGCAATCGAAAGGATAATAGAGTTAATATAAAATGCATTGAAAGAATATATCAACTTAATAATTACTAGTAATTTCTCACCATGTCGTGATAAATTTATACAGATGACTTTGAACCAGCTACGTGGTTCACTGCTAACTTTCCCCTGTTGTTAGAATTTATTTTGCTCCTCTTCTGAACACATTATTCATAATACATTGTTATTAATTGTGAATTTAATTGTTACTTTAAGATATCGTCAATATGTAAATAATACCTGAAAAGAATCAGACAAAAATTTATCGCAGAGTATCTGCTAGTCATCACGGGTCACGTGCGGTGATGCGGACAGTGCGCCCTCCTCGCTACTTATGCACTGCTTGTAGCGCTTGTGTAATAAGGAGTGGTATTCCTTGAACCGCTCCTTGATCATATTGTCAATGGAAAAGGAAATGTACGGAACACTTAAATCCAATACAAATTTATCCTGCAATTTCGTAAATAATAGATTAAGGCAATAAACTTATTAAAAAAATAACTTAACCGTAAATGAACTTTTATCAAATAAATTAGGATTTATAAGTATAGGTTTAGGTTTAGGTTAAGGTTAAGGTTAAAAGGTAAAGGTTTAGGTTTAGGTTATAGGTTATAGGTTATAGCTTCAGGGAATTGAGAATAGGTTAAGGTTTAGGTTAACAAACTGGTTTGGGTTCAGGATCGGGTTTAGGTTTGGGTTTTCATGTTTAGGTTTAGGTTTAGGTTAGGGAGTTGAGATCAGATTAGGTGTAGGTTTAGGTTTAGGATTTGAGAATACATTTAGGTTTTAGGTTTAGGTTTAGGTTTAATTTTAGTTTAGTTTATAGGTTTAGGTTATAGGTTTAGGTTTAGGTTTAGGTTTAGGTTAAGGTTAGGTTATAGGTTATAAGTTTAGGTTATAGCTTATATGTTATAGGTTAAGGTTTAGGATATAGGTTTTGGTTTAGGTATGTTATAGGTTTTGGTTTAGGTTTAGGTTTAGATTTTAGGTTTAGGTTAAGGTTATAGGTTTTGGTTATAGGTTTTGGTTAGGTTTACGTTAAGGTTATAGGTTATAGGTTATAGCTTTAGGGAAGTGAGAATAGGTTAAGGTTTAGGTTTAGGAAATCGGGTTCGGGTTTGGGATCGGGTTTAGGTTTGGGTTTTCAAGTTTAGGCTTAGGTTTAGGTTGGGAGTCGAGATTAGGATTAGGTGTAAGTGTAGGTTTAAGTTTAGGGATTTGAGAACACATTTAGGTTTTAGGTTTAGGTTTAGGTTTAGGTTTTAGGTTTAGGTTATAGGTTATAGCCGTAGGAACCGAGAATATGTTAAGGTTTAGGTTTAGGAAATCGGTTTGGGTTCGGGATGGGGTTTAGGTTTGAGTTTTCAAGTATATGTTTATGTTTAGGTTAGGGAGTTGAGAATAGGATTAGGTGTGGGTTTAGGTTTAGGGATTTGAGAACACATTTAGGTTTTAGGTTTAGGTTTAGGTTTAGGTTTTAGGTTTAGGTTCTAGGTAAGTTATAGGTTATAGCTATAAGGAATTGAGAATCGGTTATGGTTTAGGTTTAGGAAATCGGGTTTGGGTTCGGGATCGGGTTTTGGTTTGGGTTTCCAAGTTTAGGTTTAGGTTTAGGTTAGGGAGTTGAGATTAACATTAGGTGTAGGTTTAGGATTAGGGATTGGACAACACATTTAAGTTTTAGGTTTACGTTTAGGTTTAGGTTATAGGTAGGTTATAGGTTATAGTTGTAGGGAATTGAGAATAGGTTAAGGTTTAGGTTAAGGAAGTCGGGGTTCGGGTTCGGGATCGGGTTTTGCTTTGGGTTTTCAAGTTTAGGTTTAGGTTTAGGTAAGGGAGCCGAGATTAGCATTAGGTGTAGGTTTAGGTTTAGGGATTGGAGAACACATTTATGTTTTAGGTTTAGGTTATAGGTAGGTTATAGGTTATAATGTAGGGAGTTGAGGATAGGTTAAGGTTTAGGTTTAGGAAATCGGGTTCGGGTTCTGGATCGGGTTTTGGTTTGGGTTTCCAAGTTTAGGTTTAGGTTTAGGTTAGGGAGTTGAGATTAGCATTAGGTGTAGGTTTAGGATTAGGGATTGGACAACACATTTAAGTTTTAGGTTTACGTTTAGGTTTAGGTTTAGGTAGTTATAGGTAGGTTATAGGTTATAGTTGTAGGGAATTGAGAATAGGTTAAGGTTTAGGTTAAGGAAGTCGGGTTCGGGTCTGGATCGGGTTTTGCTTTGGGTTTTCAAGTTTAGGTTTAGGTTTAGGTAAGGGAGTTGAGATTAGCATTAGGTGTAGGTTTAGGTTTAGGGATTGGAGAACACATTTATGTTTTAGGTTTAGGTTATAGGTAGGTTATAAGTTATAGCCGTAGGGAGTTGAGGATAGGTTAAGGTTTAGGTTTAGGAAATCGGGTTCGGGTTCTGGATCGGGTTTAGGTGTGGGTTTTCAAGTTTAGGTTTAGGTTTAGGTTAGGAGTTGAGAATAGGATTAGGTGTGGGTTTAGGTTTAGGATTTAAGAACACATTTAGGTTTTAGGTTTAAGTTTAGATTTTAGGTTTAGGTTATAGGTAGGTTATAGGTTAATAGCTATAGAGAATTGAGAATCGATTATGGTTTAGGTTTAGGAAATCGGGTTCGGGATCGGGTTTTGCTTTGGGTTATCAAGTTTAGGTTTAGATTTAGGTTACGGAGTTGAGATTAGCATTAGGTGTAGGTTTAGGATTAGGGATTGGAGAACACATTTAGGTTTTAGGTTTATGTTTCGGTTTAGGTTTTAGGTTTAGGTTAGGTTATACTGTAGGGAATTGAGAATAGGTTAAGGTTTAGGTTTAGAAATCATGCTCGGGTTCAAGATTGGGTTTTGGTTTGGGTTTTCAAGTTTAGGTTTAGGTTTAGGTTAGGGAGTTGAGAATAGGATTAGGTGTAGGTTTAGGTTTAGTGGATTTGAGAACACGTTTAGTTTTTAGGTTTAGGTTTAGGTTTTAGGTTTAGGTTTAGGTTTTAGGTTTAAGTTATAGGTAGGTTATAGGTTATAGCTATAGGGAATTGAGAATCGGTTATTGTTTAGGTTTAGAAATCGGGTTGTGTTCTGGATTGGGTTTTGGTTTGGGTTTTCAAGTTTAGGTTTAGGTTCGTGTTTGGGAGTTGAGATTAGCATTAGGTGTAGGTTTAGGATTAGGATTGGAGAACACATTTAGGTTTTAGATTTACGTTTAAATATAGGTTATAGGTTATAACTATAGGGAATTGAGAATTGGTTATGGTTTAGGTTTAGAAATCGGGTTCGGGTTCTGGATTGGGTTTTGGTTTGGGTTTTCAATTTTAGGTTTAGGTTTAGGTTAGGGAGTTGAGAATATGATTAGGTGTAGGTTTAGGTTTAGGGATTTGAGAACACATTTAGGTTTTAGGTTTAGGTTTAGGTTTAGGTTTTAGGTTTAGGTTTTAGGTAGGTTATAGGTTATAACTATAGGGAATTGAGAATCGGTTATGGTTTAGGTTTAGGAAATCGGGTTCGGGATTTGGATCGGGTTTTGGTTTGGGTTTTCAAGTTTAGGTTTAGGTTTAGGTTAGAGAGTTGAGATTAGTATTAGGTGTAGGTTTAGGATTAGGGATTGGAGAACACATTTAGGTTTTAGGTTTACATTTAGGTTTAGGTTATAGGTAAGTTATAGGTTATTGAAAAGGCCAAGCTATATGTCCTAGAGGGGGGGGTGAATAGGACTATGCCAAATTTAAAAATAAATCAGCGGAACAAAAGTAAATCAATACTCTTCCAATAATGAATCAATTTACAATGCTAAATATAAATCACCTTGATAAATAATTATTGAGAGATTGATACAAATTCAGTTCTAAGGACAACCTTACACCATAATAAACAAGGGCTTATGGTAGGACAACCTTATTTCTAGAACCTCTTTTGAATCAAGAACTCAATGTTAATATAAGTAAATGAAATAGCAAGGAATTGAAAATAAATGCAGAAGTAAAGATCTAAATTATTACAACAATCCCCACACTTGCTTGAAAATGTAAATAGTTACAACATTCACATCCACTTGTACATTCCACACAATTGAATGATAAAAGATATGAAAATTAATCAAGCATTCAATCCACAAGACAAAGAGTTATAGTGGTTCACTTTGTGTGTACACCAACCTGCTTTTACAAACACCACACAGAATGTTACTCCACTCCTAATATCCTCACACAGATGGGGATATTAGCGTTCACTATCAATAGTTTTTTACAGTTCACCAAAAACCTTTACAATTGTGTCTTTTTTCACTTGGGCTTACACAATTCAAAAACCCCTTTTTCTGAGTTCTGGTTTTCCTCAGACAACCAAAATAATGAGATTTTTCTGGCACAATCTCAAACAAAACCAATACAATGAGATTTTTCTGGCTCAACCTCAAACAAAACCAATAACAAATGAATTTTACAGAATTGTAAAATACCTGGATTTTTCCTTTAGCAGCCCGGTAGAACCAATCGGAGTAGATGATTGAATATCAAAGTTCAATTTCCAATACTCACATTCATAGGTTCTAAATTCTAATAGATTTTAGATTTAACTTGTTCAAGGTAGCTATATTTGATTTTGATTCCAAGAAGAAGGAATAATATAATTCCTCTTTTCAAATAAAATTGGAATAGAGAAACAAAATCAAATAAAATAAGCTAGCAAAAAGGAATATTAAATAAGCACAATTAAGCTTAAAATAAACACAGACTTATCTCGAGTGATAACTTGAAAATTCTTGAATGGAATGGAGTTACGAATATCAAAACTCAAATTCGTGTTCAATTTATAGACGAAAAAATCGTTCCTACGACCGGGTCTTAGAAACCTAGGACAGTCGTAGCTGGCAATGCATTTTTGAAAAATTGAGCGCGATCTTTGAAAGCCGCTTCTACGACTGGTCGTGTGAACCCTACGACCGGTCGTGGGTCACCTACGACTGGTCGTAGGACCATGAAATCAGTTGCTGGTCTTTCAGTCGTAGCTCCACGACAGATCGTGGACGGGTCGAAGCCAACCTACGACCGGTCGAAGGACTTCCAGACAGGTCGTGGGCGTTCCAAAAATCGAAAAAAACTTCAACAACTTAGACTGATCGTGGGATTTCTTGGACTAGTCGAACCAATGCTAGGACCTGGTCGAACAAGAGCTAGGACTGGTCTTGGAATAGACCAACTTTATGTTAAATAAAGATTTGATTTATGTATCCAAAATGACCTACTTAAAGTGTCAACCTAAGGTCATTTAAACCTGAAACATGTCGTATGGATATTGAACTTCAACCATTCAACGAATGTAGATTGTTTGAACCAATATCAGGCTTGAAGTCTTGAACAATATCAGGCTTGAAGTCTTGAACAATATCAGGCTTGAAGTCTTGAGATCTTGAGCTTCAACATCTTGTCGCTTTTTATGGCTTTTTGAACTTTAACATCTTGTGCTTCAACTTGTAGCATCTTGAAGTACTTAGGCAGTGTCTTGAATAAAATAATCATCATACCAGCACAAGACACAGATAGATGTTTTGACACATCAAAATTTGACAACCAAAGGAGTATGAGATCATAACCCTTACAATCTCCCCCTTTGTCAAATTTGTGACAAAACACCACACCAAGTAATAATTCTTCCAATAGACATAAGAGAAGTACAAAGCAAGCACAGATGCACAGATGTATAGACATGATAAGCAATGTTTAGACATGATAAGCAATAATCATATTCACATAACTCTTGAGAAGTTTAACTCCCCCTGAGTAATAGAACTAAGCACAGAAATAAGTTATAAGTTAAGCAACATGACTAATTTCACCAAACTTTAATGATTCTTCACCAAACTTCTCCCCCTTTTTGTCACAAAAGGACAAAGGAAGAAGAACAGTAATAAGATAGTAGAAGTAGCAAGAGAAAAATGTCAACAAAAAGTTTTGAGAGGCAAGCAAATATTAGTAAATATTACTGGACCAAAAAAATTCAATGAAACTTAAGAGGCGCAGATTAGATGGATCAATTTTGTGTAATCCTTTAGCAATTCGCCTCATATATTTTCGCATATAAGAAAATTGTGTGTCTTGAGTAACACGAATTTGAGCCACCGCTCTTGAAGAGAATTCAACCTTTCATCAAAATCGATTGCACTGAAAATCGGGATCATCACCGAGTTCGACTCAAGTTCTTCAAATAAGTCATCCATATTCACGTCCTCGGGAAGATCACTAGCTTCAAGATTACCGTTTGCACCACCATGCTACAAAGATCCACTTGTTCTCTACCCAAATCTAAAGTCATCTTATTAAGATTGGAATTATTAAAGGGAAGATGGTGGATGGGTTTTTCTCTAGTAGGCATGGCTATGAGCATATGATTTGCTAACCTAGTCAAGTAAATAACCAAAGGGTATATCACTATGTCCTGGATGGTGACGTGAGAATAATGGAATGACAAATTAA
The DNA here is from genome assembly GCA_030180095.1 of Magnolia changhungtana. Taxonomy (NCBI): domain Eukaryota; kingdom Viridiplantae; phylum Streptophyta; class Magnoliopsida; order Magnoliales; family Magnoliaceae; genus Magnolia; species Magnolia changhungtana. Next base: position 6,256,233 of record JASAUF010000375.1, read on the forward strand.
AGAAGGAGGCATATATTAACACCGAGACAAAGAATGCAAAACACGAACCATAAAAGAAGTGAGTTCGGTTTTATTACCGAACGTGGATAAAGATTTGAAATGAATATCTTATGTAGTACTGTCCGGGTAACAAATACCTTGAGGGAAGTGTATGACCTTTATGAGTCCAATGAACATCCATATTACATAAATCTCTAGTAAGCATTCGTCGTTCGCATTCTCGAGAGACTATCATGTAAAATATTAATTGGAATGCTTTCATCATTGATAGGTATTTCCATAATATCTGCAATCAAATGACGATCTACAACAAACAAACCTTCTTGAGTATCAACTTTAAAAATTAAATTCTCAAGAGAAAAATCACAGATACATGCAAACATGGATTGGGCAATGGACTGGTATGCAGCTCCACCCCAATGTAGGATGTTATCCCATCCCATGATTCCAACAAAGAAGGAATACCAAAAGAAGCAATGTGATTGACAAGAATATGACGTTCAACAATTACATTACGCATACGTAAATCTCGAGCATCGTAGGATCATTTTCGAGGAGAACGAAGATGACGTTGAACAATAGAAGTTGATCTAGACGAGGATGGACCTCGAGTAGTTTTCTTTTTACCTCTAGGATCCATTTTCAAAGAAAGATTTCAAGGGAACAACAAAATGCAAGATAGAAGGAATGAGATTTAGATAGAACAGATTTTTCAAGAGAAAAAAAAAAAACCCCAAATCCTGCAATCAATGAGAAAATAGATTCCACAAACATGAGTTTTGAAGCACTAATAGTAAGAATCTACAAGGAAAATGTAAAAGAATCACTAACCTTGAAGAATAATGAAGATGGGTTGGGGTAGCCGTAGCTAGGAGTTGGAATGAAATGAAGAAATGAAGAAGAAGACTAAAATCCCCAATTTTAAGTGAAATCCCGTGCTTTTACGACAATAGTGTCGTGTATGCGTGTTCGACGTCGTGTATTCTCACGACAGTCGTCGGTATGACAAAAAATTTGCATTTTTTTTTTTTTATTTTATTTTTATTATTATTTTTTTTGAATAATTTCAAGTTTAAGCAAATAAAACATCAAACTTATGTTACACAAAATCATGCAAACTCAATTTAAATTGCACATACCGAGATCAAATTTTAATTTATTAAACCGGTTTTTGTCGAGCGGTTTAGTGAAAATGTCTGCAAGTTGAATTTCGGTTGGAATGTAATCCAAATTTATTAATTTTTCTTCCACTAATTCACGAATGTAATGAAATCTAATGTCAATATGCTTAGTAATGTGAATGCCGAATCGGATTTTTAGAGATATTTATTGCAATCGAATTATCACAAAATAAAATCATAGAATCTTGAGTAATTCCATAATCGCTAACATTCGTTTCATCCAAACAAGTTGAGTACATGCATTTCAAAGAAGAATGTATTCAAACTTTTTCAGATTGATAGCGATATAGAACTTTGCTTCTTGCTAAACCAAGAAACAAGACAATTTCCAATGTAGAAACAACCACCATCTGTTGATTTCCTATCATCAATGTTTCCGGCAAATTTCAATCAAGATCTCGTGCATTCCGCTAATTGAACATTAGTCTCATGTGGATACCAGAGACCCAATTTGGTAGAACTTGCGACATAACGCATAATCCGCTTAATGCCAGCTAAGTGAGATTCTTTAGGATTTGATTGATAAAGAGCACAAATACCAACACTCAAAGCAATATCTCGGTCTACTAGCAGTTAGATAAAGTAAGCTACCAATCAAACTACGATACAATTTAGGATCCACATCATTACTTGTAGAGTCTTTTGAGAGTCTTACGCTTGTACTCATTGGAGTATCAAAGTTTTTACCTTTCTCGAATCCAAATTTTTTAATTAAACTCGAGCATATTTGGTTTGTGAAATAAATATTCCATCAAAGTTGTTGTTTTACTTGCAATCCTAGGAAATAGTTTAATTCTCCAACCATGCTCATTTCGAATTTAGACTTCATCAAATCTGCAAACTCAACAACAATATGTTAGTACAAAGTTGATCCATAAATAATATCACAACATATATTTGAACCATTAGAATATCATCGTTATATTTCTTAACAAAGAGTGTTTTATCAACACACCCCATCTCGAAAGTTATGACTCAAGAAAAACTTAGTCAATTTTTCGTACCATGCCTGGGAGCTTGTTTGCACCATAGAGAGCTTTCTTAAGACGATACACATGATCAAGTAAATTTAGGATCTTCAAACCCCGTAGGTTGTTCAACATATACCTCTTCATGTAAATCACCATTCAGAAAGGCACTCTTAACATCCATTTGATAAATTTTAATTTTCTTAAAACATGCAATGGAGATAAAAAGTTTGATAGATTCAAGACGAGCTACAGGGCAAATGTTTCATTATAGTCAATACCTTCGATTTGAGTATATCCCTGTACAACTAGTCTTGCTTTATTTCAATAATATTTCCAAGCTCATCGATTTGTTTTTGAAAATCCATTTTGTTCCAATAATATGTTTATCTTTAGGTCTAGGAACAAGTTGCCGACATCATTTTCGACAACCGATTAAGTTCTTCTTGCATCGCAAGAATCCAATTTTCATCAGAAAGTGCTTCTTTTACTAATCTACCGGTTCAACTGGGATGTAAAACATACGTAGTTACATATGTCCTCTAATTGTCTACGAGTGCGCACACCAGTGAGAGGATTTCCAAGTATTTGAGAGGTTGGATGATCTTTAACAGTCCTTAATTCAGGATTAGTTTCATTTGATGAAGTTTCTTGTTTTTCAAGTATAAGAACTTCATCATTATCTAAACTAGGAACAGGTGTTTTCAAAAGATCATCAATCACAACATTTATTGACTCTTGAATCACACCAAATTCCGTTGTTCGTAACACGATAAGCATTTGATGCTTAAAGAATAACCTAAAAAGATCCCATCATCACTTTTAGTGTCGAATTTTCCCAAATTTTCACGGTCACACGCAAAAATATAGCACTTCTTTGCCAAAAATTCGAAAATATTTGACAGAAGGCTTTTTCTCAAACCACATTTCATAAGCCGTTTTATTATTAGATTTACAAATATAAACACGGTTAATAATGTAGCAGGCTGTATTCACTGCTTCAGCCCAGAGATTCCTAGGTAGCTTCATGCTATTTAACATAACATTTCCCATTTCTTGAAGCACTCTATTCTTCCTTTCGACAATTCCATTTTGTTGAGGAGTTTTAGGTGCAGAGAATTCATGCAATATTCCCTGATCGCTACAAAATTTCTCAAAACCGCTATTTTCAAATTCAGATCCATGATCACTACGGATCTTGCTGACTTGAGAACATTTTTCAGTTTGAATCCGTTTTATAATCTTTTTCACTTCATCAAGGGTTTCTGATTTATCTTTCAAGAATGAAACCCAAGTATATCTTGTGTAATCATCTACAATAACTAAGATGTACTTTTTGCCACCTCGACTTTCCGTTCTTGTTGGTCCTATAAGATCCATATGGAGAAGCTCGAGTGGTCTTGTGGTGATATTGGAGTTCACCTTTTTGTGAGAGCTCCTAGTTTGTTTACCATACTCGGCATTCACCACAAATCTTGTCTACTTTTTTGCATTTTAGGTAGACCTTTTATTAGTTCACTTTTGCTCAATCAGTATAAATTTCGGTAGTGTACATGTCCAAGGCGTTTATGCCATAAATCTATCTCATCGGTATGGACCATGTAGCACGTTTGATTAGATGAGCTACCGTTGCTTACTATATATAGCGCTTTTTGAAGTTCTCACGACAGTTAATATTACAGAACCCTTTTCATTTGTAATTTCACAACCTTGATTAGAAAATTTAACATTATGGTTGTTATCGATATTTGAGATATGCTCAACAAAGTTGTGTTTTAAACCTTCAACATATAACACATTTTTAAATAAGGGAAGGTTATAGAGTTGGACCGCACCTTTGCCAATTATCTTGCGTTGCTACCATCACCAAATGTGAGTCGACCCATCAATCATATCTTTAAGATCGTGAATAGAGCTTTGTCGTCATTATATGTCCGAGCATCCACTGCCTAGGTACCATTTTGAATGGCTTGTAGCTTTGAAAGCGAAGGCAGAGCAACCAAACAAGTAACCTTGGGAACCCATTTGCATCTTGTTTTGGGTTTAGGAGAATAATTGGTCTTCTTTTGTTTATAGTTATAAGAGTGACCATGAATTAGATTTTAATAGCTCCTTAAGTAAATCAATAATTTTTTCAAATAGCGGGTTTCGAATCTGATTTTTTGAAATTTATATAGTCACTGCTTTTGTGTTTTTGAAAGGTTTTGTATTTTTAGAAACAACTTGATTAGTACCTTTTTCTTTTGAGTTAGAAGTCTCTCCTTTCACAAAAATGGAAGGAGCATTCTTTGTTTAGGAGATGTGTTTTTGTGAAACCCAACCCGGATCGATCACCACATTTTCTTGATCCGGATAATAATTTTTCTAATTTTGGATCACCTTGGGCATATCTCCATGTGTCCTTCAAACTCAGAAGAGAGGATACTTCATTTTTAAGTTTCTCATTTTCAGATTTCAAATTTTCAATTAGGAGGTTTTAAATTCTAAATCACACTTTGATTTTTCAAAACAATCAAATTTGAGATTTTTCTAAAACAAGGGTTTCAAAACATTCTTTAAGTTTAAAAAACTTTTCTTTTTGAAGTTTAAGTTTGACAGCAATTTTACAACTTTCCTTATATAAGGCATTATAAGCATCTTGAAGATCTTCATCATTTTCATGATCACTATCCATATTTTCTTCACTTGTTGAATCATCGTGATCTGAAAAAGGTAAACTTGGCTAGAGTCATAAGGGCCTTAAGTTCATCGCCTCGACTCGGTTCTGAATTTTCGATTGAAGAAGAGGCTTTAATCAGACGATTCATCCCAAGTAGCCAACATACCCTTCCTTTTGGATCTGTCCTTTTAGGACATTTGTTTGCTAAATGCCCATATTCTTGACGGTTATAACATTGACTATCTTTCAATGATTTTCAAGTTTTAGACTTAGGTTTAGAACGTTTCTTTTCATTTGCCTTTTGAAAGTCAACTCTTTTCTTACTTTTGAAAATCTTATAAAACTTTTTTCGCTAAAGGGCCATATCATCTTCAGACTTTTACGAGAATCAATTTTCTTGAGTAATACTTTTAGATGACTTCAAAGCAATAGACTTACTTTTAGGAGCTTTAAAACTTAATTCATAGGTTTGCAAAGAACCAACTAACTCTTCTACCTTCATATTGTCCGTATCACGAAGTTCCTGGATTGCGGTTACCTTTGAATTGAACCGTTCAGGAAGAGAGCGTAGTATTTTTGCACACACTTTACTTTTTCGAGATCTTTTTCACCAAGACCCCACATAGAGTTTACAATGTCATTCAATCTAGTGTAAAAGTCCATAAACATTTCATTTTCCTCCATATGAATTTCTTCAAATTTAGTTGTGAGGAGTTGGACTTTAGATTTCTTGACAATTGTAGTACCTTCGTGTGTCATTTCTAAAATATCCCAGGCTTGCTTTGCAGTATCACAGGATATGATTCTTTTGAACTCATCAGGTGATAGTGCGTAAGTGATGCATTTAGTGCTTTAGCATTAAGCACTACTCTCATTTTTTCAAGTGTGGTCCATTGGAAAAATGGTGTAATTTTCATAGATTTTGAACCATCAACACCAGTTACTTCCATGGTAGGAGGATTCCATTCACCATGTGGCTAGCCACACACTTTCATCCATTGATCCGAGGAAGATTCTCATTCGGCTTTCCAATAGGCATAGTTGGAGCCATCAAAAGGTGGAGGCCTAGTAATAACCGAAAGGCTATCAAAATTTGACATCTTTTTAAATAGCTTAGATCGTTAGCTCAGAAATAAATCCAAATAAAAAGTAACAAGTAATGAGCTATTAGGCTCGATACCACTTGAAAAGGCCAAGCTATATGTCCTAGAGGGGGGGGGGGTGAATAGGACTATGCCAAATTTAAAAATAAATCAATGGAACAAAAGTAAATCAATACTCTTCCAATAATGAATCAATTTACAATGCTAAATATAAATCACCTTGATAAATAATTATTGAGAGATTGATACAAATTCATTTAAGGACAACCTTACACCATAATAAACAAGGGCTTATGGTAGGACAACCTTATTTCTAGAACCTCTTTTGAATCAAGAACTCAATGTTAATATAAGTAAATGAAATAGCAAGGAATTGAAAATAAATGCGTATAAAGATCTAAATTATTACAACAATCCCCACACTTGCTTGAAAATGTAAATAGTTACAACATTCACATCCACTTGTACATTCCACACAATTGAATGATAAAAGATATGAAAATTAATCAAGCATTCAATCCACAAGACAAAGAGTTATAGTGGTTCGCTTTGTGTGTACACCAAGGAAGCTGTTTTACAACAAATGACCACACGAATTACTCCACTCCTAATATCCTCACACAGGGGATATTAGCGTTCACTATCAAATAGGTTTTACAGTTCACCAAAAACCTTTACAATTGTGTCTTTTTCACTTGGGCTTACACAATTCAAAAACCCCTTTTTCTGAAGTTTTACGTTTTCCTCGGACAACCAAAATAATGAGATTTTTCTCGCACAATCTCAAACAAAACCAATACAATGAGATTTTTTCGCTCAACCTCAAACAAAACCAATAACAAATGAATTTCTGAGGAATTGTAAAATACCGGATTTTTCCTTTAGCGGCCGGTAGAACCAATCGGAGTAGATGATTGAATATCAAAGTTCAATTTCCAATACTCACATTCATAGGTTCTAAATTCTAATAGATTTTAGATTTAACTTGTTGGGCGTAGCTATATTTGATTTTGATTCCAAGAAGAAGGAATAATATAATTCCTCTTTTCAAATAAAATTGGAATAGAGAAACAAAATCAAATAAAATAAGCTAGCAAAAAGGAATATTAAATAAGCACAATTAAGCTTAAAATAAACACAGACTTATCTCAGAGTGATAACTTGAAAATTCTTGAATGGAATGGAGTTCGAATATCAAAACTCGAAATTCGTGTTCAATTTATAGGCAAAAAATCGTTCCTACGACCGGTCTTAGAAACCTAGGACAAAGTCGTAGCTCTAATGCATTTTTGAAAAATTGAGCGCGATCTTTGAAAGCCGTTCTACGACCGGTCGTGTGAACCCTACGACCGTCGTGGGTCACCTACGACCGTCGTAGATACTCTACGACCGGGTCGTAGGACCATGAAATCGATTCTTGGTCTTTCGGTCGTAGCTCCATGACAGAGATCGTGGACGGTCGAAGCCAACCTACGACCGGTCGAAGGACTTCCAGGGACAGTCGTGGGCGTTCCAAAAAATCCGAAAAACTTCAACAACTTAGGACCGATCGTGGGATTTCTTGGACTAGTCGAACCAATGCTAGATCTGGTCGAACAAGAGCTAGGACCGTCTTGGAATAGACCAACTTTATGTTAAATAAAGATTTGATTTATGTATCCAAAATGACCTACTTAAAGTGTCAACCTAAGGTCATTTAAACCTGAAACATGTCGTATGGATATTGAACTTCAACCATTCAACGAATGTAGATTGTTTGAACCAATATCAGGCTTGAAGTCTTGAACAATATCAGGCTTGAAGTCTTGAACAATATCAGGCTTGAAGTCTTGAGATCTTGAGCTTCAACATCTTGTCGCTTTTTATGGCTTTTTGAACTTTAACATCTTGTGCTTCAACTTGTAGCATCTTGAAGTACTTAGGCAGTGTCTTGAATAAAATAATCATCATACCAGCACAAGACACAGATAGATGTTTTGACACATCAAAATTTGACAACCAAAGGAGTATGAGATCATAACCCTTACAGTTATAGCTGTAAGGAATTGAGAATAGGTTAAGGTTTAGGTTTAGGAAATCGGGTTCGGGTTCGGGATCGGGTTTTGCTTTGGGTTTTTAAGTTTAGGTTTATGTTTAGGTTAGGGAGTTGAGATTAGCATTAGGTGTAAGTTTATGATTAGGGATTGGAGAATACATTTAGGGTTTTAGGTTTACGTTTACGTTTAGGTTATAGATTTAGGTTATAGGTAGGTTATAGGTTATAGCTGTAGGGAATTGAGAATAGGTTAAGGTTTAGGTTTAGGAAATCGGGTTCGGGTTCGGGATCGGGTTTTGGTTTGGGTTTTCAACTTTAGGTTTAGGTTTAGGTTAGGGAGTTGAGATTAGCATTAGGTGTAGGTTTAGGATTAGGGATTGGAGAGCACATTTAGGTTTTAGGTTTACGTTTAGGTTTAGCTTATAGGTTTAGGTGATGGGTAGGTTATAGGTTATAGCTATAGGGGAATTGAGAATAGGTTAAGGTTTAGGTTTAGGAAATTGGGTTCGGGTTCGGGATCAGGTTTTGTTTGGGTTTTCAAGTTTAGGTTTAGGTTTAGGTTAGGGAGTTGAGATTAGAATTAGGTGTAGGTTTAGGTTTAGGGATTGAAGAACACATTTAGGTTTTAGGTTTAGGTTTACGTTTAGGTTATAGGTAGGTTATAGGTTATATTGTAGGAATTGATGATAGGTTAAGGTTTAGGTTTAGGAAATCGGGTTCGGGTTTATGTTTGGGTTTTCAAGTTTAAGTTTAGGTTTAGGTTAGGAAGTTGAGATTAGGATTAGGTGTAGGTTTAGGTTTAGGGATTTGAGAACACATTTAGGTTTTTGGTTTAGGTTTAAGTTTAGGTTTTAGGTTTGGGTTATAGGTTCAGGTTATAGGTTTAAGGTGTGGTTTAGGTTAAGGGTGTGGTCCCTCCAAATACAGATATAAACATGGCCTGTCCAAATGGTCAGGCCCCTCCAATGCTGTTCATAGGAAATGGACAGCTTCATCATAGTCGTAACAGCGGTTTTCACCTTCCATTGACCCCTATTCAACATTCGGATAGTTCTGACGCACATCCGGGTCTGCTTTATTAATTTCGAGCAAATATATAAACACGGCCTGTCCAAATGGCCAGGCCCCTCCAATGCTATCCATAGAAAATGGACAGCTTCATCATGGTCATAACAGCGGTTCTTACCTTCCACAGACCCCCACTCAACATTCGGATAGCTCCGACGTATATCCGGGTCTGCTATATTAATTTCGAGCAAATACATAAACACGACCTGTCCAAATGGGCAGGCCCCTCCAATGTTGTCCATAGAAAATAACTTAATCATAAATGAACTTTTATAAAATAAATTTTAATTTACTAAAATTTACCTGAAGGCGCTGACGGATGAGCTGTCACATATCATCTGTCAACTTTACCAAACGGGGGGTGGTGGCGGGGATCAGAGATCGGTATAAGACACCGACCTCTGATGTAAACAAGCTGACATTGTTCCCAATAGGTCTAATACAATCTTGTAGGAACTCTACCGTCACCCTACCCTCATACGTAAGTCGCTCTAAAAGCAACCCATGAGTGGGTCCACATCCTCATCGACTGGTTGACGACGCTGCTGCAAAAGAAATATGTAAGTCTAAACATAAATAGAAGTCATTAAAAAAATATATGTCTAGACTTAAATGCTTTGCCCGGTATATGCGCGACCGAGGGATCAGACGCCTGCGATGCAATATGTGATGGCGATGCTGGCTCCGTCGCATCACGGGTAGAAGAGGTAGATCCAGTGGCCGAACGACGTAGTCTCCCACCTGATGTTATCACTGAATATGTGCAAGATACAAACTTATAAATTTAAACAATGTCAATACAAGTGGAATATATTAAAATATTATACAAGTAGGGTTATACAGTACAATGCATTTGTGCTTCTACTTAGAGAGATGGTTAAAATATGATTAGACATTACACTATAATGCAAGTAGAATATAATAAAATTGTACACTTTAATCTATAACCCTTGGAAATTCCATTACACATTGTCATTCTATATTAAATACACATATTTCATTGTAATACGAAATAACTTTGAGGTAAACTATTTGAAGTACTCACTGCGTAAGTTATCGTATACTTCAGAAGTGTATGTCATCCTGTGTGAAGCATTGGACATTTTTATAACCAACATGCCAGTCACAATAGGAGAAATATGATCTCTTGGGACTCCATTCAGATGTGCAAGTGACAGAATCGCGTCTTTCATATCTCATTTCCCACGGTTATATATCTCCATCAGCTCTGGAATTTCTTTGAGATAGTATAATCTTTTGTCTGAGTCGTAGTCGATATATTATACTCTACACTCATCGACCGGACCGGGTATCTCTATGGCCATACCAGAAGAAGATAGGACCGGAAAGTCCATCCGCAACAGCTGATGAAGTATGTTGCGTACTTCTGATACGCTCCGGTTTGAGGAGGACATTATCAGAAATTGACTCAACTGCAAATGTGGATAATAAACAAGTCAATAAGAGGAATAAATCAAGACTTGTAATTTTCATGTATACATGGAATACATAAATTATTCGAATTGAAAAATGAAATGTAAATCATGTGTACATTAATAATCGTCATTTATATCACTATCGCTTAGGACTATTTCTTCTTCACCATCACTATCGCTGATCAGTATTTCCTCTTCATTGTCTACAACGTTGTCATCAATGAAACCACTATCATCTCTAACAATGTCATATATTATTAAGGCATCAACATGATCAGGTGACACATCATCTCTGTCCAATTACACCACATCAATATCAACACTTGAATCAATCCCTATATAAACATGTGACGGCATGTCTTCTTGATATGCATGTTCAACCCTAGCCGTGTCATTTTCTTCGTCCTCCTTATCTTCAACTTCTGGTACGGGAACATCAAATACATTCCTGGGCTTTATTTCCTGCGCCACGTGCCAAGAGCTGCCTAACTTGGTGTCAGCGAGGTAAAATACTTATTTGGCTTGGCTGGCGAAGACAGGGTCGTCCTTAAACCACTTCCGAGATAAATTTACACTCGTAAAGTAGTTGTCAGTCTGTATTCCCAACTTCTTATTTCCAATGTCCCACCAATCACATCTAAATAAGTACACCCGCTTTCTCATACAATAATTCAGCTCAATAATATCTGTCAAAATGTCATAAAAGTCAATTTCATTATCGTCATTCGTTCCCTTCACAACCACCCTACTATTTTGTGTGGTCCTATACTTGTCACGTTCTTCAGTGTGGAACTAAATTCCGTTTACAATACAACCTGTATATCCAGATACACGTCTATCAGGGCCACACGCCAACCAATATAGTGCATCAGATGCATCTGTAGAGTTTCTTGTGTGTAACATCTTCATCTATTATCATGTACAGAATATAATTGTTTAGGGATTTTCTTATGTTCAAATAATGTGCATTACAACGAAAATTCTAAGTGTGGTGAGATACAGTGTGAAATCTTACATGTTTTTCGAACTATTATGGAAACTGATCCTGATGTATTCGATCATAACTTGTGGAGAATTTAGACTTCATCTCGTCTATGTGTTCGCTACACATAAATGACACGTTAGCAGCAAGAAGCATTAAGATCATCGTATGTGGAGAAAACAATAATCGAGGGAAGGCTACTCCAAGTATAACTCTATTTCTTCACAATTATGCAACACATATCACCTCGCCTTTGCTAGATCCCCATGGTCCATATCCTGAAACGTGAAGGATCCTAAAGGACGAACGTTATGTGTAAACACAGATATGAGTCCTTCTTCATGCTCCTGCCCTTCATTGGCATTCTGATCTTCTCGGTTGAATCTAGTCTTTATGCCACGAAGATACATGGAGCAAAATGTAAGGCACACATTATCAATGTACGCCTCAGCTATGGATCCCTCCGGACGCGCCTTGTTCCTCACAAATCGTTTGAGTGTGTGAAGGTATCTGTACACAAAACCACTATGTTAAGAGTATAAAAACATGGATATATGTAGTTTACGGAATGAGTAAAAATTTTAATAGGTTCTATCACCTTTCGATCGGATACATCCAACGATATTGTACCGGGGCTACAAGCTTCGCCTCGTGTGGTAAGTGAATCGCTAGGTACCATGACATCGAAAAATGAAGGTGGAAATATTCTTTCAAATTTGTAAAGGATTACGACAATGTCCCTCTCCAGTCGTTTAATAACATCTACATTCAACGATTTTGAATGCAAATCCTTAAAGAATATCCCCAACTCAATCAGCGCCGCACTAATATCCTTGCTTAGGAATCCATGAATCTCAACCGGCAGTAGGCGTTGTCAAAGGACGTGACAATCATGACTTTTCATTCCTGTTACCTTACAGTCTGTAACGTTTACGCGCCGAGATATGTTTGACGTATACCCATCGGAAAACTTCATCGATCTCAACCATTCACATAAACGCTTTCTCTCTAGTTTTGTCAACGTGTAGCAGGCTGCTGGTATAGTATACAAATTTTCATGTGGTTGTAAGTACAACTCTTTCCTTAAACCCATTTCTTGTAGATTCAATCGAGCCTTGAAATTGTCTTTTGTTTTCTTCTATATGTTCATCAATGTTCCGAAGACATTGTCACATATATTTTTCTTAATATGCATGACGTCCAAGTTATGTCACAATTTCAAATCACTCCAATAGGGTAACTCAAAAAAGATGCTCTTCTTCCTCCAGTTATAGTCCAATACTGTACGTTTCCTCTTTTTCAAGTGCGATGCCTTACCAAATCTAACTTCTCAAATGTTACTCAATTGTTGTATCACATCTTCTCCAGATAGCTCTTTCGGGGGTGGCCTATGATCTTGTTTGCCATCAAAGATCATCGTCTTCCTGTGCCAACTATGATCGCTCGGAAGGAAACGATGATGGCCCATATAACACGTTTTTCTACCATGCTTCAATGATAATTAACAAGTCTCAATACCACATGTGAGACAAGCCAACTTGCCCTTCGTGCTCCACCCAAACAAATTTCCATACGTGGGAAAGTCATTTATTGCCCACAAGACTGCTGCATGCAATCAAAATGACTGTCCTACAAATGTGTCATACGTTTTTACACCTTCACTCCACAACTCGTTTAACTCATCTACTAACGGTCGCAAATACACATCAATGTCATTCCCAGGTGACCTGGGTCTAGGAATAAGCAATGACATCATGAAAAATGACTCCTTCATACATAACCAAGGAGGTAAATTGTAGGGAATAAATACCACTGGCTATATACTGTATGAGCTACTCATATTACTAAGTGGATTAAAACCATCACTTACAAGACCTAGTTGAACATTGCGAGAATCCTCTGCAAACTAGTCATGTTGCTTGTAAAAATTTTACCAGGCTTCAAAGTCCGCAGGGTGCCTCAGTGTACTATCATCATGAACGCGTTTCTCCTTATGCCACCTCATATTTTCAGCCGTCTTACGAGACAAAAAATCTTTACAATCTGGGTTTCAATGGGAAGTACCTTAACACCTTTCGCGGGATTTTCTTACTGCTGGCTTTGTCATTCTTCCACCTAGACTCTCCACATTCTTTACATTGATCAGCCTTATCATTCTCTTTCCGATACAATAAATAATCATTTATACATGCATGTATGATGGTGTAACCAAGGCCCAAGTCTCGCATCAAGGATTTTGCCTCGTAATGAGACTTAAGCAATGTCTCACCATCCAGTAATGCTTCTTTCAACAACTTAAGCAACATGTCGAACGATTTATTACTCCAACGATTTATTATCTTCAACTTGGAGAAGTTCTCACACCTCGGATAAAGTGGACATTGCGCATCTCTCAACAACCTATTCAACTTTTCTGATTCGACATCACCCATTGGAGGAATATCTTGGCTACTGCTTGTCGCTGTAAAATCAGTATCTACAACTGTTCCCCTGAACACATCACCTATGATATCTTGCATTTCGTCAACGTTATCATCCTCGTCATCCAGCACAATTGGGTCTTCGTTGACTTTAGTGGCTTCAACTCTATGGGTCATATCTTCACCATGATAGATCCACCAAGTGTAACCCTGGTCAATCCCAACTATGAACAAATCATCCTCTACTTTGTATAAAGTCTTATATATAATGTTCTTACATTTTCGACATGAACACCTAATCTTATTCTCTGAATCTGCCAGATTTTGCACAAATTCCATGAACTCTTGAACCCCTTGTTTATACTCTGGGCTAAACCTATTCTTAGCTCGCATCCAACTATTATCCATCTCTAAAATGAAAAAACTAGAGTTAGTTTACGGAAATAGCTTTAAGATTAGGCTAGGTTATAGGTTAAGGTTATATGTTTAGGTTTAGGTTAAGGTTATGAGTTTAGGTTAAGCTTATAAGTATAGGTTTTGGGATTTGAGAATAGGTTATAGGTTATGGGATAAGGTTTAGGTTATAGGTTATAGGTTAAGGTTCGGGTTCGGGATCAGGTTTAGGTTATAGGTTTAGGTTATAGGTTTAGGTTTAGGTTTAGGTTTATGTTAAGGTTATAAGTATAGGTTTTGGAATTTGACAAGAGGTTTAGGTTCAAGTTATAAGTTTAGGTTTACGGATATTAGGTTTGAGTTTAGGTTTAGGTTAAGGTTTAGGTTTAGGTTATAAGTATAGGTTTTGGGATTTGAGAATAAGTTTAGGTTATAAGTAGGTTATAAGTTAGGTTTAGGTTTAGGTTAAGGTTATAAGTATAGGTTTAGGTTATAAGTATAGGTTTAGGGATTTGAGAATAGGTTTAAGTTAAGGTTATAAGTTTAGGTTTAGGTTTAGTTTATAAGTTTTGGGATTTGAGAATAGGTTTAGGTTAAGGATATAAGTTTAGGTTTAGGTTATAGGTTAAGGTTTAGGTTTAGGTTATAGATTATAGCTTTAGGGAATTGAGAATAGGTTATAGGTCATAGGATAAGGTTTAGGTTATAGGTTATAGGTTAAGGTTGGGGTTCGGGATTGGGTTTAGGTTATACGTTTATGTTTAGGTTTAGGTTAAGGTTATAAGTATAGGTTTTGGGATTTGAGAATAGGTTTAGGCTAAGGTTATAAGTTTAGGTTTAGGTTTAGTTTATAAGTTATTTATTTTCATTTACATTTGTAAATACATTCATCATTCATCCAAGAAAATTGAAATAAGTACTGTCACTCTATGACTAATAGTTGAAAAGGAAAATCATGCATCTGGGTCTGCTCCAACATTTTCTAAGCTCAACATCCGGATAGCTCCGACGCACATCCAGGTCTACTCCAACATTTTCTAAGCTAATACAATTAAATCCTAAATTAGTTACTCATCCAAGGTTGGATAGATTGTAATACTTTCATATTCTCATTTAAACGTCCACGTCGAAAATCCGACAGCATCTCCCTGTCACGCCCCAAACCTGAAAATTAGACTCACAGGCATCCCGATCGCCGAATCCGGGGCCGACAACCTTCGTGGTACCCCATTCTTGGCTCCTAGCGTCCATACGATAGATTCCGATCCTGGGATCCTACAATGAGGAATTTTTTGTGTACATTTAACTCGTAATAAGCATAACCACAAGTATACCCAAATCACAAAGGCAACATCATCATCACATATCCACTAATATAATCATTTGATTACAATACTGAGGGAAATATATAAGTCGAAAATCAACCTCTAGAAGAACCGCTGCATGCTCCAAGCTCAATACCGCCGCAACCTAACATCACCTGCACGCATCTATCGTGCATAAGCTTATAGAAAGCTTAGAGGGTGGTGTAAGTGTATGCACAAGGGAAGTACCAAGTATTCAATACAATGCCATCATCATACAGTACCGAAAATACTGGTAATCCATAAATCGTACAATATCAGGATAAACAGAATTACTAACAAGATTATGAATTACCAGGGTAAGCAGAAATACTGACAAGAGCAGGAATTATCAGAGTAACAAAAATACTGGCAAGATCATAAATTATACGATAACAGAGTAAGCGAAAATACGGATAAGTCCATGAGTCAATCAATATCAGAATACACAATATAGAACAACTATGCAAATGAGGAGTCATAAAGAGCTAAATATCAAATGCCGAGGATGCAATGCAATATGTAATTCCTGATGAGTCCATGAATAGCGTCAATTGTATTTAGACCATATAAATGTAGAAACACAGTAACTCAAAATACCATATGCCACAGATGTAATGCAATATGCGGTGTGAATGGAATGACGATGCTGGAGTGTGAAGTTGGGATGAAAGTACAGCATCGCAGGCTATGGGGTCCATCACAAGGGACTTATATCCAAACCAGTCCCATACCTAAATTTGGATAGTCAGACTCAATGTGGTAAACTCCTGATCTCAGGTTAGTCGTGCGCCTAATTGAAATTCTAGCCATATGAAGGTACACATAACAAATAGTTGCGCACCACTAGCCCGAGTGGATAGTGAATGAATGAATGAATGAGTATGCAACTCTTGCTCAATAAGTCCATATATCAGTACGGTTCATCTCTGGGATCATCATCGGGGTCTATTACACTCTACGTCAGCTTGCTGCCCCTATCCGAGTGTACAACTGGGTAAGTAAAAGAGACCTCACTATCCGTTTGCCAATATCAGGCCCAGCTCGTCGATAGTGGACCCATTCCTCAAGATGGTCAAATTCAACCTAGATATTACCCCCTCACTCAGGCGGGTAAGGTCACACCCCCGCCCAACCGACCATGACACAGTGAGAGACGCGGCTTACTGGTATATGGCCCTCACGCGTTCATATATATCCACTCGGTCCCAATGTTGGGTTGTCTCCTGGCCACGGAGGTTTAGGGATTTTCACCCAGGGACATTTTATGGCACCCGTATGCTAGAACCAAACATTTTCGGTGTCCCCTCTAGCCATCCACGATATGCCTGTGGAGGATACGACCCTGATGTCGCTAGGGTATATAGTAATCACGGTACACAATGCAAGATGCATGAGTCATACAATCCAGTCATGCATCAATCCTGCGGATACCGTGTGCTCATGTGAGATAACTTCCACTCATCAGGGAGTCTCATAACAATACGCTCAATGATATATGCAATGATCAACCACGTCTCATAACAAACATGCAGATGATGCGTATGGGCATGTATCACGATGCTATGCTGTCACATACTCATAATCGGTATCAATAACCGGCATCGACAATCGACCTCGACAATGTAGACATTTAACCAACATTGCCCCTAAGGAATGGCCCTCATGAATCCTAACATATAGTGAACCTATGACCTCACACAAGAGCCAATTATACAACACCATGGGCCTCTCTCAAGAGCTTACTGCACATCACGATGAGCCTCTCACATGGGCCTAATATACATTATGTTGGGCCTTACACACGGGCTAAATACACACCGCAATGGGCCTCAAATATGGGTCATATATACATCACACAGGCTAAATACACACCACAATGAGCCTCAACTACGGGTTGCATATACATCATATAGGTCTTGACAATCGACCTTGGCAATTCGAAAATTAGCCTCGACAAATCAGAATCGGTAATCGGCCACGATCGGTAATCGGCCTCGAACGGTAATCGGTCAATTGGCCACAACAAGCAGAAATGACATTCACCCACGATCTGTAATCAATCATGATAATCGAGTTCGATCGGTAATCGGTCAATTATCCACGACAAGCAGAATCGACATTCGGCCATGATAGGTAATCAGTCATGATAATCGGCCTCGATCGATAATCGGTCAATTGGCCACGACAAGCAGAATCGGCATTCGGCCACGATCGGTAATCAGTCACGATAATCGGCCTCGATCGGTAATCGGTCAATTGGCCACGACAAGCAGAATCGGCATTCGGCCACGATCGGTAATTAGTCACAATAATCGGCCTCGATCGGTAATCGGTCACGTCAATCAGAATCGATCGATAATAAAAGACTGCAAATCGGTCGTGACAATTGGAGTCAAAATCGTTAATCGGAATCGGCCTCGACCGTGGTTATATTAAATCCGATAGTGTAAAACCATCCGTCTATGGCAAATGAGGCCCACTAATTAGGGTTAACCCACTAAAAGAATGATGAGAATGAGCCTAACAAGACCTAAGGGAAGGTCACAATGTGGACATTAAACGATTATTGCTCATCAATGTGGTCATTTAACCAACATTGTTCCCAAGGAGTAGCCCACATAAAGCCAAATGTACAGTGGGCCCACGACCTCACATAAGGGACATATATATCACAATGGGCCTCAGCCATGGGCCTCGAATACATCACAATGGGCCACAACCCATGGGCTTCAAATACACAATAGGTGGACCCTACACATGGGCCTAATACAATCAAGTGGGCCTCAAATATATCTCAATTGGTCTCAACTCGTGGGCCCCAAATACATCTCAATGGGCCTCGACCCATGGGCCCCAAATACATTATACTGGGCCTTAACGAATGGGCAACAATACATCACATTGTACCCTTCCAAATGGGCCCTAAATACGTCACATCGGGCCTCATCAAATAGGCCCCAAATACATCCAATGGGCCGTATCAATTGGGCCACAACAACGGCTATAAATACATTAAGATAGGCCTAATCACATGGGCCTTTATATATACTAAGGTAGGCCTTAATGGACGACCACAAGTACATCAATATGGGACTTATATTCATCAAGTGGGTCACACCAATGGGCCTTATGTACATTGTAATGGGCCATAACCCATGGGCCATAGGTACATCAAGTGGGCCACACCAATGGGCCCCGTGTATGTCAAATGGGCCACGCCCAAATATAAGTGGTGATAATGACTTCCACCATTAAAATTCCCAAGGCCCACCATAACATATATTTTCTATCCTATCTGATCATAAGATCACATAGACCTGAATAAAAGAAAATGATTTCCCTATTGGTTCAAGGCTTCTGGGATCCAAGGGTTTCAATGATAGCCATCCAATCCTCGTCGTGCATGTGGTCCACATGATAAATAGATCTATCATACTTTTATTTTTATTTCTTTGTTTCTAGCCTAAAAATAATCTTTTAAAAATGGTTGGCCGGCTTGGATGCAACCCATGCACCGTGGTGGATCCCATAGGGATGGGAAGGATGGACGGTATAGATAAAGTACATGCCTCATAGTTGGGCCCACACTAATGGAAGGTGTGGATCGCAAAACATACATCAGTGGTCCCAGGCGGGGCCCACCATAATGTTTATTTTCCATCTAGCCCGTTGACAAGGTCATAGGGACCCACCATAATATTTATTTTCCATCCAGCCTGTTGACAAGGTCATAGGGGCCCATCATAATATTTATTTTCCTCCCAAGCAGTTCATAAAGTCACGTGGACCTGGGGTCCACTATAATGTTTATTTGCACCCCAACCTGTCGGTTAGGTCACGTGGGCCAGGGGTAGGGTCCCACCATAATATTTATTTGACATCCAAGCTGTTCATAAGATCACGTGGGCCAGGCCCACCGTGATGTATATTTCCATCAAATTTGTTGGTAAGGTCACGTGGACTAGGGGGCCCACCGTAATATTTATTTACCATTCAAACGGTTCAAAAGGTCACGTGGACCATCGGCCCACCATAAGGTAACACGGTCAGGGGGCCCACCGTATTGTTTATTTTCATTCAACCTGTTCATATGGTCACGCGGACTAGGGGGTAGGTCTGGGGCCCACTGGAATGTGGTTCACAAATCCAGTCCACCCATTATGTGTGTCCTACTTGGCTGAGGGTTCAGACCAAGTTTCAGCCGCATCCAAATTTCAAGTATGCCCCACCAAGTGATTTTGTATGTTTTAGGCATGTCAACACATGATTTTAGATGGTATAGCCCACCTGAGTTCCGTATACGACTGATTCTTGGAAGGGAGCCCATTGCCCTAAGGGGCCACATAATGAACGGCGTGGATATTCAACACGCATCACAGTGGGGCCCACAGCCATGGTCGTGGGACCCTGTCCGCCCCCACGCCCGTGCACTGCCTATGCCTCGTGTCAGCGGTAGCAGCAAATGCTGCTGCCTTATGTTTTAAATTTTTACTTTTTTTTGAAAAACCGTTTTCTTGCGATTTTTGGTAGGTGGGGCCCGCCTCAGATAAATCCGATCTAGCCACTGGTCCTTGTGGCTCGATATAATCCCAATGAGTTCAATATTGCACAGGTTTTGACTATTTCAATGGTGGGAAGTTTATCATCCAAACTATGGCCCACCAGGAAGTCGGATCAGCCTCGTTTTTCGGCTCAACGCCTAAAATGATCTGGATGACTTGGATTAAGTACCTGCATCAAGGTGGGGCCTATATGGTCGGCCCACCATTTCCTTCTTTTCTTTTCTTTTCTTTTCTTTTTGGGTTAGCTCGTTAGTACACGCACTCCATATTAGCCTCACCCGTCCAGCGTCTAGGACACTGGATGGCATGGACAAGCACATCATTATCGTGGGTCCCACATGGAAGTGGCCCACACATTGTGGCCCACCTGTTGGATCAATATGATATTTGTGTTTTTCCTATCACCAAGGGGTATGGTCCACATGACATGGACGGTTTGGATAAGGCAAACATCAAGGTGGAGTCCATCCGAGTGGGCTCCACATCACACAAAGAATGAAAGAGAGAGAAAGAGAGAGAGAAGCACCCACCTCTAGATCTTGAACTCCTCCTTCCGCCAAAGCATGCTAAAGCACCAATGGATGGACTTCAATGGTGGAGATTGATTTTAGAGGGTGAGGATGGGAGATAGGAAGGTGGGCCACACACTCTCTCTCATGGGGAGCTTGGACGTAGGTTGCTTGGGAGGAAAAATGAGAGAGAGAATTAAAGAGAGAGATGATGGGAGAGAGGGAGGAGTGGTGTGTAAGAGATAAGGCATGTGTCTCTTTGACTTTTTGGATAAGAGGAATAGGCTAAGCATGGGTTGCTTTAATTAGTTGGTGGGAGATGTGTGGGTGAGTGATTTGATTGATGTGATGTTGGGCAGAAATTCTTTTCTCTGGATTTACAACGCGCAGCGTCTTTCCTTGAACTGAATACAAGCCTACATCTCCTGGCTAGGGTATCGCCTCGGTGTGCGAGACGTAGCATCAGGACCGCGGCGATGGCGCGGTCGCCAAGGTACGAGTTTCAAATCGAGCCGACTTCGGTATATGGGACTCGGCTTAGGATCATACGCAAACGTCAGATACAAGTCGAGAATTGCCGGAATTTGTCCAGTAGGATCATGGAAGCCTACGGAACGGTACGGACTAGGGCACGGGTCTTCAACTCTCCCCTCCAAATAAAAATTTCGTCCTCAAAATTTACAGAACATATAAGGGAAGAGGATACATCATGAAGTATATATGTGAAGGCACAACTAATCTACAAGAGGATGAAGATAGCGCTATCTAATCTCAACCTCATGCTCCCAAGATGCCTCGTTAACTTTATGATGACCTTACTAAACCTTGGATCCCGTATTAGCAACGATTGAAACTGTAATACTATGCAACCTCATAATCTAAGCGGTAGGGAGATATATCGAAAAATCTCTAAATTATTCGAACTCAGGGATCTAATCATTATAAATTCTCAATGATCATAGAGTGTAAGGTAGCTATCAGCAGATATGTGATGTTATTCTCAGGTATTCCCAAGATATGCTTCGATACCAACTTCTGTCATGCCCCAAACTCGAAAATCGGATTCACAGGAATCCCGATCACTGAATCCGGTGCAGACAGACTCCGTAGTACCCATTCTCAGCTCCTAGCATCCATACGCCAGCTTCTGATCCTGGGATCCTACAAGGAGGATTTTTTTGTGTACATTTAACTCGTAATAAGTATAACCACAAGAATACCCAAATCACAAAGGCAACATTATCATCACATATCCATTAATATAATCATTTGATTACAGTACTGAAGGGAAATACATAAGTTAAAAATCAAGCTCTAGAAGAACCGTTGCATGCTCCAAGCTCAACACTGCTGCAACCTAACATCACCTGCATGCATCTATCATGCATAAGCTTATAGAAAGCTTAGAGGGTGGTGTAAGTGTGTGTACAAGGTAAGTGCCAAGTATTCAATACAATGCCATCATCATATAGTACCGAAAATAATGGTAATCCATAAATCGTACATTATTAGGATAAGGAGAATTACTAATAAGATCATGAATTACCAGGGTAAGCAGAAATACTGACAAGAGCAGGAATTATCAGAGTAACAGAAATACTGGCAAGATCATAAATTGTGCGATAACGGAGTAAGTGAAAATACAGACAAGTCCATGAGTCAATCAATTTCAGAATACGCGATATAGAACAACTATGCAAATGAAAAGTCATAAAGAGCCAAATATCAAATAGTGAGGATGCGATGTAATATGTAATTCCTGATGAGTCCACGAATAGTGTCAATCGTATCTCGACCATATAAATGCAGAAACACGGTAACCCAAAATACCATATGCCACAGATGTAATGCAATATGCGGTGCGAATAGAATGACCATGCTGGAGTGTGAAGTCGGGATGATAGTATGTAGCATCGCAGGCTATGGAGTCCATTACAAGGGACTTCTATTCAAACCATTCCCATACCTAAATTTGGATAGTCAGACTCAATGTGGTAAACTCCTGATCTCAGGTCAGTTGCGCGCCCAATCGAAATCCTAGCCATGAGAAGATACACGTAACAAATAGTTGCGCACCACCAGCCCGAGTGGATAGTGAATGAATGAATGAATGAGTATGCAACTCCTGCTCAATAAGTCCACATTCAGTACGGTTCATCTTTGGGATCATCACCGGGGTCTATTACACTATACTCTAGCTTGTCGCCCCTATCCGAGCGGACAACTGGGTAAGTGGAAGAGATCTCACTATCCACCTGCCAATATCGGGCCCTGCTCATCGATAGCGGACCCATTCCTCAAGATGGTCAAACTCAACCTAGATATTGCCCCTCACTCATGCGGATAAGGTCACACCCCCTCCCAACCGACCACGACATAGTGGGAGACGCGGCCTACTAGTATACGGCCTTCACGCGCTCATATATATCCACTCGGTCTCGATGTTGGGGCTTCTCCTGGCCACAGAAGTTTAGGAATTTTCACCTAGGGACATCTATGGCGCCCGTATGCTAGAACCAAACATTTTCGGTGTCCCCTCTGGCCATCCAAGATATGCTGGTGGAGGCTACGACCCTGATGTCGCTAGGGCGTATAGTAATCATAATACACAATGCAAGATGTATGAGTCATACAATCCAGTCATGCATCAATCCTGCGTATACCGTGTGCTCATGTGAGATAACCTCCGCCTATCAGGGAGTCTCATAACAACACGCTTAATGACATATGCAATGATCAACCACGTCTCATAACAAACATGCAAATGATGTGTTTGGACATATATCATGATGCTATGCTGTCACATACTCATAATCTGTATCAATAATCGGCATCAACAATCGACCTCGATAATGTGGACATTTAACCAACATTGCCCCCAAGGAATGGCCCTCATGGATCCTAACATATAGTGAACCCATGACCTCACACGAGGGCCAATTATACAACAGCATGGGCCTCTCTCAAGGGCTTACTACACATCATGATGAGACTCTCACATGGGCCTAATATACATCATGCTAGGCCTTACACACGGGCTGAATACAATCCCAATGGGCCTCAAATACGGGTCGTATATACATCACACAGGCTGAATACACACCACAATGGGCCTCAACTGCGGGTTGCATATACATCATATAGGTCTTGACAATTGATGTTGACAATTCGAAAATTGGCCTCGATAACTAGGAATCGGCAATCGGCCATGATCGGTAATCGGTCACGATAATTGGCCTCGATCGGTAATCGGTCAATTGGCCACGACAAGCAGAATCGGCATTCGGCTATGATCGGTAATTAGTCACGATAATCAACCTCGATCAGTAATCGGTCAATTGGCCACAACAAGAAGAATCAACATTCGTCCACGATCGGTAATCAGTCACGATAATCGGCCTCGATCGGTAATCGGTCAATTGGCCACGACAAGAAGAATCAGCATTCGACCACGATTGGTAAATAGTCACAATAATTGGCCTCGATCGGTAATCGGTCACGTCAATCAGAATCGATTGATAATCAAAGTCGGCAAATCGATTATGACAATTTTAGTCAGAATCGTCAATTGGACTCAGCCTCAACCATGGTTGTATCAAATTTGATAGTGTAAAACCTTCCGTCTATGACGAATGAGACCCACTAATTAGGGTTAACCCACTAAGAGAATGATGAGAATGGGCCTAACAAGACTTAAGGGAAGGTCACAATGTGGACATTAAACCATTATTGCTCATCAATGTAATCATTTAACCAACATTGTTCCCAAGGAGTAGCCCACATAAAGTTAAATGTACAGTGAGACTAAGGCCTCACACAATGGACATATATATCACAATGGGCCTCACCCATGGGCCTCGAACACATCACAATGGGCCACAACCCATGGGCTTCAAACACAATAGGTGGGCCCTACACATGGGCTTCATACAATCAAGTGGGCCTCAAATATATCTCAATTGGTCTCAACTCATGGGCCCCAAATACATCTCAATGGGCCTCGACCTATGGGCCCCAAATACATTATACTAGGCCTTAACGAATGGGCCGCAATACATCACATCAGGCCCTTCCAAATGGGCCCCAAATACGTCACATCAGGCCTCATCAAATAGGCCCCAAATACATCTAATGGGCCGTATCAATTGGGCCATAACAACGGCTACAAATACATCAAGATAGGCCTAATCACATGGGGCTTTATATATACTAAGGTAGGCCTTAATGGACGACCACAAGTACATTAATATGGGCCGTATATTCATCAAGTGGGCCGCACCAATGGGCCTTATGTACATTGCAATGGGCCATAACCCATGGGCCATAGCTACATCAAGTGGGCCACACCAATGTGCCCCGTGTATGTCAAATGGGCCATGCCCAAATATGAGTGGTGATAATGACTTCGACTATTAAAATTCCCAAGACCCACCATAACATATATTTTTTTATCCAATCTAATCATAAGATCACATAGACCTGAATAAAAGAAAACAATTTCCCTATTGGTTTAAGGCTTTTGGGATCCAACGGTTTCAATGATAACCGTCCAATCCTCGTCATGCATGTGGTCCAAATGATAAATAGATCAATCTTATTTTTATTTTTATTTCTTTGTCTCTAGCCTTAAAATAATCTTTTGAAAATGGTTGGCCGGCTTGGATGCAACCCATGCACCATGGTGGTCCCATAGGGATGGGAAGGATGGACGGTATAGATAAAGTATATGCCTCATAGTGGGGCCCACACTAATGGAATGTGTGGATCTCAAAACATACATTAGTGGGTCCCAGGCGGGGCCCACCATAATGTAGATTTTCCATCCAGCCCGTTGACAAGGTCATAGGGGCCCACCATAATATTTATTTTCCATCCAGCCCGTTGACAAGGTCATAGGGGCCCACCATAATATTTATTTTCCACCCAAGCCATTCATAAAGTCACGTGGACGTGGGTCCACTATAACGTTTATTTGCACCCCATCCTATCGGTTGGGTCACGTGGGCCAGGGGCAGGGTCCCACCATAGTATTTATTTGACATCCAAGCTGTTATACGATCACATGGGCCAGGCCCACCGTGATGTATATTTCCATCCAATCTGTTGATAAGGTCACGTGGACTAGGGGGCCCACCGTAATATTTATTTGCCATTCAAACGGTTCAAAAGGTCAGGTGGACCTTAGGCCCACCATAAGGTCAGACGGTCAGGGGGCCCACCGTATTGTTTATTTTCATTCAACCTACTCCTATAGTCACGCGGACGAGGGGGTGGGTCTGGGGCCCACCGGAATGTGGTTCACAATCTAGTCCACCCATTATGTGTCCTACTTGGCTGAGGGTTCAGACTAAGTTTCAGCCGCATCCAAATTTTAGGTATGCCCCACCAAGTGATTTTGTATGTTTTAAGCATGTCTTCACATGATTTTTAGATGGTATGGCCCGCTTGAGTTCCGTATACGGCTGATTTTTGGAAGGGAGACCATTGGCCTAAGGGGGCACCTAATGAACAACGTGGATATTCAACACGCATCACAGTGGGGCCCACAGCCATGGCTGTGGGACCCTATCCGCCCGTACGCCCGTGTGCTGCCTGCGCTTCGTGTCAGCGGCAGAAGCAAATGTTGTTGCCTTATGTTTTAAATTTGAGTCTGGATCCTCCATTACCAGGTCAACACAGAATTCCTAATACCCTAAAAATCATTGGTCCACGTCAACACTCACTGAAAAAATAAAAAAATAAACAAAAGCCTTGGACTCCAAACCACTAGGGTAACAGGACAATCCTGTTGACCCCATAACAGAGGATCCTGACTCTTTAAATTTTTACTTAAAAAAAAAAACCATTTTCTTGTAGTTTTTGGTAAGTGGGGCCCACCTCAGATAAATCTGATCCAGCCATTGGTCCCTGTGGCTCGATACAATCCCAACGAATCCAATATTGGACAGGTTTTAGTGTACCGAAACAACCGGCGGTATTTCAATGGTGGGAAGTTTATCATCCAAACTATGGCCCACTAGGAAGTCGGATCAGCCTCGTTTTTCGGCTCAATGCCTAAAATGATCTGGGAAATGGAAAGACGGCTTGGATTAAGTACCTGCATCAAGGTGGGGCCTATATGGGTGGCCCACCATTTCCTTCTTTTCTTTTCTTTTTGGGTTAGCTCGTTAGTTCACTCCCAGTTCAGTACACGCACTCCATATTAGCCTCACCCATCCAGCATCCAGGACGCTGGATGGCATGGACAAACACATCATTATGGTGGGTCCCACATGGAAGTGGTCCACACATTGTGGCCCACCTGTTGGATCAACATGATATTTGTGTTTTTCCTATCACCATGGGGTATGGTCCACATGACATGGACGGTTTGGATAAGGCATACATCAAGGTGGAGTCCATCCAAGTGGGCTCCACATCACACAAAGAATGAAAGAGAGAGAAAGAGAGAGAGAGAGAAGCACCCACCTCTAGATCTTGAACTCCTCCTTCCGCCAAAGCATGCTAAAGCACCAATGGATGGACTTCAATGGTGGAGATTGATTTTAGAGGGTGAGGATGGGAGATAGGAAGGTGGGCCACACACTCTCTCTCATGGGGAGCTTGGACGTAGGTTGCTTGGGAGGAAAAATGAGAGAGAGAATGAAAGAGAGAGATGATGGGAGAGGAGTGATGGGAGAGAGGGAGGAGTGGTGTGGAAGAGATAAGGCATGAGTCTCTTTGACTTTTTGGATAAGAGGAATAGGCTAAGCATGGGTTGCTTTAATTAGTTGGTGGGAGAGGTATGGGTGAGTGATTTGATTGATGTGATTGACGTGATATTGGGTAGAGATTCTTTTCTCGGGATTTACAACGCGCGGCGTCTTTCCTCGAACTAAATACAGGCCTACATCTCCTGGCCAAGGTATCGCCTCGGTGTGCGAGATGCAGCATCGGGACCGCGGCGATGGCGCAGTCGCCAAGGTACGAGTTTCAAAT
This sequence comes from Magnolia changhungtana, assembly GCA_030180095.1. Taxonomy (NCBI): domain Eukaryota; kingdom Viridiplantae; phylum Streptophyta; class Magnoliopsida; order Magnoliales; family Magnoliaceae; genus Magnolia; species Magnolia changhungtana. Next base: position 6,283,873 of record JASAUF010000375.1, read on the forward strand.
CGAGCCGACTTCGGTATACGGGACTCGGCTTTGGATCGTACACAAACGTCAGATACAAGTTGAGAATTGCCAGAATTTGTCCAGTAGGATCATAGAAGCCTACGGAACGGTACGGACTAGGGCATGGGTCTTCAACTCTCCCCTCCAAATAAAAATTTCATCCTCAAAATTTACAGAACATATAAGGGAAGAGGATACATCATGAAGTATATATGTGAAGGCACAACTAATCTACAAGAGGATGAAGATAGCGCTATCTAATCTCAACCTCATGCTCCCAAGATGCCTCGTTAACTTTATGATGACCTTACTAAACCTTGGATCCCGTATTAGCAACGATCGAAACTGTAATACTATGCAACCTCATAATCTAAGCGGTAGGGAGATATATCGGAAAATCTCTAAATTATTCGAACTCGGGGATCTAATCATTATAAGTTCTCAATGATCATAGAGTGTAAGGTAGCTATCAGTAGATATGTGATGTTATTCTCAGGTATTCCCAAGATATGCTTCGATACCAACTTCTGTCATGCCAATCCTGATCGCCGAATCCGGTGCAGACAGCCTCTGTAGTACCCATTCTCAGCTCCTAGCATTCATACGCCAGATTCCGATCCTTGGATCCTACAAAGAGGATTTTTTTATGTACATTTAACTCGTAATAAGCATAACCACAAGTATACCCAAATCACAAAGGCAATATCATCATCACATATCCATTAATATAATCATTTGATTACAGTACTGAAGGGAAATACATAAGTCAAAAATCAAGCTCTAGAAGAACCGTTGCATGCTGCAACCTACCATCACCTGCATGCATCTATCATTCATAAGCTTATAGAAAGCTTAGAGGGTGGTGTAAGTGTGTGTACAAGGTAAGTGCCAAGTATTCAATACAATACCATCATCATATAGTACCGAAAATAATGGTAATCCATAAATCGTACATTATTAGGATAAGCAGAATTACTAACAAGATCATGAATTACCAGGGTGAGCAGAAATACTGACAAGAGCAGGAATTATCAGAGTAACAGAAATACTGGCAAGATCATAAATTATATGATAACGGAGTAAGTGAAAATACAGAGAAGTCCATGAGTCAATCAATTTCAGAATACGCGATATAGAACAACTATGCAAATGAAAAGTCATAAAGAGCCAAATATCAAATGCCGAGGATGCGATGAAATATATAATTCTTGATGAGTCCACGAATAGTGTCAATCGTATCTAGACCATATATCGCACCACCAGCCCGAGTGGATAGTGAATGAATGAATGAATGAGTATGCAACTCCTGCTCAATAAGTCCACATATCAGTATGGTTCATCTCTAGGATCATCACTGGGGTCTATTACACTATAAGCTAGCTTGTCGCCCCTATCCGAGCTCACAACTGGGTAAGTGGAAGAGACCTCACTATCCACCTGCCAATATCGGGCCCGGCTCGTCGATAGCGGACCCATTCCTCAAGATGGTCAAACTCAACCTAGATATTACCCCCTCACTCATGAGGGTAAGGTCACACTCCCTCCTAACCGACCACGACATCGTGGGAGACGCGGCCTACTGGTATACGACCTTCACGCGCTCATATATATCCACTCGGTCTCGACGTTGGGGCTTCTCCTGGCCTCGGAAGTTTACAGATTTTCACCTAGGGACATCTATGACACCCGTATGCTAGAACCAAATATTTTCGGTGTCCCTTCTGGCCATCTAAAATATGCCTATGGAGGCTACGGCCCTGATGTCGCTAGGGAGTATAGTAATCATAATACACAATGCAAGATGTATGAGTCATACAATCCAGTCATGCATCAATCCTGCGCATACCGTGTGCTCATGTGAGATAACCTCCGCCTATCAGGGAGTCTCATAATAATACGCTTAATGACATATGCAATGATCAACCACGTCTCATAACAAACATGCAAATGATGCGTATGGGCATATATCATGATGCTATGCTGTTACATACTCATAATCGGTATCAATAATCGGCATCAACAATCGACCTAGATAATGTGGACATTTAACCAACATTATCCCCAAGGACTGGCCCTCATGGATCCTAACATATAGTGAACCCATGACCTCACACAAGGGCCAATTATACAACACCATGGGCCTCTCTCAAGAGCTTACTACACATCACGATGGGCGTCTCACATGGGCCTAATATACATCATTCTAGGCCTTACACAGGGGCTGAATACAATCGCAATGGGCTTCAAATATGGGTCGTATATACATCACATAGGCCGAATACACACCACAATGGGCCTCAACTACGGGTTGCATATACATCATATAGGTCTTGACAATCGACCTTGACAATTCAAAAATTGGCCTCGACAAATTGGAATCGGCAATCGGCCAAGATCGGTAATTGGTCACGATAATCGGCCTCGATCGGTAATCGGTCAATTGGCCACGATAAGCAGAATCGACATTCGGCCATGATCGGTAATTAGTCACGATAATTAGCCTCGATCGGTAATCGGTCAATTAGCCACAACAAGAAGAATTAGCATTCGGCCACGATCGGTAATCAGTCACGATAATCGGCCTCGATCGGTAATTGGTCAATTGGCCATGACAAGAAGAATCAGTATTCGGCCACGATCGGTAAATAGTCACAATAATCGGCCTCGATCGGTAATCGGTCATGTCAATCAGAATCAATCAATAATCAAAGTCGGCAAATCGATCATGACAATTTTAGTCAGAATCGTCAATCGGAATCAGCCTCAACCATGGTTATATCAAATCCGATAGTTTAAAACCTTTTGTCTATGACGAATGAGACCCATTAATTAGGGTTAACCCACTAAGAAAATGATGAGAATGGGCCTAACAAGACTTAAGGGAAGGTCACAATGTGGACATTAAACCATTATTTCTCATCAATGTAATCATTTAACCAACATTGTTCCTAAGGAGTAGCCCACAAAAAGTTAAATGTACAGTGGGACCACGGCCTCACACAAGGGACATATATATCACAATGGGCCTCACCCATGGGCCTCGAACACATCACAATGGGCCACAACCCATGGGCTTCAAACACACAATAGGTGGGCCCTACACATGGGCTTCATACAATCAAGTGGGCCTCAAATATATCTCAATTAGTCTCAACTCGTGGGCCCCAACTACATCTCAATGGGCCTCGACCCATGGGCCCCAAATACATTATACTAGGCCTTAACGAATGGGCCGCAATACATCACATCAGGCCCTTCCAAATGGGCCCCAAATACGTCACATCGGGCCTCATCAAATAGGCCCCAAATACATCTAATGGGCCGTATCAATTGGGCCACAACAACGGCTACAACTACATCAAGATAGGCCTAATCATATGGGGCTTTATATATACTAAGGTAGGCCTTAATGGACGACCACAAGTACATTAATATGGGCCGTATATTCATCAAGTGGGCCGCACCAATGGGCCTTATGTACATTGCAATGGGCCATAACCCATGGGCCATAGGTACATTAAGTGGGCCACACAAATGCGCCCCGTGTATGTCAAATGGGCCATGCCCAAATATGAGTGGTGATAATGACTTCGACTATTAAAATTCCCAAGGCCCACCATACCATATATTTTTTTATCCAATCTGATCATAAGATCACACAGACCTGAATAAAAGAAAACGATTTCCCTATTGGTTCCAGGCTTTTGGGATCCAACGGTTTCAATGATAGCCATATAATCCTCGTCGTGCATGTGGTCCACATGATAAATAGATCAATCTTATTTTTATTTTTATTTCTTTGTCTCTAGCCTTAAAATAATCTTTTGAAAATGGTTGGCCGGCTTGGATGCAACCCATGCACCATGGTGGATCCCATAGGGATGGGAAGGATGGACGATATAGATAAAGTATATGCCTCATAGTGGGGCCCGCACTAATGGAATGTGTGGATCTCAAAACATACATCAGTGGGTCCTAGGCGGGGATCACCATAATGTAGATTTTCCATCCAGCCCGTTGACAAGGTCATAGGGGCCCACCATAATATTTATTTTCCATCCAGCTCGTTGACAAGGTCATAGGGGCCCACCATAATATTTATTTTCCACCCAAGCCATTCATAAAGTCACGTGGACGTGGGTCCACTATAACGTTTATTTGCACCCCATCCTATCGGTTGGGTCACGTGGGCCAGGGGCAGGGGCCCACCATAGTATTTATTTGACATCCAAGCTGTTATAAGATCACGTGGGCCAGGCCCACCGTGATGTATATTTCCATCCAATATGTTGATAAGGTCACGTGGACCAGGGGGCCCACCGTAATATTTATTTGCCATTCAAACGATTCAAAAGGTCAGGTGGACCTTGGGCCCACCATAAGGTCAGACGGTCAGGGGGCCCATCGTATTGTTTATTTTCATTCAACCTACTCCTATAGTCACACGGACCAGGGGGTGGGTCTGGGGCCCACCGGAATGTGGTTCACAATCCAGTCCACCCATTATGTGTCCTACTTGGCTGAGGGTTCAGACCAAGTTTCAGCCGCATCCAAATTTTAGGTATGCCCCACCAAGTGATTTTGTATGTTTTAAGCATGTCTTCACATGATTTTAGATGGTATGGCCCACCTAAGTTCCGTATACGGCTGATTTTTGGAAGGGAGACCATTGCCCTAAGGGGCCACCTAATGAACGGCGTGGATATTCAACACGCATCACAGTGGGGCCCACAGCCATGGCTGTGGGACCCTATCCGCCCGTATGCCCATGTGCTGCCTGCGCCTCGTGTCAACGGCAGAAGCAAATGTTGTTGCCTTATGTTTTAAATTTGAGTCTGGATCCTCTGTTACCAGGTTAACACAGAATTCCTAATACCCTAAAAATCATTGGTCCACCTTAACACTCACTGAAAAAATAAAAAAAATAAACAAAAGCCTCGGACGCCAAACCACTAAGGTAATAGGACAATCCTGTTGACCCCATAACAGAGGATCCCGACTCTTTAAATTTTTTACTTAAAAAAAAAACCATTTTCTTACGGTTTTTGGGAAGTGGGGCCCACCTCAGATAAATCCGATCCAGCCATTGGTCCCTGTGGCTCGATACAATCCCAACGAGTCCAATATTAGACAGGTTTTAGCGTACCGAAACAACCGGCGGTATTTCAATGTTGGGAAGTTTATCATCCAAACTATGGCCCACCAGGAAGTTGGATCAGCCTCATTTTTCAGCTCAACGCCTAAAATGATCTGGGAAACGGAATAGACGGCTTGGATTAAGTACCTGCATCAAGGTGGGGCCTATATGGGTGGCCCACCATTTCCTTCTTTTCTTTTCTTTTCTTTTCTTTTTGGGTTAGCTCGTTAGTTCACTCCCAGATCAGTACATGCACTCCATATTAGCCTCACCATCCAGCGTCCAGGACGCTGGATGGCATGGACAAACACATTGTGGCCCACCTGTTGGATCAATATGATATTTGTGTTTTTCCTATCACCAAGGGGTATGGTCCACATGACATGGACGGTTTGGATAAGGCATACATCAAGGTGGAGTCCATCCGAGTGGGCTCCACATCACACAAAGAATGAAAGAGAGAGAAAGAGAGAGAGAGAGAAGCACCCACCTTTAGATCTTGAACTCCTCCTTCCGCCAAAGCATGCTAAAGCACCAATGGATGGACTTCAATGGTGGAGATTGATTTTAGAGGGTGAGGATGGGAGATAGGAAGGTGGGCCACACACTCTCTCTCATGGGGAGCTTGGACGTAGGTTGCTTGGGAGGAAAAATGAGAGAGAGAATGAAAGAGAGAGATGATGGGAGAGGAGTGATAGGAGAGAGGGAGGAGTGGTGTGTAAGAGATAAGGCGTGGGTCTCTTTGACTTTTCGGATAAGAGGAATAGGCTAAGCATGGGTTACTTTAATTAGTTGGTGGGAGAGGTATGGGTAAGTGATTTGATTGATGTGATTGACGTGATGTTGGGCAGAGATTCTTTACTCGCGATTTACAACACGCGGCGTCTTTCCTCGAACTGAATATAGGCTTACATCTCCTGGCCAGGGTATCGCCTCAGTGCGCGAGACGCAGCATCGGGACCGCGGCGACGGTGCGGTTGCCAAGGTATGAGTTTCGAATCGAGCCGACTTCGGTATGCGGGACTTGGCTTAGGATCGTGCGTAAACGTCAGATATGAGTCGAGAATTGCCAAAATTTGTCCGGTAGGATCGTGGAAGCCTACGGAACAGTACGGACTAGGGCACGGGTCTTACACTCCCCATGCCTCTGCAGATAAGTTGATCTTACGTTACATTCCGATGCCAAATATATAAAGCAATGTAAAGATACTTGGTATTGGATACTGAACGAAAGAAACATATCTAGAGAGAAACGAGAAGATGGACCACGGAATAGGCATGAACATTTAAATAGATTGTATGAAAGCATACTTTCCATCTAACCTTCAACTGTCCAAAACGGGACAATTTGAGCGATTTCTATGCCACCAAAAATACACCATATCTATGTATGGCCCCATGGAAATCATCAAATGAGTTACTAATTATCTAACTTACAAATCTATAAGTTACATGTCACAACTATAAACTAACTAATCACAATAATAATTTAAGACAAAAAAATGTAATATACAAGCTCATGAAAGTTTGCAAGGACAATTTTAGGGAATAGAAGGCAATGGATGTAATATCTTAAAGACAAATAAAGGACTTCAATTTGGGGGAGTGCATAGATTGCATTATTTAGTGAGTACGAGAAGCAAGTACATTGCATGAAACTTAGGGTGAGTTTGGATGTACACTCAAACCAGTTTTCCACAATACATAAATAAATTCCTCTCAAATGCATTATCAACACACCCAAGCTCTCCCCTATTTGTTAGTGTTTGGATCCATGAGAAGCATGGGAAAGAAAATAGTAGCTCTTGGAAAACCTTATTTCTATGAAACTATAAGAAAGGAAACATTATTTTCCTTGTTTGTTTTATAACAAATTGCTAATAAAAATTTAGAAACTATTTCCAAATTTGTTGTTTGGTGAAACTCACAAATAGCCTCTTCAATCTCACCCCAGTCAAGCATTTCCTATCCATATGGAAGATGTGCGGTGCGGTGTTTTGCTAGTGTCATTCCTATACCTTTCACAGGTGTCAGATTCATCAGCCATAAGCCTCTTAATTTCACATAGCAGCAAACCATATAGATAGAATTGACCAGATACCGTGTATGGCGGGCACTCTGCCAGAATCCTAACACATTGATCAATGAATTGAAAATCAACAGTTAAAAAATACACTAAAGTACAACATTTAATAGGAAAAAGTACCAACATTTGATAGCTAGGATCTTCCAGTGCAGGATAATTTTAGAATATCCCCCAATTCACAAGTGGGGTCCATCATATCAACATTTGGATAAACAAACCATAGGCCTCACTTGTACAAATTCGCTACCATATGAATTTCCTTAATTTAAACAACAACAACAATGAAGAAGAAGAAGAAGAAGAAGAAGAAGAAGAAGAAAGGAAGGGGAAAAAAATGAAGGATTTTACAACTCAAACATAGAATACTCAATATACCGTTATTTGATTCCCTTCCACTTCCTGACCTTCAATCCCCACCTAAGAATAAATCAAATTGTTACTGGGCCACACTAAAATAGCTCATTAGTTAGCTTGTTAGTTGCTAACCTAACAGATATTGTCATGGAATATGGCTGTTGGCTCAATTCAGTCAATAGCCATGCAAGGCTTCTGATATCCTCAATTACTTACCCAAAAAAAAAAAAAAAAAAAAAAAAAAAACAGGAATAGTAGTAATCAGCTTGCGTATTGTTCTCTTTTTTCCTTTTCAGAATATGTTATAGTCACCTTTTTCCATATCTTGAGGTGAAAAAGCATTATAGTTTGGAAAATCCCTAATTTGTTGTTTGCTAATAAAATCTCTAATTTGTAAAATCCCTAATTTGTAAAATCAGAAAAACCCCAATTCGGGGTCCACATTCAAATCTGTAAGCCTTAAAATCCCCAAATCCTTAAATGAGGGTCCACATCAAATCAAAAATCCATAAATTACAAAATCTCCAAATTCATAAATCGGCATTGAGAGAGAGAGAGAGAGAGACTAACTATTGTTTTGAGGAGCTACAGATCGTAGATGGTTTGCAGGATAAATGTCTGAGATGTCCGGATTTCCTCTCCTTCTTCTTCTTCTTCTTCTTCTTCTTCTTTCGAGTGCTCTCCAAGTCTCTCTCACAGATCTAAAGTGGGTTTGCAACAAAAGGGGGAATTCAAAACCCTAGCGAGAGAGAGAGAGGTGTTGGGAAACAGATGGGCTGGGCGCATTTGCTTGTGGGAGAGAGGTTGGGAAACCGAGAGAGAGAGAGAGAGAGAGAGAGAGAGAGAGAGAGAGAGAGAGAGAGAGAGGTTTTGGGAGAGGGGTGGGCATGAGATTTGAGTTTTGAGGGATTTGGGTTTTGGGAGGGGCGGGCGCGGGATTTAGGTTTTGGGAGAGGTGGGTTTTCTGGAAGCGATTGCGTACTCAGTAACGCAATATGCTTAGCATACTGAGTAAACTCTTTGGGGTCCACCTTGATTATGTATTTTATCCACTCCGTCCATCCATTTTACCTGATAATTTTAGGGCTTGACCCAAAAAATGAAGTATATCCAAACCTTAATTGGACCACACCACAAGAAACAGTGTGAATTGAACATCTACCCTTGAAAATTTCTTGGGGGCCACAGAAGTTTTGGATCAAGCTTGTATTTGTGATTTCCCTTCATCCATGTTTTTGTGATCTTATGAACAGGTTGGATGAGAAATAAACATCACTGTGGACCCTATAAAGGTTTCAATGGAGGAAATCATTATTCCAACTGTTTCCTGTGGTATTGTCCACTTAATCTTTGGGTATGCTTAAATTTTTGTCTCAGCCCCTAAAATAAGATGGAAAAATGGATGGACGGCGTGGATAGACCAGATACATTCACGGTGGGCCCAACAGAGTTTACTCAGTACGATGAGAGCGTATTGAGTAACTCAGTACGCAATCCAATTTCCGTTTTTAAGACTTGTGGGGCCCACCGTGATGTATGTTATTTATCTACTCCATCCATTCATTTTAACGAATTATTTTAACAAGTGATCCAAAAAAGGAGTCAGATTTGTGTGCCCCACCATGATGTATGTATTGTATCAACACCATCCATTTATTTGGAGAGATCATTTTATGGGATGATCAAAAGAACAAGTCCAAATCTCAAGTGGCCCCACCACCGAAAATAGTGGGGATAGTGACACCCACCGTTGAGACTTTCCTAGGGCCACTATGATGTTTATTTGAGATCTAACCTGTTAATAAGTTAAAAAAAGACATGAATGAAGAGAAAAATCAAATATCAGCTTGATCCAAGACTTCTGTAGCTCTCTGAAATTTTTTATTAGTAAGCGTTCAATCCCCACATTTTTTTCTTTTTTTGTGGTGGGTCAACTTAAGATTTCGATCTACCTCATTCTTTGATCCATGCCCTGAAATGATCTATATAGATGAATTTATGGTGTGGATACAACACATACATCATGTTGACCCATAAAACTTGTTGACATCACTTCATTAGCAAAACTCATCTGTAACAATATCGTCTTCACCTCCGTCGCCACTCTCTAACTAGCGTTTGTCGTTGCCACGGGTCCCCTCATGCTGAGTGGTCTCGTGATCGTAACCATCTATCTTGTGGACTATAATTTCTTGCCCGAGCTTGACTCGACTCGGATCGAACCCAACTCAAATCAAACCAGTTCGGTGACTTGGTTACATTGATATTGTTGTTGCTCACCAAGTTTTGGTGAAATGACTCAATGAAGTATGGCTGGTGGCAAGGAAGGTACGTATATGAAAAAATACAATTTTTTTTTTCTTGTTTTTTATGTTGCCTACAAGGTGTTTTAGATCACATACTACCATAACTTTCTATGATCACATTCTAATGTATCATATGGACATTATTGTGGAACTATATAGGCCCCACCTAAATGACTACAGCTATGACCACTATTTCCTGTGGTGTGGTCCACCAAAGTCTTCTATCTGCCTCCTTTTTGGTATCATAACCTAAAATGATCTGTCAAAATAGATGGACCGAGTGGAGGTGTAGGATTTGCACGCAGTATGGCAAGTGACCCCATACCAGCAGTCCACTAGTCAAAGCTCTGTAGGTTACGATGATGTATGTGTTTTATCCACACCGTCCATCCATTTTTCTATATAAAGTTAGGGCATGAGCTAAAAAATGAGTTAGATTAAAATCTCAATTGGACCACACCATGGGAAAACAATGATGATCGAACATCAACATTTAAAAACTTCCCATGGCCTACTGTAATGTTTGTTTCTCATCCAACCTGTTGATAACATCACAGGCATGGATGAAAGGCAAACATCAGGTACGCCACTGTCAAGGATTGCTTACTAAGTAACCCAGTTAGATTACCGTACTGATTAAACCCTATTGAGCCCACATGAATATGTGTGTTTTGTCCACACTGTCCATCTGGTACTTCAGCTCATGTTAGTGGTTGAGCCCAAAACTGAAGCATATAAAAAGTTCGAGTAGACCACACCACAAGAAACAACAAGGAAAATGATGTCCACCGTTGAAACCTTCCTAATGCCCACAGTGATGTTTATTTGTTATCCAACCTATTCACAAGTTCACAAAGACATGGATGAAGGGAAAAAACAAATATCAACTTGATTTAAAACTTTCGTGGCCCTTAAGAATATTTCAATGGTAGGTGTTCAATTGACATTGCTTCACAGGGTGTAGTCTACTTGAGCTTTATTTATGTTTTGATCTTATGCTCATGCCCTAAAAGTTCTTGGTAAAATGGATAGATGGCGTTGATGAGCTAAATAAATTTCAGTGCCCTTAGAGTTAACTCAATAGGCTATAGTGTACGGAGTTAGTATGCATGCATTTAACTTTGTTTGGACAGTCGCGCTGTAAGCGGACTACATAATATACCGTTCATCCATATTTCTATATAAATTTAGAGAATTATCCAGAAAATGAATCATGTCTAAAGATTAAATGGACCACACTACAAATAAGGGGAACGGATTGACTACTCCTCTAGACACCATCCAATGCTGGTGGTTGGTGCTTTGTGGGCCCCACCATGATGTATTTGTTTCATTCATGTCGTCCATCTATTTTTACAGATCGTTTTACTGTTTGAGACAAAAAATGAGATATATCCAAATCTTAATTGGACCACATTACAGGACAGTGTTGAATGAGCGTCAACCATTATAAACATTTTAGGGGCCATAAAAGTTTTGGATCGAGATGATTTTTGTTTTTCCCCTTCATCTAGGCCTATATAACCTAATAAATAGATTGGATGCCAAATAAACAGTACGTATAGTGGGCCTTATGAGGATTTTAATGATGGATATCCAATCACTATTGTTTTCATGTGATGTCACTATGCCAAAAAGGGCAATTTGCGACGTTTTTTGCGACGGACTTCGTCCGTCGCTAAAACCTCTTGGTATAACGACGGATTTCATCCGTTGCTAATGGAAAAAGTCCATCGCTAAACCCCTGTTTGTCGAAAATCCGTAGGGTGAATGTCGCTGAATTTAGCGACGGATTTTGGTCCGTCGTTAGTAGGCGACGGACGAAATCCGTCGCAAATTTTGAATTTGTCTTCAGTCGTATATTCCCCCCCAACACCAAATGGCACGCTTTTTAGTTGCTTTTGCGATGGATCATGGACCGTCGTAAAAGGACTTCTGCGACGGATCATGTCCGTCATAAAATGACTTCTACCTTAACATTAAATTTTTTTTTTTCATTTTTATAGGAATATGGTGGAAAATTAAGTTTTTTTCTAGTCTAATAATTGCTTTTTAATAGAATTTCTGTGGTTTAATTGTACATATTTGTATCTAAGATTATTTTTTAACAATTGATTGAATGCAAAAAGAAAATTTATTTTGTTTTTATATCAAATGAGTGAAAATTTTATTTTTATTTTTATTTTTTAATTTAAAATGAATATTTAAATGATTTGTAATATCACATGAAAAAGAATATTGAGAAGTTTAAAAAATTTAACAATGTTTGAGAAAAAATTTAGATTTTGAAAAAATAAAAATAATGAATTAATAAAAATCTATTTTGTGGGAAAAATAATTTTGAATAAAGTTGATAAATTTGAAAAAAAAAAAAGCATTTGATTTTGAGAAAAAAAATATCTTGAAAAAGAAAAAAAATTAGAATGTGAAAATTTTCACAATGTGGGCCCCACCATAATATTTTATAAAAACAATGAGATTTTGTAAAAAAATATCATTTTAAAAAAGAAAATTGAAAATTTGAAAACAAAATGATGCTTTTAAAGAAAAAAATCAGCATTTTTGAATTTTTGGGAAAAAAATTAAAATTTGGGAAATTTTTTGAGATTTTGAAGATAAAAATTCAAAATTTATATTTTAATTTTTTTCGAAATATTTTTTAATAAAAATGATATTTTGTTAAAAGTTTTCAAAGAAAAATTAAGAGTAAAAAAATATACATTTTGAAAAAAAAATGTTATTTTTAAATAGAAATTGAAATTTATCTGTGAAATAAAAAATATTTGTTAATAAATTATTATGTACATCCACTAATTGAACCTTTAAATGTTAAAATCAAATTTCACTCAAATTGTTGATCAATATTGTATGCCCAATATCTTCCTTATATGTAGCTTGATCGAGGCGAGTAACAAGTCAAATTGTGGGTATTGATCAGTAAAGTAGAGTGAATGGACCAGACATGTAAAATAGGCCAAATATTCTTGTCAAAATTATGACCCAACTTAGTAACATCATGAGAACCTAAAATTTGATGTTAGTAAGTTTTGTGAGCCCCATCATGATGTGTGTCGAACATCAACACCATGCATTTGATGTGTCCCCTTTAGGTTATGAGATATCTCAAAAATCATCCAGATATATGAAACTCAATGTGGGCCATACCATCTAAAACCATGTGAAGACATCCTAAAAAATATAAAAGCACTTAGTGGGGCCCACATGAGCTTTGGATGCAAATTTGAAACTTGGTCTAACCCTCATCCAAGTGGGACACACATAATGAGTGGGTTGGATATATGAATCACATTTAGGTAGGCCCAATATATGATTATGAATGTTTCAAGGAAACCCCTCTCTACTATATTTAGGTGAGTTACTCATTACCCTTACTAGAGTAAACTTTGTGGGGTCCACCGTTATTTATTTATTTTATTCACTTCGTTCATCCATGTTAACAGATAATTTGAGGTCTAAAGAACAAAAAGGAAGCATATCCAAAGCTCAAGTGGACCAAACCATAGGAAATAGTGTGATTGAACCTCTACCATTGAAAAATTCTTGGAGGCCATAAAAGTTTTGGATCAAGCTGATGTTTGTGTTTTATCTTCATTCATATATTTTTGATATTATGAACAGGTTGGATGGCAAATAAATATTATTGTGGGCCCGAGGAAGGTATCAACGTGGAAATCATTATTCCACATGTTCCATGTGGCATGGTCCACTTGAGTTTTGGATTTACTGAAAATTTGGAATCAATCCACATCATTCATCTATTTTTCGAGATCATTTTAGAGAATTATCCAAAAAATGAATCATATCCAAAGATTAAATGGATCATGCTACAAATAAGGAGAACGGATTGACTACTCCCCTTAGCACCCGCCAATGGCTGGTGGTCGGTGCTCTGTATGTGTTTCATCCATGCCATCCATCTATTTTTAAAGATCATCTTATGGCATAAGACCAAAAATGAGGTATATCCCAATCTGAAATGGACCATATTATAGGATACAGTGTTGAATGAGTGTCAACCATTAAAAACGTTTCGGGGGCCATAAAAGTTTTGGATCCAGATGATTTTTGTTTTTCCCCTTCATCTAGGCCTATATGACCTAATAAGTAGATTGGATGTCAAATAAACAGTATAGTGGGCCTTAAGAGGATTTTAATGATAGATATCTAATCACTATTGTTTTCATGTGGTGTGGTCCACCCGAGATTTATATACCTATCATTTTTGGAATAAATTCCTAAAATGATATTTAAAAATGGATGAACGTAATGGATGAAATACATACATTATGGTGAGGCCCACAGAGCAGACTGACCACCAGCCAAGGGGCTGCTTGGGAGACTAGGGACGCGGATTTCTGGGAAAGCCATTTGCAGCAAGTTCCTGCGCAAGGATGTTGGGTGGGGCCCACCGTGATGTTTTTTTATCAATCCACCCCATCCACACATTTTTATAGCTCATTGTAGGATGTCTGATAAAAAATTAGTTGGATCCACAACTCAATTGAGTCACACAAGAGGGAAAATCAGGGAAAGAAATTTGTACCGTTGAAACCTTCCTGGGCTCCATTTTGATGTCTATGGGCCATCCAAACCGTTTATAAGGTCACTCTCAATGGGATAAAGTGAAAGAACTGAGAAAATATCCTGATACAAAACTTTCATGTCCATAAGAATGTTTCAACGGTGCTCATCGAATCCCCATTGTTTCCTCTCTTGTGGCTCACTTGAGTTTTGGATCCACCTAATTTTTAGTCACGAGTCCTAAAATGATCTCCTAAAACGGATGAACGGAGTGTATTTCTCCCACATATCTCGGTGGGCCCCACCCAAGATTCTTGTGGAGGAAGTTCTTGCGAAAGGCTTTCGCAGAAATCCGCGTCTGGAGACTAGATATTGAAGTGACGTCACCAAACTCCGTAGGCCCCACCATGATGTACGTTTTGTATCCACACCTTCCATCCATTTGGAGAGATCATTTTAAGGCAATATCCAGAGAAAGAATTAAATCCAAAGATTGTGTGGTCCACCCAAGATTTAAATCCAAAGCTCCAAAGTGGACCCACATACGTCCAACCATTAATATTTTCTCGATTGTGTGGTTCACCTAAAATTTATTTCAATCTAGTTTTTGGGGATCTTATACAAAATGATGTCGTGAAATGGATGGACGGCGTGGATGAAACAAATCTATCATGGTGGGGCCCATAGAGCGATGCCAGGTCTAAAGGTCAACTTACCGTTTTGAATCCAAGTTTTGCACTGTGAGTCTTATATTTTATGTAAAATAGTGGTAACTCGTCCATAAAAATAGTGGCTGAGATACAGAGTTATCTAGACCATCCAAATAATCAGTGTAGGTGCAAATAGTAAATATTTATAATTTTATTATGTAAAAAAATCTTCACCATGCAAAAAATGGTCTCATGCATGTACGACCATTAATAAAGCTTGTGTTATAAATTATGGTAAACTCACAATATATGGATTTGAAAATTTTATCTTATTTACAAAAGGAAAACCATCCCACGCCTGCTCCTCTTTTCCCTCTTTTCCTCTTTTCCCTCTCCTTCATCTTCCATCGAGAAATCCTCCCAGGGCCATTGGAGCGTCATCTTCCATCAAGCGTCATCTTCAAATAGGTGAGTTTTTCTTTCTCCACACGACTTTCTGTTATGTGTAGATCTCCACTTTCTATTGAATTAATGCCTGTCCACCATTGAAACAATCGGGGCTTGTGGATGTCTCTCTTTGATGTCTTGTGGCTTTGGAAATGTGGTTTTGGATGAGTGGTATATGATGAGTGATTGCTAGCTACACATGCACATGCAGACGGTAGATGAGTGGCCCCCACCATTTAAGATGGACGCGGCCCTGCAAGGATGGGACTTCGTCCAGATAGGACACGACCCTAGAATTGGATTTATTCTCCTTCTTCGAGTTTTTCGAGGGATTTCAGGCGTTGATGCAAAAAATCGGTGTTGGATTTGGTTGTTTTTAACCGATTTTGAGTTTTCGTTTATGTAAATTGTTGGTTTGGGTATATTTGTTTCCAGATTTGCTGTTATCTGGGTCCAATTGAATCAGAACCATCCGTCCTTTTTTCTTCTGATTTTCCGATTTTAGCCATTTCTCCGCCTTTTCATATTATTAGAATCATCTCCCTTTGGTGTCCTTTTTTCGATTTGCGTTTGTTTGTTTTTGTTTTTTGTTTTAAATGTTCTTCTTGATTTTTTTTTATGGCGTTTTTTATTTTTGAAACTTGATATTGTAGATAATTTCTCGTATATGCAGGTGTTGTTGAAGATGGAGATGATATAACTGGAATGTGAAATATCTTTGCATGAACTTCTCTTCAATCTGCTTGAATCGGTTGGTCATGTATACCTGCATTCGTAGGTTCATACTGTATGCTTGTTCATGCTAGAACATGGATATCCATGTTCTTGGTCATTGGGTGGTGCTGATAGTGGCAATGATGTAATTTCATTAAAATATTGTGTGCATGTTGTTGATTTGAATCTTGGATGATGGTATTGTCTGCCCAAATCACTTGATGGTGTGGGAGTTTTGCTAAGCCCACACATGTGTAAGGCAGCCTGTCTATGCAACATGTTCCATCCTGGAACATGTGTGCAAGATCTGTGTAAGTGTGTTTGATGGAATTCCAATGAGCAACAAGCATGTCACATGTTTGATAAAATTCCTGAAACAAAAATGTGTATTTTTTAGGCCACCTGGTTCAAATAGTCACGAGACCAGTCCTCTCGAGACTCACACAACATAGTTTTGTGATTTATATCAAATTGGAGGTGAAGTCTGTAGGAATTTAGGTCCCTGATTCAGATTTTCTACAAAATCAATAGATGTAGTGGCATGCATTCTTCAGTAGACTTAATGCATGTATTCCATTGTTAGTCTGGTTTATTGCTGCTGCATTAGTATTTGAATATATCTTTTTTCTTTAAGAAAACTATTCTTCTAATTCATCCAATCACTTGTTGGGGTTTTGAGTCCAAACAGGTACGGGCCCTATCCAGTCTAGATATATTTGTGAGTTTTTATTCCAAAACATTTAGAGCTTTGTAATGAATTGAAGATAGATTACTCTGGCTATTAATCAGATTTCACTTAGTAAGCATTAGTAATTGGAATGCACAATGCACGTTGGAGATAGCAGTCAGGAACATTATCTCTAGACTCTCGAGTGAGATGGAGAGGGTTCCTAGCAGGTTAAGTTGCAAATTATTATTAAGAGTTGGTTGGATATAATTTATTTTTTGTAAGTTGTTAATAGTTGGATGGATGATGAATGCATTTGTGAATGTAAATGAAAATAAAAAAAAATTATGATATATATATAGAGTAATGCTCACACACAACTAGTTGGACAATTCAAATTGGTCCAACTAGCTGTGTCATTTAATGAGCAGTTAATGTTAATAAATCTTTCCACCTAATTGAAGAAAAGAAGTTGTTTGTATTGGTGGGCCCCATTGTAGCATTACTGTGAAATCCACTCAATCATTAGGTGAGTCACTGCATGTTACAACCGGTGCAAAAAGACCAAATCTCTATCCTGGTTCACGTGAACCACACAATTGGAACAAGTGTAGATAGAAAGCCCACCTTTCAAACTCTTTCTCTTGGTGTGGTCCACTTGAATTATTTATGAGACTGATTTTTGGGTAAGATGCCTAACATCTGGTGTGGAAGCTAATGGTTGGAGTAGATTTTACATTCTCATCATGGTGGGCCTTGTAAAAATTAAGGTTGGATATCTCTTCCAACTGTTTCAATTGGTATGACCCACTTAAATCATTGATTATCTTGACTCTTTTTTTTTTTTTGGCTTTGAGCCCAACATGGCATTACACATCTAATGATCGGAGTAGATCTATTGAACACATCACAGTGGGCCATTTCAAAAATTGAAAGGAGTGTACGCCCATCAAACCATTATTGTTTCCATAAAATTGTTAATTTATCTGGATACCAGTGAAAAGTGGATTAGGTGTTACCCGAGCAACACATGCCGCGAGTGTTTCTCAAACCATATGGCCCACCATGATATATATGCTGTATATTCAGGCCGTCCATCAGTTTTTACATGTAATTTTAGTGTAACTTACTAAAAATATAGCGGATTCAAATCTCAAGTGGACCACACCACAGGAAACAATGGATATTGAATGCCCACCATTGAAACATTCCCAGGCCTACAATGATGTTTATTTTCCATCCAAAATGTTCATGAGGTCATACAGACACTGATGTATAATTTTTAACCACGTCGTTCATGAGGTCATTCCTACTGGGATGAACTGAAATTATAATAAAAAAATAGCAAGATCCAAAACTTTTGTTGTCGAATGGATATTTCAACGGTGGAAGTTCAATCCTTACCTTTTCTTGTCGTGTGGCCCACTAGAGTTTTGGATCTATATCATTGTTGGGTCAATGTCCTAATATGCTCTAGCAAAACTGATGGGTGGGATAGATTTATAACAAACATCACAGCGGCCCCACCCAATTTCTAGTTGTAACTGGATGCTCAGGGCTACGTTTCCAATAATACATGGGAGAGAGCATTAATAAAGGGAGGAGGTATTAAATGAAGACAGAGAAAAAAAAGGAGATGAGGAAGCTTGTTTTAAAAAAAAAAAGGGAATATTTAGGGAAGTTGTACACTTATGATTTACCATGGTGATCTATTATGTGTGTAACAAATCTGGTCAGTTAAACGTTTAGGGTCCCTTATAAGCATATGAGTATGTGAAATATATAAAATATTATTTTTCTGTAATTAATAGTAAGATATTCTCCTATAAGAAAATTGGGTGGTTAGAAATTCATTCTAACATTTCATATTCAACTTACATTTGTAGCAAAAGTAATTAGAATCATTTACTAAATTTTTGCCAATAAAATTAAATTATTATGACTTATTTGATAAACGGATTGGATATGTGATACTTATTCATACCGTACCTATATAAAGCTTGATGCCATGTGCTCTCCCAAGAGGAGGCATTACGTAGGAATAAAAAGAGGTTTTTTATATTTAATGCAAACCTAGTTGGACCAATTTAAATGGTCCAACTAGTTGTGTGTGAGCATCTCTCATATATATATATATGTGTTATCAATGGTGGATGCCTTGTTTAGGGGGACATGAAATTTTGTAACTTATGTTATGGTGCCCAATATTGGTTGTATGTTACTAGTATGTAGTAGATAATACTAGGATCAATAGTATGCCGAGACTCTTCAACTAAGTAAAGAATACCAACACACGAGAACTCTTCCATAACAACCTCCAATATAAGAGCACTTCATGTACTAAAATTGGTGGTAAAGAGTCTTCAATATATAAGGACTCTTCACGTGGTAAGATGGCCAAGATTCTTCAACTGATAATCTCTCCATCTCATGTAATCTAGCATAATTGTAATCTAAAATTTAAAATGGCAAAAGATATTGTATATAGTTGTAAGGATTGTAATCATTCTCTTTATATAGATTAAGAAAATCTCTCTAAAAAGTACCTCTTAGAAAGAGAGTTATGAAAGTTGTTTGGTTGGGTCCTATTTTCTCTTTATATCCATGTTAGTATGACCTTATGAACAGATTATATGACAAATAAAAATCATGTGGGGCCTTAGAAAGGTTTTGGCTTTCAAACGTTGAAGTCTGTTAGAACCATTATTTCATTTGGTGTGATCCACTTGAGCTTTAGATCTCTCTCTCTCGTTTTTTTTTTTTTCCTTATGCACTGAAATGAGCTGGTGGTACAAAATGGATGGCATGGATATGACATATTCATCACTGTGGGCTCTACAATTTTTATCAGTATAGAAATCCATGAATTCTCTATTTTAGAGGGAAGGATTCACATAGTTTTGGAGGCAAAAATTCTTACATCAAGCAAACAATGGTAAGAAACAAAGATGGTCCATTTATAAGTATTTGCAGTGTAATTGAAAAAAATAAACAGCTCTTATGTACCTTATTTCAAATTCATTCAAATATGTTATTAACAAAATTTGCCATTGAAAACATAAAAATAAAAAGTCAGATATTCAAATGCATTCCAACACAAATTAGAGGTTCACTAGATTTCAAACTGATTTCCACTCAAATTAATTTAAACCTCCAAATGAATGATGAACATTTGCCTATGTCATGTCTACATATTCCATTGTCTCTTGGATGTTAAATAGGTTTTTTTTTTTTTCTTTTCCTTGCACATACCTCACATGTACCCATACACTCAAACCACAGTAGTGTGTACCCGTGTTGAAACTCCAGTGACTTATTTCAGATAAGTTTGGTTTCATGATTAGTTACAAGTAACTTTTTTTTTTACTTAAAAGTACATAATCACTTCAGTTATGGAATATAATGCTGTTTTCCATAAAATGAATCCGTTGTTTCATTGAAAATTACAAACAAATTCCACCATTGTAAAAGCCATTATTTTATTGAAAATTTACACAACCCTTCAATCAGTCTCTTTAAGAAGTTTTAACATGGAGTCAGTCCAAAGAAAGGATCTATTTCCATCATTAGTTTCTAGTAGGGTTCTCTTCTAAATTGAGTTCCTATTACTCGATCAATATGAATGTGGAGCTGACCTCTTAGTAGTGAGTAGGGCTTCTAGAGGAGCTTAAAATTAAAGGAAACTAAAATTACAAACATTTAACATTAAAATCTTTATGTGCATTCCCCCCCTCCTTCAATAAGTTGGGTTTGGGTACTGGTGTGGTCTTTACAAGTAGAGAATTTATCATGTTTGGGCAGTTGGAGAGGGTTGCTAGTTGGTAAAGATTTTAATACACGCACACATTGTAAAGAGTCGTTAGTTGGTAAAGAATTTATAGGCAAAGGGCAACTCACCTAATTGGTAAGAAGCACCTTAGAGTGTTTTTACGTGAAGATTTTACCTATGTAAAGGTGCACCCACACACAAACAAGAGCCAAAAAGTGTAAACACTTTACATTTGTAAAAACTTCACCTCTAGTTAAACTACCTCTTATATAACAGTAATGCATGTTGTTTGTTCTACGATTTGAACACTTTTTGAAGCCTTGCTTTCTCTCCGCTTGCCTAATTTCTTTTTCTTTCCTATTGTCTTCCCAATTTTATATTTTTTTTCCCAATCATCTTTTTAAATAGAAAGGTAGTTCTATAAATCTCCATGATGAGTGGTGGTCTTCCTGAAAACTGCCATCCACTTAAGTATAAAGGGTTTAAAAAAAAGACTCCATGTTTTAGGAGAATGTAGTCACTACAAACAATGACTTTCTAAAGGAAAGTTGGCATTTATCATAAGTGTTGTATTTCCAACAAAAAACATGGCTAGAGCTGGGTGTGAAAATGGTAGTAAAGTGGAACAAGTAAGAAATGGGCTTCATATTGATATATTTAACATTGTTGCTTTGTGGAATAAAACTGCAAATCCTATATAAAAGAGAGGATATGTGGCTATTAGAGTCTTTTTTCTTCACTTTGAAACTGGACTTTATGGAGGATGCGTTTTTTTAAGGTTTGAGACATGTCTTACCATTTCTTTACTTAGCTATTATTGAGATTAATGCCCCTAAAATTGATTTATCTGATTTTATTATGCCTTTCTTTTAATAAAAGATGTTTGAGATCCTATCTTGATCTCTGTAAGTTTATTTGCTGATTTGTTGTTTATGGATCTTAAACTGTGGTTAGTTTACCCATATTTATTGTTTGGAATATCATTTGGTAAAAAGATGGTCCATATAAAGAAGTGGACAGCCTGTAGTACAATATAGGCAAATTTACTTGTGTAGACATCTAGATCATAATAATGTGGTCTATTTTTATTTTTTGTGTGTGTGTATTTTCCTGCAGTAAGCATTATATTATATTTTTGTTTCTTTCTAGCTGCTTGTGTATAGTTTGCAAACCATGGCATGTCTTTGTGGAATTTTCAGTGAGTGGGAATGAGCTAAGTGAGACATCATCCAAAAAAAGAAAGCTCTGCATGGATGAGCACATCTCTCATGGGAAGGCAGAGCTCTCGCCTTGATCAATGGAAGGGATTGGAAGCTCTAAGGCATTTGAGAGGAGAAACAAGAGAGCAAAAATCTGGCACCATGCCCGAGACTTTTAGACAACGGGATTTTGAAAATGCCAAAGAATATTTTTGATTCACTTTGTCTCTTTTTGATCACAAAGACTAAAAGATCTTTTCAGTTTCTGAACTTTGTAGCCCCAATCTTTATTGGGTTTTCCAGTTGAATGTAGACAAGTGCTCATTTTTTATACAAACTTTTGTTAATCTTCCATCTATATGTCATGAATGGGTTTCTAGTTGCCTTGACTCGTGGACTACGGCCCATGATATCAACAGTCTTGATAACCATAGACATGAATCACATGTACAATGGGGATGTCGTAGTTAGCACTTCATGAAACTCCATGAAGTGTGCACATTGCAGTAACATCCCTCCAAATCATAAACATCCATTGGAGCAAAGTCATGCATCCAGAATAACTCAATCAACTGTTTTGGTTTTCAATACATTTCTTTGCCCAATTTTGTTAGTATTATAGCCGAATTATCTGAACTGAGAAGACTTGCTTGCTTAATCAGTCTGCTCCGAATCTTGGGATATTTTTGTCCGCTTCATTAGTATAATTTTGCTACCAATAGTTGGAAATGAGACAGAACATGCTAGTGCAATCATATTCTCTTTCAAGAACGAGGTGGTATGCAAATACTTTTGATGGTATTTGGAATCTGTTACTATCTCATGATTATTCTACGTATTAAAGATCTTGATCTCTAATGCATTAATAGAAATCAAGATTTCTAATGCATAAATACTGTTAGCTAAAATGAGATCAACTCATTTTTTAGGCATCTAACAAATAGGGACTCACTAGATTCCTGGCAATTATCTATAACCATGAGGATGATGGAATACAGGATGCAGACCTAGTTGTCTTCGAGGGAATGGTATATGACTGTGTTTTTCTTCTTTTATATTGGACAGGTGAAGCATCCCGAGGTTGCTCAGTTCTTGGGAGGGAGGTTGTATGACTTTTTTTTTTTTTTTTTCGAGTATTTGGCTCTGTTTTCATCTAAAGAAAGTAACCTGTCATGAGACAATTTCAAGTTTATTTGGTGATGCCCTGTTTTGAATGGTAGCTGACACTGGATTTTATTTTCTGAAAACTACTGTGAATCCTGATTTTTCTTATTTCTTATTTTCTAAATGTAAACCTTTATTAGAGACATCCCGGAATGGATATCTTGCAGCGATTTCAGAATCAAGTTTTTTTTATTTTTTTCCCTCATAAGAAAAACGGAGATTTACAACCTGGACTCAGGTTCTATTGCAGGCGGTGGTTTGGACGGTAGCAGTTGCAACTCTCGTCTGTTTTTCATCTGAGACAAAAATCTCAGTTATGGTGTATAGTCATTTTTTACCGAATCTAAGCGAATTGTTTGATCCCTGCTATGACAGATCTTAGTGCCAACACCGGGCGCAGCCAACACAACCGTCAGTAAATCCCGCATTGAAGCGTGGCTACTGGAACAACCGTCAGTAAATCCTACAAAAGGAGAAGGTAGGCATGGTTGTCAATGCTTTCTTTCAGCTCTTCTTTTGGTTATTGTCTATAGCCACAGTAATTGCCTATATTACTGATGACTTTTCTACCATGTATCTCCCAATTTATCCGCTTGACCACTTCGATTGTAACTAATCCTGTATTAGCTCCTGAAGAATAAATTAATGTTTGTCTTTAAAATTCACATTGTATTGTCTTCTTCTTCTTCTTTTTTTTTTTTTCCTTTCTTTTTGTGCAGCAAGTGAACATGTTTGTTTTAACTCTACAGCTTCTTGATTCTAGAATTCCCATTCTTAGGCCTAGCAATCTTTGGTGATGGATTTTCTCGTGCTTTCTTTGTTGGATTCAAAACAACGCTATTGTTGGGGCAATAGCATATACATCCAAATGGGTGTCCCTCATCCAATGGCTGAAGAAGCTTCCTACTGAGAAATTAGTGCTGGGGACCACCATATCCGCGAATTGAGATTGCTTGCCAAAGGGACGTATGCAAACATCTCTTTGGTTGGGCTTAGAAAAAGACCAGACATGAGTACAATCAAGAGAGTTTTTGCACCAACTTGGTACGTGGCTAATATTGCACTCAATTGCATGTGTGGCTGTTAATGGGTATCTGATGAATCCAACCCAATGTTAATACATCTGGGTCTCATTTATGGGACCCATTAAGCAATTGGCACGGGTTCAAGTCTCAACTTTAGGACCTGATTAAAAATCAGGTCTAGGTACTTTCCAGTTTGGGTCTAGGTGGTTTTAATAGTAAATTATATATATTTTGTATGCATTTATTATTCTAATAAAAGAAATTTCACTTCTAGCACTTTATTTTTTTGGTTGAATGTCATATCATCTCTTTCATTAGATTGGTTTTGGTTTAATCTTTCAATCATTCTCTAGCTATTAAAAGGAAATAAATTTCCATCTAGAGTTGGTTATGAGTGTAGTTTTCTATGTAACTGTTAAAAGGAAATCAATTTCCCCCTTTTTTGGTGACTCAAACAGAAGAAGCCATCTCATAATTGAGGTTTTGTTATAACCTGTGTTGTTTTCTAAGTGCACATGTTTTCATTAGTTTATTTATATTTTTACCAATCTGTATTTTCTTGTAAGCTTTGATTTCTCGGTATCTTATGCAGGTTGCTTCAAATCATTATGGTTATTCTGTTATTGTATTTGGTGAACTCATGGAATTCCATGGAACTGATTGAATGGAAGGAGCTTCTGTTGTTCATACAAGTCATGTTTCTGATTTTTTGGATGAATTGGGTGTGTGAAATTGCATGGAACTGATCAAATGAACATGGAATTTCTATTGGGTATTTTTCTCGTTTGCTATTTCCTGGTTTTTGAATATGGGTTCTAATATCTGAAAGATGATTATTATACTGTGATTTTTTCTTTTAACAGGAAGAAACACCGACTCCCCAGAAGGCCGTAGACAGTACGGTCATTGGATTCTCCGTAAGTCGTACGAGTTCCTGTCATACCTTTTAGTAAATTTGCTTTTTTTTTTTTTGGATTCTCCATAGACATTAAGTTTTCTTCTTGTTGTTGGTTTTTTTGGATTCTCCATATGAAATTATGATAAATCATAATTTTTTTGGTTTCTGTCTGACTGTTGCACCCTTCGTGTATTCCAAATCATATAAATGATGGGCCACATTCAAATATTGCATCAATTGCAAAAGTAGATATAACATTTACATACCAATTCATGCATTAATTTTGAATTCTTTCCTCTCTAGCTTTTCTTAATATATTGATGAAGGCATTACCTTCTTTTATTGTGATTGGTTCATATTTAAAGATCCTTCTGGTGTTGTTGTTACAACCCAGGCTGAAAATGTAAAGATTCTTCCTTTGCGGGTCACAGATATCTGATGTGGTTGCTGAGGAAGTCTGCAAGCTAGATGAAAAGTTCAAGGGAGTCATGTTCGAGTTCGTGTTCTTGGCTTTAGGCATCTATAAGGATTGGCAATGGATGTTTTAAAGGTAACCTAGTTTATTTTCCCCTAGAATAGCAAAAAGTGAGTTTGGTCCGGTCCCATCCACTATTGGTCCATTAGATCAGCAGTTTGGATTATCTACATGGACCCCACTTCTCCAAAATCAATGGTCAATAGTATTACTCTAGAAAAAAGTTATATTTTTGTTTTGTTTTTTTGTCTATTTTCTGACTTAGACCTTGAATCTTTTCTTTTTTGTTTTTGTGTATATTTAGTGTTTCTAATTGTCTTACAAATTCCCTGCTTTATCTTCAAACAGGTGACACTGGCACACTTCCTCTTCTCTACCACTATTATATTATGTCAAGGTAAATTCAAGTCGGATCTGTGTTTTACATGTACAGCCACTCAGAACACAATGAATGGTGATTTGGAGTGTGTGCTAATTTTAACTGCTAACTAGTGCTGATGCCTTGTACTGCTACACGGATCTTTACACAGCTCACCAAAGATCGACAGAAGAAACCAGTCCCGTGGAAACAATAGCAATCATTGGCAACAAGGAGATCATTGACATTAAACAAGGTATGTTAGCTGTTTAGATTGGTAAAAAAAAAAAAAAAAAAAACTAGGATACATGTGGGTCACCTTTTCTTATCTTTTCTCTTCTTTTCTTTTCTTTTCTTTTTTTTTTTTTTTTAAAAAAACTTTTTTATAAGAAAGATTGTCTATGGGATTTAATCGTAGCAAAGTTTTAAAGAGCTACGGTACCAATGGCTATGGTCGTACTGTGGGATTTAACCGTAGTTTTTTACAATGTAGCGGTGGCCAGCACAACCGTCAGTAAAGGTTCTAACTGCTAGTAAAGCCTTTACCGACTGAGGCTTTACCGGTTGTTAGCTGACCGCGGGTAAAGGATTTCCCGGCGGTTCTCTGGACCTTTGGCGGCGTTTTTGACCGCCGGTAAAGGCTAGTTTTCTTATAGTGAGAAGATACTAAGTAGCCAATTCAAGGCAAGGCATAGCCAACAGTTGAAGTTCCGGGTAATTTCTTTTGTATGGGTCGTAGTTTAGGGGGTGAAGTGTTTAGTTAGGAGGGTTTCAATACTTGGAGTGGGCCACTTGGGTCATTTCCTCTTTTATTGAATTGAGTTGTTACCAATTTTGTGAATAGTATTCTTATCAAACAATATTGTGAATTATTTTTTGAATGACTATCAGGTGTAAGATTAAAAAAATAATAATAATAATTTATCAATATTTTTTTTTACAGATATTTTAGCGATGGACCAAATCCGTCGCTAATTTCTGAAAAGTGAATCAACGACGGATTTTGGGTCCGTCGCTTACTCATATTAGCGACGGACCTTATCCGTCGCTAATTTCTGACCGTTGAAAATCAACGAGTATGAGGTCCGTCGCTTACGAATATTAGCGACGGACATTATCCGTCGCCAATATTTTTAGTGGACTCATTTTTAAATATTACCGATGGATTTTTTATTTTTTACGACGGATTTTATCCGTCGCTATTAGACGACGGACCTTATCCGTCGTAGATTAAACGATGGATATAATCTGTCATAAAACCAAAAACGACCCAGTAAACAGCAATGGACCAAGCGACGGACGAAGTCCGTCGTTTTTTTGGTTTTACGACGGATTTGGTCCGCCGCAAAACAACAATTTTGGCATAGTGTGTGGTCCACCCGATATTTATATACCTCTCATTTTTGGGCCCCACCATGATGTATGTTTTATATCCACACCTTCCATCCATTTGGAGAGATCATTTTAAGCCAATCTCCAAAGATAAATCCAAAGCTCCAGTGGACCCCAACATAGAAAACAGTGGGGACATTGACACCCACCATTAAAAACTTCAAAAGGCCACGAAAGTTTTGGATCAAGCTGATATATGTGTTTTACCTTATTTCATGTCTTTTTAACTTTTGAATAGGTGATTTCAAATAAAAATTATGGTGAGCCTTAGGATAGATTCAACGGTGGGAATCACTCTCACCACTGTTTTCTGTGGTGAGGTCCACTACATCTTTTTATCTGCCTCATTCTTTGGCTCTTGCCTTAAAATAATATCCCAAAATGGATGGACGGTGTGGATACAACACATACATCATAGTGGGGCCCACAGAACTTGGTGACGTCACTTTAGTAGCCAACTCGCTACTCAACCTAAGGGGCGCACCCGTGCGACAGTCTCTCTCTCACTCTCTCTCTGTCTCGCACCCTCTCCCTCCTCTCGCTCTCTATCTCTCTATCTTCCTCTCTCTCGATCTCTACACCCTCTCCTCTCTCTGTCTCTCTCGCATCCTCTCCCTCTTCTCTCCCTGTCTCTCTTCCTCTCTCTCTAATCTCTCTTGCAGTCCGTTGCCGAATGCCCTACCCACACATGCTCTCTCTCTCTCTCTCTCTCTCTCTCTCTCTCTCTCTGAAGCTCGGTTGAAGGTCATTCATGACATTGAGGTATCTCTCTCTCTCTCTCTCTTTCATTCTCTCTTAATCTCAATGCCGATTTAGGGATTTGGGGATTGATACAAAAGCACTTCGAAATTACTTAGGGCATGTTTGGGCAGTGGGATTAGAAGGGATTAGGTGGGATGGAATTGTATCTGGTCCTGTGCTATGTAAATCTAAAGCTCAAGTGGACCCCACCATAGAATCAGAGATGCCATGTGTTTGGGGCATCCAAGCCGTCCAAAATATGGGCCACACCATGAGATCACCTGCAGTGAAAATGAGGCAGGTCCACTCATTAGGCTAATGTTGATTTAGACCATCATCCATCCATCAATTTCGTGGATGTTGCCTAACCATTAAGTGGAGCATTCTGATTCTGTCCTAGGCTATCCTCACTATGGGGTCCACCCTTCTGATGAGCTATATGAGCGGCATATGTGATGCAAGGGTACATTTGAAATTTCACATTTGTGCTCTATCTAATTATTCTGATATTCAATTTCTTTGTGAAAAGCTTTGATACTCTGACATTGTGATGGATATACACATGCACTGGCAATTGCACAAGTGGCCTGCTAGTGAGCTGGATTAAACAGTCCAAAAATTTCAGAGACCAGTCATTCCCATGACCCATTCCTTGTGTTGATGTTCAGAACATTAACACTTTTTTTATATATATTTTTGTTATTTTTTTTCTATTTTTTTAAAATTATTATTTTTACGTGTGCTCGAGATTGATTGATCCAAAGTATTTTTGCATTGCACATAACATAGATAAACCTTACATACTCAACTTGAAGCTCAGCCAAATCAACTCAAATCAAGGAGATCTGGCGCAGTCTCCGACTATCAATGCGACTCAACACCGCATTTGTATGCTTGCTCTAATACAACTGATGCTCTGAGAGGAGTTTACATTGAGGTCATATTTGGTCCATCGGATCGAATTGTATTAATTAACATCATTTTTGCACAATGATAGCATGTCTGGAAATTCCATGGTATTTTGGCCATCCCATCCTTATGTTTGGGATAAGATTCTAACTATGGCAAAAACACTGGATTAAGCAAAACACCATTTTGTGGACCATGGAATTATATTCGACTAAATTTACAATAGATGTTGGTCACTTATATATGTATATAACTAGAATGTCATGTGTAAAGAGCCGATATGATGGATGACATGGATAAAATACATGCATCAATGTACGGCCCACTTGTGTAGTGGATTCTAGAATTCACTGAAAATCCCAAGTAAGACCAAATGCAATTTCATCCCACGTAATACCAGCCAGTCCCATCCTCTCGAACTTACCTATTTTTTTGTTACGTACATGTAACCATTTGACTAGTTACATTATAGAAGAAAGAAATCAAGATCTCATGAGTTGATGAAAAACCTAAGGAATTACAGAGGAGGTACTTTTCATAAATCAAAACTTTGATCTAAAAGAAATGGGGAAATGTGTTCAAAGTGGTTTATAAGATGTCTTCCAACCCTTAATGGGTGTCAAAATACCCAAAGAAACTTTCTCTGAGGCCCTTAACAATACCTTACAACATTATGTTGTAACAGCCCAAATTTTTTTCCCAACCTGGAATTAGACGTCCTTAGGCAATGGGTCGCTCTTAACACCTTATTAACTTGTCAGAACTTAATCCCACAGTCTAAAATCGCTTGTGAACCCATTTCCTTCACAAATCCCACCCTTCGCCCCCTTGATCTTTTAATTTTTTCTAAGTACTTTCACCCTAGATACTATCTTAAACTAGTTAAGTATTATAACTTGGATCACCTTACATACAAACTACAAAGGCCTAGGTACCACCTCAGACAGAAATCTTATAGGACTAAATCCTTTAGAAATGAGACAAAGTAACTAAGCGCTAAACTATATTAGCCATGAAATCCGCTAGAATTGCTTTTAATATGATCTGCAAGACCTAAAACTTGTAGAATCATTGACGCTAGGTTACCCTAAAATCTAAGATCAAACTCATTACCCGGCTGCTCTCGGGAGCATCCCAAAACTTCGTATCAGGTTTAGACCGCACATTGGGAGTCCGAATAATACGAATTTAAGGACTTAGGACCGCCTCACTGGGCTTGACAACTATCTCGGAAATCAAATCCAGACAGTGTCCCATGGCTGTTCGCTTGAGTCCGGAGCGAGGAGGGTGAAAATACTTGATTTTCTTTAAAAATAAATATCTCAAATAGTAATCTGAGACTTGTCACTTGCGGGTCAGTATTAATCAACTTGACCGTCAGAATCTGACCCAAATACACCCTCAGATCAGGAAAAATTTCATAAACATATCCATGTACTCGAAATCTCGGATCGAGATCCGCTGACCGTCGAACTGAAACTGGTCTGTCACGTATGATCTAGGAATCCGACTGAAACGAAAACTTAATTCCACGTAGATCTAATGTCTGTGAGCTTAAGTCTGACTTTTGACTTAAGGGGGGCCGCTAGAAGTCCTCCGTTGAGCTGAAACTGGCTCACTTTGGTTATAACCTAAGTATACCTTGACCTGGAGTCTATTTTAGAATATTTTTAGGCTATATAAGGACTTTAGAACCCTCTCTCTCACAGCCATATGAATTTGACAGAAACCTTAGAGAGAAGAGAGAAAAGAGAGAATGTGTGGGAGCATTATAACAGCCAAGATTTTTTTCCCAACCTGGAATTAGACGTCCTTAGGCAATGGGTCGCTCTTAACGCCTTATTAACTTTTCAGAACTCAATCCCACAATCTAAAATCACTTGTGAACCCATTTCCTTCACAAATCATACCCTTCACCACCTTGATCTTTTAATTTTTTCTAAGTACTTTCACCCTAGATACTATCTTAAACTAGTTAAGTATTATAACTTGGATCACCCTACATACAAACTATAAAGGCCTAGGTACCACCTTAGACAGAAATCTTATAGGACTAAATCCTTTAGAAATGAGACAAAGTAACTAAGCGCTAAACTAGATTAGCCATGAAATCCGCTAGAATCGCTTTAAATACGATCTGCAAGACCCAAAACTTGTAGAATCATTGACGCTAGGTTACCCTAAAATCTAGGATCAAACTCATTACCCGGCTGCTCTCGGGAGTATCTCGAAACTCCGTATCAGGTCTAGACTACACATCGGGAGTCCGAATAATACGAATTTAAGGACTTAGGACCGCCTCGCTGGGCTTGACAACTATCTCGGAAATTAAATCCAGACAGTGTCCCATGGCTGTTCGCTTGAGTCCGGAGTGTGGAGGGTGAAAATACTTGATTTTCTTTAAAGATAAATATCTCAAATAGTAATCTGAGACTTGTCGCTTGCGGGTCAGTATTAAGTAACCTGACCGTCAGAATCTGACCCAAATACACCCTCGGATTAGGAAAAATTTCATAAACATATCCATGTACTCGGAATCTCCGATTGAGATCCACTAACCGTCGAACTGAAACTGGTCCGCCACGCGTGATCTGGGAATTCAATTGAAACGAAAAGTTAACTTAACGTAGATCCAATGTCTGTGAGCTTAAGTCTGACTTTTGGCTCAAATGGGGCCGCTAGAAGTCCTCCGTTGAGCTGAAACTGACTCACTTTGGTTATAACCTAAGTATACCTTAACCTGGAGTCTATTTTGGAATGTTTTTAGGCTATATAAGGACCTTAGAACCCTCTCTCTCACAGCCATATGAATTTGAGAGAAGCCCTAGAGAGAGAAGAGAGAAAAGAGAGAATGTGTGGGAGCAGTGGGAGAATCTCCCTGTCACTCTTCCCTGCTGCTATACGTGTTCAACCACTCTGATTTAATCACTTTTCCGGCATTTTCGACTTCATTTCTAGGTAAGAACCCTAACCCTAATCTGATTTGGGGTGTTGATAGTTGTAGGTTATGAAATAGCTAACCTATTTCATTCTATAGGTTGCCAAACTGCTGAATACGGAAGCTTAGCAAACATATCTACTCCGTTACGATTCTATGACAAAAGGTGAGGACTTTAGGTGTATAGGTTATGGTTTTCAACGCTTTCAATGTCAGATAATGATAGATTCATGATCTGCATGCAATTGCACATGTATAAAGTGCTTTCAGTTTTCTGTTTCGATTAAAGATGTAGAATATGGAATTTTACATATTCTAAGTATTCGTAGAAAATACCGTATACTTATATATTTTGGAAATGTGTTTGACATGATTATTTGTTATATAAATATATGATATATGGATAAAATACTTATTTGGCGAAAGGATTCGCCCTAATACATGTTTTGCTAATATACACTATGTATGTAGAAATAGTGTATTGTAGAAAGTACCATATACATATATATTTTGGAGATGTTTGCCATAATTATTTGCTGTATGAATATATTATATATGCATAAAATAATTGCTTGGCGAAAGGATTCATCCTAATACATGTTTTGCTAACATACACTATGTATGTTGAAATAGTGTATGCTAAGTGTTTGTGAAAATGCTTGTGAGAGTAAGTGTTTGGATGATGATGCCTTAGGTAGGTGTTGAGATGGGATTCTCAACTACCTTAGAGACTGGTATGATTTCCTCCATGTGGTTAATTACTTTAACCGCTTACTTATGAAATATATGTGTTTGTGTTTCCAGTTTATATAGTGCTTTATGACATGCTTGTTAACATGCCTGAATTACTTGTTTATTTAATTCTGCTTTGTTTACTTCACATGTTTATGTTGTATTCCATGAAATCCGTGAAGGGTGATGGGGGAGCGGTGCAACGTTTCTGAGCAACAGCCCTAACAGCCCTAAGCGGACAATATTGGATATTTGATTGTATGATTTAAAATCTTGATTCATCACTGCTTTAACTATTCTGTAATTGATTGTGTTTGGGGCTATGATTATAGTCCAGGCAATCGGTAATGGGATTGAATTCATGGCTGAGATTCTTTCGCCACGTAGGATGTGTCTGACGAACCCGAGTCATACTTCGGTTGGTGGCAGTGGTTAGGCCACGCGAAGTGCTTATGCACTTCATGTCATTCAACTTGTTGTGCGCTCGAGCTAGTCGAGCTCATCAAGTAACCCGATTTGTCTTATGTATGTTCACCATGTTTGGATGCCTCTATTTGAACTTAGGGTACCAAACTTACCAGTGAATTCCCGTTAACCATGGTACCTCGATCCGCTAAGACTCATGAGCCGGGCATGGTGGTATAGGACACCGTGGTCGAGCTGTCGGCCTACGCTAGGGCCACGTGCCTCCCCGTAGTGACCAGTGAGCAACCAGACTCGTGAGCCGATTATGGTGGTATGGGACACTATATTCGTGCTGTTAGCCTACATTGATAAGGTGATGGGGGAGTGGTGTAACCTTTGTGCGTAACAGCCATAATAGCCCTTTGTAGTGACCTCGAGCATACTCTGATTTTGCGGTGAGCCTCAGAGTTTTGCCGCGATGTATAGAGTATGAACTAGGCCTGTTTCTGTATAGTGATGAATCGTTAAAGAGGTGATGGGGGAGTGGTGTAAACTTTGTGTGTAACAGCCCTGACAGCCTCTGTAGTGACCTAGAAACACAATATCGTATGAGATTAACTAAGATTGATGACCCTAAAATGGATCATGTTTGGCAATTATACAAGGGAGGTACCTTAGTTTCCCAATACTGTTGTTTGAAATGGACTAATTACAACTCAGTAATCATGCTCATCATGCATTGCATGTGCCTGGAAGATGTGGAGTACTGAGGGATGAAAGCATGCTGTGAACGTAAGATGGTGTCGCACGAGGGAGGGTGTGGTGAGGGCATCCATCATGAATGCATTCATACTTACATTAATAAGAGTTGTTAGGAGTGTTTGATTGTACTGCTTTATCACTACTGCTTGACTATTTTGATAACATGTTAACCTATGCTTTATTGTTCCACTGAGTTGATCACTCACTCCCACGTTACGGGACGGTATTCCGAACACCCACCAGACTTTGTCTGATTGTAGATGGCGACGCTACTACTGAGGTGGAGCCGGACCTTTATGATGATAACTCTGCTTGTTCGTTACGCTGTATGTTGATGGCTTCAAGTGAGCCATGTCTTGATCGACGAGATTACAGGGATGTTGACTAGATAACACTACACCTTTAGTATAAATTGAAATTGTACTTGTAATTCATTAACCTGGTAACATTATCACACTCTGAAGACTCACCACTGTTTTTATATTTTATATATCTACCACAGTCTTCCGCTTACAATTTAACTATCTCTGGAGTATGATATGCTGTTTTGGCTTAATCTCACTCATGTTCAATGCACTGATACAGACAACATTCAATCATCATTCATTTTGTTGCATAAGTGATGCGTTGGAACTAGGGAGTTGAGTTTATGTTCGACCCCCAATTTTCGGGGCGTTACAAGATGGTATCATAGCATGATTTGGATTAAACTGGACCTGAGTTATGGTAACACGATGCACTCTGATGCGCTCTGACTTAGGAGGGAGCGACGGAATGTAAAAACCAACTTAGGATTTTCTAAAGTCGCTGAATGGCGAAATCGACCGAAATCGACCACTGAGATTGGGCCCGTACACACCCATGATCAAGCGAAACGATCCCGAATCATTTTTAGGTCATCTATTGATGAGTCTAGATCACAATCCACCTCATCCCAACCACTGAAAAATCGGTAGAATGCGGGATAATCTGAATCCTCGGAGCTTCTCCGGACTCCTCACAGAGACTTCTCGAATCTACGAGAAAAGAAAGCAGAAAATAGAAATAAATACTAATAAATGCAAAATTGATTAATGAATGAATAAAAATAAAAATGAGTTCACAACCCTTTAAATAGAGATACCAAGTAATAGGAAAAAAATCAGAAACAAACTACAACTAAAACTCCTAGGATTCGCGACTTACTATAAGGTCGTGATGTTTACTAGTGCGTAAGGTTTTTGGCCAATAAATAGTAAGTGTCCTATTTGGCTTCACCAAACTATTCTTCTAATTATTCTAAGCTCTTTTCGCGTTGGGCACAACTCCTAAAGCCCAACAGATGAAGAGTAATCAAACTAAAACTACTATTTATAGTAAGGACGAAATTGAAACAGGGAAACGACCATTGATCCAAGGTTTTTTCACAATTCTAAGCTGTGCAACCTTGTATAGCTAGGTTGGTTGACTTCATTAGCTCGTTCTACCCCAAAATCATATATTTTACGTTAGATAACTCATTCCAGATTGCAAGATACGTCTGAAATTGCCCGAAACTACCCGAAATTGAGTGAATCGGAGTCGGGGGCCTACCCATGCCATTCCGGAGGGCCCCAGGGTGGGACCCAGGGTTTTTTAGGGCCTAGGGGACTGGAGGATCTCGCCCATGGGACGAGACATCAAAAAATTAGAAAGTTGGTCAGCGAGGCCCTTTCCCGGTTGGCGAAACCTCGCCAGTTTCTGGGCTGGGACGGGCCCGCAGCTCGGGCCAATCTCCTTTGGGGGTCTAATACACCCCCTGACATAGCTCCCATTCACTTCCAATCTCCCAAAACCCTACTTCCTTCACAAACCCTCCCTTCAAACCGTTCTCTCTCTTAACTTACTGTTTCTTTTCAAAAACGCCCTTCCAATCATCCTCCCTGCTGATTTCGACCACAACCTACCCATTCTCATTGTCCACAGTAGTCCCTTCCTCCCTACCCTCTCCATTTCTCGTGTTTGAGCTCTCACACTCCCATTTGAAGCTCAAAATCATGTGAGCTCCTTAAGCCATCCTACCTCTCCATTTTTCGTCTTCAATCACTGTCTTTTGGGCCTTCACAATCCCTGTTGAGGTTCAAACTTGTGGAGAACCAAAAACTCCAGCCCCTCGTTTCCCCTTATCCTCATTTTCCATGGCTTTATCCGAGCTTGTACGGCAATTTTCTTGGAGGCCTAATCATCCATACTATGTTTGGAGTGTATGCAGTTAAAAGTAAATCCCGGGATTTCCTTTCAAATGACACTTAGAAATTCATCATCTTGGGGTTTGAAAACCCCACTCACACTTTCCAACACAAGGCTCATTTTCCACAGCCTATACCATTAATTTTAATCCCCACCCACCCTCCTACCGACATGCCACTCCCAATCCCGGGGAGGGATTAACAATGCAAGCCCATTTAATACCACTTAAGACCACTGGCTAGATAGGCCTTTAGAGTGTTGAACCTAGAGTTGGTACTCCTAGATGTTGCAAACACATCTGGCAGTATACGAAATCCACCAAATTAATAATGTGAACCTTAGGACCCTCTTAGTTGGAATGAGCATATGTGAAATGCTCAAGCACCAAGTACAGACAACTCAATTCCAATTAGACAACGTTTGACCTTAGGCGATAAACAATTTCTTGTATTAGACATGGTATGAAATCACCTAGCGTATGAGCGTGGACTTTGGACTACACCTATCGATTTCCACTACTCCTAGATTAAGACTGGTTACATTAGAGAATACCAGAGACCGATAGATGTAGCTAGGTCAAATCAATACACCTCTTTGATCTAGGTAGTGCAACGAAAGCGTGGTGGACCCTACCCCACTGGCCCAGGATCGAAACTCTGCTCATTGAATATGAACATTATAGAAGCCCTAACAAGTTCTACTATGACCCAGGATCGAAATCGTTTTAGGTTGATCTAGTAAAATTTGATTCACCTTTTTCTTGGACATAGATAATAATGAGGACTTTCTTAGACCAAGACCTAAAGGGTAACCCAAGAAATAGGACAATTTGAGCCTTTCAATGATGGACGTTCCCTACGTTTTTAGAGTGATCGGACTACGGAGTTACTGACTGCGAAGTATTTGCGGCTTTACCCAATTCTTAATCCTGGGCAACTACCAATGGACTCACTGCTTGACCAAGTAGAAGACCAGGATCTACCATGACTAGGAAGTGATACGATGAGCCTTCTACCCTGGTCAGGTAGATGATCGATGTACCGGGATCAAGCCCACTATAACTGTCTCTCCGTGTTGGTCAAACATAGAAAATAGAAATCTTACTCTAACTTGTGGGGAATTGTCATCAAGACTCCAAATAGGTAAAGACATAAATTGTAGCAAACCATCAGGGTATGAGAAATGGATAAAGAAATAAGTTTTAAGGGGAGTAGACTAAAATGAACCAGGCTAGTATATACTCTACCACGCATAGAAACTTGGAATCAATAAGTCTTAGGCAGATGAAATAATAGAATTCTTACTCATTACCCTTAGGCAATTTCGGGGATGAAATTTTGTTTTAAGGGGGGTAGATTGTAACAGCCCGAATTTTTTTCCCAACCTGGAATTAGATGTCCTTAGGCAATGGGTCGCTCTTAATACCTTATTAACTTGTCAGAACTCAATCCCACAGTCTAAAATCGCTTGTGAACCCATTTCCTTCACAAATCCCACCCTTCACCACCTTGATCTTTTAATTTTTTCTAAGTACTTTCACCCTAGATACTATCTTAAACTAGTTAAGTATTATAACTTGGATCACCTTACATACAAACTATAAAGGCCTAGGTACCACCTCAGACAGAAATCTTATAGGACTAAATCCTTTAGAAATGAGACAAAGTAACTAAGCGCTAAACTAGATTAGCCATGAAATCTGCTAGAATCGCTTTAAATACGATCTGCAAGACCCAAAACTTGTAGAATCATTGACGCTAGGTTACCCTAAAATCTAGGATCAAACTCATTACCCGGCTGCTCTCGGGAGCATCCCGAAACTCCGTATCAGGTCTAGACCGCACATCGGGAGTTCGAATAATATGAAGTTAAGGACTTAGGACCGCCTCGTTGGGCTTGACAACTATTTCGGAAATCAAATCCAGACAGTGTCCCACGGCTGTGCGCTTGAGTCCGGAGCGAGGAGGGTGAAAATACTTGATTTTCTTTAAAAATAAATATCTCAAATAGTAATATGAGACTTGTCGCTTGCGAGTCAGTATTAAGCAACCTGACCGTCAGAATCTGACCCAAATACACCCTCGGATCAGGAAAAATTTCATAAACATATCCATGTATTCGGAATCTCCGATCGAGATCCACTGACCGTCAAACTGAAACTGGTCCGCCACGCGTGATCTGGGAATTTGACTGAAACAAAAACTTAACTCCACGTAGATCTAATGTCTGTGAGTTTAAGTCTGACTTTTAGCTCAAGGGGGGCCACTAGAAGTCCTCCGTTGAGCTGAAACTGACTCACTTTGGTTATAACCTAAGTATACCTTGACCTGGAGTCTATTTTGAAATATTTTTAGGCTATATGAGGACCTTAGAACCCTCTCTCTCATAGCGATACGAATTTGAGAGAAACCCTAGAGAGAGAAGAGAGAAAAGAGAGAATGTGTGGGAGCAGTGGGAGAATCTTCCTGCCACTCTTCCCTGCTGCTATACGTGTTCAACCACTCCGATCTAATCACTTTTCCAGCATTTTTGTCTTTGTTTTTAGGTAAGAAACCCTAACCCTAATCTGATTTGGGGTGTTGATAGTTGTAGGTTATGAAATAGCTAACCTATTTCATTCTATAGGTTGCCAAACTACCGAATACGGAAGCTTAGCAAACCTATCGACTCCGTTACGATTCTACGACAAAAGGTGAGTACTTTAGGTGTATAGATTATAGTTTTTAATGCTTTTAATGTCAGATAATGATAAATTCATGATCTGCATGCAATTGCACATGTATAAAGTGCTTTCTGTTTTCTGTTTCGATTAAAGATGTAGAATATGGAATTTTACATATTCTAAGTATTCGTAGAAAATACTGTATACATATATATTTTGGAAATGTGTTTGACATGATTATTTGTTGTATCAATATACGATTTATGGATAAAATACTTATTTGGCGAAAGGATTCGCCCTAATACATGTTTTGCTAATATACATTATGTATGTAGAAATAGTGTATTGTAGAAAGTACCGTATACATATATATTTTGGAGATGTGTTTGCCATGATTATTTGCTGTATGAATATATTATATATGCATAAAATAATTGCTTGGCGAAAGGATTCGCCCTAATACATGTTTTGCTAACATATACTATGTATGTTGAAATAGTGTATGCTAAGTGTTTGTGAAAATGCTTGTGAGAGTAAGTGTTTGGATGATGATGCCTTAGGTAGGTGTTGAGATGGGATTCTCAACTACCTTAGAGACTGGTATGATTTCTTCCATGTGGTTAATTACTTTAACCGCTTACTTATGAAATATATGTGTTTGTGTTTCCAGTTTATATAGTGCTTTATAACATGCTTTATGACATGCTTGTTAACATGTCTGAATTACTTGTTTATTTAATTCTGCTCTGTTTACTTCACATGTTTATGTTGTATTCCATGAAATCCGTGAAGGGTAATGGGGGAGTGGTGCAACATTTTCGAGCAACAGCCCTTGCAGCCCTAAGCGAACAATATTGGATATTTGATTGTATGATTTAAAATCTTGATTCATCACTGCTTTAACTATTCTATAATTGATTGTGTTTGGGGCTATGATTATAGTCAAGGCAATTGGTAATGGGATTGAATTCGTGGCTGAGTTTCTTTTGCCACGTAGGATGTGTCTGACGAACCCGAGTCGTACTTCGGTTGGCGGCAGTGGTGAGGCCACGCAAAGTGCTTATGCGCTTCATGTCATTCAATTTGTTGTGCGCTGAGCTAGTCGAGCTCGTCAAGTAACTCGATTTGTCTTATGTATGTTCACTATGTTTGGACGCCTCTGTTTGAACCTAGGGTACCAAACTTACCAGTGAAATCCCGTTAACCATGGTACCTCGATCCGCTAAGACTCATGAGCCGGGCATGGTGGTATGGGATATCATGGTTAAGCTGTCGGCCTACGCTGGGGCCACGTACCTCCCCGTAGTGACTAGTGAGCAATCATACTCGTGAGCCGATTATGGTGGTATGGGACACTATATTCGTGCTGTCAGCCTACATTGATAAGGTGATGGGGGAGTGGTGTAACCTTTGTACGTAACAGCCCTAACAGCCCTTTGTAGTGACCTCGAGCATACTCTGATTTTGCGGTGAGCCTTAGATTTTTGCAGCGATATATAGAGTATGAACTAGGCCTGTTTCTGTATAGTGATGAATCGTTAAAGAGGTGATGGGGGAGTTGTGTAAACTTTGTGCGTAACAGCCCTGGCAGCCTCTGCAGCGACCTAGAAACACAATATTGTATGAGATTAACTAGGACTGACGACCCTAGAATGGATCATGTTTGGGAATGATAGAATGGAGGTACCTTAGTTTCCCAATACTGCTATTTCAAATGGACCAATAATAACTCGATAATCATGCTCATCATGCATTGCATGTGCCTGGAAGATTTGGAGCACTGAGGGATAAAAGCATGCCACGAACATAAGATGGTGTCGCACGAGGGAGGGTGTGGTGAGGGCATCCATCATGACTGCATTCATACTTGCATTAATAAGAGTTGTTAGGAGTGTTTGATTGTACTGCTTTATCACTACTGCTTGACTGTTTTGATAACATGTTAACCTATGCTTTATTGTTCCACTGAGTTGATCACTCACTCCCACGTTACGGGACGGTATTCTGAACACCTACCAGACTTTGTCTGATTGCAGATGGCGATACTACTCCTGAGGCAGAGCCGGACCTTTATGATGATAACTCTGCTTGTTCGTTACGCTGTATGCTGATGGCTTCAAGTGAGCCATGTCTTGATCGACGGGATTATAGGGATGTTGACTAGATAACACTACACTTTTAGTATAAATTGAAATTGTACTTGTAATTCATTAACCTGGTAACATTATCACACTCTGGAGACTCACTACTGTTTTTATATTTTATATATCTACCACAGTCTTCCACTTATTATTTAACTGTCTCTGGAGGATGATATGCTGTTTTGGCTTAATCTCACTCATCTTCAATGCACTAATACAGACAACATTCAATCATCATTCATTTTGTTGCATAAGTGATGCATTGGAACTCGGGAGTTGAGTTTATGCTCGACCCCTGATTTTCAGGGCGTTACATATATAGATAGCACCCAAGCCGCCGTGTGCATCCAGGCACCTTGCTCCAGGCACTCACTTGGGGACAAAGCCTCATTTGCGGCTAGGGTGAGGCACAAGTTACCCAAAATGCCTTGGCATGTGCACCAAATGCCTTTGACTACACTTTTAAAATGTGAACATGCTCTCTAAAAATCCAGCCCATTAAGTGTAGGGTTGCATATCATAGACTATGCTTGCAATTATGGATGTGTATTGGAGAACATTTTTTTGGACACTTGTCTTATATAGCTGGATTCCAACGTACCCTCATTTTCAACATATTCATTTTTTTGGACTACCTTGTCCAAATGTATAAGCTTAAGTGAATACTACATGCAAGGACAATTCAGGCTCCTTTGACAAGGATATCTTTGTTTTAAGTAAGTTGTCCATGCATCCAAACGACTTCTTAGGGAACAAGTGATTACTACAATAATGCGATTGGAGCTAGTGGATTACATATTGGGGTTTTCTTTGCTTGCTTCTTGAATGGATGTCAAGAACAACATATGGATAAAAAATTCAATCAAGTCTGACCACTTTTCAATTGAATGTACATTAGTTTATTAGCCTGCTCCCAAGTGTTTTTGTCTTCAGGCTCTAATACTCTCAAGTTCACATTGTAACTTGAATTCAACCTATCTCAATGAAGCACTATTTTGTTAACTCTTCTATAATCTATGTTCTAACTAAATCAGATATTTAAGTCTATATGATTCTATTTTCAAGTTTTTTAGTTCCTAAATGCACTACTAAAAGTTGCTTCATTGCGTAGGATCAGTTCATTAATTCCTACTTGAATAAACAAAATTGATGTTACATGTACATTGACTTAATGAGGGATATTTTTAGATTCTTTTATGATTCAAAATTTTCTTTTATCATTTAAATAGTCCTTGTTTATCAAACTATGGCATGAACTAACTCTAATGTTTGCATTCCTCCAAATGTAGATGTGCTTATAATTATGGTGACAAATGAAAATCAAGTTGAAAGTGTTCTATATGGAGATAACTGCTCAATATTAGGTACTTTGAACTATCTTTTGTGCACTTTTTTCATCAACTATTCTAACCCACCATTCAATTTTCTTATAGCCCTTCGTCCATTAGCTTGAAAGTTTGCACCATTTGTTCCCAAAATGCTCCCATGCATTAGATTGCCGCTTTTTTCTCTGTTTATGACCCTTACTCATATTACATATTTACAGCCATGTAGTCCCTATCAATACAAATTTTGCCAAAGTGCCATTAATACTAGATTGTAAGCTTTTACCCTCGTTCCAAAAATGACTTATTGTTAGGTTTCAAATTAGATTGAAATCTAATGTTATTGTCCATTGTGTTCGCCTTTTGTTTGGTTTTCTTGATATCCTTGCCAAAGCGTACGTGTAATAGTTCCAGGTAGAACTTCATTCAAGATAAATGACATGATCTTAAATTGAGGGTATCCATAGCATCTTCAGGTCTTCAGTTTGAAAATGTGGTATCCAGGGTTTGGTGATCTATTGTGTTGATCAAATGGGCCTTGCCTAAGATCTCCAAATTGGAAGGTCCTAGCTGTTTAATCTTTAGCCTATTTTCATTTTCACCTGGACTTGTATTGAGTTAATGCAAATATCCCTCGTGGTGATATTTGCCAACTACTTCTCACTGTGAATGCTAAGGTTTTCGTCATTATTTTTTGTCACTTCCTCTTGGCTAAACTGAATTCTTTAGGACTGAAACTACAAAATTCGTGGGTACTGTTGCTAAGATGCAGTTAAAGATCTGTGGAGGATGCGGATGTTGTCTATGCATGCTGAGAAAGAAACATGATTGGAAAATGCTTGTTGTTTTAATACATGCAGTATTTTTAGATGCAAGTTGTTTTATATGCATGTTACCTTCTTTATCATCAGAGTGGAAAATGCACCCTTCCTAGCCATGTGTCTATTGCAGCAAGTGATTTGATCACCTAATGACAATTCCTGAGATTCATCAACATCCACAGTTCCAACATCATCTTCCTGGCTACTTAGCCATTCCTGCAATAGATGTGTTGCAAAGAGTGAAACAGGTACTACACTTTCTTACCACTTATGCATTATGTAACATGGGCTACCCTCTAATGTGTGTACATTGTAACTTCCCAAAACTTCTTCATGTCTTTAGAAATATTGAGTGCAATTTTCTTCAACCGCTACTCCCCTTCCTGAATATCAACAAAAAATAAGACTAATCTCCATCAAATAACAACATGACATCAACTCTGAAGGTTTTAAATCTAAAAGATGGTCATATGGTCAAGGAAATAAAAGATGAATAACAGCATTGAGAAGGTATTCTAGCCCTTTTTCTTTTTTGTTCTTTTTCACTTTTCTTTTTTTTAAAGATTAAGATACTTATTAAGGCAAAATCCAATGCTTACAAACTTACAATATCCTGTAGTCAGCCATTGTTGAAGTTGAGTGGTGCCTCATTGATTCTTGAAGGGACACATTTTGGTTGTCTTAGCATTTGGCTTGGGTTATTTTGGTTGCACATTTGGTGGAATCAAATCAAATGTGCCCTTAATAAATGGGATAAAAAAAAATTAATAATGGTTCCTACCACCCAACGGTTTGGGTTAACCCAATAAAGGGAGATGGAAGGTGGACTTAACAATGGGCCCTAAGGAGGTTTACAACGGTGGACATTTAACCACCATTACCTCATAAGGTGGATCTCTTGGAATAAGAATCCGAATCATGACGGGGCCCTCGACCCTCCAAATATCTAGAAAACGGATGGACAGCGCGTGCACATCACTCACACATGGTGGGCCTCACAAGGCAGCCCACTGCCCCAAAAAAATGGGGGAACAATTTGTATATAACACATACATCATAGTATGCCTCACAAAGAAGCCCACGGTTGGGCGTATAACCTCAAAATCGAGGTGGGCCTCTCAAGGTAATGGGGCCCACGACCCTAAAATGAATGGATAGAGTG
Organism: Magnolia changhungtana; assembly: GCA_030180095.1. Lineage (NCBI taxonomy): Eukaryota > Viridiplantae > Streptophyta > Magnoliopsida > Magnoliales > Magnoliaceae > Magnolia > Magnolia changhungtana. The sequence goes on from JASAUF010000375.1 coordinate 6,327,862, forward strand.
TGTAGCACATACATCATGGTGTAGGGGGGCCCCACAAGGCACCAATGGGCCCCCACACATGCTGGACAACATGAATATAAAATACATACATGAAGGTGGGCCGATTGCTCGACATCTAGCCCACCAACCTTGGGGCCTGCAGGGCATCCAACAATTTGATGGCCTGGATAAATACTTACACCTCATGGTGGGCCTACACATTACAGATGGGCCCCACCAGATGGACAGTCTGTGTATATAACACATGCATCACGATGGCCAGCTGATGGATAGTCAGTCCAGCAGCGTCCTAGCCCAGTTGAGCATCCAGCCAGTGGACGGCCTGGACTGAAACACCTATATGGTGAGTCCCACTGGATGTGGGCCACCCGGAAAGTGGGTCGAGCCTAAACTCCACCGAGCAAGTGGGCTGATGGACAGTCTAACAGTCCCTACTACTAAACGTCCTTGACCTTTAGACCTGGCCTAATTTGGGCCCATGTCTGAAGTGGTTTCACCACATGGACGGTGTGGATATAGACCATACATCAAGGTGAAGTCTATGCAAGTGGGCCACCTTGCCAAAGATCGAACTGGTATTTTTGTTTTCCTTTCATCCAGACGGTCCTGCATGACCGACCGGTCATGCAGGCCTATCCCTGACCAATCAGGGCGGTCTGCTTGCTGGACAACAGGGATGAAATACATGCATCACAGAAAGGCCCACGAATGGGGCCCACCAGAGGGGATTAAGCTGATATTTATTTTTCCCTTCATTGGGCCTGTGTGACCGGCCAGTCACACGGGCCACAAGAGGGCAACAAGGTGGGCCAGCCAGGCGCCCAACAATCTGGACAACAAGGTCGTCCCACCTGCTAGATGGTCTGGATCATCCATACACTCATCAGGTGGGCCACAAAAAGATGAAAAGAGAGAGAGAGAGAGAGAGAGAGAGAGAGAGAGAGAGGTGGTGGGAGGAGCTCCGCCACCATGAACTCCTAATAGATCTACAATACATACATCAAATGGGTCCTAAAATAGGTGGGTCCTAAATCAAAATCTAGGGTGGAAATCCCATTTCCACTACCAAGATCAAGGTCTAGATGACCTCTAGCAAATGGATAACAACTAAACATCATGGTGGGGTCCATGGAGAATGGCCCCATCATGGAATATACATGCATATCATGGTGGGCCATTGGCCACACCTTGGGTCTAAAATAAAATCTCTACCATTAACCGATAGGCCCCACTTATCCCATGGATTAAAATCAAAGATCTACCCTATGAACACCCACCTATAGCTCTTCTTCTTGGTTCCTTAGAATCCTTAGCTCCTAAGCCCTCTTTTCAATGGTGGATGATGAAGATTGGAGGGTTGGATGGTGAGATTTGGGGTAGGGAGATGGGTCTTTAGCTTGGGTCATTCTTCCTCTCCTTAGAACTTTTCTATCATCTTAGTTGCTAGGGAATGGGTAGAGAAATGAGAAAGAGAGAGAATGAGATGGAATGGGATGAAAATGAGAGAGGAAGGATGGGTTGTGTAAGAGATATGATGGGTTGTGTAAGAGGCATGCCATGGAAGTTGACTTTTGGGATGAGAGAAAGGCATGGGTTGCTTGTCATGATGGGAGGAGAGGCATGGGCTAGGCATAGGCTATGATGACACATGGGCTAGGCATAGGTTATGATGACTCATGAGCTAGGCATAGGTTATGATGGCATGGGTAGAGATTCTGTTCACTCCCCAAGTGCAGGGTTGTGATGTAGTAATAAACTCGGTAAGACCGAGGTCGAATCCCAAGGGACTGGAACTTGTACGTAATCTGAAACTAAGTAGAAATAGAACTAGAATGAGATGAAATCTAAATCGATTGTAATTTAAAGAATAATGATGAAATATTAAACTAAAACTTAGGAAAAAATCAGAGAAGGGAAACTAGGGATTCAGAGGATCCACTTGTAGAGATCAGAGAGATCTTATGCCTGAATTAAAAATCAGGGAAATTAACTGAACTGCCTTTGATTTGGTTTTCAAGAGATGAAAAGTATATGAATTAGAATGGATTCCATCACCAAACCATGCCCAGGAGACAAAGCAAACAACAGAATTAAACTAATTACCAACCAATCAACGTGTTTATGAAGATTAGGAAGGGTACCGTCATCCGATCATGCCCAGGAGACGATGATGAACAACAGGGCTTCCTGACGTCATAAACATAAAGAGGAAAAGAACATGTTCAAAGCCATTGCAGACCCATTGTAATTTCAGTCACAACAGACCATTAAAGACTGAAAACATTCCCTTAATTAAACCCAAATCAATATCAGATCAGTCTATACAAAAAGCACAAGCAAAGAGGCCTCCCATCACGCTACAAGCTTCACCCCTTAGCCCTAGCTAAGAGGTCTAGCCACACATGAATGGGCTAGCTCTTAAACAAATATATAAAAAATAAAAGAAAAAAACAAACAAACTCTTCCTTCTCTCCCTCGTCTCTCTCTCCTTCCACAGTAGTCCCAGTGCCTCAGATATGAGATGATCCTCCCAAGCTTCAATCTCTCTCCTTCTTATATGCGGCCGGGCCGTGGAGAAGGAGTCGGTCTTGCTTTGCGCGAGCCCGGACGCGAAGGAGAGTTGTTTCACTGGACGGACACAATGTGGTTTCCGCACCAGAAAACAGAGGCAGAAAACTCCTATCTTCCCTCGCTTCTGTTGAAAAGGACAACGTCTCTTGGAGCATTATGGGCAAGCCCGCACGATGGACGGTTCGGATTACCAATCCGATCATGATCAAACTCACAAAACTGGCCCACATCAGCCGGTTTTCTCGGGTGCGCGAACAGGGTACGCGAAAGCACTTCGCTGTGGCGCCGGTGAAGTCCACTTTTTTCCTATTTTAAGAAATCTACTCCGTTCATCCGGTTACACTCGAAAAATCGTTCAAAGAGGGCCGGTTTTGGATCAAATTAAGTGTGATCCATTGATTTTTAACCCCACTGTCCGTTCATGAATTGGCGCTGTTTCCATGCACTCTCGTGCATGAGTCTGGAAAAACCGTCGTGTGTACGGTCGGTTTGTTGTCCTGGGATGAATGGTCGGTCCAGATGAACTCCATGTTGATCAATGGTGGGCCACCAAGATCAACCGCAGGTCTGCTGCGGGACAGAGCTTCCGCGATTGCACTGTGAAAGTCAGTGGGCCCCAGTTTGACGTCTTTTGGAGAATCCAATCCGTCCATCAGCTTCAGGACGAAAAACCGTCCAGGAAGGATGAGATATTTTTGATTTAAGTGTGGCCCACTTGATCTTTTCGTTCTGCCGTCTATCATGCTTTCAACGGAAAGGATCTTCCAATATCTTATATGGTGGAAAGAGAACACTTAAGTGAGGTTAATACCCCCCCTTTTCACACAATAGACGGTCCAGATTGAGGATTTGGATGAAGAGTGGGCCCCACTGAGAGGAACCGGCGTCGGCCGCTTGAACGCTGTTGCGTTTTCGAAGATCACGCGGGTCAGCGGTCTTGTTGACCGAGCTCGGGTCCGGTGCGGCTGCTGTGCACGTGTGCTGTGTACACTCTCATCATTTGAAGTGGGTCCCACCTCCATGGTTGAGAAATCCGCTCCATCCATCCGCTCCATCATATCATTTTATGGGTTGAATCTAAAATAGAGGCGAATCCAGAGAGAAGGTGGACCCCAAATCAAGAAATTACGGCTGATCCATCCGTTGGGCCACCTGCGGCGGGATCCGAGGGTTAAGACTTGACGTGTACGGTTCATTTATGGTCCTCAGGCCACGTATGGAGTTTCGAGCAGAACGGATGGTGGAAACCTTCTGATCTTGCATTCTGGACCAATTTCGGGCCATCTGAGCTTCAGTTTCTCGATTTTCTCGGGTCTTTGGCGTGTAATTCTATTGATCTCCATACCCTGGGGTCCGTTCCTTGCTCGGTAAATTCTGAGCGTCAAATACAGACTTTTAATACCCAAGTTCAGTTTAAGCTCCTAAATACATTCTGCATCGAAAACGCAATTAAATTAACCCGTTAATCAGTATTATGTTTGTAAATTCAGGCAATAAATAGGGTCTGATATGCAATATTTAACCCTCAACACAACCCCCAACCAGCATTTTGCTAGTCCCGAGCAAAATATGCGAAGAATAAGTTGAGAATTACGAGACAATTCTTATGAAGCCGAGTGATATTTTGAAAAATAATCCAGATATGAGAAATCTTAAGATTCATGAATGTTGATTATCAATTTCTCCTGGCCTCTCGTGCACGGTGAATTCCATAATCAAGTTCAAATATTAATCTATAAACGAGAATAATTTTAAACATTGAGTTCCATGGGTGTATAGTGAAATCTCAGCCTATCATCATTAAGAGATCAAATTGTCGATTTCATGATATCATTAGTAATCAATCAGAAAATTCATAACAACCATCACCTATACCAGTACTTTGCCTCACAGATCATTCTTTCATTTTCTATTTTTATTTTTTTTTAATCAAGATGGGAATCAAATTTTCACTTATAGGGAGCAAACCTATGGTGAAAATAGTCTGTCACGCCCCAAACTCGGAAACCGGGCTCACAAAATTCCCGATCACCGAATCCGGCGCCGACAGCCTCCGTAGAACCCCATTCTCGGCTCCCAGCGCCCATACGCCAGATTCCAATCCTGAGATCCTACAAGGAGGATTTTCAGCCTAATTTTTTTTTGAAATGAAGCATAACCACAAGATTACCCATTTCACAAAGGCAACATCATCATCACATATCCACTAATATAATCATTTGAGTACAATGCTGAAAAGGGAAATACATAAATCGAAAATCAAGCTCCAGAAGACTGCTTACGCTCCAAGCTCAACAATGCTGCAACCTAACATCACCTGCACGCATCTATCGTGCATAAGCTTATAGAAAGCTTAGAGGGTGGTGTAAGTGTGTGCACAAGGTAAGTGCCAAGTAAGCAATATCAGAGTAAGCGGGAATACTAGCAAGCCCATAAATCATACAATATCAGAAATAAGCAAAAATACAGACAAATCTATGAGTCAATCAATATCAGAATATGCATTATAAAACATCTATGCAAATGAAGAGTCATAAAGAGTCAAACATCAGATGCCAAGGATGCGATGCAGTACGCAATTCCTAATGAGTGCACGAATACCGTCAGTCGTATGTAGACCGTATAAACGCATAAACATAGTAACCTGGAATGCCATATGCAGTAGATGTAATGAGTCGTATGCGGCAAATGGAATGACCATGCTGGAGTGTGAAGTCGAGATGATAGTACGTAGTATCGCAGGCTATGGGATCCACCACAAGGGGCTTCTATCCAAACCAGTCCCATACCTAAATTTGGATAGTCAGACTCAATGTGGTAGACTCCTGATCTCAGGTTAGTCGCGCGCCCAACCGAAATCTTAGCCATGCGAAGGTACACGTAACAAGTAGTTGCGCACCACCAACCCGAGTGAATAGTGAATGAATGAATGAATGAGTATGCAACTCCTGCTCAATAAGTTCACATATCAGTATGGTTCATCTCTGGGATCATCACCGGGGTCTATTACACTCCACGCCAGCTTGCCGCCCCTATCCGAACGCACAACTGGGTAAGTGAAAGAGACCTCACTATCCGCCTGCCAATATCGGGCCCGGCTCGTCGATAGCGGACCCATTCCTCAAGCTGGTCAAACTCAACCTAGATATTGCCCCCTCACTCAGGCGGGTAAGGTCACACCCCCTTCCAACCGACCATGACACAGTGGGAGACGCGGCCTCCCGGTATTCGGCCCTCATGCGCTCATACATCCACTCGGTCTCGACGTTGGAGTCATCTCCTGGCCATGGAGGTTTAGGGATTTTCACCCAGGGACATCTATGGCGCCCGTATGCTAGAACCAAACATTTCCGGTATCTCATCTGACCATCCACGATATATCTGTGGAGGCTACGGCCCTGATGTCGCTAGGGCGTACAGTAATCATAATGCAAGATGCATGAGTCATACAATCCAGTCATGCATCACTCCTGCGCATACCGTGCACTCATGTGAGATAACCTCCGTCTATCAGAGAGTCTCATAACAACATGCTCAATGACATATGTAATGATCAACCATAACAAACATGCGGATGATGCGTATGAGCATGTATCATGATGCTATGCTGTCACATGCTAGTAATCAGTATAAATAACCGGCTTCAACAATCAACCTGGACAATATGGTCCTTTAACCTGCGTTGCTCCCAAGGAATGACCCACATAGAGTCAAACATATCGTGGGCCCATGGCCTCACACAAGGGCCACATACATCAAATGGGCCGCATCACATGGGCCAAAAATACATCTCAATGGGCCTCATCATATGGGCCTCATATGCATCAAGTGGGTCACATCAACTGGGCCATAGCAATGGGCCTCATATAAATCCAATGGGCCGCATTAAATGGTCATATACGATCTCAATCGACCGTATCCCGTGGGCCTCAAATATATCATATTGGGCTACGACCCGTGGGCCCTAATATACATCACAGTGGGTCTCAACCCACGGGCCTTTATACATCACAATGAGTTTCAACCCATGGGCCCTAATACATCACAATGGGCCTCAACCCATGAGCCCTAAAATACATCATATAGGTCACAACAATCGGAATCGGTCGATCAATAATCAGAATCGGCAGTCGGTCACAACAATCAGGGTCGGTAATCGGTCACGATAATCAAAATCGATTGATAATCAAAATCGGTAGTCGGTCACAATGAGGACATCTAACCATCATTGCCCATCAATGTGGACATCTAACCAACATTGCTCCTAAGGAGTGACCAACATAGGGTCAAACATATAGTGGACCCATGGCCTCGAATACACAATAAGTGGGCCCTACACATGGGCCTAATATACATAACAAGCGGGCCCTGAACATGGGCCTCATTTCATCAAAGCGGGCCGCATCCCATGGGCCATACATACATCACACGGGTCTCATCGTACAGACCTCAATTGCATCAAGATGGGCTTAACGGATGGGCCACCAATACGTCAAGGTGGGCTGCATTTCAGACCACACCAATGGGGCGGACCATCTACAAGTGGGCAACATCAATGGGCCGCAATCACATTCAGGTGGGCCCCATGGATGGGCCATAAATACATCAAGGTGGGCCCACCATATGCCCCATCTAATCAGGTCATAAGGTCACAAAGTCTTGGATTAAGAGGGTAAACAAATTTCACGTAGATCCAAAACTTCTGTGACCCAAAAGAAGGTATCAATGGTATAAGTTCAAACCTCCACTATTTTCTGCAGCGGTTCACCTGATAGACAGTGTGGATATAGAATAAGTACATCAATGGTGGGTGCCACACAGCAGTGGACAGTGCGGATCTTACACACCAGAGAGGTGAGTTCCGCATACACGAGGCCCACCACTCATATATAATATAATATACATTTATTAATTTTATATTTAGAATATCCAGCGTCCAGGCCGTGTCTGGATGCAAGACACATAAATCCTGGTGGTCCCCTGATGGCCACACACACCTCAGGGCCCTGTGGATGGGAAGTAAAATACATTCATCAGAGGTAGGGCCCACCCCATGCAGATGGACGGTGGAAATATAACACATATATCACGAGGGCCCCACGGATGGACGACGTGGATGTACAACACATCATCTAGGTGGGCCACGTGGAGGGTGTAGATATGACAAATACATTACAGTGGCTCCCACCCACCATCTGAAAATGGCTGGACGGTGTGAGTTAGAACAGGTGCATCATGGTGGTATCCCACCGTCCAGATGATGGACAGCTGGGATAAAACACTTACATTATACGTGGGACTCCACACACATCACAGTGCAGTACACAGCACTGACATCTTCAGTGGCTACAACTGCTGATGGACGGTTGGATCTCACGCTGCGGCAAGTGGGGCCCATAGCCACACAGCACATACATCACATGTGGGCTCCACAGATAGACGGTGCTGATAGGGTACATGCATCTCCGTGCACCCCACCGTCCAGTGATATGGACGGTGGAAGTAAAAACACATATATCATGATAGGGCCCACACATCACACGTGTACAATGGGCAGTGGGTCCCACCTATTCAAAGCAGACGGACGGTCTGGATATATAAAAAAAAAAAAATACATCATAGTATGTACCACCGTCCAACAGCTGGACGGTGGATACAAGACATACATCAACGCAGACTCCACACTTGGACGGTCCCGGATGAAATGAAATTGTCAGGTGGGTCCACACGTGGGAGGGTGGCCCACCATATTCATTCAAATGTATTAATATAAGCCATTATTATTATTATTATTATTATTATTATTATTATTATTATATAAAAAATCATCAGCGTCCAGCGTCCAGACCCTGGATGCTGGACGGACGGCTGGATAAAACCCAAACAATACATGGGCCCCCACATGGATGGGACGCATGCGTACAAAAAAACAAAAAGGTGGGTCCACACGTGTGGGACCCACCAGCTTTAACATAAAGCTGATATTTGTGTTTTCCCCTTCGTGCGGTCCAGCAGCCTCTGCTGCTGGATGTCCAATGACTGGACGGTGTGAATTTAGCATCTGGATCAACGTGGGTCCATGTACAGTGGTCCACCAGCCACGCACATCGAGGTGGCCCCATGTCCAAGTGCTGGACAGCATGGATGGTACGTCAATAGTACGTGGGGTCCACAAATCAGGCCGATATTTGCATTTTTTTTCCTCTGGCAGGGCTGCCCAAACCGACAGCAATGTGGCCGTTACGTGGGCCTCGGCTGGGTGCACTTGGTTGGACGGCATAGATCAAATTCATCATGGTGGCCACACAAACATACATCACACAAAAGGCAAAAGAGAGAGAGAAAGAGTGGGAGGTAGATCGGAGTAGTGGAGGGACCCCGCCACTATGGGCCCCTCATATGATCCCACACATACATCAAGATGGGTCCCACATATGTGGGCCCTCAAATCACAAAATCAACAAGTAAAAGCACCCACCTCGAGATCTCTCCTTCCTTCTTCCGCCAATGCATGATAGGGTCCCAAAGGGACAATTTCAACGGTTAAGATGGGTTTAGGATGGTGGGATCGGATGGTAGAAAGGTGGGCCACACTACTCTCTCCCATGGATGCCATGGATGTGAGTTGCTCCCATGGAGCTTGGGAGAAATGAGAGAGAAATGAGAGAGAGAGAGAAGTGGTGAGGTGAAGTGATGGGATGAGAGGGATGGTGAGTGATGTAAGGGGTACTTTATTGTAAGAGAAGTTTGACTTTTGGGGAGGGTGGTTGTACTTGGGTATGGGTGTGAGTGATGGGAGTGATGTGTACTTGATTGATGTGACCGACGTGATGTATCATAGAGATTCCCTCGATATTTGCAACATGCGGCGTTTTCCTCGAACTGAACGTGGGCCCACATCTCCTAGCCTGGGTACCGGCTCGACACCTAATACGCGGCATCGGAACCGCGGCGACGGCGCGGTCAAAATGATACAGGTCTCGAGTCGAGCCGATTCTGGAAAATGGGATACGACTCAGGATCACGCGCAACTGCCGATAATAGATCACAGGTCCGGAATTCGACCGGAAGGACCGCGAGAGTCGACGGAACAGTAGAAACTAGGATACGGGTCTTACATAGTCGCCTAACTCTGTCTAACTGTTAATCATAGAAAATCAAATCCACACCTATAGGGAGCAAACCCATGGTGTAATTCTCTTTTTATACCCTGATGGCCAAATCTTTTAGGCTGGTTTCTTTCATGCTCAAGTGATTACCAAGTCAAACTGAAATCTCAATGTGTAAAGCGAGATGTGACATGTGAAATCATGACTCAATCAATGTTTACAACTTCTAATCATGGATTAATAATTCAAACTTAAGCGTGAAATCTACTGAGATAATCGAATCCAAAAGTCATGAATTACCAACAATACGTATCTTGAAATTCTAAATCCAGGATATCTGTCAAAATCACTTCAAATTCACAAGGATTTCCAGAAAAAATTTAAAAATTTTCACAAGTTTTGCTCAAGACCAAGAAAATACTGATTAGGTTACCTAATCTCCCACCCCCAACCTAAAATCTACATTGTCCTCAATGTAAAAGATATGAGCATGGAATGCACATGGGACAACGAAAGTAAAAGAGAAGTGATGGGAAGATAGTACCTGAATGATGAATCGTGAGAGACTTTCCAAAAGATCGCAGCATGGAATCCGTTCAGCACAAAAGAGAAAGCAGAACAAAAATAACAAAAAATAAAATAAAATCCTACCTATACCACTTTCGCAGGTGCTCTCGATTGCATTTAGCGCATGCAACAAGCCTTTAAACCCCTAGGTTGCTCTAGTGGACGAGTTGTAGTCTCGTGAGGGTTTGATAATGTTACCCACAAACATTGAACTATCTACTCATGCTTGCCAAGGTTCATCTTCGGCCGATATCTTGATAAGTTCCTCGGTAAGTTCCTCAACAAGATCATCCAAAAGCCCTTTTTGCAAAAGGCTTGGGTGCCCGGAGCATGACTTTCAGAGAGACTTATGTACCTCATAAGAAATTTTCCATTGCATTGCTTGAGGTAACGGAGTATGTATGATTCACTGTGATGAAGAAGTTTCAACGTTAGTATCCCATGGTGAATCGAGACTACAAGTAGATAAAGTTTAGAAAACTTCGCAAAAATGATGTAGCCTCAACACATTTGAAGTGTCAATCTTCGGTTCAATTTTGACTCCTCCTCCTTTAATGGTAGACGGTTAGGATCATGGGAAGAAGGGGCTTCAAAATAAGGGTTCTCTCGGTCAGTGATAACTACCGAGATGTTGTCTTGCAAGGCATCCACTTTGTCTTTTGACATGGGATCGTTTGACTTTGAAAAGTGTGCCCAAAGAATTATCAAAAGAGTCGAAATTTGGTGAGAGTGACTTGTTTTCCTCATGGAAATCAGTAATGAGATGCTCGAGGACTCCTCGCCCTTAAAAGTATATGAAGATATGTTCTCTTGCTCATTACCACTGCACAAACATATTGAAGATCAATAGGGAAGCATCGATGGGATCACTTTGTTCATTGAAACTACTCAATCGAGGCGTTGAAGCTCATCAAACGTGTACTGGCTCGGATGGTGGTCTTAATTGAGTGGTTTCAAATTCTAGAGTCGTAGCGAAGCGGCTCGTCCTTCTCCCGAATCACATTATCATTCAATTCAAGAGAGTGGTCCAAACATGTCTCACGAAGTTGGAAGGGTCGGTTTTAATGAGCTCATCTTCCACTTTTAAATCAGATATGTTAGGTAAGTGGAGTAGCTCAGTATGACCGATCACTTCGTGTGCTTCTTGAGCATTGACCTGGACCATACTTGAGATTGATTCCAGGGGAATTTGGGTTGTGCTCTCATGAATCTCATCCCAACACTTCTCAGCTTCCAATTCAGTGCAGTACACACTTGAGATGGGATCGCTTTCCTCACAATCTATTCCTAAATTCGGTTGAGGTTCGAATGAACTAACCTCTACCTCATCATTGAATTCATGTGTGTCAAGTAAGGGAGGTATGTCATCATCACTATATTTGAAAGACACCCATGTATCTCCACCATTCTTTTGAACAGTCATCGAGATCGGCTCATTGGGAAATTGAACCACGTGCTCGTTAATGGAATCCAACTCCTCATTCCAAATTCCAGATTTCGTCAAAAGCGAGTGAGGATCACTTTCACGGCATTGTATTTCTAGATTGGATTGTAGTTGGGATGCACGAGCTTCTTCTATCCTTTTCGTAGCGAATTCGGTGCTTCCATTGCTTTTCTTATTTAGTAAGGCATTCCATGGTATCTTGAATTTCATCCTCTTGGATCGTTTCGATAGGTTCTCAACGGTAGGGTATCAAGAGAATAATCATTACATGTGGTTGGTTCATCTTCCCGGTTTTGATGGTTCCACTTGGTTATAGTCATACGGGTCATCGATCGAGAGTTGATACGCGTTATCATTCCAATAATCACGTCTTGTTTCCTTAACTCGTGGAATGCAATTATTTTCCGTAGATAATCACCGAAGGACTTCTTAATCGGTGGAGCATCATGTTTCGATTGGTTGAAGTAATGTTCGGGAAAATATTTGAGGCATAATTTGTTTTCCATCATTATCATCATACATCAAAAAATTTTCCCAAGATTCCTTAGCTATCTCGGATATATAATGCTCCAACTCTTGCATAGTAAAACCCAAATTCTGAATCTACTCCTAGGAAAAATAAAAAGAAAAGATCCTACAACAAGTATGGAAAGTATGAGGGGAAGAACTTAGAAAGAAGTTACCAGGTTAAAGATTCCTAGGTAAAAAACCTGCAGAAACAAAACAAAACAAATTAGTTCCTAAAAATAGACATTCTAAAGTTAGAAAATTCTAAGATGGAAATAGAAAGTTAGTTTCTAAACTCGGAAGAATTCCTAAAAATAGAAAATACAACCCTAAGCCTAAAATAGAAAAAGTAGAGAAATTAGAAAGATATCACCTAATTAGAAGTTTCTATCTTAGAATCCCACAAAACAAGAAACAGGTTAGTTTCTATAAATCAGAAAAACCTAAACCTAAAGTTAGTAAAATCCTAATCTTAATCTAATTCTAAAACCAATTAATTTTAGAAATACGTAGCCGTCAGTCCCCGGCAACGGCGCCAAAAACTTGTTCACTCCCCAAGTGCAGGGTTGTGATGTAGTAATAAACTCGGTAAGACCGACGTCGAATCCCAAGGGACTGGAACTTGTACGTAATCTGAAACTAAGTAGAAATAGAACTAGAATGAGATGAAATCTAAATCGATTGTAATTTAAAGAATAATGATGAAATATTAAACTAAAACTTAAGAAAAAATCAGAGAAGGGAAACTAGGGATTCAGAGGATCCACTTGTAGAGATCAGGGAGATCTTATGCCTGAATTAAAAATCAGGGAAATTAACTGAACTGCCTTTGATTTGGTTTTCAAGAGATGAAAAGTATATGAATTAGAATGGATTCCATCACCAAACCATGCCCAGGAGACAAAGCAAACAACAATTAAACTAATTACCAACAATCAACGTGTTTATGAAGATTAGGAAGGGATGCGATCATCCGATCATGCCCGGGAGACGATGATGAACAACAAGGCTTCCGACGTCATAAACATAAAGAGGAAAAGAACATGTTCAAAGCCATTGCAGACCCATTGTAATTTCAGTCACAATAGACCATTAAAGACTGAAAACATTCCCTTAATTAAACCCAAATCAATATCAGATCAGTCTATACAAAAAGCACAAGCAAAGAGGCCTCCCATCAAGCTACAAGCTTCACCCCTTAGCCCTAGCTAAGAGGTCTAGCCACACATGAATGGGCTAGCTCTTAAACAAATATATAAAAAATAAAAGAAAAAAACAAACAAACTCTTCCTTCTCTCCCCGTCTTTCTCTCTCCTTCCAGCCGTAGTCCCAGGCCTCCAGATATGAGATGATCCTCCCAAGCTTCAATCTCTCTCCTTCTTATATGCAGCCAGGGCCGTGGAGAAGGAGTCGGTGCTGCTTTTCGCGACGGAGCGATGCGAAGGTGAGTTGTTTCGCGGTAGGACCTGATGTGGTTCTGCACCGAAAATAGAGGCAGAAAACTCCTATCTTCCCTCGCTTCTGTTGAAAAGGACAACGTCTCTTGGAGCATTATGGGCAGGCCCGCACGATGGACGGTTCGGATTACCAATCCGATCATGATCAAGCTCACAAAACCGCCCCACGTAGTAGATTTTCTGAGTCTTGCGAACAGTCTGTAAGCACGCCATTTGTGGCGCCGGTGGAGTCCACTTCTTTCCTAATTTAAGAAATCTACTCCGTTCATCCGGTTACACTCGAAAAATCGTTCAAAGAGGGCCGGTTTTGGATCAAATTAAGTGTGATCCATTGATTTTTAACCCCACCGTCCGTTCACGAATTGGCGCTGTTTCCATGCACTCTCGTGCATGAGTGCAGAAAAACGCAGCAGGTGTATGCGGTCGGTTTGTTGTCCTGGGATGAATGGTCAGTCCAGATGAACTCCATGTTGATCAATGGTGGGCCACCAAGATCAACCGCAGGTCTGCTGCGGGACAGAGCTTCCGCGATTGCACTGTGAAAGTCAGTGGGCCCCAGTTTAACGTCTTTTGGAGAATCCAATCCGTCCATCAGCTTCAGGATGAAAAACCGTCCAGGAAGGATGAGATATTTTTTATTTAAGTGTGGCCCACTTGATCTTTTCGTTCTGCCGTCTATCCTGCTTTCAACGGAAAGGATCTTCCAATATCTTATATGGTGGAAAGAGAACACCTAAGTGAGGTTAATACCCCCTTTTCACACAATAGGCGGTCCCGGATTGAGGATTTGGATGAAGAGTGGGCCCCAACAATTTGAGAGGAACCAGGCGTCGGCCGCTTGAACGCATTTGCGTTTTCGAAGATCACGCTGGTCGGCGGTCTTGTTGACCGAGCTCGGTCCGTGCGGGCTTCTTACTTGTGCACGTGTCTTTGTGTACACTCTCATCATTTGAAGTGGGTCCCACCTCCATGGTTGAGAAATCCGCTCCATCCATCCGCTCCATCATATCATTTTATGGGTTGAATCTAAAATAGAGGCGAATCCAGAGAGAAGGTGGACCCCAAATCAAGAAATTACGGGCTGATCCATCCGTTGGGCCACTTCTGCAGGGATCCGAGGGTTAAGACTTGACGTGTACGGTTCATTTATGGTCCTCAGGCCACGTATGGAGTTTCGAGCAGAACGGATGGTGGAAACCTTCTGATCTTGCATTCTGGACCAATTTCGGGCCATCTGAGCTTCAGTTTCTCGATTTTCTCGGGTCTTTGGCGTGTAATTCTATTGATCTCCATACCCTGGGGTCCGTTCCTTGCTCTGGTAAATTCTGAGCGTCAAATACAGACTTTTAATACCCAAGTTCAGTTTAAGCTCTAAAATTACATTCTCGCATTGAATTAAATTAAATTAGTTAATCAGTATTATGTTTGTAAATTCAGGCAATAAATAGGGTCTGATATGCAATATTTAACCCTCAACAGATTCCCTCTCCTAAACTAGAATATCTCGGGATCTACAATGCGCAGTGTTTCCACGAAATATACACGGGCCACCACTCCTAGCCTAGGCATCGCATTGGTGCGTAAGACACGACGTTAGAACTGTGGTGATGATGCGGTCGCGAGCGTATGACTTTCGGGTTGAGTCGACTCAGGTCTTCGGGATGCGTCTTATGGTCAAGCGCATTCGTTGTTTATAGGTTGTAGGTCACTGAAATTCGATGGAAAGGATCGCGGGAGTTGGCGGAACGGTACGGTACAAAGATATGGACCTTACAACAGGCTCGGCGTCTACCCATTTGGTGAAATAGTCCACTGCTAAGATCACATATTTAGTTTGTCCTTTGCCCCGTGGTTAGGGCCTAATGATGTCAATCCCCCATTAGCAAACAGCCACGGTCCGTTCATGGGGGTCAGCTCCTCCATTGGTTGTCTTGGGACAGTGGCAAATCTCTGATACTTATCGCATCTTCGGATGAAATCCTCTTGGATCACTTGCCAAAAGTATCCTTGATGGATAATCTTTTGAGCCAAGGCCCAGCTGCCGGAGTGATTCTCGTAAATTCCTTCATGCATTTTTCAGATCACATACTCAACCTCATTGGGTCGTAGACATCTTAGATACAGCTGAGAATACCCTTTTTTTATACAGAGTATCTCCTATGATCATGTACCGCACTGCTCTAACTCTTAGACGCCGAGCTTTCAGCTTATCCTGGGGAACCTTGCTATTCGCGAGGTATCTGACTATAAGATCCATCCAACTCGTAGTTGTTTGTACCGGGTGGATGGTATCTTGGTCGACTCGATTGATGCTCGGCTTATCTAGGAATTCCACAGGGATAATCCTTGAGATATTCCCTTAAGTTGTCGAGGCCAGCTTTGCAAGGGCATCGGCCTAGGAATTTTCAGCTCTCAGTATTTGACTCATGTTACACTCCTTGAATTATCCCATGATCTTTCGTGCCTTGCCTAGGTAGGCTATCATTCTGGCTTCCTTGGCCTCATACTCTGTCTATACCTGATTTACAACAAGTTGGGAATCGCACTGAACACTGATGAACTGGACTCCTAGGGTAACAGCTAACCTGAGCCCATCCAATAGTGCCTCATATTCTTCTTCGTTGTTCGATGCTTTGAAACCGAGCCTTATCCCGTACTAAATAGTTGTCACATCGAGTCTGACTAGAACGATCCATGCTCATCGTTGAAACGAGAAGTGTAGTCTTTCAGCGATTCTCCGCTCTTCGGCTTGAGGGTGAGTAGGTGAGTCGATGGCTTTCGACTCTTCTTCCTGACAATGAACTGCGTTAAGAAAGCTCTACTGAGTTTGGCGAACATGTTGATTGACTTTGGCCTGAGTTGTCGGTACCAGCTTCTCGCAGCCCCTGTGAGGGTTATGGAGAACACTGCACATTATTGCCTCCGATGCCGACTGGATCTGCATCCAGGAGCGATAAGACTCCATGTGTTCTGTTGGGTCCCCATAACCTGAGTATTGAATGATAGGAGGCATCCTAAACCTCTGAGGCATTGCTGCACTCATGATTTCACTAGTAAACGGAGGCTCGTTCTCCTCCATCATTGCTTCTACTATAGTTAGGGTATGTGTCTGGTGATCCTGCTGCAAACTCTTGATTTGGTTTCAAAGTTCGTCGAGTTGAGCTTCCCATGAATCTTTGTTCTTAGCGACAGTTTCACAAGGAACCTCGTCCTCGGGCGTTTGTCCCTTCTCGTCCTTTCTAACTCATGGCGGAGGTCAGTTGGGGCTAACGCCGAGGTCTTAGACATGTAAGTTGGTGCTCGGGTTGCTGCATTTTGTACGTGAGTCGAGGCCCAGGCTAATATACTCTGGGACACTCCCGCTCGTGAACTTATGAGAACAGGTCGCTCTGCCGTCACTGGAGCGACCTCCCCTTGATCGGGGGGTGCTGCTGTCTTGCCATTTGCTGCTGCTTCATTTGGCTGATCTCGTTGACCAATGCCCGCACTTGGTTCTACAATGCATGGTATTTTCCTCCTCAGCTCCGAGTTTGTTGAGATGGTCCCGTTGGAGCTGATTCAGCATAAAGTATTGAAGATGAGCGTCGTTGTTCAGTAGGCTCGGGTTCTGTCATTGCTATTGGAAGTTCTTTCTACTTTCCCCTAACCATTTCTAGTAAAGTTACTAAGACTTTTTGTCTCGTTTCCCATAAACGACGCCAAAATGTTGATGCAAAAATCTGGTTCACCCTCTTCGAGCTTCGAACACTCGCGCTAAGCCTTGTAAGCCTGCATAGGAGACCCTAGCTAGAGCAGGGGACCCTTCGATGCCAAAGTCAGGCTAGGAATTTGGGTTTAAGTAGTTTAGCTGAGGCTTAGAGTGTAAGATATTGCGTACTTGTTCTTCTATCTGAGTTCTCTATATATACTTTTTAGTTAGACTGATCTCTTCCGGCAATGTCGGCACGATCTCCTCCATTAGGCGGAGAACATTCACCCACTTATATCGTCAGTTACACTACAAATGTGGAGTAACGGCCGATCTTATCATGCATTATGAGGTTAAATTGGGACGAGCTCAGATGTTCCGAGCCCATGCATAACAGCCACGAGTCGGTGGTCCGAGCTCATGCATAGTCGGTCCTTCGTATTGTCGCCATTGCTCCTTTCAGAGTACTTGATACATCTACTCGTTTGGCCAAGCATGCCCTGAAGATCACTTGGATTAGCCAAGTTTTGATGTAGCTGTTCCGGGTCGGCTTTGCTTACAGTCAGTCCAGATTTTTCCATAACACACGTAATCACACAACCAAGTCCAAACAATAATAATCCAAAATTTTACATGAAAAATATTAATGGAAAAAAAATGGTACAAAGTGGCAAGTAATGCACTATAAAAGCAAAAATTACAAGAGAGAGAGTCTTACTGATTCGAACAAGCCTCGAATCTCTTTCCACAAACCCTAGCAATAACCTTAACCTTTAGTAACTTATTAGAAAGCCTTAATAGACTTCTCTTTCTCTAAAATTCTGATTACACTTGATATATATACTGTTACAACTGGAATAGGAAATAACTTATGTACTTACGCAATTCCGTGCACATATTTGATGAGACTTTTGATGGCATCAATACTCTACTGAGAATTTGTTGATGACATCAAACTCATTTGATGCCATAGAGTAGCAACACCCAAACGTTCTACCAATCAACATAGATTTTTAGAATTTTCTCAACGTGATCAAGAATCTCTCAATGGCATTAAGTGGTCTGTCAATGACATTGGCAGAACCGGTTACTAACAGATTTAATACATCAACAATCGCAAATTGCAAGACGTAGATTAAACATACACACCATAATGGGGCCACTGTGCACAGTTTGAAATATGCGGAAAAGTAAAAGGCTCCTGTGGGCATTTTATCTTCATCTTAGACCGACAGACGTTAATAACCTAACAGGAGTACCTGGTTGATAGTAATTTTATTAACGAGTTAGCTTAATGAAAACGTAATTAAACAAGGTAGCAGAGACATGAATGCCATATTATTATAAAATTCCTTTATAATAATACAATGGAAAACTGGTGTTACTAGACTCCTCAATTCATGATCGATGGCCCAGAAGCGGATTAGCTGCTGTACCATACACCAACTATATAGCTGGTGTAAGGACGTGTCGTGCGAAGACGAGCGCTGACGCTCATCAAGCTCCGAGCTGTAGGAACGGTTCAAAGGAGATTAAAGTTACATGGGCCCCACAATGATGTATTTATTATATCTACACCATTCATCCATTTTTCGAGATCATTTAAGAACATTATACAAAAAATGAATCATATTCAAAGATCAACTAGACCACACCACAAATAGCAGCTGAGATAATGACTTTCACCGTTAAAATTTTCATAGGACACACCATAACGTCTATTTTCCATCCAATCTGTTCATAATGTCACAGAGACATGGATTAAAAGGAAAAACAAATTTCATATTGATCCAAAATTTCTGTGACCCTAAAAGGGTTTCAATGATATACTTTCAATCCCCCACTGCTTTTTACAGCGTGGTCCACTTGATCGTTATATATGTCTTACTTCTCGTCTGAAGCCTTACTACGAGCTCGTAAAATGAATGGACGGTTTGGATATAACACATACCTCATGATGGGACCCACAAAACTTGCTGGCGTCAATACACCAGCTATATAGCTGTGTGTGGTACATCGGCCAATCCGCTACCAGAATTCAGTCCATATTTCTCGAGTCCGGATCCTCTGTTATCAGTGTTGGCTTTCCTGAAAATGGAGCTGCCGCCTATGACCCAATGGGCAATTTGGTCATTTCTCCTTCTATCTTCCATTCACGTTCCATGCTTCTTCGGATCTGCTTCTCACTTCTCCAACGAAACCGATCGCCTTTCTTTGCTAAACTTGAAAAATATGATAACCGACGATCCTCTCAATTCCTTGAGCTCTTGGAACCATACTCTCACTTCTGCCACTGGCAAGGTGTCACATGCGCTGCTCACCGCCATCCTCAGAGAGTCACAGCCTTGAATCTCACAAACCAGAAGTTGGTGGGCCCCATATCTCCCTACATAGCAAACCTCACCTTCCTCAGCATAATCGATTTCTCAGACAACAGATTCCACGGCCCGATTCCTGAAGAGATAGGCCGTTTGTTCCGCTTGCGGTATCTCAGTCTCGCCAATAACACACTCACCGGATAAATTCTAGCAAATCTGACCCACTGTTCGGAACTCAAAGTCCTTCATCTTTATGGGAATCAGCTGTTAGGGAGGATTCCAACTGAGCTAGGCTCTCTGTCCAAGCTTACCAACTTGTTCCTTTCTTTCAACAGTCTCATAGGAAGCATCCCACCTTCACTTGGAAACCTTTCGTCTCTCGCTACCCTTTATCTCAGACTAAATAATCTGGAGGGCAGCATCCCAGATGAACTTGGTCGGTTGGCAAGCTTAGAGGTTCTTTACATTGGTGACAATCAACTGTCAGGTAAGATTCCTCCCCAGCTATACAATCTCTCCTCCATTTATTCTTTCGACGTAGGAGGTAACAGATTGCATGGAAACCTTCTTCCCAACTTAGGCCTCACTCTTCCTTATCTCCAAGCATTTTATGCCGGAGCAAACCAATTTACAGGACCCATACCAGTTTCATTCTCCAATGCTTCAGGATCGACCTTGATAACAATAGTTTAAGCGGATCTGTGCCTCTGAATTTCGGAAGCCTCAAGAGTCTCTCCGTCTTAGATTTGTGGCGCAATCAACTTGGAATTGGGAAAGCTAGTGACTTGGGTTTTCTTGATTCTTTGACAAATTGCAGTAGCTTACAAGAGCTGGAGGTAAGCCATAATCATCTCAGCGGTTCTTTGCCTGACTCCATAGCAAATCTTTCTACACAGTTAACAAGACTATTGTTAGGAAGTAACAGGATATTCGGAAGCGTTCCATCTGGGATTCAGAATCTTGTCGGCTTAACAGTGTTGTCTATGGAGTATAACTTTCTAAATGGTACTATTCCCATTGGTGTTGGGCAGCTTAACAAGGTGGAGGAACTGAACTTAGGTGCAAATGAATTAACAGGGCAAATTCCATCTTCCTTGGGCAACATCTCTGGATTATACATACTCAGTTTATCTGAAAATAATCTATCAGGACGCATACCTTCAAGTCTTGGTAATTGCATAAACCTGCAATTCATATACCTCCACAGTAATAAGTTTAGCAGCAGCTTACCCAAACTACTTTTCAGCTTTCCAACTTTGATTCTACTTAACGTTGGAAATAACTCTTTTACCGATAGTCTGCCACTGGAAGCTGGTTACTTGCAAGCTCTTGAAACATTTATTGTTTCTAATAACAAATTGTCGGGCGAAGTTCCAAGCTGGCTAGGCAATTGTCTCAGCTTAGAGTATCTTGGGTTGGATGGGAACTTCTTTCAAGGATCGATTCCTCCAACATTTAGTACTCTAAAAGGCCTTCAAATCCTGGATCTCTCGCGCAACAACTTGTCTGGGGTGATTCCAGAATACCTGGAGAAGCTTGCTTTACAGTATCTAAATCTATCCTTCAATGATTTGGAGGGTGAATTACCAAAACAAGGGGTCTTTGGAAATGCTAGTCAAGTTTCAGTGCTCGGAAACAGTAAGCTTTGTGGGGGTATTCAAGAATTAAAATTGCCTTCATGCTCTAGCCAAGCTTCCAAGATACGGGGAAAGTCTGTTCCTTCAAAAGCAAGAATCTCAATAGCTGTTGTTGTCCCGGGTCTTATTTTACTATCATGTTTCTTCGCCACTCTTTATTGGGTAAGAAAGTTGAGAAAGAAACCTTCTGTATTGCCTTCTGCCGAGGATCCTCTTGTCAATGTGTCTTATGCGGAGCTCTTTAAAGCAACAGATGGGTTCTCTTCTGCTAATTTGGTCGGCTCCGGAAGTTTTGGTGCTGTATATAAAGGGTTTCTAGATCGTGTTGGAACTATGGTGGCAATGAAAGTCTTCAACCTTCAACGACAGGGAGCTTTGAAGAGCTTTGTGGCCGAATGCGAAGCCTTGAGAAACATTAGGCATCGGAATCTTGTTAAGATCATAACTTGTTGCTCAAGCATTGATTTTAAGGGCAATGATTTTAAAGCTCTAATTTACGAGTACATGGCAAACGGAAGTCTAGAGAAGTGGTTGCACGGAGATGGTCATGATCAGCTGAAAAGGAACTTGAAGTTTACTCAAAGGCTAAACATAGCTATAGATGTGGCTTCTGCATTGGATTATCTGCATAATCATTGTCAAATGTCGATCATTCATCGAGATTTAAAACCGAGCAACCTTCTTCTTGATGATGACATGACTACTCGTGTGGGTGATTTCGGCCTAGCCAGGTTCTTATCTGAAGTTGCTTACACCAGCTCGGTTGGAATGAAGGGATCTATTGGGTACATACCTCCAGGTAACAATCTTTTATCTATTTCCTAACACACACACCCGTCTGCTTGTTGGAGACTGGGTGTGCGAGTAAAGAAGGGGCGGGGCCTCAGGTGGGCCCACCATAATTTGACTGTAAAATCTACTTCGACCAACAGATGTGTCTGCCCATATGAGGCCCAAGGCCCAAAAATCAGACTGCACTATGATTTAGGTGGGCCATACCAGAGGAAACAATTGGAGAGAGACGGAGATGCCGCTCTGGATTTTTTGCATGGCTTATTGTGAAATTTACTCCAACCATTAAATATATCATCCTGAGTTAGGTCTCTAGGATTAAAAAAGAAAAGAAAAGAAAAAAGAAATCAAGTTGACCTGTCACTCAAGTGCACCACACCAAGAGAAAAAGTTGGGAGAGAGAGTACTCCACCCTTGATTTTTACAAGGCCCCACCATGATGTTAATGTGAAATCCATTCCAACCATTAGATGGCACACTAAAATTAGGCCTGGGCCCAAAAATAGATCTATTTGTGATTTAGGTAGGCCTTGCAAAGGCAAACAGTTTGGAAAGTGGGAGTTGCCATGTAGACTGTTTCCAATATTGTGGTCTACTTGAATCACAGATGGCATACTGATTTTTGGGCCATGGACCTAAAATGAGGCGATGCACCCGGTTGTCGGTTGTCGATCATATTGGATTTCACATACACATTATGGTAAGGCCCACTGGAGCTACCGACTCTTTTCACCTAGGGATAGTTTGGTGGGACCATCACACACTCTTCCAACCATAGGTTTCAGTCCACCCAATAGATAACTTCCAACCTTTTATGTACTTGCAATTTCCAATCTCTGCAATGGGTTGGTCCCATCACGATTATTTCCTTACGAAAAAATAAGCTACATCCACTAATTGAGCAGCAGGTCTATTTATCAATGACTAGATAATTGATTTCTAGGTGTGACCGCCTAATGAATAGATGGGTGGGCCCAACCTTTGGAACAGTCGGATGTCTCATTCACTTAAGAGGTTGGAAATCATCTGTTGGGTTGAGCACAACTTGTCCACCAACCGGTTGGACTTTGAAATCTGCCCAATCTCTACACACACCCCAAAAGGGGAGAGCACACCCCTTTGCAATTGTATAGATAGACCAAACATACGTGTTACAGGTTTTTAGGGACAGAAGGTATTCTAGTCCCATACATACCTTTACACGTGCCTACTTGGGTATGTGGGGACAAGGTAGCTGCAGCCCCCCGGGTGAAAACATCCATGCGGCAAAAGTCAGGCTTGTGCACTCATTAGGATATTCTTAATAGGCATGCCACGTATACTGATTTACAGCATACATTTAGCCGGCCCACTCCACCCACTTCTGCATACTTCAGGAGCATCTCACACTCACATCTCACGAGAACTTACCATGTTGGCACCATTTTTTGCCTGTGAAGTAAAACTTCTTATTTTTATTAGTTTTTTTTTTTTTTTTTTTTTTTTTTTTTTTTTTTTTTTTGACAAGTCCTCTCTTCATATATATCACCAACATTTACATTACCGGTTTCCCATAAAGAAAAGGATGCGGGGAAAAAAAAAAAAAAAAAAAAAAAAAAAAAAAAAAAAAACCAAAAATAAAATAGTGACTTTAGGACCCGAGGGGAAAGCAGCTCGTCAGGGCTGGCCCTTCTAAGAACCCCAATTTAACCGGCTCTAATTGCTCCTAAGCCCACCTTGTCCAAGAAGATAAGACATCTGACCTGGGGAGGGAGAGCCGCTAAACTGTCTGTGAACGTCGAAGCTTGGCTACTGCTTCCCAGACGAGCCATGGCATCTGCTGGATCGTTCCCCTCCCTGAAAATGTGGGAGAACCCCACCTGACCCTTGTTCTTCAATAAATCTATCCTGGATAGCCAGGATCTCCATTTCCAACCTGGAATCGCTACCTGACAAAAAATTGACTACCAGTTGGGAGTCCGATTCAACTATTACCTTCTTCAGTCCTTTACTGAGGCATAAACACAATCCATCATGTATAGCCCTGAGCTCAACATGGATGTTTGAACCTATACCATAGCCTTCAGCAAAAACAAAGAGAAATTCCCCTCTCTCTCCTCTACAAATTCCCCCTCCGCCTGATAAACCTGAGTTTCCTATTGCAGACCCGTCCACATTGATTTTAACCAAACCATAGAGGGGCCTCTGCCATATCACAATCACCTCAGGAAAACGGAGATGGGCTGATCTAGATGACTCGCAGGGGGCTGGAGGATCAGCGACACCTAAAGACGAGGGGCCCCCGACTAACGATGTTTGCTGCTCGACTATCGGGGCACGCACGCTGGAGATGAGGGGCTTGGAAAGCTTTGCCTTACCTTGACTCCCGATATAGCCAATCCACCAATTGACGCAGGCGATTAGCTTGAATAGCAAGGGCTTAATCCCCTTGAAGACCGCTAAGTTCTTAGCCTTCCAAGTTTCTCAGAAAATAAAACAAGGGACAAGCTTCTGGGTAGTGGACTTTTGCTTCCTTGCTGCAGGGATAGACCACCATTGGGCCAGTCTCTATTCCATCGATGAGGCGCCCAACACATTGATCCCAAACCTTCCCCCGCAGTAGTCTCAGGCAGCTTTTGCCAAGCTACCTTTAAGGAACATGTAAAGAATAGACTCTCTATCATGGCCTAACCATCCCTGAGACAAACTGCCTTCATACAAAACACATCTAGAAGCCAATTGGATGCCCCTTGCTTGCACCGCGTCATCAACCGCACTGCTTTCATCAGGATTTTCTAGACCAACAGCGAAATTTTGGGGGGAAGGTTTGCATGCCATACCCATTTGGCCCACCCTTTGCGAACTAGACCAGTTCTGCATATGCCCCATGCTGATTTCACCGAGAATTTACCCGATGTGGTGAACGGCCAAAGAGGTTTGTCTGGACCTGGGGTTAAGCAGAAGCCCGCTTGGAAAATGAAATTTATCACTTCTTGAGGAAGGTACCGTTACACCACTGATGGAGGCAAAGGGCCAGACTTGTCTAGGAACTGGTTTACTTTTAACTGCTGCAGCTCTGTAGGAATCTAAATTCCTTCAATCCGGAGAAACCCCAGCCCTGTCTAATTCTAGTACCATAGATTGCACTCACCTTCACCAATTTGATTTTGCGTAGAGGCTTCCATAAGAGGAAATATATTCAGAATTTTTTTTTTTTCCAAATTGACGGATTGAGGTGATGCTATGGATCGGGGACTTGCCCGTATTTGGCCGACATAAAGTTGCTCCATAGGCTTTTATTATCCTTGAATTTGATGTCCTAGGCCATCTTGAGATGGAATGCCTTCGTAATCTCTGCTAATTTTCTGATCCCCAGGCCCCCTTCCTCTTTGGGCTGGGTGATCGCTTTCCAACTCTGCCAGTGAAACTTGCATTTACCCTCAGACCATCCCCAAAAGAAACTCACAAATTGCTTCTCTAGGGAAGCCAAAACTTGTGCAGGAATGTGGGCAGCCGCCAAGGAGTGAACAGGGATGCTCCCTAGCACATGTTGGATCAGAACGGCTCTCCCCAACTGGGAGAGGAATCTCGCCTGCCCACCCTGAAATGCGGACCTCTACTCTTTCAAGTAGCGGTTGGAAGGCAGAGGATTTCAGCCTTCCAATAGCCAGAGGGACATCGAGGTATGTAAGTGGAGAAGCCACTTTTGAAATGCTGATGGATCTTTCAGTAGCCCTGACTCTGGCTGGTGAGAGACTACACGAGTAGATAAACGAGCTCTTGCGGAGATTGATGGATTGCCTAGACACCTCTTGATAAGCGTCTAGAAAAGCCTTCATGGCCCTCACCGACGCTAAGCCACCATTGAGGAAGAGGAGTGTGTTGTCTGCATAAAGAAGGTGAGAAATCAACGGACACCCTCTTCTCAGTTTGAAAGGAAGAGCCGATCCCTGCGCCACCAAGGCTTTCAACCCGTGACTTAGAACCTCCACAGCTAGAATGAACAGAGATGGGGAAAGCGAGTCTCCTTGGCTAAGACCTATGGACGATTCGAAGAAGCCTGCCGCTTCCCCGTTAATCAATACCAAGAACCAACAATTCGCCCAACAATTCTCCACCAATCCCACCCACGAGGGACTGAAGTCGAACCGAAGAAGAACTTGCTTTAGAAAGCCTCAATCCATTTTGTCGTAAGCCTTCTCCACATCCACTTTCAACACTATGTTTCTTCCCCGGGTTTTCCTATTGACATCTCTGAATAACTCTTGGGATAGGGCTATATTTTTCGAAATGGGTCGGCCCTGGATGAATGCCCTTTGTTCAGGAGAGATCAAGGACGGCAACACACTACTAAGCCTGGAAGCTATGATCTTAGAGATGATCTTATAGAGGCAATTGCACAGACTAATTGGGCAGAAGTCCGAGAAGCTCCTAGGGGAGGTTGACTTAGGAACTAGGCAAATCAGGGAGGCATTGATTGCTCTCGTGATGGTTATGGAGTTACTATAAAGCCTTTGTTTTATAGAAAAACGGTGGTAAGCTCCCACTAGAATATTATTATGGAAAAGAGAAATATGCATTGAAGAACTTCAAGTGGGCTCCATAGAAACACGGCCTCACCTATCATATAAAGCCCAAACACATGCAACTCACAAAACAAAAAACCATGTACAAAAATGAGTTAACAAGACCACCATGCCTCCCAATAACTACATGCTAAAACTTACCTCTTCTTGATCATTCCCAACCCTATGTTATCCGAGGAAGCCATCCCCCTTATAGGCCTCGGGAGATCCGACCGAGAGTGATAGATCCTATTTGGCCACCCGCCACTGTCCAATCTAGCAAAAGCATCTACCACTGCATTACCCTCTCGGAGGGTATGAGAAATTTTGAAAATAATTGACTGATTGAGGTGATTGATAGCTCCAAGGATGTACCAAATATTTCATCATGTAGAGACCTTGGTCATGGTCAGGGACTTCGCAATGAGTGAAGAATTTGTTTCAATCACGACATTAGATGAAGCCAATTCACTAACAATCTAGATCCCATCAAGAGTCGCCCTTGCCTTATCTAATGTGTTCATCACTCTTCCATAAGAATTATGAAACACAAAAATTACTCTCCCTTGGTCATCACAACAAACAACCCTTCCATGCTCCTTCACCTGGATTGCCTCTCGACAAACCATTGACGTTAAGCTTAAACCACTCCTGAATTAGTCTACACTGTTATGGGTAAAACTTGATTGACCAAGCGACTTGAATTAGATAAAAACAGCAAGGGCAAACAACTCGAATGCAAGATCAGATAACAACTCAGCCTCAAATGCCGACCATGACACCCATGACTAATCTAGGTACCAGCTATGAGTGGTGGCCTCGGTCACCTAGTTGACATCTTACTGCCTCGACTAGGGGAAGGTACACCCGGCCTGGTCTTGACCAAAGGCCCTGTCCTCATAACTTGACCTGACCACGATCATCAACCTCAGTTATTAACCTTGGATAGCGAGACCTCGACAAACGACCCAGAGGTCGGCCTCGGCTATTGACCTCGACGTCAGATACCGACCACTGGGGAGGATCCCCTCCGCATGGAGAGGATTTTTTATAATACAGTTGTAACTATTTGCCCTTTAGAAATATACACAGTGCACCGGCCGTATGAACAACTAGTAACAACAATTTTTGGCATGCATGGTGGGACCTTAAATTACTTGACTGTTAGAAGTATACATTGTGCACCAGCCGTCCGAATCGCAACAACATATATAATATAAGATATTTTCTTATGAGAACTAGTTGGCACAAGTTCCTTTAGAGAACATATCTATGAGATGTGTGCACAAATCCAATCCAACCACTAAATGTGTCATCTCGTGAAACTCCTACAACCCAAAAATAAGGTGGGCCACAACAAAAAGGGAGGGGATGCCCACCCTTGATTTTTACTAGGGCCTACCTATGATGCAAGCGTGCGACTTAATCAATGAATTGGGTGGGCTCAATCAAATACATGACCTAGATCATATTCTGGCTTGGCTTGATGCTAAATCAAATAAAGGTTCGAGGTCTTTTCCGCTACCCGAACCCAATTTTATTCGCATTCAGGCCTAAAATGACCTTAGATTTGAAGGACACATACTCAACAAGATTCAAACTTGATGGCATCAAAATCTTATTGATTTTAAAGGCCTAGATATATAAAGCAGTACTCAATTGACCCCACATGAATCACACCTTAATAAGGTACGAAGAATTCTTTTATGATAATGTTCATTTTTTTCCTACATAAAACAAAAGATAATAGTGTGTGTGTGTGTGTGTGTGTGTGTGTGTGTGTGTGTGTGTGTGTGTGTGTATATATATATATATATATATAGGAAAAAGGTACTATGAGGTCGAGCGTAAAGCGGTCGTCCATGAGGTCGAGCTGGGGTGGGCCCCACCGTGCTTCCTTTCAAAGATCCACACCGTCCACTAGATGCACTGCTCCAAGTGGGACCCACACGGTTGGAAATCCACCGTCCACGAAACTCAGGTGGGCCATACCTTCTGAAA
This sequence comes from Magnolia changhungtana, assembly GCA_030180095.1. NCBI lineage: Eukaryota > Viridiplantae > Streptophyta > Magnoliopsida > Magnoliales > Magnoliaceae > Magnolia > Magnolia changhungtana. Next base: position 6,356,497 of record JASAUF010000375.1, read on the forward strand.
ACATAAGTATACACACGAAAACATGTAAAATCACTTGGTGGGGCCCACTTAAGATGAGGATACCACCTGAAAAGTGGTCTAAAATTAAATTCAAGTGGGACACACATGATGGACGGTTTTGATCATGAAAAAACCTCTCGAAACGCCCCCTCAACTGGTTTTGAATGTTTTAATGGTGCATAGCCCCTCTCCACTTCTGTACGTGGTGTGGCTGATGTTTTATTTAAACTAACATGATTTAAATGATTTTTAAATTCGCAAGTATACGAATCTAATGTAGATATGGTATGTATTACGAGATCGTTCCCATGAGGACTAGTCGTCACAATTCAAATTTATGACTCTCCTTAACTAATCCAACAAATAATGGAGCGAACAACTAAGCACAATTCTATGAAAAATAATTGAGAATAGGGAAGAAAATTCAATCAGAGAAAGAGCACTAGGACTTTCGAATCCACCCCTAATTATCCTAACCCTTGTTTTGTTTGTTGATTCACCTTAATCTAGATTGATACCACTTATATAGAGAAAGCACAATCTGTGTCCTTAATCGGGCATACAGAATGTCTAATTCCTTTAAGCAATGCCATGAATAACATATCCCATGTCCTTGGTCGGGCACATGGAATGTACAGTTCATTAAAGCACCCTGTTTCTTCCTCTATAGGAAACCTGTTCTTGATCAGACACAAGCACCTATAATAAGCATCCAAACAACATCCATATATATACTTTGGTCAAGTTCATAGATGGAGAAGTATAGAATTTAAACCAATCAAGCCCACTTAGAGAAAGAAACAAATCAATTAATATTCAAAGTAAATTCAACCAATATAAGAGCTAATCAAATTAGGGGCTTCATCTTAGCCCTAGCTGAGAGATTACTGACCCATAAACTCCATTAAAAAGATGGATAAACAAAATTCATAAAAAGGGAACATCAAACCAATCGATCTCTCTCTCTCTCTCTCTCCCTCTCTCTCCTTTCTTCTTCTCACTGGATCTCCTATTTTCCTCTGGATCTGGAATTCTCCAATTTTTGAATGCATTTCCTCACGTTTTGCAACTCTTTTTATAGCTAATGGAGTGGCTGGAGTGGTGAAAATCAGATTTGGAAAGCTGTCGCACGCGCAGCAAAAACCTTTTCGCAGCTATGTTCGGGGCCTCGAAACACCATACTTTCCTCGCTCAAATTCCAAAAAAACACCGTCCCTTAGAACTTTCTTAGGTCCTCTACATGATGTACGGTTCAGATCTACCATATGATCAAAGATGGTGGCCTACAATCGCTTGAAAAATTGGATTTCTTAATATGTGCGAAACCTTTCGCATCCCTCGCTGTCGTGATCGGTGGGCCCCACAGAAGTATTTTCTGAAAAATCTACCCTATCTATTGGATTCAAGACGAAATTTTAGTCAAGAATAGGTAGTTTTGAATGTCCATTGACGCATCCTAGAAAAGAAAACACAAAAAGATCAAATTTGAACGTTGCAGGGTAGCCCTTTTGTGGCCTCTGTACCGCACACGTGTGCATGCATGGATACAAAATATCAACATAGTTTTGTAGTGCTCGAGCCACTCTACGAGATGAATGGCTTGGATCGGCCGGACGGGACACGTGTGGGGCTCACAGCCAACCGCAAAACAGACCAGCGGCGTCCATGACGCGTTGTTGAAATGGCAACTGCCGTGGGCGGCGCGAATTTGCTGCTGACCGCCTCTGCTGCTGTGGTGCGGTTTTAGTGTGTAGTGCACATATGCACATTCGCTTCTCATGTGGGGCCTACTGTAATGTTTTCGAGAAATCCAAGCCGTCCATCCTGTTTCTCATATTATTTAAACCATCTAGGTAAATTTTGAAGAAGGTCCAGATATCAGGTGGGCCTGGAATCAACGGTTTGCGGGCTGATTTGTCAGTTGGAGCACTTTTCAAGACATCAAAAGACTGAAACTTAATATGTACGGTTGATTTTTGGTTATCATCACATCTATGCAGTTTCGAGCCAATCAGATAGCTGAAACCATGTGATCTTACATTCTGGACCAGTTTCGGACCTCTTTAACATGAACAACTTGATTTTTTTAGATCCCTGGCGTGTAAATTCTTCATTATTGGTCCTATGGAGTCCGTCCCTTGGTCTGGTAATTTCGGAGCGTCAAATCCACGCTTTTAATACTCTTTTTCAATCAATGCTCCTTATTACATCCTGCAACAAAAACACGATTAAAATACGATGTTAGGCATTATCATGTACGTAAAATAAGGTAATAGTCAGGGTCTAATATGCAATAGTCGACCCTCATCACAACGCCCAACCAGCATTTTGCTAGTCCCGAGCAAAACATGCGAAAAATAATTTCAGAAATATATGACAATTCCTGTAAATCTGAGTGACTTGTGAACAAATAGTTGAGATGTGAGAATTCTAAGATTCATGAATGGTGAGAAGATTTTTCTCCTGAAATCAAGCTTACAGTAAACTTCATAATCAAGTTCAAAATATTAATCCATTAATTAGAACAATTTTAAACATTGAGTTCCATGAGTGTATAGTGTAATCTCGGCTTACAATCATTAAAAGATCCAATTGTTAATTTCATGATATCATTAGTAATTCGTGACAACCAAACCTGAAACCAACACTAGCATTTTAGATCATCTTTTCATTCTATCAGTCTTTGATTTCCTTTATAAACAGTAATGCCAAGGAGGGGAATCAAATTCTCACCTATAGGGAGCAAACCTATGGTGAAAACTTGTCGCCTAACTCTGTTCTCATGTCAACTATGGGGAATCGAATCTTCATCTATATAGGGAGCAAACCTATGATGACGATTATGCGACTTACCCTTTCAATTCTTCTTTATAAACTGATGCTAAATTTTTTTTTTTCAGGCTGGTTCCTTTCATGCTTAGTGATTACCAAGTAAATCATTCAATTATCGAACCAGAACCTTAATGTGTAAGTGAGATGTGATATGTGAAATCATGACTCAATCAATGTGTACAACTTCTAATCACGGGTTAACAATTCAAACTTAACTGTAAAATCTAACAAATGGCTGACTCCAAGGGTCATAAATTACTCACATTCTGTATCTTGTAATTTTAGAATCACAACTATCCTTCAAAATCACTTCAAATTCATAAGAAATTCCAGAAAAAAAATTAAAAATTTTCACAATTTTGCTCAAGACCAAGAAAATACTAATTAGGTAACCTAATCTCCTACCCCCAACCTAAAATCTACATTGCCCTCAATGTAAAAGAAATAAGCATGCAATGCACATGGGACAACGAAAAGAAAAGAGGATCGAGTGAGGGAAAGATAGTACCTGGACGGAGAATTAAGAGGCTTTCCAAAAAATATCAATGTAAAAGCAGGTCAGCACAAGAGAGACATCAACAAAAACAAAATAAAAAATAAAATCACCAAAAGAAAATCCTACCTATACCACTTTCGCAGGTGCTCTCGATTGCATTTAGCGTATGCAACAAGCCTTTAAACCACTAGGTTACCCCTAGTGGACGAGTTGTAGTCTCGTGAGGGTTTGCAGTAATGTTACCCACAAACATTGAACTAACTAATGAAAAGAAATGAAATGGAATAAAAAGCTGGGTTGCCTCCCAGGAGCGCTAAGTTTAACGTCTTCAGCCAGATAAGAACGGACCATGAATTAACTAATCTTTATAACCAGGGTCCGCCAAAGAAATTACCTCAACACCTTGATTAACCAATCCCAGACAAGTGATGTGAGTTCCAATGAACTATGCTATCTGAAATGAGGTAACTGATACTGTCGTCAAATAATTTAAGAACTTCTGCTCGAACGACTTCTTTCATGTTAGGAGCAAGCTTCCTTTGCATTTCACGTGACATTCCCGCAACATGATCCATACATACAGTGGGGCATACTCCCTGTATTTTCGTTATCTTCTGTTCAATTGCTGCCTTATATGCTCTAAGAACATTAAGCAGCCTACTCTCTTTTGCCTTCTCAGAGTTAGAAACTGTGTTGTCAAGAAGAGTCTCAGAGAGATGAAGAGGTTCCACTTTCGCTCTCCATTTTTGAGTCTCCAATATAGGAGTAGAGTCAAGCAGTGCATTGACTTCGTGGATGGGACTATCTATGTTAAAGTCCATGCCATATTGTGCTAAGCAGGTCTTAAGTGGATCTTCAAAAGATTTATGGAAGGAGTCCTGCACTAGACTCTCGATCATGTCTACTTCAGATATGTCATCAAAATCTGCGGATTGTTGTCCTGCATTAAAGACATTGAGTTTAATATTCATGTTACCAAAGGACAACTTCATAACTCCATTCCGGCAATTTATAATAGCATTAGATGTGGCCAAAAATGGACGACCCAAGATGACTGGGATCTGACTATGAAGATTATGGACTAAAGTGCTGAGTATCGATAACTATGAAATCCACTGGAAAATAAAATTTATCAACCTGGATTAACACATCTTCAATAACACCCCAGGGCACCTTGACAGATCTATCAGCTAGTTGTAATGTTATTTTAGTCGGTTTCAACTCACCAAGTCCTAGCTGCTCATAAACCGAATATGGTAACAAATTGACGCTCGCCCCTAAATCAAGCAATGCCTTCCCGATCTTATGATCTCCTATGCCATAAGAAATGGTGGGAGCTCCTGGATCCCTAAATTTAGGAGGGGTGTTATGTTGAATGATGGAGCTGAGCTGCTCTGCAAGGAAGACCTTCTTATGAACATTTTGCTCACGCTTTTGAGTGCATACATCTTTAAGAAACTTAGCATAAGGAGGGACTTGCTTGATAGCATCAAGCAACGGGATGTTGACTTGCACTTTTTTAAATACATCCAGGATTTCATCAAAGTTATTTCTTTTCTTCATTGGTGCCAGACGTTGAGGAAAGGGTGCTTTGGGCACGTAGGGTGGCACGTTAGTGGCTCTTAGAGAGTCAGAGAGCTTTTGGACTTTGGATGCATTAGTGTGTCTCTCTGCTTCATCTTGATCTTCTGCTTTGGAATTTGATTCATCCCTAGGCATCTCTATTATGTTGTCTATCTATTTACCTGACCTAAGGGTAGTGATCGATTTGGCCTGTTCATGATATTGCCCTTGGTTGGAATTAGAGCCAATCTCATACTGTCCCTTTGGATTAGCCACAGGTTGGCTAGGGAACTTGCCCTTCTCTCTCTCACTCAATGTGGCAGCTAGTCGACCCATTTGTACTTCCAGCTTGGCAATAGATTGCGCATTTGCATGTAAGCTTTGCTGGTTGGCTAGTAAGGTTTGTTGGGTGTCTTTTTGGAATTGGAGAGAACTCTGCATAAAAAGATTGAGTGTATCCACAAGAGATGGTTTTCTTGATTGTGCATGCAGTTGTTGATATTGCGGAAACTGTTGAAGTTGTTGACTGCCAACTTGGGAGTGCGGTTGCATGGGGGGATTTCCAGATGGTCCTCCTTGTTGTGGTCCTTTTGCCTAAGAAAAATTTGGATGCCTAGCCCAACTTGGGTTGTAAGTTTCTGAGTAAGGATTATTCCGAGGTCTCTGAAAAGTGTTCATTGCATGTACTTGTTCAGAAAGAAGTTCTGGGGATGCTGTACCAGATGGACAAGACTGCATAGGATGTGTAGGACTAGAACATATGGCACAAGCCTCGGCTTGAGTTGTTTGTGGAGGTCCATTATTTAATACCAGAGCATCAACTTTCTTTGTCAGGTTATCAAGCTTGGCTCACAGATCTGGCATGACTCCTATCTCATATATACCACTTCTCTTTTGTGGTTGGGGACTTCTGTCACCTCTATTTGAATAGTCCAATTGTTGAAAATTTTCGCACAAGGTTTCAAAGAAGTTCCACGCTTCGACATCACTTTTGGTCATGAATGACCCTCTACTGGTGGCATCAACCATGCAACAGTTTTGGGGTGTCAAACTGTCATAGAAGTATTGAACCTGTTGCCACTTTTCAAAACCATGGTGTGGACATTTAAGAAGTAAGTCCTTCCATCTTTTCCAACATTCATGAAAGTGCTCTCCCTCTTTTTGTGTGAAATTAGTGATTTCCCTACGGAGAGCATTAGTTTTGTGAACAGGGAAGAACTTGTTTAAGAACTTCCTAGACAATTGGTCCCATGTAGTGATAGACCCAACTTCCAGAGAATTCAACCATGCTTTCGCCTTATCCTTCAAAGAAAAAGGAAAAAGGCGCAAACGGATCGAATCGTCTGAAAAGTTTTGAAACCTAAAGGTAGAGCAAATGTCTAGGAATTCTTTTACATGATGATATGGGTCCTCCTTGTCTAAACCATAAAAGGAAGGCAACAACTGTATGACCCCAGTCTTGAGTTCAAAGTGTGCTGCCGTGGTGGCGGGCAACACTATGCATGAAGGCGCATTGAATTGGACAGGAGCTGAATAATCTCTAAGAGCTTTAGTTCCATTCTCATCCGCCATTTCAAATAGGATGTTTCTAAATCTTCTACGAAAAGTTCTTTCTATTTCAGGATCAAAAGGTGCTAGTTCTATGTTCAGAGATCTACGTCCTAGCATAAACTATGTTATTGCAATGTAAGAAAGAAAACTAAACTAAGAAGCAACCTAAGAGAAATAAAACTAGAACTAGAAACTATGAGATTCTAAAACAAGTTAAAACTATGTCAACAAGAATGGGAAGAAAGAACCCGGAAAAGGAGATGATTGATGTCAGAAGATTTAAGAAGCTCCTCCTTCACTTAGTAGCTTCCTTCCCCAATTCCTGTAAATAAAAATAAAAACAAATTAAGTTTCCTAAAATAATGATAGAAAAATCCTAAGCAACGGTTAATTTCTAAAAAAAAGTTTCTAAAACTAGAAAATAGAAAGTTTCTAAATCCAAAGTTAGAAAATAGAAAATTCCTAAAAATAAAAACCTAATTCTCAAAATAGAAAGTAGAAAAGACTGGGGAATTTAGAAAGATGTTACCGATTTGGAGATCTATGTTAGAATCCTACAAAAGAAAACAAAACAAGTTAGTTTCTAAAACAAAAAATCTAAAATTAGAAATTTTCTAAAGAACAAAAAAAAAGAAGAGTTAGTTTCTAAAAAGGAAAAAAAAAAATCCTAAAACTAGAAAATAGAAAGTTACTTAAAAGAAGAATCCAAATCTAAAAATAGAAAATTGAACAATTCAAAAAAAAAAAGAAATTCTAGAATTATAAAATTTCTAAAAAGTAAAATCCTAATTCTAAAAATAGAAATTAGAAAGAGTAGAGAATTTAGAACGGGATTATCAACTTAGAAATTTATGTCAGGAACCTACAAAACAGGAAATAGGTTAGTTTCTAAAAATAAAATAAAATAAAAACTTTAAACTAAAGTTAATTAAATCCTAAGACTATGAATTATGATAAGAGAGAATCCTAAATTCAATTTGGAACGAAATAGTCCCCGGCAACGGCGCCAAAAACTTGATGTTTTGTTTAAACCAACATGATTTAAATGATTTTTAAACTCGCAAGTATACGAATCTAATGTAGATATGGTATGTATTACGAGATTGTTCCCACGAGGATTGGTCGTCACAATTCAAATTTATGACTCTCCTTAACTAATCCAACAAATAATGGAGCGAACTGCTAAGTACAATTCTATGAAAAACAATTGAGAATAGGGAAGAAAATTCAATCAGAGAAAGAGCACTAGGACTTTCGAATCCACCCCTAATTATCCTAACCCTTGTTTTGTCTGTTGATTCACCTTAATCTATATTGATACCACTTATATAGAGAAAGCACAATCTGTGTCCTTAATCGGGCATACAGAATGTCTAATTCCTTTAAGCAATGCCATGAATAACATATCCCATGTCCTTGGTCGGGCACATGGAATGTACAGTTCATTAAAGCACCCTGTTTCTTCCTCTATAGGAAACCTGTTCTTGATCAGACACAAGCACCTATAATAAGCATCCAAACAACATCCATATATATACTTTGGTCAAGTTCATATATGGAGAAGTATAGAATTTAAACCAATCAAGCCCACTTAAAGAAAGAAACAAATCAATTAATATTCAAAGTAAATTCTACCAATACAAGAGCTAATCAAATTAGGGGCTTCATCTCAGCCCTAGCTGAGAGATTAGTGACCCATAAAATCCATTAAAAAGATGGATAAAAAAAATTCATAAAAAGGGAACATCAAACCAATCGATCTCTCTCTCTTTCTCTCCTTCTCTCTCATTTCTTCTTCTCACTGGATCTGCTATTTTCCTTTGGATCTGGAATTCTCCAATTTTTGAATGCCCTTCCTCACGTTTTGCAACTCTTTTTATAGCTGATGGAGTGGCTCAGCCAAGTTCGGGGCTTCGAAACACTATACTTTTCTCGCTCAAATTCCAAAAAAAAACCGTCCCTTAGGACTTTCTTGGGTCTTCTATATGATGTACGGTTCAGATCTACCATATGATCAAAGATGGTGGCCCACAATCGCCTGGAAAACTAGATTTCTTAATATGTGCGAAACCTAGTGGGTCCACAGAAGTATTTTCTGGAAAATCCACCCTGTCCATTGGATTCTGGATGAAATTTTAGTCAAGAATAGGTAGTTTTGAACGTCCATTGACGTGTCCCAGAGAAGAAAACACAAAAAGATCAGATTTGAACGTTGTAGGGTAGCCCTTTTGTGGCCTCTGTACCGCACACGTGTGCACGCATGGACACAAAATATCAATATGGTTTTGTAGTGCTCGAGCCACTCTACGAGATGAACGGCTTGGATCGGCCGGACGGGACACGTGTAGGGCTCACAGTCAGCCGCAAAATGGACCAGCGGCGTCCGTGACGTGTTGCTGAAATGGCAACTGCCGTGGGCGGTGCGAATTTGGAAGGCGGTCAGCGCTGCTGACCGCCTCTGCTGCTGTGGTGCGGCTCTAGTGTGTAGTGCACATATGCACATTCGCTTCTCATGCGGGGCCTACTGTAATGTTTTCGAGAAATTCAAGCCGTCCATCCTGTTTCTCATATTATTTAAACCATCTAGGTAAATTTTGAAGAAGGTCCAGATATCAGGTGGGCCTGAAATCAACGGTTTGTGGGCTGATTTGTCAGTTGGAGCACTTTCCAAGACATCAAAAGGCTGAAACTTAATATGTACGGTTGATTTTTGGTTATCATCACATCTATGCAGTTTCGAGCCAATCAGATAGCTGGAACCATGTGATCTTGCATTCTGGACCAGTTTCAGGCCTCTTTAACATGAAAAGCTTAATTTTTTTAGATCCCTGGCATGTAAATTCTTCATTATTGGTCCTATGGAGTCCGTCCCTTGCTCTGGTAATTTCGGAGTGTCAAATCCACACTTTTAATACTCTTTTTCAATCAATGCTCCTTATTACATCCTGTAACAAAAACACGATTAAAATACGATGTTATGCATTATCATGTACGTAAAATAAGGTAATAGTCGGGATCTAATATGCAATAGTCGACCCTCATCAGTGGCCCATAAAGTCACGGATTGAGGTGATTTTCAGCCGTGTGGGCCCCACCTGGGATGGTGCATCTGACTAAAGGGGTAGATGTTCGAACTGCATCACGGTGGGCCCCACACCAACTCGACCTCATGGACGACCGTATGCGCTCAACCTCATAGTACCCTTTCCCATATATATATATATATATATATATATATATATATATATATATCACCAGTAATAGAAGTATCAATGGAGATGTAGGACTGAAAGTCTCCAAAATCAAAAGATCCACATACCACATTACACTGACAACGTGAGACTAGAAACATATCAACACAACATAAATCCTAGGAGACAACAGAAACAACATAGTCAATGGAAAAGACACAACATTGAGGTAAGGAAACCCATCTTCTCTCTCCTCATTACCCATCTCCCTCATCACCATCCTCCCAATCGGCACCACAGCAAACTCTGCCCTGACCTCCTCATAATCCTTCTCTAGCATGGACAGAACCTCATGCACCTTCGAGAACTCTCCCTCCTCCTTGCCCTTTCCCACATACCAATACACAAAGGCACGATTTGCATACATGAAATCAACCTTACGATCAATGTGGGAGAACACTCCGCAATGATCATGGAGTCAGAGTTCATGCAAAGTTCTTATAATGTCTTTAGTTAAGATATATGTACACAAAAATGATAATAATAACTCATATGTTCACTTAATTAATGATTAAGGCACTGAGTTCTTTCATTTGAGTAGTATAGTCTTGTTCAATGCAAAACATTTCATAGCGCACCAAATAATGTTAGAAATTCAGATATTTAGAATAGCAAAAATGTCAATTACATATTCAAATAGAATATTCCTCTTTTGTTTCTCTCTCTCTCTCTCTCTCTCTCTCTCTCTCTCTCTCTCTCTCTCTCTCTCTGAAAATTCAAACTTTGATATTATTTGTATCTAAATGGTCACTTACATTTTAATAGGAGATGTGTAAATTACAGAGTATGCGATAGGTAGTAAAGCATCTACACAAGGAGATGTTTATAGCTATGGAATCCTTCTATTGGAGATGATCACTGAGAAGGAGCCAACTGACGACATGTTTAAGGACAATCTAAGCCTTCATTATTTTGCTAAGTTAGCTTTGCTTGATCGAGTAATGGAGATTGTTGATCCACGACTGCTCATAGAAGAAGCTGAATTTACTCAAGGCAATGAAAATCATATCAATATGAGAAACAGAATGCATGATTGCTTGATTTCAATGGTGAAAATCGGTGTGTTGTGCTCTGCAGAATCACCAAGAGGACGAATGTGTATGATAGATGTTGCTGCAGAAATGCATGCAATAAAGGACTTATATCTCGCGTTGGGATTCACTGAGACAAACATGTTAGGTCACTTATATTAGATGAAGGTTTGTCTTACCTCAGTTATTATTAAGTTATTATTGATAGTTATGATAAGAAATATTTCAAAATAAAATTAGCTTGTTGAATACTTCTTTAAACGAGTTCTAGATATATTTAGTCTTGGCTTAAGATTGTGCTAGTATTGATGTTGATCATATGAGAAGATGGGTTTCTGTTTCTTTGTTTTATCTTGTGTTAGGTGAAGGGAGATTGTGTTATGAATTTAATAAGAAAAGGCATCATCTTAATACAATAAAAATAATCTTGTGTTAGGTGAAGGGAGATTGTGTTATGAATTAATCATTAATATATTTTATGCAAAAGTTTTAAAATGATGTGACCATCTAAGGAATTAGTTTAGCTATTGGACTACCAACTTGATGTTAGTCTGGTGAAGTATTTATCCAATGAGTTCCACTATCGATTTGGCAAAAAAAAAAAAAAACAAAACTGAAGAAGGAAGAAATGAAAAAGAAATTATATCATCAAATGGTTACATTCAACTCTTGACGTTCTTTGCCAGATGAATGCTAAAGCATTGCTCTGTTTTCAAATGTGTGTTGATTTACCACTAACAAGATGGTTAGAATTATCAAACTATGGTATCCTCTGATGTAGTTGATGGTACAGTTAGACTATGAGAATACCAACAAGGGCAATTAAAACTACACCTCTCGCTTTGTAAATATAGATCCGTAGGCGCTTGAGAGGAGGAATTCCCTTGAGCTTTGCGTGGAGGATTAGTACAGTATTGCATCAGAAAAGGACAGGCTTGTTTGGCCCACACGCGAATAGAGCCATGCCCATTGCATGCAATCCCATATGCCAATGTTGACATATGGAGCATGTGCGACATCTGAGCCGTACGCCAGCTAAGCCACAATTATTATAGTTCTCATGACTCAAAATTAGGCCAATTCACTTCTCGAGTGAGCTAAAATGTATAAAACAAATGAGTGGCCAAAATAATTTTAGAAGTTAAACAGCCTGATTGATAAGCTAGAAACATCCAAACTTTGTGCCCACACGGTGGAGAGTTTGTCTTATACCCTCGCGCTGTATTGGCGTGTGTGCTTTCTTGTAGATGGCATGCTTTAAAAAAAGTGCAGGCTTAGCATATGCAAATCTTAGAAAGCAACTCGAAAAGAAGATCCCAAAATTTTATTCAGTAGGTGAAACTTTGTAGATTCAATCTTAAAAATTAAGCCGATCCACACTTAGGCATGAGTCACCCTGCAAAAGAAACCGATATCCACTTGTTTTACATGGTGGAGCACCTGAGAATGAGTGTGTTAAAGTCTCTTCATATGCACTGATACACCATCCTCTAACGACTCGAGCTTGATTTTCTTGGTCCCTTGTGTGAGAATATATTAAGGAGGCATATTTGTTGCTCCCAAAATTTGAACACTTGACAACTGCTCTGATACCATATCAAATAATTATTTTCTCTAAAAGCTCCATCTGTTAGAGGATGGGGTATCAATGTATATTAAGGGACCTTAACACTCTCCCGTGCATTCGCGATGGAGCTCCGTTTGGAAACATACGAGGCAATAGTGGGTGGAGGGACACTCATACCATAAACAGGCCGAGCTTAATTTCGATTTTCTCCGTTGCCTAGTATGTTCCCTTGTGGAGCTCCACCCCCATGTGTGGGGGAGTGTTAAAGTCCTTTGATATACATTGACACACCATCCTCTAACTGCTTTGAACTTTTAGAGCAAGTGGTTATTTGATAGAGTTAATGGCTTGATTTTTAGTATAGAAAGATCTAAAAAAGTTTGACCATATGATAAATTTTGGATGTTATACATAAAAATTCAGCATGTCCCAACCATCAATAGATGGTCCCTTGAGAGAAAATGTCAACATTTACATTCAACTAACAAATAAATGGTTTTGATTCATCCTTTAGCATGACCAATCTACAAATCTATGAATGTTGGTTGAGAGTCATCTGATCATTGCTTCTAGTGGCCCTATGGATCAACGAAAGTTGGCTAGCCTCGCTTACAACTAGTTTAGTTTTTTACTCTCCTTTCTAAGGTTTCCTAAAAGAAACATCCATACGTGTTGCAGAAGGATGCATCCGTGTTTTAGTTTTTATATATGGTTTAAATAGGTACCCGATATTCGCTCTTATATCTAAAAGATAATGTCTTAGCTAAAGAAATTCAGTGTGGTTGAATCCCCAATTCTTCCCTGTCCTGTAGTTTCACTTCTCTGCATCGAATACAAATTTACATTCCCTTCATTTAAGGGATATATAAACAATTAAAAAAAAATTGAAAAAGATATACATTAAATTATACAAGGACACTAAATCCTTAATCAAGGGAGAGAATCAATCTTAGATTGAGTTGTACAGATGGGTAAATCCGGTTTGAATGGAACAGGCACGAACCATGAGTTTTTTCTTTAAAAATTGAAACCAGATAGTTAACAGGCCCTTTGTAAAGACATCGACCACTTGATCAACCGTGCTGATATATCTAACATGAAGATCATTCTGAACAACCTTTTCATGAACATAGTGATAATCCACCTCCATATACTTGGTACCAGCATGGAAAACAAGATTGGAGGCCAGGGAAATAGAACTAATGTTATCACACCAAATAAGAGGAGTCAAAGAAAGAGGCACTTGTAAACCCCGAAAGAGCATCTGTAACCAAGAGATTTCAGCTGTCATCCGAGCAAGTTGACGGTACTTGGATTAAGAGTTGGAACGAGAGACAGTGGACTCCTTTTTGGCAATCCATGAAATGAAATTATAACCGAAATAAATACACTAGTAGATCGTCAATCACTACAATAATGTAGGCTTTTTTGCAACGAGTCTAATTTCATCGCAAAAAGTCAAAGTTTTACAACGACATTCCAAGTCATCGCAAAAAATCAACTATTTACGATGGCATTTTAAATCGTCACTAATAGTCAACTTTTAATAGCGTGGAATAAGCTTAACAGCGGTTCAATAAATGTTGGTTGGAGCATGCATGGGCGAGCGAGGGTTATTTCAATAGCGATGGTGATGGTCAAGCTTGAGGTTGGTTTAGACTATGATTTTGAATGGCTGGGTTGGTCATATTCAAAATATTGATTTTTCTAGGCCCAGTCACAACCCATTGTTACATATATAATTTTCACTTACCCAAAACGTTTGTTGGTGGGCCTTAACAGTGGCTAGAGGATAATAAAAAAATAATACTCCTAAAACATTTTCTAGGTCCAGGCCCAGCCCCTAGTTAGCCTTAATTTTTAATGATCCAAAATGTTTTACGGTGGACCTTGCGATAGATAGAGGGTTCCCAAAAGTATTCTAGGATGAAATATTCAAAAGTTAAAAAGACAGGACACTTTCAAAGAAAAAGAGCTACAGGTCATATTATTAGGGTAACCATAGGCTATTCCAATTGAATCAATAGAATAAACCTAGGACATTAGGAACCAACGATGACATTAATAAGCTAAGGAAATACACGAACTTCTTGTGTGGAATTCATGGCCACTACCAGAAGAAATTAATATTGCCATTATTCTAGCAACTATCTAGAGCATGAAAAGTCCATGGACCTTGATATATGATCTACATCAATGATTTGAGGATATGTGTAATTCATGGACCTGAGTAACTAAGACAGCCCAATTCATGGACAGATCAGTTCTAGATCAGTTCTTGTGAATATACATCAAATGGGCTCCACTTATCCATTGATGGGAGCAGATTCAGTGAAGCTGGAAAAACACAGTTTGATGAGGCCTTATAACGGCGAGATCTCATTGGGCCACATGTTACTATCAGAGATGGGACGGCCTTTGACCTCACCCAATCAAATTATCAGAGATGAGACCATGACGAACGTCACCGAACTTGATGTTTCCCAGCCTCATCGAATCCGCTCCCTTGCAGCCTTAGCTTTCGGTGCAACCAGAGAGTGGGGCCATGTGCTGTATTAAAGACGTTTGAAGCCATCAGATGAGTAGCCTTGTGTTGCCAACCAGGCCAAAATATTAGCCAAGTGGAAACTCAGTTAGGGCTGGAAAAATTGAATGAGGATGCCAACCCTTCATTTTTGTTTGGGGCCATCCTGACGTGTATAATGAATCCTGGCCATCCAAATCCTTCATCTGATCTAGTTGATTAATCAGGATTTTGTGTTGTGACCCACTAGTGTGTTGCATCAAGTCGATTTTAGGGTCCTGGGGCTAACACGAGGGAAGGAATTTAATTTGATACAGAACAGACACCATGTGGTATCCACGTCTTTCTAATTTTATTTTATTTAGAAATTTTTTATTCCACAATTCCAAGGGAAAGAAAAAAGAAGTAAACATGAGAGGCTACCAAAATTTGGACATGAAATGCAGTCCCCTACAATCATATCACCATACTCGTTTTACAAAACAGCTTATTGGGACTCATTCAATCTAGAGAACGAATGCTGGAGAAGACCGCCCAAGTGACAAGTGACGGATACTCCAACTAATCGTGGACCTACATGCAAAATGCCATCCACACCGTTAATTTAAATGGAACTCCCCAAATCAGTTTTGATCCACCCATATTAACAATAGGAACTTGGGCAGCAAGCAAACAGTAGTCATCAATAATTTAATGGAATCAGATGGTTATTATCATATATATGAGTGCACCTTTTGGATTATATATGGCCCATTCACAACAGGCCGGGACCCACTGATTGGATAGTACGGATCAACAGGGACCCTGATCCATGTCACAAGTGCCGGTCATATGGGCCATTCATCATTACAGTGCACTTTTGATGTAGAGTAGGTCGTGGACACTTTCATGGCAAAGATGGACCAGAGAAGGCTCGAACGGAAGCGGATATGATCGCGACCGTCAGAACCTTAAAATAGTCATATCTGGCAAACTAGAATGATTTTTTACACATATCATATATGAATTTAGGATAGGAGAAGCTAGTTTAGTCAACTAACTTCACTATGTCAACACTTACACAACACTATAAGCTATTTTGTCCCATCGAAATTTGACAAATAAGGGTGCTTTATCCAATTCAGGAAGTCTTCTATGTCAAGTTTGACTAGTCCAGGATATGGTTCGACCAGTCCAAGAAATACTTCGGCTAGTCTAAGATTCAAATTCAAAAATCAAATGTTTCTGGTAGTTCCTCAACCAGTTGAGCAGGGTGCTCGACCAATCGTGGACACATTCTTGCTTTTCACCAAGAGAGTTGACCATGTAGTGGAGCGGAGCTCGACTCGAACTCTAGCAATTGAATTTGTGCTCCATCGACTAGTTGAAGGCATTGCTCAACTAGTCAAGCAGGCCCCTCGACCAATTGAAGGACGGTTTTATCCGATTATGCCCAAAATTTGAAATTTTATTGATTCTTAGACCAGTCAAATGAAACCTTAGACCAGTCGAAGAAACTGATTTTCAGCCTATAAATAGAGGTCTTTTCTCATTCTAATTCGTTCATTAATGCCACAAAAAGCCTTCACTTTTAGAGAGAAAAGTCTCAGTCATTTTCAAACTATAGCTCGATAATTTTAGATCATTTAATAGCTTTTTGTTTTTGTAATTCCTTGATGCCTTTTTATGAATATAATATTTTAAAGGGAGTTCATACTCTACTTTTTGAGATCTAAGGAATTCAAACAAGTAGCCCAATGTTTAAATTAATTTAAAATCTATTTAGAACCTAGAACCCTTGATTATGTTTATTGAACATTGAACATTTCTACATCAAGATCTAAGAAATTCAAACAAGAAGCGTTTGAATTAATTTAACTCTATTTTTAACCCTTGATTATGTTTATTAGACATTGCTCACATCAAAGAGAGTCTTCAGAAGAAGATATGTATTCTTTATTTATTTTTGGTTTCTTGAGATATCCAGAAAATCTCTGTATTGGTTTTGACTGAGATAGTCAGAAAATCTCAGTGTGGGGTTTTGTTTGTGATAGCCCATTTGAAAACACAACTGTATAGGTTTTAAGGTGAACTTGAGAAAACCTTGATTATTAGTGAACGCTAAAATTATGTGGGTTGTGATTATTGAGAGTGAAGTAGGTGTGGCTGTTTGAGAACAATTGGTGTATACACTAAACCACTATAATTCCTGGTGTTTTGTGATAGATGATGTATGTGATATATATGTGTTGAATGGTTGTAATCTTTTCATGAACATGTGGCGAATGCTTATAATAGATAGTTGTCTTTCCTTTTCTTCTTATTTTAGTTTGCGATCTTAATCCTTACTATGTTCAAGAAATCAGGTTGTCCTACCTAAAACATATGTTTTTAGTGTAAGGTTGTCTTTTGAATAAGGTTTGAATCAATTTCTCAATACCATTACAGTTGAGATCTCTGATTAGTTCTGATTTATTTAATCTTTCAGTTCTTTAATTTCTAAATTGGAATAGTCCTATTCACCCCCCCTTTAGGACTGAGAGCTAGCCCTTTTCAAGTGGTATCAGAGCTAAGTTGCTTATTTACTTGGATTAAGTTCCTTGAGTTTAAAGATATAGGGCTTTCATTATGTCAAATTTCAATAGCTTGTCCATTACCAGGCCACCACCCTTTGATGACTCAAATTATGTTTATTAGAAAGCTAGAATGAGGATTTTCTTAAAATCCATAGATGAAAGCATGTGGCAAGCCACGGTAACCAAATGGGCAGTGATGGAACCAAGTCCATTAAAGAAATTGCTTTTTATTTATGAATTACACCTCAGAAAAATGAAAGCAGTGCAAATGCTAAGGCTTTAAATGTAATTACATGTGCTCTATCACCTGATGAATTCAAATAAAATTTATTTCATGTGATACAGCTAAATAAGCCTGAGATATTTTTGAAATGACACACAAAGGAACTACTATTGTTAAGAAATCTAAAGGTTTGAGGAAATTCGTGTGGAAGAAAATGAGACTTTCATGGACTTCTATACGAAATTAAACGACATAGTTAATTTTATGTGGGGTCTAGGAGATGGAATCCCATAAAGCAAAGTCTATGCTAAAATATTGCGATCTCTTTCTAAGAGGTTCAATTCTAAAGTAATTGTCATTCAGGAACTAAGAGACACTTATCAAATGAAGGTTAAGCAGTTAGTTGGTTCTCTTCAAACATACAAGTTAAATTTTAAAGCTCCCAAAGGTAAGTCCATTGCCCTTAAGTCATCAAAATCTATTTTAAAAGATAACAATGTTAATTCTGATATTGAAGATACAGAGGATGATATGGCTTTACTTGCTAAAAATTTTTACAAGATTTTCAAAAGTAAGAAAATAGTTGATTTTCGAAAACCTTCTAATAAGAGAAAGGGAAAATTTAAAACTTGAAAATTTGTAAAAAATAGTCAATGTTTCAACTACCATGAATATAGGCATTTGGAAAATAAATATCACAAAAGAGAAATAAAAAAGAAATGGCATGTTAGCCACTTGGGATGAATCATCCGGCTCTGAAAGTTCTTCTGAGTCAGATGAATTCGAACAAAAAACTTCAAATGAAGTAAAGGCCCTATGACTATAGCCAGAGTCAATCTTCTCAGATAGTTCCAATTTATCTGATTATGAGAATCTCAGGAGTGACCCTGAAAATGAAAATGACGATGATCTTCAGGATGCTTGTAATGCCCTATACAGGGAAAGCTGTAAAATAGTTGTCAAGTTAAAGATTTAAAAAGAAAAATTTCTTAAATTAAAAGAAGAACCTAAAAATATTATTTTTAAAAAATCTCATCTTTCTGATTGTTATGAAAAAGAAAAACTTGATTTAAGTTTTTAAACTTCTGAATTTGAAAAACTCAGAACAGAAAATGAGAATTTAAAACTTGAAGTTTCTTTTCTATCGAGTTTTAAGGATACTTGGAGATACACCCATGGAGACCCTAAACTGGAAAAATTATTAACCGCATCCAAAAAGTGTGGCGATAAATCAAATCTGGGATATATCAAAGACACTCCACTGAAAAATAAGAATGCATCTCCTATATTTGTAAAAGGAGAATCCTCTAAATCAAAAGGTAAGAACTTGAAAAATAATAACTAAAACAATTTCAAAAATTCAAAACCTTTTCAAGCTTCTAAAGTCAATCCCAATATCTTCAGCTTTAGAAATCAAAGAGATAACCCCTTAGCTGAAAAAATATTGGACTTACTCAAAGAGCTTCTTAAATCTAACTCTAATGTTATTAGAGTTGATAGACAGAGAAATTTCAACTCTCACAAGCCAAGGAAAACCAATGGTACTCCTAAACCCAGAACTACAATGAAATGGGTTCTAAAAGTTACTTGTCTTGTTGCCCACACGGCCTTAAAGCTTCTAGCCATTCAAAGTGGTACCTAGACAGTGGATGTTCAAGATATATGAGAGGTGACAAGCATATATTCACCAACTACAAAGAAATGAATGATGGCTCGGTTACTTTTGGTGATGGAAGCAACTGCAAGATTATTGGCCAAGGTACTATACAAATCTCTAACCTTCCTACTTTTGAAAACGTCTTATATGTTGAAGGTCTTAAATACAATCTTCTAAGTATATCTCAAATCTGCGATAACTAACATAGTGTAAAATTTACTAATCAAGGATGCGAGATTTCAAATGGGAAAGGTTATGTGATATTAAATGGTCGTAAGACTTCTGAAAATTGTTATATTATCAACGAGTCTTACTCTTCTATATTTTCATGTTACATGGTCCAAACAGATGAAACGAAATTATGGCATAAATGTCTTGGACATGTTAACTACCGAAACCTCTATAAACTGAGCAAAATTGATCTTATTTGAGGTCTACCCAAATTAAAGAGAGTTGATAAAATATGTGGCGCATGCCAAATTGGCAAACAAACTAGGAGCAGTCACAAGAAAGTGAACTCCTTTGTCACAACCAAACCTATTAAACTTCTCCATATGGATCTAGATGGACTGATCAGAACGGAGAGTAGAGGTGGAAAGAAGTACTTTCTGGTTATTGTTGATGACTTTACCAGATTTACTTGGGTAGCATTCATGAGAGAAAAATTTGAGACTCTCGATGAAGTCAAAAGAATACTAAAATGAATTCAAACTGAAAAATAAATGAATGTAACCAAGATCAGAAGTGATCATAGTACTGAATTCGAAAATAACAATTTTGAGAAATATTGTACTGATCATGGCATATTGCATGAGTTTTCTGCTCCTAAAACAACTCAACAAAATGGGATTGTTGAAAGAAAGAATAGAGTGCTACAAGAGATGGCAAATGTTATGTTAAATA
Organism: Magnolia changhungtana; assembly: GCA_030180095.1. NCBI lineage: Eukaryota > Viridiplantae > Streptophyta > Magnoliopsida > Magnoliales > Magnoliaceae > Magnolia > Magnolia changhungtana. The sequence goes on from JASAUF010000375.1 coordinate 6,376,650, forward strand.
GCAAGAATTTACCTAAAACTTGTATGTTGAAGCTATAAATACTGCATGCTATATTATAAATCATGCGTATGTAAGAAAATGAAAAGATAAAATGGCTTATGAGTTATGGTTCAATAAGAAACCAATTGTTAAGTACTTTCAAATTTTTGGAAGTAAGTGCTCCATATTACATGACCGTGAAAATTTAGGGAAGTTCGAAGCTGAGAGCGATGAAAGGATATTCTTAGGTTATGCTCTGAATAGTTGAGCATACATTATTTTTAATAAGAGAACAAGAGTGATTCAGGAATTCATTAATATTGTAATTGATAATCACCTGATCACACACACACACACACACCTAGTAAAGAAGATGATGAAGTCAATTTAATTGAGAAACCTGACTCTTCATCTAGTCCAGTTAATACTGAACTAAGATCAGTCAAAGATCATCCTACTGATCTGATATTAAGTAATCTTCTCACTGGTGTGCAAACTATAAAACAATTAGAGAATATTTGTAATTATATTTGCTTTACTTCTCAAATTAAACCGGCCAACGTAAAAGAAGCACTTATAGATGAAAATTGGATTGTAACCATGCAAGAAGAATTAAATCAGTTTATCAGGAATGATGTTTGGTATTTAGTTCCAAGACCATCTGATAAACATATAATTGGAACCAAATGGATTTTCAAAAATAAATCTGATAAAATGGGAAATATAATTAGAAACAAGGCTAGACTGATTGTACAAGGATACATTCAAATAGAATGAATCGATTATGATGAAACCTTTGCACCTGTAGCTCATCTTGAATGCATTAGATTATTTATATCCATTGCTTGCTTCAAAAAATTCAAGATATATCAAATGGATGTTAAAAGGGCATTCTTAAATGGTAATCTACATGAAAAGGTGTATGTTGAACAACCTAAGGGCTTTGAGGACCCTAAACACTCAAATCATGTGTATATTGCCTTAAAAAGGCACTTTACGGTCTAAAACAAGCTCCCAGGGCATGGTATGAGAAGCTGACTAAGTTTTACTCAGTCACAATTTTATTATGGGAAGTGTTAGTAAGACTTTATTTGTTAAAAAGTACAATGAACACATACTAATTGTACAAATATATGTTGGTGATATTATCTATGGTTCTACAAGCACTAATCTGTCCGTTGAGTTTGCAGAGCTTATGAAATCTAAGTTCAAGATGAGTATGGTTAAATAATTAAATTACTTTCTAGGTTTACAAGTTAAATAGCTAGAAGATGACATCTTCATTTCTCAACCAAATATACCTTAAATTTGGTTAAGAAGTTTGGATTCGAGAACGGTAAGAAATTCAATACTCTTATGAGTACGACTCTCAAACTCTTAAAGGATGAAACAAGTAAAAGTATAGACTTTCATTTATATCGCAGCATGATTGATAATCTCTTATACTTAACTGCTAGTAAACTAGATATTGCCTTCAGTGTAGGTATCTGTACTAGATATCAATTAGATTCAAAAGAATCAGATCTTATTGCTGTCAAGCACATAATTAGATATGTCGCAAGTACTACTAATTTAGGCCTCTGGTATCCGCATGATACAAATGTTCAACTAGTTGGACATACAGATGTTGACTGGGCAAGGAACATTGATGATAGAAAGTCAACCAACGATGGATGTTTCTATGTTGGAAATTGTTTAGTTTCCTGGCACAGTAAGAAACAAAGTTCGGTATCTTTATCTACAGCTGAGGCTGAATACATTTCAGCTGGTAATGCGTGTACCCAACTGGTTTGGATGAAAAGAATGCTAAACGATTATGGAATTGCGCAAGATACAATGATCTTGTATTGCGATAACTCTAGCACAATTAATATTTCAAAAAAATCTTATCCAACATTCTCGTACGAAGCATATAGACATTCATTATCACTATATTCGAGAATTGATTGAAGATAAAAGCATTGCTTTAGAATATATCTAGACCGAAAATCAGCTTGCCAACATTATTATTAAACCACTTGACAAGAATGGATTTTTTAAATTACAACATGATATTAGTATGTGTATTTCAAATTATTAATGAAATCATGTTATTTTTGCATCTTGTTATTTTTATGCAAAAAATATTTTGAAAAATTTTAAATGTATTTTAAAATTTCAGTTTGGCACGATCGGTCGAACACGTACTCGACCAGTCGAGGAGCGTGGGTGTCCTTCTCAAAAAGGGGAAAAACCCACTTTTTTCCTCATTTTCTTCATCTTCCTCAACTAGCTCTCTCTCGACTCGTCGAACCCATCTCCATAGAGTCATTGTAAGTGCTTCATTTTCAATTTCCTTTTAGATTTGGGTTATTGTATGCATCTTAAACTTCATTTTGTGGTCGATTTGAGATTTTCATTCCTTTCTTAGAGGGTTTTTGAGCAAAAATCTGGTTCTTTTCAAACCCATCTTCTATTTTTGATTTTCTCTATTGCAATCATTTTATGGATAATCGAAATAAGAGGAGAGTATCTCGTAGCTCATCCTCTAGGGCAACTCCAGTTAGGGTTAAAACCCTAAGGGCCCCCAAGGAAGACCCGAAGTATCTTAGGGATCTTCGCAATAGAAAAGTCATAATAGAAAGGACGGTTAATGTTAATCATTTAGCTTCATTTCAGTTTCTTCCTATCCTTACCTCTGTTGGTTGGGAAAACATTTTAAAATGGGGCAGACCGGCATATCGCTCGATTGCACAAGGAACGTATGCGTCTATAAGTGAAGTGCCCCTAGATGATCTGACATTCTCTATCAATTTTAGAGAAGGGACATTCCTTGTAGATGGGCATCTTATCTTAGGGCTATTCGACATAAATGTTAATGATAAAGGTATTCCAATACCTACATTAGCTGAGAAAATGACTGAATCTAAACGGCGAACAATTACCCATAAATTGTGTCGATTTAATGCTAAATGGAGTTAGGGTAATGTCCTCCGTGCCAATCAAATGTCGCCCAAGTACAGAGTTCTTCACCACATTTTTATCTCTAATGTCTATCATAGGTTTGGGAATAAGGCTGAGCTTGCTGCCTTTATGTGTCGTATTCTTCATTCTATTGTGTCTGGCATTCCTATATGTCTTCCTTCTTTAATTTGTTATATCATGATATAATTTTGTCTCCATCCTGGCCATGGATCTATTCCTTTTGCCTATCTTATGACTACGCTTGCAATTCATTGCAATGTGGTCATTCCTCCTGCTGAGACACTGATAGCATTTCTTCCATTTAATAACTCCAACATTAACAAGATGAACTTGGAGTATCTGCCAGGTCAGCGAGATGAGGAGGATGTTGAAGAAGAAGAAGACACCTTTCTTGTAGACATTACTATGGATGACATCTTTGATGAGTTAGAAACTGATGATGAGGCGAATCCTGACTTTCAACCATCTCAATTTGATGATCGCCTTCATTCTCTGAAGAAGAAAGTGGTTGAGTTAAAAGTTTCACATGACAATCTAACAGAAAGTCATAAGTCGTCAATGAAATAATGCGAAAATATTTTCATCACATTGCTAAAGGACTTCATCAGATTGATTTGTCCATCCCACATCCTTCTTCCTCTGGTTCTGACTAGTTTAACTTTAATTTTATTTTGTGTTGGGACTGTATAACATTAACTTATACTTGGTTTGTATGACTTATTTCATTCTCTTGAATGATACTTTCTTTATGCTTTCTAAATCTTATTTATGCTCTCATGATTTAATCTTAATCATATTTCTTCTAGAGTCTTTCATTTATCTATTTATGATTATCATTATCTTCCTTTGTCAAGTTGTGACAAAAAGGGGGAGAGATTTATGGATTTATGGTATGAGAGACTTGTTATGGTTATCATGATTAAAGCAAATGCGTTATTGGTTTGTGTGGATTGTATGTTTAGAAATATATGTATTTGTTAATGCAGGTATTCTACACAAGTCCAAGCTCAGATTGAGGGGGAGTAGATGTTGTGTTCATATTGAGAGAAAGTATGAAGTTTTTTGTATTTTGTTTTCTAAGTATGTTTTGGCACAAATTTGACAAAGGGAGAGATTGTAAGTACTGTGATGTATAAAGCACCCTTATTTTTCAAATTTCGATGGGACAACACAGCTTATAGTGTGACTCACTCATGTGATGGAAAGTTCACCTTCAAGTGAATCAAGATGAAAAATTCACCTTCAAGATCAACACATGAAGTTGGAAAGTGCAATACATGAAGATGTTACTTCAAGTTTGAGTTCTACTTCACTTCAAGTTCAAGATCAAGCTACAACTTCATGTCTACTTCAAGTAAAAGATCCACTGAACGCTATTGAAGATTCAGGTAGAAATTTCAAGGTATATACTTCAATGTCCAATAATTTCAAGTATAATTGACCCTAGAAAGACCCTAGACTTAGGTCCTTTCATATCCTAAATATACACGGGTTTTTATACTTTGGTTAAGCTTAAGTTCGATTAGTCCAAGCTTAAGTTCGACTAGTCCAGGATCTGGTTTGACCATTTCAAGATTCAAACTCAAAAATTGAATTTTTCTGGTAGTTCCTCGACCGGTCGAGCAGGGTGCTCGACCAATCGTGGACACATCTTCAACTAGTTGAAGGGAGCTCGTCTCGAACTCTAGCAACTGAATTTGTATTCCCTCGACCAGTCGAAGGCATTGCTCAACCAGTCGAGCAAGCCTCTCAACCAGTCGAAGGACGGTTTTATCCGATCGTGCCCAAATTTTGAAATTTGGTTGATTCTTAGACCGGTCGAAGGAACCTTAGACCAATTGAAGGATCCGATTTTCAGCCTATAAATAGAGGTCTTTTCTCATTCTAATTCATTCATTAAAGCCACAAAAAGCCTTCACTTTCAGAGAGAAAAGTCTCCGTCATTTTCAAGTTATAGCTCGGTAATTTTAGATCCTTTAATAGCTTTTTGTTTTTGTAATTCATTGATCTCTTTTTATGAATCTTATATTTTAAAGGGAGTTCATACTCTACTTTTTAAGATCTAAGGAATTTAAACAAGTAGCCCAATGTCACGCCCCAAACTCGGAAACTGGGCTCATAAAATTTTTGATCACTGAATCCAGTGCCGATAGCCTCCATTGTACCCCATTCTCGACTCCCGGAGCACATACGCCAGATTTCGATCTTGGGATCCTACAAGGAGGATTTTCCAACGTACATTTGTCTCATAAGAAACATAATCACAAGTTTACCCAAATCATAAAGGCAACATCATCATCACATATCCACTAATATAAACATTAGAATACAATGCTGAAAGGTGAAATACATATATCAAAAATTAAAGCTCTAAAAGTCAGCTGCACGCTCCAAGCTTGACGCTGCTGCAACCTAATGCCACCTGCACACATCTATCATGCATAAGCTTATAGAAAGCTTAGAGGGTGGTGTAAGTGTGTGCACAAGATAAGTGTCAAGTATTAAATACAATGCCTTAATCATACAATATCGGAATTACTGACAAGATCATAAATCATACGATATCAGAGTAAGCGGAAATACTGCTAGTCTATAAATCATACAATATCAGAGTACGCAATATAGATCATAATGAGACAAATACTGAGGAAGTAATGTAGATAAGTTATGCAATGCGGAGACATAGTAAGCCAAGTATTCAATACAATGCCATAAAGAGTCAAGTATCAGATGTCGAGGATGCAATACAATATGCGGTGTAAATGAAATGACCAAGCTGGAGTGAAGTCGGGATGTAGTACGTAGTATCACAGGCAATGGGGTCCATCACAAGGGAATTCTATCCAAACCAGTCCCATACCTAAATTTGGATAGTCAGACTCAATGTGATAAACTCCTGATCTCAGGTTAGTCACGCACCTCAACCGAAATCCTGGCCATTGTGAAGGTACATGTAACAAATGGTTGCGCACCACCAGCCCGAGTGGATAGTAAATGAATGAATGATTATGCAACTTCTGCTCAATAAGTACGCATATCAGTATGGTTCCTCTCTAGGATCATTACTGGGGTCAAGTATACTCCAAACTGGTTATGACCTCTACAGGCCGCGTAACCCAGCGAGTGGAAAAGACCTCACTACCCGCCTGCCAGCAGTATACCAATGCCTACCCGGCTCGTCGATAGCGGACCCATTTAGGAGCTGGTCAGACTCAGCCTAGCTATGCCTACTCCCTCAGGTGGGTAAGGCCACACCCCCTCCCAACCGACCACGACACAGTGGGAGACGCGGCCTCCTGGTATTCGGCACTCGGGCGCTCATGTATCCACTCGGTTTCGACGTTGGAGCATCTTCTGGCCTCGAAGGTTTAAAGATTTTCACCTAGGGCCATCTATGACAGCCCGATGCTGGAACAGATTTCCGGTGTCCCATCTAGTCATCCACGATATGCCTGTGGAGGCTATGACCCTGATGTCGTACAGTAATCACAACACACAATGCAAGATGCATGAGTCATACAATCCAGTCATGCATCAATCTTTTGCATACCATGCGTTCATGTGAGACAATCTCCGCCTACCAGGGAGTCTTATAATAACCTACCCAATGACATATGCAATAGTCAACCACATCTTATAACAAACATGCAGATGATGCATATGGGCATGTATCATGATGTTATGCTGTCACATACTCATAACTGGTATCAATAACTAACATCGACAATCGACCTCGATAATGTAGACATTTAACCAACATTGCCCTCAAGGAATGACCCACATAGAGCCTAACATATAGTGGGCCCATGGCCTCACACAAGGGCCAAGTATACAACACCATGGGCCTCACTCAAGAGCTTAATACACATCACGATGGGCCTTTCATACGGACATAACATACATTATAATGGGTTCCATCGCCTGACCCTCAATGCATCATAATGGGCCTCATCACATAGGCCTCATATACATCACATTGGGCCTTAAACACGGGCTGAATACACATCACAATGGGCCTCAAATATGGGCCACATATACATCACTTTGGGCCTCAAACACAGGCCGAATGTACATCACAATGGGTATCAAATATGGGCCGCATATACATCACATTGGGCAATTATCAGCAATCGGCCACAACAATCGGAGTCGATCAAGAATCGGCCATCGATGATCGAAATCAGCAATCGGCCACAACAATCGAAATTGATCAATAATCGGCCATCGATGATTGGAATCGGCAATCAGCCACAACAATTGGAATCGATCGATAATCGTCCTTAATAATCGGAATCAACAATCGACGACAATAATCAGAATTGATCGATAATCGGCCTCGATGATCAGAACTGGCAATCGGCCACAACAATCAAAATCGATCAATAATCGGCCTCGATGATCGGAACCGGCAATCGACCACAACAATCGGAATCGATCAATAATTGGCCTCGATAATCGAAATTGGCAATCGGCCATGACAATCGGAATCGGTTATCGGTCACGATAATCAGCCTCGATCGCTAATCGGCAATCAGCCATGACAATTGGAATCGATCGATAATCGGAATCGGCCTCAACAATCGGACTCGACAATTGGCCTAAGCCAAGGTCACAATGTGGACATTTAACCAACATTGCTCCCAAGGAGTGTCCCACATAGAACCAAACATATAGTGGGCCCACGGCCTCGCACAAGGGCCTAATATACATCATCATGGGCCTCACTTATAGAGCATATACGCATCACATTGGGCCTCACTCAAATGGGTCGCAATAGATCACATTGGGCCTTCACAAATATGACAAGTTGGGCCTCTTATATATTATATTGGGCCTTATCAAATGAGCCCCAAGTACATCACATCGGCCGCACCAAATGGGCCCCAATATGTCAAATGGGCCGAAAATACATCACAATGGGCCGCAGGACATGGGCCTCGAATATATCACACTGGACCACGACCATGGGCCTCCCATGCATCACATCGGGCCTTGCCATCTGGGCCGAAAATACATCACAATGGGTCACGACCCTCGGGCTTCAAATATGCAATAGGTGGGCCCCATCACATGGGCCATAAATACATTACATCAGGCCTTGCCCATGGGCCTCAAATACATCAAATTGGGCCTCAACCCATGGGCTTTAAATATACAATCGGTGGGCCCTACACATGGGCCTCAATACATCACAGGTGGGCCCTGCACATGGGCCTCAAATATACATCATGATGTGTCTCATGGATGGGCCGCACAAATGGGCCTCAAGTGGGCTTGGACCACACCATAAATCATTTCAATAGTTATAGGTGTAACATGTGTGTCACAGTACACTATCATTCTCTGGGGCACATGGCGCTCCAATGATGATTAGCACCGCTCAAACATTGCCTATGTAAATCAGCACAGTTCAAACATTATCCATGTAAATCAGCACCATTCAAACATTGTCTATGTAAATCTGCACCGTCCTAACATGCCCAGCACCATCCAAACATTGTCCAGCACCGTCCAGCACAATCTGGACAGTGTGGATGAAATAAATACATCATGGTGGTGTCCACGTACGTGGCCCACCAGAGATTTGAATCTGCTTCATTTTTTTAGTCTCAAGCCTAAGACGATCTTACCAATTGGATGAACAGTTTGGATATAACACATACCTCTGATCAGGCCCACATAACTTGTTGATGTCAATACAGCAGCTAGGTGGGGTCCCCACCGTCCAGAGGGTTGTAATGGTAGACGTTCAATCTCACTGTTTTCTGTAGTGTGGTCCACCTGATAACTAGATCTGCCTTATTTTAGTCTCAAGCCTTGAGATAGACTTGCTAAATGGATGGGCGGTCATAGATGTAACACATACATCTGCGGGCCCCGCACAGGACTGCTGACGTCATGGGCTGTCTGATGGACGCCATGGATGAAGCACATACATCATGGTGGGGTCCACGCACGTGGCTAGCACGCCAGCTAGGTGGACGGTTATAACACAGTCCTCATGTCCAGACCCTCAGGTCTTGCTGATGCCACCATAGCAGGTAGGTGGGACCCACAGAGTTGTTGATGTTAATACAGCAACCCCACAGCTAGTGCGAGGTATGCCAGTCAATCCACTTCTATCCACGTCCTGGATTGGACGGTGTGCATAGCCACACATTAAGGTGGGCTCCATCGTCCATAGCTGGATGGTGGATGAACGGATGAAATACATGCATCTGGTGGGTTCCACGTGGAAGTGGCCCACCATCTCATCTCTTTAAATATAATATATTATATAATATTATATATTATATATAAATACATAAAGAAGAAAAAAATGGCAGAGGGCTGCCCAGAACCCACCGTCCAGATGAATCTGGACAGTGCAGATTTTTTTTATATATTAAAGGTGGGTTTCACGTGGAAGTGGCCCACCATAACATTTATTTTTATTTTATATAATATATTATAATATAATATTATACATATTATATATATATATATATACACACACACACACACACACACACACGTGTATGTGTGTGTGAACGTGCAAGTGCCAGTGTCCAGAGAGTCTGGACGCTGGATAGGACCACCATCTGGCTGACATGGGATGCCACCCCCTGCAATTCAAGCAGGTGGGTCTCCATGTGGGCCCACCATATATAATATCATTATATTAATATTTATATTACATTATATATATTACTATATCACGCATTTTACAAAGTATAAGGGTCCAGTGTGTGGGATCTCCACCATCCTAACAGTGGATGGTGTGGATCATCACCTGCAATAGGGTGGGCCACACCGTCTGATGGACGAAGTATAACACATATTGGTGGGGTCTACTCCATCATAATGGATAGAGAGAAGGAAAGAGGGAGAGAGAGGGGGTACGTGAAGGGGAGGGACCCCGCTACTATTGGGCCCTCCCTATACAATGCATACATCAAGTGGGTCCCACAACAAATGGGCCCTTAAAAATCAAAATCAACGGTGTATCACCCACCTATCGGCCTCCTCCTTAGCTCCTTAAACTCTTATGCTCCTTGGCTTGCCTTTTGATAGAGGTTAATGAAGAATGAAGGGATGAGATGAGAGATGAGAGAGTGGGAAAGTGGGCCACACTTGTTTGCTCTTGGAAATGCTTGGACATTGGAATTTGCTCTTGGGAATTGCTTGGAATGAGAGAGAAATGAGAGAGAGATGAGTGATGTAGGGAGAGAGTGATGGGTGTGTAAGAAGAGGGATGGGCTTGGTTGAATTTTGGGTGAGAGAGGGATGGGTAGAGAGAGAGAGAGAGAGAGAGAGAGTTGACTTTGGGTAAGGTTGTGTAAGAGAGGGATGGGGTTAGGTTACTTTGTACTTGATTGATTTGATTTGATTGATTGATTTGATGGGTGGTAGAGATTCTCTCGAAATTCGCAATGAGCGACGTTTTCTTCGAACTGAACGCGGGCCCGCATCTCTTGGCCTTGGCATGCCAGATATGGCGTCGGAACCACGGTGACGGTATGGTAGCACTGGTACAAGTTTCGGGTCGAGCCGACTTCGGTATGTAGGACTCGGCTTAGAATCGCGTGCAAACGTCGGATACAGGTCGAGGGTTGCTTGAATTCGATCGGGAGGACTGTGAAAGCCTACAGAACGGTACGGTTTAGGATAAAGGTCTCATACCCATGGTTTGAATTAATTTAAAATCTATTTAGAACCTATAACCCTTGATTACGTTTATTGGACATTAAACATTTCTACATCAAGCGAAGCGGTTATACAGGCTACATCAAAAAGCATCTTCAGGAGAAGATAATTATTCTTTATTTATTTTTGGTTTCTTAAGATATCTAAAAAATCTTTGTATTAGTTTTGACTGAGATAGCCAAAAAATCTCAGCTCGGGGTTTTGTTTGTGATAGCCCATTTGAAAACACAACTGTATAGGTTTTAAGGTGAACTTGAGAAAACCTTGATTATTAATGAACACTAATATCACGTGGGTTATGATTATTGGGAGTGGAGTAGGTGTGGTTGTTTGAGAACAATTGGTGTACACACCGAACTACTATAATTTTTGGTATTTTTTGGTGGATGATGTATGTGATGTATATGTGTTGAATTATTGTAATCTTTTCATGTACATGTGGTGAATGCTTGTAATAGATAATTGTCTTTCCTTTTGTTCTTATTTTAATTTGCGATCTTGATCCTTATTACGTTCAAGAAATCAGGTTGTCCTACCTAAAACATCTGTTTTTAGTGTAAGGTTGTCCTTTGAATAAGGTTTGAATCAATTTCTCAATACTATTATAGTTGAGATCTCTAATTAGTTCTAATTTATTTAATCTTTCAGTTCTTTGATTTTTAAATTGGCATAGTCCTATTCACCTCCCCCCCTCCCCTTTCTAGGACTAAGAGCTCGCCCTTTTCATATGGATGTGCTAGAACATAAGAAAGTGAAATTACAGCTCTCATATACCTAATAAAATAAGGTGCCCATCCAATCATGGCTGCAGATGAGACGCCTTCTTCAATCATGATTTCTCCCCGATGATTATGAGCAAGTATTGTTCCAGCAATACCAAAATTGACAGTAGGAGAATCAAACCATTATAGATTACACTGAAGAATTCTAGCGGTTGGCAACACAAAATGATTTATCGATGATCAAATTGTAAAAGGTAGCATGGTTCGTAGGCAGTTTACAACTAATAATTCAGGACCAAGTTCATATGCACCCGGTTGAGACTGTGGATGAAGCGGTTTTATTGGCAGGTAGGGTGGAAACAAAGCTTGCAAGAGTCCCCACTCAGCCTTATCCTTCAACTCGGCCCTCCATGACAGGTCCCATGTAGGATTCAACGCTGGCCAAAGGAAAAGAACCAGTTGGATGGCGTCCTCAACCTTGTATAACTACGAACCATGACATGTAGAGCGGTTTATCAAGGCCTCCACATGTAACACTGTTGAGTGTAAAATATTACATATTTTCCCTTATTTATACCTTAGTTTTATAAATATGATAGTGCTTAATCGATTTAATTATGTTGTTTTCATGTATGAGATTATTTCGAGAGCTTAAGGTGAAATTGATGCCAAAAGGAAGATTTATGCTCAAAAGATTACTAAATGAAGATTTAAAGATTTAGAAGTCATTAATGAAGAATTCATATGCCAAATATCCAAGAAAACCAAGTGCGGAATGAAGAGAATCAAATATTTGAAGTGAAGAAAAGCAATCATAAAATTGTCCTAAAAATAAACATATTCCTGAAATTGTCCAGGTATTGTAGTTGTCATTTATGGTAGGCTTGATTCTCTGTTACAATTATGTATTTCTGTGTAGACCATGTACCTACTTCTAATGGAGAAATCAGGTGCAAGGATGGGCTTTCATCAGACAATGTACATGAGACATACATGAACTCAAATTAAAACCAGATTGAATTGTGTGACCCACTGTCTCAAAGTTATTGTCCCAAAATCACATTGGCAATGGTGTAGAGTTCCTAAATCCGCACATTTCTTTGAAAATGTTTCATGACAGAGAGCTTGTGTTGTTTTCTATGACATGTTTACAAGGAATATATTATAAATTGGTAAAATGGGAGCCTTCATATCAAGATTGACACTCTCTTTATTCATTTGCTAGCCTTTTTATTATGTTCTTTTTTTTTTTTTTTTTTTCTTTTTTTGTCTTAACTCTCTCTTAGTATTGGAAAAAAATGCATAGGAGTTGTTTATTAAAACCTCAAAGAAATGTGATTTTGTGGAGAATGGTATGCTTTTAGTTTGGTTCTACTCTCTCTCTCTAACTTCTTGAAATGTGGAAAAAGCAATGGATGAATCCCTATGTTCATAATCTGCCTTCCTACCATGTATTTAATGATCAGATTCTGTCATGTCGCATTAAGTTCCTTTGCTATTTTGTTCATGTTTTTGTGTTTTTCTTTTATGCACATCTTATATTTTTTTATTCCCATGAATTAAAATGGTTAGAATTCTCTGCTATGTTGGTGCAGGCTGCTGTCATGTTCAAGGTTATGAAGAATGAATCCCCTCCTATACCAAATACATTGGCCCCTAAGGATAAGAATCTCATGTAGTTCTACTTACGGAGGAATCCGATAGAGAGGCCGTCAGCAAGCATGCTGCTTGAGCATCCCTTTACTTTTTTCTTTTTTCTTTTTTTTTTTTCTTGTGTGCAGGATTTTAATAGATGTAATGGAATTCAAGTTACAACATTTGTTGCCTTAATAGTTTTTGACTTTTTAAGGATAGGATCAAAGGATTGATTATTTTCCAAGCATCAATTTGTTGAATGCTACTTTTTGATTTTTTTTTTTTCTTGTGTGCAGGATTTTAATCAATTATGCCTGAATTTAGTCCTACAAGTACTTCTGCCTTTTGACACCACTTGTGATAGAGTAGACCATATAGAGGATTTGTTTTTATTTATTTATTCGAGACCATTTTTAATTTTTTGTAATAAATATTATATTTTTTTTATTATGAATTAATATAAATTTTGTTTAATATTTAGTTTTAATTGTATTGCATCATTTTTTTTGTTTCAAATATTTTAAAAAATGTAAGTTTTTCAATTGAATTATATATAATAAAAAAAATATTACTAGCCTATCCGGGCCTTTTAAATCTATACAGAGACTTATCCGCGGTTTTCAGTGAAAAAACTGTTCAGAAACAGTTCTTTTAGCAGCGTATGGAGAGAAATCTAGTGGCGCTTTGTAGTCTGTAGCGGCGCTTCTGCCAGAAATAGCACCACCCACAAAAGCGTCGCTAAATCAGAATAAGCGCCGCAAAATATTTCCACGTAGCGGCGCTCCGACAAGCGCCGCCTAAATTGTACTAGCGCCGCTAACTCCTTTAGCGACACCCCCATTCATCGGCGCTTGGGTAGTGAAATCAGCAGCGACGCTTTAATGGAGTTCTAGCGGCACTTAAAAGTGTCGCAAAAATCCTTCTTGTAGTGTCCGCTTAAGCCAGGAAACAATTTGAAGCCCAGGTCAAGCCAGGGGCAACCCCAGGGCCTGAATAATTGATAATTAGCCCAATTTAGTAGGTTATGAGATATTTAGTAGAAGATTTCTAGCTAAGGGCCAGCCCGGTCGCCAGGCCTTAATTTTGTGGGCTTGGGACTGAAATGATGTGAATTAACAAATGGGCCAGGCCTGAGACTGAATTTTATCCATTTCAAACTAGAGTAAATTCAAAGGACAGCACATTGGCAACCCCTCACCCACCAAAAACATGTATTGATGTAGCCTTTGGGGTGGGCCTAACCACAAGTAAACATGCTCCATTCACCATTTACCAACCATAACATCCACAGCTATGCATATTGCATATCACAAGGGAGGGAAGATTCCCACCATTTACGTGTGTTTGGGTCATTTGATTTTCCTTTCTTTCTTTATAAAAAAATGACTTTCACAAGTCATGTAAGTTGGTTCTCATCATTGGACCACTTTGGAATCTGGAAAATCCAAGCTAGGGCCCATTAAATGCATGAATCGAATGATAATAGGAGGGTTCTTCCAAAAAGTTAAAAAAGAAAACCAAAAAAAAAAAAGAAGAAAGAAAAAAAGTAGGTTACTGTAACCTTTTTGACTGGAGGCATGCAGCTTTTTTTATTTATTTATATTTCCATTCCACATACTATAGTACCCATCTTTCACAACTCTTTCTAACAAACACCTTTCTTTCTTTATTTCCTTTTAAATAAAGAAAATAAAGGAGACCAAGAAGACCAATTCCTGTAATCATGGGAAGAAAGAAAATACCAAAAGCAGGGGCCCCTTGGGGACGGCAACAAGCGAAATTCAAGGAGAGCGATAGAAGAAAACAGAAAAGAAAAGAAAATACCCAAATCAAGGGCCATGAAATCGAATGTATAGTTCGATCAATTAAAGGGGATAAAAAGTATCTAAAAGTTGTGTTGAAAATTCGAATTAATTTCGATTGATGGAAGTGAATTTCAATCAAATCTCGATCAATTGACGGCAATGTCGATCGACTTTGATTAAGCAATAGTCCGACGGAATGTTCTGTTCAATTAGAACTTCAATGTTTTATTTATGTGATGTAAATTAGTAATAATCCTTGATTTTCTTGGAACATTGGGAGGTCAGAACACCATGGTTAATTGAATGAGCCCCACCTTGAAAAAAGATCATTCTAAAATTTTGTGGAGGATAAAACTAATATCAATGATTTGATTTCTATGTGAATTTTAGATTTGGCAAAAATGATTAACCATACGTGAGCTGATTTCATAGACATACACTAATAGAAATATAATTTGAAATACGAATATTCAGTTGATTGCAAACTGATTGATCTTCGGGTAACATCTCGGAATATACATCACCAGATTTTAAGTTAGTGATCCCAACATATTTTCTCTATTGTGATTAAAACTAGTTGTGTAATGGCTTTATTTACTATATTCTTTTGTATGGATTGCCTTGCTGAAATTGTCTAAACTGAAATGATATTTTTGAAACATGACGGTATATGCAATTGCTTTTAATATGACACATCGATCATTCTCATGCATCCATATCATGCATAGCATTCCCATGTTAATTCGCATGGGGCACTCCCTGTAAGACATCCAGGTACTTACAGTATCGGGGGAACTAGGGGATATCCCTAGATGCCCACAATGTGTGGAAGCCTACCAAGATGGAGGAAGCCTATCCCAGAAAGGGAGATGTGGGTTGATGAAATCTAAGTTAAGCAACTGGACTGATCAACCTACTTAATGCAATCATACATTCATACATTGCATAACATTTATGCATTTCTATTTTAATTATGATGTGTATGAAACATGATGGGCCACTCACTAAGTCAGGCCAGCTGACGTATATTGATGGAAAAACCATACAGATCATGTCGAAAATGAAAAAGTTGCCCAATTTCTAGGGCAGTGGCCCTATCTTGAAGAGGAGGAATTGAATGTATTGAATTAGTAGATTGTGGGATGGAACTAACATTATTTCTTCTAGTCATGCTTTAGAATTCAAAACTTATTCAATTGTGAATGTCTTATTTTATTTTGAGTTGACTACAATTTAATAAAGCCCCAAATGGGTGGGCTATAATATGATGATTCAAACTTTATGAAGATACACTACATATGGGTTGAATTATTATGAATTCTTTAATTGGTTGATGTGTGTGAATGCATAGTATATGGTGAATGGTTGGAATAATTAAATATAAAATGTCTTGAAGAGGGTTTGAGTTTGTGAACTTAGAGTACATTTAAATTATGCATTTGGGAAAATAGTTTGAATAATTGCTTTAAGTACACATTGTGTATGAGTCATATTCCATAACTCGGGTATGAGGGTGCACACTTTGCATTCCGAATTATGGGGCATGACACCTATGCTCCTAGTGGCCCCCTTTTTCCTAGTTTTAGTCTATTTACCTTTAATGCAATATATACATACTCCAAAGTCTAAGAAGTCTAAGGCCTAAGCAAAAAAATTGAGTCAGACCCAAAGCTTAAGCAGACCACACCATAGGAAAATAAGGATTGAAGGCTTATCATTGAAAACTTCTTGAGAGCCCACTGCAATGCTTATTTTCCATCCAATCAGTTCATAAAGTCACATGACCCTCGTGAAGGGAAATCATAAATATAAGCTTGATCCTAAAAAGTTTCCAACGGTAAGCATTTAATCCCCATTGTTTCCTACAATGTGGTCCACTTGAGCTTGAATCTGCCTCATTTTGGGCTAAGTGCTAAAAGATATGGCAAAATGGATGGATGGCATCAATAAAACACATACATCATGGTTAGGCCGTAGATCTCTTCCACAGGCCAGCTTGCTGGTACTTGTCCCGATTTGACAGGATGTTAATTGCTCATGTCATATTCCCTTCATCTATCCATTAATTTATTGGGCTCAGTTTAGAACATGAGACCAAACACAAATTGAGATTTGATAATCAAGTGGATCATACGATAAGAAATAAGGGGACAAGAAAACTCTCCTTTTAAATTGTCATTGAGTGATGTAAATGAGGATCAAGCACGTTCCTAATGCACATGGACCAAAATAAGCCTAAGGAGAAATTGATAAAAAAAAATAAAATAAAAATAAAAATAAAAATAGCATAGTTCGATCGGTCGACCTTTCTGGTCGACATGTCAAAATTCCAGCAGAAATTCTAAATTGCTTGTCGATTGATTTACGCGATTTAAACAGTTGAAATCATTCACAGTCATTCGACAAAGTTGAAAATCTTGTTCGACTGAGTCAAAATACTATTTAACAGGTCGACAGGTCAAAAATCATAAAATTTTCGGTTTAAATCTCGGAACACTTTTTGGCTGTTTCGACCTGTCGACTTGAAAGGTTGATAACAAGTCGATAGACACTGAGAATTTACACATTTTTTAGAATTTGTTTCCTTGTTCGATTAGAACTCTCTGATTTCATTTTAAGGGTTTGTTTAGGGTTATTTAAAGGGTGTTAAACTTATTTTTTATGATTCAATTATCACTCAATCAATAAAAATTCTTGGAAGTTATTCTATTTTCTCTCATGGATTTGAGAAATTTCGTGTGAATTCAAGGGTCTTGTGGATTCAAGACGTTTATCGATCAAGGAAGATCGTGCTCAACCTCATCATGTCCTCCCCTACATCAGTTTGGTATCAGAGCGAGGCTTTTCCTCAGATTGGTGGCTTCTAACAACGGGTTGGGCAACATTCACATAGATGGTGCTCCAAGGAATTGTCCTTTAATAGAGGCAACCTTTGAAGCATTGCAATAAGAGTATCGACAAGTCATGCAAGGGTTATAGGCTACCATCGATTGCATAACTGAAGCTCTAGAGAAGCTCCATCTTTGTGGCGGTGATCTTCGCCCGGTAGGCGTTGAAATTCGTAATCATGATTATCTTAGGCGATACAAGCAGTGAATTGCATAATCGCACCTGAGAAGGTAGGATCCAATGACATGATTCCCCAACATCCCGGATGAGGCATTGATTGGATGTATTAGACATATCAAAACTTCAAGATGAATGTAAATCTCCCTAACTTCAACGACCAACTCCACATCGAGGACTTCCTCAATTAGGTGCTTAAAGTTGGACACTTCTTCGACTACATAGATGTCAGTGAAGAGAAGAATGTTAAGCTTGTGTCTTACATGCTGAAGGGCGAAGCTTCAGCTTGGTGAGATCAACTTCAACTTGAGTGGAAGAGATAGATGAAATCACCAATCTATATGTGGCCGTGAATGAAGCAATTATTGTGCCCACGGTTTCTCCCTCATGATTACGATCAAATATTGCTTCCACAATTTTAAAATTTTAGGTAAGATAGCTAATCGGTGAGAGATTATTCAGAGGAGTCCTATTGTTTGTTTGCAAGAGGCGACCTGGTCAAGAAGGAATCATGATAGACCACTTGATTTATCAGTGGCGTACATGTGGTCCCTGTGGAAGAAAAAATCTATCCCAATACTTCTAAAGTAAATGAATAGGCTCTCGTAAAACACTCTTAGTAGATGGGAGTGATAATGACATTGGTAGAGAAAGAAGCGGACGTGAAATCCGTGAGCATTCTAGAAGATATAAAGCTAGTGTCGCAAGAATTCAAGGCGATTGTGCTCGTTGAACTTCCAGATGAATTGTCCCTTATGCAGGAGATTAGCTTTAATCAGGTCCTAATCAGGTTGAGTTTATCTTCAAC
This sequence comes from Magnolia changhungtana, assembly GCA_030180095.1. NCBI lineage: Eukaryota > Viridiplantae > Streptophyta > Magnoliopsida > Magnoliales > Magnoliaceae > Magnolia > Magnolia changhungtana. The sequence continues at coordinate 6,395,315 of JASAUF010000375.1, forward strand.
ACCATGAAGAATCAATCTACTGATTATGCCCAATTTGATGTTGTGTATGCCTGACTTCTTAAACCTACACTTGACTTGTTTATATTACCTAAACTACCTGGAATGAGCGTTGCGACAAAGTATATGACAGTTCAGGTAACAACTATTCATGCAGTATCCATGAAATCAGACAAGCAGGTATAAGGTGTTCTGTATCAATATCGCTGGGTGTAACAGTGCCCACCGTTACCTATACGGATGTGGGGGCATAACGGCCTGTAATGGTACTTTTTTTTTTTGCCAAAAAAATATGAAAAAATATGGATTAATCCAGAATATTCTAAGTATTTCAAATATGCATTCATTTATAAATTGGAACATGTTTATGGTGGTGTAATGGTCCACTCTTTGGTGAGAAGTTGTATTGGACTGTCTGATGAATTTATGAACCAGACAACCTGGATTTGACTGCAAAACTCATGTATTTAATTTTCTAACTATCTACTATCAATGATAGATAAATTAGAATGAATGTAATATCAAAATAGCTTATATTTGTAGGTGTTTGCAATTAATTTTTATAATTTATTTTATATTAAGTTATTAACAATTTAACATACCTGAGGAGGAGTGAGGTCTCTACTCTAGAGTCTCTGACTTTATACTAGAGTGAGTCTCCAAACTTGCATAAATTACAATGTTCATTATATTTTAAAGTCTTTATTCTTCGACATGTCAAAGACTTCTCCTCTTATCCTATTCCTGTGGCTGTGATTGTGATTCCTGTCCTGTGACCTGTCATCATCAAGTCAAGAATATTTTTTTTTAAAAAAAAATAGTAGTGTCTGATATACTCCCCTGCAATTTGATTGGTTGTCAGGGGAGCTATTTTAAATACAAGTTTGGTAGTGTCAACTGTCAAGTCTGTGCTTGTAATAATACTACTGCAAATACTTATCTTAATATAAATATATACTTACAATTACCATAAAGTCACCACTCACCACCAAAATGAAAATATGCTTTTTTGTCGTTGCTCGACCTCCACATCATCGTCATCATCAGGCTGAGGTTGTCCAATAGGTTCAGGTGCTGCACCTGCATATCCATAATATCCAGTGCCAGAAGGAAATACTAGATCAATGAAACTAGAGGATGACTGATCTTGACTAGGCAACAACTCCGACCCCGAGTAAAGATATCCACCAGTGCCCGTCGAATAGCCATACTGGTGCCCGTACTCAGCTTATTAAGAATCTTGAGATTAAGAGTGTGTCTGTGATGAGTAACTTGGATTTGTATCTAGATATCTATAATCATATGGATATAGATCGGGAGGACTACTCTAACATAAATGTGATAGAACAGGCTCAGTATAACTATAGTTATAATCCAATTGGCCATAAGAATATCCATCATAATAACCAGGACCATGAGCCTGTTGATGTTTCGGACCTCCCAGACCCGGTGCACCACTAGACCTACCCTCCTCCTACTTGTTGTATCGTAACTCAGTACACTTATAAGTTCAACCTCGTGTACTACCTTGTCGATTTTCATCGGCATCGCGATCTGTAGACGGTTGTATGGTGTGCTGAGCAACACCAGAAGTGCTAGCACCAGGGGCAGGGGCATCATCATCACCATCATCCGACATGGTCACGCTACCACTGCTTGTACTCTTATGTTGATCTTGAGCTATACTTGTCATAAAAGCTGCCTCGCTTTTTGAGTCCAATACAGCAGCACGACTCTCTTGTTGCGTTGTGCATATTAGTGGGTCATCAATTTCCAATTCTTCATTATCCTCTTCAATTTATTTTTTCCTTATTTTCAGCCAAGGTAGAAGCGGGTCATCCTCATCATAAATATTGTCAAAGTTTATTGGACAGTAGTCTATGTCATCGACGGCTGTAATGCTCCTATGATGTCATCGTATTTTTAGCTTCATATTGTAGTGCGTGAAGCCAAGTCTATCTAACATCCTAGATTGCAATCTATTCCTATTCTTTGAATGAATAAGTGCAAAACAACTCCAATTCCTTTTGCAGTTAGAAGAAGATGTCGTTTGGCTCAAAATTTTTACTGTAATTTTTTGGAGAGCCTTCGTACTCTCTCCGAAATTCATCCACCATTTGGTCAGTTGCAACTTAGATATTGCATGCTGTGCAAGAGCATCTTCAAAGCTACCCAGGCGATTTTCAAAAGTATCTAACTCATTCAACGCCTTTATTTACGTATCTAAGTCAGGCTCTAATCTCCTTATCACATTATTTACTCTGACATGAACTTCATTATCTGCAATAAATGATTGAGCATATCTGTACATATTATTTAGGTAGTAACTTGTCGCACGAAGATCGTGATGAAGTTGTCTTGTCCATCTCTTGTTGATCATCCTCCAATAAGACTCTCACCTTCTACAATCACGTTGAATTGCCAACTTTGCATTATCTAAGGTATCGTATAGGAAGACCATGACAGGTGTTTCATCGATTTCAACAAGACGGAGTACCCTCATTAGTGGCTCCGTCACTTTTAGGATTGACTTGACCCTCTTCTAATATTTATTGTCCCGTATGGTGTTCACAACTTCAACTAGTGTCTCTGATGTCTTCTGCCCATGTTTCATGTTAAGCCAATCTAAGAAAGCGAACATCTCACTCAACTCTCCCCTATGATGGTATAAACACTTTAATGCTATAAAGTTTGTTGCGAATCTATTCGCCGCAGGCCTCAACAACTCTCGTCCTTTCATGAAATTCCTCATTATTACGCTACTTGATTACAGTTGTAAATAAACGTTGTTACTTCTCTTGCCCTTTTGACAATTTTCTTTACATTCTTCTTCCCAATATCTTCCAATCTGAGATCAATACAATGGGCAGCACATGGTGACTAAAAAATTTGTGGTCACTTTTTCATCAACTTATGTCCTGCAAGCTTATATGATGCTTCATTATCTGCCGCAATTTGTACTACATTCTCCTCTCCAATCTCATCCACAACTTTATTCATTAATCTAGTAATATAATTAGAATATTTTGTTACAGCTGAGGTATCAATTTACTTGTGGTATATAGTTCCTAAGTGATAGTACACTATGAAGTTAATCATGATGCGTCTGGTTGGGCCAGTTTAACCATCACACATGATCGTGCATCCTCTGGCCTGCCATACAGGTTTAAAGGTAACTACGTATGCTTTCACATTGGCATACTCTACATTTGTCCATTTCCCTAGCCGTGGGAGCTTTAATTCCTTCATCTGCTTCTCGTGTTGCATCAATATGGAAATTGGTCGTGTTAGGAGGTATGTTGGCATGTATAAATAACTTTGCTGCTGCCCTACCTAGCTTCTCATTGTTTTATTTTCTTTTATTTAGTTGATTCGTTTCTAAACAGGATTTGATCAATAGGGTCTCCTAGGCTCATTTACTTCTTCATCCAAATGTATAAGGGCATATGTGAAGATGTCTCTCATCGGCTCCTAAACATACGTCGTAACCCATCAAACCTACCCCCCACTTACAGAAGCAGTCGCACTCCTAGCTACACTCCTACTCCCACTCCCACTGCCCCCCCCCCCCTGGTATCACGTATTGGCACACTCGTGCCAATCATGCGGCGATGTTCTTCCTCTTCACGAGCTAGACGCAAGCTCTCTTACCTATAGTAAATTCCCGATCTGAATCTTCGTCAGAATTAATATTATCTTCATCACGAACATTCATATATCCAGGACCAAACACCTCATGTTGACCCGCATCCAAAATCTCATATTTCTTATTTTGTCCAGCAACACATTTACCTTTCGCCTCATCTTAACTGGCTTGCATTAAAATCATTATCTCTTTCGGTACTCTAGTACATCTCGTAACTTGACCCTTTCAATGTGTCAAATGTTGTTTGAGACGCATAATTCTACCAATTACTAGTCTATCACAATAGTTGTACTTCATTTGGTGCCTAGTACCACCAACCCTTTGTCAATGTTACCATCAAATATCCTCACTTGTTGGCTAGACCCAGACATTTTCTTAGGTACATACCGGATATAAATTAGATATGACCTATGTCTATGTGAGATTGTGAGTCTACTCGCTATTCTAAATTTATATACAGTTTTCAGAATCTAATCAATAAAGATGATTTTATGTTCTAAACCTTAAGAAGCTCCAAACCCTGTCCAATATAAAAATATATATAAAAACATAAAGTCACTAATTCGAAAATAGAAAAAAATATAAAATCACAACAATAATCTGTAAAATGGACATTAATATATTCTACTATGATTAATACATCATATTCTATCATCATAACCACAACACATTAGATAAAAATAGATTTTTCGAATTAAAAAAGAAAAAAGGCCGCAAATAGTACGTAAATAGGAAAAAATATTAAAAAATATATAAAATCACAACAATAATCTGTAAAATAGATATTAATATATTCTACAATGATTAACACATCATATTCTACCATTAAAATAACTGCAGATTAAGTAAAAATTGATTTTTTGAATTAAAAAAAAAGGTCGAAAATAGTGTGTAGATAGAAAAAATATATTAAAAAATATAAAATTACAACAATAATCTATAAAATAGACATTAATATGTTCTACTATGATTAACACATCATATTCTATCATTAAAACAATAACACATTAAATAAAAAAAAATTATTTTTTCAATTAAAAAAAGGGCTGAAAATAGTGCGTAAATAGAAAAATAAAATATATATATATATATATATATATAATCACAACAATAAACTATAAAATGGACATTAATATGTTTTACTATGATTAACACATCATATTCTACCATTAAAATAGCAACACATTAAATAAAAAATGATTTTTTGATTTTTTTTTTAAGGGTTGAATATAGTGCGTAAATAGAAAAAAAATATATAAATATTTAAAATCACAACAATAATCTATAAAATGGACATTAATATGTTCTAATATGATTAACACATCATATTCTATCATTATAATAGCAACAAATTAAATAAAAAATGATTTTTTGAATATTTTTTTAAAAAAGGCCGAAAATAGTGTGTAAATAGAAAAAAAGTAAAAAATATATATATAATCACAAAAATAATCTGTAAAATGGACATTAACACACCGACTCAATGAGGTTTGGGTGAATAGTCTTCACCATAGGTTTGCTCTCTATGGGTGAAGGTTCAATTCCCCTCATTGGCTTTACCTAATACACGTGGTTGTGGGTGATTGCATGTATCCGCAGAGATTACTCTCACTTTAAAAAAGAGGTGGAGACACCCTGTGTCTTAAAAAAAAAAAAAGCAACACATTGAATAAAAATTGTTTTTTAGAATTTTTTGAAAAAGGGCCAAAAATAGTGTGTAAATAGAAAAAAATATAAAATCATAACAATAATCTGTAAAACAGATATTAATATATTATATTATGATTAACACATCATATTCTACCATTAAAACAATAACACATTAAATAAAAAATGATTTTTCAAATTTTTTAAAAAAGGGCCGAAAATAATATACAAATAAAAAAAAATCATAACAATAATTTGTAAAATGGACATTAATATGTTCTATTATGATTAACACATCATATTTTACCATTAAAACAACAACACATTGAATAAAAAGTATAAATACCTATTTTTGAGGAATTTCTGGAAAATGACCCATGGAGCTTCGAATAAAGAAAATCCTTAATATAAGTTATTTTTGAGCTTAATTTCAAGCCAGTGGTGTTCGAAAATTGCAATAGAATAATTTAGGAAGAGTTTGGAAGAAAGAAGTATAAAAAAAAAGTGAAAAATTAAAGCTTAAAAAGAAAAGAAAACTAGCCGTTTTATGGTATTGCATACATGCAGCATTCTTGGGCAAGAACGACCGTTATGGCTCTGAGAATCGGGAGGGGGGGGTGGTATCGCGTAACGGGGTCGGCCGTTATCGTTAGTATCACCCGATATGTAACCGATACCGAATTCCCTAACAGGGTATAACGTAGGCGCTAATAATTGTCAGAACCCAAAATTGAATACATATTGTGAACAAAGTCCTTTAACGAACTCAAGGAAGTTGAACATGTATCGTGAACCAAACTTGAGGACGGGTTTTCTTCAAGTGGAGGGGTTTGATGTAGGATGAGGATTAAGCACATTCCTAACACACATTGACTGAAAGAAAGCCAATGAGAAATTGATAAAATTTTAGCATAATTCTAACGGTCGACGGGTCAAAATTTTGTCAGAAATTCTAGATTGTTTGTCGACTGGTTCGTTCCAGTTTAGACAGGTCGAAATACTGTTCATAGGTCTGTTCAATAGGTCAAAAATAACAAAGTTTTCGTTTAATCTCTAGACATTTTTTTACCATTTCGACCTATCGACTCGACATATCGACGACAAGTCAACATACAACAAAAATTTACATGTTTTTCAGAATTCGTTTCCTTATTTGATTAAAACTCTTTCATTGTATTTTTTGAGTTTCTTTAGGGTTATTGAAAGGGTGTTAAACTCATTTTTTTATAGCTCAGTTATTATTCAATCAATAAAATTCTTAGAAGTTATTCTATTTTCTCTTATGGATTCAAGAATTCTCTTGTGGATTCAAGAGGGTCTTGTAGATTCAAGACCTTTATCGATCGAGGAAGATGGTGCTTGACCTCATCACGTCCTCCCCTGCGTCATTGAAGCTATTGAATCATTTAGATTGGGCTTTCTTTTCTATTTTTCTTTTCATCCATGTGGGAGTCACGTTATAAACCCCATGTGGCAAGCCCAAAAAGGGTTTCAATGGTAGGTATTTCTATCCCCACTAATAAGCCTTGCAATGTTTGTGTTGGGAGACAGCAAGCCATTGGAGACTAGGACATTTTGGTACTACAAAAACTTTAGATGTCTTTGTGCGTTGTGGTGGATAATACATAATGACTTAGAAATTAATCTTATAAGGTGATGTTTAAGTACCATCCAACTTGCTCATAAGGTCGTGCACATTTGAATGAAAGGAAAACAAAAATATCACCATGGTATAAAACTTTTGTGCCCTCAACAAGTTTTTAGTAATGCACACATAACATTGACAATTTCCTATGGTGTGGTCCACTTATGCTTAGGACCTGCTTTATTTTTGGGTTCATGTTTAAAATAAGCTACCAAAAGAGATGGACTACATGGATAAAATATATACATCAAGGTGGGCCTATAGAGCTTGGCCCACATCATGCTGCAAGGATATTCCTAGAGACAGGTGATGTGGGCAATCTGCATCCCCTTCACATGCGATATTGAGATACAAGATACACTTTCTATGCTGGCACGCATGATGCGAGTAAACATGCATACGGTGAGTGGGTTGCACGTGTGCTACGTGTAAAAGTGGAGAGGGAGTTGCGTGTGGGGTTAATAAACCTCCCTAATAGAACAATTAGTAGTTTATGCATGGCCTCTAATTTTTCTAAAGTTTGGCACCCTCACACAGTGGAAAGGACGATAGTCCTATGGACAACCAATTCATCCCACCCCTCTTCGCTCAATTGTTGATGTAATGTTTGAGGGGCTCACAAAGTAAATCATGTGATTTACACTAAATATATGCAACTCCACTGGACTGCACAAAAAGAACATGGTTCTTCCATCTACTTGGCTTGCATAGATGTCCAATGTCAGATCATGAAATAAAAGGAATTGTCTATAAAATTCTTTTATGTCCACTGAGTAAATGATACATATGGAAAGAAAGGTTTGGAAAATTACAAATGGTCAACAACTATTAGCTTGTGATTGAATTTTTAAATTTTCTAAAATATAAAGAAAATATTAAAAATCAAATGCTCTTTTCATCTTCTTCTTCCTCTTCTTCTCTCTTACTATTAATTGTTAGCAAATACCAATCATGCAATTTTCTCATGTTACATCTCTTATCTCTTATATTAGCTAATCTCCCTCTTTCTCTATTTTCCCCTCTCGCATTCTTCTCCTATAGTGAATAGTTTGTGTAAAAAACTCTCCATACTTATTATACCTAACTTAGACCGCAACACATGAGATGCATAAGTTGGGTCCAGATCCAACTCATTAAATAAAAGGATCAAATTATTTTGCCTTGGACCCAACATAGATTAGTGTAGCGAAGTATCCTGTAACTATGAGCAATGAAGAGTAGGAGAACATGATGAAAGAGCGAAAACCTCGATTCAATTGTGTTTATTTTGATGACATCATTTATAATGTCATTGATCAAAAGACTACCATAGAACTTTAAATGAAGTTAGAAAGCTTGTACATGACGAAATCTTTGGCCAATATTCTGTATTCGAAGAAGCAATTCTATAACTTAAATATGGTGGAAAGGTTTTATATTAATGAACACATCAGTGTGTTCAACCAAATACTTTGCAAGTTGATGACTGTGAAAGTGAAGATTGGCGAGGAAGATTAAGCCTTGATTCTATTGAAGTCTCTTCTAGGGTCTTATAAGAGTCTTATATATACTATGTTCCGTAGTAGGGAGACCATAGACGTTGAAACTACCATCTCAACCCTTCATTCAAAGAAGTTAAGAAAGAAGGACAATGGTGATGGTTCTTCTACGGATGCGTTGGTTGCTAGGGGAAGAAATTCTAAGCAGGATAAGGGAAACTCGTAATCTCGGTCAAAATCTAAGGGCAAGGGGAAGATAAAGTGTTAGCATTGTGGGAGACATGGGTATATGAAGAAGGATTGTCAGAATCTTAAAGCTCAAATAGGGGAAAAATTAAATGAAATACTGAAAGAAGCCAATGCAGCGAAATCCAGCGAGGAGGTAGGTAGTTGTGACGTTCTGAATGCATCCAAATCCGTGTCTCACAGCAATAAGTGGATTTTGGATTCTGGGGCTTCATACCACATGAATTTTCTTCGGAATTGGTTCACTAGTTACAATGACTGTGGTAGTGTCCGTGTGTTTATAAGCAATGACTTTTCTAATAAGGTTGTCGGTGTCAGAATGGTGCACATCAAGATGTTTAATAAAATCGAGCGTATTGTAATGTATGTGAGAAACTTTCCTAAACTGAGGAAGAATCTGATATCTCTAGGGGCTCTTGATGCACTTGGATGCAAGTTCATCGGTTATGATCGTGTCTTAAATGTTTCAAAGAGGGCACTCATTGTGATGAAAGCATAGTGGAGCGGTAACCTTTACAAGTTAATCAAAAATACCGTAATGGATAGAGATGCAACATCAGTAGTAAAGTCTACATCGGTATGTTTGTGGCATGCACGTTTAGGCCAAGTGAGCGAGTGCGGAATAAAAATACTTTTTTACCGTTGCTTGATTCCTGCATTTAAAAGTGTTGATTTTAATATATATATATATATATATATATATATATATATATATATATATATATAGACACACATACATACGAGCATTGTATATATGGTAAACAATCACGGTTGTCTTTTAAATCTAAAAAATATCTATGTAAGGATGTTCTAGATTATGTGCATTCTAACGTTTGAGGGTCACCGCTCATAGTTTATAGGGGAGGATCATCGTTCTTTAAGACATTTATACACAATTTTTCAAGAAAGGTATAGGTTTATTTATTAAAAAATTAAATCTGATGTTTTTATCACCTTTAAGAAGTGGAAGGAGATGGTGGAAAAGTAGACATGATGAAAGTTAAAAGTGTTGATGACAGATAATGTTGGAAAATTTACTTCGAATGAATTTAATTAGTTTTGTAGAGATGAATGGATCATTTGACATAACACAGTTAGGCACATGCTAAAGAAGAATGGTGTGGTGGAACAAATGAATCAGAATCTCTTGGAGAAATCCTTAAGTATTTTAAGCAATGTTAAGTTAGGCAAGGAGCTATGGACTGAGGCCTTTAACACGACTTTCTACTTAGTGAATTGGTCCCCGTTTACACCGATTAACTGCAAAATTCCAAAAGAAGTGTTTAATGGTCATGATGTAAACTACTCAGGGCTGGGAGTATTTGGTTATGACGCATACTCTTATGAATGTCAGTTGAGAAAGATAAGGTAAACCAAAGGGCAAATAAGTATATTTTTGTGGGCTATGATGATTGTATGAAGGGATACAGGCTGTATGACCGGGTCACATAGAAGATCACGATTAGCTGTGATGTTAGATTTGATGAGGATTCCTTGTTCGGTAAGGATGAACACAAGGAAACTAGAAAGTTAGTGGAAATTGACATTAAAATAGAAAAGGGTGACACAACAATAAGTTGAGCCGTAAGAAGAGGTACATGAGCAGGTGGAGCCACCACCTGTGGGGAGAAATCCACCAAGAGATTACATATTACCGGCAAGATATAGAGATGGTTCGAATATTGCATTTACCCTCATTATGAATGAGAGAGATCCATCTACCTTCCAAGAAGCATTGGATGAAACATATGATAAGAAGTGGATAGCGGCGATGTAAGATGAGATGGACTCTTTGTATAAGAATGAGATGCTAGAGTTAGTGGAGCATCCCAATCGGGTGCAAGTGAATTTACAAGAAGAAATGGGACAGATACAATGCAAGATTAGTAATAAATGGGCATGCTTAGAAAGAAGGGGTCAACTTCGGTGATGTCTTCATGCCTGTTGTCAAGTAGGAATCTATTAGATTTGTGTTAGTGTTGGTTGCCCAATTCAATCTAGAACTAGAAAATATGGATGTAAAAATTGTTTTCCTACATAGAGAATTAGAAGAACAAATCTACATGAAGTAATCAGAAGTGTTCGAAGTGCAGGGGTTAAAGAATAAAGTTTATACATTGAGGAGGTCGTTGTACGGCCTGAAACAATCACCTTGGTAGTGGTATAAGAAAATTTATACTTTCATGGTGAGTTAGTAGTTTATCAGAAGTGAATATGATCATTGTGTCTACTTCAAGGTAGAGAGTAATGAAAAATTCATTGTACTGGTATTACATGTTGATGAGATGCTTATCGCTAACCATAGCATGTCTGAGATCAATATATTGAAGACTCAGTTATTAGGTACATTCGAAATGAAAGATTTGGGGACTGGAAAGAGGATTATCAACAATGATATACACAAAAAATAAGGAGAGGAGCATGTTGCAGTTGTCTCAGGATGAATACCGTGAGAAGGTATTAGTGAAGTTTCGGATGGATAAGGATGAACCAATTAACACACCCTATGTTACTCATTTTCGGCTTTCTTTGGAGTAATGTTCCATTATAGATAAAGAAAAATAGGTTATGCCTCGTGTGTCCTATTCGAGCCCAGTTGGCAGTTTGATGTATGTCATGGTCTCTATGATACCAGATATTTCACATATAGTCGATGTTGTAAGAAGATACATGTCAAACCCTGACAAGCAGTATTAGAAGCCAGCGAAATTGCTACTTCGATATCTACGAGGTACAGTGGACTATGTCTTGACATTAAAAAATTTAGAGGAAAAATTAGTAGACTACCTGGATGCCGATTAAGCAAGGAATGTGAACAATAGAAGGCCAACTTCTAATTACTCATTTGTACTAGTGGGTGGAGCGATCAGTTGGATGTTGAAGCTTCAGTCTATGGTTGCTCTTTCCACAACCAAAGCTAAGTATAAGATAGTGATGGAGGCTTTCAAAGAAATTGTTTGGTTATGTAGAATGATGAATGAGTTGGGTCTTCAGAAGGAGGTCATGCTAATTAATTGTGACAATGATAGTACGATCAACTTGGCGAGGAACTTGGTTTACCATTCTAAAACTAAACATATTGATGTTCGTTATCGTTTTATCCGACAGGTTTTAAGGAAGGCGATGTTACTCTTAAAAAAGTCTACAGGAGCAAGAATCTGGCAGATATGCTTACGAAGGTGGTTCCTAAAAATATGTTTAGATTATGTTCTACTTCTTTGGGTATGAAAAAAGTTTGATGAAGATGGAGTGTACATGAAAATCCACGTTGATGGTGAAGCTATGATGGATGCAATTAAAGTCGGAGCTTGGAATTGTCATTCATGATTATTGAAGCCATGGTAGATATTTTTGTCGAGATGTCTTTAATCTATACATGAAATATGGGTCTCGAGCAATTGATCGGGCTGATCGATCGATCGAGTGAGCTTCATATTATACTGATTGGTCTCTAGACAGTTTTGGAAATAATCAATCGATCGACAGGTCGGGTCAATTGATTGAGGAAATTCGTAAAATACTTATAAACTCTTTGGGCACTTTTAAGCATGTTTGATTGCTTGAACATGTAATGCTCAATCGATCGAGGATTGCTTGATCGATGTTGATCAATCGATGCTTAGATCAATGGTATGCACAATTTTGCATAATTCTGAGATTAGTTTCCTATTCCGATTGTTTTCGTATAAATATGGGTGTAATACGGGATTTACGTAACAAGAAGATAGCTTAAACGTTTCTCAAAGGGTTTTGAAGGGAGACTAGTGTATTCTGAAGGGTTTCACATATCTAAGTTTAATCTATCTCTTGTAATTCATTTTTCATGGTGAATTTTGTTGTCATTTTGTGTCATAGTTTTTTTCTCACGATAATATATATATATATATATATATATATATATATATATATATAATCGTGTATTTTTGTTCATACTTTGTTGTTTTTCTCTTTTGATTGTTTGATTTGAATTCATCCCAAAGAAACATACTCATTTATTAAATGGGTAGGGTTGAAGACATCCCTCAACCTGACCCAACCCTACATCTGCACTTTAGGAAGGCTAGATCAAATGACCCTCGCAGTCAACTACCAAGCCTGAAATTTAAACTTGTAAGTTGGATGGGCACTTTCACTTTGTTTGCAAGTAAATGGATTTCATGGCCTTTTCAATTGAAGCCCCTGTTGAAGCTAAAAACATGCCAATTCATGTTCATCGCAGACATACTCAAGCCTTTGGGCTTGGTAAATAAACAAGGTTAGCACAAATAAACTCTAACCCAGCCAATTGCCACTCCTATAACCACCAATGGGTGGTTATAAAATCAAAGGTTTGAAAGAAAGAAAATGGTTAGAGAAACAAATGGCAAGGCAAAATAGGATGGTTAGGATATGCTCTAGCCACAATGCTAGGCATAATTTGAACAATTGGATTGACATACATGTGTGAAATATGTAAAATGGATGAGTGGCCACCATTTAATAAAATGTATGCAATGAACATTATGGTCTTGTTCTTTCTTTCATGAGATACGCTCCACTCTATCCCCTATAATTGGTCCACATGTAGTCATGTTCATCATGTCAATCTCAACTATATGGGGATTTGTTGGGTGCAGCCAAATCATGAAGCAAAAACATCTCAAATTGTTTGAAAGATAATTGAATGACAAAGTAAGGCCTACCTTTTTCCTCTCCTTTTCCCTTCCTTTTCTTTCTTACTTTTCTCTTAAATATGGTTGTTAAGGTTTCTTTGAGTTCCATAAGCCTTTCCCTTGTTTCTAAATTGATTTAAGAAATTAAAAATAACAATAATAAGCCTGTTGGAATATATACTTCGACCAATCTCAGACCATCTTGTAATATTGTGGTTTGGGCTTGGAATCAGGCCCTCCATTCATGGGTCAAGCCAGGCCAGGTGCAACCCTAGGGCCTGATTACTAGATAATTACTCAGTTTAGTAGGTTATGAGATATTTATCAGAATATTTCCTGCTAAGCCTTAATTTCGTGGGCTTGGACCTGAAATAATGTGAATTACCAAGGCCTGAGACTGAATTTTATCCCTTTCAAACTTAAGTAAATTCAAAAGCCAGAACACTGGGAACCCTCACCCACCAAAAACAGGTATAGATGCAGCCTCTGGGGTGGATCTAGCGACAAGTTAACATACTCCATTCACCATCCACCAACCTTAACATCCACAGCTACACATGAATTGAGGGATGACATATGACGTGGGTGGGAAGATTCTGACCCTTCACGAGTGTTTTTTTTTTCTTTCTTTATAAAAAATGATTTTCACAGGCCATATAAGTCTATTCTCATCACTGGATTAGGCGATCCAATTAGGGCCCACTATATGTATAGTGATTAAAACTGATAATAGGATGGCTCTTTCAAAATGCTAAATAAAAAGACTTACCTTTTGACTACAGGCATGTAGTGTTTTTCTTTTTTAATTTATTTTATATTTGGATTCAACAGACCACAGAGTCCCTTCATCCACATCTCTTTCTAACAAAAAAGCTTTCTTTCATTCTTTTTCAATAAAGAACACCGATTCAGTGAAAGAAATCCAATACTAAAAGCAGGGGCCCCTTGGAAGACGATAAGGAGAAAAATACAAGGAAAGATAAAAGAAAAAGAAAATAAAAGACCCACATCAAAGTGATGGGTTTTTTGACCCATCTTCGACCGGTCGTGAGCCCAGTATGGCCGGTCTTGGGCTGGTGTTCGACTAGTTGTGGGAGTCGAGTCGTGACACGACTCAAAGTCCAGCGAGTTCAGACTATTTTTCTCCGGGGTTCTCGACTGGTCGTAGGTGTCCCATGACCAGTCGTAGGTGGCTCTGAACCGGTCGTGGACTCGGTATGACCAGTCGATGTTATGCAGATTCGTTCCGCAATTTTGCGCGGATTTCGTATCGCATGTCCTTTCACAACTGGGATGCGGAAAGGAGTTTCCTAAAACTATAAAAAGGGGTTCTTAGGATTTTTCTAGGGTATGAGAAAGACTTGAAAAACACAAGAGGGCTTTCAAAGGTGTGAGAAAGAGAGGGAAAGAGAGAGAGAGGAATCTTACAGAAGGGAGGTTATGCTCGTGGAGGTTATCTACTGTGCAGTTTATATCTTAGCGCTTCTATGTCCTTGTAATCGGTGAGATCTCTCCATTTCTCCTTTTATTTCTCTTATTGTTTATCCACGCCTGCGTGAGTGACTAAGGTTGTAATATTCTACTTCATAGTGGATTGTTGATCTGGACGAGGTCCCGTGGTTTTTACCTCTTTGAGGATTTTTCACGTAAAAATCTCTTGTGTGGTGTGTGATTGATGCTTTGATTTATTTCATTTCTTTATTATCCATAATTCTGGTTTGTTTCAGGAGGCTAGATCCTAAGGTTTTGTGCAAGGCCCCCAACAAAGTGGTATCAGAGCTAAGTTTATTGAACGGGTAGGATCGGGTTTGAAGTATGGAAGGTGGCTCATCAAGGATGATCAGCCTCAATGGTTCTAACTAGACCATATGGAAGGCTAAGATGGAGGACTTACTTTATTGCAAGGACCTATATTCTCCAATTTTAGGCATATCAGCAAAATCCAAGGATATGTCTGATGATGATTGGAAGAAGATGGACCGAAAGTCGGTGGGGTTTATTAGATAATGGTTGGATGATTCTGTGTTCCACCATGTGTCTACAGAGACCTCAGCCGCTAGCCTATGACTGAAATTAGAAGCGTTGTATGAGAGGAAGACAGCCAGTAATAAAAATTTTCTGATAAGGTGACTTGTGAATCTCAAGTTCAAAGATGGTAGTTCTGTTGCCGAGCACATGAATGAGGTCAGCAATATAGTGAACTAATTCTCCTCTATGAAGATGATCCTGGATGATGAATTGCAGGCTTTACGTTTGCTTAGTTCATTGCTTGACAGTTGGGAGACATTGGTGGTGTCTCTAAGTAACTCCACGCCAGACGAAAAGATATCCATGGAACAGGTTACTAGTTGTTTCTTTAATGAGGAGACAGAGGAAATCTCAGGGGTCTACTCAGCAAGAGGCCCTTATGACACAGGAACGGGGGAGAGGAAAGAATAGGAAGGGCGGGAAGGCTCGAGATAAATCAATAGGCAAGTCGAGTAGCAGAAAAGATGTTGAATGTTGGAATTGTGGCAAGAATGGCCACTATAAGCATGAATGCCGTAAGGCTAAGAACGACAAGAAAGGAAAAGAGAAGGAAGATGAATCAGATTCCACTGCGGTCGCTTCAGATGGCGACGTTGTAGTTATTCTTTCAGCAGATCACGATATATGTCTCATGGCTACGAGTCAGGACACCGACTGGGTGATAGACTCGGGAGCTTCTTTTCATGCGACTCCACGCAGGGATTTCTTCACAAGCTACATGTCAGGTGACTATGGGACCGTGAAGATGGGGAATTCTGGAGTATCAAAGATCGTGAGAGTCCGTGATATTTGTGTGAAAACTGATATGGGTTGTACATTAGTTCTCAGGGATCTGAGACATATCCCAGACCTTCGTCTCAACTTGATGTCGATGGGAAGGTTGGATGATGATGACTATGAAAGCCGGTTTGCTGGTGGGCGTTGGAACCTCATCAAAGGTTCGTTGATCGTGGCCAGAGGAAAGAAGTGTTGCACCCTTTACAAGGCAAGTGTCAGTATGTGCAAGGGTGGGTTGAACGCAGCGGAAGATTCAGTTATTAACATGTGGCACAGGCATCTAGGCCACATGAGTGAAAAAGGGCTTCAGGTACTGGTAAAGAAGCAGCTCCTTCCAGACGTGACAGGTACACCTCTTAAAACCTATCTTGATTGTTTATCAGGGAAATAGCATAGAGTTTCATTTATTAAAACTGCTTCTCATGTTAATAAAGTGCATACATTAGATTCGGTTTATTCTGATATTTATGGTCCTATGAGGACAAAAACCTTAGGTGGGACATTGTATTTTGTTACTTTTATAGATAATGCATCTAGGAGGGTTTAGGTTTATGCTTTGAAATCCAAGGACGAGGTCTTTGGTGTGTTTAAATTGTTTCATGCTATGGTCGAGAGAGAGACAGGTAGATCATTGAAGTGCATCCGCACTGACAATGGTGGTGAATACACTGGCGACTTTCATGAGTATTCTAAGTCCCTAGGTATACGGCATGAACAGACGGTTCCCAAGACCCCCCAGCATAATGGTGTAGCTAAGCGAATGAATCACACCATTGTTGAGAGAATCAGATGCATGTTATCCCATGCAAAATTGCCCAAGAGGTTCTAGGGAGAAGCAATGCACATGGCGGTGTATTTGATAAACAGGTCTCCTCAGCCCCGTTGAATGGAGAAGTACCTGAGAAGGTATGGACTGGACAGGATCCATTGTACAGTCATCTCAGGGTGTTTGTATGCAGGGCATTCATTCACGTACCAAAGGACAAGAGGTCCAAGCTCGATATGAAGATCAGGCAGTGTGTGTTCTTAGGATATGGTGATGAAAAGTTCAGTTACAGATTATGGGATCCGACCGAGAGGAAGCTCGTCAAGAGCAGAGATATGGTTTTCTTTGAAGATCAGTGTATAGAAGACATTGGTAAGCCAGAGAAGAACCAGCCTAGTTTAGGAGAGCTAGAGGACATGGATCTAGTTATTCCTTCTGCGCTACCTGATGAGGGGGGAGTACAACAAGGTGTAGAGGATGAGAGAGTTCCTTTAGAAGATGGACCAGGGGAGCAGCCCCAACTTGATCCACCTGTTGAGCCACAGGTGAAGAGGTCATCTAGGGACAGACAACCGTCCAAGAGGTACTCGCCGCAGGAGTACATTATGCTAACTGATGGGGAAAGCTAGAAGATATTATTCTAAGGCCCTAGCCGACAAGCATAAAGGGGAGTGGTTGAAAGCTATGTAAGAGGAGATAAAATCCTTGCATAAGAACCACACCTTTGATATGGTGAAATTGCCTAAGGGCAAGAAAGCTTTGAGCAATAAGTGGGTGTTCAGAAAGAAGGTTGAGCAAAAGAATTCACAGACAAGGTTCAAGGCCAGACTTGTAGTGAAAGGGTTTGGTTAGAGGAAAGATATAGACTTCGAGGAGATATTCTCACCAGTGGTGAAGATGACATCCATACAGGTGTTGCTTGGGTTGGCGGCTAACATGGATTTGGAGATAGAGCAGTTAGATGTTAAAACTGCCTTCCTCCATGGTGACCTGGAAGAAGAGATTTACATGCACCAACCAGAGAGGTTCGAAATCAAGGGTAAGGAGCATATGGTGTGTAGGCTGAGGAAGAGCTTGTATGGGCAGAAACAAGCCCCACGGCAATGGTACAAGAAGTTTGACTCGTTCATGTTACCGCATGGGTATGACAGAACGGAGTCGGATCACTTTGAGTTCGCGCGTAAGTTCTCAGATGGTGATTTCTTAGTTCTGCTGTTATACATTGATGACATGCTCATCTTAGGAAAAGACATCAAGAAGATTGACACGCTGAAACAGGAGTTGGGCAAGTTCTTCCCGATGAAAGACTTGGGTCCGGCTAGACAGATCCTAGGAATAGAGATAACCCATGATAGAATCAGTAAGAAGCTTTGGCTGTCACAAGAGCGGTATATTGAGAAAGTCCTAGAGTGGTTCAATATGAATGCAGCGAAGCTGGTCAGTACTCCATTGGATGGACACTTCAGATTGAGTGATAGGCAGTGTCCCAAGATGAAGGCAGAGGTGGAAGAGATGCAGAAGATTCCCTACGCGTTAGCTGTAGGAAGTTTGATGTATGTTATGGTGTGTACACGCCCAGACATAGCATATGCGGTTGGTGTTGTAAGCCAGTATCTTGCCAATCCTGGCAAAGAACATTGGGCAGGGTGAAATGGATACTATGGTATCTAAGAGGCTCATCCACGTTGAGCCTATGCCATGGTGACGGTAAACCTGTGTTTAAGGGCTACACAGATGCATATATGGTAGGTGACATAGACTCAAGGAAGTCTACATCGGGGTTCATGTTCACGTTTGCTGGGAGAACGGTTTCTTGGCAGAGCAAGCTACAGAATGTCGTAGCATTGTCGACGACAGAGGCCGATCACATTGCAGTTACAGAGGCATGTAAAGAGATGCTTTGGATGAAGAGGTTCATACAGGAACTTAGCCTGAAGCAGGAGTAGCACGTGGTCTATTATGATAGTCAGAGTGTTATACACTTGAGCAAGAATTCAAGTTAGCATTCCAAGTCAAAGCACATAGAGATTCAGTATCACTAGATCAGGGATACTTTGGAACAGAAGGTGTTACAGCTTGAGAAGGTCCACACGGATGATAATGGGTCAGACATAATGACTAAGGCTTTGCTCAAGGGCAAGTTTGAGGTTTGTAGAAACCAGGTTGGCTTGAAGAAGGTAGATCCCCCCTGGGTCAAAAAGGGAGAGATTTGATGGGTTTTTTTACCCGTTTTCGACCGGTCGTGAGCCCTATACGACCGGTCGTGGGCCGATGTTCGACCAGTCGTGGGAGTCGAGTCGTGGCATGAATTAAAGTCCAGCAAGTTCGGACTAGTTTTCTTTGGGGTTCTCGACCGGTCGTAGGTGACCCATGACCGGTCATAGGTGGCTCTCGACCGGTCGTGGACTCGGTACGACAGTCGAGGTTACGTAGATTCGTTCCGCGATTTTGCGCGAATTTCGTATCGCAAATCCTTTCGCAATTGGGATGTGGAAAGGAGTTTCCTAAAACTATAAAAAGGGGTTCCTAGGGTTTTTCTAAGGTATGAGAAAGACTTGAAAAACATAAGAGGGCTTTCAAAGGTGTGAGAAAGATAAGGAAAGAGAGAGAGGAAGCTTATAGAAGGGAGGTTATGCTCGTGGAGGTTATCTACTATGCAATTTATATCTCAGCGCTTCTATGTCCTCGTAATCGGTGAGATCTTTCCATTTTTCCTTTTGTTTCTCTTATTGTTTATCCACTCCTGCATGAGTGACAAAGGTTGTAACGTTCTACTTCATAGTGGATTGTTGATCTGAACGAGGTCCCATGGTTTTTACCTCTTTGAGGGTTTTCCATGTAAAAATTTCTTGTGTGGTGTGTGATTGATGCTTTAATTTATTTCATTGCTTTATTATCCATACACTACGCCAAAATAGCAAAAAAAGAACGGTCCAAAACCATCTCAAATGACCAAAAAAGATGGTCATGGACCATCGCATAGGCCATCAAATTTTGATGTGTCGTATTACTTAAAGCACGGTTGAAAATCGTCATTCTTATTGACGAAAAAGGAGGTCATGGACCGTCTCTTATGAGCCTTCAAAGGACGGCCATGGACCGTCCTTAAAAAGGACTGTCATGGACCGTCTCTTATGAGCCTTCAAAGGATAGTCATAGACCGTCCTTAAAAAGGACTGCTATGGATCGTCTCTTATGAGTCTTTAAAGGACGGTCATGGACCGTCCTTAAAAAGGACTGCTATGGACCGTCTCTTATGAGCCTTCAAAGGACGGCTATGAACCGTCTCTTATGACCCTTCAAAGGGCAGTCATGGACCATCCTTTAAAAGGATGGTCATGGACCGTCCTTAAAAAGGACTGCTATCAACCGTCTCTTATGACCCTTAAAAGGACATTTGCAAATTTGAGACCGTCAATATACACCTGTTATAATATATTTCATTGTATTCTTCCTGTATATACACCTGTTATATAATATATTTCATCATATTCACATTCACATCCATCTAAACCCAAACTATGTAAATCCATCCAAACATAAACTACATCCATCCAAATAGAAACAATCTTATCCACATTACATTCATCCACGCATAAATACATATAAGTTTAACATCATAAATAAAAAAAAGGCAAAATATCAGCAACAATTTTCTTTTTGTATCTTTCATCTAATAAAAAAATATTCAACCAACAAAACATTATAATTCAGAATCATGAAGAATTGTAGAAACTTCTTCCAAAAAAGTGGGCACTTTTTTAAAATAAAACTAATCATTAAAATAAAACTAATACAAGCAAACAATGTAAAAAAGTGTTTCAATTCAAGTTAATAGAAACAACAACAAAAATTAAAGATTTGTAAAAAGGGGCATGTGTTAAAAGGGATACATTCTTGTTTGTTGCCATGTGATTGGGCTACATTATTACAGCAATCCGGTTCGGGTTCGGGATCGCGTTTAGGTTTAGGTTTTCAAGATTAGGTTTAGGTTTAGGTTTAGGTTAGGGAGTTGAGATTAGGATTAGGTGTAGGTCTAGGTTTAGGGATTTGAGAATACATTTAGGTTTAGGTTTAGTTTTAGGTTTTAGGTTTTAGGTTTAGGTTAAGGTTAGGTAATAGGTTATAAGTTTAGGTTATAGGTTTTGGTTTAGGTTAAGGTTTAGGTTTAGGTTATAGGTTATAGCCTTAGGGAATTAAGAATAGGTTAAGGTTAAGGTTTAGGTTTAGGAAATCGAGGTTCGGGTTCGGGATTGGGTTTAGGTTTGGGTTTTCAAGTTTAGGTTTAAGTTTAGGTTAGGGAGTTGAGATTAGGATTAGGTGTAGGTTTAGGTTTAAGGATTTGAGAATACATTTCAGTTTTAGGCTTAGGTTTAGGTTATAGGTTTAGGTTATAAGTGCAGGTTATAGGTTTAGGTTTAAGTTTAGGTTAGGTTATAGGTTAAGGTTTAGGGAATTGAGAATAGGTTTTAGGTTTAGGAAATCCGGTTCGGGTTCGGGATCGAGTTTAGGTTTGGGTTTTCAAGTTTAGGTTTAGGTTTAGGTTAGGGAGTTGAGATTAGGATTAGTGTGTAGGTCTAGGTTTAGGGATTTGAGAATACATTTAGGTTTTAGGTTTAGGTTTAGGGATTTGAGAATACATTTAGGTTTTAGGTTTAGGTTTAGGTTTTAGGTTATAGGTTTAGGTTTAGGTTTAGGTTTTAGTTTAGGTTAAGGTTAGGTAATAGGTTATAAGTTTAGGTTATAGGTTATAGGTTAAGGTTTAGGTTATAAGTTTTGGTTTAGGTTTAGGTTTAGGTTTATAGGTTTAGGTTATAGGTTATAGTATATAGGTTATAGCTTTAGGGAATTGAGAATATGTTAAGGTTAAGGTTTAGGTTTAGGAAATTGGGTTCGGGTTAGGGATCGGGTTTAGGTTTGGGTTTTCAAGTTTAGGTTTAAGTTTAGGTTAGGGAGTTGAGATTAGGATTAAGTGTAGGTTTAGGTTTAAGGATTTGAGAATACATTTCGGTTTTAGGTTTAGGTTTTAGGCTTAGGTTTAGGTTATAGGTTTAGGTTATAAGTGCGGAGTTATAGGTTTAGGTTTAGGTTAGGTTATAGGTTAAGGTTTAGGGAATTGAGAATACGTTAAGGTTTGGGTTCAGAAATTGGGTCTGTGTTCGGGATCGGGTTTAGGTTTGGGTTTTCAAGTTTAGGGTTAGGTTTAGGTTAGGGAGTTGAGATTAGGATTAGGTGTAGGTTTAGGTTTAGGGATTTGAGAATACATTTAGGTTTTAGGTTTTAGGTTATAAGTTAAGGTTTAGGTTTTAGGTTTAGGTTAAGGTTAGGTTATAGGTTATAAGTTTAGGTTATAGGTTATAAGTTAAGCTTTTAGGTCATAGGTTTAGGTTTACGTTTAGGTTTAGGTTTAGGTTATAAGCTATAGGTTTAGGGAATTGAGAATAGGTTAAGCTTTAGGTTTAGGAAATTGGGTTCGGGTTCGGGATTGGGTTTAGGTTTGGGTTTTCAAGTTTAGGTTTATGTTTAGGTTAGGGAGTTAAGATTAGGATTAGGTGTAGGTTTAGCTTTAGGGATTTGAGAGTACATTTATGTTTTAGGTTTAGGTTTAGGTTATAGGTTAAGGTTTTAGGTTTAGGTTATAAGCTATAGGTTTAGGGAATTAAGAATAGGTTAAGGTTTAGGTTTAGGAAATCGGGTTCGGGTTCGGGATCGGGTTTAGGTTTGGGTTTTCAAGTTAAGGTTTAGGTTTAGGTTAGGGAGTTGAGATTAGATTTACGTTTAAGTTTAGGGATTTGAGAATACATTTAGGTTTTAGGTTTAGGTTTAGGTTATAGGTTATAGGTTTAGGTTTAGGTTAAGGTTATGGTTTAGGTTTAGGTTTAGGTTATAAGTTATAGGTTTAGGGAATTGAGAATAGGTTAAGGTTTAGGTTTAGGAAATCGGGTTCGAGTTCGGGATCGGAGTTTAGGTTTGGGTTTTCAAGTTTAGGTTTAGGTTTAGGTTAGGGAGTTGAGATTAGGATTAGGTGTAGGTTTAGTTTTAGGGATTTGAGAATACATTTAGGTTTTAGGTTTAGGTTTAGGTTAGGGAGTTGAGATTAGGATTAGGTGTAGGTTTAGTTTTAGGGATTTGAGAATACATTTAGGTTTTAGGTTTAGGTTTAGGTTATAGGTTATAGGTTTAGGTTATAAGTGTAGGTTATAGGTTTAGGTTACAAGCTATAGGTTTAGGGAATTGAGAATAGGTTAAGGTTTATATTTAGGAAATCAGGTTCGGGTTTGGGATCGGGTTTGAAATGGCCAAGCTATATGTCCTAGAGGGGAGGGGGGGGGGGTGAATAGGACTATGCCAATTTAAAATTAAAATAGCGGAATGAACAATTAAGAGATAACCTTACAATTATAAATCAATTCACAATGCTAAAATAAACTCAACCTCAATTAACAAGTATTGAGAGATTGATATGAATTCAGTTCTAAGGACAACCTTACACCATAAAAACCAAAGGATTATGGCAGGACAACCTTATTTCTAGAATATCCTTTGTATCAAGAACTCAATAAAAATAAATAGCAAGGAATTGAAATAGATTGTTGAATTTTAAATCTAACTTATTACAACATTCCCCACACTTGCTTTGAAATGTAAATATTTACAACATTCACAACCACACATACATTCTATAGCTTTGAATGATAAAAGATAAAAGATTAAGAAAGCATTCAATCCACAAGACAAAGAATTATACTGGTTCGCCTGTGTGTTCACCAACTTTTAAACAACAGCCACACAGAATGCTACTCCACTCCTAATATCCTCATACAGGGGATATTAGCGTTCACTATCAAAATAGGTTTCACAATTGTGTCTTTTTAACTCAGGCTTACACAATCCAAAAACCCCTCTTTCTGAGTTTTCTGGCTCTCCTCAGATAACCACACAAATGAAATTTTTCTGGCGAATCCCAAACAAAAATCAAAAGAATGAAAATTTTACAGAATTGTAAAATACCTGGATTTCTCCTCTTGTAGCAGCCCGGAAGAACCAATCGGAGTAGAAGTTCAAATATGGAAGTTCAATGTCCAATACTCACTTTAAAATGGTTCTAAGTTCTAATTGATTTTAAGTTTAATCAACTTAGGGCTAGCTGTATTTGATTTTGATTCCGTGAAGGAGTTAAGAATTTCTCCTTTTCTAATCAGATTGGAATGCAAATCAAAATCAAATAACAATAAGCTAACAAAAGGAAATAGAATTATGCACAATATAGCTTAAAAACAAACACGAACTTATCTCAGAGTGGAGCCTTGAATTTACTTAATTTTTTAATGAAAAACTCTGAAATTCGTGTGCTAATTATAGCTGCAGAAATTTTTCTTCGACTGGTCCTAGGGTCACCACGACTGGTCGAAGAATAAATTGATATTTGAATTTTTGAGCGCGATTGGATCAAACCGCTGTACGACCGGTCGTAGGCATTCCATAACTGGTCGAAGGCAGTCCACGACCAGTCGAGACCCCTCTACGAATGGTCGTGTGATACTTGATTTAGTCGCTGGAGTTTTAGTCGTAGCTTTACGACTGGTCAAAGGTCAAGTCGAGACCATCCCATGACCAGTCGAGCAGACTCCAGGACTGGTCGTAGCCGAACCAGAAAATCTGATAAATTGTAATAATCTTAAGACTGGTCCTGGAACTTCTTAGACTGGTCGAACCAGTGCTAGGACTGGTCGAACAAGGTCTAGGACTAGTCTTAGAATAGACCAAATTCATATATTAATATTCAAATGAATTATGTAGCCAAAGTGACCTACCCTAAGGTCAATCTAAGGTTTATCATACCTGGGACATGAAGTATGGACATTGAAAACTTTATTTTGTTAGACTCTGATCATTATGAAGCTTGAGTTCTTCTTGATGCAGCTTGACTACTTCACAAGCTTTGAAATCAATGTCATTTTGAGTTGCACTTGAGTCCCAAACTATGCTTAAGTTTTGACCTTGAGTACCCGTGAACTTGAGCTTGAGTTCTTACATGTGAACTTGAGCTTGAGTCTTGAGCTTGAACTCTTCTTTAATATCTTCCATCTTGTAGCTTGAACTAGCTTGAGGAATTCATCTTCTTGACATGGTGTCTTGAACAAATTTATCAAGATATAAACACAAGACACATACATAGGTTTTGACATACAAAATTTGACAACCAAAGAGGAATCAAAACATAGCACTTACAATCTCCCCCTTTGTCAAATTTGTGACAAAACATACTTCAACAAGAAATGTACAACATGTATATTAACGAATCATGCACCAGTTGTCATGAACTAGCATACAACATACAACCTCATGCACAACATGCACAACCAGTTAACTTAACTTCCCTTGTGTAACTCCACCTTAACTCCCCCTTATTCGTACACTTCAACCATTCCATTCACACTATCAATCCAATAAAGCCATAAGAAAATTCTCAAATTTCTCCCCCTTTTTTGTCAAATTATGAAAAGGGAAGAAACATAAATAGGATTGAAAAGACAGGAAAGTAATGATCAAGTCAAAAAGTTAGAAAGATTGAAAGTTAAGAGTACGGAACATAGCATAAGGAGTTATAAAGTGAAGTCAGATAGAGTCTAACATAACCAAAGAAAGTAAAAAAATATTATAGTTATCACAGAACAAAGAGTTAAATCTCAATCCGATCCAGAAGAAGGAGCATATATGGTAGGATCAATTTGATGAAGGCCTTTTTGTAAGCACCTAAAATACTTGCGCATATTTTTAAATTGTTGATTGTGGCCAACATTCATATTCTCTACCTTCTCTTCTAAGGCACTTAGATAGCAGTGAAATCAGATGGCACAAAGTCTGGATCATTCCCAGAGTCAGAATTAATTTCATTAAGAATATCGTCCATATTGATATCATCTGGAGGAAGATCATCACCCTCTTCATCATTCCCAGCCTCAACAACAACTCCACCTTCACCAACATCAACTTGGCCTGGATCCAATTTCAGCTTCATTTTGTTTAAGTTGGAGTTGTTGAATAAGAGGTGTTGAATAGGAGCCTCTTCGACGGGCACAGTGACTAACATGTGAGTGGCTAATACATTCAACAGATACCCAAATGAAATATCACCATGACCAGGATGACTACGGATTTGAATGATAGAGGAACAAATCAAAGAGGGCAAATAGACATTAGCACCAGTAATGATTGAGTACAAAATACGAACCATAAACAGAGTCAACTCAATCTTGTTTCTATAGCGGGGATACAAATTAGAAGTGAAGATACGATGTAAAACTCTGTATCTGGGTAACAAGTACTTGGTTTTGAGGGCATTCCCATTTGCAGTCCATGGTGCATTCATGTTACACAACACTCTAGTATAAACACGTTTTTCAGATTCTGACACTTTCTCAGCAAGTGTGCTAAGATGAATACTATCATCATTTACTGGAATGTCCATAAGGCCTGAAATTAAATGTCGATCAACATGAAAAGGCTCTTCTCTAGTAGAAATAGTAAAAGTCAGTTGCTCAGTAGAGAAGTCAGTTATGCATGCAACCATAGCCTGTGCTATGGACTGGTATGCCGACCTGCCCCAACATAAAATGTTTTCCCAACCTACAGATTGAAGGAGAGGAAAAAGACAGAAAGGAGTGATGTGGTTTAAAGTAATAGCTTTCTCAATAATCACATTGCGCATACGCAAATCACGTACATGAGGTGGATCATCTTCAGGAGCCCTAAGATGACGTCTAGTGATAACATTCGATCTAGAAGAAGAAGCACCTCTAGGTTTTTTCTTTTTACCTTTAGGATCCATTTTCTAGAAGAAATACAAGAAATATCAAGAAAATAGAGATGTGTTTCTCTAGATTCAGCAAATGAGAAGAAAAACCCAAAAATTTGAAGAACGAGTTGAAATAGACAACTATAATCAAGAAATTTAAAAGAAAATACTTGGATTCTTCAAGAAATCAAGAAAAAACACTCTAACATGAGCGAATCGAACAGTAGAGTTCGACTAGTTGTAGCTCGGCTCGTTGAAGAAGAAGAATGAAATGAAGAAGAAGTGGTTTTTCCCCAAATAAAGGCAATCAGCGCGCTACACAACTGGTCATGGGACGTCCTCGACTGGTCATACCACAACTGGTCGAGCACGTCCTCGACTGGTCGTGTACCAGAAAAATAAATAAACATGCATTTTTTAAGAAATTTTGAAATATAGAACATTAAAGTATTTACATTATGATACAGAGATGCATGCTCAATCATTTTTAATTGCGCATACCAAGATCGAATTTCAACTTTTTAAATCTGCTTTTATCGAGTGGTTTAGTGAAAATGTCAGCAAGCTGAGTCTCTGTTGGAATATATTCTAAAGATATTTCTTTTTCTTCCACTAATTCACGGATATAATGAAATCTAATGTCAATGTGCTTAGTACGTGAATGCTGGATTGGGTTTTTTAAAATATTTATCGCACTAGAATTATCACAGTATAAAACCATCGAGTCTTATACGATTCCATAATCACTCAACATACGTTTCATCCAAACCAGCTGATTACATGCATTTCTAGCTGCAATGTATTCAGCCTCAGCAGTTAAGAGTGATATGGAACTTTGCTTCTTGCTAAACCAAGAAACCAAGCAGTTTCCAAAGTAAAAACAACCACCACTGGTTAATTTTCTGTCATCGATATTACCTACCCAATCAGCATCTGAATACCCAGCTAATTGAACACTAGTGTCATTAGGATACCAAAGACCCAAATTAACTAAACTTACGACATATCAAATAATTTGCTTAACAACAGTTAAGTGAGATTCTTTAGGATTAGACTGATATCTAGCACAGATTTCAACACTTAAAGCAATATCAGGTCTACTTGCAGTTAAGTAAAGCAAACTGCCTATCATGCTACGATACAATTTAGGATCTACATCTCTACTTATAGAGTCTTTTGAGAGTCTTAGAGTTGTACTCATAGGAGTATCAAAATTCTTACAATTCTCAAATCCGAACTTCTTAGTCAAGTTCAAGGCATATTTAGATTGTGAAATAAAAATTCCATCAGACTGCTGTTTTACTTGCAATCCTAAGAAATAATTTAATTCCCCAACTAAGCTCATTTCAAACTTAGATTTCATCAAATCTACAAACTCAACAGTCATGTTAGTACAAGTTTATCCATAAATAATATCATCAACATAGATCTGAACCATTAAGATATCATCGTTATGTTTCTTAACAAAAAGCGTCTTATCGACACTACCCATTTGAAAATTATGACTTAGTAAAAACTTAGTTAATTTTTCGTACCATACCCTGGGAGCTTGTTTCAAACCATAGAGAGTTTTTTTAAGGCGGTATACATGATTAGTAAACTTAGGGTCTTCAAACCCTGTAGGTTGTTCAACATATACCTCTTCATGTAAATCACCATTTAAAAAGGCACTCTTTACATCCATTTGATAAATTTTAAACTTTCTAAAGTATACAATAGATATAAAAAGTCTAATTGATTCAAGGCGAGCAACTGGAGTAAAGGTTTCATCGTAATCAATACCTTCTATTTGAGTGTACCCTTGAACAACCAGTCTTGCCTTGTTTCGAATTATATTTCCAAGTTCATCAGACTTATTTTTGAAAATCCACTTAGTTCCTATAATGTGTTTATCTTTAGGTCTAGGAACAAGATACCAAACATCATTTCGAACAAACTGATTAAGTTCTTCCTGCATCGCTACTATCCAGTTTTCATCAGAAAGTGCTTCTTTTATGTTTACCGGCTCAATCTGAGATGTAAAGCATACGTAGTTACATGTCTTCTAGTTGTCTATAAGTGCGCACACCAGTGAGAGGGTTTTCAAGAATTTGAGTAGTTGGATGATCTTTGATAGTCCTTAATTCAGGATTAATTTCACTTGATGAAGTATCTGGTTGTTCAATTATAAGAACTTCATCATTATCTGAACTAGGGGCAGATGTATTCAAGTGATCATCAATGACCACATTAATAGATTCTTGAATCATGCCGGTCCTGTTCTTTAGTACACGATATGCGCGACTGTTTAAAGAATATCCTAAAAAGATTACTTCATCGCTCTTTGTGTCAAACTTTCCCAGATTTTCACGGTCAAGCAAAATATAGCACTTGTTGCCAAAAACTCGAAAGTATTTGACAGTCAGCTTCTTATCAAACCACATTTCATAAGCCATTTTATTATTGGATTTACAAGTATAGATACAGTTAATAATGTAGCAGGCTGTATCCACTGCTTCAGCCCATAAATTTCTAAGGAGCTTCATGCTATTCAACATAACATTTCCCATTTCTTGGAGCACTCTATTTTTCCTTTCCACAATACCATTTTGTTGTGGAGTTTTGGGCACAGAGAATTCATGTGATATTCCCTGATCGCTACAGAATTTCTCAAAACCGCTATTTTCAAACTCGGATCCATGATTACTTCGGATCTTACTGACTTGAGAGCATTTTTCAGTTTGGATCCGTTTGATAATCTTTTTCACTTCATCAAGGGTTTCTGATTTGTCTCTTAAAAATGAAACCTATGTGAATCTTGTAAAATCATCTGCAATAACCAAGATGTATTTTTTACCACCTCGACTTTCTGTTCTAATTGGTCCTGTAAGATCCATGTGGAGAAGCTCGAGTGGTCTTAATGTGGTATTGGAGTTCACTTTTTTGTGAGAGCTCCTAGTTTATTTACCAAACTGACATTCACCACATATCTTGTCTACTTTTTGAATCTTAGGTAGACCTCTAATAAGTTCTCCTTTGCTCAATCTGTATAAATTCTGGTAGTGTACATGTCCAAGGCGTTTATGCCATAATTCTGTCTCATCGGTATGGACCATGTAGCATGTTTGATTAAATGAGCTAACATTTCTTACTATATAGCAGTTTTCAGAAGTTCTGCGACCAGTTAATATTACAGAACCCTTTTTATCTAAAATCTCACAACCTTGATTAGAAAATTTAACACTATGGTTGTTGTCTCATATTTGAGATATGCTTAACAGATTGTGTTTTAGTCCCTCAACATATAAAACATTCTTAAATAAGGGAAGATTATAAAGTTGAACCGTACCTTGGCCAATAATCTTGCAGTTGCTACCATCACCAAATGTGACTGACCCATCAGTCATATCTTTTAGATCGGTGAATAAAGCTTTGTCACCTGTCATGTGCCTAGAACATCCACTGTCTAGGTACCATTTTGAATGGCTTATTGCTTTGAAAGCAGTGTGGGTAGCCAAGCAGGCAACTTTAGGAACCCATTTCAGAACTGTTTTAGGTTTAGGAACATAATTGGTCTTCTTCAGTTTATAGTTGTGGGAATGACCTACTGAGTTAGATTTTAAGAGCTCCTTGAGTAAATCAACTATTTTTTCAGCCAGAGGGTTTCCGTTCTGATTTGTGAAATTGATATAGCTACGTTTAGGTTTTTGAAAAGTTTTTGTATTTCTAGAAAAACCTTGACAAGTACCTTTTTCTTTTGAGTTTGAGGCATCTCCTTTCACAAAGTTGGGAGGAGTACTCTTCTGTTTATGAGGTATGTTTTTATCATAACCCAACCCAGATCTATCGCCACATTTTTTAGATCATGATAAGAGTTTTTCTAACTTTGGATCTCCTTGGACATACCTCCATGTATCCTTCAAACTCAGAAGAGAAGATACTTCATTCTTGAGTTTCTCAATTTCAGATTTCAAATCTTCAATCAGGGAGGTTTTGAATTTCAAATCACATTTTGATTTTTCAAAACTAACTGAAATTTGGGATTTTTCTAAAACAAGTAAGTTGAAGCATTCTTTGAGTTTAAAAAAATTTTCTTTTTGAAGTTTAAGCTTCACAGCAATTTTACAACTTTCCTTGTATAGGGCATTATAAGCATCTTGAAGATCTTCTTCATTTTCATAATCACTATTCAGATTTTCTTCACTAGTTGAATCATCATGATCTAAAAAAGTGAACTTGGCTAGAGTCATAAGGGCCTTAACTTCATTGCCCGACTCGATTTCAGAATCTTCTGAATCAGAAGTAGCTTCAAACTCAGATGATTCATCCCAAGTAGCCAACATACCCTTCCTTTTGGGTTTGTCCTTTTTAGGACATTTGTTTGCTAAATGCCCATATTCATGGCAGTTGTAACACTGACTGTCTTTTAAAGATTTTCGAGTTTTGGGTCTAAATTTCTTTTTACCATTTGATTGTTGAAGATTAACCATTTTCTTACTTTTGAAAATCTTATAAAACTTATTTGCTAAAAGAGCCATATCATCTTTAGAATCAGAGTTTTCTTCAGAAATATTTTTAGAAGATTTCAAAACTATAGATTTACCTTTAGGATCTTTAAAATTTAATTCATAGGTTTGTAAAGAACCAACTAGTTCTTCTATCCTCATATTATCCGTATCACGAAGTTCTTGGATCGCGGTTACTTTAGAATTGAATCATTCGGGAAGTGAGAGTAGTATGTTTGCACACACTTTACTTTCTGGGATTTTATCACCAAGACCCCACATTGAGTTTACAATGTCATTTAATCTTGTGTAAAAGTCCATAAACATTTCATTTTCCTCCATATGAATTTCTTTAAATTTGGTTGTGAGGAGTTGGACTTTAGATTTTTTGACAACTGATGTACCCTCCTGTGTCATTTCTAATATATCCCAAGCTTGCTTTGCAATATCACAAGATATGATTCTCTTGAACTCATCCGGTGATAGTGCGCAAGTGATTGCATTTAGTGCTTTTGCATTGGCACTACTCTCACTTTTTTGAAGTGTGGACCAAGAAGTATAAGGTGTTATTCTCATTGATTTTGATCCATTGATGCCAGTTACTTTAATGGTAGGAGGGCTTCATTCAGTCACTGTGACTTGCCACACGCTCTCATCCATTGATTTGAGGAAGATCCTCATTCTGGCTTTCCAATAGGCATAGTTGGAACCATCAAAGGGTGGAGGCTTAGTGACTGATAGGCTAACAAAATTTGACATCTTATATATATATATATATATATATATATATATATATATATATAGCTTAGATCGTTAGCTCAGGAAATAAATCCAAAATAAAAAGTAATAAGAGCGAGCTATTAGGCTCGAAACCACTTAAAATGGCCAAGCTATATGTCCTAGGGGGGGGTGAATAGGACTATGCCAAATTAAAATTAAAATAGCGGAATAAAAAATAAAGAGATAGCCTTACAATTATAAATCAATTCACAATGCTGAAATAAACTCAACCTCAATTAACAAGTATTGAGAGATTGATATAAATTCAGTTCTAAGGACAACCTTACACCATAAAAACCAAAGGTTTATGGCAAGACAACCTTATTTCTAGAACATCCTTTGTATCAAGAACTCAATAAAAATAAATAGCAAGGTATTGAAATAAATTGCTGAATTTTAATTCTAACTTATTACAACATTCCCCACACTTGCTTTGAAATGTAAATATTTATAACATTCACAACCACACATACATTCCACAGTTTTGAATGATAAAAGATAAAAGATTAAGCAAGCATTCAATCCACAAGACAGAATTATACCGGTTCGCTTGTGTGTTCGCCAACTGCTAAACAACAGCCACATAGAATGCTACTCCACTCCTAATATCCTCACACAGGGGAGATTAACGTTCACTATCAAAATAGGTTTCATAGGTTCACCTAAAACCTTCACAATTGTGTCTTTTTAACTTGGGCTTACACAATTCAAAAACCCCTCTTTCTGAGTTTTCTGGCTCTCCTCAGATAACCACACAAGTGAAATTTTTCTAGCAAATCCCAAACAAAAACCAAAAGAATGGAAATTTTACAGAATTGTAAAATACCTGGATTTCTCCTCTTGTAGCAGCCCAGAAGAACCAATCGAAGTAGAAGTTCGAATATGGAAGTTCAATGTCCAATACTCACTTTAAAATGGTTCTAAGTTCTAATTGAATTTAAGTTTAATCAACTTAGGGCTAGCTGTATTTGATTTTGATTCTGTGAAGAAGGAATTAAGAATTTTCCCCTTTTCTAATCAGATTGGAATGCAAATCAAAATCAAATAACAATAAGCTAACAAAAGGCAATAGAATTATGCATAATATAGCTTAAAAATAAACATAGACTTATCTCAGAGTGGAGCCTTGAATTCACTTAATTTTTCAATGAAAAACTCTGAAATTCATGTGCTATTTATAGCTGTAGAAATTCATCTTCAACTGGTCTTAGGGTCACCATGACTGGTCGATGAATAAACTGATATTTGAATTTTTGAGCACGATTAGATCAAACCGTTGTACGGCCGGTCGTATTCATTCCATGACTGGTCGAAGGCAGTCCACGACCGGTCAAGACCCCTCTACGCTAGTCGTGCGACACTTGATTTAGTCCCTGGAGTTTTAGTCGTGGGTTTACGACTGGTCGAAGGTCGAGTCGAGACCATCCCACGACCAGTCGAGCAGACTCCAGGACTGGTGGTAGCCGAACCAAAAAATTTGATAAATTGTAACAATCTTAGGACTGGTCCTGGAACTTCTTAGACTGGTCGAACCAGTGTTAGGACTGGTCGAACAAGGTCTAGGAGTAGTCTTAGAATAGACCAAATTCATGTATTAATATTCAAATGAATTATGTAGCCAAAGTGACCTACCTAAGGTCAATCTAAGGTTTATCATACCTGGGACATGAAGTATGGACATTGAAAACTTCATTTGCTTAGACTCTGGTCATTATGAAGCTTGAGTTCTTCTTGATGTAGCTTGACTACTTCATAAGCTTTGAAATCAATGTCATTTTGAGTAGCACTTGAGTCCCAAACTATGCTTGAGTTTTGGCCTTGAGTACCCGTGAACTTGAGCTTGAGTTCTTACATGTGAACTTGAGCTTGAGTCTTGAGCTTGAACTCTTCTTTAATATCTTCTATCTTGTAGCTTGAACTAGCTTGAGGAATTCATCTTCTTGACATGGTGTCTCGAACAAATTTATCAAGATATAAACACAAGACACATACATAGGTTTTGACACACAAAATTTGACAACCAAAGAGGAATCAAAACATAGCACTTACAGGGTTTAGTTTGGGTTTTCAAGTCTATTTTAGGTTAGGGAGTTGAGATTAGGAATAGGTGTAGGTTTAGGTTTAGGGATTTGAGAATACATTTAGTTTATATGTTTAGGTTTAGGTTATAGGTTAAGGTTTAGGTTTAGCTTATAAGTTATAGGTTTAGGGAATTGAGAATAGGTTAAGGTTTAGGTTTAGGAAATCGAGTTCGGGTTCGGGATCGGGTTTAGGTTTGGGTTTTCAAGTTTAGGTTAGGTTTAGGTTAGGGAGTTGAGATTAGGATTAGGTGTAACATCTCAGATTTTTGCCAACCTGGAATTAGACGTCCTTAGGCAATGGGTCGATCCTAACACCTTCTTAACTGGTCAGAACTCAATCTCACAGTCTAAAATCATTTTTTAACCCATTTCCTTCACAAATCTCACCTTTTGCCACCTTGTTCTTTAAATATTTCTAAGTACTTACACATTAGACACTAATATTAAAGTTTAGCTAATGAAGAACAATACTTAAACTAAAAGTTTCTATAAATAGTACGTACATAAATAAGATGGGCTTTTAACCATTAACCTTATGGAATCTCACAAAACGAATAGGCTATTTGGAACATCAATATCTCCTGCCTAGGACCTTCTGTTGTAATTAGGGCATGCTTTAGTTAAGTATTAATAACTTGGATCACTTTATATATAAACTACCAAAGGCCCGAGTTTCACCTCAGACAGAAATCTTACATGACTAAATCCTTTAGAAAATAGGCGAGTATTAGCTAGTGCTAAACTAGAGTACCTGTGAAATTAGCACCAATCACTTTAAATATAATCTGCAAGACCCAAAACTTGTAAAATCATTGACGCTAGGTTACTCTAAAATCTCGGATCAATCTCATTACCCGACTGCTCTCAGGAGTATCACGAAACCCCGTATCAGATCTGGACCGCACATCGAAAGTCTGAATAATACGAAGTTATAGAATTAGGACCGCCTTGCTGGGCTTGACAACCATGTCGGAAATCAAATCCCGATAGTGTTCTGGGGCTATTCGATTAAGCCCGGAGTGAAGAGTGTGAGAAATGTAAAATTAATTAAAAATAAAATACAAATTTAAGTAATCTGAGGCATGTCGCTTGCGGATCAGTTATAAGCAACCAGACCGTCGGAATCAGACCAGATTACACCCTCAGATCAGGTATATTTGCCCAAACATATCCATGTACTTGAAATCCCCGATCGAGATTCGCTGACCGTTGAACTGAAACTAGTCCACCACGTGCGATCTGGAAACCTAACTAGAATGAAACCTCACTGAACCTAGATTCAGTGTTAGTGAGCTTAAGTCCGACCGTACACTAAAAAGGGGCTGCCAGAAGTGCTCCGTTGAGATGGAACAGCCTCACTTTGGTTATAACCTAAGTATACCTTGACCTTAAGTCTAATTTGGTGATGTTTTAGGCTATATACGGACCTTAAACCCTCTCTCATTCCTCCCATACGAATTTGAGAAAACCTAGCTGAGAGAAGAGAGAAAAGAGAGAGAAAGTGTGAGAGAAGTGGGAGATTCTTCCTGCCATTCTACCCTGTCGATTTACAGGCTTAACCATCGCTTTCTAATCGCTTTCCCGGTGATTTCGGCTTCATTTCTAGGTAAGAAAACCCTAACCCTAACCTATTTTAGGGTTTGAATTGATTCAAGTAGCAAAATAGCTAACGTATCTCGTGCTATAGGTTGATATATTGCCGTAGACGAAGACTTAAAGATTCTAGCGACTTCGTTACGCTTCTACGGCGTAAGGTGCAGACTTTATATGTATAGGTTATGGTTTTCAACACTTTCAATGTCAGATAATGATAGATTCATGATCTGGATGCTATTACACATGTACAAAGTGCTGTCCATTTCGTTTTTCAGATATACATTAACTATGTTGCATATACTGTATTCCTCGTATTTGTAGAAAATACTGTATACGTATAAAATACAGATTCAGGCTTGTCATGATTAATTGTTGTGTATGTATGCTAGATGCATGTGTATTAACTTCTGGGTGAACGGATTAGCCCCAATACATGTTTTATCAACATACGTTGCGTATGTGATATTATGTAGCCTAAGTGTTTGTGAAAATGACTAAATGAGTATAGAATTCGCATTCGTGCTTGCCATGACTAATTGTCATGGATAGATGATTGTTGTATAGGCGACAACCCCTTAGCGAAAGGATTTGCCCTAAATCACGCCACGGCCACTATACGCTATATATGTTAAAATGTGTAGCCCAAGTGTTTGTGGAAATGACTGAATGAATATAGAACTTGGATTCCTGCTTGCCATGACTATCCATCGTGGGTACACGCGTGTTATAAATGGGGCAACTCCCTTGTGAAAGGAATTGGCCTAATACCTATGTGATCAACATGCATCATGTATGTTAGAGGGGTGTAGTTTAAGTGTTTGATAAAATGCCTGTGTGAGAAATTGTGTGACAAATTAAATTTAATAGTGGTGTTGAGATAGGCTTCTCAACAACCTGAATGAT
Organism: Magnolia changhungtana; assembly: GCA_030180095.1. Classification (NCBI taxonomy): domain Eukaryota; kingdom Viridiplantae; phylum Streptophyta; class Magnoliopsida; order Magnoliales; family Magnoliaceae; genus Magnolia; species Magnolia changhungtana. The sequence continues at coordinate 6,431,840 of JASAUF010000375.1, forward strand.
GTTTATGATTTCCTTTATGTATGTTTATAGTATGATGTCTGTTTTATTTATGAAATGCATATGTGTGGATTTCTATTTAGATTGTATGATTCCGTGAAGGGTGATGGGGGTGTGGTGTAATGATTCCGTACAACAGCCCTGACAGCCCTAAGCGAACAATATCAGACTTTGCTTGTATGATTTGGAATCTTGATTCATTACTACTTTAACTGTCTTCTAGGATATTTTGTTGTAATTGAATGTGATTGGGGTTATTGTATAGTCCAGGCGGTCAGTAACGGGATAGAATTTGTGGCTGAGATTCATTTACCACGTAAGACGTGTTTGACGAACCCGAGTCGTACTTTGGTTGGCGACAGTGGTTAGGCCATGCGAAGGGCATATGCACTTCATGTCGTTCAACTTTTCGTGCGCTCGTGCTAGTCGAGCTCGTCAAGTAACCCGATCTGTCTAATGTATGTTCACTATGTTTGGACGATGCTGCTTCAACCTGAGGTACCAAACTTACCAGTGGAAACCCCGTTAACCTTAGTACCTCGATCCACTAAGACTCTTGAGCCATACATGATGATTTGAGACACTGTGGCCGAGTTGTCGACCTACGCTGGGGCCACGAGCCTCCCCGTATTGACCAGTGAGCAACCCAGACTCGTGAGCCGAATATGGTGGTATGAGATACTATATTCGAGCTGTCGGCTTACACTGTTTTGATGGGTGACGGGGGAGTGGTGTAACGATTTCGTGCAACAGCCTTGGTAGCCCTGACCGTACCCGATGTAGTGACCTCGAGCATACTCTAAATCTGTGGTGAGGCAACGACCCTTCCGTAGAAATAAGAGTACAAACTAGGCATGCATTGATAAGGTGATGGAGGAGTGGTGTAACGATTCCATGTAAGAGCCCTAGCAGCCCTTGCAGCAACCTAGAAACATACCATCGTATGAGATTATCTAGGACTGACGACCCTATAATGGATCATGTTTAAGAATGATATAAGGGAGGTACCTTAGTTTCCCAATACTGCTGTATAAAAAAGGACTAATAATAACTCAATAATCATGCTCATCATCGCACAGCATGTGCCTGGAAGATGTGGAGCACTGAGGGATGAACGCATGCCGCGGATGTAAGATGGTGTCGCATGAGGGAGTATGTAGGTGAGGGAATGTATCACGACTGCATTTCATACTTGCATTAATAAGATTATTTAGGAATGTTTGATTGTAATGCTTTATAATTACTGCTTGACTGAATTGATAACATGTTAACCTATGTTTTATTGTTCCACTGAGTTGATCACTCACTCTCACGTTATGGGACGGTGCTTGCAACACCAACCAGACTGTCTTAGCTGCAGGTGATGGCGATGCTTATGAAGCAAAGCCAGACTACTACTATGATGTTGAGGAGGAGTTCTCCTGTATGTAACTCTCTGACGGGTCTATGTAGACCTGGAATTGCATTTACGGGGCTATGGTATTTGGGATAGAAGGCATTACACTTTCTCATTTTATATATTTTGAAATCAAACTTGTAATTGTTAACCTAGTGATATTCATACTCTGAGGGCTTACTATCACTTTTATATCATTTATACACTTATTACAGTCTTCCACTTGCACAATTTAGATGCCTTGGGAGTATGATATGCTGTTTTGGTATAATCTCATTCATGTTTCAATTCTCTCATCATAATCATCATTATCTGCGTTGCATAAGTGATGCGTTGGAACTCGGGAGCTGAGCTTTGCTCAACCCCTGATTTTCAGGGTGTTACAAGATGGTATCAAAGCATAATTTGGATTAAACTAGACCTGGGTTATGGTCTCACGACGCACACTAACACACTTTGACTAGGAGGGAGCGACGGAAGGTAGAAACATACTTAGGTTCTCCAATTTCACCAAATAGCACAATTGGTTGAGATCGACCGTAGAGATTGGACCCGTAGCCTCAATGATTGCATGAAATGATCCCAAATCACTTCTAGACCGTCAAATGACGGGTCTAGATCACAATCCATCCAATCCCAGCCGTTAAAAATTGGTAAAAATACCATTATGTATCAGAACATACTCGGAATGACCCGATACGACTCGAAACGGAGTCGAGGGCCATAGGATGAAATCCGGGGGGACCCACGGTGGACCTGGGGTGTCAATGATACCTTGGGAGGGGGGTGACCACCGCCCTACCATAGCGACATCGCCCTGGGTCCAGAGGACTGCGGCGGCGCCATGCTCACTGCGGTCCACCGCGATCCCCTTGGGCCAGGCTGGTCGGGCCGGTGCGGGTCGGTGTCGGCCCGACCCCTGGACACTTGTGGGGCCAGTGAAAATGCATGGGGGCCCCTATTTCATGTCCTTTTTGCCCCCTCTCATTTTTTACCCCTTCAAGCCCTCTTTTCCCTTTCAACTTGCTATTTTTCTTCTCAAACTTTCCCTCTAATCACCCACTCCATCATTTCCTACCCAACCCATCCTCCTCCAATGTTTACATCACTCCCTACCTCCCTACCCTCTCCATTCTCTCTCATTTGGGCTCCTACATTTTCCATTTGAGGCTCAAAATCGTGTAAGCTCTCAACCCATCCCATCTTTCCATTTTCACTCTTTATTCCCTTTCATTTAAGCCTATGTAGGCTCAAGATTCCGAACCCAACAACCCCTCTCCTATCTTCTTCATCTCCTTTCATTTGAGCACCAAATCCATAGTTTTGTGTCCCATAACCTTCACAACCTCCAAGTGTTGGGACATTTAGGGCCCATTCAGCCAACTGCATTCGGTGTGATTATGGTGAATGGAATTGTAAAAGTAACAATAAATGTATGTGTAAGGTATGGTCGGTATGGTCCCTAGATTGGGTGTATCCCATGTTTTCCAATACCATGTTTGAAATGTATGCAATTAAATGTAAACTCCGAGATTTCTTTTCAAATTACATTCAGAAATTCATCATCTTGGGATTTGAAAATCTTATCCCACACTTTCCAACACAAGGCTCATTTCCCAAAGCCTATACCATTAATTTTTAATCCCCACCCACCCTCCAACCAAACATGTCACTTCCTATCCCAAGGTGGGATTAGTAATGCAATCCATTTAAGTTGTATAGGCCCATAGAGTTTTGGACCTAGAGTGGTACTCTTAGATTTCAAAGGATTTGATAGTAGGGAATTCAATAAATTGATAATATGAACCCTAGGACCTCCTTAAATAGTATGGGCATATGCGTAGTGCTCGAGTGTAGTTAAATTCAAGTGTAGGCAACTCAATTCCAATCTGACAACGTTTGACCCTAAGTGATAAACAAGTTCTTGTATTAGAAAGGGTATGAATACAGTCGAGTTAGGTAGGTATGCTTGTCCACCCACACATAGGTGCAACGAAAGCGTGGTCGGCCCTTGTCCCATTGGCCCAGGATCGAATCGACCTAAGTTTTTAGAGTGATCAGACTACGGAGTTACTGGAATATATAAACTGCGAAGCATTCGTGGCTTGATCCACTTCTCATTCCTGGGCGACTACCAATGGACTCACTGCTTTGACCGAGCAGAAGACCAGGATTTACCAGGACTAGGAAGGGATACGATGAGCCTTCTACCCTGGTCAGGTAGATGATCGATGTATCGAGATCAAGCCTACTATAATCGTCTCTCCGTGTTGGTCAGACATTGGAAACAGCTAATCGTCGTCAAGACTCCAAATAAGAAATAAATTATAGCAAACTAATAGGGTATAAGCAAGGGATAAATAAATAAATTTTTAAGGGGGTAGCCTAAAATCTACTAGACTAACATGCACAATATACACGCTACCACGCATATAAACTTGAAATCAATAAGTCCTAGGCAAATGAAATAATAGAATCCTTACTTATTACCTTTAGGCAATTTCGAGGACGAAATTATTTTTAAGGGGGGTAGATTGTAACATCCCGGATTTTTGCCAACCTGTAATTAGACGTCCTTAGGCAATGGGTCAATCCTAATACCTTCGTAACTTGTCAGAACTCAATCCCACAGTCTAAAATCGCTTTTTAACCCATTTCCTTCACAAATCTCACCTTTCACCACCTTGTTCTTTAAATCTTTCTAAGTACTTACACATTAGACACTAATCTTAAAGTTTAGCTGATGAAGAACAATACTTAAACTAAAAGTTTCTGTAAATAGTACGTACATAAATAAGATGGGCTTTTGACCATTAACCTTATGGAATCTCACAAAACGAATAGGCTATTTGGAACATCACCCTCTCCTGCCCTAGGACCTTCTTCTGTTGTAATTAGGGCATGCTTTAGTTAAGTATAAATAACTTGGATCACTTTATATACAAACTACCAAAGGCCCGAGTATCACCTCAGACAGAAATCTTACAGGACTAAATCCTTTAGAAAATAGGCGAGTATTAGTAAGTGTTAAACTAGAGTACCTGTGAAATTAGCACCAATCACTTTAAATACGATCTGCAAGACCCAAAACTTGTAAAATCATTGAGGCTAGGTTACTCTAAAATCTCGGATCAATCTCATTGCCCAGCTACTCTCAAGAGCATCACGAAACCCCGTATCAGATCTGGACCGCACATCAAAAGTCCGAATAATACGAAGTTATAGAATTAGGACCGCGTTGTTGGGCTTGACAACCATGTCGGAAATCAAATCCAGATAGTGTTCCGGGGCTATTCGCTTGAGCCCGGAGTGAAGAGTGTGAGAAATGTGAAATTAATTAAAAATAAAATACAAATTTAAGTAATCTGAGGCGTGTCGCTTGCGGATCAGTTATAAGCAACTAGACCGTCGGAATCAGACCAGATTGCACCCTCGGATCATGGATATTTGCCCAAACATATCCATGTACTTGAAATCTCCGATCGAGATTCGCTGACCGTTGAACTGAAACTGGTCCTCCACATGCAATCTAGAAACCCGACTAGAGCGAAACTTCAGCTGAACCTAGATCCAGTGTTAGTGAGCTTAAGTTCAACCGTACACTAAAAAGGGGCTCCCAAAAGTGCTCCGTTGAGACGGAACAACCTCACTTTGGTTATAACCTAAGTATACCTTGACCTTAGGTCTAATTTGGTGATGTTTTAGGCTATATAAGGACCTTAAACCCTCTCTTATTCCTCCCATATGAATGTGAGAAAACCTAGGTGAGAGAAGAGAGAAAAGAGAGAAAGTGTGAGAGAAGTGGGAGATTCTTCCTACCGTTCTACCCTGTCGACTTACAGGCTTAACCATCACTTTCTAATCGCTTTTTCGGCGATTCTGGCTCATTTCTAGGTAAGAAAACCCTAACCCTAACCTATTTTAGGGTTTGAATTGATTCAAGTAGCAAAATAGCTAACGTATCTCGTGCTATAGGTTGATATACTGCCATAGACGAAGACTTAAAGATTCTATCGACTCCGTTACGCTTCTACAGCGTAAGGTGCGGACTTTAGACGTATAGGTTATGGTTTTCAACGCTTTCAATGTCAGATAATGATATATTCATGATCTGGATGCTATTGCACATGTTTAAAGTGCTGTCTGTTTCGTTTTTCAGATATACGTTAACTATAGGCGACAACCCCTAAGCAAAAGAATTTGCCCTAAATCACGCCACGGCCACTATACGCTATATATGTTAAAATGTGTAGCTCAAGTGTTTGTGGAAATGACTAAATGAATATGGAACTTGGATTCCTGCTTGCCATGACTATCCGTCATGGGTACACGCGTGTTATAAATGGGGCAAATCCCTCGTGAAAGGAATTGGCTTAATACCCATGTGATCAACATACGTCATGTATGTTGGAGGGGTGTAGTTTAAGTGTCTGATAAAATGCCTGTGTGAGAAATTGTTTGACAAATTAAATTTAATAGTGGTGTTGAGATAGGCTTCTTAACAACCTGAATGATGTTTATGATTTTCTTCATGTATGTTTACAGTATGATGCCTTTTTTATTTATGAAATGCATATGTGTGGATTTCTGTTTAGATTGTATGATTCCGTGAAGGGTGATGGGGGAGTGGTGTAACGATTCTGTGCAACAGCCCTGGCAGCGCTAAGCGGACAATATCAGACTTGCTTGTATGATTTAAAATCTTGATTTATTACTGCTTTAACTGTCTTCTAGGATATTTTGTTGTAATTGAATGTGATTGGGGTTATTGTATAATCTAGGCAGTCGGTAACGGGATAGAATTCGTGGCTGAGATTCATTCGCCATGTAGGACGTGTTTGACAAACCCGAGTCGTACTTCGGTTGGCGGCAGTGGTTAGGCCACGCGAAGGGCTTATGCACTTCATGTCGTTCAACTTGTTGTGCACTCGTGCTAGTCGAGCTCGTCAAGTAACCCGATCTGTCTAATGTATGTTCACCATGTTTGGACGCTACTGCTTGAACCTAAGATACAAAACTTACTAGTGAAAACCCCGTTAACGTTGGTACCTCGATCCGCTAAGCCTCATGAGCCAGACATGGTGGTATGGGACACTGTAGTGGAGCTGTCGGCCTACGCTGGGGCCACGAGCCTCCCCGTAGTGACCAGTGAGCAACCTAAACTCGTGAACCGAATATGGTGGTATGAGACACTGTATTCGAGCTGTAGGCCTACACTATTTTGATGGGTGATGGGGGAGTGGTGTAACGATTTCGTGCAACAGCCCTGGTAGCCCTGACCGTACCCGGTGTAGTAACCTCGAGCATACTCTAAATCTGCGATGAGGCGACGACCCTTTCATAGAAATAAGAGTACAAACTAGGCCTGGATTTATAAGGTGATGGGGAGTGGTGTAACGATTCCGTGTAACAGCCCTTGCAACGACCTGGAATCACACCATCGTATGAGATTATCTAAGACTGACGACCCTAGAATAGATCATGTTTGGGAATGATATAAGGGAAGTACTTTAGTTTTCCAATAGTGCTGTATGAAAAAGGACTAATAACAACTCGATAATCATGCTCATCATCGCACTGCATGTGCATGGAAGATATGGAGCACTGAGGGATGAACGCATGCCACGGACGTAAGATGGTGTCACATGAGGGAGTATGTAGGTGATGACATGCATCACGACTGCTTTTCATACTTGCATTAACAAGATTAGTTAGGAATGTTTGATTGTAATGCTTTATCATTACTGCTTGATTGAATTGATAACATGTTAACCTATGCTTTATTGTTCCACTGAGTTAATCACTCACTCCCATGTTACGGGACGGTGCTTGCAACACCAACCAAATTATCTTAGCTGCAGGTGATGGCGATGCTTATGAAGCAGAGCCGGACTACTACTATGATGTTGAAGAGGAGTTCTCCTACATGTAACTCTTTGACGGGTCTATGTAGACCTGGAATTGCATTGATGGGGCTATGGTATTTGGGATAGAAAATATTACACTTTCTCATTTTGTATATTTTGAAATTAAACTTGTAATTGTTAACCTAGTGATATTCATACTCTGAGGACTTACTATCACTTTTATATCGTTTATATACTTATTACAGTCTTCCGCTTGCACAATTTAGATGCCTTGGGAATATGATATGCTATTTTGGTATAATCCCATTCATGTTTCAATGCTCTCATCATAATCATCATTATCTGCATTACATAAGCGATGCATTGGAACTCGGGAGCTGAGCTTTGCTCGACCCCCGATTTTCAGGGCGTTACATTAGGAGTAGGTTTAGGTTTAGGGATTTGAGAATACATTTAGGTTTTAGGTTTAGGTTTAAGTTATAGGTTTAGGTTTAGGTTTAAGTTATAAGCTGTAGGTTTAGGGAATTGAGAATAGGTTAAGGTTTAGGTTTAGGAAATCGGTTTCGGGTTGGGATTGGGTTTAGGTTTTCAAGTTTAGGTTTAGGTTTAGTTTTAGGTTAGGGAGTTGAGATTAGGATTAGGTGTAGGTTTAGGTTTAGGGATTTGAGATTAGGATTAGGTGTAGGTTTAGGTTTAGGGATTTGAGAATACATTTAGGTTTAGGTTTAAGTTTAGGTTACGGAGTTAAGGTTTAGGTTTAGGTTTAGGTTTAGGTTATAAGCTATAGGTTTAGAGAATTGAGAATAGGTTAAGGTTTAGGTTTAGGAAATCGGGTTCGGGTTCGGGATCGGGTTTAGGTTTGGGTTTTCAAGTTCAGGTTTAGGTTTAGGTTAGGGAGTTGAGATTAGGATTAGGTGTAAGTTTAGGTTTAGGGATTTGAGAATACATTTAGGTTTTAGGTTTAGGTTTAGGTTATAGGTTAAGGTTTAAGTTTAGGTTATAAGCTATAGGTTTAGGGAATTGAGAATAGGTTAAGGTTTAGGTTTAGGAAATCGGGTTCGGGTTCGGGTTTAGGTTTGGGTTTTCAAGTTTAGGTTTAGGTTTAGGTCGGGGAGTTAAGATTAGGATTAGGTGTAGGTTTAGGTTTAAGGATTTTAGAATACATTTAGGTTTTCGGTTTAGGTTTAGGTTTTAGGTTATAGGTTAAGGTTTAGGTTTTAGGTTTAGGTTAAGGTTAGGTTATAGGTTATAAGTTTAGGTTATAGGTCATAGGTTTTGGTTTAGGTTAAGGTTATAGGTTTGGGTTTAGGTTTAGGTTTAGGTTATAAGCTATAGGTTTAGGGAATTGAGAATAGGTTAAGGTTTAGGTTTAGGAAATCGGGTTCGGGATCGGGATTGGGTTTAGGTTTGGGTTTTCAAGTTTAGGTGTAGGTTTAGGTTAGGAGTTGAGATTAGGATTAGGTGTAGGTTTAGGTTTAGGGATTTGAGAATACATTTAGGTTTTAGGTATAGGTTTAGGTTTTAGGTTATAGGTTAAGGTTTAGGTTTTGGGATTTGAGAATAGGTTTAGTTTAAGGTTATAAGTTTAGGTTAAGGTTGTAAGTATAGGTTATAGGTTTAGGTTAAGGTTTAGGTTTAGGTTATAAGTATAGGTTTTGGAATTTGAGAATAGGTTTAGGTTAAGGTTATAAGTTTAGGCTAAGGTTATAAGTATATGTTTAGGTTATAGGTTAAGGTTTAGGTTTAGGTTATAAGTATAGCTTTTGAGATTTGAGAATAGGTTTAGGTTAAGGTTATAATTTAGGTTAAGGTTGTAAGTATAGGTTATAGGTTTAGGTTAAGGTTTAGGTTTAGGTTATAAGTATAGGTTTTGGGATTTGAGAATAGGTTTAGGTTAAAGTTATAAGTTTTGGTTAAGGTTGTAAGTATAGGTTTTGGTTATAGGTTAAGGTTTAGGTTTAGGTTATAAGTATAGGTTTTGAGATTTGAGAATAGGTTTAGGTAAAGGTTATAGGTTTATGTTAAGGTTGTAAGTATAGGTTATAGGTTTAGGTTATAAGTGTAGGTTTTATGATTTAAGAATAGGTTTAGGTTAAGGTTATAAGTTTAGGCTAAGGTTATAAGTATAGGTTTAGGTTAAAGGTTAAGGTTTAGGTTTAGGTTATAAGTATAGCTTTTAGGATTTGAGAATAGGTTTAGGTTATAGGTTATAAGTTTAGGTAATTGAGAATATGTTTAGGTTATAGGTTTAGGGTGTGGTTTAGGTCAAGGGTGTGGTCCCTGCAAATACAGATATAAACATGGCCTGTCTAAATAGCTCGGCCTCTCCAACGCTGTCAATAAGAAATGGACAGCTTCATCATGGTCATAACAACGGTTCCTACCTGGGACCCATGCTCATCTGGATAGCTCCGACGCACATCCGGGTCTGTTCCATTAATATCGAGCAAATATATAAACATGGCCTGTCCAAATGGTCAGGCCCCTCCAATGCTGTCCATAGAAAATGGACAGCTTCATCATGGCCATAACAGCGGTGCCCACCTTTCAAGGACCCCCGCTCATCCGGATAGCTCCAACGCACATCCGGGTCTGCTCCATTAATTTTGAGCAAATATATAAACACGGCCTGTCCAAATGGTCAGGCCCCTCCAATGCTGTCCATAGGAAATAGACAGCTTCCTCATGGTCATAACAGCGGTTCTCACCTTCCAGGGACCACTGCTCATCCGAATAACTTCGACGCACATCCGGGTCTGCTCCATTAATTTCAAGCAAATACATAAACACAGCCTGTCCAAATGGTCAGGCCCCTCCAATGATGTACATAGGAAATGGACAGCTTTATCATGGTCATAACAGCGGTTCCCACCTTCCAGGCACCCTCGCTCAACATCCGGATAGCTTCGACGCACATCCAGGTCTGCTCCATCAATTTCGAGCTAATACATTTAAAAATAACATAAATATATCTAAAAGCATCTGGATACCTGGGGAAGGCCTCCCATATTTGTATTGTTGGTTACTCATCCCTTTGTCTACAAGCCACAATTGACCAACAATTTATATCGCTACCTGTACTCAGAAACCAACACAAATATAACTGGGAAACAATATAAGGAAATAAAAAAATGAATTTACCTGTACACATCATTAAATGTTTCCCTATAAGGAGGTGATTTTATATCTTTGATAGCCACAACCTGTATGACAGAGAAAAATGCAACTGATACAGTCTGTTACAATTCAAAGGAGAAAAAAGATTTGCAGTTGCACCGATATTCTAGTACATTACTGTCACGCCCCAGACTTGGTAACCGAACTCACAAGGAACCTGATGGCTGGTTCTGGCCACAACAGCTTCCATAGTACCCCATTCTCGGCTCCTAAGGCAGATTCCGATCTTGGGATCCTACAAGGAGGATTTTTATAACAGTATAATCATTACCAATACGAGCATACCCAAGATCACAACCAGTACATCTGGAAGTAACAAAGGATACATATCACAAAATTCATTAAGAATTTGAACTTTTACAAGCTTACATCAGGTCCAAAAGGACATACATAAGATAATGGGAAAAGAGAGAAAAGAGTCAGCAACACTGGAGCCCTCAAGCTCAACTGTACTCCACGCTTTGCTGCTACGACGCCTGCCTAGGATCTCCTGCACACATCAATCGTGCATAAGCTTATAAAAAACTTAGAGGGTGGTGAAAGTGGGTGATAATAGTGCTCAGAAGAAGATAGAAAATGCAGAAGGGAGTCATGATCAATACCAATACCACTAACCTTACCAAGGCTATCATGAATGTAAGAAACTATACCAAGGCAGTACAATAATGCAGGAAGCCATACCAAGGCTATATAATGCAATGAGTACTGTAATGCAATGAGTACTATATTGCCATGAGTACTGTAATGCGATGAGTACTGTAATGCAATGAGTACTGTAATGCAATATGAGGCTTACACAACCGATGTAAATGCAATGCAAAGTAATGTCAGTGATCATATCCAATCCACATATCAAGTACATTTTCATCATAAGAAAATCACCGGGGTCCATTACACTACTAGATGACTGCCGCTCTACAGACCCCGCACAGTCAAACGAGCGTAAGAGACCTCACTACCCTGCCTGCGGACAGCCAATCACCAGCAAGGCCTGAAGTAGTGGACCCATTCACGAGCTGGTCAGACTCAACCTAGCAATGCCCCTTTATGTTAAGTGAGTAAGGCCACACCCCTATCCAACCGACTACACGATAGTGGGAGTCACGGCCTAACAGTATAAGGCCCTCATGCGCTCATATATACCACCCGGTCACGCCATTGGAGCAGATCCTTGGTACCATGAAAGTTTTGAGAATTTCACCCATGGGCATCCTATGCACCCGGTATGCTCAAGTAACATTTCTAGTGTCCAAACATGGCCATCCACGATGTATCTGTGGAGGCTACAACCCTGATGAAGTAAGGGCGATAATGCTCATATGTTATGCAATGTCAGATGCATGAATCACACAATCAACAATGCATTAATTCCAAGCATCCAACGTGCTCAAGAGAGAATACTACGTCCCTCGGGAATGCAACATGCAATGCCCAATGGCACAATCATAACCACACACACAGTGTCATCCAAGCATACAATGATGCACATGGGCAATGAAGATGGGCATAGATGCATTATGCAGCGATATTCAAAGTAGTACACTCCTCCTATCCAAGAAGGGACAAAGACTAGGTATTTAGACAATATCTATAAGAAATCCCACCTCTAGTGGGGGCCCATTTACCTGGGGTAGCCCAAGAGACTAAACATACAACTACGTGTCTAAGTAACACAGAAGTGAGTCTAGCAAGAGTTTAAGATGAGTATCTAATCACATTTAGATACAATCGGGCCCAGAAGGGTCCATAATGGGGACATTTAACCACCATTCCCCAAGAAGCATCTCAACCACGAACCATATGGATACAAGGCCCAAGGCCCCACATTCAAGATAAGAACACAGGTAACCACATACATATATTCCTCATAATAGGCCATAAAAAGATACAATACCACTTTTAACAACATGGGCCCCAAGAGAGAAATTAAGGCCCAAGGCTCAATTCCCAATGGCCATAGAATCCATGCATTAAGTTGGACTTGGTGGGCAGCCTGCGTACACAATATACGGCCCAAAAATAAGTTTAAGTTTGGATGATGAAATGGGCCCAACTACATCAGCCCAATAACTAACAATTTAAGTGGGCAACCAAGGGCCCAATACTATCCCTATCTTAGCCCACAAGTCCATCAAAATGGTGGAAGTTGGCTTAATATATGGTTGGGCCAAGCTGGGACGTCCTAACCCACTCTGGGTTCATGGGATGCCCCAAAAATTTGATCTAAGATGGGGGTCCTCATGTGATCACTAAAAGTGATCGAAAAAATGCATTTATTAAGCCCAAAGATTATAAGAAAACATAAGCATGCAATAAACACACAAGTTCTCAATATGGTGGGTCCTATGTCCAATAAAGTTTCAACTATAACAATGTACATTTAAGGCCCCTTAATAAATGTTCGGCCTACTCTACTTCCTGGGCTTGCGAAAGCCCAAAAATTAGACAAATAAGTGGGAATGATCTCATGAAGGCCAACAATATTTATACGGGGCCCCACCAGATGGAGGGTGTATACACATCAAGAAAAGATCAAGCGGGCCTACTATTGGATTGTAAATCTAGTAGCAACCCAAGACAGAGAGTGCCTCCATGATCGGGCGATCCAAGGCTTGGACGGCCTGGACCACATGCATTAAGGTAGGTTCCACATACATACACATTGAGCCTTAAACAAATGGCGTAGGGTCTATGGTGGGCCTTTAACCATCCATAGAGAAACCTATGGGCCTACCTTAGGATCACCCAGGAGGACATCCAACCTCAACTGGTTTCCAAGAGGTAGCCCGCCACTACTCATATAATGTAAGGTCTAAAGCCCAAGCAATGCATGGCCTAATGGGCCATACACCAAGCCCAACTCATAAGCCATATAGTGGGCTCTCAAGTAAGGTTTGGGCCCAACCACAAAGGTCATAATTCCACATGTTGTGGTGAGCTTCATGGGCAGCCCAGTAATTTATTTACATGGGCAAGTTTCACATTTAACACAAGTGAGTTGGGCCTCACTTTTGGCCCAAGTACAGGGTCAGTTTAGTGGGCAGCCAAGGGCCCAACTTCTTATGTATTATTACCCCTAAGCCCATCACAATAGATAGGAGACTATAGGCCCAAGATCAATGGGCCTATCCAAAAGAACTGAGTCCACAAGGCCTACTTGCTAACACAAACATGCATATAATATATCACATAATGGGCTCTAAAGAAATGGCCCAAACAAAAGTCATCCAATTTATACATTATGGTGGACTTGAGGGCAACCTGTAAGTCTAATAATACACATGGGCAAGGCCTATACTAACAGTGTGGGCCTTGCCACATCAGCCCAAAGATTTAGCAAGGCCCTCCACAATATACATTTATGTGGGCCTTACAAGTCAGCCCACAATTAAGCATTTTATGAGGGCATCAAGGCTAACAAATGCATATGATCAGTTTGTAGACGGCCCATTGTGCCCATGAATCAATAAGGTCAGCCCTTGCACAATCTTGGGCTCAAGGGATAGGTTTCCAGCCCATTGGGCCTATAAAGCTACCAAAATTTCTGTTAAGGTTAGCCCACAAACCACCACAAAGGTGGGCATCAAGGGGCACTAATTAAGCACAAAATGTCTAAGGAAGGAGGGTAAAGAGTGTGTGCAACACTCCCTTAAATCTAGTAGATCGCCACGGCTCCAAAAGATCAACTATGCACGAATTTGGGCCTCTTGTTGGAATTCCAGCCCACCCACTTCCTGGGCCTACTGGAGTCCAGAAATTTATTGAATTTAAACGGGTTACTGACCCAAGGTGACCCACACATATCACAGTGGGTCCCACCATATAAGAAGGGGGATATAGAACACTTACTTTAAGTGGGCCATACCGTTAGAATGTAGGCCCAGCAGCCCAAGGTAGGGGCATCCCATGGTGGTTAGTCATATGGGCCTGGGTATTTGGCCCAAAACTTACCCAATTTACAGGCTATACCACGGTCAGTTCATGGGCCTGATGGCCCTGAAAATTTGCAGGATTGTCCTTCCATAGGTAGACCACAACTCCAAAAAAATTTCAAAATTTTTGGACATCTATAAATAATTTAATTAATTTGAATAAAACAAGCTGTCCAGAAAATCGGACTAGCATGGACGCCCCAACATGGTGGGCCAGTACGGGCCTTTCCACGGTGTCCACAAGGGTATATTAGACCTAAAATTTTGTAGGTAGCTCATACCATGAGTTTACTACCTCCTTGTAAATTTTTATAATTTTTGGATACTTATAAGTATTTTAATTAATTTAAAGAATATAATCTGTCCAAGGTGAAATATTGCTGGAATATAACTGTCCTGAATTTGGGCCATCAAATGGGTGGGTTCTGGGCCTCCAAAATTCTTGAAATTTGGACCTAAGGTCCGTCATCAAGCCCAAAATAAGGTAGGACACAGAAATATGGCCCACTTTCTGAGAAAATATTCTTTTTAAATTTATTTTTATGGAACTATGCTGTTGAACTGCATAGCAGAAATTTCTGGCAGCGCACTATATTAGCCCACCCTTTTGGATGCCCAAATGGGGTCCATTGGCCCTAAAAATTTTCAGGTAGGCCCTACCATGGGTGGGACACCTCTCTAAAAAATTTTAGAATTTTTGGGATAGTAAAAGTATTTTATTTAACTCCTACAATTTATAGACAGCAAGGTATTTCAAAAAAATTCTGTTGCTAAAACAATGTTGCTGCCACTAATTTGTGCACCCCATTAGAGTGGGCCCAGGTCTGCCAACTTTTAAGAAAATGTAGGACCAACATCTCTACACAAGTATACAACAAGGTGGGGTCCACAAAGGTGGCCCACCATTTCAGAAACAGACTGATAATTATGTTTGTACAGCAAGTATGGTTGCTAGACAGTCCAGAAAATCTGGACTATCCACCCTCCTTGGCCCACTCTTTTGGGTGATCAAACAGGGACGGATGAGGGTGAAATTTGGGGAACATCTAGGTGGGATCCTCACCTTTAAGAGGTATAAATCAAATGGGACCAAACACTCCACCAATCATCCCCAAAACTAAGTTTAAGACAGCTCAAAAATCTGTCTAGATGGCTTTTGGACAGCAACATAATACTGAATTAAAATAATTATAATCACTATAAAAAGAGGAAATCAATCCATGGAAATTGTGGTATGGACCACCCCAGTGGGCCCCACAAACATCCAGACCATACCCCCTCCATAAAACCCATTGCATGTGCCCAAAATATAGCAAATAGAGTGCCAATGTCCAAGGAATGGACAGCCATGGGCGTCCACGATGCTTGGACGGTTTAGATATTCCGAGGCCACTAAGTGGGCCACACACATCAGGAAATCAAGAATAGAATAATGGAAAATAAAAATAATCCAGCCACAAGAGAGTAAAATGACATGCATCAAAGGAAAATGCCATGATGGGGTCCATGGAGAATGGCCCCATCCATGGATCATGCATGCAAGGAAAAAGGGCCATTGGCCTCAACCATGGAGACATGAGGGACCTCCATCACCACTTGATGGGTCCCACAAGCTCCTAATAAAGAAATGAAGAAGGTTCTAAGAGCACCCACCTAGATCAACCTTGAAACTTACATCACCATCATCTAGAGGCTCCAAGCAACATGGATCAATGGCTAAGATCAAGTGAGAAGGGGTAGATGAGGAGGTATTTTAGGGAGAAGGGGCTAGAATGGAGGGAAGATGGGGAGAAGGTTGCTGGATTTTTTTACAAATGGGAGAAGAAATGAGGGAATGAGAAGAGAGAGAGAGAGAGAGAGAGAGAGAGAGAGAATTGTAGGGAGGTAATCATGGCCTCTCTCTCCTTGGTTAGAGAAACCATAATGGCCCATGGTGACAATAACAAAGTGTTATGCTTAGTAGGTCTCTTGGTGGTGTGTGTGGGGTGGGTAGTGTTTATTCCTTGGGAATTGTAGTGTGTGTGGGTGGTATGTATGGAAACTTGTGTCAAGAGGAGTGGGGTCCACATGCATGACACGTAAGTAGGCCACATGATTAAGGGTCATATAATGAAATGTACATAACTTTTGATCTACATATCGGATTTATGCGCGAGATGCGGCGTTGGAACCGCGACGACGATGCGGTCGCAATGGTATAGGTCTTAGCTCAATCCGAGTTGGGTTTACATCACCAAACTCAAGGATGATGCAAACACTATCGGAGGGTCACGGGTAGTGGAAATTTGATCGGTAGGACCGCGTGACCAAAATAAACGAGATGTATACTCACACATACACATGCACACATGTGAACCCGGGTTGGATCTCACAATCCTACCCACCAACAAAGAAATTTCGTCCCCAAAATTAAAAAATCGAGACAACAAAATGTATAACATCCTATATATATATATATATATATATATCACAACCTTCAATCACAAGATAAGGCAATATAAACAATCAATCATTGAACAGATAGGGATAATGCTCCCTAATCTTGGCAAACCTGCAATGAAATCCATCAATACACTCCTACTTCCACTTTGGAACACTCAACGGCTGCAAGGTACTAAGGGGGTCTCAGAGGATCGGCCTTGACACGCTGGGAAGCATCACATTCGGCCCTAAAACTAGCAATCTGGCCTACCATCCCTAACCAAGAATACTGCCTTGATAATAAAACAAGCTCGACATCGACAATACAAAACTATTCAGCGGGCAAGAGCATCTCACCAACCAAAATGGAACACGATAATATCATCAGCCTAACACAGCGATCTTTCCAAAAATATTAATACTGACAATCCCTTACGATAGACTCTAATAGCAATCTGAGTGAAAAAAATCCCTTGGATACAAAAAGGGTGTGATGCACCAAAATACAAGACTTACATACGGAGGCAAGGGGAACACCCATAACAACTCCCCTAATAACTAAGGGTCCTGATGAGTCATGCAAAATTAAGCCTTAGGTGGCTAGGGAGGTGTCTATCTACAATGCATATGCAGTCTCTGCTGCTACTGCGGTCGCTGCGAAGGTCCATCCTGCTGATGTGGATACTCGCGCCTATGGTGTCCCATCTGCCCACATCCATAGCAAATGCCAGTAAAAGGCCTAGAAGAAGAAGCTGTTGTATGTGATGCTGATGCTCTAGCGGCTCGATAGGTTATGCACTCTGCCGCTGTCGACGCTGTCGTGAGCTACCGGAGGGGGCCTGCCTCTTTCGGCCTCTCCTCTGATCACAATCCCTCTGCAAACTGGTCCACTTAGACTCGCCCTAAAGTAGAAATAATGCTAACGGAGCATGCTGCAGAGTCGAATCTCACAAAAGGGGACTCGCACGCTCCTGTTCCGCCTGTCTGGGCATCTCAGGAATGGGCTGACGGGTCTGAAGAACATCAGTGATGACCTGCATCAACTGCTAGAGATGCTCAGCTCCTACAGGAATCGTCAGATAAGCAGGGGTAGCACTGGCCTCTGGCAGAGGCACAGGTACGTCAGAATCCTCAGGAATAGGGGAAACGAGAATCTTAAATGGTGGAGCAAAAGTCACTCAGATCGTTGGAGCGGAATGAGAACCATGTCCATGGGCACCATGGCCACGGGCGTCACAATCATGTGCACCTTGACTGGATGGCATGGTCTACAGAAAGAACAAAGGTGATGAACACATAAGAATTAGAATCCTTGAAAGCTCAAACGGAATGAGGAAAAGGCACTCGGGACACTACTTGTCCTAAGCTCACAGCGATATGTGATACTATCCCAAGTTATTCCAAAATTACTTGCTATGCTCTAATACCAACTCCTGTCACACCCCAGACTCGGTAACCGGACCCACAAGGAACCCGATGGCCGGTTCTGGTCGCAACAGCCTTCGTAGTACCCCATTCTCAGCTACTGAGGTAGGTTCCGATCTTGGGATCCTACAAGGAGAATTTTCATAACAGTATAATCATTACCAATACGAGCATACCCAAGATCACAACAAGTACATTTGGAAGTAACAAATGATACATATCACAAAATTTACTAAGAATTTAAACTTTTACAAGCTTACATCAGGTCCGAAAGGACATACATAAGATAATGAGAAAAGAGAGAAAAGAGTCAGCAACACTGGAGTCCTCAAGCTCAACTCTACTCCACGCTCTGCTGCTACGACGCCTGCTTAGGATCTCCTACACGCATAAATCATGCATAAGCTTATAGAAAGCTTAGAGGGTGGTGAAAGTGGGTGATAATAGTGTTTAGAAGAAGATAGAGAATGCAGAAGGGAGTCATGATCAATACCAATACCACTAACCTTACCAAGGCTATCATGAATGCAAGAAACTATACCAAGGCAGTACGATAATGCAGGAAGCCATACCAAGGCTATATAATGCAATGAGTACTGTAATGCAATGAGTACTGTAATGCCATGAGTACTGTAATGCGATGAGTACTGTAATGCAATGAGTACTGTAATACAATATGAGGCTTACACAGCCGATGCAAATGCAATGTAAAGTAATGTCAGTGCTCATATCCAATCCACATATCAAGTACATTTCCATCATAAGAAAATCAACGGGGTCCATTACACTACTGGATGACTGCCGATCTACAGACCTCGCACAGTCAAATGAGCGT
Source organism: Magnolia changhungtana (assembly GCA_030180095.1). Taxonomy (NCBI): domain Eukaryota; kingdom Viridiplantae; phylum Streptophyta; class Magnoliopsida; order Magnoliales; family Magnoliaceae; genus Magnolia; species Magnolia changhungtana. The sequence goes on from JASAUF010000375.1 coordinate 6,450,890, forward strand.
AAGAGACCTCACTACCCTACCTGCAGATAGCCAATCACCAGCAAGGCCTAAAGGTAGCGCACCCATTCACGAGCTGGTCAGACTCAGCCTAGCAATGCCCCCTTACGTCAGGCGATAAGGCCACACCTCTATCCAACCGACTACACGACAGTGGGAGTTGCGGCCTAACAGTATAAGGCCCTCATGCGCTCATATATACCACTCGGTCACGCCGTTAGAGCAGATCCTTGGTACCATGGAAGTTTTGGGAATTTCACCCATGGGCATCCTATGCACCCGGTATGCTCAAGTAACATTTTCGGTGTCCAAACATGGCCATCCATGATGTATCTGTGGAGGCTACAACCCTGATGAAGTAAGGGCGATAATGCTCATATGTTATGCAATGCCAGATGTATGAATCACACAATCAACAATGCATCAATTCCAAGCATCAAACGTGCTCAAGAGCGAATACTACGTCCCTTGGGAATGCAACATGCAATGCCCAATGGCACAATCATAACCACACACACAGTGTCATCCAAGCATACAATGATGCACATGGGTCATGAAGATGGGTATAGATGCATTATGCGGCGATATACAAAGTAGTACACTCCTATCCAAGAAGGGACAAAGACTAGGTATTTAGACAATATCTATAAGAAATCCCACCTCTAGTGGGGGCCCATTTACCTGGGGTAGCCCACGAGGCTAAGCATACAACTACGTGTCTAAGTAACACAGAAGTGAGTCCAGCAAGAGTTTAAGATGAGTATCTAATCACATTTAGATACAATCGGGCCCAGAGGGGTCCATAATGGGGACATTTAACCACCATTCCACAAGAAGCATCTCAACTACGAACTATATGGATACAAGGCCCAAGGCCCTACATTCAAGATAAGAACACAGGTAACCACATACATACATTCCTCATAATTGGCCATAAAAAGATACAATACCACTTTTAACAACATGGGCCCCAAGAGAGAAATTAAGGCCCAAGGCTCAATTCCCAATGGCCATAGAATCCATACATTAAGTTGGACTTGGTGGGCAGCCTGCATACACAATATACGACCCAAAAATAAGTTTAAGTTTGGATGATGAAATGGGCCCAACTACATCAGCCTAATAACTAGCAATTTAAGTGAGCAACCAAGGGCCCAATACTATCCCTATCTTAGCCCACAAGTCCATCAAAATGGTGGAAGTTGGCTTAATATATGGTTGGGCCAAGCTGGGACGTCCTAACCCACTCTAGGCTCATGGGATGCCCTAAAAATTTGATCTAAGATGGGGATCCTCAAGTGATCACTAAAAGTGACCCAAAAATGCATTTATTAAGCCCAAAGATTATAAGAAAACATAAGCATGCAATACGCACACAAGTTCTTAATATGGTGGGTCCCATGTCCAATAAAGTTTCAACACTAACAATGTACATTTAAGGCCCCTTAATAAATGTTCGGCCTACTCTGCTTCCCGGGCTTGCGAAAGCCCAGAAATTAGTCAAATAAGTGGGAATGATTTCATGAAGGCCAACAATATTCATAGGGGGCCCCACCAGATGGAGGGTGTGTATACATCAAGAAAAGATTAAGTGGGCCTACAATTGGATTGTAAATCCAGTAGCAACCCAAGACAGAGAGTGCCTCCATGATCGGGCGATCCAAGGCTTGGACGGCCTGGACCACATGCATTAAGGTAGGTTCCACATACATACACATTGAGCCTTAAACAAATGGCCTAGGGTCTATGATGGGCCTTTAACCATCCATAGAGAAACCTATGGGCCTAACTTAGGATCACCCAGGAGGACATCCAACCTCAACTGGTTTCCAAAAGGTAGCTCGCCACTACTCATATAATGTAAGGTCTAAAGCCCAAGCAATGCATGGCTTAATGGGCCATACACCAAGCCCAACTCATAGGCCATATAGTAGGCCCTCAAGTAAGGTTTTGGGCCCAACCACAAAGATCATAATTCCACATGTTGTAGTGAGCTTCATGGGCAGCCCAGTAATTCATTTACATGGGCAAGTTTCACATTTAACACAAGTGAGTTGGGCCTCACTTTTGGCCCAAGTACAGGGTCAGTTTAATGGGCAGCCAAGGGCCCAACTTCTTGTGTATTATTGCCCCTAAGCCCATCACAATAGATAGTAGACTATAGGCCCAAGATCAATGGGCCTATCCAAAAGAACTGAGTCTACAAGGCCTACTTGCTAACACAAACATGCATATAATATATCACATAATGGGCCCAAAAGAAATGGCCCAAACAAAAGCCATCCAATTCATACATTATGGTGGACTTGAGGGCAACCTGTAAGTCCAATAATACACATGGGTAAGGCCTATACTGACAGTGTGGGCCTTGCCACATCAGCCCAAAGATTTAGCAAGGCCCTCCACAATATACATTTATGTGGGCCTTGCAAGTCAGCCCACAATTAAGCATTTTATGAGGGCATCAAGGCTAACAAATACACATGATCAGTTTGTAGATGGCCCATTGGGCCCATGAATTAATAAGGTCAGCCCTTGCATAATCTTGGGCTCAAGGGATAGGTTTGCAGCCCATTGGACCTATAAAGCTACCAAAATTTCTGTTGAGGTTAGCCCACACACTACGCCAAAATCGTTGTTTTACGACGGACTAAATCCGTCGTAAAACCAAATAAACGACGGACTTCATCCGCCGGTCCGTCATCAAGCATGGGTCGTTTTTGGTTTTACTTGCGGATTTTATCCGTGCGTTTAATCTCTATGACGGATAAGGTCCGTCGCATCATAGCGACGGATAAAATCCGTCGTAAAAAATAAAAAATCCGTCGGAAATATTCAAAAAATTAGTCATCACTAAAAACATTAGCGACGGATAAGGTCCGTCGCTAATATGATTAAGCAACGGATCTCGTATCCGTCGTCGACCAACGATCTAAATTAGCGACGGATAAGGTCCGTCGCTAATATAGTAAGCGACGGACCTCAAATTCGTCGTTATATTCAATGTTCAGAAGTTAGCGACGGATTGGTCCGTCGCTAAAATATCTGTAAATAAAAAAATAATATTGATAATTTATTATTATTATTATTTTTTTAATCTTGCACCTGATAGTCATTCAAAAAATAATTCACACTATTGTTTGATAAGAATCCTATTCACAAAATTGATAACAACTCAATTCAATAAAAGAGGAAATGACCCGAGTGGCCCACTCCAACAAAAATTGACTTTTAACCCTCCTAACTAAACACTTCTTACCCGGAACTTCAACTAGTGGCTATGCATTGCCTTGAATTGGCTACTTAGTATCTTCTCTTGTTCAATCTTCTTTTGAGCCCTTCCTACATATATTACAAACAACCAGATTCAATCCATGAAAAGACTAGTCAACCCTTCATATATTACAAATAACCAGCTCAAATCGATGAAAAGTGAATAGTTTAATCAACTGAAACCAATTAACAAAATAAAAGATTAGAATTCATCCTAGCCATTAGAGGTTCAGGTAAGAGCATTTCTTAACTTCATAGCATTCACTGGGAGAGCACAATACAGTTTGAAAAGATCTTTAGATGTTAGAATCAAATACACAACAGCGCAATGCAATCTGCATTTAATGCGCTAGTGTCTAACAAAATGACCAAATGAAAGTGTAGGAATTGCAAAATTCCTATTTCCCAACAAGATACACCTGCATAATGAGAAGATAGCAACAACTTATTAGTGCTTGTAACTTTCAAAAAGCATTTGTGTGCAACATCCAACCTGTCTAATTGGTTAAGCCCACTATGAGGATCACCTTGTGTAAAATTCAGCCCCATCCACTCATCAGGTAGACAACACTTGCTATTTTGTTATTTATCAGTGGATATACTTGAGGTTATCTACTGGGTGCGTGGACAATAACGTATCAGCAAAGAGCAATTCTAGTGTAAATCAATATATGTATGTATGGAGTTTTGCTAAGCCCACACGTGTCTACAAGTCAGCTAATGCACCACCCACTGTATATGCTAGTATGGTAGGCCAGTGAAACATCCAAGCCATCTACTAGGTGGAGTTCACTATGTAGAGCCCAAAGATAAAGGTGGTCCATTCAGTTGGTGTGCAATGATAGTAGAAATAAGCCAAGCAGATTAGAAAACTTTGGCTTTTTTTTTTCACAACCGTACATTCATTCAGTTGATCGTGGCCCACCTGACTAGTGGACTGACCTGATTCTTGGGATAGGGAATCTCATCATGATGGATGGCTTGGACATTCCACTTGTTCGCCTTGCTAGAATATGTGGCGGCATGTGCACTAGCTGACTTGAACATGCATGTGGGCTTAGCAAAGCTCTGTATGCATCAGCAAGGGGCAATTTTCCCATGCAAAGAACTATAATCTGAGTCATTCAAATTTTACCTCTGAATCTGGTTGCCGCTCACTTGTGCCTATGTGTGAGCATGTAAGAGATTCCAGCAACTCTCTTGATGTTCCTGTTGGAAGATCAAGTGGACCACACCAAAGGAAACAGTAGGTATTGAACGCCTACAGTTGAAAACTTCTTAGGCCACAGACACAGAAATGAAACATTTACATGACAGTGGACCCCCACAGAGTCCAGTCACATTCACTAGGGATACGGGTGGTGTTGGGGTCACCGCCCAATCCATTTCCCATCAGGTGAGCCACACAAGGACAAAAGAAATGTGCACAGTTGAAAGACGTAGACCTGCAGTAGAAAGCTCTATGGCCCCACTGCAACGTCTGTGTGACATCCACTCCATCTGTCACCTACTGTTGAAAACTTCCTTGGGAAACATATATTTTAGATCAAGCTAATATTTATGTTTTCACTTCATCCTAGTCTATGTGACTTTATGAACAAGTTGGTTTGTAAATAAACATCACAGTGGGGCCTAGGAAGTTTTCAACAGTCACCACTAACTCCAATGGTGTGGGGTGCCCAATGCAAAGCCTTCTGACAAAAATGCCGCTGGGGCACCCAGTGCTTACACGATCAATCTTGATAACTTCCAGAAGTGGCTGAAAGTGTTCTATTAACAACCAAGGTAAAGTGTTCCGCCATTATCAATTAATAGAATTGATAGAAGAAAGATCAGATTGTAATATGTTTCTTCATTTGCTTACTATGCAGAAGTGTCATTTTTGAATGCTATTGTAAGCTCCTAATCATGGCTGGTCAAATGAAAACAAAACAATTGTTCACTGACTAAAACCACAAGTTTAGAGGGAAAAGGAAAGGAAAAAAAATAAAATGTGAACCCCACTATGATTGGGCTGCAATCTCAGATTTTGATTTGAACATAGAACAAATATCTCAGGCTGGAAAAGCTATGTGAACCCCACCAAGATGTATGTGTTTAATCCAATTTCATCATTTTGTCAGCTCATTTTAGAGGCATGGGCTAAAAAATAAACGTAATTCAAATCTCAAATAGACTGTTATAGGAAACAAATTTGAATGAAATAAAACACAAATTTTAACTCGATCCAAAACTTTTGTAGCCCTTACGTTTTTAAGGACGGATGAATGGAAAAAACAAATATCAACTTGATCCAGAACTTTTGTAGGCCCAAGAGAAGTTTAATGGTGAGCTGCATTTACCATTGTTTGATATGGTGTGGTCTATTTGAGAATTGGACCTGCCTATATTTAGGGTACGTCCTAAAATGAGCTGGTAAAATGGATGAATGGAGTGAATTTTTCTGTCCGGGGGCAGCCTGAATGTCAATTCTCCTGTAAAGTTTCTGTATGAAATGAATTGCTGTGGGCTCCACAGTGTTTTTTTTTTTAATTTTATTTTTTAAGACACAATCCATCCGTCGTCTGCACCCCATCAAATTCTCCTTGGTGCGAGAGAATCGAATGCAGATCCAAAGACTCGAGTGGCCACACCATAGGAGCAGATTGGAAGGGGAGCACCCACCATTAAAAGCCTTCCGGCCGTATGTCATCCAATACGATCGAAGAGGCGGCTTTACCAAGAAGAATGGAAACTCCAAAAAATGGGCAAGTTCAAAACTCGGGCGAGCCACCACATGATTTTAGAGGTTTTACACGTGATTTTGCACAGTGTGGCTTGCTCGATTTTTGGATCGGCATGATCTTTCATATCCAAAGAGAAAACAAGAGGGAATAGATGATAGATGGACTGGATCCCATTCAAACATCGCAGTGCGCCCTTCATATCATGTTGTATGATAGACAGGTAACATACAATTCAATTGGATAGTGAATTCAAACGCCCCCTAAAAATTGCCTTTCAATTCGATAGTGCAACAACCGTACAATTTTGGAATGAAAAAAATAAAATAATTAATAATTAATAAATCAATAAATAATAAGAAGAAGAAGATAAAACGTATCAGTGCAGTTTGGAAGTTGAACCATTTTCACCGAGTGCTATCACTGAAAGGCAGAAAAGTGGGAGATGTACCTTGGAAAGGAAGATCCGTGTATGAGGCACTCGTTTCTACCATGAGAGACCATGGTCTTAGCAATATTATCGAAGAGCACAAATGCAAGTGCAGAAAGCCCCATGAGATAGCTTCTTCATCTTCTCGTTCTTTTCTTTCTGCTACTTTCCCATCTCACTTCTCACCCATCCATGACATATAAATAGAGGTGAATCTCACATCTTCACCAACCTTTCCCATCCAACCATGGTTAAAGATTCAACAACTTAGACCAACTCGTCTGGATTTGAGTCTAGTCATGACTCATCCGAGTCAGAGGTGAATTGGCCTGACTCAGCTTAGTCGTTGTTCACTCGTGGTGTTGAACTAGATGTGTTCTACCAAGTCCGAGTCTTAAACCATGCATTCAACTGCAATCTATCGTATGAAATCATAGGGTCTTCTTTGAGTTACACGTGCCAACGTGGAACTTGTAAGTGGGACTTGGCCTACATCATGGCTGGGCTACTAAACTTTTCCAACACCGACCAGTGCCCAAATCAGTATTGTGTTCCGTAGATAGGAAGAATAACATGTGGTGACAGAGATCCAGGTCAATCATGTGTGCAACCTCATTTTCACCCTAGATACCAAGATTTATGCAGATAAAAGACTCAAGTGCTGCAACAAACTATGCATGGAAACAGAATGCAAGTATTTCAGTTAAAGAACAAAACTGCATGGTAGAAGAGCTCGTTAAACAAATTGCTACAAAAAATTTAAAAACTAAACTGAATTGTTGTCATGAATAACAAAATTTGATGCATTTACAGTGAATTAACTTAGTTTTACCATGTCTTCCCATGCATATTTTCTCTGCGGTGTTTCTCCAACTGTTGACCTTGTAAGCAGAGGAACCAGCCACAAACATAAAACTAAGCATGACTTCATATGAGGAATAAAACAAATACAAAAGAAAGAACAGGAACAGGACACAAATTGCATGCACGACATATATCAACTCTAATGTCCACCATTCCCATAGGTACGTATATATGGTCAAACAAGTGTAATTTTTATTTATGATGATTATAAACTGAGAGGACTTGTTAATGTACATTGTTTGTTCTTTAAGTGGATTTTCATGAAAATGTGTATGGATTAACTTACTAAAAGAACAACTTTTCAAGAGAAAGCGTCATTGTGATGGACAATTTTCAAAACTAGCTTTTACAATACAAACAATGAAAAACATAAAATTAATGAGAAGGAAAAAAAAAATCATTCTTTCAACCCATTGTATAGGACTCGGTACAGAGGACACACTACAAGAAAAGGGGCTTTAGCCTCGGTTCAAAATCGTGGCTAAAAGGTTAAAAACTGAGGCTAAAGCCTTTAGCCTCAGTTTTGCCTCAGTTATCCAAACTGAAGTTGAAACTCCCGTGGCTAAAGGCTTTAGCCTCAATTTTAGCAACCGAGGCTAAAATGACTTTTATAGCCTTGGTTCTTCAAGTGAGGCTAAAATAACCTTTTTAGCTTCAGTTTTCTCGAAATGAGGCTAAATCAAAATTTTAGCCTCCATTGTTTCCAACTGAGACTAAATCCAAATTTTAGCCTCATTTGCCTCTAATTGAAGCTAAATCTATTTTTAACCTCATTTATCAATAACCGAGGCTAAATCTAGTTTCTATCAACAAAAGCTAACAATATTATAATCAACCAATGATTGAACCTGTGCATGTTTCACCCATTTAACATCCATCAAGACAACAATCAGCACAATACCAACAAAACAATTAATGGTCTATTGAAAATTTTCAAAACATACAAACTGCCACATAGCCTTCCACATGAACTGTTTCAATAAGGTCCCCTTCCACTTTCTCTTGGATCGGATCAATCAATGGGTTTGTAACCTGAGCAAACATCTCGCTTGAAATACTCAAATGTAAGTTTCTCTCTGTTGGACATCACACCAAAGGAGCATCATTTCCGTTGAGCCCAAGAGCCTCAAGTACCATCTTTTGCCATGGACATCAATAGCATCTCCAGGGCTTCTACAATGTATCTGAATAGGAAACCTGGTGATTTATTTCATTTTTTCAAACATGAGCAAGAAAACAAAACTGAGAAAAGGTCTGAAACTACTTACCCAAAAGGCTTTAACAACAATCCATCAATTCCCATGTTTTCCATGTTATTATCATCATGTCGATATACCTAAAGTATAAATACAAATAGCAAGTAATGATCATGCTCTTAACTTCTTAAAATCGAATACAAATAGAAAAACTACGAACAATCAAATCCTTAAGAAGCTTCAACTTATGAGGTTTTCTTGACTAATTGAACGAGAGCAAATCAACTTGTGCCTACAAAGATATAAAAAAAATCATCACAATTTCTAAGTTGGCATTATACTATTCCTCCCATTCTCATCTGTCCATTTCCACAAGCTTGAAAATACAACCACGACTGTATTTGTATTCCAAGTTTTTTGAATTATGAACCACATCTAGGATGCTTTAGTTCAATCACCATACGTTGATGATAACACGAAAAACCATGAGGACCCTACTCGAGTCCTTTTCTAGTGTAAGAAGAAAGCGATTTCAATATCACATGAAGTTTATTGTCTTTGCCAAGTTCGTAACAGAAACAATGAATAAAATTTGGTCATAAACAATCATAACTAATGACATTTAGATTCTAATTTTAAAAAGGAATGGATATCCCACGGTAATAGGAGCAACACCATAATACCATATGTTCACCGGATTTTTCAGGTTGGTTATATTGCCATGCAACCATTCAAACCAGCTGCTACAATGTGATAGCAGATATGTTACAAAATGCTTGCATACGAGATGGTGGGCCATATGAAAACGATGGATGAAAATAGGCAACACTGCTACACTACTAAGACACATTCCAAACATCATATTGTTTGAACAGTCCTAACATATGAATTAGTGGGCATCTTTTTTGTTAAAACAGGAACATTGGATTTTTCACTTTTTAACTTTCCAATAAATATCCCATGTTGGAAATGTGGCTACATGGCCATTAAATCAGCCATATGCTGAGGATGGTGACGCAATAGCCCAACCCATGACCCAATTCCTGCTTCTAATCATAAGAAAGTTCTCTCTAATTAATGAGGAACGATCACATACAAACATTGGATGCTATGCTTACTATGCTACCCTGTTATTAGGACTGCTCATAGTAAGCTATGTACCTGAGCTTCACACGTGGCGGATCCTCTGTTCGAAACACATTGCCTAATTTTCAGCTCCTGAACTGGAAAACATGTTTGCCACTCAGTTGAAGGTTTTGGATCTTCTGACATAGTGGACTATTGCTAGCATATGGGTGACACTCCCCTCTATGCAAACAGCCTAAAAACAGAATATGCATGGAATAAGAATTTCGGTGGGAATCTTTACTACATTGTTTCTGTGTGAATTGGTGTTTTGGAACTCCAAACTCAAGAAACAGACAATTAATCGAGATTGAGTAGGGATCAAGGATGACAGTACCTTGAGTTCTGCACCGATTTTGCAATATTTTGCCGAGAAAATCGAAAAGAATCAGTTTTTAGAAAGTGCGTTTTCATACCTAATATATCCATAGCTCAAGACCCTTGCTGACAAGCCCCATGAATGCATGAGTAGGATTCCTAGCACAACCCTGTTTCTATAATAGAACAAAATCTTTTTTTTTTTTTTTTGAAAGATTACAAAATTTTATTAAAAATGAAAATGCAAACAAACCGAAAGCAAAAGCAATATAAAAGTGACGCCAAGTGGCACCAATCAATAACCTAAAGGAAAATCAAATTACATCCCTTTAAATTTAGAACACAAGAAGCCCATTCAATGACCATTGATTTGGCCCTTTGAGAAATGCCTTGAACCATAATTTGGATAGTTTAATTTGAAATGAATTACTATCAAAGAGCTACAAAACTTTTGAACATGTTTGCTGAACAATGCTAACCTCTGATTCATGGACGCTTGATTGTAGAAACAGGACTGTTGGATTTTTTTTTCATTTTTAGCCATCCTGATGGCTTTTGGGCCATGGCAAAGGCATAGTGGGGCCCACCTGATGCAAAACCAGGATCTTGTAAGAAGTTCCACATTGTAAAATCGAAACAGAGAAAACAGAGTTTCAAATTCTAAATGCACCCCATCCATCCATTTCATATTCTAAAAGTATATAACCCACACACCACGGTGGCCCCTCGGAGCTCTTGCCCGTTCTGAGCTTGGGTTGAGCAGGGGTAGGACGCAATCCGCTTCCAAAGACTAGTATCCTTAATACATAATTATTGTTAGCTAAAACAAGATGAAATCATTTTTACGCGTCTACCAAACAGGGCCTTAATAAACCATATCGCACAAGGCACATGCTGGTTGAGTAATTACAGTAAATAGTTTAGTCATTACAACCACAAGATTAGTAAGAAGTGAAGCTCATGGTTTGAGAACAACTTTTCTAGTTCCTGTTATGATATAATAGAGATACTTAACTTTCCAGTAATACTTCTTTAACTTCTTTGTTAACTTGCATGACGTCACTCTGAACAGATTCTAGGACCATTCCCAACCTGTTTAATGAAGTTTCCATCAGTCTGATTCGTGTTCGAGTTCCTCACTGACATGGCCTGTTAGACAAATCAAAACTTAGCCTCTCCCAGGAGCAAACATACGCAAAAGCACAAGCTACACACAATGTAGCCTGCTTAACCCATGCATTGTTTTAAAAAGGCTAAAATTTTCTTGGTTAAAATTCTAAAATTCCAATTAGAGTTATTTTAGTCTTATTGCATAAAAACGCCAGTGGGTTATGGATCATCCAAAGATCTTACAAGCTTACATCTATTATCCGCGAAGTTGAACTCCATCTACGGATAAAATTGTTGGATGATCTTGACATTGGCATCTGAGTATCTTCTCGTGTGTAAGTAACAGGCGCCAAGCAAGAAATCCTCTTCAATGAGTTGTCTTGAGAACCAAATCTCTAAATTTACAATGTGCACATGATTAGTCAAGAAGAAAAAGAAGTGTTGCTAAAGATGTGAAGAAATAGCAACTTAAGAAGGATCTGGAAATTTTGGCAAAGCAACATGAGATGGTAGCAAAGATTATACTCATCAATCCAGATATATGCTTCTAATATGTTCTTAAATTTGGCAAAAATTCTTGATAAATTTAAAAGTCAGTGGATTGCTATGAATTCCACAATCTTGCAAGACCCAAACATGCACCCGTACACATGAAAAAATTGGATCTAATTAATGCAGGATGACATTTCTTTTCATTTATTTTTTATACCAGACATCATTTTCATCCTGCCCAATTTATTTACGAAAATTAATTATAATAGTTCATGTATAGTGGAAACTCTCCATAATACCAAACTTCAAAAGCGAAATACCTGAGTGCAACTTGTCTTGAATAAAATTTGAATTGGTTTTTTGTGAATTTTTATAGAAAATGAAATATTATTATTTTTCTATGCTAGCAAATTTATCATAAATTTCTCATAGTATAGGAAAAGAAAGTGAGTTAAAGATGAATTCATCTAAAAGTCACACCTAACTCCTCCAAACCCTGGAATTTCAGGCAAAATTGGGCTTCCTAAAATATTCTCGATCGCTTTCAAAGATGAGAAGAAAAAATTTAGCATCAATTAAAGCATTCACTCCTTTCAACTGTATCCTCACAACTCAATTAAGAGGAAATCAAAAGCATACCAAAGACATGTATGAGTGCTACTTATTCCTCTGAAACTTAGAAACTGATGGTAAAATCGAGTTTCTTGTGTTTATTTGCCATGATCTGATTCAATATGGGAAAAACCAAAGCAAGTTCAATTTTCTTTTTCAAGTTCATCATCACAATCTCAAATAATAGGAAAATAAAAATAGAGATAACTTCATGCAAGATCACCACCCTAATTCATGTAAAAAATTACCGTAGCTTCCTTGGGAAATCTAGTGTAAACTCAAGCAACTAATCTAATTTCCCTGTGAGCTTTCCAGAATCAGGAAATCAGAGGAAATTAAAGTCACACACACACACACACACACACACACACACACACACACACACACACACACACACAATATCAGAAATCAAAACAGGTTGTGCCATTGTATTCATGTAGAACCATTTCGTTCCTCCAAAAAAAAAAAAGGTAAAAAAGAAAGTATTTTAAATATAAATAAATAAATAAATCAAAACAGGCATCATAACTTGCAATGATGCCTACCATAAAACAAGAAAATGGAACAAACTGAATTATTATTTTTAGCTTATAATCATGAGCTTAAAATCGAGTTTCTTGCAGTAATTCACCACAATTTCTTCCAAAAAAGGAAAAACCATAGAAAATTCGATTTTTATTTAATTTTTTAAAATTTCATCAAAATGTCATATTAGCAGGAAATGAAAATAAAATGTATCATAAATTCATGTAAAATATCTGGAAAATTAAGGCAATATTTAAGTTCCCTACATGTTCATTTGTCACAATTTCCTCTTGAGAATTCTGTGAGAGCCGAGACATTGACATGCCCTGTGAAAATGACTGCTATTTAATTCGACCAGGAACCGTGAAGAACCTTGGCTTTTACCAAAAACCGAAGTATCCGCTCCTGGTGGGATTGCATTTCTCCCGCATGAACAGAGTAAGAAAATCACCACAAAAGAAGACTATAAATGTGACCGGATTGGGTTTTCTTGATAAATCTGGACCTAGAATTTGGTGGAAGGACAGAAATGGAGCTCAAATCGCAGGCCTTGTTGATCTTCAACTTCATTATCTGATTTTCAAAGGATCATAATCTCCATAAATGCTATGTCTCCATCTACTGCTCGAAATCGTCAACAAATCTCGGGCAGGAACCCTAGAAAGGAGCGGCGAAGAAGGATTCCAGCTCTTTTACAGAGATTGAAATTGAGAAAACGAGAAAAAAAAGAGAGTAAAATCTACGAATCGGGAGTAGAAACCCTAGGTGAAAAAGCAAAGAAAGAGATCGAGGTCTTGACAGGTTCTTCAAAAATTGAAGAAATCAAAGAGATTTGTAGAAAATTAAATGAAAAAAAAAAAAGGAAGGACGATCGAGGTGTGAAATTCCTAGGAAAAAACCTAAAATAATTCAAGATAGAGAACTCACAGTTTTGAACTTCTCCATGTTTGTCTCAAGACAACTCTCTAATTCTGACATTTTCCCAGTGCCATAGCTATTCGCCAAGTCAACGTAAGGCTGCCATGAAGAAACATTTTATGAGTTAACCAGTTAGGGTATTAGCTGCTACTGTAGTATCAAATCCTGCATATAAAGCAATTCTTGATTCTTCTCAGAGCAACAACTCTTCATGGGAATCGATGAAGGAAATACTTTTGTGCAAAGTTAACTTCAAGAATGATATTATTGATCGGAGAGTGATTCTATATTTGAATGAGTGCTTCTGCGGGAAAATGCATTGCAAGGAGAATGCAGCATATTTAGTTTAGAATCGTTTGAAAAAAGTCACTTTAAAGGATGTTGCTTTTGACTTCTCCATTGAATACCAAAGGCATTGACAAATACCTGAAAGTTCAGAAGCAGATACAGGCCTTGTTGGCCACATTCACTTTGATAAGATGCACTTGAAAGGACTCGACCGGAGCATGGATGAGATCCTGCACACTTGTCAAGAGGTTATAAATTGCTTTGGGAGAAAGAAGCACGCTCTTTCACCTTTTTTTAAGAAGATTTATTTGTCTTCCTGCGAAAGTTGCACACTTCAGCAACAATGTGATGAGAAGTGGTCTCAGCTGCCATGCTTGCAGTTCTTCTACAAAGATGGAAATGGTGGTCCGCAGGGTGAGTAAGGTGATATAATTGAGAAAACTTTGCAGATCATGGCTGAAGCTATCTGCCCAATTTTGTTGGGGACTCTGGTTAATGGTGATCCTCGAGTGCATATGGCCAACATTATTTGGATTGGTTCAAATTCGACAACTTGGGTGAGAAATGATGGGAAGTTGCGGAAGGGTGAGGTAGCTGTTGAGGTGGTCATTGAGAAAGATGCAACCAAAAAAAAAACGGTGACGCTTGGAGGGTAGCCATGGATTCATGCCTACCTGTGATGCACTTAATTGACACGAGGAGATCTACACCATATGGTGTTCAACAAATTCAAAAATCGCTTGGAATTTCATGTGCTTTTGGTCAGTCAGTTCGGCGACTGTCAACATCTATAAAAATGGTTGCAAAAGGCATGCTAAAAGAACATCCGATGCTTGTGGCAAATAGCATGACATGCGTGGAAATCTTATTGGTTTCAATATCTGCGGCTACAAGGCTCTGTTTCACTCTTTGAATGTTCAAGTCCCATTTACAAGTTGACCACATTATTTAGGCCAATTAAATGTTTTGAGAGAGCGGTGAAAGGTGTCACACGGATTCACTATCCAAGATAGTTGCATCATGTTCTTGGGGTAAACATGGCACAAGAACACCTTTCCAGATTATGTGGTACTTCATACTTGGACCAATTCCTTCTCCATGTAGTCCTACATTTTGAAATAAGTAACCAAAACCAACTCATTTGTGACCCTACTCAAATTTTATGGGAAAATGAGTTGAGGCAATTGATTAATTAAAAAAGATAATATCTCATGTTGCCTTTGTGATGCATGTGATTGTGTTCAAGTTACTTAGGATCTAGCCATTCTTAAACCGATTTTTTTTTCCTTTTCTTTTCTAATCAAGTCATAACTAGTTAAATCAGCATTTAGTCCTGCAAACTTGTCTTAACATGACAAAAATTTGCATGAACAGTCCACTCAACATGAATTCTAACATAATCAAAGTACATCAACTAAGAGTATTTATACTTAGACAATATCTACAAGCAGGAACAATGGGCCAGCACTAAATATCCATAAACTCTAGTGAGAAGATTAAATTGTGATGTAAGAGGAAGGCTATATAAAATCTTTCTATGAACTTCTCCGCCATTCGGTCCACCAATTCGCCCTTCTCCCTCTGAATCCAACGCCTCGGTGTCTCTTCCAACATCAACCGTTGGATCTTCCGATTCATACCCATCTTCCTCTTCCTCTTCCTCTTCTTCTCCTCTGCTCGAATTGCCAGAACAGCTGCAGAGCAAGAACATGGAATAGAGGTTCTGTGGCTTCCCTTCTTGAATGGAGTTTTATTTAAAAGAGGAGTGCTTGTAAGAGAGAACTGGTATGCTCCAATGTAGTAGTTGTGGTGTTTTAGCAGGTTCAGGTGCTTGATTTTTCAGGTCTTTTTGAATAAGAGGAGATTTGTGTTGATGGGCTTTCTTAGTTTGTGAATTGGAATGGAGATTGTGAGGAGATTCATGGCCTTTTTCAGGATTTGGGGCCTTTTCTTCAGATTTTTGCGGTGGTTTTTGGAGGGTTTTCAGGAGTGAATGGAATAAGATGGGAGAAGCGCACGAGAAGAGAGATGAAAATGGGAGGGGGCGCGCACGAGAAGAGAGATGAAAATGGGAGGGAGCGTGCACGTCAAAAGAGGAAAATAGAGAGGGAAATGAAAAACCCTTTGTGCTTTTTTTTTTTTTTTTTTTTTTTTTTTTAATAGCTACCATTTACTTAAGGCCAATGCCACGTACCAAAAACAGAGGCATTTTTGGACGGTCACGGTGATTCTCATCATCACCTATAAGAAGCTATATAGATGGGCCGGTGAGCATTCCGTCAGCAAAGATGCATTTTCTTGTAGTGTTACCAACCTTTGAAGTAGTTTTTTTCTTTGTAAATAAATAAACAAGTGGGGTTCCAACTTGAAAACTTAATTTAAGATGACAAGAGTCTACCAACAAACTAAGGGCCTGATTGCCTTAACTTTAGTTCATAAAATATAATTTTAGCATGATTGAATATAAGGAATTTACATTCGACATAGAAAATTGTAATAATTAGCTTTTTATCAATTAGTCTATTTTTTAAATATAGTTAGAAATTTTATATTTATCAACAATAGTCATGTTACATCTTATGTCAGAAAATTAAAACTAAGAATAAATATAATATTAACTTTGTAAAATTTATAATTTTCTTTATAATCTAAACAATAAAAAATGTTAAATCAAAAAAGAAAAGCCTACATAGACATTAATGGTCTGATTTCAAAGACCATCGAAACAAACGTGTCTTCTGATGAACCAACGTGGCCCATTTTATCCATCCTTGCTAAAGAAACAGAAATGGTCCATGTCATTAGCTAATGGCTTTAAAAGAATCAGATTCTATTTACCCCTAATATTCCCACCACATAAAAGTTAGAGTAGGGAGGGGTGGGTACCATCCTTCTCCCCAAAGAGAACTCATGGGTAGGGCTGTCAATAGAGTGGACCATAGAGATTTTGAGTAGGCCCAGTTAGACTAGTTTTTTATTTTTAAATGTCTAAAATGACCCACAACAGCCTCATTTCTAGGGAAGTGCCCCATATACCAGTGGTCCTCATGATTTTAAGTTGGGGTTAATGTGTAAATATTCACACTTGGCATATGTGCATTATATCCCAGCCATTTATTTAGTTCTCCACCACATAGACATCCTGACCCAAAAATAAGGGTAGCCCACCACATAAAACCGTAGGTCCATCTGTTTTTTTTTAAAACATCAATTTGACCAACCTGCTCTCTATGACCCAATCCAGCACATAAGACACCCAAGCTCTCTATGACCCACCATCTTGTATATGTAAAATGCAATTCATCTATCAGGTGAGCTCCTTGATTATACATCCTAAAACTGCCAAAAATCAGCCATTTCCATGACTCAGGTGGGCCACACAGCAGGTAACAACAGGCAGAAGATGCTAACCATAGGTTTTTGCGTAGGGCTACCATGCTCTGTATCTTTCCTCAAATTCGAAGATGCAAAATATTAATATGATCCAAAACTCAGTGGACCACAATGCCTGAACTCGATATTTTAGGTACAACTTTACATTGTTCCAGTAGTGTGGCCCACCTGAGCCTTTTATCGGCTGATTTTTCGCATATAAGGTGAAGATAATTATTATCACCTGATATACAGTGTGGATTTCACGTATAAAACATGATTGCCCAAAGAACTTGGTGTTTTGGATGGGAAAGGACTACCACTTCATGTGGTGTGGCTCACTTGAGTTTTGGACCTTTTTTTTTTGCCTCACTTCCTAACATAAGCAGGCCTAATTGATATACGGAGTCGATGTTATACAAACATCATGGTGGCCCCACAGAGCTTTCTGTCAGGACTCACAGAGCACCTTTACAAGCAGCAAACGGGAAGCATGCTGGGCATTAGAAAAAAAAAAACCTGAACATCTGATTAACAAAGATATGTTTGTCAAATCCAGACGATCAACTGCTTTTCATCTCAATCACCCATTCAACTGCAACTGATCGTGTATTTATGATCGTCCACTCTGAATCGAGATTTGGACGGTTCAGATAGAGGTACCCGCTCACCAATGGACCATCACAGCCCCATCAGCCACACACATTCAGAAATAGAAAAACCAATACACACCGTCAAAACAACAATCCCCTCTACAATGTACCACAAACCGAAAAAACACACCAATCGGAAGATCCCAACCAAGAAAGAGAAGTGATCCCCACAGAGAAAAGGATCAGGAGCGTACATACCTTTAGAAGCACCACATGTTATGATAGGTGGATCCTGTTGGTGAGGGTCAGTGCAATGGCCGTCTCGATGGAAGAAGAAGCCGCGCCACTCGAAGGAAGACGACACCTCGCCGCTCGAAGGAAGGAGTGAAAATGTGAAATGAGAGAGGCGCTCGTTATTTTGCAATTCCTTTTCTAAATTTTATAAAATTTTGAATTACGAAACAACTGTGCGTTTACCACTGTTTATAACAAATACTCTGTTAACAATCGTACATGCAAGAAGGACCATTTTCTGTATGGTTAAGATCGTATTATATATAAAAATTATAAATATTAAACAAATATAACTAGACGGATTATTTCAATGGCCTGGATAACCTTATATCATTGCCACTATTTTCAAGAATGAGTCACCACTATTTTACATTCTGTACAAAACTCACAGTTTTTTTTATAGAAAAATAAAAGGGTAAACAAAGCTTTGGAAAGGGGAGGGGTCTATGGGCCCCACCATGATGGATATGTTTCATCCAATCCGTCCATATATTTTTATATATCATTTTACGATATGATTAAAAAAATGAAGTATATCTCAATCTCAAGTGGACCACATTACAGGAAACAGTGTTGAATAAATTTTGACCATTAAAAACGTTTTAGGGGCCGTAAAAGTTTTGGTTCAAGTCGATATTTATTTTTTCCCTTCATCTGGGTCTTTATGACCAAATCAATAGATTGGATGTCAAATAAACAGTACAGTGGGTCTTGGGAGGATCTTAATTATGAATATCCATTCATTATTTTTGTCCTGTGGTGTGGCCCAACTAAGATTTATATCCCTATCATTTTTTTGTATCAAGCACTAAAATGATCTATAAAAATGGATGAACGGAATGGATGAAGTACATACATCATGGTGAGGCTCATAGAGCACCGACCACCAGCCACGGGGCTGGTGTCAGGGGGAGTAGCCAATCCATTCCAGGGACGTGGATTTCGTGCTAAAGCCTTTCGTAGGAAGTTACTACGCATGGATGTTACTGCGAATGGCTGGTGGTCGGTGCTCTATGGGCCCCAACATGATGTATGTGTTTCATCCATGCCGTTCATCTATTTTTCCAGAAAATTTTATGGTATAAGACAAAAAATGAGGTATATCTCAATCTCAAATGGACCACATTATAGGAAACAGTGTTGAATGAGCGTGGACCATTAAAAACCTTTTGGGGGCAATAAAAGTTTTGGATCAAGCTAATCTTTGGTTTTTCCCTTCATCTGGTCCTGTATGACCTAATCAATAGATTGGATGTCAAATAAACAGTACAGTGGGCCTTAAGATGGATTTTAATGGTGGATATCCAAACGCCATTGTTTTTATGTAGTGTGGTACACCTGAGATTTATGTCCTACTAATTTTTAGTATGAAACTGTAAAATAATCTGAAAAAATGGATGAACAGAATAGATGAAACACGTACATCATAGTGGGGCCCATTCGTAGAAGGGGATTTTAATGATTGGATAAATATTGTTTTCCTATGATGTGGTCCACCTTAGGTTTATATCCCTATCATTTTTTTATCAAGCCCTAAAATGATCGGTAAAAATGGATGAACATAACAGATGAAATACATACATCATGGTGGGGCCCACATAGCACCGAATACTAGCCAACGGGCCGGTGGGAGGGGAGTAGTCAATCCGTTCCCATCCATGCTGGTATTTGTGTTGCGGTCCATTTAATCTTTGAATATGATTCATTTTTTGAATAATTCTCTGAAATGATCTTGAAAAATGGATGAACGGTGTGGGTTGATCCCAAATTTTCGGTAAATCCAACACTCAAGTAGACCATGCCACACGAAACAATGTGGAATAATGATTTCCACCATTGATACCTTCCTTGGGCCCATAGTAACGTTTATTTGTCATCCAACCTATTCATAATATCAAATATATATGAATGAAGAGAAAACACAAACATCGGCTTGATCCAAAACTTCTATGGCCTCCGAGAAATTTTCAATGGTAGAGGTTCAATCACACTATTTCCTGTGGTGTGGTCCACTTGAGCTTTGGATATGCTTCCTTTTTGTTCTTTAGACCTCAAATTATCTGTTAACATGGATAAACGGAATGGATAAAGTAAATAAATAATGGACCCCAAAAAGTTTACTTTGGTAAGGGTAATGACTAACCTAAATGTAGAGGGGTTTCCTTAAATTTTTCATAATCATATATTGGGCTTGCCTTAATCTAATTCACATATCCAACCCACTCATTATGTGTGTCCCACTTGGATGAGGGGTCAGACTATGTTTTAGCCGCATCCAAAACTCATGTGGGCCCCACCAAGTGCTTTTATATTTTTTAAGATGTCTTGACATGGTTTTAGATGGTATGGCCCACCCAAGTTTCGTTTACGGATGATTTTTGAAATATCTCATAACCTAAAGGGGACACATTAAATGCACGGTGTTGATGTTCGATACACATCATGATGGGGCCCCACAAAACGTATTAACATCAATTCTTAGGTTCTCGCAAGGTCAATAAGTTGGGTCACAATTTTGACAACAATATTTAGCCCATTTTATATGTCTAGCCCATTCACTCTATTTTATTGATCAATACCTTCAATTTAACTAGTTACGCGCCCCAATCAGGCTAACTACATATGAAAAAGATATTGAGCATACAAGATTGATCAACAATTTGAGCGAAATTTGATTTAAACATATGAAGTTATTTACTTTTCAATCTGGACTAATTCGATTGTCCAAAAACGGTTAAATGTTCAATTAGTTGATGTGCCTAATAATTTATTAATTTTTTTTCCACATAAATTTCAATTTCCATTTAAAAATAACATTTTTTTCAATATATATATTGTTTTACTCTTAATTTTTCTTTAAAAACTTTTAACAAAATATCATTTTTATTATAAAATATTTCAAAAAATAAATTAAAATACAAATTCGGAATTTTTATTTTTAAAATATCTAAAATTTTCACGAATTTTAATTTTTTTTCCCCAAAATTCCAAAATGCCAATTTTTTTCTTCAAAAGCATCGTGTTATTTTCAACTTTTCAAATTTTTTGAAATTATATATATTTGTTCAAAATCTTAGTGTTTTTATAAATAACTTTTTCTTTTAATTTCAAAATTTGAACATTATCAATTATTTTTCAAAATCACAAAATGATTCAACTTATTTTTTGTTTCAAAATGTTTGTTTTTTGATAAAGTATCGATTTTTTTAATATCATTTTATTTTATCTTTCACTCAAATTTTATTTTGAGTGAAAATAAAATAAAATTTCACATTTTTTAAAATATGAAATTTTATTTTATTTTTCAAATTTCAAACTCATTTTCTTTTTTTAAAATATTTTCAATTTTCAACATTGTGAAAATTTTCACATTTTTAAAAATAATTTTAATTTTCTTTTTTAGGATATTATTTTTTCTCAAAATCAATTTTTTTTTTTTTTTTTTTTTTCAAATTTATCAACTTTATTCAAAATTCTTTTTTGTTCCCACAAAATAGATTTTTATTAAATAACGATTTTTATTTTTTCAAAATCTATTTTTTTTCTCAAACATTGTTAAATTGTTTTAACTTCTCAATATTCTTTTTCATGTGATATTACAAATCATTTAAATATTAATTTTAAATTAAAAAATAAAATTAAAAATTCCACTCATTTGATATAAAAACAGAATAAATTTTCTTTTTGCATTCAATCAATTGTTAAAAAATAATCTTAGATATAAATATGTACAATTAAACCACCGAAATTCTATTAAAAAACAACTATTAGACTATAAAAAAAACTTAATTTTCCACCGTATTCTTAAAATAATGAAAAAAAATTAATGTGAAGGCAAAAGTCCTTTTACGACGGACATGATCCGTCGCAAAAGGAACTGAAAAGGAACTGAGAAGGGCGGGAAGTACGGTTGAGAAAATCGAATTTTGCGACGGTTGTCATCCGTCGCTTCTTAACGACGGACCAAAATCCGTCGTAAATACGTCGTAAATCAGATTTTAACGACGGATTTTGGTCCGTCGATAAATTCAGTGACGTCCAGACTACGGATTGTCGAGAAACACGGGATTAGCGACGGACTTTTTCCGTTAGCGACAGATTAAATCCGTCGTTAAACCAAGAGATTTTAGCGTAGTGACAACAATACGTCGCAAATGGACATTTTGGCGTAGTGACAAACCACCACAAAGGTGGGCCTCAAGGGGCACTAATTAAGCCCAAAATGTCGAAGGAAGGAGGAAAAAGAGTGTGTGCAACACTCCCTTAAATCTGGTGGACCGCCACGGCTCCAAAAGATCAACTATGCACAACTTTGGGCCCCTTGCTGGAATTCCAGCCCACCCACTTCCTGGGCCTACTGGAGTCCAGAAATTTATTGAATTTAAACGGGTTACTGACCATGGTGACCCACACATATCACAGTGGGTCCCATCATATAAGAAGGTGGATATACGACACTTACTTTAAGTGGGCCATGCCGTTAGAATGTAGGCCCAGCAGCCCAAGGCAGGGGCATCCCATGGTGGTTAGTCATATGGGCCTGGGTATTTGGCCCAAAACTGAGCCAATTTACAGGCCATACCACGGTCAGTCTAGGGGCCTGATGGCCCTGAAAATTTGTAGGATTGTCCCTCCATAGGTGGACCACAACCCTACAAAATTTCAGAAATTTTCGATATCTAGAAATAATTTAATTAATTTGAATAAGACAAGCTGTCCAGAAAATCGGACTGGCCTGGATGTCTTAACGTGGTGGGCCAGTACAGGCCTTTCCACGGTGTGCACAAGTTTGATAGTTAGGTCCTACCATGAGTTTACTACCTCCCTGTAAATTTTCATAATTTTTGGATACTCAGAAGTATTTTAATTAATTTAAAGAATACAATCTATCCAGGGTGAAATATTGCTGGAATATAACTGTCCTGAATTTGGGCCATCAAATGGGTGAGTTCTAGGCCTCCAAAATTCTTGAAATTTGGACCAAAGGTCCCTCATCAAGCCCAAAACAAGGTGGGACCCAGAAATATGGCCTACTTTCTGAGAAAATATTTTTTTTAATTTATTTTTATGGAACTATGCTGCTGAACTGCATAGCAGAAATTTCTGGCAGCCCACTATATTAGACCACCCTTTTGGATGCCCACATGGGGTCTATTGGCCCTAAAATTTTTCAGGTAGGCCCTACCATGGGTGGGACACCTCTCTGAAAAATTTTAGAATTTTTGGGATGGTAAAAGTATTTTATTTAACTCCTACAATTTATGGACAGCAAGGTATTTCAAAAAAATTATGCTGCTAAAACAATGCTGCTGCCCCTGATTTGTGCACCCTATTAGAGTGGGCCCAAGTCTGCCAACTTTTACGAAAATGTAGGACCAACATCCCTACACAAGTATACAACAAGGTGGGGTGCACAAAGGTGGCCCACCATTTCGTAAATGATCGATAATTATGTTTGTACAAAGAAGTATAGTTGCTAGACAGTCCCAGAAAATCTGGACTATCCACCCTCCTTGGCCCACTCTTTTGGGTGATCAAACAGGAACGGATGAGGGTGAAATTTGGGGAACATCTAGGTGGGATCCCCACCTTTAAGAGGTATATATCAAATGGGACCAAACACCCCACCAATCATCCCCAAAATCGAGCTTAAGACAGCTCAAAAATGCATCTAGATGGCTTTTTTTGGACAGAAAGCATAATACTGAATTAAAATAATTATAATCACTATAAAAAGAGGAAATCAATCCATGAAAATTGTGGTATGGACCACCCCAATGGGCCCCACAAACATCCAGACCATACCCCCTCCATGAAACCCATTGTATGTGCCCAAAATGGAGCAAATAGAGTACCAATGTCCAAGGAATGGACAGCCATGAGCGTCCACTTTGCTTGGACGGTTTGGATATTTCGAGGCTACTAAGTGGGTCACACACATCAGGAAATCAAGAATAGAATAATGGAAAATAAAAATAATCCGGCCACAAGAGAGGAAAATGACATGCATCAAAGGAAAATGCCATGATGGGGTCCATGGAGAATGGCCCCATCCATGGATCATGCATGCAAGGAAAAAGGGCCATTGGCCTCAACCATGGAGACATGAGGGACCTCCATCACCACTTGATGGGTCCCACAAGCTCATAATAAAGAAATGAAGAAGGATCTAAGAGCACCCACCTAGATCAACCTTGAAACTTACATCACCATCATCTAGAGGCTCCAAGCAACATGGATCAATGGCTAAGATTAAGTGAGAAGGGGTAGATGAGGAGGTATTTTAGGGAGAAAGGGTTCGAATGGAGGGAAGATGAAGAGAAGGTTGCTAGATTTTTTTATAAATGGGAGAAAAAAATGAGGGAATGAGAAGAAAGAAAAAAGAGAGAGAGAGAGAGAGAGAGAGAGAGAGAGAGAGAGAGAGAGAGAGGATTGTAGGGAGGCAATCATGACCTCTCTCTCCTTGGTTAGAGAAACCATAATGGCCTATGGTGACAATAACAAAGTGTTATGCTTAATAGGTCTCTTGGTGGTGTGTGTGAGGTGGGTAGTGTTTATTCCATGGGAATTGTAGTGTGTGTGGGTGGTGTGCATGGGAACTTGTGCCAAGAGGAGTGGGGTCCACATGCATGACACCTAAGTGGGCCACATGATTAAGAGTCATACAATGAAATGTACATAACTTTTGATCTACATATCGAATTTATGCGTGAGACATGGCGTTGGAAATACGGCGATGATGCGGTCGCAATGACATAGGTCTTAGGTTAATCCGAGTCGGGTTTATATGACCAAACTCAAGGATGATGTAAACACTATCGGAGGGTCACGGGTCGCCGAAATTTGATCAGTAGGACCACGGGACTGAAATAAACAAGATGCATACTCACACACATACATGCACACATGTGAACCCGGGTCGGATCTCACAATTACGAACGGCTGCCTACGTACCCAAATAGTCAGATTGGGATCAAGCCACTACGTAGTTCTTTTTAATTAACTAAGGTTATAGGTTTAGGTTTAGGTTTAGGTTATAGGCTATAGGTTTAGGGAATTGAGAATAGGTTAAGGTATAGGTTTAGGAAATTGGGTTCGGGTTCGGGATCGGGTTTAGGTTTAGGTTTTCAAGTTTAGGCTAGGGAGTTGCGATTACGATTAGGTGTAGGTTTAGGTTTAGGGATTTGAGAATACATTTAGATTTTAGGTTTAGGTTTAGGTTTTAGGTTAAGGTTTAGGTTTTAGGTTTAGGTTAAGGTTAGGTTATAGGTTAAGGTTTTAAGTTATAGGTTTTGGTTTTGGTTAAGGTTATAGGTTTAAGTTTAGGTTTAGGTTATAAGCTATAGCTTTAGGGAATTGAGAATAGATTAAGGTTTAGGTTTAGGAAATCGGGTTCTGGATCAAGTTTAGGTTCGAGTTATAGGTTTTGGTTTTGGTTTAGGTTAAGGTTATAGGTTTAGGTTTAGGTTTAGGTGTT
This sequence comes from Magnolia changhungtana, assembly GCA_030180095.1. Taxonomy (NCBI): domain Eukaryota; kingdom Viridiplantae; phylum Streptophyta; class Magnoliopsida; order Magnoliales; family Magnoliaceae; genus Magnolia; species Magnolia changhungtana. The sequence continues at coordinate 6,476,497 of JASAUF010000375.1, forward strand.
TTTGTTTAGGTTTAGGTTAAGGTTATAAGCTATAACTTTAAGGAATTGAGAATAGGTTAAGGTTTAGGTTTAGGAAATCGGGTTCGGGTTCTGGGATCAAGTTTAGGTTTAGGTTTTCAAGTTTAGGTTTAGGTTTAAGTTAGAGAGTTGAGATTAGGATTAGGTGTAGGTTTTGGTTTAGGGATTTGAGAATACATTTAGGTTTTAAGTTTAGGTTTAGGTTATAGGTTATAGGTTAAGGTTAAGGTTACGTTATAGGTTATAAGTTTATGTTATAGGTTACAGGTTAAGGTTTTAGGTCACAGGTTTTGGTTTAAGTTAAGGTTATAGGTTTAGGTTTAGGTTTAGGCTATAAGCTATAGCTTTTAGGAATTGAGAATAGGTTAAGGTTTAGGTTTAGGAAATCGAGTTCGGGTTCGGGATCGGGTTTAGGTTTGGGTTTTCAAGTTTAGGTTTAAGTATAGGTTTAGGTTTGGGTTCGAGATCGGGTTATAGGTTTAGGTTATAGGTTATAGGTTATATGTTGTAGGTTAAGGTTTAGGAATTGAGTTTAGGTTATAGGTTATAGGTATAGGCTATAGGTTATAGGTTAGGTTATATGTTGTTTAGGTTTAGGCTATAGGTTTTGGGATTTGAGAATAGGTTTAGGTTAAGGTTAGAAGTTTAGGTTAAGGTTATAAGTATAGGTTTAGGTTATAGGTTAAGGTTTAGGTTTAGGTTATAAGTATAGGTTTTGGGATTTGAGAATAGGTTTAGGTTAAGGTTATAAGTTTAGGTTTAGGTTATAAGTATAGGTTGAGGTTATAGGTTAAGGTTTAGGTTTAGGTTATAAGTATAGGTTTTAGGATTTGAGAATAGGTTTAGGTTAAGGTTATAAGTTTAGGATATAGGTTAAGGTTTAGGTTTAGGTTTAGGTTCTAGAGGTTTACGTTTAGGTTATAGGTTATAGGTTAAGGTTTAGGTTTAGGTTCTAGAGGTTTACGTTTAGGTTATAGGTTATAGGTTAAGGTTTAGGTTAGGTTTAGGTTTAGGTTTTAGGTTTTAGGTTTAGGTTTCAGGTTTAGGTTATAGGTTCAGGTCATAGGTTTAGGTTAAGGTTATAGGTTTTGGTCTAGGTTTAGCGAATTAGGTTCGGTTTCGGGTTCGGATCGAGTTTAGGTATTCTCTAGTATTATCTACTATTGAACCTAGTATTATCTACTACATACTAGTAACATACAACCAATATTGGGGCACCATACCATAAGCTACAAGAATTTCAGGTCCCCCTAAACAAGGTGTCCTCCATTGATAACACACACACACACACACATATATATATTATAAGTTCTTTATTTTCATTTACATTCGCAAATACATTCATCATCCATCCAAGAAAATTGAAACAAGTACTATCACTCTATGGCTAACAGTTGAAAAGAAAAATCATGCATCTTATCTTACCGGCGCAATTGACGGCACGTCGGACTGGCCTGGAGAACCATGTGATACATCCATCCCTAGGATAATTGTGGGAACTTCAGAAATCAGGGGAATGGAAAGTGAGTGTTCAACTACAAGTAAGGAATTCATTCCACCATGCTGTTGAAAAGAATGTAAAGGAGGTTGTCAGCTAGACAAAAATGTAAAGTAGAACAAAAATAACAGTATTCATTACATCTGCTCCACTCTAACAAAAAGTGATTCTTACCTTTTTGTGTCAACTGATGAATATAAAGTAGCATGCCATAAATGATTCATGTCAAACAACAAAAGTTGTCAACATGTCAATAATTCAAAAGCTAAAAGTTATAGAAAAAATCTTCAGTCGTCTGATTTTCAAGTCTTATGAATGAATTAAACAACTTCAGCTCTTAGTTAGAGTGGAGCTTGAGCTTGGTCAAATGCTGCTTGGCCAATACTGCTATCCATAACGAATATAACAAGATCTAGTTTCTACAACATTAAGGAACTTAAATTAGATATAGACAGCATGTTGGCAACCAACATAAATGAATAAGAGTGATAGACCTTTAGGATAAGAAAATGAGTACCGTTCCTTCAGACACTTGGCGCATTTCTTCAAACAGAGCCACTTCCTATTTGTGGCGTCCACTTGTGTCTACAATTATTAGATCACAATTTTCCTTCTTAACCGTTCTACACCTTCTGCTGCAATTTTTACAGGGTCTGACTCCACGTAGCTGTGGATACAACACAGATGATTTTTTATGTGAAAATGTTGGAGAAACCACAGAATGTAACAAGCAGTGTTATGTAGACATAAACATATTTTATCTGACCAAAAGACAAGCAAAGACCTTTGTGCAGCATTAACAAATTTAGAACTAATGTACACATTTCCAGATTATTATTATTTTATTTTTTTTGGATTTTTTTCCCAGAGATATTGTACTACATACATTGCAATCACTGAACGTCCATTCACGATTGGGTTTCTAAATGATTAGAGTCAACATTTTTTTTCCTTTTTTTGATGGATGATTAGAGTCAACAATATTATATTGGCATTTGACCTCACACCTCTCTTAAACTTCTAGGAAACAAAACAGAATGGAAACTAACACGAATATGGAATGGCTTAGATAAGATCCAGACATTGTACCTTCCATAAAAAGGAATCTTAGCTTTAGTTGCATTCTGCTTCAACTAATCAAAAGCACCAGCTCTGAATGTATCCACGTAGACTAGAGCTGCTTTCCATCCCTTTTTCTGATGATAATATGCATACTTTGTGCACGTCGTGGTTTTCCCAGAACCTGGACATTTAATGGAAAACCAAAGCAAGCAACAGTCAAGGATAGTAAAAGAACAAACAACCCTCCATGAAGGATCCACACATTAAAAAAAAAAATTACATGTTCTTCTATGATGGTAAATGATCACATAGAATCACTTTTAAGGGTTGTTTGTATGCAGGGTGACACTGATCAAATTGGATAGGATAGTCCCACACGTTTCATTTTGAGCAAGAGAGGAACGGATCGTCATAATGAATGAGAGAGAAATTTGTGAATTGTGTTCTTAACAACAGCTCGTTTGTCATAATCAAGCAAGGAACTTCAAAAGGCATATATGCTATGTGCCAATTAAAAAGTAGGGGTAGAGTATGCTTACAGCTGACCACCGTTTCTTACGTTGTGGTGTCTTGGCCACCATACATGTGCCACATGTAGGGTCATCTAACCTATTCAAATCATGGGCCCCATTCTTAATGGAGCACCATCTGAACTCTACACTGATTGAACGATCTTAACCATCTGATTTCACTCGTTGAACATATCATTATTTAAATATGTGACAACAATCAATAGGATGGATGGAATTATCTGATCAATGCAATTTTCCAGCTATGATGTGCATGGCTAGATTGATCTTTGAAAAATGTATTCTTTTTCTAGTTTTGAACATGTATTTGATGGTGTAATGGGCTATTCTTTGGAAACAATGTCGTCTCAAGCTGCCTGATATTACTAACCTGAAACCGACTCTAAAACAGTAAAACTTTAATATTTAGGCTTCTAAATATCTAATATCAAAATACAATAACGAATATAAGTCTACACATGAGTAATGATGAATTGGTGATACAATTATAGGTCTGTTATGTAAGCACTATTTAAGCACCAAAAGTCAAGCATGATTTGGTGGATTAGGGCCTATGATATATAAGTACAATAACACAAAGACGGAAAAATGGAAAAAAAAAAGTGAATAGTATATCCCTTTCGATATGTCTCAATATGGTCCACTTCACATCAGCTCATTGAATCCCACTTTATTTTGTGTTTTGATCCTCAAAATAAGCCTACATCTAGTTTAAACTTAGCTTATAAACTTCCTTCGTGCTTAACATGAATAAAGAGGCGAAAAAAGAAAAAAATGAAAAAAATAATAGTAATAATAAATCAAATGGGCCCTTTATGGCCGTATTGATCTATAATGGCATATTGGCCCCACAACGGTGCCAATATGCACAAACAATTTCAAGATGACAAATAAGCAAGTTCTCAAGATTTTAGTCTCAAAATCCAAAATAATTTGTGGGTTTTCCTTAAAAATCCATACTTTTGGTGAAATTGAGGAATGGGAATGATAAAAGATTTAGTTTGTATGGTGAGAGCTGAATAAAGCATACAAATCAAAACAAGCCAATTGACTGGTTCTAAATGCAAGCTCCAAAGTATAAGGTATTTGCATCATGGAATCTCATATCCCAAAAGGTTTCTGAGTGTTCTTAAAAATCCAAACTTACAATGAAAGAGTTAAAAAACTCTTTTTTAAAAAATCTAGCTCTTTTAAACACTGAAACTCTTTTAGGTGCTGATTCTGGACTAGTTGAATCTCAAATCTCATAAGATTTGGGCTTCCTTGAAATACCAAACATGCACAGGGAAGTAATTTAAAAATGAAAGCTATATCAACTTAACAGACGATTTCAGTAATTTGAAAATGAAAGCTATACCAACCCAACTACTTAACTGTTGGGGATTACCGACGGCACTCTTGAAAGCAAGTAATGCTTCAGCTATCCAAAGAAATATAGCACAAATTAGATCTATATTCATAGATCATAAATGTTTGGTTTTTGTATATGTTTATGCATTGAACAATTAAAATACTAACTTTCCTACGATGGTCCCGCCAATAGAGGATTTCGTGATACCAATTGGAGTTTGGTTTACTGTTAGGAGTTAGGACTCTTTTCCTAGGAAAGTTGAAGCGATCAACCTGATCCATGGTTCTGTAACTGTTGTGATGCAGGGCTATGTTGATGGATTTCCCTACTTTGATATATTTTGCAGCCATGTTACTGTTCTTAGGGAAACAATACCGAGACATATTCCCATCTACATTAACACCAACTGAGGTTGAATGCATTTCATCCATTTCTCTAATTTTTATCCATGTCATTCATCCATTTCTCTGATTTACATCCCTCTAATTTTTGGGATAAAGCCCTAAAATGATCTGTAAAAATGGATGAGTGGCATGGATAAAATATATACATCATGGTAGGGCCATAGATCATACAGGGCCATAGATCATGGTGGTGCTGCAGAGGAAATCGGATTGCATACTGAGTTACTCAGTACGCTCTTATTGTACTGAGTAAACTCAGTAGGGCACACCTTAATCCCTAAATCCCTAGATCCCCAAATCCTCAAATCCTTAAATCCCCAAATCCCTAAATCCCCAAATCGTTTCAATCGATATTAAGATTGAGAGAGATTGAGAGAGAGAGAGAGAGAGAGAAAGAGAGAGAGAGAGAGAGACCTCATGTGGATGCGCGAGAGAGAGAGCACCGAGAGAGATAGAGAAACAGAGAGAGGGCGCGGTGGAGAGAGGACCGAGAGAGAGAGAGAGAGAGAGAGAGGATGCGCGAGAGTGAGAGAGGCGGCGAGGGAGGGCGAGGGGGTGGAGAGAGAGAGAGAGAGAGAGAGAGAGAGAGAGAGAGAGAAGAGGGAGGGTGCCGAGTGAGAGATTGGGCGCGCGCGGCTCTGTTTTGAGAGCGCGCCTAATTTTGGGTGGGACATGGACGGTGCTATGTGGGCCCTACCATGATGTATGTGTTTCATCCATTCCGTTCATCCATTTTTAAAGATCATTTTAAAGCTTTATGCCAAAAATTAGAGGGATATAAATCTCATGTGGTCCACACCACATGAGAACAATAGTGATTGGATATCCACCATTAAAATCCTCCTAAGGCCCACTGTACTGTTTATTTGACATCCAATCTGTTGATTTGGTCATACAGGACCAGATGAATGGAAAAAACAAAAATTAGCTTGATCCAAAACTTTTATGGCTACCAAAATGTTTTTAATCGTCGACACTCATTCAACACTGTTTCCTGTAATGTGGTCCACTTGAGATTTGGATATGTCTCATTTTTGGTCTCATATTGTAAAATTATCTGTAAAAATATATGGAAGGCATGGATGAAACACATACATCATGGTGGGAGCCACAGAGCACCGACCACCAGCCATTAGCAGGTGTCAGGGGGAGGGGCGCAGATTGAATACTGACAATGTCAATAGCCAAATCGCTACTGAAGTGATGTCACCAAGCTCTGTGGACCCCACCATCCCTACCATCCAACCATTTGTAGAGATTGTTTTATGGCATTACAAAGAGAATGAGATGGATCTAAATTTCAAGTGGACCCACCACAGAAAACCGTGGGAGCCGTCACACCCACCGCTGAAACATTTATAGGGCCAAAAGTGATGTATTTTTGAGATCCATTCTATTCATAAGTTAACATAGAGATAGATAGATTGAAAATAAAAATATCAGCTTCATCGGAAACTACTGTGGCCCCTAAGAAGTTTTGAACGGTGGATGTCACTGTCCCCACTATTTTCTATGGTGGGGTCCACTTGAACTTTAGATCTATCTCATTCTCTTTATAATGTCATAAAACAATCTCTAACAATGGTTGGACGGTATGGATACAATACATACATCATGGTGGAGTCCACAAAGCTTGGTGACGTCACTTTAGTAGCGATTTGGCTACTGACCATGTCAGTATCCAATCCGCGCCCCAGGGGGAGTAGCCAATCCATTCCCAAGCGTACTGAGTAAATCTTGTGGGACCCACCATGATTTATTCATTTTATCCACTCCATCCATCCATTTTAACATATAATTTTATTACATTAACTCAAAAATGAATATATAAAAATCTGAAGTGGACCACATCATAGGAAATAGTATAAACTGAACGTCTACCATTGAAAAATTTTGGGAGGCCACTGAAGTTTTGGAACAAGTTGATATTTTAGTTTTCCCTTCATCCATGTATTTGTGATCTATTGAACAAGTTGGATGACAAATAAAAATCACTGTAGGCCATAGGAAGATTTCAATGGTGGAAATCATTATTCCCACTGTTTCTTATGGTATGGTCCACTTGAGCTTTGGATATACTTTAATTTTGGGCTCAACCACTAAAACAATCTTGAAAAATGGATTGACAGTGTGGATAAACCAAATACATTCACTGTGTCATTGCTAACTAGATACAGGGATGCAATGTGCGTTGAAACCCTTTCGGGGGTCACAAAAGTTTCAGATCAACATGAAATTTATTTTTCCTATTCATCCAAGTATTTGGACCACACCACATGAAATGGTGTTGATTGAATGTCCAACATTAAAAGTTCCCATGAGCTTGACGTATAGAACCTTTTCCATATATATATATATATATATATATAATATTTAAAAAATATAAAAACCTATGATGTATTTGTTATATCCACATCGTCCATCCATTTTGAGATATCAGTTTAAGTCACAAGCAAAAGAATGAGACAGATAAAAATCTGTAGTGGACCCCACCACAGAAAACAACGGGAGGGTGATTCCCACCGTTGAAACTATCTTAAGACCCATCGTAATGTTTATTTGAAATCTAACTAGTTCAAAAGCTTTTTTAAAAAAAAAAAAAGGTTTGTGGGGCCATACATTATGGTGGGGCCCACACAGCACCAACCACCAGCCATTGGATGGTCTAGGGGGAGTAACCAATCTATTCCCCTTATTTGTGGTGTGGTCCATTTAATCTTTGGATATGATTCATTTTTTAGATAATTCTATAAAATGATCTCAAAAAATGGATGAACGGTGTGTGTTGATCCCAAATTTTCGGTAAATCCAAAACTCAAGTGGACCATGCCACACAAAACAGTGTGGAATAATGATTTCCACCGTTGATACCTTCATTGGGCCCACAATAATGTTTATTTTCCATCCAACATGTTCATAATATCAAAAAGATATGAATGAAGTGAAAACAAAAACATCAGCTTGATCCAAAACTTCTATCAAATGCACGATGTTAATGTTCGACACACAACATGATAGGCCCCACAAAACTTACTAACATTAATTCTTAGTCTCAGGGTGTCAATAAGTTGGGTCACAATTTTGACTAGAATATTTAACCCATTTTACATGTCTGGTCCATTCACTCTATTTTATTGATCATTACCCTCAAATTGACTAGTTACTCGCCCCGATCATGTTACATATGAGAAAGATATTGGGCAAACAAGATTGATCAACAATTTGAGTGAATTTTGATTTAAACATCTGAAGTTATTACTCTTCAATCTGGACTGATCAGATTGTCCAAAAATGGTTAAAGGTTGTTCATAATATCAAAAATATATTAATGAATAAAAAACACAAACATCAGCTTGATCCAAAACTTTTATGGCCTCTAAGAAATTTTAAATGGTAGAGGTTCAATCACACTATTTCCTGTGGTGTGGTCCACTTGAGCTTTGGATATGCTTCCTTTTTGTTCTTTAGACCTCAAATTATCTGTTAACATGGATGAATGGAGTGGATAAAATAAATAAATAACAGTGGACCCCACAGAGTTTACTCTGGTAAGGGTAACGAGTAACTCACCTAAATGTAGTAGAGAAGGGTTTCCTTAAAACATTTATAATCATATATTGCGCCTGCCTAAATGTGATTCACATATCCAACCCACTCATTATGTGTGTCCCACTTGGATGAGGGATCAGACCAAGTTTCAACCGCATCCATGTCTATATTAACTTATAAACAGATTGTATCTCAAATAAACATCACGGCGGGCCCTAAGAAGGTTTCAATAGTGGGTGTCACTGTCCCACTCTTTTCTATGGTGGGTCCACTTGAACTTTGGATCTGCCCCGTCAATCAGATGCACCATTCCATGGTAGGCGACGAGCTTAAAAATAAAGTCAATCCATGACTTGGGTGGGCCACACCACATATTATAGTTGAGAGGGTTACCCTCCCATTAAAACATTCATAATCATTTATTGGGCCCACCTAGATGTGGTTCATAGATCCAGCCCATTCATTATGTGTGTCCCACTTGGATGAGGAGTCAGACCAAGTTTCATACACATCCAAAACTCATGTGGGCCCCACCAAATCCTTTTATATGTTTTAGGGATGTCTTCACATAGTTTTAGATGCTATGGCCCACCTAAGTCTCGTATATGACTAATTTTTGGACTTAAAGGGGATACATCAAATGCATGGTGTTGATGTTCTACACACATCATGGTGGGGCCCACAGATTAACCTCATAGGAAGTTCCCATGAGGTGACCTATATAGTACCATTTCACTATTTAGGTAACTCCTTCATGGGTGTTACTCTAACCGTGTAGCGACCACCTTGATATATTTTATGTATATCAACACCGTCCATATATTTTGCCATCATATTTTAGGATGTGATTTCAAATCACAAGAACTCAATAATCTCAGGTGGGCCATAACAATCAAAACAATGATGAGTAACCATTAAAAACCTTTTAAACGCTACAAAAGTTTTGGATCAATTTGATCTTTGTAGTTTGCCTTCATCTAGATATCCGCTTTACATTATCAATAAGTTGGATTGTAAATAAACATTACTAAAACCTTACGATGGGCTCTTTATAATTTTTAATGGCGAGGTACTATATTATCATTCTTTCCAATGGTGTAGTCCACTTAAGATTTAAATCTACATAATTTTTTATACCCGGCCCAAAAATGGGTTGGAAAAACATATGGGCGGCAAGGATATACAACACATCATCAAAATCTCACTTTTGTTATCTAACTTTTCAAATTTTCTTGTCAAATTACAAAATCTAGTTTTCTTTTTTTTTAAATATATATTTTTTTACAATTTGTCAATTTTTTCATAATTTTGTTTAATTTCTTAAATTTTCTTTTTCAAAATATCATTTTTTTAATCTCACTTTTGTTGTATAACTTTTCAATTTTTGTTGTCAAAATACAAAATCTAGCTTTCTTTTAAAAAAAAAAATTTATTTTTTTACATTCTATCAATTTTTTCACAATTTTGTTTAATTTTTTAAATTTTCTTTTTCAAAATATCATATTTTTATCGATTTTTTATTTTTTATTTTTGCAAAATTATCAACATTATTCAAAGTTCTTAATTTTTTTTTTCAAAATTTAATTTTTTCTTAAACATTGTTAATTATTTTTCTAAGCTTCTCAACTATTTTTTTTCAAAATTAATAATTTTTTTGAGCTTTTTCATTTTTGACCTGCGCATTAGAGACGGTTTAGGACCGTCTCTAATAGAGACGGTCTAGGGTCGTCTTTAATAGACACGGTCTTTGACAATCTCTAAAAGAAACGGTCTTTGATAGGGTTGTAAGACAGCTAAGGACCGTCTCTAAAAAAGACGGTTCATGACAGTCTCAGATTGTAAGTAAAAGATGGCCAGCGACCGTCTCTAATGCGGACGACCAATGATCGTCTCAGATGACCAAATATAAGACGGTCAAGGACCGTCTCTAATGCGGATGGCCACTGACCGTCTCAGACGACCCATATAAGACTGTCAATGACTGTCTTAAATGATTTGTGGACGTTCAAATTTTTAAGACAATAATAAGGAAGGTCAAGGGTCGTCTAAAATCTTAGAGACGGTTTACAGCCGTCTTTAAAGCATCTTTAAACCAAGCAATTTTAGAGACGGTCCAGAACCGTCTCTAAATCCATCCTTTTTACCCACTTTTCACAGTGATAATTCTTGTTTGTTTCGGGAGGCTAGATCCTAAGGTTTTGTACAAGGCCCCCAACACGAAGGCCATGAAATGGATAGTATTAATGACCCCACTTTGGACAGTCCGTGCACTAAAATGTTCCCACATTGGAAGAATTCTAACTGCTCAATAGGTGGTTATCGACCGAGATGGTTAACATATTACGGTAACAAGGCCAAATATTATATTAAATCAGTCGTATCTCGCGAACCAGGATGATTTTTTCGTCGTATCATATATGATTTTGGGGTAGGAAAACCTACTTAAACCAACCAACCCAGGTTGTGCACACCAAATTCACGAGATTCCACTTGATTGATGGTCAAAAAGTCCCGTTTAGTTTTGTTTTTACTATAAATAGTAAGTTTTAGTTCGGGTATAACTCTTGATCGTTTGAGTTGTAGAAGTTGTGCCCAACATAAAAAGGGCTTAGAAAAGTCAGGAGAATAACATGGTTGGGCTAAATTAGATACTATTTTTTGTTGAAAACCATTAAGTCTAGCAGGAATAGCTATAAATAGTAAGTTTACTATTTATAGTAAGTTAATTTTTTATGGTGATTAAGTTGGAGTCTTAACTCTAAAACTCTATCCTAGGGTTGAGCTCATTATATTAAAGAGTTGTGATTTCAATTTTTTATCATCAATCAAATTATTTCAAATTTATTAAGAATTATTCCTGTTTTTATTCGTCGTGGATTCGAGGAAGCTCTGTGAGGAGACCGGAGAGCTCCACGGATTAGGAGTAGTTATCCCCTGAGGAAGACCGGAGAGCTCCACGGGTCTGTCTGTCTGAGACGTCATTGCTGTGGATGACTGGCTATAACAGTATTCTGCAGGACTGATGCTTGACTGGGTGTGTGCTGCAAGGCTGATGGTGATGGTTGATGGCGCTTGGTTGGGGCCGAAGATTGAGGTGGGATATTGCTTTGCGGCCCGCCGGCATGTACTCATGTGGTCACATCGGCTATAAGCATGGCCAACCAGTTGTCCGAATTTATCCAATTGATGCTTATGTGGGCGGTTGTGGGTCTCTCGACTTGACAAGCAAAATTCGGATGTTCCTCCGTCTCGTCGCCCTCAAGCGTTCCCTCTCCTCTAGTTTCTTCTATTCCTTTTTCTCCTATTTTCCGTTTGCCAATTAGGCGAAATGATAGGTGAGGCCCAATGTTATTGTGGAGCCCACCCGAAAGTCCATCTGTACATGCTTGTTTCAAATTAACAAAGATACGGGGGCTAGTCCTTTTTTTTTTTTGAAAAAAAAAAAAAAAAAAAAAAAAAAAAAAAAAAAAAAAAACACCTCATCACGTCCCTCACTACATTATTTTCTTAACAAAAAAAAAAAAAAAAAAAAAAAAAAAGAAAAGTATTTTGGCTTTGTCAAGGTTGGATGATTGATTCCCATGATCACATTAGCCCAAGGTTTTCAACCAAATAAATTCACATTTGGTTTAAAATAAGGTCAGAAATTTGAGGACCAGTATTTATGTACTTAATTATAAAGTATGAATGGCTTTCGTTATATGAAAGAATGCTTCCATTGTTAACAAAACAAACTAGAAAAAGACCAAAAAATATCTGCATCGTACAAGAGTTGTGGTACTCCACAAAAACAAAGCTCAAGAGAATCGAAAATGCTACATCTTGACTAGATTGGAGCACCTCAACTCAATAACCTACATCCCCAAGGATAGCAGCAGGAAGCCAATGTGGGACTAAACCCAGAACACAATAACGAACACTTAACATCGGTTGACATCTAATGAAAATGTCATTGTTTCCCAAGCAGTTATTAGATCTTCTAGGAGCTACACCATTTCGATTGTGTGTGTAGACACTAGCACGTGGAAGCTAATTATGCACTTTGGTGGGGGATAAGGATGGATTGTTTGGGCTCATCAAATAGCATAGAGGAACAAGGAGAAACAAGTTTTTAAATGTTTGGGGGGATGAACCATCTGTGGGTGGATGTGAATTCTTTTCGTATTTCAATTTTAGATTCAAGGTCATGGGCTATATCATCCAATATTTTCTTCTTCTTCTTTTTTTTTTTTTTTTTTTTTTTTTTAAAAAAAAAAAAAAAAAAAAAGGTCATGGGCTATTGATAAGCATAAATGCAGACTGTGTTAGTGCTTGGAATGATTTATGAGGAATTATGTTTGAAGAATCATGTCATCACATATAATATATAAAACAGTTGAAATGGCTTATGGCTGCTACAACTGATGAGAAAATGATAGCTTGATCTTGGATTTAGGACTCACGGGTGTTGAAAGTCATTGTTGAGCTAAGAATTTCAGTAGGTAGCCTAGAGTGAATGGGTTAGTAGCGTGAGTTTTTTGTTTCCTCTTCTTGAAACCTCAAGAAAATTAAAACCATTTTATATAATTTGCACTACACAAATTAGCAATGCTCAACTTTCTTATATCACAAATTATTAAATGGACAATCTTCTCAATAATATAATTCTCTTTTGGATTTGTTCTTCCAGAAATACTGTTGTGAAATTGATTAAGGAATTCATTTCTCTGTTTTTTTTCTTTTCTTTTCCTCTCTCTCTCTCTCTCTCTCTCTCTCTCTCTCTCCTCTGTAAAGTGGAACTTAATTCCTTTCAAGACGGGATGTATAATCCACCTTTTTTCTTAAAGCATAACTTTACTTCCTTTCAAGATGGAAAGTACAATCCACCATAATGTATGTGCCTTATATCCATACCGACCATACATTTGAAAGCTCATTTTAGGACATGATCCTGAAAATGAAGTAGATCCAAATCTTAGGTGACCACACCACATGAAACAATGACAATTGAACACCCACCATTAAAACCATCATGGAGGCCACCGGGTTTATTTTCCATCCAACCTGTTGATAAGGTAAAAAAAAAAGATCTGGATGAAAGGACTAGACAAATATCAGCATGATCCAAAACTGGTGTGGCCCATCAAAAGTTTTTAAGGGTTAATCACCATGGTTTCTTGTGGTGTGGTCTACTTGAGAACTGTATCTGTGTCATTTTTGGGATAGTCCTTAAAATGATCTGTCAAAATGGATGTACGGCGTGGATGTGAGGTACATACATCAAGGTGGGCCCATACTCAAGGATCCACAAACCTTGGTGGATCTGGAGATCACGGAAGCAGAGCCCGTGTTTCACAGGCTACCTATAATAGGATTGTCAAGGATTCCATATAAGGACTGATGAATACTCAATAACTATGGGCCTACATGCAAATGTGATACACAACCTTATTGTAAATGGAAATCTCAGTTCACTTTTGATGGACCCATCAATTTGTCAAGGATTTCATATAAGGACGAGTGATGAATACTCCAAGTAACAGCGGGCCTACATGCATATGTGAAACACAACCATAATGGAAATGGAAATCCTTATGGAAATCCTCGTTCACTTTTGATGGACCCATCAATTTTTCAAGGATTCCATATAAGGATGAGGGATGAATACTCCAACCAACTATTGGCCTATATGCAAATGTGATACACAACCTTATTGTAAATGGAAATCTCAGTTCATTTTGGACCCATCAATTTGTCAAGGATTCCATATAAGAACGAGTGATGAATACTCCAAGTAGCAGTGGGCCTACATGCAAATGTGATACACGACCATATTGGAAATAGAAATCCCCATTCACTTTTGATGGACCCATCAATTTGTCAAGGATTCCATATAAGGATAAGTGATGAATACTCCAACTAACTAAGGGCCTACATGCAAATGTGATACACAACCTTATTGTAAATAGAAATCTCAGTTCACTTTTGATGGACCCATCAATTTGTCAAGGATTCCATATAAGGACGAGTGATAAATACTCCAAGTAACAGTGGGCCTACATGCAAATGTGATACACAACTATATTGGAAATAGAAATCCCCGTTCACTTTTGATGGCCCCATCAATTTGTCAAGGATTCCATATAAGGATGAGTGATGAATACTCTAACTATGGGCCTACATGCAAATTAATGTGATCCACAACCTTATTGTAAATGAAAATACCAGTTCACTTTTGATGGACCCATCAATTTGTCGAGGACTCCATATAAGGACGAGTGATGAATACTCTAAGTAACAGTGGGCCTACAAGATTTCTCTGTAATATAATTCTCTTTTGCATTTGTTCTTCCAGAAATTTTGTTGTGAAATATTGATTAAGCAATTCATTTCTCTGTTTTTTCTTTTCTTTTTTTCCTCTCCATCTCTCTCTTCTTTTTTTTTTTTTTTTTTTTTTTTCTTTTTTTCCTTCTTTGTAAAGCAGAACTTAAATTCCTTTCAAGATGGGATGTATAATCCACATTTTATTTTTTTTTGTAAAGCATTACTTTACTCCCTTTCAAGATGGAAAGTATAATCCACCATGATGTATGTGATTTATATCCACACCATCAATCCATTTTGAAAGCTCATTTTAGCACATGATCCCGAAAATGAAGTAGATCCAAATCAAGGTGATCACACCACATGAAACAATGGCAATTGAATACCCACCATTAAAACCATCATGGAGGCCACTGGGTTTATTTTCCATCCAACCTGTTGATAAGGTAAAAACGATCTAGATGAAGGGACTAGACAACTATCAGCATGATCCAAAACTGTTGTGGCCCACAAAAAACTTTTAAATGGTCAATCACCATTGTTTCTTGTGGTGTGGTCTACTTGAGATTTGTATCTGAGTGATTTTTGGGATAATGCCCTAAAAGGAGCTGTCAAAATGGATGTACGACATAGATGTAAGGTACATACATCAAGATGGGTCCCATAGTTAAGGATCCACAAACCTTAGTAGATCCGGGGATCACCGAGTTTCACAGGTTGCCTATAATAGGATTATCAAAGATTTCATATGGACGAGTGATGAATACTCCTACTAACTAACTGTGGGCCTACATGCAAATGTGATACACAACCTTATTGGAAATGGAAATCCCGGTTCACTTTTGTTAGACCCATCGATTTGTCAAGGATTCCATACAAGGACGAGTGATGAAAACTCCAACTAACTATGGGCCTACATGCAAATGTGATATACAACCTTATTGTAAATGGAAATCCCAGTTCGCTTTTGATGGACCCATCTTAAATAATCTGAACTTAGCTAACAAACAAACATTAGCCACATGATGGACAATAAAATTGATGATGGGCTCCGCACGATAGATAGTGGATATTGAAGATGAGCCCCACATGATGGGAAATAAAATTGATGGTGGGCTCCACATGATGGATGAGCCACATCAAATGTGGGCCTTATATAATGGACAATGCACATCAGAGGTTAGCTCCTAATGATGAATGACTAACATACAAGGGCCCCGCATGATGGATGGCCCACATCAAAGGTGGGGCCCTCACAATGAACGGTTCACGTCAAAGGTTGGCTCCAAATGATGGACGATAGGTGTAAGGGAAGTAAACCACACAAATTTGATAAATACTTGTGATGTTGGAAACCAAATATTCTTATGCCTTTTTTGGCTGATAAGTATATTATCTATGAAATATACTTGTTTGCTATATGAGTAAAAATTAAGATAAGATACTTGTAACACAAGTATCTCTATGATGCAAAGCGGGTCGCATACACTTTCATGACAAAGATGGACCAGAGAAGGCCTGATCGGACACAGAAATTATCCAGACCGTCAGAACCTTAAAACAATCGTATCTCACAAACGACGTATAATATATGATTTTGGGGTAGGAGAAGCTACTTTAGCCAACCAACCTGCTTCGTCGGGTTGCCCATGCCGGATATGCAAGATTCCATCAGATCGACAGTCAAAAGTCCAATTTATTTTGGTTTTTACTATAAATAGTAAGTTTTAATTCGATTATAACTTTTGATCCTTTGAGTTGTAGGAGTCTTGCCCAATATGAAAAGGGCTTTTAAAAAATTAGGAGAATAACATGGTTAGGCCAAATTGGACACTTACTATTCTTGGTCGAAAACCATAAAGTCTAGTAAGAATGATGACTGTCTATAAATAGTAAGTTTACTATTTACAGTAAGTCGTATTTTTTAGGGAGTTTGAGTTAGAATTAGAGTCTAAAACTTCATCCTAGGTTTGAGCTCATTCTTTAAAGGTTGTATATACATTTTTTAAAATCATCAATCAATCTATTTTTAAATTTATTAGAAATTATTTCTATTTTATCCCTCGTGGATTCGAGGAAACTCTGTGAGGAATCCAAAGAGCTTCGTGGATTTGGATCAGTAGTTATCCCTGAGGAAGACGATGATCGACCTCATCATGTCCTTCCTGCGTCACCCAATAAGGTAGTCCCATGGTAAGGGTAACACCCACTAAGTTGTTATCCTAGCTAGTAACACCTAATCCACTCGCATTTCTTCCCTAGTGCAAAACTTCCACTTGCAAAAAGTTCGAAAACAAAAATGGTCAGCGTTTACTTTTGACTGGAGGCATGTAGCCTTTTAAAATAATAATAATAATAATAATAATAATAATAATAATAATAATAATAATTTATTTTATATTTGGATTCAATAGACCATCAAGTCCCCTTCTTCCACATCTCTTTTTAACAAACACCTTTCTTTCTTTCTTTCTTTTAAAATAAGAAGACTGATTCTGCTAACGACCGGAAGAATCTCAACACCAAAAGCCGGGGTCCCTTAGAGATGGCAACAAGCAAAATTGGAGAGAGAGAGAGAGAGTTATTCTTTTTTTAATTAATTATTTATTTTATATTTGGATTCAATAGACCATCGAAGTCCCCTTCTTCCACATCGACCAAAAGAAAATACCAAAAGCTGGGGTCCCTTGGGAGATAGCAACAGGCAAAATTGGAGAGAGAGAGAGAGAGAGAGAGAGAGAGAGAGAGAGAGAGAGAGAGTTAACATATTTCATAAAAAAGACCAAATATTAAACTTTTAGTATCTCCCAATCTTGATTTTTAGTTTTCGGGGGCATATTTGTTACTTCCAAGATTGGAACACTTGACCGCCTTGATACCATGTTAGACAACCACTTTTTCTAAAAGATTGAGCTTTTAGAGGATGACATATCAATGTACATCAAGGGACCTCAGCACTCTAACATACATTATATACAACATTGCTGCCTTGAAAAGAGGTGGTGTACTTGCTTTGTCAAGGTTGGATGATTGACTCCGATGATCACATTTTCCTAATGTTCTTCAACCAAATGAATTCACATTTGGTTTAAAATAAGGTCAGAAATATCTATTTATGTATAGCTTTTGTTGTGTGAAAGAATGCTTCCATTTTTAACAACACAAACTAGTAAAAGACTGGAAATACAAACTAGTAAAAGACTGAAAAATATTTGCATCATACAAGTGCTGCAGTATCCTACGAAAATAAAGCTCCAAAGAACTGAAGATGTTACATCTAGACGATATTGGAGCACATCAACTCAAGAACCTATGTTCCTAAGGATAGCAAATAAAGTTACCTATAGCAAGAACTAAACCCAGGACATATTAACTAGCACTTACATCGGCGGACCTAGAGAGATATGCTAATTGACTCTTTTTTCAACTTGAAAAAAATTGTTTAATCTGAGTTGGAAACTACCATTTTTTCCCAAGCAATTATTAGATCTTCTAGGAGCTACACCAAATGGATTGTGCGTGGTGGGAAAAAGATGATTTCTGATCATCAAGTACCATAGCAAGATACTCGCAACAAACATTTGAGATCATCTTTTATTCCTCTATTTGTTGAAACAGGGAGAAACAAGTTTTTAAATGTTTGAGGCATCGACCATCTTTGGTGGATGTGAATTCTTTGGCAGTGTTGATGCTTGGAATGATTTATCGACCATCTTTGGTGGATGTGAATTCTTTGGCATGCAGTATTATTGGTGCTCGGAATGATTTATGAGAAATTATGTTTGAAGCATCACGTCACCACAAGCATTGCATGGAACAATCTTTTCAACAAGGTATTTCTCTTTTGCATTTGTTCTTCCGAAAAGATGCTGTGAAATTGTTTGGGCAATTCATTTCCGGTTTTTATTTTTTATTTTTTTTCACTTATGGTTGACTTTTCTTTCTTTCTTTTTTCAAGGTGTATGCGCCCACTGTATTGTTTATTTGATTTTCATTCTGTTGATTACATCGTACAGACCCAGATGAAGCGAAAAAACAAAGATCAGCTTGATCCAAAACTTTTTGGGAACCAAAACTTTTATGGCCCGAAAAAGTTTTTAATGGTCCACATTCAATCAACACTTTTTCTTTTAACATGGTCTACTTGAGATTGGGATATACCTCTTTTTTGAGCTCGTAACAGAAATTTATCTAGAAAAATAGATGGACAGCATGGATGAAACACATACATCAAGGTGGGGCCCGCAAAGCATGGGGTAGCCCATCCGTTTCCATGAAAAATAATACATATAAAGATCAAGTGGACCACGTTGCAAAAAGCAGCAGAGGATTGACCGTTTACCAATGAAATCGTTTTGGGGTCACTGAAGTTTTGGAGTAATATGATATTTGTTTTCCACTTCATCCAGGTCTGTGTGATTATATGAACAGATTGGATGGGAAATAAACTTTATGGTGGGCCCTGTGAATGTTTTAATGGTGAGAAATACCATCTCCACTGCTAATTATGGTGTGGTCCCCTTGATATCTGAATATGATTTATTTTTGAGTTCATGCTCTAAAATTATCTTGCCAAATGAATGAAGGGTGTGGATATAATAAATACATCATTATGGGGGCTATGTAATTTTGAACTCCTTTGACCCATTTGTACAGCCGAGTTTTAGGGGTGTACATAACTCTTGAGTCGAACTAGGCTTAGAAGTTGCCATCCACGAGCCAAAAAGTGCCCTTAGAATAATTGAGAATAAACGTTCACGGGCCAAATGTACTATTTAGAAGTAATCGGCAATCGGGCGAGTTTTAGTTGCGATTGACCCACGATTTGAATGGCCTTGATTTTTTGACTTTGCTCCATTTCCTCCATGGAAGAGCTTTGGCAGGTAACTTGAATGGCCTTGATTTTTGGAAAGGGCTTTTGTCATAGCTTTTTGGGACTTTGCTCCATCTACAAAGAGACCCACGATTTGGACGGCCTGGATTGCTGTAAATGGTTAGGATAACTGGATAAGAATATATATATATATATATATATATGGGCCGAGTCGGGCTGGGTTGGGCCGAACTGGAACCTATTCAAACTCGGCCCGAACTCAGCTTCGGGCCGAAGAAAATGGTCTGTCCCGACCCAAACTCAGTTCCGGGTTGGGCCGGGTAGAGCTTTTTTGGGCCAAGTCGAGTGAGCTAATGAGGCTAACCCGGTTTGTGTACAGCCCTAGCCGAGGCTCGAGGAGCGTCAACGCTCATCTTCGCATCGAAATACACTTTGTGGATGGGTCGGTGAATGTTTCAATGTAGCATCATTGTCTCCATTGCTTCCACCTCGTCCATTGGTTTTTTAAGCTCATTTTAGGACATGGGGCCAAAAATGAAACAGATCCAAGACTCAAGTGATGCGAAAAGGTGAGGATAGGAATCACATGTATTTGAAATAATTGATAAGGGGCGGTATGAGTTTTGAATCAAGGATAATATTTGTTTTAACTCATTTGTACAGTGAGGAATGAGGTAACGAATGGTATGGATGGCATGTGAACGTCACCGTCGAGACAAGGAGGTTTGGACAGTTGAAATTTTCCTAACCACCTTTTTCATTTGTGCAGCCCACTTGAGTCTTGGTTCCTATTTAATTTTTGCTGTTATCTTAAAAGGGAGGCACATATAAGACGCAAGTGACAGATTTCTGACAAACATCACGTTGGACCCAACTCTTATTTCATTGAACTTACTCTAAGGCCGTCCTGATGTTTATTTTCCATCCAACCTGTTGCTAAGTTCACCTCGACATGGATGAAGGGAAAACATAAATATCAGCTTGATTCAAAACTTTTATGGCCCTTAAAAAGCTTTCAATCCCAACTTCTTCCCTTGGTCCATTGAAGCCTTCAATCTACCTCCTTTTTGGGTCATTTCCTAAAATAATATTTTAAAATAGATGAACGGATTAGATAAAATATATAATTAAAGTGGACTCCACATAGCCCCTGACAGGACCGATGGTTTCTCTCTAGGCGCGGCCCCTTTTGGATTTGGACAAACTCACAAAAATCATCCGATCATTGCTGGTTACTAGGCTCCTCATCTCGAATCCACTCTATATATTTGTCTCCCCTCACTTTGGCTTTCCTGCATTCACAAACTCTATAGTATAGAGTTCCCTCCTATGAGCCTATGGGCATTTTGGTCATTTCTCCTTCTCTCTTCCATTCACCTTCAATGGTTCTTCGGATCTCCCGCTCTTCTCCAACGAAACTGATCACGTTGCTCTGCTCCACTTGAAACACCTGATAACCGACGATCCTCTCCGTTCCTTGAGCTCTTGGAATCATACTCTTCACTTCTGTAACTGGCAAGGAGTTACATGCGGTGGTCGCCGCCATCCTCAAAGGGTCGCCGCCTTGAACCTCACAGGCCATAACTTGGTGGGCCTCTTATCTCCCTATATAGCAAACCTCACCTTCCTCAGGAAAATCGATCTCGCAGACAACCGCTTTCATGGACCGGTTCCTGAAAAGACTGGCCAGTTGTTTCGCTTACGGTATCTCGGTCTGGACAATAACACATTCACCGGAGAAATTCCAGCAAATCTGACCCATTGTTCGGAACTCCAATTCCTCTATCTTTTCCGGAACCAGCTCACAGGGAGGATTCCGACTGAGCTTGGCTCTCTGACCAAGCTCACCAGATTGTCCCTCGGTCGCAACAATCTTACCGGAAGCATCCCACCTTCACTTGGAAAACTTTCGTCTCTCACTATGCTTTTTCTCCCAGAAAACAGTCTGGAGGGCAGAATCCCTGGTGAGCTCAGCCGGCTGGTAAGCTTAGAGGTGCTTGCAATTGGTTCCAATAAACTGTCAGGTAGGATTCCTCCCTCGCTGTACAATCTGTCCTCCATTAAGATTTTGGACGTGGGAAGCAACAGATTGCATGGAAATCTTCCACCTAACTTAGGCCTCACTCTTCCTAATCTCCAAAGGCTTCTCGTAGGATCAAACCATTTCACAGGACCTATACCAGTTCATTATCCAATGCTTCGGGTCTTGTAGATATTTCTCTTAGTAACAATAGTTTTAGTGGATCTGTGCCTCTGAATTTTGGAAGCCTCAAGGGTCTCTCCCAATTACTTTTGTGGGGCAATGAACTTGGAATTGGGAAAGCAAGTGACTTGAGTTTTCTCATTTCTTTAACCAATTGCAGTAGCTTACGAGTGCTGCAGCTAAGCACAAATAATCTCAGTGGTGCGTTGCCTGACTCCATGGCTAATCTTTCGACCCAACTGACATGGCTAACTTTGGGAAAAAACAGGATATTCGGAGGCATCCCTTCTGGGATTCAGAATCTTATCGGCTTAACAGCACTGGATATGGGATATAACTTTCTGACAGGTACAATTCCCATTGATGTTGGGAAGCTTAACAAGGTGGAGGTACTTTACTTGGATGGAAATGAATTATCTGGGCACATTCCGCCTTCCTTAGGAAACATCTCCTCGATTGTTCGAACTTTTTTTAGATAGAAACAAGCTAACTGGGAGGGTGCCTTCAAGTCTTGGAAATTGTACGTACATGCGGTCCATAAGCCTTTCTGGTAATAATCTTAGTGGTAGCTTACCCAAACAACTTTTCAGCTTTCCCTCTTTAATTGAACTCCAGCTCACAAACAACTCTTTTACCGGTAATCTGCCATTGGAAGTCGGTTACTTGAAAACTCTCTTATTACTGTATGTTTCAAATAACTATTTATCAGGCGAAATTCCAATCTCGCTAGGCAATTGTTTACGCCTTGAGTATCTCAGGTTGGATGGTAACTTCTTTCAAGGTCCAATTCCATCAACATTTACTACTCTAAGAGGCCTTCAATCCCTGGATCTTTCACGCAACAACTTGTCTGGAAAGATTCCATGGTACCTGGAGAACCTTTCTGCCTTGCAGTATCTAAATCTATCTTTCAATAATTTCGAGGGTGAATTA
The DNA here is from genome assembly GCA_030180095.1 of Magnolia changhungtana. NCBI lineage: Eukaryota > Viridiplantae > Streptophyta > Magnoliopsida > Magnoliales > Magnoliaceae > Magnolia > Magnolia changhungtana. The sequence goes on from JASAUF010000375.1 coordinate 6,499,182, forward strand.
CCAAAACAAGGGGTCTTTAGAAATGCCAGTGAAGTTTCAGTACTCAGAAATAGTAAGCTTTGTGGTGGTATTCCACAATTGCAATTGCCTCCATGCTCAGGCCAATCATCCAAGAAACAGGGGATGTCTCGTGCTTCGAAAGTAAAATTCTCCATAATTGGTGTTGTCCTGTGTCTTCTTTAATTATCTTGTTTCATTACCATTCTTTATCGGGTCAGAAAGTCGAGAAAGAAACCTTCTTCTTTGCCTTCTGCTGAGGATCCTTTTGTCAATGTGTCTTATGCGGAGCTCTTTAAAGCAACGGATGGGTTCTCTTCTGCTAATTTGGTCGGCACCGGAAGTTTTGGTGCTGTATATAAAGGGTTTCTAGATCGTGCTGGAACTATGGTGGCAATGAAGGTCTTCAATCTTCAACAACAGGGAGCTCTGAGGAGCTTTATGGCCGAATGCGAAGCTTTGAGAAACATTAGGCATCAGAATCTTGTTAAGATCTTAACCTATTGCTCAAGCATTGATTTTAAAGGCAATGATTTTAAAGCTCTAGTTTATGAGTACATGGAAAACGGAAGTCTAGAGAAGTGGTTGCACGGAGATGGTCATGATCAGCTGAAAAGGAACTTGAAGTTTGCTCAAAGGCTAAATATAGCTGTAGATGTGGCTTCTGCATTGGACTATCTGCATAATCATTGTCAAACGTCACTCGTACATCGGGATTTAAAACCGAGCAATATTCCTCTTGATGATGACATGACTGCTCGTGTGGGTGATTTCGGGCTAGCCAGGTTCGTATCTGAAGTTGCGCACACCAGTTCGATTGGAATGAAGGGATCTATTGGGTACATCCCTCCAGGTAACAATATTTTATCTATTTCCTTGCACACACATGCACATACATACACTCTATTTGCTTGTTGGAGACCCAATGTGCAATCAAAGTAGGGTGGGCTCAGGTGGGCCTCACCATGATGTGTACGTAAAATCGACTTCAACCAATAGATATGTCTGACCATGTTAGGTCCAAGACTCAACAATCAAACTGGTCTATGATTTAGGTGGGCTGTACCAAAGAAAACATTTGGGGAGAGGGATGCTTGATTTTGACATGGCCCACTGTGAAATCCACTCTAACTATTAGATGTGTCCTCCTGAGTAAGGTCTAAGGAAAAATAAAAAAATAAAAATCAAATTGACCGGTGACTCAAGTAAGCCACACCTAAAGAAAAAGTTGGGAGAGATTCCACACTTGATTTTTACTAGGCCCATTATGATGATATGAAATCCCTTTTAATAATTAGATGGCAAATTAAAATTGGGTCTGTAGCCAAAATATAGGCCCATCCGTGATTTAGGTGGGCAATGCAAAGGCAAAATAGTTTGGAGCATGAGTGTTGCACAGTACGCTGTTTCCAATCATGTAATACACTTGAATCACAGATGATGCTGATTTTTGGACCTTGGGCATAAAATGAAGTGACCCACCTAATGGTCAAGTGGATTTCACATAAACATCATGATAAGGCCCACAGGAGCCACAAACTCCTTTACTCTGGTGGGACCATCACTCTCTCTATAAACCACAAATATATTTCACTCATTAGATAACTTCCAACCTTTCATGTACTTGCAACATCCAATCCGTGCAATAAATTACTCCATTGCCAGTATATCCTTGTGAAAAAATAAGCTACATCTACTAATTGAGCAGGTCTGTTTATCAATGGCGAGATATATATAGTTTTCTAGATATGATCCACCTAATGAATGGATAGAGCTGATTTTTGCACCAAGTGATCATCATGGGTGTGCCCAACTACTGTGGTTGGACATCGCATTCACTTAAGAGGTTGAAGTTATTCATGGTTGAGCATAACTTGTCCTCCAACCAGATGGACTTTGAAACCTGCTCTGTCTCTACACACACCCCAAAAAGGGTAGAGAAAGCTTGAAGACAACTGTTCACAAAAGTAAAGCTGGTGCACTCATTAGGATAGTCTGATTACTGCATACTTCAGGAGCATTTCACACTGCTCACATCTCTTACAAACCATGTTAGCACTATTTGCCTGAGTTAAACTTCTTATTTTTCTTAGTTAGGAAACTACAGTGAGGCTTCAATAAGCATAGATATCAATTAACATGTGAATATATATATATATATATATATATATATATATATATATATATATATATATATATATATATTATATATATATATATATATATAATAAAATTTCAAACCTCATCTCCGTATCACGTGTATGGATTTCTTTTTAATAATATGATTATAGTATATATGAACATTAGACCAACGATGATGTAAGGCAAGCTTTCGTATTGTGAGTCAGACCATCGGTGTTCCTTAATTTCGATGGTTCAGGTTGCCTGATGAGTGGCTAGTTTTTATCTAATGTTAATTTGCATCTCCACCCATTGCACAGCTTGAATTTTCTACATAAATCCATATAAGGAATAATGTTGCATGCATGCTTAAATCATCAAATTTCTCGATTTAAAGTTGACGGGTTATTGATGGATGGATTCTCTTTGCGGCACATGTACCACAATAGCACATGCAATTGTGGTACCATTGTCAAACATTAAACCATGATTTGGGGACCATTTCAAACATGTACTGAGATGAAATTATGCTTCCAGGATAGCACTACCAACACTGGGCAAAGCCATGACCTGGGTAGTTTTCTTGAATATAATGTTAGACTAAGACGGCTAAAATGTCGGGTAATCCACAACTCGCAGACATGTTTTGAATGGTGGACGCCCAAGTCCAGCATATTCTCCTTTTGGTCCGTGTAGACTTATGGGTTCGATGTTATGGATCCACCCAAAATGATGTGAAGAAATGGATGGATGGCATGGATTTTACATCATGGTGGGGCCCATAGATCCCTCCCATTTCCAAAGCTATCGGTACCGTTTTTCCTTCTTTAAAAAATTGAGTTTTGTACGGAATGTAAAATGGTGGCCCACTCATTCTTCAAAATACTAGCAATGATATAGAGTTATCGCTCGACCTCATAATCCATCTAGTTATAAATGTTTAATATTTATAATTTTATTATATATACATCTTAAATTTCCAAAAATGAGGTCCCTGCGGCATGTACGGTTGTTATAAGTTGTTTGTTATAAACAATGGTAAACTAACACTTTCGATTTGAAATGTTCTTGTGATTTAGAAGAGGAATGGGACCCACAATGGAGAAAATCCACATTTTCAGCAAACTCCCCTAGGTGGGCCATACCTTCTGAAAACATAATCTCTCTCTCCCACTCGCTTGTCCATGTAAAATCCCTTGGCTTCCTAGGATTTCTCTCCCTTCCTCTCCCTCCATGAAAAGTCTCTAAATTTAAATTCCAGTGGGACACACATCTCCCGGTTTTGCTCTCATGAAAAAACCTTGATCGATCCCCACGATAGCCGGTGAATTGAAGAAATTCAATGGTGTACTCTCCTCTCTCATTTCCTCTTTTAATGGTGTGGGCACAAAGAACCATGTTACGGTGAGGTGATATTCAGCCTGTCCATGGCCCCTACATGTTTGAAGAAATGGTGCATTCTGAGGGCCTCTTTGGACAAGGGTGGATGATGGATGGATTCGATTGGTTAGCCCCACACCTTCCGTCTCGGATGAAACAGAGTATGCATCGTCCTTATAATCACCCTTTGAGACCATGGGGTGTGAGTGTGTATATGATATATATATATATATATATATATATATATATCCCATGCATTTGAAACTTTCATACCCGTGTTAAAACCATGCTTTCTTTTAAAATCTTCAACTATCCCTTTTTTGGATTTTTTTTTTAAAAAAGTCTGATTGTGAGTCACGACAAGTGAACATTAGTGGCAAGAATCTTGATGTTAAGTTGTTTCTAAGTGTAATTCTTCATTAGGTAGTTGATGGAGTCAGACTTTTGATGCTTGTTTTGACCTGTTTTTGTCTAGGCTTTCGATGGTTCAGTTTTACCTGATGAGTGGACCAAAATCCTGATGGTTTTTTAGTCTAGGATTTATGGTACAATGCATCTCCCAAGATTGCATCAGCTTTTGTTGGCCCATTTGTTTCTAACATTGTGGTCCACATGATAAGTAGCAAGCTTTTGTTGCATGTAAACGCATGCTTACAACATCAAATTTCTCAATTTAAAGTTGTCCGGGTTATTAGATGGATGGATTCTCTTTGCGGCACATGTACCACAATAGCACATGCAATTGTGGTACACTGTCATAAAATCCTAGCCATCCATGATCTGGGGCCATTTCAAACATGTACTGAGATGAAATTATGCTTCCAGGTTAAATAGGTAGACCTGTGTACGTTCAACCCTTGTACCTTGAACATGAAACACTAGTGTTTTATTAAGTTTCCAAATTTCCCCATACCTGTGGCTGATTAATAAAGGAAATTCTACAGTATTGTCTCATATTTTTAATAGTGGGTCTTACTGATTGAATGACTTAGGTTTTTATATACCCAATTTATGACTGAGGTCTGTTCTTTAGGTAGGCTCTAGCAAGTGTTTTGCCTTGGCCTGATCATTCTTGTGATAAAGTAGGCCACTCTTGTACATTGAAAGCGGAGCACTGGTAAATCTTCTAATTGTCTTTTTTTGGGAGCATTTACTTGTCCTTTTTTGGGGGCAACCAATATTCATGGTGGGATTACCTGAATGGATGGGTGAGATGTCATACAAACACCATAGTGGGCCCCACACAACCTAGTTAGATGTACAACTATAAATGTGTACATAAATTTTCTGTGAAAACCCGCTCTAACTGGAACTCATGCAAACCTTTTGAGAACATTATGTGATGTGTGCACAAAATCCAATCCATCCAGTAGTTGAGTCACCGATCGAAACTCCTGGGGCCAAAAAACAGGTGGGCTACAAAAAAGAGGGAGGGGATGCCCACCCTTGAATTTTACCGGTGCACACCTGAGTTGGAAAATAAGGTGTTTTTCTGCTTTTGCCCAACCCTTCATCTAAGCTGAATGAAGGTCTATAGCCTGGATTGCGTGGAATGAGGTTTGCTAAGCTACGGGTGCGTATGGGAGCCTATTACACACCATATGCACGTGTAAAATTAGTGGTATATGAGTGCGATCTAATCCATGAATAGGGTGGCACAGTCAAGTACATGACCAAGACTAGATTCAGACCTGACCTAAGCCTAAATCAAAACGAAGGTACAAGGACCTGATGGTCACCTGAACCCAATTTTATCGTGATCTATAGGTCAAAAAATAACCTCAGGTATGAACGACTCACATCATGTGCGGCGAGAATCAAACTTGTTGGCATCAAAATCTCATTGATTTTAAAGATTTAGATATGCCAAGAACTAGTCACTTGCACCCCACATGAATCACACCACAGTAAGGTATGAAGAAATCTTTTTTGCTAATATCCTTAGTTAAGATTTGTGTTGAGATGAATAACACCATAATAAGGTATAAAGAATTCTTTTTTGATAAAATCTTTAGTTAAGATATGTGTTCCATAAAAATCACAACAATAACTCATGTGTTCACTTGATGATAGAGGTGTTGAGTTCTTTCATTTGAGTAGTAGAGTCTGGTTCAATGTAGAACATTTTTGCAGGAACTTACAAGCACACTATTGATGTTAGAAATTTGGATACTTAGAATAAAAAAAAAAATGTCAATTACTTGTTCAAATAGAATATTCCTGTTCTTTTCTCTCTCTCTCTCTCTCTCTCTCAAAATTCAACCTTTGATATTATTTATATCTAAATGGCTACTTACATTCCAATATGACATGTATAAATTATAGAGTATGCGATGGGAAGTAAAGCATCTACACAAGGAGATGTTTACAACTATGGAATCCTTCTATTGGAGATGATCACAGGAAAGGGGCCAACTAATGACATGTTTAAGGACAATTTAAGCCTTCATCATTTTGCTAAGTTGGCTTTGCCTGAACAAGTAATGGAGATTGCTGACCCACAACTGCTCGTAGAAGAAGCTGAAGTTACTCAGCACAATGAAAATCATGTCAATAGAAGAAACAGAATGCATGACTGCTTGATTACATTGGTCAAAATTGGTGTGTTGTGCTCTGTAGAATCTCCAAGAGAACGAATGTGGATGAGAGACGTTGTTGCAGAAATGCATGCAATCAAGGACTTCTATCTTGGGACCAGTATTCATCGAGACAAACAAGTTAAGTCGCAAATATTAGATGAAGGCTCGTCTTACCTTAGTCATTATTAAGTTATATTGATAATTATGTTGAGAAAGATTTCATTTTTTTTAAATTATTTTTTTGAATACTTACTAAACAACCTCTTGATATATTTAGCCTTGGCATAAGAGTGTGCTTGTATTGATAGTGATTATATGAGAAGATGTGTTTCTTTTTCTTTGTTTTATCTTGTGTCGGCTAAGGGAGATTGTATCATGAATTTGCCAAGGAAAAGTGATCATCTTATTATTATAAGAATGCTATTGGGTTACAAAGATGTTTAATAACTAATAGAGTTGGGCACGGGGATGAGTCAACTCAACAGACTTGACTCGTCCGACTCGTTCAAACCCAACTCGACCCAAACCGAGTAGGTGAGTTGATCCACCCAATCCGAACTCAAACCGAGTCGAGTTCGGGTCACCCAGTAACTCGACTCGACTCGACCCAAAACAACTCGGTACCAACTCGACTCGATCAGAAATCCGACTTGACCCGAGTTCGGGTTTATATATATATATATATATATATATATATATATATATATATATATATATATATATATATATATATATATATATAACCTAAATCTAATCTAACTTACTCGTCGATCGCACCTGACTTGACCTCTCTCCCTCCCTCCTTCCTCCTCTAATCTATTGACCACCTAGTGTTTTATTTAAACCAACATGATTTAAATGATTTTTAAACTCACAAGTATACGAATCAGATGCAGATATGGTACGTATTACGAGATCGTTCCCACGAGGATTGGACGTCACAATTCAAATCTATGATTCTCCTTAACTAATCCAACAAATAATGGAATGAACTACTAAGAACAATTCTAAGAAAAAAAACAATTAAGAACAAGGAAGAAAATTCAATCAGATAAAAAGCACTAGGACTTTCGAATCCACCCCTAATTATCCTAACCCTTGTTTTGTCTGTTGATTCACCTTGATCTAGATTGATATCACTTATACAGAGAAAGCACAATCTGTGTCCTTAATCGGGCATACAGACTGTCTAATTCCTTCAAGCAATGCCATGAATGACATATCCCATATCCTTGGTCGGGCATAAGGGATGTACAGTTCATTAAAGCATCCTGTTTCTTCCTCTATAGGAAACCTGTTCTTGATCAGACACAAGCACCTATAATAAGCATCCAAACAACATCCATATATACTTTGGTCAAGTTCATAGATGGAGAAGTATAGAATTTAAACTCATAAAGCCCACTTAGAGAAAGAAACAAATTAATTAATATTTAAAGTAAATCAACTAATACAAGAGCTAATCAAATTAGGGGCTTCATCTCAGCCCTAGCTGAGAGATTAGTGACCCATAAAATCCATCAAAAATATTAAACAAAATTCATAAAAACAAAGCGCCAAACCAATCGATCTCTCTCTCTTCTTCCTTCTCTTTCTTCTCTTTCTTCTCTCCCTGGCTCCAGATCTGGAATCCCCTGGTTCTCCCTGCCTTTCCCCCGTCCAAAACTCCCCTTTTATAGCTGCTGGATGGCTGAGGTCGGTGGCAGAGTCGTAGAAGGACTCGAAGTATAAATTTTCGAAGCCGTGATCGTGGGCCCCACAGAGGTGTTTTCTGGAAAATCCACCCCGTCCATTGGATTCAGGATGGAATTTCAGTCAGGAATGAGTGGTTTTGAACATCCATTGACGCGGCCCAGAGAAGAAATCACAACAAAATCAGTTTTGAACGTCACAAGACCGTCTGTTTGTGGCATCTGTATCACGCACGTGTGTATGCATGGGAGTGGAATATCAGCATAGTTTTGAAGCTCTCGAAGCCCTCTACTCGATGAACGGATCAGATCGACCGGACAGACGACGTACGGGGCCCACTAATTTCCGCAAAAACTGGCAGCGTCCGTGCGTTTCGCAGACGCCAAACCGACGCTGCGATGATGGTGGGGTCCATTATTGGACTTTTCACAGGAATCCACGCCGTCCATTGGTTTCAGCTCGAAAAATCAGTAGGAATTGACTGGTTTTGGGGTGGATTCAGTGCAGCCCACGTGGCTTTCTGTCTTGCCGTCCATCTGCCATTTGTACGGTTAAAAACCAATTTATGCTATTATTTGGAGAAAAGCCACCTAGGCAATGGTAATGGCTGCCCCAGGAAGCGGATGGACGGTTTGGATTGTCCATTTGGACACTAGGTGGGCCCCACAACCGACGACCGCGGGTGCCTTCGCATGCGGCCGGAACGCGATTTGCGTTTTTTCGGACGACGACGCCTCGGGTCACGGTTGGCCACTGGACCGGACGGCCGTGTAATGCGTCTGTTGGTGATGATGTGCATTGTGCACACTCCTCATATACAGGGCATGCCATGATGTTTACGAGAAATCTCCACCATCCATCCTCTTTCTCATGTAATTTTAGCCATCAATAGCAAAGTTGAGGCAATTCCAGATATCAGGTGGGCCCCAAATTGATGATTAATGGGCTGATCTGTCCATTGGACCACTCCCCGAGATCCTCAATGGCTGAAATTTAATATGTACGGTTAATTCATGGCCCCCATCACATGTATGAAGTTTTGAACTGATTGGATGGCAGGAATCATGTGATCTTGCATTTCGGACCCTTTTTGGGCCCCTTTGGCTTGCTTTCCTCAGATCCCAGGCGTGTAAAATCTTCACTATTGGTTTTCTAGAGTCCATCCCGTGCTCTGGTAATTTTGGAGCGCCAAATCCATGTTTTTAACATCATCTTTCAATACACATTCCTGATTTCATCCTGTAATAAAAACACGAGTAAAATCTGGCATTAAACATTATCATGTATGTAAAATCAGGTAATTACTGGGGTCTAATATGCAACATTAAAAGATTCCTAAACATCGAGTTCCACAGGTGTATAGTATCATCTCAGCTTACAATCATTAAAAGATCCAAATGTCAATTTCATGATATCTTTAGTAACCAATAAGAGAAATCAGGACAACCAACTTTCCTCACAAATCATCCTTTCATTCTTTTAGCTTGTGATTTATTTTTTTTATGAGCAGTAACGCAAATGAGGGGAATCAAATTCTCACCTATAGGGAGCAAACCTATGGCGAAAACTTGTCACCTAACTCTTTTTTTTTTTTTTTCATATGTCAACTATGGAGAATCAAAACTACACCTATAGGGAGCAAACCTATGGTGAAGATTTAGCCTTTTAATTCTTCTTTTTACCAAGTTAATCATTCAGTTATCGAACCAAAACTTAATGTGTAAGCGAGATGTGATATGTGAAATCATGGCTCAATCAATGTTTACAACTTTTAATCATGAATTAACAATTCAAAATTGACTGTGAAATCAAGCAGATGGCCGAATCCAAGAGTCATTAGTTAGCAACATCAGATATCTTATAATGTTAAAATCACAACTATCCTTCAAAATCTCTTTGAATTCAATAGAAATTCCAGAAAAAATTTTAAAATTTTCACAAATTTTTGCTCAAGACCAAGAAAATACTGATTCACAAATTTTTGCTCAAGACCAAGAAAATACTGATTAGGTAACCTAATCTCCCACCCCCAACCTAAAATCTACATTGTCCTCAATGTAAAAGAAATAAGCAAGCAATGCACATAGGACAACGAGAATAGAAGCGAAGTGAGGGAAAGATAGTACCTGGACGGAGCATCAAGAAGCTTTCTCAAAAAATTTCAACGTAAAAGCGAGTTAGCAAAAGAGAGAAATCAACAGAAGTAAAAATAACAAAAAGAAAAATAAAAGAAGATCCTACCTATACCACTTTCGCAGGTGCTCTCGATTGCATTTAGCGCATGCAACAAGCCTTTAAACCCCTAGGTTACCCCTAGTGGACGAGTTGTAGTCTCGTGAGGGTTTGCAGTAATGTTACCCACAAACATTGAACTAACGAACTAGGAAAATTAAATGGAATGAAAAAGCTGGGTTGCCTCCCAGGAGCGCTAAGTTTACTGTCTATCCTAAAACAACATAAAGGAAACTACCCTAGTCCGAAGAAAGCAGGAAAAAACTACTCAGTCATGCTGCAAGGTTCCTCTTCCGGCCAGTATTTTGATAAGTTTCTCAGTAGATTTCTCAACAGGATCATCCAAAAGCCATTTTTGCAATGGGCTTGGACGCCCTGGAGCTTGACTTTCTAAAGAAATTTATGTACCTCATAAGAAATTTTTCGTTGAAGTGCTTGAGGTATCCAGAGTATATACGATTCACCTGTGACAGAAGAAATTTCAACGTTAGTATCCCATGGTGAATCAGTGACTACACATAAATGAATTTCAGAAAAATCTTCAGAAAGTGGTGTAGTCTCAACACATTCTGACGTAGCAGACTTCGGTTCAATTTTTAGCTCCTCCTCCCTTAATGGTAAATAGTCAGGATTTGTGGAAGGAGGGGCTTCAGAGTAAGGGTTCTCTGGTTGATGACTACCGAGATATTGTTTTGCAAGGCATTCACTATGTCTCTTATCATGGGATCGTTCGAATCTGCAAAGTGTGCCAAGCAATCAACCAAAGAGTTGGAACATTCAGCTGAGAGTGACTCATTTTCCACATTAGAGCTCATGATGATCTGCCCAAGGAATCCATCGTTTTCGAAGGGAAACAGAGGTGTGATCTCTTGCTCCAGCCCTGCACAGACAGATTGAAGATCAGTATACGAAGCATTGATGTATGGACTTTGTTCATCGATACTACTCAGAAGAGGCGATGAATCGTCATTATTTAACAGTTCAGATGGTGGCCTCAACTGGGTGGTTTCAAATTTAAGAGTCATATCGAGTAGCTCGTCCATCTCCCGAATCATATCATCATGTAATTCAGAGGAGTGGTCCAAATACGTTTCACGAGAATTAGAAGGGTCGGTTGTAAGGGGCCCGTCCTCCACCTTTAAATCAAACATGTTAGGTGAGGGGAGTGGCTCAATATGACCGACCACTTCGTGTACGTCTTGATCATTGACTTGTACCAAATTAGAGATTGATTCGAAGGGAATTTGGGTTGCACATTCATAATCATCTTCCCAATATGCATCATCGTCTACTTCCATGCAGTGCACACTTGGGAGGGGATCGCTTCCCTCACATTCTATTTCCAGATTGGGTTGAGGTTCATATAAACTAACCTCTTCCTCTTTATTGAACTCAAGTGTGTCATCATCATTATATTTGAAAGACAACCATGTTTCTTCCCCATTCTTTTGAACAGTCATTGAGATCGACTCATCGGGGAAGTGAACCGTATGCTCATTAATGGAATCCAACTTCTCATTCCAAATTCAGATTTTCAAAAGCGAGTGAGGATCACTTTCCTCGCATTGTATTTCTGGATTGGATTGTAGTTGGGATGAGCGAGCTTCCTCTATCCTTTCAAGGTGCGAATTGAGTGCTTCTAGTGATTTCATCACTTTCGCAACATGCTGGTTGAATTGTTCTAGATTAAAACATGAATCTTCTTGGATCGTTTCTGGTTGGATCTCAAAGGTATGGGATCCAAGAGAATAATTATTACAATATGTTGTTGGTTCATCTTCCCAGTTTTGATGGTTCCATTGGTTATAGTCATACTGATCATACATGGGAGAATATGATGGTTGATAATAATCCTCATTCCCATAATTACGATCATACCTATTAACCGATGGAACATAACGTTCTAGTCGGTTCTCAATGTCTGTTCTCGATGGAGAGAAATCTTGAGGTATACGTTGAATTCCACAACCTTCAGGCATTTCCCAATATAACCTATCCAACTCAGCATATGCATGTACCCACGATTCCATGGTAGAACCTTAACTCTTACCTAATCCTAGAAGAAAGCAAAATCCTACAGCAATGCAGAAAGTAAAGGAGAAGTTAGAAAGATGTTACCAGAGTAGAAGTTCTTATGTTAAACCTGCGAAACAAAACAAAACAAGTTAGTATCTAGGGGATAAGACCTAATCTAAAAAAAATAAAGAAAGTAAAGAAATTAGGACAAAGTTACCAAGTTAGAAGATCTATCAACGACCCTACAAGATAGGAAAATTGGTTCTAAAAATTAAATAAATAAATAAATAGATAATCTAAGACTGAAGTTAGTAAAATCCTAAGCTATGAATTATGATAAGAGAGAATCCTAAATTCAATTTGGAACGAAACAGTCCCCGGCAACGGCACCAAAAACTTTATGTTTTATTTAAACCAACATGATTTAAATGATTTTTAAACTCGCAAGTATATGAATCAGATGCAGATACGGTACGTATTACGAAATCGTTCCGACGAGGACTGGACGTCACAATTCAAATCTATGATTCTCCTTAACTAATCCAACAAATAATGGAATGAACTACAAAGAATAATTCTAAGAAGAAAAACAATTAAGAACAAGGAAGAAAATTCAATCAGAGAAAAAGCACTAGGACTTTCGAATCCACCCCTAATTATCCTAACCCTTGTTTTGTTTGTTGATTCACCTTGATCTAGATTGATACCACTTATACAGAGAAAGCACAATCTGTGTCCTTAATCGGGCATACAGACTGTCTAATTCCTTCAAGCAATGCCATGAATGACATATCTCATATCCTTGGTCGGGCATAAGGGATGTACAGTTCATTAAAGCATCCTGTTTATTCCTCTATTGGAAACCTGTTCTTAATCAAACACAAGCACCTATAATAAGCATCCAAACAACACCCATATATACTTTGGTCAAGTTCATAGATGAAGGAGTATAGAATTTAAACCCATAAAGCCCACTTAGAGAAAGAAATAAATTAATTAATATTTAAAGTAAATCAACTAATACAAGAGCTAATCAAATTAGGGGCTTCATCTCAGCCCTAGCTGAGAGATTAGTGACCCATAAAATCCATCAAAAATATTAAACAAGATTCATAAAAACAAAGCGCCAAACCAATCGATCTCTCTCTTCTTCCTTCTCTTTCTTCTCTCCCTGGCTCCAGATCTGGAATCCCCTGGTTCTCCCTGCCTTTCCCACGTCCAAAACTCCCCTTTTATAGCTGCTGGATGGCTGGGGTCGGTGGCAGAGTCGTAGAAGGACTCGGAGTACAAATTTTCGCAGCCGTGATCGGTGGTCCCCACAGAGGTGTTTTCTGGAAAATCCACCCCGTCCATTGGATTCAGGATGAAATTTCAGTCAGGAATGAGTGGTTTTGAACATCCATTAACGCGGCCCAGAGAAGAAATCACAACAAAATCAGTTTTGAACGTCACAAGACCGCCTGTTTGTGGCATCTGTATCACGCACGTGTGTATGCATGGGAGTGGAATATCAGCATGGTTTTGAAGCTCTCGAAGCCCTCTACTCGATGAACGGATCGGATCGACCGACGTTGACGACGCACGGGCCCACAATTCTCGCAAAACACACGGCGTCCGTGCGTTTCGCGGACGAAACCAACGCTGCGATGATGGTGGGTCCATTATTGGACTTTTCACGGAGAATCCACGCCCGTCCATTGGTTTCACTATCGAAATTAGTAGAATTGACTAGTTTTGGGGTGGATTCGGTGCCCACGTGGCTTTCACGAAAGATCTTGTCGTCCATTGCATTTTGAACGGTGGGGAAAACCGATCTATACTATTTTTTGGAGAAAAGCAACCTAGGCAATGGTAATGGCTGCCCCAGGAAGCGGATGGACGGTTTGGATTGTCCATTTGGACACTAGGTGGGCCCCACAACCGACGACCGCGGGTCGGTTCCGCAGCCGCTGGAACGCGATTTGCGTTTTCGACGACGGCGCCTCGGGTCAGCGGTTTGCTGACCGGGACGGCTGTGTGGTGCGCGGCTGGTGATAATGTGCATTGTGCACACTCCTCATATACAGGGCATGCCGTGATGTTTACGAGAAATCTCCACCATCCATCCTCTTTCTCATGTAATTTTAGCCATCAATACCAAAGTTGAGGCAATTCCAGATATCAGGTGGGCCCCAAATTGATGATTAATGGGCTGATCTGTCCATTGGACCACTCCCCGAGATCCTCAATGGCTGAAATTTAATATGTACGGTTAATTCATGGCCCCCATCACATGTATGAAGTTTCGAACTGATTGGATGGCAGGAATCATGTGATCTTGCATTTCGGACCCTTTTCGGACCCCTTTGGCTTGCTTTCCTTAGATCCCAGGCGTGTAAAATCTTCACTATTGGTTTTCTGGAGTCCATCCCGTGCTCTGGTAATTTTGGAGCGCCAAATCCATGTTTTTAACATAATCTTTCAATACAGACTCCTGATTTCATCCTGTAATAAAAACACGAGTAAAATCTGGCATTAAACATTATCATGTATGTAAAATCAGGTAATTACTGGGGTCTAATATGCAACATTCGTCCCTGATCACAACCCCCAACCAGCATTTTGCTAGTCCCGAGCAAAACATGCGAAAAAAAAATAATTTCAGAAATAAAAGACAATTCCTGTAAACTCAAGTGACATGTGAACAGATAACTGAGATGTGAAAATTCTAAGATTCATGATCGGTGTGTGGAATTTTTCTCTTGAAATCAAGCTTACAGTAAACTTCATAATCAATTTCAAAATATTAATCCATCAATTAGAACATTCCTAAACATCGAGTTCCACGAGTGTAAGTATAATCTCGACTTACAATCATTAAAGATCCAAATGTCAATTTCATGATATCTTTAGTAACAACCAAGAGAAATCGGGACAACCAACACTTATCTCACAGATCATCCTTTCATTCTTTTAGCTTATGATTTATTTTTTTTATGAGCAGTAACGCAAATGAGGGGAATCAAATTCTCACTTATAGGGAGCAAACCTATGGCGAAAACTTGTCACCTAACTCTTTTTTTTTTTTTTTCATATGTCAACTATGGAGAATCAAAACTACACCTATAGGGAGCAAACCTATGGTGAAGATTTAGCCTTTTAATTCTTCTTTTTACCAAGTTAATCATTCAGTTATCGAACCAAAACTTAATGTGTAAGCGAGATGTGATATGTGAAATCATGGCTCAATCAATGTTTACAACTTCTAATCATGAATTAACAATTCAAAATTGATCTGTGAAATCAAGCAGATGGCCGAATCCAAGAGTCATTAGTTAGCAACATCAGATATCTTATAATGTTAAAATCACAACTATCCTTCAAAATCACTTTGAATTCAATAGAAATTCCAGAAAAAATTTTAAAATTTTCACAAATTTTTGCTCAAGAAATTTAAAATTATTCACAAATTTTGCTCAAGACCAAGAAAATACTGATTAGGTAACCTAATCTCCCACCCCCAACCTAAAATCTACATTGTCCTCAATGTAAAAGAAATAAGCATGCAATGCACATGGGACAACGAGAATAAAAGATGAGTGATGGAAAGATAGTACTGGATGGAGAATCAAGAAGCTTTCTCAAAAAAATTTCATCGTAAAAGCGAGTTAGCAAAGAGAGAGATCAATAAGTAAAAATAACAAAAAGAAAAATAAAAGAAGATCCTACCTATACCACTTTCGCAGGTGCTCTCGATTGCATTTAGCGCATGCAACAAGCCTTTAAACCCCTAGGTTACCCCTAGTGGACGAGTTGTAGTCTCGTGAGGGTTTGCAGTAATGTTACCCACAAACATTGAACTAACGAACTAGGAAAATTAAATGGAATGAAAAAGCTGGGTTGCCTCCCAGGAGCGCTAAGTTTACTGTCTATCCTAAAACAACATAAAGGAAACTACCCTAGTCCGAAGAAAGCAGGGAAAAACTACTCAGTCATGCTGCAAGGTTCCTCTTCCGGCCAGTATCTTGATAAGTTTCTCAGTAGATTTCTCAACAGGATCATCCAAAAGCCATTTTTGCAATAGGCTTGGATGCCCTGGAGCTTGACTTTCCAAAGAAATTTATGTACCTCATAAGAAATTTTTCGTTGAAGTGCTTGAGGTATCCAGAGTATATACGATTCACCTGTGACAGAAGAAGTTTCAACGTTAGTATCCCATGGTGAATCAGAGACTACACATAGATGAAAGTCGAGAAAATTCTCAGAAAGTGGTGTAGTCTCAACACATTCCGACGTAGCAGACTTCGGTTCAATTTTTAGCTCCTCCTCCCTTAATGGTAAATAGTCAGGATTTGTGGAAGGAGGGGCTTCAGAGTAAGGGTTCTCTCGGTCAGTGATGACTACCGAGATATTGTTTTGTAAGGCATTCACTATGTCTCTTATCATGGGATCGTTTGAATCTGCAAAGTGTGTCGAGCAATCATCCAAAGAGTTGGGACATTCAGCTGAGAGTGACTCATTTTCCACATTAGAGCTCATGATGATCTGCCCAAGGAATCCATCATTTTCGAAGGGAAACGGAGGTGTGATCTCTTGCTCCACCTGCACAGACGTGATTGAAGATCAGTCTACGAAGCATTAATGTATGGACTTTATTCATCGATACTACTCAGAAGAGGCGATGAATCGTCATTATTTAACAGTTCAGATGGTGGCCTCAACTGGGTGGTTTCAAATTTAAGAGTCATATCGAGTAGCTCGTCCATCTCCCGAATCATATCATCATGTAATTCAGAGGAGTGGTCCAAATACGTTTCACGAGAGTTAGAAGTATCGGTTGTAAGGGGCCCGTCCTCCACCTTTAAATCAGACATGTTAGGTGAGGGGAGTGGCTCAATATGACCGACCACTTCGTGTATGTCTTGATCATTGACTTGTACCAAATTTGAGATTGATTCGAAGGGAATTTGGGTTGCACATTCATAATCATCTTTCCAATATGCATCATCGTCTACTTCCATGCAGTGCACACTTGGGATGGGATCGCTTTCCTCACACTCTATTTCCAGATTGGGTTGAGGTTCGTATAAACTAACCTCTTCCTCTTTATTGAACTCAAGTGTGTCATGTGAGGAAAGTGTGTCATCATCACTGTATTTGAAAGACACCCATGTTTCTTCCCCATTCTTTTGAACAGTCATTGAGATCGACTCATCGGGGAAGTGAACCGTATGCTCATTAATGGAATCCAACTCCTCAGTCCAAATTCCAGATTTCGTCAAAAAGCGAGTGAGGATCATTTTCCTCGCATTGTATTTCGGATTGGATTGTAGTTGGGATGAGCGAGCTTCCTCTATCCTTTCAAGGTGCGAATTGAGTGCTTCTAATGATTTCATCACTTTTGCAACATGCTGGTTGAATTGTTCTAGATTAAAACATGAATCCTCTTGGATCATTTCTGGTTGGATCTCAAAGGTATGGGATCCAAGAGAATAATTATTACAATATGTTGTTGGTTCATCTTCCCAGTTTTGATGGTTCCACTGGTTATAGTCATACTGATCATACATGTGAGAATATGATGGTTGATAATAATCCTCATTCCCATAATTACGATCGTATATGGCCTTATTAACCGATGGAACATAACGTTTAGTCGGTTCTCAATGTCTGTTCTCGATGGAGAGAAATCTTGAGGTATATGTTGAATTCCACAACCTTCGGGCATTTCCCAATATAACCTATCCAACTCAAAGATATGCATGTACCCACGATTCCATGGTAGAACCTTAACTCTTAGTCTAATCCTAGAAGAAAGCAAAATCCTACAAAGAATACTGAAAGTAAAGGAGAAGTTAGAAAGATGTTACCGAGTAGAAGTTCCTATGTTAAAAACCTTCGCAAACAAAACAAAACAAGTTAGTATCTAGGGGATAAGACCTAATCTAAAAAAAAAAAATAAAGAAAGTAAAGAAATTAGGACGAAGTTATCAAGTTAGAAGATCTATCAACGACCCTATAAGATAGGAAAATTAGTTTTAAAAATCAAATAAATAAATAAATAAATAATCTAAGACTAAAGTTAGTAAAATCCTAAGCTATGAATTATGATAAGAGAGAATCCTAAATTCAATTTGGAACGAAACAATCAAGCAACGACGCCAAAAACTTGATGTTTTATTTAAACCAACATGATTTAAATGATTTTTAACTCGCAAGTATACGAATCGATGTAGATACGGTACGTATTACGAGACCGTTCCCACAAGGACTGGACGTCACAATTCAAATCTATGATTCTCCTTAACTAATCCAACAAATAATGGAATGAACTACTAAGCACAATTCTAAGAAAAAAAACAATTAAGAATAAGGAAGAAAATTCAATCAGAGAAAAAGCACTAGGACATTCAAATTCACCCCTAATTATCCTAACCCTTGTTTTGTCTATTGATTGACCTTGATCTAGATTGATACCACTTATACAGAGAAAGCACAATCTGTGTCCTTAATCGGGCATACAGGCTGTCTAATTCCTTCAAGCAATGCCATGAATAACATATCCCATATCCTTGGTCTCGGGCATGGATGTACATTCATTAAAGCATCCTGTTTCTTTCTATAGGAAACCTATTCTTGATCGACACAAGCACCTATAATAAGCATCCAAACAACATCCATATATACTTTGATCAAGTTAATAGATGGAGAAGTATGGAATTTAAACCCATAAAGCCCACTTAGATAAAAAACAAATTAATTAATATTCAAAGTAAATCAACCAATACAAGAGCTAATCAAATTAGGGGCATCATCTCAGCCCTAGCTGAGAGATTAGTGACCCATAAAATCCATCAAAAATATTAAACAAAATTCATAAAATAAATCACCAAACCAATCGATCTCTCTCTCTTCTTCCTTCTCTTTCTTCTCTTTCTTCTCTCCCACGGCTCTCCGGATCTCGAATCCCCCTGGATCTGAATGAATTTCCCACATCCAAAACTCCCCTTTTATAGCCGCTTTGGATGGTGAATCGGTGGCAGTCGTAAAAGGACTCGGAGTACAAATTTTCACGCAACCGTGATCGGTGGGCCCCACAGAGGTGTTTTCTCGGAAAATCCACCCCGTCCATTTGATTCGGGATGAAATTTCGTTAAGAATGGGTGGTTTTGAAAGTCCATTGGCGCGGCCCGAGAGAAGAAATCTCAAAAAAATCGTATTTGAACGTCGTCAAACCCCTGTTTGTGGCCTCGTATCACGCACACGTGTGTATGCATGGAGTGGAATATCGCATGGTTTTGAAGTCTCGTGGCCCTCTACTCGATGAAGGGATCGATCGATCTCAGGACGGGACGACGTACGGGGCCCACTAATTCTCGCAAAAGGGGGCCCACGGATGCCAAACCGACTGCGATGATGGTGGGGTCCATTATTGGACTTTTCACAGGAATCCACGCCGAACCATTGGTTTCTTCGAAAAATTAGTAAGAATTGACTAGTTTTGGGGTGGGTCCCACGTGGAAGTTTTGTAAAATCCCTGTCATTTGTACGGTTCACCGATTTGCTATTATTTAGAGAAAAGCCATTTAGGCAATGGTAATGACCATTTGCCCTGGAAGATGGACGGTTTTTCTCCATTTGGATGTGGGTCACAAAGATCTCGTCTCACCGGGCGTCCATTGCATGTTTGAATGGTGGGGATTGAATGATCGCTTCCTTTCGCAATTTCGCCACCTAGGCGAAGGTGATTGCGCCCGTGAATAATGTGCATTGTGCACACTCCTCATATACTGGGGCATGCCGTGATGTTTACTGAGAAATTCCACCATCCATCATCTTTCTCATGTAATTTTAGCCATCAATACCAAAGTTGAGGCAACCGGATATCGTGGGCCCCAAATGTCGTTTTGATTTTAAGAGGCTGATCGGGTCCATTGGACCACCGAGATCCTCAATGGCTGAAATTTAATATGCGGTTAATTCATGGCCCCCATCACATGTATGAAGTTTTGTGCATGGATGAATCATGTGATCATGCATTTCGGCCTTTTGGGCCCCTTTGGCTTGTTCCTGATATGTAAAATCTTCACTATTGGTTTTCTAGAGTCCATCCTTTTCTGGTAATTTTGGAGCGCCAAATCCATGTTTTTAACATCATCTTTGAGACTCGATTTCATCCGTAATAAAATCACGAGTGGGTCCCATTATCATGTATAAATCGGGTAATTCGGGGTCTAATATGCAACATTCGTCCCTGATCACCTAGCTCTTCAAATAAACTACTCAAGGTAAGTTTATGTTGGGGAAGACTTATATTTTATGATTTTCATCTATTATTATGAAATAGATCATGCTAGGGTACTATAATTTGGGAGTTTTATGAAATTGGGATCGAGTAGGATTGAATGATAAATTAGAATGGGTTGAGTACTGGTATTTGGCCCAGGCTGGCTCGGATGCACCCAAGTTGGCTATGGTCGTCCGAGTTGGCTTGGGTGTAGCCAGGCTAGATCGAGCTAAACCATTTCTAAATTCCTCAACCTAAACCCTAAACCCAAACTCTAAACCCTAAACCCTACAAAAAATGGTCAAGTTGATCTGACTCGGTCATAACGGATCAAACTTAGTCCAAGTTAGAGCAGCCAGACCCGAAAACCATGTCTTTAACATCAATTTCAGTTTGAATCAGGTCTATTTCAATATCGGGTCGGGTCATATCAACCCTAACTGGGGCCAACTCAACTCAATGCCCAACTCTAATCAATAATATATTTTATGCAAGATTTTTAAAATGATATTTCAATTTGAGGAATTAGTTTAGCTATTGAGCTACCAACTTCCAACTTGATATTAGTCTGATGAAGCATTCATCCAATAATTCCCATTATGGATTTGCAGAAAAAGAAAGAAAGAAAGAAAGAAAAGCAAAGGAAAAAAAAAAAAAACTTGTATGATCCAATGATTACATTCAACTGATGAAGTTCTTTTGCCTTAGAATTATCAAACCATGGTAGTCTCTGATGTAATGAATGGCACATATAGACGGTAAATACCAATTAGTGCAATTACAACTACCTCTCCATCTGGAAACATGGATTGATAGCCGCTTGAGAGGAATTCACTTCTTTTGTTGGAAGAAATATCAACAGAGGTTTGCGGGGAGGCTTAGTACAGAATCTTGTCAAAAAGCACAGGTTTACTGGGCCCACGCGCAAATAGAGCCCTGTCCATATTGCATGAAATCACACATTCCACATTAGTGTATAGTATGTGCGACGTCTGAGCCTTATGACAGATGAGCCATAGTTGTTAGTTCTTGTGACTCAAAACAAGGTTGTTTCACTTAGGTGAACAAAAATGTGCAAGAAAAATGAGTGGCCTAAACAATTTCAGAAGTTTTTTTTTTTTTTTTTTGAGAATTTATTAAAATAAAAGAGGTTGTACACTAGAAGTAATTTTAGAAGGTAATAAGACAGATTTATAGGCCAATAACGTCCAAACTTCGTGCCTACACAATGGTGAGTTTGCATCTTAGACCCTTGCATTGTATTGGCATGCGTGCATGCATGCATGTAGATGGAAGGGCTCCAAATGCATTTGGGCATGGCATTTGCAAATCTTGGAAAGCAACCTGAGAAGTTCCCAGATTTTTAATCAGTTGATGAAATTATTTAGAGATTGGATCTTAAAAATCAAGCCGTTCCACATTCAAGTAGACCACCTTGCACAAAAGCAATAGACAATTGCTTGTTTTGCAAAACACCTAATAGTGAGTGAAATAGCCCTGACTTTTAGTATAGAAAGATCTCAAAAGTTGTGACCATATGATAAAATCTTGGATCTCATCCTAATAAATTCCCGATGTCCCAACCATTAGTAAATGGAATTTTGATAGAATATTTTAGCGATTTACATTCAACTAAGAAATCAATGGTTTTGAGTCATCATTTAGCATGGCCAATCTAAAAATCCATGAATGTCGGGTGAAGTCATCTGATCATCCCTTCTAGCAGCCCTATTGGTCAACGAAAATTGACTAGCCTCATCGTAATTCTTTTATCTATTTTTTCCTTTTCTTTTCTAAGGTTTGCTAGAAAATATCCATACATGTGCAATAGCATGCATTTGTCCTCTAGCAGTTGAATCAGATTCTAAATAGGTGTTCTAGGTATTCGCTCTTATATCAAGCTGTTTCGGGCTATATTGTTCGTGGGGTGATACTGCTACATACACTACAAGAAAGTAGGCCTTTAGCCTCAATTTTTTAGCCTCAGTTGAAAAAATGGAGGCTAAATGTGTTTTTTAGCCTTAGTTGTTATGGAATTGAGGCTAAAAGTTCATTTTTCGCTTCGGTTGCTGTGGAACTGAGGCTAAAAGTCTACTTTTTAGCCTTAGTTGTATAGTAACCGAGGCAAAATGTCTACTTTTTAGCCTCGATTGCATGGGAATCAAGGCGAAAGGTTTACTTTTTAGCCTCAGTTGCATAAGAACCGAGGCGAAAGGTCTACATTTTAGCCTCAGCATAGGAACTGAGGCGAAAGGTCTACTTTTTAGCCTTAGTTGCATAGGAACCGAAGCGAAAGGTCTAATTTTTAGCCTCAGTTGCATAGGAACCAAGGTGAAAAGTTTACTTTTTAGCCTTAGTTGCATAGGAACTAAGGCGAAAGGTCTAATTTGTAGCCTCAGTTGCATAGGAACCGAGGTGAAAAATTTACTTTTTAGCCTCAGTTGCATAGGAACCGAGGCGAAAGGTCTAATTTGTAGCCTCAGTTGCATAGGAACCGAGGTGAAAAATCTACTTTTTAGCCTCAGTTGCATAGGAACCGAGGCGAAAGGTCTAATTTGTAGCCTCAGTTGCATAGGAACCGAGGTAAAAAATCTACTTTTTAGCCTCAGTTGCATAGGAATCGAGGCAAAAAGTCTACTTTTTAGCTCAGTTGCATAGGAACCGAGGCAAAAGGTTTACTTTTTAGCCTCAGTTGCATAGGAAACAAGGCGAAAGGTCTACCTTTTAGCCTCAGTTACATAGGAACCGAGAGGAAAGGTCTAATTTTTAGCCTCAGTTGCATAAGAACCGAGGCGAAAGGTCTACTTTTTAGCCTCAGTTGCATAAGAACCGAGGCGAAAGGTCTACTTTTTAGCCTTAGTTGCATAAGAACCGAGGCAAAAAGTCTATTCTTTAATCTCCGTTACACAGGAACCGAGGTGAAAAGTCTACCTTTTAACCTCAGTTGCATAAGAACCGAGGCGAAAAGTCTACATTTTAGCCTCAGTTGCATAGTAGCCAAGGCAAAAAGTCTACTTTTTAGCCTCAGTTACATGGGAACCGTGGCCAAAAGTCTACTTTTTAGCCTCCTATTAAAAAAATTGAGAATATTGAAAGAATTAATAATTTTTAAAATTTTTGACAATTGTGAAAAAATTGAGAAGTTTGGAAAAAAAAAAATGGAGACAATTGGGAAAAAATTGAGAATTTTGAAAAAAAAAATTGAGAGTTTTGAAAAAGATTTGAATTTTGAATTTTTTGAAGAACTAAGAATTTTTAAAATTTTTGAGAACTTTTAAAAAATTAAGTTTTTTTTTTTTGAAAAATTAAGAATAAAAAAATGATAATTATGAAAAAGTATGATTTTTTTTTTAATTGAGAATTTTAAAAAAAAAAAATATTTTGAATTTTTTGAATTTTTTGAAAAAAAAAAAATAAGAACTTCGAATTTGAGAATCTTGAAAAAAATTGATTTTTTTTTTTAATTGAGAAATTTCAAATAATTGAAAATTTAAAAAAAAAAAGTTTAAAAAGTTGAAAGGAAATCGGACTTTTTAGCCTCGGTTGCATAGGAAGCGAGGCCAAATGTCTACTTTTTAGCCTCGGTAACATAGAACCGAGGCGAAAAGTCTAATTCCGAAATATAAATTCGCAGGCGCGCCGCTTTTTCCCCGACTCCTTTTCTTACTCGCTGTGTGAGCGAGTGAGAGAGATCTTCGTTCTCTTTATAGGGTTTTCCCTGAGATTTTCACACCTCGATCGTCCCTCCTTTTTTTGCATAGAAAACCCTAGCTTCAGCTCCTCTTCCTATACTGAGATTCTCCAACACTGCCGCTTGGCGCAGTTTCCGCCGAAGCAACTAAAGCAGAACCCTTCCATTGCAGCGGAATCCGTTGCTCCGACTGCAAGAGACCTCCCGCCGGAGGTCTTTGGGACAGAGACTCCACTGGAAAAGCCCCGGGGTCGCGTTCTCCCATCTAGATGTTCAGCAGATGGTGATGCTGGAGCTCGGACCCTCTCGAGCATAATGCAAAAACTATCCAAGGGAGACGAACTTGAAAGCTCGCATGATCGGTATGAATTTTCATTTCTTTAGTTGGTGATAGGGTTTCTGCTTTGAGATGATTGTAGATTTAGCATTTCTAAAGGTTTGTGATTGTTTATGGGGGTTCATACATGCTGTTGAATTCGAAGTTGAGTGCGGATTACAAAAATAGGAATTCATTTTAAATCTAGATTGTTAATATTGTTAGTTTGTTCACGTGAATTTGATATCACCGATTTGGGATACGTCTGTTCTCACTAAAAACATGGAGGGAAAAATCGACTGGCCTCTAGAATGGTCCAAGGTCTATTTCTTATTATAAAATAAATAGGCCAATATAGAGTGAGCTCTGTTCAGTCCAAATCAGATAGTTAGGTTTTTTTTAATAACTGTTTTCTTAGAGATCCTTTGCTTGGAGTGAATTTGGAGAAAAATGTGGCTTTAAAGCAGGGTGCAGCCCACAGTAGCATTTCAAATCCCAACTGTATATTTGGAGTGGATCCAAATCAAGCCTCATTTGTTTCAGAGAAGAAAAAACCCATGTTTCTTTCTAAGAAATGGAGAAATATTCTTTGCAGGTGTAATGCTTGCACATAATTCTATGTCCAAAAGGGTATTGGCTATCTAATTGATGAGGAATCAATTGAAAGAGGAAGGAGAATTTGGAGCAATAGGAAGGAGTGGAGTTAAATTTTCTCAGCAAACTTGGTCATGTCCAAAAGATTGAGATTCTGAATGGCATTGCTGACATGAAGAATGAGCTCAGGTCCTTCATGGTATGGGTTCTATGTTCCGAATTTCCTGTTTTTATATGTGATTTTGTCTGTAATTCTGAATTCTTATTTTAAAGGAGCTACTATAGGGGAGGGCCACAAATTTCATTTTCTTTCATCTGAAATTTCTTTTTTATCGGTTTATGGTTTAGAGTGCATTTGGTTGCATCGAATATCATGAAATTTCATGATTAGGTGCAATCAAATGCACAGCTAGTGAGAAAAGGGAAGGGCCATTTTTAGGTCTTCCATTTAATTAGTATTGAGAGTTTGTAGAGTTTTAGATCATAAAGATTTGAAATCAGTGTTGATATTACTTCAGATTACAGGTAATGCACTTACATCTTTTTGAAAATTTTATATCTGGTGCTATTTGTTAAGGTTTTATAGGGGTGGGCCTCATATTAGTAGCTTAGGATGCTTATGAGTGTGAGGGTGTTGAATATGCTGGTTTTGCATTGGTCTGATGAAAACAGATGAGCTCTTGCCTTTACTTGACATCTTATTTATTTGTATAAAAATCAGGGGCTATCTTTCATGAATTTTCTCAATTGTTTGCTTGTAGATTACTAATAAGAGTGTTAGGAAAGGAACCAATGCAAGAAGAAAGAACACAACAAAGATCTACATATGATAAAAAGGACTAAAAAAAATAAAAAAGAAGCCAACACCTGCAAGCTGCATCCCTTTTCTGAAGTATTCAGACCCTCTTTCTAAGCAGACTTGCATGAAAAGATCCATGGAAAACCATTTTTTTGTGTTGTTTATTATGATGAAAACGCTTTCTTTCAGTTTCTTTTGTTTTACAGAACAAAGGTATATTTCAGTAGTGGGTGATCCAGGCATGAGAAGAGATGGATTGAGAGTGGCATTTGAAGGCTAGAATTTTTGCAATGAAGTTGGCAATGAAATTCCTGAGATGGGAAGTCCTAGAGTAGCTGACTGTTTTGATTTCTTAAGTAAGCTCAAACAAACATTTATGGTTTCAAAAATGTATTTCAAGTTCAAAACCAACAGAGAAAAATCTTCATGGTTTTTGTTTATGACTCAATACTGCATTTCAACATCCCAATAAACAGACCAAAAAAAAAATAAAAAAATAAGTAGTCTCTTTCTGTGATGTCAAAACTGCATTTTAAACTCACAAGCAACATGCATGAAAAAAATCATGTGGGTTCTTTACCAATTTCCAAACTGCATTTGAAGTCCAAAGATGGATGATGGAACTTTCCTATTTCCTACGATTTCAAAACTAAAAATGGCATGCAAAGAAAATTCTTTGTTGGTTTCTTTCAATGATTTTATAACTGCATTTAAACATACAAAAGAAGCAATCTTCATGGGTTTCTTTCTACGACTTCAAAACTACATTTTAAGCTAAAACAAACATGCAGAGAGAGTTTTTCATGGTGTTTTCTTCTTCATCTTCTTCTTTTTCTTCATATGCAATTCTCATCACAGTCTTTGTTTCTCTTTCAATTGAGCATATAATTCTTTGGAGCATAAAGTAACAGAAGAACAGAACAAACTTAGGGTAGGAAAATCATTTCCAGGTTTGAACCCAAAGGCTCTCAACAATCCAAACCTTAATGTGATCATTAGACATAACTGTTCTTAAGGGAAAATCCCGACACATTAATCAGATATACTGCATTTTTACATACGTCATGCAGTTCAAACTTGGCAAGCTAACATTTAGTCAATTCATTTGCATAGGATGTCTTTTATATTCATGATACATTGTTATTGGATTCCATGTTCAACATTTGTGATTTTGTTGCCTAATCATCTAACTCTTGTTAGCTATGAGTAAAGAGAAAAAAAGTAACTCCATCATTTTAGCTTTTATACAGTCATATTATAGAAAGAAAGAAAAGAAAAACTTATTATGACCCACTTGTAAGTTATATCATGATGCTTCTGCCAATTTTTTGTTGTTGTTGTTCATATATGTCTCTCCCTTTTCTTTCTCAATGTTATAATTACAAAAGTCTTTTGGCATTGATGTTTGGGTCACAAGAGAATTTATCCTCCTACAGGAGATTGAATACATTCGACCTTCCAATATCAGAAGTTATATTTTGATTTTTGTTGTCTGACATGCACTAAATCTAACAGAAAATTTTTTTAAAAAGAAAGAAAGAAAGACATCCGCATAACCTGTCCTAGCAAATGAATCCAATGATGGTTCAGTCTTGAATCATTTTCTTTGATGCGTCATTTTTTACATCCATGTTTTAGTTGCTCTCTATTAAAAGTAATGATTTTCATTGACTAATTATATGAAAATCTCGTAGGTGATAGTTTGGTTTGAGATATAACCAAATAGCCTATGTTATGTTATCTGTTGTTTCATTTACCTTCTTTTGGTGATCTTAGAACTAGTTCTAAAACCCAGACCCAACTCCTGGATGTATGATCAGATTGGTTCTGGATTAGAACTGGCCGGCGAAGTGGCCGTATCACTATAACACCCAGTTAGTGGAGCAGAAACAATTTGTAAAAGAGATATATATATATATATATATCAGACAGCTCATGCGCAGAACTTGAAAATCTGACAGTTTCACTATGCAAATAATGGAATGCTTATTTATTTATTTATTTCTATTTTTATGATCTTGGAACCCATTCCTTAGTCTTGACTCAATCCAGACTCATGCTGATTCGCTGAGTCAAATCTAGTTGGATGACAGGACGTGACTCATGGTGGCTCGAACCAAGTCACTCGCTGAATCACAACAAGTAATATTAATAAAAAGTAAATGTGAATGGAGTGAATAAAATCCATGAGCCTACAAAACAAAGAGACAGACTTTACCAACGCACATTTCATGAAAACATATCCATTTTTTAAAATCACTAATCCTATTTCTAACCACTTTACATATCTGCTGATATACATAATACTTTTGATTATGATTATTAAATACTGAGTCAAGTTTTCAAGTCAACTGACCTAACATCGAACATCAATTCAATTGAGTTTCATGATTATGATTTTTGAACTATGGTTCTAATACATGATTATGATTAACTAAAATGAGAAGAACACAGTTTCATTTTCGGCATCTACCAAACACACCCTAAACCTATGACAATCTCAATGAATAAAATGTAAATTTGAAATGTGACCATGGCATGGCCACTTTGAGAGGAGTTTCTCCTTGATCCGTGGGGCCCACCATGATTTTTAGTTACATCTACTCCGTCACGTTTTCACCGACTCATTTTTGGCCGAATGTACAATAAGCCACTTTCAAAGGAGGCCACACTAGCTGGGATTGAAAGGGAGTAGGTTGTAATGGGGTGGATTGCACGTGCAAATCGATACTCTTAAATGTAAGACAAGTGGATTGTCTTCAATCCCATCGTATTGGATGGGTATGTTTGGCAGGGCCAGCGGATCCAGCGTGTTGCCACCTAATTAGTGGGTAAGCATGCTGTCTTGGCCTTTGTACACGTAAGAGGTGGGACCCACCCACTGGATGGATGGCTCGGATCTTGCAATAATTGTACTACATGTGCAAGTGTAGGAACTTATATTGATTCTAAAGATTTTACCCATGAGCCAAAAATAATCAAGTCTAACATGAAAACAGAAGAGATGGAAATCTCCGGTTGAAACATCAAAGCCACACTGAGTACAATAAGTTGTTCATAAAGTAATGGAAAGGAAAAACAAATATAAGATTTATATCTCCACTAAGGTTTGAAAGAAAAAGGCCTACTTTTACAAAGCTACTAACATATGTTACAAATCTAAAGGTTACAAATGAAGAAAATTGATTCCCACAATTGAATGATTGAGGCCCACCATGAAAAATGTTCATCTGCAAAAAAGTAAAAAAAAGAAAAGATTAAAAGAAAAGAATTATAAGCTCAATTTAGTTCGAGTTCAAAGAAGTACTTCCAATGACTTTCTTGGGTGTTACAAATGAAGAAAACTAATTCACTACAATTGAATGATTTAAAAAATGAAAAAAGAAAAAGAAAGAAAAGAAAAGGTCTTCCAATGACTTTCTTAGGTGGGTCTTCTCGTCCTCTATCATCTTTGTCGGATGTGAAATACTGACCACCCATTCCAAAACCCAACTAGAGTAGTTTTAACACGGAAAAAGGCGGCCTCCCTATGGTGACCATTCCTGTAAATATACAAACCTCCAATTAGAGTCGTCATCATCATAAGTCATGATCACGACTAACATAACACAAGAAATTCCAGTCCAAAAACCAAGTGTTGCAACAATGTAAAGAGTTGTACACATACAACTGACACTAATTTCTTCGTTATTGCTTTCTTTTTTGTCTTTGTAATTACATGGTGAGATCACCGGCGACTGTTGTTCTGTGTTGCCAAAGGATGAATTTCAAGTGGTTGAATTTATATTTGTTTTTTGACAAAGGCAGTGAACAACTATGGACAAAAAACTAAGGAATTCATGGCTCCATATACAAGACTAGCATGTGTTTAGAACAGAGTACAAACAAAAAACATGAAAACATGTGTTTAAAGTAGAGTGCAAACAAAAAACATGCACCTAAAATCAATCTCCTGCGGGAAAATTTGACACAAGTTCTTAGTAAACAAGCTACATCTCACATTCCAAGACAATTAAAAAAAGAAAAAGAAAAAGAAAAAGAGAGAGAGACTGCAGACATCAGAGTTTTACAGTTGAACCAGAAGGTTGATTTCATCCTCTTGAAGCCTTGAACTGCCTTTCCTTCAAACCCAGTGTTAGTGGGAAGGAAATGCAGCTGAAAGAAATGACAAACGCGTTGAAGCAATTTCCATGTCTTCAGAGATTTTACCCAAAATTCCAGCTGAAGGAAATGGCCAGGGTCGTATGATTATTGGTACATGGTGCCTGTATTTTGTATTATTTTTTTTATTATTATCTTGTACAACTCATATCTTGTTTTCTTCTTGTTCTTGTTCTTTCTTCTTATCTTCTCTGACTATCTAGAAATTTTCATAAATTTCATGTTTAAGAGTGAGCATATGCTTTGTGATTTATTTCACATCCACATGAAGACTGCAATATTGAAGCAGCAGGTTCAACATAGAATGCCTTTTTAGCATGCAATTGATTATGCACTTTGAAATTGGAGGGGTTAAGTGCTGATTTTAAGGCCATATTGTTGACTTCAAATGAATACACCTGTTGAAAATCAGTTAAAAAAGACTATTTGGCTTGATCTTGTCATAACCTTGCTATTTAGATCTCCTTTAAGGGTTTAATTGCATATTTCAAGCTTGGAGTTTTCTGAATTGGATCTGTGATTGTTTTAGGAACATTTGATGGCGTCTTGGAGCTTATGGTTCATGTTGTGTAAGTCGCCTAAAGCTATCATGATGATGATACCTGAGGCGTGGCAAAATGTTAAAAACATGGATCGTGATAGAAAAGCCTTATACGAATATTTTTAAGCTCTTATGGAGCCATGAGATGGACCTGCACTTATATTGTAACAGCCCATGCCCACACTGTATGATATTGTCCGCTCTGGGTACAGCCTGCACGGTTTTGTTCTCGAGGTCGCCCCCAAAAGGCCTCATGTGGGGGAAGGGTAGCTTGCAAACAGACCCGGTGCTCTCGTGGTCCCACCCACACCTATCCTACAAGATATTGTCCAACCTAACTAACAACCCATCAGAGTACGCAGCGGCGGTTTTGTTTCCCGCAGGAAGGCCTCATATGGTATAGGGTGACAACTCTACATATAACCACCATAACTTCAAACGACACTTCCGATGTGGGACAAAGCTTCACCTTCACTGTGGTCATATGTGGGCGAGCACACGTGGGAGGGTGCACATGTGGGCTAGCCCCAAGATGGCTGGCAGGCTACTGTGTGAATGGCAGGCTACTGTGCACACAGTGAAGGTGAAGTTTTGTCCTACATCGGAAGTGTTGTCTGAAGTTGTGGTGGTTATATGTAGAGTTGTCACCCTATACTTTATGAGGCCTTCCTATGGAAAACAAAACCACTGCTACATACTCTGATGGGTTGTCAGTCAGGTTGGACAATATCTTGTGGGATAGGTGTAGGCGGGACCACGGGAGCACCGGGTCTGTTTGCGAGTTACCCTTCCCCCACATGAGGCCTTTTGGGGGCGACCCCGAGAACAAAACCGTGTGAGCTGTGCCCAGAGCGAACAATATCATACAGTGTGGGCGTGGGCTGTTATAAATGGTATCAGAGTCGAGGACGGCTCTGCCCTCGGTGGGGGATACAGTGACGGGGCGTCACATATATCATGTAAAGTTGTGTTGGAATTGCTTCATGCTTTAATGATTCTGCATGTGACATGAGTATTTTGAACTTATATTTATTGTATAAATGCAGTTACTGATGGCCGCTATCTTGGAGAGACATTGGACCGGAATGGATTGCGCCCCGGTTGCTTTTACATCACACAGTGGATGCATGATCATGGCCAGTGAGGTTGGTGTTGTAGACATCTGCCAGGAGATGTGACTAGGAGAAGAAGACATCTGATCGGTCCAGAAGGGGACCTTACTGAAACAGTTCGTGTGGAAGGCTATGTGGCAGTTCATGTGCATTTGTATTTTGTTTTGAAAAAACTAAATAAACCGTTAATTGTTTTGTTGATATTGTGCAAAATTGTTGTCTTGATGAATGTTAAATGGGCGAAATATGCACAAGTTCAATCATTTGTTGATTATGATATTGTTAGCTTTGGATGATAAAGAAATGAGGTCAAAAACCGAATTTAGCCTCGGTTGATGACAAAAGAGGCTAAATCCATCTTTAGTCTCGGTTTTGCCTCAGTTACATAAACTGAGACTACAACTCCCGTGGCTAAAGGCTTTAGCCTCGGTTGTTGAGAACTGAGGTGAAAAATAGTTGTAGCTTCAGTTGGAGGCAACTGAGGCTAAATTTGGATTTAGTCTCAGTTGGAAACAATGGAGGTTAAAATTTTGATTTAGCCTCATTTCGAGAAAACCGAAGCTAAAAAGATTCTTTAGCCTCACTTGAAGAACTAAGGCTATAAAAGTCATTTTAGCCTCGGTTGCTAAAACTGAGGCTAAAGCCTTTAGCCACGGGGGTTTCAACCTCGATTTGGATAACTGAAGCAAAACTGAGGCTAAAGCTTTAGCCTCAGTTTTAAACCTTTTTAGCCACAGTTTTGAACCGAGGTTAAAGCCCCCTTTTCTTGTAGTGAAATGGTGTGATTTACTAGATTTAGACTACTTTAAATCTTGGTTTGGCGTTATTTTTAATAGCATGCAATGGCAATGGTCAGATCAAAGGGTTAGTTTAGGTTAGGATTTTGAATGGTCAGGCTGGTCATATTCAAAATTTTGGTTTTTCTAGGACTGGTCTCAACGCATTGCTACCTCTAATTTTCAATGACCCGAAATGTTTGGTGGGCCTTATCATGGCTAGAGGATAACTAAACATACTCCCCAAAATGTTTCAAATTGTTGATATTTCTAGGTCCAGGCCCAGCCTATAGCTAGTCTTAATTTTCAAAGAACCAAACTTTTTTTACGGTGAGCCTTGCCATGGATAGAGGATTCTCAACAGTACTCCCAAATTTAAATGTTTGACATTCTAGATTATTCAAAAGTTAAAGCAACTGGATATGTTCAAACAAAAAGAGTTAAAGGTCACATTATTAGAATGACCATAAGTTATTCCAAGTGAATCAACAGCCACAACCAATTATGAACATGAGAACTAATTAATGATGAGAATAATAAGCCAAAGAAATAAAAGAACTGTGTGTCATTTATTGCCACTGCAAGATGAAATATAGCCATTATTTTAGCAAATAGACTATGAAATGTCTGTGGAACTTGATAGATGATCGACATCAGTTAGTCAAGGGTTTGTGCATCTAATTAAGAGCACTCAAGATACGAAGTGCATCAATGCACCTAGGTCAACCTTAGGTTATATAACTATTTGTAACATTCCAAATTTTCATGGTCAGAGTTTATACTCGTACCCGATAAAATTGGGTGTTAATAATTGAATGAATTGGATGATTTAAAAATCGCACAATTTTTTTTCCCATTTAGATCACATCCAGTTATATTTATGAAGGTAAACCATTCATGAGAATAAAATCGACTGTGTTTATTATTTCATCAGAGTAAAAGAATTCAACAAATTATCAAATTCCCTCTCAATGGGAGCTTGTTACATCATCGAGTTCGCAGCGGAAATATAAATAAAGTTAAGTCGTAAAACTATCTTCTTATTCATTCGGTGAAATCTTCAATGGAGGGATGGTTCTCTAGGTCTTCAATTTGTGCATCATCTGTACATTTGGAGAGGGTTAATGCCTTACTCATAGTGATGATTATCCTTTAAAATTAGCGATAATTCAAGAGATTCATAAAAGCATTGTAAGAGTTCTAATACGTCTCGTAATCCACCACTACGAGATGTATCAGTATGCGTAACAAATATATATATATGAATACATGCCTAGCAAAGTTTATACAACTCATTATACATAGTGATCATCATAATGTGGAATACACTTTTTAGGAAACCCCACTCGCCCTGCATGTTATAACTACGAATATTCACCGGCTTGTCCAATGTTGATGTGGATTTATGCGAACATGTCAAGGCAATACAATAACGGGATTAGGGAATTTACGTGACACGTTGTGTTCATGGAGCGACTATTTGCGACATCCAATCCTGAGAAGTTATGTGACACACATGACGATTTACTTACATCATTTGTGCATCACATCAACCAACTCACAGAATTATGTGCCAACCAAGAGGGTTGCTACTTGTAACACATTACGTCCATGATAAATATTTGAATCACTAGTTATGATACCTCTAACACATCATTTGCATCGATATAAAAATAAATTGAATCATGGGAGTTTTAAAATTTCAAGACACATGCCCAAACCGTAAAGGGAGGTAACACAATACTAATGTAATAAAGGAGAAGAGTAGCAATAAGCTAACTCAGCAAAAGAGAAGAGTAGCAATGACTAACTCAACAAAAGAGGAGAGTAGCAAGGGCTAACTCAACAAAGGAGAAGAGTAGCAATAGCTAACTCAACAAAGCAGAGAGTGGCAAGGGCTAACTCAACAAAATTGGTGAAGGCCAGGGACAAGGCTTGATTCCATCGCCCCTCTTAAATTAATAAAGATCATGCATAATTAAGTTTATACCTTAACCATAATTCCTGAAGGATAAATAATTGATGGTGGTAAATCAAATAATTATAGGGAGAGAATCACGGTAACATGAAACCATGTAAATTGTAAGATATATTAAATCAACTTAAATTAAGATAAGCCTAAAGGAATCCCTCACCTTAGCCTTAGATTTAAACCCTAGGTAAATATCCATTTAGGAAAGCTTCTACATGAAAAGCTTCCACATGAATCACAACATCGCTTGAGTAAGAGGGAGACGCTATACATATGGAGAAGGAAGAGGGCGTTTAGACTTCTCCTTCTCCTTCTCTTTCTCTTTCTCTTTCTTTATCTTTATCTTTCTTTCCTTTTTTTTCTTTTTCTTTTTCTTTTTCTTTTTCTTTAGGCGTTGGAGATTGGCGTGTGAGTGGAGAGGGGAATGCACACCCCTTTTAAAAGGAGTGGGCGTGTGAGAGGGGTGTGTTTCACATCTCACTTGGATTGGGTTTCTCCAATTTTTCTTTTTTCTAGCGATATTTCTTTAAATTTAATTCGTCCATTATGTTAAGGTCATCGAATTGGGCCGAGGTATATAATTTTCTTGGTAATCTGAAATTTAGATTGGCCTATCTTAAAAATTCTCCTAACAGGTGCCAAAACGAACTTGATCTCAATTAATGGTCCACACTTAATGATCAGGGCCCAATTTTGGAGAAAATATGTAGTCAGGATAGGCAAACAGTTGGATAAAATTTGGTGGTTAATTGATGGTGAAAAAAAAACTAAATCTAAAATTTCACCTTTTATAGCAAAATGAAGGAACTGGCTTCAACCTTCAACGGTGTAAGTTCATAAATCAGGGCCTAAATTTTGTATAAACTCGTAGTCATATGAGACCAAAATATAGTACAAATTTGAGTTGCGATGGGCAGAAGAAA
The DNA here is from genome assembly GCA_030180095.1 of Magnolia changhungtana. Lineage (NCBI taxonomy): Eukaryota > Viridiplantae > Streptophyta > Magnoliopsida > Magnoliales > Magnoliaceae > Magnolia > Magnolia changhungtana. The sequence goes on from JASAUF010000375.1 coordinate 6,534,350, forward strand.
GTGCTTAAATCGGAAGATCAAGATTTATAAGGAGTTGATAGTCTAAGGATAACTTCGCGTCTAAGGAAAAGCTTACCAAAGTGAGATCTTCATATTTCACACTTGGTCCATATTATGGGCAATCGAAGTCATTCATATGAAGAAAAAAATCCTACTATGACTATCCACGAGATTTTTTTCTCGATGGACACTAAAATCAACAGTTAAGAGGTTGATTTGTCAATTGGGTCAGTTTTATAATGATCTAAGGGCTGAAATTTGACATGTATGGTTAATTTATGATACATAGGCATGGTATAAAATTTCACATCAAATGGATCGTGGGAACCATGTGACCTAGAATTCAAAGGTCTAGGTTCATGGCATTTTTGCAATTATTGTTGATATGAGAGTTTTGGGAAATCTAGTGTTTCTACATGATTATAAGCATGTTTCTAAGTAATTCTTATAAAAGAAATTATGTCTAAATCATTATGAATAAATAATTATTCACTAAATTAACTAAGGGAATGTACATATAACAACCAACATAATGGATGGTCAGATGACATGTTAAAAATATAAAAACTTGATGGTTAGTAATCTGATCATGTATGTGAGTAGGTGTATGGTCAGTTTTGTAAACGAATGATGACAAATGAGTTTTTAGAGTAATCAAGAGGCAGAACATGTTTACCATTAGATTCAAGTGACTTGTTCACATGTTAGTTTCTCAGATTGTAGTTTTGATAGTGGGTTAAGCATATTCATAGGTAGTGAAAAAGATGAATAAATCAAAATCTCAATTATATGTGTACGAGTGGATGCAGATATCAAGTAGTTAGTTTACTATGATCGGGTGGTCCAAACTCAAAGTGGATGGTTGGTTATAATGGACAAGTGAGAATACTTGGACATATGATGATCTTGTCTTAAAATTAATAGTTGAATGGCTTGATCTATGGATGATGATCATTCTCAATGGTCGGATTCATGATGGAGAATAGATGTAAGGTTAGGATTGTCTAAATCGGTATCATACACATGTATATACTAAGTTAAACTTTATAATAACACTCGAGAACTTTCAATACCCGGGTATTGAAAAGTTTAGGGTGTTACAATATTTAAGTTGTATAATGAGATACTACATGAAAGAAGTCATAAAAATGTTGGGGCCACAAGAGAAACCTTAGAGTCGAATCACACAACAATAAATAAATGCAAACAAAGAAATCACAGAGGACACATAATTTTTAGCAGAAAAATCCTTGTTGGAAAAAACCACAACACAAAGCAACAAGCAATCCACTATGAAAACAAATCATAAAATATAGAATCAACTTACATATGTAATAATAATAATAAATAAATAAATAAATAAATAAATAAACTAATAGAAAATTCTTCACAAAACCCTAACTCTCATTTAAAATAAGTTCTTCATACCATAATCCCATGTTACAAACCCTTATATAGAGTTACACCCAAATTAAGCAACAAATCATGCAACTATGCAAAATCGTACGCGTCGTCGATCTAACCATCAATCAAGAAATTCTCGATCAATTGAGCATCCATGTTCAATCAATCGAACATGTTCAAAAGTGTCTAGAGAGGTAATTTGATTTTTCTAAATTATCCCGGTCAATCTAACTTAGATGGTCAATCAATCGAAACTACTAAAAATTGTCCAGCAAGCAAACTCATATATTTGGGATATTATTGATCAATCAAACTAGACTGTCGATTGATCAAAATCCCCTATTCCAATATAGATCGAAGACACCGATTTCAACAATCTCCAACATGGCTTTAATCTTCATGCTTCATCGCTTCAAGTAGTTATCGCCATCTTTAATCGTCTCCATCATAGTATCAAAATTGTCTTCACTTTTTGTACACACTCTATTTTCATTAAACCTTTGTCAATCCTAAAGAAGTATAACAGAATCTGAACTTCTTTACAAGAACCACATTCATAAGAATATTTTCCAAATTCACGTTTACGTGGATCTTCTTAAGAGTAACATTGCCTCCCTCAAGTACCTGTTACATAAAATGATGATGAACATTAATATATTTAGTTCAATCATCGTAAATCGAGTTCTTCGCTAAATTGATAACACTTTCACTGTCATAATTTACAAGCATGACTTCCTTCTGAAAACCCAACTTATTCACGACTCCTCTAAACCAAATACCTTCTTTGAATGCCTTTGTTACTGCCATATACTCCACTTAAGTTGTGGAAAGAGCAACTACAGACTAAAGCTTCAACATCTAACTGATCGATCCACCTGTTATGTCACGCCCCAAACTCAAAAAATGGGCTCACAAAATTCTCGATCGCCGAATCCAGTCCTGACAGCCTCCATAGTACCTCATTCTCGGCTCCCAGCGCCCATACGCCAGATTCCGATCTTGGGATCCTACAAGGAGGATTTTTAATATGAATTTTTTATTTTTTATTTCTTTTTTTATAATGGAGCATAACCACAAGCATAACCAAGTCACAAAACAACATCACCACATATCCACTATATCAAAAACTTTAAGTACAATGCGTGTGAAAGGGAAATACAATATAATGAAAGTAACAGGAACTCCAGAAGCTCGGCTGCACACTCCAAACTCAACGACGCCACCTGCACACATCCAACGTGCATAAGCTCATAGAAAGCTTAGAGGGTGGTGACAGTGTGTGTAAGGCGAGTGCCAAGTGTACAATATCAGAGTAATGCGGAAATATGCAGTAAGTCCATGAATGCTATTAGCTATACCAAAGCTATGGTTGCAAGTCATGAATGCTATTAGTTATACCAAAGCTATGGTTGCAAGTCATGAATGCTACCGACCATACCAAGGCCATGCCATGCGAGGCCTATGTAGCCAAATGTCATATGCAAGATGCAAAGCAAGCGTGCCAATACTCATCAAGTACACATATCAGTACAGTTCCTCTCTGAATATCACCGAGGTCTAATACACTTCACACTGACTGCCTCCTCCCTAGCTGCACAGCTAAGTGACCGGAATAGGCTTCACTATCCGTCTGACCAGTAGTTTGCCAATACCTACCCGGCTCGTTGATAGCGAACTCATTTGCGAGCTGGTCAAACTCAGCCTAACTTATAGCCCCCTCACTTGGGCGTATAAGGCTACACCCCCTTCCAACCGACCACGACATAGTAGGAGACACGGCCTACTGGTATTCGGCACTCGGGCGCTCGTGTATCCACTTGGTCTAGATGTTGGAGCAACTCCTGGTACCAAAAAGGTTCTGAGATTTTCACCAAAGGACATCCTAAGTGCCCACAATGTCAGAACCAATATTTTCGGTATCTAATACGACCATCCACGATGTGCCTGTGGAGGCCACGGCCCTGATGTCGCTAGGGCGTGCAGTGAATCACGACACACAATGCAAAATGCATGAGTCACACCATCAGTCATGTAGCAATCTTGCCCGTACCACACGCTCATGTTAGGCACTCCGTCTCATAAGGGTCCCGTAAATGTCTCAGCCCAACGGCTTATGCTATGATCAAACATTCCTCATATCAAGCATACATATGATGTGTATGCACATGAATCATAGAAGTGCACTAAGCATGTTATAAAGTAATGAACTATCCTTACACCGAAGATGGGCCTAGACGGACTACACATAACCAGTATGGGCCTATCAATGGGCCCAAGGGAGAGTCATAATGTGGACATTTAACCAACATTATTACAATGTGGACGTCAAACCGACATTGCTCCCAAGGCATGCCCCGCCATAAAACATCATTACATAAACCATGGGGGAATTACACATTGCAATGGACCCTAAGGACATCTCGTTGGGCATCGACCCATGGGCCTTGGATACATCAAATGGGCCGCATCATATGAGCCTTATATAAATCAAGTGGGCCACATCAATGGGCCTTATGTACATTGCAATGGGTCATAACCCCTGGGCCTTGAAATACATCACAATGAGCCTCACAACATGGGCCTTACATTCACATTGAGGTGGGCCTCAACAACGGCCTCATACACATCAAGGTGGACCTCAACAACGGGCCATAAATATGACAAGATAAGCCTAATCACTTAGGCCTTATATATATACCAAGGTGGTCCTCAATGAATGGCCACAAATAAATCAAAATGTATGTGTGTGTGTGTGTGTATACACACACACACACACACACACACACACAAATGAATCATATCAAAAGATCAACGGGACCGCACCCCAAATAACAGTGGTAAGAATGATTTCCACCATTAAATTCTCAAGGCCCACCATAACATTTATTTCCCATCCAATCTGATCATAAGGTTACACTGACCTGAAAGGGGTTTTAATGGCGGACGGTCAAACCCACTGTTTTCTATAGTGTGGTCCACCTAATCCTAGATCTGTCTCATTTTTAGTCCCATGCCAAAAAAAATTATCTTTCAAAATAGTTGGACGGATTGGATGCAACACATGCATCATGGTGGGGGGTTCCACAGGAAGGCCCACCATCATGTACATTATATATAATATAATATATAATCTATATATAGTATATGTATACAATATTATATATAATATAATATTTTATACACACACACACACACACACATACATATACACACACCGTCCCACACGTGGGAGTGGGTCCGACAGTGTAGATAGAACATATAAATCATGGTGGGTTCCACCGTCAGTGGATGGTGTGAATGAAACACTTACATCACTGTGGGTCCCACGTGGGGCCCACCATAATGTTTGTAAGCCATCCAATCCGTTCATACCTAAATGAAGAGTAAAAATAAATTCATATTGATTTAAAACTTCTGTGAACCCAAAAATGGGTTTTAATGGCAGATGGTTCAACCCCACTATTTCTTAGGATGTGGGCCACCTAAGCTTTGGATGTGGCTGATTTTTGGAGGGCAGCTAACTTCCCTAAGGGCCTACAAAATGCACGGTGTGGATATACAAAACACACATCATGGTGGGGCCCACAGCTGGACCATGGGTCTACTGTCGTCCGCCCACCTACATGTCACAAAGGCCGCTTTCTCTTGTAAAGACGAATAGCGTCGCATATTTGTTTTTTTCTTTGAAATCGCAAAATCTCACAGTTTTTCATGTGTGGGACCCGCATCGAAAGAATTCATCTCACCCAATGGATTCTATAATCCAAAATCAATCCAACAAGCCCAATATTGGACATCTTTCGGCATGTAGAAAAGTTAAGGTGAATTTAAATAGTGAAAATCACTATTTTCTATGTTAAGGCCCACCAGATACTCGGATCAGCTTCATTTTTCAGCTCAACGGGTAAAATGATCTGGAGAATGGAATGGACGGCGTGGATTAACAACATGTATCAAGGTGGGGTCTACACAAGTAGCCCTCTCCAAAGCCCAAAAAAATATCAAACAAATATATTTATTTTTCCCAGTAGACAGTCTGGGCTTAACAAATACATTTAAGGTGGGCCCTGCTTAGGTGGGCCACCACATGGTTGGGTGGTGTGGAACAACATATATACAAAGTGGGCCCCACCTACAAATGACTTGGATCAAATACATGCCTTATTGTGGGGTCCATCCGGGTGGGCCACACGGCCATATCATCACACGAAAACATGCGAAAGAGGAGGAGAGAGAGAGAGAGAGACATGTGCATAGAGGGCTCCGCCACTATGAGCCCTCCCTTCCATACATCCAATCATACATCAAGCGGGTCTCATTGCATGTGGGTCCACCAAATCAAAAATCAACGGTGGAAATCTCTTCTCCACCAAAATGAAAGGTCTAGATAACCTCATTCATCTAAGAAAGTAAACATCACGATAGGGACCATGGAGAATGGCCCCATCATGGAATGATCATGAGGATCAAGGTGGGCCATCGGTCACATCTTAGGGTTTAAAGTGAGATCCACACCATTGATCGGTAGGCCTCACTTGGCCCATCATAAAAATATGAAAACTAGCCTATAGGAGCACCCACTGTTTGATCTTCTTGGTCCCTTAGAAAGCTGAACTCCTTGTGTCTCACTTTGATGATAGAAGATGAGAAATGAATGGTTAGGATGGAGGATTTTGGAAGAGGAAGCTGGGCCACACAAATCACTTTTCTTTCTTAGAAAGGCTTGGACGTGAACTTCTTTGGTGCTTGGAAAATGTGTGAAGAGAAATGAGAGAGAGAGAGAGATGGGATGTAAGGAGAGAGAGTGATGGGTGAGGTGATGTTGTACTTGACATGTAAAGGTGTGTAAGAGAGAGGGTGAGAAAGAGTTGACTTAGTGGTTGGTTGACTTGGGGAGAAAGAAAGCATTGATTGATTGATTGATTGATTTAAGTGATTGATTGAGGGACATGATGTAGAGATTCTCTTGGGATTGTAACTGCGCGGCATTTCTTCGAAATAAACGCCGACCCACATCTCTTGGCCAGGGTATCGGATTGGTATGTAAGACGCGATGTTGGAACCATGACAACAGTGCGGTGGCAATAATACAAGTCTCGGATCAAACTCACCTAAATCTATAGGGTACGACTTATGGTCGCGCGTAAACGTTGATTATACGTCGCAGGTTGCCGGACTTCGACGGGAAGGATCGCGAGAGTCGATGGAACAGTATGGACTAGGATACGGGTCTTACATGTTAATACAAACGAATAATGTTGAGTGTCATATATTGCATATTTCTCCCTATTTATAACTTGGTTTTATGAACATGATAATGCTTAATTGATATATTTATTTATGTTAGTCTTGCAATGTGATTTTGAGAGCTTAAAGTGAATAAAGAGTATTAAAAGTATGGACTTGATGCTCAATAATTGCTAAAGCAATGATTGATCTTGGAGATCAAGATTGAATATTTTAAGAGTCCAAGATACAAGAAAAACAAGTGAAGAAAGAAGAAATCAAATTTGAAAAGTGCAAAAATTCAGAGTTGCTGAACTTGACCTGTCGATGACATCAAACACACTTCGATGCCATCGAAGTAAGTGTTTGATGTCATTGAAGGATGATCGATCACATCGAGATTTTAATGGAAAATTAAGTTTGTTGCTAGACAATTGGGTGAAAAGTTCGATTCCATCAAAGGCAATGTTCGATGTCATCGAAGCCAGTTCGATAACATGGAGAAATTCTAGATTTTCAAGCTCAACTCATTGGACAGTTCTGGACCATTTTCGATTGCATTGAAGACTGTTCGATGACATCGAAGATCAGACGATGACTTCAAAGTCTACTCAATGTGAAAAGGCGCGCAGTTCGAATTCAACTTGGACTGCCACCTTCGATGACATCATAGGCCACCTTTGATGACATTGAAGGTGCGTAGAGTGCGTAAATTTGAGGTGGTTTCTAAAGTCAGCCAAACAAAGCTTATATATTTGGGTTCTCTAAGGGATCGTAAGCACGAATTAGGATTGGAAGAGTGGAGCAAGGTATTGGAAAACTTCAAGGAGTCCTTCCTTCTCCCCTAATCTTCTTCTTCTTTTTCTTTAAGAGTTTTAGCTTCGATCATGTCTAGGATTAGCTACTCTCTTAGCTAGGGCTAAGTGGTGAAGCTTGTAGTTTATGTTAATGCTTTTCTCACTTTGATTCACGTTCATGATATTCATGTTGGATAATTCATAGTTATGGTTTGAATTAAAGAAGTATTTTGATTATTACTTTGATCTATTGTTAACTTCGGGCACAGTGGATGCTTAGGAACTTAATGAATGCTTTCTCTTCTATTTTTAATTGTTTGATCTTTAGAATTCTTTGATCTACCATTGACTATAGGCACGGTAGGTGCTTAGAACTTTCTACAATCAACTCAACAAGACTGTTATACCTGAATCATTACTATGGATGTTCAAAATCTATTTTGGAATAGTTTATGATGTTTTAATCACTCTATCATCCAACTGGATAGATTAGGACTTCGATTCCAGTTGAAATATTGATTGAATCAAGTAAGGATGCATTGAGATGACTACAAGTGGATCCTTGGCGCTCTAGTTCCCATAATCTGATAGTTTTAAATTGACAACAATCTCTTTGAATTACAACATTAATTTTAGTTTCTAATTCTAATTCTAATTCTTAAATAGTTTATAAAATTTGCACATATTCAGTCCTTGTGGGTATGACCTCAGTATCGCCAAAATTATTACTACATCGCAACCCTTCACTTGGGGTACAAGCGAACAAGTAACCAGAAGTCGAGCTTCTATTGTCTATGTTTCCTACGTAATCAAAATCCACATAACTTACAAGTTTGTCCTTAGATTTTTTAGAAAGTTAAGACATAACCCTTTGTACCTCGTAGGTACCGAAGTAGACATTTCACTGCCACCTAATATTGCTTGTCGGGATTTGACATATATCTGCAACACTCACTGCATGTGAAATATTCAGTCTCATAGAGACTATGACATATATCAAACTGCTAACTGCGCTAGAGTAGAGCGCACAAGACATAAATTGTATTTTTTTCATCTACAGTAGGATATTGTTTTAAAGAAAACGAAAAGTGAGTAGTGTGGGGTGTACTAATCAATTTAACCATGTTCATCCCATACTTAAGTAGGACCTTCTCAAGATACTCTATCTAAGATAACCTTAACCTGCTCCTCTCCCTATTTTTATTTATATCAATGCCAAGAGTCCCCTTTGCATCCCCCAGATCTTTCATCTTGAATATCTTAGATAATTGAGCTTTCAATATGTTGATCTTAGATATGCTATGACTGGCAATGAGTATATCATCAACATATAATAGTATGAATTTTCCATCACTTAGTGATCTGAAGTAGACACAATGATCGAATTCACTCCTAGTTAATCGCTGATTACCCATAAAAGAATCAAAATTTTTGTACCAATGCCTAGGCGATTGTTTCAAGACGTATAACAACCTTTTTAACTTGCAGATCTTATTCTTTCACCTCTATACCTCAAACCCCTCTGTCTACTTCAAGTAAATCTGCTCTTCTAGTTCCCTATATAGGAAAGAAGTCTTCATATTCATTTGTTTCAATTCCATATTATATTTGACAACCAACGCCAATGCAAATCTAATAGATTCATGCTTGACCATGGGTGTAAAAATCTCGCTGAAGTCGACAACCTCTTTCTACGCATAACCCTTCGGTACTAATCTAGCCTTGTATCTATCATGTTTCTTTTTATTAATTCACTTATATCCATTCACTATACACCCAAAGGGAAGCTCCACCAGCTCCCACGTCTTATTCTTGTACAAAGAATCCATCCTATCTTGCATTATCGTCATCCACTTCTCAGCATCTATATTTCAATGCTTCTTAAAAGGTCGATGGATTTCCCTCACCCATAATAAGAGTGAATATAATATTCAAGTCATCTCTTTATCTCACCTGTAATATATGAACTCTCAGTGGATTTCTCCTCACCAGTGGTGGCTCCACCTGCTCCTGTACCTCTTTACACAGCTCGACTTCTTCTTGTGTCTCACCATTATCAATTTCAACTATGTTTCCTTGTGTTCATCCTTGCAGAACAAAGAATCCTCATCACACCTAACATCATGGTTAATCATGATCTTTCGTGTAACCTAGTCATATAGCTTTTATCTTTTCATACCATCACCATAACCCATAAAGGTACACTTTTTCGCCCTTTGGTCTAGTTTATCTCTCTCAACTGACGGTACATGAGAGTAAGCATCATAACTAAATACTCACAGCCCTGAGTAATCTACATCATGACTACTCCAAACTTCTTCTAAAATTTTATAATATATGGTCATAAATGGGGACTGATTCATAAACTAATAAGCCGTAGTGACGGCTTGAGTCTATAGTTCCTTGCCCAATACAGGATTACTCAACATATTCTGGGCTCTCTCCAGGAGAGTCCAGTTAATATGTTCTACCACACTATTTTACCCATGGTCTAGAATACATCTCCTTATAATTTGATTTGGACAATATTTAAAGAGATAAGGATCATTCTAGAAGAACTTGCAGAAGAATTTCTTTTTGTCTTGCACAATCTAATGAGTGGGAATAGTACCTATAACAAGATAATTAGAAATGTCAGCATTCCAAGGTAATTTAAAGACTTTGAAGAGTTGTTCATCAGAGAAAATGTCATTAATGGGTGTCATCTCCGAGATATCAGATAGAAAAAGCCGAGAGAGATAGCCAACCACTACATTTTCTACTTCTTTCATATCTCGAATTTCTAAATCAAACTCTTAAAGTAGAAGAATCCATCTCAATAAACGGGGCTTAGTATCCTTCTTGGAAAGAAGATACTTCAGCATCGTGTGGTCAGTAAAGATGATTATCTTGGACCCGATCAAATAGGACATAAACTTGTCCATGGCAAATACTATAGCTAAGAGTTCCTTTTCCATAGTGTAGTTCACCTAGGAAAGGTTTAGAGTTCTACTTACAGAACAAATGATAGAGGGCTTCTTCTCTTTTCTTTGTCCTAGCACCGCCCCAATTGCATTATCACTTATGTCACACATGACTTCAAAAGGGACACTCCAATCGGGTGGTTGCATGATGGGGGTACTCGTCAACATACCTTTGAGCTTGGTGAAAGCTTTTTGCAATTCTTTGCTCCATTCGAAAGGAGTTTCCTTTTGAAGAAAGTTACGCAGAGGACAATAGATAAGGATAAAGTCCTTTATGAACCTTCAGTAAAATTTGGTGTGTCTTAAAAAGGATTGCATGTCGCATATGCTCTTGGGTAGTGGTAGGTTAGAAATTAAGTCAATTTTGGCTTTATCCACCTCAAGTCCATTTGATGATACAATGTGTCCAAGGACTATTCCCTTTTGAACCATAAAGTGACATTTTTTCCAATTAGCACAAGGTTCTTTTCTTCATATCTTGTTAACATCAATTCTAAGTGCTAGAGGCACTCATCAAATGTACTTCTAAAAATGGTGAAGTCATCCATGAACACTTCCAGAAATTGCACGACCAGATAAAAAAAATACTTAACATGCATCGTTGAAATGTGGCGGGAGCATTACACAATTTGAATGACATCCTTTGGTAAACAAAGGTACCAAAGGGGCATGTAAATGTAGTCTTCCCCTGATCTTCAGAGGCTATCTCAATCTGATTGTGGCCCGAGTACCCGTCTAGGAAAAATAGTAGGAATGACTGTTGATATTGAAATATTGTATATTTTCCTCTTGTCATACTTTGGTCTTATGAACATGGATGCGCTTAATTGATCTAATTACTAACATTTTCTCTTATGAGGTGATTTAAAGAGCTAAAGAGAAAATGATGCTTAAAGCAATGATTTAATGCTCAAAGAATAACCAAATGGAGGATTCGATCCATGGAGGTCAAGAATGAAGAATTGAAGAGTCCAAGATGCAAGAAAAACAAGCAAGGAAGAAAGAAAAATGAGGAGTCAAAGTGTAGAAAATTAGAAGTGCAGAATTCACCCTTCAATGACATCGATGACACATTCAATAGGAGTTTGATACCATCGAAGTTTGTTGCTAGACAATTTCCTGATTTTATCTGGACACTTCGATGGGAGTTTGATGCCACCGAAGGTGGAAAAGGTGCATAAATTCAATTCAGTTTTGAAGTTGGTGTGATTGAAGGCTATATAGATGGATGTTTTAGGATCTTCTAATCACAAATTTGGGTAGAAGTAGAGCAAGGAGTTGTGGAATTCAAGGAGTCCTCCTTCCTCTTCAATCCTTCGATTATAGTTTGTTTTATGTTTTTCTGCTTGAATTTTAGTTCAATCATATCCATGGTTGGCTAATCTCTTAGCTAGAGCTAAGAAGTGAAGCTTGTAGTTCTTTTTAACGTTTAGTTTACTTTGATTCAAGTTATTTGGTTTTCATGTTGAACAATTTATTGATATTTAGTTTGAATGAAGAAGTATTTTCAAATTATTTTGATCCAATGTCGACTCCGTGCACTTTGGATGCTTATGAAGACAATAAATATTTTCTTACCTGTTTTATAAGGGATTGATCTGTAAAATCTATTGATCTAGCATTGACTCCGAGCACGATAGATTCTTTGAATATACTACAATCAAGTCACTGATGGTTTATGAGGGAATCAATTCAATGAAAGTTCATATCTATTTTAAAGAGTATGAATGATGATTTAACTACTTTATTATCTGACTGGATAGGATACGACTTCGATTCCAGTTGTATAATCTAATTGAATCAAGTAAATAAACATTAAGGAAGTTATAAGTGGATCCTTGGCACTCTGGTGTTTTATCTCTGATAATTTCTTTCACAATTACTCTTTAAACCAAGATTTTATATTGGTTTAAATTCTAGTTCTAATTCTAATGTATTCAAGAAATCGCATAATAGCAAGTCACTGTAGATACAACTTCAGTCTCACTGAGTTATTACTATATTGTTGCCCTACACTTGTGGTTGTCATTACAATGACCAGCCAACCTTTCCACAATTTGATCAATAAAGGGAAAAAGGGAAGAAGTGGTCCTCCCTCGTGACGGTATTTAACTTATTATAGTCAATGCACATTATCCAACTAGTAGTAACTCTAGTTGGCACGAGTTCATTCTTCGCATTGGCTATGATGGTAATCTCGAACTTCTTGGCCACCACCTGAGTTGGACTAACTTATTGGCTCTCGGATGTAGGGTATATAATACCCAGACACAATAGCTTTAACACCTCATCCTTAATCACGTCTTTCATGTTTGGATTTAAACGGCGTTGTGGTTGTCCAGATGTTTTTACATTATGTTTGAGGTAAATGCGGTGGGTACAAATTAGAGGGTTGATTCTCATGAAAACCATAATAGTCCATCCAAGAGCTTCATTATGCTTCTTAAGAGTAGAAATCAACTTACTCTCATATTCCTTATTCAAGTGGGAAAAAATCACCACTGGATATGTCTCATCTTAGCCCAAATACGTGTATTTCAAATCAGCAGGCAAAGGTTTTAGGTCAAGCTTCAGTGCCTTGACACTAGATAGCAGATGCTTTGAGTTAGTCAGGGTAATGGTTCAAATTTAGGTCTACACCGGTTAATTTCAAGTACCGGTGTCACATCATGCAAGGCATTCATCTCCCAATTCATATAATCATCAAGGTCAGTGGAGTGGACCAAGCATGCCTCTAAAGTGTCAGAGTACAAAGTTAAAAGAGACTTGTTTTTCATTAATGAGTTAATCAAGCTAATTTCGTGAACCTTATCACTATCCTCTTATTGTTTGCACATATTGAACACATTCAACTCAAGTATCATATTCCTAAGGACAACTTCAGGATCTCATTCTTATAATCGAATGGCATTTGGTGTGGCTAGGAATAGGTGGTCAATGATGATAGGAATCTGAGTGCTAGCATCAACAATCAGTTGCATGTCCAAAACAATAAAGTCTACTTGTTAGTAGAATTTGTCAACTTAGACAAGCACGCCCTCTATCATCCTTCTTGATATACGAATTGAATGATCGGCTAGTTAGAGTGTGGTCTTGGTGGGCTTTAATTTACCTAGACCAAGTTGTTCGTAAACTGAATAGGAAATCAGACTTACACTTGCCCCTAAATCAAGTAACCCATGCTCAATCTGGTGGTTCCCAATCATGCATAAGATGGTTGGGCTATCAAGATCTTTGCATTTTTAGGGCACATCCTATTTGATGATGGAACTCACTTTCTCTATCAAGAATGTCTTTTTCTAAACGTTGTGCCATCTCTTAACTGTACAAAGGTCCTTAAGTTATTTGGCATATGATAGGTTTTGTTTAATGGCATCCAACAAAGGGGTGTTGATTTTTAGCTATTTGAGAACCTCTAAGATATCCTAAGTGTTGGGTAGAGGTTTGGGTGAGATCAACCGTTGTGTGAATAGAGCCACATGCTTATACTCTTTTTCCAATTCTTTCTCGAGTGGAGTGTTGTTAGGTTCACCATCTCCCTTTGATTCTTCTAAGTCCTTAGGCTTCTCGACCCTCGTTGGGATGCTTTTATCAATTGGTTTTCCAACTCTAAGAGTGGTGATAGCCTTTGCTTGTTACACATGTTAGGTGGAAGAGCAAGGGTCACTTATTTCACCTTTATGTTTTGGGTTAGGTAAAGGTTGGTCGGGAAGAGTCCCCTTCTCCCTAACCATTAGTTGTGACTCTAATCTTTGAATAGACAATGCAAATATTCCTAATGATGTTTTAATAACCTGAAATGCTTGCATAACACTCTGATGGAATTACTCTTAATCGTTCCACCTTCGATCTGGATCCTCTTAGGAGAAGGATCGAAGGAAGAGGCCCTTAAGTATTTTTATCAGCATTATCATTTGGTCTATTCCTCTAACTGAGATTCGGATGGTTCCTCCCACTAGAATTGTACGTTTGAAATTGGAGTATTAAAAGGCCTTCAATAATTGTTCATGGCATTAAATTTCTCATTAAACAACTCTTGGAACACAAGAATTGTAGGACATTCCAGCGTCAAGCGTATGTTAGTTGGGCAATTACTATAATAGTTTTAAGGGTCTCCCTGGGTTTTACTACCTCCGCCTTCTTCAATTCCATGGCCTTGACTCTTCTCTTGAGGCTAACTACCCTAACATTGACATCATTTTCTTCCCTTAAGATGTACATTCCTTCATTTTTCCTTGGATTGATTCGACTTGGGATGGTTCAACTTAGCTAAAGTATCCTAGGATTGTGCATTTTCATCCAACATATCAAAGTAGCCCATGCGTCATCGGGATACTTATTCATGAACTCTCCATTGCACATCATCTCTGCAAATTGGTGCATGGGTGAAGTCAATTTATTATAGAAAAAGTTTATTACTCATAAAATTTTGTAGCCATGATATGAGCAAGCATATAAAAGTTCCTTAAACCTTTCCTAGCATTGGAAGAAGGTTTCTTCCTCTTTTTGAGAAATGTTCATAGTGGCCCTTTTACGAGTGCTTGTCTTATGAAATGGGAAGAACTTTTTAAGGAACTCTCGAGTCATCTCAGCTAATGTCCCAATCGATCTCAACCTTAAGGAGTGAAGCCATGATTTGTCCTTCTCCTTTAATGAAAAATGGAATAATTTAGTCTTAGGGTATCATCTGACACATTGTTGGCTATGATCTCATCAAACTCTTTGAGATATAGGTATGGACTTTCAGAGTCTAGTCCATAGAATTTTGGAAGTAGTTGGATCACTCCTAGTTTAAAGCCTATGTTTCCTGCATTATATATATATATATACATATATATATATATATATATATATATATAATTATGTAGGAATGGTGGCTCATCCTAGCTGGTTGTAGATAATCATGTAAGGTTTTGGGTAGAAGACCATTGTGCACTTCATTCTCATCCTATTGTTCTTTAGTACGCTGATTGGGTTGGTTCTCATCCATGTTCTCGGCCAATTCAAAAGATCTCAGGTGTTTTCTAACACAACGATGGATGGACAGTCCTTCAACTAGTCCTCCTTCACTTAGAAGATGAAGAGTGTTATCACGAACCCACTTGGGCATGTACCACTCAAACCTAATTCTAAACCTACTTCTACCTCTACAGAAATTAAAACTTCTACAACAAAAAAGTCATAAATAAGTTAAAACAAGAGGGTTGGAAGGATAGTGCCCAATTGATGATTCTAAGTTAGATTCTGTGAAACAAAAGAATAAAACAATGTTAGTCCTTAACTTTCTAAGAAAACCCTTACCTAAAAACCCAAAGATAACTAATCCTAACAAATTTCAACCCTAAAGTATTTCAGAAAAAATGTAGCTGAAGTCTCTAGCAACGAGGCCAAAAACTTGATCGATCCAAAAGGATGACAACCCCACGTGTAGGGCTGCAGTGTTGTTTTAATTCGGTGAGACCAAGATCGAATCCTCAAGGACTTGTAATTGTGATTCTCAAAACACTTTATAATTATAATTAAAACTAACACTAATTATGAGATTTTTATTACAAGAAGTAATGGTAAAAGTACTCCGAGTAACTTAAGGAGGAAATTGCTAAACTAAAACACTAGAGCACCAAGGATTCACTTCTGGTCATTCTCAATGCCTAATTCACTTGATTCAATCAGATAACTCAACTAGAATCGATGTCCTATCCTATCCAGCTTCATAATAGAGTGGTTAATTTATAATTCACAAAACAAAATAAATCTAATCTTCAATTGCTTTAACTCTCACATGATGCACCAAGTTACTAATCGCAGGGAATTCAAAGTATCTATCGTGCTTGTAGTCTATAATAAATCAACGAGTTTTATAGATTAATCTCTTGCAAAAGAGATAAACAAATAATATTTTCCTTCTTAAGTATCCAAAGTGCCTGTAGTCAACAATGATCGAAGTAAACTAAAAACTATATTTTATTAAAACTAACATCAATGAGTTGTTCAATAGTCAAACCAAATAACTTGAATCAAAGTAAACTAGAACATTAAAAATAACTACAAGCTTCACCTCTTAGCCCTAGCTAAGAGATATAGTTAACCATTGTCATATTTGAACTAATCTCAAATAAAAATATGAAAAAGAACTTAGAACTGAAAGATTAGAGAAGAAGAACGGCTCCGAAGAAGCTCCGTAACTTCTTCCCCTCTCTCTCTCTCTCTCTCTCTCTCTCTCTCTCTCTCTCTCTCTCTCTCTCTCTCTCTCTCAAACCCTAGTTCGTATCTAGAAGAGCCTAAATCACCCCCTTAAATCAGAAAAACTCGCATCGACTTTCAACCGACTTCAATTTTCCATATATTTGTTATGATTCATTCGCATTGAGGTAACTTTCGGATGCACCGAATTTATTTCTCGACTATAGCCAAGTTCCTCAAAATTCTTCTGTAGTCTCCATCTCCCTCAAGTCACTTCGAACCCTCCTGCAATCACACTCAACTGTTGAACCAAATTAAGTTCGGTTGTAGCTGAATTTGGTCTAAAAATCGTTGTTTCTCGTGGGAATGTTCTAAGCACTTTCGATCGAACCGAACCTACCTTAGGTGGGACCGAATAGTCTATTATTTTTGCTAATGAACTGTATGATTTTTCAAAATTTTATCTCTTTTGCACTTGGTTTCCTTGCATCTTTGGCACTTGAATTCTTCATTATTGTCCTCCAAATCTCTATTCCTTTTCTTGGTCATTCTTCAAGCAATAAATCATCACTTTAATTATCCTTTTCATCTTAGCTCTCCAAATTGCCTTGCAGAGCAAAGCACACATAATTAAATCAATTTAACACACTTATGCATATAAAACCAATGCACAATAAGAGGGAACTATGCAATATTTCAAACTCAACATAGTAACAGATGACTTGCGATTAAGCACGTCTGTAACACCCTGAAAATTGGGGGTCGAGCATAGACTCAACTCCCGAGTTCCAACACATCACTTATACAACATGCATAATGATGATTAAATGTTGTTTGTATTAGTGCATTAAACATGAGTGAGATTAAGCTAAATTAGTAAAACATAATCCAGCGACAGTTGTAATACGCAAGTGGAAGACTGAAACAAACAAGTATAACTCATAAACCAGTATAGGTCCCCAAAGTATGTATGCGTTGCCAAGTCAATAATTACAAGTATTATTTCAAAATACAAAATGTCAAAAAGAAAATATAATAGTCCTCTATCAAATATGAACCCTGAAGCCTCGTTGAGTCAGAACGGCCTATATGAACCCGCCTGAATACTGCATATATGAGAAAGCATCCTCATCGTCTGCGAAGTCTGGTTCCGCCTCATCGATCGGGTCTCCATCTGCAACTAAGACAGAGTCTGGTTGGTGTGTACAACACCGTCCCGTAACGTGGGAGTGAGTGATCAAATCAGTGGAACAATAAAGCAAAGGTTAACATGTTATCAATTCAGTCAAGCAGTAATGATAAAACAATACAATCAAATATCCCTAAGTACTCTGATTAATGCAGGAATGGTATGTATAAATGATGTATGCCCTCGCCTACACTCTCTCTGCGATCTTCATCTAACGGTCGCGCGTGTCAGTCACTTCCTCAGTGCTCTACCCAACGCCAAACGACATATGCAGTACGGTGCATGAGCATGATTACCAAGTTCTTATTAGTCCTTTTCATACAGCAGGATTAGGAAACTAAGGTACTTCCCTTATATCAATACCCAAACAATGACCCATTCTAGGGTCGTCAGTCGTAGTAAATCTCATACGAAGTTGTGGTTCTAGGTCACTATAAAGGGCTCGTCACCTCGATGCAGTGTAGGCCTAGTTTATACTCTAGTTACTATGGAAAGGCTAGTTGCCTCAACGCAAGCTCAGAGTATGGTCGAGGTCACTACAGAGGGCTCGTCACCTTATTAGTGTAGGCCGACAGCTCGAATACAGCGTCTCATACCACCGTATTCGGCTCACAAGCTTATGTTGCTCACTGGTCACTATGGGTGGACTCGTCACCCCGACGTAGGCCGACAGCTCAACCACAGTGTCCCATACCACCATGTTCAGCTCATGAGTCTTAGCGGATTGAGGTACCAAGGTTAGCGGGGTTTTCATTGGTGAAATTGGTACACTAGGTTTAAGCAGTAGCGTCTAAACATGGTGAACATACATCGAGTAAATCGGGTTACTTGACGAGCTCGACTAGTACGAGCGCACATTGAGTTGATCGACATGAAGTGCATAAGCACTCTGTGTGGCCTAACCACTGTCAGCAACCCAAGTACGGCTTGGATTCATCAATCACATCTTGTGAGGTGAAACAACTTCAGCCGCTAAGTCGAGGCATGTTACCGATTGCCTGAACTATATAATAGCCCCAACCACATTCATTTACAACAAGTAATCATATGAGATAGTGAAAGCAGTAGTGAGTAAATAGTTCAATTCCTATAATCATTTAAGCATTTATGAAATACAACTTAAACATGGATTCATACATATATATGTCATAAATACACAGACACTACAATATACCGTGTATGGAGAAAATCATACACATTGTTAAGGTAGTTGAGATTCTCATCACACACCCTCGATTAGCACACTTTGACACATACTCACTCATATAGACATTTCTACAAACACTCAGGCTACACTTTCCAAAATACCTGACGCATGTTGGTTATATTACGTATTAGGGCAAATCCTTTTACCTAGGAGTTGCCGCATATACAACAAGCATATATCCATGACCGATAATCATGGCAAGCACAAATCCAAATCCCATACCAATACAGACATTTCAACATATACATGGAATACACAATATTCAACATAGTTCGTATATAACTGTAAAGTGAAACAGACATCGCATTTTACATTTGAAATAGTGTCCACGTCAATTATAAATCATTATCTAACATTAAAAGCCTTGAAAACCATAACCTATACATTTATAGTCCGCACCTTACGCTAGTAAATGGGTAACAGAGTCGTTTTAGACACTTAGTCTTTATCAGCGAGGGATTGGCAACCTATAGCATGAATTAGGTTAGGTATTTCATAACTTTCACTATCTGAAACCCTAAAATAGATTAGGGTTAGGTTTTCTTACCCAATATTGGAGTTGGAATCGCCGGAATAGCGATTCGGTAGCAGTGGGTAAGCACGTGGAGAGGCAGGGTAGAATCCCAGGAACAAACCCCTAGTTTCTCTCTCACCTTCTCTCTCTTTCCTTCTCTTTCTTCTCTCTTTTCTCTCTAGGTTTGGAAAATTCGTATGTGAAGGGAGAGAGGGGGTTTAAAGCCCTTATATAGGCTAAAACTTGAGCTTAATGACCCTAGGGTCAAGGTATACCTAGGTTATAGCCAAAAGTTACCTGTTTCAACTCAACGGAGCACTTCTAGAGGCCCCTTTTCTGCGTGCGGTCAAACTTAAGCTCCCTGACATTGGATCTAGGTCAGGCTGAGTTTTCGTTCCGATCGGGTTTACAAATCGACCGTGGCGGACTAGTTTCAATTCAACGGTCACCGACACTCGATCAGGGCCACAAGTATACCGACATGTGTTGAAAATTTTCTCTGATCCGAGGGTGTAATTGGGTCAGATTTTGATGGTCTAAAAGCTTAGATTTGGCTCACAAGAGAATGTCCCAAATCACTTAAATCTGAGTTCATTTTTTAAAGATATTCGCATTTCTCACACACTTCGCTCCGAGCTCAAGTTGTGCGTTTCTGGATACTATCTAGATTTGATTTTCGAGATGGTTGTCAAGCCCAGTAAAGCGGTCATAAGCATTTAATTTCATGGTCATCGGACTTTCAACGTGTGGTCGAGGTCCGATACAAAGTTTTAATGTGCTCCCGAGAGCAACTGGGTAATGAGATTGATCCTAGATTTCAGGGTAATGTTGCGTTAATGATTCTGCAAGTTTTGGGTCTTGCAGTTCGTATTTAAAGTAGTTCAAGCAAATTTCACAGCTAATCTAGTTTAGCACTTAATTAATTTTTTCTAATTTCTAAAGGATTTGGCCTGAGTGGTTTCTACCTGAGGTGGTACTCGGGTCTTTGTATGGATTTTTTTGAGACATTACAATCTACCCCCTTAAAGAAAAATTTCATCCTCGAAATTAGTACATTTTCGTACTCCTCAAGAATCTGAGGGTAGTTCTTACAGACCTCGGCCTCTGTCTCTCAAGTAGCCTCTTCCTTCGTGTGATGCATCCATAACACTTTCATAAGTGGGATAACCTTGCTGCGCAACACCTGCTCCTTCCTGTCTAGGATATGCGTCAGACGTAGTACATATGTAGTATCCTCGCTCAACTGTACCTGCTCCAACTTGATAATGTGGGAAGGATCAGGAACGTATTTCTTCAGCATAGATATATGAAATACATTGTGCACGCCTGCAAGTGGTGTGGGCAAAGCAAGACGGTATGCTACCACACCCACTTGATCAAGTATTTAAAATGGGCCAATGAACTGTGGTATAAGCTTCCCCTTCTTCCCGAACCGAAGGACTCCCTTCATGGGGTAAACCTTAAAAAACACATGGTCCTCGACCTCGAACTCCAACTGTCGCCGCCTTGTATCGGCGTAACTCTTTTGTCTGCTCTGCACTGTGAGAAGTCGACGCTTGATAATGTCGACCTTTTCTGAGGTCGCCTGAACTAACTCTGGCCCAATCAAACTCTTCTCGCTAACCTCTGCCCAGCAATGAGGTGCTCTACATGGGCGCCCATACAGTGCTTCGTAGGGAGCCATGCTAATGCTCACCTGAAAACTGTTGTTATAAGCAAACTCTGCATACGGGAGACAGTCATCCCAACTGTCCTTGAAATTAAGCACACAAGCTTGGAATATGTCCTCCAACACCTTGTTTACCCTTTCCGTCTGCCCGTCAGTCTGTGGGTGGAACGTAGTACTGAACTTCAACTTCACACCCATCGCTTCCTGGATGCGAGTCCAGAAGATGGATGTGAATTGCGTGTCTCGGTCCGACATGATCTCCAAGGGAACTCCATGCAGATGCACTATTTCCTTGATGTACAGCCTGGCCAACGCTTCTGCAGAGTTCGAGACTTTAATCGGAAGGAAGTGGGCCGACTTAGTCAATCGGTCCATGATCACCCAAATAGAGTCATGTCCCTTCCTTGTCTTTAGTAGCCCTGAGATGAAATTCCACTTTCATTCAGCTATGGGCATGGGCTAAAGCAGTCTAGGAAGTTGGTAGTGCTCGGCCTTGACCTACTGGCACGTGAGGCAACGGGACACATAATCTGCTATATGGACCTTCATATTGTCCCACCAATATGACCTCTTCATGTCTCGATACATCTTCGTGCTACCAGGATGCATCGCGAGCTTCGAACTGTGGGCTACCTCGAGAATTTCCCGTCTCAAGTCATGACTGTCTGGAACGCATAGGCAGCCATGGTAACGTAAGCCCCCATCTGTACCAACTCTCCACTCGGCGTCCTCGTCATTACTGGCCCTTTTTCTCATCTCCTCTAACTGTTCATTCTCTCGCTGAGCTACTATGATTCGGTCATCAATCAGTGGTTGGGCACGAACATGTACAATGCTTTCAAATGGTTCTTCCATCGTAAGCTTCTGCTCAAAATCACGCACAAACTCGACCATATCCCACTCTGCTATCATCAACGGAGCTGCAAAAGCTATCGCTTTCTTGCGGCTCAAGACGTCTGCCACAAGCTTGGCCTTGCCAGGATGGTAGGAGACCTCGAACTTGAAGTCCTTCAAGGTTTCCATCCATCGGTGCTGCCTCATATTCAAGTCTCTCTGGGTGAATATATAGTGAAGGCTCTTGTGGTCGCAAAAGAGCTCGAACTCCTCTCCATAGAGGTAATGTCTCCAGATCTTTAAAGTAAAAATGACGGTCGCTAACTCTAGGTCGTGAGTAGGGTAGTTTTCCTTGTGTTTCCTCAACTGTTGCGATAGGTAGGCAATAACCTTATCCTTATGCATCAGAACACCACCCAAACCAATACGAGACATGTCCGTATATATCGTATACTTGACCCCTTTCTCTGGTAATACTAGCACAGGGGCAGAAGTCAACTTGTCCTTCAGCTCCTGAAAGGCTGCTTCTGCCTTCGCATTCCAGGCAAACTTCAGATCCTTCCATGTCAACTGAGATAATGGCCTGGCAATCTTGGAGAAGTCCCTAATAAATTGACGGTAGTACCCCGCCATACCAAGAAAGCTCCTTACCTCAGTAACCGAATCGGGCTGCTCCTAGTCCTGAACCGCGGCTACCTTAGCGAGGTCAACTGCTATCCCTTCCTTGGACACCACATGTCCCAGGAACTTGACTTCCTCTTTCCAGAAGTGGCATTTCTTGTATCTTTCCAGAAGTGGCATTTCTTGTACCGTGCAAACAACTTGTTCTTCTTCAGATTATCCAAGACTGCTCGCAAGTGTTCCTCGTGCTCTTCCCGACTTTTAGAGTATATCAGGATGTTATTTATAAATACGAAATGGCCGAAACACCCTGTTCATCAGGTCCATGAACATGGCTGGTGCGTTCGTAAGACCGAACGACATTATGAGAAACTCATAGTTCCCAAAACAAGTCATAAAAGCCGTCTTCTACACATCCTCATCCCTGACGCGCAACTGGTGGTATCCTGACTGTAAGTCAATCTTTGAGAAGTATTGCGCTCCCTTCAACTGATCGAACAGGTCATCAATCTTGGGCAAAGGGTACTTGTTCTTCACCATCACTTGGTTCAATCTACGGTAATCAATATACAACCGTAGTGACCCATCCTTCTTCTTCACAAACAACATAGGTGCTCCCCAAGGAGATATACTCGGTCGTATGAAGCCAGAATCTAACAGATCATCAATCTGTTTCCTCAAATCCTTCATCTCACACGGAGCCATGCGATATGTCAGTAGTGAAATGGGTGTCGCACCAGGCGCTAAATTAATGGTGAAATCAATCTCGCGATGAGGAAGTAGCCCCGGTATCTTACTGAACACTTCCTCAAAATCCCGAACCACAGGCGTGGTTTCAAGTGCTGGAACATCAACATTCTTCAACAAGGAAGTGTAACAACGCAAGCGGCAGGGCAAATTGACCTGAACTACAAAAGTAAAAGTTTTGCCCTCAGGTGGATGGGTTATCACCACCCTGGTATTGCAGTCGATCTCAGCCTTCATCTCGGTGAGCCAATCCATACCGAGGATAACGTCGTAATGCCATAGAGGGGCAACGATCAGGTCGACGAGAACTGTCCTGCTCCCTAAGTCTATCGAACAACCCTTACATATCTTGGTAGTGTCTGAAAAAATCCTTATAACAGCAAGAAGTCTCACTCCCTTCGTGGGACTAGTTTCCAACCCCGATTGACCGTGCTTGAGTATGGAACTATTGAGGTAGTGGACCCAGTATCCACCAGTAAGAAAATCGATATACCTTGCATATGTGTTGTGAACTCCAAAGCCGATGGTGCTGTAACTGCTAGCTTGGGTGTCTCAGCTGTAAGGGAGTGCACACGAGCCTACTGAGAACGGTTGGGCTGAAGAGCCACGGGTCTCTGAGGTGGCCTAAATCGAGGCACAGGTGGCCAGAACAATGGATGAGCTGGTGCCGACCGCAGAGGTGGTGTTGATATGGCTTACGGAACCTGGCGGTTGATCCTCTATGGCGGTGAGAAGCCGCTATCTCTCATCCTGGTGAAACAGTTCACCTTTGTGTAGCCAGGCTTCTTGTAGTAGGCACACCATACATCAGGTCGCCTCACTGGGGCAGACGAAGCCATCAACCTCTGCGGTGAATCTGTGCGCGACCTCTTATAAAGGAACGGTCTGCTCGGAAGCTCCGGTCGCAGCCTAGGAGTCATCGGTGCTCGCATACGGGACTGCCTATCCCCGTCCTACTCTGTGAGGCCCGTGTCCTAGGATCGTATAATTTTGTAGGCTCCGCGGTCCTTCCGGTCGGATTTCGGGACGACCGCGACTGCGCGTGAGAGTGTTAGCTATAATTTCGATTTCGGCTATGTGTTTGATGACTCATTATTGAGGCCCACCGAGTCAGTGTTAGGCCCATTGTGAGGCCATTTACATGAGGACCATGTGATTAGGCTCATTTTAATGTATTAGGGCTCATTATTGAGGCCCACCGTCATGTGTATGAGGCCCATTGTTGAGGCCACCTTGACATACATGAGGACCACGTGATTAGGCTCATTTTAATGTATTAGGGCCCATGGATTGAGGCCCATTGTGATGTATTAGGACCCATGGGTTGAGACCCATTATGATGTATAAAGGCCCGTGGGTTGAGACCCACTATGATGTGTATAGGGCCCATGGGTTGTGGCCCTTTGTGATATGTATTGGGCCCATGACGCGTGACCCATTTGATGTGTTCGAGGCTTAGATAAGTGGCCCATTTAATGCATATGAGACCCATGTGTAGGGCCCACCTATGATATATATTAGGCCCATGTGTAGGGCCCACTTATTATGTATTTGAGGCGTACGAGCATGACCCAACTTGATGTATTTGGGGCCCATGGGTTGAGACCCACCGAGATATATTGGAGGCCCAGGTATGAGGACCACTTGATTGTATTACGCCCATGTGTAGGGCCCACCTATCATGTGTTTTAAGCCCATGGGCTGTGGCCCATTGTAATGTATTCGGGGCTCATGGGACATGGCCCATCCGAGGTATTCGAGATCCATGTGACGCGACCCACAGTGATGTTTATCAGGCCCTTGCGTGAAGCCATGGGCCCACTTTATGTTTGGCTCTATGTGAGCCACTCCTTCGGAGCAAAGTTGGTTAAATGTCCACATTAATAGGCAATGATGGTTAAATGTCCACATTGAGACCTTCCCTTAGGCCTTGTTAGGCCCATTCTCATTATTCCCTCAATGGGTTAACCTAAATAAGTGGGCCCCATTCGTCGTAGATGGATGGCTACGTGTTATCGGATTTGATATAACCATGGCCAAGTGTTGATCTTTTTGCCATAGTTGATCGGTTGATCATTTAAGGACCCCGTTTTGTTTATCTATCGATTCTGATTGACATGACCGATTTACTGATTCTAATTATCGATTGATTCCGATTGTCGTGACCGATTTGCCGATTTCGATTATCGATCGATTCCGATTGTCGTGACCGAATTGCTAATTCTGATTATCAATCGATTCCGATTGTCGTGACCGAATTGCTGATTCTGATTATCGATCGATTCTGATTGTCGTGACCGATTTGCTGATTCTGATTATCGATCGATTTCGATTATCGTGACCAATTTGTCGATTCTGATTATCGATCGATTTCGATTGTCATGACTGAATTGCTGATTCTGATTATCGATCGATTCTAATTGTCGTGACCAATTTGACGATTTCGATTATCAATCGATTTCAATTTTTGTGACCGAATTTTCAATTTGATTATTGATCAATTCGATTATCGTGAGGCCGATTATCGATATCGATCGATTCCGGATTATCGAGGCCGATTGTATAGGCCAATTCTAAATTTTCGAGGCCGATTCTAATTTATCGAGGCCGATTCCAATTGTCGAGGCTGAGTATCGAGGCCGATTCCGATTGTTGAGGCCTATTTCAATTATCAAGGTCAATTTTGATTATCAAGGCCGATTGTCGAGACCTATATGATATATATGCAAACCATAGTTGAGGCCCATTATGATGTATTCATGGCCCATAGGCAAGGCTCATTGTGATGTATTCATGGTCTAAGGGCAAGGCCCATTGTGATATGTATTATGCCCATGATGCATGACCCATTTAATGAATTCGAGACCCATGTGTAAGGCCCGCATGTCATGTATTTGAGGCCCATGAGCAGGGCCCACCTATTGTGTATATGTGGTCCTTGAGTAAGGCCCATTGTGTTGTATATTAGGCCTTTTGTGAGGCCATGGGCCCAATATATGTTTGGCCCTATGAAGGCCACTCCTTGGGGGCAATGTTGGTTAAATGTCCACCTTGTTAGGGTCGATTATCGGTGCTGGCTATTGATACCGATTATGAGTATGTGACAACATAGCATCCTGATATATGCCCATACGCACCATCTGCATGTTTGTTATGAGATTGGTTGACCATTGCATATGTCAGTGGTCATGTTGTTATGAGACTCCCTGATAGGCGGAGATTGTCTCACATAAGTACATGGTATGCACAAGGTTGATGCATGACTGGATTGTATGACTCATGCATCTTACAATGTGTTGTGATTATTGTACGCCCTAGCGACATCAAGGTTGTAGCCTTCACAGGTATTTCGTGGATGGCCAGATGGGACACCAGAAATCTGTTCTATAAGGGGTGCTATAGATATCTCTGGGTGAAAGTCTTTAAACCCTCTTGGTTCAAGAGGTTGCTCCAATGTCTAGACCAAGTAGATGCATGAGCGCATGAGGGCCGTATACCGTTAGGCGGTGTCTCCCACTATGTCGTGGTTGGTTGGAAGGGGGTACGGCCTTACTCACCCGAGAGGAGGGGGCAATGGTAGGCTGAGTCTAACTAGCTCGAGGAATGGGTCCGTTATCGACGAGCCGGGCCCGATATTGGCAGGAAAATACTGAGGTCTCTTCCACTCACCTTGTTGCACGCGATGGGGCGGCAATCTGGTTTGGAGTGTAATAGAACCCGGTGATTCCCCAGAGAGGAACTGTACTGATATGTGGACTTATTGAGTAGGAGTTGTATGCTCATTCATTCATTCATTCACTATCTACTCGGGCTGGTGGTGCGTAACTAATTGTTGTATACCTTCATTATGGCAAGGATTTCGGTTGGGCGCGTGACTAACCTGAGGTCAGGAGTTTACCACGTTTAGTCTGACTATCCAAATTTAGGTATGGGACTGGTTTGGATAGAAGTCTCTTGTGGTGGATCCCGTAGCCTACGATACTACGTACTATCATTCCGACTTCACACTCCAGCATGGTCATTTCATTCGCATCGCATATTGCATTACATCTGCAGGCATATGACATTTTGGGTTGCTATGTTTCTGTACTTATATGGCCTAGACAGACTTAGTAGGATTTGTATATTGCATTGCATCTTCGGCATCTGGTATTTGGCTCTTTATGACTCCTTATTGCATAGTTATTCTATATTGCGTATTCTGATATTAATTGACTTATGGACTTGTCCATACTTCCGCTTACTCTGTTATCGCATGATTTATGATATTGTCAGTATTTCTACTCACTCTGATAATTCATGATCTTGTCAGTGTTTCTGCTTATTCCGATAATGTACGATTTATGGATTACCAGTAATTTCGTTATTGTATGATGATGGCATTGTATTGAATACTGGACACTTACTTTGTGCATACACTTACACCACCCTCTAAGCTTTCTATAAGCTTATGCACGATAGATGGGTGCAGGTGATATTAGGTTGCAGTAGTGTTGAGCTTGGAGCGTGCAGCTGCCTTCTGGAACTTTGATTTCAACATATGTATTTTCCCTTTCAGTATTGTATTCAAATGATTATATTAGTGGATATGTGATGGTGGCCTTTATGATTTGGGTATACTTGGGGTTATGCTTATTACGAGTTAAATGTATATAAAAAAAATCCTCCTTGTAGGATCCCAGGATCGAAATCTGGCGTATGAACGCTAGGAACCGAGAATGGGGTACTATGGAGGCTGTCGACACCGGATTCAGCGATCGGGATTCCTGCGAATCCAATTTCTAGATTTCGGGCATGACAGAAGTTGGTATCAGAGCATAACTTGGGAATACCTGAAGATAACATCACATGTTTACTAATAGCTACCCCTCACCCTATGATTGTTGAGAACCTAGAATGGTTAGATCCCCGAGTTCGAATAACTTAGAGACTTTCTGATATAGCTCCCTATCGTTGACATTGAGAGGTTGCATGTATTCTATTTACGATCATTTCTGATCTAGGATCCGAGGTTCAATAGAGTCACCATATCGTTGATGAGGCATCTGGAGAGGGCGAGGTTGAGATTGGAGAGCGCTATCTTCATCCTTTTGTAGATTAATTGTACCCTAACAAACATATATAATGATGTTTCCTCTTCCCTTGTCTGTTCTGTAAATTTTGAGGATGAAATTTTTATTAGGAGGGGAGAGTTGTGAGACTCGTGTCCTAGACTGTATCGTTCCTTAGGCTCCCGCGGTCCTTCCGGTCGAATTCTGACGACCTGCGACTCGTAGATAGCATTTGTGCATGACCTTGAGTGTTATCCTGTAATTCTGAGTTGGATTGACCTAAGACTTATGTCATTGCGACCGCATCGTCGCTGCGATTCCAACGCCGTATCTCGTGCACCGATCCAACAGATAGATTAAAAGATGTACCGTTTACAATATTTGAGCCATTGATTGATGTGGGGTCCACTTTGAGGGGGTGCACACGTTTCCCTAGGTGGACCCACCCTAGGAGCACCATTTCTCATTAGAGCTTTAGTCAACTCTCTCTTACAAGTCATTATGAGGTTCTCTTCCCTATGCTCTTACAACCCATTATTACCCTCTTACACACCCATCCTTTCACTCTCTCTCATCTCTTTACTCTCTCTCTTCTTCTCCATTTCCTCCCCTAGCAAGAGAGAGCTCCCAACGTCCATGAGAGCTCTCCATTTCCAACCCTTTGCAAGCTCTTCACCCCCCCAAATCCAACCCTTCAAAATCAATCCCGACCATTGAATCTTGTTCCCTTGGAGCCCTAGAACACATTGGTGGAAGAAGAAGTCCAATATCTAAGGT
The DNA here is from genome assembly GCA_030180095.1 of Magnolia changhungtana. Lineage (NCBI taxonomy): Eukaryota > Viridiplantae > Streptophyta > Magnoliopsida > Magnoliales > Magnoliaceae > Magnolia > Magnolia changhungtana. The sequence continues at coordinate 6,563,532 of JASAUF010000375.1, forward strand.
GGGTGCTTCTCTCTCTCTCCTTTTTTTATTTTTGTATAATGTGTGGCCCACTTGGTTGGATCCCACCTTAATGTATGTTTTACCCATACCATCCATCATTTGGTGGCCCACCGAGTAGGGCCCACCTCGTATGTATGCGTTGCACCCAACCGTCCAGCGTATAGGGACACGAGACGTGTAATGAAAACACAAATATTAGCTTGATTGGCAAGCTTTTGGGCGAGCCACTCATACAGGCCCCACCTTGATGCGTGTTGTAAATCCAAGCCGTCCATTCCGTTCCTCAGTTCATTTTAGACATTGAGCTGAAAAATGACGTCGATCCGACTTTTTAGCGGGCCATAACATAGCAAATGGTGGTTTTCACCGTTGAAATCTTCCCTGACATAGCAAATGGTGGTTTTCACCATTGAAATCTTCCCTGACATTTCTATACACCGAAAAATACTCAATATTGGGCTCATTTGGTTGGTCTTGAGCCATGGAGTGCAATGGATGGGCTGGATTCAGCTGGTACTGGCCCCACATATGAAAAACCTCAAAATAATACGTATATATATATAAAAAAAAAAAAAAACAAAACCACAACAGCAGCATTGCTGCTACTGGTGTCAGAGAGAGGATACACTGACGTCCTGTGCATGGACATGCGGACGAGCAGGGTCCCACGACTCCAGCCGTGGGCCCCACCTTGATGTATGTATGCCATCCAAGCCATTCATGAGGTGAGCCTCTGCTTGACGTGGGCCCCTTCCAAAAATCAGTCCCATCCAAAGCTCAGGTGGCCCACATCATAGGAAATAGTAGGAATTGACCCTCTGCCTTTGAAACCCTTCATTTAGGTCTGCGTGACCTTATGGACGGGTTGGATCTCATATAAACATAATGGTGGGCCCCATGTGGGACCCACAATGATATGCGTTTCATTTCCACCATCCACCTGGACTGTGGAGCCCACAGTGATGTATTTGTTATATCCCCATCGTCCAGGGGATGGTGGGTGGGTGGGTGTGTGTGTGCATGTGTATGTGTGCGTGTGTGTGTGTGTATATATATATATATATATAATATTATATTATATATAATATTGTGTATATATATATATATATATATATGATGGTAGGCCTTCATGGAACCCACCCATGATGCATGTGTTGCATCCAATCTATCCACCCATTTTGCAAACTCATTTTTTTGGGCATGAGCTAAGAATGAATCAGATCCCTGGTTCATGTGGAACCCACCATGATGCTTGTGTTGCATCCAAACCGTTCAACCATTTGGAAAGCTTGCTTTACAAGCTTGAGACTAAAAAAAATAAGTCAGATCCATAGCTCATGTGGACCCCGCCCTTGATGCATGTGTTGCATCCAAACCGTCCAACCATTTGGTAAGCTTACCTTAATAAGCTTGAGACTAAAAATGAGGCAGATCTAGGATCAAGTGGACCACATAGGAAAGAGTAGTGGGGATTGAATGTTTACCATTGAAACCTTCTAATTTACATAAGTTTTGGATCATTAGGAAATTTGTTTCCTCTTAATCCAGGTCCGTGTGACCCTATGGCCAGATTGGATAGAAAAGAAATGTTACAGTGGGCCTTGAGAATTTTTATGGTAGAAATCATTATCACCACTTGTATTTGGGTGTGGCCCATTTGATATGCATGGGGCCCAAGTGGTGTGGCCCATTTGATATATATATATGGCCCATGTGATTAGGCCCATCTTGATCATTTGTGGCCATCTGTTGAGGCCCACCTTGACGTGTATGAGGGCTCATTATTGAGGCCCACCGTCATGTGTATGAGGTCCATTTGTTGTACCTAAGGCCCATGGGTCGTGGCCCAATTAGATGTACACAAGTCCATTAAGATGTATGACTCTACCACGGTTTGTGTAATGATGTTATGATAGCCGTGCCTTGGGAGCAATGTTGGTTTGACGTCCACATTGTTAGAATAATATTGGTTAAATGTCCGCATTATAATTCTCCCTAGGGCCCATTGTTAGGCCCATACTTGTAGGTCGTCTAGGCCCATCTTCGTTATGAACAACATCTATCTCATATAATATGTTTAATATAGTTTCATGATTCATGATCATACGCATCATATATATGCTTGATATGAGAAATGACTGATCATAGCATATGCCTTTGGGCAGATTGTTTAGGGGCTCCCGGTTAGACGGTGTTGCCCCACATAAGTGCACGATACGCGCAGGATTGCTGTATGACTGGATAGTGTGATTCATGCATTTTACATTGTGTGACATGATTACCATACGCCCTAGTGACATCAGGGTCGTAGCCTCCACAGGCGTATCATGGTTGGCAGGATTGGATATCGAAAATCTTATTCCACATGGGGTGCTATAGATATCCCTGGGTGAAAGTCCCTAAACCCTTATGATACCAAGAGGTTACTCCAACGTCTAGATCGAGTGGGTGCATGACCGCCGAGTGTCGATTATCAGATAGCCGTACTTTTCACTGTATCGTTGTCGGTTGGAAGGGGGTGCGGCCTTACTCGCCTGAGAGGAGGGAACAAAGCTAGGCTGAGTTTGACCAGCTCGAGGAATGGGTCCGTTATCGACGAGCCACGCTCGATATTGGCAGGTGGATAGTGAGGTCTCTTCCACTTACCTTTTTGCGGGCGATGAGGCGGCAATCTAGTTTAGAGTGTACTAACCCCGGTGATATTTCAAATTTGAACTGTATTAATATGTGGATATAGATGGGGATTTGTATGCTTGAGTTGCATCTCGCATCGCATAACCTTGGTATGGTCGACATCATTCATGCCTTGCATTGCATAGCCTTGGTACGACTAGTGGTATTTATGGACTCATCAGCATGTTCTGCATTACTCTAATACTGCATATCTGCATTACTACCTTGCGCACACACTTTCACTGCCCTCTAAGCTTTCTATAAGCTTATGCACGACCGTTGCGTGTAGGTGACATTGGAGCGCAGGAGCGCTTTATAGATCATCTTGGAGTTTTTTGTTTATCATCATTGTATTTCCCTTTATGCTCATTGTGCTGATAAATTTTTTTATCATAGTGGAAATGTGATGGAGTTTTTGGTTGTTGTTTGTGGGTTATGCCTTTGATTATGCTTATTACGAATCAAACTGATGTTGAAAATCCTCCTTGTAGCATCCCAGGATCGGAACCTGGCGAATGGGCGCTGGGAGCCGAGAATGGGGTTCTACGGAGGCTGTCGGCGCTGGATTCAGCGATTAGGAATTTTCTGAGCCGGTTTCTGAGTTTGGGGCGTGACATGCTCAACTCTCATGAACATGCCCACTAACTCAGCATAGGAAAATATGCTGGCGCAGCACATCTTCGAGCGGATCTCGGGTCGCAGACCCTCAGAAAATTACCACATCCGCATATCCTTATCCCCCTAATATCAGGGGAACATACCTGCCCAACTCCTTAAATCTGTTCTCATACTTTGCCACTGTCATGCCTCTCTGCCGAAGGCGCAGGAACTCACACTCCTTCTCATGGTGGTATGTGAGAGGGAAATACTTCTCGTGGAAGCGCGTCTCGAAGGCCTCCCACGTCCACACATAACCTTCCGCAATAGTCGGCCGAATGGGAGCGAATGTTGCATATGAGTCGGCCGAATGGGTTTAAATCAAACCTTCTAGTAGCCAAACTCACATGAAATCTTGCATATGAGTTGGCCGAATGGGAGCGAATCAGACCTTCTAGTAGAGCGTGCAGTAAGAACTATCTATCGCAGAACATACGTAGGTACGCACAACTTCTCTCTCTGCCCCACTTGATACAAGAAATCCACCATCAGGCGCGTGCACTCGCTGCGGTTACTCCACCTAGGGTAGACGGACGTCGTCAGTCATATTGGTCGCTAGAAGGCTATTGTTGGGCTGCCATTGAACCAATCGTCCATAAAGGAACTGCGTGCGGCGATCCCTTTCACGGGCAATCTTTAAATTCCCCTCACTTGCATGTACCTCGCCAAGCGGCACATTCATAAGTCGAGATATCAAACCAACGTCAATTGTAGCCTCCCAATCTCTTCCAAATGGAATCTTAAACTGCAAGGGCTCCAGTGTAGGCTCTCGAATGTGGGCATAAAAAGCTCGAACAATGCCCACATTTGCATGGTACTCGCCCTCAAATAACGGACCCCACTTGGCCTCTTCTAAGCATTCGAACAACAGGTATTCCTTAAATAGTCGGCCATCCATGTGAGCTTCAAAAAGGACCCTATGGCCCTCATAAACTCCATGAGACAGTTCCGCCAACATAGCCCTTCCAACGGGAGCCTGGGGATCGAGATCCCGCTTGGTCTACAATTCTCGGTTGACACTTGTACTCGCGACGGGACCTCTCGGTCTTCTCGAACGATGGGGCAACTAGGCCCAGCTTCTTTCACAGGAGCTGGCTTCTTTCCCATGAGCGAAAGAAGGGCGGAAAGGGAGAAGATAGTTGTCACAAGCTCAAAAAGAGCCATTAGGGCGGAATAAAAGGTGGGAATATGATGGCTTATGGGCTACCAAGATCGTTGAAGCACGCAATGGTACTTATGCGTTCAAAATGAGAAGGAATGAAGAAAATAGAAGAGAATTTGTTGGGTTTTGGAATATTGAGCTACCAAAAGGGGATGTGTAAGCTTAAATGAAAGGAAAAGGGGAGAAAACAACGGCTGTAAAAGAGGATTTTGAGGGGGTGGTGTGGATGGTACACGAAAATGGAAGGAAAAATGATTAGGGGGGATTTGTGTGGAGATTTTGGGTTTTTCTTTAGAAAAGGAAAGCTAGGGAGGGTATGTCATGAAGAGGGGGTGCATTGGGGGTGATTAAAACCGACCCAACATGGATCAATGGGCCACACAACGCCCTAGAGGGGTCGGCCCAAGCCGGCCCTCCCGACCAGGCCTGTCTGGTGGCGAGGTTTCGCCAAACCGGCGAGGTCCTTGCCGGTCTCTGGACAGTCCGGCGAGGACTCGCCAGTGGGACGATGTCCTCCTGTCCCCTAGGTCCCAAAAATGTATGGGTCCCACCCTGGGTCCCTTAGAGATGTTCCGTTAGGCCCCCCACTCCGTTTCAACTCGTTTCGGGTCATTTCAAATAGATTCTGACGTATATTCACGTTTATTGATTTTAAACGGCTGGGATGGAATAAAACATGGTCTAAATTCATCGATTGACGTCTAGAAGTGGGTTAGGATCATTTCACGTGATCATGGGTGTGTACGGGCCCAATCTCGGTGGTTGATTTTGGTCAGTTTAGCTGTTCGGCGAATTTGAAAAATCCTAAGTCTGTTTCTACATTCCATCGCTCCCTCCTAAGTCGAAATATGTCAGTGTGCGTCGTGTGACCATAACCCAGGTCTAGTTTAATCCAAATCATGCTCTGATACCAATTTGTAACACCCTGAAAATCGGGGGTCCAGCATAGACTCAACTCCTGAGTTCCAACACATAACTTATGTAATATGGATAATGATGATTAAATGTTGTCTGTATTAGTGCATTAAACATGAGTGAGATTAAGCCAAATCAGCAAAACATAATCCAGGGACAGTTGTAATACACAAGCGGAAGACTGAAACAAACAAGTATAACTCATAAACCAGTATAGGTCCCCAAAGTATGTTTGCGTTGCCAGGTCAATAATTACAAGTATTGTTTCAAAATACAAAATGTCAAAAAGAAAATATGATAGTCCTCTATCAAATATGAACCCTAAAGCCCATTCGAGTCAGAACAGCCTATATGAACCCGCCTGAATACTGCATATATGAGAAAGCATCCTCGTCGTTTGCGAAGTCTAGTTTCGCCTCATCGGTCGGGTCTCCATCTGTAACTAAGACAGAGTCTGGTTGGTGTGTACAACACCATCCTGTAACATGGGAGTGAGTGATCAACTCAGTGGAACAATAAAGTAATGGTTAACATGTTATCAATTCACTTAAACAGTAATGACAAAGCAATACAATTAAACATCCCTAAGTACTCTGATTAATGCAGGAATGGTATGAATAAATTATGCATGCCTTTGCCTACACTCCCTCTACGATCTTCATCTAACGGTCGCGCGTGTCAGTCACTTCCTCAGTGCTCTGCCCAACGCCAAATGGCACATGCAGTGCTGTGCATGAGCATGATTACCAAGTTCTTATTAGTCCTTTTCATACAACAAGATTGGGAAACTAAGGTACCTCTCTTATATCAATACCCAAACAATGACCCATTCTAGGGTCGTCAGTCCTAGTAAATCTCATACGAAGTTGTGGTTCTAGGTCACTACAAAGGGCTCGTCACCTCGATGCAGTGTAGACTTAGTTTATACTCTAGTTGCTACGGAAAGGCTAGTCGCCTCAATGCAGGCTCAGAGTATGGTCGAGGTCACTACAGAGGGCTGATCACCTTATTAGTGTAGGCCGACAGCTCGAATACAGCGTCCCATACCACCGTATTCGGTTCACAAGCTTATGTTGCTCACTGGTCACTATGGGTAGACTTGTCGCCCCGACGTAGGCCGACAGCTCGACCACAGTGTCCCATACCACCATGTCCAGCTCATGAGTCTTAGCGGATAGAGGTACCAAGGTTAGCGGGGTTTTCTCTAGTGAGGTTGGTACCCTATGTTCAAGCAGTAGCATTCAAACATGGTGAACATACATCAGGTAAATCGGGTTACTTGACGAACTCGACTAGTACGAGCGCAAGTTGAGTTGATCGACATGAAGTGCATAAGCACTCCGTGTGGCTTAACCACTGTCGACAACCCAAGTATGACTCGGATTCGTCGATCACATCCTGTGTGGCGAAACAACTTCAGCCGCCAAGTCGAGGCCTGTTACCGATTGCCTGGACTATATAATAGCCCCAACCACATTCAATTACAACAAGTAATCATATGAGATAGTGAAATCAGTGGTGAGTAAATAGTTCAATTCCTATAATCATTTAAGCACTTTATGAAATACAACTTAAACATGGATTCATACATATATATGTCATAAATACACAGACACTACAATATACCGTGTATGGAGAAAATCATACACATTATAAAGGTAGTTGAGATTCTCATCTCACACCCTTGATTAGTAGACTTTGACACATACTCACTCATACAGACATTTTTACAAACACTCAGGCTACACTTTCAGACATACTTGACGTATGTTGGTTATATTACGTATTAGGGCAAATCCTTTTACCCAGGAGTTGCCACATATACAACAAGAATATATCCATGACCAATAATCATGGTAAGCACAAATCCAAATCCCATACCGATACAGACATTTCAACATATACATGTAATACACAATATTCAACATAGTTCGTATATAACTGTAAAGTGAAACAAACATCGCATTTTGCATGTGAAATAGTGTCCACATCAGTTATAAATCATTATCTAACATTGAAAGCCTTGAAAACCATAACCTATACGTTTATACTCCGCACCTTACTCCAGTAAACACATGATAGAGTCGTTTTAGACACTTAGTCTTTGTTAACAGGGGATTGGCAACCTATAGCATGAATTAGGTTAGCTATTTCATAACTTTCACTATCTGAAACCCTAAAACAGATTAGGGTTAGGTTTTCTTACCCAATATTGGAGTCGGAATCGCCGGAATAGCGATTCGGTAGCAGTGGGTAAGCACATGGAGAGGCAGGGTAGAATCCCAGGAACAAACCCCTAGTCTCTCTCTCACCTTCTCTCTCTTTCCTTCTCTTTCTTCTCTCTTTTCTCTCTAGGGTTTGGAAAATTCATATGTGAAGGGAGAGAGGGGGTTTAAAGCCCTTATATAGGCTAAGACTTGAGCTCAATGGCCTTTAGGTCAAGGTATACCTAGCTTATAGCCAAAAGTGGCCTGTTTCAGCTCAACGGAGAACTTCTAGAGACCCCTTTTCTGCGTGCGGTCAAACTTAAGCTCCATGACATTGGATCTAGGTCAGGCTAAGTTTTCGTTCCGATTAGGTTTATAGATCAACCGTGACAGACCAGTTTCAATTCAACGGTCACCGGTACTCGATCAGGGCTACAAGTATACTGACATGTGTTGAAAATTTTCCCTGATCCGAGGGTGTAATTGGATCAGATTCTAACCGTCTGAAAGCTTAGATTTGGCCCGCAAGCGAATGTCCCAAATCACTTAAATCTGAGTTCATTTCTTAAAGATATTAGCATTTCTCACACACTTCACTCCGAGCTCAAGTTGTGCGTTTCTAGATACTATCTGGATTTAATTTCCAAGATGGTTGTCAAGCCCAGTAAAGTGGTCATAAGCATTTAGTTTCGTGGTTATCGGACTTTCGACATGCGGTCCAAGTCCGATACGAAGTTTCAATGTGCTCCCGAGAGCTACTGGGTAATGAGATTGATCCTAGATTTCAGGGTAATGTGGCGTTAATGATTCTGCAAGTTTCGGGTCTTGCAGTTCGTATTTAAAGTGATTCAAGCAAATTTCACAGCTAATCTATTTTTACACTTAATTAATTTCGTCTAATTTCTAAATGATTTGGTCCGGAGTGGTTTCTGCCTGAGGTGGTACTCGGGTCTTCGTACGGATTTTTTCGAGACGTTACAACGACTGCAACCACATTAATCTTCCCATGATGATATTGCAGTTCAAAATTGTAATCCTTTAAGAATCTCATCTAATGCCTTTGACGAATACTCTTTTATTCAAGATTTTCTTATTATTTTTAGAATATAAATATTTCAATCTCATAAATATATTTTTTATCAAAACAAAATAATGACTCCGATTGGGATTGAACTCAGAATCTCTAGTTGGAATATCGGTATTCTAATGATAATATCATGAATGGTTAGAAGATATTCACCACCACATAGGTGTTGTGGAGGTGCCAAAATGGCAACTCTCAAAGGGATCTTTCCTCCCTCCATCTCTAAAGTAAGATGCAATTCAAATTAATCAGAATAATTAATTATGGGTTGTTTGGATTCAGGCATCATACTCTAATATAATTGCAATGGTTACTTCCCTTCTCGCCAACGTGACTCTACTTCACTCGTAATGGGTTTGTTATTGCTTACATGAATAAGACTAAACCACCTTCAAAGGGGATGTCGAACAAGGGTGAGGGAGCTACAATGCGAAATGGACAACCATAAGCAATAACGGGGATAATTTCTACCCTACCCATCGTATAGCAAGCGGATAAAGGAAGGATGGTGGTAACATCCAGGCAAAGAAAGATTTAATCTCTCTTTAGAAACCTGATTCCATTGAGAACAATAAATGGGCCAATTAGGAGAAATATTATAAAGTGCAACCATGCTTTGGCTCCACCTTTGCTTTATTCATGAAAGGTTGAGACACCTCTCATGCCATACGATTTTTCTGCGTTACCGAGTGCAACGTGGAATATGTTCATCGCGACCTCAGCGAAAGCCCAAATAGAGAAAGAGAAAGCTGTCATGACAAGCAAACCTATGCCCATGATGCCAACAACAAAAGACTTGATCCAAACTCCAACACCAAAAATATTCTATTCTGAATCATCTAGTTTATCAAGACTGTGATGCGGTGATTCTAGGTCAAGTAGCAGATCGTTCTCTTTAACGTCATCGTTGACAGCATACTCTCTTCTCCTTTCATATCAGGATAATATAAAAGTAAAAGGACGACAATCTTTATGGCAGTGACTAGTGTTGAGTGTGAAATATTGTATATTTTCCCCTTGTTATACATTGATTTTATAACTATAGATGCGATTAATCAATCCACTTATATGTGTTTTCCTATGAGAGATGATTTGAAGAGATAAAGTGAATAGTGTGCTTAAAGAGAAGATTTAATGCTCTAAGAATAACCAAAAGAAGATTCAGAGATTTAGATGTGAATAATGAAGGATTCAAGTGCTAAAGATCCAAGAAAACCAAGTGCAAAAGGAGAGAGAAAAGATTGGCTGAATAATAAAGTGTAATAACATAAATAATAGACTATTCTGTCCTACCTAAGGTTGGTTTGGTCCGACCAAATGTGCATAAAATAGTTTAGTAAGAAACTATGATTTTTAGAGATAATTCGGCTTGACTTAAGATGTGACTAAAGCCATGTTCTATGCCATCGAAGGTCCCTTCGATGCGACCTAAGGAAGACAGAGACTTTAAATGAAAATTGAGAAAATTTGGGCTACAACCTAAGATAAATTCAGTGCGACAGAAAGCCATGTTTGGTGCAATAGAAGCATACAATTGGTTGTAGCCTAAGTGTAACAAAACTACGAAAATTGAAGTCCGTTTCAACTCGGTACAAACATTTCCAATTTAAGAGTGATTCTAGCTTTCCTAGAGTGGAATCAGAGTAGAAGGGATAGAACAAGGAGTTGTAAAGCTTTCATGGAGTCCTCCTTCTCTAATCCTTCGATTCTATTTTGTTTTTATGTTTTTCTTTTTGAGTTTTAATTCAATCATGTCTTTGATTGACTAATCTGTTAAATAGGGCTAAGAGGTAAAACTTGTAGTTAATTTTAATGATTAATTTACTTTGATTCAAGTTTATTAGTTTGAATGTTAAACAATTTATTGATATTTGGTTTAAATAAATATTTATTTTTAGTTTACTTTGATCCATTGTAGACTCTAGGTACATTAGATGCTTAGGAATGCTAAAAGTAATTTCTTATCTATTTTTGCAAGGGATTGATATGTAAAATCCATTGTAAACTATGATCACGATACATGCTTTGAATTTTCTATGATCAATACTTTGGTGCATGATGTGGGAACCAATTCAATTGAAGTTCAAATCTGTTTGATATATGAATAATGCTTTAACTTATCCATTATCCAGCTGGATAACATAGGACTTTGATTCTAGTTGAGTAATCCAATTGAATTAAGTGAATTAATATTAAGGATAACTATAAGTGGATCCTTGGCTCTCTATTATTTTATATCTTTTTGAATTCCTTCACAATTACTTTTTAATTCAAACACTATTAATTAGTTTAGTTCTAGTTCTAACGTGTTCAATAAATCACACAACTATAAGTCCCTAGGGGTACGACCTCAATCTCATCAAGTTATTACTGCATCATGGCCCTGCACTTGGGGTTTGTTTAATCAAGTTTTTGGCGCTGTTGCCAAGGACTTCGGCTGCATTTTTCTAAAATACATTAGTATTAGAATTAGTGTAGGATTAGGCTTAGTTTTTTACCACGTTTTTAGATTAGGATTTTTTGAGTTGTTAGATACTAACATTGTTTATTCTTTCTTGTAAAATCTAACCTAGAATCGTCAATCGGGTACTATCCTTCCAACCCCCTTGCTTTAGTATTTCATATATATTTCTTATTTTTACCATAATTTTTAAGTAGATGTAGGTTTAATTTTAGAATTAGGTCTAAGAGTTTTTCATGCCCTAGTGGATTTGTGACAACACTCAACATCTCTTAAGTAAAGGAGAATTTGTTGAAGGTTTGCCTATCCATCACCAAATTAGACAACACCTAGGATCCTCTGAGTTGATAGAAAATATGGTTGAAAATCAACCTCATCATCGTGCTGAGGAGCAGTAAGACGAGAATGAGGTACGCAATGGTCCTCTACCTAAAATGCTACGTGACTATTTGCAACCAGCGAGGACGAGCACATATTCCTGAATGATATTTTCACATAATGCAGAAAATGTGAATTTTAAGCTAGGAGTGATTCAAATACTCTTGAAGTTTCATAGACTAGATTCTGAGAGTCCATACCTACATCTCAAACAGTTTGATGAGATTGTAGTGACCTTACACTTTAATAATGTGTCAGACAACACCTTAAGATTAAAATTGTTTCATTTCTCTTTGAAGGAGAAGGCCAAGTCATGGCTTCACTCCTTGAGACCAAAATCGATTGGGACATGGGCTGACATGAATCGGGAGTTCCTTAAAAGGTTATTCCCAGTTCATAAAACTAACACCCTAGAAGGGCAATCATGAATTTTTCACAAAAAGAGGAAGAAACCTTCTTCTAATGATGAGAAATATTTAAGGAAATTTTAAATGCTTTCCCCCATCATAGATACGAAATTCGGAGGGTTATAAGCTTTTTCTATGATGGACTAACTTTGCCCATGCGCTAATTCATAGAGATGATATAAAATGTGAAATTTATGAATAAAGATCCCGATGACGCATGGGATTATTTTGATATACTTGCTAAAAATGCACTGTCATGGGATACTTCATCCAAGCTCACTAATCCCAAATCAACTCAATCCTAGGAGAATGGAGGAATTTACATCTTAAGGGAGGAGAATTGTGTTAATGTCAGGGTGGCTAACCTTACGAGAAAGGTCGATGACATAGAACTGAAAAGAGTAGAAAAAACCAAACCCGACGAGACCGTTGAAACTTCTTATGGTATCTGTGCTAGTAACATAAACTTTGAAATGGGATTGTCCTACAATTCTTGCATTACAAGAGTTGTTAAATGAGGAATACAATGCCGTGAACAATTATCAAATGTCATTCAACACTCCCTTCTCAAACATGTACAACTCTAGTTGATGGAACCATCCAAACTTCAGTTGGAGGAATGGGCAAACGGCAAATATAGACAAAAACCCTCAAGGGGCTCTTCCTTTAATTTTCAACCATTATTAAATCAGAAAAGGACCCAAGAGGATCTGGTTCAAAAATGTATCCATAATCAAGAGCAGTTCAATCAGAATATGTTGCAAGCATTACAGGATATTAAAACATCATTGAGAGTATTTACATCTTCTATTCAAATAATAGAGTCACAACTTGTTGTTAGGGATAAGGGGACTCTTCCAGCCCAATCTCTACCTAACCCAAAACCATAATGTGAAATAAGTAACCCAAGCTCTTCGAATCAGCAAGTGGAGCAGGCAAAGTTCATTATGACTCTTAAAAGTGGAAAAACAATTGATAAAAACATCCAAATGAGGGCTAGCAATGCTATTAATAAAGAAAAACAAAACAAAATTCATAATTACCAGAAATAGCAATATTCTAACTCTAATAATAATCCTAATTCTAGTAAATTACTCTTCTAAAGCCTAATTTCTAAAAATAAAAATTCCAAATAAACTTTTGCTAGAAGAGTCCTAACATTATTAAAAGTTATTTCTAGAAAAGAAAAAAAAAATCTAAAACTCTAAAAATAAGAAAATATTACAAAAATCAGAATTACTAAAAATAGTTTTCTTTCCCCAAATTTTCATTTTAGAGCTGAAAGCATGCATTTTCTGGTGAAACAAACAGATGCAACCCACATGGTACGTTAGTTCACCTCGGATGGCCCATTACAGTAAAGATTGATAGGTCGTGCGTCACTCGTAATGATTCCCGGATCAAAAGTTATAACGAATTTATCATTCACCTTCTTTTGGTCAAAACATGCTGAATGTATATGAGCCATGTCCTACATCATGGCCCACCTTTAATGTCCACCATCCATCATGTGGGTCCCATCTTTGATGTCAAAAGTCCATCATGTGGGCCCACCTTCAATGTCCACCATCTATCTTATGGGTCCAACCTTTGATGTCAAAAGTCCACCATGTGGGGCCCACTGATGTGGATCGTCCATCAAGCGGGGCCACACTTTGATGCGGGTCAACCATCATGTGGGGCCTGCCTACCTTTGACATGAACCATGAATTATGTGGGCCAACCTTGATGTTGACCATTCATCATGTGGGGCCCTACCTTTAATATGGGTCATGGACCAAAAAATGTCTACCTGCTTTAACAAAATTAGTCTTAAATAAAAATAAAAATAAAAATAAATAAAATAAAAAACCTTGCCTAAAATATTAAGAGGTAAATCTTTTATTTCTAAATTTCATAAGATGTAAAATTAGACTATTATCAAACAAATATTTTGGAAAAAAAAAAACTTTTTTAAAGAATTGATCAAATAAGAGATACCAAACTGCCCCTTGAATTTCACTCACTAGTTGGACCAGTTTGGACAAAATCACACATAAATTAGTTGAGGCTCAATCCAGGTTTTGAAAAAATAGGTTTATGGGATGAGAAGGACAAATAAACAATCATTGGACCGTCTCCTTTAAGTTAGGCTAACTTGGCTACGAAGAGCTAGAAGACATGCAAGGATCCACTGCTGAAGGTTCATGACTACACCATGTCATGGGTCATGTGTTGTCTCCTGCAACCATAGTTCTAAAAACTCGGTCACCCAAACTCCAAACTCTTTCCAAGTACTCGACTCGACTTGAAGTTATTTCAAGCTAAGTTACTAGGAAACTCGACCGTGAATGCGGCTCAATCTTAGGTCAACGGGATTCAATGAGTTGATTGTTTGACTCAGTTCACTCACCACAATCCCCATGACTTGAACTGAGTCACCTGGTTGAGAAACAACTCATTTTATAACATAAATGAAGAACATTTTGAAAAGCACCCAAAACCACAAGCCACCGCTCACTACGTGAAAAATGGAAAAAAATGACAGATTTAGAGACGGTTCTGGACCGTCTCTAAAATTGCTTAGTTTAAAGACGCTTTAGAGACGGCCATAAACAGTCTCTAAAATTTTAGACGGCCCCTGACCGTCCTTAATATTGTCTTACAAAGTTGAACGTGCACAAATCGTTTAGGACGGTCGTTGACCGTCTTATATGCGGTCATATGAGACGGTCCTAAACCGTCACTAATAGAGACGACCTTTAACCGTCTAATATGCGGTCATCTGAGACGGTCATTGGCCGTCTGCATTAGAGACGGTCATTGACCGTCTTTTACTTGTAATCTGAGACGGTCCTTAGCCGTCTTATAAGCCTGTTGAAGACCGCCTCTATTAGAGACTGTCAAAGACCATCTCTATTAGAGACGGTTTAGGACTGTCTCTAATAGAGACGGTCTTTGACAGTCTCTACTAGAGACAGCTTAGGACCGTCTCTAATAGAGACGGTCCTAAACCATCTTATAGCCCTGTCAAAGACCGTCTCTAATGCTCAGGTTCAAAAAAATTATGAATTTTGAAAAAAAAAAAAAAGTTGAGAAGCTTAGAAAAATAATTACCAATATTTAAGAAAATTTTAAATTTCAAAAAAAAAAAAAAAGAAATAATGTTGATAATTTTGAGAAAAAAAGTTTCGATAAAAAAATGATATTTTGAAACGAAAAATTTTAAAAATTAAACAAAATTGTGAAAAAATTGACAAATTGTAAAAAAATATATATTTAAAAAAAGAAAACTAGATTTTGTATTTTGACAAGAAAAATTTAAAAGTTATATAACAAAAGTGAGATTTAAAAAATGATATTTTTAAAAAGAAAATTTAAAATATTAAACAAAATTGTGAAAAAATTGACAAATTGTAAAAAAATATATATTTTAAAAAAGAAAACTAAATTTTGTATTTTGACAATAAAAATTGAAAAGTTAGATAACAAAAGTGAGATTTTGATGATGTGTTGTATATCCTCGCCGCCCCTATGTTTTTCCAACCCATTTTTGGGCCAGGTAATAATGTAAAAATGTTTTAATTTTTAAAAAATTTTGTTAGTAATATATATATATATATATATATATATATATATAGTTTTTATATCATATGAATGAAAATTTTTTATATATATAATTAAAAGGTAATATTTAAATGATTTGTAATATCACATGAAAAAGAATATTGAAAAGTTTAGAAAATTTAACTATGTTTAAGAAAAATTTTGAGAACAAAATAATGCTTTTGAAGAAAAAAATCAGCATTTTGAAAATTTTGAGAAAGAATTAAAAAGATGAGAAAATTTTTGAGATTTTGAAAATAAAAATTCAAAATTTGTATTTTAAATATTTTTGAAATATTTTATAATAAAAATGATATTTAATTAAAAGAGTAAAATATATATATACATTTTGAAAAAAAAATGTTAAATTTATTTGTGAAAAATAAAATTACTAAATTATCGGGCACATCCACTAATTAAACCTTTAATCGTTTTTGGACAATCTAATCAATTCAAATTGAAGAGTAAATAACTTCAGATGTTTAAATCAAATTTCACTGAAATTGTTGATCAATCTTGTATGCCCAATATCTTTCTCATATGTAGCTTGATTGAGGCGAGTAACTAGTCAAATTGAGAATATTGATCATTAAAATAGAGTGAATGGACCAAACATGTAAAATGGGCCAAATATTCTAGTTAAAATTGTGACCCAACTTACTGACCTCGTGAGAACCTAAGAATTGATGTTAGTAAGTTTTGTGGCCCCCATCATGATGTGTGTCGAACATCAACACCGTGGATTTGATGTGTCCCCTTTAGGTTATGAGATATCTCAAAAATCATCGGTAAACAAAACTCAAGTGGGCCATACTATTTAAAACTATGTGAAGACATCCTAAAAAATATAAAAGCACTTGGTGGGGCCCACATGAGTTTTGGATGCGGTTGAAACTTGGTCTGACCCCTCATCCAAGTGGGACACACATAATGAGTGGGTTGGATATGTGAATCACATTTAGGCAAAGCCTAATATATGATTACAAATGTTGTAAGGAAACCTTTCTCCACTACATTTGAGTTACTCGTTACCTTTACCAGAGTAAACTCGTGGGGTTCCACCGTTATTTATTTATTTTATCCACTCCATTCATCCATGTTAATAGATAATTTGAGGTCTAAAGAACAAAAAGGAAGCATATCCAAAGCTCAAGTGGACCACACCACGGAAATAGTGTGATTGAACCTATACCATTTAAAATTTCTTGGAGGCCATAGAAGTTTTGGATCAAGATGATGTTTGTGTTTTCTATTCATTTATATATTTTTGATATTATGAACAACCTTTATCCATTTTTGGACAACTGATCGACTGCATTAAAGAGTAAATAACTTCAGATGTTTAAATCAAAATTCACTCAAATTGTTGATCAATCTTGTTTGCCCAATATCTTTCTCATATACAGTATGATCGAGGAAGTAGTAACTAATCAAATTGAGGGTAATGATCAAGTAGAATAGAGTGAATGGATCGACATGTAAAATGGGCCCATCACAATGTGTGTCGAACATCAACACCGTGCATTTGATGTCTCCCTTTAGCTAATGAGATATCTAAAAAATTATTCGTTACGAAACTCAGGTGGGCCATACCATTTAAAACTATGTGAAGACATCTAAAAAATATAAACAGTACAATATTGGATGACATACCATTTTTATCACCATAAAAGTTTTGGATCAAGTTGATTTTTATTTTTTCCCTTCATCTGGCCCTGTATGACCTAATTAGAGTTGCACACGAAAGTGTAGTCGAAGCTGGTACTCGCTAAATGGTTGGTTATGAAATCTGACTATGCTACATGGGCTACTTTAAGAAAGTTTCTCTGAGACACTGATTCTGACTATCATCTTCTGGAGATGAATTTAGAACAATCAAAAGAAACTTTCAACGGCTCTCATTGAAATCTAAAAATCAAAGGTCATTGTCAGGAAATTGTAGAATACCTTATATGTAGTAGTATCAGTGATACAGACAATTCAAATCACTGGACCATTTCAGAATGTGGGCCTCCGTGGGTGGCAACAAACATTGGATTACATTCACGACGGACGTAAAGAGAACTCCATCCAAAAGTCCTAACTTGATCGCCACGCTAACCCAAATGCTATAAATTCTGGCTCACCCCAACCTTTGAAATCCACCAAAAATTTAGACTCGACTAGACTCGACCTGTACTTGGTCAAGTAGAGCACGAGCAGCGAATCTATGCTCGATGCCCGAGTAGAGCCGAGTACGAGTAGGACTCAGGCATTAAGAGCCAAGTACGAGTAGTGCGATACTCGACTCGGCTCGACTCGTGTACAGCTCTAGACCTAATCAACATATTAGATGTCAAATAAACAGTACAGTAAGCCTTAGGGGGATTTTAATGATGGATATCCGATTACTATTGATTTCATGTGGTGTGGTGCACCTGAGATTTCTGTGGTGGGGTCCACTACAGATTTTTATCTGCCTCATTAAAACAATAGTGATTGGATATCCACCATTAAAACCCTCCTAAGGCCCACTGTACTTTTTATTTGACATCCAATTTGTTGATCAGGTCATACAGGCCCATATGAAGGAAAAAAAATATCAGATTAATCCAAAACTTTATATGGCCCCCAAACATATTAGATGTCAAATAAACAGTACAGTAAGCCTTAGGGGGATTTTAATGATGGATATCCGATTACTATTGATTTCATGTGGTGTGGTGCACCTGAGATTTCTGTGGTGGGGTCCACTACAGATTTTTATCTGCCTCATTAAAACAATAGTGATTGGATATCCACCATTAAAACCCTCCTAAGGCCCACTGTACTTTTTATTTGACATCCAATTTGTTGATCAGGTCATACAGGCCCATATGAAGGAAAAAAAAATATATATATCAGATTGATCCAAAACTTTATGTGGCCCCCAAAAGGTTTTTAATGGTCGACGCTCGTTCAACACCGTTTCCTATAATGTGGTCCAGTTGAGATTGGGATGTGGTCTAGTTGAGATTGGGATATACCTCATTTTTTATCTCATACTATAAAATGAAAGGGAAAAATAGATGGACAGCAGGGATGAAACACATACATCATGGTGGGGCCCACAGAGCACCGACCACGTACGTACCATCTAAAATCATGTGAAGATATGCCTAAAACATATAAAATCACTTGGTGGGTCCCACCTAAAATTTGGATGCGTCTGAAACTTGGTATGACCCCTCATCCAAGTGGCACACACATAATGTATGGGCTGGATTTGTGAACCACATCTCGGTGGGCCCAAAAGATAATGGATGGGCATTAGGATAGTTTCAATGGTGGGAATCACTCTCCCTGCTGTTTTTTGTGGTGGGGTCCACTACAGATTTTTATCTAGCTCATTCTTTGGCTGATGACTTAAAATGATATATCAAAATGGATGTACGGTATGGATATAACACGTACATCATAGTGGGGCCCACCAAGCACCGACCAGCATCACTTGCCAAACGGTGTAAAACGCACACCGTGCGTGTCTGAAATCCCCAATTTCAGACTCCCGGTCTCGCGCGCGCCTCTCATTTCTTCCCCCTTTTCTCCCTCTCATTTTCAGATCCTAGAAGCCCTAAAACGCGATTCCAGCTCTCATTTCCCCCTCTCTTGCTCTCATTTTCGGATTCAAGAAAACTCGATCTCCATTGATTTCGGGCGTGATTTCGGGCGTGATTCTGCATCGGAAGGTATGCGATTCGCACCCTCGCTCTCTCTCTCTCTCTCCCTCTCCGTATGGTCATCTCTCTCTCTCTCTCTCTCTCTCTCGTATGGTGTCTCTCTCGCACCCTCTCCCTCTCTCCCGACTCTCTCTCTATCCGACTCTCTCGCACCCTCTCCCTCTCTCCCGACTCTCTCTCTCTATCGACTCTCTCGCACCCTCTCCCTCTCTCCCTAACTCTCTCTCTGTCTGTCTCTCTCGCACCCTCTCCCTCTCTCTCCGTCTCTCACTTCCTCTCTCTCTTTCTCCTTCCATAATGTCGAGGTAGACCACACCACAGGAGACAGTAGCGATTAAACACTGACCATTAAAAACTTCCTAAGGCCCACTGTAATGTTCGTTTGCCATCCAACCTGTTGATTAGTCACACAGACCTGGATGAAGGGAAAACCCAAATGTCAACTTGATCCAAAACCTGGATGGGCATTAGGATGGTATTGAAATCTGGTGAAAGAGATTTGGATATTTGTCCAATGAGTGGCCCTCTGTCTACCAGGTTCTGCATTTTTAGATTTGGATATTTGTCCAGTGAGTGGCCCTCTGTCTACTAGGTTCTGCATTTTTGGTTTTAGTTTTCTTTAATGAAATCCTCTTTGATTTCTAAGTAAAAAAAGGTTGTGGCTTCACAAGATTGGCAGCGAGAGGTCATTAAGTATCTTTGGTTTGGTTTGGTTTGTGCACAAGCTCACATGGGAGCTGATCCAAGATCTTTTAAAGTCTGGCAAGCTCCTGTATGGGGCACCGTTACGGGTGGCATGATCAAGTATTGTCTCTTATTTTCTTTGAGCTTTTAAATAAAGTGGTAGATTTATTATTTATGATCGATGTGCTCTTGTGGGTTTTCACGAGGTGGCCATCTTAAACAAGATCTATTTAATGTTGTCGCTTAAAATAAAGAGAGAGATTTTAATATCACTAATCTGTTCTTTTAAATCCAGGAGCTTGATTTCTTTCCGTCGAGCAACTGGGTAGAAACCTCGTTTTTTAAAGGGTTATGTCCTTCTCTATTTTTGTTTGTTATGTAATGTCAACTTACCTTACCTTTCCTGTAAATCTTGATAGTTGCACTGAATTCAGATTTCTAGAAATACATACATATATATATATACATATATATATATATATATATATATATATATACGTATATATATATAAAAGAGTTACATTGATTAATAAAACTTTAAATGAATGGAATGGGTCATAGGTGTTTCAAGTTAAAGCCACAACTGGATATGAATAGTACTGAAGAATAGGACACCTATGTTTGTGTTTGTCCCCTGAAGACAATGAAGACGTTCTGTGAAACCATCTTCAATTTTGAATAAGATATGGTTGATATTTTTGGGTTTAGATTCAACTCACTATCACTGTAATGGAAGATCTGCAAGTGCCTGAAAAGGTGATTGATTTGAGAAGGTAGTTCTTGTTTGCAGGCACCACAAGAACAGAAGGAGCTAATGAGCAAGACTTTGTCCAGGCTTTCTCAAATGGCTGTCCAACTTGCACCGAAGAAATATAAGACTTCTTCAAACCCACACACACACACACACAAAAAAAAAAAAAAAAAAAAAAACATGCCTATTAGTATATTACATTAAAAATAATTAAGCCAACGGATTTTCTTTATGTATCCCTGCTTGGACTTCATGCAGGTGAAAAACATGGAAGCTCGGATGAAAGAAGATATAATAGCTGAGGTAACACAATCTGGTGGCCGAGTGCTATTGCAAACTTAGTCCAGTGTCGAAGCATTCCAGTTTAGAGGCTAGGGTACTGGGAGAACATTTTATTAGATGATGCGAAGACACTTGCAGAAGTATATGCCTCTCTGAAAGCTGAAGGTTACAATATTGAATACAAGAGGATACCGCTAACACGAGAAAGTGAAGCCTTATTGATAGATATTGACGCAATCCACTCCTGTCAAGATGAATATGTATCATGTATTAGAAGCTAGCAACTATTATCTCTTTTACGGTGATTTCTCTTATATTTAACTAAGATTTTTTTTTTTCTATTAATTTCAGGTGATGTAATCTAACTGAAGGACTTTTTCTTTCTGCAGATCTGCAGTTGCTATCTTTTTGTGTCACACACTGGTTATGGGGGAGCTGCTTATGCAATAGCGATCACTTGTCTTACACTGGTTATGGTGTGCCCTGCCATGATGTATGTGTTTTATCACATGGTATATTCACTTTCTAAGCTCAATTTAGGTCATGAGCTAAAAAATAAGGTAGATCCAAATCTCAGGTGGACCACACACGGAAAACAGGAGTGATTAAAACTTACAGGGGAGCCACAAGTTTTGTATGAAACTGATAATTGTGTTTTCCCTTCATTAAGGTGAGGTGACCGACAAGAGGTTGGATGGTGAATAAACATGATAATAGGCATTAGGAAGTTTTTATTGGGGCCATTTAATCACTGCCATTTACGTAGTGCGGCCACCGAGATTTGGATCTATTTCATATTTTAATTCATCCCCTAAAATGAGTATTGAAAAATGGATGGAAGGTTTAGGTCAAACACGATGAGATTCATTAGTGACCCCTCCATTACTAGGTTGGTCTGGAAAGGCTCTCACCATTGTGGGGATGTTGATTGCCTATGACCCATCATGTGGGGCACACCATAATGTATATGTTTTATTCAGCTATCCATCCATTTTGTCATATCATTTTAAGGTGTGAGCCCAAAATTGAGGTAGATCCAAAGCTCAAGTGGACCGCACCACCAAAGGAAATAGTGGGAATTGAACGTTAACCACTGAAAACTAATTTCTTTTTGCAAGATTCAAGAGAATTTAGTTAACTTAGAACATATTCCTGTGTCCTTTACAAGAAAATAAAGTCGTTTTATATTCAGAATTGTTTTCACTCCTTTGGAGAGTGAGATGGAAGTTTAGTTGGCCTTATATGTTGGCTCAAAAGTCAGAACTTCAAGGATTGCAAGTGGTTTCAATAATTTCACCTGGAAAAATAAAAATGGTTTCTTCATGCAACAGGTATTTTGTTGTCTAAGCACTCAAATTAGAGATTAGTTATTTTGCTAATGGAGCCTAGCATGCCTTCTTTTCCAATATTTGACAGGATGCAGAAGAATGTTGGACCCAACTTATGTATACACTTTTCTCAATCTCTAAAATCGCCAGACTCGAAGTATTTTTTTTTTTGTTATATATCTGATTTTATTTTAATTTTTAGAAAAAAAGGTGTTAGATAGCCATTTGAACCTATTCAAACGAGTCAAGTACATGATATAGACTTACAATCTCAAATGGAAAATTTTCCCATGGTACAAGTGCATGGAAAACTTTCCACATATCAACTTGCATTTGAATCAGTTGGCCTCCACATCACCCATCTGGACCGTTCATTAGGACAACATCTCGACAACATCAATCCAACTTTGGCATGTATGAGAATATGAAAGTATTACAGCATAGGAAACAGTTTGATTGAACATCTACCATTGAAAATTTTTTGGAGGCCAAAGAAGTTTTGGATCAAGCTGATGTTTGTGCTTTCTCTTCATCCATGTCTTTGTGATCATATTAAGAGGTTGGATGACAAATAAAAATTACTTTAGACCCTAGGAAGGTTTCAACAGTGGAAATCCAGATTTTCTTATTAGCAAATTTTAACTGAACTCATTCTTTTGAAAAATAGAAAAAATGGGAATATTAGTAAATATGGATTTTCTTATTAAGAACAAAATGGAAGATGGATTGAAAAAACATAAAAGAGTTTTACAGAAATTATTTGTTCCAAACAGGACATTTATCAAAGGAGCACTATTGGGTGATATTTAAGATTTTCATTATAAATAGATTAAGAGCCAATGATAATTATAAGTAGACTTGCAGCCAAAAATAAAGAATTTGATTTTTTTCAAAACATGGAAAGACTAATCAGTCATACTTCTTGTAACTTCAGCCACTGCTTCAAATGGAGGGACTGCACAAAGATTTGGTTAGGGAGACTACTGATGGTGAACTAGCAGCTGCAACAAATATGAGAGTTACAAAGGTGAAAAGAAACATAAGTCAGTCGGTAAGATAAGATGCATGATTTTCCTTTTCAATTGTTAGTCATAGATTGACAATACTTGTTTCAATTTTCTTGGATGGATGATGAATGTATTTGAGAATGTAGATGAAAATAAAAAACTTATAATATATATATATATGTTATTAATGGAGGATACCTTGTTTAGGGGGACATGAAATTCTTGTAGCTTATGGTATGGTGCCCCATATTGGTTGTATGTTACTAGTATGTAGTAGATAATACTAGGTTCAATAGTAGATAATACTAGAAAATCCCTAAACTTAAACCTACACCTAATCCTAATCTACTCCTTAACTTGAATCCAAACCTAAACCTATACTTATAACCTAAAACTATTCTCAAATCCCAAAACCTATAACCTAAACTCAAATCCAAACCTGAACCCGAATTCCTAAACCTTAACCTAAACATATAACCTATAACCTATAACCTAAGCCTATACCTAAACCTAAAACCTAAAGCTAAAGTTAAACCTATAACTTAAACCTAAACTCAAATCCCTAAATCTTAACCTAAACCTAAACTTAAACTTATAACCTTAACCTAAACCTATTCTCAAATCCCAAAACCTATAACCTTAACCTTAACCTAAACCTATAACCTAAACTCAATTCCCTAAACCTTAACCTATAACCTAACCTAAACCTAAACCTAAACCTATAACCTTACTTATAACCTAAAACTATTCTCAAATCCTTAAACCTTAACCTATAACCTAACCTAAACCTATACTTATAACCTAAAACTATTCCCAAATCCCAAAACCTATAACCTTAACCTAACCTTTCCCTAAACCTATAACCTAAACTCAATTCCTAAACCTAAACCTAAACTTAAACCTATAAACTTGACTCAAATCCTAAACCTAAACCCTAAACCTAAACCAATGACCTAAAACCTAAATGTATTCTCAAATCCCTAAACCTAAACCTACACCTAATCCTAATCTCAACTCCCTAACCTAAACCTAAACCTACACTTATAACCTAAACCTAAACCTATAACCTAAACCTAAGCCTAAAACCTAAACCAATGACCTAAAACCTAAATGTATTCTCAAATCCCTAAACCTAAACCTACACCTAATCCTAATCTCAACTCCTAACCTAAACCTAAACTTGAAAACCCAAACCTAAACCCGATCCCAAACCCGAACCCAATTTCCAAAACCTAAACCTTAACCTATTCTCAATTCCCTAAACCTATAGCTTATAACCTAAACCTTAACGTAAACCTTAAAACCTATAACCTAAACTCAATTCCCTAAATCTTAACCTATAACCTAAACCTAAACCTATAAGCTTAACTCAAATCCCTAAACCTTAATCAATAACCCAACCTAAACCTATACTCATAGCCTAAAACTATTCTCAAATCCCAAAACCTATAAGCTAAACTTGAATCCAAACCCGAACCTAAATTCCTAAACCTTAACCTAAACATATAATAAATAACCTATAACCTAAGCCTATAACTTAAACTTAAACATAAACCTATAACCTAATCCTAAACCTATAACCTAAACTCAAATCCCTAGGCCTTAACCTAAACCTAAAACCTTAACTCAAATCTATAAACCTTAACCTATAACCCAACCTAAACCTATTTATAACCTAAAACTATTCTCAAATCCCAAAACCTATAACCTAAAGTCGAATCCAAACTCGAACCCAAATTCCTAAACCTTAACCTAAACATATAACCTATAACATATGCCTATAACAAAACCTAAACCTTACTTATAACCTAAAACTATTCCCAAATCCTTAAACATAAACCTTAACCTAAACCTAAAACCTAAACCTTAACCTACACTTATAACCTATAACCTAACCTAAACCTAAACCTAAAACCTAAACCTTAACCTAAAACCTAAAACCTAAAACCTAAAACCTAAACTTAAACCTAAAACCTAAATGTATTCTCAAATCCCTAAACTTAAACCTACACCTAATCCTAATCTAAACTCCCTAACCTATACCGAACCTAAACTTGAAAACCCAAACCTATACCCAATCCCGAACCCGAACCCGAATTCCTAAACCTAAACCTTAACTTATTTTCAAATCCCTAAACCTAAACCTACACCTAATCCTAATCTCAACTCCCTAACCTAAACCTAAACCTAAAATTGAAAACCCAAACCTAAACCCGATCCCGAACCCGATTTCCTAAACCAAAACCTTAACCTATTCTCAAATCCCTAAACTTAAACCTACACCTAATCCTAATCTAAACTCCCTAACCTAAACCTAAACCTAAACTTAAAAACCCAAACCTAAACCCAATCCCGAACCCGAACCCGAATTCCTAAACATAAACCTTAACCTATAACCTAACCTAAACCTAAACCTAAACCTATAACCTACACTTATCCTAAATCCAAAACCTATAACCTAAACCTAAACCTTATCCTAAGCCAAAACCAAAACCTATAACCAAAACCAAAACCAAAACCTATAACCTAAACCTAAACCCATTCTCAAATCCCAAAACCACCTAAACCAAAACTAAAACCTATAACCTAAACCAAAACCAAAACCTATAACCTAAACCCGAACCCATTCTCAAATCCCAAAACCTATAACCAAAACCAAAACCTATACCTTAAACCCAAACCCATTCTCAAATCCAAAAATCTATAACCTAAACCAAAAGCTATAACCTAAACCCGAACCCATTCTCAAATCCCAAAACCTATAACCTAAACCAAAACCAAAACCTATAACCTAAACCCGAACCCACTCTCAAATCCAATAATCTATAACCTAAACTTAAACCTTATCCTAAACCTAAACCAAAACATATAACCTAAACCAAAACCAAAACTTATAACCTAAACCCGAACCCATTCTCAAATCCAAAACCTATAACCTAAACCTAAACCTTATCCTAAACCAAAACCAAAACCTATAACCAAAACCAACCAAAACCAATACCTATAACCAAAACCAAAACCAAAACCTATAAGCTAAACCCGAACCCATTCTCAAATCCCAAAACGTATAACCAAAACCAAAACCAAAACCTATAACCTAAACCAAAACCAAAACCAAAACCTATAACCTACACCGAACCCATTCTCAAATCCCAAAACCTATAACCTAAACCAAAACCAAAACCTATAACCTAAACCCGAACCCATTCTCAAATCCAAAAACCTATAACCTAAACCTAAACATATAACCTAAACCTATAACCTATAACCTAAATCAATACCTATAACCTAAACCAAAACCAAAACTTATAACCTAAACCCGAACCCATTCTCAAATTTCAAAACCTATAACCTAAACCTAAACCTTAACCTAAACATAAACCAAAACCTATAACCTATAACCTAAACCAAAACTAAAACCTATAACCAAAACCAAAACCAAAACCTATAACCTAAACCCAAACCCATTCTCAAATTCCAAAACCTATAACCAAAACCAAAACCAAAACCTATAACCTAAACCGAACCCATTCTCAAACCAAAACCTATAACCTAAACCTAAACCTAAACCAAAACCTATAACCTAAACCTAAACCTAAACCTAAACCAAAACCTATAACCTAAACCTAAACCCGAACCCATTCTCCAATCTCAAAACCTATACTTATAACCTAAAACTATTCCCAAATCCCAAAACCTATAACCTAAACCTAACCTTTCCTAAACCTATAACCTAAACTCAATTCTCTAAAGCTAAACCTACACCTAATCCTAATCTCAACTCCCTAACCTAAACCTAAACTTGAAAACCAAAACTTAAACCCAATCCCAAACATGAACCCGATTTCATAAACCTAAACCATAACCCATTCTCAAATCCAAAAACCTATAACCAAAACTTAAACCCAATCTTGAACATGAACCCGATTTCTTAAACCTAAACCATAACCCATTCTCAAATCCAAAACCTATAACCTAAACCCCAACCCATTCTCAAATCCAAGAACCTATAATTAACCTAAACCTATAACCTATAACCTAAATCAAAACATATAACCTAAACCAAAACCAAAACCTATAACCTAAACCCAAACCCATTCTCAAATCCCAAAACCTATAACCTAAACCTAAACCTTAACCTAATCCTATAACCTAAAATCAAATCCCTAAACCTCAACTTATAACCTATAACCTAACCTAAACCTATACTTGTAACCTAAAACTATTCCCAAATCCCAAAACCTATAACTTAAACCTAACCTTTCCCTAAACCTATAACCTAAACTCAATTCCCTAAGGGCCTGTTTGGCCGGACCAATTCCATGGATTTAGGTGGAATGGAATGGATTTTAAGGTAATGATGGTGGTGTCAGTGTTTGTCCCCTGATCCCATGGGTTTGGGATAGCCCATGGGATACACCGCATAGTGTTTGGGTCACCTGACGGATGGGTTTGCATCTCCACTGCTTCTCGTGGTGTGCCCCACTCACCGATGGATATCTGATTCAAAATAGGTTTATGGCTAAATGTATGCTAGTGAAAATGATGGACTGGATATCTCATTGATATCTTGGTGGGCCCCACATAGCGATGAAACCATGCATCCTGGGATTGGCGGGATCCGGATGGCGTTTACGAGGGAGCTTTGGATGAAAAACTTCCCTGCCATCCCAAACAGCAAACGGGATGGGATGGCACAGGATAACCCTCCGAAGCCCACCTAATTCCATCCCTTTTGACTATCCAAACAGGCCCTAAAGCTAAACCTACACCTAATCCTAACCTCGACTCTCTAACCTAAACCTAAACCTAAACTTGAAAACCAAAACTTAAACCCAATCCCGAACATGAACCCGATTTCCTAAACCTAAACCATAACCCATTCTCAAATCCAAAACCTATAACCAAAACTTAAACCCAATCTTGAACATGAACCCGATTTCCTAAACCTAAACCATAACCCATTCTCAAATTCAAAACCTATAACCAAAACTTAAACTCAATCTTGAGCATGAACCGATTTCCTAAACCTAAACCATAACCCATTCTCAAATCCAAAACCTATAACCTAAACCCGAACCCATTATCAAATCCAAGAACCTATAATTAACCTAAACCTATAACCTATAACCTAAATTAAAACATATAACCTAAACCAAAACCAAAACCTATAACCTAAACCCAAACCCATTCTCAAATCCCAAAACCTATTACCTAAACCTAATCCTATAACCTAAAATCAAATCCCTAAACCTTAACCTATAACCTATAACCTAACCTAAACCTATACTTATAACCTAAAACTATTTCCAAATCCCAAAACCTATAACTTAAACCTAACCTTTCCCTAAACTTATAACCTAAACTCAATTCCCTAAAGCTAAACCTAACCTAATCCTAATCTCTAACCTAAACCTAAACCTAAACCTAAACCTAAACTTAAACCCAATCTCGAACATGAACCCGATTTCCTAAACCTAAACCATAACCCATTCTCAAATCCAAAAACCTATAACTAAAACTTAAACCCAATCTTGAACATGAACCCGATTTCCTAAACCTAAACCATAACCCATTCTCAAATCCAAAACCTATAACCTAAACCCGAACCCATTATCAAATCCGAGAACCTATAATTAACCTAAACCTATAACCTATAACCTAAATCAAAACATATAACCTAAACCAAAACCAAAACCTATAACCTAAACCCAAACCCATTCTCAAATCCCAAAACCTATAACCTAAACCTAAACCTTAACCTAATCCTATAACCTAAAATCAAATCCCTAAACCTTAACCTATAACCTATAACCTAACCTAAACTTATACTTATAACCTAAAACTATTCCCAAATCCTAAAACCTATAACTTAAACCTAACCTTTCCTAAACCTATAACCTAAACTCAATTCCCTAAAGCTAAACCTACACCTAATCCTAATCTCGACTCCCTAACCTAAACCTAAACCTAAACTTGAAAACCAAAACTTAAACCCAATCCCGAACATGAACCCGATTTCCTAAACCTAAACCATAACCCATTCTCAAATCCAAAACCTATAACCAAAACTTAAACCCAATCTTGAACATGAACCCGATTTCTAAACCTAAACCATAACCCATTCTCAAATCCAAAACCTATAACCTAAACCCCAACCCATTCTCAAATCCAAGAACCTATAATTAACCTAAACCTATAACCTATAACCTAAATCAAAACATATAACCTAAACCAAAACCAAAACCTATAACCTAAACCCAAACCCATTCTCAAATCCCAAAACATATAACCTAAACCTAAACCTTAACCTAACCCTATAACCTAAAATCAAATCCCTAAACCTTAACCTATAACCTATAACCTAACCTAAACCTATACTTATAACTTAAAACTATTCCCAAATCCCAAAACTTATAACCTAAACTCAATTCCCTAAAGCTAAACCTACACCTAATCCTAATCTCAACTCCGTAGCCTAAACCTAAATCTAAACTTGAAAACCAAAACTTAAACCCAATCCCGAACACGAACCCGATTTCCTAAACCTAAACCTTAACCTATTCTCAAATCCCTAAACCTAAACCTAAACCTAAACCTAAACCTAAAACCTAAACCTAAGCCTAATACTTAAATGTACTCTCAAATCCCTAAACCTAAACCTACACCTAATCCTAATCTCAACTCCCTAACCTAAACCTAAACCTAAACTTGAAAACCCTAACCTAAACGCGATCCCGAACCCGAACCCGATTTCCTAAACCTATACC
The DNA here is from genome assembly GCA_030180095.1 of Magnolia changhungtana. Taxonomy (NCBI): domain Eukaryota; kingdom Viridiplantae; phylum Streptophyta; class Magnoliopsida; order Magnoliales; family Magnoliaceae; genus Magnolia; species Magnolia changhungtana. The sequence goes on from JASAUF010000375.1 coordinate 6,593,581, forward strand.
TTAACCTATTCTTAATTCCCTAAACCTATAGCTTATAACCTTAACCTAAGCTTAAACCTATAACAGTAACCTAAACCAAAACATATGACCTAAAACCTAAATGTATTCTCAAATCTCTAAACCTAAACCTACACCTAATCTTAATCTCAACTCCCTAACGTAAACCTAAACCTAAACTTGAAAACCCATACTTAAACCCAATCCCGAACCCGAACCCGATTTCCTAAACATAAACCTTAACCTATTCTCAATTTCCTAAACCTTAACCTATAACCTAACCTAAACCTAAACCTAAACATAAGCCTAAAACCTAAACCTATGACCTAAAATCTAAATGTATTCTCAAATCCTTAAACCTAAACCTACACCTAATCATAATCTCAACTCCCTAACCTAAACTTAAACCTAAACTTGAAAACCCAAACTTGAACCCGATCCCGAACCCAAACCCGATTTCCTAAACCTAAACCTTAACCTATTCTCAATTCCCTAAACCTATAGCTTATAACCTAAACCTAAACCTTAACCTTAACCTAAACTTAAACCTGAACCTATAACCTATAACCTAAATATATTCTCAAATCCCTAAACCTACACCTACACCTAATCCTAATCTCAACTCCCTAACCTAAACCTAAACCTAAACTTGAAAACCCAAACCTAAACCCAATCCCGAACCCGAACCCGATTTCCTAAACCTAAACCTTAACCTATTCTCAAATCTCTAAACCTAAACCTAATCCTAATCTAAACTCCCCAACCTAAACCTAAACCTAAACCTAAACCTTGACTTGAAAACCCAAACCTAAACCCAATCCCGAACCCGAACCCAAATTCTTAAACCTAAACCTTAACCTATTCTCAAATCCCTAAAACTATACCTACACCTCATCCTAATCTCAACTCTCTAACCTAAACCTAAACCTAAACTTGAAAACCCAAACTTGAACCCGATCCTGAACCCGAACCCGATTTCCTAAACCTAAACCTATTCTCAATTCCCTAAACCTATAACTTATAACCTAACCCAAACCTAAACTTATTTATATATATTATGCGTGGATGAATGTAATGTGAATAAGATTGTTTGTGTTTGGATGGATGTAGTTTATGTTTGGATGGATTTACGTAGTTTGGGTTTAGATGGATGTGAATGTGAATGTGAATGTGATGAAATATATTGTATAATAGGTGTATATCAGGAAGATTGTGTGTTTGGATGGATTTACGTAGTTTCGGTTTAGATGGATGTGAATGTGATGAAATGTATTGTATAACAGGTGTATATCAGGAAGATTGTGTGTTTGGATGGATGTGAATGTGAATGTGATGAAATATATTGTATAACAGGTGTAAATCAGGAAGATTGTGTATCTTCCTATGTTTGGATGGATTTATGTAGTTTGGGTTTTGATGGATGTGAATGTGATGAAATATTATTGTATAACAGATGTATATAAGGAAGATTGTGTATCTTCCTGTGTTTGGATGGATTTACGTAGTTTGGGTTTAGATGGATGTGAATGTGATGAAATATATTGTATAACAGGTGTATATCAGGAAGATTGTGTGTTTGGATGGATTTACGTAGTTTGGGTTTAGATGGATGTGAATGTGAATGTGAATGTGATGAAATATATTGTGAATGTGATGAAATATATTGTATAACAGGTGTATATCAGGAAGAAGACGGTCAAATTTGGTCCTTCAAGGGTCACAAGAGACTGCCTATAGTAGTCCTTTTAAAGGACGGTCCATGACCATCCTTTTAAGGCTCAAACGAGACGGTCCATGACAGTCCTTTTAAAGGACGGTCCATGACCGTCCATTTAAAGGACGGTCTATGGCCGTCCTTTGAAGGCCCATAAGAGACGGTTCATGACAGTCTTTTTTAAGGACGGTCCATGGCCGTCCTTTGAAGGCCCATAAGAGACGGTTCATGATAGTCTTTTTGAAGGACGGTCCATGACAGTCCTTTTAAAGGACGGTCCATGGCCGTCCTCTTTGGGCTCATAAGAGAGTCTATGACAATCCATGACCGTCCTTTTTTAGGACGGTCCATGACCGTCTTTTTTTCGTCAATAAGAATGACGGTTTTCAACCGTCCTTTAAGTAATAGGACACGTCAAAATTTGACTGCCTATGTGACGGTCCATGACCGTCCTTTTTGGTCATTTGAGACGGTTTTGGACCGTCCTTTTTTCGCTATTTTGGCGTAGTGCGCTTTTCTTTTCTTTAGTAATTTCAATGTATTTTACCTCTACGTATGTAAAAAGTACACTCAATTGTATCCATGCGTGGAGTTCTTGAGTTATGGACTGTATGCCTACACCCAACTAGTGTTCGAGTTGTTGGTATCACTACAAGTTTCGCTGACTAGAGATAAAGATATATTATCGTTATTGCTGATAATATCACCGATAACCGGAAATGCGAAAAAAAAGACGAATAATGGGGGAAATGATGGAGTTTTTCAGTAAAACTTCAGGGCATGCCTAAATACACATATTTGCATATTTAGGAATAGAAAAATTATTTTAAAAAAAATATTAAATAATAAGTTTTCATTTAATGGGACCCAAAAAGCATATGCTGCCATAAGAAATCGCTCCAATTATAATCAAAATGAGTTCATATAATACAAATGCAGTTAACATATAATAATTAGGACATGTAAAAGTTAATGAACTAAAAAAGTACACCTTTTTTGGGACATGGAATCTATATATTGGTGTACTTGGTGATTGATGGCTTGGATATGGCACTTGTTTGACATATTGACGCATCCATTCAATTTTCCATATCATTTTATGGTATAAGCCTAAAAATTAGATAGATCCAAATCTCAAGTGAACCACATCATAGGACAGTGTTGATTGAATGCACACCATTAAAAACTTCCTAAGGGCCACAAATTTTGTATCAAACTAGTTTGTATAACCTAATTAACAGGTTGGATGTCAAATAAACATTACATTGAACCCTGGGAGGTTTTTAATAGTGGACATTCAATTGCTAATATTTCTTGTGGTGTGGTCCACCTGAGAGTTATATATGCCTGATGTTTTGGATCAAGATCTAAAATGATTCGAAAAAATAGATGGACAGAATGGATCAAATAAATACATCATGATTAGGCCCACATAGCACCAACCATTAGCCATCTTGACAGTGGCAAGGTCACTAGCCAAATCAAGTCCTCCGAGTGGTGTAAGGACTTTGTGGTACCCACCGTCTCCCATGTGTTTTATGATGCTGTGAATAACAAGGTGGCTACTGGAGAGTGTTCCGTGGGCCCACTTTGATATATGCGAGAAATCAACTCCATTAATCCATTTCAGCATATCATTTTAGTACATGGTCCAAAAAATGAGGTAGTTCTAAATCTTAAGTGGACCACATCAAAGGGAACAACAGCTATTAAATCTATAACATCTCGAAAATCGGGGGTCGAGTAGTAACTCAACTTCCAATTTCCAGAACATCACTTATGCAACAAAATGAATGATGATTGAATGTTGACTGTATTCGTGCATTGAACATGAGTGAGATTAAGCCAAAATAGCATATCATACTCCAGAGACAATTAAATTGCAAGCGGAAGACTATGATAGATAAATAACATATATAAATTATGGTGAGTCTCCAGAGTGTGATGATGTTACCAGGTTAATTAATTACAAGTATAATTCTAAAATTTACCAAATGTGAGGAAGTGTATTGTCTTCTATCTCGAGTACTATAGCCTCGTCAATACATTACCAGGTCTTCATAGACCTGCCAGAGAGATACAGATAGGAGAACTCCTCATCATCATAGAAGTAGTCCGGCTCTGCTTCATAAGCATCGCCATCACCTGAAACTCAACAAATCTGGTTGGTGTGTACAACACCATCCCATAACGTGGGAGTGAGTGATCAACTCAGTGGAACAATAAAATATAGGCTAACATGTTCTCAACTCAGTCTAGCAGTAATGATAAAGCAGTACAATCAAACAACTCTCAATACTCTTATTAATGCAAGTATGAATGCAGTCATGATGTATGCCCTTGCCAAACCACCCTCAGCAACATCATCTTACGTTCGTGCATGCATTCATCTCTCAGTGCCCCACATCTACCAGGCATATGCAATGCTATGATGAGCATGATTACCGAGTTGTTATTAGTCCATTTCGAACACCAGTATTGGGAAACTAAGGTACCTCCCTTGTATCATTCCCAAACATGATCCATTCCAGGGTCGTCACTCGTAGATAATCTCATACAATATTATGGTTTGAGAGGCATCGTGAAGGCATCACAAAGGGCTCGTCGCCCATTAGCACGGATACAGATCTCACCGTATGTGGCTCAATTGTTGGCCGTCAGCTCGAATACAGGCCTCACCGTACTCGGTTCAATCGTTGGCCGTCAGCTCGAATACAGGTCTCACCGTACTCGGCCCAACTCATGCTCTAGTTGCTGTGCTCATCGCCAATCACAGACTTAAGAGTATACTCAAAGATACTACGAAGGACTCGTCGCCCATCAACACGAATACAAGTCTCACCGTATTCGGATCTTACCGCAGGTGTCGACAGCTCGAATATAGTATCCCATACCACCATAATTAGCTCACGAGTCTGGTTGCTCACTAGTCACTACGGGGAGGCACGTGGCCCCAGCGTAGGCCGACAGCTCGACCACGGTGTCCCATACCACCATGCCCGGCTCATGAGTCTTAGCGGATCGAGGTACCATGGTTAACGGGATTTCATTGGTATGTTTGGTACCCTAGGTTCAAGCAGCAGTGTCCAAACATGGTGAACACACATTAGACAGATCGGATTACTTGACGAGCTCGACTAGCACGAGCGCCGTTGAGTTGTACGACATGAAGTGCATAAACACTTCGTGTGGCCTAACCACTGCCGACAAGCAACGCACGACTCGGGTTCGTCAAACACGTCCTACGTGGCAGATGAATCTCAGCCACGATTCGATCCCATTACCGACTGCCTGGACCATACAATAGCCCCAATCACATTTAATTGCAGATAGGTAAAGCAGTAATGGATCAAGATTCAAATCATACAATCAAGTCTGGTATTATCCGTTTAGGGCTGCCAGGGCTGTTGCACGTACTCATTGTTCCACTCCCCCATCACCCATAACGGATCATACAACGTAATTATGAATTTAAACATACACATTACATAATTAAAATCATACAATCAGTTGAGCATGTTATCAAGCACATCATAAAGCATATTATAAAGCATGTTATAAGCATGTTATGAAGCACTATATAAACAGGAATACAAACACATATATTTCATAAGTAAGTGGTTAAAGTGAACAACCTCATAGAGGAAATCATACATGTCTCTAAGGTAGTTGAGAATCCCATCTCAACACCCTCCTAAGGCATCAACATCCAAACACTTACTCACACAAGCATTTTCACAAACACTTAACATACACTATTTCAACATACTTAGTGTATGTTAACGAACATGTATTAGGGCGAGTCCTTTCGCCAAGAAAATATTTTATGCATATATAGTATATTTATACAACAAATAATCATGGCAAACACATCTCTAAAATATATATGTATACGATACTTTCTACAATACAGTATTTCTACATACACAGTGTATATTAGTAAAACATGTATTTGGGCGAATCCTTTCGCCAAGTAAGTATTTTATCTATATATCGTATATTCATACAACAAATAATCATGTCAAATACATTTTCAAAATTTATACGTATACGGTATTTTCTACGAATACCTAGAATATGTAAAATTCCATAATCTACATCTTTAATCAAAACAGGAAACAGAAAGCACTTTGTATATGTGCAATTGCATGCAGATCATGAATCTATCATTATCTGACATTGAAAGCATTGTAAACCATAACCTATACACCTAAAGTCCGCACCTTTTTATCGTAGAATCGAAACGGAGTCGATAGAATTGCTAAGTTTCCGTATTCGGCAGTTTGGCAACCTAGAGAATGAAATAGGTTAGCTATTTCATAACCTACAACCTATACAACCCCAAAACAGATTAGGGTTAGGGTTTCTTACCTAGAAACAGAGCTGGAATCGCCGGAAAAGCAATTAGAACAAAGAGGTAGAGCCCGTGGAGTGGCAGGGAAGCACGACAGGAAGAAGCTCCCACTTCTTTCTCACTTTCTCTCTCTCTTTTCTCTTTTCTCAAATCCAAATTCGTATGGTTGAAATGGGAGAGGATTTAAGGTCCTTATATAGCCTAAAACTTCACTGAAATAGACTCCAGGTCAAGGTATACTTGGGTTATAGCCAAAGTGGGCTGGTTTCAGCTCAATGGAGGACTTCTGGTGGGCCTCCTTGAGCCAAAGGTCAGACTTAAGCTCACTAAAACTAGATCTATGTTCCATTAAGTTTTCGTTCCAGTAGGGTTCTCAGATCACGCGTGGCGGACCAGTTTCAATTCAACGGTCAGTGGATCTCGATCGGAGATTTCGAGTACATGTAAATGTTTATGAAGTTTTTCATGATCCGAAGGTGTAATTTGGCCTGATTCGAACAGTCAGGTTGCTTAATACTAACCCACAAGCAACAAGTCTCAGATTACTATTCAAGATATTTATTTTATAAAGAAAACAAGTGTTTTCACACTCTCTCGCTCCGGACTCAAGCGAACAGCCGTGGGACACTAGCTGAATTTGATTTCTGAGATGGTTGTCAAGCCTAGCGAGGTGGTCCTAATTCCTTAACTTCGTGTTAATCGAATTTTCGACGCACGGTCCAGATCTGATACGGAGTTTCGGGATGCTCCCGAGAGCAGCCGGGTAATGAGATTGATTCTAGATTTTAGGGTAACCTAGTGTCAATGATTCTACAAGTTTTGGGTCTTGCAGATCGTATTTAAAGCGATTCTAGCGGATTTCATAGCTAATCTGGTTTTGCACTTAGTTACTTTGTCTCATTAGGATTTAGTCCTAAGTGATTTCTGGTCGAGGTGGTACTCAGGCCTTTGTAGTTTGTATATAAGGTAATCCAAGTTATAATACTTAACTAGTTTAAGATAGTGTCTAGGGTGAAAGTACTTAGGAAAATTGAAAGAACAAGGTGGTGAAAGGTGGGATTTGTGAAGGAAATGGTTTTGAAAAGGGATTTGAGGCTTTAATTGAGTGTTTGAGAAGTTAGACCGGTGTTAGGATTGACCCATCGCCTAAGGACGTCTAATTCCAGGTTGGGAAAAATTCGGGCTGTTACAAAATCCCACCATTAAATTGGAAGTGCATTCCATTCCCTTAAAACTGGAAGCGGATTGGGTGGTGTACCACACACCAGCTATATAGCTGCTGTAGGTTTGTGTAGTGAGAAGATGTGCACTGACGCTGCTCGAGCTCCCAGTTGTACGAACGGTTCAAAAGAGATCAAAGTTACATGGGCCCCATAGTGATGTATTTATTATATCTACATCGTTCATCTATTTTTAGAGATCATTTGAGAGCATTATGCAATAAATGAATCATGTCCAAAGATCATTTGGACCACACCACAAATAGTAGCGGAGATAATGATTTTCACTGTTAAAAAATTCGTAGGGCCCACCATAATGTTTATTTTCCATCCAATCTGTTCATAAGGTCATAAAGACCTGAATGAAGAATAAAAACAAATTTCATATTGATCTAAAACTTCTGTGACCCCAAAAAGGGTTTCAATGGTAGACGTTTAATCTTCCACTGCCTTTTGCAGTGTGGTCCACTTGATAGTTAGATCTGTTTTACTTTTCGTCTCAAGCCTTAAACGGGCTCGTCAAATTGATGGACGGTTTTGATATAACAAATACCTTGAGATCAGACTCACAGAACTTGCTTACGTATACAGCGGGTGTGAGAGGACGCGGATTAGATGGATACTAACAAGTTGAGTAGCCAGTCGGCTATTGAAGTGACGTCACCAAGTTATGTGGCCCCACTATGATGTATATGTTATATCCACACCGTCCATCCATTTTTAGATATCATTTTAGGGTATGAACCAAAGAATGAATCAAATAAAAATCTTTTGTGGACCCCACCAAAGAAAACAGCGGGGAGAGTGATTCCCACCGTTGAAACTATCCTAAGGCCCATCATAATGTTTATTTGAAATCCAACCTGTTCAAAAGTTAAAAAAGACATTAAATAAGGGAAAACACAAATATCAGCTTTATCTAAAACTTTTGTGGCCTTTAGAAGTTTTTAACAGTGGGTGTCACTGTCCTACTGTTTTCTGTGCTGGGGTCCACTGGAGCTTTGGATTTTACCCTAAAATGATCTCTCCAAATGGATGGAAGGTGTGGATGCAAAACATACATCATGGTGGGGCCCATGGAACTTGCCGACGTCACTTCATAGCTAGTCTCCCGACCCAACCTGTGAGTATATTCAACCCGTCAGTAGCTAATCCCCTCCTGAACGCAAGAGAGATTTCATTTTTACAAAATTCTCTCTTCTCTGGAAAATCGCAATCAATCTCATCTTCCGTAAAAAATCTTTCCAGAAATTTATCTTTTTCTTTTTCAAATCCGAACCGAAATCTACGCAAATCTTGGTGAAATCAAGTTCTCTTTCAAATCTCTTTCTTTGAAGAAAACAAAAGGGTTTTTTAAAAGGGTTTTCTTATCTCGGATAATTCAGAGCTATCAACAGCGATTTGCCCACTAAATCTAGTCGAAATCCACTTCCGCGAGTAGATCGGGAGAAAAAGAAGGTAAGAGATCTTTTTTGTATATATTTTTTGTATTTATTTCAATTTTTTTTCAATAATAAGGAGAACGATAGCTATTTTTTCGATAAAATTGAAAATATCACCGATATTTTGTCGATATTTGGAAGAGAAACAAAAACTTGGGGTTTCGGTATCGCCGGTTTAGCGACATCGATAATATCGCCGATATTATTGATTTCTCATTGACAATTCAAACACTGCACCCAACTGCATTCATGCAGCCAAATCCAATTTTGATTGGGGAACATTTGAGCCTTAGGAGATGCTAACCATTGGGTTGGCCTAGTTGATGGTGGAGATTAGAGCTGGGCACGGGACTACTCAACTCGGCTGACTTGACTCGCCTAACTCATTCAGACCTGACTCGACCCGAACTAATGGGTGAGTTGGTCCAAACCGAGTAGGCTTCACCCAATCCAAACTCAAACCGAGTCGAGTCTGAGTTACCCAGTTACTTAACCCAAAACTTGATTCGGTCAAACCCAACTTGATCCGAAACCTGACTCGACTCGAGTTCGGGTACACACACACTAATTTCTAACTATCTCTAACCCTACTTGACCCCGACCCGATCCTAAACTCTCTCTCCCTCCCTCATCCTCCCCTTCCAAGCCGAGCAACTACCCACCACCATCACCACCCTCTTCCCTATCCCTCCTCTCCATTCCCTCCCTCCTTCATCTCTCAATATGACTTAGTGCCAACTCGACCCAACTTGGCACTTCTAACCGAGTCATACTCAGTCTGAATCAGTCTAGGCCAGACCTAGACTCGGATCGGGTCAAGCATGCTGGACTCGGTACTGAGTCAGATCGAGTTTAGGTCAAGCCTATTTCAAAATCGGATAGAGTCGGGTCAGCCCTAACTTGGTCCGACTCGACTCGATGCCCAACTCTAGTGGAGATGCATGAAGAAGTTAAAAGGAAAAGGAACGTGTGAAGTGGCAGATTTGGCCAGTCACATAATTCTTTGTTTGATTGACCTATGAATCCTTTACGGCTAAGTTAGCTGGACGTCGATTGCGTCCTACCCCACCCAGTCTCTACCCCTGAACGGGCGGTTCTATGGGTGGGCCTAGTGTGATGTATCTGTTTATCCATGCCGTCCATCCCTTCCATCAAATCATTTATACAAAAATGCGGCAGATCCAACGCTCCAGTGGACCACACCAAATAACAAGCTTCGGTTGCATTAAATGCCCAAAGCATTAAATGTGAGTTACATTAAATGCAAGAGTAAATGTGAGTTGCATTAAATGCAAGAGTCATCAACGGTATGGTACACTTGAGCATTGAATCTGACTTATTTTTGTGCTTATACATTAAAATGATATGAGAAAATGAATGGATGGCACGGATAAATAGATACATGACGGTGGGCCTGCTCACATAACTGCCCGTTCGAGGTAGAGACAGACGGGGTAGGACGCAATCCGCGTCCAAGTTAACTTATGAAGCTGGCCAATTGGCCGTACATCCAACTGATGGAGACAAAAGTATAATTTTCAGCAATTCAAACATTTAAATAGTGTAGAGATGTACATTTGCCCAACATTAGGCTTTCAACACTATCAACAGGATGTAGGAGCACTTTGATCACTTCAATCTTCTAATAATTTCATAAGAGTGTAAAATAAGGAAATGCAACGATAAAAATGAAAGAAAAAGAAGCAAAATATCTAGTCTCTAAAGGAAGATAAATCCACAAGAAAGCCAAATTGGAGGAGCATGGTTTTGAATCATTGTTGTACAGGTGTAAGAACTCTATGTGGTGGGCCTTACTGATCAACGGCCTAGATTGTCCTAGCAGTTGGACTATGTGGTTGAGTAAACCAGTGGGCCCCACTACAAGTGATCTGTTGCACAACCTATCTGCGCAACAGGTGCGTACGAGGGCTGGAATGCTATTGTTGTTTACGCAGATAACTATTTCGGTTGAACTAGGACACAACAATGTGGAGCAGGGGAGAGAGAGTTATGATGGGATTAAAACTCTCATCTCCCGGCTTCTATATAAGAGAAGAGCTGGGTCCCCGATCTAACACAAGCAACAGAAAACGAATTCCTATCTAATATTCTGTATAAGGGTGTGAAGGAAAGGAAGACTACAGCATTGGTATTGTATTATTCTTAACAATGGCGTCCCACTTAGGTAAGCCATCCAAACCCTAGATCTTCATGACATGTGCATAGCCAATCTCTAGGATTTTCACATCCAGAAAATCATACAGTTGGTATCAGAGCAACTGTGCAAAGGCATGGATGATCAAATTCATCTATTTCATATTCAGATTCGAATTAAGGATTTCAAATTCAAAACCCATATAGGCAATTAGGGTTTATTTCTTCCCAATTCGAAGCCTATATTAATGTTTAAGGATTTTAATCCCAAATCCAATATTGGGGATTTCAGTCTCATAACCCCAAAATCCAACTAAGATTAGGGATTTAAAATCCCTGTATTCAGTAGATAATTAGGGTTTTTGATTTCGAATCCCCAAATCCAGTTAAATTAGGGATTTTGGATTCGAACCCCTAAATACAGACATCCGATTAGGGATTTTAATCCAGTAATTAGGGATTTGAATCCCAAATACAGAATCCATAGTTAGGGATTTCGAATCCACAAATCCAGATTCAGAAATTAGGGTTTTCTAATCACAATTTGAGATTTCGGATTCGAATCCCAAATACAATAATTATGGATTTCAGATTCCTAATTCCAGAGCTCAGATTCGAATCCAATAATCCCAAATTGGGGATTCTATATAACCTTTCCTAAATTTATGGGAGATAGCCATGGATGTGCATCTTTATCTCCATCACCACCAGCGCCTCCATCTCTCTCTGCGGCAGTCCTTACCATCTCATGGAGAGGATCTTTTGGCAGATGCTAGCCCTCCATATCTCTCTGTAGCAGCCATTACCATTGCATGGAGAAGGTCTTCTCGCAGATGCTAGCAAAGAAGCACTCCCATTAGCTTTCTCCCAGCTTCCGCTCTCTAACGGTCGAGAAAGACTATATTTTCGGACGCTACTAGGTCAAAGAACGACCTTACGTCATCTCGGGCAGTTTCGGACCCGATTTTTATCATTTGGGTTCAGATTCGAACCCAATTTGATATACACAGGTTTCGAATTTTAGATGGGCCTGACGTCCATTCCAGGGCCCATTTCGAGTAATGGACTCGCCTTCTAACCCGATAACAAGCATCCTAGCCCTTATTTTATTGGGTTGTTGGGCCTGACTTCTATTATGCGCCCATTTAGCACACATTGGCCCATTCTATAGTGTCCTTCATAAACACAGTGGGCCATTATGACACATTGATCATCCTTCTGAATACCATACTGATGAGTCATGTACATAGGGCCTGAGCTTGATATGACCATCTATTTGCTTGTATATGGATACAATTGTCGAGATCATTTACAGACTGTACAATGTAGATTATGGATCTATACATCCATCTAAATCATTTAATAGTATACGTACATCATGTGAATGATGAAGACTAGACTGGTCCATAATACTCATTAATGATATCTAAATCACTCAGAGTATTGATCCGGCCCTATTATAGGCCCATCACCCATCATTAGGAGTTGATATGGACCATTGGAATATATGATGTGACACTTATCCATACGTTTCACTTTTAGGTTACTTTATTCTCCAAAAGGTCATTACCAACTAACTTATGAGCCGTATCAGACTAATTAAGATATAATCCATTGAGAGGCAGAATTATAATCACGATCCTAAATCTATATTTGTAATATTGGATTTGGTTGTGTTAGCCACCATAGTGACCTCAATCGATGAAAATTTTATAAGTACAGACTTATAATATTGGGATAAGGAGGATTACATACAGTTGCGTTCATATTTTCATGCATATGGTAACGAAAACACAGACGATTACCGTTTGGCAATCACATGAATGGGTGAAGTAAATGATGATGATAATGTAAGGTTGAAAGACTCATTTCACCCATGGGTATTGAGTGTCTCAGCTTTACATAATTGACATCACTTAGCATCATATTTAGAAGGATCACTGACATGTTATTATTACCACCCATAGGAGGAATGATGATGATATAACAAATTCTCACCAGGATATGATGGTTGGGCCCATCTTCATCTTAAATAATTCAGTTGATGCCTTTCTTAGCAACTGAATTAATTTAATTTGCTTGATGTTCTTTGTTTACATTCACGAAATTGCTTTGTGAAATAATGAACTAATATGAGTATATATGTATCTCTTCTATTTTAGTCTCAATTCCAACTAATACGCATCAAGTCCCTACCCTAAATGGGTCTAATTATACTCAATGGAAGAATGTCATTAAAGTTGTACTGGGCTACCTTCTATTAGATCTTGCCCTAATAACACCAAAACCATCTGATAATGCCATTGAAGTATAATATAATCGATGGGAGGCATGGTTTAGATCAAATGATACATGCCTGAAAGTCATTAAGTATTCGATTTCTGAATCGATGAAGGATGCCATGTCTGAAACACATAAGGCCAAAACTTTCCTAACTGAAACGGGAAAACGATTCAAGAAATCTGATAAGTCTGAAGTGGGTATTCTTTTGAATAAATTTACTCGCTCATCCTACGACGGAAAAGGTAATATCCGTGAATACATTGTAGAACATACGAGGTTGTTTCTAAGAACCGTTCTCTAAGTCTTGTACTCACTGATGATCAACTGGTTCATTTGATAATGAACAACCTACCTCCCCAATTCGGCACATTCTTGGTAAACTATAACATTCTGAAGGACATATGGATATTGGATGAACTTATCACTCAGTGTGTCGAAGAAGAAGACAGGATCAAGCAGATGGTCAAAGTACAAAATGTTAATGTGTTGACTTCATGTTAAGGGCATGGGCAAGGGAATAAAGGTAAAAGAAAAAGGAAACAAAGTTCTAATAATGGATTCTCTAGTCCTCTATCTGGAAACCATGAGAATCAATCTAGAAACGGATCAAAACGCAAAAGGGTTAAAGGTAAACCGTGCTTCATTTGTAAAAAGGCAGGTCATCTTAAGAAAGACTGCGAAGGGTTTAAGAATGGCTCATAAAGAAAGGTAATCATTCTATTCTTGTCTGTTTTGAATCTATTCTGACTAATGTGTCAGCGGATTCTTGGTGGATAGATTTAGGAACTACTATTCACATATGCACTTCTATGCAGGAATTACTATGGGCCAGGCTACCAACTGATGCAGAGCGCTTAGTATATGTAATCAATGGTGTCAAGGTTGATGTGGAGGCAATCGGAGTCTATAGGCTTCAAGTTGATGTTTGGCTATTTTTTGGATTTAGTAGATTCATTTTGTGTCATTTATAGGACGCAATTTAGTTTCAATTTCCTCTTTGGATAAGTTGGGATATTCATTCCACTTTGAAAATAAAAGCTTTAGTATTTACTTTAATTCAATTAAAGTTGGAACCGACTCTATAGTGAACAACTTATACCAGTTAGATTGATTGCCTCTTACATCCATAATATTAATGTCTTGTATGAAAGTAAAGTAAGATCCAAGTGAAGGCTAGACTATGAGAATTTCTCAATGTTGTGGCATAGGCGACTCTGTCATATATCTTGTGAGAGATTAGATAGACTTGTGCGAGAAGGAATTTTGTATTCTCTGGACTTCTCTGACTATAAAGTGTGCATTGATTGCATAAAAGGAAAACAGACCAAAACGAGAAAGAAATGTGCAACCGGAGTGTAGGTCTATTATAGGTGATACATATAGACATTTGTGGACCATTCCCTACAGCTTCATGGAGTGGACACAAATATTTTATTACCTTTATAGATAACTACTCTCATTTCGGGTACCTCTACCTTATCAATGAGAAATCAGATGCCCTAGATGCTTTTAAAATCTATAAGGCCGAAGTTGAAAATCAATTCGATAAAGGGATTAAAGATGCCAGATCTGACCGTGGTGATGAATACTATGGCAGATATGACGAATCAAGACGTAATCCAGGGCCATTCACTAGATACCTATAGGATTGTGGCATTGTAGCACAGTACACTATGCATGGTACTCCAGAGCAGAATGGTATGGCTGAGAGGCGTAATTGCACCCTTATAGATATGGTGCGAAGCATAATCAGCAATTCGACATTGTCAAAATCTTTGTGGGGTGATACGATCAAAATTGCAGTTCATATACCAGCAAAACTCCTTTTAAGTTGTAGAATGGGAGAAAACTAAGTCTCCGATATCTAAATGTTTGGGACTGTCCTGCTGAGGATAAAATTTATAACCCGCATGAAAAGAAGCTTGATCCTAAAATCCTAAGTTGTTTCTTCATTGGATACCCAGAAAGATCAAAAGGCTATCGATTCTACTGTCCTTCCCACTCTATTAGGATTGTTGAAACTGGGAATGCTAGATTCATTGAGGACACTGAAAACAGTGGGAGCACGAACATAAGAAATTTTATATTTGAAGAATAAAAGACTGTGACTCCAGTCATAGTCAATCCAGATAATGTGGATATTAATGATGCAGTCAATTCTTCAGTCACTGTAAAACACCACGTAGAACCTCATATACAAACCACTGATGAGGAAAATCAAGATCAAACCCAACAAGCTGAACCATTAAGAAGATCTGAAAGAGAGAGAAGGCCTGTAAATCGAGACGATTACATCGTATACTTACAGGAGTACGACTTTGACATAGGAGTGAAAAGGATCCTGAATCCTTTACACAGGTCAAACAAAGTGTTGATCCTTCTCGTTAGTTTGATGTTATGAAAGATGATTTAAAATCCATAACGGACAATAAAGTATGGGATCTTGTAGAGTTACCTACTGGAATAAGGCTGATTGGTTGTAAATGTATATTTAAAACCAAAAGGGACTCCAAGGATAATGTTGAAAGATATAAAGCCAGACTTGTTGCCAAGAATTTTAACCAACGTGAGGGCATTGACTTTAAGGAGACTTTCTCACCAGTATCTAAGAAAGATTCATTCAGGATCATAATGACTCTAGTAGCTCGTATGGATCTAGAGTTACTACAGATGGATGTAAAGATTGCATTTCTCAATGGGGATCTGAATGAGAATGTATACATGTTGCAGCCCGAAGGTTTTGTAACTAATGGCTCAGAACATTTGGTTTGCAAACTAAAGAAATCCACCTATGAGTTAAAACAGGCATTGCGACAATGGTACCTAAAGTTTCATGAAGTAATTTCTTCATATGGCTTTGTAGAAAACACTGTAGATGCATGTATCTACATTAAAATCAATGGGAGTAAGTTCGTTATAATGATTTTGTATATTGATGACATTCTGTCGGCTAGCAGTGATACTAGGATGTTGAGCGACACCAAGAAATTCTTATCTCAAAGATTTGAAATGAAAGATCTTAGTGAAGCTTTTTACGTCATTGGCATGGAGATTCGCCAAGACAGATCACTTGGACTGCTCAGCCTGTCACAAATGGCCTATATTACTAGGGTACTCGAAAGGTATGCCATGCAAAATTATGCTTCCGGACAGTCGCCCATTGTGAAGGACGACAAATTTAGCCTATTTTAGTGTCCAAAGAATGATTTGAAAAAAAATTGAATGAAAGAATTTTTGTATGCATCAATAGTAGGGAGCATCATATATACTCAAGTCTATACGCGACCGGACATTGCTTTTGTCACTGGAATTTAGGGAAGATACCTATCTAGTCCAGGAATGCAACATTGGATAGCTGCAAAGAAAGTATTATGGTATCTACAAAGAACGAAAGACTTCAGACTCACATACAGAAGATCTGATCAGTTGGAGTTGATCGGATATTCAGGCGCAGACTTCACAGGCTGCGTTAATACTAAGAAGTCTACCTCAGGATACATCTTCATGATAGCTGAAGGAGCTGTGTCATGAAAAAGCATGAAATAATCCACCACAACCTTATCCACTGTGGAAGCTGAATTTATTGCCTGCCACGAGGCATCTAATTAGGCACTATGGTTACAGAGTTTCTTCTTAGGTTTGCGGGTACTGGAGCATAGCTCGAAGCCCTTGAGAATATTTTGTGATAATTTAGTTGTTATTTCCTTCTCTAGTAACAACAAGCATTCATTAAGGTCGAGACATATCGACATCAAATATCTTGTTGTAAAGGAAAGAGTTCAGAATCATCAAATGTCCGTGGAATTCATCGGCACCAGGCAGATGATTGCAGATCCGCTCACTAAAGGGCTCCCTATCACACCATTTCAAGAGCATGTAACATCCATGGGAGCTATTAATCCCACAGATGTTTTCAGTTAGTGGGAGTTGAGCGTACTTTGATTTTCACAGACATTTAAAGATCTTGTTTTAGACAGTTTGTTTTTTAGATGATTTTGGTAAAAAGATTTATTTCTGCTTCTCTATATATATGCGTAAAATTTTGAGTAAGTAGAATTACAGTCGTGTCTCGTTGGAGAGATGTAAAAGCTTCAGGACCTCTTAAGGATACGCACATATCATGACACTAAAGTGTGTAATCCTTATACCACATTTCTTAGTTCGTGATCTATGTCGTTAAGATTAAAAGTACTTGTGATCACGCTTAGCCTCACTTCACCTAAATTAAATGTTGTGATGACTATCGTGTTTCAATACTGACAGTCTTAATGGACCAGATTGAATAACATTACTCATATTGTCCAACTATTTCATTGGTTAACCATTTGGATGTTTTCTTAAAATAAATTTTTTTTTTTAAAAAAAACTTGCTTTCAACATTATTCTATATGACAATCATTGACGTTGCTCAATGAGGTCCAAGTGGTAGAATGTAAGAACTCTATGTGATGGGCCTTACTAATCAACGGTTTGGATTGTCCTAGCAGTTGGACTATGTGGTTAAGTAAACCAGTGGGCCCCACTTGAGGTGATCCATTGTGCAGCCTATTTATGCAGCATGTGTGTACGAGGGCTAGAATGCTATTGTTGTTTACGCAGATAGCTATTTGGGTTGAACTAGGACACAACAATGTGGAGCAGGGGAGAGAGAGTTATGATGAGATTCAAACTCTCATCTCCCAGCTTCTATATATAAGAGAAGAGCTGGGTCCTCGATCCAACACAAGCAACAGAAAATGAATTCCCATCTAATATTCTATATAAGGGTGTGAAGGAAAGGAAGACTATGACAATGGTATTGTATTATTCTCAACAATGGCGTCCCACTTAGGTAAGCCATCCGAACCCTAGATCTTCATGACCTATGCACAACCGATCTCTGGAATTTCCACATCTAGAAAATCTTACAACAGGCTGATACAATTGTGCTAGCCAGATGCAATATGCAATACAAGGAAATGATAAACATTAAAAAATGTATCAACCTATTTGGGCCATATGAGCTTATATGAGCTAATACACCCATAAAGGTCAAAATACTATTTTCTTTTACCCTCAAATTTTAACTTATTTTTCTTCTTTTTTTTTTTTTTCATTTTGACCATGGAGGAAATTTAGAAAGTCACTTCAAACTAGATTTAAGCTTGTTTTGCGATCAAATTAAAGATTTAAATGGACCTCGATAAGTTGAAATGGAATGGATATTACAAGGAAAATAAGAAAAAAGGATACAACTTTATTTTTTTTTCACATTTTTATCCTCATTTTATTGCATGTGTTTCAATATAATAAGCCAATTTACCAAATTATGCTTGATTTGTGTTCAATTAGAACGCATTTGATTGACTTTCGACAGGTCAAGTTGACAAATGACATTCATATCAAAGAATGGTCTCATATACCATTATATACAAGTCCAAATACCAAAGAGGAGAGAGAGAGAGAGAGAGAGAGAGAATCTTGAATCTCTCTTTTTTTCTTTTTTCCTTTTTTCATTTTTGATATTTTTCTTAATTCTTTGGCTTAAAAAAAAAAAAAAACAATCAACCGGCTAGGTCTAGTACAAGCCCATATCGATACACGACACTCATATCGTGATGTTTTTAAGCCAGGCTGACACTACCTTTCCCTCAATACCAATATTCAGAATCATGTGGTCGTGCATCCCTAGGGCGTAGAAGAGTCTCACTTAAAAGAAACTTCAAGCTGCTAGAAACAAATTTGGCTTTCTTTTCAGTCAATGAAATAATGTTTCCTTCTGCTTAATACACATGTTCTAGTTAACCATATGACCATATGAAGAAGAAAAAATAATAATAAAATAAAAAAAGAATCCCTAGTTCCATTAAGGGTTACTTATAAAGGAAATAAATATAATTATAATACTTCTGCTGTATTAACTAAAGAAACAAAATCACAAAGGAGGTGATCAAAACTGCTGATCAAGCCCCTATACCATGGTTCAAAAACTCGACTGAATGTTCAGTTAGGTGGGGTTGACTCGAAGCGAGGGACAAGTCTTTGACCTAATATGTAATAATTTAATATTTTTTTATCAATTATATATATATATATATATATATATATATATATATATATATATAAGGTCGATCTCATGGGAACTTCCCATGAGGTAGAGCTGTGTGGGCCCTACAGTGATGTATGTCGAACATCAACACCGTGCATTTAATGGGTCCCCGTTAGGGTATGGGATATCCCAAAAATCAACCTTGTATCGAACTCAGATGGGCTATACCATCTAAACCATGTGAAGGCATGCCTAAAACTTATAAAGGCACTTGGTGGGGCCCACTTGAGTTTTGGATGCGGCTGAAACTTGGTATAACCCCTCATCCAAGTGGGACACACAATGGATGGGCTGAATTTGTGAACCACATCTCGATGGGCACAATAAATGATTATGAATGTTTTAATGGAAGGGTAACCCCTCTCAACTGTTGTATGTGGTGTGGCCCACCCAAGTCATGGATTGACTTGATTTTTAACCTTGTGCCCACCATAGAATGGTGCATCTCATGGTGGGTCCTTCCCATGAGATCGACCTCATAATACCATTTCCCATGTATATATATATATATATATATATGGGAAAAGGTTCTATGCAGTTGAGCTGTGTGGGCCCACTGTGATGTGTATCGAACATCTACCCCATCAGTCAAATGCACCATTCCATGGTGGGCCTAGGGCTTAAAAATCAAGTCAATCTGTGACTTATGTGGGCCACACCACATACAAAAGTTGCGAGGGGTTACCCTCCATTAAAACATTCATAATCATTTGTTGGGCCCACTGAGATGTGGTTTAAAAATTCAGCCCATCCATTACGTGTGTCCCACTTGGATGACAGGTCAGACCAAGTTTCAGACGCATCCAAATTTTGGGTGGGCCCCACCAAGTGCTTTTATATATTGTAGGGATGTCTTTACATGATTTTAGATGGTATGGCCCACCTAAGTTCTGTATACGGCTAATTTTTAAAATATCCCATAATTTAAAGGGGACCCATCAAATGCACGGTGTTGATGTTCGACATACATCATGGTTGGGCCCACACAGCTCGACCTCATGAGAAGTTCTATATATATATATATATATATATATCACTGCGTAACTGAGCAATTTCTCTCTCTCTCTCTCAGTTGCGCACCGGTTCGCACGTCATTACGTGCGAACCTTGCTACCAACCGTCGGATAAGGTAGATGGTTTGGATGAAGGCACTCTTATGCGGAAGTTTAAAAGAGTGAGTTTTCTTCTTTAACACACCACTTCACCCTATTCTTTAACTCTTTTAAGGATGTCGCGGAAGCCTTTCACATGAAGCTCTTATGCTAGGATGTTAGGTGGGTGTCACCAACATGTTAATGATAAATCTATGCCATCTATACATTTTAATGTAACACCCCAGATTTTTGCCAACCTGGAATTAGACGTCCTTAGGCAATGGGTCGATCGTAACACTTTATTAACTTGTCATAACTGAATCCCACAGTCTAAAATCACTCCTTAACCCATTTCATTCACAAATCCCACCCTTCACTACCTTGTTCTTCCAATTTTTCAAAGCACTTTCACCCTAAACACTATCTTAAACTAGCTAAGTAGTATAACTTGGATCACTTTATATACAAACTACAAAGGCCTGAGTACCACCTCGACCAAAAATCACTTAGGACTAAATCCTTTAGAAATGAGACAAAGTAACTAGGTGTTAAACCAGATTAGCTACGAAATCGGTTTGAATCGCTTTAAATACGATCTGCAAGACCCAAAACTTGTAGAATCATTGACGCTAGGTTACCCTAAAATCTAGGATCAATCTCATTACCCTACCGCTCTCTGAGCACATCGAAACTCCGTATCAGATCTAGACCGAACGTCGGAAGTCCGAATAACTCGAAGTTAAGGAATTAGGACCACCTCGTTGGGCTTGACAACCATCTCAGAAATCAAGTCCAAATAATGTCCCACGGCCATTCGATCGCGTCCGGAGCAAGAGTGTGAAAAACACTATTCCCTTTACAAAATAAATATCTGGAATAGTGATCTGGCATCATTTGTTTGTGGATCAAGATAAGCAACCGCACCGTCGACCGACCAAATTACACCCTCGGATCAGAAAATTTCATACACATTTACATGTACTCGGAATCTCCGATCGAGATCCGCCGACCGTTGAACCGAAATCGGTCCGCCACGCGTGATCTGGAATCCCGACCGAAATGAAAACTTAATAGAACGTAGATCCAGCGTTAGTGAGCTTAAGTCCAACTTTTGGCTCAAGGAGGCCCGCCAGAAGTCCTCCGTTGAGCTGAAACTGGTCCGCTTTGGTTATAACATAAGTATACTTTGACTTGGAGTCTGTTTTGGAGAATTCTGAGACTATATAAGGACCTTAAACCCTCTCCCATTCCAGCCATATGAATTTGGATTTGAGAGAGAGAAAAGAGAGAGAAAGTGTGGGAGATGTGGGAGGAACTCCCTGCTGTTGTTCCCTGCCGCTATTCGGGCTCCACCGCCTGATTCTCATCGCTTTCCCGGCGATTCCGGCATCGTTTCTAGGTAAGAAACCCTAACCCTAATCTGTTTTAGGGTTGTATAGGTTGTAGGTTATGAAATGCTAACCTGTTTCGTTCTTTAGGCTGCCAAACTCCCGTATACGGAACCTTAGCGAACCTATCGACTCCGTTACGATTCTACGACACAAGGTGCGAACTTTAGGTGTATAGGTTATGGTTTTCAATGCTTTCAATGTCAGATAATGATAGATTCATGATCTGCATGCAATTGCACATGTACAAAGTGCTTTCCATTTTCAGTTTCGATTAGAATTGTAGAATTTGGAATTTCACATACTCTAGGTATTCGTATAAAATACCGTATACATATTTTTTATGGAAATGTGTTTGACATGTTTATTTATCGTATGAATATATGACATATGGATAAAATACTTATTTGGCGAAAGGATTCGCCTAAATACATGTTTACTAATAAACACTATGTATGTAGAAATACGGTATTGTAAGAAGTACCGTATACACGTATATTTTAGCGATGTGTTTGTCATGATTAATCATCGTATAAGTATATTATGTGCGTATAAAATAATTGCTTGGCGAAGGGAATTGCCGTAATACATGTTTGCTTGTATACAGTATGTATGTTGAAAATGCGTATTCTAGAAAATACTGTATACGTATAAATTTTGGAGATGCGTTTATCATGATTATTTGCTGTAGTAATATATTATACATGGATAAAATACTCACTTGGCTAAAGGATAGCCCTAATACATGTTTTGCTAACATACACCATGTATGTTGTATTAGTGTATTCTAAGTGTTTGTGAAAATGACTGAATGAGTATAGAATCCTCATTCGTGCTCGCCATGACTAATTGTCATGGATTCATGATTATTGTATTGGTGATACCCTTTTGACGAAAGGATTTGCCCTAAATCACGCCACGGCCAATAGACACCATATATGCTAAAATGTGTGGCCCAAGTGTTTGTGGAAATGACTGAATGAATATGGAACTTGGATTCCTGCTTGCCATGACTATCTGTCGTGGGTGTACGCGTGTTATGATTGGGGCAACTCCCTAGTGAAAGGATTTGGCCTAATGCCTATGTGATTGACATATGTCATGTATGTTGATGCATGTTTGTTTAAGTGTTTCTTGAAATGTCTGAATGAGTAGTAGTTAGCAAATTGTAATGTATAAGGGTGTTGAGATATGATTCTCAACCTCTTTTAACTATGTGTATGATCTCCTGGGATTGTTGTGTGATTAGGAATTGAACATGTATAAACTCATGCTTGTGTTGTGATTTATAACATGCTCAACTGCTTTATGATTATAACTATGTAATGCATATGTTTAAATTTATATTTACGTTGTATGATCCGTCATGGATGATGGGGGAGCGGAGCAACGAAAGTGCGCGTGCAATGTACCTGCACTCTAAACGGATAATACCATACCTTGATTGTATGAGTTGAATCTTAATCCATTACTGCTTTATCTATCTACAAGTTATCATGTTTGGGGCTATGATTATAGTCCAGACAATCGGTACCATAATTGAATTCGTGGCTGCGATTCATTTGCCACGTGAGATGTGTTCGACGAACCCAAGTCGTACTTCGGTTGGCGATAATTGTTGGCCACGCGAAGTGCTTATGCACTTCATGTCGTTCAACTTGTTGTGCGCTCGAGCTAGCCGAGCTCGTCAAGTAACCCGATCTGTCTTATGTATGTTCACCATGTTTGGTCGCTACTGCTTGAACCTAGGGTACCAAACTTACCAGTGAAATCCCTTTTAACCATGATACCTCGATCCGCTAAGACTCATGAGCCGGGCATAGTGGTATGGGACACCGTGGTCGAGCTGTCGCCCACGCTGGGGCCACGTGCCTCCCCGTAGTGACCAGTGAGCAACCAGACTCGTGAGCCGATTATGGTGGTATGGGACACTATATTCGAGCTGTCGATACTTACGGCGAGAGCCGAGTACGGTGGAGACCCGTACCGTGCCGACGGGCGACGAGTCCTCCGTAGTATCTTCGAGTATACTCCAAGGTCCGTGATTGGTGACGAGTCTTTCACAGCAACTGGAGTATGAGTTGAGCCGAGTGCGGTGAGACCTGTATTCGAGCTGACGGCTAGTGATTGAGCCGAGTACGGTGAGACCTGTACTCGAGCTGACGGTCAACAATTGAGCCGCATACGGTGAGATCAGATCCGTGCCGACGGTGACGAGCCCTTGTGATGCCTTCGCTACGCCTCTCAAACCATAATATCGTATGAGATTAACTAGGACTGACGACCCTAGAATGGATCATGTTTGGGAATGATACAAGGGAGGTACCTTAGTTTCCCAATACTACTGTTTGAAATGGACTAATAATAACTCGGTAATCATGATCATCATCGCACCGCATGTGCTTAGTAGATGTGGCGCACTAAGGGAGTTAAGCATTCGCGAACGTAAGATGATGTCGCATGAGGGTGGTTTGGCAAGGGCATACAGCATCATGTCATTTCATTCTCGTACTTAATAAGAGTAGTTAGAATTGTTTGATTTGTACTGCTTTATCATTACTGCTTGATTGAATTGATAACATGTTAACCTATGCTTCTTCGTTCCACCGAGTTGATCACTCACTCCCACGTTAATGACGGTGTTGTACACACCAACCAGATTTGTTGAATTTCGATGATGGCGATGCTTATGAAGCAGAGCCGGACTACTTCTATGGTGATGAGGAGGAATTCTCCTATCATGTAACTCTCTGATGAGTCTCTGAAGACCTGGTACTGCATTGACGGGGCTATGGTACTTGGGATAGAAGATATTACACTTACACATTTGGTATATTTTAGAACTGTACTTGTAATTATTTAACCTAGTAATGTTATCACACTCTGGAGACTCATCACAGTTTATATATTTTATCTATCTATCATCGTCTTCCGCTTGCAATTTAACTGTCTCTAGAGTATGATATGCTGTTTTGGCTTAATCTCACTCATGTTCAATGCACGAATACAGTCAACATTCAATCATCATTCATTTTGTTGCATAAGTGATGTTCTGGAACTCGGGAGTTGAGTTTATGCTCGACCCCCGATTTTCAGGGCATTACAAGTTGGTATCAGAGCATGATTTGGATTAAACCAGACCTGGGTTATGGTCACACGGCGCACTCTGACTTAGGAGGGAGCGATGAAATGTAGAAAGTCTTAGGCATCCCTGCTCCGTCCAACGGCTAGTTCGCTGAAAGCAAACGCCAAAATCGAGTACGTATTAACCCTTGGTCGCACGGGTCAATCTTATAATATTCTTAGGCCGTCTATTAAAGAGTCTAGATTACAATCCACCTCACCCCAACCATTGAAAATAGATAGAATATGGGATAAACGTGATGAGGATAACTACTCCAAATCCTCGGAGCTTCTCTGGACTCTTCACAAAGACTTCCCAAATCCACGAGAAAGGAAAAGCAAAACGTAGAAATAAATTCTAATAAATTCAAATTGATTAATGAATGACTACAAAAATTGAGTTTACAACCCTTTAAATAAGAATACCAAGCAATGGTAAAGAAATCAGAAACAAACTACAACTAAAACTCCTAGAATTCGCGACTTATCATAAGTCGGTGATGTCTACTAGTGCGCAAAGTTTTCAGCCAAGAATAATAAGTGTCCTATTTGGCTTCACCAAACCATTCTCCTAATTATTCTAAGCTCTTTACACGATGAGCGCAACTCCTAAAGCCCAATGGATGAAGAGTAATTAAACTAAAAATTACTATTTTAGTAAAACGAAATTAAAACGGGGAAATGACTGTCAATCGGAGGATTTTTTCACAATTCCGGGCTGCGCAACCTAGTATAGTGGGTTGGTTGGCTTCATTAGCTCGTTCTACCCCAAATTCATATATTGTACATCAGATAACTCATTCTGGATTGCAAGTTACGTCCGATTATCCCGAAACTACCATAAATGGAGCGAATCGGATTCGGGGGCCTCCCCACTTAGATCCGATGGGACCCAGGGTCGAACCAGGGTGCATTTGGCATCTTGGGACCACAAAGAACACGACCCCACCGCGGCAGCGCGGTTCCGGCCAAGGCGGACCGCGGTGGAGCCGCGGTTCCGGCGGCGGACCGCGGTCCGGTGGCCCATCTGAGGTGGCTCCAAGGCTGGGATTGGTCGGTCCGACCTCCCCTACCCCCTGGTACATGCGGTTTTGGCAAATGATTGGGATTTTGGGGGCTAGAGCACCCCACTCTCTCATTTCACCCTTCCAAGCCCTCCAACTTGTTGTTTCTCTCTCCAATCTCCCTCTCAATCCTACATTCCACCTTTTTCGACCACCATCCATCCTTCCACAATGTTTACAGTAATACCTACCTTTCCCCCTCTTCATTCTCTCTTAATTGAGCTCCTACACCCCCATTTGAGGCTCAAATTCCTCAGTAAACTCTCAAACCAGCCCATCTCTTCACTTCCTTTCTTTAAACCTCGTCTGTTGGGCCTCTACAACGTCCGTCGTTGAGACCCCAATCCGTGGAGAACCAAACCTCCACTCTATCTCTCTCTCTCCATCACTTTCCATTCGCTTTTCCATGGCTCTATCCGAGCATGTACGGCCATTCTCTTGGATGTCTAATCATCCATACTGTTGCCTCGTGGTTCGCATGGGTTACTGTCTTAGGGTGCTTATGATTTCATGTTGATGGTGGTAGTTGTTGGTACAATATTTTAGATATTTGAGGGCGTTTAGGGCCCGTTCAGCCAATTGCATTAGGTGAGTTTAAGGTGGATAGAATTGAAAAGGTAACAATAAAGGTATGTGTAAGGTATGGCCCTAGATTGGTTGTATCCCATGTTTTCTAATACCATGTTTGGATTGTATGCCATTAAACGTAAACTCTGTTGTCCTTTTAAATTACACTTAAAAATTCATTATCTTGGGATTTGGAAATCCCAACTCACAGTTTCCAACACAATCCTCATTTTCCAAAGCCTATAAGTAAATTTTAATCCCCGCCCACCCTCCTGCCAAATATGTCCTTCCCAATCCCGAAGTGGAATTAGCAATACAGTCCCATTTTAATACAACTTAAGACCATTGGCCAAGTAGTGATGCAGTGATAAAGTCCCTTAATATACAGTAACCCACCACACTCTGACAGCTTGATTAGGCTGGAGCAAGACTCCATTCCTTCGTTGAATCCCCTTAATACTTTAGGCTTCCTTAGTAACTCTTAGGGAGCTTGTTTGGCGTAGAAACTATTCACGATTAGAGAAAACCTATATATCCCTTGGATTCAATGTTAGGTCCAACCAATACATCCCTTAGAATTTCCTTCTCAAGGACTTAGTACAATCGGGAACACGGAGTAGAGAAACTACATATAAGCGAGGTATTCACGGTTTGAATCACATTCTCAAATCCTAGTTGTGACCAATGAACCCTATGCTCTGATCAAGCAGAAGGCCGGGATCGACTAGGATTAAGGAATGATATGGCAACTTTCTGTTTTAGCTAGGCAGGAGGTCCATGTATCCGACTCCGACCCACTACACAACATTCCTTCCGTGTTGGCCCGACCACTTACAACTAAAAGTTTATAACTTCGTCTTCGAGAAGTGTTAAGAACATATAGCCAATAGAGATTTTCTTTTAGGCCCCAAGGAATTATCCAAATGGGCAACAATTAGTTAGGAATTAGGTCTCAAATCGCATGCCATGTCGGCATACATATTGTGCTTATGAACGTAGAAAGATAGTCTGCCTGTTAAGCCGGACATCATTAAATAGGATAAGTCTGGACCGCGATAAAAACCCCTTGGTAGAATTAGGCATCTTGCCTCAAACTCACACCTGCCCCTGACATCAACCACATTACCCATCAATTGTTTTTGCTCCTCTCGATCCCCATAGGTATCAATGCCATCGTACACATCGTCGATGAAAGGCAGACCAATGTATTTCCCATTTCATGTCAAGGATAGGTTATAAATTACACCTTGTTCCGACATACGGATCAGGGCATAGTTCTTGAGCCTTGAGGGTGAAACTAAAATTTTAAAGGGGGTAGAACATTATGAGCCCAATCTAGTTAGGTCACCTGACACGCCTCTTTGATCAAAGTGGCGCAGCGGAAACGCGGTGGACCCTACCCCACTGGCCCAGGATCGAAACGGTGCTCGTCGAATACGAACATTATAGAAGCCTCTAGCCTGCCCTACTATGAGAAAATGTTTTAGGATGATCTAATAAGATTTGGTTCCCCATTTCCTTTAACATAGATAATAACGAGGACTCTCTTAGACTAAGACCTAAAGGGCAACCTTAGAATAGGCAATTTGAGCCTTTCAATGATGGACATTCCCTACGTTCTGAGTGATCGGACCACGAGTTACCTTGAAATATACAATCGCGAAACATTCGTGGCTTGACCCATTCTCAATCCCTGGCGACTACCAATGGACTCACTGCTGCCGAGCGAAGACCAGGATTCGGAAGTGATACGATGACCTTCCTACCCTGGCCCGGTAGATGATCGATGTATCGGTATCGAGCCCACTATTACTGTCTCTCCGTGTTGGTCAAATAATGAAAACGACTATCTTACTTTAAATGGTTGGGAGTTGTCGTCAAGACTCCAAATAGGTAAAGAAATAAATTGTAGCAAATCATCAGGGTATAAGCAATGGATAAAGAAATATGTTTTAAGGGGGGTAGAATAAAATGAACCAGGCTAGTATATACCCTACCACGTGTAGAAACTCGAAATCAAGAAGTCTTAGGCAAATGAAATAATAGAAATCTTTCCTTATTACCCTTAGCCAATTTCGGGGACGAAATTTTGTTTTAATGGGGGGTAGATTGTAACACCCCAGATTTTTGCCAACTTGGAATTAGACGTCCTTAGGCAATGGGTCGATCGTAACACTTTATTAACTTGTCAGAACTGAATCCCACAGTCTAAAATCGCTCCTTAACCCATTTCATTCACAAATCCCACCCTTCACTACCTTGTTCTTCCAATTTTTCAAAGCACTTTCGCCCTAGACACTATCTTAAACTAGCTAAGTAGTATAACTTGGATCACTTTATATACAAACTACAAAGGCCTGAGTACCACCTCAACCAGAAATCACTTAAGACTAAATCCTTTAGAAATGAGACAAAGTAACTAGGTGTGAAACCAGATTAGCTACGAAATCCGTTTGAATCGCTTTAAATACGATCTGCAAGATCCAAAACTTGTAGAATCATTGACGCTAGGTTACCCTAAAATCTAGGATCAATCTCATTACTCGGCTGCTCTCGGGAGCACATCGAAACTCTGTATCAGATCTAGACCGCACGTCAAAAGTCCGAATAACTCGAAGTTAAGGAATTAGGACCACCTCGTTGGGCTTGACAACCATCTCGGAAATCAAGTCCAGACAATGTCCCACGGCCATTCGATCGCGTCCGGAGCGAGAGTGTGAAAAACACTATTCCCTTTACAAAATAAATATCTGGAATAGTGATCTGGCATCATTTGTTTGCGGATCAATATTAAGCAACCAGACCGTCAGAATCGACCAAATTACACCCTCGATCGGAAAATTTCATACACATTTACATGTACTCGGAATCTCCGATCGAGATCCGCCGACCGTTAAACCGAAACGGTCCGCCACGCGTGATCCGGGAATCCCGACCGAAATGAAAACTTAATAGAACGTAGATCCGGCGTTAGTGAGCTTAAGTCCAACCTTTGGCTCAAGGAGGCCCATGAAGTCCTCCGTTGAGCCTGAAACGGTCCGCTTTGGTTATAACATAAGTATACTTTGACCCGAGTCTCATTTTTGAGGAATTTCGAGACTATATAAGGACCTTAAACCCTCTCCCATTCCAGTCATACGAATTTGGATTTGAGAGAGAGAAAAGAGAGAAAGTGTGGGAGATGTGGAGGAACTCCTCGCTTCTCGGCCGCTATTCGGGCTCCACCGCCCGATTCTCATCGCTTTCCGGCGATTCCGAGCGTCAGTTTCTAGGTAAGAAACCCTAACCTTAATCTGTTTTGGGGTTGTATAGGTTGTAGGTTATGAAAAGCTAACTGTTTCGTTCTTTAGGTCGCCAAACTCCCGTATACGGAACCTTAGCGAACCTATCGATGCTACGATTCTACGACACAAGGTGCGGACTTTAGGTGTATAGGTTATGGTTTTCAACGCTTTCAATGTCGATAATGATAGATTCATGATCTCGCATGCAATTGCACATGTACAAAGTGCTTTCCGTTTTCAGTTTCGATTAGAATTGTAGAATTTGGAATTTCACATACTCTAGGTATTCGTATAAAATACCGTATACGTATTTTTTATAGAAATATGTTTGACATGTTTATTTATCGTATGAATATATGACGTATGGATAAAATACTTATTTGGCGAAAGGATTCGCCTAAATACATGTTTACTAATAAACACTATGTATGTAGAAATACGGTATTGTAAGAAGTACCGTATACATGTATATTTTAGCGATGTGTTTGTCATGATTAATCATCGTATAAGTATATTATGTGCGTATAAAATAATTGCTTGGCTTAAGGGAATCGCCGTAATACATGTTTGCTTGTATACGTATGTATGTTGAAAATGCATATTCTAGAAAATATCAGATACGTATAAATTTTGGAGATGCGTTTATCATGATTATTTGTGTAGTAATATATTATACATGGATAAAATACTCACTTGGCTAAAGGATAGCCCTAATACATGTTTTTGCTAACATACACCATGTATGTTGTATAAGTGTATTCTAAGTGTTTGTGAAAATGAGTGAATGAGTATAGAATCCTCATTCGTGCTCGCCATGACTAATTGTCATGGATTCATGATTGTTGTATTGGCGATACCCTTTTGACGAAAGGATTTGCCTAAATCACGCCACACCAATAGACACCATATATGCTAAAATGTGTAGCCCAAGTGTTTGTGGAAATGACCGAATGAATATGGAACTTGATTCTCGCTTGCCATGACTATCCGTCATGGGTGTACGCGTGTTATGATTGGGGCAACTCCCTAGTGAAAGGATTTGGCCTAATGCCTATGTGATTGACATATGTCATGTATGTTGATGCATGTTTGTTTAAGTGTTTTTGAAATGTCCGAATGAGTAGTAGTTAGCAAATTGTAATGTATAAGGGTGTTGAGATATGATTCTCAACCTCTTTTAACTATGTGTATGATCTCCTGGGATTGTTGTGTGATTAGGAATTGAACATGTATAAACTCATGCTTGTGTTGTGATTCATAACATGCTCAACTCGCTTTATGATTATAACTATGTAATGCATATGTTTAAATTTATATTTACGTTGTATGATCCGTCATGGGTGATGGGGAGCGAGCAACGAAAAGGCACAATAGCCTCGGCAGCTCTAAACGGATAATACCATACCTTGATTGTATGAGTTGAATCTTGATCCATTACTGCTTTATCTATATACAAGTTATCATGTTTGGGGCTATGATTATAGTCCAGACAATCGGTACCAGAATTGAATTCGTGGCTGCGATTCATTTGCCACGTGAGATGTGTTCGACGAACCCGAGTCGTACTTCGGTTGGCGATAGTGGTTGGCCACGCGAAGTGCTTATGCACTTCATGTCGTTCAACTTGTTGTGCGCCGAGCTAGCCGAGCTCGTCAAGTAACCCGATCCTGTCTTATGTATGTTCACCATGTTTGGTCGCTATTGCTTGAACCTAGGGGGTACCAAACTTAGCTGAAATCCCTTTTAACCATGGTACTCGATCCGCTAAGACTCATGAGCCGGGCATGGTGGTATGGGACACCGTGGTCGAGCTGTCGGCCTACGCTGGGGCCACGTGCCTCCCCGTAGTGACCAGTGAGCAACTAGACTCGTGAGCCGATTATGGTGGTATGGGACACTATATTCGAGCTGTCGATACTACGGCGAGAGCCGAGTACGGGGAGACCTGTACTCGTGCTGACGGGCGACGAGTCCTCTGTAGTATCTTCGAGTATACTCCAAGGTCTGTGATTGGCGACGAGTCTTTCACAGCAACTGGAGTATGAGTTGAGCCGAGTACGGTGAGACCTGTATTCGAGCTGACGGCTAGTGATTGAGCCGAGTACGGTGAGACCTGTACTGAGCCGACGGCCAACAATTGAGCCGCATACGGTGAGATCTCGTATCCGTGCCGACGGTGATGAGCCCTTTGTGATGCCTTTCGCTACGCCTCTCAAACTATAATATCGTATGAGATTAACTAGACCGACGACCCTAGAATGGATCATGTTTGGGAATGATACAAGGGAGGTACCTTAGTTTCCCAATACCGCGTTTGAAATGGACTAATAATAACTCGGTAATCATGATCATCATCGCACCGCATGTGCTTAGTAGATGTGGCGCACCGAGGAGTTAAGCATTCGCGAACGTAAGATGATGTCGCATGAGGGTGGTTTGGCAAGGGCATACAGCATCATGTCATTTCATTCTCGCACTTAATAAGAGTAGTTAGAATTGTTTGATTTGTACTGCTTTATCATTACTGCTTGATTGAATTGATAACATGTTAACCTATGCTTTACTGTTCCACTGAGTTGATCACTCACTCCCACGTTACGGGACGGTGTTGTACACACCAACCGATTTGTTAAATTTCGAGATGATGGCGATGTTTATGAAGCGGAGCCGGACTACTTCTATGGTGATGAGGAGGAGTTCTCCTATCATGTAACTCTCTCGACGGGTCTCTCAAGACCTGCACGCATTGACAGGGCTATGGTACTTGGGATAGAAGATATTACACTTACACATTTGGTATATTTTAGAACCTGTACTTTAATTATTTAACCTAAGAATGTTATCACACTCTGGAGACTCATCACAGTTTATATATTTTATCTATCTATCATCGTCTTCCGCTTGCAATTTAACTGTCTCTGGAGTATGATATGATGTTTTGGCTTAATCTCACTCATGTTCAATGCACGAATACAGTCAACATTCAATCATCATTCATTTTGTTGCATAAGTGATGTTCTGGAACTCGGGAGTTGAGTTTATGCTCGACCCCCGATTTTCAGGGCATTACATTTAAAAAATAATTTTATAGTATGAACCCAAAATTGAGGTAGATCAAAATCTCAAGTGGGCCACACAGTGTTGATTGAACTCTCACCATTAAAAACTTCCTAGGGCTACCAAATTTTTGGATCAAGCTGATATTTGTTTTTGCCATCATCCAAGTTGTATGACCTAATCTATAGGTTGGATGTCAAATAAACATCATAGTGGGCCCTAAAAAATATTTAACAGTGAGAATCATTATCACTGCTAGTTCATGTAGTGTGGTCCACTTGAGATTTGGATCTGTCTCAGTTTTGGGATAATGCCCTGAAATGATAAGGAAAAATGGATGGACGGTGTGGATAAAACCCATACATCACATGACCACTCAAAGCTCATGCCCATTCAGAGCTGGAGACAGGCGGCAGTAGGACGTGATCTGCATGGATTTCGCAAAAAGTTACCGGACGCGGATTAGCTACTGACAGGTTGAGCAGCGTGACTGGATACATCTAGTTCTATGGGATCCATCATGATGTATGTGTTACATCCACACCATCCATCCATTTGGAGAGACTATTTTAGGGCGTAAAGAAAAGAATAAGGCAGATCCAAAGTTGTAGTGGACCCCACTATATAAAACAGTGGGGAAAGTGACGCCCACTGTTGGAAATTTCCTAAGGTTCACCATTATGTTTATTTGTGATCCAAACTGTTGATAAGTTAAAGCAGACATGAAAGAAGGGAAAACATAAATATCAACTTGATCAAACACTTTTGTGGCCCTTAGAAGTTTTTAATGGTGGGCGTCACTCTCCCCACTGTTTTCTGCGGTGGGTCCACTAAGGCTTTGTATGTGGCTCATTCTTTGGGTCATGACCTAAAATGATCTCTCCAAATGGATGGACGGTTTGGAAATAAAATATGCACCATGGTGGGGCCCACATAACCTGGTGACGTCACTTCAGTAGCGAGTTTGGCTACTTAACTGATCCGTAGCTAATCCGCTTCTGAAGTCACCAGACGCGAACTTCCTACGAAACCCTTTGGTAGGAAGTTCCTACACTTGGAAAACTAAGTGGGACCCACCATGATGGTTTTGAGAAATCTAATCCGTCCATCTGTTTTGTAAGATCATTTTAGGACATGAAGCCAAAAATGAGCAGGATAAAAAACCTAAGTGGGCTGAAAAAGTAAGGATTGAACACATACAGTTGAAATATTCCTGGGGCTCAGAAGCTTTGAATCAGGCTAATATTTGTGTTTTCAGTTCATCTCAGTGGTAATGACATTACGAACGGTATGGATGGAATGTAAACATACTGTCGATCCCAAGGAGGTTTCAACGCTAGAAAATTCCCTACCCACCTTTTCCTTTAGTTCGGCCCACTTGAGTCCTGCATCCTGCTAATTTTTGGTCCTATGTCATAAAATGAGCTCAAAAAATGGATGGATGGGGTAGATTTCTTAAAAACATCATGGCGGTTCCCACCTAGTTTCTAGCGCAGGAACTTCTTGCGAAAGGCTTTCACAAGAAATCTGCATTCGAAGTCACCGCCTGATTCAAAGCTTCTGAGCCCCTACGAATATTTGAATTATGTGTGTTCAATCCTTACATTTTTGGCCCACTTAGGTTTTTTATCCTACTTATTTTTGGTTTCATGTCCCAAAATGATCTCACAAAACGGATGGGCAGATTGGATTTCTCAAAAACATCACGGTGAGTCCCACTTAGGTTTCCAGTGCAGGAACTTCCGGCGAAAGGCTTTCGTAGGAAGTCCGCGTCCAGTGACTTTGGAAGCGAATTAGCTACGGTTAAGTAGCCAGACTCGCTACTGAAGTGACGTCGCCAGGTTCTCTGGGCCCCACCATGGTGCATATTTTGTATCCAAACCGTCCATCCATTTAGAGAGACCATTTTAGGTCATGACCTAAAGAATGAGCCACATACAAAGCTTTAGTGGACCCACCACAGAAAATAGTGGGGAGAGTGACGCCCACCGTTAAAAACTTCTAAGGGCCACAAAAGTGTTCGATCAAGCTCATATTTATGTTTTCGCTTCTTCCATGTCTGCTTTAACTTATAAATAGTTTGGATCTCAAATAAACATAATGGTGAACCTTAGGAAGTTTCCAACGGTGGGCATCACTCTCCCCACTATTTTATGTGGTGGGGTCCACTACAACCTTGGATCTGCCTTATTCTTTACTTTATGCCCTAAAATAATCTCTCCAAATGGATGGACGGTGTGGATGTAACACATACATCATGATGGATCCCACAGAACTTGACATATCCAGTCATGCTACTCAACCTGTCATTAGCTAATCCGTGTCCGGTAACTTCTCGCAAAATCAGTGTGAATCGCATCCTTCCACCGCCTGTCTCCAGCTATGAATGGGCAAGAACTTTGAGTGGTCACGTGATGTATGGGTTTTATCCACACCGTCCATCCATTTTTCCTTGTCATTTTAGGGCATTATCCCAAAACTGAGGGAGATCCAATTCTCATGTGGACCACACCACATGAAGCAGCGGTGAGAATGCATGATTCTCACCGTTAAATATTTTTTAGGGCCCACCATTGTGTTTATTTAACATCCAACCTGTAGATTAGATCATGCAGACTTAGATGATGGCAAAAAACAAATATCAACTTAATCCAGAAATTTGGTAGCCCTAGGAAGTTTTTAAAGATGAGAGTTCAATCAACAGTGTAGCCCACTTGAGATTTTAATCTATCTCAGTTTTGGGTTCATACCATAAAAGTATTTTAAAAAATGTATGAATGGCATGGATTTATCACTAACATCTTGGTGGGACCCACATAACATCCCAGCAGAAGAGTTTCATGTGAAAGGCTTCCACCGCATGCTCCAGAGAGTTAAAGAATAGGGTGAAGAGGCGTGCCAGAGAAGGAAAACCACTCTTTTAAACTCGCACATAAGAGCACCTTTATAGAGACCGCCTGCCTTATTCGACGGTTGATAGCAAGGTTCACATGTAATGACATGCAAACCGACAGGCAGCTGAGCATTTCTTTATATATATATATATATAGTAATGGTCTCCTATGCACTGTACCGCAAGGAGGTTATATGCCAGCCTTCGTATAAGCTGTAAGATGGTAAGAACGGCTGGGATTCAGACGCATGGAGAGAGAAGAGTCTTCAAAGAAATTGACTCTCTTCTACTCTCACACTGATGTAGGCGGATTAGCTACCGCAAAGTTGAGTAATGGGACATGAAGTGACGTCACCAAGTTATGTGGGCCCACCTTGATGTATTTGTTGTATCCACGCCGTCCATCTATTTTTAGAGATCATTTTAGGACATGAGAAAAAGAATGAGCACATCAAAAGCTAGAGTGGACCCCACTAAAAAAATAATAATAATAACGAGAGAAACCCCCACCGTTGAAACCTTCCTAAGGTCCACTGTGATGTTTATTTAAGATCTAACCTGTTCATAAGTTAACGTAGACATTAAAGAAGGGAAAACACTAATGTTAGCTTGATCGAAAACTTTTGTGGCCCTTAAAAGTTTTTGATGGTGAGCGTCACTCTCTCCATTGTTTTCTGTGGTAGGGGTCCACTCAAGCTTTAAATTTGATTCATTCTTTGGCTCATGTCATAAAATGATCTCTACAAATGGATGGACAGTGTGGATACAACACATACATCATAGTGAGGCCCACGTAATTGGTGACATCACTTCAATAGCGAGTCTCGCTACTCAACCTGTTCGTAGCGAGTTTGGATGTGGATTAGGTCTTACCCCCGCCCAGACAGGAAGGGCTCCGTGGGGTCAACAGTAATGTTTACATGCCATCCGCACCGTTCATAACATCATTTCTACTGAGATGAACTAAAAAAACAAAAATATTATCTTGATTCAAAATTTTTGTGGCCCACAAATATTTAAACTGTGGACATTTAATCCTCACGTTTTCGGCACACTTGAGTATTGAATCCAGCTCATTTTATACCCCATGTCCTAACATGATCTCAAAAAATGGATGAATGGGGTGGATTTATCATAAACATCATGGTGGACCCCACCTAGGTTCTAGCGCAGGAACTCTGGTGGGAAAGGCTTTGGTAGGAAATCCGGAAACGGATTGTAACTCTCTAGCCAATGGCTAGTGGTTGGTGCTCCGTGAGCCCACTATGATACGTGTGTTTCATCCATTCAGTCCACCCATTCTTTTATATCATTTTATGGTATGAGCCCAAAAATGAGGTTGATCCAAATCTCAGAGTGGACCGCAGAGTGTTAATCGCCCACTATTAAAAACTTCTTGGGCTCACAAAAGTTTTGGATCAAGCTGATATATATTTTTTCACTTCTTCTAAGTTTGTATGACCTAATCAATAGGTTAGATGTCAAATAACCATTACATAGGTCCTAGGAGGATTTTAATGGCGTTCATTCAAATTTTTTTCCATGGTGTGGTCCACCTGAGATTTAGATCTACCTCATTTTTTGTATCAAGACATAAAATTATCTTCCAAAAAGGATGGACGGCGTGGATAAAACACATACATCATGGTGAGGTCCACATAGCATAGACCACTAGCCACTGGGCTAGTGGCAGCGTAACTAGCCAAACCACGTCTAGAAGTCTGGATAGGAAGGTATTGCGAGTAACTCAGTACCCTAAGAGTACTAAGTAAAACCTGTGGGGTCCACCGTGATTTATTTATTTTATCCACTCCGTCCATCCATTTTAGCATATAATTTTATTGCATGAGTTCAAAAATGAAGCCTACAAAAATCTTAAGTGGACAACATCATAGGAAACAGTATGAATTAAACGTCTACTATTGAAAACTTCTGGGAGGCCATAGAAGTTTTGGATCAAGTTGGTATTTTAGTTTTTCCTTCATCCATGTATTTGTGATCTTATGAATAGGTTGGATGACAAATAAACATCACTGTGAGCCATAGGAAGATTTCAATGGTGGAAATTATTATTCCCACTGTTTCCTATGGTATGGTCCACTTGAGCTATGGATATGCTTCAATTTTGGGCTCAACAACTATAATGATCTAGAAAAACGGATCGACAGTGTAGATAAACCAAATACATTCACTATAGGCCCAACTGAGTTTACTCAATACGATAAGAGCGTACTGAGTAACTCAGTACGCAGAACGATTTCGTCTCGATTAGACGTTGTACCCCACACGAGGGAAACAGATTGGCTACTCCCCTTGCCACTAGCCATGTGGGCCCTACCATGAAGTATGTCTTTTATCCATGTCGTTCATCCACTTTTACATATCATTTTAGGGCTTAATACCAAAAATGAGACGGATATAAATCTCAGGTGGACCACACCACAAGAAAACAATGGTGATTGGATATCCACCGTTAAAATCCTACTTAAGGCCCACTGTATTGTTTATTTGACATCCAATCTTTTGATTAGGTCATACAGACCTAGATGAAGGGAAAAAAACAAAGATCAAATTGATCCAAAACTTTTATGGCCCTAAAAAGTTTTTAATGGTCAACTTTCAATCAACACTGTTTCAATCTTTCCCTATTATTTTTCTGTGCTGGGGTCGACTCTAGCTTTCAATCTACTCATTCTTTTTCTCATGTCCTAAAATGATCTCTAAAAATGGATGGACGATGTGGATATAACAAATACATCAAGGTGGGCCCACATAACTTGGTGACGTCGCTTCAAGTCTCAATACTAACTTTGTCGGTGGCTAATCCGTCGGCGTGAGTGTAGGAGAGAGTCAATTTCTTTGAAGACTCTTCTCTCTCAATGCATCCGAAAACGCTCACATATAACCTTCTTGCGGTACAGTGCGTAGGCGACCATTACTCATATATAGTAATGGTCTCCTATGAACGAAATTGGATTGCGTACTGAGTTACTTGGTATGCTTTTATCATATTGAGTAAACTTAGTTGGGCCCACTGTGAATTTATGTGGTTTATCCACACCGTCCATCCATTTTAACTGCTAATTTTAGGGGTTGATCCCAAAATTGAAGTAAATCTAAAGCTCAAGTGGACCATTACACAGGAAACAGTGTGGAATAATGATATCCACCGTTGAAACCTTCCTAGGGTCCAAAGTAATTTTTATTTCTCATCCAACCTGTTCATAAGATCATAAAGACATGGATGAAGAGAAACCACAAACATCAGCTTGATCCAAAACTTCTTTGGCCTCCAAAAAAGTTTCAATGGTAGAGGTTCAATTAAACTGTTTCCTGTGGTGTGGTCCACTTGAGATTTTAATTTGCTTCGTTTTTGGGATCAAGCCCTAAAATTATCTGTTAACATGGATTAACGGAGTGGATAAAATAAATAAATAATAGTGGACCCCACACAATTTACTCAGTATGCTAAGGGTACTGAGTTACTCAGCACGCAATCCGCTTCCCCTGTGAACCATCCCGCAGGATACCTTGGTGCGGTCCAATCCCACCGCAAGAGACTTGGGCGTGGATCGACTACCGACGGGTTGAGAAGTGACGTCACCAAATTTTGTGGCCCCACCATGATATATATTTTGTATCCACGCCATCCATCCATATGGAGAGATCATTTTAGGGTAATATCCAAAGAATGAGTCACATCCAAAGCTCCAGTGGACCTCATCACAGAAAACAGTGGGGAGAGTGACGCCACTGTTAAAAACTTCTAAAGGCTGCAAAAGTTTTTGATCAAGCTTATATTTGTATTTTCCCTTCTTTAATGTCTTTGTTAACTTTTGAACAGGTTGGATTTCGAAAAAAAAAAAAAAAAAAAAACATCATGGTGGGCCTTAGAAAGGTTTCAACAATGGGCATCAATCTTCTCACCATTTTCTGTGGTTGGGTCCACTAAAGCTTTGGATCTGCCTCATTCTCTAGCTCATGTCTTAAAATAACATCTCCAAATGGATGGATGTTGTGGATACAACACATACATCATAGTGGGGTCTACATAACTTGGTGACATCATTTCAATAGCGAGTCTCGCTACTCAACATGTCATTATCTAATGCATGTACCTTCCATGGTATTGGGAACTCAAACAAGGTGTATGTAATATAATAAGTTAGTGAAATCCACTCTAACTATTATGTTATTGATGGAAATTTATCCATAGGGCTAAAAACTCATCTGGATTAATGATTTAGTTGGGCCACACCAAGACAAACAATTAAAGAGGGGACGCTTACCGTTAGATTTTTACATGGCTCATGGTGATGTTTATGTGAAATCCAATCTAACTATTATCTTTTTCATGAAAATTCATACACGGGATGAAAAAATAGGCCCATGAGTGATTTATGTGGGCTACACCAAGTGAATAAATTTGAATTGAGGGATAATCTTTGCACTATTTATTCTTACGTGACCCACTTGAATTATGAATGTGGCTAATATTTTAGCCCTATATCTAAATTCGCATCACACACTTTGTGATTGGAGTGGATTTCAAATACACATCACTGTGGGGCCATCCAAGCTCTTTCCATCTTGATTTGCTCGTGCAAAGCTCCTTCAATCACAAACCAGATTGCATGCAATGATATGCATCCCTTCTCCCATTGTTTCCTTTTGCGTGGCCCACCTTAATCATAAATCTATCTGTTATGTTAGCCCTAGGGCTAAATTTCCAATAGTTACCTAATGGTAGGAGAGATTTCACATACGCATAACTATAGGGCCTACCCTATCTAATTCTCCAAGAGGATAAAGGAAGCGGAGTGCACAAATGGGACACGGATTAGGTGCTGACTGGTTGGGCAGCTAAACTCGCTACTAAAGCCACCTCACCAAGTACCGTGGACCCCACAATGATGTATGTGTTGTATCCACAACGTCCATCCATTTGGAGATATTATTTTAGGCCATGAGCCAGAGAAAGAGGCAGATCCAAAGCTTTAGTGGACCCCACCATAGAAAACAGGGGAAGATTGATGCCCACCTTTGAAACCTTTCTAAGGCCCACCATGATGTTTTTTCGAAATCCAACCTGTTCAAAAGTTAACGAAGACATTAAAGAAGGGAAAATTCAAATATAAGCTTGATCGAAAATTTTTGTCCTTTTAGAAGTTTTTAACGGTGGCATTACTCTCCCCACTGTTTTCTATGGTGGGGTCCACTGGAGCTTTGGATGTGACTCATTCGTTGCAATTTCTCCATATGGATGGACGGCGTGGATACAAAACATATATCATGGTGGGGCCACAAAATTTGGTGACATCACTTCTCAACCTGTCAATAGCCAATCCACCCAGGGTCACTTGTGGTGGAAATTGGACCGCACCAAGGTAATATGCCGGATGGTTCACAAGAGATGATTACCCTATATATATATATATATATATATATATATATATATATATTATAATATATATATATATATATATATATATATATTATCCATCTGAATGCTTAGTTCACACCAAACTCGTGCGAACTTTTTTTAGAACTCATTATACGTGATGTGACTCCAAAATCTGAACGGTCCATGTGAGGCAGCACCTCATGAAACCCCTCGTGCCCAATTTTTACTTTGATCCAAAACTTTGGTGGGCCATGAAAAATTAAAACAGTTTCATTCCTTGATTTACATTTCTCTTTTTACAATGGCCCACCAAAATTTTAGATAAGGATGAAAATATCCCTTGGAGTTTCATGGGATTCCGCATTACATGGACGGTTTGGATTAGACGCCCATGACACATGCAGAAAGGTGCACATGCATGACTATATATATATATATATATATATATATATATGGAAATGGTTATGTGCGGCCTAGCTGATGGGGACTTCCCATGAGGTCAAGCTGTGTGGGCCCACTGTGATGCGTGTTGAAAGTCTACCCCATCACTCAGATGCAGCATTCCATGGTGGGCCTCGGGCTTAAAAATCAAGTCGATTGATGACTTTCAGGGGCCACACCATGTACAAAAGTCCATAGGGGTTACCCTCCCATTAAAACATTCATAATCATTTGTTAGGCCCACCGAGGTGTGGTTCACAAATCCAGCCAATCCATTATGTGTGTCTCACTTGAATGAGGGATCAGACCAAGTTTCAGATGCATCCAAATTTTAGGTGGGCCCCACCAAGTGCTTTTATAAGTTTTAGGCATGTCTTCACATGATTTTAGATGGTATGGCCCACTTGAGTTCCGTATACGGCTAATTTTTAAGATATCCCATCATGTAAAGGGGACCCATGCATCAAATGCACGGTGTTGATGTTTGACACACATCACGGTGGGGCTCACATAACTCCACCTCATGGGAAGTCCC
The DNA here is from genome assembly GCA_030180095.1 of Magnolia changhungtana. Classification (NCBI taxonomy): domain Eukaryota; kingdom Viridiplantae; phylum Streptophyta; class Magnoliopsida; order Magnoliales; family Magnoliaceae; genus Magnolia; species Magnolia changhungtana. The sequence continues at coordinate 6,635,683 of JASAUF010000375.1, forward strand.
CATGAGTTTGACCGCATAGAACCATTTCCCATATATATATATATATATATATATATATATATATATATATATATATATATATATATATATATATATATATATATATATATATATATATATATATATAGGGAAAGGTAAAGGAACTATAGTGGGGTGGGCCCCACCGTGATTCGAACATACCCTCGGTCGGATGCACCAAGGTCGAAATTGAAAATCACGTCCATCCGAGACTTTTGTGGGCCACGCCACGTCCCGAAGTGGAGACGTGCACCATTCAAACATTCAAAACCACTTGTGGCCCCTTTGAGACGTTTTTGATGATCAACACCGTCCATCATGTGTGTCCCACTGGATGTAATTTTAAACCAATTTTCGGGTGGTATCCACATCTCGTGTGGGCCCCACCAAGTGATTTTACATGTTTTCGCTTGTATACTTATGTTTTGGAAGGTATGGCCACCGAGTTCGTGGACGGTCGATTTCAGCCGTGTGGGTCCCACTTGGAGCGGTACATCCGGTGGACGGTGTGGATCTTCGAAAGGAATCACGGTGGGGCCCACCCCCGACCTCATTGCATTATTTTGAAGCGCATAGTACCTTTTCCCATATATATATATATATATATATATATATATATATATAGGGAAAATGAACTATAGGCTCGACTGTATTATACCTTCTATAAGGTCGAGTGCTGGAGGCACATTATTCTTCGGATGGTGAAAATTTTAAACAAACAGGGAAATTTTATAGGGCTACAAGGAATTTATGTGCAAGCCTTTCATTGTTCGAAGATCATGTGCTAGGATTCTATGTAGGGCCCACTATAATGTTTGTAATAAATCCAACCCGTCTATCCATTTTTCAAAATCATTTTAGGGCATGCAACAAAAAATGAGAAGGATCCAAAAATTAAATGGGCCACATGAGAGGACACAGTGGGGATTTAGTGACTACCGTTGAAACATTCATATGACTACAAAAGTTTTGTATTGGTTTATGTTCGTGGTGTTTTCATTTCATATCAGTGAAAATGACCTTATAAACGGTTTGGATGGAATATAAACACCAAGGTGGAGCCTAGGAAGGTTTCAACGGTAAGCATTCCTTTCTGCAGTATTTCATCTCTTATGGCCCACTTGAATTTTGGATCCTCCTCATTTTTGGTATAATGTCCTAAAATGACATCTAAAAATGAATGGACGAGTTGGATTTCACATAAAGATCACAATGGGCCCCACACAGAATCCTTTCCCGAATCTTCGTGGAAAAGGTTTCAATAGGAAATCCACGCCCTGGGTCCTGAAAACGAATAGAATCAGATTGTGTACTGAGTAACTCAGTACACTAAGGGGTACTGAGTAACTCAGTACACAACGTGTCACGAGCTTATTGGCTCTAAGATGTGGGGCTGCTTCCCTCCTTCGAACGCCAAAACAAACGCCATTAGCTTCTCTTTCTTTCTCCCTCTTTCGTGCAAGGAGGAAACGTAGGAGGATCTACCACTCCTCTATTCCCAGCAGAAATCAGATTGCGTACCGAGTTACTCGGTACGATTTTATTGTACAGAGTAAACTTAGTTAGGGCCACCTTGAATGAATGTGGTCTATCCACGCCGTCCATTAGTTTATAGCTAATTTAAGGCGTTCACCTCAAAATTTAAGCATATCAAAAGATTAAGTGTGTCACGACCCAAACCCGGAAATCAGATTAATAGGAATCTCAATTGCCGAATCCGGTGCCGACAGCCTCCATAGTGCCCCATTCTCGGCTCCCAACGCCCATACGCCAAGTTCCAATCCTATGATCCTACAAGGAGGATTTCCAATGTGCATTTATCTCATAAGAGGCATAATCACAAGTTTACCCAAATCACAAAAGCAACATCATCATCACATATCCACTAATATAAACATTTGAATACAAGCTAAAAGGGAAATACATATGTCGAAATCAAAACTCTAGAAGACAGCTGCACGCTCCAAGCTCAACGCTGCTGCGACCAATGTCACCTGCACACATCTATCGTGCATAAGCTTATGGAAAGCTTAGAGGGTGGGGTAAGTGTGTGCACAAGGTAAGTGCCAAGTATTCAATACAATGTCATAATCATACAACATCAAAAATACTGGTAAAATCATGAATCATACGATATCAAAGTAAGCAGAAATACCGACAAGTACATGAGTCAATCAATATTAGAATACACAATACAGATCAGCTATACAAATGAGGAGTCATAAAGAGCCAAATATTAGACGTCGATGATGCAATGCAATATACAATTCCTGATGAGTTCACGTATAGCATCAGCCGTACCTAGACCATATAAATGCAGAAACATAGTAATCCAAAATGTCATATGTCGTGGATGTAATGCAATATGCGGTGTGAATGGAATGACCATACTGGAGTGTGAAGTTAAGATTATGGTACATAATATCGCAGACTATGGGGTCCATCACAAGGGACTTCTATCCAAACTAGTCCCATACCTAATTTGGATAGTCAAACTCAATGTGGTAAACTCCTGATCTCAGGTTAGTCATGCACCCCAACTGAAATCCTGGCCATTACGAAGGTACACGTAATAAATAATTGTGCACCACTAGCTCGAGTGGATAGTGAATGAATGAATGAGTATGCAACGCCTGCTCCACAAATTCGTACTGTACATCTCTGGGATCATCACCGGGGTCTAGTACACTCTACATGCAAATCGCCACCCATTGACGTGCGACCATGTAAGTGGAAGAAACCTCACTATCCGCCTGGGCAGTAGTCAGCCAATATCTACCCGGCACGTTGATAGCGGACTTATTCACGAGCTGGTCAAACTCAGCATAGCTATGCCCCCTACACTCGCGCAGGTAAGGCCACACTCCCTCCCAACCAACCACGACATAGTGAGAGACGCGGCTTCCTTGTATTCGACACTTGGGTGCTCATCTATCCACTCGGTCTCGACGTTGGGGTGTCTCTTAGCCACGGAAGTTTGGAGACTTTCACCCAAGGACATCCAAAGTGCCCAGATGCTCGAACCAAATATTTTCGGTGTCTCATCTAGCCATTCACGACATGCCTGTGGAGACTACAGCCCTGATGTCGCTAGGGCGTACAGTAATCACAACACATAATGCAATATGCATGAGTCATACAATTCAGTCATGCATCAACCCTGCGCATACCGTGCACTCATGCGAGATAACCTCCGCCTATCAGGGAGTCTCATAATAATCTGTCCAATGACGTATGCAATGGTCAACCACATCTCATAACAAACATGCAGATGATGCGTATGGGCATGTGTCATGATGCTATGTTATCACATGCTCATAATTGGTATTAATAACCAGCATTAACATTGTAGACATTTAACCAACATTGCCCCCAAGGAATGGCCCACATGAAGCCTAACATATAGTGGGCCCATGGCCTCACACAAGGGCCTAATATACAACACCATGGGCCTCACTCGAGAGCATAATACACATTACGAGGGGCCTTTCACATGGGACTAACATACATCACGGTGGGCTCCATTGCCTAGCCCTCAAATGCATCACAATGGGCCTCATCCTATAAGCCTAATATACATCATATTGGGCTTCAAACACGGGCTGAATGTGCATCACAATGGGCCTCAAATACAGGCCGCGTATTCATCACATTGGGCCTCGACAATCAGCCTCAATAATCGGCATGTACAATCGGCCTCAATAATCAGAATCGATCAATAATCGGCCTCAATGATCGGAATCGGCAATCGGCCACAACAATTGAAATCGATCAATAATTGGCCTCGATAATCGGAATCAGCAATCGGCTACAACGATCGGAATCGATTAATAATCGGCCTCGATGATCGGAATCGGTAATTGGCCACAACAATCGGAATCAATCGATAATCGGAATCGGCAATCGGCCACAACGATCGGAATCGATCGATAATCGGCCTCGATGATTGGAATCGGCAATCAGCCACAACAATTAGAATCAATCGATAATCAGCCTCGATAATCGAAATCGGCAATCGACTACAACGATCGAAATCGATCAATAATCGGCCTCGATGATCGGAATCGGTAATCGGCCACAACAATCGAAATCGATCGATAATCGGTCTCGATGATCGAAATCGGCAAGCGGCCACAACAATCGGAATCGATCAATAATCGGCCTCGATGATCGGAATCCGCCTTGATGATTGGAATCGGCCTCAACAATCGAAATCGGCCTCAACGATCAGAATCGATCTCGACAATCGGCCTAACAAAGGGCTTAAGGGAAGGTTACAATGAGGACTTTCAACCATCATTACCCATTAATGTGGACATTTAACCAACATTGCTCCCAAGGATTGGCCCACACAAGGGATTCATACACAACGTAACCGGCCATACATACATCAAGTTGGGCCTCATCACATGGGCCGGAAATATATCACAATGGGCCACGTCTCATGGGCCTCGAATACATTGCAATGGGCCATAACCCATGGGCCTCAATACATCACAATAGGCCACAAAAACATCACATCGGGCCTTATGGATGGGCCACAAGTAAATCTCAATGGGCCTCATGCCTGGGCCCTAATTACATTACATTGGGCGTCATCAAATGGGCCACATACGCATCAAGGTAGGCCCCATGATTTAGACGGTCTGGGTGACCCAGACGGCTAGACGGTTTGGGTACAACACGTACCTCAAGGTAGGCCACATGTCCAAGGGGGCGGACGACGGAGATATACAATACATGCATCAATGGTAGGCCCCACATGACATTGTTCAACAATGGACGATGTAAACGTAGAATACATATATCAAGGTGGGCCGCATTGCATAAGATGGACGGCGTGGATAACAAATACATCACGGAGGGGCCCACGGCACCGTCTAAACATTGTCTATGTAAATCAGCACTGTCCAATCATTGGACAGCACCGTCCAAATACTATCCATGCAAATCTACATCATCCAAACATTGTCCAACACCGTCCAACACAATCTAAACGGTGTGGATGAAATAAATACATCATGGTGGTATCCACCGTCCCATGGATGGGGCGGATATACAACACATCGTCAATGTGGGACCCACAGAACTTGCTTTCATCTAAGCAACAGCTATAGCTGCTGATGAGGGACCCACCATTTGGGCGGTGTTGGTGAAATACATACAGCACGGTGGAGTCCACACGTGTGTGGGTCTCACAGTTGCAATGCAGCAAGCATAAAACACACTTATCATGTGTCGCCCACGGAATGCACAGTGTGGATATAACACATACCACATGATTAGATCCACTGATCATGTGGACGTCCATACAGTAGCTATAAAAGGTACACCAGCCACTCCATTTCCATAGCAGTGGGTCCCACGTGGGGCCACCACATATACATATGCTATACACGTACATATCATTTATCATATATATATATATATATATATATATATATATATATATATATATATATATTATTCATTTATTTATTTACTTCGATCCAGCGTCCATGTGAGCTGCACGAACGGCCTAGATGAATAATACATCAAGGTGCGCTCCCACTAATCACCGTCCAGAAATGGACGGTGTGATATACAATACATACATCAGCAGGTCCCACGTGGGGCCCACCATAACGTTTATCTGCCATCCAATCTGTTAACAAGGTCACACGGACCTGGATGGAGAGGAAAAATAAATTCCATAATGATCCAAAACTTCTATGAAAACCCTAAGGGGTTTCAATGGCAGACTATTCAATCCCTCACTGTTTGCTGCATGTGGGCCACCTGACTTCCACGTACAGCTGATTTTGGGAGGAGGGCCACCGCCCTAAAGGGCCCTACAAATGCACGGCGTTGATGCACATCACAATGGGGCCTATGCATGGGACCCATGGTCCTTGCCCTTGCGCCTACACAACGTCCTGCTGCTGCTGCAGCAGCAGCGTCAGCTGCCTTTATTATTTATTTTTTTAAAAGATTTTCTCGGGGTTTTTCCTAAGTGGGGCCCACATCCAAAAAATTCAACCCGACCATTGGATTCTATGGCTCAAAACAGTCTAAATGAGCCCAATATTCAATATGTTTTGGCGAATTGAAATGTCAATGTGGGTCCTAACAGCCTTGAACAGTAAAAATTACAGTTTTCTATGGTATGGCCCGCTTGATTATCAAATTGGCCTCATTTTTCGGCTCAACGCCTAAAATAAGCTGGGGAATAGGATGGACGGCGTGGATTGAATTCACACATCAAGGTGTTGCCTGCATGAGCAGTCCATATCTTTGGTTTTATTTCACGTCCCTGGACGTTGGACGGTTTGGGCACAACGCCTATTTGAGATGGGCCCTGATCAAGTGGGCCACTAAATGGCTTGTTGGTATGAGTAAGACATACATTAAGGCGGGGTCCATCCGGGTGGGCCACACAGCCATATCATCACACAAAATTTTAAAAAGAGAGGGAGAGAGAGAGATATACACGCGTGATGGAGAGACTCCAACACCATGGGCCCTCCCTTCCATACATCACAACATAAATCAAGTGGGTCCCATTACATGTGGGCCCACCAATCAAAATCAACGGTGGAGATCCTTTCTCCACCAATATGCAAGGTCTAAATGACCCTATTCACGCAAGGAAAATAAACATCATGATGAGGTCCATGGAAAATGACCCCATCATGGAATGATCATGAGGATCAAGGTGGGCCATTGGCCATGCCTAGGGTCCAAAGTGAGATCCATACCATCAATCAGTAGGCCTCACTTAGCTCATCATCAAAGCATTAAATCTAGGCCTATGAAACACCCACCTTTGATATCCTCTTCCTTTTTTCCGCCTATAGCCTTTAGAGTTCCAATGGAACGATTCCAACGGTCGAGATGAACTTTGAATGGTGGGGATGGGAGGTAGGAAGGTGGTAAGGAGTGGGCCACACTTGACTCTCTCATAGGAGGCTTGGACGTTGGCTCTCCTTTGGTGCTTGGGGATAGAGTGAGAAATGAAAGAGAGGATGGGTTGTTGTAAGGGAGATGGGATGGAGGGTATGGTTTCTTTTGACTTTGGTAAGAAGGGAATGGTTAGGTATGGGTGTTGTTAACTTGGTGAAGAGGGAGGTATGGGTGAGTAATGGCTTGTGATGGGATGTACTTGACTTATGATTGATGTGATTGATGGGACATGTCCTAGAGATTCTCTCAGAATTCGCAACGCGCGGTGTTTTCCTCGAACTAAATGTGGGCCCACATCTCCTGGCCAGGGTATCGCCTTGGCTCGCGAGACGCGACGTAGAAACAGTGATGACGATGCAGTCGCACTGGTACAAGTCTCGGATTGAGCCAACCCCGATATGTAGGACTCGGCTTAGGATCGCACGCAAACGCTGATAACAGATCACGGGTCATCGGAATTTGACCGAAAGGACCCCGGAGGTTTATGAAACGATATTGGCTAGGATACGGGTCTTACAAAGTAGATCATACTACAAGAAACAGTAGGAGTAATGATTTCTACTATTGAAACCTTGCTAGGCCCTACAGTGATTTTTATTTGTCATCCAACCTGTTCATGATACCATGAAGATATGGATGAAGGGAAAACACAGATATAAGATTGATCCAAAATTTTTGTGGCCCTAAGAATTTTTCAACGGTAGACATTCAATTCACATTGTTTCTGTGGTGTGGTCCATTTGAACTTTATATATGATTCATTTTTGGGCTTAAAAATTGGAATTATATGGTAAAATAGATGAACGGAGTGGATAAGATACATAAATCATGGTAAACATCACATGAACGTCACAAAATTTAATCAGCACAATAAGCCTAATGAGTTACCCGGTATGCAATGGAAGCAGATTGCGTCCTACCCCCGCTCGGCGAAGCGGATTGCGTACTGAGTAAACTCTGTGGGCCCCACTGTCATTCATGCATTGTATCCCATCCATCCATCTCTTTTACTACATAATTTTATGGCTTTAACTCAAAAATGGAACATATCCAAACCTCAAAGGGACCACACCACGGGAAAAAGTGTGAATTGAACATCTATCGTTGAAAAATTCTTGGGGCAACCAAAGTTTTAGATCAAGCCGATATTTATGTTTTGCCTTCATCCATGTCTGTCTGATCTTATGAACATGTTGGATGACGAATAAACATTATTGGCGGCCTTAGAAAGTTTTCAACAGTGGAAATCAATATTTCTACTCTTTCATGTGGTATGGTCCACTTAAACTTTGTGTATGCATGAATTTTGGGTTGAACCCCTAAAATGATATAGAAAGACGAATGGATGGCCTAGATAAACCACATCCATTTATGCTAGGCCCAACAAAGTTTACTCAGTACGGATTTCCCTGCCGGGACGGTAATCTGTCCAGGCAGGGCTTTGTGGGGTCCACCATGATTTAAGTATTTTTATCCACACCATTAATAACTTTTCTCAGATAAATTTACTGCATGATCCAGAAAATTAAGCAGATTCAGATCTCCAATGGACCACACCAAAGGAAGCAGTGGTGATAATGACATCCACCATTGAAACCTCTCTAAGGGCCACTGTGATGTTTCAATGGTGAAAATTATTATTCCCAATGTTTCTTGTTCCATGGTCCACTTGAGCATTGGAAATGATTCAATTTTGGTCTCAACCATTAAAATACGCTTGAAAAACGGATGGACGGCGTGGATAGACGGTATCCATTTACAGTGGGCCCAACAGAGTTTACTCAGTACCATTGAAACCTCTCCAAGCAACGGTAGATCCTTCTATGTTTCCTCCTTGCGTGGAAGAGAGAGAAAGAGAGAGAAGCTAACGGAGTTTGTTTTTGGCATTTGAGGAGGGAAGCGGCCCCACATCTTAGATCCAATTGGCTCTTCACACGTCAACTCAGTACCTCTTAGCGTACTGAGTTACTCAGTACACAATACAGTTCCGAAACGAACTGGCTACTCCCCCGCAACCGGCCAATGGCGAGTGGTCGGTGTTATGTGGGCCCCACCATGCTGTATATGTTTCATCTATGTTGTCTATATGTTTTTCTAGATCATGTTATGGTAATGAGACCAAAAATGGGGTATATCCCAATCTCAAATGGACCACATTACAGGAAACAGTGTCGAATGGGCATCAACCATTAATTATTATTTTTTAGGGGCCATAAAAGTTTTGGATCAAGTTGATCTTTGTTTTTTTTTCCTTCATATGGGTCCGTATGACCTAATCAACAAATTGGATGTCAAATAAACAGTACAATGGGCCTTAGGATGATTTTAATTACGAGCATCACTCTCCACACTTTTCTTTGGTGGGGTCCATTTGAGCTTTGGATATGATTCATTTTTTGTTTAATGTTCTAAATTAATCTCGAAAAATGGATGAAGGGTGTGGATATAATAAATAAATCATTGTAGGGCCATGTAACTTTGATGTCCTTTGAACCGTTCGTGCAACTCGGAGCTCGAGGAGCGTCGGCACTTGTCTTCGTGCGACATGTCTCTACACTAGCGATATGGCTGGCGTATAGTACACCAGCCAATCCGCTTCCCTCCTAGACGGAAGGGGATTGCTCAGCTTACTGAGTAAATTGTGTGAGGTCCACCATGATTTATGTATTTTATCTTCTCTGTCCATCCATTTTCCCAGATAATTTTATGGCTTGATCCCAAAAATGAAGTATATAGAATGTTCAAATGGACCACACCACATGAAACAATTGAATTGAACTTCTATTGTTGAAAATTTCTTGGGGGCCACATAAGTTTTGGATCAAGCTTATATTTTTGTTTTCTGTATGATCTTATGAACAGGTTGGATGACAAATAAACATCACTATGGGGCCTAACAAGGTTTCAATGATGGAAATCATTATCCCCACTTTTTCCCAAGCATGATGGACTTGATCTTTGGATATGCTTCAATTTTAGGCTCAACCCCTTAAATTAGATGGAAAAATGGATGGACAACATAGATGAAACAAATACATCATGGTGGGGCCCACATAGCACCGACCACCTACCATTGGCCGGTGGCGGGGGAGTAGCCAGTTCTTTCCCAGACTCAAAACCCGCAGATTTCCTACTAAAGCCTTTCTCATGAAGATCAGGGAAGAATTTTGTATAGGGCCCACTGTGATCTTTCTGTGAAATCCAATCCGTCCATTTGTTTTTAAATATCATTTTAGGACATTATACCAAAAATGAGGATGATCCAAAATTCAAGTGGGCATGGGAAAAGGAATGCTTACGGTTGAAACCTTCCTAGGCTCCACCTTGGTGTTTATATTCCATCTAAACCGTTTATAAGGTCATTTTCACTAAGATGAAATGAAACACTATGAATATAAATTGATACAAAACTTTTGTAGCCATATGAATGTTTCAATGGTGGTCACTAAATCTCAACTGTTTCCTCTCATGTGGCCCATTTAATTTTTGGATCCTCCTCATTTTTTATCGCATGCCCTAAAATGATTTTGAAAAATGGATGGACACACACACACACTCGGTCGTTATATCGTAGTTACATAAGGATAAATTATTTTAAAATATGAAGAAATAACCAACAGTGGCGCACAGCTTGCTGGTTAGAAAGGTGGTGCTTTTAAAAGAGGTCTTCCATTTGAACACTACCTGTTATTCTTATTTAAAAGAAAATAAAAAATAAAAAGATTTCCAAGCAAGTGACTCAGTTTAAGTCATTGCAAGTCGCATCGAGTTGAGCAAGTCATCAAGTTGACATGTTATGTTGAGTTGAGCAAGTCATCAAGTTGACAAGTCATGTCGAGTCGAGACCGAGTCACTCCCCCAATCAGGTTCCATGGTGACTCAACTTGAAATCTCGTTGAGCTGTGTTAACTCAGCCGAGTTTCAAGTTGAGTCACTGAGTCTTAGAACAATGCCCTAGATGGATTTGAGGGCCAGGACTTCTTAATCATGCAGGCCGTGGGATTCCTCTGGCCCATGCTTATATGTGGGTCCTACACCAGCTAGCTCAATAGGGACTGAACTATAATAAAGCTTGCACACTGTGTAACAATATGCCTCTTAATTCAATTAGAGGGACTAATCCTGAAATATTGCATAGTATACATATATATCAAATACGATTGATGTCGCGAGTGACTCAAAATGCTATTTTATAACACTAATTACTGGGGGTCTATGAGGTCAGTACTAAATCTGCTAGTTAACTATCATCATTTAGTGGTCAAGACTCAAAACTTGAGCCTCACGGTATTATTGATCACGGAAGGTTCGGCCATGGCACCATTCCCATAATCCCCACAAGCCAACCTCTTTGTGATGGGAGGGATCAGTGTGAAACCAAGTTCACTGATGGCTTCTAGATGGCGTTCGGTGAAGGGGTTCTCCCACATAAAGGTGTTCATGGCAGGAGCAACAAAGATTGGCTTGTTGAAGTCCCATGCTCGCACGATGCATGTTAGTAGGTTGTCACACAGACCGCCAGCAATCTGGAAAAAAAAAAAAATGATAGAAAAACCATGAGTATGATCCCAGACCTACAAGAAAAGGACTGGGCTAGGCTAGAATGCATGTCACCATAGCTCACTTGATTGTAGCAACAATAATAATGCACACATGTTACACATGGATGCCAACCCAAGCCATCCACATCTTGGGCCCAATTGTGGATGGAGCAAATCCCAGATATCACACCAATCTGTTGATCCAAACTGACTTCACCCATTAAACTTTGACCATATACATTTTAATCATGCATTTGATTAACACCAACTAGATTGTATTATCATGATTTGTCCAGCTAGTTAGACTTCCCGGCTCTACTCAATCCCAACTTGGGCTCATAAGTTGGAGGGCCTGGATTGGCATGCATGCATGGAAAGTGATGATGGATGAGTTGCCAAAGGTTAGTTGTGGTAAAAGCACAATGTTGTCAATTGTAGGATCTAAGAACAAACAGAAACAGGAGCATCCAATGGAGAAAAAGATTTTAAAAATAAAAAGAAAAAGAAAAAAAAATAAAAAATTGTCATCATCATCACACCAACAACAATAAATAATAGGAGCATCTTGCCACATGGAATATAGGAACTTTGATAGGTAAGAGCATAGAGTTGGTGTATATGATGAAGCAATGAAGAGCTTGCAAGAAATCAAGTGGAAAGGGGCAAAAGCTAAGGAAATTGATGCATATAGACTTTGGTACATAAGAAAGGCCAACAGCATAAATATGATAGAGATAGTAATAGACAGAGATTTAAGAGAGTACGCAATAGACCTATTAAAAAAGCTTGTGTTGGGGAGAGGCCATAATCCATGTCCTTGGTGCATATGCGCCAGAGGCAATATTAGAGAAGAGGCAATTCAAGCTGGACACAGATGGATTAATACAACAAAATTTCAAAATGCAGAGGATATTTAGAGGGGACTTTCATGGTGATCTGGGAAAAGAAGATGATATGAAAAGAAGCATGGGACTAAAAAAAAACATAATTTAAAAATAAATATGAGCATTTAATAACCTTCAAAAGTACATATACAAGCGATATGGAATTCTTTCTACTTATGAAGACATAACGATCAATATGCAAAGACTGCATCGGGGTACACCCAAAAAGAGTTTGAACGCGCAACACTGGCTCTCTGTGTGTGTGTGTGTGTGTGTGTGTGTGTGTGTGTGTGTGTGTGTTGCGATGTTATTTATGAAGAAATTGATTTTTATTTTTATTTTAGGGAATTATTCTTATGAGAAAACTTTGTATTGGAATGGTCAAATCTAAAAGGTCATTTGTCAAAAATGATCATATTACAAGGCTTGGAATGGGACTAAAAACAAGGAAAATTTAGAAGAACATAAAAAGGCCACAAGAAATGTTTAATAGCAACTAAGGCTAAACTTAAGGCATATGATGATCTATACAATAGATTAGGAATAGGAGAAGGTTGGAAAGAAAATTTCAGACTCACAAAATTGAGAGAAGGAAAAAGCAGGGACCTGGATCATGTTAGATGCATTTAGAACAATGACAATAGGGCATTGATTAAGGACAACAAGATCAATGAAAGGTGGAGAAATTATTTCCAAAACTTCCTAAATGACCACCACTCTGAGAACTTCAGGATATAAGTATTCATAAACTCCAATGAAGCTAGAGATCATAGATACATCCATAGGATTAGGATATTCGATGTAAAAGAAGCTTTACAAAAAATGAAGACAGGAAAGGCCTTAAGACTAGGGGTGTACACAAATGGGGGATAGGTATTAGCAAAGACCCGGAACCGAGTTCGGGTCGATTGGCCAATTTTCTAGGCCCGAAAGTGAGTTTCAGCCGAGTTCGGATACCTCCCGGCTTGGCCCGACTCGTCCATGCGAGGGACCCAACCCGACCCATGTATGACTGTATTTAATTTTTATAAAATGTTTTATTTTATGCTTTGTCAAATGTATGTAAATGTATGTAAATATCCTGACTAGTTAGATTTTTTGTGGAGTCTATAATTCAACTATCTAAATCGTTGATCGAAGGCCTTATAATGTTCCAAAGCCCTTCCCATGAACTTGTTTGAAGGAAAGCCGAACTTGGTTTAGTTGGAGATGCCCAGGACTAAGTTCGGGCCTTGTGTTGAACGGGCCTGGATGAGGCCGTTCGAAGTTATAAGAATGGTATACCAGTAGAGGTTTGGAAGTGCACAGGGAAGATTGGTTTAGTTTGGTTGACTAATTTGTTCAACGAAGTTATAAGAACAAACAAAATGGTAGACAGGTAGAGGAAAAGTAAACAAAGCCACACTATTGTTGGATTGAGTCATACCATGAATTTTTGGGAGAATGTGATTGAGCAAATATAAAGGCATGAGACAAATATATATCAGAAAATCAGTTCTTATTTATGACAGGGATGCTAACTGTCGAGGTTATTTTCTTACTTAGGCAATTGACAAAGAAGTTCAGGGAGAGAAGAAGGTTCTCCTGAGGCCTATGTGGACTTTAGAGAGCATGCAATAATGTGCCTGGACAGATAATCGGGTGGGTGTTGGGGAAGGAATCTCAAGAGGATATATTGACATGGTTAGGAACATGTACAAGTACAATGGAGAGGCACATTATTGTATGCTCTTTGAAGTCCATAAAGGCCTCAGGAGAACTTTCTTCTCTGCCTGAACTTCTTTGTCAATTGTCTAAGTAAGAAAATAACCTCGACATGGTTAAGAACATGTACAATGGAGTGGTAATTAATGTTGGGACCACTAGTGGAGAGACATTTTTCCAATTACAGTAGCCAACACTATAGGCGGAGTTGAGTCCAAACAAGTTGCATTGGTTAGGGCCAGTGTTCGAAATATCGATACTATTGGCCGATATTATCGTTATCGCACCCCTGCGAGACGATACACTCGCGATAACCCCCGGAAGATACCAAAAAACCCACAATCCAGATATTGGTCGATATATCGTCGATATCACACGATATTTTGACGAAATCGTGTGATTTTCTCTCCATTATTGTCGGACATCGACATCATCATCCGAAAAAATCGGGGAAAAAAAATTGAAGGTGGATTTTGGTACCTGTAGAAGAGATCGACATGATCGGAAGCTTCCATTTGATGAGCCATTCGAATTGAAGCGTCATTCCTAGGTTACCGCAAATAACATCTCCGATTTTGGAGAGAAATCAGGAGACATCCGATGAGATTTGGGAGATATTTTAGGGTTCCGGAAGCCGGAACCCTCTCTGCTTGAAAACGAAAGGTCGTTCGAGCCTTTTTTCTTGGACGCGGATTAGCTACTGACAGGTTGAGTAGCGAGATCGCTACTGAAGTGACGTCACCAAGTTACGTGGGTCCCACCATGATGAATGTGTTATATCCACACGGTCCATCCATTTGGAGATATCATTTTAGGACATGAGTCAAATAACGAGGCAGATAAAAATCTGTAATGGACCCCACTACAAAAAACAGTGGAGAAAGTGACATACACCGTTGAAACCTTCCTAAGGTCCACCGTGATGTTTATTTGAGATCTAACCCGTTAATAAGTTTTTAAAAAAAAAGGCATTATAAAAGGTAAAAAATATATATCAGCTTAATTTAAAACTTTTGTGGCCCTCAAAAGTTTTTAATGGGGGGCGTCACTCTCTCTACTGCTTTCTGTGGTGGGGTCCATTGGAGCTTTGAATCTTAGTCATTCTTAGGCTCATGGCATAAAATGTTCTCTCCAAATGGATGGACGATGTGGATACAAAACATACATCATGGTGTGGCCCACGGAACTTGGTGACGTCAATTCAGTAGCGAGTCTCGCTACTCAGCTAATTTGCGCCCCTTTTTTTACGAGTATGAGCGCACCAGCGAGTGTGTTGACGTCACTAAGTTTTGTGGGTCCCATCATGAGGTACGTGTTATATCCAGGCCGTTCGTCCATTTGGCGAGCTCTTCATAAGGCTTGAGCCTAAAAATAAGACAGATCCAAAGATCAACTGGACCACAATGCAAACAACAGTGGTAGATTGAACGTCTACCATTGAAACCCTTTTGAGGGTCACGGAAGTTTTGGATCAATATGATATTTATTTTTCCTCTTCATCCAGGTCTATGTGACCTAATTAACAGATTGGATGGAAAATAAACATTGTGGTGGGCCCTACGACCCAGGGAGGTTTCAACGGTAGGAATTTTCCTACCCACCTTTTCCTTTAGTGTGGCCCACTTTAGTCTTGGATCCTGCTCATTTTTGCTCTCAAGTGCTAAAATGATCTCAAAAAACGAATGGACAAGGTGGATTTCTTACAAACATCACAGTGGGCCCCACTTAGGTTTTGAGCGAAGGAACTTGGTGGGAAGTAGAACCCCTAGTGAGTAGTGTACTTTGTAAACTTTGTGGGCCCACTATAATTCATGTATTGTATCCACTTCATCCATCCATTTTACCAGATAAATTTATGGTTTGAATGAAAAGAAAAAATTATTATTAGCTTGATCCAAAACTTTTGTGGCCCACTAATGGTCAATCACCATTGTTTCCTATGGTATGGTCTACCTAATTATTGGATCTATTTTATTTTTTGGATAATGTCCTGAAATGATATGGAAAAACGGATGGACGGGGTTGATACTGAATATAGTTGTCTTAGTTCAATCGGACAACGCATAGCTTAGGACCCTATACAAAGGAAATCTATTATATACACTTCTTTTTTGAAACTTTACGATTTAAAAGTGTGTATTAAGGGCCTTTTTAACAATCTCCAAAGTTTCATTAAAAAATTCAACCATTTTCCCAATGTTTCCCCATGTTTCCCAAAAAGTGCGATAAACTATGCGATACAAACGATATATCCCGTGCGATAACCGATACGTATCTATATCCCAAGGGTGCGATACATTGTGCGATACCGATATTTCGAACACTGGTTAGGACGAGGTAACTAGGCATTTACAAGAAGAGGTCCCTCAGTGTATGTTGTTTGCAGATGACATAGTTTTAATTGACAAGACAAGGGTGGGGGTAAACATAAGTACACAACTAAAACTAGAGATGCTTGAGAATCTAAAGGCTTTAAAATTAGCTAGAAAAAAAAAAAAAAAAAAACAGAATATACGAATGCAATTTTAGTAACAATAGAGTAAAACGGAAGAATTGGTTAAAATTAAAGGTCAAGAAGTACCCAAAATGGCCACCCAAACATCATGGGTCAATAATTCATGAGAACTACGAGATTGAGATTGATGTTGCTCATAGAAATTCGAGTTGGGAAGATGAAGTGGAGATGTGCCTCTGAAGTTCTATGTGATTAGTGCATAAAAATCAAACTGAAGGGAGAGGTTATATGACAGTAACAAGACCAACCGTGCTTTATGGAAGAGAGTATTGGGCAGTCACAGAACAAAACATTCATAGAATGAATGTCGCTGAAATGAGAATGTTGGAATGGATAAGTGGCAACACGAGAAGGATAGAATTATAAATGAATGTATTCAAGGGAACACAGGAGTAGATCTAATAGGCAATAATATGAAGGCGGCTTGGATGGTTTGGCCACACATATCGAAGACCTAAAACTGCATTTGTTTGGAGAAGCTGGTTCAAATTGAAGGCTATAAAAGGCATGGGGAAGGCAAAGGGACATGGGTGGAGATAGTAAGAAAAGATTTGATGACCTATGATTTAATTGAGGATATGGTCCTTAATAAAGTGGAATGGAGAACATAATTCATGAAGGCAAGCCCAATTAATTGGGATAATGTTTAGATGATGATGATGATGATAGTGATAAGGATAATGATGATTAATTATTATAATGATAGCGATAGTAATATGATAAATTGATAGTGACAATGATAATAATAATAAAAAATGCTTATGAACATTGTAAACATTCAATCCTTCAAGCCTGCAAAGTAGCAAGGACTGATTAAGTTAACACCTTAACATTTCATATGTCCGTAGCGATCTTTGTCGAGTCTAGCATGACATTCATTGATAAAACATGTCAGCAAAGATAACGACACACAAAAGAGACATTTAAGCAACTACAAGAAGATCTTACCTTGCCAAGTGTATTTGCTGACAACGGGGCAATTACCATGTTATCAGCCCATTTTCTAAGCTCAATGTGAAGCACATTGTCGCCAATTTTCTTCCAACTGGACCATTCATCTTCATCCGTGTAAAGAACTACATCCTTTGGAAGTGATGATTTATCAATGAAGTGTAAGGAAGACTTGGTGGCTACTGCCTTGACTTCTGCCCATTCGGAAAAGCTATGGCAAAGGCTTCCAAATTTTATAGCAGCTACACTTCCACTAGCAGCCAAGAGAATACGTGGTTTTTTCATATCCATATAATTCATTGCTCCTTCCCTTTCTGACATAGGTTCAACTTGCAAGAACTACTCAGCAAGTATGGACATTGTCAGACCAAATACCAATAACAAGCAAGCATAAGAAAATGATACTAGAATATCAAACATATGGTTGCATTCCATGCTTTACAGGATAGATTGCCTTATGCTGAATCTATTCAGTAGATTTGCTAATTCTACATATATAGATCCCAGCCTCTCTAAATGTGGCCACACATGCTAAGGTGCCACATGAGTGCAAGCAACCTGATTCTTAGGCCAGGGAACATGTATATGACAGGTCCACCTGATGGGCAGCTCAGTTAGTGCACAGGTTTGCTGCATTGCTATGTGCAGCACATATATTAGAGCTGTGATTTAAATACATGTAGAATTAACTTACCTCTGTATTCACTATTCCAGATAGAAATATCTTCTCCCTACTAAAGAAATGTTGCATGAAAGATTAACAGACATTGTTCATAAAACCACAAATCAAAACAATAGGTAAATAATTCTAGTAGAAGTCATAAAAACAAATGTGACCATGTTAAAAGTAGGGTATGTTACTTGTATTGATACCTTAAAGTTTTGAAGGAAAATCAAATCCCCATTCTCATACCAAATTCTATGTATCGAAGATGCAGCCAATATTTATTTATTTATTATTTTTTTAAGTTAAGATACAACTGATAATATCAGCCGATTTTATCAGTATTGCACCCTATAAATACGAAACATGGGGGAGAAACAAACTATGAAAAGTATTGAGGATATTATCGATAATATCCATCAAGAGATGCCTTCTTAAAGGTAAAATGCTATGATGGAAAGACGAATTTTTTCGTCAGAGGGAATCAACAGATGGGCAGTCTATTGGAGGAGATTCAGGCTTTTGGACTTGAAAGGAGGAATGTTATCTGACAATAAAAAGGAACGTAGAGAGGTAATTCGTGGTGACTACAATAAACTCCCAAGAGAAGAAGAAATAAAGTGGATGCAGCTTTCGCGTGCGACTTAAGGGGAGAGTAGCACGAAGTTTTTCCACGGTTTTCCCAGTGCTAGAGCTCGCTGTAATAGGATCAAATCTGTAGTAGAAAATGAGGCCAGATTAGAAGGAAAGTCTCAGGTCTGTGAAGCCATTGTATGATTTGTATCCTACTACAAAACCTACTGTCAGATCCGGGTTTGCATAGACCGACCCCAGATCAGCTCGAATTTGCATCCTTATCCAGTTCAGAGGCAAATTCTTTGGAGAACGTAATTTCGGAAGAAGAAATCAAGTCCGCTGTCAATGCTCTAGGAAAGGACAAAGCGCCAGGCCCGGACGGTTGCCCTTTGGCATTTTTTCAAATCTTTTGGGAGACTTTAAGATCTGATTTGGTGGCTTTTTGCTGTGAGTTCAGGGTGAATGGTAAGTTACCTTCGGAGATGGGTGCGACATTTATAGCACTTATTCCTAAGGAGCAGAATGCATCAAAGATTACAAGCCAATAAGTCTTCTCGGTTCGCCATATAAAATCATTCCAAAAATTTTGGCAACAAGATTTAAAGATATTTTGGGTCGATCGATCTCTAAAGAGCAAGGGGCTTTTGTGAAAGGGAGGTAAATCCTGGAAAGTTCTTTGATAGCTAATGAAATTATTAATTCTCGGCACCAAGAGGGTCTTAGTGGGGTAGTTTGCAATCTAGATTTGGAGACGGCACATGATCACGTTGACAGTTGACTGGTCTTTTCTAAATTACTAGTTGGGTTGAATGGGCTGCGGAGTAAAATAGAGAAACTGGATGATGGAATGTGCGGGATCAGCAAAGTTCTCAGTTCTCATTAACATACACCCCCCCCCCCCCGGGTTTGTTTAAATTTTCAAGCGGTTTGAGGCAAGGAGACCCCCTATCCTCTTTCCTTTTTATTGTAGTGGCTGAAGCACCTAGCGGAATGTTGGCTAAAGGGGTAAGAGAAGGTTTATTTCGTGGTTTCAAGGTGGATAGAGGGATTCTCAGGTATTGCACCTTCGTTTTGTGGATGACACTATACTATTTTGCGAACTGGTGTTTCCCAAGTTGATAACCGTCCGAAAGCCATCTTCTGCTTTGAAACTGTATCAGGCCTTCCAGTTAATATTCACAAATCTGAATTGTTGGGTATAGATAGGGTTGCTAAGGGTGGACATGGAAGTTTTTGCCTGGGCGTTTGGGTGTAAGTTGGGCCTCTTTCCTTCCACTTATATCGATCTTCCATTATGTATTGGAAAAATCAGCAAGTCACTATGGAACCCAGTAACTGAAAGATTCAAAAGGAGATTGTAAGTTTGGAAGGGTAGACATTTGTCATTGGGGGGGGGGGGGTGTGGATTCAGAATCTTTCAATGATGAACAAGGCTCTTCTAGGTGAATGGAGGATGAGGGTTTATAGAAGGAGGTATTGGTGTGTAAATATGGGGTAGAGGGCTTGGGGTGGTGGCCCATTCCATTATATAGAGGACCAAGTGCATGGAGATCCATATTAAGCCTCGAGGAAGTGGCCCTAACGGGGGTGGGTTTTAGTGTGGGTGACGGATCTAAGGTTAGGTTTTGGAATGATATATGGTTTGGTGGCAATCCTCTACAGAATCTTTATCCACAGCTAGCTCAAGTGGCTTCAGATCTAGACATATCAGTTAATGGTTGCTACAATGCTTCTGACGGTGTTTGGGCTCCCCCATGTAGATGAGATCTCGATTATGATGAGTTTGGCAAACTTATGGCTATATTTCAGCAGCTCTTGGGTATATCGCCTGTGGGTGGTGTCGATTCCATATGTTGGCTTCATTCCAAGTCCAGCAAGTTTTCGGTCAAGTCTCTCTATCTTTGCATTTCAGGGCCAAGGAGCATACATTCCCTATTTGGTTCTACAGGGGCCCATAGAAGGTGATAGTAATGCAGGGGCATTTTCACACTGGGCTCGAGTGGGGTCGCCTGTTGGATGCAGGGGTACACTTGGGGTGGGTGACCCATGCGATTTGGGGCCCACGGGGGAGGTCTCATGTTCAAGACTCCTTACCAGGGGTGAGTAATGCGCATTTCACACCGGGCTCGGGTGGGGTAGCCCATGAGACGTGGGGACACACTCGGGGTGGGCGGCCCATGTGATTTGAGGCCCACGAAGAGGGTTCGGCCAAGGTCTTAAAACTCATGAGATGTGGGGCCTGGGCTATGAGATAAAGGGATTAATTCACCATACTTTAATAGTTCGAGCTTTTAGAGCAAGTGGTTAATTGTCCTGCATCAAATTGGTATCAAAGCGGGAGGTCTCGTGTTCGAGACTCCTCACCGGGGGTGATTAATGCAGGGGCATTTTCACACTGGGCTCGAGTGGGGTCACCTATTGGATGTAGGGGCACACTCGAGGTAGGTGACCCATGCGATTTGGGGCCCACGGGGGAGGTCTCGTGTTCGAGACTCCTTACCAGGGGTGAGTAATGCGCATTTCACACCGGGCTCGAGTGGGGTAGCCCGTGGGATGTGGGGACACACTCGGGGTGGGCGGCCCATGTGATTTGGGGCCCACGAAGGGGGTTCGGCCAAGGTCTTAAAACCCATGAGATGTGGGGCCTGAGCTATGAGATAAAGGGATTAATTCACCATACTTTAACAGTTCAAGCTTTTAGAGCAAGTGGTTAATTGTTCTGCATCAAATTGGTATCAGAGCGGGAGGTCTCGTGTTCGAGACTCCTCATCGAGGGTGATTAATGCAGGGGCATTTTCACACTGGGCTCGAGTGGGGTCGCCTGTTGGATGCAGGGGCACACTCGGGGTGGGTGACCCATGCGATTTGGGGCCCACGGGGGAGGTCTCGTGTTCGAGACTCCTTACCAGGGGTGAGTAATGCGCATTTCACACCGGGCTCGAGTGGGGTAGCCCGTGAGATGCGAGGACACACTCGGGGTGGGCGGCTCATGTGATTTAGGGTCCACAAAGGGGGTTAGGTCAAGGTCTTAAAACTCATGAGATGTGGGGCCTAGGCTATGAGATAAAGGGATTAATTCACCATACTTTAACAGTTCGAGCTTTTAGAGCAAGTGGTTAATTGTCCTGCATCAGATAGCTTTTGCTTGGCTTACGGGGTGGAATAAGATTCTTACAATTGATAATTTGCAGAAAAGGGGATTTATGATTGTGAATATTTTACACACACACCCACACACGCCGTAGTGGGATTTCACCCCTTATGGGTATCGAACCCAAGACCTTGTGTTAAACGGGGTTCCTCCTGTGTCTACCAGACTCGACACAAGGTCTTGGGTTCGAACCCATCAAGGGATCTAAGCACTATTGATGGTGTAGCTCCGGTGTGTGTGTGTAAAATGGCAATGAATAAATAAATGATCGGAATTGATTGCCACACTGGGTGACATCGGAATTGATTGTTGATTTTTTTTGTCCAATGGCGTGATGGCAGGTTGGTAGTGGGTTCTAAGAGGAGATGGAGACTTTTCCTTTTGGCTGGTCTTTGGGTTTTGTGGGCAGAAAGAAACAATAGGTGTTTCGCAAACTCAAGTGGATCTGCCAAAGGGTGTTTTTCTTAAAGCACTGGTGAATGTTGTTGAGCAAGATGGGGTGATGTCTATGTAACATCTTTTCTATTTTCATTTTGTTTCTTTTCTTGTCATCTCCTTTCTTTGTTTTTTGTTTTTTTTAGCTTTGCCACTATGAATAAAGTTGTCATCTTTCAAAAAAAAAAAATCCACCGATAAATGTCAATATCTAGTGATCTCAAAAACATCGCGAGACATTGGATAAACCACTTTAGTATGAGTGCATTGTATTGTCGATATAATCAATATGGTTTAACCAAGGCTATGGTGTTCATGGAGTGGAACGGCAGAATAGGATTAATTTAGTCAACACCAAGTAGCTGGGAGAAGAATTAGATGATAAGATGATGATGATCAATAATAACAACATAATTTTAGCAAAAATCAGAAAAATTAAAATAAAGAAAAGCTATAAATAAACTTTTCAATTTTTTTAGGGGGAATCTCTTCCTAGCAAGATATTCAGTAACGGTAACAACCAACGTAACAGCTGGCCATGTGACCTATCACAATATGGGCTGTTAACAGCCTTTATGACCCCTGTAATGTCCATTAGGCCCTGCAACATCCAAAAATATTTTAGAAGGAAAAAAATGTAAACACAAAGGAAAATTTTAGAAAATTGTGAGGATCCCAAATATATTTTATTTTCTAGTTTTAAACATATATTTGATAGTGTAACAGGCCATTCTTTAGTTAGAATGTTTTCTCAAGTCGCTTGATACTATTAACCTAAGACTGACTTTATAATAGTAAAACTCTTATATAGGCTTCTAAATATCTAATGTTAACCTATAATTAAGATTATGAGTCTATATACGAGTAATGATGAGTTAATAACACAATTATAGACCATTATATAATTACTATATCTGGGCTTCGAACACAAGTCAAGCATGATTTGGTAGATTAGGACTGGTTACATATAAGTACCAAAAGTGAAGATGGAAAAAAAAAGATAGTTTACCCCTTCTGATATTTTCCAAAATGGTCTACTTCGCTTTGATTCAAAATCACAATCCCACCCTAATTGTGTGAAAATTTATTGTCCTATAATGGCATATCGACACATAATGGGGTAGATACGACCCTTTTTCATAATAGACCTCAAAATAATCTTACATCTAGTTGACATTAAAACATGATTTTAGTGGAAAAAGATTCAAGAGCATAATCAAGTTGTCAAATTGGAGAACAACTTTTTTCAA
The DNA here is from genome assembly GCA_030180095.1 of Magnolia changhungtana. NCBI lineage: Eukaryota > Viridiplantae > Streptophyta > Magnoliopsida > Magnoliales > Magnoliaceae > Magnolia > Magnolia changhungtana. Next base: position 6,659,314 of record JASAUF010000375.1, read on the forward strand.
GGCTGAAATGACTAATTAAGTGGATAAATATAAGAATTTGAAAATAAAAATTTTCAAAATAGGGCCTTTATGATCGTATTGTCCTATAATGGCATATCAGACCATAATGGGGTAGATACGGCCCTTTTTTCATAATAGACTAATTCACAGAGTATCATATAACACGGTGACCATTTCCTTTACGCAACGGCTTTTATGGCCATAATGTAACCATTTTTTAATACCATGTTTCCTTGACATTAAAACATGATTTTAGTGGAAAAATCATGATTCAAGTGCATAATCAAGTTGAAACTCAAATTGGAGAACAACTTATTGTTCCATGTTAATTTCTCTCTCTCTCTTTCTAATCTCTCTCTGACACTCTCTCTCTCTAATTGAGAGTATAACAACATGAAAGGAATATTTATATGACACTCACTCACTCTCTCTATCTAAAAGAATACTCTCTCTCTCTCACTCAAGGAGGAGCATGTCTATCTCTCTCTCTAGCTTACCGGTTAAGGGGTCGTAATGGTTTATTTTATTTATGAACAACTTCTCTCTCTCTCTCTCTCTCTCTCTCTCTCTCTCTCTCTCTCTCTCTCTCTCTCTCTTTTGTGTGTGTGTGTGTGTGAATATTAGCATAGATTCTAGTAGAAAATCATGTTTATGCATGAGTTCAATGCATTGACATGGATTTTAGGCACATAACAACCACAACAACAACGACAACAACAACAACAATAATAATAATAATAATTTTTTAAGGTGAAACCATAATTCTCCTTTAAAAGTTTAGAACAAATGTGGAAAAATTATATGTTAATGAATCTTTAGGCTTAACTGATTTCTGGATTCACCACACTTCTTTTTTATTTTTTAAATAATTAAAAATAAATTATAAAAATAAATTTTGATGAGGATGAGTACCAAAGATATATTAAAGAGTACATGGCCTAGTATTATTAATAGAATAATGAGAACTAGGATTTGGAAGAAAAAGGACGAGGATGAGAGAGAGAGAGAGAGAGAGAGAGAGAGAGAATTAGGGCTTATTGTTCCATGTTAATCTATGTGACTAACTCTCTTTTTGTTAATGATAGGAATAAAATTAAAAGAATACATGACGCTCACTCACTCAAGGAGGAGCATGTATATCAATCATGAAAGGAATATAATTAAAAGAATACATGACACTCACTCACTCAAGGAGGAGCATGTATATGAATCATGAAAGGAATATAATTAAAAGAATACATGACACTCACTCACTCAAGGAGGAGCATGTATATCAATCATGCCTAGCTTACCGGTTAAGGGGTCGTAATGGTAGTAACATTCGTTATGGAAAAAATGGCCTGTTAAAACAAGTTGAAACTCAAATTGGAGAACAACTTGTTTATCTCTCTCTCTCTCTCTCTCTCTCTCTCTCTCTCTCTCTCTCTCTCTCTCTCTCTCTCTCTCTCTCTCTCTTTGTGTGTGTGTGTGTGGTAAATATTAGCATAGATTCTAGTAGAAAATCATGTTTATGCATGAGTTCAATGCATTGACATGGATTTTAGGCACATAACAACCACAACAACAACGACGACAACAACAACAACAACAACAACAACAACAACAATAATAATAATAATAATAATTTTTTAAGGTGAAACCATAATTCTCCTTTAAAAGTTTAGAACAAATGTGGAAAAATTATATGTTAATGAATCTTTAGGCTTAGCTGATTTCTAGATTCACCACACTTCTTTTTTATTTTTTAAATTATAAAAATAAATTTTGATGAGGATGAGTACCAAAGATATATAAAAGAGTACATGGCCTAGTATTATTAATAGAATAATGAGAACAAGGATTTGGAAGAAAAAGGACGAGGACAAGAGAGAGAGAGGGAGAGAGAGAGAGAGAGAGAGAGAGAGAGAGAGAGAGAGAGAGAGAGAGAGGGAAGAAGAGAATTAGGGCTTACTGTTCCATGTTAATCTATGTGACTAACTCTCTTTTTGTTAATGAAAGGAATATAATTAAAAGAATACATGACACTCACTCACTCAAGGAGGAGCATGTATATCAATCATGCCTAGCTTGTTACAAACCCGATCAAGAAGATGGTGACCGATCCCTTTTGTTAGAAAATTGGCAAGTGGATCTTTGGACTCCTGATGTGACATCCTCACTTCCCTTGAAGTCGCCTTTTTCCAGGGAAAATAATAACAATCTCAATGTGCTTGTTATGTTCATGATACATCATACACTGGATTTGAAGAGATGAATTGTAGCCAGATTATCACAATGGAAAATCATTGAAAGAGCAACAAGTAACCCAATTTTTATTAATAAGTAATAATGTTGTCAACAAGATGAATTCACAAACTCCACAGCACGCTATCATGATACTCTACCTAAGCACTAGATCAAGCTAATGGTATGTCGTAAAGGTAACGGTGGCAACCGTTACCGGTTAAGGGGTCGTAATGGTAGTAACATTCGTTATGGAAAAAATGGCCTGTTACGCCCCTTGTAAAGGTCGTAACAACCTCGTAATGGTTTATTACGAGGCAAATACATTTTTTTGGAATATTTTTTTTTCAACGTTACGGAGTAGACAGGTTTTTCGAGTTTTTTCTTTTCAATTATAAAAAAAAAAAAAAAAAAAGAAAAAGGAGAATGCGTAATGCCAATTACAATCTTAAAAGTGACCATAATTCGTTACAACCCGTATCATAAAGGTAACGGTGGTGGCCATTATTAGGGGTGTACACGAACCGAGCTAACTTGGTTAGCTCGCTCGAATCGACTCGAAAAAGCTCGATTCGACTGGGGCCCGATCTTGATGAATTAGTTTCGATGACAAGCTAAGTTCGAAAGAGTCGAGCTGATTTTTTGAGCTCGAAAATGAGTTCGAGCCGAGTTCGAGCAGGCCCCAGCTCGACTCGACTCGGATCGAATCCAGCTCGAATCGAACTAGTTCGGTGACTCGGTTACTTTGTCATTGATGTTGCTCGACTCAGTTCGACTCGATGTACACCCCTAGCTATTATGGCCACCATTACTGTTATAGAATACCTTGACTATAATTGGTTCTTTCCTACTCTTGCACATCACCAAAATCACCACCAACAATCTTACAATAGCTAGTGGTTGAATGATGATCTGTATCATATCTCGTCCAATCTGCATTAGTGCATACCTCAACAATTAAGTGCCCATGCTTGAAAGACAACAAATCTCTAACATGAGATTTTTGTAAGTATCGCATAATATGATAGACAACTTCTAAATCACCAAAGTGAGGAGCATGCATGGATTTGTCAACCAGTGTCCGCAATATCGATAATATTGGCCAATACCAGTGTCCGCAATGTCGATAATATTGGTCGATATATCGACCAATAATATTGGTGTTGGCAGTCAACGATATGAAACCCTCTAGAAATACAGAAAAATACTGAAATTTTGCCAAACAACTATGTATTGTGCGATATATCACAAGATATCGCCGATACATCTCACAATGATACCTGATATTGTGAATTTTCACGTAGGACTGTAGCCAACTACCTATGATATCGACAAAATAGACATGCGGCGCGATTTAACGACATCTCATTCACATCCCATCCAAAAATTCCATATATATATATATATATATATATATATATATATATATATATATATATATATATATATATATCTTAGAGAGAGTAGCTTTCGACTGGATTTGGTGGGCCGTGGTCAACATCTCCGATCATGTAAGAAAAATCCTAAAACCCCCTTTTTCTTATTTGAAGATAATTGTTTTGAAAGGAAATCAAGTTTTTGCCGAGGAACAAGGGGATTTGGGATAGGATTTGCCCAAAAAAAAAAAAAAGGAATTTTGGAAGAGATTTTTGGAAATTTTAGGTTAGAATTTAGGTTGGGTTGGCCGTCTATAACGAAAAAGAGAGACTCTCAAACTCTCTCTCGGTCTCTTATTAGGGAGCAGATTAGTTGTTACGCACGTAACAACTTAGTGGGTGGTACCCTTACTGTGTGGGGCCCATCTTGATGAATTAGTTTCATATCCACGCTGTCTTAACCCTAAAATCTCTAAACCTAACCCTAAATTACTCAAATCCCCAATTTTATGTCATTTCTTCAACCTTAGGGTTTCCCGAATTGAAATTTCTGAATCCCTTGGATTGGGGGAATTATTTTTGTGCATGTGTGGATGAATTTACCCTCCTATGATTCTTATTTGGTCTATAATTTTAATTGATCCGGACCTAGCATGCGTAAGCCTGGATCCGCATAAGATTCCCCTTAATTGAACGCTTGAATTTTTATGTGGGATGTGGAATTTTGTGTAATTGTTTCTAAACTATTGTGATCTAAAGCCTGAAAATCTTGCACATCATATTTGAATATCATGTCCCGCATCAAATCTCCTTTGAGTATTGTTTGGTTTATAATTTTTATTGATCCAGTACTAACATGTGTAGGCCTGGACCCGCACAGATTCCCCTTGATTGAGTACTTGACTTTATGTGGGATGTGGAATTTTGTGTGATTGTTTCTAATTTAGTATGATCTTAAGCCTAAATTTTTTTTGCATATCATGTTTAATTTCCATGTCCTGCATCAGCAACCCAAGACAACTTACAAAAGAATGATCCATTACACCATCAAATTCATGTTCAAAACCAAAAAAGAGAACATATTTATAATCCCCACTTAAAAAAAAAAAATAGTACGTTTTTACATTTTTCCCTTAAAAAAATTAAACTTTACAATGTCATAATAGTCGTTATGGGGATCATAAAGGTCGTTATGGGCCTTACGGCTTGTATTGTAATGGTCACATGGCCAGCCATTACCATTACCGAATACCTTGGTATCGATGCAAATGAGAGGAGAGGAGAATGTAGAGAAGGAAAATAGTGGAAAGAGAGATGGAATGGATAAGGAAAAATAAAGGAGAGGAGAATGTAGAGAGAAGAGAATGGGTTGAGTTTGGGTTCACACACCCACTCTCCTTCTTTTATATTATGAAGGTTCCATAATTATAAAATGCCATTAATAATCAAAGCAAAAAAATCACATCTGTCCTAGACAAAAATAACCTATCTAAGGGGCTTGTGTAGACCTATATCGCATTCATTAACACACCCACAAGCTGGAATATAGATATTATCTATGCCAAGCTTTATATATATATATATATATATATATATATATATATATATATATATATATATATATATATATATATATATATATATATATATATATATATATGCAGCCTGAGTGGAATAAAGAGCCTTAGTGAACATATTAGTAATTTGGTCCTAAGATAAAACATACAGAGTAGAAATTTCACCACTGGAATACTCTTCACATTGCCGAGTAATTTCTCCAAATCATTAGTCACGAGCTAATATACATTCAACTCTTCCCACATTCCCTTAAGTTTGGAATAATATTCAACCAACAATTTATCTCCTTATTAGAGCTCGAATATTTCTTCATATCAATGTTTCAAATAACAGCTATAGCGTAGCAAAAGCATGGCTGTAGCGTCCTAAATAGCATAAATCCCTGGTAGCGTACGCTACAAGGGTCGAAGCGTACGCTACAGCTACGTAGTGCATAGCATATGTAGCGTATGCTACAATGTATTTTATTTTATTTTCATGTTTTCTTTAAATTTAATGTTGAGGAATGTGACACTTGTATTGTACTTAATACTTTTAACCTATGGGATTTTTATTTCTTTTCATAATTGTGACTTGTTGTTTCAATTAGACATTATTAATTAAAGTGGTTTTCTAAAGTTGTTGATGTGATAATTATTTGATTTGGTTTATATATGTGGATTGGCTTTTGATAAATGATTACTAATAACTTGTTTGAATAAGCTTATAACTGATAAAATGAATCATCTTTTAGGCATTTATATATATAAATTTTTTCTTTTTTCCACTATTTATTATATTTGTCCTATTTTTAAATTAAAAAATAGAAGTATTGTGTAGCTTACTCATACATGCTATGTATTTACGCTAAACACTATATAGGGTTGAGCGCTATGCATCACACTACCACTATTTAAAATACTGCTTCATATAAGTGATAAGTACGAGAGATATTTTTATCAAATGAATACATCTTTCATAAAGCATACCACACTTCCTTACATGTATAAAGAGAATGGGTTGAGTTAGGTTCACACCCCCCTCTCATTCTTTTACATCATGATAGTTGAGAAGAGAATAGAATTGGTTGAGTTAGGTTCACACTGCCTTCTCATTCTTTTATATTATGAAAGTTTCATAATTACAAAAATGCAATTAATAACAAAAGTAAAAAAACAAAACCCTCTTTATCCAAGACCAAAATAATCCGTATAAGAAGGCCTATGTAGGCGCATAACACATTCATCAACACATCCCAAGCCCACCTGCCCACTCACTTACAATCTCAAAAAATGAATTGTCATTGTTGTTCTTGTCCTATTTATCAATGGCTAGAATCTCTCTCCAAAGAACATCCTAATACCTCCAATTTGCATACAACTACAACTCGACTCCGAATATGATTTGTTGTTTAAATACACAACACAATTAGAAAATACATGACCATGTATGATTCCATTATTGTCTATTTGTACATCTCCATTTCCCTTTCCTTGGCAAGTGCTAGGACATCATGGCCGCACATCCCACCACCATCATAGCATTGATTTAAGTTCTTTTTTAAAGTAAGCTATCGACTCAACCTAGCAAATGGCTTGATTTGTGAGTAAAGTCATGCCATGACGTTTTACTTTATTGGGTAAGAGGTGACCAGCTGTTTGACCATTGAAGTGAAACTATAGTCTGCAAGCAAAGGACCCACTGGCTGGCCCTCTTTTTTCATATAAATTATCTTATCAAATACACTTGAGGTGTACTTGAATGTAAACCATTGGTTATTTCTATGTTTTAAGTTTATAACTTCAAACAAAGTTTGATATGTTAAACTAATTGCTAGTGGTCCTGATAAATGGAATTTATGCTTTACATGCTCAAGTCATATTATACCCAAAGGCTTTGCATACTTTTTAATAAAAGTGATGAATTGGCCAGTTGTTGAACAGTAACTATTTAAATGGTTCAAAATATCGTCCGCTACGACTTAGTTTCACTTGGGTTGTATAAGTTTTAATGGGCATTGGAACCAGTTACAGGATTGGAATGGGACCAAATCTACCTTCATGGTTTAAAATCATCACTATTTTTTTTTCTCTAAATGTTGGCAATGCACAGAGTGATTTCTTTTGGAAGCAGCAGCTCCTAACTCAAGTTCATTTAGATGTAGTCCATCTAGACAATTGAAAATTATTAGGAAAACCTCAAAATAAGTAAACATCAAATTCTTGAAGAGGAAAAAAAAAAAAAAAAAACAGAGTAAAAAAATCAAATTCTTAAAGGAAAAGGGAAATTAGGGGTCATTTAGCAGCTTGGATTTGTATTTTTAGTTAGGGCTGTTTGGATTCGTGGAAAAAAGAAATGAGGAAATGGTGTTTCTTGGGAATTATTGTTTCTATTGAACGGTGATAAAGGAAAAGCCGTTTACCTTTATCTATTTTCAACAAGATTTTCTTAAAAACAATTCCTCCATTTTTCAAATCTACTGTTTGGAAAAGGATGGGATTTTTCATAAAAAAAATTTACTCAATGACAGACAGTGACACATGTATGAATTGAAGATGGATCACAGCACGTGTCATAGATCGCACATATAATTACTTGAAGACATAAAGTGACAGATGTATGCATTGAAGATAGATCGCAGCACATGTGTCACATTCGCACAAATGGAACATCGGGACATGTGGGCTGCTTGAATCTGGATAGTGGCACATGTTGCATATTTGGCATGTGGGCATGTGTAGTGCATCTGGAATGTTTAAAGATGGACAGGGGCACATGTGACACAATAGCACGTGGTACATTGGCACATATGGGATGCTTGAAGATGAGGGTGGCACATGTTGCACATGCAGCACCATTGGATCATATGGCACATTGACACATGGAGCGCTTGAAGATGGGTGGTTGTACATGTCGCACATGTGGAACGTTGACAATATATGGTGCTTTAAAATGGATATTGACACATGTGGGGCACTTGAACAGACGTTTGCACATGTGGGGCACCTGAAAGTGGTCGATGGCACATGCTACACATAGGAACATATTGCACATGTGAAGTGCTCAAGAATGGATAGTGGCCATGTGGTTCAATAGCATGTGACACATTGGCACATATGCAGTGTTTGAAGATGACGGTGGCACATGTTACACGTAGCACATTGAAGTGTGAGGCACTCAAAGGTGGACAGTGGCACATGTTGCACATGCAATACCTTAGTGCATGTGTGGTGCTTTAAGATGGATAGTGGCATATGTTGCACATATGGCACATTGACACACGTGGAGCACTTGAAGATAGATTGTTGGCTATGCGGGACACTTAGATGATGGGCGATCGCATATGTGACTACCATATGGGGCGTTTAGAAGATGGGCGGTGGCAAATGTTACTAACATGTGGGGCACTTTACAAAGAGAGAGGTCATTACCTCCATTTCCTTCAATTTCTTAGAATGACTTTCTTAGGTATGGGCAAGGAAATGGTAAAAAAAAAAGGGGGGGGGGAGGGGGAGGGGGGGGAGGGAAATGAAATTCACATTTTTAAGAAATTTACAAAAACAAACAATGACAGCCATTTTCATGAAAATTGGTTTTAATTTCCTTAATCTATGTTTCAATGAATCCAAACAGGCCCTTAAGATTTCAAATACATAATTTGGAATCCCTTAAAGGGGTTGTTTGGAACTTTAAATGCTTGTAAAATCACCAACTCATAAATGCTTTACAACATGTGTTTGGACAGAAAAATGGTGTAAAGTGTTCGCAAGTTGTAAAGTTTGCACCAAAAGTTCCACAATTGTTTAAACTCTTTATGCCCCAACAGTCAAATTTTCAAATTTATAACAGCAATTTATAGTCCAAAAGAGCATTTTACCAGTACCCAAACATACAAAACTGCTTACCTAATAAACACATTACCAGTTACCCAAACATGATAGAATGAAGCAGTTAACCTTAGAAACTCAAAGAGTTAATATAAGTGGGATTCAAGAAGCATCCAAACAACCCCTAGGATTTTCATTCTGCCACTTATGATTAGTTACCTAGATTTTCAATCTATGGAATCTAGAAACCATGTCTTGGCAAACTGAATTTGGAGGTGTGGCGAAGGCATGTGTTGCTCTCCTTAAATAACCATTTTGAAAAATACAGCTATTAAAGAGGATTTCAAATCCTCACAAGGTAAGATTTTAGAGAAGAATTAAGAAGTGGGCAAACACAATACCTTGGTCTGGATTTGGATTTCAATTCCAAATGCCCCAAACTCCAAGCGACCAAACGACCCCTAAATTTAGACATGGGAGATCAAAGCAACCCACCACAAGATAGACCTAGATTACAAAAAAAATCACATTTCTTTCAACAAGTCATGAGCCTGCCCAATCACTATGACAGAGAATCGAGACCCAAAATCCAGAGGCAAGGTGTAGATCAGTGTTCAATAGGAAGTTTCAATTGAGATATGGACTGAATTTTCAAACTGACGTTTTAGGAAAAAAAAAAAAAAAAAACCAAACTACCAGCACTATTAAAAGATAATGGCAATAATAAAGATTCCATCGTTTTCCGGGAATTATAAGAAAGCAAAGTTGCAATCTTTGAGATAATTATCAGGCTACTATACAATTTTGACGATTAGCTAGTAAATATGCAATCTCATCCATAAAAAGTCTCAAGTAAAGATGAAATCTAGATCATGAAAATCTCAAGTAAAGATGCAATGTTTGCAAAAAGAAGAGGCTTAGTTTTTCAAGGCCAATGCATGAAACGGAAAAGAAATCATTAAAAATTAGATAGCAGTACACCTTTCCTCTCAAATCAAATCTGCATCAGCATCTTCCCCCACTCCTCAAATCAAATCTGCATCAGCATCCAAACAGGCCCTTATGTAGCCCCCGTCGCCTCGGAAGAAAAAGGTCTCTCTGGATTCATCTCTCCCCCTCACCCTCTCCTTCTCCTTCTCCCTCTCTCTCTCTCCCTCTCTCTCTCTGTAGAGAGGCTCTGAAACGGGCGCGGATTGGGTACTAACCCCACCAGGACCTAGCAACATAAGGACGGCCCTGTTAGGGGCTCTGTGGGGCCCACTGTGATGTATATGTTTTATCCACGCCGTTCATTCAGTTTTACAGATCATTTTAGTTACGACACCAAAAATCAGGCAGATTGAATGCTCAAATCGTCCACACCACTAGAAGCAGTGGGGATTGAAAGTGGAGGGAGGAAGGGAAGATCCTGGCCTTTGAATGAAAGTGGAACCGGGGAGATTAAAGGCGATTTATTTCGAACGCGTAACCCGGCTCTCCCCCGCTAGGAACGGACAGGGCCACCGTGATGTATGGGTATTAGCCACATGATCCCTCCATTTTTACGTATCATTTTAGAAAACAAGTCAAAAAAATGAGGCAGAACTTTGGACCACACCACAGAAGCAGCGGTAATAATGACACCAACCATTGAAACTTTTTAGGGCCCACCGTGACGGCAGCCTGTTCATAAGGTCGCATAGACCGGGATGAAGGGAAATGACGAATATTAGGTTGACCCAAAACTTCTGTAGCCCTCAAAGTGTTCTGAGGGTAAATATTTAATCCTCACTGTGGTCCACTTGAGCTTTGGAACTTTTTTTTTTTTTTTTTTTTTCCTGTTACATAAAATGATATGGCCAAATGGATGGACGGCTTGGATAAAACCCATTAGCCACGGTGGCCCCTCACAGCCCCTGTCCTTTCATTGGTGAACGGGACACCCTTACTTTTCCGTTGGTTTGGGACAACACTCAATTTTGGATCAGCCGTTTTTTTAATTTATTTAGAAGAAATGGAGAAAATGAGGTGGCCTAAAAGATGGGTGGATTGGATTTCATATAAACGTTAAAGTAGGCCCTATGCATCAATTTGGAGTTCATGTGATCATTTGAATCATTTGTATTCGATCCGGACAAACATGTAGATTTGCATGTCAATCAAATTTATGGCCGTGTGTTGGAAATGTGTCATCAGTACGGTTGATCATGGTGGGCTTTGTATTTCTTTAAAACGGCCTTTTGTTTACGCTAATAGCTCCTGAACCGCTTCGGTGAGGCTGCTGTACATTTTTACGGGAGTATTTTTGTATTTGCAAAATTACCCTTCTTTCTTTTAGCCGTAACTTTTCTTTAACATAATTTAAAAGGCCGACGAAATGAAGTGGGCCAACGTTTGCCATACTTGTCCTAAATCTGAGCCATTCATCATTTTCACAATCTCATTTTAGAGTGTGGGCCAAATTTTCAAGAAAATCCATTGTACATGTTAATCCCACCACACGCGCGCGCAAAGAAAAGTGGGTCATTGCTCATGCTGAAACTATCAATAGCTATTTTTAATGCTTTTAGGCTATTCAAATGTTGAAATGGCATTCCCAACGGTTTAGAAAACCCTTCACAATGGTTTGAGCGTAACCGCTGAATTTGCTCCTTGATCTAAAAATTTTGTGGCACTGTAAAGGCTTGAAAGGCCTAGGTTCATTATACACTGTTATCTTCCGTGTGGCCCACCTGACCTTCAGATCTGAATCAATTTTTGGCTCAAGCTCTAAAATCATATAAGGAAAATGGTGGACAGCTCCGATCTCACTCACACCCATATCAGACGCAAGTATGGAGAGGGTGATGTTTTTATGCAACCATTAATTTTGGTAGGGGCAATCTTTGTCGTAAATCCGGACCATCCACCATTTTCACAATCTCATTTTAGGGCGTGGACCCAAAACCCAAGAAGATTCAATGTAAAGGTGGGTCCCACGACATGGAAACGTGGGTATGTGGCTTAGTGCCGTTGAAACTATCAATTATCTATTTTTGATATTTTTAGGGCATCTAAACCATTAAAATGATTTTTCCAACCATTTAAAATGTCATTTCTACTAAGCTAAATGTAAGTACTGGTATTTGTCGACGATCTAACTTTTTTGTGGCCCCATGATGATTTGAAGCCTCTGGGTTCAATGTGCACTCTTACCTGCCGTGTGGCCCACCTGAGCTTCAAATCTTGGGCATTTTTTTTTGCTCAAGCCCTGAATCATAAGGGGAAATGGTAGATAGCTCAAAGAACACAACAGGCCCATTGTCAGGAAGACTACGGACAAGGACATTGTGCAACCGTGACTTCTTGATGCAACCTTAATTTTGGTAGACCCCACTTTCCTAATACTTATTGCAGATACGAAGCGTCCACTAATTTTATCATGTCATTGTAGGGTGTGGGCCCAATGATCCAACGCAAAGAAGGATTCCGGTATAGAAAAAAAAAAACATAAAGTAGGTTTGTTGTTTACTACCATTGGAACTATTACTATCATTGAAACTACTATCAATGCTCCAATTTTGATATTTTTAGACTATTTAAACCGTTGAAATGGCATTCATAATTATTCATAATATCATTCCCAGTGGGCTGAATGTAACCACCGATTTTTGTCACAAATATAAAATTTTGTGGCCCCATGATGGTTGGAAAGGCTTGAATTTAATACGTTATCTGCCATGTAGCTCACCTGAGCTTTAGATATGAATCATTTGGAGCCGAAATAATAAATTCATATAAGATGGTGGATGGCTCAGATTTTTTTAAAATAACACAGTGGGCCCCACGATCATGTCCTCCCCACTGAATCGACCACGGACTATGGGACCATGTAATACTTGCGTCACATCCTTCCATGAGCGGGCGAATGGATGGAAGGATCTGAACGCGGATTTCCTGCGAAAGGACGCGGGCTTCCGCGGGAAGTTCCTGCCTGGTAACTAGGTGGGGCCCACCGTGATATTTGTGAGACATCCACCACGTCCATCTGTTTTGTGAGATCAGTCTAGGGTAAAATCCAAAAATGAGCCGGATCCAATGCTCAAGTGGGCCGAAAACGTAAGGTTTGAATGTCCACAGTTGAAATATTTGTGGGCCACAGAAGCTTTGAATCATACTAATATTTTTTGTTTTCAGTACATCTCAGTAGAAATGATGTTACAAACGGTATGGATGGCATGTGAACATCACTGTCAACAATGACATGTAGGTTACCAAACACTGGTATATGCAAAGGACAGAAAACACGTTTACAAAATCTATACAAACACATTAAAATGTGTCTTTAGCATAGCATATTTTAAAATTGCATTTATTCATCTGCGAAGAGGACATTTTTCAGTTATTCACTATCAAAACATTTCTGTTAGCTAAAAGTTATCCAGGAGATAGAAAGTCCTTGTATAAAAACAGTAGATTGTTTTAGAAAAATAGTTTTAAAGCAACATATTTTCAATCTATAGACCAAACCAAAGGCAACTCACCTAAAAAAAAAAAATCATAATATACTATTAAATGCATATATTATCTAGATACTGGTAAAATAAATTGTAATTATTATACACTTCCTTCACATTACAATAATAATTGGGGGAACAAACCAACCCTTAGACTTCCTTCACCACATGGCAACTTATATGATGCTGTGGCAAAGTGTGACGTGTGATACTCAAACATTTTAGACTTGTCACTTATATAAATGAAATTAAACTTCCAATATCATGAAGAAAAAACTTAGAATAACATTAGCTTAATAACTATAATATTAAATTCACGAAGAATATATTTATTTAGTTTAAACATGAAATGGAGAACTAGTGATGTCCTAAAAGGGAGGTGAATAGGACAATACCAAATAATCAAAACAAATGCTAAATATGTAAATAATACAAAAATCTCAATTGCTTGAGTATTGAAATATTGATTCCAAATAATTCGTGGGACAACCTTCACCTAAATTTTCGTATAGAAGTACATAAAAGACTCATTTTCTTTCATACAAAATTTCTCAAATTTAGTTGTGAGGATTTGAATTTGAGATTTTTTTTTTTACGATAGTTGTTCCTTCATGTGTCATTTCGAGAATATTCAAAGCTTATTTAGCTGTATTGCAATAAATGATTCTTTTGAATTCATCCGGCGATAGAGCACAAGTTATTGCATTTGAAGCTTTTTGCATTTGCACTGCTTTCACTTTTCTGAACCGTAGTCTAAAAGGTAAATACGGTTTCTTTCATTGTTATGGTTCCATACATTGATTTGAGAAAAATCCTCATCCCGGCTTTCTAGTATGAATAATTTGAGTCATCAAAGGGAGGTGACTTAGTAATGGATATACTTTTAAAATTTGACATATTAAAGCTTTAGATCTAACTCAAGGAGATAAATTCAAAAAATAAAAAGAGCAATCCTCTCTGATACCACTTGAAATGGAGAGCTAGTGATGTCCTAGAGGGGGTGAATAAGACAATCCAAATAATTGAAACAAATGTTGAATATGTAAATAATACAAAGATCTCAATTGCTTGAATATTGAAATCTTGATTCCAAATAATTTGTAAGACAACCTTCACCTAAAATTTTAGGCAAAACAACTTTATTTCATGAATGTCTTTAAAATCAAAACTTCAAACTAACAAGAGTAAATTAAAGAATTACAAAATTCATTACAGAACTGAAATAAAATATATCCAACCGCCAATAATAATAATAAAGCATTCACCACATGGCACAAAGAGTTATAGTGGTTCAATGCTCAAAAAAAGCCACATCTACTCCACTTCTAAAATTACTTCCCTCATAATTTTAGTTTTCACTATAAAAAGTTTTTCACGAGGTCACCTTAATAACCTAATACAGTTCCTTGTGATTTTCACAGGCTAGCATAATGAAAACCCAAATTGAGATTTTCACATGCTATCTCAGACAAAACATCAACTGAGATTTTCATAAAAGATCTCAGAAAAACCTAAACAGAATTTTAAAAGGTATATTTATCTTCAATCGTAAAAAACGTAGTAGAAACTCGTAACAGAAGGACCTCTTTCTTGAACGTAGATGGATCAGTATTCAATCAGATAGAAAGAGTCTAGTGATTTATAGATTTTAATTATGAAAAACTCAAATACTAACGCCCTGAACTTTTTAATACCGAGTATTGAAAGTCCTCGAGTATTATCATAAGATTCAACGTAATATATATGTCTGTACGATACCAATCCAACTATCCTAGCCTTACATCCTCGTCCTGACAAAAATCTAACTGTTAAAAATTACCTGCATTTAATAGATCCAACCATCTGACTATGGATTTCAAGACAAGACTCTTCATCATGTAATTTGACATGTGTACCTTCCCTTAAATGAATTGACAAATAACTCCTTATCCTTAATGATTTGGATGTAAGCTCTTTTGTAAGAATTGTTTAAAAAGTGGCATATAACTATGTAGAACCATTAGATTTTCCAAAACTCACAAATCAACAATAATTATTAAAATGTCATTAACTTAGACCACTGAGTTCTAGATCATGTGGTTCCCACGATCCACTTAATGTGAAAATTTACACCATTCCTATAAATTTTAAATTAACCGTATACGTCGGATTTCAACCCTTAAATCATAGTAAACTAGCTAGTTGACCTCTACATCCGTCTGTACACTTATTAGATCAAGATTCTAATCTGTTCATCTTATTCATCACCTATGAATATACTTAACCCACCATCAGAACTACGATCTGAGAAACTTACACATGTGAACAAAACACTCTAATCTGACAATATACATGCTTTACCCCTAATCACTCCAGAAACCTACGTTATGCCCATCCATTTACTAAACTGACCATATATTCACCTATATACATGGATAGAGTTCTAACCATCAAGTCTCCTTATTTTTAGTAAGTCATATGACCATCCGTCATATTTAGATCCGCCAAACGGGCCACGCGAACATCACTCTAAACCGATCATCATGAAAATCTTAGGTTCTATGTTCAAACCACCCGGTAACTTATCAATCAGAGGTGTACAAATATTATTTTGAATTATGGAGTGTCTTAGCCGCTAAAGAAGCATCTTGGTTATCATTGATGGATTATGGCTCAAATTTAACCTGTTGAGAGGGCATGAAAAATAATGATCACCTGTTAAATTTCACCTCGGTTGGATGATAAAGTTGTGAGTTACGGACGGTGAAAGTTTATACGGGATAAAGGGTAAATTTGTAAATGAGATGATACCATGTGCATGGCACTGTGCGGATGAGAGTTTCAGTTGAGTTTCTCGATGCTCAATCGATTAGAGTGGCCCATTTGATTAATAAAACCATTTCATTTTTAACCTCATGTCCTAAATTGATGTAACAAACCGGATAGACGGAATGGATCCTTAGAAAGGACATCACAAGGGACCCCACATGATGCCACAACCAATCATGGTATCTCATTACGTGGTTCCAAAGGTGATTAGTAGTTCGGCAACATCTTTTATTCAAATGTGTTGTGGCCCACTAAAAGCTCAGATCCTCTCCATATTTGAACACATGGGACTACATGATCGGGCCAAAACAATGAACAGAGTGGATTGTTCAAACAAACATCATGACTGGACCCCACAATGGCCCATGTTTGTGCCAAAACCGTAAGCTCGCCATAACAACCACACAAGCAGAATCTCTCTCCTGCTCTTTCCCGCCTGCGATGTTCTTGTAAACCAAGGGCCTCCGACCGGACCCGATATGGGCCACCATCATAGAAGGTTGAGAAATCAAAACCGTCCAATGGCCACCACTCCCATTTCCAGCCAAGAGGATTCTTGCACAAAGCAAGGATCAAGTCGCATGCCGATTTCAGCAACATTGCAAATCATGTGGACGACCCAACCAAAACTTCGGTCTTCTTAGGTGTCATCTATCCATCCTCCCAAGAATACGGCTAGAATCTCTCCCAAATTAGAAAGAGAAACCACCACAAATCCTCCGACTCTCACAACAGTTGCGCCGACTTTCACCAACCATATGAAAGAACTCCTTTCGCAACACGTCTAAAATCTCCGCACCACCATCGATCTACTGGGCTTGGAAGTGTTGGACAACAAATCCGATCCATCTGGTGATGATAGAAAGGAAGATGCTCAAGGAAAACATAATTCGCCATGAAAGGAGAGTTATCTTCTTAGTGGAGAAACTGATTGATCATGGGGACAAGATGACCCATTGATAGATCATCTGATGGCCAACAACCTAAGCGATCGATGGCGGATGAGTTCTAAAGGAATGGACCAAGATCAACGCAGCATTGTCTCAATGATGGTGCTGTTGTTGCGCACGTCGTTATGTAATCAAGGTGCGTAACCAACTCTCCAGAAGCTTCAAAGCCATCTATAAAAAGACTGCCATTGGATGAGCTACAAAATAGAATAGAGAGAGAGAGAGAGAGAGAAAAGGAGAAAGTTGCAGAGAAGAAAGAGGGAGACCGTCCGAGTTCGACCAATCTCCAAGAAAGTAAGTAATGGTCGGCCGTGCAAAATCGAACCCCCAACAGCCAACATGGTCGAGGTTTCTTGCTCTCCTCTTCCTTTTTTCCTTTTTCCTCCCCAAAGCTTTCTTATAATAGGAGCTATCACGTCTAACCGAGTCAACTTGGTAATATGATTGGTTTAAATGTAGTAAAATCATAGCTGAGGATGCACAGTTTGTATGACCAAAATCTAACACCATAGATGCATTGAACTTAATTGAAGCTTAACTTAAAACAATTAAAATATATTAGAATCTGACCATAAGGAATATCCATGAAGATCAATAAACCAAGGTGAGGGTTTTATCCTTTAAGCTTACAGTAATTTAATTTGATATATTTATCATGCCTTTTCATGCCTTTAATGATGTAAATTATCCTGCCTTTCATGTTTATATGTTTTCTAAGAATTATCCTTTCAATTGATTTAGTTGATATCATCATTTACTGATTCTTTGAGAATTTTGCTGTTACATGTGATATTTATGAATTTATGTGGGCCATGGATATAAGCCTTGCCCTTGCCTTATCAAATTTATTAAGTTAGCCCTGCCACTCATCTCTATATTTGAGTTGTTCTGCCACTCGTCTCTTTTGAGTTGGCTCTGCCACTTTCCTTATTATTGTTGGCTATTGTCACTTTTTTCTTGTTATGTTGGCCTTTGCCACTTTTGTTGAGTTGACCATTGTCACTCCTCTTTATTATCTTAGCATTGTGTTGTTTATATTTAAGGTTTGGGCATGTGTCTTGATATTTCAAAACCTCCATGATTCAGTTTATATTCTCTATAAGTGCAAGTGATGTGGTCAAATGTATCACAACTAGTGATTCAAATAATCTATTATGGATGTAATGCACTCTGGGTAGAGACCCTCTAGGTCGTCACGTAATTTCTAGGGTTTTGGGTAGTGGTGCACAAATCGATGTGTGTAATTCACAAATGCAATGTCATATCACTTCTGGGATTAGATGTAGCAAATAGTTGCTCCATGAAGAAATCGTGTCACGTAAATCATCTGACTAATGTGTTATGCGTCTTGAGGTGTTCACATAAATCCATGGTAGCGTTGGCCATGCCGGCGAATATCCGTATAGTGAGAGTGCGGGTCGAGCCGAATATCATGAAACTATTTTTCACATTGTGATGATCACTACGTATGACGAGCCGCACATGCTTTGCTAGGCATGCATCTCATGTAGGTTGTTTGAGCATGCTGATATCCTCGTATTAGTGAAGAACGGGACGTATCAGACCCTTACAATTACTTTTATAAATCTCTTGAATTATTGTTATTCTTAAAGGATAACCATCACTATGAGTAGGATATTGACTGTCTCCCAACCGTACAGATTATGCAGGTAATGTACAGATTGAATGCCTAGTGAACAATCTCCCTAAGGAAGATTATGTTGAAAGAATAAGAAGATAACTTTATGATTTAGCTTTATACTTCCATTGCAAATTCTGACATTGTAATACACTCTCATTTAGAGGATACTTGATGTTTTATTGAATTCTTTTAATAATAGTGACAATTGAATTTATTCTCGTGAATGGCTACCTTCATATGTGTATCTAGATGTGATCCAAGTGAAAAATATATATAGTGCGATTTTTAAAGCATCCAAGTTTATACATTATTAACACTCGATTTTTTCTCGGGCACGAGTATAAACTCTGGCTATGAAAATTCGGGATGTTACAAGTTTACTCTCTTAGAGTAAGTATAAAATGATCCGAGAATAAAGAGAATTGAATAAGCTATTAAAATAAATTAGAAATACCAACAAATAGCTTACCAAGTACTTGAGCTTCTCTCTCTCCTGCAGAAGAGTTATGATAATAATTTTGTGTGATTCAGAATGAGAGAAAAACACAATTTATTGGCAAATAATTTAGAACTTTGGTTAGCCCGAGATAGTCTTCGACTACTCCGAGTTCACCATATTCTGTTCAACGAATTTCGGATTGCGTTGGGTAAAAATTATTCAGAATTCGGCTGGCGCGAGGTCAAGTTCAATTGGCCGAATTTTCCCTTCGGCTGGCCGAATTCCCTTGAATTTCAAAAGTTAATGTGATGGAATTTCACCCGAACTTTCTCGGGCTGGCCGAATTTCAAGCTTGATCTAGCCGAACCAAAACTCGAGCTAGCCGAATTTTCAACAAAAGTTGTTATTTACTCGGGTTTGAAAGTTGGGCTAGCTGAGGAAGCTTAGGCTGGTTGAACCAGAAGTTAGGCTGGCCGAATTCCTAGCAAAAACAAATGTAAAAACTAATGTTCAAACATTTTTTAAAGCACCTAGTCCTAAGGTCTTTCTAGGGTTTATACTACTTGAAATATATCAAATATATGATTTACTTTATCTTGAACTTTGTCTCGGACTTCATCTTGAATTTGGGCTTGATCTTTTCTTAAACATAAGTCGATCTTGAGCTTGATCTTTTCTTGAACATAAACCGTTCTTGAGTTTGATCTTCCTCTTGAACATAGACCGATCTTGAAGTGGTTTTTTCGTACAAAATTTGACAACCTATGTGTGCTCAACATCCTAGCACTTACAATCTCCCCCTTTGTTAATTTCATGACAAAACACAATATTATAAATACACATTCTGTTACAAGATCAACCATACACAAATTTTAATAACATTGAGGTTGTCCTTGAAGTCTTCATTGCTTGTAATCTTCAGTTCACCACGATGGTGCTCAACTAACACTCCCCCTATAAAATACACATATAACATTCCATACATTCATTGCATACATTCTTTCTTATAGCATTGCATATCTCTCCCCCTTTTTTTCATAAGTTGACAAAGGAAGAATAACATAAATAATATAAATATCAAAGTATAGAACGAGCGTATAGTAAGAAAATCAGGGTAATCACATGAAATATCTAAACCATAATATCTAAAATATTCAAATGTCAGCAAACACATCATTAAGGCAATCTAAAGCATCAAGACAAGTCATGTAACGCCCTGAAAATCGGGGGTCGAGCATAAACTCAACTCCCGAGTTCCAGAACATCACTTATGCAACAAAATGAATGATGATTGAATGTTGACTATATTCGTGCATTGAACATGAGTGAGATTAAGCCAAAAAAGACATATCATACTCCGAGAGGCAAGTTAAATTTGCAAGCGGAAGACTATGATAGATAGATAAAATATATAAACCATGACGAGTCTCCAGAGTGTGATAACATTACCAGGTTAAATAATTACAAGGACAGTTCTAAAATATACCTAATGTGATGACGTGTAATGTCTCCTATCCTAAATACTATAGCCCCACAAGATAATACCAGTCTTCATAGACTGTCGAGAGATATCAGATAGGAGAACTCCTCCTCATCACCATAGAAGTAGTCAGGCTCTTACTTCACAAGCATCGCCATCACCCGAAACTCAATAAATAACTGTTTTGGTGTGTACAACACCATCCGTAACGTGGGAGTGAGTAGCTAACTCGGTGGAACAATAAGGCATAAGTTATCATGTTATTCAAGCAAAGAATGATAAAGCATTAGAATCAAACACTCCTAGTTACTCGATTAATGCAAGTATGAATGCAAAAGTATGATGGATGCTCTCACCGACATACTCCCTCATGCGACACCATCTCACGTTCATGGCATGCTTACATCTCACAAAGTTGCTCCACATCTTCCGGGCACATGCGATGCATGATGAGCATGATTCTGAGTTTTTAATTAGTCCATTTCAAATAGCGAGTTAGGATTGGGAAACTAAGGTACCTCCCTTGATCATTCCCAAACATGATCCATTACAGGGTCGTCGGTCTAGTTAATATCGACGATGGTATATTTTCTAGGTCACCGTAGAAATTTGCCAGCATTACGCACAAAGGTTGACCACTCCCCCATCACCCCTTAAACAATTCATCACTATACAGAAACAGGCCTAGTTCATACTCTATATATCGCGGCGAACCCTAAGGCGCACTGCGACTTCAGAATATGCTCGCGGTCACTACAAAGGACTGCCAGGGCTGTTATGCACAAAGGTTGCACCGCTCCCCCATCACCTTATCAATGTAGGCCGACAACACGAATATAGTGTCCCATACCACCATAATCGGCTCACGAGTTAGGTTGCTCACTGGTCACTACGGGGAGGCATGTGGCCCCAGCGTAGGCCGACAGCTCGACCATGGTGTCCCATACCACCATGCCCGGCTCATGAGTCTTAGCGAATCGAGATACCATGGTTAACGGGATTCTCACTGGTAAGTTTGGTACCCTAGGTTCAAGCATTAGCGACCAAACATGGTGAACATACATAAGACACACGGGTTACTTGACGTGCTCGGTTGGCTCGAGCGCACAACAAGTTGGGCGATATGAAGCGCAGAAGCACCTCGTATGGCCAACCACTATCGCCAATCGAAGTACGACACGGGTTCGCCAACACATCATGTGTGGCGAAACGAATCTCAACCACAATTCCAAGTCGGATACCGGATGCCTGGACTATGGACATAGTCCCCAACTCAATCAATTCCTAACCATAACATGTGAAGTAGAGTATGATAAACAAGAAAATTCAGAACGATTAGCAATCATGTTATAAAGCATGTCATAAAGCATGTTAATAAACAAGTTACAAAGCATGTCAAAAGCATGTTGTAAAGCACTATACAAATAGGGATACAAATACATATATTTCATAGGTGAGTGATTAGAGTAAATAACCACATGGAGGGTATCATATGTGACTCTAAGGTAGTTGAGAATCCCATCTCGGACCTACCTAAGGCACTATTACTTAACACTTACACTCACAAGCATTTTCACAAACACTTGGAATGCACTATTTCAACATACATGACGTATGTTAGAGGAATGTGTATTAGGAACTGTTCTTTTACCAAAATAATATTTTATACGTATATATCATATTCATACATGACAAATAATCATGACAATTACATCTCAAGTAAAATTTATACGTATGGGGTATTTTCTAGGATACCCAATTTCAACATATATAGTGTTTACAAGGAACTTGTATTACGGCGATTCTTTTCGCCAACAAATAATTTATACGTACATAATATAATTATACAACAATTAATCATGACAAACCCATCGCTAAAATATTCATTATATGGTACTTCTTACAATCGTATTTCTACATACATGGTGTATATTAGTAAACATGTATTTAGGCGAACCCTTTCGCCAAATGAGCATTTTATCTATACGTCATATATATCCATACGACAATTAAACATGTCAAACACATTTCCATAAAAAAATACGTATAGGTATTTTATATACGAATACCTAGAGTATGTGAAATTCCAAATTCTACAATTAATAAAATGAGAAAAACGGAAAGCACTTTGTACATATGCATGATTGCATGTGAAGATCATGAATCTACCATTATATCGACATTGAAAGCGTTGAAAACCGCAACCTATACACCTAAAGTCCTCACCTTGTGTCGTAGAATCGTAACGTGAGTTGATAGGTTCGCTAAGCCAGTATACGGGAGTTTGACAACCTATGGAACGAAATACGTTAGCTATTTCATAACCTACAACCTAAACAACCCTAAAACAGGTTAGGGTTAGGGTTTCTTACCTAGAAACGAGCCGGAATCGCGTGAAAGGACAACCAGAATCGGCGGTGGAGCCCGAATAGCGGCGATATAAGCAGCCAGAGAACATTATTAACGGGGAGTTCCTCCCACATCTCCCACACTTTCTCTCTCTTTTCTCTCTCTCAAATCCAAATTCGTATGGCTGCCATGAGAGAGGGTTTAAGGTCCTTATATAGCCTAAAAATTTACCAAAATAGACTTCTGGACAAGGTTCACCTAGGTTATAGCCAAAGCGGAACTTTTTTAGCTCAACGAAGGACTTAAGGGCCTCCTTGAGCCAAAGGTCGGACTTAAGCTCACTAATGTCTTTGGATCTACGTTCTAATTAAGTTTTCGTTTCGGTCGGGATTCAGATCACGCGTGGCGGACCGATTTCGATTCAACGGTAACACGGATCTCGATCGAAGATTCCGAGCACAATAAATGTGTATGAAATTTCTCCTGATCGAGGGTGTAATTTGTCCGATTGACGGTCTGGTTGCTTAAAAGCGATCTCAAGCGACAAGTCTCGATTACTATTCAAGATATTTATTTTTAAAGAAAACAAGTGTTTTCACACTCTCTCGCTCTGGGACTCAGCGAACCATGTGGGGCATCATTTGGATTTGATTTTCGAGATGGTTGTCGAGCCCAGCGAGGCGGTCCTAAGTCCTTAACCTCATATTATTCGGACTCCCGATGTGTGGTCTAGATCAAATACGGAGTTTCAACGTGCTCCCGAGAGCAGCCGGGTAATGAGATTGATCCTAGATTTTAGGGTAACCTAGCGTTAATGATTCTACAAGTTTTGGGTCTTGCAGATCGTATTTAAAGCGATTCGAACGGATTTCGTAGCTAATCTAGTTTAGCACTTAGTTACTTTGTCTCATTTCTAAAGGATTTAGTCCTATAAGATTTCTCGAGGTGGTACTTAGTCCTTTGTAGTTTGTGTGAAAGTGATCCAAGTTATACTACTTAGCTAGTTTAAGATAGTGTCTAGGGTGAAAGTTTTTAGAAAAATTGGAAGAACAAGGTGGTGAAGGGTTGGATTTGTGAAGGAAATGAGTTCAGAAGTGATTTTAGACTATGGGATTCAGTTCTGACAAGTTAATGAGGTGTTAGGATCGACCCATTGCCTAAGGACGTCTAATCCCAGGTTGGCAAAAATCCGGGGTGTTACAAGTCACAAAATAAGTTAAGTACAAAACCAACATAAGTTAGAAAGATAAATAAATCCATCTTAATCCGACCCAGAGGAAGATGGTGCAGGCATCGAGGGATCATTTAGCCGCAAACTCTGGTTGATGCGATGAAAGTACTTTTTCATGTACTTCATTGTAGATTGTTGGGTTTGGGCCACTGAAGTCTGCGATACATGCAAAGACTCCACTTTCTCCTCCAATGCAAATAGTCTCTCATTAAATTGAGAGGGATAATAGTCAGAATCAGTTGGATCATCAGAATCTTCCAACTCATTAAATATATCATCCATGGTTGTGTCTTCAGCAGGCTGCGCTTCTTCTTCTCCTTTTCTTTGCTCAAGAAGAGGAGTGAGGTTCATTATCTTTAGGTTTGAATTGTTGAAAGGGAGTTCGGATTCCCATGCCTCATACGTAGGAATTTGAACATTATAATGAAAGGCAATGCAAGACATGAGATGTGTAAAAGGAATCGAACCATACTTGGGATGCAAGAGGAACTGGATAATGATGTAACAAATCAAAGAAGGCAGGAAGATACGAATACTCGATACAACGGAATGAAAAACTCTAAGCATAAAGGGTGTAAGGTCAGTCTTATTCCCAGCTCGAGGATACACATTAGAAGTAAAAAATCCGATGTAAGACGTGGTATTTAGGGAGCATTTTGTTTGCGGGAAGGGCATTACCAGATTGCCATTCAGCATTGAAACAACACAATATTCGAGTGATATTTTTTTTTCAGAGTTAGACATTTTCTCTGATAATGTCGTGATCGGAATTCCATCATCTACAACATCTATTTCCATTAATGCAAATATGATGGATGGTGTTATCGTGAATGTTTCTTCTACAAATTGAATTGAGAATGACAAATTCTCAAGAGAAACATCACAGATAGAGGCATACATGCCATGCACTTTAAACCGGTAAGCCATTCCACCCCGATTCAAAATGCGTTTCCATCCAACATCGAAAAGAATAGGAACTAGACCAAACTTAGCAATGTGGTCTAAATTAACAACATTTTCTATGATAATATCCCTTGTGGGAAAGTCCCGAACGTATTCCAGATCATCCTCTGGTGATCATAGAGTTCGAACACCAAGAGGAGTAGATTTAGAAGATAAACCAGCGCGATTCTTGTGAACCAATTTCTTGGCTCTACATTCCATTTGAAAATGCACAAGAAGAATATCAAAGAAAAATAGAAGAAAAAGATTAGATCATATTTAAAGCAAAACCCAAAAGAAAAATGGTTTCAAATGAAGAAAAATCTACTCAAATATGTTAATCTAACAATAAACTACCTAATACTTTAAGGAATTTGAAAATAAATCACTTACAAGTGAGTTTGGAAGATGGGTTGGTTGAATAGGGCATCGGCTAGCTGAGGAAGAATGAGTGAAATGAAATAAAATTGGAAATTTCCCCCTTTTTAAGGCAAACCCGCGCGATTTTTGGCTAGCCCGAGCCTGTGCTCCATTGGCCGAATTCTTCGGCTAGCCTGAGCCCCTGCTCGGTAGGTCGAAAAATCTCAAAATTTTAGAATTTTTATTAATATTTTATTTTCATTTCATGCATTTCATCATTACAAATAAACATAAATATAAATATAAAGAAAAGAAAAGAAATAATTATTTAATAATACATAATCCTATCATGCTTTAAATTTGAAAACTTAATTTTGTCAAGTGGCTTAGTCAGTATATCTGTAAGTTTCTTCTTAGTTTGAATGTATTCTAGCATGATAGTTTTGTCTTCAACTAATTCTCGAATATAATGGTATCGTATGTCGATATGTTTTGTATGAGAATGTTGAATTAAATTTTTAGAGATATTTATTGCACTAGAATTATGGCAATATAATGCCATTGTATCTAGCGTAATCCCATACTTAGCTAGCATTCTTTTTATCCATATTAGCTGATTGCAAGCATTTCCTGCCGCAATATATTCAGCTTCAGCAGTAAAAAGAGATATGAAATATTTTTTTTCTTGCTTAGCCAAGATATTAAGCAGTTTCCAACATAGAAACATCCACCGCTGGTAGATTTTCTATCATTAACATTTTTTGCCCAATCTACATTTGTATAGCCTGCGATTTGTATGGACGTATCATATGGATATCATAATCCTAAGTTCGCAGTACTTGCGACATATCTGATTATCCCTTTAAGAGCAGTTAAGTACAATTTTTTAGGATCAGATTGATATCAAACATATATTCCAACACTAAATGCAATATCAGGTCTACTAGTAGTTAAGTACAGAAGACTACTGATCATACTAAGATAATGTCGATAGTCTATACTTTTCTGATTCATCTTTTGATAGTTTAAGAGTCGTATTCATTGGAGTATCGAAATTCTTACCATTGTCAAAGTCAAACCTTTTTACAAGGTTCAATGCATATTTGGTCTGTGAGATGAACGTACCATCTTTAAGTTCTTTGACTTGTAATCTAAGGAAATACTTTAATTCGCTGACCATATTCATTTCAAACGTGGATTTCATTAGATCTGCAAACTCGCTAGATAGGTTAGCGCACATAGATACATAAATAATATCGTTAACATATATTTGAACTATCGGGATATGATCATTATATTTCTTGACAAATAAGGTTTTGTCAACACTACCCATAACAAAATTATAAACTAAGTAAAAATGTAGTCAACTTCTCATACCACGCTCTGGGAGCTAGTTTCAAACCATAAAGAGCCTTTTTAAGATGGTAAGCATGATTTGAAAGTTTGGGATCTTGAAAATTCTTTGGTTGTTCAACATAACTTTCTCATTCAAATCATCATTTAGAAAAGCACTTTTTTACATCTATTTGATAAATTTTGAATTTTTTATTCTAGGCGCGCAACAGGTGCAAAGGTTTCATCATAATCAATACCTTCTATTTGAGTATAACCTTGTACAACTAGTCGTACCTTATTTCTAATAATGTTTCATATTCATCAGTTTTATTTTTAAAAATCTACTTGGTTCCAATCACATGTTTATCAGTAGGTCTGGAAACCAAATATCATACATCATTTCTAATGAATTGATTTAATTCTTCTTGCATGACATTAATCCAACTTTCATTAGTGACTGCTTTACTTACATTACCTGGTTCAATTTGGGAAGTAAAGCAGACATGATTACATATATTTTCTAGTTGTCTTCTTGTCTGAATGCCAGTGCGAGGGTTACCAAGTATTTGATCAGTTGGATGGTCTTTGACTAACCTTAAGTCAGTGTTGACTAATTTAGATGAAGATTCAGGTATATTAATCAAATTGATATCATCATCATCTTAATCAGGACCAGGTGTGATCTTTCGAACATTTATCATAACATTTATAAATTCTTGTATCACCCCAGTTCTTATGTTAAGAACAAGGTATGCCCGACTGTTTAGAGCATAACCTAGAAATATTCCCTCATCACTTTTGCTTAAATAAAATATTATTCACACACACTTTTTTTAATACATGAAAACCACTTAAATAGACTCCATAGCTTGCATACGTTAAATCACATCCTACTTTTTTCTAACTTATCCCAACAACCCCTGTAGAATTGTAACTGAAACTTTGAACATTTCCAACACACTAGACACGTAGACTTATGGGTTTTGACTTATTTAAAAATGCCAAAATACATGGACTCAATTTGAATTATATCTAACACGCTCCTTTAATTCAAACTTGTGACTATACTCCCATCATGTAACGAAATTTCTTCAATTTTTCTTCTGATAAGGCTTTTGTGAAAATATCTGCGAATTGATCTTCAGTGTTGCAATACTTTAGCTCCACTTCTTCTCTAGCAACGACTTCCCAGATGAAGTGATGACGAATTTCGATGTGCTTGGTTCTTCCTTGATGTACTGTATTTTTAGCAATTGCAATGGTAGACTTGTTATCACAAAACATCCATGTCGCATGATTTTGTTTCTCGTTCAAATCACATAAAATCCTTTGGAGCCAAATTGCTTGACATGTAGTCATTGTAGTTGCAATATACTCAGATTCAATGCTTGACAGTGTTGTAGTCAATTGTTTCTTTGATGCCCATGATATGACTCCCGAACCAAGATTGAAGACATAGCCTGTAGTGCTTTTCCTGTCATCTATACAACCTGCCTAATCACTGGCTGTTGTGCATATCCCTTTGTAACCAAACGAGCTTTATGCCTTTGCAGAGACCCATCAGAATTAAACTTTGATTTGTATATCCATTTGAGTCCAATAACTTCTTTACTGGAAGACAAATCCACCAATTTCCAACTATTGTTCTTCACAATTGCTTCAATTTCTTTATTCATCGCTTAACACCATTCCTTTTTTGTTACTGCATCTTCAAAACAAGTGGGCTCCTTAGTAAAACAAGCAAATTCACATGGATCATATATATCGCCAAGACTTATTTCCCTTCTAAGAGTCAAATCAGAAGATGAATTAGATGACTCGCTAGAATTTTGCGAAGGATTCATAGGAGTAGGTGGTTCAAAAGAAGAGTTTCATCTTGTACACATAAAGGAACACGCTCTTCACTTTGCCACTTCCAAGCATCATTTTCATTAAATATTACATTTCAGCTTATAATTATTTTTTTAGAAATAGGGTCATAAAGCCGATAGCCTTTTATCTCCTCACTATAGCCTATGAAGATGCACTTTGTAGTTTTTAATGTAACTTTTGCCTTTTTTTAGAAGATACGAATGCATAAGATATATAACCAAAAATTTTTAAATGACTTACCCCAGGTTTCTTTCCACTCCATGCTTCATAAGGAGTTTTTCCTTTCACTGCTCTTGTAGGAAATTGATTGATCAAATATACAGCCACTGAAACAGCTTCTGCCCAATAGTTATTTGGAAGGCCTTTATCTTTTTAACATACTTCTTGCTGCTTCAACAGTGGTCCTGTTCTTGCGCTCCGCCACCCCATTTTGTTGTGGGGTATAACTTGCTGTTAATTTATCACGCCCCAGATTCCGTGACCGGAACTCATAAGAATTTCGATAGCCAATTCCAGCATCGATAGCCTCCGTAGTACCTCATTCTCGGCTCCTGGCACCCATTCACCAGGTTCCGATCCTGGGATCCCACAAGGAGGATTTCCATAACATATTTCAATCCATAAAGAGCATACCCAAGATCATAATAAGGTAACTACAAATAATAACTACAGGAACACATCACAAATTTCACTAAGAATTTAAACTTTATACATGATACAAGGCTCAAAGGGAAAATACATAAACAGGAAAAGGAAATCTCAAAAGGTCCTCGGAGCGCTCCTCGCTTCTCAGCTACTGCGGCTGCCTAGAATCACCTGCATGCATCAATCGTGCATAAGCTTATAGAAATCTTAGAGGGCGGTGTAAGTGTGTATGATACTAGTGCCGAGAAGAAATATTAGAGAATGCAGCAGCTCATCATGAGACATGAACACTATCAATGCCACTAGCCATACCAAGGCTAAGCTATGGCGATCATGAATGCAGTACGCCGTACCAAGGCTATGCAATGCAACATATGAGTACTGGGCGCCATACCAAGGTGATGTACAAGAGGCTTACATAGTCAATGACATATGCAAAGTGCAAATGTGATCATGCCAGTCCTCATATCAAGTCCATACATCATATACAGTTCCACTATAGGGAAACCACAGGGGTCAAGTACACTACTAGTTCACTGCCGCTCTCCAAGACCCGCACAGTCAAATGAGCGTAAAAGATCACACTACCCGCCTGTGGACAGCTAATTACAAGTAAGGCTCAATAGTAGCGGACCCATTCACGAGCTGGTCAAACTTAGCCTAGCTATTGCCCCCTCACTCAAGCAGGTAAGGCTACACCCCATCTCAACCGACCACGCTATAGTGGGAGACATGGCCCAACGGTATAAGGTACTCAAGCACTCATGATTTTCACTCGGTCTCGGCGTTGAGGCGTCTTCTTGGTACCATGAAGGTTTAGGGGCTTTCACTCAGGGGCATCCTATGCTCCCTAAATGCTCAAGCAATATTTTCGGTGTCCACACACGACCATCCATGATATACCTGTGGAGGTTATAGCCTTGATGAAGTAAGGGTGAATATTCATATGCTATACAATGTCAGATGCATGAATCACATAATCAACCATGCATCAATCCCAAGCATCCAACATGCTCATGAGGGGAAAATTCCATCCCTCAGGGAAATACCAAATGTCCTGTCCAATGGCACAACCATGACCAATCACATCTCAACCAAGCATGCGTATGATGCGTATGAGAGTGGGCCATGAAGATGAACAAGGGTGCCAATGCAGTGAGATGTACTCTCTACATACCCAAGTAGGGTCTAGGTACTTAGACAATCCCCATAAAGAATACAACTCAAGTGGGGGCCCAATAACCTGGGGTAACCCACAAGACTTAAGCATACAAAGCTATGGGCTTAAATGACATAGATGGGCCTAACAAGAGTCTAAGGTGGGCATTCAACCACAGTAAGAAGGAAATAGGCCTAGAGGGGTCCGTAATGGGGACATTTAACCACGATTTTCCCAAAAGGCATAACCAACAACAAGCCGTATAGATACAAAGCCCAAGGCTCACATCCAAGCCACATACATGAATTTCATATAAAGGCATAAAAAAATGGCCCAATCCACCTATAACAATATGGGCCAAAAGAAGGGAATTCAAGGCCCAAGTCTCAATGGAATCCATGCATTAAGTTGGACTTGGTGGGCAACCCATGAGCACAAGTACATGGCTCAAAATCAAGTCTAAGCTGGGTAAAATGGGCCTCACAATATCAGCCCAATAACTGGTAATTTAAGTGGGCAATCAAGGGCCCAATTTCACTCTTACTGCAGCCCACAAGTCCAGCAAAATGGTGGAAAATAGCCCATACACATGGTTGGACCAAGCTGGGATGTCCCAGCCCAATCTAGACCCGCTGGAAGTCCCAAAAATCTAATCTATGTTTGGGTACACAAATGATTACTAAAGGTGGCCCATAATGCATTAATTAAGCCCGAGAATTTTAAAATATAAGGGAGTAACAAATACCCAAAATTCTCAATATGGTGTACCCCACATCCAATACAATTTCAGCCATAACAATGTTCATTTGGGGCCCTTACTGGACTTTCAGCCCACCCAACTTCCTAGGCCTACTGAGGTCTAGAAACTTGTCAAAATATGTGGAAATTTATCTCATAAAGGCCAGCAATAATCAAGGGGGGGCCCACTAGATGGAGAGTGGGGCAACACCATAGAATTCAAGTGGGTCTGCTGTTGGACTACAAGTCCAGCAGCAGCCCAAGAACAGTTAGGCGTCCCATGGGTTGGGCAATCCAAGGCCTGGATGGCCTAGACCAATACATACATCAAGGTGGGCTCCACATGTCCTAAGGTGGGCCCCATAGGGGACATCTACCAAGGGTGGACCCTCCCACGTGGGCCACCCAAATGGGGGAACGGCATGGATGAAACACGCCATCATGGTGGACCTGCACACTGGGGATGGCCAGCCCATGCTGGACGTCAACCAAGTTGGACGTCTAGTAGGGCTGTTGTCCCAGCCCTATAGTCTTAAAAAATCATGGCCCTGTGGGCCCTAGAAACATTAGAGGTGGGCCCCAAAAATCATCCACAAGGTGCAATGGTTTTGGACCAAAAAACTTCTACAATAACAAAGAGGACAACAAGGTTTGAAGAAAAAAAAATCTGCTACTACATGTTGCTGTCCTCAACTTGAGCACTCCATTAGAGTGGGTCCAAGGCCTCTAAAAATTTGGAAAATAGGGGGCCAAGATCCCCTAACATGTATACATCAAGATGGAGTTCAGAAAAGTGGCCCACCTTTACTAGAAAAATTTATGAATTTCATATTCCATCAGACTGTATTGTTGGACAGTCAGACAGAAATTTGGCTGTCCAACCATCATGGCCCACTCTTTTGGATGCCCAAATGAGGTCAGATGAAGGTGAAAATTGGCATGCATATAGGTGGGGTTCACACCTTCAAGAAAAATATATCAAATGGGCCAAACACCCCAAAATCTGAGCTCAAGTCAATCCAAAAATCTGTCTAGAAAGTTTCTAGATAGCAACATATTGCTGAAATAAAATAATTATAACCACCACTAAAAGAGGAAATCATCTTATAAAAATTGTGGTATGGACCACCTCAGTGGGCCCCACAAACATCCAGACTATTTCCACCATCAAAACCCTTTGCATGTGCCCCTTTTTGGTGCATTTGGGGCCACAATGTCCATGGAGTGGACTGTCAAGGACATCCACTCCCTTAGGACGGTCTGGATATTTCTGAGCCACAAGGTGGACTACACACATCATGATCAGAGGTATATACAGGGGAAAAATAAAAGATCCAGCCACAAGGGAAGGGGATCCGCCACATTGAGGCCCTTCCCCTCATCACACAATCACACACATCCACTATTACATGATTTACAAGAATCTACAAAAGCATAATGCTTCCTACTCAAGATCTACGGTGGAGATACAATCTCCACCAAGGATCTAGGGTCTAGATGACCTACGGAACCTTGAACATAAAAAAGAAAGCCATGTAGGGGTCTATGGAGGATGGCCCCTTGCATGGATCATGCATGCACAAAGGATGGGCTATGAGCCACATCCATGAAGACATAGGGGCCACCACCATCAATTTGATGGGCCCCACATGCTCTAAGATGAAAGAAAAGAGGAAGAACAACTATGAAACAAAAGAAATCAGAAATCTATCTCTATCTAAAGAACACCCACCTTAAGATCTATCTTCAATCCTTCACCACTATGATCTTCTAGCTCCAAGGAAGGGATTTCTATGGTGGAGATGGGTTGGGAATGGTTAGATTGGAGGGAATTAGAGAGAAAGGGGGCTGGAGAAAGGGCGAAAGAAGGTGGGGATGTTGAAGAAATGAGAAGGGAAAGAGAGGCTTGGGAGATGTAGCTAGAAGGCAATGATTTATCT
Source organism: Magnolia changhungtana (assembly GCA_030180095.1). Classification (NCBI taxonomy): domain Eukaryota; kingdom Viridiplantae; phylum Streptophyta; class Magnoliopsida; order Magnoliales; family Magnoliaceae; genus Magnolia; species Magnolia changhungtana. The sequence continues at coordinate 6,692,662 of JASAUF010000375.1, forward strand.
CTCTAAAAGAGGCTAGTCATAATGGCCTAGATAAGAGAAATGCAATGATGGGCATGGGAGTAGCAACCCATGCTTGTTAGGGGCTAGGCTATAGGGTAGGCTTTCTAGAAAGCTATAAATAGGGATGACATCATCATGCATGGAGAAACGTGCAATGCTAGGATGGGTCTCACCAAATCACACATTAACGGTCCAAATAGAACGCGACCCATAACTTATGATGTACACGTTGGATTCACGTAAGAGATGCTTGTTGGAACCGTGGCACCAATGCGGTCGCAATGGGATATGTTTCGAGTCGATCCGAGTCGGGTCTACGTGACTGGACTTAAGGATGACCGCAAACACTATCTGTAGGTCACCGGTTGCTGGGATTCGACGGGTAAGACTGCGAGACCTAAAGGAATGACATGCATACTCGGGGTAGGGTCTTACTAACTGCTTTTGGATATCCATATCACTGCAAAACATGCTGAATTCTTTGGAAGTAAACTCACCACCACGGTCAGTATGCAATCTGATAATAGAGTGACCACATTGATTTTCGACAAGAGATTTAAATTTCTTTAATATGAAGAGAGCCTCAGATTTTTCTTCCATGAAATACACCCATGTCATCATTGCGCAATCATCAACAAATATAATTAAATATTTACTTCCACTTAAGGGCAATGTTTGCATTGGGCCACAAATGTTAGCATGCACAAGCATCATGATTTATTTGCCCGCCAAGTTTTTCCCACCAAAAATTTCTCACGATGATGTTTTCCAAATACACATGATTTATAAACTTTACCATCATGTTCACTAATGGAAAACCAATTGCCATGTTCATTTTATGCATTAAATGTAACCCACCAAAGTTCAAATGTTCATACCTTTTGTATCACAACATGGAATCTTCACTACTTGCACAAAATGCATTGAATGCAAGCTTTGAAATTAAAATTGGGTATATCTTATTTTCTGTCATTTTTATAGAGAATACCAACTTCATGCTTTTCTTATCATAAACCATGCATTCATCATTATCAAACATGGTATATTAACCCTTCCTCATCAACTGGCCCAAACTTAACAAATTTTAAGTTAACTCAGGAACATACATAACATTAGAAATGAGTTTCTTTCCTGACATTGTAGCAACAACAATAGTACCAATTCTATGTGCCTTGACTTGATTGTTATCACCCATTCTTACTTATGGTTTGATAGGTCATCAATTTCCACAAAGTAATTTTTATTCCCAGTCATATGATTACTACACCCACTATCTAAATACCAAACTTCATCATTCATTTCATCAACGCATGAAAGAAACAACTTATCTTCAATTTCATCTTTTGTGTCTTCTTTTTCTTCATGAAAATTGGCTTGTTCCCTAGCTTTTTGGTAGCAATTCTTTTCAATGTGGTCATATTTTTTGTAATGGTAGCATTGTGGGAGACTCTATCTTTGTTCTTATACCAACAATCCTTATCAACATGATTTATTCTTTTGCAAATTGAACATGACAAAGAAGTGGAATCATTATTACCTCCATTGAAGTTTCTCTGGTTACCATGGAATTGGCCTCTTCCTCTTCCTTAAGATGCATTTATACGTCCATGGCCTTGTCCTCTTCCACTGTATCCTCTTCTTGAACCTACCATGCCTTTCTTAAGGCCTACTTTCGACTAGAAAGCTTGCTCTAATGAGTTTTCTGTAGCCCTATTCAACCGCTACTCATGTGCTTGAAGAGAACCCATTAGTTCATTTACAAAATACACAAATAAGTCTTTAGACTCTTCACTGGTAGCAACTACATGATCATACTTAGAAGGAAGGCTCCGTAATACTTTTTCAGCAATTTTTTTATCAATCAATTCTTCTCCATATGTTCTTATTTGATTTACAACTGAACTGACTCGTGAAAAAAATTCTTGCACTGTCTCATAACTTTTCATAGAAAAATTTTCAAAATTGCGACGAAGAGTCTATAGTTTCATAGTAATTACCTTTGATGTACTTTGATATTCTTCCTTCAATATATCCCATGCCTCTTTTGAAGTAGTGGCTGCCATAATCCTTGAAAATATGGTATCATCCAGGGTCTGTTGTATCATATACAAAGCCTTTGCATCCTTCTTTTGTTTCTCCTTTAACTCATTACGTTGAGCTGCTGTCAACCTCTCTTATTCAGCAAGATCTACATATCCATTTTTAATTAAATCCCACAAATTAAAAGAAATAAACAGAGTTTTCATCTTGATACACCAAAATGGATAAGTACTACCATTGAAGATGGGAACATTCAACTGAGATCCACTAACTGTATTCATATTACCTGTCATGATGCTTGAGGAAGAATAATAAAATCAGTTACACAGCTGCTGCCTTGCTGCCTTCTGTAGTATTAATCTAACCTTGCTTTGATACCACAACTGTAGAAAATACAGATGGAAGAGACAGATTTAAGAAACTTCAATAAAATATTATTCACACAAACTTTTTTTAATACATGAAAACCACTTAAATAGACTCCATAGCTTGCATACATTAAATCACATTCTACTTTTTTCTAACTTATCCCAACAACCCCTGTAGAATAGTAATTGAAACTTTGAACATTTCCAACACACTAGACATCTAGACCTATGGGTTTTGACTTATTCAAAAATGCCAAAATACATGGACTCAATTTGAATTATATTATTTAACTATGGGATTTTTATTAAACCATAGTTCATAAGCTGTTTTGTTTTTAGCTTTTTTTTAATATAAACATGATTAATTATATAGCATGCAGTACTAACAGCTTCAGCCCATAATTTTTTTGGTAGGTTCATGCTATTTAGTATTACATTAGCCATCTCTAGAAGAATTCTATTTTTTCTTTCAGTAGCCCCATTTTACTGTGATGTTTTTGGAGCAGACAATTCATGCAATATACCATGGTCAATGCAGTATTTTTCAAAATTACTATTTTCAAATTCAGTTTCGTGATCACTTGTATTTATGATAACAGATAACTCTTTTTCAGTATGGATACGTTTTATAATTTTTTTGACTTCATCAAGAGTATCTAATTTTTCTCTTAGAAAAGCTACCTAACTATATCTAGTGTAGTTATCAACAACCACCAAAAAATATTTCTTTCCACCTCTACTCTTCGTTCTAATTGGTCCGACTAAATCCATATGGAGAAGTTTAAGAGGTCTAGTTGTGGCTAAGGATTTCACTTTTTTGTGACTACTCCTAACTTGCTTACCTATTTGACATGCGTCACAAACTTTTTCAATCTTTTTCAATTTGGGTAGGCCACGTAAGTGATCTCTTTTGCTTAATTTATATAAATCTATATAATTTACATGTCCAAAACGTTGATGCCATAGTTCAGTCTTGTCTATTTGGACCATGTAACATGAATGGTTTGTTGAGTAAGAATTATCAATTATATAGCAATTTTCAGACGTTCTGCGACCATTTAATATTACATTTCCTTTCTCATTTATAATCTCACATCTGTGATCTGAAAATTTTACACTATGCTTATTATCACATATCTAAGATATGCTCAGAAGATTAGGTTTTAATCCTTCAACATATAGAACATTTTTGAAGAGAGGTAAGTTAGGAAGTTGTACATTACCTTGGGCAATTATCTTGCAATTGTTTCCATCTCCGAATGTAACTGAGCCGTCACTTACTTCGTTGATGTTTAAGAGTATAGCCTTATCACCTGTCATGTGTCTCGAACATCCACTATCCAGATACGATCTTGAATGACTATTAGCTTTGAAAGTTGTGTGGGCAATAAGACACTTAACCTTTGGAACCCATTTCATTATGGTTCTAGGTTTAGGAGGATCTCTTGCTTTATGCTGTGTTCAAGGGTTAGGATTTCTCCTTTTTCTATATACTCCAGTCTTATCAAAGTTGGATTTCAATAGCTCTTTCAATAAGTCCACAATTTTTTCCAGCTAAAGGAGAATTTTTATTATTATTCTTTTGATGTTTATGATAGTTGGCATTATTATTTATTTTAAAGACTTGAAAAGGTTTTGAGTTTTTGAAGTTTTTCTTTTTATACTTTGAATCTTTTAGAGTCTTGGCATTAGAGTTCGAGGATTCTCCTTTTCCAAAGGTAGAAGTAGAATCCTTAGATTTCAATGAGTTATTTTTAATATAATCCAGTTCGGACTTGTCACCACATCGCCTCGATGAGGTTAACAATTTTTCAAGTTTCTGGTCATGAAGGGTATATTTCCAAGTGACCTTTGAACTTTGAAGGGAAGAAACTTCAAGTTTTAGTTTTTCTTTTTTGGTTTTAAATTTTTGCAATTCAGAAGACTTAAAATTCAAATCTAATTTTTTTTTTTCAAAACAATCGGAAAAATGAGATTTTCCTAAAACAACTTTTTCAAGTTCTAGTTGTAGTTTAGAATAATTTTCTTTTTGAATTTTCAATTTGACCACAATTTTACAACTTTCTCTCTATAGGGCATTATAAGAATCTTAAAGATCATCTTCATTTTCAGGGTCACTTCTTAGAGTTTCACAATCAGATATATCACAGTTTTCCTAAGAAGTAATCTGGCTATAGTCATAAAGGCTTTTAAATCATTTGCATTTTCTTAGTCTGAATCATCAGATTCAGAATTAGTCTCAGACTCTGATGATTCATCCCAAGTAGCTGTCATGCCTTTTCTTTTAGAATTATCATTTTTAGGACATTTAGAAGCCAAATGCCCATATTCAGAATAGTTGAAATATTGAGTGTCTCTATTTTTAGATTTCCAAAAATTTGAATTTCCTTTTCTTTTATCAAATGGTTTTAGAAAATCTATTCTTTTCTTATTTTTGAAAATTTTATAAAATTTCTTTGCCAACATAGCCATATCATCTTCGTTATCTCAAAATTAGAATTTACATTAGATTCTTTTGAATTAGATTTAGAAGATTTAAGAGCAATGGACTTGATTTTAGGAGCTTTGAAATTCAAATCATAAGTTTGAAGAGAACCAACTAACTCCTCAACCTTCATAGTATCTCTATCCCCTAATTCTTGTATAACAGTAACCTTTGAATTAAACCTATCAGGAAGTAATCGCATTATTTTTGCGCAAACCTTGCTTTCAGGGATTCTATCTCTAAGACCCCACACAGAATTTACTATGTCACTTATTTTCGTATAGAAGTCCATAAAAAACTCATTTTATTCCATACGAATTTTCTCAAATTTGGTTGTAAGTATTTGAAGTTTAGATTTTTTGACAAATGTTGTTCCTTCATGTGTCATTTCGAGAATAGCCCAAGCTTGTTTAGCTGTACCGCAAGAAATGATTCTTTTGAATTCATCCAATGATAGAGCGCAAGTTATTGCATTTGAGGTTTTTTGCATTTGCACTACTTTCACTTTTTTGAACCATAGTCTAAAAGGTAAATGCAGTTTCTTTCATTGTTATGGTTCCATCCTCAGCTACTACTTCCATCATCGGAGGGATCTATTTAGTTACAGTGGCTTGCCACATACTTTCATCTATTGATTTGAGAAAAATTCTCATCCTGGCTTTCCAGTATGAATAATTAGAGCCATCAAAGGGATGTGTCTGGGTAATGGATAGGCTTTTGAAATTTGACATATTAAAGCTCTAGATCTAGCTCACGGAGGTAAATCTAAAAAATAAAAAGAGCAACCCTCTCTGATACTACTTAAAATGGATAGCTAGAGATGTCCTGGGAGGGTGAATAGGACAATGCCAAATAATTGAAACAAATGCTAAATATGTAAATAATACAAAGATCTCAATTGCTTGAGTATTGAACCTTGATTCCAAATAATTCGTACGACAACCTTCACCTAAAATTTTAAGCAGGATAACTTTATTTCACGAATGTCTTTAAAATCAAAACTTTAAACTAGTAAGAGTAAATTAAAGAATTACAACATTCACCACAGAATTAAAATAAAATACATTCAACCACCAAAAATAATAATAAAGCATTCACCACATGGCACAAGGAGTTATAGTGGTTTGGTGCTTAAAAATAACCATACCTACTCCACTCATAAAATTACTTCCCTCGTAATTTTGGCTTTCACTATAAAAAGGTTTTCACGGGGTCACCTTAATAACCTGATACAGTTCCTTATGATTTTCACAAGCTATTATAATAAACACTCAAATTGAGATTTTCACAAGCTATCTCAGACAAAACCTCAACTGAGATTTTCACAAGAGATCTTAGAAAAACCTAAACAGAGTTTTAGAAGGTATACTTATCTTCAATCGTAGAAGACGTAGAAGAAGCTCGTAGTAAAAGGACCTCTTTCTTGAACGTAGATGGCGCAGTGTTCAATCAGATAGAAAGAGTCTAGTGTTCTATAGATTTTAATTCAATTCTCTTAGATCTCAAAGAGGAGTATAGTTTACTCTCTTAAATTAAGTCTAAAATGATATGAGAATAAAGGCAATTGAATAAGCTATTAAAATAAATTATAAAAACCAATAAGTAGTTTGCCAAGGACTTGAGATTCTCTCTCTTGCAGAAGAATTATGATAATAATTTTGTGTAATTCAGAATGAGAGAAAAACTCAATTTATAGGCAAATAAGTTAAAACTTCGGCTAGCTCGAGTTCATCGGATTCTGTTCAATGGATTTTGGATTTCACGGGATAAGAATTATCCAAAATTTGGCTAGTTCAAGGTCAAGTTCAACTGGCTAAACCAAAACTCTGGCTAGCCAAATTTTTAGCAAAAGTTGTTATTTACTTGGGCTTGAAAGTTGGGCTAGCCGAGGAAGCTTAGGCTGGCGGAACCAGAAGTTATTTTGGTTGAGGAAGTTTAGGTTGGCCAAATTCCTGGCAAAAATAAATGTAAAAACCCATTATTAAATATTTTTGAAAGTACCCAGTCCTAAGGTCTTTCTAGGATTTATACTACCTAAGATATATCAAATATCTGATTCACTTTGGCTTGAACTTTGTCTCGGACTTCATCTTGAATTTGGGCTTGATTTATTCTTGAACATAAGTTGATCTTGAGCTTGATCTTCTCTTGAACATAGACCGATCTTGAAGTTCTACCTTGAAGTGGTTTTGTCTTATGAAATTTAATAACATATGTGTGCTCAACATCCTAGCACTTACAAAACAATTGAGTAATGATATTGATGGGTCATATGAGGAGGCGTGCGTAGAGCAGCACCTCCTCATCTTCAAGATGACACCTTTCCTTACCTCGGTGGTCGGGTCCATCCGCTAACCAGTGACTACCACGTGGATAGAGGCGTGTGTTGTGATGTCTCTTCGGGTTTTGGCATTGAATGTAGCTAATCAATGCCGCAACTAAGGAGATTATAAATAGGGGAGAGGGATACCCTCCACTCACTTTATTTTCTCTTTCCCCCTCTGTTGTTCCCTATTGTTGATTAGGCGATTTTTGGTAAGTCAGAAATCCTCTCTTTTCCCGTCAAAATTTTCCTTTTTCGGTTTTCTTTTCCTCCTTGGTCGGGATGTTGGACGGTTCCAATAGGTTTTCTGTGTTTGGGGCGTTATACTGGGAATCCATCCCTTAAAGCACAAACTCCTAGTTGGGCACACCCTCAGGTGTACCGTCCCTGGTGTCGGGAGGTCAGGAGGAGATGGTAACATCTGCTCTAAAGTTTGCCGTGGGGCCGTCTTAGGACGTCGGCCTCTTTGGGTCAAGGTTGCAAGATACCGACCTGGTTCGAGTCAGGGCAGAGTACCAAATTCTAGAGTTTTAGTTCTTTGAGCTCCTGAACTTGGAGAAGTCCCAGGCCATCCTTGTGAGGGCAAGGTGGTCATATACATTGTCGCCCTTTGGTGTAGTCTTTGGCTTCAGTTCACCCTATTGTGCAGGAGGTTGTCTACCACCTGAGGCTGGCATATTATCCAATTGGATGTTGGAGAACTTAAAACTTAATGGAATTCTGAACTTTCATTAGTCTAGTTCCCTCATGTAGTACCAATGCAATGATAATAGGTAATTCATGCATCCGGCATGCCCATAGACGATGGTAGATCACGAATTTTACAGATCACACAATTGTAAAATAGATAAGAAGATATAAAAAGCTTCCTGAGCATTTACTGTAATTACAGTAACAATAAATCATAGAAAACTGAAAATATTCCTTCATTCAAAATAAGAATTAATGGAAGTTTAACATAAATTTGAATCAAAGTAAGATAAACATCAAAATAAACTGTATGCTTCATCCCTTAACCTTAGCGAAGAGATTATCTAGTCATAATTAACTCAAAAATAAAAGAAAAACTAAAAAACCTACTAGAACCCGTGAATAATCGAAGTAGAAGAACATTGTCGGTGCTCTACCTAGGCCTTCTCTCCTTTTCCAAACCCTAGAAGATGATTTGGAATAGCCTAGGGGTTCCTTTATATAGATTTACAACTCAATCTTTCACACCGCCTTGAAAAAGTTTACAAACCGACTTTGAATTTATGCAGTTACCGCGGCTTTAATGGAACATTCGATGACATCGAAGCTTCTTCGATGACACCTTCAATGATATCGAACATTCCTTCAATAACATCGAAGAGTGTATGAATCTGTCCAGCAACCAGTTGAGAAAATTCATGATTTTCTCGATGGGATCGAAGTGGCTTTGATGAGATCGAAGTTAGCTTCGATGGTATCGAAACTTACTTCGATGGCATTGAAGTCTATTTCTGTAATTTTTTAGAACTATATTTTTAGCCCCGGAATTTTAGAATATGATTTTACTAGCCTTAAATTTTTAGGATTCCTTTTTCTTGGTTTATTTACTTCAAATCTTCGATACACTTCATTCCTCACTTAGTTTCCTTGGATCTTTGACATGCGAATTCTTCATTAATGACTTTCAAATCTCCAATTCTTCATTATCTTCTTTTGAGCTCTAAATTCATTATTTTAAGCGCTTATTCATCATAGGCTTCCGACTCACCTCACATGACGAAAACATATATATTTAAATTGAATTAACACTTAAATGTTGAGATAACTAATGTAATTGAAGGGTTAGATATGTGATATTGGAGTCTCAACAACCCTTTTTCAGTTGGTTCTTCTTGGAGGTCGAGGGAGGTGATCGCCATCATATGTTGTCGTGCTTTTGCCCTTAATGCCATTGAATAGAACTGTTGGGGTCGTGTTGATCGCCTCTGACTTGATCGACCCCATGCTCGGTTGGGAACTATAACACCCCAAATTTCAGGGGTCGAGTAAATACTCTGTCACGCCCCAAACCCAGAGATCGGACTCACGGGAATCCCGGTCACTGAATCCGGTGCCGACAGTCTCCGTAGTACCCCATTCTCGGCTTTCAGCGCTCATACGCTAGATTCCGATCCTGGGATCCTACAAGGAGGATTTTTTTATATATTTAACTTGTAACAAGCATAACCACAAGTTTACCCAAATCACAAAGGCAACATCAACATCATATATACACTAATATAATACATCTGAATACAGTGCTGAAAGGGAAATACATAAATTAAAATTTAAAGCTCCAGAGGTCCGCTGCACGCTCCAAGTTCAACGCTGCTGCAACCTAACGCCACCTGCATGCATCTATCGTGCATAAGCTTATAGAAAGCTTAGTGGGTGGTGAAAGTGTGTGCACAAGGTAAGTACCAAGTATTCAACGCAATGTCATAATCATACAATGTCGAAATAGGCGCAAGGTTATGAATCATACATTATCAGAGTAAGCAAAAATACTAACAGGTCCATGAGTCAAACAATATCAGAATACGCGATACAGATCAACTATACAAATGAGGAACTATATCAGAATACGCGATATAGATCAACTATATAAATGAGGAAAAATATCAGAATACGCGATATAGATCAACTATACAAATGAGGAGTCATAAAGAGTCGAATATCAGATGTCGTATCTAAACCATATAAATGCAGAAATATAGGTAACTCAAAATGCCATATGCTGTGAATGTAATGCAATATGCGGTACGAATGGAATGACCATGCTAGAGTGTAAAGTCGGGATGATAGTACGTAGTATCACAGGCTATGGGGTCCATCACAAGGAACTTCTATCCAAACTAATCCCATACCTAATTTGGATAGTCAGACTCAATGTGGTAAACTCCTGATCTCAGGTTAGTTACCCACCCCAACCGAAATCCTGGCCATTGTGAAGGTACATGTAACAAATAGTTGTGCACCACCAGCTCGAGTGGATAGTGAAAGAAAGAATGAATGAGTATGCAACTCCTGCTCAATAAGTCCACATATCTTCTAAGATCATCACTGGGGTTTAGTACACTCCAAATGACACTGTCGCTCTCTTAGCCACACAGTCCAAGTGAGCATAAGAAACCTCACTATCCACTTGGCTAGTCTGCCAATACCTATTCGGCACGTCGATAGCAGACCCATTCACAAGCTGGTCAAACTCAGCCTAACAATGCCCCATATGCTTAGGCGGGTAAGGCCACACCCCCTCCCAACCAACTATGACATAGTGGGAGACGCGGCCTCTTGGTATTCGGCACTCAGGCGCTTATGTATCCACTTGGTCTCGATGTTGGGGCATCCTCTGGTACCAAGAGGTTTAAGAATTTTTACCCAGGGCCATCTATGGTAGCCCGATGCTAATAACAGGTTTCCGGTGTCCCATCTGGCCATCCACGATATGCCTGTGAAGGCTACGGCCCTGATGTCGCTAGGTCATATAGTATTCATAATGCAAGATGTATGAGTCATACAATCCAGTCATGCATCAATCCTGTGCATACCGTGCACTCATGTGAGATAACCTTCGCCTATCTGAGAGTCTCATAACAACCTGCCCAATGTCATATGCAATGGTCAACCACATCTCATAACAAACATGCAGATGATGTGTATGGGCATGTATCATGATGTTATGCTGTCACATACTCATAATCGGTATCGTCAATCGGAATCAACAATCGGCCTCGACAATGTAGACATTTAACCAACATCGCCTCTAAGGAATGACCCACATAGAGCCAAACATATAATGGGCCCACGGCCTCACACAAAGGCCTAATATACAATACAATGAGAATTACTTAAGGGCCACATATACACAATAGGTGGGCCCTACTCATGGGCCTCAAATACATGACATGTGGGCCCTGCATATGAGTCTCGAATACATCAAATAGGCCACACATCATGGGCCTAATACACATCACAATGGGCCTTGCCCATGGGCCACGAATACATCACAATGGGCCTTGCCCATGGGCCTTAAATACATCACAATGGGCCTTATTACATAGACCTCCTATTCACATTAGGTCTTAAACACGGGCTGAATACACATCACAATAGGCCTCAACTATGGGTCGCGTATATATCATATAAGTCTCGACAATTGGCCTCAACATTTGAAATCGGCCTTAACAATCAGAATCGAAACTCAGAATCAGCCTCGATACTCGGCCTCATAAACATCAAATGGGCCACAACAATCGAAGATCGGTAAATTGGCCACGTCAATCGGAATCGGCAATCGGTCACGATAATCGGCCTTGATCGCTAATCGGCAATCGGTCAGGACAATTGGAATCGATCGATAATCGATCTTGATTAATTATCAGCAATCGATAATCGTAAATCGGTAAATCGGCCACATCAATCAGAATCGGCCTCAAGACGGGAATTTATAGATGGATGGCTGATGATGGTCTAAGCATTATCAATGGGGCCCATTCGTTTGGGGTAACCCCCTAGAGGATGATGAAAATGAGCCTATCCAGGCCTAAAGGAAGGTCATAATATGGACATTTAACTATCACTGCCCATCAATGTGGACATTTAACTAACATTGCTCCCATTAAGTGGCCCCATAGAGCCAAACATATAGTAGGCCTGCGACCTCACATAAAGGCCTAATATCCATCGAATGGGCCTCATACAAGGGCCACATATACACCACATCGGGCCTTGCCAAATGGGGCACAAATACTTTACAACGGGCCACATACCTGGGCTTATATACATCACAATGGGCCGCATCTTATGGGCCGGAAATACACCTCATCGTGCCTAACCAAATGAGTCTCAGATACATCATACCAGGCCTCATCATATAGGTCACAATTACATCACAATAGGCCTCATATATGGGCCTCAAATATACATCACAATGGGCTATGACTCATGGGCCTTAATATACATCAGTTGCGTCGCATCAATGGCCGCACCAATGCACAATAGGTGGGCCCTGCACATGTAGATAATGGGCTCCCACCAGATGGTCGACGTGGATATAGGATGCATACATCAGTTGGGTCACACGTCCCATGGACAGCGTGGATAAGGCATACATCATGGTGGTCCCCTGTCCCTAGATGGTGTGGATGACATCATATATTAAGGTGGACCACACGTCCATCGAGTGGACAGACAGTGCGAATACAACGCATCATGGGCCTAATACATATCACAATGGGCCTTATATATATCAAGGTGGGCCTCAATGGATGGGCTATAACTATATCAAGATGGGCCTCCTCAAATGGGCCTTTACATATCAAGCCGGGCCTCAACGGATGGGCCATAACTATATCAAGATGGGCCTCCTCAAATGGGCCTTATACATATCAAGGTGAGCTTCAACGGATGGGCTATAACCATACCAAGATGGGCCTCCTGAAATGGGCCTTATATATGTCAAGGTGGGCCTCAACAACAGGCCACAAATACATTAAGATGGGCCTAATCACATGGTCCTCATATATAGCAAGTGGGCCGAGCAAATGGGCTGATCAAATGGGCCGAGTCGAGTGGGCTGAGTCAAATGGGTCGACTCGAATGGGCCGAATCAATCATCCATCAATAGAGATCATTATAGAGCATTAAATAAATGAATAAATACATAAAATGAATCATATCCAAAAAAAATAAAATGAATCATATCCAAAGATCATCTGGACCATACTACAACTAACAGTGGTGATATTAATTTCCCACTTTCAAATTCCAGTGGGCCCACCACAACTTTTAATTTTCATCCAGACTATTCCCATGGTCATAAGGACCTGGGGAGAAACAAATATCATATTGATCCAAAGCTTTTGTAACCCAAAGGGGATTTCAATGGTAGGCATTCACTCCACTATTTTCTGTAGTGTGGTCCACCTGACAACTGGATCTGTCTCATTTTTAGTCTCAAGCCTTAAGACGGGCTTTCAAAATGGTTGGACGGTTTAGATGCAACACATGCATCATGGAGTGGGTCCCATTGTCCAGGGGTGGACGGTGTGGATAAAACACATAGGCCAAGGTGGGGTTTCACCGTCCACAGCTGTGGACGGTGTAAATAAAACACATACATCAATGTAGGCTCCACCGTCCACAGCCGTGGATGGTGTGAATAAAACACATAATTCATGGTGGGTTCCATGTGGGGCCCACCGCAATGTCTATTTGCAATCCAACCCGTTAATAGGATCACACTGGCCTGGATGAAAAGGAGAAATAAATTTCATATTAATCCAAAACTTCTGTAATACCCAAACAGGGTTACAATGACTGATGTTCAATCCCACTGTTTCCTATGATGTGGGCCACCTGAGTATCATATAAGACTGGTTTTTGAGTTGGGGCTCACATAAAAAAGGGGCCCACTTTATGCACGGTGGGGATGTCCATCACACACCATGGTGGGCCCACGTATGGGACCCCTGCCCACCGCCCACGTATGTGACGGGACGGCCTGGCCGTCATGTCCGTCCGTGAACAGACGGCTTGCTACATATATTTTATTATTTTTATTATTTTTTAAACCTGTCTTTTTGAGGTTTTTCATAGGTGGGGCCCACATCAACAAATTCCACCCCACCCATTGGTTCTTACTAGTCAAGACAGACCAAACGAGCCCAATATCGAGCAGGTTTCGGGGTACAAAAACAGCAGGGTGATTTTCAACAGTAAAGGAATGGTTTGCTATGCTATGGCCCGCCAGAACCTCGGATTGGTTCCAATTTTTCGGCTCAACGCCTAGAATGAGGTAGGAAAGGGGATGGACGGCTTGGATCGAAAATATATATCAAGGTGGGGCCTACACAAGTGGCCCACCCAAATCTTTTCTTTTTTTTTGTTCTTTTTGGTGTTAGTGCATCCACTGTCAGCTTACACTTTACTGTGAAGCTCGTCCAAGGTCCAGGGATGCTGGACGGTTGCATAGAACACATTTAAGGTGGGCCCCACCCATAGACTTGTTACTAGGGTGGGCCACCAAATGTTCGGATGGTGTGCATAAGACACACATCAAGGTGAGGTCCATTTGATGAACGGTTTGGACATCTCACAACTCATTAAGTGGGCCACATAATTACATCTTCACACACAAAACAAATGAAAAGAGAGAGAGAGAGAGAGAGAGAGAGAGAGAGAGGGAGAGAGAGAGAGAGAAGCACCCTCCTTTGATCTTCTCATCCTTCATCCGCCTATAGTCTCTAGAGCTCCAAGGAAATGATTCTGATGGTTGAGATGGACTTTGAATGGTGGAGATGGGAGATAGGAAGGTGGGCCACACTAGCTCTCTCATGGGGAGCTTGGACGTGGGTTGCTTGGGAGGAAAATTAAGAGAGAATGAAAGAAAGAGATGATGGGAGAGGAGTGATCGGGTGTGTAAGAGATGGGATGGAAGGTTGACTTTGGGGATGGTGTAGTGTACTTGGGGGATGGGATAGGGTACTTGACTTGATCGGTGTACTTTGATAAGTGAAGTGATTGATGTGATGAATTCTCTACGGATTTGCAACATGTGATGTTTTCCTAGAACTGAACGCTGGCCTACATCTCCTGGCTCGGGTATTGTCTTGGTGCATGTGACGCGGCATCAGAACTGCAGCGACAGTGCGGTCGCAGTGATACAAGTCTTAGGTTGAGCCAACTCAGATCGACAGGATGCAACTCAGGGTTGCGCGCAAATGCTGATTATAGGTCGCGGGTTGCCAGAATTCGACCGAGAGGACTGCGGAAGCCTACGGAATGGTACGGTTTAGGATACGGGTCTCACATACTCGACTCCCGATATCTCAGGTGCCACTTATGCTTTGCGGAAGCAAATTCTACAGTTTGTTTTACCTAGCATTTTGAATATTTCATAGAATTAAAATAGACTATACGATGTACCCTGAAATAAGTGTAAATTTTAACGCAAGTAAATCAGTTAACAAGTAAAAAATGTCTATCCAGAGTACGGGACTACAGTTGAGAAAATTTACAGTTCCAAAAATATAAAATGTGTTAACTCTTAAATCTCATCGTTGGCCCTATGCAACCTATAATGGCTTGACCAGTGACCGGAAATACAAGAGCTTCTCCTCTGAGTCCATAAACGCCTCCTCCAATGCGTTCGACTTCATGGTACATGCATCTATGATAGAGTTTGGTTGGTGTTTTAAAACACCATCCGTCACGCCCCACATCCAGAACTTAGGCCATACCACTTCCCAAGTCCTAAACTCGGGTCACGACAACTTCCTCACCACTCGCCGAACTTGGTGAACAATTAGCAAACTTCCTGAACGCCAAACCCAGCTCATGGCTGGGGAGTTTTTTTTTTGAATGGTTAATCTGATTAGCCAGTTACCCATTTTATATATGATATCAACGCATATCCAAGAAACAAACCTGTTCGACATGTCAAACATATGATGGTGTACCAGCAACAATAAGGGAAAAGAGGTAATAAATCCCCTATAACTCCTGCATGCACCACGCTACTAAACATATCCTGAAAAAGTATAAATAACCTATATGAGCAAACCATAGCTCGTGAGTCTACTGCATGTCAGGAGTAAAATAAGGCTTATTAGGGCACCCCCATAAAGACATCCAAAATAACCACATGCATATTATTAACTAAGCAGGTTATCATAGGTGAGCATGTTATCAACCAAGTATATTATGAAAGTTCGTTAGGTTATCATAAATCATGTGATCAATTTTAGGCATATTACTCAAACGAACGATCATGAATCATGAGAATAGCCAATTATCATGTACAAGATAATCAAATTCCATATTCCACTATAGAGCGTACGATGGAAAAGGATTGACAAAGCTGGAGTGTGTAGTCGAGATGATTGTAGGTGGTATCGCAAGCCGTGGGGTTCGTCACAAGGGACTTCTATCCAAACCACTCCCATACCTGATTTGGTTAGCTAGACTCAATGTAGTAAACTCTTGATCTCAGGTTAGTAGCGTACCTAACCGAAATCATGGTCATTGCGAAGATGCACATAATGATTTAATTACATACCATCAGCTCGAGTGGATAGTGAAAGAATGAATGCATGAGTCAAATGCTAAACATGTAAGTTTTACTCAGTAAGTCCACATTTCAGTATAATTATCATCATTGAAATGATCACCAGGGTCTAGTACACTCCACACTGGTTCCCACCCCATCGCGTGCATGCCCAGGCGAGTGAAAAAGACTTCACTATCCGTCTTGCCAGTGGTATGCTAATGCCCACTGGCTCATCGATAGCGGACCCATTTACGAGCTGGTCAAACTCAACCTAGCTTATAGCCCCTACCCTCAGACGGATAAGGTCACACCCCTTTCCAACTGACCACGACATAGTGGGAGATGCGGCCTATTGGTATTTGGCACTCGGGCGTTCATGTTATCCACTTGGTCTCGACGTTGAAACATCCTATTAGCCCGTAGGGTTTAGGGATTTTCACCTAAGGACATCTGTAAGTGCTAGGACGTTGAGAACACATAGGTGGTCAAAATTTATGAGACAAAATCACTTTAAGATAGAACTTCAAGTTTAGTCTATGATCAAGAGAAGATCAAGCTTAAGATCGTTTTATGTTTAAGAGAAGATCAAGCTCAAGATCGACTTATGTTTAAGAAAAGATCAAGCCTAAATTCAAGACAAAGTTCAAGTCAGAGTAAATAAGATATTTGATATATCTCAGTTAGTATAAACCCTAGAAAGACCTTAGGACTAGGTACTTTAAAAAATGTTTGATTGTGGGTTTTTACATTTGTTTTTGCCTAGAATTCGCCTAGCCTAACCTTTGGTTTGACTAGCCTAAGCTTCCTCGGCCAACCCAACTTTCAAGCATAAGCAGATAACAACTTTTATTAAAAATTCGGATGGCTCGAGTTTTAGTTTGGCTAGCCCAAGCTTGAAATTCGGGCAGCCCAAGAAAGTTCATGTGAAATTCTAGCAACATTTTCTTTTGGAATTCGTGGGAATTCGGCCAGCTGAAGGGCAAATTCGGCTAGTCGAATTGTGATGTTCGTGTTCACAACCCCAAGTGTAGGGTGCACGATGTAGTAATAATCTCGGTGAGACCGATGTTGAATCCACAAGGACTAATCTCGTACGTTTCTGAAAGTAACTAGAAGAAGATGTAAATCTAAATTTGAAGAAGTTTGAAGAGTAATTGTGAAAGAAGTAATTGAAACTTTGTAAATATAAAGGTGGGAACTAGGGTGCTAAGTGTCTACTTGTAGCAATTGAGATGCTACCTTGCTTAATTCAAGATATCCAACTAAAATCAGAGTCCTATCCTATTTAATTGGAAGAAGAGACAGTCAAATCTCTGAACTTCTCATTGATCTAGCCTCAATAAAGGAGAATTGTGGTGAATTGGAAGGGATTCCATTACCCAACCATGCCCAG
Organism: Magnolia changhungtana; assembly: GCA_030180095.1. Taxonomy (NCBI): domain Eukaryota; kingdom Viridiplantae; phylum Streptophyta; class Magnoliopsida; order Magnoliales; family Magnoliaceae; genus Magnolia; species Magnolia changhungtana. The sequence goes on from JASAUF010000375.1 coordinate 6,710,332, forward strand.
GAGATGATGGCAAACAACGGGATTTACCAAATCCACAATCTTAAATAGAAAAGAAGATATTTAAAGCTATTGCAGACTTGTTGTAATTTGAGTCACAACAAACCGTTAAAAATTGAAAATATTCCTTAGAATCAACTAGAATTCAATGAAATTCAAACATAAACATGAATCAAAGCAAAGTAAACATCCCAATCACGCTATAAGCTTCACTATTAGCCTTAGCTAAGAGGTTTAGCCAACCATAGATATGATTGAACTAAAATCTCTAAAGAAAAGCATAAAAATAACTAAAAACAACTAAGAAAGAAGAAGAAACACTCTTGGTAGCGGCTCTCTATGCTTTTGCTCCACTCCTCAAACCCTAGATGATGCCTAGGAACGTCGTAGAGACTCCTATTTATAGTTGTGAATCCCCCTCTTAAGCATCGACTTAAAATTTTCGGAAACTGCTTGCGAAAGGCCTCAATTTACACAATCCGTGTCGACCTTGCGTTACAACTTTGTGCAATTTCAGTGGCACTGAAGTTGTTCGGTGGCATCGAAATTGTATCTGCATCTAAAATTGTATGTGCAGAGTACTTGGTGGCAAAATGTGTCACTGAACTTGCTACCGAAATTTACTTCGGTGATACCGAATTAAGCGTAGGTGACACCGAATTAAGTCATTTTCTTACTGAACTATTTCGTGCACTTTCGGTGGCACCGAAATTGACTTAGGCGGCACCGAAATTGGCTGTTTTTCTTCTATTTAACTTGTGCTTTTGTCAATCTTTTCTCTATCCTTTGTACTTGGTTTCCTAGGATCTTTGGCATGTGAATTCTCCATTTTTAGTCCCTAAGGTCCCTCCTTTGCCTTGGCGATTCTTGAGCACTAAATCCATGCTTTTAACATCCTTTTCAATCCAACCTCTTAAATTCACCTTGCAATAGAAAAATAATTAAAATAGAACATTAAGCATTATCATATTCATAAAACCAAGTAATAAATGGGGGATAATATACAATATTTGACCCTCAACATAATCCCCAACCAGCATTTTGCTAGTCCCAAGCAAAACATGCAAAAGATGAACTTCATTGCTCAATGTACAAACCTTTTTCAAAAAACAATCTTTTGTGTAATCAAGTATGAATGAGTAGACCTCGAAAGTGGTATTTTGAAAACCTAGAGTTGAATCACATAAGAAATCAATCAAATATGTTCTTTATCATTTAACTTAGAGCATAAGTTCATATTCTAAGTTTTTCCAATGAATGTTAACTGACTTCCCATGGAAATACTATTATTTCATAATGTTAGCCATGTTCATAATATCAAAATTAGTTAAAAACTCAAGTACTGATTCCGAATATATCCCCCCTTTTCTTCCTTTTCCAGTTTTTTATTTTATATTGACAGCTACTCTTATTCATTCTTTTTTGAACAATTCATCCTTTTTAGAGACCTTTTTCATTCTTTTCATGGCCTTTTTGTCGATCTCCTATTTTTTAACTATTATATATATATATATTAAGGTAGATAAAATTTTCCAAGCTCAATTCTCAACATTTATCAATGATTCACATACTAACCATTAACAATCCTAGCACATCCCAAGGAAGCAACTTGAACATGTTTTGTGATTTAAATTAACATGATATACAAGTTTCCTCTTAATCATTCATGAATCTTAGGTGATGGTTTACTCAGGTGATTAAACTCCAACAATTCAAGATCCAATCTTCATCTTATTATCTCACTCAAAGCATTCTTAAGTACACAAACTTTTGTTTCCAAACAGATTCCAACTTGAAACATGGAAAATTTTCAAAAAAAAATTTCAAAATGTTTTGCTTAAAATTGAGAAAACGCTGATTAGTTTACCTAATCCCCCATCCCCAACCTAAAATCTACATTGTCCTCAATGTAAAAGAAATAAACATGTAATGCATATGAGGCAATGAAAAGAAAGGGAATAGTAATGCAAAGATAGTACCTGGAGGAAGGAAATTTAAAGCTTTTCCATTGATCTCAGTATAAAATGGGTTAGCACAAAATAAAACTCAATAGAGTATAAGTAAACTACCCTAAACAGCGGAAAACAAACTATCCTAGTCATAAATCATATGAAAGCGATAAACCTAACTATACTTCCATCAGACTAGGAGATCAATCCTAGTACACAGGGTTAGTCAGAGGTATGGACATATCCGCAGAATCGAATTTTTCAACAAATGTCTTCAACCGATGTCCATTTACTTTAAAAGCATTACCATTGTTCGGATTCTCTATCTCGACGGCCCCATGAGGATAGATATTAGTAACTATGAAAGGGCCGGTCCAATGAGATCGGAGCTTTTCCGAAAAAAGATGTAACCGATAATTGTACAAAAGGACTTTTTGACCAACTTAGAATGATTTTCAAAGGATATTCTTATCATCAAACACCTTCATCCTGTTCTCGTATGCATCATTTCAGATCTCCTCGAGTTCATTTAATTGTAACTTACGCAGCGAGCTAGCATTGTCCAAATTAAAGTTTAAATTCTTAATAGCCCAGTAGGCTCTATATTCTAACTCCATAGGTAAATCACAAGGCTTCCTATAGACGAGCTTAAAGGGAGACATTCCAATGGGAGGTTTAAAAGTTGTACAGTAAGCCCATAAAGCATCAATCAAATGAATTGACTAATCCTTATGGGCAGGTGTTGAGGATCAAATATTGCGTATTATCCCCCATTTATATCTTGGTTTTATGAACATTATAATGCTTAATGTTCTATTTTACTCATGTTTGGGTTGCAAGGTGAATTTAAGAGCTTGGATTGAAAAGGGTGCTAAAAGCATGAATTTGATGCTTAAGAATCACCAAGGCAAGGGATGAATCTTAGGAGACTAAGATTGAAGAATTCACATGCCAAAGATCCAAGAAAACCAAGTGAGGAATGAAGAGAATCAAAGATTTGAAGTGAAGAAAAAGAATCCTGAAATCATCTTGAAAAAGCATATTTTGAAACTTTGGGTCATTTTGTAAAATTACGCATAGTGAAGTCTATTTTGAAAAACTATATAGAGTAAAGTCTATTTTAGCAAACTACGTAAATTTGAGGCAGTTTTTAGAGTTTTCCAACTAGGTGCGAAAGTTGGAGTTCCACAACTATAAATAGGACTCCCTAGATGTTCCTAGGCATCTTCTAGGGTTTAGGGAGTGGAGCAAAAGGGTGGAGAAGCCGTCGCCAAAAGTTTTTCTTATTCTTCTTTAGTTATTTTCATGCTTTCTTCTAGGGTCTTAGATCCAATCATGTTTATGGTTGGCTAAACCTCTTAGCTAGGGCTAAGAGGTGAAGCTTGTAGCATGGTGAGATATTTCTACTGCTTTGATTCATGTTTATGTTGAACTCCATGGATTCTAATTTGATATTTAACGAATACTTTCAGTTTTTAATGGTTTATTGTGATTTAAATTATAGTAGATCTGTAATAGCTTTGAGTATCTTCTTTTCCTGATTTGAGATTGTGAAATTAGTAAGTTCTGTTGTTCACCATCATCCCTTAGGCATGGTAGGGTGATGGAATCCTTCCTAATCTTCATAATTCTCCTGCTTTGAGATTACGGGATTGGTAAATCTTGTTGTTTGCCATTGTCCCTTGGGCATGGTTTGGTGATGGAATCCTTGCCAATTATCATAGTTCTCCTTCATTGAGAATTAGGTCAATGGAAGTTCAGATTTGGTTTTATTGATGTATTTTTCAATTGGATAGGATAAGACTCCAATTCTAATTGTGTTACTTGAATCAAGCAAGATAGCTCCCTGATCACTACAAGTGAATCCTTGGCACCCTACTTCCCACATTTAAATTCTTAGTGTTAATTACTTAATTCACAATTACTCTCTCAATTACTTCAGAATTAGTTTTACGTCTTCTTCTAGTTCTACTTCTATTTAATTTCAGAAATGCACAAGATCAGTCCCTGTGGATTCGACCTCGGTCTTACTGAGATTATTACTACATCGTGACCCTACACTTGGGGTTGTGAACATCAAGGTTAAACATTTTTTCCAATATATATTTAATTTCCCTGTTAGAAATCTCAGCTTGCCCACTTGTCTGTGGGTGGTATGGAGTGCTCACCTTATGAGAGATGCCATATTTCTTCATTAAGTTTGCAAATGACCTACTATAAAAATATGAGCCTCCATCACTAATGATGGCCTGAGGCATTCCGAACTAGGAAAGGATATTCTCTTTTAAAAATTCAATGACCGTCTGATGGTCATTATTCCAGCACAGGATATCTTCGACTTATTTAGTGACAGTCTACAGCTAGCAAAATGTATAAATTTTCAAAAGAGTGGGAGAATGGTTCCACGAAATTGATGCCCTAGCAATCAAAAGCTTCAATGATCAGAATAGGGTTTGGGGGCATAATATTTCGACAGGACAATGCTCCCAATTTTTTACAACACTCACAAGCCCTGAGTGTGATAGAAAGAGATGACACTTTGGTGTTTGTTGTCTGACACACATCTCCTTAGAATCTGATCTAGGTAATATTTAAATAAATATGGATCATCCCAAAAGAATTTGCGTACCTTGACGAAAATTTTCTTCTTATCTTGTGCAGTCTAGTGTGTCGACGTGAAACTTGTGGCAAGATAATTAGCAATATCAGCAAATCAAGGTGAGTGGGAGACTTTAAACAATTGTTCGTCAGGGAACATGTCGTTTATGGGTGCTGTCTCAAGGGAATCAGGGAGGTTAAGTCTCGAAAGATGGTCAGCCACTACGTTTTCTACTCCCTTTTATCTTTTATTTCTAAATCAAAATTCTTGGAATAGGAGGATTCATCTTATCAAGCGGGGCATAGCATCATTCTTAGAAAGAAGGTACTTGAGCGCCGTATGATCGGTGTAGATGATGATCTTAGATCTGATCTAGTAAGATCTAAATTTATCCAAAGCAAATACCACGGCCAAGAGTTCCTTTTCCGTAGTAGAGTAATTTATTTGGGCCTAAACTGAATACCTGTCAAGGAAACAATAGTACGAGTGACCAGCTAGCCTTTTCAAGATTTGATCAATGAATGACAGAGGAAAGTGGTCCTTCCTAGCGATGGTTTTCAACTTCCTGTAGTCTATAAACATTCTCCAACTAGTAGTAACTCTAGTTGGCATGAGTTCATTATCGGCATTGGCTACTCTGGTGATTCCGGACTTCTTAGGAACCACCTGAGTTGGACTCACTCATTAGCTATTCGATATAGGGTATATGATACCCACATCTAGTAGTTTAAGAACCTCGGCTTTAACCACTTCCTTCGTGTTTGGATTTAATCTATGTTGTGGTTGCTGGGAGGTCTTCGCATTATCCTCTAAATAAATGCGATGAGTACAAATCGAAAGGTTAATTCCCTTGAGGTCTACAATCGACCATCCAAGGGCTCTCTTATGCTCAATGAGAGTCGAGATGAGCATACTTTCTTGTTCCTGCTTAAGGTGGGAAGAAATCACCAACGGATATGTCTCATCTTAACCTAAATAGACATATTTCAAATCAGAGGGCAAAGGTTTTAGGTCAAGCTTCGGTGCCTTGAGGTTAAATGGTAGACACATTATATCAGTTTGGGATAATTCTTTAAATTGTGGCCTCTATCAATTAACTTCAAATATCGGCACAATATTCAGCATGGTCCTCATCTCCCTAAGTATATTATCATTAAAATCATGAAAGTGGGCCACGCACGTTTTTAGAGGGTCAGAAGATAAGGTCAAAAGTGTTCTATCTTCCACGAAAGAGTCAATCATGTTAATGTCGTGGGAATCATCATCATCCTCTAACTGTTTTCCCATATTGAAAAAGATATTTAACTCCAATGTCATATTTCCAATAGACAAACTCATGACTTCATTCTCACAATTAATGATTGCATTTGATGTGGCAAAGAATGGGCGACCAAGAATGACAGGAATTTGAGTGCTCATTTCCACGATAGGTTGAGTATCCAGGACGATAAAACCTATCGGGTGGTAGAATTTGTTAACCTGGACCAACACATCCTCAATTATCCTTTTCGGTACATGAACTGAGTAATCAGCAAGTTGTAATGTGGTTCGAATGAGTTTTAATTCACTCAAACCTAGTTGTTCGTAGACCAGGTAAGGAATTAGATTTATGCTCGCTCCTAAGTCAAGAAGTGCATGCTTAATTCAGTAGTTCCTAATTACACAAGCGATGGTTGGGCTACCAGAATGTTTATATTTTTGTAGCACATCTTGCTTTAGGATGACACTCACTTTTTCTGTCAAAAAGATTTTCTTTTGAATGCTTTGCCGTCTTTTAGTTGTACGCAAATTTTTCAAAATTTTAGCATATGAAGGTATTTGTTTAACGACATCCAGTAGAGGAATATTGACCTTCACTTATTTCGGCACCTCCAGAATGTCCTAAGAGTTAGAGGTTTTGGTGCAAACAACCATTGGAAGAATGGTGCAATCGGCTTGCCTTGAAGTTCCTGTTCTAATTCTTGTAGAGCAATGCTAGATCTATCATTGTTGTCCTCTTCCGGGTCCTTAGGCTTTTCAGCCCTAACTGGAATTGACTTATCATTTATCTTTCTACTCCTAAGAGTGGTGATAGATTTAGCTTGCTCCATCTAATTTGAAGAGCTCGGGTCGCTGACTTCATATTGCAGTTTTGGATTGGAGAGAGGTTGAGCTGGAAGGCTTTCCTTATTCCCAATCGCATTTTTTATCTTAAGCCCTTGTATGGCCTTTGTAAGGTCTTGAAAGGCTTATAACATACCTTGATTGAAAAACTCTTGATTTTGAAGATGCTTTAGAACCGAATCCTCTTGAGGTTTCCCTTGATTTGGAATTTGATTAAAGAATCCTTGAGGAGTAGCAGTTTGTCCATTCTTCCAACTGAAGTTTAGATGATTTCTCCAACTAGGATTATATGTGATAAAGGTGGGTCCATTGAAAGGTCTTTAGTAATTATTCACAACATTAGATTGCTCATTCAATACTTCTTGAAAGGCAGGTATTGTTGGGCAATTTTCAGTTGTGTGAATGTTATCGTAAATAGTTTCCTTAGCTTTATCCTTCTTTAGTTCCATGGCCTCGAATTTCCTTATGAGATTAGCCACTTTAGCATTGATATCATTATCCTCTTTCAGAAGGTATATTCCGCCCCTCTCCTTTGATTGAGTGGGCCTAGAAGTGGTGCTTGATTTTAGGGAGGTGTCCCATAATTGTGCATTTGTAGCAAGTCTGTTCAAATAATCCCATACATCATCGACATTTTTGTTCATGAACTCCCCATTGCACATATCTCGACTAATTGGCACCTGGAAGATGTCAGTTCATCATAGAAAAATTATGTAATGTGCCACGTTTCAAAACCATGTTGTGGGCATGAACTGACACGATCCTTGAACTGCTCCCAACATTGGAAGAATGTTTTATCGTCCTTTTGGGTGATGTTCATGATTGACTTTCTGAGGGTGTTCGTTTTATGGTGTGGGAAAATTTTCTTTATGAACTCCCTTGTCATATCATTCCATCTACCAATAGATCGAGAACATAGTGAATGTAACCACATCTTAGCTCTCTCTTTTAAGGAAAAAGGAAAGAGTTTCAGCCTGATCGTGTCATTAAACATGTTGGGAAAATATAAAGTGGCTATGATCTCATCAAACTCTTTCAAGTGTAAGTATGGATTTTCATATTCAAGTCCATAAAATTTTGGAAGGAGTTGGATTACTCCTGGCTTGATGTCCACATGTCCTGTATTTTTTGAAAAAACCATGTAGGAAGGTGTGCTCATCCCTACCGGTTGTAAATAATCTTGTAAAGTACAAGGCGGGGGAGCTTGATGCACCTCCTTCTCATCCTGGATTTCCTCAACCCGAGGTTGAGGTTGGATCATAGGTTGATTAGCCGGTTGATTTGTAGCCATCACTTCAATTAACTCTGAGGATCTCGAGCGGTGTCTAATCCTGTGATGGATAGATAAACCCTCAACTAATCCTCCTTCACTAAAGAGACGTTGAGTGTTGTCATAGACCCACTTGGGCATGAAACACTCTTAGCCCTCAATTTCAAAATCTAACCTAACCCTAAAAAGAAACCTAAGGCAATAAGAAATCTAGAAATAGAAAGAGGTTACCAAATTAAAAGTTTCTATATTAAGTCGTGCAAAACAGAAAAAAAAATTACTTTATAAAAACATATTAGGAAAGTTCCTAAAATAGAAAGATAAGTTAATTTCTAAAATGTAACGCCTCGAATTTCAGGGGTCGAGTATGAACTCGGTTCCTAAATTCCTGAGTGCCATGTATGCCCCAATGGGCTTCAAATTCCAATGCATTTGGGTTTATTCATAAGCAATGAGGAGTTTAGCAAACCATAAGCATGAGAATATCATAAAATATAAATACAAGCCACTAAACATGTAAGATATTCAAAATACAGTGCTAAGAAAATCCAAACCAAGAACTAGTCCCACCCAGATAAATATCCCAAAATGACTAGGGCCCTGCTCCATGTCTCGTGACCATCCAAACATAAACTAGAAGAAACCGCCGAAAGTTTGATAGTACGCTCTCTCCTCCTCATCGTCCATGCCTGCATCTTCCAGTGCATCTAGCTCTATCGACCCTACATCTATGACTGGTTCTAGTTGGTGTTTTAAAACACTGTCCCGGAGTGGGAGTGAGTGAACAACTCAGTGGTACCATTAACTATAAGTTACACAAGTTATCATGCACTAGAGTAAATTTAGTGAAAACATAAATTCACAGAATCCTAAATACCTTGGTTAATGCAATGCATGGTTTAATGATATGATGATGCCTCTCACCCCAACACTCCCTCTTGCAACACCATCTAACGTAAGCGAACCAACACTCCCACAAGCGACCATGACTGCCAAATCACAAAAGTAACCAATGCGTGTAATGCACATGTTAGCTGAGTTGATTAGTTAAGTTTATTCATCCAGCAGGTTGGGAAAATCGAGATACCCCGACGAATCGTTGCCCTAATCCGATCGCGCGGCTCTAATGGCCGTGGCCATGCGACTCTCGCAATCTTCAGCCCTTGTAGGTTCATCATTCCTATAGTTCTTAAGCTCATATGAAAACTGTTAGGACATTAGAGTCCTGCTCGCGGTTACTACGGGGAGGTCGTCACCCCAGGATAGGCCGACAGCTTTGGTATAGTGTCACATACCACCATCCCCGACTTACGAGTCTTTGGTGCTCACTGGTCACTATGGGAAGGCTCGTCACCCCATCGTAAGCTGACAGCTCGACCATAGTGTCCCATACCACCATCCTCAGCTCATGGGTCATGTGGGCTGCGAATTAAGGTTATCAGTGGGTGCAAAGGTTATAGGGTGCCTTAGGTTCCAACAGGCATGTACAAACATGGTTAACATACAAGGATGGCTAACCAGTAGACCAATCCGTCCCCACCTGACGAACCATAGATTGTACTACCTGAGAACAACGTCTCATGTATCCAACTACAGCCGACAACTCGCGGTTTGGCTAGTCAAGCCAAACTTGCCCATGAGCTGACCCAACAAAAAGGTTTCCCAAAACGATTCCGGTTGGCTGGCCAATCCGTAAAGGGGCATGTGTGCAAGTGTACAGCATACGTGTTTCGACAAGAAAACAAATGCATTTGATTTGGGGATTTATTTAATGATAACAAAGAATTAGATGAGAGAACAATGATCACATTTATTCTGAGTTCATTTACATCATCGGATTCCCTTGATTCTAAAAGCAGAGTTCAATCAATCAAAGTAACGAATGAAATAGAAGACAGTCTGATGGCAATTTCAGAGCATTTCGACGCTTTTCGATCACATCTCTAGGGGAGATGGGTTGTGCGGGCTTGAAACCCTTGATCTGATCATTGAGATTAGTTCTGATATTCTTCCGTTCATTCTCAATTGATCTGACAGTTGAGATCAGTTTCGATCATCTTTCCGTTCATTCTTCCTTGATCTGACCGTTGAGATCAGTTCTAATAATCTTTCTATTCATTCTTCATTGATCTAACCATTAAGATTAGTTATGATCATTCTTCCTTGATCTGACCATTGAGATTAGTTCCGATCATCTTTTTGTAACGTCTCGAAAAAATCCGTACAAAGGCCTGAGTACCACCTCAGCTAGAATTCCCTAAGGACCGTATTCTATAGAAATTAGATGAAAATTAATTAAGTACTAAACTGAATTAATTGGAGGATTAGTTTGAACCACTATCTATACAAATGGCAAGACCCAAAACTATCAAAAGCAATGACTTAACGCTACTTAAAAACCTAGGAGAAATCCTAAAAGCCAATTGCTCTCGGGAGTACATTGAAAAGTCGAATCGGATCTGGACTGCACGTTGAAAGTCTGATGACCACGAAACCATAAGGTTATGACCGTCTTATTGGGCTTGACAACTAATGTAGAAACTGAGCCCAAATAATGTCCGGAAATGCGCAACTTGAGCCCTGAGCGGAGTGTGTGAGAAATGCAAATATCCTTAGAAAAGGTATTGAAACTTAAGTGAATTGGGCCATTCTCTTATGGGAGAAATTGAAGACTTTGGATCGAACTTCACCCAAGGATCAGGGAAATTTCCCTGCACCTATTGGTATACCTGTGGCCCTGGTCGAGGGACAACGACCGTTGATCTGATACAGGTCCCGCACAGTCGATCTACTAACCCGATTGCACCAAAATCATAGCCTAGCTTAGATCGAATGCCAGGGAGCTTATCCTGTAATGTAGGTGAGTAATGGACCTTCCTAAGGGCCATGTTTGTCAAAAATAGGCACCCTTTGGCTTAACCTAAGTATACCATGGCCCAGGGGCCATTGACACCAGCTCTGGGCCTATATAATGCCCTTAAACCACCCCATTCCCATTTCATACGAATTTATTTAACCCTAGGAGAGAGAAGAGAGAAAAGAGTGAGGAGAAGAGAGAGAGAGAGAGAGAGAGAGAGAGAGAGAGATAGGGAGACTGTTGCTGGGATTCACTCCCACTACTCCACGGGCTAAATTACCTCTCCCGTTTCGCTACACCATTGTTTTCAACTATGATTTGGGTAAGAAATCCTAACCCTAATCTTGATTTAGGAATCCAAATAGAGTGATCGATGAAATAGTTAACCTATTTCAATGTTTAGGTAACCGGTGTTCTGTATTCGGGAACGTAGGATTCGAACCGAGCTCGAAATGAGTATTCCGATGGAAGGCACAGACTATAAATATTTAGGTTATGGTTTTCAAGGCTTTCAATGTCAGCTAATGATTTATGTCTGACTTGACTGCTGCCATATCGTCTTAGACACGTCGATTTCGATGAAATTACACATGTATGCACTATGTTGTATGGAAATGCATTCCATGTGTTTGTTGAAATGTTTGAATAAATGTGAAATCTTGATTTGTGCTTGTTATGACTTCTAATCTAAGATCCATGTATATTATATATTGTATAACCGATGTGGTGAAATGAATTGTTATAGTGCATGTCGTAACTAATTTAGTCTATGTATTTAGTAAGGTGTAGTTTAAGTGTTTAATAAAATTTCTGAATGAGAAATTGTTGATGGTTGGTAGTTATTAAGTATAATGAGATAAGATTCTTAATTTCCTTAATCATATGTATATCTTCTTTCCTGAAATCATATCGCGACTACGCGACTTATGGATTTTATGCAAGTGCTTGGCGACATGTTCCATGTGTTTGATAAAATGCTCAAATGAGTGTTGTATTTGGATTGTTCGTTAAATGCTTATATAATTATCACATGTATCCACATGCTATATCTGAGTAAGATTGGGACTACAACGTAGTCCAGGCAGTCGGTAACAATTCCCGTTTGAGTGGCCGAACTAGTCTCGTCACATTGATACGTTCGGTGAATCCGGGTCGTACAACGATTGTCGATAGTGGTTAAGCCACAAGGAGTGCTTACGCGATCCATGTCGATTAATTTGGCGAGCGGTCGTACCAATCAAACTTGTCTAATAAACCGATTAACCTATTGTGTGTTTACAATGTATGGACATCACTGCTTGAATCTAAGGTACCACTTACCAATGTAAAGACCCGTTTCAACTATGGTACTATGATCCGCTAAGACTCATGAGCTAGGCATAGTGGTATGGGACGCTGTGGTCGAGCTGTTGGCCTACGCTGGGGTGACGAGCCTCCCCGTAGTGACTAGTAAGCAACCCAAACTTATGACCCGAATATGGTGTTATGGGACATTGTATTTGAGCTGTCGGCCTGTGCTGAGGTGACGAGCCTCCCGTAGTGACCTCGAGTATAAACTCTCGAACTTACCTATCCATTGCTTTTCATTAGGAGTGATGCCCTACAACTTGCCTATCATATATGATTAACTAAGATTGACGACCCTAGATGGATCTTTCGGTTGGGTTAATGATATAAATGGAGGTACCTTAGCTTCCCGAATTTGCTATATGAATAAGCCTAATTAAGTACTCGGCTAACACGATCATGCACCGCATTGCATGTGCTTTGGCGAGGAAGTGCACTTTAAGGAGTTCGCCATGCGCAAATATTTGATGTAGTCACTGAGGGAGTGTCATGTGAGGGCATGCATCATTACTGCATACCATCCCTGCATTAATAAGAGTAGTTAGGGAATAGTTGTTGTACTGCTTTATCATTACTACTTGATTGAATTGATAACATGTTAACCTTTACCTTATAGTACCACTGAGTTGATCACTCACTCCCACTCTGGGATGGTGTTTTAAAACACCAACCAGACTCTGTCATAGATGTAGGTGATGAGGATGTATATGTAGCGGAGTTGGACTTCGCAGATGAGGAGGAAGAGTTCTCCTATGTTCAGTTCTCTAACAGGTCTATGTAGACCTCGTGTTGCTTCGATGGGATTTCAGGGATACATGGATTAGTTGGACATTTACATTTTTTCATTTTGTATATTTTGAGTCAAAACGTGTATATATTTAGCCCGGTGATATACTCATACTCTGAAGGTTGTGAAACACGTACATATACTTTATATATCTATCTCAGTCCACTTGCTTAATTATTATAAGACCTGTACCCTAGTCCGTACCGTTCCGTACGCTTCCGCGATCCTTCCAGTCGAATTCCGGCAATACTTGACCCATTTTCGATTATTACGCGTTATCCTAAGCCGAGACCTGCATACCGAAGTCGGCTTAACCTGAGAATGTACCTTGGCGAACGTGCCGTCGCAGCGGTTCCAACACCGTGACTTGCGCACCGAACCGATACCCAGGATAGAAGATGTCAGCCTACGTTCATTACGAGGAAACGCCACACGTTGTGAATATCGAGAGAATCTCTACGATATGTCCCATCAATCAATGTCAAGTACAAGTCAAGTCACACCTACCCAAGTACAATGCAACCCATCCCTCCCTTTTCAAAAGTCAACTCTCTCTCTCCCCTCACCATCCCTCTTTTACTCCATTTTTAACTAAAGCCATACCTCCCATCACCTCTCCTTACACCCACTATTCCACCTATCCCTTTCACCCATTAACTCTCCATTTCTCTCAAAAACTCTCTCCCAAGAAACAAAGCTCCACACGTCCAAGCTTCTCCTTCCCAAATGCCAAGTGTGGCCCACTTTCCCTACTCTCTCATCTCCCATCTCAACCGTTGATCCATCATCTACCACCATCAAAAGTCAAGCAAAAGAGCTAAGGAGGCTAAGGAAGCAAGGTGAAGGCCAAGAGGTGGGTGATCTTGAGTTTCTACTGTTGATTTAATGATTTGAGGGCCCACTTGTTGGTGAGACCCATTTTGATATATGTGATGTATCCATGAGGGGCCCATAGTGGTGGGGTCCCTCTATCACCGTCTCTCTCTCTCTCTCTCTCTCTCTCTCTTTGAGTGGTGATGATGATGAAGGGTGAGTAAGGCCCACCATGAATCATGTAGTTCATGTGGGATCCATTGGATGAATGTGATGGATTTATGCCATCCAGCCCATAAGCAGGCCAAGATGAAGGAAAACATAAATATCAGGTGGGTCACGTTCATGTGGGACCCACCTTGATGGGTGGGCCACGACCATGTGGGACCCACCACAATGCATGAGTTTCTCCATGCCGTCCAGCGTCTCTGGATGCTGAACGGGCTTGGCTAACATGGAGCGTGTGTACTGACATGGGAGTGTACTAACGAGCTAAAAGAGAAGGGGAAATGGTGGGCCACTCATGCAGGCCCTTCCCTGATGTATGTACTCAATCCAAGTCGTCCATCCTTTTCTTCAGGCCATTTTAGGTGTTGAGCTAAAATTTGAGGCCAATCTGACTTCCTGGCGGGCTATAGTTTGGATAATATGATTTTCACCATTGAAATACCACCTGATGTTTTGGTACGCCAAAAACTATCCAATATCGGGCTTGATAGGTTGGTATTGGGCCGTAGGGACCAATGGCTAGGCTGAATTTGTCTGAGGTGGGCCCCACCTACCAAAAACTGCGGAAAAACGTGTTTTCAAAAAAAAAAAAAAAATAACAAAAATAAAAGCAAGAAGAATCACTGCTCGCTTTTGCTTCTGAAAAGTAGTAGTGCTGCTGCTTTTCGTGGAGTGCAAAAGGACAGGTTGGGCCTCATGGCCCCAGCTGTGGGCCCCACCATGATGCGTTTCGAACATCAACACCATGCATTAGGTGGGCCCTTAGGGCAGTGGCCCCCCTGCTAAAAATCAGCCGTATACGGAACTCAGGTGGGCCACACCGTCTAAAATCATATGAAGACATGCCTAAAACATATAAAATCACTTGGTGGGGCCTACCTGAAATTTGGATGCGGCTGAGACTTGGTCTGAACCCTCAGCCAAGTGGGATGCACATAATGGGTGGACTGGATTTGTGAACCACATTCCAGTGGGCCCTGGTCCATGTGGCCTTATGAACAGTTGGATGGTAGATAAACAGTACAGTGGGCCCCCAAGGTCCACGTGACCTTATGAATAGATTGGATGAAAATAAACATTATGGTGGGCCCTGGCCCACATGTTCTTATGAACAGTTTGAATGGCAAATAAACGTTATAGTGGGCCCTACCCAAAGTCCACGTGATCTTATAAATAGGTTGGATTGCAAATAAACATTATGTTGGGCCCCAGTTTGGATGGAAAATAAACATTATATTGGGCCCTAGTTTGGATGGAAAATAAATTATGTTGGCCCCAGTTTGGATAGAAAATAAACATTATGGTGGGCCCCACATGGGACCCACTTATGTATGTATTGTGTCCACACCTTTCATCAGTGTCGACCTTCACCATGAAGTATGTGATTTATCTATGCCTTCCATCCCTATGGGACCTACCATGATGCATAAGTTTCATCCAAACTGTCCAACCATTTTGAAGATTATTTCAAGGCCATGTGACGAGGCCCATCTTGATGTATTGGTGGCCCATTGTTGAGGCCCACTTTGACATGTATAAGGCCCATGTTGTGAGGCCATTGTGATGTATGCAAGGCCCATGAGTTATGGCCCATTGCAATGTACGTGAGGCCCATTGGTGCGGCCCATGGATGCGACCTACTTGATGAATATAAGGCCCATATGATATGGCCAATCGATGTAGTTAAGGCCCAATGAGTGCAATTAGGTCCATTGTAATGTGTGATTCCTCCGTGGCGTATATAATAACGGGTAGTGTCTTGGAAACAATTATGGTTAGATGCCCACATTGTAAGGATGATGTCGGTTAAATGTCCGCATTGTCACTCTCCCTAAGGCCCACTGATAGGCCCATACTTGTAGCGGGTAGGTCGTCTAGGCCCATCTTCGCTTTACTCAGAGCCCATCACTATATAACATGTTTAGTATAGATACATGATTCTAATCATACGCATCATATGTATGCTTGGTACGAGGAGTGACTGATCATAGCATATGCCTTTGGGTAGATTGTTTATAGGCTCCCTGATAGACGAAGTTACCTTACATGAGCTCGCGGTACGCGCAGGATTATTGCATGTTTGGTAGGGTGATTCATGCACTTGCATTTGTGTGATCATGATTATTGTATGCCCTAGCGACATCAGGGCTATAACCTCCACAAACACATCGTGGGTGGCTGGATTGGATACCGAAAATATTTAGTTTTAGCATACGGGCGCCATAGATGTCCTTGGGTGAAAATCCCTAAACCAGATGGTACCGGAGGATGACTCCAACGTCGAGACTGAGTGGATATATGAGCGCATGAGGGCCGAATACCAGGAGACTGTGTCTCCCAATGTGTCGTGGTCGGTTGGAAAGGGGTGTGGCCTTACTCGCCCGAGGGTAGGGGGTAATACTATGCTGAGTTTGACCAGCTCGTGAATGGATCCGCTATCGACGTGCCGGATAGATATTGGTAGACTATTGTCCAGGCGGATAGTGAGGTTTCTTACACTCACTTGGACTGTGCGACTAGGAGAGCGGCAGTGCCATTTTGAGTGTACTAACCCCGGTGATTATCCTGAATGAGAACTGTACTGATATATGATGAGGATTAGCGTACTTGAGCTGTATCTTGAATTGCATGGTCTTAACATGACCGATAACATTCATATCTTACACCACATAGCCTTGGTACGGCTGGTTGCATTCATGTACTCATCAGCATGATTCCGCATTACTCTGACCTTGCATTCTTAGCACGCTCATATTGCGCACACACTTACACCACCCTCTAAGCTTTCTATAAGCTTATGCACGATTGATGCATGCAGGTGACGCCAGGATGTAGCCGCAGTTGGAGCATGCAGCCGAGTTTCTAGAGTTTTTGTTATTATAACTATCTTGTATTTCCCTTCATATGCCTTGTACTCAAAGTTTTTTATATCATAGTGGATCTTGTGATGGTGTTCTTGTGGTTATTGTTCGTGGGTTATGCTTGTGGTTATGCTCATTACGAATAAAATTGATTATTAGAAATTCTCCTTGTAGCATCTTAGGATCGGAACCTGGTATATGGGTACTGGGAGCCGATAATGGGGTATTACAGAGGCTGTTGGCGCCGGATTCGGCGATTGAGAATTTTGTGAGCCCGATTTTTTAGTTCAAGGCATGACAAAAGTTGGTATCAGAGCATAACTTGGGAATAACCAAGAACAACATCACATGTTTGCTATGAGTTAGGACGATTAGGTTTAAAGTGCGTAACATTTCGATTGAGTTCCTCAACGCGCGATTCTCAAGATTGATTGGTACCTTATCTTTTCCATAGGACATGTCGCCCAGGAGAGCGACCCGAGCACACCCCGCTCCACCACTTGAGGCTCCAGCTTTACCAGCTACGCCTCCCATTCCACTGCCAGAGATCCCTGCTCCCCTGCCTGAGGATGACATTCTTTCACCTGATGTCGGTGTGAATCCGACCGTTCCTGTAGTGCCTCGCAGTTATAGCAGATGTTGCAGGCTGTGACTGCTGCGCTTCAGGGATAGGGCAGGCGCCCAGTTATTTCTCCAGCTCAGGCAGAGCAGGAGCGCGTGAGTACCCTTCTTCGAGAGTACAGATAGCTCGATCCTCCCCGTTTCCAAGGTGAACCAGATCCGACAGCAGCTGAGAGATGGCACTCCGATGTGGAGAAGATCTTCGATACTATGTCATGCATGACCTAACAGCGAGTTCGGCTAGCAGTATTTCTCTTCTAGGGTAAGATCGACATTGGTGGACCTCTGTTACCCGTGTCGTAGGACTTGATCATGTCTGGAAATGGGAGGACTTTACCGACCGATTTAAGGAGCAGTACTTCCTCGCCATATTCGTCATCAGAGAGCATTAGAGTTTGAGACCTTGTTACAGGGGGATATGACCGTGGCCCAGTACGTGGCCTGTTTCGTGGCACTATCAAGGTTTGCGCCATATATGGTTGATGATGAGGGGCGAAAGGTCCGCCGTTTCGAGAACGGCTTACGTTACTATCTTCGAGGCCGTGTCATTGGGCATGAGCTTCCGACTCTCCAGGCAGTAGTGCGGAGGGCTCAGATTTATGAGACTGAGTGGGCTAGTACGCAAGCTAATCGAGGTCAGAGGAGGGGTCAGAAGAGGCAAGCCCCCTCCAATAGTTCCCAATAGCATTGACGGCCACAGAAGTATAGGAGCCACCAACCTGCTAGAGCACCAGCAGCACCAGCAGCCCTAGCAGCACCTTCACCGCCACCCCAACAGTCGTTTACAGGGGCTTGTTTTGGATGTGGTGGGACAGGGCATCGCCTGTTTGAGTGCCCTCGCCCTCATCTACAGCAGCCGAGAGCACCATAGCAGCCTCCACAGCAGCAACTGAGAGCACCACAGCAACATCCGCAGCAGCAGTGACAACAAATTTCACCACTGAGGCCCCCTCAGCAGCAGCACTAGCTTCCGAGGCCACAACAGCAGAGACAACAATTTCGAGCGACTCAGAGACATCAGCAGCAGCAGCATCCTCTGAGGGGACATGCGCCTCTACAGCCAGCTCAGGCTAGATTCTATGCAGCTCAGCAGGACCCGCAGACTTCCAGAGGAGTCATCAAGGGTATACTTATAGTCTCTTAATGCATCACCCGAGTATTATTTGATTCTGGTGCTTCACACTCATTCATGTTTGAGGTTTTTTACCGATCGACTGGATTACCGACAGAGTCTGCTAGTGAGGGATTGACCGTATCGACACCCTTAGGGAAGACTATAGTATTAGGCCATTTCTGTTCGTTTTGCCCCGTTTTGGTCGGTGATATCTTTTTGCCTACTCACTTGTTTGTGCTGCCGATGACGGACTTTGATGTTATCTTGGGCATGGATTGGCTTGCCGAGTACCACGTTGTGTTGGATTGTTCCGCGAGGATAGTGACATTCTGTATACCCGGCTTGCCATAGTTTCAGTTCGTTGTAGAGCCCCGAGGAGAGCCATTGTCTCGTTTGATGTCCTGCGCAGTCGAGGAGCCCGTTGCTTTATGTATCGATTAGTTGCCAGTGGTCTGTGATTTCCCCGACGTGTTCCAGGAGATTCCGGGATTACCACCGTGCTGTCATATTGAGTTCCAGATCGATTCATTGCCTGGTACCGCGCCTATCTCGAAGGCCCTGTACCGTATGACACTGATAGAGTTGTGTGAGCTGCAGTGACAGTTGGATGAGTTGCGTGAATTGGAATTTATTCGTCCAAGCAGTTCGCCTTGGGGAGCGCCGGTACTATTCGTTAAGAAAAAGGATGGCTCGTTGAGGCTCTACGTCGATTACCGCGAGCTCAAACGAGTCATGATTAAGAACAAGTACTCGCTCCTAAGGATAGATGATTTATTTGATCAGCTGCAGGGTGCACAGTTCTTTTAAAAAATTGACCCATGTTCCGGTTATCATCAGATTCATGTCCGAGAGGAGGACATCTCAAAGACAGCTTTCAGGACGCGTTATGGTCATTTTGAGTTTCAGGTCATGTCTTTCGGACTGACCAATGCACCCGCGGTCTTCATGCAGTTGATGAACGAGGTCTTTTGCCCATATCTCGATCAGTTTATTGTGGTCTTCATCGACGACATTCTGATATATTCGAGGACCCGTGAGGACCACATGCAGCATCTGGAGATTGCTTTGCAGACCATCTGTGCCCACCAGCTATATGCGAAGCTGGAGAAGTGCGAGTTCTGGCAGGAGGAGGTGAGATTCCTCAGTCACGTGGTAACAAGGGAGGATGTCGCAGTAGACCCCTCGAAGGTTGAGGCAGTGTGTCAGTGGACCCAACCCACGACTATGTCCGAGATCTGCAGTTTTCTTGGTTTAGCGGGCTATTATCGACATTTCATTAAGGGCTTCTCCTGTATTGCTGCCCCGATGACCAGATTGACTTGGAAGGGCGTAGATTTTGTTTGGATTGACACATGTGAGCAGGCATTCGTAGAGCTGAAGGACCGTCTGACGTTCGCTCCTGTCCTCACTCTTCCCTCTAGGAGTGATGGATTTGTCGTATTTACCGATGCCTCACATATTGGTTTAGGTGTTGTCCTGATGTAGCACGGCAGGCCTGTATCCTTCACGTCTCGTCAGCTCAAGGTTTATGAGCTGAACTACCCCATGCATGATTTGGAGTTGGCAGCAGTTGTCTTCGCACTGAAGGTGTGGAGGCACTATCTCTATGGGATCAGGTTCGAGCTCTTCTCCTACCACAAGAGCTTGAAGTACTTATTCTCTTAGTCCGAGCTGAACATGAGGTAGAGGCATTGGATGAAACTTCTGAAGGATTACGATTTTGACCTCCAGTATCACCCAGGCAAGGTGAACGTGGTGGCGGATGCCCTTAGCCATCAGCCACGAGGTTTGGTGGCACACATGATGATTCAGGAGTGGAGGATGCTCGAGGATATAGTAGGGTACGACTTTAATTTTGGTTTGGAGTCTTCTATCGTTCAGCTATCGAGCCTGTCGATTCAACCTTCTCTTGTCGTAAGAGTGATCGAGGCTCAGCAAACAGACGAGTCATTGTAGGATTACCGAGCAGAGGCAGCATCTGAGAGTCAAGCAGATTAGCAGATTGATTTTGATGGTGGACTTTACTTCAGAGGCCGATTATGTGTCCCGGATATTCCTGAGTTGCACAGAGATCTTATGACCTATGCACATCGATCGAGGTTTTCTATCCACCCTGGACTGTGTGGCTAGGAGAGCGGCAGTGCCATTTTGAGTGTACTAAACCTCGGTGATTATCCTGAATGAGAACTGTACTGATATATGATGAGGATTAGCATGCTTGAGCTATATCTTGCATTGCATGGTCTTGACATGACTGATAGCATTCATATCTTACACCACATATCCTTGGTACAGCTGGTTGCATTCATGTACTCATCAACACGATTCCGTATTACTCTCACCTTGCATTCTGAGCACGCTCATATTGCGCACACACTTACACCACCCTCTTAGCTTTCTATAAGCTTATGCATGATTGATGCGTGCAGGTGATGCCAGGACGCAGCTGTAGTTGGAGCGTGCAGCCGAGCTTCTAGAGTTTTTGTTATTATCACTATCTTGTATTTCCCTTCATACGCCTTGTACTCAAAATTTTTTATCATAGTGGATTTTGTGATGGTGTTCTTGTGGTTATTGTTCATGGGTTATGCTCATTACGAATCAAATTGATTATTAGAAATTCTCCTTGTAGCATCTTAGGATCGGAACCTAGTATATGGGTGCCGAGAGCCGAGAATGGGGTACTACGAAGGCTTTAGGCGCCGGATTCGGCGATCGGGAATTTTGTGAGCCTGATCTCTAACTTCGGGGCGTGACAATTACGGTAACTTTAGAGTATGATATGTTGATTTAGTGTAATCCCCCTCATGTTTAATACACTAATATGGACAACATTTAAACATCATTATCTATGTTGCATAAGTGATGCGTTGGATCTCGGGAGTTGAGCTTTGCTTGACCCTCGAAATCTGGAGCGTTACAAGTTGGTATCAGAGCATGATTTGGATTAAACTGGACCTCGGTTATAGGTAATATGACGCAATCTGACACACTTTGACTTAGGAAGGGGGCGATGGAATTTAGAAATGATCGTAGGATCCCAAAGTTTCACCAACGGGCGAAACAAAATGTTGTAGTTTAGTTCCCAACAAATACCTGAGGGACTTAGATCACGTGCAGTGATCCAAATCACATCTGGGCCGTCAATCGACAGGTTTAAAAAAGAATTCGGCAAATCCCACACTTGAAAAAAAATCCAAAAAACATGAATACGCACTTGTTGAACCGAGAAAATACCTCACGCGGGCTTAGGGGCCAAAATCCTAATTTTCGGTGGGACCCAAGGGGTCCCCCGCACATGTACAGCACCTCGGGAGGGGGTGGCCACTGTCCTAGGGCAGAGCCACCGCCGACAACCTAGGGAGGCCACGGCGGCACTGCCCGGTTGGCGGCGCACCGCTCGCCTTCACAGTGGGTGAGCTGCGGCACCACGTGGGCCACAGCGCACCGTCGTCTAACCGGCCATGTGGGACCCCTCATTTGAACCCTCTCCTCTCCCCTTTTGCCATTCCACCCTATTCCTAACCCTCTAATCCCTCCAAAATTACATTTTCTCTCTCAAATCCTCATTCCATACACTCAAAACTCCAATTCCTTCTACATTTCACATCAACCTTCCATCTTCTTCCACATCTTCCACCCCTCCACCATCATTTCTCCAAAACCCATCTCTTGTAATCCTCCATCCTCCATATTCACATCTAGTTGAGCACAAAGGCCCTCTTTTGTGTCTCATAACCTGTCAAACCCACCAACCTATCTCATCCTTCAAGCTTTCCCCCCTTCCATGGCGCTCTTTGAGCTTCTCACCACCATCTTTTCAATCTCTATGCTCCTTTCCCTCATGGGAAAGAAAAGAGCAGCCCCGGATGAGGACGGGCCGAGCTGACCATGCCGCACTACGAAGAAGGCGAGCGCCGAAGCTAGTACAAGCGTCGAGCGAGAATGAAAATCCAAGCGATACCTCGATCCTCAAATCCCGTTAGAAAGATCGCTACCGGCGGGCGCCAATCTCGGTAAGTTCCGTAACCGCAAGGTGGCGTTTGAAGCGCATGTCGATAAGAAGATGTTTGGACTGTATCTAGCCATCGACTTTCTCTTAGAGAATGGGTGGAGTCCCATATTTGAGGGAAACACTCATGTAAGTGAAGGCACTATGCGAGCCTTTTATGCCAACATACGGAACCCACTGTTAGAGCCTCTCTAGTTTACTATCCCTTTGGGAAGGCAGGAAGTCATAGTCGATGTGGACGTGATGGCCCGTATTATGGGGGTAGAACGTGGAATAGTACATGCAAGTGAGAAGAATCTCGCTAGTGAGTGAGATTGAAATCGTTGCACACGTTTCCTATGTGGCCAACGTGAGCATTGGAGGCGAGGAAATAGCCTCGCTTCGACTAAGATGACGAAAGACTTTTGGCTACTCCACCACATATGCATGTATAACATGTATCCTAGGTGGAGTAATCACACCGAATGCACAAAGTTTATGGTAGACTTCTATACAGAGTTGGACAAGGGGAGAAAGTATGCTTACCTACTCTCATCCTATCTCAGATAATTAGCACTGCACGGTCTACTAGAGAAGACTCCTCACTACCTTTCGGCCAACTTATTTGCAAGATCGCCGGACACTTTGGCTTCAGACTGCATATGGATAGCGTTACCCCGATCCACATTATCAGTGAGAACATGCTCAACAACATGGGAATTGGCCCTAGGCAACGCCAAGCCCGACTCGATGAGGATAGCGATGAGATAAAAGAGGAGAGTGAGGAGGAAGAAGGTTGTGAAGAGGAGGAAAGCAATGATGAGGAAGGCAGTGAAGAAGAAAGCAGTGAGGAAGTAGAACAGGAAGAAGAGTCCCAAGATTCAGATGGGGGACCTCCTCCTACTACACATGAAGACCGCCATGATCGGGCCGCCCTAGAAGCCCACATGGCTAAGATTGAAGAGAGCTAGGCCGCCTTGAAACAGGAGATCAAAGAGAATCAGGCCTATCTGAAACAGAAATTCAAGAAGATGTTTCGCACCTTGAAGACCCTCCTATGCTGTATACAGGATAAGGGTGCTCCTTCACCTTCGCTAGAGTCATAGGACTGGGCGTGTGCTATAGTTGTCTTCTTGTTCTCTCAGTTTCTTACTTTTCAATGTAATAGCCTTAGTTGTCTTAGTTTGGTGTTAGAATAGTCAGTGTTAGAACTTTGGTTAAGCTTAGCTCACATGCATTCTCGGTCATGATTCATGTATTCCTACATCATATGTATCGTGACAATTTTGGTTAAATGAAATGCGTGAAGCCTCTTTGATTTGAAATGTGTAGAATGTTTGGAAAAGTGAGTAATTATTTTAAATCTTACACATGTTGCACCCTATGTTGTACATAGGGAATGCCTCCTAAAAGCACTCGGAATATAGCACGTCTTGCACTTGGCAAATCAATTGATGGGGCACCTCCCCTGAACGATAGCCAGACGGACCCTAGCTTGGGCCCGAATTTTGAGACAATGCCGGATTCTCAGCCACCATTGGCCCCACCAATGGGCAAACACCTTGTGCACCATCGGTTCCGGAATGGAACCGTGCGTCTTCATCGACGCCACACATGCCTCAGGCAGCTTCTCCTCCTGATAGGTTGGAGCAGATGATGCTCCTAATGCAGCAACAACAACAAGTTTTGGCTACCATTGCCTAGAACATGAACGTGGCCTCGCCTATACCACCTATGCAACCTGCTGTGGCTATGAACACGAGTGGCTTGTTCGAGCGCTTTCAGCGCCTTCGCCCTCCTACTTTTGCGGGTACGCAACAACCTGAGGAGGTAGAGTATTGGTTGGATCGTATATCCAAGATGCTAAAGCCGTTACACTGTACTGAGGCAGAGCAGGTGAAGCTAGTTACGTATATGTTTGAGAAGGAGGCTAGTCTTTGGTGGGATAGCATCCTACGAACTGTACCCGTAGGATATGTGTGGATGTGGGATGCATTTGAAACCCGCTTCCTTGGAAAGTATTTCCCCCTCACATACCGTAATGAGAAGGAGGGTGAATTTCTCCGCCTTTAACAAGGGGGGATGATAGTAGTCGAGTACGAGAACAGATTTACGGAGCTGGCCAGATATGCTCCCTTGATCCTAGCTGACGAGCCGATGAGAATGCGGCAATTTTCAGAGGGTCTGCGGCCTGACATTCGCATAACGATGTATTGTGCTAGCATTCCCAACTATGCTAAGCTAATGAATATGTCCCTACGAGTTGAGCAGGATGGAGATAGGGTATCAAAGACACGTATGTCGATGGGCCCAAGGCCTCGACCCGAGCTGCCAAATATACCATTCCTCGGCAAGAGGCCGCGTGCAGATTCACCTCCCAGGCTTATGGCTCCATCGACCCAACCAAGGCAATCAGATCTTTGGTGCACCTACTGTAAGAGGGCAGGCCATACAAACATCTACTGTTTTACCAAGATGAAGGACAACGACTTTATGCCGCCTCAGAAGATCAACCACCAGCTGCCACAGGCTATTTCAGCTCCACCTCTACCATCCGCACCACTAGCACAGCCATTCTACAGACCACCTGTACCTCGAAATAGGCCGCCTCAACGACCTATGGCAATGCAACCTAATCTTTCTCAACAAGCGCGTGGACATGCACTTGCAACTGGAGCATTTGAGTTAGCAATTGCAGTGCCTTTAGCCTTTGAAGTCACTGCCCACATTCAAGGTACACCTGTATTTCTATTGGTGGACACCGGGTCCACTATTTCGATGATATCATACTCTGCAGTCAAACGCTTAGGGCTGAACACTACCCCTATGGTTGGGGTGAGGGTTATCGTAGTAGCAGAAACTTTTACTGACACCACTAAGCTGTGTAAGAATTACTTAATAGACTTAGAAAGCAAGGTGGTGTGCATTGACCTGATTGTCGCCACGATATACCATTACGACGTCATCATCGGCATGGATTGGCTCATTGAAATGAAGGCAGAGATCGATTGTAAAACTAGATTAGTGACAACACATGGGCATGAGAGCACAGCCTTCACTTTCCCAGTTCAGGTCAGTTGCCCTTTCCGCGTCCATTATTACGCTTTCTTATTGAAAATGTTGGGGGTCCGACACTTGGGAACACGTTAGTAGTCCAAGACTTCGCGGACGTGTTCAGAAAGATCCCTAGGCTACCTCCTAAGCACGAGATCGACTTTACTATTGACCTTGTGCGTGGTGCGACACTCATTTCCTTGCCAACATACCGCATGCCTCTGTGTGAAATGGAGAAATTGAGGAGGCAGATAGATGATCTGTTGGAATCAGGTTGTATACGGCCTAGTGTATCTCCTTGGGGAGCACCAGTATTGTTGGTAAAGAAAAAGGACGGGTCACTGCAGTTGTGTATTGATTATCACAGGCTGAATCATGTCACGGTGAAGAACAAGTATCCTCTGCCCAGGATAGATGACTTGTTTGATCAGTTGAAGGGGGCACAGTATTTCTCTAAGATCGACTTGCAGTCAGGGTATCATCAGTTACGCGTTAGGGATGAAGACGTGTAGAAAACAGCATTCAGAACCAATTTTGGGCACTATGAGTTTCTCATGATGTCGTTCGGACTTATGAATGCACCGGTTGTGTTCATGGATCTCATGAACCGGGTGTTTGAAATGGCCCAGCTATATGTCCTAGAGAGAGAGGGGGGGAGGGTGAATAGGACTATGCCAAATTTAAATAAAATATACAGCGGAATAAAGAATAAGAATGTAAATCACTAAACTTAAATTGCAGGATAGGAATGGAAAGCAATCAAAAATTGTTCTAAGGACAACCTTACACCAAAAACCAAAGTTTATGGTAGGACAACCTTATTTCTAGAACAAATATAGAAACAGAAGCTCAAACCAATAAAGTAATAGTAAGCGATAAATTGCAGAAATATAAATCTAACTATTACAACATTCACCATTGAGCTTGAAACGAAATGATTACAACATTCACATCCACATATACATCCCACACTGAATAATTAAAGATATGAAATGAATATCAAACAACCACAAAACACAAGGGATTATAGTGGTTCGCCTGTGTTTATACCAACTGTTCAACAACAGCCACACAGCTACTCCACTCCTAATATCCTCACACAGGGGATATTAGCGTTCACTAACAAAAATAGCTTTTCCTAGGTTTACCTAAAAACCTTCACAATTATATCTTTATCTGTGGGCTTACACAATTAAAAAACTCCACTTCTGAGTTTTTTGGCTCTCCTTAGATAACCAATACAATGAGATTTTTCTAGCAAATCTCAAAAGAAAATCAAATAGAATTTACAACAAATGTAAAATACCTGATTATCTCCTTCGTTGTAGCAGCCCGGAAGAACCAAATTGGAGTAGAGATTTGAATGTCCAAGATCAATGTCCAATACTCACTTTATAATGGTTCTAGGTTCTAATAGATTTTAAATTAAAAACAACGGGCTAGCTTTAATTGATTTTGATTCTAAAAGAAGGAAAACAATAATTTCTCTTTTCATATAAGATTGGAATGCTAGAAACGAAATCAATCAAATAAAGCTAAAGAAAGAGAATGTTAAATAAGCACACTTAGCTTTGATGGAGCACAAAATTATCTCTCAGAAGGCTGAATTAGATTAGCTTGAATTAATTAATTTTTTCTGAGATTCGTGCTCTATTTATAGGTGACCAAATCACATCGTCGACTGGTCTAGGGAGTTCTTCGACTGGTCGTAGAACCAACATATATTTGAAAATTCGGGCACGATAAGATTTGACCGTTTCATGACTGGTTGAAGGTATCCTTCAACTGGTCGTAGGTCTCCTTCGATTGGTCGTAGGATCCGAAGATCAGCGCTGGACTTTGAGTCATAGGTCTACGATTGGTCTTAGATGCAGTCGACACTTGTAACACCCCAGATTTTTGCCAACCTGGAATTAGACGTCCTTAGGCGATGGGTCGATCCTAACACCTTATTAACTTGTCAAAACTGAATCCCGCAGTCTAAAATCGCTCCTTAACCCATTTCCTTCACAAATCCAACCCTTCACTACTTTGTTCTTTCAATTTTTCAAAGCACTTTCGCCCTAGACACTATCTTAAACTAGCGAAGTAGTATAACTTGGATCACTTTAGATATAAACTACAAAGGACTAAGTACCACCTTAGACAGAAATCACGTAGGACTAAATCCTTTAGAAATGAGACAAAGTAACTAAGTGTGAAACCAGGTTAGCTACGAAATCCGTTTGAATCGCTTTAAATACGATCTGTAAGACCCAGAACTTGTAGAATCATTGGCGCTAGGTTACCCTAAAACCTAGGATCAATCTCATTACCCGGTTGCTCACGGGAGCATCTCGAAACTCCGTATCAGATCTGGACCGCACGTCAGAAGTCCGATTAACACGAAGTTAAGGAACTAGGACCGCCTCACTGGGCTCGACAACCATCTCGAAAATCAAATTCAGCCAGTGTCCCACGGCTGTTTGCTTGTGTCCGGAGCAAGGGAGTGTGAAAACACTTGTTTCTTTACAAAATAAATATCTTAAATAGTAATCTGAGACTCATCGCTTGCATGATCAAGATAAGCAACAGGCACCGTCGAATCGACCCAAATACACCCTCGGATCAGAAAAAATTTCATACACATTTACATGTACTTGAAATCTCCGATCGAGATCCGCTAACCGTTGAACTGAAACTGGTCCGCCACGCGTGATCTGGAATCCCGACCGAAATGAAAACTTAATAGAATGTAGATCCAGCGTTAGTGAGCTTAAGTCCGACCTTTGGCTCAAGGAGGCCCGCCAGAAGTCCTCCGTTGAGTTGAAAAAGTCCCGCTTTGGCTATAACCTAGGTGAACCTTGTCCAGAAGTCTATTTTGGTGAAGTTTTAGACTATATAAGGACCTTAAACCCTCTCCCATTTCAGCCATACGAATTTGGATTTGAGAGAGAGAAAAGAGAGAGAAAGTGAGGGAGATGTGGGAGGAACTCCCTGCTGCTATTCCCTGCCGCTATTCGGGCTCCACCGCCTGATTCTCATCGCTTTCCCGACGATTCCGGCGTCGTTTCTAGGTAAGAAACCCTAACCCTAATCTGTTTTAGGGTTGTATAGGTTGTAGGTTATGAAATAGCTAACCTGTTTCGTTCTCTAGGTTGCCAAACTCCCGTATACGGAAGCTTAGCAAACCTATCAACTCCGTTACGATTCTACAACACAAGGTGAGGACTTTAGGTGTATAGGTTGCAGTTTTCAACGCTTTTAATGTCAGATAATGATAGATTCATAATCTGCATGCATTTGCACATGTACAAAGTGCTTTCCGTTTTCTGTTTCGATTAGAATTGTAGAATTTGGAATTTCACATACTCTAGGTGTTCGTATAAAATACCGTATACGTATTTTTTATGGAAATGTATTTGACATGTTTAATTGTCGTATGGATATATGATGTATGGATAAAATACTCATATGGCAAAAGGGTTCGCCTAAATACATGTTTACTAATATACACCATGTATGTAGAAATACGGTATTGTAAGAAGTACCGTATACGTGTATATTTTAGCGTTGTGTTTGTCATGATTAATTGTTGTATAAATATATTATGTGCGTATAAATTAATTTCTTGGCGAAAAGAATCGCCGTAATACATGTTTGCTTGTATACACTATGTATGTTGAAAATACGTATTCTAGAAAATCGTGATAACGTATAAATATTGGGAGATGTATTTATCATGATTATTTGCTGTAGTAATATATTATACATGGATAAAATACTCACTTGGCTAAAGGATAGCCCTAATACATGTTTTGCTAACATACACCATATATGTTGTGACAGTGTATTCTAAGTGTTTGTGAAAATGATTGAATGAGTACCGAATTCTCATTCATACTCGCCATGACTAATTGTCATGGATTCATGATTTTTGTATTGGGGATACCCCTTTGACGAAAAGATTTGCCCTAAATCACGCCACGGCCAATATACACCATATATGCTAAAATGTGTGGCCCAAGTGTTTGTGGAAATGACTGAATGAATATGGAACTTGGATTCCTGCTTGCCATGACTATCTGTCGTGGGTGTACGCGTGTTATGATTGGGGCAACTCCCTAGTGAAAGGATTTGGCCTAATGCCTATGTGATCGACATATGTCATGTATGTTGATGTATGTTTGTTTAAGTGTTTCTTGAAATGTCTGAATGAGTAGTAGTTAGTAAATTGTAATGTATAAGGGTGTTGAGATATGATTCTCAACCTCTTCTAACTATGTGTATGATCTCCTTGGATAGTTGTGTGATTAGGAATTGAACATGTACAAATTCATGCTCGTGTTGTGCTTCATAACATGCTCAACTGCTTTATGATTTTAACTATGTAATGCATATGTTTAAATTTATATTTACATTGTATGATCCGTCATGGGTGATGGGGGAGTGGAGCAACGAATGCGTGCAACAGCCCTGGCAGCCCTAAACGAATACTACGAGACCTCGATTGTATGAGTTGAATCTTGATTCACTACTGCTTTATCTATCTGCACTTGATTGTGTTTGGGGCTATGATTATAGTCCGACAATCACTGCATTGAATTCGTGGTTGCGATTCATTTGCCATGTGAGATGTGTTCGACGAACCCGAGTCGTACTTCGGTTGGCGATAGTGGTTGGCCACGCGAAGTGCTTATGCACTTCATGTCGTTCAACTTGTTGTGCGCTCGAGTTAGCCGAGCTCGTCAAGTAACCCGATCTGTCTAATGTATGTTCACCATGTTTGGTCGCTATTGCCTGAACCTAGGGTACCAAACTTACCAGTGAAATCCCTTTTAACCATGGTACCTCGATCCGCTAAGACTCATGAGCCGGGCATGGTGGTATGGGACACCGTGGTCGAGCTGTGGGCCTACGCTGGGGCCACGTGCCTCCCCGTAGTGACCAGTGAGCAACCAGACTCGTGAGCCGATTATGGTGGTATGGGACACTATATTCGAGCTGTCAATACTTACGGCGAGAGCCAAGTACGGTGAGATCTGTACTCGTCGACCCGGCGACGAGTCCTCTGTAATATCTTCGAGTATACTCTAAGGTCTGTGATTGGCGACGAGTCTTTCACAGCAACTGGAATATGAGTTGAGCCGAGTACGGTGAGACTGTACTCGAGCTGACGGCCCACGATTGAGCCGAGTACGGTGAGACCTGTACTCGAGCTGACGGCTAGCAATTGAGCCGCATATGGTGAGACCTATATCCGTGCTGACGGGTGACGAGCCCTTTGCGATGCCTTCGCGATACCTCTCGAACCATAATATCGTATGAGATTATTTAGGTTTGACGACCCTAGAATGGATCATGTTTGGGAATGATACAAGGGAGGTACCTTAGTTTTCCAATACTGCTGTTTGAAATGGACTAATAACTACTCGGTAATCATGCTCATCATCGCACCGCATGTGCCTGGTAGATGTGGAGGACTGAGGGATGGACGCATTCGCGAACGTAAGATGAAGTCGCATGAGGGTGGTTTGGCAAGGGCATACATCATGTCATTTCATACTTGCATTAAATAAGAGTAGTTAAAATTGTTTGATTGTACTGCTTTATCATTACTGCTTGACTGAATTGATAACATGTTAACCTATGCTTTATTGTTCCACTGAGTTGATCACTCACTCCCACGATACGGGGACGGTGTTCGAACACCCACCGACTTTGTTTGATGAAGCAGATGGCGACGCTACTTCTGAGGCGGAGCTGGACTTCTATGACGACGAGAATGCTTTCTCGTATATGCTATTTTCTGGCGGCTTCGTGAGAGTCGTGCATTGATTGTCGGGGCTACAGGGATGTTGACTAGATCACACTACATAACTTGGTATAATTTAAAATCATACTTGTAATTATTTAACCTGGTAACTTTATCACACTCTGGAGACCCACCACAGTTTATATATTTTATCTATCTATCACAGTCTTCCGCTTGCAAATTTAACTGTCTCTGGAGTATGATATGCTGTTTTGGCTTAATCTCACTCATGTTCATTGCACTAATACCGATCACATTCAATCCTCATCCATTTTGTTGCATAAGTGATGCGTTGGAACTCGGGAGTTGAGTTTATGCTCGACCCCCGATTTTCAGGGCGTTACAACACTGTTCCTTCGACTAGTCGAACAGACCCCAGGATAAGTCGAAGCCTAACAGAAAATATCTGAATTTTGTAACAAACTTACGACTGATTCAGGAATTTCTTAGACAGGTCGAAGCAGTGCTAGGACTAGTTGAACAAAGTCTAGGACTAATCTTAGAACTGACTAAACTCACGTAAATCAAACATATGACTTATGTATCCAAAATGGCCTATTCTAAAGGTTAACCTAAGGTCAGTCAAACCTCAATTGTGAAGTAAGGACAATGAAACTTAAGGACAAGTGACCTTTGAAAGTAGTAAACCTTAAAGTCTTATTGTAGCTAATCCTTGAAAGTATCTTAAGTTCTTTACGATCGAACTTGTAAGCTTCTTGACATCTTGCAATGTCTTGACTTGAGAACAATACTTGTCAATCACAGTTGAACTAGAGTAGAACTTTCTTTTTTACACTTGTGAGCATTGCTTGTTCATCAAAGTTGATCTTGAGTGGATCTTTGTACTTTTCACTTGTGAGCATTGCTTGTTCATCAAAGTTGATCTTGAGTGGATCTTTGTACTTTACACTTGTGAGCATTGCTTGTTCATCAAGGTTGATCTTGAATGGATCTTTGTTTGATCTTGAGTAGAGCTTCACATAGCAAGTTACATACCAGTGTCTTTGGCACCACAAATTTGACAACAGAAAGGGATATAAACTATAGCACTTGTAGTGTTTCGGCTGTATCTGTATCGATTCGTCATCGTATTTATAGATGACATTTTGATATACTCCAAGAGTCCGAAAGATCATGAAGAACACCTGTGAGCAGTCTTCGATACTCTCAGGAAGAATCAATTGTTTGCGCAATACTGGAAATGTGACTTCTGGAAAGAAGAATTTAAGTTTCTGGGACACGTGGTGTCCAAGGAAGGAATTGACGTGGACCTTGCCAAGGTGGCCGCGGTTCAGGGCTGGGAGTATCCAGGTTTGGTTACAAAAGTGAGGAGTTTCCTTGGACTTGCTGCCTACGATTGCCATTTCATTAAAGATTTTTCCAAGATAGCTAGGCCATTGTCTCAACTCACTCGAAAAGATCTTAAGTTTGCTTAGAACGAGAAAGCAGAAGTAACCTTTCAGGAATTAAAGGACAAGCTGACGTCCATACCCGTGCTAGTATTGCCAGAGCAAGGGGTCAGATATACTATATAACTGACACGTCTCGTGTTGGTTTGGGTTGTATTTTTATGCAAAAGGATAGAGTGATTGCCTATGCATCACGACAATTGAGGAAACATGAGGAAAACTACCCCATGCACGACCTGTAATTAGCGGTGATCATTTTCGCATTAAAGCTCTAGAGACATTACCTCTACGGAGAGGAGTTCGAGCTCTTTTATGATCACAAGAGCCTCAGGTACATCTTCACGCAGAGAGACCTGAATATGAGGGAGCGTCGTTAGATGGAAATCTTGAAAGACTTCAAGTTTGAGGTCTCCTACCATCTCGGCAAGGCCAACCTTATGGCCGATGCGTTGAACCGCAAGAAGACAATAGAATTTGCAGCTCCGCTGATGATAGAAGAGTGGAATATGGTAGAGTTTGTGTGAGACTTCGAACAGAAGCTTACAGTTGTGGAGCCTTTTGAGAGCGTCGCACACATCCACGTATAGCCACTTATCGATGATCGGATCATTGTGGCTCAGAAAGAAGACGAAATGTTGGTGAAGATGAGAGAACGGGCAGGTGAGAGTGAAGAATCCGAATGGAGAGTCGGCTCGGATGGAGGTTTACAATACTGTGGCCGCCTATGCGTCCCTAATTGTCATGACTTAAGAAGGGAAGTTCTAGAGGCCGCTCACAATTCAAAGTTGGCAATGCATCTAGGCAGTACGAAGATGTATAGAGACATGCAGCGTTCGTACTGGTGGGACAACATGAAGGCCCAAATAGCAGACTTCGTGTCCCGTTGTCTCATGTGCCAACAGGTTAAGGCCCCAGCATTGTCGACCTCCTAGTTTACTTCAGCCCATGCCCATAGCTGAATGGAAATGTGATTTCATATCTATGGACTTCATTTCCGGGTTACCGAAGACGAGAAAGGGGCATGACTCCATTTGGGTAATTATAGACCGATTGACGAAATCTGCTCATTTCCTCCTGGTTAGAGTTTCAAACTCAGCAGACGATTTACCCAAGCTATATATTAAGGAGATTGTATGACTGCATGGAGTTCCTATGGAGATTGTGTCGGATCGAGACATGCGATTCAGGCCTATATTCTGGACTCGAATCCAAGAAGCAATGGGAGTACAACTGAATTCGTTCAGTACCACGTTCCACCCACAGACCGATGGGCAGACGGAACGAGTGAAGCAGATATTAGAAGATATGTTGCGAGCGTGTGTGCTTGATTTCAAGGACAGTTGGGATGACTGTCTTCCCTATGTCGAGTTTACTTATAACAACAACTTCTAAGTGAGAATTGGCATGGCTCCCTATGAAGCATCGTATGGGCGCCCATGTCGAACACCACATTGTTGGGCGGAAGTTGGTGAGAAGAGCTTGGTTGGCCCAAATCTAGTTCAAGCAACCTCAGAGAAGATCGACATTATCAGGCGTCGACTTCTTATAGCCCAGAGCAGACAGAAGAGTTACGCCGATACTCGATGGTGACAGTTAAAATTTGAAGTTGGGGACCACGTATTCCTGAAAATTTTTCCAATGAAGGGAATCTTTCATTTTGGCAAGAAAGGGAAGCTTACGCCATGATTTATTGGTCCATTTCAGATTTTAGACCGAGTGGGTGTGATAGCATACCGCCTTGCTTTGCCTACACCTCTCGCAGGCATGCACAATGTATTTCACGTATCGATGTTGAGGAAATATGTTTCTGACCCTACTCATATTATAAAATGGGAGTAGGTGTAGCTAAGTGAAGATGTTACCTATGTACTTTAACCAACAAGTATTCTAGATAAGAAGGAACAAGTGCTGCGTAGCAAAGTTATCCCGCATGTGAAAGTATTGTGGACTCACCACACTGAGGAAGAGGTTACTTGGGAAACGGAATCTAAAGTCCATAAGAACAACCCTCAGATCCTCGAGGAGTACGAGAATGTACTAATTTCGAGGACAAATTTTTTCTTTAAGGGGGGTAGATTGTAACGTCTCGAAAAAATCCGTACAAAGGCCCAAGTACCACCTCAGTTAGAATTCCTTAAGGACCGTATTCTGTAGAAATTAGATGAAAATTAATTAAGTACTAAACTGAATTAATCAGTGGATTAGTTTGAACCACTATCTATACAAATGGAAAGACCCAAAACTATCAAAAGCAATGACTCAACGCTACTTAAAAACCTAGGAGAAATCCCAAAAGCCAGTTGCTCTCGGGAGCACATTGAAACTCTGAATCGGACTAGGACCGTACGTCGAAAGTCCAATGACCATGAAATGATAAGGTTATGACCGTCTTATTAGGCTTGACAACCATCGCGGAAACCAAGCCCAAATAATGTCCAGAAACGCACAACTTGAGCTCTGAGCAAAGTGTGTGAGAAACGCGAATATCCTTAGAAAAGGTATTAAAACTTAAGTGAATTGAGTCATTTGCTTACAGGCAAAATTGAAGGCTTTGGACCATCAGATTCTGACCGAACTTCACCCATGGATCAGGAAAATTTCCCTGCACCTATCAGTATACCTATGGCCTTGATCGAGGGACAACGACCGTTGATCTAATACATGTCTCTCACGGTCGATCAATTAACCCGATCGCACCAAAATCATAGCCTGGCTTAGATCCAATTTTAGAGAGCTTACCCTGTAATGTAGGTGAGTAACGGACATTCCTAAGGGCCCTGTTTGTCAAAAACAGGCACCCTTTGGATGTAACCTAAGTATACCATGTCCCTAGGGCCATTGACACCAGTTCTGGGCCTATATAATGCCCTTAAACCACCCTATTCCCATTTTATATGAATTTCTCTAACCCTAGGAGAGAAAAGAGAAGAGGAGAAAAGAGCGAGGAGAAGAGGAGAGAGAAAGGGAGATCGTTGCTGGGATTCACTCCCACTACTCTACGGGCTAAATCACCTCTCCCGTTTCACTACACCATCGTTTTCAACTACGATTTGGGTAAGAAATCCTAACCCTAATCTTGATTTAGGAATCCAAATAGAGTGATCGATGAAATAGCTAACCTATTTCAATGTTTAGGTAACCGATGTTCTGTATTCGAAAACGTAGGATTCGAACCGAGCTTGAAATGAGTATTGTGACGGAAGGTGCGGACTATAAACATTTAGGTTATGGTTTTCAAGGCTTTCAATGTCAGCTAATTATTTATGTCTAACTTGACTGCTGTCATATCGTCTTAGACACGTCGATTTCGATACATTACACATGTATACACTATGTTGTATGAAAATGCATTCCATGTGCTTGTTGAAATGTTTGAATAAATATGAAATCTTGATTTGTGCTTATTATGACTTCTAATCTAAGATCCATGTATATTATATGTTGTATAACCGATGTGGTGAAATGAATTGTTATAGCGCATGTCGTAACTAATTTAGTCTATATATTTAGTAAGGTGTAGTTTAAGTGTTTGATAAAATGTCTGAATGAGAAAATGTTGATGGTTGGTATTTATTAAGTATAATGAGATAGAATTCTTAATTTCCTTAATTATATGTATAACTTCTTTCCTAAAATCATATCACCACTACGCGACTTTTGGATTTAATGCAAGTGTTTGGCGACATGTTCTATGCGTTTGATAAAATACTCAAATGAGTGTTATATTTGGATTGTTCGTTAAATTCTTATATGATTATCACATGTATTCACATGCTATATCTGAGTAAGATTGAGACTACAACGTAGTCTTAGCAGTCGGTAACAATTCCCATTTGAGTGGCCGTACTAGTCTCGTCACATTGATACATTCGGTGAATTCGGGTGGTATAACGATTGTCGACAATGGTTAGGCTAAGGGGAGTGCTTACACGCTCCATGTCGATTAATTCGGTGTGCGCTCATACCAATCGAACTTTTCTAATAAACCGACTGGCCTATTGTGTGTTTACCATGTATGGACATCACTGCTTGAATCTAAGGTATCACTTACCAATGTAAAGACCCGTTTCAACTATGGTACTACGATCCGCTAGGACTCATGAGCCGGGCATGGTGGTATGGGACACCGTGGTCGAGCTGTCGACCTACGTTGGGGTGACGAGCCTCACCACAGTAACCAGTGAGCAACCCAAACTCGTGAGCCGAATACGGTGGTATGGGACACTGTATTCGAGCTGTTGGCCTGCGCTAAGGTGACGAGCCTCCCCGTAGTGACCTCGAGTATAAACTCTCGAACTTACCTATCCACTACTTTTCATTAGGAGTGATGCCTTGCAACTTGCCTATCGTATGTGATTAAATAGGATTGATGACCCTATATGGATCTTTCGGTTCGGTTAATGATATAAATGAAGGTACCTTAGGTTCCTGAATCTGCTGTATGAATAAGCCTAATTAAGTACTCGGCTAACACGATCATGCACTGCATTGCATGTGCTTTGGCGAGGAAGTGAACTTTAGGGAATTTGTCATGCGCAAATGTTTGATGTAGTCACTGAGGGAGTGTCATGCGAGAGCATATATCATTACTGCATGCCATCCCTGCATTAATAAGAGTAGTTAGGGAATGATCGTTGTAGTGCTTTATCATTACTGCTTGATTGAATTGATAACATCATAATCTTTGCCTTATAGTACCATTGAGTTGATCACTCACTCCCACTCTGGGATGGTGTTTTAAAACACCAACCAGACTCTGTCATAGATGCAGGTGATGAGGATGTATATACAGCGGAGTTGGACTTTGCAGATGAGGAGGAAGAGTTCTCCTATGTTCAGCTCTCTGGCAGGTCTATGTAGACCTCATGCTGCTTCGATGAGATTTCAGGGATACATGGATTAGTCGGACATTTACATTTTGTTATTTTGTATATTTTGAGTTAAAACATGTATATATTCAACCCGGTGATATACTCATACTCTGAAGGTTGTGAAACATGTACATATACTTTATATATCTATCTCAGTCTTCCGCTTGCTTAATTACAGTAACTCTGGAGTATGATATGCTAATTTAGTGTAGTCCCTCTCATGTTTAATGTACTAATATGGACAACATTTAAACATCATTATCTATGTTGCATAAGTGATGCGTTGGATCTCGGGAGTTGAGCTTTGCTCGACCCTCAAAATCCTAGGCGTTACACTTTCCGTTCATTCTTCCTTGATTTGACCGTTGAGATCAGTTTTGATCATCTTTTTGTTCATTCTTCCTTGATCTGACCATTGAGATCAGTTCTGATCATCTTTCTGTTCATTCTTCCTTGATCTAACCGTTGAGATCAGTTCTGATCATCCTTCCGTTGGAGCGATGATCATCCCTTAAAATGTGGAGCGACGATCCCTTAAAATGTAGAGCGATCCCTTGAAATGTGGAGTGTCGATCCCTTGAAATGTGAAGTGATCCCTGGAGGCCATCTGTCTGAGGGTAGGAGTACACAGACCTAGACAGGGAATGTAGAGTGCATGGATCTTACTTCGGGACAAAAACCATGCATCAGGGCAAGTCTCTTCACAAGGTGGCGCATGGAATTTCCATTATGACAACATAAGGCTTGTCTCAGGACAAATTCCATAACAAGTGGCACATGAACTTTCCTTTAGGACAACATAAGGCTTGTCTTTGGACAAGCTCCTCTTGATATGGCGCATGGAGTATCCGTTAAGACAACATAAGGCTTCCCTTAGGACAAGCTCCACACAAAGTGGCGCATGGAAGACTTCTTCTGCAAACTATATCCGTTAGGACAACATAAGCCTGGTGTCTGGACAAAATTCCAAGAGAAGTGGCGCATGGGGCTTTTTGCGATTCGCGCAATGACTTTTCTGCAAACATGGTTGTGCAGTTCCCGTAACAAACTTCTCTGCAAACATGGTTGTGCGGATTGCGCAAAGGACCTTCTCTGCAAAAGTGGTTGCGCGGATCGTGCAAAGGACTTTTCTTGCAAAAGTGGTTACGCGGATGGCACAATGAGTCTTTCCTTGCAAAAGTGGTTGCGTAGACGGTAGAAGGCTTTCCTTCATTGCGCGGGCGGTGGAATGAGTTCTCCAGTTGCACGACTAGCGCAACTGGCCTCTCTCTCCTCCTCTCTTACCTTCCACCATATCTTCTAACCTCCCAACTGACCAACCAACCAAATGTGGCATGAGGAGGGGTATTTATAGGCATTCCTCTCTTACATAGTGGAGATCACCACCACTTCTTCCTTCACACAATATCCAACCTCCTCGTTTAAACAATGGTGTCCACCAAGCTCTTCCTTAAATAGTGGTGTACAACCACTTCTTCCTCCATATAAAGCAATGTCCATCCACTCCTTTTTTTACTAAAATACCCCCAGATACTGATTTTTACGAAAATACCCAAAATAACCCTGGTGCTGATTTTTACCAAAATACCCCCAGATACTGATTTTTACCATAATACCCAAAATAACCCTGGATACTGATTTTTACCAAAGTACCCAAAATACCCCCAGATATTGATTTTTACCAAAATACCCAAAATACCCCTGGATACTAATTTTTACAAAAATACCTCGGTGCTGATTTTTACCAAAATACCCTCGAATATTGATTTTTACCAAAATACCCAAAATACCCTCGGATACTAATTTTTACCAAAATACGGAGTGAGTGACCCTGGGAAAGATCTGCACCATGGAATTCTCTGAGCACTGCAATGGAGTATTTTTTGTGCCTCAACATATGCCCCCTCGATCCTTCTTTGATTGATTCATTAAATTAAATGGAGGATCGATCTTCCTCCGACCAAAGAACTGAATGAACTACTACTGCTGGATGACTGGATGATCATGCTTGCATGGAAGACTGGATGATCATACTTGACCAGAAGACTTGAATGATCGCGTTCAAATGGAAGACTTGAATGATCACGCTCGAACGAAAGACTTGAATGATTGCGCTCGAGCAGAAGACTTGAATGATCGCGCTCAAATGGAAAGCTTGAATGATCACGCTCGAATGGAAAACTTGAGTGATCGCGCTTGAATTGAAGATTTAAATGATCACGCTAGAACGGAAGATTTGAATGGTCACGCTCGAATGGAAGATTTAAATGCCCCCTGCTAGCAGCATCGACCGGATGCTTCACTAGAGAGGATAAATTTTCCTTTTCATCGAAACTTGCCATTGTAACGGCTGTGACGACTTCATCCCTAAGTATCTTGGTCAGAGAACTATCTTTCAATGTTGCTACTACTACAACGGTTTCTTTGATCAACTCTGGCGACTCTTTCTTTAAACTCTGTATCTAGGGAGTTGTTCTTTAATGTTGTTCCTGCCACAACAACTTTTTTCAATTGTTTCCTTTATTCATGATCTGCATAACCCAAGTTTTTGAATGATATTCTTTCCTGCCAAATTAATCAGAATTAGTATCTCAATACATTGTAATTTTAGCTTCATGGAGCATTGATAATAATTTTTTTTTGAAATATATTAAAAACTTCTCCTCTTTTTAAGCTGATTGTGATATTCGCAATATGATAATGATTTAATAATTTCATCTTTGCGCTTGTCATCATGCTTCGCGTTGCATTCTTTGCTCATTATATCACGCTTTTGGAGATGTCATCTTTAGCTGCAAAGGTTTAACCACTGAGTCTCTTTGCTGAGTCTTTTCTAGCTTGTGCTCCTTGGCATAGACTTTTCCTTAGATCTTTGCTGATTCTTAAAAATAGACAAGACTTTTTCCAATTTTCATTTAATAACTTTCTCAAAGTCATAGAAGTTACTAATGATGATTATATTTGTTCCTTGTCTCCATCAGATCTGGTGCTCGGAGACTTGCTATATCATTACTAGAATAGCGAGAAGTTATGACATCGGACCATATAACCAGGCTTTGATATAAAAACAACTTTTGAACGTTCACACTGGATCATGCTTCATAATTCTCGGCATATGAATTCCTCTGCCACGCATAAGAGATTATTAAAAGACCAAGGCATGAATTACTTTGAAGATGTAGATCATGCCCCCTTTCTAGGCCAATCTTTGCTTAAAGATTTCTTCAGAAGATAATATTTTCGAAGTGAAACATGCTGATACCCTTGAAGGATAGATAATTTTTGCTGTTCTTTTAATGAATCCAAAAAATATATCTGAATCTTTAAATTGTCCAGGAGAGAATGATGATTCTTCGCTAGTTTATTTTTTGCCGCCTTTGAGAATCTTGTGCAATAATATTTGTCTATCATCAAGAAGGCAAGAGAAAAAAAAAAAGACCTCACGGCTCTTGTCAATATATTAATTGATCATGAAGATTTGAACTTTTGAGTA
This sequence comes from Magnolia changhungtana, assembly GCA_030180095.1. Classification (NCBI taxonomy): domain Eukaryota; kingdom Viridiplantae; phylum Streptophyta; class Magnoliopsida; order Magnoliales; family Magnoliaceae; genus Magnolia; species Magnolia changhungtana. The sequence continues at coordinate 6,751,490 of JASAUF010000375.1, forward strand.
GATAATTGCCAATATTTTGAAGGCATTTGCTATTGCTGTAATTTGAACCTGATTCAAAAGAAACACATTTTTGTATGTTGTTTACTCAATATTTAAAATTTTCAATAGGTAGTTGCATATTTGAGCATATCTAAAGTGATATATATATATATATATATATATATGCAGCATTTTGATGCATGCATAGTTTATGCTTTTGAGAAGTGGAGCTAGTGTACTTTTGACTGATCATACTTTAACTGGGCAAAACTAAACTTGTCCTGACTTGACTGGACTTGACTTGACTAGTCTAGAATGAACTACACTGGACTTGACTTGACTGAACACTTCACATAGTTTAGGCTCTTTAATCAGTGGAGCAACACACAGTTTAAGCTCTTGAGTAGTTGGAGCAATCACGGCCGTGAAGTAGGATTTACGCACAGGGATGGCCGCAGTAACTCTCTAGAGTTCGCCGGGCTTTACCGGGCTACCTTTGGTACCAAATCCAAGGTCGTCGTTCCATCAATGAGTAGGTTTAAGCCCTTCCTCATGAGTTAATACCGAAATCAAATCAGGGATCTGGGTTTTCTTCATCTGTGAGTTCGGACCCATTCCTGGGAGGGTATTTTCATCCTCATCCATGACGTTGTCGGAGAGCTCATAAACGATATTGATCTCATGCATGACTGGCCGTTTTACAACTTTTTGGCCTTTAGGGCTTTTAGTCGCTGGCTCCATCTGCTACCTGCATGGGTATGCATGTGATATGTCATATATGGGCTTTTTAGGGCTGTTGGCTCCACACTGCTATCTCGAATAATATAGGTCTTATGCGCAGTTGACCGTATAGGGCTTGGCTAGGCTGCTTTAAATGATAAACTGTTGTTGCTGACATGATGGTTGATCGTACAGGTTTGCTGAAGATAATAAATCGATAACTGAAGATAACAGATTTATGATTGATATAACCGAATGGAGCTTCAACTTGATAATAATATCAATTTCGATAAACTTTGATAATAGAATAATCTTCACGTCAGCGATATGGCAATGGCAATGGTAGTTTTGTTAATCTAATCCAGCAATCATCGTCAGTACTCAACAATAATAATATAATTCAACTTGATATGCTTGAGCATCTGCCTTTTATTCGTGTATGATATTGGCATTATGAGACTTAGCATTATGAGACTTGCATTATGAGATTTGCATTATAAGACTTTGGTTATCTTGCCCCCTTTTAATTTGGAAGTATTATGCTAATAATCTTCAAAATCAAAACTATAATTATCTTCAAGGAAGACGTATTTTGTATCCTTTTGTCTGCCCCTTGAATAATTATGCCATGAATCTTCTGAGTCAAAATACCATGAATCTTCTGAGGTAAAACGCTATGAATCTTTTTGGTATTCTGGGATGATACATTTTGCTGAACTGGCAGGTATATTGATGAAAATTTGCCCCCATGATGAATATAATTATCTTGCTTTTCTTATTTCATGTCCTTCTATAGAGTGAATATCTTCAATCGGGATCATGTGTAATTATTTTCTCTCTTATTCCATATGTCTTCTTCATGACAATTTTACTATCGTTAATCATTTCAGTAGAAGACCATTTCTTTCTTTGCTTCATTTCCTTTAAATACTTTGGCCTTGGCAATTCGATTTTCTCCGCAGCTAGCCATCATAAGGAGTATGTCATCTTCTTCAAATGTATATTTCATGTAGTTCTTAAATTGTCTGAACCCTTTCTTTACTTTCTTATTTGTAAAATCGCCGATGTTCTCTGTATTGGAATTTCAACTCTTTACCTTTGACGATTCTTCGTTTTGCTTTCTTTCTTCGGCAATATCTGTTGTTGTTCTCTTAAGACTTTGAAATAGCCGATTCATATGAGAGTTGAGCAGCTTCACTTTAAGTCTTTTCAAATTACAAATTTAACTTACTCTTCTACTCTAGCAAGTCATGACGATGCCCTCAGAGTTCTCTATTGACTAATGAATTCGTTAATTGATTTACTTTCTCGTTGGCGAGCAACGACTAATTCAGTCGCACTAAGTTCTCATCTGAAGGCTTTCATTAAGGGAGAAATGTTGTTCACAGTAGTCCTTCGAAGGAGAAAGTGAAAACTGCATTGCTGATGATGAACCGAGTGAGTGTGATAAAACTACGCCTCGTAACATTGCTCATGATCGATCCATTAACCACACTCGGCGAGATGATATTCTTCGTCTTGCTATGCTACCGGCGAAGTAGAAACTATTCCGAATATTACTTGGTATTGTCTGTCCTTAATTGCAACTGATTTTATCTTCTCTGATACTTTCTAGTGAAATCCATTAGATGTGAAGTAAATAACCACGTTAGTCGGGAGAAAGATCGTTGCGGTATACCTGTTATTCAGAAACAGGTGTTAGTTATTTTATTTAAATAAAATTGTACTTTATTTTAGAGATGAAGTGGAGGATGTTCCCACTGAGAGTCACCATTTTGGCGTCCATACAATGCCAAAAAGTGATAAATGTTCTCTGAATTTTTCTAAGTATCATTGAAAAATCCCCAGTAGAGTCGACATTTTGTTTCGACAAGAAAACAAATGCGTTTGATTTGAAGATTTATTCAATGATAATAAAGAATTCAATGAGAGAACAATGATCACATTTATTCTGAGTTCATTTACAACATCGGATTCCTTTTATTCTAAAAACAGAGTACAATCAATCAAAGTAATGAATGAAATAGAAGATAGTCTGATGGCAATTTCGATAGCATTTCGACACTTTTTGATCACATCTCTAGGTGAGATGGGTTGTGTGGGCTTGAAACCCTTGATCTGACCGTTGAGATCAGTTCTGATCATTCTTCCGTTCATTCTTCCTTGATCTAACAGTTGAGATCAGTTCCGATCATCTTTTCGTTCATTCTTCCTTAATCTGACCATTGAGATCAGTTCTGATCATCTTTCTGTTCATTCTTCCTTGATCTGACCGTTGAGATCAGTTCTGATCATTCTTCCATTCAATCTTCCTTGATCTGACCGTTGAGATCAGTTCCGATCATCTTTCAGTTCATTCTTCCTTGATCTGACCGTTGAGATCAGTTCTAATCATCTTTCCGTTCATTCTCCCTTGATCTGACCGTTGAGATCAGTTTTGATCATCCTTCCGTTGGAGCGATGATCATCCCTTGAAATGTGGAGCGGCGATCTCTTGAAATGTGGAGCGACGATCCCTTGAAATGTGGAGCAATTCCTTGAAATGTGGAGGCCATCTGTCTGAGGGTAGGAGTACACAGGCCTACATAGGGAATGTAGAGTGCATGGATCTTACTTTGGTGAATATGGAGTGCATGGAGCTTACTTCGGGACAAAAACCATGCATCAGGGCAAGTCTCCTCACAAGGTGGCGTATGGAGTTTCCTTTAAGACAACATAAGGCATGTCTCAGGACAACTTCCATAACAAGTGGCACATGGACTTTCCTTTAGGATAAGCTCCCCTTGATATGGCACATGGAGTATCCGTTAAGACAACATAAGGCTTCCCTTTGGACAAGCTTCACACAAAGTGGCGCATGGAAGACTTCTTCTCAAACTATATCCGTTAGGACAACATAAGCTTGGCGTTTGGACAAAATTCCAAGAGAAGTGGCACATGGGGCTTTTTCAAGTGGAGGTTGAGCGGTTCGCACAATGACTTTTTTATAAACACTGTTGCGCGGTTCGCGCAACGGACTTCTCTGTTGCGCGGTTCGCGCAGCAGACTTCTCTGCAAACATGGTTGCACGGATTGCGCAAAGGACCTTCTTTGCAAAAATGGTTACGCAGATTGCGCAAAGGACTTTCCTTGCAAAAGTGGTTGCGCAGATGGCACATTGAGTCTTTCCTTACAAAAGTGGTTGCGCGGACAGTAGAAGGCTTTCCTTCATTGTGCGGGCGGTGGAATGAGTTCTCTAGTTGCGCGACCTGCGCAACTGGCCTCTCTCTCCTCCTCTCTTACATTCCACCATATCTTCTAACCTCCCAACTGACCAACCAACCAAATGTGGCATGGGAAGGGGTATTTATAGGCATTCCTCTCTTACATAGTGGTGATCACCACCACTTCTTCCTTCACACAATATCCAACCTCCTCGTTTAAACAATGGTGTCCACCAAGCTCTCCCTTAAATAGTGGTGTACAACCACTTCTTCCTCCATACAAAGCAATGTCCGTCCACTACTTTTTTAAAACCAAAATACCCCTAGATACTGATTTTTACTAAAATACCCAAAATAACCCCGATGCTAATTTTTACCAAAATACCCCCGGATACTGATTTTTACCAAAATATCCCCAGATACTAATTTTTACCACAATACCCATGGATACTGATTTTTACTAAAATACGGAGTGAGTGACCATGGGAAAAATCTGCACCATGGAATTCTCTGACCACTGTAATGGAATATTTTTTGTGCCTCAACAATACGTTCAACAATTTTCAGGGATGACACCAGCTAGAGATTTGCATGTTTCAGAATTCCAGCAATACACTCAATTCCCACACATCATCCGCATGTGACAGGTTCTAACTTATAAAATCAGCAACAGTGGAGATCATGTTCAACATATTTCAGCAATTGAATAAAGTGGATAGCCATACACCCAACTGCACCTTTCAATTGCATGTGCCAACATCTAACTTACAAAATCAGCAACAATGGGGGAAATCAGGTTTAACAAAATTTAGTAATTCAATAAGTAGCAACAATGCACCCAATTTACATCTATCAATCACATGTAACAAAATTTAATCATACAAAATCAACAACATTGGGGAATTGCACATGCAATTCCCTAAATTGACCAATAATTCAAGGAACCTTGGGACCTAAATCCGTTTCTCAAATTTAGGGATATTCTACGCATGGATCCTAAATCAAACAATACATAAAATTCAGCAACACACACACATTTTCTTCACACAAAATTACTATGATTTATGCTAGGCACAATAATCAGCCACCTAGAGGTAATGGTCCGCACCTATTGTAGATTGGAGGTCCTTGGAGTCGCTCTAGTGGTGCCGGGTTCGCAAATTCGATGTGTCTGGGCCCTACACCAAGGAATTACATGTCAAGATGCATGCATGTGACCTTAGCTTAAGAGAAATGGAGGAGAAGTCGAGATTGTTACCTTAGATCAGCCACACCTCCCTTGCATATGCACCCTCCTCCTCTCTCCTTCTCTCTCTCTCTCTCTCTCTCTCTCTCTCTCTCTCTCTCTCCTTCTCTCTCAGCTACTGGAAATTCTGTGGGAGTAAGGGAGAGAGGGATAAATGGGTCATATACCCGGATTTTTTATTTCAGTTGGCCCTAGGTGTTGTGTATTTCCTCAAATGCCCATTTGGGGCCCACTTACAGCTTTTGGGGCTTCCTTGATAGCCCCTAGCCCATCTAACTCATAGAATAGGTGCCCCATGGCACGATGAAGGGCTATGCAAAGTTTGATAGCAAACAGATACATGATTTTATCGCAAGGATCTAATTTGTGATCAATTGTCACTGTTTCTCAATCGGGGGTCAGATTTGGCGGACGAGTGCAAGGAAATATCTTCAACCTATGGTGTAAATTTGGGTGGAATTCAATGGCTGAGATGTCCTAATTTATTGTCCTAAGTGGCGGGGCCATTTATTTTAAAATTAGCAGTGGCCCCATCTCCATAGGTGACTGTCCCTTTATAAAAAAATTTATAGTTGGAAAGAAGCGATTTGTCCCCTGTGACATGCCTTGAGCAACCACTGTCAAGGTACCATTTGACCTCATTGCTTGGTAGACGATCTGAATGTGTAACAAGGCAATTTGTCTTTTCCTTAATCACCCACTTTGTGATAGGAGTTTTACTTGTGGTAGATTTGTTCATCTTATCTGATTTGTCCACATGATTTAATGACTCCTTCATCCTGTCAACTAGTTCGAGTGGTGATGATTGCATATTTCTTTTGTTCAGCTCATATACTGACTCACCATTGTTGTGATGAGCTGGGATAGGTCTGATGTTACTACTAGAGGCAATAGATTTTTCAAAAGGTTGTGCATCATATTTAGTTTTTAGTTCCAGCTTTTCCATAACCTAATCCCTTTTTGTCCTCTCCACATTTTCTCATGCTTAACAGTTTTTCTAATTTCTCACCACTTTGGGAAAATTTGCAGTTTAGCTTGGCCATTTTTCTAGATTCCTCTAATTCAACTTGAAGTGAATGATTTTCATTTTGAAGAATCATGTTTTTCTCATTTAATGTTTTAATTTGTTTATTTAATCTTTCAGACTCAGATTTAAGAGAAATGTTGATTCTTTCAAATTTATCATTATCTAAATGATATTGCTGCAAATCATTAATCAGATGAGTGTTAATATCTAAAGTTTTGTCTAGATCTAGTTACAGCAATTCCTTTTTGTTCTCAACTATTCCAAGTCTTTTGACAATGTTGACGCTATGAATGTAAAGTTGATTGTAAGCATCTTGTAATTCATCCTTTTCAATTTCTTCTTCTTCTTTTCCATTGTCGGATGAAGATGATTCAGTGACTAGCTATTCTTTCTCATTCTCAGATTCAGTGGGGATGATTGAAGCAGTGGAGACCATGAGTATTTTCAATGATTTCTGATCTCCGTCGCTTTCTGAGTCACTAGATTCTGAATTTGACTCCTCAGTATCATCTATGTTGATTGTAAAGTTGATTCTAAGTGTCTTGTAATTCATCCTTTTCAATTTCTTCTTTTTCTTTTCCATTGTCGGATGAAGATGATTCAGTGGCTAGCTGTTCTTTCTCATTCTCAGATTCAGTGGGGATGATTGAAGCAGTGGAGACCATGAGTATTTTTAATGATTTCTGATCTCCGTCACTTTCTGAGTCACTAGATTCTGAATTTGACTCCTCAGTATCATTCCACGTAGCGGCCATTGCCTTGCCCTTAGTTTTTCTATTTGGGCATTCAGTAGATAGGTGTCCATACTCCTAACAGGCATAATATTGTGGTTCTTTGGTTCTTCTACCAAATTTGCCTACAGGCAGTTTGTTGTTCACCTTTCTCCCTCTAGAAGGATGGCCACGATTCTTATGAAAGAATCTTCTAAATTTTTGTGCCAGTAAAGTCACTTCTTCATCTTCATATTCCTTTTCGCTCCCACTGTCCTCATGTAGTGTTTTCTTAGAGGTTTTTAGGACAGTTGTTTTGGATTTAGGGATTTGTTCAAAGTGTAGTTCGAAAGTTTGTAGGGAACCTACCAGTTCTTTTACTTTCATTTCATCTATGTTCCTACACTCCTCAATTATTGTAACCTTGGGATTAAAACACTCCGATAGGGATCTTAGAATTTTCCTACAAATTTTTGGTACTGGAACTTTCTCTCCCAATCCGCCCATGGAGTTACAAATAATATTCAACTTGGTGAAAAACTCCATAAACGTCTCATGCTCTTCCATTCTGGGACTTTCAAACTATGAAGTTAGGAGTTGAAGTTTGGATCTCTTCACAGTGCTTGTGCCTTCATGGGTTGTTTCCAATAAATCCCATGCTTCCTTGGATGTCCCACACATACTTATCTGATTAAAAATATCCTAGGTAGCATTTATAGCCTTGGTTTCAGATGTTTGCCTTTCTTTGTCGAATGCTGTCCACTTTTCTTGGATTTGGACTTTGTGATTGTTGTGCCACTGTCAAGTACAATTTGTTCAGTTGGTGGCACATATTCACTTTCAACTATATCCCAAACACCATGATCCAAAGATCTTAGAAAGTAGTGCATCCTAGTCTTCCAGTATGCATAATTTGAGCCGTCAAATACTGGAGGTCTAGTGACTGATGAGCCCTCTCCTTTAACCATATTCCTAATCTTCAGTCAAGATCACTCTCTAAGCGGTGAAGCCCTTAAAGAGTGACCCGCTCTGATACCAATTGAAATAGCGGTGAAGACTGCTTGAGTTGAAGAAGGAATATGCCATTCAGATACTAGAGAGACCCGCTCTCACAAGTGTCCTCTAGACTCTAGATACTTACAGATAAGTTGATGAGTCCCATTCAGCACAATGCCGAAGATCTCCTCCTCCTTGTTGACGAAGAGTCTTCTGCTCCCTTGATCCGCAACACAAGATAATATACCTATACTAGGCTTCAGGTAGGGTCAAGGTGAAGATGGAATCCTACTCTCAAAATATTTTCCTATCAGGAATGTGGAGCGATTCCAATCTTATGCATTCAAGGCATCCCAGCTTAATGATTTGCCATTAAGGTAGTAGCTGGAGGATCCTTGAATGTGGAAGTTCATTCCCCAATCCACTCTATTGAATGTCAATGGTGAGGGTGGATTGGAGGATGAACTCCCTTAAGAGAAAGGGCTTTAGATATAGGATATAAGTTGAAACACTCAAAAGCTCTCTCTACTTTCTCTCACAGCAACAAAAGACAAGTCCTCTATATATAGGCCAAAAGTTCCAACGGATATAAAATGGTCATATTTATGACAGAGTTCGATATCATCGAGTAGGTTCGATATCATCAAGCTTATACTCTCGATAGCATTGATGGTCTGCTTGATGACTCGGACTCAATGCCATACGCTTTTGAAACTCTTTGCCAATTGGTCGATGAATCGAAACTATTGTCGATGTCATCGGATTTTGAACTCCGATCCCATCGATGACAGGTTCGATCCATCGACACTTTGAAAAATGAGAGAGACTTAGCTTTGAAATATTTCAGGTTTTTATGAATGATCGGGGGAAACGCCGAGATCATCGGAATTTGAATGTCGATGATATCGAGATCCGAGTCGATGCATCGATAAATCCAGCTGATTTGTCTTTAAACTTGCTGGACGATTTGTGTCCTTGTTCAATGCAATCGACCTGGTGCCGATATCATCGATATTTGAATATCGATTCTATCGAAGGGGCCCCGATCATAGTTTAAAACAACCTGAAATATCTGCTGTAAGAAATGTGCACCCACTATCGATATCATCGATGGACCTCTAATCTTATCGATATTTGAATTCAGATCATATCGGACGGTCATCGATATATCGAAGGAATTTGAGATTTTCATTAAAAACAGGGGCGCCGAAAATCTGCCTGTCAATCTTATCGAGCCACTCTCGATGGTCTTGAGATTTGAATATCGATGATATCGATATGTGTATCGATGCATCGATAATTCGTCCAGATATGTTGTGAAGTTGGTAGACATATTTAGTGCTTTTATAGATGATATCGATAGGTGTATCGATACATCGATAAATCCGTCCAGATGAATATTTAGTTGCTGGACACTTTTGGTCCTCTCATCGATAATATCGTTAAGGTATCGAGGACACCGACAGAGCAGGTCGATCATATCGAGGGTGCATCAATAAAATCGACAAGGCGAGAAAAACTTACAGATTTTCCTATTTTGTAAAAAGTTTTCTCACCCTAAAACCCTATGATTTCTAACTTATTTTTAAGGGTTTTTCTTTACCTGGTGTTTTGGGTCATGGGATGTGAGGCTTTGATTTACCTACGGCGAGCTTTCACACATCCGAAGGAGGCAGACGCTTGAATTATTCTTCCTATCGAGCTCTCTAAACAGTCTGACCCACCACTCACGTAACTTGACAAACCAGGGCACTTTCAAGTAAGAGTAAGAGCATAGAGAAAAGTGAGATCTAAGAAGATTAGGGGTGAAAAGGAGCTTGGTGGGCCATCTGATCGCCGATCCGAGACGATCCAACCGTCCATCCTTCTAAGTGAGTGCATATGAGGGTCAAAACCCTTCCCATAAGGGTGAGACCCACCTTAATCATGTATTGAGTATGTGCTGGACCCCATAGTGGCGGGGGGCCACCTCAATGGTCGAATTTATTTCCCTTCCTTTCCCTTTCTTTTCTTATTCTTATGGTGTTGTGGGACCCGCAAGTGGGCCACGCTATTGGAGAGTGTGTCCCACACGCTATCATAGCGTGGACCACCTTGTGTGGCCCATCGTGATATTTATTTTCTTTTTAAATTAATTGATTGTGTAAGCACACTTGGATGGTGAAAATACACCATAAGTTGATGTGATCCAAAGCTTCTTGGCCCCACCATGAGTTGGACATTCAAATGGATGGAGTGGATTTCCTGGGTGAGCCCTACCTCACCCTTAAAACACAAAAGAGGGAGAGGGTAGTGGCACCATGTTCCTGTTCCTGGACACAAAAATGTCCAGGGATGTCTATGGCACAATTACCTTCCAAAGTCACCATATGGACTTCACTTGTGGGCCCTATCATAATATATATATATATATATATATATATATATATCTCATCCACACCGTCCATCCGATTTTCCTTCTCATTTTAGGTGTTGAGCTTAAAAATGAAGCTAATCAGAATCCTAGGTGGGTCATACCACAAATGATAAGGGGTTGGGTTACCCACGTCATTTCTTACTTTGCATGGATGTTAATTTGGAGTGAGTTTTCACTCATGGGACCCATATTGATGCATTTCTTAGATCCACACCATCTATGGATCTGCTAGCTCATTTTAGTCTTAGAGCCCAAAAATCTACCCAATCCAACCATCAGGTGGACCACACCACAACCGATGGTGGTAGTGGGAGCACCCCCTCACGTCAACCATGTTGACGTGGGGTGGGGGCATCCCAACCATGGACCTCACCTTAATGTATTTGTTTAATCCACGCAGTCCACCACCTTCCCCATGTCGTTTTAGGTTATGAGACTAAAAATGAGATAAATCCGAGTTCCTAGTGGACCATACCAAGGGAAACAAAGTCCCACTATTGGAACTTTCTAAGGCCGACTGTTGTGTGTGTATGTGGTGTACCTACCCATCACTGGACTTCTTTAGTCCATAGAGATTTAACCGATATAATGGACGGAATGGATTATCCACTAGCGGACCCCACATAGTAGAATAAAATAAAAATAAAGAAAGAAAGAGAACAAGAAAAAAAACATGTCACTGAACGTTTTTCCCTGTGGATTTGTTTAATCCACACCGTCCACCATTTTCTCCATATAATTTTAGGCCATGTGCTAAATTTTGAGGCAAATCTGAGTCTCAATGGACCGTACTAAGGTATTAATGTCCATCTGTTAAAATACTCTAGGGCCCGCTTTGGAGTCCCTGATCATCAAAACCAGTCCTAGTCAGAGTCTATTTGACCTCCTTCGAGGTGGCCAAGATAGTGAATAAATTAGATTATCTACTTGGGGCCCACATTAATACTGTACGTAAAACATACAATAAATATAATAATAACATGAAAAATATATGAATGCCTTGCACGTGGGAGTTAACTAATTCCTGGCCAATTTTGGGTCTCACAAGTGGGACCCTGTTCTGATGTTTATATTGTATCCACACCATCCACCATCTTTTCAAGATCATTTTAGGCATTGGGCCAAAAGATGAGACAAATTTGGGTCTCAAGTGGGCCGTAATGAGGGAAACAAACCATTACTATTGAAATCTTCCAAGGCCCACTGTGGAGTCCTTATTCGTCCAAATCAACCTAAATCAGATCCCATTAGACCCGCTTGAGATGTACTATGCGGTGAATGGAGTAGAAAATCCATGTGGGGCCCACACTAATGGTGTATAAATAAAAAAGAGAAACAAAGGAAAATGGAAGGTGTCACTGGGCGTTATTGCCCAGTGACGTGAGGGAGGAAGCCTCCTTGGGCTACCCCCACACATGAGACCCTACATGATGTATGTATCATATCCACTCCGTTCATCCGCCTTATCATATCAGTTAGGCCATGGGCCTAAAATTCAGGTTGATCCATATCTCAGGTGGGCCGTACCATAGGGTAATGTGGGGTTAGAAACCTCTTGGACTTTAGGATTTCTTGGTTTTGGGATCCCTTAGACTTGGGAATCCCTAGTTTTGGGATCCCTTGGACTTGGGAAACCCTGGAATCAAGATCTCTTAGTTCTTTGGTTATACTTGGAATCTTTAATTCAAATCCTTAAATTAGTTTACATGTGAATGTTGAAATTATGTTTTTATTAAAATCCATTTATCCTTATACTTTGCCCGAACTGATAAAGTCCCAAGACTCAGATGGGTCATGAGCATATGATCACATCCCAGTGACTAACCAATGATATGTAACCGTCAATTTACATTAGCAATGATTAGACGGTGCAGATCACCTTACTAAACTAATTATAGTGATGTCATTGATAATTTGATTATTTTGGGACATGTGTCCAAATGGATTGGTAGCATAGTGACACACGTGTTGTACATATGGGTGTCCATCTAGGTTAATCCCAGTAGACCCCGCGTTATTATATATATTCTATTCATGCCTTGCAGGCTACATGAGAAGCTGATGTTATTCTAACGTGGGCCATACCACATAGACTTCTATATTTTTTGTGGGGCATGTCATTTAGTTCCCACTCTCTGTATATGATGTGCCGATTAAGGCCGATTATTGTCTGATATGTCTGATAATATGTTAGTGTACTTGGCCTAGTAGGATACACTAAGAACATACTTAATATAATGACATCATGTCTAGACATATGCCCATATGCATCATTTGTATGCATGTCGTAGGTGGTGATTGATCATAGCATATGCCATTGGGCTGAAACACTTAGGGGACTCCATATGAGACAGGGTTGCCCCACATGATCACACTGTACGCACAGGTTTGATGCATGACTTGGATGGTATGACTCATGCATTTCGCATCATGTATGTCACGATCACTTTATGCCCTAGTGACATCAGGGTTATGGCCTCCACAGGCATATCATGGATGGCCAAATTAGATACCAAAAATATATGTTCTAGCATTAGGGAACTATGGATGTCCTTGCGTAAAAGTCTCTAAACCCTTGTGGTACTAGTAGGATGCTTCAACGTCAAGACCAAGTGAATAACATGAGCGCCCGAGTGTCAAATACCAATAGGCAGCGTCTCCCACTGTGTCGTGGTCGGTTGAAAAAGGGTGTGACCTTATCCGCCTGAGGGTAGAGGGTTGTAAGCTAGGTTGAGTTTGACCAGCTCGTAAATGGGTCCGTTATCGACGAGCCGAGTGGGCATTGGCATACTACTGGCAAGGTAGATAGTGAGGTCTCTTTCACTCACTTGGTCATCCGCGCGTTGGGGCGGTAGCCAGTGTTGGAATGTACTAGACCCCAGTGATGTTTCCAATGATGAACCATACTAATACGTGGACTAGTTGATGATTGACATGCTTGCATTGCATCTCTAGCATATGACATTCGACCATGTAGGCCTAGCATTGCATAGCCTTGGTATGGCTAACATCATTTATGGACTTGTCAGTTTAGCCTTCCATCATTTCTGCTTACTCTGACATCTGTATGATTGACACATGCATTGTGCACACATGCACGCACTCTCTAAGCTTCGTAGTAAGTTTATGCATGTTTGTTATATGCAGGTTATGATAGACCGCAGCAGCATTGAGACAGGAGCATGTGCCCCGATCTTTTGGAATTTTGTTAGATGATGTATTTCCCTTTCAACACTATACTCAAATATTATATTAGTAGATATATGGTAATGATGTTTTGTGACTTGGTTACACTTGTGGTTATGCTCCTTTATAAAAAAAATCACACTAAAAATTCTCCTTGTAGGATCCTAGGATCGGAACCTGGCGCATGAGAGCTGGGAGCCGAAAATGGGGTACTACGGAGGCTGTTGGCACCAGATTCGGCGGCCGAAAATTTCGTAAGCCCGGTTCCCTAGTTTGGGGCGTGACAGGAGTCCTATCCTATCCAATTAGAAAATATATCAATAAAACCAAATCTGAACTTCCATTGACCTAATTCTCAATGAAGGCGAACTATGATAATTGGTAAGGATTCCATCACCAAACCATGCCCAAGAAACAATGGCAAACAACGGGATTTACCAATTACATAATCTCAAAGTAGGAGAATTGTGAAGATTATGAAGGATTCCATTACCCTACCATACCCAAGGGATGATGGTGAACAATAGAACTTACAAATTTCACAATCTCAAATCAGGAAAAGAAGATACTCAAAGTTATTAAAGATCTACTGTAATTTGAGTTGAAACAGCAGTGGAGACCTCTTGAGTTGAAGTAGGAATATGCCAATATGTCCTAGAGGGGGGTGAATAGGATTTTTTAAAGATTTACGAGTTATTCAAAATCCTATCACTCTAATCCCATCATGTATGCAATTCTCAGGATTACTCAAATGTAACTCTACTGGCTTCCAAACCTTGTAGAGGATCCAATCACAACCTACTTGTAAGATAAACAAGTTGTAGACAAGATTGTAAAGGATGTGACTGTGTGTGTATAAGATGTGATCTCAGATAATCAAATATAAAGGCATGTAAGGAAATCACATAAATGAAAGACAATAATCATCTCAAATACAGTCATTTTTATAGTGGTTCGACTACTTGTCTACTCCACTCCCAGCTGTCGCACTCAACCCTTGAGTGTACCGGAATTCACTGAGGAGGTTTCCCAGGGTTCACCTCAAACCTAAGGTTTTAAATCAGGTTCACCTTCAACCTTTACAGAGGTTTTACACGGTTCACCTCAAACCTAGAGTTTTACTGGTTAACTCCTAACCAGATGTTTATGCTCTCGATAGATCAAGGGTCCACACAATGTACCTAGATTTTAGACCACACAGGTCAAGGACCTACACAAAGACCTAACAATTTATGCCCTACATAAGAGCAAGGGTCCACACTATGCACCCACAAAGTACACTCCCACCGGAGGCCTCCTACGAGGACTTCAAAGGGTGAGAACCACTTAAGACCCAATCCTAGAAAGGAATGATCACAAGTGTCCTCTTGGACTCTAGATACTTACAGATAAGTTGATGAGTCCCATTAAGCACAACGCCGAAGATCTCCTCCTCCTTGTTGACGAAGAGTCTTCTGCTCCCTTGATCCGCAACACAAAAGATATACCAAACTAGGCTTAGGGTTGAGTCAAAGGGAAAATGGAATCCTACTCTCTAAAGATTTTCCTGTTAGGAAGATAGAGTAGATCCAATCTTATGCATTCAAGGCATCCCAGCATAATGATTTGCCATTAAGGTAGTAGCTGAAGGATCCTTGAACGCGAAAGTTCATTCCCCAATCCACTCTATTGAATATCAATGGTGAGGATGGATTAGAGGATGAACTCCCTTGAGAGAAAGGGCTTTAGGTATAGGATATAAGTTGAAACACTCAAAAGCTCTCTCTTCTTTCTCTCACAAAAATAAAAGACAAGTCCTCTATAAATAGGCAAAGAGTTCCAACGGATATAAAACGGTCACATTTATGACAGAGTTCGATATCATCGAGCGTATACTCTCAATAGCATCGATGGTCTGCTCGATGACTCAGACTCGATGTCATATGCTTTTGAAACTCTTTGCCAATAGGTCGATGAATTAAAGCTATTGTCGATGTCATTGAATTTTGAACTCCGATTCCATCGATGACAGGTTCGATCCATCAACACTTGAAGAATGAGAGAGAGTTGACTGTAAGATATTTCAGGTTTTCATGAATGACCGGGGGAACCGTCAAGGTCATCAGAATTTGAATGTCGATGACATTGAGATTAGAGTCGAGGCATCGATAAATCCAGCTAATTTATCTTTGAACTTGTTGGACAGATTATGGCTTCGTTTGATGCAATTGATCTAGTGTCGATACCATCGATATTTGAATATCAATTAAATCGAAGGGCCCCTAATCATAGTTAAAAACAACCTGAAATAACTGCTGTAAGAAATGCGTGCCCACTGTCGATATTATCGATGGACCTCCGATCTTATCAATACTTGATTTCAGATCATATCGGACGGTCATCGATATATCGAAGGAATTTGAGATTTTCATTAAAAAATAGGGGCTCGAGCCACTCTCGATGGTCTCAAGATTTGAATATTGATGATATCGATATGTGTATCGATACATCGATAATTTGTCCAAATATGTTGTGAAGTTGCTAGACATATTTAATGCTTTAATCGATGATATCGATAGGTGTATCAATATATCGATAAATCGGTCTAGATGAATATTTAGTTGCTGGACATTTTGGTCCTCTTATCGATAATATCATTAAGGTATCGAGGGTGCTTTGATATCGATCATATCGAGGGTGCTTTGATAAAATAGACAGAGCAAGAAAAACTTAGAGATTTTCTTATTTTGTAAAAAGTTTTCTCACTATAAAACCCTAAGATGTCTATCTTGTTTTAAGGGTTTTAATCACCTGGTGTTTTGGGACATGGGATGTGAGGCTATGATTTACCTATTGCGAGCTTCCACACATCCCGTTGAGGCAGACACTTGAAATAATCTTCCTATCGAGTTCAGCAGCCAGTCTGACTCATCACACACGTAACTTGACAAACCAGGGCACTAGAAGCTGCACTTTCAATCTCCCCCTTTGTCAATTATGTGATAAAATATCCAAAACACCCTAGAACATCTAGACATACCCTAAATTGTGTGTACATACATTTACACAATTTTACAATTTTTTCTAACCCATGTACACATTCTAGAAGTATCTGCTCCCCCTTACTTTAAAACTCCCCCTTTCTTAGTGCAGCTTCTCCCCCTAACACCAGCAACACATTAGATATACAATTTTTCGCTCAGGGTGTTTTGAATTGTTCTCCCCCTTTTTGTCAGTCATTAGCAAAGGTATAGCAAGTGATATTGACTGAAGAATGAATTGCATGGGAGAACTATCAGATACAAATATATAAATATGAAATCATTTAAAACAAACATTATTTTCAGAAGTCATGAATGCATGTAGGATAAGATAGAGCAGTTGTGAAGCAGTTGAAATATTCATTAACGGCATCACATGCATTCTGAATCAGAGAGTTGATAAACCAGGGGGAACCAAAGACTTAATTGTGGCATTAAAAATACGAATTATACCCAGCCAAAGCAAAATAAACTACCCAAGATTGGTAGTTATATCCATATTTTCAAAAAGTATACTACTACAGACAGCAGTAGCTTAACAATCATCGCAAAAATTGTAACTAGTATTTTTAGCCCAACTGTGAGCGTACTTCAACAAACAAAAATATTTTCAGCCTAGCCAGTCAGAGAACTGTCACATACTCTCAAGGGAGCATAGAACATTCAAAAAGATACTAATGTTCATACGCTGAGTTAAAGGAGTGAGAATGTGTGACAGTATTCAGAGATCAGTACTACGGAGCAGAGTGAGATGGAGCTGTGTCATCCCGATGACAAGTCATTAGATCGACCAATTGCTGAACGGTCTGTTGTACTCCTTGTACCATCCTTTCCAAGACAGTCAGCCTTTCTTTGACAGAGTGGATGTCCTGTTGAATCGCCCCAATTCTATCCAACTTGAACCTTTTCCCATATCCAGCTGATGACGTGGACGAAGATGGATCAGGTCCAGGAGGTGCATCTTGAGCCACTGCAGTCCCTTCCATGGGATCGCCGCCTTCTCCTCCTACATGTTCTACCTGGATTCCTTCCACAGTTTCCTCCTTGTACTCGTGAAATTCCAAATCCATTTTCCGGATGTTCTTTACATTGAAGATATGAATTGGAAGAACCGGATCAGTGGTAGTGGGAAAACCGATGACTTGGCATATCCTGCTTATAATCCAGGGATATGGTAGGTGTAGATCCCTGGATGTATGTATAGCATTTACCAACTGATTTACAAGCAGTGTTGGAAGGCAGACCTTCGTCCCTTTTGCAACAGAGTAAACAATCATAATCATAAGACTTGTGAGGTCAGATCGATTTGTACTCCTTGGATACAGATTTGTAGTGAAGATTTCTTGCATAATCCGAAAACGAGGTTCCATGTACCTAGATTTTAAGGCATTCCCTTGATGCCAGGGAATGTCTCTATTATTGCATAGGTATTTGGTAACCATAGAACGGCTGTCAGGATGATCAAGATCTAAGTTCGGGATGCCTTCTGGAGCCATTTGCAGATTGAGATGTGAGCTAATGTGGCAGGAGTAATAAACGCATCATCACCATCCAGAGATACCATGAACGAGGGAGGATTAGACATGGGAGAGTGACATGCTGCAAGAAAGTTGTGTGTCTGTTCAAGTTGGCAAGGTCCTCCACAATCTAGGATGGACAACCACCCGATTTCAACAAACAGAGGTTCCAAATTGTAAGGTGCCAAGCATCCTCTGTCAACTCTTCGTTCATGGATCAACTTCCGACCGGTGTATTTTGCTGGGCGTCGACTGACCGGAGGCGGAGGAGGAGGAGGTGCCTGTGGAGATGGTTGTGCCTCAGATGGGGGCCCACGTGATCTTGTGCGCTACCTAGTGGGGGTCCCACGATCTAAGGCCTTTGCTCTTTCTTTAGGAGCAAGTACTTTTTGTCGGGACGATCGTGACAATTCGCCAGGGCCCGACGCTTTCCCTTTGTCTTTTCCCATAACGACAAAAATCTTTTTTACGAATTTGGAAAGAGGACACGACTTGAATAGAAAGCAGCAATACTAAAAAAAAATGGACTCACAAAAAATAATAAGGAATTACCGATTTCGTTGTGTGATTTGGGTAGTCCTTCGAGGGCTCCAATGGTTTGGTCGAGCGAATCGAGCAAAGGCGAAAAAAAATAAAACAAACTTGGGACAGAAATTCCTTTTTGCCCTCCGCAGAATTATATCGGGCGGCAATCATTGATATGATCGATACTCTTTTTGATGATATCGAAAGTTCTTTATCAAGTTCATCGATCCTGCCTTCGATACGATTCCCGATCATGCGCCTTTTCAACCTCTGAAGTGATATTGATGATATCGACTGATTATCGATTTGATCGAAAATTCATATAACAGTTAAGTCAAGATTTTTCAACACTTCTACTTCAGACATTCCTTCATGTATACTTATAGTGTATCAACGATAGTCAATATACAACAAAATTTTGTATAGTTTGTGTACAATACAAAAATTATAAACACGACAATGTTTATATACAAAAAGTTCAAGGTGTGTATCCTCAGATGAAACAATGGATGCTTAAAAAAAATTTCTCATTTCAACACCTATCTAGATCTTGATGTATGATTTGAATTAATTCTTCCTTATCCATTTCATCTTGTTGATCAATTTAGGTGGTGATGTAAGAACATTTCTTATGTTCAGATTCCTAAGAGGGCTTTTGACATTCTGTGTTTCTCTGGTCAACAATTTGACCTGACCAGGGCTAGATTGAGTCCTCTTCGGAGTTATGCATTCAAACTTGTAATGGCCTGAATCACCACACAAATGGCATATTGAAGTTATTGTGGTTTTGCTTACAGAATTAGCAGATTTTTCGATTTTAAGTGCTGCACGTCCAGATTTTGGTTTAGGCTTTTCATAGCCTAAGCCACCTTTATCCTTACCAGGTCTTCCTATTCTCAACATTTTTTCTAGCTTTTCACTGCTTTGGGAAAACTTGTAATTTATCATGGCCATCTTCTTGGATTCTTCTATATCAAACAGGAGTGTATGATTCTCGTTTCGAAGAAGTCTATTTTCGTCTTCTAGTAGCTCAACCTGTTTAATCAGCTTATCAGATTCAGACTTTAGAAAGATATTCGCCTTTTCTAATGTATCATTTTCTGAATAATACTGGCTGCAGATCATTCATTACTTGTTTGTTAATTTCCAGTGTCTCATTCGAGTCTTTCTGCAGCAGCTTGCTTTTGTTTTCTGATATTCCAAGTTTCTTAAGGATATTGATGCTATGGGTATAGAGATGGTTATAAGCATCTTGTAGTTCACTCTGTTCCTCTTTTTCTTCTTCAGATTTCTCATTATCAAATGAAAATGATTCTAGGGCTTGCTGTTCGCTCTCAGATTCAGTTGGGTTGATCGGAGCATTGAAGACCATAAGAATTTTCAGGGATTTTCGGTCTCCATTTCTCTCAGAGTCACTAGATTCAGAGTTTGACTCTTCTGTATCATCCCATGTTACGGCCATTGCTTTGCCCTTTGGTTTTTGGTTTGGGCATTCAGTAGCAATGTGTCCATACTTCTCACAGGCATAACATTATAGTTCTTTAGATTTATTACCAAATTTGCCTGGAGAAGGTTTGTTGTCCACTCTTCTTCCTCTAAAAGGACGGTCGCGGTTCTTTTGAAAGAACCTTCTGAATCTTTGCGCGAGCAGAGCCACCTCCTCATCTTCATCCTCTTTTTCACTTTCACTATCCTCTCTTCATGCTTTCTTAGAGGCTTTTAAGGCAGTTGTTTTGGACTTAGGAGGTTGAGTGAAGTATAGTTCAAAAGTTTGTAGAGAACCTACAAGTTCTTCTACTTTCATTTCATCAATATTCCTACACTCCTCAATAGTTATTACCTTGGGATTGAAGCGTTCCGGCAATGATCTTAGAATTTTCCTGCAAATTTTAGGAACCGGGACCTTCTCTCCCAATCCACCCATGGAGTTACAAATGATATTCAGTTTTGTAAAGAACTCCATAAATGTCTCATGCTCCTCCATTCTGAGATTTTCGAACTGTGAAGTCAAGAGTTGTAGTTTAGACCTCTTCATAGTACTTGTCCCTTCATGGGTTGTTTCCAGTAGATCCCATGCTTCTTTAGATGTCCCACACATGCTTATTTGATTAAAAATATCTTGGGACACGATACAGTAGATGGCGTTCATAACTTTAGCTTCAGAAGTCTGTTTATCTTTATCAGACGCCATCCACATCTCTTTGGATTTGGGTTTTGTGATAGTTGTGCCACTATCTAGTATAACTTGATCTGTTGGTGGCACATATCCATTTTCAACTATCTCCCAAATATCGTGGTCCAAAGATCTCAGAAAGTAGTGCATTCTAGCCTTCCAGTATGCATAGTTTGAGCCGTCAAATATCGGAGGTCTAGTAACTGATGAGCCCTCTCCTTTGGCCATATTTCCAACTTCAGTCAAGATCACTCTCTAGGCGGTGAAGCCCTTAAAGAGAGACCCGCTCTGATACCAATTGAAACAGCGGTGGAGACCACTTGAGTTGAAGTAGGAATATGTCAATATGTCCTAGAGGGTGGTGAATAGGATTTTTTAAAGATTTAAGAGTTATTCAAAATCCTATCACTCTAATCCTATCATGTATGCAATTCTCAAGATTACTCAAATGTAACTTTACTGGCTTCCAAGCCTTGTAGAGGATCCAATCACAACCTACTTGTAAGATAAACAAGTTGTAGACAAGATTGTGAAGGATATGACTGTGTGTGTGTATAAGATGTGATCTCAGATAATCAGATATAAAGGCATGTAAGGAAATCACATAAATGAAAGACAATAATCATCTCAAACATAGTCATTTTTATAGTGGTTCGACTATTTGTCTACTCCACTCCCAACTGTCGTACTCAACCCTTGAGTGTACCGGAATTCACTAAGGAGGTTTCCCAGGGTTCACCTCAAACCTAAGGTTTTAAATCAGGTTTACCTTCAACCTTTATAGAGGTTTTACACAGTTCACCTCAAACCTAGAGTTTTACTGGTTCACTCCTAACTAGATGTTTATGCTCTCCATAGAGCAAGGGTCCACACAACACACCCAGATTTGAGACCACACAGGTCAAGGACCTACACAAGGACCTAACAGTTTATGCCCTATACAAGAGCAAGGGTCCACACTATGCACCCACAACGTACACTCCTGCCAGAGGCCTCCTACGAGGACTTCAAAGGGTGAGAACCACTTAAGACCCAATCCTAGAAAGGAATGATCACAAGTGTCCTCTTGGACTCTAGATACTTACAGATAAGTTGATGAGTCCCGTTAAGCACAACACCGAAGATCTCCTCCTCCTTGTTGATGAAGAGTCTTCTGCTCCCTTGATCCGTAACACAAAAGATATACCAAGACTAGGCTTAGGGTTGGGTCAAAGGGAAGATGGAATCCTACTCTCTAAAGATTTTCTTGTTAGGAAGATAGAGTAGATCCAATCTTATGCATTTAAGGCATCCCAGCATAATGATTTGCCATTAAGGTAGTAGCTGAAGGATCCTTAAATACAGAAGTTCATTCCCCAATCCACTCTATTGAATATCAATGGTGAGGGTGGATTGGAGGATGAACTCCCTTGAGAGAAAGGGCTTTAGGTATAGGATATAAGTTGAAACACTCAAAAGCTCTCTCTTCTTTCTCTCATAGCAACAAAAGACAAGTCCTCTATAAATTGGCAAAGAGTTCCAACGGATATAAAACGGTCACATTTATGACAAAGTTCGATATCATCGAGCGTATACTCTCGATAGCGTCGATAGTCTGCTCAATGACTCGGACTCGATGTCATACGCTTTTGAAACTCTTTGCTAATAGGTCGATGAATCAAAGCTATTGTTGATGTCATCGGATTTTAAACTCTGATTCCATCGATGACAGGTTCGATCCATCGACACTTAAAGAATGAAAGAGATTTGTAAGACCCATATCCTAACCCGTACCATTCTGTACTTTTCGCGGTCCTCCCGGTCGAATTCCGGCAGCCTGCGACCTGTAATTGGCAGTTACGCGTGACCCTGAGTCGTATTCTATATTACTGAGTCGGCTCGACCCAAGACCTGTACCAGTGTGACCGCGCCGTCACCGGGGTTCCGATGCTGTGTCTAGCACACAGAGGAGATACCCAAGCTAGGAGATGTGGTCCCGCGTTCTGTTTGAGAAACGCCGCGCATTTGTGAAATCTCAAGAGAATCTCTACAACTTGTCAAATCAACCAAGTACATGCCACATCACTCAAAAGGAATTCAAAGTCAACTCTTTCTCTCTCCACCCATCCCTTTCAAGTACACACCTATCACTCCCCATCATTCCATCACCTCTCACCATGCCTCTCTCCTTACATCCTCTCTCTTTCATCTCTCTCTCTTTCATTTCCAAGCAACCCACGTCCATGGCTTCCATGAAGAGCAAGTGTGGCCCACCTCATACCTCCCATCTCCACCATCCAAGCTTCATCTCGGCCGTTAAATCTCGTCCACTAGAGCTTTAGAATGCGTTGATGGAAGGAGAAGTTCGTGATCAAAGGTGGGTGCTTCTCTCTCTCTCTCTCTCTCTCTCTCTCTCTCTCTCTCTCTCTCTCTCTCTCTCTCTCTCTCCTTTCTTTGATTATTTTGTGGCCCACATAATGAGTGTTTATGGTGTCCCAACCGTCCATCAAGTGGACCCATGGCCGACCAAATCACGTGGGCCTACCCTTTGATGTTGGGAAAACACAAATATCAGATTGACCCAAGCCAAGTGGGTTATGTCCAGGCGTGGGACCCACATTGATAAACAAGTTCACGTGCACCATCCCTGACACTGGGCGTTGTGGGCATAGGAACAGTCAGTGGGTGTACTGACAAGCAACAAATATATATATATATATATATATATATATATATATGTATATATATATATATATATATACACACACACACACATAAAAGTCTTGTTTCTTTTGGACAGGGCTGCTCATGTAGGCCCCAACTTGATGTATGTATTCAATCCACGCCGTCTATCACATTCCCTAGATCATGAGCCAAAAATTGAAGACAAACTGAATCTCTAACAGGCCACACCAGTGAAAACAGCGAATTTACTGTCCAACACTGTTGCGGATCGCTGTGATGTTTCTATACCGCAAATATATTGAATATTGGCCTCGTTGGGCCTATCATGAGCCTGAGAATTGAACCAACGGACTAGATCATCCGGATGTGGATCCCACCTATGAAAAACTAACGATTTCAAAAAAAATCAAAGAAAGAAAGAAAGAACGAAAGAAGTTGACGCTGCCTGCCGCAGCAGCAGCGTCTTGCTGTTTGCAGTAACAGGCAGGGAGAATGGCCCCACCTTAGGTCCCCACCGTGATGCATGTGGAGCATCCACATCGTCTATTTGATGGGTCCCCTTTAGTTATGGGGTGCCTCCAAAAATAAGCCATATAAGTGACTCAGGTGGCCCACATCACATGAAACAGTGAATTGAACATCTGCCATTGAAACTCTGTTGGGAGTCACATAAGTTTTGGATTATTATGAAATTTGTTTTCCCACTTCATCTGGGTCCGTGTGACCTCGTCAACGGTTTGGATTGCAAATAAACATTATGGTGGGCCCCACATGGGATCCACTGTTGTATGCATATATACCCACATCGTCCATTGGCAGTGGGACCCACCCCGTTTGTATGTGTTGTTTACACACCATCCATCCATGCAGATCGTGTGGACCCCATGACGTATGGGTTTTATCTTGGCCATCCATCCCGGATGACGTGGGGCCCACATCATTCACGTGTTTTGTCCAGGCCTCGAGTCCAGGGCCTAGACGTGTATGTATTTATATATATATAATATATGTATAGCATTATGTGGTGGGCCCTATGTAGGACCCACCATGATATATGTTTTTTTTTATCTTGTAGCATCAGCAGCCTTGGAACCCACGTGTGTGTGGACCCATGTGATGCATGCATTTTACCAACGCTGCCATTTGTTTTAAACCAAGCAGTCCACCTGTTTTGCAATCCCCACCATCCAGATAGCTGGACAATGGGTCAACCAGTGATGTATGTGGCGATCCTCACCGTCCAGTACTCTGGACGGTGGGACCTCCTGCCACGTTTGTGGGTGACCGCCATGATATATGTGAATATCCACACCGTCCAATATTGCTAGACGGTGGATGTACTTTGGCTGGTATACCTCACATCAGTTATATAGCTGCTGTATGTCGATAGCAGCCTATGTGGGCCCATACATGATGTTTGTGTTAGATCCAAACAGTCCATCCATTTGGCAGAATCGCTTTAAGGTTTGAGACTAAAACTGAGGCAGATTCAAACCTCTAGTGGGCCACCACACCACCATGATGTGTATTTTCAACGGGACCACCATGTTGTGTTTCATTTCAGCAGGCCCACCGTGTTGCATGTGCTCTATATTCCTGATACCCATCCATTTTCTGCACTATGGGCCACCTCGTGGGGCCCATTTTGTGATATATGTGAGGCCCACATGGTGAGGCCTCTTTCCATTGTATGTGTTATATCCATGATGTCCATACGTTTATGGGCCCAATAGTAATATGTGTGAGGCTCACCATGTGCACGTATTTTATCCAGATCGTCCATCTGTTTGGATGACCAATCCGGGCATGTAGCAGTAAGTGTATGTGTTGTATTTCCACGCTACCCATCCACTTTCCCAGGTAGTGTAAGGGTCGTGGGCCCCATTGAGAGGCAGGCCCAAATCGCAAGTGGACCACACTAGGGGATAGTGGTGATTGAGCACCCATTGAAGTGTTGCCCTATGAGGCCCACCATGATATATGTGTACTACACACACTGTCCATTTATTTTGGGTCGTAGGCCTCATTGCCTTGAGAGGACCACTTATTGCACACACGAGGCCCATTGGTGCAGCACATCCATGTGGCCCATCATGATGTATATTTTAGGCCCATGTGTAGGGCTCACCTGTGATGTATAAGCCCATGTGTAGGGTCCACCTAATGTGTATTTAAAGCCCACGGGTTGTGGCCCATTATGATGTGTTCGAGGCCTATGGGCAAGGCCTGATGCAATGTATTTATGGCCCATGAGCGAGGCCCATAGCTATATGTATTAGGCCCTTGTGAGAAGCCATGGGCCCACTTTATGTTTATCTTTATGTGGGCCATTGCCTGGCAGTGATGATGGTTGAATGTCCACATTGATGGACAATGATGGTTAGATGTCCTCATTGTGACCTTCCCTTAGGCCTTATTAGGCCCATTCTCTTTGTGGGTTAACCCAAATAAGTGGGCCCCATTCGTCATTGACAGATGGCTCTCCGCTATCAGATTTGACATAACTATGGATGAAAGCCGATCTTTACATTATGGTTAATTGATTGTCCATCTATGGACCCCGCCTTGTTTATATATGCTGGTTGTCGGTACCGATTATCGATGCTGATCGTCGGTACCGATTATCGAGGCCGAGTATCGAAGCCGATTATGATTTGTCGTGGTCGATTGTCGTTTATCGATCGAGGCCGATTATCGTGGCCGATTACCGATTCCTATTATCAAGATCGATTCCGATTGTCGTGTCCGATTCCCAATTCTGATTATTATGACCGATTGACCGATTATCGATCGATTCCGATTGTCGTGGACGATTCCCGATTCTGATTATTGTGACCGATTGACCGATTAGGGATCAAGGCCGATTATCGTGACCGATTGCCGATTCCGAGTATTGAGGCCGATTATCGATCGATTCCGATTGTCGAGGCCGATTGTTGAGGCCGATTCCAATTCCGATTGTCGAGGCCCAATGTGGTGTATATGCGACCCGTATTTGAGGCCCGTTGTGATGTGCATTCAGGTCATGTTTAAGGCCTAATATGATGTATATGAGGCCTATGTGATGAGGCCCATTGGGGTGCATTTAAGGGCCAAGCGATGGAGCCCCATTATGGTGTATGTTAGGCCCATGTGAAAGGCCTATTGTGATGTATTCATGACTTATGGGCAAGGCCCATTGTGATATGTATTAGGCCCATGATGCATGGCCCATTAGATGTATTCGAGACCCATGTGTAGGACCCACATGTCATGTATTTGAGGCCCATGAGCAGGGCCCACCTGTTGTGTATATGTGGCCCTTGAGTAAGGCCCATTGTGTTGTATATCAAGCCTTTGTGTGAGGTCGTGGGCCCATTATATGTTTTGCTCTATGTGGGCCATTCCTTGGGGGCAATGTTGGTTAAATGTCCACATTGTCAAGGCTGATTGTTGATGCTGGTTATTGATACCGATCATGAGTAGGTGACAGCATAGCACCATGATACATGCCCATACGCATCATTTGCATGTTTGTTATGAGATGTGATTGACCATTACATATGTCATTGGGCAGGTTGATATGAGACTCCCTGATAGGAGGAGGTTATCTCATATGAGTGCACGATATGCGCATGATTGATGTATGACTGGATTGTATAACTCATGCATCACGCATCTTGTGATATGACTACTGTATGCCCTAGCAACATCAGGGATGTAGCCTCCACAGGCATATCGTGGATGGCCAGATGAGACACTAAAAATGTTTGGTTCTAGCATACGGGCGTCATAGATGTCCCTGGGTGAAAATCCCTAAACCTCTATGGCCAGGAGACGCCCCAACGTCCAGACCGAGTGGATACATGAGCACCCGAGTGCCAAATACCAGGAGGTCACGTCTCCCACTGTGTCGTAGTCGGTTAGGAGGGGGTGTGGCCTTACCCGCTCGAGGGTAGGGGGCATTGTTAGGCTGAGTTTGACCAGCTCGTAAATGGGTCCGCTATCGACGTGCCGGATAGGTATTGGCAGACTATTGGCTAGGTGGATAGTGAGGTTTCTTACGCTCACTTAGACTCTGTGGCTGGGAGAGCGACAGTGCCATTTGGAGTGTACTAAACCCCGGTGATGATTCTAGAGATGAACAGTACTGATATGTGGACTTATTGAGCAGGAGTTGTATACTCATTTATTCATTCATTCACTATCCACTCGGGCTCGTGATGCACAACTATTTATTACGTGTACCTTCGCAATGGCCAGGATTTCGGTTGGGGTACGCAACTAACCTGAGATCAGGAGTTTACCACATTGAGTCTGACTATCCAAATTTAGGTATGAGACTGGTTTGGATAGAAGTCTCTTGTGATGGACCCCATAGCCTGCGATACTACGTACTATCATCCCGACTTCACACTCCAGCATGATCATTCCATTCGCATCGCATATTGCCTTACATCCGCAGCACATGACATTTTGGGTTACTCTGTTTCTACATTTATATGGTCTAGATACAGCTGATGCTATTCGTGAACTCATCAGGAATTGTATATTGCATTGCATCCTCAGCATATGATATTTGGCTCTTTATGACTCCTTATTTGCATAGCTATTCTATATCACATATTTTGATTTTGATTGATTCATGGACTTGTCCGTATTTTCACTTACTTTATTATCATATGATTCATGATCTTGTCAATATTTCTGCTTATTCCGATATTGTACAATTTATAGATTACCAGTATTCTCAGTACAATTTATGGATTACCAGTATTTATGCATTGCATCCTCAACATCATATTGAATACTTGGTACTTACCTTGTACACACACTTACACCACCCTCTAAGCTTTCTATAAGCTTAGCATGATAGATGCGTGCAGATGATGCTAGGTTGTAGCAGTGTTGAGCCTGGAGCGTGCAGCGGTCTTCTGAAGCTTGATTTTCGATTGATGTAATTTTCTTTCAGCATTGTACTCAAATGTTTATTAGTGGATATGTGATGATGATGTTGCCTTTGTGATTTGGGTAAACTTGTGGTTATGCTTCTTACAAAAAAAAAATACGTTAAAAAATCCTCCTTGTAGGATTCCAGGATCGGAATCTGCGTATAGACGCTGGGAGCCGAGAATGGGGTACTACGGAGGCTGTCGGCACCGGATTCGGCAATTGGGACTCCTGTGAGTCCGATCTCCGTGTTTGGGGCATGATAGAAGTTGGTATCAAAGCATAACTTGGGAATACCTGAAGATAACATCACATATCTGCTGATAGCTACCCATACTCTATGATTGTTGAGAACCTAAAATGGTTAGATCCCCAGGTTCGAATAACTTAGAGATTTTCTGACATAGGCCCCCCACCGTTGAGATTGCGAGACTGCATAGTCCGAGGTTTAATAGGATCATCATAGTGTTGGTGATGCATTATGGGAGGGGGAGGTTGAGATTAGAGAGCGCTATCTTCATCTTTTTGCATATTGATTGAGCCTTGACATATATACTTGATGATGTTTCTTCTTCCCTTAGTTATTCTGTAAATTTTGAGGATGAAAATTTTTTATTATTTGGTGGGGAGAGCTGTAAGACCCGTATCCTAGCCCATACCATTCTATACTTTTCCGTGGTCCTCCCAGTCGAATTCCGGCAGCCCGCGACCTGTAATCGGCAGTTGCGCGCGCCTTGAGTAGTATCCCGTATTCCTGAGTTGGCTCGACCCAAGACCTGTACCAGTGCGACCGCGCCATCACCGCAATTTCGATGCCGCGTCTTGTGCACCGAGGAGATACCCAAGCCAAGAGATGTAGGCCAGCGTTCTGTTCGAGAAACGCCGTGCATCTGTGAAATCTCAAGAGAATCTCTACAACTTGTCAAATCAACCAAGTACATGCCACATCACTCAAAAGCAATCCAAAGTCAACTCTCTCTCTCCAGCCATCCCTTTCAAGTACACACCTATCACTCCCCATCATTCCATCACCTCTCACCATACCTCTCTCCTTACATCCTCTCTCTTTCATTTTCAAGTAACCCACATCCATGGCTTCCATGAAGAGCGAGTGTGGCCCACCTCATACCTCCCATCTCCACCATCCAAGCTTCATCTCGGCCGTTGAATCTCGTCCAATAGAGCTTTAGAATGCGTTGATGGAAGGAGAAGTCCGTGATCAAAGGTGGGTGCTTCTCTCTCTCTCTCTCTCTCTCTCTCTCTCTCTCTCTCTCTCTCTCTCCTTTCTTTGATTATTTTCTGGCCCACATGATGAGTGTTTATGGTGTCCCAACCGTCCATCAAGTGGACCCATGGCCGACCAAATCACGTGGGCCTACCCTTTGATGTTGGGAAGAACACAAATATCAGATTGACCCAAGAGAAGTGGGCCATGTCCAAGTGTGGGACCCACCAACCGTGGTCCCCAGGCGTGGGACCCACCTTGATAAACAAGCTCATGTCCAGTGTCTCTAGACACTGGACATTGTGGGGATATGAACCGTCAGTGGGTGTACTGACTAGCAACAAAAAAAATAGATATATATATATATATATATATATATATATATATATATATATACATAAAAGTCTTGTTTCTTTTGGAGAGGGCTACTCATGCAGGCCCCACCTTGATGTATGTATTCAATCCACGCCGTCTATCACATTCCCTAGATCATTCTAGGCGTTGAGCCAAAAATTGAAGACAATCTGAATCTCTAACAGGCCACGCTAGTGAAAACAATGAATTTACTGTCCAACACTGTTACGGATCACCGTGATATTTCTATACCTCAAATATATTGAATATTGGTCTCATTGGGCCTATCACGAGCCTGAGAATTGAACCGACAGACTAGATCATCCGGATGTGGATCCCACCTATGAAAAACTAACGATTTCAAAAAAAAAAAAAAAAAAAAAAAAAAGAAAGAAAGAAAGAAAGAAGTTGACGCTGCCTGCTGCAGCAGCAGCGTCTTGCTGTTTGCAGTAACGGGCAGGGAGAATGGCCCCACCTTAGGTCCCCACCGTGATGCATGTGGAGCATCCACACCGTCTATTTGATGGGTCCCCTTTAGTTATGGGGTGCCTCCAAAAATAAGCCATATAAGTGACTCAGGTGGCCCACGTCACATGAAACAATGAATTGAACATCTGCCATTGAAACCCTTTTGGGAGTCACATAAGTTTTGGATTATTATGAAATTTGTTTTTCGACTTCATCTGGGTCCGTGTGACCTCGTCAACGGTTTGGATTGCATATAAACATTATGGTAGGCCCCACATGGGATCCACTGTTATATGCATATATACCCACACCGTCCATTGATAGTGGGACCCACCCCATTTGTATGTGTTGTTTACACACCATCCATTCATGCAGATCGTGTGGACCCCACGATGTATTGGGTTTTATCTTGGCCATCCATCCCGGATGACGTGGGGCCCACATCATTCACGTGTTTTGTCCAAGCCGCGAGTCCAGGGCCTGGACGTGTATGTATTTATATATAATATATGTATAGCATTATGTGGTGGGCCCTATGTGGGACCCACCATGATATATGTTTTTTTAAAAATCTTGCTGCATCAGCAGCCTTGGAACCCACGTGTGTGTGGACCCATGTGATGCATGCGTTTTACCAATGCTGCCATTTGTTTTAAACCATGCAGTCCACCTGTTTTGCAATCCCCACCGTCCAGATAGCTGGATGGTGGGTCAACCAGTGATGTATGTGGCGATCCTCACCATCCAGTACTCTGGATAGTGGGACCACCTGCTACGTTTGTGGGGGACCACCATGATATATGTGAATATCCACACCGTCCAATATTGTTAGACGGTGGATGTACTTTGGCTGGTATACCTCACACCAGTTATATAGCTGTTGTATGTCGATAGCAGCCTATGTGGGCCCATACATGATGTTTGTGTTAGATCCAAACAGTCCATCCATTTGGCAGAATCGCTTTAAGGTTTGAGACTAAAACTGAGGCAGATTCAAACCTCTAGTGGGCCACCACACCACCATGATGTACATTTTCAGCGGGACCACCATGTTGTGTTTCATTTTAGCAGGCCCACCGTGTTGCATGTGCTCTATATTCCTGATACCCATCCATTTTCTGGACCATGGGCCGCCTCGTGGGGCCCATTTTGTAATATATGTGAGGCCCACGTGGTGAGGCCTCTTTCCATTGTATGTGTTATATCCATGATGTCCATACGTTTATGGGCCCAATAGTAATATGTGTGAGGCCCACCATGTGCACGTATTTTATCCAAATCGTCCATCTGTTTGGATGACCAATCAGGGCCTATAGCAGTAAGTGTATGTGTTGTATTTCCACGCTACCCATCCACTTTCCCAGGTAGTGTAAGGGTCGTGGGCCCCGTTGAGAGGCAGGCCCAAATCGCAAGTGGACCACACTAGGGGATAGTGGTGATTGAGCGCCCATTGAACGGTTGCCCTATGAGGCCCACCATGATGTATGTGTACTACACACACTGTCCATTTATTTTGAGCCGTAGGCCTCATTGCCTTGAGAGGCCCACTTATTGCACACATGAGGCCCATTGGTGCAGCACATCCATGTGGCCCATCATGATGTATATTTGAGGCCCATGTGCAGGGCTCACCTGTGATGTATAAGCCCATGTGTAGGGTCCACCTATTGTGTATTTGAAGCTCACGGGTTATGGCCCATTATGATGTGTTCGAGGCGGATGGGCAAGGCCTGATGCGATGTATTTATGGCTCATGAGCGAGGCCCATAGTAATATGTATTAGGCCCTTGTGTGAGGCCATGGGCCCACTTTATGTTTATCTCTATGTGGGCCATCGCCTAGCAGTGATGATGATTGAATGTCCACATTGATGGGCAATGATGGTTAGATGTCCTCATTGTGACCTTCCCTTAGGCCTTATTAGGCCCATTCTCTTCGTGGGTTAACCCAAATAAGTGGGCCCCATTCGCCATTGACAGATGGCTCTGCGCTATCAGATTTAACATAACCATAGATGAAAGCCGATCTTTACATTATGGTTAATTGATTATCCATCTATGGACCCCGCCTTGTTTATATATGTTGGTTGTCGGTACCGATTATTGATGCTGATCGTCGGTACCGATTATCGAGGCCGAGTATCGAAGCCGATTCTAATTTGTCGTGGTCGATTGTCGTTTATCGATCGAGGCCGATTATCGTGGCCGATTACTGATTCCGATTGTCGTGGCCGATTCCCGATTCTGATTATTGTGACCGATTGACCGATTATGGATCGAGTCCGATTGTTGTGGCCGATTCCCGATTCTGATTATTGTGACCAATTGACCGATTAGGGATCAAGGCCGATTAACGTGACCGATTGCGATTCCGAGTATTGAGGCCGATTATCGATCGATTCTAATTGTCGAGGCCGATTGTTGAGGCCGATTCCGATTCCGATTGTCAAGGCCGGATATCGAGGCTGATTGTCGAGGCCCAATGTGGTGTATATGCGACTCGTATTTAAGGTCCGTTGTGATGTGCATTCAGGCCGTGTTTAAGGTCCAATATGATGTATATGAGGCCTATGTGATAAGGCCCATTGGGGTGCATTTAAGGGCTAAGCGATGGAGCCCCATTATGGTGTATGTTAGGCCCATGTGAAAGGCCTATTGTGATGTATTCATGACTTATGGGCAAGGCCCATTGTGATATGTATTAGGCCCATGATGCATGGCCCATTAGATGTATTCGAGACCCATGTGTAGGACCCACATGTCATGTATTTGAGGCCCATGAGTAGGGACCACCTGTTGTGTATATGTGGCCCTTGAGTAAGGCCCATTGTGTTGTATATCAGGCCTTTATGTGAGGCCGTGGGCCCATTATATGTTTGGCTCTATGTGGGCCATTCCTTGGGGGCAATGTTGGTTAAATGTCCACATTGTCAAGGCTAATTGTTGATGCTGGTTATTGATACCAATCATGAGTAAGTGATAACATAGCACCATGATACATGCCCATACGCATCATTTGCATGTTTGTTATGAGATGTGATTGACCATTGTATATGGGCAGGTTGATATGAGACTCCCTGATAGTAGGAGATTATCTCATATGAGCGCACGACATGCGCATGATTGATGTATGACCGGATTGTATGACTCATGCATCACTCATCTTGTGATATGACTAAGGTATGTCCTAGCGACATTAGGGCCGTAGCCTCCACACGCATATCGTGGATGGCCAGATGGGAATACCGGAAATGTTTGGTTCTAGCATACGGGCGTCATAGATGTCCCTGGGTGAAAATCCCTAAACCTCTGTGGCCAGGAGACGCCCCAACGTCGAGACCGAGTGGATACATGAGTGCCCCAGTGCCAAATACCAGGAGGCCGTGTCTCCCACTGTGTCGTGGTCGGTTGGGAGGGGGTGTGGCCTTACCCGCCCGAGGGTAGGGGGCATTGCTAGGTTGAGTTTGACCAGCTCGTGAATGGGTCCACTATCGACGTGTCGGATAGGTATTGGCAAACTATTGGCCAGGCGGATAGTGAGGTTTCTTACACTCACTTGGACTATACGGCTGGGAGAGCGGCAGTGCCATTTGGAGTGTACTAAACCCCGGTGATGATCCCAGAGATGAACAGTACTGATATGTTGACTTATTGACAGGAGTTGCATACTCATTCATTCATTCATTCATTCACTATCTACTCGGGCTGGTGGTGCGCAACTATTTGTTACGTGTACCTTCACAATGGTCAGGATTTCGGTTGGGGTGCTCAACTAACTTGAGATCAGGAGTTTACCACATTGAGTCTGACTATCCAAATTCAGGTATGAGACTGGTTTCGATAGAAGTCTCTTGTAATGGACCCCATAGCCTGTGATACTATGTACTATCATCCCGACTTCACACTCCAGCATGATCATTCCATTCGTATCGCATATTGCCTTACATCCGCGGCACATGACATTTTGGGTTACTGTGTTTCTGCATTTATATGGTGTAGATACGGCTGACGCTATTCGTGAACTCATCAGGAATTGTATATTGCATTGCATCCTCAGCATATGATATTTGGCTCTTTATGGCTCCTCATTTGGATAGTTGTTTATATTGCATATTTTGATATTGATTGATTCATGGACTTGTCCGTATTTTCACTTACTTTGTTATCGTATGATTCATGATCTTGTCAGTATTTCTGCTTATTCTGATATTGTACAATTTATGGATTACCAGTATTCCCGGTATTGCATGATGATGGCATCATATTGAATACTTAGCACTTACCTCGTACACACTTACACCACCCTCTAAGCTTTCTATAAGCTTATGCACGATAGATGCGTGAAGATGATGCTACGTTGCAGCAGTGTTGAGCCTTGAGCATGCAGCGGTCTTCTGGAGCTTGATTTTCGATTGATGTAATTTCCTTTTAGCATTGTACTCAAATGTTTATTAGTGGATATGTGATGATGATGTTGCCTTTGTGATTTGGGTAAACTTGTGGTTATGCTTCTTACAAAAAAAATACATTGAAAAATCCTCCTTGTAGGATCCCAGGATTGGAATCTGACGTATAGATGCTGAGAGCCGAGAATGGGGTACTACGGAGGCTGTCGGCACCAGATTCGGCGATTGGGACTCTTGTGAGTCCGATCTCCTGGTTTGGGGCGTGATAAGACTTAACTTTGAGATATTTCAGGTTTTCATGAATGATCGGGCGAACCGTCGAGGTCATCGGAATTTGAATGTCGATGACATCGAGATCAGAGTCGAGGCATCGATTAATCCGGTTGATTTATCTGTGAACTTGCTAGACAAATTATGGCTTCATTCGATGCAATCTCATCTGGTGTCAATACCATCGATATTTAAATATCGATTAAATCGAAGGGCCCCCGATCTTAGTTAGAAACAACCTGAAATAACTACTGTAAGAAATGCACGCCCACTGTCGATATTATCGATGGACCTCCGATCTTATCAATACTTGATTTCAGATCATATCGGACGGTCATCGATATATCGAAGGAATTTGAGATTTTCATTAAAAAATAGGGGCGTCAGAAATCTGCCTGTCGATCTTATCGAGCTACTCTCGATGGTCTCGAGAGTTGAATATCGATGATATCAATATGTGTATCGATACATCGATAATTTGTCCAGATATGTTGTGAAGTTGCTGGACATATTTAGTGCTTTTATCGATGATATCGATAGGTGTATCGATATATCGATAAATCCGTCCAGATGAATATTTAGTTGCTGGACATTTTGGTCCTCTTATCGATAATATCGTTAAGGTATCGAAGACATCGACAGTGCATATCGATCATATCGAGGGTGCTTCGATAAAATCGACAGAGCGAGAAAAAGTTAGAGATTTTCTTATTTTGCAAAAAGTTTTCTCACCATAAAACCCTACGATGTCTATTTTGTTTTAAGGGTTTTAATCACCTGGTGTTTTGGGACATGGGATGTGATGCTATGATTTACTTATTGCGAGCTTCCACACATCCCGTTGAGGCAGACGCTTGAAATAATCTTCCTATCGAGTTCAGCAGCCAGTCTGACTCACCACACACGTAACTTGACAAGCCAGGGCACTAGCAGGTGCACTTTCATGAGTCACAATAAACCATTAAAAACTGAAAGTATTCCTTAATTATCAAATTAGAATCCATGGAGTTCAACATAAACATGAATCAAAGTAATAAAAACATCCCATCATGATACAAGCTTCACCTCTTAGCCCTAGCTAAGAGGTTTAGCCAACCATAGACATGATTAGACCAAAGTCTCTTAAGAAAAACATAAAAACAATTAAGGAAGAAGAAGAAAAACTCTTGGCGATGGCTTCTCCACCCTTTTTCTCCACTCCTTAAACCCTAGAAGATGCATAGGAACATCCTAGGGAGTCTTATTTATAGTTGTGGAACTCCAACTTTTGCACCTAGTTGGAAAACTCTAGAAACTGCCTCAAATTTATGCAATTTGCTAAAATAGACTTCACTCTGCGCAATTTTCCAAAATAAACTTCATTCTACGTAATTTCACAAAATGACCCAGAGTTTCAGAATAAGCTTTTTCAGGACGATTTTAAGATTTCTTTTCTTCACTTCAAATCTTTGATTCTTTTCATTCCTCACTTGGTTTTCTTGAATCTTTGGCATGTGAATTCTTTAATCTTGGTCTCATAAGATCCATCCTGTAAGGCCCGTATCATAGTTTGTACCGTTCCATAGGCTTTCGTGGTCCTCCTAGTCGAATTCCGGCAACCCTCGACCTATATCCGATGTTTGTGTGCGATCCTAAGCAGAGTCCTGCATACCGAAGTCGGCTCGACCCGAAACTTATACCCTAGTGACCGCACCATTGCTGCGGTTCTAACGCCGCATCTCACGCACTGATGCGATACCCAGGCCAGGAGATGTGGGCCTACGTTCATTCTGAAGAAATGCCATGCGTTGCAAATTCTAAGAGAATCTCTATAACATGTCCCATCAACCAAGTCAAGTACACCCTCCATACCCAATGCCACCTCACCCTACCACAAGTACAAGTAACTATTACCTCTTTTTCCCAAAGTCGCTCTCTCTCTCCCCACCCATTCCACCTTTACACAAATTTCAACCCAACCCATGCTTTTCCATTCCCATCCCTTACAACAACCACTCCATCCATCCCTCTTCATCCATCATTTCTCTCTCTCTCTCTCTCTCTCTCTCTCTCTCATTTCTATCTTCACTCTCCAACCCAAGGGCAAACACCCAACTCCAAGCTCTCTCCCAAATCCATGTGTGGCCCATTTTCCTACCCTCTCATCTCTCATCTCAACCATTCATTCATCATCAACCTCCATTAAGATTGAAGATAAGGAGCCTAAGAGTCCAAGGAGCTAAAGAAGGAGGCCTAACGTGGGTGATCCACAGTTGATTTTAATTTCTAAGGGCCCACTTATTGTGGGACCCACTTGATGTATGCATTGTATATGGGAGGACCCAATAGTGGCGGGGTCCCCCCTTCAAGTTTCTCTCTCTCTCTCTCTCTCTCTCTCTCTCTCTCTCTCTCTCTTTCCTTTCTATGGTGATGATGACGATGAGGTGTGTTGAGGTGTGTGGCCCACCTGGTATGTGTGTATGGTCCACCATGATGTGTTATGTCCATGCCATCAAACCATCTATATGTGGGACCCATCTTGCTGGACTGTCCAGCGAACGAGCTTGCTGCCCGACCATCTGGACAGGCCCAGATGAAGAGAAAATGCAAATATCACCTTGTCCCATAGCCAGTGGGTCCCACACGTATGGACCCACCTATGATGCATGATCCTTACATCTACATCGCCCATCCAGCATCCAGACCCTAGACGCTGGACACTTTTCAAATATATATAATAATATATTATTATAATATATATATATATATATATATTATATTATACATATATATATATATGGTAGGCCCACGTGGGACCCAGCTGTTTGAGAAATATTATATAATATAATAATATATATTATGATGGGCTCCCTGATGTATACGTTTTATCTCACCGTTCATCCACTTGGCACGTGTGTGGGGACCACCCCACACGCGCTGCACGTGTGGGATGGGACCCACCTTGCGGTACGTGTTATGTGTCCACACCGTCCACTGCTGGACAGTGCTGTGTGGGATACACCAGATGTATGGGTCATATCCACACAGTCCAGCAATCTGGACGGGTGGGACCCCCCTCCAATGATGTATCTGTTACATCCAAACCGTCTAGACATTTGATGAAAAATGAAGTAGATTCAATCCTCTGGTGGGCCACGTGAAAGTGAACCTACTAGTGCCCTGGTTTGTGAAGTTACGTGTGTGGTGAGTCAGACTGGCTACAGAACTCGATAGGAAGATTATTTCAAGCGTCTGCCTCAACCGGATGTGTCGAAGCTCATAATAGGTAAATCATAGCCTCACATCCCATGTCCTAAAACACTAGGTGATTAAAACCCTTAAAACAAGATAGACATCTTAGGGTTTTATGGTGAGAAAACTTTTTGAAAAATAGGAAAATCTCTAAGTTTTTATTGCTTTGTCGATTTTATCGAAGCACCTTCGATATGATCGACCTGCACTATCAATGTCCTCGATACCTTAACGATATTATCGATAAGAGGACCAAAATGTCCAGCAACTTAATATTCATCTGGACAGATTTATCGATATATCGATACACCTATCGATATCATCGATAAAAGCACTAAATATGTCCAACAACTTTACAATATATCTGGATGAATTATCAATGTATCGATGCACATATTGATATCATCAATATTCAAAACTCGAGATCATCGAGAGTGGCTCGATAAGATCGACAGGCTAATTTCCAACGCCCCTGTTTTTAATGAAAATCTTAAATTCCTTCGATATATCGATGACCGTCCGATATGATCTAAAATCAAGTATCGATAAGATCGGAGGTCCATCGATGATATCGACAATGGGCACGCATTTCTTACAGCAATTATTTCAGGTTGTTTTTAACTATGATCGGGGGCCTTTCGATTTAATCAATATTCAAATATCGATGATATCGACACCAGATCGATTGCATCGAACGAAGCCATAATCTGTCCAACAAGTTCAAAGATAAATCAGCTGAATTTATCAATGCCTCGACTCTGATCTCGATGTCATCGACATTCAAATTTCGATGACCTCAACGGTTCCCCCGATCATTCATGAAAACTTGAAATATCTCAAAGTCAAGTCTCTCTCATTTTTCAAGTGTCGATGGATCGAACTTGTCATTGATCGAATTGGAGTTCAAAATTCGATGACATCGACAATAGCTTCGATTCATCAACTAATTGGCAAAGAGTTTCAAAAGCGTATGACATAGAGTTTGAGTCATCGAGTAGACCATCGATGTTATCGAGAGTACACGCTCGATGATATCGAACCTGCTCGATGATATCGAACTCTGTCATAAATGTGACCATTTTATATCCGTTGGAACTTTTTGTCTATTTATAGAGGACTTGTCTTTTGTTGCTGTGAGAGAAAGAAGAGAGAGCTTTTGAGTGTTTCAACTTATATCCTATACTTAAAGCCCTTTCTCTCAAGGGAGTTCATCCTTCAATCCACCCTCACCATTGATATTCAATAGAATGGATTGGGGAATGAACTTTCGTGTTCAAGGATCCTCCAGCTACTACCTTAGTGGCAAATCATTATGCTGGGATGCCTTGAATGCATAAGAGTGGAACTACTCTACCTCCCTTATAGGAAAATCTTTAGAGAGTAGGATTCCATCTCTACCTTGATCTAACCTCAAGCCTAGTCTTGGTATATCTTTTGTGTTACGGATCAAGGGAGCAGAAGACTCTTCGTCAACAAGGAGGAGGAGATCTTCGGCGTTGTGCTTAACAGGACTCATCAACTTATCTGTAAGTATCCAGAGTCCAAGAGGACACTTGTGATCATTCCTTTCTAGGATTGGGTCTTAAGTGGTTCTCCCCCTTTGAAGCCCTCATAGGAGGCCTTCGGCAGGAGTGTACATTGTGGGTGCATAGTGTGGACCCTTGCTCTTGTGTAGGGCATAAACTGTTAGGTCCTTGTGTAGGTCCTTGACCTGTGTGGTCTAAAATTCGGGTACGTTGTGTAGACCCTTGCTTTGTGAAGAGCATAAACATCTGGTTAGGAGTGAATCAGCAAAACTCTGGGTTTGAGGTGAACCGAGCAAAACCTCAGGTTTGAGGTGAACCGCGTAGAAACCTCCATGTAAAGGTTGAAGGTGAACCTGATTTAAAACCTTAGGTTTGAGGTGAACCTTGGGAAACCTCCTTAGTGAATTCCGGTACACTCAAGGGTTGAGTGCGATAGCCGGGAGTGGAGTAGAGAAGTAGTCGAATCACTATAAAAATGATTGTGTTTGAGATGATTATTGTCTTTCATTTATGTGATTTCCTTACATGCCTTTATATCTGATTATTTAAGATCACACATACACAGTCATATCCTTCACAATCTTATCTACAACCTGTTTATCTTATAAGTAGGTTGTAATTGGATCCTCTACAAGGCTTGGAAGCTAGTAGAGTTACATTTGAGTAATCCTGAGAATTGCATACATCATAGGATTAGAGTGATAGGATTTTGAATAAACCGTAAACACTTTAAAAAGTCCTATTCACCCCCTCTAGGACATATTGACATATTCCTACTTCAATTAAAACGGTCTTCACCGCTATTTCACCACGTACGTGGACCCCACCCTGATGTATGTGATTCATCCGAACCGTCCATCCATTGGACTTGCATGTGGACTCCCACTCTGCTGGATGTATTTCATCCAAACCGTCCATCCTTCTGACAAGCTGGCCGCCCCCACCATTGATGCATGTGCTGCATCTATACCGCCCATCGATGAGCCCCACGACACCAGCAATTTTGTGAAGCCCGCTGGTGTATGTGTGACATCTACACCGTTTATCCATTTGGTGTCACATCTCAAGGCTTGAGACTAAAAGTAAGACAGATCTAGTATCAAGTGGATCACATTGCAAAAATAGTGGCATTGAATGTCTACCATTGAAACCCTTTAGGTTACAGTAGTTTTGGACCAACATGATATTTGTTTATCCTTTGAGATCAGGTCTTTGTGACCTTATGACCAGACTGGATGGAAAATAAATACTATGGTGGGCCCACCGGAAATTTAACTGTGGAAATCATTATCACCACTGCCATTTGTGGTATGGTCCAGATGATCATTTAGATATGATTTATTTTTTTTATAATGCTCTATAATGATCTTTAACAATGGATGAATGGTGTATTGGAATCGGCCCATTTGATCGGCCCACTCAACTCGGCCCATTTGACTTGACCCATTTGATTCGGCCCATTGATTCGGCCTATTTAAATTGGCCCATTTGATTCAGCTCATTTGATTCAGTCCATTTGATTCAGCCCATTTGATACGGCCCGATGTTTTATATATATATATATATATATATATATATATATATATATATATATATAGGCCCATGAGTGAAGCCCAATGTGATGCGTATATGCCCCATAAGCGAGGCCCAAGATGATGTATATTAAGCCCTTATATAAGGTCATGGGCCCATTATACGATTGGCCCTATGAGCGTCATTCCTTGGGAGCAATGTTGGTTAAAGGTCCACATTGATGGGCAATGATGGTTGAACGTCCACATTGTGACCTTCCCTTAGGCCTTGTTAAGCCCATTCTCATCATTCTCTAGTAGGTTAACCTAAACGCTTGGGCCCCATTGATTTTAATTGATCCATCTTCAGTCGTCCATCTATGGATCCCACCTTGAGTCAAGGTTGATTATCGATGCCGATAATCGGTGTCGATCGCCGATACCGGCTACCGTTGTCGATTATGAGTTTGTGACAGCATAGCATTATGATATATGCCTATACGCATCATCTGTATGTTTGTTATGAGATGTGATTGGCCATTGCATATACCATAATGTAGGTGGTTTATGGGACTCCCTAATAGGCAGAGTTATCCCACATGACCGCACGGTATGCACATGATTGATGCATGATTGGACTGCGTGACTCATGAACTTTGCATTTGTGTGATTGTGATTACTGTATGCCCTAGCGACATCAGGACCATAGCCTTCACAGAACATTGTGGGTAGCCGGATTGGAAACCAAAAATATTATTTTTAGCATCGGGGCGCCATAGATATCCCTGGGTGAAAATCCCTAAACCCAATGGTACCAGAAGATGACTCCAACGTCGAGACCAAGTGGATACATGAGCGTACGAAAGTCGAATACCAGGAGGCCGCGTCTCCCACTGTGTAACGTGTAGAAAAAATCCGTACCAAGACCCGAGTATCACCTCAGGCAAAAATTACTAAGGATCAAATTCTATAGAAATTAGACAAAATTTGATTAAGTACCAAACTAAATAATCAATGGAATTAGCTTGGACCACTATCTATACAAACTGCAAGACCCAAAACCATTAAAATTGCTAGTTCAATATTACTTAAAAACCTCGGAAAAATCCCAAAACCCAGTTGCTCTCGGGAGCACATTGAAAATCTATATCAGACCTGGACCGCGCATTGAAAGTCCGATTACCGCGAAACTATAAGGTTATGACCGCTTTATTGGGCTTGACAACCATCACAGGAATCGAGCCCAAATAGTATCCAGAAACGCACAACTTGAGCCCTGAGCAAAGTGTGTGAGAAACCCGAATATCTATAGAAAATGAACCAGAACTTAAGTAAATTGGACCATTCGCTTATGGATGAAATTGAAGACTTCAGACCGTTAGTTTCTGACCAACCATACCTGTGGATCAGGGAAATTTCCCTACACATGTCGGTATACTTGTGGCCCTGATCGAGTGATGATGACCGTTGAACTGATACAAGTCCTCCACGGTTGATCCACAAATCCGATCGGACCGAAATCATAACCTGACTTAGATCCATGGTCATGGAACTTACTCCATGACGCAGGTGAGTAATGGGCCTCCAGATGAGTCCCATTTGCTCGAAACAGACAACCTTTGGTTATAACCTAAGTATACCATGGCCCTAGGGCCATTTGAACCAGTTCTAGGCCTATTTAAGGACCTTAAACTACCCCATTCCTATTCCATACGAATTTTCTCCAAACCCTAGGAGAGAGAAGAGAGAAAAGAAGAGAAAAGAGTGAGGAGAAGAGAGAGAGTTTGGGAGATCGAGATGGTGTTTCTCTCTTACGACTACACGCATTAGATTATCTTTACATCTAGTTATACGAGCCATTCCAACTCCGATTTGGGTAAGAAACCCTAACCCTAATATTGTTTTAGGAATCCAAATAGAGGAATCGACGAAATAGCTAACCTATTTCGTGATTTAGGTGGCCGCTGTGCTGTAGACGGGGACGTAGTGTACGAACCGAGTTCGTAACAGGCGTACCGACGAAAGGAGCGGACTATAAATGTTTAGGTTATGGTTTTTAAGGCTTTCAATGTTAGCAATGATTTATATCTGACTTGATTTCTACCATATAATCTTAGTTACGATGTATTTGATAAACTATACATGTGTGTGCACTATGTGAATATAAAATGCATTCTATATGTTTGTTGAAATGTTTGAATGAAAGTGAAATTATGATTTATACTGGTCATGACTATTAATCTAGAATACATGTTTGTTGTGTGTATGACAACTCCTTTATGAAAGGATTTGCCATAATATATGTTATAACTAATTTAGTTTATATATATAGTATTATGTAGTCTAAGTGTTTGATAAAATATCTGAATGAGAAATTGTTTGATAAATAGCTTCCAACAAGGGTGTTGAGATGGGAGTCTTAACTACCTTATCCATATTTGTAATTTCCTTCATATGATGTAACTTTCTGCTATGTGATTTATGGATAAAACATATATGTATAACAACATGCTCAATGCGTTTGATAAAATGCTCAAATGAGAATTATGTTTAAATTATTTGTTAAATGTTGTTATGATTAACATATGTGACTACCTATTACATTTGACTATGATTGGGACTACTACGTAGTCCAGGCAATCGGTAATGATTCCCGATTGAGTGGCCAAACTAGTTTCGCCACATTAGATACGATCGATGAATCTGATCCGTACGGTGATTGTCGATAGTGGTTAGGCCACGCGGAGTGCTTACGCACTCTATGTCGATCAATTTAACATGCACTCGTA
Organism: Magnolia changhungtana; assembly: GCA_030180095.1. Classification (NCBI taxonomy): domain Eukaryota; kingdom Viridiplantae; phylum Streptophyta; class Magnoliopsida; order Magnoliales; family Magnoliaceae; genus Magnolia; species Magnolia changhungtana. Next base: position 6,795,580 of record JASAUF010000375.1, read on the forward strand.
CTAATCGCACATGTCAAATAACCCGATTGGCCTATTATGTGTTTACCATATATGGACACTACTACTTGAATCTAAGGTACCACTTACCAATGTAAAGCCAAATTCAACCATGGTACCAAGATCCGTTAAGACTCATGAGCCGGACATGGTGGTGTATGGGACATCGTGGTCGAGCTGTCGGCCTACGCTGGGATGACGAGCCTTCCCATAGTGACCAGTGAGAAACCTAAACTCATGAGCCGAATATAGTGGTGTATGGGACACCATATTCGAGTTGTCGGCCTACGTTCAGGTGACTAGCCTCCCGTAGTAACCTCGAGTATAAATTAGGTCTACACTGAGGTGATGAGCCTATCCGTAGTGACCTCGAGTGTGAACTCACGAACTTATCTATCCACTATTTTTCATCAGGGGTGATGCCCTACAACTCGCCTATCGTATGTGATTAACTAGGATTGATGACCCTAGATGGATCATTGTTTGGGTAAGTGATATAAAGGGAGGTACCTTAGCTTCCCGAACCTTTTGTATGAATAAGGCTAATAAATTACTTAGCTAACACGTTCATGCACCGCATTGCATGTGCTTTGGGGAGGAAGGGCACGTTTAGGGAGTTTGCCATGTGCGATCGTGAGATGATGTCGCTGAGGGAGTATAAGTGAGGGCATGCATCATTATGCATATCATTCTTGCATTAACCAGGGTAGTTAGAAAATATTTGTTGTATTACCTTATCATTACTGCTTGACTGAATTAATAACATGTTAACCTTTACCTTATAGTACCACTGAGTTGATCATTCACTCCCACTCTGGGATGATGTTTTAAAACACCAACAAGACTCTAATTTAGATGCAGGTTGTGATAAGGCTTACGTGACGGAGTCGGCTTCTTTGACGAGGAGGAGGAGTTCTCCTATGTTCAGCTCTCAGGCGGGTCTTTGTAGACCTAAAGTCGCATCGTCGGGATTACAGGAATATTATATTAGTGGAACATTTACATTTTGATATATTATATATTTTGAAACAGATTATGTATATATTCAGCCTGGTAACATGTTTATACTCTGGAGGTTATGAAACACGTATATACTTTATATACTTATCTCAGTCTTCCGCTTGCTTAATTACATTAACTCTAGAGTATGATATGTTGTTTTAGTGTAATCCCACTCATGTTTAATGCACTAATATGGACAATATTTAAACATCATTATCTATATTGCATAAGTGATGCGTTGGAACTCGGGATTTGACCTTTGCTCGACCCTCGAATTTCGGGGCGTTACAAGTTGGTATCAAAGTATGATTTGGATTAAACTAGACCTGGGTTATGGTAACACAATGCACACTGCGTACTTTGACTTAGGAGGCGGCGATAAAATGTAGAAATGAATGTAGGATTCTAAGTTTCACCGACAGGTGAAACTGACAGCTGAAATGTACCACTTATGCATTTGAGATCACATGAAATGATCTCAATTCCTTTTTAGACCGTCAATTCGATGGATCCCAAATTTGAAACACTCAAATAGCGTGAATATGTGCGAGATGGAACCCGAAACTACCTCAAACAGACATGGGGGCCCAAACCACAAGAAACGGTGGGACCCAGGGGGTCCCCCATACCATTCCGGTACCCCGGGAGGGGGAGGCCACTGCCCCCAAGCGGCGGCACCGCCCACGGTCTAAAGGACCGCGGTGGCACCGCGCCAACGGCGACGCGCCACACCCACATCTAGTGGGCCGCGGCTGGCTCGCAGTTTCGGTGGCCCGCCACCCTCTCCCACATGTGTGGGGCCTGCATTTCATGTGGGGCCACCCTATTTACACCCATTTGCCTCACTTTCCTCCATTTCACTCCATCCAAGCTCTCCAAACCGCTCAAAAATCTCATTTTCTCTCTCAAATCTTCATTCCATACTCAAACCTTCTTCTTCTTCTTCATTACTCACCCATCCTCCATCATTTTCCTTAAAACCCACCTCCTACCACCTTCATCTCCCTTATTTCCTCTCATTTGAGCACACAAATCTATCTTTGTTTATCATAAACCCCAAAACCCACCAACCCATCTCATCCTTCAAGCTTTCTTAACCCCATGGCTCTTTTTGAGCTAGTTGCTACAATCTTCTCCCTCTCCACACTCCTTTCTCTCATGGGAAAGAGAAGGGCATCCACGGATGAAGCTGGGCCTAGCCACCCAACCCGTTCGAGGAAGAAAACAGGAGCCAAAGCAAGCACGAGCGCCAAGCATGAAAGGAGATCAAAACGGGATCTTGACCCGCGAATCCCCATTGAAAGATCACTACCGGCAGGCATCGAATTAGGTAGGTTCTGTAACCGTAGAGTGGTATTTGAGGCCCATGTTGATGAAAAGCTATTTGGACTGTACTCAATGATGGACATGCTCCTAGAAAATGGTTGGGGTCCCATATTTGTGGGAAATACCCATGCGAGTGAAGGAGCAGTGTGTGCCTTCTATGCTCATATACGGGACCCACTACTGGAGCCGCTGCAATTTACTATCCCTTTGGGAAGAGAGGAAGTCATAGTCAATGTAGATGTGGTGGCTCGAATCATGGGTATGGAGCGTGGACTTGTACATGCTAGTGAGAAAAACCTTGCCAGTGAACGAGAAAGGAATCACCACACCCATTTCCTCTGCGGTCAGTTTGAGCAGTGGAGGCGAGGAAATAGCCCTGTATCGACCAAATTTACAAATGATTTCCACCTGCTCCACCACATATTTACGTATAATGTATATCCAAGGTGGAGTAACCGCACGGAGTGTACTCGGCTCATGGTGGATTTTTATACAGAGCTGGTCAGGGAGACAAGTTATGTCTGCCTACATTTGTATTGTCTCAAATTATGGATACTGCATGATCCATACGGGGAGATGCCTCACTTCCCTTCGGCTGACTTATTTGTAAAATTGCTCACCACTTCAGTTTCAGACTCCATGTGGGTGACGTTGCCCCGATTCATATCATAAGTGACATTACGCTCAACAATATGGGCATAGGCCCCAGGCAATGCCAAGCAAGGCTTAATGAATATGGGGATGAGATTGAGGAGGAGAGTGAGGAGGAAGAAGGGAGTGAAGATGAGGAAGACAATGAGGAAGAAGGCAGTAGCGAGGAGAGCATTGAGGAAGGAAGTAATGAGAAAGAGTAGGAAGAGGAAGAAGGGGAGGCCCAAGATCTGCATAGGGAGCCTCCTATTGCTACGCATGACGGCCGCCGTGGTCGAGCTACCTTGGAAGCCCGCATGGCTCAGATTGAAGAGAACTAGGCCGCCCTGAGATAGGAGGTCAAGGAGACCCAGGCCGAATTGAAGCAAAAGCTTGAAGAGAATCAAGCCTATATGAAACAGAAATTCAAGAGGATGTCTCACACTTCGAAGGCCCTCCTGTGCTGTATGTAGGATAAGGGTGCTCCTCCACCATCACCAGAGTCGGACGGCTAGTCATATGTTGTGGTCGTCTTTGGGGTTTTCCTTATTTATTGTTTTCTTTTGTAATAGCCTTGGTAGGCTTGGTTGGTTGATAGTGTGCTTAGTGTTTAAAGCTTTTGTTAGAATAACTCACATGCATTTTCTGTCATGATCCATGTAAGTCTACAACTCATGTATTGTGACAATTTTGGTTAAATGAAATGCATGAAGCTTCTTTTGTTATGGAATGTGTGGAATTTTTGGCAAATTGAGTAACCTTGTTCTGAATCTCACATATGTTGCACCTTATATTGTATATAGGGAATGCCCCCTAAGAACACTCGAAGCACTACACGTCTCGCACTTGGCGGATCAATTGACGGGGCACCTCCCCCAAGTGATAGCCATACGGACCCCAGTTTGGGCCCAAATTTTGAGACTATGCTAGATTCTCAGCCGGCCACTGGCCCCACAAATGGGCCAATACATTTTGCACCACCGGTTACAGAACAGAACCATGTGTCTTCATCAATGTCACCCGTACCACAGTCGGTTCCTCCTCCTGATAGGTTGGAGCAGATGATATTTTTGATGCAACAGCAACAACAGTTTTTTACCACTATTATGGGGGCCATTGCTCAGAACATGAATATAGTCCCACCTGCACTACTTGTGCATCCTGCTGAAAGCATGAATACTAGCGGTCTATTTGAAGACTTTCAACGCTTCCGACCTCCCACCTTTGCGGGCACTCATAGGCCCAAGGAAGCCGAATACTGGCTAGATTGCATCTCTAAGATGCTGAAGCCGTTGCACTGCACTGAGGCAGAGCAGGTAGAGTTGGTTACTTATATGTTCGAGAAGGAGGCCAGTCTCTGGTGGGATAGCGCCCTACGAATAGTCGCGCCTGGATACGTATGGACGTGGGATGCGTTTGAGACCCGCTTCCATGGAAAATACTTCCCCTTCACTTACCGTAATGAAAAGGAGGGTGAGTTCCTTCGCCTCCGACAGGGAGGAACGTCTATGTTAGAGTATGAGAACAGATTCACAGAGCTAGCCAGATATGTTCCTTTGATACTAGTAGACGAGTCGATGAAGATGCGACGATTTTTAGAGGGTCTGCTAGTTGAAATCCGCACAAAGATGTGTTGCACTAGCATTCCCAATTATGTTGAGCTAGTGAACATGTCCCTACGAGCTGAGCAGGATGGGGATAGACTATCCCATATGCGTATGCCCATGGGCCCGAGGCTTAGACCTGACTTGCCAAACCGACCATTCCTCAATAAGAGGCAACATGCAGATTCGTTTCCTAGGCTTATGGCTCCACCGACCCAGTAAAGGCGATCTGATCTGTAGTGCACCTACTGTAAGAGGATGGGCCATACAGACATTTATTACTTTACCAAGATGAGGGATAATGGCTTTACGCTGCCTCAGAAGATCAACCATCAGTTACCAGAAGCCATTTCAGCTCCACCCCTACGATCAGCACCGCTAACATAGCCTTTTTACAAACTGAATGTACCTCGAAGTAGGCCGCCTCAACGACCTATGGCAGCATAACCGAATCGTCCTTAACAGGCACGTGTACATACACTAGCAGCTGGTGCATCTAAGACCACAACTGCAGTGTCTTTAGCCTCTGAAGTCACTGCCCATATTCAAGGTACACCTGTATTTCTATTGGTAGACACCGGGTCCACTATCTCAATAGTATCATGTGCAGCAGTCAAGCGACTAGTGTTGAAAACTACTCCTGTGATTGGGGTGAGACTCCTCACTGCCACAGGGACCTTCTCAGACTCTACCAAGATTTATAAGGGTTGCTCAATAGACTTAGGAAGCAAAACAGTGCTTGTTGACCTGATTGTTGCCCCACTATGTCATTATGATGTCATCCTCAGTATGGACTGGCTCACCAAGATGAAGGCAGAGATCGACTATGATACCAGATTGGTGACAGCCCATTGACCTAAGGGTACAACCTTTACTTTCTCAGTGCAGGTCAGTTGGCCCTATGGTAAGTTGTTACACTTCCTTGTTGGAGAATGTTAATGGTCCAACACTTGGGGACACGCCTGTAGTCCAAGATTCACGGATGTATTCAGGACGATACCTGGACTATCTCCTCGGTGTAAAATTGATTTTACTATCAACCTTGTGTCAGGTGTGACACCTATCTCTTTGCCGATGTATCACATGCCTCCATGTAAAATGGAGGAATTGAGGAGACAGATTGATGATCTATTGGATGTAGGTTTTATACGGCCTAGTGTATCCCCTTGGGGAGCACCGGTACTGTTTATAAAGAAGAAAGATGGGTCGCTGTGCTTGTGTATTGATTGCCGGAGGTTGAACCAAGTGACAGTGAAGAACAAGTATCCCTTACCCAAGATAGATGATCTATTCAACCAGTTGAAAGGGGCATAGTATTTCTCAAAGATTGACTTACAGTCCAGATATCATTAGTTGCGCGTCAGGGATGAGGATGTGCAAAAGACAGCATTTAGGACCAGTTTTGGGCACTGAGTTTTTCTTGATATCGTTCGGACTTACGAATGCACCAGCCATATTCACGGACCTCATGAACCGAGTGTTTCGGCTCTGTACTGGTTCATCATCATAATTATAAATGACATTTTGATATACTTTAGGAGCCGAAAGGATGATGAAGTGCACTTACGAGCAGTCTTTGATACTCTCAGGAAGAACCAATTATTTGTTCATTATAAGAAATGCAACTTCTGGAAGGAAGAAATCAAGTTCCTGGGACATGTGGTGTCCAAGGAAGGTATCGCTGTGGACCTTGCTAAAGTGACCGCAGTTCAGGACTGGGAGCAGCCCGGTTCGGTTACAAAAGTGAGAAGTTTTCTGGGACTTGCTGGCTACTATCGCCGATTCATTAAAGATTTTTCCAAGATAGTCAGACCGTTGTCTCAGCTTACTCAAAAAGATCTTAAGTTTGCATGGAATGAGAAGGCAGAAGCAGCCTTTCAGGAATTGAAGAACAAGTTGACGTCCGAACTTGTGCTAGTATTGCAAGAGCAAGGGGTCAGATATACGATATACACCAACGCATCCTGTTTTAGTTTGGGTTGTGTTCTTATGCAGAAGGACAGAGTGATTGCCTATGCATCGCGACAGTTGAGGAAACACGAAAAAAACTGCCCCACGCATGACCTGGAATTAGCGGCCGTCATCTTCACATTAAAGCTTTGGAGACATTACCTCTATGGAGAGGAGTTCGAGCTCTTTTGTGACCACAAGATCCTCAAGTATATATTCACACAGAGAGACCTAAATATGAGGCAATGACGATGAATGAAAGCCTTGAAAGACTTCAAGTTTGAGGTCTCCTACCATCCTGGTAAGGCCAACCTTGTGGCAGATGCGTTGAGCCACAAGAAGACAATAGAATTTGTGGCTCTGCTAATAATTGAAGAATAGAACATAGCAGAATTTGTACGAGACTTCGAACAGAAGCTTACAGTAAAGGAACCATTCGAGAGCGTCGCACACATCCGTGTGCAGCCACTTATTAATGACCAAATCATTATGGCTCAAAGAGAAGATGAATGGTTGATGAAGATGAGGAAACGAGCTAGTGACGATGAAGACTTTGAATAGAGAGTTGGTTCGAATGAGGGTTTACGTTATCGTGGCTGCCTATGCGTCCCAAATCTTCATGACTTGAGAAAGGAAGTTTTCAAAGCTACTCACAATTTGAAGATGGCGATGCATCCTGGTAGTACAAAAATGTATCGAGATATGAAGCGTTCATACTGGTGGGACAACATGAAGGCCCACATAACAGATTTTGTATTCCGTTGTCTCATGTGCCAGCAGGTCTCAAGACCGAGCATCACCGACCTCCTGGTTTACTTCAGCCCATGTCCATAGCTGAATGGAAGTGGGACTTCATATCTATGGATTTCATTTCCGGGTTACCGAAAATGAGGAAGGGACACGACTTCATTTGGGTGATTGTGGACCAATTGACGAAATCGGCTCATTTCCTCCCGATTAGAGTCTTAAACTCAGCAGATGATTTAACCAACCTGTACATCAAGGAGATTGTATGGTTGCATGGAGTGCCTATGGAGATTGTGTCGGATCGAGACACACGATTCACGTCGATCTTTTTTACTCGAATCCAAGAAGCAATAGGAGTGAAACTGAAGTTCAGTACCGCGTTCCACCCATAAACTGATGGGCAGATGGAACGGGTAAATCAGGTGTTAGAAGATATGCTGCGGGCATGTGTGGTCGATTTCAAAGACAGTTAGGATGACTGTCTTCCCTATGCAAAGTTCGCTTATAACAATAGCTTTCAAGCGAGCATTGGCATGGCTCCCTACGAAGCATTGTATAGCGTCCATATCAAGCACCGCGTTGTTGGGCAGAAGTTGGCGTGAAGAGTTTGACTGGCCCAGATTTAGTATAGGCGACCTCAGAGAAGATCGACATTATTAGGCATCGACTTCTTGTAGCCCAAAGCAGACGGAAGAGTTATACCGATACCAGACGACGACAGCTAGAATTTGAGGTTGGGGACTACGTGTAAGGTTTCCCCCATGAAGGGAGTCCTTTTCTTTGACAAGAAAGGGAAACTCACACCGAGATTCATTGGTCCATTCCAGATTCTAGACCAAGTGGGTGTGGTATTATACCGCCTTGCTTTGCCCACACCACTCGCAGGGGTGCACAACGTATTTCACATATCGATGCTGAAGAAATACGTTTCTAACCCTTCCCATATTATCAAATGGGAGCAGGTATAGTTGAGTGAAGACCCTACTTATGTACTGCGACTAACACGTATTCTTGATAGGAAGGAACAAGTGCTACGCAACAAAGTGATCCGGCTTGTGAAAGTATTGTGGACTCACCACACTAAGGAAGAGGGTGCTTAGGAAACAGAAGCCGAAGTCCGTAAGAACTACCCTCAGATTCTTGAGGAGTACGAAAAGGTATTAATTTCGAGGACGAAATTTTTTTTTAAAGGGGGGTAGATTGTAATGTCTCAGAAAAATTTGTACCAAGACCCGAGTATCACCTCAGGCAGAAATTACTAAGGATCGAATTATGTAGAAATTATACGAAAATTGATTAAGTATTAAACTAAATAATCAGTGAAATTACCTTGGACCACTATCTATACGAACTGCAAGACCCAAAACCATTAAAATCGCTAGTTCAACATTACTTAAAAACCTCGGGGAAATCCCAAAACCCAGTTGCTCTTGGGAGCACATTGAAACTCCGTATCGGACCTGGACCGCGCATCGAAAGTCCTATTACCGCGAAACTATAAGGTTATGACCGCCTTATTGGGCTTGACAACCATCATGGGAATCGAGCCCAAATAGTATCCAGAAACGCACAACTTAAGCCCTGAGCAAAGTGTGTGAGAAACGTGAATATCTATAGAAAATGAACCAGAACTTAAGTGAATTGATGTAACACCCCGTACTTTCCAGTACTCGAGTGTTACCGTTTAATTTAATACAATATGAATACAAAAAGATAATATAACCTAAATATATGTATTATGAAATGTTATTTATATATTATAAATATATAAAGTCTCAAATTAAATGATATGTATATAACTACCGTATACAAAATAATACGAAAATAATATTATAATGAGTAATAATCTTACAATATTATAAATACTGATGTAGTACTAAATATCTCCTATGAATATGAGTACAAAATTTATTAGATATTTTAATAAGATTTTATATGACTTAACAATATTAAGGAATACAAAGATGATTTTAATTAAATATATATTGTGAATTATATACTAATAAACGTGTGATCCATAGCACGTATATGATAGTACATTAATATTAAAATTTATATATTATTCGAATAAAAGCATACGATGGTATGCTTAGACACATAAGTGATCCCTTAAGATATTTTAACCATTGGTAATCGAAATCACAATCGATGATAAACAACTTAGAAAAATGATAATAAATATAATAATAATAATAATAATAATAATAATAATAATAATAATAATATTATTAATGATATTAAAAGCATTGAAAATAAATAGCTCATGCTATAAGTGTGTATTGGGCCATATGATTCATAGACCGACCACTAAATTTTAGCTCAAATGGTCCCTAAGGCTCTTTTAGCTGTTGACGTCCAAATTTAAGATAATCCGACTAGCGGATCAGCAAGGATCCATACCTAAGGCCAAGAATCACTTGGTATGTCCCACCTAGGCTTTGGATCCACCTCATCTTTAGCCTAAGGTCCTAATTGGACCTGTGAAACCAAATGAATGGAGTGGATTTCATCTAAACATCACTATGGACCCATACATGGTGCATGTATACCTTAAAAGTACTCTATACGACGTACACTGGACCTACCCAAACGGTCAAAACATTGTTGACCGAAACTACTTGCAAAATGCGAATTCCTCCCACCCATTTTAAGAATTTGAAATTGGAAAACTTGGGGGCTCAAAGTGGGACATCTAAGGGACTTTCCGGACGATTCAAACCATCCATTTCACTCATAGTGGCCCACTGAACAAAACGGTATATGGTCCTTGACCCATGCATTGAAACAACGAAGATCAGCGCCAACCGTCCATTTCCTTCATGTGGGGCTGAGATTCAATGGGAGGGACCATCAGGTAGCTTGTTGGGCAAGAAAACATCACATAGACTAGAGGTTTTCATCATTCCTCTTTACCAGCTGAGAGGAGTCCTCTCACAGCCCAAAAATGGCTGACAACTAAGAAGGAAGGAAAAAAGAGATTTTTCTTCTTTTGGATAGCAAAGGCTGTCACACTTGCGATCGTCTGATGGGCCACGTGGCACCATCCCAGCCCTCCTAAGACGGAGGTACGAGGGGAGACGAAGGAAATTCTCATCTCATGAGAATAGGGAGGAAAATAGAAGAGATCTCATGAGATGAAGCAAGATCTCATATAGGATCTGAAAAGTGGGCCCCACACCGTTAATTGGACCCATCCAGACCGATCGAATGGTCCGGATTGCCCTAAAACCCCCTACGTACCGATCCACCATTGATAGGTGGGTCATCTTCCCAAATGACCCATCCAAACACGATCACGAGGTGGGCTTCATTTGCCCAAAAAAATACACCTTTAGGGAGCCCAGGGCACTACAAACACTTCTCCACAAATAGATAGGCCCCATGCACAACGGACCATGGATCCAAACCATTGAATGGAGGGTACTCTAGCTGACTGTTGGCTGTCCCTCTCCCAGCCTATAAAATGGGCTCAGCCCTCCAGGGTTTACACAGAAGGAGAGGAAAAGGAAGGATAGAAAGAAAGGAAAGAAAGAGAGAAAAGATGGAGAGAAAAGTAAGGGAGAGAAAAGAGAGAAAGTGGAGCCCAGATTCGGCCAGGTAAACAGCCCAAAACTTTTTCTTCTTCCTCTATTTTTCTTCTTCATTTCATCTGCCTTGTTGAAACCCACATTTTAGGCTGAACAGTGGGATGCGGATGGTCCCGGTAACAACATGCAAACAAGCTCTGCTTGAGCTACAACATGCCCCAGAAATCGGGCTGATACCTATCCAGAAATCAAGATTTGAATGCCCTTGTTTCGGGCCGTTCTTTGGCTAGGAAAACCGCAGCCACCGTGCCCCTATTTAAGCTCTAAAACGGACTGAAATTGACCCAACTTCAGGCCCTGATTCAGGCTGTAAGGCAGGCCTTGCAATGGGCAGGAAAACGGCCTCGAAATAGGCTGCAGGTGGGCCGCACGCTGTACGGATGGGCCGCATGCTGCCGGGGGCCGTTGATGCATGTTTCTGGCATCCAGGCCGTCTAGGGCCTGATGCTGGACCCTATTCAAAAATAAAATTATATATATATATATATATATTATATTAAGATTATATCATATATATGTATATATAGATATATATACACGTATATGTGCGTGGTGGGCCCCACGTGGGACCCACTAACTGGAGAGGATTGGCTGGTTTGCCCCACACTGCTATAAAAGAAAAGAAAAAAAAAAAAAAAAAAGGACAGCTGGGGTGACGTCCAGGTGTATGTGCTTCACCTGTACCGCCCAAATGGTGGGCACCCACCTGCCGTGGTTGCCTGGGGTATCCACCCCATTTCATGTAACCTGTAACGTTATGGGTGGGCCACACACAGCTGAACACCTAGTTGGCCACACTGAATCCAGACCCTCCACCAACAATCGTCCAGGGTCTGGACAATTCCTGTATATATATATATATATATATATATATATATATATATATATATATATGGGTCACCTGCGAACCAGGTACGTAGCACGTACATGAACTTTTTATGACCCATCACGTGATGAATCTGAATCAGAACGGTTCACATGAAGCAGAACCTCATGAAACTCCATAGTATGAATTTTTACTTTGATCCGAAGCTTTGGTGGACCGTGAAAAATGTAAACAGCTTCTTATATGATTTTAATTCTCTATATATATATGGATAAAAGTTTTAGATAAAAGTAAAACTTGGTCCTAGAGGGTTTTACTAGGTCATATATAGAGTTTCGATTTTATCAACATCACGTATGATGGGTTCTAAATCACGAACTGTTAACAGGTGAGCGCTTCTCTCTCTCTCTCTCTCTATATATATATATATATATATATATATATATATATATATATATATTTCCATGTATATAGAATATAATATAATATATATCATATGACAAATCTGTATATAATATAATATATATATTTCACATGTGTATATAATATAATATAACACATTTGTATATAATATAATATAATATACATGATTTTAGCTGATGGGCCCCACATGGATAACCCACCTATGATGTAAATCCAGACCATTCATGGGACCTACCTGATGTATATGAGGTTTATATGTAAGGCCCAGTTCAGGTCTTAGCTGTGGACAAACTCCAATCCCGGATTGGGCCATTAGTTGGGATGAAAGCCTGTAAGCCTAGTCACCTTTAGGCTGGCCCAAACAACCTTAATTTTGGGCCCTTTAAACCCCACACATTTTTATGTTTAGGACTTGTTGTCTAATAACAATTAACTCTCTAGGAAGTTGCTTACGTACCTTGGGGCCACTAACTATGTGTAGAAATCCAGATCGAGGGACGTACTACGATCCATAGGTAATGATTCTTCCCCTTGAGCTTTTCATTTTTCCATTAGCCTAAGTTATAGTTTTTATTTAAATTTATAATTGATATCTCCATTTCATAGTCACATGTGTTAATTGTTGGAATTAAATTGCTATATTACATGCTTAATGTTTATCTTGCATATTTATTCATGCTTGTGGAATATTTGTGAACTGCCTATGGAACTTAAACTGGTACATCGTGGGAAACCCCCACCTATATGTGTACACCCATACTTGGGATGTAACCCGACTGGTTGTGATAGTAATGGACCTTCGGCTTAGTGGTTATTGAATGGTGGTTTAAATTAACCATTGATGTGGGCCTACCATCTAGGGTTGTTATGTCCAATGGGTTTTTTCAAGGATGGTCTTTTATCGCATGGTTTTGATACTCGCCCTATGTGGCCTATTTAATACTTGCCCTATGTAGCCTATTTTGATATTGCCCTATGTGGCTTACTTCGATATCGCTCGATGTGGCTTTTTTTTGGTATTTACCCAATATGGGTTCGGTGTTTTATACTGTGCAACCATACGATGGTAAGCCCCATATGTTGTAATATGATTGACCAGTAGTCAACGATTTTCCATTAAACATCCTAAGGTGGTAGTCTCATGAGCAAGAGATGGTGGTAATGGGACACTATGCCCGAGCTGTCGGCCTATGCTGGGCTCTGAACTCCTCGTAGTGACCTTGAGCTTACCTAAATTAGCTAATTGTAACTGGACTAATAACGGTTTGTCTAATCATGCATCCATAGCATGTTGGTGATGACGGGTGACTATTTTAGATGCTGTAGCACGTACCCTTAGGATCTTCAGGGTATCGTTTCGCTAGCTCCCAGACCACCGACTATCGACCCCTGTCCGACTGGATGATTTTTCCAAGTCGATGATTTGCACGGGTGACGAGCCCAAGTCCGACTGGATGTGCATCCCCATGTCAATGTGCATTCACGCATCCATGCATTTAAAAAGACTGCATCATGTATTATTTTAATTGCTTCGTTGTTTTATAACTATGCTTACCTAATGCGGCGGTGTGAAATCTTGAGGAGAATTCACACTGAGCTGGCCACTCATCCATCAAATATACAACTGTACAGGTAGAACAGGTGGCCCAGTGATGTATTTGATCAGACTTGATGAGGAGCTGTGCAGATGCCATGGATGCACGACCGTATTGCTAAGAGGAGCTGCGTGGTCATACAGCTTACGTTTATATGTTTTTTTGTTATTTCTTATGTACGCAAATCTTGTAATCGTTAATGTTGAGACATTGGTTTGTATAAGTCATTATGGGCTACTTGTATATTTGAATGATAATGAAATTTCCTTTATGTTGATTTGTTCACTTTACGCTCATCTTCTTACTCTGATAAAGGATATTATTATATATATATATATATATATATATATATATATATATATATATATACTCGAATTTGACCATCCTTTAAGGTTAACACTCAGGTTTTTGGGAAACGAGTCATATACTCGGGTCCTGAAAACACGGGGTATTACAATTGGCATCAGAGCATAGTTTGGACAAACTCAGCCTTAGAATATGATCTTATACAAACTTTAAATGTCTCAAGATTAAGGTGTTGAATTTAGAAATTTGAACTTAAGAGAATTTCCCTTAGGCATAGAAAAATGATTGAAAATGTAGGAGTCCAAACTTAGGTTCCCTTAGAAGTCAATTGGATGATAATCCAAACTTATGTGAAATCCCATCCGAGCGAAGGACAATTTGAGAATGTAGAAATTCAAAACCTAGTTCCCCTTAGAAATCACTAGAGCAACTAATTGAACTTAGGTGACATCTCCTTACAGTTAGGGGCAATTGAGAACGTAGAAACCCCAAACTTAGTTCCTTTTAGAAAATTTTAAGGTAATCATTCGAATTGATGTGGAGTACTCTTGTTGAAATTAGGAGAAATTGATAACATAGAGACTCGAAAATGTTAGGCCCCCTAGAAATCTTTTGGAAATAAACCGTAGATCTCCTTAAGAGTACTAAGTCAGATCCTTGAAATTTTGACTTATGTGGGAATTCCTTAGAAATAGATAGGATAGCCATTTGGAAATTAGATGGGTTTCCCTTAGGATTAAGGGAGATTGGAAATATAGACACCAAATATTTTAGGTCCCTTAGGGAGTTGTTTGGATAATCTAAGAAATCACGAAGTAAACTTAAGTCCCTTAGAAATTTTAAGTTTAACTAGTTGAATTTAGAAACAAAGATTGTGGTTCCCTTGTAAAATAACAAAATAACCATTAAAAACCTTCTAGTCAGCATTTCCATAACATTGCACAAGTAAACGAGGCTTAGCCATCATATAAATTTTTCTTAACTACCATGATTGTCAGTAAATTTCACATGAGCAATCCTCAACCTGAGAAATGGTGCTAAAAACTCATAATTTTGACTTTTGACTACATCTCTTTATTTATAAATAATATTCCTTGCAAATCCTAACACGTAAAAATTAATTAGAGAAGAAACTATGAAATTTTGGATGGATTTCCAACTCTAAGCTACACATATTAGGACTAGATTTGAAATCCTAGATAAATTACCAAAAATTTCAAACTCAGGTTCCATATAGAAATCTTGGTCTTGAAACTTCCAAGTAGTGCATTAGGTGACCAAAGTGCGCATTGGAAGTGTGATGGTCGTTCACGTCCATTCACGTAAACTTCGGGCACCCTAATTATGAAGATAGAAAATTACATGATAGAACCCAAAAGTCTAGAATAATCGAGGTCAAAAGTTGATGAAACCACACTTAAATGAAGTTCACATGGTTTGGCTCAAGTTCTAAGCCCTAGCAAATCTCAACGATCTCAATGCCTTAATCAAGCAAAGGAACGAGATTTAACAAGACTATAAATTGATACCAAAATCCTCTGTTCTGCAGGTAGATGATCCACGTATCGGGCTCAAACCTACTACAACCATCCACTCGTGTCAGCTCGAACGCTGAAAGACAGAAAACTATATCGTACTCTAGGCAAAGGAGAACTATCATTAAAAAAAAAAAAAAGAAGATATAATACTATTAGTTGCCACATAAATAAACTGATAACCTCGGTAACTGCTATAGGAAAGTTTTGATGTCGATGAACATTAAGACAAGTCTTTAGATTTGACTAATGTTGGAATGATTTCTAACCTTTAGTGGGACTGAGATGCCTTAGTTGATTTGCTTAAGGGTTGCGGCGGATCTGTGTATAGCTCGTTGGGTTTCCATGCTTAGACATAAACATTGGCCGATTTGTTAAAATAGAGATATGAAAGTTTAGAAAATTCTACCTATAGTTTGTTTAAATCTGAGTTGTGAAAGCACGCTTCGACAGATGAGTGATACAGGGTACACCATTAGGATGGCAGTGATAGCTGAATGTACGGGTGAAATTCTCTTTAAGGGAGGTAGGTGGTAATAACCCAACTCTTTACAGTACTCATATACATCTATACAAACATGCCACCTTTAAGTGAAAATGGTGAATACTTAGGAGCATCGCAAAATTGGATTGTCATTGTTCCCATTCACGAGGGAAGTACTAAATCTCGAGGACGAGATTCTCTTTAAGGGGGGTAGATTGTAACACCCCATACTTTCCAGTACTCGAGTGTTACCATTTAATTTAATTCAATATGAATACAAAAAGATAATATAACCTAACTATATGTATTATGAAATGTTATTTATATATTATAAATATTTAAAGTCTCATATTAAAATGATATGTATATAACTACCGTATACAAAATAATATGAAAATAATATTATAATGAATAATAATCTTACAATATTATAAATACTGATGTAGTACTAAATATCTCCTATAATATGAGTACAAAATTTATTAGATATTTTAATAAGATTTTATATGACTTAACAATATTAAGGAATACAAAGATGATTTTAACTAAATATATATTGATATTATATATTGTGAATTATATACTAATAAACGTGTGATCCATAGCACGTATATGATAGTATATTAATATTAAAATTTATATATTATTTGAATGAATGCATACGATGGTGTGCTTAGACACATAAGTGATCCCTTAAGATATTTTAACCATTGGTAATCGAAATCACAATCGATAATAAACAACTTAGAAAAATGATAATAAATATAATAATAATAATAATAATAATAATAATAATAATAATAATAATATTAATGATATTAATGATATTAAAAGTATTGAAAATAAATAGCTCATACTATAAGTGTGTATTAGGCCATATGATTCATAGACAGGCCACTAAATTCCTAGGGCTATTTTAGCCGTTGACGTCCAAATTCAAGATAATCCGATTAGCGGATCAGAAAGGATCCATACCTAAGGCCCAGAATCACTTGGTATGGCCCACCTAGGCTTTGGATCCACTTCATCTTTCGCCTAAGGTCCTAATTGGACCTGTGAAACCAAATGAATGGAGTGGATTTCATCCAAACATCACTATGGACCCCATACATGGTGCATGTACACCTTAAAAGTACTCTGCACGACATACACTGGACCTACCCAAACGGTCAAAACGACGTTGACCGAAACTACTTGCAAAATGCGGATTCCTCCCGCCCATTTTAAGAATTTGAAATTGGAAAACTTGAGGGCTCAAAGTGGGCCATCTGAGGGACTTTCCGAATGATCCAAACAGTCCATTTCACTCGTAGTGGCCCACTGAACAAAACGGTATAGGGTCCTTGACCCATGCATTGAAACAACAAAGATCAGTCCCAACCATCCATTTCCTACATGTGGGGCTGAGATTCAATGGGAGGGACCATCAGGTAGCTTGTTGGGCAAGAAAACATCAAATGGACCAGAAGTTTTCGTCATTCCTCTTTGCCAGTTGAGAGGAGTCCTCTCACAGCCCAAAAATGGCTAACAACTAAGAAGGAAGGAAAAAGAGTTTTCTTCTTTTGGATAGCAAAGGCTGTCACATTTGTGACCGTCTGATGGGCCACGTGGCACCATCCTAACCCTCCTAAGAAGGAGGTACGAGAGGAGATGAAGGTAATTCTCATCTCATGAGAATAGGGAGGAAAATAGAAGAGATCTCATGAGATGAAGCAAGATCTCATCTGGGATCCGAAAAGTGAGCCCAACACTGCTAATGGGACCCATCCAGACCGATCAAACGGTCCGGATTGCCCTAAAATCCCCTAAGTAGCGATCCACCATTGATGGGTGGGTCATCTTCCCGAATGACCCATCCAAACACGATCACGAGGTGGGCCCCATTTGGCCAGAAAAATATACCTTTAGGGAGCCCAGGGCGTTACAAACACATCTCCACAAACAGATGGGCCTCATGAACAATGGACCATGGATCCAAACTGTTGAATGGAGGTTACTCTAGCTGACCATCGGTTGTCCCTCTCCCAGCCTATAAAATGGGCTCAGCCCTCCACGGTTTACACAGAAGGAGAGGAAAAGGAAAGATAGAAAGAAAGGAAGGAAAGAGAGAAAAGATGGAGAGAAAAGAGAGAAAGTGGAGCCCAGATTCGGCCAGGTAAACAGCCCAAAACTTTTTCTTCTTCCTCTGTTTTTCTTCTTCATTTCATCTGCCCTGTTGAAACCCACATTTTAGGCCGAACGTGGCCTGAGTTCAGGCCCTGTTTAGGGCTGAACAGTGGCATGCGGATGGTCCTGGTAATAGCTTGCAAACAAGCTCTGTTTGAGCTGCAACATGCCCCAAAAATCGGGCTGATACCTGTCCAGAAATCAGGATTTGAACGCCCCTGTTTCAAGCCATTCTTTGGCTGGGAAAACCCCAGCCACCGTGCCCCTGTTTAAGCTCTAAAACAGACTGAAATCGTCCCAACTTCAGGTCCTGATTCAGGCTGTAAGGTAGGCCTTGCAATGGGCAGGAAAACGGCCCCGAAATAGGCTGCAGGTGGGCCACACGCTGTACAGATGGGCCGCATGCTGCAGGGGGCCGTTGATGCATGTTTCTGGCATCCAGGCGGTCCAGGGCCTGACGCTGGACCCTGTTCAAAAATAAAATTATATATATATGAGTCCGGATCCTCTGCCTCCGGGAGGCAGAGAGTCTCTGCCTCCCGCAATCTCATTGGGCCACCTCATCACGCCTGCCACGTAGGACAGCGAATCCGTTTCCGTTTCGTATTTTTTTAAAATGAAAAGAAAAAAGAAAAAAAAATCTCTGCCGTCTTCCCTAACGGCAACAGCACCACGAGAAAAACTCTCCGCCGTCTTCCCTAACGGCAACGGTACCACGAACGGCACTTGCCATTTCCGGTTTGCGGTGATTTTTCAGAGATTTCTCCTCCCCTCGTTTCTAATTTCAAATTCTTTCCTTTTCAAGATGGATTTCTTCAAAACGGAAGAAAAAGAGGGGTTTTTTCTTCTGAAGATCGGAGGCCCTCTTTCCCCAATCTCTCACAATCCCTCTCGCACATTTTCCACCGGGCAGCCGACAGTCGATTTCTACTATTTCATCTATTCATCCATCGAAGATCCACCCCGCCTCAAAGGTATTTTAATTTTTTTATATAATTTTTTACAGATTATTTATTTTAGTTATTTTTCTAGCCAAGCAAATTCTACATTAGAAACCAATTTCTCATAATACATAAAAGAATTTAAAAAATAAAAAATAAAAAATAAAAACAGATTAAAAACAGACCCAACACAAAAACTACTTAAAATGGGCAGCAGGTGGTGCTAGGCGGTCGACATTGAGGTAATATAGTTTGAAATGTTGGTGAAAAACGAGTTTGAATTATGAACAATGATCATTCTAGAAATTAGCATTATAGTCATTGGATGGGATGATTTAGCATTAGATTCTTTCACTAGACATTGTCATTGGTCATCTCTTTGATGCTACAGTCCTATAACGTTTTTTCCTGTGTTTCAAATCACTAGACATTGTCAAGTTTCCATGCACACCAGTGTTTCTGGTTTATGTAATTTAAGTGTACTTCCCTAAGATGTTGATGAGAAACTCTGGTCCTTTTCTGTTTTTCTTAGTGGGGCTACACTACCTCACATTTTCTTAAATGGTGGTGGATCATGGAAGGTACACATGGTATGGCTGCACATCAATCCGGGAATTCCCCACTTGTAACATATTCCAAACCATCCAATTCGTTTCCAGTTGAAATAAAATGGCCAGCTGTCCATGACCAATGACAGAATTAGATGGTTAATGTAGTGGAGTTGGGCAGCTTGGATGGACTCACGCTAATGTCAGCTTTGGATTTTGTAACTGAATATTTTTACTTGTTTTTGAGTCTTTCTCACGGGAATATATCTGAATTTGTGGTTAATTCACTTGCACTGATTCATCTCTGTAGCTTGTTGTTGCTCGATTTTGTAGAGGTTCCGTCTTTTGGAATCCTCCTTGTAGGGATATGGCTGTTGAGGAGATCGAAGAGTTGCTATTGGATTGTTTGAAGAATATAGGTCCTTCTCATGAAGATGACTTGATGATTTGGATTGCTCATTGCTCAGGAAAATTCTCTGTTCATCCTTTTTTCAATTTGATCAGCGAGCTGCCTCATAACTTGGGCACCCCCTCCCCCCCTTCGAGTTGTGGTTTTTGTTTGTAATTGGAAGAAAGATAGTCCTTACTGTTGATACTCTTCAAAGGAGATCTTTAGTCCTTCCTAATGTTTTCTTGATGTGTATAGAGAATGTGGAGATGATTGATCACTTCTTTATTCAATATCCCTTTGCTCACAAAGTTTGGGAGTTTTTTCTTGTATCTTTCCATACCGACTAGGTGATGCCGAAGATTGTTGAAGATCTTCTGTGGGCTTGGCATGGGGTGGAGTAGGGAAATCTGGGAAAGCTGTGTTGGGACTTACTATCATGGCTCTTTTTTGGTCAATATGGGGGGAGCGGAATGGCTGATGCTTTCGAAATGAGAGTCTTGTTTTGGGTTGGGCTCTTTATGTAAATGCAGCAATGGCTACTAATTTTTAGTCTTTTTTGAGTCCTTGTTCTGGTTTTTTGAGTCCTTGTTCTGGGTTGTATTTCTTTCCTTACTAATTTCTGTTTTGGGGTGTGTGTGTGTGTGTGTTGAGTTTCCAAAAAACATAAGAAAAACCAACCGGGGAAGCTAGAATTGAAAGAAGAATAAACCAAGAGTGTTTAAACTGAAGATTTTAATAGAAAAACACATTCTCCCAAGCTTTTACCATGAAGAGGCCTACTGCTTATTTGATGTTGAATTCCAGTACGTTATCAAGTACATTAGCACCCGGTAATATTAGAATTGAGATTTCTTGCGTAAAGCATAACCTAGACAATAATAAAAAAAGAAAAAGAAAAGATCTCGATGAATATTCTACGCAAGAAGAAGCTGATGTCATGAGGAAATGTCAGTTTAAGTTAGCTTAAAAAGTTTCATCGGTAACGAGTTGGATTCTGGTACCTCTCTGAAATTACCTAATCTGTACTCAACATTGAGATGCTACCTAAAAATAAAATTTTAACTCCATCTATGTCATTGGAAAAAAAAATCCAGATTTTTACATGTACATCAATACATCAGCAGTGTGCCCTGATGGAATTTCACCTCCAAAAACAGAAATCCTCTGGCCTGTAGTAACATCCCATAAAACACATGTCTGATCGCCAGAGCTAGTAATTAGGCGAGTTTCCTCATCTGGAATATATTGACATGACGATACATATTCCTTGTGCCCACTCAGCATTCTTGAAATTTGAAGGTTCCCATCCCTGTCGACTGGGGAATTAAGATTGAAAATAGAGCATGCACTATCAAGCCCACCACAGGCAACGGACTGGCCATTGGGAGAAAAGGCGCATGTCATGACACCTTTTGCCAATATAAAGGTTTGAAGCTTAGTATTATAAACCTCAACCAATATTAATATTTGATATCCAAGGGCCAACAAACTAAGTGGTCCACCTTTTGATATCCAAATCCCTAGTTCCCATTGCTAATGAGAGTACAGAAATATCCTAACCACGAGACTGGAACAATTATGGATCATTCACTGTAATTGTCCATTTGCAAGGCACCAATTGATTGGCTAGGATCATCTAATAACAAAGATAATGGAGCATGGCCCATCCCCAAGTGGAACATTGCTGGGTCGAACAAAATATCCAATTGCTACAATTAGATAGGAAGTTGATTGATAAAATCCATGATTTCCTGCAAAAATTATGAAACTAAAGCTGTTTTGGAAGCAAATGGGTTGCATTAAGACAAAACAGATTTTTACTATGATAGTAGGAAAACCCACATTTGGAAAAACACAATTTGATACTGATCTAATATGCAAAACAAACTATTTAAAAGGACTTCCCTTTAAGAATCAGACAAACTATATTTTGAAGAAAAAAAGGAACCCGAACCATTGTTTAGTACAGATGGTTTATTCTAGGAAAAAAAAATGCATCTTGCAAATGCATGCTTTGCTTTAATAATCAGAAAATAGAAGTTACTATATTGAAGCTTGATTTCCTATCCAGTAATCATAAAAAAAGACGGCAATAGAAAGGAAAGCCCAAATTCCTAGTGAACAAAGTGTACTGTCAATCCAGGTTGAATCTCACCCTATCGATTTGAAGCGCTGCATGATATGCAGCATCTTGTTCCTCGCTCAGTTGGCGGTTTGCTCTTCTTCTCTCTTCTTCCACTGCTTTAGCTCTGAAAGCTGAGGTCTGTTTTTCAAGTGTCAGCTGTAGGATCTCCACCAGTTCAGCAGGTGACACTGACCCTTCCACCTAAAACAGTTGTGCATAAAAACAAGAGTTCTCAGCAGAGATGTGAAAAAAAAAAAAAAAACCCTTCATTTGCCATAGAGGAAAACCTGAAAATTGCAGTGAGATGGTTCTGAGAAAGGAAAAAGGAAACTACTCACCTGCTGCAGGACCGCTATGCTATCACCAGAAGTAGGCATGATGATGGCACAGAAAGGAAAAGTGGGAAACAGAGAGCTCTTCACATACAGGATTCCGAAGATTTACTTGAGGCAAGGTGATGGAGAATGTGGAAACAGAGAGCTCTTCACATACACCACAAGGTGCAAACCTTGAATATCAGAAACAGGCAGTGGATAAATAATAGATATTTAACCTTTAGAAAAGTTTACTGTACATCGGATGGTCGAACTTGAATTATTGAATTGATCAACTATTTATAATGAAATATCAAATTTTCTAGAATCAATGCTTGATAGATGTACTTCTAAAAGCATTGGATAAGCCTATGGTACTTGAAAGGAAACTGTTGCTTCTTCTTTTTTTTCAAGAGCTTGAAAAAAAAAGAATGTTTAACCAGTTATTCATGGGAGTAAATCTACAACGTCAAACAGGCCCTAATCTAACTTGCTACTTATGGAAAATAGTCTAGCCACCATATGGGTCCACAGATCAGACAGATTGCCATTAGGACCCACAAACTTTTCCAAAAGATCATGGGGCCCACATCACTGATGAGAGATCATCTGGCCACTCTTGGCCTGTTGATGATGCATTTTGGTAATAGTGGGCCTGAAGGCGTCATTTTTATCCACAAACAGGCCTTTCTGTCTTGGGACAAAATAAAACAACACCTCGTTCAGTCCAACCATCCTCTTACTTCTGTAACATGGTTTTTTTTTTTTTTTCTTTTCTTATCTTTCTATTTTTGATGCATAATGTTTAGGCATATAGCTAAGATTTTCTCAAATTGACATCCTTTGGCTGCTCCTTTCTTTTGTTCCCTAATCCCCTCATATCTCATTATGCAGCTAGAAACAAAACCAAAGACTGCACCTTTTCTAGCTATCCCCCTTTCATTGAGATAATAATGGTTTCTTTCTATTTCCAAATAAGTTGCTGCTGGAAGACTTAAAAGTGAAGGACGAAGAGGGTTCCCACCCTTCCTTTGGATTGATGCATTACCAAATCCGATTCTTTGTCTTCCCTTTGTCTTCAAAAGCCAAATGGAGCCTAAGCCCCTTTTTAAACATATTAGACTTCATATGGTCGTCACAAGCCAAATGGAGCCTAAGCCCCTTTTTAACTCCGCCAATGCAACTCCTTGCATTGCCGGTCCCAAGCCCGGGTAAAGGAGGAGGGAGAATGGGCATCAAGGTGAGTTGTGTACTATTCATTCATTTTGAGTTGTGTACTATTCATTCATTCATTCATGTATTTTATTCTCTCTCTCTCTCTCTCTCTCTCTCTCTCTCTCTCTCTCTCTCTCTCTCTCTCTCTCTCTCTCAGGTTTTTGTTTTTCTTTGGGTTTTGTTTTCCAACTGTTTTTTTTTTTTTTTTTTTTTTTTTTTTTTAAATTGAAAGTTGCTAGTTTTTATACATGCAAAACAATGATTTTTCACCTGGGTTTATTTTGTTTTATCTTCTTTTTTATGTTTTTTAATGTTCTGCTATTCATTTCTTCTGCAGAGATTGAGGTGGTTTACTTTCACATTTGCTGAGAAAATGGAGGAGATTCAAGGAAGGAGAGTCGCTTGACAGTTTCTTGATCTGATTCCTAATGAAAGGGATTGGTTGGTAAGGGATATAGGATCCTTTCAAGTTAGAGAAGAGAAAAAGCTGGAGCTGAGGCTCGGGCCACCTGGGGATTGGATTTCCAAAGAAAAATGTAGCAGAGAAAGACACCTCTCTATTGGGTATTTTCCAAAGGCTCCCAAGAACAGCAATCCTTCCACAACCCAGAGGTGGATTATTGTTGCCATGTCCACAGTTGGTTTCAATTGCACTATCTATTTATTTGGTGTCAATGTGTAGTATCTGAATATTTTTAGAAAGTTGTCTAAATACAGTTCAGTGCAAGACTCCCTTACAATGAGATTAATCAGGCTTAGTGCAGCCTCAAGGAGTAATCAGCTACGGATCTAATTTGTAGCCAAAGCACATTGCTACGGATTTTATCCGTAGCCTTATGTCCTCTTTCTGGTATTGTATATTTTGAATTTCCATGGTGCTTGTGAAGTTCTTGGTGGATGACCAACCACCGCATCTGTGTCCCTAGAGTTCTTGCATGACTCTTCTGGGACTTGCCGATCTTTGCATGAAGTGAAAGTTGGTTGTTCCCTTGGGGGGATTGTATTTGAATGGACAACTGTAGATCTGCAAATAAAATAGCCAATCAGCAATTGAAAGATGATAAAAGATTTGAGCAAATCAATGGAAGAAGCTTGTTTAAAGGCATGCTGCTACAGCCTGCTGCTCTTGCAATGCTAGTAGCATAGCACGACCTTCAATTCACAGGAAGGGAAACTGAAAAATGCAACAAGCTGCATGCCAATCAGCCTCATCTACATGTAGGGGGTATGTGACTAGATGTATAAATGTATGCGCTCAGCTCCATGTCTGCATTAACCTATGTAGAAAGGTAGTGCAGGTTTAGGGTGGTTGGAGGCAATCTAATCCTCAGCATGTTTTGGGCAATCAGTATTTGTTGATGGTTTGTAATATTTGTTGACGGGGTTCACTAGGCAATCTAATCTCGTCACTTTGCACAGTGAACCCCGTCACTTTGCACAGCAACTCCGTCACTTTGCCTAGTGAACCCCGTCACTTTGCACAGCAACCTCGTCACTTTGCACAGTAACCTCGTCACTTTGCCTAGTGAACCCCGTCACTTTGCACAACAACCTCGTCACTTTGCCTAGTGAACCCCGTCACTTTGTATTGTAATCCCGTCACTTTGTCTAGTGAACCCCGTCACTTTGTCTAGTGAACCCCGTCACTTTGTAATGCAACCCCGTCACTTTGTCTAGTGAACCCCGTCACTTTGCACTGCAACCCCGTCACTTTGTCACTTTGTCTAGTAAACCCCGTCACTTTGCACTGTAACCCCGTCACTTTGTCTACTGAACCCCGTCACTTTGTAATGCAATCCCGTCACTTTGTCTAGATTACCCCGTCACTTTGTAATGTAACATCATTAATTCATTTACTATAACCAGGTCACTTTCTCTGGCAACCCGTCACTTTTTTCAACAATCTAATGGTTGCGTTGGGTTGCAACACCGTCACTTTATAATACAATCCTGTCACTTTATAATACAACCCCGTCACTTTGTTTAGTGAATCCCGTCACTTTGCACTGCAACCCCATCACTTTGTCACTTTGTCTAATGAACCCCGTCACTTTACACTGTAACCTCGTCACTTTGTCTAGTGAACCCCGTCACTTTATAATACAACCCCGTCACTTTGTCTAGTGAACCCCGTCACTTTGCATTGCAACCCCGTCACTTTGTCTAGTGAACCCCGTCACTTTGTAATACAACCTCGTCACTTTATAATACAACCCCGTCACTTTGTTTAGTGAACCCCATCACTTTGCACTGCAACCCCATCACTTTGCACTACAACCCCGTCACTTTCTCTGGCAGAGACACATGCTGGTTGGATGGAGGAATTTAATTTATTTATTTTTTAAAGCATTTTTTTTTTGTAATTTTTTTGAAAGCATGCAGAGACAAATGTTCACTTTTTATTCTTTAATGTATGGCTGGATAGAGGGATTTTTTTAAGTTTTTTTTTTTTTTTTTGGTAATTTTTTTGAAAGCATGCAAAGACAAATGTAATTTTTTTATTTTTTGATGAATGACCGAATTTGTATAAGTGAACCCCGTCACTTTGCTCAATGTGGCTTCTGCTGGATAAGCTCAATATCTAATCAATCATGGGGGAAATCACCAACTCCCTATTTTCTGTAATAAATGCCACGTTTGAGTGGCACATGACACATGTGTATCTAAAACCCAAACCAACTTAATCTAGTCCATCAAACTTTCCAGCTTGACTTACTTTGTTATATCAATATAAAAGCAGCTAAATAAATGCTAAAGATGAACAAAAGCATAAATTGAGAATTAATGCATACCTTTCATGAATTCTGGGCCATCTTCTTTCTTAGAACAAATATGATTGACTTCAAGGGGTTCAACAAAACCTTCCTTTTCCAATAACTTCTTCAATTTATTTAGCCCTTTTTTGCTACTTCTCCCTTCTTTTCTTGACTTGCCATCTGAAAATAGCAGCAAAAAGGGAATCACTGACCATGAAGAGTGAAACCCAACCACAACCAGATTGACTAACACCACATCATGGGTTAAAGATAGAACAATTATATATAATCTAGGCCTGTGGAACAGTCCAATGAATCATATGAATGTGTGCAACCACTTGGGTGTCCAATATGCGCTCAATCTAAACAGTCCAATTGTAGGTCCCATTTGTGAATGATTGAATCTCGAGGCGAATGGCTCTAAGCGGTTAAACAGATGGACGTTGCCAATTGCACTTGGACAATTCACTTCGTTTTCCCCTTTTTCATAGTATTTTTGATACCATCAAGCGGCTGAATTAAGGTTGTCCAGCCTACCATGTGATTTTTGGGATATGGCCCATCCACAACAGTCTGGACTGATAAATTGGATGCCTTTATTGCTTTACCTGGTTTGTGTGTGTGTGTGTGTGTGTGTGTGTGTGTTTATATATCAAAGGAAAATATGCAACTTTGGATCTTCAGAATCAATTTGAATGGAGTAAAAGAACTTTGGATCTTCAACTTGCTTTGTTTTAAAAAATTGCAGTAGACCCTCAGCATCGAATTGTTTCATTGCATTCATCCTTTTCGTCCGTAAGTAATTCTTAAAATCTACCATATTCTGTCCAACATATTGTCGACCACCAGCTTATCTGCTCATTAAATCAAATGTTGCTTTTGGCTTTATACCGGATTTGTCGCAATCATCACTACCATTACTTGAGCTACAGAGAGTTTTGTTGTGATCTTAGTAAATGTGATTCTTATGGAGATGCAAGTATATGATTATGATCACTATTAAAATTGGTAATTTGATATTTACCGTTGACTCCCAACCTAATTGTCATGTATGCCTTACAACTGTTCTTGTTTCATCGCGGTGTTGCTTCACATGTACGTCACGTTTATCAGATGGTCGTTTACCTTCTCTAGAGCGACGAATTTTCTCATTTTCACCACTCTCGTCTTACGGTCTATAGTTCTAGTATCAATCCGAACACTAAAACCGACTTTCCGTCCATAACTATTGTAAAAGTTGTATGCATCTTTCTCTGTTTCAAATTCATTACCAATTTTCAAATTAGATGTATTTTCATCTATACCGAATCACCGTATATACATTAGAGCGTCTTAATTCATTTATATCATTTTCTGATTCAATGTCTATATGAGGTTGTGATTGAGACGTGTCCTCCACCTCATGTGGTGTGCATGATTTGAAGAAAATAGTATTTTCCATTGACCTGAAAGGCAAAAATAGTATTTGAAAATAAATGACATACTCTACAACAATAATCTAATCAATTTATGCATACACATGGCATATTAATTTTTAGTTTTAACTGCAAATTATTGTATAGTGGCAAAATAACTTCAAAACTAACGGTGGTGGAAATGTCAATATCTTGTAGCTAAAGCTAAGGCCAAATGAGGATATTTTTTCAGTCATCTTTTTTAAGGTATCCATGTCCACAAGGGGTTGCAAAGAAATCAAGCTGTTATCATGGGTCCTGTATGTAAGTCGACTTGTTATCATGGGTCTCAACCCACATCAGCAAATAGTCATGTCTTCACAAGAGAACATGACATGTGAATAAATGGGCCAACCAATCAAAGAAAATTATTATTATTTTTAATTCCTAACGGTTAGATTAATGTCCCCATATTCATATAATCAAACAATCGTAAATATTTGTCCATCAAGGACTCATAACTCAGCTTAATGCTAATTACTTATATATATATATATATATATATATATATATATATATATATAAAGTATTAATGTTTCTCTTTGATTTAATTCAAGATCTAAAATATTTTCCAATTTCTAAATAGATACATAACCATACAAGTTTGTTACTCATAGGGATGTCAATAGGCTGGGTTTAAGCTAGGCAAAATCAAAATTTTGAATTGGCCCGCTGGAAGAATTCAAAATCCAAAGGCTTCGCCCAAGAACTTCTGGGAGATATGTAGTTAGGGATGTTTATTACATGGGGATTTGGCATTGTGCTTGACCATAAACATGTATTGTCATCAAGTAAGCTTCCTATGTAGATGGGTCAAAAACTCTTGTTTCAGAATTATTTGTTTGCATGTATAAAAAAATAAATGGGACTGGTGGTCCTAATGCTTTTATTTAGCTACTTGTGGGTCCCCTTGTTTGGTGATCCAGATTATTTGTCTAATGCTCTTCAAAATGGGCTTGGAAGATCCTGACCATTCAATATACAAATTTCAAGTACCCATTTCGATATGGATCTTTTAGATTCATGTCCACTAATATTGGAGGGAGAGGAGTGCTCAACTCGTTTTCAGGCTGTCTACCAAACGAGAGGCAGTAGCATCGAATTGCATGATATTTTTCATTGAATTTGTTAAATTTTGACAGTAGGAGTGATTATTTAGGACACTTCTATCTGTAAGTAAATCTGAATAATCCTGAAAATGTCCTATTAGTTTATATGCATACAGGCAATTCAAAAACAACATCCAATGTTCTTCATTTAAAAATCTGGTTTTGCATACAGGCAATTCAAAAACAACATACAGGCAATTCAATAAAACTTGTCAAATTCCATAACATCTCAAACTAACAGAGGATAGATTTTGATTTGTTTTGCCATGGAAAAATAATTGAAAAGATGATTGACCATAATGGACTTGTCAAATTCCTTGTTTTTCTGCAAATAAGGTTTTGTAACAGGCACTTTAGGTTTTGTGCAAAAAACCTGTAAGGATTGCAAACCATTTGAAGGAGAAACATTGACAAGTTTTATTGACCATGCTCATAGTATTGTATTGGTATATTTTCAATTAGGAATGGGCTCTTAAGAAAATCAAAAATCACGAAGAGGGAGGGAAGGAGGGCGTCTTCGACTGGCTGATTTACCAGAAAGTCATGGAGTGGTTGAGGCTCTGTGATTTTGATTCGCTTAAGCCCCATTCCTTTTTTTTTTTTTTTTTTTTTTTTTTTTTTTTGAAGATTGCGTGGGAGTTTTCTTAAAACCAACAGAATGTACCACGAGAAAAAGAATACGAAGGGGCACAATTTTATTAAGAGCCCATTAGTAATTGAAAATATACTAATACAATGCTATGGGCAAGGTACACCAGTGCCAAACCAGATGAACAGATACAAAGATATAAGTTAGCAAATATAAAGATGATTATTTGTGAGATCCATGTCATGGTTAATTACTTCATTATCATGTTGCTCTTTTTCCTATTCCCATCAGATATTTCACCAAATTATAATACCATGGCTACACTAAAATATACAGGATTCCGAAGATTTACTTGAGGCAAGGTGATGGAGAATGTGGAAATAGAGAGCTCTTCACATACACCTGAATAACAAGGTGCAAACCTTGAATATCAGAAACAGCAGTGGATAAATAATAGATATTTAACCTTTAGAAAAGTTTACTGTACATCGAAGGTCGAACTTGAATTATTGAATTGATCAACTATTTATAATGAAATATCAAATTTTCTAGAATCAATGCTTGATAGATGTACTTCTAAAAGCATCGATAAGCCTATGGTACTTGAAAGGAAACTGTTGCTTCTTCTTTTTCTTCAAGAGCTTGAAAGAAAAAGAATGTTTAACAGTTATTCAATATCTTGAATTTGTGACAAGATAAAAGGCATGCAGAGGAAGCATTAACAATCATGGTCTTTCGACAACATAGAAAAGTAGCTCAGTAACTTTTTCTTGTGCTTAATAAAATTTCGGTCATCTTTCACAAAGGGGAAAGACACACCGATGATATTTTGTAAGCTAACAAGTCTCTCACACAAAGTGACTGACATTAAGAAACTGAGGTAACAATTGCTTTAAAACACTAATGGGTGGATAACCTAAACAGCCATGCCATTTATGGATATCATTTTTATTTTTATTTTGAAGTGTGGCCATATATGGATATCATCCTTATTTGAATTAAAAAAGTAGCCTGATAAGCTGTTATGAAGATCAAGAAGATACAAGCCTCGCTCTTCATGTCCACCACCAGTCACCTTCTTTGTCCATAGGGCTGAAACCCACAGTGAGCAGGAAAAAATGTTTCATAGCAATTGAGAGATTCCATATGATGATTGACAGACGAGGTTACCAGCTAGATTAGGAACAAAAATGAACCGGGCAGGGACATGTTAGGAGAGATTGGGTGGCCCCTTTTCCAGCAATGTTGGTAAAGGATCCATCCGCAACTTTAACCTTCCCAAGGGATGTATGAGTGATTGGTGGCTCCAAAGTCAATCGCCTAAGGGCTAGAACTAATATGTAAGGCTGAAGTACCTTGATGTTTATTTGTAGAATTGGAGGATTCAGGAGTAAGGTTACTTTGATTGCGGTTAGCCATTTTTTTATGCATGGATTCTTACTACACACAGGGAACTTGAACCAAATTGCCAGAAAAGTGGTAGTCGGATGATAAATTGGCCTCTCGCCTTCCCCTCCTTCCCCTTTGGTTCTATGGGAATATGTGAGCACCTTTGCATTGTGTAGCAAACAATGGCTTTTCATGAAGCTTATAGGAGCTATGGGCAAGCGGATTCTCTGCTTGCTTAGCAGTGTAAGCACTCTACTCTACCTCGACCCACGTCCACCAAGGTTTACTTTGTCATTTACGCTACCTAAATCCTTGTCAGAAAGCTGTTCTCAACCCATAGGTCCTCTCAAAATAAGAGCGATTACTACATTTCACATTCTTGAAATTTCCATAACCTTTGGCCATTGATCATCTCTTAAAAGTAGTGCATACACGTTATTTAGGCTAGGAATGGTCTGTCCATCAAGAATATTGGCATGGATGGGTCCAAATTCTTGATTAAGGCCTGCCAAGAGTTCAAATATCTGTCGCTCCTCAAATGGTTTCTTATCTGCCTCAGTATCTTTAGCACAATGATATTCAACGTTTTCAGTAAATTCAAGCTCTTGACAAAGGGTTGGCAGCTTGGTACCATATAATATTCAATGACCAATTTCTCCTTGTCTAAGTGATGACTATTATGCTAAGTCTTCCAATGATCATCACTCCACTACCGATGATTGTACCTTTATGGTGGCAATTGAGTCTCTTGAAAAAATAAAAAGCAGTCAATGGTTGTTTACTCCTTTGTTGAAGCTGAGTATTGTTCCATGAGCCAAGTTGCATACGAAGTTCTTTAGCTGCAAATACTTTTATCTGACTTTGGTATGGATACTTCTACTCCAATACATCTCTTTTGTGATAATCAACCAATCATTCATAATGTTTGATTCTATCTTTTGTGAGTGAACTAAACAAATCAAGGTCAACTATCATTTTGTCCGTTGGAAGCTTGTTGAAAGTCTTATATATTTCTCAATCTCATATTTTTTTCAAGGAACAATTGGCTAATGTTTTTACTAAGATGGTTTTATCTTCTCATCTTAGTGATCGATTATGTTTAAGAGAGGCATGCTAAATATCTATGCTCTAGCTTGAAGGGGATGCTGAGTGGGTATGTGGGTTTGTATTGTAAGGGCAATGGCCATAAGGCCCAAGGCCCACTACGATTTTCAATATTGTTTAATAAGGAGAAGTTAGAAATCTCATATCTTTAGCTTTTCTCTTTTTTAACCTCTTAACGTTTTCTAAAAAATAAATTCACCAATTAGGCACTTGGAACTTGAGAAAAATAACTCTGAATTATCTCACTTAGAGTGCAAAACCTTCAAATTTGGCATATGGTATGTTACAGTATGCAGTGGTACTTAACAAATGACCTAAATTTCTAATGCGTGTGCCATCAGTGAGAGCCACTTTCATGTGGGGCTGCGTTCTATCAAACCCCATGATGTTGATGATCTATGGTTAGCATAATCCACTGAATCTAGCAACATTGTCTTTGGAGGGATGTGGATTGGACTTGAGCTCGATTTACAAGCGACTTAATGACTAAGCTGGATGGAGCTGACATTGAAGCTACCTAGGATTTTGAATGGAGGAAAAAATAACTAAAATAAATAATCAAAAAATTATATAAAAAAAATTAAAATACCTTTGAGGCGGGGTGGATCTTCGATGGATGAATAGATGAAATAGTAGAAATCGATCGGCTGCCCGGTGGAAAATATGCGAGAGGGATTGTGAGAGATTGGGGAAAGAGGGCCTCCGATCTTCAGAAAAAAAAAACCCCTCTTTTTCTTCCGTTTTGAAGAAATCCATCTCGAAAAGGAAAGAATTTGAAATTAGAAACGAGGGGAGGAGAAATCTCTAAAAAATCACCGCAAACCGGAAATGGCAAGTGCCGTTCGTGGTGCCGTTGCCGTTAGGGAAGACGGCGGAGAGTTTTTCTCGTGGTCTTTGTTGCCGTTAGGGAAGACGAGAGATTTTTTCTTTTTCTTTTTTCTTTTTAATACGAAACGGAAACGGATTCATTTGTCCTACGTGGCGGGCGTGATGAGTTGGCCCAATGAGATTGCGGGAGTGAAACTCTGCCTCCCGAGGCAGGATCCGGACTCTATATATATATATATATATATATATATATATATATATGGAAAACGCTCACTGCGAACCGATTAAATGCAGTACGTAAGCACGTACGAACTTTTTATGACCCATCATACGTGATGAATCTCATAAATCGAACGGTTCACATGAAGCGTAACCTCATGAAACCCCATAGTATGAATTTTACTTTGATCGAAACTTTGGTGGACCGTGAAAAATGTAAATGACTTCTTTCCTTGATTTTAATTTCTCTTGCTATGGACGGTATAGATAAAAGTTTTAGATAAAAGTAAAACTTGGTCCTAGGGGTTTCACTAGGTCTTGCTTCACATGAACGGTTCGGATTTTGGATCAACATCACGTATGATGGGTTTTTAAAAAAAGTTCGTACGTAGTAGTACTGGCATTTATGATCTCTCTCTCTCTCTCTCTCTCTCTCTCTCTCTCTATATATATATATATATATATATATATATATATATATATATATATATATATACGTGCGTGGTGGCCCCACGTGGAACCCACTAACTGAAGAGGATTGGCTGGTTTGCCCCACACAGCTATAAAAGAAAAAAAAAAACCAAAAACTGCTGGGGTGACGTCCAGGTGTATGTGCTTCACCTATACCACCCAAATGGTGGGCACCCACCTGCCGTGGTTGCCTGGGGTATCCACCCCATTTCATGTAACCCATAACGTTATGCGTGGGCCGCTCACAGCTGAACACCAGGTGGGCCACACCGAATCCAGACCCTCCGCCAACAATCATCCAGGGTATGGACAATTCACATGTATATAATATAATATATATATTTCCATGTATATATAATATATATCATATGACAGATCTGTATATAATATAATATATATATATTTCACATGTATATATAATATAATATAACACATCTGTTTATAATATAATATAATATATATGATTTTAGTTGATGGGCCCCACATGGATAACCCACCTATGATGTAAATATAGACCGGTCACGGGACCTATGTAAGACCCGTATCCTAGACCATACCGTTCCATAGGCTTCCACGGTCTTCCTGGTCGAATTTCGATAACCTTCGACCCTTAACCGACATTTGTGTGCGACCTTGATTCACACGCTTTCAACCCGAGTCGACTCAACTCGAGATTTGTATCCTAGCAACCGCGCCGTCGCCGCGAATCTGATGCCGTGTATCGTGCATCAATCCGATGTCTAGATCCCAAGATATAACCCGTGCACGATCATGGCGGTGGACCGCACATCACGGGCCATAGTGTACACGTTTCCCCATAATCATAATGAGGACCTATTCTACAACATAATCTACCCCCTACCTAACCTACCCCATAAATGCACTCTTTCTTTTCAACACCCATTAATTACAACCCCTTACAACCCATCATTACTAGCCTATTACTAGCCATAATGGCTTATTCTCTCTCTCCTATCTCTCTCTCCCTCCCTCTTTCTTCTTCATTTACCTCCATCATTGTAAGCTTGGAACGTCCAAGCCACCCAAAATCAAGCCATCTCTCACCTATTCTCCCTACTAATCCAGCCCACCAAATCCCATATCGACCGTTAAATCACCCTCCTTGGAGCTCTAAGACCTCTTGGAGGAAGGAGGAGTTCAAGGTCTAGAGGTGGGTGCTTCTCTCTCTCATTCTCTCTCTCTTTTTCCTTTTCTTGGTGATGATGTGGTCGTGTGGCCCACTTGAATGGACCCCACCATGAGCCATGTATTTTATCCAAGACACCTATAGGTGGGGCCCACTTACATGTGTTGTACCCACACCATCCATCAGTTGATGGCCCACCTAAGTAGGGCCCACCTTGAGCATGTGTGATGTCCTGGGACGTTACTGGACTGAAATGAAAACACAAATATTAGCTTCTTTCAAAGTTCATTAGGTGAGCTGCCTATGTGGGCCCCATCTTGATGTATTCTTTTAATCCAAGCCGTCCATTCCATTCCTGAGATCATTTTAGGCGTTGCGCCGAAAAATGAAGCTGATCCGAGTTTTAGGTGGACTGTACCTTAGCAAACAGCGATTTTCACCGTTTAAATTCACTCAAATCTTTTTTACATGCTGAAAAATACTCAATATTGGACTTGATGGGTTTGTTATGGATGGTAGAATCCATTGGCAGGCCTGGATTCAGTTGATGTGGGCCCTACCTCCGAAAAACCCCGAAAATTTGGTTTTTCAAAAAAAAAATTATATCAACAAAGAAGAAGAACGCTTCGTCATTTGTCGAGAAGGACAGCGGTGGCGTGCAGACGAAGCGAGTGGTCCCACAGCTCCAACCGTGGGCCCCACCTTGATGTATGTAGTCATCCAAACCGTTCATGAGGTGGGCCATCTCCTGAGGTGGGCCCCCTCCAAATATCAGGCTGATCCAATGCTCAGGCAGCCCACATCATAGGAACAGTGTTGATTGAAGGCCAACCATTGAAACCCTTTTTGGGCCCACAGAAGTTTCCTATTTAGCTTAAATTTGTTTTTACCCTTCATCTAGGTCTGTGTGACCCTATGAACGACATGGATGGAAAGTAAACATTAAGGTGGGCCCCACATGAGACCCACAATGATATATGTATTCTATTTCCACCGTCCGCCTGGACGGTGGAGCCATCTGTGATGTATTTGTTTTAACCCCACCATCCAGGGACAGTGGGCGTGTATGTGTGTGTGCACGTGTGTAGGTCATGTGTGTGTGCGCGTGTGTGTGCACGTGTGTGTGTGTATGTGTGTGTGTGTGTATATATATATTGTATATATATATAATATATTTATATATTTATATATATACTATATAGATTATATTTTATATAATATACCTGATGGTGGGCTTTCATGGGCCCCACCATGATGCTTGTGTTGCATCCAGACCGTTCCACCATTTGGCCAGCTTGTTTTCAGGCTTGAGACTAAAAATGAGGCAGATCTAAAGTCAAGTGGACCCCACCATCTAAGTAGTGGACAATGACGTCCAACGTTCAAAATCTGTAAGGGCCATAGTAGCTTCCAATTAAGCTGATATTTGTTCCACTTCATCTATCCCTATGTTAACTTAGGAACAGGTTGGATGAGAAATTTACGTATGGTCGGCCTTAGAAATTTTAAATGGCGGAAATCATTATCACCACTTATTTGGAGCGGCCCATTTGATATACATGGGGCCCAATTGGTGTTATCCACCTTGATGTACATAAGACCCATGTGATTAGGCCACCTTGATGTGTATGAGGCCGTTGTTGAGGCTCACCTTGATATGAAAGTAAGGCCATGTTATAAGGCCCATTTGGATGTATCCTAGGGCCCGTGGGTTGAGGCCTATTGTGATGTATTGGGGCCCATGGGTTGAGACCCATTGTGATGTATAAAGGCCCGTGGGTTGAGACCCACTGTGAAGTGAATAGGGCCCATGTTATGAGGCCCATTTGGTGTATTGGAGGCCCATGGGTCGAGACCCAATGGGATGTACATGAAGCCCATTGTAATGTCATTCCACCGTGGTTCATGTATTGTCATTTATAGCGGGCCATGCCTTGGGAGCAATATTGGTTTGACATCCACATTGTAAGTATAATGTTGGTTAAATGCCGTGTTACAACTCTCCCTAGGGCCATTGGTAGGCCCATACTTGTTGTGTGTAGGCCCATCTTTATGTTATATATTTTCTACACTGTCATCCTTATGGGACCCACACGTGTTGTATGTGTCTTATATCTACACCGTCTGATGAACTGGACAATAGGGACCACCTGAACGTATGGATCCACGTCATCCACCTATTCTGCACTCATGCCATCCATTTGTTTTACCCCCTAACCGTCCCACCTTAGGACCCCACCTTGATGCATGTATCGTATTTACATCGTTCATCTATGCTATACACATGATGTACATGCTCCACTCGCCACCATCCACAGGGACAGTAGGGCCCTGACTTGATGTATGTATTACACTTACTCCGTTCATCTGTGCTGGGCAGTTTAGATGGTGTCGTGCCACCCCACCACGATGCAATTGTTTGTCCACACTGTTCAGATGATGTGGACGGTGCCGGACGTGTTTGGACAGTGATGAGGACTCCACCATCATATTTGTATTTTATCTCCACACCGTCCTTCTACCGGTCCCACCTTGATGGATGTGATTCACCCACACCGCCTGGCTATGTGATAGGGCCCACCTGTGATGTATTCTTGAGGCCACCTGTGATGTATATTTGAGGCACATATGTGAGGCTCGATGTTGTGTATATCAGGCCAAGTAATGGGGCCGTTATTATGTATAAGGCCCATGTGCAGGGCCCACCTGTTGCGTATTTATGGCCCATTGATGCGGCCCATTGGATATGTATGAGGCCCATGGGCGAAGCCCATGAGTGAGGCCCATTATGATGAATTCGAGGTCCATGTAATGTGGCCCATCATGATGTGTATGTAGCTCTTGTGTGAGGCCCATTGCGATGTGTATTAGGCCTTTGTGTGAGGCCATGGGCCCATTATACGTTTAACCCTATATGGGGCACTCCTTGAGAGTAATGTTGGTTAAAGGTCCACGTTGATGGGCAATGATAGTTAAACGTCCACATTATGACCTTCTTTTAGGCCTGTTCAGGCCCATTCTGTCATTCTCTAATGGGTCAACCCAAACGAATGGGCCCCCATTGATATTGCTTAGACCATCATCGGTCATCCATCTATGGACCCCGCTTTCCATCGTGGCCGATTTACCGATTCCGATTGTCGTGGCCTATTTAATGTATATGAGTCCAAGTGTCGAGGCTGATTCCAAGTGTCGATTCTGATTGTTAAGGCTAATTTCGGCTGCCGAGGCCGATCGTCAAGACCTATATGATACATACGCGACCCGTAGTTGAGGCCTATTGTGATGTATTTATGGCCTATGGGCAAGGCCCATTGTGAGGTATTCGTGGCCTATGGGCAAGGCCCATTGTGATATGTATTAGGCCCATGATGCACGACCTATTTGACGTGTCCGAGACCCATGTATAGGGCCCACATGTCATGTATTTGAGGCCCATGAGCAGGGGCCCACCTATTGTGTATACGCGACCCTTAAGTAAGGCTCATGGTGTTGTATATTAGGTCCTTGTGTGAGGTCATGGGTCCACTATATGTTAGGCTCTATGTGAGTCATTCCTTGGGGGCAATGTTGGTTAAATGTCCACATTGTCGAGGTCGATTGTCGATGCCAGTTATTGATTCCGATTATGAGTATGTGACAGCATAGCATTATAATACATGCCCATATGCATCATCTGCATGCTTGTTATGAGATGTGATTGACCATTGCATATGCCATAGGGCAGGTTGTTCATGGGACTCCCTGATAGGCAGAGTTGCCCCACATGAGCGCACAGTATGCACAGGATTTATGCATGATTGCCCTGTGTGACTCATGCATTTCGCATTTGTGTGACATGACCACCGTACGCCCTAGCGACATCAGGGTTGTAGCCTCCATAGGCATATCGTGGATGGCCAGATGGGACACCAGAAATCTGTTCTACATGGGGTGCTATATATATCCCTGGGTGAAAGTCCCTAAACCCTCTTGGTTCCAGAGGTTGCTCCAACGTCTAGACTGAGTGGATGCATGAGCACATGAGGGCCGTATACCGTTAGGCCGCGTCTCACACTATGTCGTGGTCTGTTGGAAGGGGGTATGGCCTTACCCACCCGAGAGGAGGGGGCAATGCTAGGTTGAGTCTGACCAGCTCGAGGAATGGGTCCGCTATCGACAAGCCGGGCCCGATATTGGCAGGCGGATAGTGAGGTCTCTTCTACTCACCTTGTTGCGCATGATGGAGCGGCAATCTAGTTTGGAGTGTAATAGACCCCGGTAATTTCCCAGAGATTGACCGTACTGGTATGTGGACTTATTGAGTAGGAGTTGCATGCTCATTCATTCATTCATTCACTACCCACTCGGGCTGGTGGTGCGCAAATAATTGTTATGTACCTTCGTTATGGCAAGGATTTCGATTGGGTTCGCAACTAACCTGAGATCAGGAGTTTATCACGTTGAGTCTGACTATCCAAATTTAGGTATGGGACTGGTTTGGATAGAAGTCCCATGTGGTGCACCCCGTAGCCTGCGATACTATGTACTGTCATCCCGACTTCACACTCCAGCATGATCATTTCATTCGCATCACATATTGCATTACATCCACAGGCATATGACATTTTGAGTTGCTATGTTTCTGTACTTATATGACCCAAACAGACTTAGCAGGATTTGTATATTGCATTGTATCTTCAGCATCTGATATTTAACTCTTTATGACTCCTTATTACATAACTATTCCACATTGCGTATTCTGATATTGATTGACTGATGAACTTGTCCGTATTTCCACTTACTCTGTTATCGTATAATTTATGATCTTGCCAGTATTTCTGCTTACTCTGGCAATTCATGATCTTGTTAGTAATTCTACTTATTCCGATATTGTACGATTTATGGATTATTAGTATTTTCAGTACTGTATGATGATGGCATTGCGTTGAATACTTGGCACTTACTTTGCACACACTTACACCACCCTCTAAGCTTTCTATAAGCTTATGCACGATAGATGCGTGCAGGTGATGTTAGGTTGCAGCAGTATTGAGCTTGGAGCGTGCAGCGGTCTTCTGGAGCTTGATTTTCGATTTATATATTTCCCTTTCAACATTATACTCAAATAATTATATTAGTGGATATGTGATGATGATGTTGCCTTTGCGAATTGGGTAATCTTGTGGTTATGTTTATTACGAGTTAAATGTACAAAACGAAAATTCTCCTTGTAGGATTCCAGGATCGGAATCTGGCGTATAGACGCTAGGAGCCGAGAATGGGGTACTACGGAGGTTGTCGGCACCGGATTCGGGGATCGGGATTCCTGTGAATCCAATTTCAGGGTTTGGGGTGTAACAACCTACCTGATGTATATGAGGTTCATATGTGAGGCTCAATTCAGGTCTTAGCTGTGGACAAACTCCAGTCCTGGTCTGGGCCATTAGTTGAGACGAAAGCATGTAGGCCTAGTCACCTTTAGGCTGGCCCAAATAACCTTAATTTTGGGCCCTTCAAACCCCACACATTTTTATGTTTAGGACTTGTTGTCTAATAACAACTAACTCTCTAGGAAGCTGCTTACGTACCTTGGGGCCACTAACTATGCACAGAAATCCAGATCGAGGGATGTACTACGATCCATAGGTTATGATTCTTTCCCTTGAGCTTTCCATTTTCTCATTAGCCTAAGTTATAGTTTTTATTTAAATTTATAATTGAAATCCCTATTTCATAGTCACATGTGTTAATCATTGGAATTAAATTGCTATATTACGTGCTTAATGTTTATCCTGCATATTTATTCATGCTTGTGGACTATTTGTGGGCTGCCTATGAAACTTAAACTAGTACACCGTGGGAAACCCCCACCTATATGTGCACACCCATACTTGGGATGTAACCCGACTGGTTGTGATAGTAATGGACCTTCAGCTTAGTAGTTATTGAATGGTGGTTTAAATTAACCATTGATGTAGGCTTATCATCTAGGGTTATTGTCTCCAATGGTTTTTTTCAAGGATGATCTTATATTGCATGATTTTGATACTCTCCCTATGTGGCTTATTTGATACTCGCCCTATGTGGCCTATTTTGATATTGCCCTATGTGGCTTGTTTCGATATTACCCTATGTGGCTTTATTTTGGTATTTTCCTTATATGGGTTTGGTGTTTTATATTGTGCAACCATGCGATGGTAAGCCTCATTTGTTGTAATATGATTAACCACTAGTCGAAGGTTTTTTTATTAAACATCCTAAGGTGGTAGTCTCATAAGCCAGGGATGATGGTAATGGGACACTATGCCCGAACTGTCGGCCTACGCTGGGCTTTGAGTTCCCCGTAGTGACTTAAGCTTACCTAAATTGGCTGATTGTAACTGGACTAATGTAAGACCTGTATCCTAGTCCGTACTGTTCTGTCGACTTCCGCGATCCTTCCCGTCGAATTCCGGCAACCTGCGACGTATAATCAACGTTTGCGATCGACCCGAAGTCGTATTCTGTTGAATTGAGTCGGCTTAATCCGAGACTTGTATCATTGCGACCGCACCATCGCCACTATTCCAACTCCGTGACTCACATACCGATCAGATACTCAGGTCAGAAGATGTGAGCCGGCGTTTATTTCGAGAAAGCATCGTGCGTTTGCAATCCTAAGAGAATCTCTACAACATGTCCCATCAATCAATCATCTCATGTCAAGTACAAAGCACCCATGCTTTCTTTCTCCACAAGTCAAGCAACCACCAAGTCAACTCTTTCTCACCCTCTCTTATACACCCATACATGTCAAGTACAATATCACCTCACACCCATCACTCACATCCATCACCTCTCTTACAATCATCTCTCTCTCTTTCCCTTCACATTTTCCAAGCCATTCCAAGCAACCAAAAACCACACGTCCAAGCAGTTCATGTGAGAGAGATAAGTGAGTTTGTGTATGGCCACTTTTCCATCCCAAATCCATCATCCTAGCCATTCAAACCTCATCTTCCACCATCAAAGTGAGACACAAGGAGATTGGCTTTCCAACGGACCAAGAAGATCGAAGGTGGGTGCTTATTAGGCTAGATCTTTCCATGTTTTGATGATGGGCCAAGTGAGGCCTACCGATTGATGGTATGGATCTCACTTGGGACCCTAGATGTGGCCGATGGCTCACCTTGATTTTTATTATCATTCCATAATGGGGCCATTCTCCATGGACCCCATCATGATATTTACTTTCTAGCTAAAAAGGGTCATCTAGACCTTACATCTTGGTGGAGAAGGGATCTCCACTATTGATCTTTGATTTGGTGGGCCCACATGCAATGGGACCCACTTGATGTCTGATTGGATGCTTGAAACGGAGGGCCCATAGTGCCGAGGTCCCTCCATCACGCGTGTCCCTCTTTCTCTCTTTCTCTCTCCCTCTCTTTTTATTTATTTATTTTTGTGTGTGATGATATGGCCTTGTGGCCCACTTAGATGGACCCCACCATGAAGCATGTATTGGATCCAAGTCATTTGTAGGTGAGGCCCACTTTATATGTGTTGTTCCACACCACCTAGCCATGTGGTGGCCCACCTGAGCAGGGCCCACCTTAAACGTTCCTATGCGGTAGAACGTCCAGCGTCCCCTGGACATTGGACGTGAAAACAAATATAAGCTTGATTTCAAGCTTATTGGGTGGGCCATTGGTGTAGGCCCCACCTTAATGTATGTATTCAATCCACACCGTCCATTCCATTCCTCGGTCTGTATTAGGCGTTGAGCCGAAAAATGAAGTCCATCCGATCTTCTTGCAGGCCCTAGCATATAAAACAGTGGTTTCTACCGTTGGAAACCACCCTGCCATTCCTATACACCGAAAAATATCAGATATTGGGCAGGGTGGATTCTCCTGATGCGGGCCCCACGTGTGAAAAACCGCGATATTTCAAGATTAAAAATATATATATATGCAGTAGACGCTGCTACTGCCAAAGGCGCAGGCAGCGCCTGCGCGTGTAGGCGGGCGGACAGGGACCCATGGTCCCAGCCAAAGGCCTCACCATAATGTATGTTTAGCATCCACCCCATTCAGTTGGTGGGCCCCTCCCTAAAGTGGCCCCCCTCCAAAGGTCAGGCCCATCTGACGCTCAGGTGGCTCACATCATAGGAAACAGTGGAGATTTAACGTCTGCCATTGGAACCCTTTTGGGTCAGCACAGAAGTTTTAAATCAATATGAAATTTGTTTTTCCCATTCATCCAAGTACGTGCGACCTCATTAATGGGTTGGATTGTAGATAAACATTATGGTGGCCCCACGTGGAACCCACAGTGATATATGTGTTTTCTTCCCACCATCAAGGTGGACGGTGGAGCCTACTATAATGTATGTGTTCATGCACGCCGTCCACAATGGGCGATGGAACCCACTTGGTTCTCACCACTGTCCACTATTGGGACAGTGGGACCCACCATGATGCATATGTTACATCCAAACCGTCTATCCATTTCAAAAGATCATGTTTTTGGCGTGAGCTTAAGAATAAGACAGATCTAGAGTCATGTGGACCACACTATAGAAACAGTGTTGGATTGAATGTCCACCATTAAAACCTTTGGATTGCAAGGTTGGACAAGTATGATATTTGTTTTCCCTCAAAATCCAGGTCCTTGTGACCTTATGAATAGATTGGACAGGAAATAAATGCTATGGTGGGCCTTCGGAATTTTAATGGTGGAAGTCATCATCACCATTTATATTTTGGATATGGCCCATTTAATATACATAGGGCCCAATCGGTGTGGCCCATTTGATACACATAAGG
Source organism: Magnolia changhungtana (assembly GCA_030180095.1). Lineage (NCBI taxonomy): Eukaryota > Viridiplantae > Streptophyta > Magnoliopsida > Magnoliales > Magnoliaceae > Magnolia > Magnolia changhungtana. Next base: position 6,839,147 of record JASAUF010000375.1, read on the forward strand.
CCCATGTGATTAGACCCATTCGATGTATTTGTGGCCCGTTGTTGAGGCCCACTTTAATATATATGAGGCCCATGTTACGAGGCCCATTGTGATGTTTTCAAAGGCCCATAGGATATGGCCCATTGCAATGTACATAGGGCCCATTGATGCGGCCCACCTGATTTATGTAAGGCCCATATGATGCGGCCCATTTGATGTATCCAAGGCCCATGGGTCGAGGCCCAATGGGATGTCCTTAGGGTCTATTGCAATGTGTGATTCCCCCATGGTTTATGTAATGATATTTATGGCGGGTCGTGCCTAAGGAACAATGTTGGTTTGACGTCCACATTGTAAGTACAATGTTGGTTAAATTTTTGCACTATAACTCTCCTTAGGACCCATTGATAGGCCCGTACTTGTTGATAATTCATCACTTTATAACATGCTTAGTATAGCTCCATGATTTATGCCCATACGCATCATATGTATGCTTGATATGAGGAATGTTTGATCATAGCATAAGACGTTGGGCTGAGATATTTATGGGACTCCTTATGAGACGGAGTGCCCCCACAGGATTGTTGCATGATTTGACGACGTGACTAATACATTCCACATATGTGTGACTTAATCACTGCACACCCTAGTGACATCAGGGTTGTGGCCTCCACAGGCACATCGTGGATGGTCGTATCGGATACCGAAAATATTGGCTCTAGCATTGTGGGCACTTAGGATGTCCTTGGGTAAAAATCTCAGAACCTTTTTGGTACCAGGAGATGCTCCAACGTCTAGACCGAGTGGATATACGAGTGCCCGAGTGCCAAATACCAGTAGGCCGTGTCTCCCACTGTGTCATGGTTAGTTGGAAGGAGGTGTGGCCTTATCTGCCTAGGTGAGGGGACTATAAGCTAGGCTGAGTTTGACTGGCTCGTAAATGAGTCCGCTATCAACGAGTCAGGTAGGTATTGGCAGACTACTGGTCAGGCGGATAGTGTGGTCTCTTCCACTTGCTTGACTGTGCGGCTAGGGAGGATGCAGTCAGTGTGAGGTGTATTAGACCCCGGTAATATCCAGAGAGAAACTGTAATGATATGTGTACTTGATGAGGACTGGCATGCTTGCTTTGCATCTCACATATGGCATTTGGCTACATAGGTCTCGCTTCGCATATAACATTCATGCCTTACATCACATAGCTTTGGTACAGCTGATAGCATTTGTGGACTTACCCGCATGTTTCCACATTACTCTGATATTGTACACTTGACGCTTGCCTTGCGCACACACTTACACCACCCTCTAAGCTTTTATATGCTTATGATGACTATTGCGTGCAAGTGGCATTGGACCGTAGCAGCGCTGAGGCAAGAGAGTGTATCAGCCTATTTTGGAGTTTTTGTTCACCTATATTTCCCTTTCCGCATTGTACTTAAAATTTTTTGATATAGTGGATATGTAGTAATGTTGTTTTGTGACTTGGTTATGCTTGTGGTTATGCTCCATTACCAAAAAAAATCATACTGAAAATCTTCCTTGTCGGATCCCAGGATCAAAATCTGGCGTATGGGCACTGAGAACCGAGAATGGGTACTACAGAGGCTGTCGACACCGGATTCAGCGATCGGGAATTTTATGAGCCCGTTTTTTGAGTTCGGGGTGTGACAACTAATAACGGTTTGGCTAATCATGCATCCATAGCATGTTGGCAATGACAGGTGGCTATTCTGAATGCTGTAGCACGTGACCTTACGATCTTTGGGGTATCGTTTTGCTAGCTCCTAGACCACCGACTATCGACCCCTGTCCGACTGGATGATTTTCTCAGGTCGATGATTTGCATGGGTGATGAGACCAAGTCCGACTGGATGTGCATCCCCAGGTCGATGTGCATTCACGCATCCATGCATTTAAAAAGACTGTATCATGTATTGTTTTGATTGCCTTGTTGTTTTATAACTATGCTTACCTAATGCGGCAGTATGAAATCTTGGGGGGAATTCACACTGAGCTAGCCACTCATCCATCAAATATACAATCGTACAGGTAGAACAGGTGGCCCAAATGATGTATATGATTAGACTTGATGAAGAGCTGTGCAGGTGCCATGGATGCACGGCCGTATTGCTAAGAGGAGTTGCGTGGTCATGTGGCTTACATCTATATGCTTTTTATTATTTCTTATGTATGTAAATCTTGTAATTTTTAATGTTGAGACATTGGTTTGTATAAGTCATTATGGGTGTCTTGTATATTTGAATGATAATGAAATTTCCCTTATGTTGATTTGTTCACTCTACGCTCATCTACTTACTCTGATAAATGAAAAAGATATATACTAGAATTTAACCATCATTTAAGGTTAACACTCGGGTTTTTGGGAAACGAGTCATATACTCGGGTCCTGAAAACATGGGGCGTTATAATTAGACCATTCGCTTACGGGCGAAATTGAAGACTTCAGACTGTCAGTTTCTGACCAAACTTTACCCGTGGATCAGGAAAATTTCTCTACACATGTCAGTACACTTGTGGCCCTGATCGAGTGACGATGACCGTTGTACTGATACAGGTCCTCCACGGTCGGTCCACAAATCCGATCGGACCGAAAATCATAACCTGGCTTAGATCCATGGTCAGGGAACTTACTCCATGATGCAGGTGAGTAATGGGCCTCCAGATGAGTCCCGTTTGCCCGAACCAGACACCCTTTGGCTATAACCTAAGTATACCATGGCCCTAGGGCCATTTGAACCAGTTCTGGGCCTATTTAAGGACCTTAAACCACCCCATTCTCATTCCATACGAATTTTCTCCAAACCCTAAGAGAGAGAAGAGAGAAAAGAAGAGTGAGGAGAAGAGAAAGAGAGTTTAGGAGATCGAGGCGATGTTTCTCTCTTACGACTACACGGTCTAGATCGTCTTTACATCTACCTACACGAGCCATTCCAACTCCGATTTTAGTAAGAAACCCTAACCCTAATCTTGTTTTAGAAATCCAAATAGAGGAATCGACGAAATAGCTAACCTATTTCGTGATTTAGGTAGCCATTGTGTTGTAGACAGGGACGTAGTGTACAAACCGAGTTTGTAACGGGCGTACCAACGAAAGGCGCGGACTATAAATGTTTAGGTTATGGTTTTCAAGGCTGTCAATGTTAGCAATGATTTATGTCTGACTTGATTGTTGTCATATGATCTAAGTTACGATGTATTTGATAAACTATACATGTGTTTGCACTATGTGAATATAAAATGTTTGAATGAAAGTGAAATTATGATTTATGCTGGTCATGACTATTAATCTAGAATATATGTTTGTTGTGTGTATGACAACTCCTTTATGAAAGGATTTGCCATAATATATGCTACAACTAATTTAGTTTGTGTATATAGTATTATGTAGTCTAAGTGTTTGATAAAATGTCTAAATGAGAAATTGTTTGATAAATCGCTTCCAACAAGGGTGTTGAGATGGGAGTCTCAACTACCTTATCCATATTTGTAGTTTCCTTCATATGATGTAACTTTTTGCTATGTGATTTATGGATAAAACGCATATGTATAACAACATGTTCAATGTGTTTGATAAAATGCTCAAATGAGAATTATGTTTAAATTATTTATTAAATGTTGTTATGATTAACATATGTGACTACCTATTGCATTTGAGTATGATTAGGACTACTACATAGTCTAAGCAATCGGTTATGTTTTTCGACTGAGTGGCCGAACTAGTTTTGCCACATTAGATACTTCGATGAATCCGAGTCGTATGGTGATTGTCGACAGTGGTTAAGCCACGCGGAGTACTCACATGCTCTATGTCGATCAATTCAACGTGCGCTCGTACTAATCGCACATGTCAAATAACCTGATTGGCCTATTGTGTGCTTACCATGTATGGACACTACTTCTTGAATTTAAGGTACCACTTACCAATGTAAAGCCCATTTCAACCATGGTACCAAGATCCGCTAAGACTCATGAGCTGGACATGGTAGTGTATGGGACACCGTGGTTGAGCTCTCGGCCTACGCTGGGGTGACGAGCCTCCCCGTAGTGACCAGTGAGTAATCGAAACTCGTGAGCTAAATATGGTGGTGTATGGGACACCGTATTCGAGCTGTCGGCCTATGTTCAGGCGACGAGCCTTCCGTAGTGACCTGAGTATAAATTAGGCCTACGGTGAGGTGACAGCCTCTCCGTAGTGACCACGAGTGTGAACTCGTGAACTTACCTATCTACTGCTTTTCATAAAGGGTAAAGCCCTATAACTTGCCTATCGTATGTGATTAACTAGGATTGACGACCCTAGATGAATTATTGTTTGGGTATGTGATATAAAGGAAGATACCTTAGCTTCCCGAACTTGTTATATGAATAAGCCTAATAAATTACTTGGCTAACACGTTTATGCACCTCATTACATGTGCTTTGGCGAGGAAGCGTACGTTTAGGGAGTTTGTCATGCGCAATCGTGAGATGATGTCGCTGAGGGAGTGCAGGCGAGGGCATGCATCATTACGCATATCATTCCTGCATTAACCAGAGTAGTTAGAAAATGTTTGTTGTATTACCTTATCATTACTGCTTAACTGAATTGATAACATGTTAACCTTTGCCTTATAGTACCACTAAGTTGACCACTCACTTCCACTCTGGGACGACGTTATAAAACACCAACCAGACTTCGATTTAGATGCAGGTTGTGATGAGGCTTACATGACAGAGCCGGACTTCTTTGACGAGGAGGAGGAGTTCTCCTACGTTCAGCTCTCAGGCGGGTCTGTGTAGACCTAGAGCCGCGTCGTCGAGATTACAAGGATATTAGATTAGTGGAATATTTACATTTTGATATATTATATATTTTGAAACAGATTATGTATATATTCAGCCTGGTAGCACATTCATACTCTGGAGGTTATGAAACACGTATATACTTTATATACTTATCTCAGTCTTCCGCTTGCTTAATTACATTAACTCTGGAGTATGATATGTTGTTTTAGTGTAATCTCACTCATATTTAATGTACTAATATGGACAACATTTAAACATCATTATTGCATAAGTGATGCGTTAGAACTTAGGAGTTAAGCTTTGCTCAACCCTGGAATTTCGGGGCATTACACACTGTGTCATGGTCAGTTAAAAAGGGGTGTGGCCTTACCCACTCGAGGGTAGGGGGCATTACTAGGCTGAGTTTGACCAGCTCATGAATGGATCCGCTATCGACGTGCTGGGATAGGTATTGGCAGACTATTCACCAGGCGGATAGTGAGGTTTCTTACGCTCACTTGGACTGTGCGCCTGCGAAAGGGGCAGTGTCATATAGAGTGTACTAAACCCCGGTGATTATCCAGAGTGAGAACTGTACTGATATTTGATGCTCTAGTGATGAGTTGCATTGATATGTGGACTCAGATGAGGATTGACATGCTTGAGTTGCATCTCGCATCGCATGGTCTTGATATGGCTGATAGCATTCATATCTTGCATCGCATAGCCTTGGTACAGTTGATTGCATTCATGTACTCATCAACATGATTCCGCATTACTCTGATATTGCATTCTGAGCACGTTCATATTACGCACACACTTACACCACCCTCTAAGATTTCTATAAGCTTTGCACAATTGATACGTCAAGGTGATGTCAGAACGCAGCCGTAGCTTCGCCGCAGTAGGACGTGCAGTCAAGCTTCAGGAGTTTCCATTATTATTATCTTGTATTTTCCTTTATACATATTGTACCTTAAAGTTTTTATCATAGTGAATTTTGTTATGGTGTTCTTGTGGTTATTGTTCATGAGTTATGCTTATGGTTATGCTTATTACGAATCAAAATCATGTTTGAAATCCTCCTTGTATAATTCCAGGATCGGAACCTGGTGTATGGGTACCGGGAGCCGAGAATGGGGTACTATGGAGGCTGTCGGCGCTAGATTCGGCGATCAGAAATTTTGTGAGCTCGATTTCCGAGTTTAGGGTGTGACACATCCCTTGCCTTGGTGATTCTTGAGCATCAAATCCATGCTTTTAGCACCCTTTTCAATCCAAGCTCTTAAATTTACCTTGTAACACAAACATGAGTAAAATAGAACATTAAGCATTATCGTGTTCATAAAACTAAGTAATAAATGGGGAATAATATGTAATATTTGACCCTTAACATTATGTCGATGACCATAAGCTCTACACACTTGCTTATGTTTGGTGGAACAACGCCATCGATGAAATTGGAGCTCATGTTAAGAACTTATAAGCGGAAAAGATTGTCAATTGTGTTAGGAGTAGGCATGTGAATCAGATTTCTTGTAGGTAGAGGTAACGAAGGAAGGAGAGATTTTCGATGAACGGGCTTATCGTGCCCATTAATTGGAGGCTGGTGAGATGAAGGCCCATTACTCTTTGGCCTGATCTGTTGTAGGAAACTCTTGTGAAATTGCAAAGAGTAGAGCTATCATTCCATGAAGATAGGATGTTTGAAGTGTCACTGATAGAAGCCTTGAAAGAGAGCAAGGCCTGTTTGTCTGTGAGAATATTGAAGGAGGCTGAGTCTACTCCATTGAATGGGCTTTGGATGGAGAGAAAAAAAGCTAATAGAAGAAATGGAAATGCATGAAAGAAGGTCATGCATGAAAGAAGGTCATACTCTTTGGTAGGAAGATTAGGAGAAGAGAGGTATAAGAAAAGAATGAAATCTTTCTCTCAGTAAAGGAGTTGTGAGAGGAGGGAAGAGGCCTCACAAGTTTTGGTAGACGAGATTTGTGGGGCCCATGTTGGTTGAAATGTATTATGACTTCTGGACGCGAATTATGTGGGTGGTGTGGTGATATGTCGGGCACTACGGGGCCCACCTTGATGCATATGTTTTATATCGACGACATTCGTCCATTTTACTCTCTAAAGTTCGTGAGGCTCACAAGGTTACCTGTAGGGGTACCAAGTCCAAGGCTGACAATCCGTCAATAGGGGGAGCTCTTATAGAGGTCGTCCTTCCCCATGAGTTACTATTGAAATCAAGCCAGGAACCTAGAGGATTTTATGCATGGTTAGCCAATCTATGGATGAACCACAAAGCTCAAACTGTAGCCCCATTTTTCTTTATATGTATAACCTAGGTCCATTCATATGGGGCATTTTCTTTCACCTATCCCCATGGCGCTATTGTTCACAACCACAAGTGTATGGTCGCGATGTAGTAATAATCTCAGTGAGACTGAGGTTGATTCCACAGAGAATAATCTTGTGTGTATTATGAAAGTAAGTAGAACTAGAACTAGAAAAAGTTGTGAATCTAATTCAGAACTGATTGACAGAGTAATTGTGATTAAAGTAATTAAAACTTAAGAATTCAAAGGTGGGAACTAGGGTTTCCAAGGATCCACTTGTAGTAATTAGGGTGATACTATGCTTGACTTAAGGACACAACTGGAATCGGAGTCCTATCTTATCCACTTGGAAGAAGAGACGAACAAATCTCTGAACTTGTCATGAATCTAGTCATCAAAGAAGGAGAATTGAGAAGATTGGAAGGGATTCTGTCACCTAACCATGCCCATGGGACGATGGCAAACAACAGGATTTACCAATCCATCAATCTCAAAATAAGAAAGGACGATATTCAAAGCTATCGCAGATCTATTTTAATTTCTCACAACAAACTGTTAAAAACTGAAAATATTCCATATAATCAAACTGGAATAAAAGAGAGTTTAACATAAACATGATTCAAAGCAATAAAAATATCTCATCACGCACAAGCTTCACCTCTTAGCCCTATCTAAGAGGTTTAGCCAACCATAAACATGATTGAACTAAAATCTCTTAAGAAAAGCATAAAAACAACTAAGAAAAATGAAGAAAAAATCTTGGTGATGGCTTTTTCACACTTTTACTCCACTCCTCAAACCCTAGAAGATGCCTAGGAACATCTTAGGGACTCATATTTATAGTTGTGCATCACCTCCTTTCGCACTGAGTTGGAAAAATCCAGAAACCGCCTCAAATTTATGCAGTCCGCGCAAAATCTGTGTAACCTTAGACTGGTCGAGGATAACCTTCGACTGGTTAAGTATCACGTCTCCTTCTACTGGTCGAGGATGATGAAATTTAGAGGATTTTGTCACTGGAGTTCGAACCGAGGAATCTTCGACTGGTCGAAGGAGGTAGTTTTTTTGGGTTCCTTTTCTTCACTTCAAATCTTCAATGCTCTTTATTCCTCACTTGGTTTTCTTGGATCTTTGACATGTTAATTCTTCATTTTTGGTCTTCTAAGATCCAACGCTTTGGTGATTCCTGAGCGTTAAATTCATGCTTTTAATATCCTTTTCAATCTAAGCTCTTAAATTCACCTTGCAACACAAACATGAGTAAAATAAGATATTAACTAGTATCATGTTCAAAAAACCAAGTTATAAATGGGGTCCAATATGCAATATTTGACCCTCAACACAATTCCCAACCAGCATTTTGCTAGTCCTGAGCAAAGTATGCAAAAAATAAATTTCAATGCATAATGTCAGAAATCTTTTTCAGGAAACAATCACTACCAAAAAAATGGGCAAAGGCTACGGATTAAATCCGTAACAATAGACCTATGGCTACGGATTAAATCCGTAGCAGGACCGTCGTCGTAGGTGCCGAGCCAATAGGTCTGAAATCTATGGCTACGGATTTAATCCGTAGCCATAGCTTATAATAGTTGCGGATCTAATCCGTAGCAAATATTTTTGTAGCCAACAGCACCTTCAGCTACGGATATTATTGGTAGCTAAAAGTAGTGTTAGATCCGTAGCAATATGTGGGATTTTATAATAGCTATGGTTGTTAGATTACCAGCTACGGTTAATATCCGTAGCTATTGCCTACAATAAAAAAATTTATATTCATTCATTCAATTACCACCTGCATAATCATTTATTCATTCATTCAATTACCACCTGCATAATCATTCATTCATTCATTCATTCATTCAATTACCACCTGCATAATCATTCATTCATTCATTCAATTACCACCTACATAATCATTCATTCAAAATAATGAATCAATTACAATCCTTCATTCAATCAAAAGAAAGTGAGCATGGAGAGTGAATGACATCTACTGTTTTTCCTGGTCATCGAGGAGTTGTTCCTGTGGCCCCGACGCGAACTAAGCTTCCACCACCCTTGATGGCTTCTACTGTTTTTCCACAATAAGAACAGTTTGCACAATAAGAGAAATTGAGGAGAAAGATAAGAACAGAAGGTTATGCGTTACATGGAATGAATGGCATCTCCAGAGCATTTGATTCCTTCCCAGCTTTCTCCATAGGGGTCACCACCAACAAAATACCATCCAATGAGTTAGGGTGGGAAGTTCATGGAGATGTAAAGGCCCTGCAATGAGAAAAGAGAAGGGGTAACTCAAGAATTCCATTTGATCTGCTGAGTGGAAGTGTTAGAATTTCTGTACTAAGAAAAAGAAAGTGTGAGAATTCCATTTGGTCTTTAGGCATTATTATGCACAGTATTCTCTGGGATTTCAGTTTCTACAAATGTTTCTTTATTTCTCTTTTTTTTTTTTTTTGAAAGCATGACAAGTATTCCATTTCATGAAACATGAAAGCAGAGAAGTTTCACTCAAAACAATCTTAATATGGAAGCTGTACAGTATCTTCCTTAAGAAGAGAATTCCCTCCCCTAGACATTAGATTTGGGCCTTGTTCAATGATACAAACTGTTTATACAAAATTCTTGGTAAGCATAAGGTCACATGAATCAGAAGAGCTGGCATCCACGATGGGTAGAAGCTTCTTCATCTCATTCTGGCTAATCTGGCTTTAGTTGACCTTTGTAAACAATCGTCCTGTAAAATCAGAGCTATCTAGTTCTAGTAAACTCAAAAACTATAACAACTGTAGAAAATGGAAGAAAAAACATAACTCCTCTTTGTTGATGTAGGTTTTGAGTGAAATAAGAGCAATCTAGTTCTAGTAAACTCAAACCCACAGTGATGGCCAAATGCAAATTCATATATGTTTGTTTTTGTTTTTGTTTTTTTTTTTTTGCCTAAATCTCAATCTAACTTATTTTCTTGTTTAGTCCCTGCACATCTGCATACATACACATATATGCCTTATATAGCATTGATAGGCGATCATGATCTTAGGCACTTGCGAAAAATGATTTGCAGTTTAAGTGACAATCAAGAGACACATTGATTTGAATAGGTAGCAATGTTTTCTGCACTCAACTAGAATTTTCATGGTAAATGATGATTCAAAGGGAGATCTATATGAATCATAATCTTAGCTGAGATTGTCTCACCATGTCCCTCCCATAATATAAACAAAGCAGACATTGACTCATCATCTCACCTTTGTCCATAAGGTCTTTTCCTCCTAAGCAACCTTTCAACCAAAAAAATTCCAAAATCAATCCAATAACAACACAACAACAGCTACGATGCGACGATTGCTCCAGCTAATAGCCCATTGTCACCACCTGCATCAGGTGCAAAGTCCACATGGAGAAAAGATCAGATATCATGACAAGGAAGGCTATGAAAAGAGAAAAGATCAAATCTTCATGTCCAAGGATGTAGAACGATATATGAAAGGAAATTCACTTTTTACAATGAGATATACATCATTTCCTAACAGCAAAAGAGTGCATCCAGAGGGTGGGAAACACCTCTCACTTTCATCCAAACTCAACAGTTGGTAAAAAAAATTTCATGACAACATAACAAGATGAAATTTTGAAACAGAAGTGGCACCCTAAATAAAGGCTTTCAGCTATTGGAAACCACCATTGGTTGCATAAAGTGACATGAGGCGCATAAAGTAGATAACAACAATGAAGACTCCATGACAGCAAAGCTCAATTTTAAAAGCAACTAATATGGAGAACAACTAAGATGTGGTTTTAAAAAAAAAAAAAAAACACAGACTAAGGATTATCCTATCAAAAGATTTCAGCAAATCAAAACTGCACAAAAATATTTCATTTTTTCTTGGCATCCATTAATTCAAAAAACATGACAGCCATCCAATAGTATCTAAACCAGCCTTCTAAAACTTGTAGCATCTTAAGAATCAGGAAATGGGAAAAGATCTTTACCTGTCAATAGATGAGACTGTCACAGACATCCAACTACCTATCCACATTTTTTGCCCACTTTTTGAAAAACTAGCATTAATAGAAACTTAAATTTGCATGGAACTCCTACCAACCACCAAATGGGCAGTGGAGTATCTTGGTACAGAATCCCATGTCTACCAAAAGGAACGAGTGAGTCATGCTTTGGAAATTTATACCCAAACTCCTTGTTGAGACTGTTAGCAACAGCAATGACAGCTCTTCCTCCTCCATACTTCTTGTTGAAATCATCCTTAACCCGCTCCAGGAAGGCAATGGGAATTTGTCTACTAGCTGACTCAACTGCAACTACACAGTAGGCTATAACATCCAACAAGATAAAGCGAATAAATAAATAAGTGATTAGGCTCAAGGCACTTAACCAGAAACTCAAATTTACAACTCAAGGTCAGCTCAAAACACATCACAAATGGCAGCCTTCACCGCTGCAGAATTACAAAAACATATGCTAACAGTGAAGTGTCAACTGACAGTGGGGTTGACGAGTTCCCTAAAAAAGGTGTCCATCCTCCCTTACAGGCCCACCCTCACTACAAAATCCCAACTGACAACCCTTTGTGCCCAACATCCATCCAGCCAGATTGGCCAATTGGCTGCTCCCCTCCACCAAGACTTATAACTGCACTAGGATTGTTACCACACCACATATAGGTGTGGTCTGCATTCCAGTTTGCTAACTTGTCTTGAATGCCACAAATTCTCAAATCAAACTCAGTGACTGACTGTAGCAAAACATAGAATGGGAAAACAAATGTGCGGGGTATCATTCTTGCTTGTGTTCATCTTTCTAATTGTAAATTTCTAATCAAATTTTCTACGAATCATGTGACTGAAGATTATTAGGATCTCATTATTGGAGCTGCCCTCCCTCTGATTTTAACATGCTTTCTACCATTAGTCCATGCAACAATGGTAGGAAATGAAAAGAATTCAAGAAATAACCACAACTCTACCATGTTAATAACAACTTGGCTCTTTGGTCTGCTTTAGTAAATAAGTCATCCTAGAAGTCATGGCATCAGGCAACCTACACAGGAAAACAATTGTACTGACTCTAAGTGTGAACTAAATAAGTGATTAGGCTCAAGGCACTTAACCAGAGCTATACAAGAAGGTTCATGCTGCCATCCGGGCCTACCCCACTTCATTGAAAACAGAGAAAGCACCGCCAAAGGAACACAAGAGGGATAATTTGAAGAAGCTGACCTACGAGGAGAGGAAGGCTAAGCTGATTGAGCGATTGAATGCGCTCAATTCAGCTGGAATGAGAATGGAGTTTTTGGTTCAAAAATCCTTTCTTCTATTGAAAGGATAACCAAACTTTATTAACATGAAAAAAAAAAACAGCAAATTGACAATGGCATCGAAGGATGTGCAGATACCTGTTCTCTTATGTGTGAATGGATGCAATGCTCATATGGGTTCATGGCTGCCGTAAATGGAGGCATAATTCACCATTCTCAACTGAGTTGCATAATCACTGTCAGTAGCTACTGGACTGTGCTCTGTGGGCCCCAACATGATGTAGTTTTTCTGTTCATTCAATTTTCCAGGTTATTTTAGGGCACCGGCCCAAAAATGAGGCAAATCCAAATTTCATGTGGACACTTTTTAGGGCCACACAAGTTTTGGATGAAGCTGATATTTGTGTTTTCCTCTCATTCATGTCCCCGTGACTTGATCAACATGTTTGATGGAAAATAAACATTACAGTGGGCCCTAGGAAGATTTTCTTTGGGGCTAACTGTAATGTATGGATTCTATCTACATTATCCATTTATTTTTTCAGATCATTTTAAGATATGAACCCAAAAATAAAGCATTTTCCATTCAGCACAGAAATCAGCCTTTTGCTGCCCCAACAATTAATCCCCCTAGCAGAAAATCTTTGTAGCATTTTCTCTGTAAGTTCTACATAATTATACAACAGACACCTTGTAATTACAGATTCTTGAGAAATCAGAACATTTCTAAAATCTTTGGGATCTTGAGTTAAGGAAAATAAGTTTGAAAACAGATATTCTTTGGGTTTTCACTTACATGAAATTCTTCCTGAGGACGATCCCTTCTTCGGGGTGATGAATGGGTCATCGCTTGCGGCGAGAGATCGTGGGGCAAAGAAAGACGTGGGAGTTTAGACTTGCGCTCCCTTGGGTAAGGGTAAATGACAGCCAATTCTCTAACGCGGGGTAGAACTGCTGGTGGTATGGGAAGCGACGCATGCTCCTTCCTCTGCTCAACCTGCAAAAGAATAATATGTCAGTTCCATTAAAGTAGGCCTAGCTTTGTAGTACTCAGAAATTGTAATTCTTTGACTTATCATGGCCTACATTGGATTGTTGAAATAGGGGCTCACTACATTGTGGGGTCTCATCAGACTTCGGGTCAGATCCAAGCCTTCCACCAACGGCAGAGTCGGGGCCACTGTTTTTATTAACAATCTCATTCTAAAGCCCTCCCTCCTCCCTCCTTTACCCGGGCTTGGGACCGGCAATGCAAGGAGTTGCATTGGCGAAGTTAAAAAAGGGCTTAGGCTCCATTTGGTTTGAAAAAAAAAATGTATTTATAAATACTAACATGATGACCAAATGGAGCCTAAGACTATAAATAAGTTCATATATAGAGTACAAAATTCATTCAATATTTTAAAAAAATATAAATCAAATAACATCTAGTGTAACTAGAAAGAACATGTAGACTGTAACCATGTTGAACTATAGAGTGCCAAATTAGTTCAAAATTAAGAAACCAACAAGTCAAACATCATATAAAGTAACTAAAAAAAACATGCACACTGCACATGTTCAATTATAGAGTACCAAATTTGTCTAATATTGAATTCTCAAAGCCTCTTTCCCCCATTGCACAAATGATCCAAGACCGGCCTCTCCAAGTGTAGATGCGAACCCATCTTCTTTCCACAAAGGAGCGCCAGGTTGTATAAACTCGGTCAGGACAACAACAAAAGCTCCATCCTCCAACGGTTCGCACTGGACAGTTGCATTTGGATTAACTTCTTGTACTTGACCACGAGCAACTACACCACGTTTTCCAAAGCCAAGCAAGTCGCATTTCTTACCAATACATATAATATTCAGCTACATTTAAACATAAAATGGCATTGGTATTGTTAGCGTTTATGATATAATTGAAAGCTCAATACAGTAAAAAATTTATACTTGCATACCGACGATGCTTGAGTAGATTTAGCGACTGCTGGTGATGAGACATTTTGATTATACTGTCCCTCTTTTTGTGTATCCACCCACATTTTCTTATCTCCAAAAACTCTTAAGTTAGATCGGCCAATGATTTCTTCATCTTAGATATATCTTGAGTTAGGCTCTCTTTTTCTTTTGTCAGATTCTCTACCTTTGAAAGAGCAGGGGCTGACTTCTTCAGTACTGTCTTACTTATTGAGCAACCTAGACCCCGCATTCGCCCTCTACTGTCAGAACCAACCAACTGTAAAACATTGTAAATCAAGTTATTAGGATATTCATAATTACCATAAAACTTAAGTAATTTTAAATTTTATTAGTACCTCACTAAGGGCATCATCCACACTGGTCATCCTAGAAGCAGGATTGCTACTATAAAGCTCATCTAGTTTTTCCTGTGAAAAAATAGAAATGAATTTAAAATAATTCAAAGTTATACATAAGCTTTTCATAAGGCTACTAGTTAGTGGTACGAGGGATCGATGCACTTACAGCAAGGTCAGGATACTGGACAACTTTGTCCTTTCTTGTATGGTCTTTTAAGTAGACTTCACATCTACCTATCTCGGCATCAGAGGTAAGATTCCTCTCCATCGCCTATGGCACATTATATATCGTTCAAGTACACATCATTAATAGAGTTAGATGAATGATAATTCAAATTTAAATTCAATTTTAAACTAACATATCTATTTTTAAATACATACCATCTTATGGCGAGTAACAGCCATGCTGCGCCTCCTAAGACAAGCAGGTCCTTTTAGCTTGGCCCAATTAATTTTATTCCTTGCGCTTGCCCTCTTGAATTCCTCAGTGGTACGTTGATCCACAAAGACCCTCCAATCCTCCATAGGGATACCTGAGGGGGCAGGACCATCTCTCACAGCAACAGGATCCTTGTTTTTAATATATTTTGCAGTCAACATTTTCTTGTATCTCCTCCACGCTTCATTGATGCGTTGTGTAATGTAATCAAGACTTGCATCCCAACGTTGACCCTCAAACTCATAAAACTGTGATAATCTTGTTGTGACCATATGAATGTGTTCAGAAGGCACCTGGCGAAAGTCCAGGTATATGATCGGGATATGAGAACGAGTTAGGACACCGACGTGCGATGCAAAGTCTCTGTGGTCGGAACAGTCCTCATTTGGTTGCCCAAATTCATTCGTCTTTAGGACTTTTTTCATTTCAGGTTGCACAAGTAAAGAGACCCCCCTAGTAATGCCTCTCTTTCTAAACGAAGCAGAAGCTGGCACAATTATATAAAAAAGAATAACAGTTATATATACACATCATTGATTACCGCCAATATATAAGGAAAATGAAATTTACATATCTAATTAAGGAGAAGTATCTTATTACCTTCGGTGTTACTTGCATCTACACTCCCAAGCAACTGCGCACCCAATATCTCTAGTTGTGAATCCATGTGCCTATTTCTTCGCTAAAATGAAAAAAAAAAAAAAAACACTAATGGTTAAGAAATAATTTAAATCACAGATAAAGTACAAATAATTCATTATATTATCCAAACCTTGATTAGATTACCTCCAATAAATATCATTTTGTACATGCTTAGAAAATACAAACAATTCAATAGATTCTCCTTGATCGTTTTCTTTTCTTTATTTTCTCGACTACAACACTGACATCTTCAGGTTCATTGAATATCAACTCATCAACAATTGCTAATGAGGTGAGATCAGGTCCTGCATCGGCATTACTTACAGCTTTTAATCATTCTGATGGAACGCACATCTCTTCTTCGACAAAAATCTTTTTTGGAACCTTGAAGACCACATGCCATTAAGGATTTTTTGGATCTCTGGAATAGAAAACTTGCATGGCATGCTCTGCAAGAATGAAGGGCTCGTCACCCACCGACTTTGTCTGAACTGTAAAGACTGGACAAATTTACTAATCTCAGATTCGCTTTGACATCAAAAGAAACACCATGATGTGTCACCTTCACCCAATCACACTTAAATAGGATGGGCTTGTACCCTATTCGGTACTCCAATTGGATAATTCTACGAAGGACTCCGTAATAAGGTTGATTTTCATCCACTATATTCATATCCTTAGCACTCGATCGGAAGGTTGTCATATCCTCTGTCATAAGCCCACTGTTTTGGTTCGTTTTATTCTCCTCATAGTCCTTAGTAACAAAGAGGAACCCATTAATACAATACTTATTGTATTGCATAGAAAAAGCTAAAGGTCCTCTCACTATGTCTTTAAATTCTTTATCATCAGATTCAATGAACTCTGGTTGCCTCTTCAACCAAGGTATGAATTCATCCTCGTTAGGCACCCTATTGGTCCTCTTATAGCATCGCTGCAAGAAATCTTTGTGCTTCCTGATATTCGATAACATTGTTATATTGAAATCGCATAAAGTAAGGAAATATATATATATATATATGAGCTTATTGTACATACCCTTCCCACTCATCGTAGCTGGGATGACTCTTCAGTACCCATATACGAGCTTGTTCATATTCCATACCCACTAGGATAACACTTTGACCTGAACCTACTGGACCTACATCATCATCATCACGGTCATCATCAACGATATCTTGCAACTTACATAGTCTTGGAATGACTTCGTCAAACCGTTTTTCCAGCTTTTCTAATAGACTTGTTTTCTATTTTCCTTTATATTGGTTGCAGAATATAACTGTCTCCTCTTGAATGTACTGCTCTGCAATACAACCCTCAGGTCATGTCTTGTTACCAACATAGGCCTTAAATGTCTTCATGAACCTGACAAAGTTAATGATACATTATATATACATGTAAATATAGATGTTAAGCTGATTTATTCTTATTAAGCTCATAACGTACCTTTCGAATGGATACATCCATCGATAGTATACAGGACCACATATGCGAGCCTCGTAAGCCAAATGGATCGACAAATGCATCATAATGACAAATATTGATGGTAGGCATATAGTCTCAAGCTGACATAACGTCCTAGCCATGCCCCTCTCAAGAGTAAGGAGCGTTTGAAGGTTTACAGTTGTCGAGCACAAGGCATTAAAGAAGGTGCAAAAGCTTGTAATTATAGGGCGAATGACCTTCCTATCCTTGAATGCATGCTAAATGAGAACTGGGCGCAGATGTTGCATCAACACATGGTAAGAATGAGACTTCATTCCCTTTAAATCCACGCAATCTTCCTTTACAATGGTCTTCCAATTTGCACTAAAACCGATCGGAACACACAACTCATGCAAAGTCTAGATGAAAAGCTTTTTCTTTTCTTTTCTTAGACAGAAAAGACCTTGTTTCTGGATCACCTTGCCATTGTTCTTTTTCAGCCATAGACGCTTCTTAATTCCCAATTGTTTTAGGTCCCTGCGTGCATTAGTATCATCCTTGGTTTTTCCAGGCATGTTCAACATCAAGGCAACAAGGATTTCACATATGTTTTTCTCAATATGCATAACATCAAGATTGTGACGCACGGAAATATCTTTCCAATACTCCAGATCAAATAATATAGACCATTTAAAGAACCACGGTGATTCAACATCATCCGCTAGCTCTTGTCGGCCTCCATCAGTACCCCTTATATTACTCTTCCTAGTCTTCCCCCACTGTATATTCAAGTTTGCGGTTTGTCTTTTGACCTCAATCCCATCTAGACGGATAGGTTAACGTCATATCTCCACCTTTTTATTGAACGTGCCAGCACTTGTGTCCTTCCTAGCCGGTTCTGACATTGGCAACCACTGTTTGTAGCCCATATAAACATGTTTCTTTCCATATTGAAGTCGCAAAGAATCTGTGTCGGGACCACATATAGGACAACCATACTTACCCTTGGTCCTACAACCAGAAACGTTACCATATGCTGGAAAGTCATGGATTGTCCGGAGCAGAATGGCACGTAGGTTGAATTTGTTCTCATGGTATGCGTCAAACGTCGTGACCCCTTTTTGCCATAACTCTTGCAGTTCATCAATTAATGGCTGTAAATAAACGTCAATATCCTTTCCTGGTTGTCGCGGTCCCTCAATGAGCAAAGTCAACATAGTAAACTAAGGTTTCATGCAAAGCTTTGGTAAAAGGTTGTACGTCACACACATAACGGGCCATGAACTATACGACATACTGAAAGAGCCGAATGGGTTAAACTCATCTGTAGCCAGGCCCAATCGAACATTGCGAGGTTCAGCTGAAAAATCTGTATACTTTTCATCGAGATTCTTCCATGCAATAGAATCAGCCAGATGCTCCATCTTTTCATGTTGAAATTTCCTAGTTGAGTGCCAAGACATTTCTTTCGCCAACCATAGCACACTGAACATTCTTTGTAGCCTTGGTGTTAATGGAAAATACCTTAACACCTTCGCAGGTATTTTAGATTGTTTTCTCTGAGAATCCATTTTAGTCTTGAACCTGGAACTTTTACAATTTGGACAAATGGTTTTCATCTCATTCTCTCTCCAGTATAAGATGCAATCATTTGGACAAACATGGATTTTCACATAATCAAGACCCAACTTTATAATGATCTTCTTCGCTTGGTATGTATTAGTTGGGGCTTTGTTACCAGAAGGTAACACCTTCTTTATTAGTTGAAGGAGCTCTGTAAAGCTTTTTTCACTCTATCCATGATTCACCTTTAATTTGAAAATCTGTACAATGAAAGTCAGCACGGTGAAATCTTAAGCCCAAGGGTATAGCTCAGTCATCGCATCTCGTAGATTTTCTTCAAACTCATTAGTTTCATTTTCTCCAAAGACGCCTTCGACTACAGGGGTCACATTTGGCTCATCCTGTACAACTTCATCTAGGTTATTACCACTAAGTTCTTGAACGATCGTGTTGTGTAACTCATTTAAGTTCGGGACACTATGATATTGTTGGGAACTTGATTCACATACAGAATACTTTGGTGATACATGCTCCCCATGCATGTTCCAAACCCTATAGCTTGGGTCGAATCCATTTTTCATTAAATGTATTTCCATATCATCATAAGAAACCAAAAAATGTGCACATCTACAAGTGGTGCATGGACAAGAAACAGATTCTCTACCAGGAAGGTTTTCTTTTGCAAACTTTGAAAAACTTCTGATTCCAGAAAGAAATCATGGGTCTAGAAAACTTAGTGTCGTCCACTCCCTATTCATTACACCCGGATCTCGATTAACTAAGGGGTCCATTTTCAACCTGCACCTTACCAAAAATTAAAGTTGAAAATTAGCCTCATGCACCATCCTCCTCAAAAGTTGAAAATGAAGGAAGTGCTATCAAATGATTGAACCCATACAGATATTATCTACCAAATACAATGTATTAAGGAGTTTGCAATCATTGTATTTTTACAACAAATTAATAATTATGCTAACATTTTTCTCTACCCAATGTGGTTTCTGTGAAACCACTACAATGAGATATTTCATAAAAAGTCTCTTAATAGAGAAAATATATATTGCAAGACGAGTCAATGTACTAACTTTATTATCATTTTTCATTTTTATATTGCAAACGTAGTTATATACATGGGTACAACTAGATGCACTCAACACTAAGAAAGTTGCGCTTTCACATCCTCACCATTAAAAGACAGAGGAGGGAATCCAGTAAGCATTCACTAGCAGTACATCAGTGGGAGTGAAGTCCAGGTCACCCCACTAGCAGGGAGATTCACTAGCAGCTCAACTAACATGCATACATTGGCTGTGTCAACAAGGGAAAACTAGTTTTCAAATCATGTTAACACAAATCAACAATGACGGAGGGTAAAATGAAATATTCCAAACCTCTATTTGTTAGTGTTACAATGTAAAACTTGGTTATAGAATACAACAAGCTTTGGAGTTCTCCCTATGTTTCCCCAATTTTTCTACTTGTATATTTGTAAGCACATTATAAATTTTCACAACAACTCCGACCCACTAGGAAAAGGCTATGATTATGATGAAGACAATACTGATGGTGATTGGGAAAAGGCTATGATTATGATGAAGATAGTACTGATGGTGATTATTTCCAAAGATTCAATGGATAATACCCCATTGTAGGTTAGGGATGCATTAGTCCAATTCTAGTTTCATCATCTTTCTAAAATTCTAATAATGCACAAAGATGGACACGCAAAGTCCATGTGTTTCCCTATAGAATGGATTGTTCTCTTTGCACAACAAACCATCAAATGGGCTTAAATTAATACCCATACCTACACCCCACCCATTTAACCATCCCCATACCCAGCCTGTTTCGAGCCAGGTTCGTGTACCCAACCTATTGCCACCACCATTTTTTTTTTTTTTTTTTTTTCTTTTTTTCCTTTTTTGAAGATTATATTGCCACCCTTTCCTATAATAGTGGAATTTTTTGCCATTACAACGGGTGTGAAGATCTTTGCAATGCCTAATGAGGTGTCAATTGATCGTGGAGGGGAAGCTCACATAATCCAATTGAATTGATTTCCATGTTCCCTCATGGGAATATAATGCCAATGCTTCTCTTTGGTCCTCTTTTTCTTTTAGTTAGCTTATCTAATAAGAATGACAATCTTCTTGTTGTTTTCCCTTCCATAACCGACATACATAGAAGACAAACTGAAATTTGTTAATCTTAATACTGTTTACTCAATCCAACCGACATATAGAGAAGACTAACTAAAATTTTTTAATCTTGATATTGTTTACTCAATTTATAAATTCCACTCAATGTATCTTGTTGAGGACCATATGAGCTTCATGTCCTTTTTGGTCCAACCATTTACCAAGTAAGGGCTCCTATGAAAAACCTTTGAATCCTAATAAATTTGCATATAATTCAAAAAAATCCAACTGAAATAACAGCCCCCCACTTAAATACATCTGAACTGCCTCAGTGAATTTTGTTGTTGAAATCAAAATAACCATGGAGTCGCGTGAACCAAAGACGCGTAATCAAAATAAAAGATGACAACAAGCAATCAATTTTATATCAATGAACTCAATTTTCATCACCAAGCACCACACAGATTTTAAACATAAACACCAAAAACCCCAAATGTTTGATCAAATGGGCCACAGCATGTGTGGGTGAATTACTTGAGCAACATCCAGATTAGAAGATCTTAACCTTTCAAAAGATGGCCTAGGAATAGGTGGTTAAGGAGAGAAGAAACACTTTGAAAAGATGGCCTAAAATTATCAATGTAATGCAGAATAGATATTTTTTTTTAGTTTTTTTTAATTAAAAGAACCTAAAAAGCATATCTATTCAGTTATGTGCCAACAGGATTACTTTTAAAATTTTCTAATGAACACGTTTCAGGATATAGTTTGTTTTTGCAGGCTTAATAAAAAAGCAACAGATAAATCTCCAAATGAACAGATGACATTTTTTTCCCAGGATAGTCAATTGCTAATGAACAGATGACAAAATAACTCATGCGTACAACTGTCTGACATACCACGCAGGTGGAACACAAGCAACCATACCAACTAAAAGAACATGAAGCTCGCGCTTCCCCCCCCCCCCCCATGGCCTCGGTTAGCAATCGAATGAATCAGATCCCTCCAACAGTTTTTCATGCCCACCCCCATTTAAAAACTTCAAAATTGGTGTGGGTATACATCTGATTCCAATCTAGAAAGTGGCATCTCCAGTCCCAAAATCTGCTTTCATCTGCACAAGCTATCCCTCCACGAGTGTGACAACGATCCGAACCAGATTTCGGGAGAATAGATATGAAATTATCAACGTAATGTAGAATAGATATGAAATTGCATTATTCTGATGATTTCTTACTGTTGGGTGATGTTTGGGTCTGACCTATGTAGTTCACAATGTCAGGGGATGGGTTTGAAATAAAAAATAAAAAAATAAAAATAAAACAGAAACAAAAATAGAGATTTTAATGGCGCATCCGACCGCAACTGATTTCAGAAATAGAGAGAGAAAGAGAGAGAGAGAGAGAGACTGACCATTCTTCTCCTTCTTCTCGAAAGGGGAAACAGAGACCAGGGAATGCGGCCAAGAGATGGGGAGAGGGTGAGGGAGACCGGGAGATCGAGAGATGGCGAGGGAGAGGCTGAGTGTGAGAGAGAGACAGAGAGGGTTAGGGAGCCTGGGAGATGGAGAGAGGGAGTCGTTTTGTTTTGGGAGGCACGCGGGCGAGAGAAAATGACGGAATGAAATTTTAGGGTTGGGGCGCGAGACGGGCGGCTCATAAAGGACGGTGGGTTTTAGGACTGTGGGGCCCGCCATGATGTACGTTATTTATCCACTCCGTCCATTAAATTTAAAATATTATATTAAGGGTTGATGTAAAAAATAAGTCAGATCGAAGCGGTAACAAGACCACACAACATAGTAACAATAGATATTCAATTTTTATGATTTCTTATTGTTTGGTCCACTTAGACCTTTAATCAACATGAATTTTGGCCCAATCCACTGAAATTATATATCAGAATTTATGGATGGCTTAGATCAAACATATATATTTCAATGGGCCCTATGGATGGCTTAGATTAAACATATATACTCCAAGGGGGGTTAGCTATAGGTACGGAGCCAGTAGGTTTTAGCTACGGATTAAAGCCGTAGTAATATTGCTACGGATTAGATCCGTAGCCATATCCTTTTAAAGTTCGTACCCTTTGCTCGATTTTTTGGTAGTGAATCTTTTGTGCACTCAAGGATGAATGAGTTAAAACAAGATATGAAATTGAGATTTTGAAAACCTAGAACCAAATCACATAAGGAACCAATCAAATAAGTTCTTTATCCACAAAATCGAAGCATAATTTGTATATCAGGTTTTTCAACATGCTTTGTGAAAGTCAATTTACCTCCTATTCAAATACTATCAATTCATCATGTTAGTTATGCTCATCACTTCAAGATCAGTTTGAAACTCAAGTACTGATTCCGAACTTATCCCCTTTTCCTTCTTTTTCCAGTTTTTTATTTTATATCGACGGTCAATTTCATTCTTTTTATATTTGCATTCTTTTCCGAATTTTTCATTCTTTTCATTCTTTTTCATGACCTCTCTGTCGATCTCCTGTTTTTTAACTGGTTCTTTTCTTCTTTTAAGGTGAATAGAATTCTCCATACCTGATTCTCACCATCTATCAATTATTCACATACTAACAATCAAAACTTCTAGTATATCTTACAGAAGACAAATTGAATGTGTTTTGTGATTTAACATGATATTCAAACTTCCTCTTAATCAATTGAGTGTTAGTACTTAGGTGATAAATTACTTAGATGAGTAGACTTCAGTAATTCAAAATTCAATCCCTATCTACTCAAAGCATTCTTAAGTACACAATTCATCGCTTCTTAAATAGATTTCAACTTGAAACATTGAAAATTTTCAAAAATTTTGCTCAAAACTGGGAAAACTTGAGAAAACACTGATTAGGTTACTTAATCCCCCATTCCTAGCCAAAAAATCTACATTGTCCTTAATGTAAAAGAAATAAGCATGTAATGCAAAAGAGGCAATGAAAAGAAAAAGGGAAGTGATGGAAAGATACTACTTGAAGAAGAAATTTTGAAGCTTTTTCAATGATCTCAGTGTGAAGATGGGTTGGCACAAAAGACTCAAATAGATGATAAGCAAACTATCCTAAAATAATGGAAAGCAAACTATCTTAAAACTGTGGAAAGTAAACTATCTTAAACAACGGAAAGCAAACTATCTTAAAACAGCAGAAAGTAATAAACCTAACTACACCTCCGTCAAACTAGGAGGTCAACCCTAGTAAATAGGATCATTCAAAGGTATAGACATGTCCGTTGAATCAAAATTTTCAACAAATGGCTTTAAACAATGTCCATTCACTTTGAAGTCATTGTCATTGTTTGGAATCTGAATCTCGACGGCCCCATGAGGATAGACATTAGTAACAGTGAAAGGGTCGGTCTAACGAGATCGGAGTTTTCCTGGAAAGAAATGTAACCGAGAATTGTACAAAAGGACCTTCTGATCTGGTGTGAATGATTTTTTGAGAATGTGTTGGTCATGAAACCCCTTCATTCTGTCCTTATAAATTCTCGAATTCTCGTATACGTCATTCTACATTTCTTCAAGTTCATTTAACTGGAGTTTGTGCAGCGAGCTAGCGTGTCTAAATTGAAGTTTAGATTTTTAATCGCCCAGTAAGCCCTATGTTCCAACTCCACAGGTAAGTGGCAAGCCTTCCCATCAACAAGTCTAAAGGGAGACATTTTGATAGGGGTTTTAAATGCAGTACAATAAGCCCATAAAGCATCGGTCAATCGGATCAACCAATCCTTTCAATCGGGGTTAACCATTTTTTTCAAAATATGTTTGATCTCCCTATTGAAAATCTCAGCTTACCCACTTGTTTGTGGGTGATATGGAGTGCTCACCTTGTGAAAGATGTCATATTTCTTTATAAATTCGTGAATGGCCTATTGTAGAAATGTGAGCCCCCATCACTAACGATGGTTTGAGGTGCTCCGAACCGGGAAAGGATGTTCTCTTTTAAGAATTTAATGACCGTTTGATGGTCATTGTTCTGGCACAGAATCGCTTTGACCCATTTAGTGACATAATCTACGGCGAGCAAAATATATAAATTTTTGAAAGATTGGGGGAATGGTCCCATCAAATCGATGCCCCAACAATCAAATGCTTCAATGATTAGAATGGGGTTCAAAGGCAATGCTCTCAATTTTTGACAACGCTCACAAGCTTTGCAAAACTCATGAGTGTTCTTGAACATAGTGGGCCAGTAAAATCTGCACTACAGGATTTTGGTCGTGGTCTTTTTCACAGAAAAGTGACCACCAAAGGCCTGAGTGTGATAAAACGAGATGACACTTTGGTGTTCATTGTCTGGTACACATCTCCTTAAAATCTGATCTGGGCAATATTCAAATAAATAAGAGTCATCCTAGAAGAATTTGTGTACCTCGGTGAAGAATGTTTTCTTATCTTGCGCAGTCCAATGTGTCGGAGTGAAACCTGTAGCAAGATAATTAGTGATATCCACAAACCAAGGTGAATGGGAGACTTTAAATAATTGTTTGTTAGGGAACATGTCATTTATATGTGTCGTCTCAAGGGAATCAGAGAGATCAAGGCGGGAAAGATGGTTAGCCACTATGTTCTCTACTCCATTTTTATCTTTTATTTCTAAATCAAATTCTTGGAGTATGAGGATTCATCTTATTAGGCGGAGCTTAACATCATTCTTAGAAAGAAGATACTTGAGCGCCGCATGATCTGTGTAAATGACAATCTTGGATCTGATCAAGTAGGACTTAAATTTGTCTAAAGTAAACACTACATCTAAGAGTTCCTTTTCCTTAGTAGAGTAGTTCACTTGGGTAGGATTTAGAGTTCTACTTGCGTAATGAATAACATAGGGTTTCTTTTCTTTTCTCTAGCCTAAAATTGCCCCGAGAGCATAATCAGACACGTCGCACATAAGTTCAAAATGAAGGCTCCAGTCAGGTGGTTGCATGATAGGTGTGGTGGTTAACATGCCCTTGAGCTTAGTAAAAGCTTTCTATCAGTGCTCGGTTCACTCATATGGTGCATCCTTTTGAAGTAGATTACATAGAGGATGAGAAAGGTGACTAGAGTCCTTTATGAATCTTCTGTAAAAACTGGCGTGTCCTAAGAAAGATCACGTCTCGTATGTTCTTGGGTGGAGGTAAGTTACAGATAAGATCAATCTTAGCCTTATCTACCTCAATTCCCTTGGACGAGATGATGTATCCAAGGACAATTCCCTTATGAACCATGAAATGACACTTCTCCCAATTCAGTACCAAATTCTTTTCCTCACATCACTTCAGCACACATTTAAGATTCTCCAAAAAATCACTGAAGGATGAACCAAAGATAGAGAAGTTGTCCATGAAGACCTCTAAATATTGTCCCACAATGTCATAAAAAATCGTAACACCCTGACAATCGGGGGGTCGATCATAAACTCAACTCTCGAGTTCCAGAACATCACTTATACAACATAGATAATGATGATTAAATGTTGTCTGTGTTAGTATAATAAACATGAGTGAGATTCTACCAAAACAGTAATTCATACACCAGATCCATGTATAAAACGTAAGCGGAAGACTGAAAGGTGTATGTAGATATATATAAAACAAAACATTCTCGATCTCCAGAGTATGAACACTAACTGAGTCACCGTATATATACATGTTGGTTCTGAATCAAAATGTCAAAATAGTACAACTGAAATTATCAACCCTATAGTCCCGTAGCACTGGACAGCCTACACGAAGCCTCCAGCGAATTGCATGTAGGAGAACTCCTCCTGATCGTCATAAAAGTCAGGCCCAGTCTCCTGTGCTCCAGTGATACCTGCATCTGATACAGGGTCTGGTGGGTGTTTTAAAACACTGTCCCGTAATGTGGGAATGAGTGGCCAACTCAGTGGAACAATAAAGCATAGGTTAACATGTTATCAATTCAGTCAAGCAGTAATGATAAAGCAGTACAATCAAACAATTCTAACTACTCTTATTTAATACAAGTATGAAATGACATGATGTATGCCCTTGCCAAACCACCCTCATGCGACACCATCTTACGTTCGCAGCATGCGTTCATCCCTTAGTGCTCCACATCTTCCAGGCACATGCAATGCTATGATGAGGATGATTACCGAGTTATTATTAGTCCATTTCAAACAGCAGGATTGGAAAACTAAGGTACCTCCCTTATATCATTCCCAAACATGATCCATTCTAGGGTTGTCAAACCTAGATAATCTCATACGATATTATGGTTCGAAAGGCAGCATAAAGGCATCGCAAAGGGCTTGTCACCCATCAGCATGGATACAGATCTCACCGTATGCCGCTCAATTGCTGGTCGTCAGCTCGAATACAGGTCTCACTGTACTCAGCTCAATCGCTGGCCGTCAGTTCGAATACAAGTCTCACCGTACTCGGCTCAACTCAGACTCTAGTTACTGCGAAGGGCTCATTGTCAATCACAGATTTTAGAGTATGCTCGAGGCCACTCCACTAACGTCCTACCAAGTGGCAGTCTATTTTCGAAGCTCGACCAGTCCACTTATTGACAATGGGACTCGGATGCAACCCCACTGAGGACCACAGTCAGGCTACGCCAGTGTAGGCCGACAGCTCGAATATAGTGTCCCATACCACCATAATCGGCTCACGAGTCTGGTTGCTCAATGGTCACTACGAGGAGGCACATGGCCCCAACGTAGGCGGACAGCTCCACCACGGTGTGTCATACCACCATACCCGGCTCATGAGTCTTAGCGGATCAAGGTACCAAGGTTAACAGAATTCCACTGGTAAGTTTGGTACCCTAGGTTCAAGCAGAGGCGTCCAAACATGGTGAACATACATTAGACAGATTGGGTTACTTGACGAGCTCGACTTGCATGAGCGCCCGTTGAGTTGTACGTCATGAAGTGCATAAGCACTTCGTATAGCCTAACCACTACCGACAAGCAACGTACAACTCGGGTTCATCAAACACGTCTTACGTGGTGAATAGAAGCCAACCATGAGTTCAAATCTGTTACCGATTGCCTGGACTATACAATAGCCCAAATCACATTCAATTGCAGATAGTTAAAGCAGTAATGAATCAAGATTCAAATCATACAATCAAAGTCTGATATGATCCGCTTAGGGCTATCAGGGCTGTTGCACGCACTCATTACACCATTCCCCCATCACCCTTCATGGCCTTAACATGAATTTAAACATATGTATAACATAGATAAAATCATAGGTCAGTTGAGCATGTTATGAAGTACAACATAAGCATGAGTTTATACATATTCAATTTCTAATCACACAGATATCTAAAGAACTCATACACATAGTTAAAGGGATTGAGAATCATATCTCAACACCCTTATACATTACAATTTACTAACCACTACTCATTCAGACATTTCAACAAACACTTTAAACTACATGCATCAACATACATCACATATGTTGATCACATAGGTATTAGGCCAAATCCTTTCACTAGGGAGTTGCCCCATTTATAACACGCGTGCACCCACGACGGATAGTCATGGCAGGCAGGAATCCAAGTTCCATAATCATTCAGTCATTTCCACAAACACTTGGACTACACATTTTAACGTATGTAGCTTATAGTGGTCGTGGCGTGATTTAGGGTAAATTCTTTTGTCAAAGGGAGATCGCCAATACAACAATCATATATCCATGACAATTAGTCATGGCGAGCACGAATGAGAATTCTATACTCATTCAGTCATTTTCACTAACACTTAGAATACACTATTTTAACATACATAGTGTATATTAGCAAAAGCATGTATTAGGGCGAATCCTTTCGCCAAACAAGTATTTTATCCATATATAATATATCAATACAACAAATAATCATGGCAAACACATTTCCAAAATTTATACGTATACGGTACTTTCTACAAATACCTAAAGTATGTAAAATTCTATATTCTTCATCTTTAATCGAAATGGAAAACAGACAGTACTTTGTACATGTGCAATTGTATGCAGATCATGAATCTATCATTATCTGACATTGAAATCGTTGAAAACCATAACCTATACACCTAAAGTCCGCACCTTTTGTCGTAGAATCAGAAAGAATTCGATAGGTTCGCTAAGTCTTCGTTTACAGCAGTTTGGCAACCTATAGAGCGAAATAGGTTAGCTATTTCATGACCTACAACTATCAAAACCCAAAAACAGATTAGGGTTAGGGTTTCTTACCTAGAAATAATGCCGGAATCGCTGAAAAAGCGATTAGAATGGAGCAGTTGAGCTTGGATACGGCAGGGAAGAACGGCAGGGAAGAATCTCCCACATCTCTCACACTTCCTCTCTCTTTTCCTACGGTTTTTCTCAAATTCGGATGGCTGAAATGAGAGAGGGTTTAAGGTATTTATATAGCCTAAAAACTCACCAAAATAGACTCCAGGTCAAAGTATACTTAGGTTATAACCAAAGCGCTCCTTTTCCAGCTCAACAGAGGACTTCTGGCGGGCCTCCTTGAGCCAAAAGTCGGACTTAAGTTCACAAACACTGGATCAAGGTGGAGTTAAGTTTTTATTTTGGTCGGATTTCCAGATCAAGCTTGGCAGACCAGTTTCAGTTCAATGGTCAGCGGGTCTCGATCTGAAATTCCAAGTTCATGGATATGTTTATGAAATTTTTCCTGATCCGAGGGTGTATTTGGGTCAGATTCTGACGGTCTGGTTGCTTACAAAATATCCGCAAGTAACAAGTCTCAGATTACTATTTGAGATATTTATTTTTAAAGAAAATCAAGTGTTTTCATACTCCTCGTTCCGGACTTAAGCGAATAGTCGTGGGACACTGTCTGAATTTGATTTCCAAGATGGTTGTCAAGCCCGGCGAGGCAGTCCTAATTCCTTAACTTCATGTTCTTTGGACTTCCGACGTGCGGTCCAGATCTGATACGGAGTTTTGAGATACTTCTGAGAGCAGCCGGGTAATGAGATTAATCCTAGATTTTAGGGTAACCTAGCGTCAATGATTCTACAAGTTTTAGGTCTTGCAGATCGTATTTAAAGTGGATCAAGCGGATTTCGTAGCTAATCTAGTTTAGCACTTAGTTACTTTGTCTCATTTCTAAAGGATTTAGTCCTATAAGATTTCTGTCTGAGGTGATACTTAGTCCTTTGTAGTTTGTATATAAAGTGATCCAAGTTATACTACTTAGCTAGTTTAAGATAGTGTCTAGGGTGAAAGTACTTAGAAAAATTGAAAGAATAAGGTGGTGAAGGGTGGGATTTGTGAAGGAAATGGGTTCACAAGCGATTTTAGACTGTGGGATAGAGTTCTGACAAGTTAATAAGGCGTTAAGAGCGACCCATTGCCTAAGGACGTCTAATCCCAGGTTGGCAAAAATCCGAGATGTTACAAAAATACTCATCATGCATCGCTAAAAAGTGGCAAGGGCATTACATAGTCTGAATGGCATCCTTCGGTAAGCAAAAGTGCTAAAGGGACATGTGAATGTGGTCTTTTCCTAATCTTTAGGGGGTATCTCTATCTGGTTGTAGCCTGAATACTCGTCAAGGAAATAATACTATGAGTGACCAGCTAGCCTTTCCAAGATTTGATCAATGAAGGGCAAAGGGAAGTGGTCCTTCCTCGTGAAGGTATTCAACTTCCTGTAGTCAATGCACATTCTTCAACTAGTAGTAACTCTAGTTGCCACAAGTTCATTGTTAGCATTGGCTACGATGGTGATTCCAGACTTCTTAAGGACCACCTGAGTTAGACTCACCCATTGACTATCAGATATCGGGTATATGATACCCACATCCAAAAGCTTAAGAACCTTGGCCTTAACCTCCTTCATGTTTGGATTTAATCTACGTTGTGGTTGCCAGGAAGACTTCGCATTATCATCTAGATAAATGTGGTGAGTACAAATCGAAGGGTCAATTCCATTAAAGTCTGCAATCGACCATCCAAGAGCTCCCTTATTCTCAATGAGAGTATAAATGAGCATACTCTCCCGTTCTTGCTCAAGGTGGGAAGAAATTACCACCAGGTATGGCTCATCTTGACCTAAATAGACATATTTCAAATCAAAGGGTGAAGGTTTTAGGTCAAGCTTTGGTGCCTTGAGGTTAGACGGTAGAGGCATTACATCAGTTTGGGGCAATTCTTCGAAATGAGCATACTCTTCTGTTTCTTAAGGTCTTCTAGCTAAGGTTCGTATGAACCTTGTTGACTGATTAGAGTACACAATTGCTCTTGGTTGTAAGTGAGAATGGTTTGAGTATTGGTGATTGTTTGTTGAACCATACAGACAACGTTTATATAGGCTAGGGTGGCTGACCATTATGTTCCAGGGTCATAACTCAATATGACCGTTATTTGGTTATTAGTGAGAAACTAGTCATTATTGGCAATTTCTGACCATTATGCATGTGGGATTATTGTTGTTACATGCTGGCCATTAAGACTCACTAACTAGCCATTTTATGACCGTTGTGCATGTCGGATTAATGTTGCATGAGGAGTTACACCTCACTCTAACAACTAGTTTCCAACCTTTATAAAAGTCATATCGGTCTCATTCAGATCACTTATTCATTCCAGCCATCTGACCCATATTTCTTGTCGCATCGCGACTCACACTCGTCTCACACCAATTCGCATAAGGTCAAGGAGCAACCCATCTGTAATATGATGCGCCGTTAGCGCCTCTATATCCACTCAACCAAGCAAATAAGGTACTTCACACCCCACATATAAACACTATTTTTTCTTCTCTCCTTTTCAATATGAGACTATTTCCAAAGCCAAAATCGCAAGTTTTTCAAGAAAAACTTACATATATATATATATCAATCAAAGTTTTTTCACAACAATCCCCCACTTGATTGAAAATTTTTATGAAAAATATCTGCCATAATATAAATAGTTTATATGCATAAAGAAAGAATCTTTCGATTTGAATCTTTCCTTAGTGTTAATATCTCAAAGCTCTATCGAAATTTTTGATAGCTACAACTTTAAACCAATTATTCTTAGATTGCAAATCCTAATAAACCACAAATATTTACTTTTATGTTATTAGACTTCCCACAATCTTGTTCAGCACAATTAATAGTCATGTGCTTATCCTATTTCATTAATGATCCCGAGAGAAACTCCAACTCTCATGAGAGACGGCACCATTTCTACGTTTACATGGGTGAAATCCTTGCAGTATCTTCGTTACTATTAAGACACTTGTCCTTTAGATTGGATTTCATTAAAAGTTCTAAGATTTAACCCTCTTTTTGTAATGATCAGCACTTATCTATTATGGATGAAGTTTTATATAATTTTATTGCTGAAACTTTCCACATATCAGTAACTTGTTTTTGCCCATTGAACCAGAACTTAGAGATTTTCTAATTTTAGGTTGGATTTTCATCACTGGTGGAACTTTGGTTGAAGAGTTTCAACCTCATCCCTCTGGATGTTGCCTTTACTACCTCTCTCGTTAGAGGTTTAGTAAAATGGTCAGCCAAGTTATTACATGATTTCACATAGGAAATTGTAATGATTTCATCTTGAATTAATTGTCTTATATAATCATGTCATAGACTTATATGTCTACATTTTCTATTATATGTGCCGATGTTAGCTCTATCTAGTGTGGCTTCATTATCACAATCCAGTGACACAGCCGGTATAAGCTTTACACAAAAAGAAATTTCTAATAAAAGATCCATAAGCCACTCAGCCTATTTGCATGTTGCAGCCAAGGCTATAAACTCAGACTCCATAATCAAGTGAGTTACGCAAGTCT
This sequence comes from Magnolia changhungtana, assembly GCA_030180095.1. Lineage (NCBI taxonomy): Eukaryota > Viridiplantae > Streptophyta > Magnoliopsida > Magnoliales > Magnoliaceae > Magnolia > Magnolia changhungtana. The sequence continues at coordinate 6,871,807 of JASAUF010000375.1, forward strand.
ATTTCTTGGATCCTCGAGATACAGTTGCACCTCCTAATGTGAATATCCACCCTGAAGTGGACTTTGTTGTCCCCTGCACTTGATTTCTAACTCGCATCAGTATATCCTTCCAATGCGATAGAAAACTCTCAGTAAAGTAACACAAGTCTTTAATTACTTTTAAGTAACCAAGAACTCTACTAATAACATTCCAGTGGAATTACTAATAAACCTATTAAGTTTACTCATAACATATGTGATATCTGGTTTAGTGCATTGCATAACATACATTAGACTGCTTATAGCACTCGCATACTAAAGTTGCGCAACTGCTCTTCCGTTATTCTCATTCAACTTGATACTTGGATCAAATGAGATTTTTGCTTCTTTTATATTGAGATGGTTAAACTTGTTTAGTATCTTCTTAATGTAATGAGATTGACATGGAGCATAACCCCCACATTATTTTTAACTTTGATACTCAAGATAGTATTACATGTCCGAGATCCTTTATTTTGAATACGGAATAACTTTAATTTTATTACTAATTATTAACATGTCATCAATATATAGACAAACAATAATTATACAACTACCATCAACTTTAGAATATATGCATTTGTCAGCTACATTATGCATGAAACCATCAGATAGTATTTTTTAATCAAACTTCTCATGCCACTGTTTAGATACTTGTTTTAATCCATACAAAGATTTAATTAATCTACAAACTTTATTCTCATTTCCTGGTAGAACGAACCATTCGAGTTATTCCATATATACCTCCTCATTAAGGTCACCATTAGGAAGGCAGTCTTTACATCCATTTGGTGGATGTGAAGATGATATATGGATGTTGGGGCAAACAAAATCCTAATAGATGTTATATCAGCCATTGGAGAATATGTGTCAAAATAATCTATCCCTTCTTTTTGTCTGAACCCTTAGCTACTAATCTAGCTTTAAAGGTATGGATAGTCCCATCGTGTGATATTTCTTCCTAAATGCCCTCTTACAACCTATGGGTCTAGAACCTGAAGGTAAGTTTACTAGTTCTCATATTTAATTTGACACTATAGTTTCATTTCATCGTTAATGGTTTCCTTCGAGAATGTTGAATCTCTATAAGACATAACTTCATTATATGTTTTAGAGTCATCTTTTATAGTCATTATTATAGGTATTTTTCCGGTAACATTTCTTTATTTCCTTCTACTATCTAGAAAAAGATACGTTGAGAGTCTATCTAATCAGTGTCAAGACTCTTTTCTATTCTTACCCTCTGACTCCTATGAGGTTTGCTTGGAGCTTCCACTTCTTTTGGAGTTATTCTCACTGGTTCTCGATTAAGAGTTTAAACTTCATTATCCCTTAAGTCCAAGGATAGTGAGTTCTCAAAGAACTCAACGTCTCTTGATTCTCTTATGGTGTTAAATTTTAGGTCTAGAAGTCTATATGTCAGGCCCATGTCCTAGTGTCCGTTTCCCTAGGTAGGATCCCGCGATCCTCCTAGTTAAATTCTGGTGACCCGCAACCCGTAGATTTCATTTGTGCGCGACCCTGAGTCCCATCATATAAACCCGAGTCGGTTCGACCCGAGACCTGCGCCATTGCGACCGCGCTGTCGCTGCTGTTCCGATGCCGCGTCTCGTGCGCCGTACCTACCCTACCATAGCCACCCTAGTCCCTAGCCCATAAATGATCTTTTTCTTACCTATGAGCAAGCCTCTTACAAGTCATGATGGCCCTACCATTATCATTGCCTAGAAACTCTCTCTCTCTCTTATCTCTCTCTCCCTCTCCTTTCCTTCTCATTTTCTCCATTGCTAACAAGAGAAAGACCCATCCCAAAGAAAAAAAAATCCAGCAACCTCAAGCTCCCTAATCCCCCATATCCAACCATTAAAATCCCTCCCTTAAAGATAAGAAGACCCATTGGTGGTAGAAGGACAAGAAGGAGATTAAGATTTGGAGGTGGGTTCCGTTTTTAGAGTAGATCTTTCATCCTTTCTTTGATCTTCTTGCATAGGATCATGTAGGACCCACCAATCAATGGTGGAGATCCTACTTGACCCTTTGGATGTGGCTAATAGCCCATCGTTGATGCATGCATGATCCATGATGGGTCCATTCTCCATGGACCACATCATGATGTTTTCATCTTGAATCCATGCCTTTAAGGGTCATCTAGACCCCTCATTTGTATGGTGGGGATGGGATCCCCACCTCTGATTTTTATTTTGTGATGATGGCCAGGCCATGCATGCATGGACCCATCTTGATGTATGTATTGATGCATGTATTAGAGGGGCCCATAGTGGCGGGGTCCCTCCATCTCACCGTTCTCTCTCTCCCTTTCTCTCTCTCTTTCTCTTTTTTTATGGTGATATATATGTGTGGCCCACCTGATGTGATAAAAAAATCTGGACTATCAGGAATTTCTGGACGTCCAGTTTATGAAGCCCACCCTGCTCCCCATTTTTGGCCCAGATGTAGGGGAAAACACAAATATCGGCCTGATTTTGGGGCCGTGTGGCCCACCTTATTAGTCCCCACTATGATTTATGTGTTATATCCATGTCGTTTACCTGTGGGGCCCACCTTGCTGGACTGTCCAGTGGACGAGCTTGCTACCTGTTCATCTAGACAGGTCCAGATGAAGGTGAAAATACAAATATCATCTTGATCTTACAAGCTGGTGGGTCCCACATGTGTGGACCCACCCCTGATGTATGCAGCCCATCCATGTGGGGCCCATGTGATGTGTGGGATTCATCCCAGCCGTCCGTCCAACAAGCTGGGATGGTGAACCCCACTACTAGTGACGTCAGCAAGTTGTGAACCCATCACGAGGTATATGTTATATTCAAACTGCCCACCCATTTAGAGGCATGGGTCATCCCACACGTGTGACACGTGTGGGGGTGGGACCCACCTTGATGCATTTATTTCATATTCCCACCATCCAGAGATCTCTGGACGATGCGGTGGGAACCCACCTTCATATATGTGGTTTGAAATCCACACCGTCCATCCCTTACTGGGATGTGGGACCCACCCACACGTGCCACACGTGTGGGGTGGGCCCACCTTGATGTATATATTCTGTATTCACACCGTCCATCTGGACGGTGTGATGTGTGGGCTACCATGATGTATATTTTTATCCACACCGTCCATCTGGACTAGTGGTGTGGGGCGCACCATAATGTATATGATATCCAAGCCGTCCGTCTGGACGTGTGATGTGCAGGCCTACCGTGATGTATCTGTTGGCCAAGCCGTCCATTCATTGGCAGCTGTGTGGAGCCCACCCACACGTGCTGCACGTGTGGGGTGAGACCCACCTTGATATATGTATTTTTCATCCACCCTGTCCATCTAGACAGTGGGGTGAGGGCGCACCGTGATGCATGTATTTTATATCCATGTCGTCCATTTGTGTGGCCCGCCGTGATGTATGATTCATGCCACCCATTCATTTTTCCTGGGTTATGGGCTGCCCCATTAGGCCCTTTTTGGTGGTACAACAGGCCCACCTTGAGGTTTGCATTGTAGGCAATTGTCCACCTAATTTTTTGGACAATATGGGTTGATCCATTAGGCCCACTATGATGTATGTGATACAGTCACTACCCATCCCTTATGCCTAACCCATGGGCCCTTGTGTGTGGCCCAATGTGATGTATTGGTGGCCCTTTGGTGAGGCCCATTATAATGTATATGAGGCCCATGAGTGAGGCCCAATGGGATGTGTATGAGGCCCATTGTGATATTTATGGTCCATAGGATGAGGCACATTTGGTAAGGCCGATGTGATGAATGTGGCCCTTTGTGTAGGCCCATTATATTGTATGTTAGGCACTTTATGTGAGGCCCATTATGTTGTGTATGAGGCCATGGGCCCATTATATGTTTGGCTCTATATGGACCATTCCTAGGGAGCAATATTGGTTAAATGTCCACGTTGATGGGCAATGATGGTTAAATGTCCACATTGTGACCTTCCCTCAGGCCTTGTTAGGCTCATTCTCATCATTCTCTTAGTGGGTTAACCCAAATCATTGGGCTCCATCGATGTTGCATAGTCCACCATCACCGTAGACGGATGGATCCGTGCTATTGGATTTGGTATATCCACGGTCGAGGGCCATTCTTTATATTATGGTTTAGATCGGCGGTTCATCTATGGATCCTGCCTTGCATTTAGGCCAATTATCGACACCGATTATCGATCTCCATACACATCATCTGCATGCTTGATATGAGATATGGTTGATCATTGCATATGACATTAGGCAGGTTGTTCATGGGACTCCCTAATAGGCCGAGTTATCCCGCTTGAGCACACGGCATGCGCGGGATTGATGCATGACTTGACCGTGTGACTCATACATCTTGCATTGTGTGATTATGATTACTATATGCTCTAGCGGCATCAGGGCTGTAGCCTCCGTAGATATAATGTGATGGCAGGATACCAGAAATACTGTTTAAACACAGGGGCAAGTAGGATGTCCCAGGGTGAAAGTCCTCAAACCCTTATGGTACCATGGAGGATGCTCCAATGCCTAGACCGAGTGGATGTATGAGCGCATGAGGGCCAAATACCAGAAGATCGCGTCTCACACTATGTTATGGTTGATTGGAAGGGGGTGTGGCCTTACCTGCCCTAGGGTAGGAGGCAACGCTAGGCTAAGTCTGACCAGCTCGTAAATGGGTCCACTATCGACGTGCCGGATAGCTATTGGTTAATTATTGGTCAGGCGGATAGTGAGGTCTCTTCCGCTTGCATGGTTGCATGTCTAGTGTATGACAGCAATGTGGTGTATAGTGTACTAGACCCCGGTGATATCCCAGAGATGAGCTGTATGATTATGTGGATTCCGATGAGGATTGGTATGCTTGAGTTACATCTCGCATTGCATGGCCTTGGTATGGCCGACAGCATTCATGCCTTGCATCGCATAGCCTTGGTACGGCTGTTAACATTCATGGATTCACTGGCATATTCCACATTACTCTGATATTGCATTCTGAGCACGATTGTCCACACACTTTCACCACCCTTTAAGCTTTCTATAAGCGTATGCACGATAGATGCGTGTAGGTGACGTAAGGACACAGTCGTAGCTGAGTAGGAGGAGGAGCGTACCGCGGAGCTTCAGGAGTTTTTGATTATTATTATCATTGTAATTCCTTTTATGCACCTTGTACTCAAAAGTTTTTTATCATAGTGAATTTTTGTGATGGTGTTCTTGTAGTCATTGTTCGTGGATTATGTTATGGTTATGCTTATTGAGAAACAATCTTATACCGAAAATCCTCCTTGTAGGATCTCAGGATTGGAACCTGGCAGATGGGTGTCGGGAACTAAGAATGGGGTACTACGGAGGCTGTCAGCACTGAATTCGGTAATCGGGTATTTTGTGAGCCCAGTTTTCGAGTTTGGGGCGTGACACTATAAGCTTTGCTATTTTATGCATACCCTAAGAAGGAGCACTTTTATAGCTCTTGGTCCCAACTTGGTTCTTTTGGTATTAGGAGTCATGCAATAAACGAGACACCACCACACTTTAAGATATCCTAGGTTAAGTTTTCATCATTTTCATATCTCATATGGTGATGTTTTATGTTTCTTAGAGGGATAGAATGTAACACGCTGCAAGCGGTGCCTCACCCCATAGACTTAGTGGCAACTTTGCTTGCATTAACATTGAGTTGACAATCTCTAATAACGTCGTATTCTTCCTTTCTTCTATACCATTTTCTTGCAATGTGTATAATGCAGTACATTGGTGTATTAATCCATCTTCTTTACAAAAGTTAGTGAATTCATTTGAAAAATGTTATCCCCCTCTATCACTGCGAAGAATTTTTATTTTCATATTTACTTGATTTTCTACTTTTACTTTATACACTTTAAACATGTTTAGTACTTCGTCTTTCCTCTTTAATAGGTATACAAATACGTATCTAGAGCAATCGTCAATAAAGGTTATAAAATACATTATACCTCCACGAGTAAGAATGTCATTCAACTCACAGATATCATTGTACACAAGATCCAATACTTCAGATGATCTCTCGACACTAGGAAATGGTTTCTTTGTCATTTTGGATCATATGCACACTTCACATTTATCGTTCTCATTATCTGTGTATGAAATTAGACCATTCTTAGCCATGAATTTTAAAGTACTATACTATACCCTATATGTGCTAATCTTCCATGCCATAGTCCAACAGATTCAACAATATATGCAAAAGTGCTACTTTTATTCAATAAAAACTTTATCATACCGTTACAAGCATATCCCTTTCCGACAGAATTCTCATTTCTTGACAGAATCAGTTTACTTGACTCGTACACCACCCATATTCCAGGTTTTTCCAGAAGATCCCCAGAAATTAAGTTTCACCTCATGTTTGGGACGTGCAACACGTTTATCAGGATCATCTTCTATCACACCCCGAAATTCGGTACCCGAGTTGGTCAGACCCTACTCCGAATCCCAAGACATGATTCAATATTAAAAATTCACAACCACACTTGATTAAAACTCATTACAATAAAAAAAAAAATGTTCATCAAATACAATCTTTAACTATTACAGCCTAAACCCACTTCTATATTCTTGTTATACATTTATTTTTCCATCGGTACAAATAAAAGATAAGTAAATTGATTATTGGATCTTCACTCCACTTTGCCCTTGAATAAACTCTGATGCCCTGAAACACTGTTATTTTGGGTATGATTACAATAGCTCATGGGATTATATCCAACTTAAATATGAAATCTCTAAATTTATAACAAATAAATAAATAATGAAATTATATATATATATATATATATATAATTCCAAATATGAATCAAGATATTGAAACTTAAAGTTGACATGAATGCAATGCTTGGATCATAAAAATATTCTGAATGCAACCCTATCGTGAATTCCATAATAAAAATTAAATAACCACCATATCTTATAACACCATACCCAAGTGAATGGCCACGTTGCATTAACTCTCACACCGGTACCTCGTGGTGAGAGACTCATTTATACGTTAGTTAGTTGGACTACTGCTCTAGTTGTACCTCTGACGTATGTCCACACACACAATTGTACTCATACGCCCTACACAAAGGAGACTCTGAAGGATCCAACGGATTCTAGGGTCTTTCACCCAAGGGACACGATTGCCCTACTTGTTGGCTTTAGGATCTCTCACCCAAGAGACATGATTGCCCTACTTGCTAGCTTTAAATTCTTTCACCCAAGGGACACGATTGCCCTATTTGCTTATGTTACATCCAACATATTAAAATTGATTCTCAATGAATGCTAGACATGCACGTAAGATGAATCATTGTTTCACAATAAAAAACATCAACAATATAAATTTTTATTCTTAATTAATAAGTTTAGATATAATTTTGTTGAAACTTTAATAATTAAAATATTTAAATAAAATATTATTTTTACTATTATTTAATTTATGAATTATTGTGAAATAATGTATAAGAAATTTTATTTAAATTCTAACTTTAATTAAATCAAAAAATTTTACTTTAATAATATTAAATATTAACATAAAAATATTTATTATTTTTATTCACTAAATTCTAAATTTTAAATTTTATTTTAATTATCACATAAACTTAACATATATATATATATATATATATATATATATATATATATATATATATTTGAGTTAATTTAATTATATATATTAAAATGACTTGATTATTTTATAACTAATTTTAATTTCTCTTTAGTAATTCATTGAGAATGTATATTTAGGTTTAATCGATAAATTTATTTAAATTTTAATTTAAATAAAAATTTTGAACTACATGGAGAAGATTTATAAGTTTTAAATTTAATATTATATTTATTAAAGTTTCAATCTAATAAAGTTTAAATATATATATTAATCACTAAATTCAAAAATATAGAAATATAATCAATTAAGCTTCAATTCCAAAATTTTGAAAATTTTCTTAAACTTAAGTTCATTTAAAATTTAAATTAATTAACTCTTTAAAATTTTAGAATTAAAATTTGGATTTTAATCTTTACAGAAATAAAATATTACACTAATTCCATAAATTTATAATATTAACAATGTAATTAAATTATTATTTAATAATTTAAGTTAATCTATCTTAAATTTTTTAATCTAATTATTTTATATCAAATATTTTAAATTCTGATTTTTATTATTATTTATTTTTATATCTAAATTTGATAAGTTAAAGGAAGCTATTAATTTGGACTTTGGATACTATTATTTTTACGCATTCAAATTTTAAATTTTATTATTATAATTAATTCTAAGTATTATCAATTATTGAAATTTAAATTTTGGTTTACTTTTTAACTTGATTTTTTTTATAATTCGGATTAATTACACGATTAAATTTAATAACTAACATAATCATTAATTAAAAATATTTTAAAATTAATTCAAATATATTAATTTAAATAAAGTCATAAATTAATTTGAACTTAACGTATTTTTAATAATTTACTTTCATATTAATTAATTTTAAAATTTTAATAATAACTCATATTTAATTTTTAATCTTGATAAAAAGAAATTTAAGAATTTCTAAATTGAAATATAAACTTAGATAAATTGTTTATTTTATTTTATTATATATATATATATATATTATATTTTTTTTTTTCTCTCTCTCTCTTTTCAAAAACACATAAATAAAGCAATTAATATTTACTCTAATCAAACAGTCTAACTTAGAATTAAAGTCTAAATTTAGTTAATTTAATTTAATATACCTACAACTAAATTTCAGAATTGATGTTAGAATAAAATTGAACTCTATGAATCAATAAAATTCAATTAATATTAAAATTTAAAAATATAAACATCATATATAAATGAATTTGATAATTCTATTTCTAAGAAATTATTTCAAAATTAAATCTCAGAAATATATAAAAATAGAAAATTCATAAATGAGTAAGATTACCCACCTGATCTTAAGTTGTTGGATGAGCCCCGCTGTTGCACGCTAGACCCATGCTAAACCTCACCACTGTACACATAAACTCTCTCTGTCTTCTGCTTTTTTTTTTTTCTTATTTATTTATCTATTTTTTTCTACTCATAATGCATGTGTAATTTATGGAGTAATTGAAATGTTGATCATGGCCCGATGGATAGTGATTCACCTGCCGTGTGACATCATTGCAATGATGTGGTACTTATCCCTATTTTGAAGGAGGAAAAGGAGAAGTGGGAGTCGTGGATTACCTGCTTAATCCTTTTGCTTGCTCTCTTGCAAAAATGGCTATGTGGGGTCCACCAAGATGTTAAGAGAAATACACCCCGATTATAAGTTTCACCTGATACTGATGGGACATCAGCTGTAAAATGAGGCAGATCTAAAACTTCAGTGGGTCGCATATCCTAAAGAATGGTTAGGAAAAACCTACATTGAAACTTCCCTAGGATCCATTTAAGTGGACAACCCTAGATTTGGTGGGTCCCACAACAATGAGATGAGGATGGCTAAGATTCAACAACTCTAGGGCCCACTGTGATGATGGGTGGTCCATATGCGATGGGTTTGGGACCCACTTCACGGAAAATGAAAGAAAGGTGGAGAACATGGGAAGAGATGTTAATTAGGCAGAGAATCTGGGTGAGTTGTTTGTTTTTAAATTTTATTTAAATTTAAATTTTCTTTTCTTTATTTTATTTTTAAAGGTTGGTTGTTTGAGTGGACAGAGTCTTACGACGTTGGGTTTCTCTTAGCTCCTCTTGTACATGAATTTAAATTGCGAATATCTCAATATTGGACCATAGGATCAAAATGAAACTTAATGCCTAACTTACACTCAACATACTCTATCCAATAAGCTTAATATTGTCATATGATCATCCTAAGGTTGCAAAAATAGATTTCAACGGCTCTTACTCTTTCATGATCTCACGTGATGAGTGTGTGTGACCCATACGGAAACTAACCATTAGATTTAAAATATATACTCCACAAGCTACAAGTGGATGGTTTAATTTGTGTTTAGGTGGCTCGGTTGGCGGATACAAGTACGATGTATAGTTAGATGGTTTAGATATAAGTAAATAGTTATATGGTTAGGAGTCCAATTTGATGTATAGGTTAATATATAGTTATTTTCATATTTAGCTTAGTGAAAGATGTGGTTTTTTTTTTTGAATTAGATAAATAAATTGTTGGGTTAATGGTCTAGATTAATGATTTAATAAATTGAACTAAAGTTTAAAAATGGATGGATGAATAGATGATCACATACCTTGTAAGATGAATGAATGGGTGAGTTTAGTATATGATCCATAGCTTGATTTGAGCTAGTTAATGCATGAACAGATGGTTTTAAGCATACAAGTGAAGGGAGTGCACATACACATATACATATATACACACCAAAATAAAACAATTTAATTCAATGGTTTACGATAACAAATCGATTCATATCAATGGTCACATCTTGTATAAATTGAAGGATGCAAGTATGCATGGATGCGTGGGTGGATGCATATATGTTAAGATGAATGCATGTGTATGTACATACACATGTATCAAAATATTGGGTCATTACGCCTTCTTTCCAAAAGTAAACACTAGTTCCACAGTTTTTTTGTCGATGACCTTCGATATGGACTTTGTTACCCATTTGGACTTCTTGACCATTGGTCACATCCTCATAGGTTTTGAAGGTTGATCTGTCATAGCAGACATATACTGTAGCAACAATATCGAACCGCCAACCGGGAACTTTTCCTTGGATAGCGTTAACTTCAGTGATCATTGTCATTATATTACCCTCTACTACACTTGCTTCTTTCTTGGATTTGCGATATCAGCAACTTCGAGAATAATGCCCGATTTTTCCACAGAAATGGCAATGGCTTTTGAACTTTTCGTTCTTCTTCTATGTTTTCTTGAATTCCCTTTATTGAGTTTCAGGGAATCACCCTTCTCAGGATTCTTGTTATTAGTGTTTTCTATTGTGTGTACTTTGGACGAGGAATTCCTAATTTCAGCTTTTTTTTATCGCGGTGCAGAATTATTCCTCGATTCATAGATGTTTTTAAATTTGTTCCAGTGTGTAGTCTTTGGTCTTATGCAGTAACTTTTTTCTATAGTCTTTTTACATCGGGGACAATTTTGCGATAATAGCCCTGACTTGAAATGATTCAGGAAGATCAATTTTAATGGTCTTGATTTTATTCACTATTAGCTGTAATTCTTAGATTTGGAGCATCAACGGTTTATTATCTGCCATGTTATAGTCGAAGTACCCAACTACCAGGAATATTTTGGTACCTTCTTCTTCAGCCTTATATTTGAACTCTAGGGTGATCCAAATTTCTTTTGCACATGATGTTTGTGTGTACAGATCACACAGTCAGTCGGAGAGCGCGTTCAGTATGTGTCCACGGTATAGAAGTTCATCTTCAGCTCGTTTGTTGCGAGCAACAATCTGTTCATGCGTGTTCTTGTCAGTAGCTTCAGGCAGCGGCTGCAAATTTGGATCTAAAATATTATAGATATTTAAGGTTGTCAAGAGAAACTTGATCTTGTCTTGCCACCTTGTATAATTGGTTCCGTTGAACCGATCGAGACGAATCATATCCTAATTCATCAGCTTGATGGAAGATACACTTTCAGTTTTTATTCAAATAACGCTTTAAGATTATTATCGCAAATTACATATTTCATAATTTCTATAAATAAAAAATAATTAAAGAAACTGAAAACAAAAAGACAGGCTGAAGCATGTGTGATCACGCCATCCTTAAAGCGTTACTCACCCATTCTTAGAATGATTGAGAATGCTGATAGCTTACAGGTAAACCGCTTCTAGGATATGACGAGCCCGGGGTGTGGTTCTATGTTCAACAAATATGAAGAACCATAAATGGAACTCTGTACACGCAAATTTTTTTTCCTGGCAAATAAATACAAGAAAAAATCCCAATTTCAAAAAGCATATTAGAAAAATCTAGACCACTACGTTGGTCAGTTTCTTAAGGTCTTTTGGTTAAGGTTTGTATGAACCTTAATGATTGATTAGAGTACACAATTGCTCTTCTGATTGGGTTATAAGTGAGAATGGTTTGAGTGTTACTGATTATCTGTTGAACCATCCAGGCATTGTTTATATAGGCTAGGATGGCTGACCATTATGATCCAGGGTCATAACTCAATATGACCGTTATTTGGCTGTTGGTGAGAAACTATATCAGCAATTTTTTACCATTGTGTATGTATGATTATTGTTGCTGCATGCTGACCATTAAGACTAACTGACTAGCCGTTTTATGACCGTTGTATGACCGGTATATGAACGTTGTGCATGTTGAATTAATATCACTCCAACGGTGTTGTGCATGTTGAATTAATATCACTCCAACGGCTAGTTTCTGGCCTTTATAAAAGCCACATCGGTATCATTCAGATCACTTGTTCATTTGAACCACCTAACCCATATTCTCAATTGCACATCACACTGCGACTCGCACTCGTCTCTCACTGATTCACATAAGGTCAACAAGGAGTAACCAATTTGCGACACGAAGTGCACGTGCGAAGTACAAAGTGTGCTACTAGCGCCTGTACGGTCACTCAATCAAGCAAATAAAGTATTTCACACCCCACATATAAACACTGTTTTTTCTTTTCCTTTCCGATATGGGACTATTCCCAATAATCCAAAATCACAAGTTTTTTAAGCAAAACTTTTATTATTAAAAAAAAAATTAATCAAAGTTTTTTCACAACATACATATCACCGAAGGATCCCGATCGAAGATTTCACAAGGCATGAGTACTATTTTCTTATAATCATTCGTGATTAAGTGCTAATATATGGAGGCGTCTTATCGAGTAACTTGGACTACATCAGGCAGGTTCTGAACACCACACGTGCCAGCATGGCACATAGTTGCAAGATCCAATCCATCCACAGATTGCTCTTTCCCTTGAGTCCTTTCTCATGCCTCAGTGGTAGACTCACAAGAGCTTCAACAAAAGGTCATGGGTTCGAGTACCCACTGTAGTGTGAGTGTGCGTGGGTGTTAGTGCTCTTCCCTCGCAGATGTTTTCCCAAAATTAAATCTGGTCAACTCAGCCAGTGGGCAGGTTGGAGAACTTCAGCCAAGCTTTTCACAGCCGTACATCTGCAGCCCACCTGACCAGTGGATCTACCTGATTCTTGAGCTAGAGCATCAATACAGTGGTGCCGTTCTGGTGGATTGGATCTTGGACCTACTTGCCATGCTGCCACATGTAGCATGTATATAAGCTGTATTGCACACGTGTGGGCTCAACAAATATCTGCATTTTAAACTAATGCCCCACCAAATGCCTAAAAATGAGTCCATCTCATCTTAGTTAAGAGTTATTATACAATTATGTGTTAGAGATCAAGATCTCTAATGCATTTTTTTAAAGATTTCTCTAATAAATAATTACTGGTGACTAGGATGAAATGAACTCATATTTAATTGTCTACCAAGCAGGGCCTCTCTTTTCTTCTTCACATCAAGTTCAAAATGCATGTATTACCCAATCCTGGATTGATCAATACAAGGATCCAAACAGTCCGAATAGCATTCAACCAACAACAATCTCTTTTCTATACGCAAACATAATTCAGAATATACACCTAAGATCAATACAGCAGGCAGATCATAGCAATCCTCAACAGTCCACTCTTCACATTTCCACAACGCTTTCTTCTTTTCTTTTCTTTTTATTCTCATATTTGACCAAACTCGAGCCAAAGTAGAAAACTTGGGGTGATTGGATTCAAAGAGAGCTGAATCCAACTTCCCACATTATATATGCTATATTAAGTTGTCTCCAACCATTCAACAATCTCTCACCATGTAAAAGAAGGAAATTCCATATCTACAATACCTCTAGCGAAATCCAATACCAGACATTAATCAGGACACAACCAACGCCAAATGCCAACCTTGCTCGCCCTGTCTCCCTCACCAAATGGTGATCCATACCATTCATCTGTAAGTTCAATTGACAATGAACCACGTTGTAAAATCTCACCCATCAAAGTCAGATATAACAATCAAGAAAAGCAGTTTCAAACTCACCTTCCCAAAGACATTGAGGATCTCTGATCCATTTGGATTATATATGGCAGTGCCTTCGAGACACATCAGGACAATCATGTGGTGGGGCTGGAGGATGCCCGTTCTGGGTTGAAATTCAACGACTCTGTCCATATGAGCTCCCTAATATCTTCTTCGCTGAATGATGCCTGTTCGAAATCAAAGAGGAAAGGAGATGGGCAGGTGGGTTCTTCGTTGATCTCATGGAGACTCGATAAATACTGATGCTTCAATGCTTCATCAACTTCACAACAACAAGAGCATCAGAAAACAAATTTGCACGAAACAAAAGCAGATAAAAGGGAATGCTAGATTATAGCCATACCAGTTATTCGTTTGCATGGATCGAAAACAAGCATTCTCTCCAAAAGATCGACGGCCACAGGATCGACATCTGGAAATTTTTGTGAGAATGGTTCCTTTGGGAACTTTGGAAGTTGCATGACATACCGCCGAGCATTATCACTTCTTAGGAACCCAAGGTCCGAGTCTTCTGGCGAACCCAAGAGCTGTTTAAGCAAAACAATAAAAGCATAAGGATACCAATGAGCAGCCTAATATTTCTGTGGCATTATACAATTCTCAGGGCGAACAACCAGCATATTCGCTTGGGCCAACAGTCCATACATGTGGCAATTTTCAAAGTCCATACATGCGGCAATTTTCAAAGCACTCATCTGGTGGGCTGAAAGTGTATGCTACTTCCTGTTGCATACAGACCATTGGCTATATCGGGTTTTCACTTTTAACCATTAATTTGCAAGCCAACAATCAGATGGTTCGGATCATCTCATTATGATGTTTAGAAATATCATGCAACCACAGCAGGGCCACGAGATGAAAAAGTCCAGCTTTCTGAAAGTGAAAGGTGGGATCCACCGGTACAGAAAGCTGACCTGAGCTAAAACACCATAGTTCAATCCAGGAAGACATTCGGTATGAAATAAGTGGTAAGGGTATGAAGGGATCATAACCTCTGTTATAAGCCTCAACTGTTGGACATAGTCTTTACCAGGAAACAATGGCTCTCTTTTGATGATTTCCATGAATATGCAACCGACTGACCAGATATCGATGGCGGCAGTATACTCTGAACAGTTAAGAAGCAATTCTGGTGCCCGATACCAACGCGTCACAACATATTCTGTCATCAAATCCGTTTCTGATGTGGTTCTCGCAAGCCCAAAGTCACAAATCTTGAGGTCGCAGTTTGCATTGAGGAGCAAATTGCTGGGTTTCAGATCTCGGTGCAACACATTTGCAGAGTGTATATATTTCAAACCTCGTAGCAACTGATACAGAAAATACTGCCAAAACAGATACAAAAATTACTTAGAGACGAAATGCTAAAAGGAAAGGGAAACATGCCGCATGTAAAGATGCATGTGAGGCTAGAACAAAAAAATAAAAATAAAAATAAACATGGGAACCCAGTTTTGTGCTGGTTCTGGGTGGGACAGGTGATGGTGAAGAGGACAAAAAGAGGAAGAAAAAGAACTAGGAAAGAAATAAAAGCGTACCATTTGGGAGAAATGCTCAACCAAAAGAGAAGTTTTTCATTCTATCAAAATAAGATTCAATGATTTTTCCAATGACCAAAGATCCTCCCATCACCCCCTTTTGTAGGACACTTCTCTCCCTTGGATACATGAACCATTTTCTCCTAATACTAGGTTTGGTTCAGAAAAGTAAAGTCTTTGGAGACAGATAGTTGCAGCTAAATATGGTTTATCCCACCAAGGATGGTGAACTAAACAATCATCTTTATATCCCGCCTCTTTCATTTGGAAAAGTATAGTAAGGGTAGCCCCACTAATGTTTGAAAGGTGCTCTTTTTCTCTTGGCAATGGTACGAGAATAAAATTCTGGTTGGACTCTCAGTGTGGAATATCCACTCTTGCTGATTCCTTTCCATCTCTTTTTGCTGTAACTAATAATCCTAATTTTTTTGGTTAATGACTATTGTGTTGAAGGTGAAGGGGGTGGGACTCGGACTCCACCTACTAGAAGAAATCTATCTGATTCTGAACTTCAAGAGTGATTCAGCTTCTTGATCTTTTGCAGATTTTCGTTCCATCTCCATGTGCAGAAGATACTATTAGATGGTCTCTCTCAGTTTCGGGGATGTTCTTTGTTAGATCCTCTTACAAATCTCTCTCCATCCTGGAGGTATCTTCTTCTTCGTGCCACACGGGTCCGCCGCCGTCCTATGGCATGTCCCCTAAAGTGGCAGCTTTTGGGTGGCTGGTGGGAAGGAATAGCATCTTGACAGTCAAAAACTTGAGGAAAAGGGGTTTTCTTCCCCCTAATGTTTGTCAGCTTTGTCTTCGTAAGGAAGAAACAGTGGACCATATTTTTATCCACTGTCCATTCATCTCAAACATCTGGTGGAGCATTCTGCATATAGCTGGAGTTTCTTGGTGGAGTTTCTTGGTCGATGCCAAATTCGTCGGTGGAACTTCTGTTCTATAACTGGCATGGGGAGCCTGGTAGAGGCCTCGGTAAAAGGAAATGGAGGACCCTTCTTTTGGCTGTCTTGTGGGCTATATGGGCTGAAAGAAACAATAGTTTCTTTCAGAATATCAGTGTCTGTGGCAAGGGTTTTCTCTGGAGTGCTAGTGTTCTGTAGGGATTTGGCTCCTTAATTAGTTGGTTTCTCCGGGCCTGTTGCCAGTGGTGGGACTGGATGTTGTTTTCGTGTAATTTCTTAGGTTTTCATTTTCAGTTTTAATTGTTTCTTTCTGTTTTTTCCTGTTTTCTTGTTGCGTTCTGGTTTTCCTTGTTTTTTCGGCTTTGTGGCTGTTTTTCAGCAATAAAATATCACCTTTAAAAAAAAATACAACTATTCATACCTTATAAAATTTCCGACTACAATTATTTACTCCTAATACAACTTTCAATTACTACTATTTACTCGTAATTAACTTCCAACTACACTATTAATAACCTAGTCTCTTATGATCTCTAAATAACAGCTTTCCATGAAGATGAAAACTTCCAACAAAGACACATATTCCAATTGCACGAGAAACAACTACATGCAAATTTAAATTCAAAAAGTAGGTTCACACAGCAACAATGTAAAATTATGCCTAGACCTGTAAGTTCACTTGGTGTGGCCTGCCTGAGTTTTAGATCGGGCTTGTATTCACTTCATCCTTGTGAGCCCCACCTGATCGATGGGTTTGATGAAAAAGAAACACCATTTAGGCCCCACAAACAAACCTATATTTAGCATCCAATCACTATTGTTCCACGTTGGGTGGCCCATCTGAATTGTCTGTCTGGCCAATATTTGGTCCTAGGGCTTAGCTTGAGGACAACACCTGATGGACGGAGTGAATGTAACACAGATAACATGGTGGGCCACAGATTGGGTGTTTTACACCAACACAAAATGGGAATCAGAGCATTACACTCCTCTTGTGCACCCAGCTCATATGTTAGTTCAGACCTTTGATAAATGGCAATGATTCATCCTCAGAAGTTAGCACTGATGTCTATACAACTGTCCAAATCATCAACATTGTGGATTCAATTGTGGATGGAGGCATGGAGCATATTCTTAATGGCACATACCAATATCTCTAAAAATGTACTGATCAAGAAATCTTAACCACCCAGTTAATGGCTATCAAATGGATGGTTAAAGGTTAAATATTGAGTGATCCAAATTAGACGGGAAAAATTACATGGTTAGTACTATTTTACATAGTTCAATGATTACTCTAGATTGACTTCCAACTATGACATACCATGTGTATGTTTGAGGAATCACCACTATTTTTTAAATGGAACAAAACTAACTGAGAAGTCTATCCATTTTTTTTTCTGTATACAAGTTTACTTGTAAAGTGCACCGTGAGTGCACTTAATAGCCCACGTCCCAAACTGCAACATCCAAGCTACTCACTTGGTGGGGCTCATCATGACCAGACAGAGGAATAAAAATTAAGTTGGCCCCTCATCTCCTAGGCCATGCAAGTACATTGATGTGTTTATCTTAATACTATTTTACATAGTTCAATGATTACTCTAGATTGACTTACAACCATTGTTTTAAATATCGACAATATCAGCCGATATATCCCACGATATATCTTGTATCCCACCAGTGCGATACGAAACGCACAAATAGTGCAATATATCCCACATATTATCTAGTGAGTATTTTCAAATGTCGATGCTCTTATTTTATGTAATTCATGCTAAATTAGTGTCAAATTGTTACAAATTCATGATATTTCAAGTTCTGCATGAAAAATAATGGATTGGGAGCTTCGATTTCAAGATTTGGAGGAGATGGGCTGAGTTGTGAAAAATTTTAAAAAAAAAATCAAAATCAAAATCAAAATCAAAATTTTCCAATTTCTCGTAAATCATCTACAATCTGTGTTCAAACATCACATTAAAAATGTTTGTAACCTAATCTAGTGATTCTTCTTTTTCTTTTGAATGTATTGCTTGTATTTCCACACGTCTTCTTACATTTATAAATTATATGAATAAACATTGAATATACTTGCATCAATTCAATTAGACAACGCATAGATTAGGACCTCATACAAAGAAAACCTATTATGTGTACTTGTTTTTTGTAATGTTTTGATTTATAAGTGTATATTGATGTCTTTTTTAACAATCACCGAAGTTTCATCGAAAAATTCAACTAATTTCCCAATGTTTCCCCATGTTTCCAACAACAACGATACATTACACGATACAACCGATATATCCCATGCGATAACCGATACATATCCATATCCCAAGAATGCGATACGTAACGCGATACCAATATTTCGAACACTGCTTACAACTATGCCATGCCATGTGTATGTTTGAAGAATCACCACTATTTTTTAAATGGAATAAAACTAACTAAGAAGTCTATCCATTTTTTTCTGTATACAAGTTTACTTGTAAAGTGCACCGTGAGTACACTTAATAGCCCACATCCCAAACTGCAACATCCAAGCTACTCACTTGGTGGGGCTCCTCATGACCAGGCACAGGAATAAAAATTAAGTTGCCCCTCATATCCTAGGCCATGCAAGTACATTGATGTGTTTATCAATCCTTTTGACTGTCCACTTAGACGATCGGCTCAATTTTTTGCCCATGAGACATACATTGTGTCGTCCCCCTGATGAGTGGCTTGAATCTTGCATGTTTGTATGTGTTGTGGGTGCATGAGTAGGTGCACTCAAGCTGGTGCATGTCTCTGGAATCTCTTAAAGAGAGAAGGAGACAGAGACAGTAAGAGAATGGGAGGGTATATTATAGAAATAATAGAAAGTTAATCAGTGCATTTTTATTGCTTTTACTTTTTTAATTGCAGGAGCTGGTAGAAATGGGTTTTCTAAGTAGTGGGGTTCGTTGGAATGCAAATATGAAGACAGTCTGGTTGTGGGTTAAAGCATTAGGAGGGGCTAATTGGTCTTTTTCTCATATAATATTCATGCACTGAGCAAGAAGTTGACATTATAACTGTCACTTCAATTAAGTTTGCTTCCTTTCATTCCATCCATATTGGGACTTGGAATATGCATCATCTCATGTTACATCTGCATCAATCAAATATGGGGTAGTAATTCGATAAGTTGGCAGAGTATGACAGCCATGCGCATGCACTCAGTCTCAGCTATTGCATGTGGTATATATTTAACACAAACTGAACAGTCCAAATTGTGAGCCCCACTGTTGATAGGTCACAACCCAAAACCAGATAGATCAGATGATCCTTAACTGTAATTAAAAGAAATTGTTTGTTGAATTCACACCAATGATTATTACTCATTTGAACCTTCCATTAATGTCCACCAGTGAGTCAATTAGAATCTTCAGTTTGGTGTAATTGTTCGTTTCTGACCCATCTCAGTTGAGGGGCATGATTTGGACTGTCTAATTTGAGTTACATGTATGAAATGTCTAAAATTTCTAAGTGCATGTACATGAACAATGAGACTCTGCCATAGTAGCAAAGTTTTACTCATCAAATATGATGTCTCATTTCTTTTATACTGATAAACTTTCTCCTTTCATACAATTCCGCACAGCAGGCATACAGTTAACAGACATTTATTTAATCCATACAATCCCACATGCATTAGAAACCTCTGTTCTAGGATTCAATCAGTTTGTTAGAATGTTAATAAAAACTTACTTGGCAGTGATCAACTGTCAGTGTCTGGCTCGAGCGTATTATCTGATGGAGATCAGTATCCATAAGCTCATATACAATATAAACGTCATTGAAGTTTTCCCTTTCTGGTGGCCGTACAACGTCCTTGATCCGTATAATCTGCAGCATAGAAAAAATCCAATTTAGCTCATGTTGAGTAGAAACTCTACAGATTGCATACAACCATGGTATCAAAACTCAGCCTAATCAAGTTGGCTCATGTCATGCCCCGAAATTCAGGAACCCGAGTAGGGTATTCGGGACCCAAATCCCAAGTTTGTGAGTTTTAATAGATTGATATTCATTACAATCCACATAATTCCATCAAATTTAAACGATATCCAAAGTCATCTAAAAGAAAAATACTGCTAAAATAATATAATGTTTAATAAATTCAACTCTCTTAATAGTTTTTTTCTCCATCGAAATTTGGAATTCAAACTAAACCTAAAGAACAAAACTGATTTGAAATTCAAAATAAACTTAATTTGCTGGGGAGAAAAAAAAAAAAAAAACTAATAGTAGATGCCCGCCTACTCATAATATTCTAGTTCTGCACCTGTGCATTTTTTTTTGTAATAAGAGGAGCATAACAGCCCGGTAGGATCATTTCTTAACCAAAATTTAAAATGTTCACATTATATCGAATTTTTATAAACAATGGAGAAAAATAGAATATATATATATATATATATATATATATATCATAACATGAATTTAAACACCAAAATCATAAATATATTATGCATGCAATACTTTTCATGAATTCTCATAAATAATATCCGTCATCTCTTACAACAACATACCTAAGTGGACGGGCACGTTGCATTAATGCCCACGCACTGGTACCTCATGGTGAGGAACTCATTTTTACATTAGCTAGTCAGACTACCGCTCCAATTGTACCTATAACGTATGTCCGCTTACACGATTGCACTCATATGCCGTACATAAAAGAGACTCCAAAGGATCTAATGAGTTTTACGGCCTTTCACCAAAGGAAAACAATCGCCCTACTTGCTGGCTTTAAGGTCTTTCATCCAAGGGACACGATTGCCCTACTTATTTAAATTACACCCAACATATCAATAGCGATGCTCAATAAATGCTAAACATGCATGTAAGATGAGTCATTGCTTCACAATCGAAAATTCTAAACATAAACATAAAGCTATCATGGATTTTTTCACATATTTTTGCTACTCTCAAAATATTATTATAATAATCAATAATTACTAAATTGAATTCTCAAAATATCAATAATACAAATTTTTATTTGTAATTAATAATTCTAGATATAATTTCATCAAAACTTTAATAATTAAAATTCTTAAATAAAATATCTTTAATCTAGTATTATTAAATTTAGAAATTATTGAGATTTGATAATGTATAAGAAAATTTTATTTTAAATTTTAACTTTAATTAAATCAAAATTTTCACTTAAATCATATTAACATAAAAATAAATTTTTTTAATTCACCAAATTCTAAAATTTAAAATTTATTTAAATTATAATATAACCTAACAAATAAAATTTTCAATTATTCTGATATTAAATCAAAATTTAACAAATTTATATAAACCAAGTATTTTTACAATTAAGGAATTAATTCATATTTAAATTTAACTTTGGATGAAATTGATTTAAATCAATCTAATCTAACAAATTTATTAAATAAATTCTAAAGCTTATGAATTCAGTTAGTTTAATAACAAAATTTATTTAAATTATTAATTTTAAAAAGTTTATAATTAAAATCAGATTTTTAATTTAAATTTTAATTCAAAGTATGCTTTTAATAATTTATTAATTGATTTATGTTATATTCTAAGATAAATAATATTCAATTTTTTTTTTTATAATTAGAATTATACGATGAATTAAATCGATTTAATTCAATAATTTTTTCAAAGTATATCTCAAATTTTCATAGTTAAGCTAAATAAATAAATAAATCTTAATTGAAAAAATGATCAATCACATCAATAATTATATAAGTAATCTAAAACTAATTTAAACAGTATTATTATTAAATTTTGAATTAAAATGAAAACAATAAGCTGAAATTTTCAAATTTTAGGTTGAGATCACCTACCTAACAAAAACTTCAAGAAACCCTTTTTTTTTTTTTTTTTTTTTTTTTTCATGTTGTGCTTAAACCTACACCTACAACCCTATTTATAATAGATAGGTCCCACCATACACACATTTAAAATGACCAAAATACACAGTAAATGCACACATTTTAAAAACACCTAAATGTACCCTTAAATGACATCTCTTGTAACAAAACACTTACTCCATCATTGATCATAACAATGGACCCACGTATGTGTATGATGAGACAATTGTAGTGCTTAGCAACGTATGTATATTGTACTCATGTGTGGGCAGTGTATACATAGGTGTACACATGAAATCATTGATGTACAATGGTCGATTGATCAGATAGATGGTTGATGGATCAAATAGATGGATTGATTTTAAAGTTTTATTGACAATGATGGTTTTGCATATGAATTTGGCGGTTGTATGTTGTTGGTCTAAGTTATTGAATGGATGGTTAACTAATCTTGTAACTTGGACATTTTATAATAGTTAAGTTGTTAGGTATGATGGACGGTCTAGATTATCGATCACCGATCCTGATCATGCGCCTTATACTTTTTAAAATCTATACACCCACGTGACTAAAACATGTAGGTGTTTTGTTTGTTTTATTAAAAAAATATTTATAACATACACTTTAATTAAAAACACCTAAATGTACCCTTAAATGACATCTCTTGTAACAAAACACTTACTCCATCATTGATCATAACAATGGACCCACGTATGTGTATGATGAGAAAATTGTAGTGCTTAGCAACGTATGTATATTGTACTCATGTGTGGGCAGTGTATACATAGGTGTACACATGAAATCATTGATGTACAATGGTCGATTGATCAGATAGATGGTTGATGGATCAAATAGATGGATTGATTTTAAAGTTTTATTGACAATGATGGTTTTGCATATGAATTTGGCGGTTGTATGTTGTTGGTCTAAGTTATTGAATGGATGGTTAACTAATCTTGTAACTTGGACATTTTATAATAGTTAAGTTGTTAGGTATGATGGACGGTCTAGATTATCGATCACCAATCCTAATCATGCGCCTTATACTTTTTAAAATCTATACACCCACGTGACTAAAACATGTAGGTGTTTTGTTTATTTTATTAAAAAAAATATTTATAACATACACTTTAATTAAAAAGGAACCATTGAATGCATGCTCTTAACCATGCATGCTCTTAATATCTATTCATGCTACATGCATGTAAACAATTATGTTGCATTGATGAGTTATATCAAAATGGGCAGACGGTTGTGATGTACTTGGTTGGTCGATTGTGTAGGGAATAAAAGGACGGGTAAATAGGTGATCACATGTGTAGTGGATGGTAAGGTGGGGGAAATGCATGTGTACGGTGAATGGTCGCCATGGTGTATCGTAAAGGCCGTTACGGGGCTATAAAGGTCATTACGTAAAGGTAACAGTGGCAACCGTTACACGTTACAAGGTCATAACGGCCATAACAGCTCTTATGGAAAAAAATAAAAAAAAATGACCTGTAATTGCCGTTAATGGCACGTTACATCCCATGTAAAGGACATAATAACCTCATAATGATCTATTACGCCACATATATAGGTTTTTCATACCTTTTAATCAACATTGCGGGGCAGATACAGGTTTTTCGGGGGTTTTTTCAATAAATAAATAAATTTAAAAAAAGAGAGAGAGAGAGAGAGAGAGAGAGAGAGACCGTAACGGCTGTTACGGGGATCGTAAAGGTAACGGTGGTGGCCGTTATGGCCACCGTTACCGTTACGGAACACCTTGATAATCGCACATGCATTTTAAAAAATTAGGTTATTACAACTCAGTTCCAGTTCGGTTGATTAGTAGTCCAAACCCACACTCTAAAGTAAATAAATATTTCCAACTGAGTGGGGAAAGTTATGACAGTTTCAGTACTCGTAACAGTTTCAGAACTGAGTTTTGATTCCTTGAATTCAACACAAATAGTAATTAAGAGTTATTACAGATTTACAGTGCATGGTAACAAAAACCATTTCTTAATAATTTATATGCAATACAAACATAGTCAATAGCATTTACTTATGAGAACAGTGGAGAATAGAAATCATAGTTTAACTCGTAATAAACTAATGACAACCATTTATGTAATTTCTTTTGAGACTTTTGAGCTGCTGGATTGAAAGGAGCAACATAAAATCAGACGATTGGCGACTGCAACCGAACTGATTGCTAAGGATCCGGAGTAATGGATGCTAAACACTACGAAAATATGAAATACCATAAGCAAACTGATGCATCTTTGTTTTGAGTACATTTTCATGCTCCATATGGCAAAGGAGTTTGATTTCTCGCAGTGTCCTCTTTGCGTCAATCCTGTTGTCAAATGCATTCCCAATTTTCTTGATAGCAACCTCTTCTTTTGTCTCAGAATTTCTTGCACAGCTGTAGTAACCCAAAAGAGGAGAGAGAGAGAGAGAGAGAGAGAGAGAGAGAGAGAGAGAGAGAGAGAGAGAGAGAAGAAGAAGAAGATTAGTTCATACAAAGATTATAGGAAAACCAACCTCAGTTCATACAAAGATTATAGGAAAATACAAGTCCTTGATATAAAAAAGCACATGCTATGAGCAATATGGTTAAGGGGGGCTTGTTGCACAAGCACGAGTGGATGGAGACATGTTCGATGTCGGGGAGGCATGGACAGTAGAAAAAATGAAGGACGGTTGCACAAGCATGAGTGGCAACATGTTCAAAATTGGGGCCATTCAACAGGTGGAGACGTTGATAGTAGAAAAAGTGACTAACAATCTGCATTCAAAGAACACTTGTAGGCCATCTAGCTATCAGATGAATGGACTGGCCTGATTTGTTTCTGAGGCATGCTCATGGTAGGATCTATCTGATGAAAGGTTCAGATCTGTCAAACATGCCCCCAGGTGACCTGTGTGCAACAGGGCGCCTTCTCCATCTCACTCAAGCAAGTCCCATTCCCATTCTCCTCCACTCATAATATCTTATTAATACTTCAGAAATGAACTTAATTCTAATTCAATGAGATGAAGTTTGGATCACCCAAAACATCAATAGTTTCTGATAGCGATAGTCAACAAACAATTTCATCTCTTGCCATTCTTAAATAGATGAGAATGAAGATAACGACACTAGAAATGCCAACAAATTTGTGAGTCTGAAATCCATAAAAGAACTTTTGCAAGTCAAAATTAATTGGGGTATTAGGATATACCAAACACAAAACAAGCAACATAGATAATATGATAAACACCCAAATAATAATAATAATAATAAAACTTCCAGGAAATTCAGGTTTCTGCCATTACTTGTCCAACAGTTGTGGTTGGTAGAGACTTTTTGTGATTGGCAGAAACTTGATTTAAAGCAATTTATACTGAAACATGTCTTACTGATAAATCATAACCATGCATAGGAGATGCATGGTGCTGAAATATTAAAAGCCAAACAAATCTCTATTGGCCTTTTTTTTAACACACACTTACACCCACACATGCCACATGGGCACTCGAACACATGACTTCAGTGTTGAAACTCACAAAGTCTACCACTGAACCATGAGTAGGGACCCAATCTCCATTGGCCTTGTCCTTATTTAACAACAACAGCATCCAACCAACATTTACCACTGGTAACAGCAGCTGGAAGGAGTAACCACGCACCTCTTCTTTTAGGCACCCTCTGGAATGGGCATATAGTTCCACGCCTAGTGGCTGATTGACATTTGAATTTTCAGCCACTGGTTTACTGTATTTCCCTAGTTTGTTAAAAGTTTAACACAGTGGATCTTCTGATCAAGTGGGTGTCTGGTACCGCTAGTTGGATCAGTTTTATTTATCATTTGAGAAAAGCTTTGATTCTCTGGTAGAGTACAATGGTTGATATAAAGGCACTAAAAACTTGCACACATGGTATACTGGTAACTTAAATTAGACGATCCAAATAATGGGCCCTAGTTTAGATGCCTCGTAAATGGAAAATTATATCAATTTGATCTCCCAACTGGTTGCTCGGTGAACATATAATAGATGGAAAATGGATGATTAATGAGTATTTTATGACTTCTAATTTATTTCATTTTTTTTTAAAGTCCTTTTTTAAGCAATTAGGGAGATCTAACAATTTAAGATATGATTTGCAATTTAGTACAATTCGACCACCATTGGATTTAAAATACAATTACAATTTTGACAACATTGTTAGATAACAAGTAACAGGAAAACCATTCAATACCCAAAAAAATTAATCAAAAGAAAATAGTACATAAAGAATTTGAACATCTGACATAATGCTACTTATCATGTGCTCCCATAAAAATCAGACATGGAACTATATATTGATGATCCAGACTTTCATCTTGTCGGCCCTTCCATGCATGGACCATGATCTATAAACCACAAAAATTGCACAATTCTAGCTACCAAATTGAATGCAAACCATTACTAATATTCTTTTCAGCATCCATTCGCAAGTTATGCATCAAACAGTAAAGATAAGCTAGCAAGATTTTTGGGCCCTAGCTCATCAACAGCATCCATACCATCCCATCTTTGTGTCATGCAATATTTTTTTGTGGGAGCACACGATAAGTAGCATTTTCCATGGTGCACAAGTTAGAATTTCACCGAGAAAAATCATATAAAACAAACAAAACCACATCATCCAAATCAACAGCTAATCAGCAACCGAAATCAGATCAAACTAGCAACGCTGGGGTCCTTTGGGTGCCTGTAAATTGGGCTACTGTAAATGAAATACAGGCAGTGTTTGGATGCTGAAAATTGCCTGTAAATCATTTCCAGCTTTTAGCTGAAAATGAAATCCCTCTGAAGAGCTGTGATGTCATTCACAGCCTAACGGCTATAATTTGAACTTTAACCTGCAAACGAAATCCCTCTAAACAATTTACAGGCTATCCAAACAAAGACAACTATTTAGCTGTAAACAAATTACAGCTTAAAACCAAACAGGGCAGGCTGTAAATGATTTACACCTGTAAATCATTTGCCACTTACAAAATTTACAGGCATCCAAACGAGCCCCAAAAGGGAAAAGAAAATCCAATCTCGACTCGTTACTCTCCAAATTCCAATATAAACAACACAGCAGTCATGGAAATCAATAAATGAAGAAAACCCATCAACCATCTTAAAGAAATTCAAAAAACCATTACCACACAATGCCGTAAGCGCCGCGGCCGATGGGTTGGATCGGAGGGACGTACTTCGCAGAGACCTCGAAGAGGTTCCCAAGAACATTGTAGACGACATACTTCCCACCATGAGTAGGAACTCGTTTCACCTCACTCATAACCTCAGATTCCTCTTCCATTTTAGAATCTTAATTCAAAAGCACTGCCAAGAAAAAGAAAGAAAGGGAGAGAGAAAGCAAGAGAGAGGAGCGTTTTCTACTTCTCTTTTCTGGGGGAGGGGTTTTATTGGAGAATGTCTTTTTATTCTGGGGTTAGGAGGAATGGAGGATAATAGAAATGTGTGAATGTAGCGCTTTTTCTCGTCTTTGTGAACAAACAGGAAGAAAATAAAAAGACAGAAAAAGAAAATTGTACTCCTGCAGATTGTGATAGTTCATATGCATGCGCTCCTAGATTATACGTAATTGAGCTGTCCAGAAAGTGGGCCTACCTTTAGATGGATTATGAACCAAATATTGGAGTGGATTGATGTTTTCATTGGCCGATTAGTATATTTTTAATGGACGATTAGGAAATGAAGAATGTCGACGGTCGTTATTCAAATTAGAATCTTTGAATCAATTTTATTCTTAAATTATGAATTACTTGGATTGAGTGCCACTATTTGGACGGTTTGATTTGATTTACATCGTATGGTGTGTATGGAGTTGGTGAGTGCATGCGCATAAAGTCTCACGTTCTTATGTCGTATGAAATAACTACTCCAGTCGCACGAATTTCCGACACAGAACCTGTAACGGAGAGCCTGTGCAACGGAAAGCTTTGTAGGGCCGACCATGGTATCTTGTAAAATCCACTCTGTCCATCCGTTGTGTTAGTTCATTTTTAGGAGATAAAGTTAATTTAAATTTCAACCAGATTCAAAGCTCAAATGGGTCACACCAGAAGGAAGAGTGGGGTTGGGACACCCACCATTGAAACCTTCTTCGTGAATCATAGGATCAGGATGGTAATCTGTTTTCACTTAATACCGATGGGAATCGTTTTATGAACGGGTTGGATGGTATATAAACATCACGGTGGGCCCAGGAAGGTTTCAATGGTAAGAGTTTCCATCTACATTATTTTCTATGGTGTGTTGCTCACTTGGAATGTTGGACCCTCATTGTTTGAGCTCATGTTCTAATAGAGATGGCAACGATTACGGACGGAGTGGATGTCACACGGGTATCTCGGTGGGGCCCATGTGTTGTAATAAATGCGCGTTTGACGGAAAGAGCCTTTGAATGCGCGTTTGGGAAAGTAAAAGGAAATAAAAGAAATCATTGACGTTTTCACATTGGTGGGTGGTTTTGCGGGACGTGTGGGTTTGAACTTTCAAATTTGAATAAATAGGCTTTACTCCTCTGCTCTACCGAAGTATTGCACGTGCAAGCAGTCTGCTACTCTTATGTGGCCCACTGCGCCACATCAAAAACCTTTAAAAGGTGGGGCCCACCATTTAGATGCCTTCTATGAGAAAAAGATTATCTGATAATCAGGCGTGACGCGTGTAAAAGAAAACTATGATTAAAGAGATACTAATACCTGTACGCATTCAACGCAAGACACGCTCAGATCAGATTAATTTTTCAGGAGAAGCAATTAACATGGCAGGGTCCACATGATGATCTGATCTATTGAGATTCTAAATATTCATGAGTGGACGGTTAGATATTCTGCTGCACGTACGAGTGTGTTGTGCTGAAAGCACGAGAGTTTCCTTTCAAGGCTTGGTGGTAGGGCTGTCAGTGGACCAAGTCTGGGTAGGTCTAGGCCCGGATTTTAAACTATTTTGGGTGCTCTATTTTAAAATTCAGATTTTTCAAACCCTCCTTTGGCACCCTTAGTTAGTTGTAGGCTCCCAAGAGTTTGAAAACTGACGTCATGAGTTTGGGTACTTATTACGTTGTGAGTTTGAAAACTGACGTCATGAGTTTGGGTACTTATTACGCTGTGTCTGAGTGTTGATTTTTTTTTTTTTTTTTTTATTTATTTACACACGCGCACACACCACCACACACTCATGTCATGGTGGGATTTCAGCACCTATGATTACTCGAACCCTCAACCAACTGTTGAAACTCCAGATAGCCAACCACTGGAGTAAGAGTAAGGGACCCATGTGTCTGAGTGTGAGTGTGAGGGTGTTAAAAAAAAATAAAAGACGATGAGCCCAAAAATATGATGAATCCATAGTCCAAGTAAACCCGGCCAAAGAAAAAAGTGAAAACATACACCATTAGTAACTTCCAAGCCCATTGAAGTTTTGGATTGATTTGATATTTGTTTTTCCCTAACACAAATTTCAGGTGACCTTATGAACAAGTTGGATGACAAATAAACATCATGATGAGTGTTCATAACATCAAATGCAGGGTCATGATGTAGTAATAACTTTGTGAGATTGAGGTTGAATCCATGGGGACTAAACTTATACGTATTCTGAAATTGGCTAGAAGTATAACTAAAACAGGATCTAAAACTGAATTTTAGAATAAAATAGAATAATTGTGAATGAATTATCAATAATAAAAAAGGGGAACTAGGGCGCCAAGGATTCATTTGTAGCTATCAAGACGCTACCTTACTTGATTCAAAAGACACAATTGGAATTGGAGTCCCATTCTATCCGGTTGGAAGATAAAACAATTGAAACATGATCTGAACTTCTCATTGAAATAGTTCACACATGAAGCACTATTGTGATAATTGGAAAGGAATTCAACCATCCACCATGCCTAGGAGACGATGGTGAATCACGAATTTTACCAATCTCAACAATATCAAAACATATAAGAAGATATTCAAAGCCATCACAGCATCTATTGTAATTTGAGTTACAATAAACCATAGAAAATTAAAAATATTCCTTAATTCAAACTATAAATCAACGAAATTCAACATAAACAATAGTCAAAGTAAGATAAACATCCCAACATGCTACAAGCTTCACCTCTTAGCTCTAACTAAGAGATTTAGTAAACCATCGACATGATTAAAACCAAATCTCTAAAACGAAACATGAAAAATAAACTAGGGAAGAAGAAGAATCCTCACCTTCCTCCGGCTTATCACAGGCAGGGTCCCTCAATTACGGAATGGAAATTCTGAATTAATTTCACCCTTGGGGAAATGCACCTGGTGCATGTTTTGTTCGAAAAAGCCGAGAGATTTAATTATTGCAATCCAATCCTCTTTTTTTTTTAACGATTGAATGTTGATATTGACCCCAAAAAAAGAAACGGTAGGTACAGTTGTTTGGGTCTATGACCAATGGAACACCGGAACTCTTGGGAGGCTACTCCACCTTTTGGCTCTGCTAAACCTATAAGATGATTTGGAACGTCCTAGGGACTCCTATTTATAGTTTTAGAACTCCAACTTTCGCACCGCCTTGAAGATTTCGCAAACTGACCTTGGATTTATGCAGCAGAGTTATGCTTCGGTCGAACCAAAGTTGAGTTCAGTTGGATTCTATCTTTAACGGTTGCCTGATTTCAGTCACACTGAGCTTGAGTTTAGTCAGACCGAGCTTAAGTTTTGGTCAGACCGAATTAACTCCTTTCAGAGCTGGAGCTTTTTGTGCACTTTCGATTGCACCAAATCCTTCCTTTGGTCGAACTGAATTACCCCTGAATTTCATCGTTGGTTACTGGACTGTTTTGTGCAATTTCGGTTGGACCGAACTTATCTGTTCTCTGTTGCGGATTAAGCAATCTTTTCCAGTCTTTTTTTATCCTTTGCACTTGGTTTCCTTAGATCTTTGGCATGTAAATTTTCTGTTGTTAGCTCTCAAATCTTTAAGCTTTACTTTGGCAATCTCTTGAGCATTAATTCTTCGTTTTCAACATACTTTTCTTCGAAACTCTCGAAATCACCTCGTAAGAGCAAACAAGTAAAAATAAATCGATTAAGTACTATCATGTTCATAAAACTAATAAATAACTAGGGGAAATATGCAATACTTGACACTCAACACACCCCCCCAACCAACATTTTGCTAGTCCCAAGCAAAACATGTGTAAAGAAATCCTCAATTCAATGTTTAAACCACTTTCAGAAAATAATCTTTTGTGCAATCAAATATGAATGAGTATAATCCAAAGAGGCGATAGTGAAATTTTGAAAACCTAGAGCTGAATCACACGAGCAATCAATCAAAAAGGTTCTTTATCAATCATTTAAGGGCATAAGTTCATATATCAAATTCTTTTCAATGTGTTTAGTGAATTCCGTTTACTTTCCATAAAAATACTATTATTTCTTAATGTTAGTCATGCTCATCATGTCAAGATTAATCTAATAATCAAGTGATGATTCCGAACTTATCCCATTTTTCTTCTTTTTCAGTTTTTTGATTTTATATCGACGGTCCCTTTTATTCATCCATTCCTTTCCAGTCTTTTCATTCTTTTTCAGTGAATTCTTTTTCTTTAAATTATTATGACCTCTTTGTCGATCTCTCTGTTTTCTAGCTGATTCTTTTCATCTTTTTAAGGTGAATATAATTCTCCAAACTCAATTCTCAACATCTATCAATGATATACATACTAACAAGAAGAAATTTTAGCATTATTCACAGAAAGTAGATTGAATGTGATTTGTGACTTAGATCATCATGATATTTAAACTTCCTCTTAATCAATTAAAATGCAAGAACTTAAGCGATAGTCTACTCAGTTAATCAAACTCCAACAATTCAAAGTTCAATCTTTATCTTATCATTATACTTAAGGCATTCTTAATTACTCAAACTTTTGTTTTCCAAATAGTTCTTTTACTTGAAAAATCGAAAATTTTTAAAATTTTACTCAAAAACTAAGAAAACACTGATTAATTTACCTAATCCACACCCCTAACCTAAAACTACATTGTCCTCAATGTAAAAAATATATGCATGCAATGCACATGAGATAACGAAAAGAGGGGGTAAGTGATGAGAGGCAATACCTGAAGAAGGAGAATCGAAGCTTTCCAAAGTTTGAAGACTTACGTCATGAGTTTGGGTACTTATTACGGTGTGTCTAAGTGTTTTTTTTTTCTTTTTTTTTTACACACCACCACACACTCGATTTCACCACCTATGGGTACTCGAACCCTCAACCAAGTGTTAAAACTCCTGAGAGCCTACCACTGGAGTAAGAGTAAGGGACTCGTGTGTCTGAGTCTGAGTGTGAGGGTGTGTGTAAAAAAAATTGATGAGCCCAAAAATATGATGGATCCGGAGTCCAAGTAAACCCGACCAAAGAAAAAAGTGAAAACATATACCATTGAAAACTTCCAAACCCATAGAAGTTTCATATTGATTTGATATTTGTTTTTCCCTTCCACGAATTTTACTTAACCTTATGAACAAGTTGGATGACAAATAAACATTATGATGAGTGTTCATAATCTCAAATGCAGGGTCACGATGTAGTAATAACTTCGTGAGACTGAGGTTGAATCCATGGGGACTAAACTTATACGTATTCTAAAATTGACTAGAAGTATAACTAAAATAGCATCTAAAATTGAATTTTAGAATAAAAGAGAGTAATTTTAAATGAATTATCAATAATAAAAGAGGGGAACTAGAGCGCCAAGGATCCACTTGTAGCTATCAAGACGCTACTTTACTTGATTCAATAGACACAACTGGAATTGGAGTCTCATCCTATCCAGTTGGAAGATAAAACAATTGAAGCATGATCTGAACTTCTCATTAAAATAGTTCACACATAAAGCACTATTGTGATAATTGGAAGGGAATTTAACCATCGACCATGCCTAGAAGACGATGGTGAATCACGAATTTTACCAATCTCAATAATATCAAAACATATAAGAAGATATTCAAAGCCATCACAACATCTATTGTAATTTGAGTTACAATAAACCATAGAAAATTAAAAATATTCATTAATTCAAACTATAAATCAACGAAGTTCAACATAAACAAGAGTCAAGGTAAGATAAACATCCCAACACGCTACAAGCTTCACCTCTTAGCTCTAAATAAGAGATTTAGTAAACCATCGACATGATTAAAACCAAATCTCTTAAACAAAACATAAAAAATAAACTAGGGAGGAAGAAGAATCCTCACCTTCCTCCGGCTTATCATCGGCAGGGTCCCTCAATTACGGAATGGAAATTCCAAATTAATTTCACCCTTGGGGAAATGCACCTGGTGCATGTTTTGTTCGAAAAAGCTGAGAGATTTAATTGTTGCAATCAAATCCTCTTTTTTTTTTTAACGATTGAATGTTGATATTAACCCCAAAAAAGAAACGGTAGGTACATTTGTTTGGGTCTATGACCAATGGAACACCGGAACTCTTGGGAGGCTGCTCCACCTTTTGGCTCTGCTCCTTGAAACTTATAAGATGATTTAGAACGTCCTAGGGACTCCTATTTATAGTTTTGGAACTCCAACTTTCGCACCGCCTTCGAGATTTTGCAAACCGACCTTAGATTTACGCAGTAGAGTTACGCTTCGATCGGACCAAAGTCGAATTCAGTCGGATTCTATCTTTAACGGTTGCCTGATTTCGGTCACACTGAGCTCGAGTTTGGTCGGACCGAGCTTGAGTTTTGGTCGGACCAAATTAACTCCTTTCAGCGCTAAAGCTTTTTGTGCACTTTCGATTGCACCAAATCCTTCCTTTGGTCGAACTGAATTACCCCTGAATTTCATCGTTAGCTACTAGACTGTTTTATGTAATTTCGGTCGGACCGAACTTATCTTTTCTCTGTTGCAGATTAAGTAATCTTCTCCAGTCTTTTCTTTATCCTTTTGTAATGACTCGAAAAATCCCATACAAAGGCCCGAGTACCACCTCAGGCAGAAATCACTCAAGACCAAATCCTTTAGAAATTAGACAAGGATTAACTAGTGTTAAACTAGATTACATACGAAATCCGCACTAATCACTTTAAATACAATCTGCAGAACCCAAAACTTGTGAAATCGTTGACACTACATTACCCAAAAATCTAGGATCAATCTCATTACTAGGCTGCTCTCGGGAGCATCACGAAACTCCATATCAGATTTGGACTGCACATCGAAAGTCCGAATAATACGAGGTTATAGAATTATGACCGCCTTGCTGGGCTTGACAACCATCTCGGAAGTCAAAACCAGATAGTGTCCCAGGGCTATTCGCTTGAGTCCGGAGCGAGGAGTGTGAGAAAACATGGTTTTCTTTAGAAATTAAATATAATCTAAATAATCTGAGACTTCTCGTTTGTGGGTCAAATATAAGCAATCAGACCGTCGGAATCTGACCCAAATACACCCTCGAATCAAGGAACATTTCCCATACATGTTCGTGTACTTGTAACCCTGATCAAGTTCCAGTGACCGTTGAACTGAAACTGGTCCGCCACGTGTGATCTGGGAATCCGACTGGAATAAAAACTTAACTCGACCTAGATCCAAGGTCAGTGAGCTTAAGTCAGACCTTTGGCTCAAGGGGGGGCTCCAGAAGTGCTCCGTTAAGACGGAACAGTCCGTATTTGGACATAACCTAAGTATACCATGGCCCTGGGTCTATTTCTGTGAGTTTTAGGCCTATATAAGGACCTTAAACCCTCACTCTCTCATCCCATACGAATTTGAGAAAACCTAGGAGAGAGAAGAAAGAAAAGAGAGAGAAAGTGTGAGAGAAGTGGGAGCATCTTCATGATAATCTATCCCACTGCTATACGTGCTTGACCATCGCTTTCTAATCGTTATTCCGCCGATTCTGTCAACGTACTTAGGTAAAAAAACCCTAACCCTAACTTGTTCTAGGGTTTCAATTGTTACAAGTAGCGAGATAGCTGACTTAATTCATGCTATAGGTTGTTGTGCCGCCGTAGACGAAGACTTAGAGATTTTATCGACTTCGTTACGCTTCTACGAGTAAGGTGCAGACTTTAGACGTATAGGTTAAGGTTTTCAAAGCTTTCAATGTTAGATAATGATAAATTTATGATCTGGGTGTTATTGTACATGCAAAATGCGATGTTTGTTTTGCGATTCAGTTACGTATGCAAATTATGGCATTTAGTGTATTCTGTATATTTATAGAAAATACCGTATACGTACAAATTATGTAAGTGTGTTTGCCATGATAAATTACTGTATGTATATGCTATATATGTGTATAATACTTACTCGGCAAAAGGATTCGCCCAAATACATGTTTTGGCTAATATACGTTATGTATGTTAAATGAATGTATTCTAAGTGTTTGTGAAAATGCTTGTAAGAGTAAGTACTTAGATGATAGTGCTTTAGATAGGTGTTGAGATAGGATTCTCAACTACCTTAGAGATGTGTATGATTTCCTCCATGCAAGTTGTTTAAATTAATTGCTTACTTATGAAATATGTGTTTGTATTTCCTGCTTACCTTGTGCTTTATAACATGCTTGTTAACATGTTTGAATTATTTTGTTTATTCTACTTTACTCTACATGCTTCTGGTTAAGGATTGAATGTGATTGGGGCTATGTTATAGTCCAGGCGATCGGTAACAGACTTGAGTTCGTGCTTGAGATTCATTCGCCACGTAGGATGTATTTGACGAACCCGAGTTGTGTGTTGGTCGTCGGCAGTGGTTAGGCCACACGAAGTGCTTATGCATTTCATGTCGATCGATACAATGTACGCTCGTGCTAGTCGAGCCCGTCAAGTAACCCGATCTGCCGATGTATGTTCACCATGTATGGACGCCTCTGTTTGAACCTAAGGTACCCAACTCACCAGTGAATCCCGCTTAACCTTGGTACCTTGATCCACTAAGACTCATGAGCCAGATATGGTGGTATGGGACACCGTTGTCAAGCTGTCAGCCTACGCTAGGGCGACGAGCCTCCCCATAGTGACCAGTGAGCAACCCAAACTCGTGAGCCGAATACGGTGGTATGGGACACTGTATTCGAGCTGTCGGCCTACACTGATAAGGTAATGGGGGAGTGGTGTAACGATTACGTGTAACAGCCTTGACAGCCCTTTGTAGTGACCTAGAGCATACTTTAAATCTGCGGTGAGGCAACGAGTCTTCCCATAGTGAACAGAATATAAACTAGGCCTGTATTGATAAACTAGGCCTGTATTGATAAAGTGATGGGGGAGCGGTGCAACGAGTGCGTACAACAGCCCTGACAGCCCTTTACAGCGACCTAGAACCACATCATCGTATGAGATTATCTAGGACTGACGACCCTAGAATGGATCATTGTTTGGGAATAATATAAGGGAGGTACCTTAGTTTTCCCAATACTACTATATGAAAAGGACTAATAATAACTCGGTAATCACACTCATAACATAGTACTGCATGTGCCTGGCGTTGTGGAACACTGAGGGATGAACGCATGCCACAGACGTAAAATGGTGTCGCACGAGGGAGCATTGGCGATGGCATGCATCATGACTACATTTCATCCTTGCATTAATAAGAGTAATTAGAATTGTTTGACTGAACTGTTTTATCATTACTGCTTGACTGAATTGATAACATGTTAACCTATGTTTTATTGTTCCACTGAGTTAGCTACTCACTCCCACATTACGGGACGGTGTCATACACACCAACCAGACCCTGTCTTAGATGCAGGTGTTGACGAGAAGCAGGAGGCTGAGCCTGACTACTACGATGATCAAGATGAGTTCTCCTACATGCAGTTCTCTAGAGACTTCTCTTAGGCCATTCAGATGATGGGGCTACAGGGTTTACCATTATAGTTGTACCATTTTTTGGTATTTTGATTTTGAAAATAATACATGTATATGGTGACTTAGTAAGGTGTTCATACTCTGGAGACCGATTGTGACAGTTTCTGGCTTTATATACATTTATATATATCTTTCAGTCTTCTGCTTGCGTTTTATAACTTGATCTAGAGTATGAATTACTATTTTGGTATAATCTCACTTATGATTTATGCACTAACACAGACAACATTCAATCATAAGTATTTATGTTGCATAAGTGATGTTTTGGAACTCGGGTGTTGAGTTACTACTCGACCCCCGATTTTCAAGGCGTTACAAGTTGGTATCAAAGCATGATTTGGATTAAACTGGACCTGAGTTATGGTCACACGACGTACATTGTCGCCTTTCGACTTAGGTGGGTGCGAGAAAAACATAGAAACAGTCATAGGTATCCCAATTTCGCCAATTGGCGAAGTTCGCTGAAAACGATCGCCGAGATCGGGTCCATACTCATCCATGATCGCATGAGTCGACCCCAAACTACTTCTAGACTGTCAAACGACGAGTGTAGATCACAAATCACTCCATCCCAGCCCTTAGGAATGTACAGATACAGCTGTGCATCAGAAACCACCCGAAAGGAAGCAAATCGGAGTCGGGGGCCTACCCACACCATTCCAGAGGGACCCAGTGTGGGACCCAGACCTTTTTGGGGCCTAGGGGCCAGGAGGTCCTCGCTCAAATGGCGAGGCCTTGCTAGTTTATCCAGAGAGTGGCGAGGCCCTCGCCGGTCAGTGGGCTCGGCTGGGCGGGCCGCTCGGGCCGATCGTGTTTGGGGCCTAAGGTGGCCCACTGATATGTGGGGTTTCGTTTAAAACCCCTCAAAAGTCACCCCTTCTTCACAAATCATCCCTCCAAGCTCTCATTTTCCTTCAAGGTTGCTGTTTTCTCTCTCAAACCTCCCCTTCAATCACCCAATCCGTCAGTTTCTATCACAACCCATTCACCTCCATCGTTTATAGCAATACCTACCCCTCTATCCTCTCCGTTTTCTCTCATTTAAGCTCTTACATCCCTCATTTGTGGCTCAAAATCGTGTAAGCTCTCTAACTCATCTTATCTCTTCACTCCCCTTCTTTAATCCCTATCATTTGAGCCTTTACAACCTCTGTTGAGGCTCAAATCAGTGGAGAACCAAAAACTCCAGCCCCTATTCCCCCTTATCTTCACTTTACAAGGCCTTCTTTAAGGTCATTGCGGCCATTTTCTCGATTTCCACCATCCTTTCTCTCATGGGAAAGAGAAAGGGGGCCGTGGATGAGGCCGGGCCTAGTCGCCCTACATGTTTAAGGAGGCCGAGAGGCACCGCCGGGAGCACAAGCGCCAATCGGGAGTTTCGGACGAAGCGGGATCTTGATCCCCGGACTCCTGCTGAAAGGGCTCTGTTGGCGGAGCTGTCTCATGGAGTTTATAAGGGCCGTAGGGTCCTTTTTGAAGCTCAGGTGGATGAGCGGCTCTTTGGAGAATATCTGTTGTTCGAGTTCCTAGAACGGCCTCATTGGGGTCCACTATTTAATGGCGGGTATCGCGCCAATGCGAGCACTGTCTGAGCTTTCTATGCCAACATTCACGAGCCTACGCTTGAACCCTTGCAGTTCCAGATCCCATGTGGAAGGGATCGGTTGGCCACAGTTGATGTCAGATTGATATCTCGGCTTCTGAATGTGCCCCTTGGCGAGGTGCATGTTAGCGAGCTGAATCTAAGGAGTGCACGTGAAAGGGATCATCGCACATGTTTCCTTTGTGGCCGACTGATCCAGTGGCAGCCGAACAAAAGTCTTCTAGCGACCAATATGTCTGACGACTTCCGTTTACTCCATCACATCTTCACATTCAATGTCTACCCTAGGTGGAGCAATCGCAGTGAGTGTACGCGCCTCATGGTAGATTTCCTGTATCAAGTAGGGCAGAGAGCGAACCTGTGTTTGCCTATGTTCGTGTTATGACAGATAATCAATACTGCACGCTCCGCTAGAAGGACTGATTCGCTCTCCTTCGGCCGACTCATATGCAAGATTGCACGTGAGTTTGGTTACAGTCTTGGGGCGGAGATGCCAGTGCCGGTTCATCACATTGGCGAGACTACCCTCAACCAGATGGAGATCGGGCCACGACAACGCCAAGCTCGACTTGAGGAGATGGATGATGAGATGAAGAGTGAGGAAGAAGAGAGTGAGGAAGAAGATGGAGCTGAGATAAAAGAGGAGGAACAGAAAGAAGAAGAAGAAGAGAAAGAGGAGGCCCAAGATACAGAGGAGAGCTCACCGCCTACGGCACCAGAACATGACGTTAATCAAGCTGCTAGGGATGCTCATATAGCCCGACTTGAGGAGGGTCAGGCTGTCCTACGTCAGGACATTATGGATTTTCGGGGCCTCGTGAAACATCAGTACAAGAAGGTGACTCGCACCTTGAAGTCTATCCTGTGTTGCTTGCAGGATAAGGGTGCCCCTCCTCCATCGCCAGACTCGAATGCTTAGTCATCCATGTGGGCGTCTTGCAGCTCATTTTGGTTGCTGCTTTAGGATATGTTTGTGTTTTCATGTTGATAGGCCTAGTAGTGCAATAGTGGTAACATGTTTTAAGTGTTTGAGGCTTTGGTTGTATTAGCTCACATGCATCTTCTGTCATGATTCGTGTAACTCTGTATTCCATGTATTGTGACAATTTTGGTAAATGAAATGCATGCAGCCTCTTTTGCTATAAAGTGTGTGGAATGCTTAAGTGATTGTGTATTGTGTCCCTACGATACTTGCTGACAAGCAGATGCAGATACGACGTTTTTCTGAGGGCTTGCGACCTGACATTCAGTTGAAGATGTGCTGTGTCAGCATACCCTCCAACGCCGAGCTGGCACATATGTCTATGCGGGCAGAGCAGGATGTAGAGCGACTGACACGCTCTCCTAGCCCTATGGTTACTAGGCCATGACCAGATATCCAGAGCAGGCCATTTCTCGGCAAGAGGCCTCGTATTGACTCTCCTCCCAGGATTGTGGCGCCAGTAGTTCCGATGAGGTGTCCAGGTGTGACCCATTCTTACTGCGAAAAATTGGGTCACTTTGCAGAGAGTTGCTTTGCACAGATGAGAGACAGCGGGTTTTCACCACCACAGAGGATTGATCGTTCTCACCCTCAGGCTTTATCAGCTCCACCACTATGGATAGCACCTGCACATCCATCCTTTAGACCACCTGCACCTTGTTTTAGGCCGCCACAATGACCTATGGTGCCTCAGCCCAACCGACCTCAGCAGGCACGAGTTCATGCACTTACAGCGAAGGAGCGAGAGACAACACCTTCAACACCTATAGCCTTCGAGGTAATGATACATGTTCAAGGTATTCCTATCTTCTTATTGGTGGACAGAGGTTCCACTACCTCTATGATCTCATGCACGGCAGTCAAGCGACTGGGTTTGGATACTGCTCCTACGAAGGGAGTGAGGGTCATCACTGCCACAGGGACTTTCTCTGATGTTACTAGTATGTGTGAGGGTTGCCCGATAGACTTAGGTGGCAGAACGATACTAGTTCACTTTAAAAACATTGTCATTCGTTAGATTCTTTATTTTAACAGCCCCACGAATGTAGACGTTCGTAACAGTGAAAGGACCGGTCCAACGAGATCAAGGTTTTTTCAGAAAAAGATGTAACCAAGAATTGTACAGAAAGACTTTTTGACCGATTATGAATGATTTTCGAAGGATGTTCATGTCATGGAACTCCTTCATCCCATCCTTGTAAATTCTCGAGTTCTCGTATGCGTCATTCCGGATTTATTCGAGTTCATTTAATTGAAGTTTGCGCAGCGAGCCAACATTGTCCAAGTTAAAGTTCAGATTTTTGATAGCCCTATAAGCTTTATGCTCCAATTCCACAGGCAAGTGATAAGCTTTCCCATAGACAAGTCTAAAGGAAGACATTTCAATGGGGGTCTTAAAAGCTGTACGATAAGCCCATAAAGCATCGGTCAAACGGATTGATCAATCATTACAGTCAAGGTTAACTATTTTTTTTTCCAGAATTTGTTTAATTTCCCTATTGAAAATCTCAGCTTGCCCGCTTATCTCCGAGTGATATGGAGTGCTCACTTTGTGAGAGATGTCATATTTCTTCATTAAGTTCTCAAATGGGGCTATTACAAAAGTGTGAACCTCTATCACTAATGCTGGCCCGAGGTGTTCCGAATCGAAAAATGATGTTTTCTTTTAAAAATCTAATGATTGTTTTATGATCATTGTTCTGGCACAGGATTGCTTCGACCCACTCAGTGACATACTCTACTGCCAATAAGATGTAAATATTTTTAAAAGATTGGGGGAATGGCCCCATGAAATCGATGCCCTAACAATCAAATGCTTCTATGATAAGAATGAGGTTTAGTGGCATCATATTTTGATGGGACAATCCTCTCAATTTCTGACATTACTCAAAAGCTTTGCAAAACTCATAAGTATCTCTGAACATTGTGGACCAATAAAAGCTACACCATAGAATTTTGGTTGTGGTCTTTTTAGTAAAAAAGTGACCACCACAAGGCTGAGAGTGAAAAAAAGAAATAACACTTTGATGTTCATTGTCTGGCACACATGTCCTTAGAATTTGGTCTGGGTAGTATTTAAACAGATAAGGATCATCCCATAAAAACTTACGTACATTAGCGAAGAATTTTTTCTTATCTTGAGGAGTCCAATATGTCAGCGTGAAACATGTAGCAAGATAATTCGTAATATCAGCAAACCAAGGTAATTGGGAGAGTCTAAACAATTCTTCATTAGGGAACATATCATTTATAAGTGTCGGCTCAAGGGAATCAGGGAGATCAAGTCTAGAGAGATGGTCATCCACTACGTTCTCTACTCCCTTTTTGTCTTGTATTTCTGTATCGAATTCCTGAAGTAGAAGGATCCATCTTATCAGGCAAGGCTTGGCATTCTTCTTTAAAAGCAGGTACTTCAGTGCCGCATGATCAGTGTAAATGATGATTTTAGATCCAATCAAGTAGGACTTAAATTTGTTCAAAGCGAACACTACGGCTAA
This sequence comes from Magnolia changhungtana, assembly GCA_030180095.1. Lineage (NCBI taxonomy): Eukaryota > Viridiplantae > Streptophyta > Magnoliopsida > Magnoliales > Magnoliaceae > Magnolia > Magnolia changhungtana. The sequence continues at coordinate 6,914,233 of JASAUF010000375.1, forward strand.
GAGTTCCTTCTCCATAGTAGAGTAGTTTACTTGGGTAGAATTTAGAGTTCTACTCGCATAGTGAATCACATAGGGCTTCTTTTCTTTTATTTGGCCAAACACCGCCCCAATAGCATAGTCAAACGCATCACACATAATCTCAAAAGGAATGCTCCAATCGGATAGCTGCATGATATGAGTGGTAGTCAACATGACCTTGAGCTTAGTGAAAGCTTCATGGCATTGCTCAGCCCACTCGAATGGTACATCCTTTTGAAGGAAATTACATAAAGGACGAGAGAGATTACTAAAGTCCTTTATGAATCGTTTATAAAATTCAGCGTGTCCTAAGAAGGATTGCACATCACGTACAGTCTTGGGTGGAGGTAGATTAGAGATAAGATCAATTTTTGCCTTATCTACCTTAATTCTCTTAGACGAAATTATGTTTCCAAGCACAATTTCCTTGGGAACCATAAAATGACATTTCACCCAATTCATAACCAAATTCTTTTCCTCACATCGCTTTACCATGTTTTTAAGATTTTCCAGACACTCATTGAAGGATGGACCAAAGACGAAGAAGTCATCCATGAAGACCTCTATATATTGCCCCACCATGTCAGAAAATACTCAACATGCATCGCTGAAAGGTGGTGGGGGCATTACACAATCCGAATGACATCCTTTAGTAAGCAAAGGTGCCAAAGGAGCATGTGAATGTTGTCTTCTCTTGATCTTCAAGGGCTATCTCTATCTGATTATAGCCCGAATATCTGTCAAGGAAGCAATAGTAAGAGTGACCAGCTAGCCTTTTCAAGATTTGATCAATGAAGGCCAAATGAAAGTGGTCCTTCCTTATGATGGTATTCAACTTCCTGTAGTCAATACACATTCTCCAACCAGTAGTGACTCTAGTTGGCACGAGTTCATTGTTGACATTAGCTACAATGGTGATTCTGAACTTCTTAGGAACCATTTGAGTTGGACTCACCCATTGACTGTTGGATATATGGTATATGATACCTACATCCAACAACTTAAGGACCTCTCCTCTAACCACTTCCTTCATATTTGGATTCAACCGACAATGTGGTTGTCAGGAGGTCTTCGCATTATCCTTGAGATGAATGTCGTGAGTGCAAATCAAAGGATCAATTCCCTTGAGGTCCGCAATCGACCATCCAAGGGCTCCTTTATGTTCAGTGAGAGTAGAAATAAGCATACTCTCTTGTTCTTTCTCAAGGTGGGAAAAAATCACCGCCGGGTATATCTCATCTTGACCTAAGTAGACATATTTAATATTAGCAGGCAAATGTTTTAAGTCGAGCTTCGACGCTTTGAGGTTAGACGATGAGGCACTTCATCGGTTTGGGGCAAAGTTTCAAATTCTGGCCTCCACCAGTTAACTTCAAGTACCGGTGCATTATCCTGCAAGGTACTCATCTCCCTAATCATGTCATCATCCAAATCAGGGGAGTAGGCCAAGCACATCTCTAGAGGGTTAGAGTATAGAGTCAATAGTGTTCTATATTCCATGGAAGAATCGATCATGTTAATGTTATGGGTGTCATCATCATCCTCTGACTATTCACTCATTAAAAAAGATGTTGAGCTCCAACATCATATTTCCAAAACATAAATTCATAACTCCATTTCTACAATTAATGATGGCATTTGATGTAACAAGGAATGAGAGACTAAGAATGACGGTTATCTGAGTGCCCACATCCACGATAAGTTAATTATCCAGAACAATAAAATCTACTGGATAGTAGAATTTATCAACCTGGACCAACACATCCTTAATCATCCCTCTCGGCACACGAACTGATTGATCGACAAGTTGTAATGTGGTCCGGGTGGGTTTTAATTCACCTAGACTTAATTGTTCATAAACCGAGAATGAGATTAAATTAACACTCACCCCCAAGTTAAGAAGTGCGTGCTCAATCCAGTGATTCCCAATTACACAAGTAATGGTTGGGCTGCCGGGATCTTTGTATTTTTGTGGCACATCTTGCTTGAGGATAACACTTACTTTTTTTGTTAAAAAGATTTTCTTTTGAATGGTTTGCTGTCTTTTGGTCGTATATAAATCTTTCAGAAATTTGTCATATGAAGGGATTTATTTAACGACATCCAATAGAGGAATATTGACCTTCACTTGCTTAAGCACCTCTAGAATATCTAGAGAGTTAGATAGAGATTTTGCTCCAATCAATCATTGGGGGAATGGCGCAATCGGCTTAGACTCTTTTTCTTGTTCTTCCTCTTGTGGAGCAGTGTTAGGTCTATCATTCTCATCTTCTTTCATGTCCTTAGGTTTTTCAACCCTTGCCGGAATATTCTTGTCAATTATCTTTCCACTCCTAAGAGTGGTGATAGATTTGGCTTGCTCCATTTAATTTGAAGAGCTTGAGTCACTAATTTCACATTACTATTTTAGATTGGGGAGGGGTTGGGCTGGAAAGGTTGTTGAGTGTCAAATATTGCATATTCTCTCCTATTTATATCTTGATTTTATAAACATGATAATGCTTAATTGTATATTTTATACATGTTTGTGTTGCAAGGTGAATATGAGAGTTTGGATTGAAAATAATGTTAAAAACATAGATTTGATGCTCAAGAATCACTAAGGGATGGATCTTACGAGACCAAGATTGAAGAATTCACATGCCAAAGATCTTAGGAAACCAATTGAGGAATGAACAGAATCGAAGACTTGAAGTGAAGAAAACGAATCCTAAAAATTCAAGTGAAATTTGACTAGCTTGAGAAAATTTGGCTTGAATTCCTGCAACATTATCTTTTAAATTTACACGAAATTTGACTAGTCGAAGATTACGCTCGACTAGTCGAACATGTCCTTCGACTAGCCTGAGCTCTGGTTCAACTAGTCGGAGATTACATAGATTTTGGGCGGACTGCATAAATTTGATGTGGTTTCCGAACTTTTTCAACTTGGTGCGAAAGTTAGAGTTTCCCAACTATAAATTGGAGTTCCTAGGATGATCCAAAGCATCTTCTAGGGTTTCCGCCAAGTGTTTTCTTCTTCTTCCTTAGTTTTTTTTTTTAATGCTTTCTTTAAGAGATTTTTGTTTAATCATGTTTATGGTTAACTAAACCTCTTAGTTAGGGCTAAGAGGTGAAGCTTGTAGCATGATTGGGATGTTTACTTTGCTTTGATTCATGTTTATATTGAATTCCATTTATTTCTAGTTGATTTTAAGGAATATTTTTAGTTTTCTATGGTTTGTTGTGACTCAAATTACAATAGACGCTGTGATAACTTTGAATATCCTCTTTTCTTATTTGAGATTGTGGGATTTGTAAATCCTGTTGTTTGCCATAGTCTCCTGGGCATGGTTGGGTGATGGAATCCCTTCCAAATCTTCACAATTCTCACCTCTTGAGACTGATTCAATGAAAGTTCAGAGATTTGATCATCTCTTCTTCCAACTGAATAAGTTGGACTCTGATTCCAGTTGTGTCTCTTGAATCAAGTAAGGTAGCATCCTGATAGCTACAAGTGGATCCTTGGCACCCTAGTTCCCACCTTTAAATTCACAACTTTCAATCTACAATATTCACAATTACTCCCTTTATCCCAGATTTCTAATTTAGATCTTCTTCTAGCTCTAGTTCTAATTACTTTCAGAAATGTACAAGATTAGTCCCTATGGATTCGACCCCGGTCTCACCGAGACTATTACTACATCACGATCATACACTTAGGATTGTGAACAAGTTTTTGGCGCCGTTAGCGGGGACTATGACTGTGTTTTTCTGAATTTAATTAGTATTAGAATTAGGTTAAGATTAGGATTAACTTTTTGTTTTATTTCTAGTTTAGGATTTTTCTGAACTTGTTTTTAGAATCTAACTTGGTTTTCTATTTTGTAGGATTTTAATATCGCAATCTCCAATCTGATAACCTCTTTCTAATTCTCTCTTATTTTTTTAGATCTCTTATTTGTTTTAGTTTCCCTAGTTTTATTTCTTAGGTTTAAGTTTAATTACTTAAAGGCTGCAGTGTTTCATGCCCAAGTAGGTTCATGACAACACTCGACGTCTCTTAAGTGATGGAGGATTAGTCTAAGGGCTACCTATCCATCATCGGATTAGACACCACTTGAGATCCTCAGAGTCGATAGAAGTGATGGCTGCAAATCAACCTCAACCTCCATTTGAGGAAATTCAGGATGAGAATAAGGTGCACAATGCACCCCCGCCTCGTACTTTTCGAGATTTCTTACAACCGGTGGGGGTGAGTACACCTTCCTGTATGATTCTTTCAAAAAATACAAGGAATATGGATATTAAGCCAGGGATGATCCAACCCCTTCCAAAGTTCCATGGACTTGAATCTGAAAGTTCATATCTACACATTAAAGAGTTTGATGAGATAATAACCATTTTATACTTTCCTAATGTGTCTGAGGACACGATCAAGCTGAAACTCTTTCCCTTCTCCTTAAAAGAAAAGGCTAAGATGTGGTTGCATTCACTACGTCCACGATCCATTGGCAGATGGAACGACATGACAAGGGAGTTCATAAAGAAATTCTTCAAATACCATAAGACGAACACCATCAGAAAGTCAATCATGAACTTCACCCAAAAGGAAGATGAGACATTCTTCCAATGTTGGGAGCGGTTCAAGGATCTTGTCAGTTCATGCCCACAACATGGCTTTGAAACGTGGCGCATAAAAAACTTTTTCTACGATGGACTGACATCTTCCATGCGCCAATTGGTCAAGATAATGTGCAATGGGAAATTCATGAATAAAGATGTTGATGATGTGTGGGATTACTTTGATAAACTTTCTGAAAATACACAATCATGGGACATCTCATCAAGACCTAACACCTCTTCTAAGCCTACTCAATCAAAGGAGATGGGCGGAATATATATATTGAAAGAGGAAGATGATATCAATGTTAAAGTGGCTAATCTCACAAGAAAAATTGAGGTCATGAAACTCAAGAAGGATAAGGCTAAGGAAGTTGTTTGCGGTAGTTGCGCTTGCAACGTTCATACAACTGAAAATTGTCCAACAATACCTGCTTTTTAAGAAATATTAAATGAGAAATTGAATGCCGTGAACAATTACCAAAGGCCTTTCAAAGGACCCACTTCAAACATATACAATTTGAGTTCGAGAAATCATCCAAAACTTAATTGGAGGAATGGGCAAATTGTTACTCCTCAAGGAATCCCTAACCAATTATTGAATCAAGGGAAACCTCAAGAGGAATTGGTTCAAAGTCCCACACAAACTCAAGAGCTCATCCAGCAAAGTATTCTCCAAGCCTTACAAGAACTTACAATGGTTATACAAAAGATACAATCACACGTTGCAGTTATGGAGAAAGGGATCCTTCCAGCTCAAACTCTCCCCAATCCTAAACCGCAACACGAAATTAGTAACCCAAACTCTTCAAATCAAATGGAGCAAGCCAAGTCTATTACCACTCTTAGGGGTTGAAAAATAATTGACAAAACTATTCCAGTAAGGGCTGAAAAGTCTAAGGACCCAGAAGAAGACATTAATGATAGACCTAGCATTGCTCCACATGGGTTAGAACCAAAACCTCAAAGTAAGTCAATTGCTCCATTCCCCCAACGATTGATTGCACCAAAACCTCTAGCAAACTCACAAGATATTCTAGAGGTGTTAAAATAATAGAAGGTCAACATCCCTCTTCTAGATGTTGTGAAATAAATTCCTTCATATGCCAAATTTTTGAAAGACTTATGCACAACCAAGAGGCGGCCAAGTATCAAAAGGAAAATTTTCCTGACAGAAAAAGTGAGTGTCATCCTCAAGCAAAATGTGCCACAAAAATATAAAGATCCTAGTAGCCCAATTATCACTTGTATAATTAGGAATCACCAAATTGAGAATGCACTTCTTGACTTGGTGGAGAGCCTAATTCTGATCCCTTTTTTTGACTTGGGGGCGAGTATAAATTTGATCCCATACTTGGTCTACGAACAACTGAGTTTAGGTGAGTTAAAACTCACCTGGAACACATTACAACTTGCTGATCGCTCAATTTGTGTTACAAGAGGGATGATTGAGGATGTATTGGTCCAAGTTTATAAATTCTTCTATCCAGTAGATTTTATCGTCCTGGATACTTAGCCCATTGCGGATATGAGCATTCAAATTCCTGTCATACTTGGCCGCCCGTTCCTTCCTATATCCAACGTTATCATCAATTGTAGGAACGAGGTCATGAATTTGTCTTCTGGAAATATGATGTTGGAGCTCAATATCTTCTTCAACATGAGCAGACAGGCAGAGGATGATGACGAGGCCCATAACATTAATATGATAGATTCTTTCATGGAAGATAAAGCTCTGATGACCTTATCCTCTGACCCTCTGGAGACATGCTTGACACACTCCCTCAATTTGGATGATGACACGATTAGGGAGATGGATGTCATGCTCGATACTGCACCGATACTTGAAGTCAATAGGTGGAGGCCACAATTTGAGAAATTGCCCCAAACCGACGTAGTGCCTCTACTGTCTAGCCTCAAAGCACCGAAGCTTGACCTAAAACATTTACTCGCTGATCTTAAATATGTCTACTTAGGTCAAGATGAGACATACTCGGTGGTGATTTCTTCCCGCCTTGAGCAAGAGCAGGAAAGCATGCTTATCGCTACTCTCGTTGAACATAAAGGAGCCATTGAATGGTCGATTACGAATCTCAACGGAATCGATCCTTTCATTTATACTCACTACATTCATCTTGAGGATAATGTGAAAACCTCCCGACAACCACAACATCGATCAATCTAAATCTGAAAGAAGTGGTTAAAGGAGAGGTACTTAAATTGTTGGATGTGAGTATTATATACCCTATATCCAATAGTCAATGGGTGAGTCCAACTCAGGTGGTTCCTAAGAAATCCAGAATCACTGTAGTAGCCAATGCCAACAATGAACTCGTGCCAACTAGAGTTACTGTTGGTTGGAGAATGTGTATTGACTACAGAAAATTGAATACCATCATGAGGAAGGACCACTTTCCCTTGCCCTTCATTGACCAAATCTTGAAAATGTTAGCTGGTCATTCTTTTTACTACTTTCTTGATGGGTATTCGGGCTACAATCAGATAGAGATAGCCTTCGAAGATCAAGAGAAGACAACGTTCAAATGTCCATATGGCACATTTGCTTACAAAAAATGTCATTTGGACTATATAATGTCCCTGCCATATTTCAGCGATGCATGTTGAGTATTTTTTTCTGACATGGTAGGGGAATATTTAGAGGTCTTCATGGATGACTTCTCTGTTTTTAGTCCATCCTTTAATGAGTGTTTGAAAAATCTTAAATGTGTGTTAAAGTGATGTGAGGAGAAGAATTTAGTTTTGAATTGGGAGAAATGTCATTTCATGTTTCCCAAGGGAATTGTTCTTGGACATATAATTTCATCCAAGGGAATTAAGGTGGACAAGGCCAAAATTGATCTTATCTCTAACCTACCACCTCCCAAAAGCATACGTGATGTGTGATCCTTCCTAGGACACACCGGATTCTACAGACGATTTATAAAGGACTTTAATCACCTCTCTCATCCTTTATGTAACATACTTTAAAAAGATGTACCATACGAGTGGACTGAACAATGTCAGGAAGCTTTTACTAAGCTCAAGGGAAGGTTAACTACCGCACATATCATGCAGCCACCTGATTGGAGCATCCCTTTTGAGATCATGTGTGATGCATCCGACTATGCTATTGGGGCAGTGTTAGGCCAGAGAAAAGAGAAGAAGCCCTACATTATTCATTATGCAAGTAGAACTCTAAACTCCGTCCAAATGAACTACTTTACTATGGAAAAGAAACTCTTAGCCGTATTGTTTGCTTTAGACAAATTTAGGTCCTATTTGATCGGATTCAAGATCATCATCTATACTGATCATGCGGTGCTGAAATATCTTCTTTCTAAGAATGATGCTAAGCCTCGCTTGATAAGATGGATCCTCCTACTCCAGGAATTTGATTTAGAAATAAAAGACAAAAAGGGAGTAAAGTACATAGTGGCTGGCAATCTCTCGAGACTCGATCTCCCCGATCCCCTTGAGACGACACCCATAAATGACATGTTCTCTGACGAACAATTGTTCAAACTCTCCCAAGTACCTTGGTTTACTGATATTGCAAATTATCTTGTTACAAGTTGCACGCCGACACATTGGACTATGCAAGATAAATGAAAATTCTTCATCGAGGTACATAAAATCTTCTGGGACGATCCAAATTTGTTAAAATACTGCACAAACCAAATTTTAAATAGACGTGCATCAGAAAATGAAGACCAAAGTGTCATCTCTTTTTGTCACTCCCAGGCCTGTGGTGGTGACTTTTCTGCTAAAAAGACCATGGCCAAAATTCTGCAGTATGGCTTTTATTGGGCCACTATGTTCAAGGACAATTATGAGTTCTGCAAGGCTTGTGAGAGTTGTCTCATTGAAATATGATGCCGCTGAATTCTATTTTGATGATTGAAGCATTTAATTGCTAGTTCATCAATTTCAAGGGACCATTGCCTCAATCATTTGGAAATTTATAAGCAGTAGACTATGTCACTAAATGGGTTAAAGCGATTTCATGCCGGAATAATGACCATCGTACAGTCATTCGATTAATAAAAGAGAACATCCTTTTTCGATTTGGAACGCCCCGAGCCATCATTAGTGATGGAGGTTCACACTTCTATAATAGGCTATTTGAGAATTTAATGAAGAAATACAGCATCTCTCATAAAGTGAGCACTCCATACCACCCGCAGACAAGCGAGCAAGTTGAGATTTTTAACAAAGAAATTAAACAAATACTGCAAAAGACGGTTAACCCTGACCGTAAGGATTGGTCAATCTGTTTAACTGATGCCGTATGGGCATACCGTACATCATTTAAGACCCCCATTGGAATTTCTCTCTTTAGCTCGTCTATGGGAAGGCTTACCACTTACTTATAAGTTGGAACATAGAGCTTATTAGGCTATCAAAAATCTAAACTTTAACTTGGACAACGTTGGCTCGTTGCACGAACTTCAGTTAAATGAACTCGAGCAAATCTGGAACGACGCTTACGAGAACTCGAGAATTTACAAGGACAAAATGAAGGTGTTCCATGACAGGAACATCCTTCGAAAATCATTCTTAATCAGTCAAAAGTCCTCGTATACAATTCTCGGTTACACCTTTTTTCGGGTAAACTCGAATCTTGTTGGACCGGCCCTTTCACTATTACTAATGTCTATCCACATGGGGCCGTCGAGATAAAGAATTCAACGAATGACAATATTTTCAAAGTAAATGGACATCGTCTCAAGCCATTTGTTGAGAAATTTGATTCAGAGGACATGTCCATACCTCTGATTGATCCTGTATATCAGGATTAACCTCCTAGTCTGATGGAGGTATAGTTAGGTTTATTGCTTTTCATACAATTTATGATTATGATAGTTTTCTTTCAATATTTAGTCGTTGTGCTGACCCATCTTGATATTGAGAACTTTGAAAGAGTTGCAATTCGCCTTCTTCATGTACTACCTTTCCATCACTTATCCATTATTTTTGTTGTCTCATTTATATTGCATGCTTATATCTTTTATATTGAGGACAATGTAGATTTTAGGTTGGGGGTGTGGATTAGGTAAACTAATCAGTATTTTCTTAGTCTTTGAGCAAAAATTTTGGTAATTTTCAATTTTTCAAATTCAAAACCTATTTGGAAAATGATAGTTTGTGCACTTAAGAATGTTTTGAGTATGATAAGATTGAGATTGAACTTTGAATTGTTGGAGTTTGATAAACCAAGTATACTATCACATAAGTTCTTGCACTCAATTGATTAAGAGGAAGTTTTGAATATCATGATTGATCTAAATCACAACACACATTCAATTTACTCTCTATGATTACGCTAGAATTTCTAATGGTTAGTATGTAAATCATTTATCGATATTAAGAATTCAGTTTGGAGAATTTTATCCACCTTAAAAGATGAAAAGAACCAGTTAAAAAATAGTGAGATCGACAAAAAGGTCATGTATGAGGAAAAGACTGAAAAAAGTTTGAAAAAGAATGAAAAATTCTGAAAAGAATCTATAAAGAATTAATAAAAAAAAAGGACCGTCGATATAAAATCAAAAACTGGAAAAAGTAGGAGAAGGAGATAAGTTCAGAATCAACATTTGAGTTTTTAACTACTATTGATATGATGAACATGGCTATCGTTATGAAATGATAGTATTCTCATGGAAGTAATTTAATTTTCACCGAGCACATTGAAAAACATGCTATAGGAACTTATGCTCTGAAGAAATTGATAAAGAACTGATTTGATTGATTGCTTTTATGATTTGGCTCTAGGTTTTCAAAGTCCCACTTTCTCATATTAATTCTACTTATTCATACTCAATTGTACAAAAGATTCTTTTCTGAAAAAGGTTTGAACATTGAGAATTGAGGTTCACTTCACACATGTTTTGCTCAGGACTAGGAAAATGCTAGTTTTGGATTGTGTTGTGTCAAATATTACATATTCTCCCTTATTTATTTCTTGGTTTTATGAACATGATAATGCTTAATTGTATACCTTATACATGTTTATGTTGTAAGGTGAATCCGAGAGTTTGGATTGAAAAGAATGTTAAAAATATAGATTTGATGCTCGAGAACCACCAAGTCAAGGGATGGATCTTACGAGACCAAGATTGAAGAATTCACATGCCAAAGATCCTAGGATACCAAGTGAGGAATGAAGAGAATCGAAGACTTGCAGTGAAAAAAAGGAATCCTAAAAATTCAAGTGAAATTCGATTAGCCCAATAAAATTCGGCTCAAACTCCAGTAATGTCATCTTTTAAATTCACGCAAAATTCAACTAGTCGAAGATTATGCTCGACTAGTCGAACTTGTCCTTTGACTAGCCCAAGCTTTGTTTCGACTAGTTGGAGATTACATAGATTTTGCGCGGACTGCACAAATTTGATGCGGTTTCTGGACTTTTCCAACTCGGTGCGAAAGTTGAAGTTCCCCAACTATACATAGGAGTTCCTAGGATGATCCAAAGCATCTTCTAGAGTTTAAGGAGTGGAGCAAAAGGGTGGACAGCCACCCCCAAGAGTTTTCTTCTTCTTCCTTGGTGTTTTTTTTTGTTAATGCTTTCCTTAAGAGATTTTTGTTTAATCATATTTATGGTTAACTAAACCTCTTAGTTAGGGCTAAGAGGTCAAGCTTGTAGCATGATTGGGATGTTTATTTTGCTTTGATTCATGTTTATATTGAATTTCATTGATTTCGAGTTGATTTTAAGGAATATTTTCAGCTTTCTAGGGTTTGTTGTGACTCAAATTACAATAGACACTGTGTTAGCTTTGAATATCTTCTTTTCTTATTTGAGATTGTGGGATTTGTAAATCCTGTTGTTTACCATAGTCTCCTGGGCATGGTTGGGCGATGGAATCCCTTCCAAATCTTCACAATTCTCATCTCTTGAGACTGATTCAATGAAAGTTCAGAGATTTGATCACCTTTTCTTCCAACAGGATAAGATTGAACTCTAATTCCAGTTGTGTTTCTTAAATCAAGTAAGGTAGCATCTTGATAGCTACAAGTGAATCCTTGGCACCCTAGTTCCCACCTTTAAATTCACAAGTTTCAATCTACAATATTCACAATTACTCCCTTTATTCCAAATTTCTAATTTATATCTTCTTCTATCTCTAGTTCTAATTACTTTCAGAAACATACACGATTAGTCCCTGTGGATTCGACCTCGGTCTCACTGAAATTATTACTACATTGTGACCCTGCACTTGGGGTTGTAAACAAAGGTCCTTTTCTCCCCAATCACCGAGTGTGATTCCACCCTTTGAATTGACGATGCAAGCTTTCCCATTATCGTTTTGAGATCCTGGAATGCTTGCACTGTACTCTGATTGAATAACTCTTGGTTTTACATGAATTTTTGAACCGAATCCTCCTGAGGCCTCTTTTGATTTAAGAGTTGCTAAGGGCCTCTTGTGGGTTAGTTGGTTATCCATTCCTCTAATTAAAATTTGGATGTTTCCTCTAGCTGGGGTTGTATGTATTCGAGGTGGGTCCACTGAAAGGTCTTTGGTTGTTTTTCATGGCATTTGATTGCTCATTCAATATCTCTTGAAAAGCAGGAATAGTAGGAATTTTCAGTTGTATGTATGTTGCAAGCATAAATACCATAAACAACCTCTACATCATTATTGGGTTTGATAGGTTCTCCCTTCTTAAGTTCCATGGCTCGACTTTCCTTATGAGATTGGCCACTTTTGCATTTATGTCATCTTTTTCCTTCAAAACATAGATTCCTCCTTTCTCCTTTGGTTGAGCAGGCTTAGAAGTAGTGGGTCTTGGGGAGGTATCCCATGATTGCACATTTTTAGCGAGTTTATTAAAATAATCTCACGCATCATTGACTTCCTTATTCATAAATTCCCCATTACACATCATCTTCACAAATTGGCGCATGGATGAGGTCAATACATCATATAAAAAGCTTGTTATCTGCCATGTTTCATAGCCATGTTATGGACATGAATTTATGAGATCCTTATAACTCTCCCAACATTGGTAGAAGGTCTCACCCTCTTTTTGCATGAAATTCATGATAGCTTTTCTTAAGGTGTTCGTTTTATGATACGGGAAGAACTTTTTAAGGAACTCCCTTATCATCTCAGCCCATGTGCCAATGGATCGTGGTCTTAAGGAATGTAACCACGACTTAGCCTTTTCTTTCAAAGAGAAAGGGAACAATTTCAGTCTTACGTGTCCTTGGATAGGTTTGGAAAGTGAAGTGTGGATATTATCTCATCGAATTCTTTCATATACAAGTATGGACTTTCAGATTTTAGTCCATGAAACTTAGGAAGGAGTTGAATTACTCTCGGTTTAACATCCATGGTTCCTGCATGTAATGAGAATATCATGTAGAAAGGTGTGCTCACCCTCACCAGTTGTAAATAATCTCGTAGAGTACAAGGTGGGGTGCATGATGCACCTCATTCTCATCCCAGACTTCCTCAACTGAGTGTTGAGGTTGATTTACAGCCATCACTTCTATTAATTAAGAGGATCTCAAGTGGTGTCTAATTCGTTAATGGATAGGAAACCCTTCAACTAATCTTCCTTCACTCAAGAGATGTCAAGTGTTATCACGAACCCATTTAGGCATGAAACACTCACGATCCTCAAATAACTAAACAACTAAAACCTAATAAAAAGAAAACTACAGAAAATAAGAAATCTAAAAAAAGAAAGAGAGTTGGAACGAAATTACTGAAAAAGAGTTGCTAGGTTAAGATTCTACAAGACAAAACAATGTTAGTTCCTAAAAATTTAGAAAAATCCTAACCTAAAAACACAACAAAAATTAATCCTTAATCCTAAACTAATTCTAATACTAATTAATCTCAGAAAAGCATAGTCGTAGTCCCCAACAACAGCGCTAAAAACTTGTTCAGAATCCTATGTGTAGGGTCGCGATGTAATAATAACTCGGTGAGACCGAGGTCGAATCCACAGGGACTAAACGTGTACGTATTCTGAAATTGACTAAAAGTAAAACTAAAATAGGATCTAAAACTGAATTCTGGAATAAAAGACAGTAAGTGTGAATGAATTATCAATAACAAAAAAGGGCAACTAGAGAGCCAAGGATCTAGTTGTAGCTATCGAGATGCTACCTTACTTGATTCAATAGACACAACTGGAATTGGAGTCCCATCCTATCCAGTTGGAAGATAAAATAATTGAAGCATGATCTGAACTTCTCATTGAAATATTTTACACATGAAGCATTATTGTGATATTTGGAGGGGAATTCAACCATCCACCATGCCCAGGAGACGAAGGTGAATCACGAATTTTACTAATCTCAACAATATCAAAATAGATAAGAAGATATTCAAAGTCATCACAACATCTATTGTACTTTTGAGTCATAATAAACCATAGAAAATTGAAAATATTCCTTAATTCAAACTAGAAATCAATGAAATTCAACATAAACAAGAATCAAAGCAAGATAAACATCCCAACACGCTACAAGCTTCACCTCTTAGCTTTAGCTAAGAGATTTAATTAACCATTGACATGATTAAAACTAAATCTCTTAAATAAAACATGAAAAATAAATTAGGGAAGAACAAGAAAAACTCTTGGAAAGTTGCTCCACCCTTTGGCTCTGCTCCTTGAAACCTAGAAGATGATTTGGAACATCCTACGGATTCCTATTTATAGTTTTGGAACTTCAATTTTCTCACTGCCTTGGAGATTTCACAAATCAACCTTGGATTTACACAGCAGAGTTACGCTTTGGTCGGACCGAAGTCGAGTTAGTATTATGATCGTATTCTATCTTCAACGGTTGCCCGATTTCGGTCACACCGAGCTTGTAAGACTGAACTTAAGTTTCGGTTGGACCAAATTTTCCTTCGGTCGGACCGAATAAACTCCTTTCAGCGCTGGAGCTTTTTGTGCACTTTCGGTCGCACTGAATCCTTCCTTCAGTTGGACCGAACTTGGTTTCGGTCGGACTGAATTATCCTTCGGTCGAATAGAATTAGCCCTAAATTTTATCATTGGTTACTGGACTGTTTTTTGCAATTTTGGTCAGACCGAACTTGTCCGTGGATGGGGATTACTTTCGACGGTTGGATTAGATAATCAGGCCATTGTCAGAGGGTGAGTGTAGTGCCCTGGGTTTTTGAAACCCGAGTATATGACTCGTTCTCCAAAAAACCGAGTGTTAACCTTTAAAGATGGTCAAATTCAGGTATTTTTTTTCTTTTCTTTTTCTTTCAAAGTTAGCAATTTAGTGCAAGATGGATAAATTAAATATAAAGAAAATTCTGCATTTACATTCAGAATATACGAGCGGCTACCCAAATGACTTATACAAACCAATATATCTATGTTAATAAATATAAGAAATACACAATTTAACACATGAGAAATAATATAATGCATATAAACTTGAGCCACAAGATCACACAACTTCTCTTGACAGACAGAGCCATGCATCCTTGGCAATTGTACCCTGCTCCTCATCAATCTGAACATGAATATCATTTAAGCCACCTGCACTACCCGTACAATTATATATTCGATGAATAAGTGGCCAGTTCAGAGTGAATTCCCCTCAATATTACACACTGCCACATTAGCCAAGTATAGTTTAAAGAAATAAGGCATCTAAAATAATAAATGATGCAATCTTGTTTAAATGCATGAATGCGTGAATGCACATCAACCTGGGGATGCTCATCCAGTTGGACTTGGGCTCGTCACCCATGCATATGACCGGTCACTAGCGAAGCACATCACTTGCGTACATCATTTGCAAGCATAGTGACCAAGCCATCATACATCACGTACGTGGGCCGATAGTCGATGGTTTGGGAGCTAGCGATTTGATACCATGCTAAGGGCACATGCTACAACATCCAAAATTAGCCATTAGTCATCACACGTATGCTATGAATGCATGATTAGCCCAACTATTATTATTCCGATTACAACCAACCAATTTAAGAAAGCTCAAAGGTCACTACGGGAGGTTCATCACCCAGCGTAGGCTGACAGCTCAGGCATAGGCCCGTTTCCTAGTGTCCATTTCGTTCCTTAGGATCTCATGGTCCTCCCGGTCAAATTCCGGCGACCAATGACTTTTTAATTTCATTTGCGTGCGACCTGAATCTCATCCTGTAAACCAAAGTCGACTCAGCCCGATACCTGCTCCATTGCGACCGTGTCGTTGCCGTGGTTCCAACGCCGCATCTCATGCTCCTAGATCATGAGATATGGGCCGCGCATGATCATGGCCGTGGACCACACGTTGCAGGGCCCACCTAACCCATGACATATTTTCCTAGGTCATCATGAGGATGACATCACCTAGCCACCTAGCCACCCTACTACCCTACTCCATAGCCCCATGCCTCTTACAAGGCAATGATGACCTAGCCACCTCTCTTCCCCAAACCCATCATACCTACGTATGAGAGAGAGCCTACCTAAGTTACTCTCTCTCTCTCTCTCTTATCTCTCTCCCTCTCCTTTCCTTCTCATTTCTCCATTGCTAGCAACCTCCAACCCTCCATGAGAGCTCCAAAAATCCAGCCACATCCCAAGCTCATTTCCTCCAATCTAACCCTTAAAAATCAATCTCAACCCTTCAATCTCACTTCCTTGGAGCTCTAGGACCCATTGGTGGAAGAAGAAGATTAAGAGCTTAGGTGGGTGCTCCCTACACTTGTTTCTTTTATATCTTTGCATGGATCTTCATCCTCTTTAACATAGGGTAAGTGGGACCCACCAATTAATGGTGGAGATCCCATCTTGGTCCTTAGATGTGGCCTAAAGCCTATCACATCATGCATGTATCTACCCATGGTGGGACCATTCTCCATGGATCCCACCATGAAGTTTCTAAGTTATCCATCTTGTAATGGCCATCTAGGCCTTAACCTTTGTGGTGGAGATATGGTTTTCCACCTAGTTTTCTAATTTGAGGCCCACCTATTTTGGGATATCCATATGATGTATGCATGTACATGGAGGAGCTCATAATGGCGAAGCTCCTCCCATCTTCGCCATTTCTCTCTCTCTCTCTCTCTCTCTCTCTCTCTCTCTCTCTCTCTTTTCCTTTTTGTATGGTGATGATGATGCTGAGGTGTCACCCACCTGATGTGTGTGTGTGGCCCACCATGAATGTTATATCCATGCTGTCTGCCTGTGGGGCCCACCTTGCTGGACTGTCCAGTAGACAGGCTTGCTGCCTGTCCATCTGGACAAGCCTAGATGAAGGTGAAAATACAAATATCAGCTTGATCTTACAAGCTAGTGGGTCCCACACGTGTGGACCCACATGTGTGGACCCACCTTTATGTATATAATATACCAACACCGTCCATCCAGACAGTGGGTCCCAACGCGTCAGCAAGTTCCATGGACCTCATCACGAGGTATATGTTATATGCAAACCGTCCACCCATTTGGCATGTGTGGGGCCCACCCCACACGTGCTGCACATGTGGGATAGGACCCACCTTGATGTACGTACCTTACATCATAGCCGTCCATCCGTTTGAGAATGGTGGACCCTACTGTGATGTATGTGTCTTATACACACCGTCCATTCATTTTAGCATGTGTGGGGCCCACCCCACACGTGCTGCATGTGTGGGATGGGACCCACCTTGATGTATCTAATCCACATCCACTCCGTTCGTCTGTCCTGGGTGATAGACCCCACTGCGATGTATGTGTTTCTCCACCCCGTCCGCCTGGACATGTGGGGCACTCCATGATGTATGCGTTCACCCATGCTGTCCATTTGTGCAGCCCGCCGTGATGCAGGTATTGTATACCTACGCTGTCCATTTTTGCGGCCCGCCGTGATGCATGTATTATATACTCATGCTGTATATTTTTGTGGCCCGCCGTGATGCATGTATTGTATATCTATGTTGTCCATTTTTGCGGCCCGCCGTGATGTATGATTAAGGCTGCCCATCCATTTTTCCTGGATTATAGGCTGCCCCATTGGGCCCATTTTGGTGGTGCAAGAGGCCCACCTTGAGGTATGCATTGTAGGCAATCTGTCCACCTAATTTTCTGGACCATGGGGTTGATCTGTGAGACCCACCTTGATGTGTATATTGACTTTTTTGTCCATTCATTTTCTGGACTATATGGGCTGCTCTATTAAGTCCACTATGGTGTATGTGATGTACTCACTACACATCCCTTGTGCCTAACCCATGGGGCCTTGTGTGTGGCCCAGTGTGATGTATTTGTGGCCCTCGGTGAGGCCCATTATGATGTATATGAGACCCATGAGTAATGCCCAATGGGATGTGTATGAGGCCCTTGAGTGTGGCCCAATATGATGTATTGATGGCCCAATATGATGTATTTGTGGCCCACTGATGAGGCCCAATGTGATGTATTTATGGCCCATTGATGAGGCCCAATATGATGTATATGAGGCCCATATGGTGAGGCCCATTATCTTGTATGTGAGGCCCTTGTGTGAGGCCATGGGCCGACTATATGTTAGGCTCTATGTGGGCCACTTTTAGGGAGCAATGTTGGTTAAATGTCCACATTGATGGGCAATGATGGTTAAATGTCCACATTGTGACCTTCCCTTAGGCCTTGTTAGGCCTATTCTCATTATTCTCTAAGTGGGTTGACCCTAACTATTAGGCCCCATTGATATTGCATGATCCATCTATTCTTGTTGGGCTAACCCAAAATGTTGGGCCTCATATATTGCCAGGAGGATTGTTTTAATCTTGGAGTCCATCTAAGACTTGTTCGGGTCCCCCCAAGGCATCTAGTGGGCCTTATGATAGTATGGTTTAGATCATTCGTCCATCTATGGACCCCGCCTTGTATATAGGCTGATTATCGATACCGATTATGAGTATGTGACAACATAGCGTCATGATACATGCCCATACGCATCATCTACATGACTGATATGAGATGTGATTGAACATTACATATGTTGTGAGACCCGTATCCTAGACCGTACCATTTCATAGGCTTCCGCGGGGTCGAATTCCTGTAACCCACGACCTGTAATCGGCAGTTGCACGCACCCTGAGTCGGATCCCGTATTCCAGAGTCGGCTCGACCCGATACTTATACCCTATTGACCACGCCATCACTGCGGTTTCGACGCCACGTCTCACGTGCCGATGCAATACCCGGTCCAGGAGATGTGGGCCCGCATTCAGTTCTAAAAAACACCGCGCATTTGCTAAACCAAGAGAATATATCCCATCAATCAAGTACACATCTGTAACACCCTGGTTCTCATAACCCGAGGACGGTCGCTCGAGTACGAGAACCCGATGGTTACGTCATGAAATGAAACAATCCTTCTAACACATTTCTTAGTACTGAAATATAACTTGTATAACCAATGTATAACCACTGTATAAACTAACAAACGAAGTTCAACATACGTAAAATGGAAACAAGTAGTAAAGTGAGATCCCACAGTAGGGGATTTAATTACAAAACTCAAAGACAGGCAAATATAACGTCTAACATATAATGAAAACAGTAAATCCTAAGCATTTAGTGGAGCTCCTGTGGCTCGACTACATCATTGTATGGGCCCTCCTCGCCGTACTCTTCCTTAGCAACACCGAGAGTCCCATCGTAGGCGCCATCCTCAGCCATCACACCTGTATCTATTTGGTGCAACTGCACGATTGGGTGAGTGAAAACTCAGTAAAAATTTCCCTCATGGATTCAACCATAACACGTCATTCCAAAATAGGTTAACATATTATATTTGATTCATAGGGCAATACAGGTACACATGCAATTGCATGTATGTATGAATGTATATTCAAGTCACAGATCTGGTTATGCACATCCAGCTGTCAAAATAAAAGACCACCCGAGGAAGATAAACTACTTGGAAAAGGCCATGAAGGTGAGTGCGCCCAAGGATGACCTGACTCCTAGAATAATACGCGGGATATGCCCGAGGAGTGTTTGATCCCGGAATAGCCTCATATAAAATAAGAGCACCTAAAGTGACTCAAATGCACAACTCTGGTCATTTAACTGATCTAACAGTAAATCGAGCAGAACGTGTCTTACCTTAAGCACTCGGAAAAGCCAACATGTTATGCGTGAATGTCATGCATCATAATACTCATACACCATTAACAAGATGTCTTTCATAAACACAGTCAAAGTTAGCAGTCTTTTGATAACATATGGATCACACATGAGCTCAATGAAATTCCATCCACTCTTCCAAGGTAGCAGCTTAAGCTTGGAGCGTGTAGGGGTCTTCTGGAGCTTTGATTTTTGATATATGTATTTTTCTTTCAGCATTGTATTTAAATGTTTATATTAGTGGATATGTGATGATAATGTTGTCTTTGTGATTTGGGGAAACTTGTGGTTATACTTGTTATGAAACAAATATACATTAAAAATCCTCCTTGTATGATTACAGGATCCGAATCTGGCATCACTACACCAAAATCATCAAATTGGAACAGGTGATTTTGGTTTAGAAACGGTTTTAAGCCATTTCTGATTGGAAACAGTTCTAAACCAGACAACAATTCATTGTTATTTACGTTGTTATTTCACTATTTTGTTGGCGTGTCTCAATTGAGTGTTGGATCTTCTTAGTTTTTATTATTTTGTTTTATTGTTTTATTTTAAAACAGATGGACGGAATAGATTCAATTAGAAACCTCTTAGCGGACCTCACAAGGCCCAATAGGCACATGCTCTATATCTACCACAGACTACCGATTGATTTTACCTATTTTCTTACTCCAAAAGCCCGAAAACCTTCATTTCGCAGACATCGCGTCTCCGTCTCCCTCTATCAATCTCCCTCTCCCTCTCCCTTTCTTTCGATCTCCCTCTCCCGATCTCAACCCTCTCTCTCGATCTCCCTCTCACTCTCCTGCCCTCTCTCTCGATCACCCTTTCACTCAATCTCTCTCTCCCTCTTCCGATCTCAACCCTCTCTCTCTCTCTCGATCTCCCTCTCACTCTCCCTCCCTCTCTGGATCTCCCTCTCCCTGCAACATCCACTATCCCACGACAGTCCCCACACATGCGGTATCTGATATTGTAGAAGCAGCAACAGCAGCAGCAGCTCCGTATAAGGTGTGTGATCTGTCGTCCACGGTTGAATGGGGAAGACTGAAGGGAGGAAGAGAGTGCAGCAGCAGCAGCGTGCAGACAACAGTGTGGATGGAGAATGGTGGAAGAAACAGAACTCTGCCGGTGGAGAGTGATAGTCCTGGAAGGAGCAGAAGCAGTGGGAGCAGCAATAACAGTGGAAGGTAATTTTTAGGACCCACGATTTTCTTTTGAGAAAACATTAAACATTACTGATGCGTCGTTTTTCAATATTTTACTTTCTTTTATTTATCTTTTTCCAGAAATATGAACATCGTACGATTTTTTATTTTTATTTTTATTTATTTATTTATTTTGAAAAGTAGCATAATATGAATATCAGGTCATGGAACGTGCCATGATACATGTGAACCCACTGATGCATCGTTCCCTTTTTTCTTTTTCTTTTTTAGAAAAAGAGAGAGAAAGGAGAATACGTGTAATCTTCTACATTTTATTTTCAGTTGAAACCCGTAAATACTATTTTATCAAGAAGAAAACAAGAAAAAAGATTAAAATTACAGCACAAAGGCCCCTACTCTGCAAACATGAAATTGAGTGTCTTGATTACTTCAGAAAGATCAGGCATACCTGAAGATTGCATATGCATCACCCACTAGATATAAATAAAACAGTAGAATTCATGCAGTGCAGTTTGCAAAATACCTAGAAATAAAGGGGAAAAGGAAGGAAAGATGAACTGCTCAGTTGAAGATTCAAAATATCGAAGAATTTTGTGAACTCCCAACTCCCAACACCAATTGATAGTAGTGATAAACCACATGAAATATCATTTTCAAATCATCAAAACAAATCCAAAGTCCGCTCAGCAGGGACATATACAAACTCAAAATAACAAAATGTTTCCAAAAATCAGGCCTATATGTGCCCAAAAATGAGCTATTGGGTACAAAATAAATATATGGCTAACTAAAAAAATTTAGTTATCCATTTATTTTGTTCATTTTGGCCCACCTGAAGTGTGAAATGTCCTGAAGTTTTAGTGATTACATCTAATCAGTGTGCCCCACCTGACAGAAAGTTCGGATCTCTTGCACATGTGAAATTGGCACTTGTGCTTGCGTGTGGATGGTCAGGCTCTAAACTAAGATAATAATATTTACTTTCACAACCGAATAGGATAAGAATATATAATATATATATATATATATATATATATATATATATATATATATATATATATATATATATGTATATATATATATATATGTATATATATATTAAAACTGCTTATAGTAATCTAATCAAATGGAAATTCTTCTTTGTTTCCCAGTGCAACATATTTTCTACCAATTTTATTGTTGAAGTTTCCCAATTATTTCCTCGTATAGGTTCATCCCCATGAACATATGTTGGTTCATCGAGAATCACATAAGGAGATGTCGAGTGATTAGATCAAGGCCGTGTTTTCAGTTTTTGGAACTATGATTAGATCAACGAAAATTACTGAATGTAAATGAGTGAAACTTTCAGTAGCTAGTTGATACGCCACTTACACTAGCTCAAGGTAATGACAATGTTTAAATGTAGTGTGTGATGATGGGGCTCAATCAGATTGCAACAAATAATAATTCTCTGTTTGTGGCAAGCAAAGGATCTAGATTCAAACAGTATGAATGAGTTTACAATTATGAAAAGTTAAGTCAGCATCAATACTTAATTCAGACCATTGGTCTTCTACGCCCCCACCCTGATTGGAGAGTTCTCTGAAATTTTACTAGATTGAGTCAGCCCAACAACAGAACGTTCTGAAAACTTTTGTATAACAATCTGCACTATGGTTTCACTTAACTAATTAGTTTGAGGCCAATCATTAGGTGTGGGATGCCGGCTTTAAA
Organism: Magnolia changhungtana; assembly: GCA_030180095.1. Taxonomy (NCBI): domain Eukaryota; kingdom Viridiplantae; phylum Streptophyta; class Magnoliopsida; order Magnoliales; family Magnoliaceae; genus Magnolia; species Magnolia changhungtana. The sequence continues at coordinate 6,936,828 of JASAUF010000375.1, forward strand.
ATCAATAAGGTCCACTCATTAAGGGCCACCGTGTGATTCAAATATAGATCACTTATCATCTTCTTCTTCTTCTTCTTCTTTTTTTCTGTGAAACCCATTTTCTCATGCATGCATGTGGCTTGCTTAATGACTGGATCACCTAATTTTTGGACGAGGGAAAGTTCCTGGTGCTGAATTTAAAGGATGTTATAAACTTGGTTTTTTGTTTGTCAATACATTCAATATTAGTGTGACCTTTACCGAGAAAAATGTTAATACGATCTGGCAGCTTGTTGCCTGCTGATCCATATCTTTGAAAACCCTGGTAATGCTTATGGTTTTTTATTTTGTAGGTGCTTCCAGTTCTGCTGAACAGGACAGTAGCTATCTTGGAAGATACTTGAGAGGTCTTCTGCATCTTTTGAGTGGTTTTTCGGGTGATTATTTTCCGTCTCATTGGCCCGCATGAACAAAGCGGAAAGACATATGGGAGTATCTGAAAGGTTAGCAGGCAATCAGACGGTTCTGGTTGTTTGTGGAAGCTCAAGATTATGAATTCTTTTATCAGGTTTGTGAAATGAAGTTTTGTTACTTTAATTAAAAATGTTATTTGTGGTGCTTTGCGTGTCATGTTTCTGCAGTTCCAAAGCATTGGTGGTGCTTGTTTGATTTGGTGTAAATATAGGTAAGTTATGGTAAAAGAAAAATAATAAATAATGGTGAAATGTGCAAAGAATTTCATCTCGTATTTCCAACAAAACCTAACATTGTAGAAGCAAAAACACCATGGCCCCACCATAGGTTCAAGTAAACCACATCACAGAAAACAATAGGTTCAAAGCTCCTTAAGTATGGATCATCTAATGATTTGAACATGGAACCTGCTACTAATTTTGGAGTAAATAAGAGTCTCATGAATGAGGTTGATTTGAAAGCAAATATGCCTGTATGTTGAGAAGTTTGTGTTCTCTATCTTATCCCTGTGAAAATATGTTTATGTTAGCTTTCTGGGACCTGTTATGTTTTGCAACCACTACTCTGAATGGAGAAATGGCAAAAATGTTAGCTTTCTGGGACCTGTTATGTTTTGCAACCACTACTCTGAATGGAGAAATGCCAAAAATGTTAGCTTTCTGGGACCTGTTAGCTTTCAATTCTGCAATTACATATTACCATAAGGTCAGATACTACTAGCCATTTTTGTTGGTATTGCATTGCTTGAAATTTGCAATGTGAAGCCTTTAGCACAACCTACAAATATATTGTAAATCGTAAATCGTAGGATTTGTAAACTTTTGGTCAAGCAAAGCTAAAAATAGAAGAAAACAATTATGATTTGAATCCTAATCTAGATTTGAATCGTAAATCGTAGGATTCATCTAGAAAGGGATTCAAGGTGGGATTCAAATCATTTTGCTTAAGATTTGACTCAAATTGTAAATAGTAGGATTTTGACAACTATGATAAATGGTCTATTGACTCTATCATGTATTTTTTAGTCTCCTCACAATGAAAATTCATACTCTTCATTGACATGAGATGTTGTCCCTACTGTTTTCTTCCTCTTATATATGTAATATGACTAGATGTTAATGTGTAGTAATGTTTGTCTGACAACTATCTAATGAATGCGATGCTACCATAATTGAGGCCTTGCATTGGATTACATTGATCAATCGTATAGGTTTCCTGAAGTGATATCAAATGCTGTGTTCACTGCCTCTGTTCTTGTGAGTAAATATCATTTACTAGATTTTAAATATTTTAAAACAGAATTATGTTTTTATGTATTTTCTTTTTCTTTTTGTTTTTCTGCTGGTGACAATCGTAAAAATTTTGGTGACCAAGGAAAATATTGCTGCTGATGGCTTGCTATAAGAGGCATGTGCGCTTTCCTTTTCAGGTGGCTGTCTTTTCCAAGGTGGAGTGTGTTTGTTTTATTTTTTGAGTTGATGAATTTCTTTTTCACTGGGCTCCACCTGTTAGATGGGCTACAAGTTGTCACTAGTCCAGGTTCAGTATACACTCACAGCACATGCGATGAGTGGTCTGGTAACAGTTTACACAAAGCCACAGAGGCAGCAACCTGATTTTTCAGATCTTGTAGTACTTTCCACGGTAGGTTGCACATTCTTCTTGAAGAAATATACAATGTTTCATGAACATTTGCTTGGTCTGACAAACTGTATGTATGGGGAGCACTTCTGGTGATCCAGATGATTTTGTGGTGGGCCCATGGTGGATGGAAGATCTATAGCTACGGATTTTGCTCCTTTTTTTGGTAGTGTAAATATACTCACCATTCTCCATAATGCCTTGCATCCATTTGTCATGTAGTCCTAATTTTCTTATGGCCTATGAATTTTGTAGGTATATTGGATCAGTCTTCACACTCTTCAACACCCAGACCAAAAATACAATCAGCTCCAATTTCTGTTTTTTTATTCAACCCTATCATTTTCTGTGTTTGTTCATGTGCATGCCTGGATATGTTTGTCTCAGCATCCATCAAAATTTTCTATTATTAATATGCATAGCATGTGTTGATTTTTGTAAGTTTTGAAATCACAGTTTAGCAGAAAATGTTATCTACAAACAGATAGCTCGCTTGTTACAAGGTCATTCCACACTGGAATGAACTGAAAACACAAATACTAGCCTAGTTCAAAATTTGTATGTCCTCATGAATGTTTTAATGGCGGGTGTTCAATCTCCATTTTTGTTTTTCCTATTATGTGTCTTAATTGCGTTTTGTATCTACCCCATCAGCTAGATATCATCCTGATCAGTAACTCAAATGGACCTTCATCAATCTCTCTTTCATAACAATGTTCGCTGACATGTGCTTATGTAATGCAGGTGACAGAGGCAATTCAGGGTTGTCATCACTCATCAAGCTTGCTGCACAAGCTGACCTGCATCATCTGGGATTGTTCTTGGTTGGGAAGCAGGCAAATGCACCCCCAGAAGCTCTTCAGGTTCTTGATATTGTTCTGCGTGAACTTCGTACTACTAGGTAATTGTTATAATTTCGCTAGATGTTCAGAGTGCATTTTAGCAGTGACACACTAGCAGTTCCTGGTACTTGTTGTGGTTTATTTAGCAGTCCGAAAGGTGGCTTTAGCTTTAGCTTTTCCCTTTATTTATTGTCCCAACCAATGACATGAAATCTTTGCTTCAGGTTATTGGAATACGCACCAATTGGACCACGCTTTTCAAATTTGATTTTACAGACATTGCTGCTCCTCATCAAATGACTTCTGCTAAAGGTTGCTCCCTCATTTTTTAGCAGTTACAGAGGCATAAACTGTGTGCATAGATTTTTTATGTGGGTTAGGGATGGATTGGTTTGTTGCATGGAAGGGAAAAAAAGTTTGGATTTGAGATGGGTTTTCTGAAAAAAAAGGTCCATGATAATGCTCTTTTCTTCTTATTCCTTGTCCATGTTTACTGCTCTGAGCATAATCTGCTCTTTTGCTTATTCTATTTGCATCATGTCCTGATAACATGATATGATGCAGGCTGTGATAAAGAAGAAATATGGTCAAGATGCAACCATTACTATGATGACCAAAATTTTCATACTTTGGTGGATTACATGATTTTACAATGAAATGCACTCATCTCATGTATCCATTGACATTATTTATACAGCAGAATGTTCTGGGTTATCCAACCTTGGGAACAAAAATGAAAGATGTCCATTTATCTGGCAACATATTCAACCACATAACATGTTTAATCATCAATACTGCTGTCCCTTAAAACATACTACAGACCAAACATGACAAATGAGTAATCATCAATTAATTCAATCATCTCACAGCATATGCATGTAGGGAAAAACAAATTAAACCTAAGGACAGCTCAGTCAGAGGCAATAGAACAATATCAGGGTGCAAGAACATGGAACTGATGATGTATTTTCTTTTTAGGCTGGGAGTTACTGAGTATTAATAGAAACTTCACAACAGAACAATATTATCATACAACCACTGGAAGGGCAGTTTATGATCATACAGAACAGTTCTGAGCTTCAGGACCGCCACTGCGGTAAGCTCGAGCCTTGGACAATTTGATTCAGTTGTGTCAAATTGGAGCTCGAGGGAAGAGGAGGTCGAGGAGCTATCAAAGAGCTTGAGGCATTTTGAGATAGGGGGTTGCAGGAAGACTCTTGCTGAGTTAAGAGCTTCTGTTTGGGAAGACGAAGAAAAGAAAGACTGCTGTATCAGGTGAATGTGATTAAAATTTAGAGATTTATTGTCGAGTACTGAATTATCTAGTTCTGTCCATTGATTTCTATGTTCTTATTTCTTCATTGCAAGTTCTTTAGAAGTCTGGATTTGGTATCTGTTCTCAATGAAGACCAAAATGTAAGTAAATTCGAAAAAGCTTGGTAATGTAAGAATTCTATCCTTCTCATCCTTTTAAGAATCTATTAGGTATCTTATGTAAAGCTTAAGAATCCTTAGGTATCTAATGTAAGGCTGTTAGGTTTGGCAAACACCATTGAAGCTGAGGTTTTCCTCGTAAGGTAGGGTATCAGATGATTAACATGTGAAAATTGCAGAAAGACGGACATTCCAGAATGTACTAGAAAGCTGTGCTATAAATTGTAAATCTGTATGCATGATGTTATGATGATTTTTTTTTTGAAATATAGTTGCTGTTTATTGCCTGGTTCTGCGATGGGGAATTTCTGGGTGAGATGCCCTTCCTCCAGTTGTGTGATTACACTTGATGACCTTATATGGTGATCCTCTAGTTTTAGTTGAATAGTCTCTCTTTTGCATGTTTAGTTTTTGAATCTTTATGTTGTTTTTTGGCTAATCAAATTGCTTACTGTCTTTATTTTGATTTTAATAGTTACAATGCAAGCCCAAAAAGCTCTGCCTAGGCAAAGACAAAGTTCCTCTGTGTCATTGCATTTTTTATTTATTTTTCATGTATTCGGGCAATTGTAAACTTAATCGCTGTAAATATATATAATTTTTATTATAAAGTTGTACCATATTTGTTCAATATTAATTTTAAATTGTATATAATATTCTTTGGTTTTTAAATATAAGAACAAATGGACAGCTTTTATTGGTCATTCAGAAATAATGATAAATACCGTTCATGAAAGTTTGACCGTTGGCAACATTTAAGAACAGTTTAAAACCTTCAGCACCATTTGCGACCTTAGGAACGGTTTAAAACCGTTCCTATTGGTCTGTTCTTAAAATTTTAAACGGTACCTGATACGGTATTGAACCGTTCCAGTTTTTTTACGATCTCTTTTAAGAACGGTTTTGAACCGTTAGTTTTTGTACGATGTCTCTTTTAAGAACGGTTTTGAACCGTTCCTAAGGGATTTAGGAACGGTTTAAAATCATTCCTAAACGATGTTTTTGGTGTAGTGCGGATGGACGTTGGAAGCCGAGGATGGGGTACTATGGAGGCTGTTAGTACCGGATTCGGTGATCGGGAATTTTGTGAGCCCGGTTTTTGAGTTTGGGGCGTGACATGAACTTAATCAATTTATACGAAATAATGTATGACATTTGGTTCCTAGATCTGATGGTAAACATATAATTGGAACCAAGTGGATCTTTAAAAGTAAGTCTGATGAATTAGGTAACATTATAAGAAATAAAACAAGACTGGTTGTATAAGGGTACACTCAAATAGAATGTATCGATTATGATGAAACCTTTGCCCCAGTAGCTTGTCTTGAATCTATCAGACTGTTCATATTCATTGCTTGTTTCAAAAATTTTAAAATCTATCAAATGGATGTCAAGAGTGCATTCTTGAACGGTGATCTGCATGAAGAAGTATATGTATAACAGCCTAAGGGTTTTAAAGACCCTAAACATACTAACCATGTTTATCACCTGAAAAAGGCACTCTATGGTTTAAAACAAGCTCCCAGGACATGGTACGAAAAGTTGACTAAGTTTCTACTAAGTCATAACTTTCTAATGGGGAGTGTTGATAAGACACTATTTGTAAAGAAATACAATGATCACATTCTAATAGTGCAGATATATGTTGATATCATTATCTATGGATCTACTTTTGCTAACATGTCTGTTGAGTTTGCAGATTTAATGAAGTCTAAGTTTGAAATGAGCATGGTAGGAGAATTGAACTATTTTTCAGGTCTGCAAGTGAAACAACTTGCTGATGGGATATTTATCTCTAAAGCCAAGTATGCTCTAAACTTGGTGAAAAAATTTGAATTTGAGAGCGGTAAAAACTTCGATACTCCTATGAATACTTAAACTCTCTAAGGATTCAACAGGTAAAAGTGTAGATCCTAAGTTGTATCGCAGCATGATAGGTAGTTTATTATATTTAACTGTGAGCTGACCTGATGTTGCCTTCAGCGTAGGAATCTATGCTAGATATCAATCGGACCCTAAAGAGTCCCACTTGATTGTTGTAAAGCGTATTTTAAGATATGTCGCAAGTTCGGCCACACTTGGCCTTTGGTATCCTCATGATACTAATGTTCAATTAGCCGGTTATTCAGATGCTGATTGGGTTGGTAATATTGATGACCGCAAGTCTACCAACAGTGAATGTTTTTATGTCGGGAACTGCCTAGTTTCTTGGCACAGTAAGAAACAGAGTTTTGTATCTCTTTCCACTACTGAAGCTGAGTATATTACAGCTGATAATGCTTGTACCCAACTTGTGTGGATGAAGAGAATGTTAAGTGATTACGGATTTGCACAAGATACTATGGTATTGTATTGTGACAATTCTAGCGCAATTAACATTTCTAAAATTCAATTCAACATTCATGAACTAAGCATATTGATATTAGATATCATTATATTCATGAATTAGTTGAAGATAAGATTATTTCAGTGGATTATATTCCGACTGAAAATCAACTTGCTGACATATTTACAAAGCCGCTTGACAGAAACAGGTTTGCAAAGTTAAAATTGGAAATAGGTATGTGCAATATGAACTGAAATGTTTGTGTTTATTTGTAATATATTGCATGTTTTTATTATATTTATTTTTGTAAATTTTTTAAATTTAAAAAATATCTAAAATTGCTGAATTTTTATGGTGCACGACCAATCGAGTACACACTCGACCAGTCGATTTGTTCGGGTTTTGTCACGCCCCAGACTCAGTAACCGGACTCACAAGGATTCCGATGACCGATTCTGAACGCAACAGCCTCCATAGTATCCCATTCTCGGCTCCTGAGGCAGGTTCCGATCCTGGGATCCTACAAGGAGGATTTTTCATAACAATATAATCATTACTAAATGAGCATACCCAAGATCACTCGAGAATAACAAAGGCACACATCGCAAAATCCACTATAATTTAAACTTTTACAATCATCCATAAGGTCCAAAGGACATACATGAGAAAAAAAGGAAAAGAGAGAAAGGTCAGCAACACTGGAGTCCTCAAAGTTTGCTACTGTCGTCAGTAACGCATCAATCGTGCATAAGCTTATCTAAGCTTAGAGGGTGGTGTGAAGAGTAGTAGGAGATACAAGAGAAGCATGATTAATAAGGATATTGCCTTACCCGGGCTTAATGAATAAGATACAATGATCGGGTGCCATGCCAAGGCAATTCATGAAGGGGCTTGTACAACCAATGCTAATGCAATGCAAGTAATGTCAATGCTCATATCCAAACCACAAGTCATGTACATTTCCAATCATTACCGGGGTCCATTATGGATCTACTTTTGCTCAAACATAAGAGTCGGCGGATAGCCAATCACCAACAAGGCCCGAAGGTAGTGGTCGACTCAAACCTAGCAATTGTAATGACTAAGTCTAATGGTATTTGCTCATATAAATGAGTACCATGGAAGTTTTGAGAGATGCATATGAACTATATTTTGTCCACACATACGTACCATCCAGTGAATACGCTCTGTGGAGGCAACGATGAAGTGATATCCATAAGCTATGCAATGCCAAATGCATGAATCACACAATCACCCATGCATCAATCCCAAGCATCCATCTCTCGGGGAGATACTAACATGTCTAATGACATTGGCATGCATAATGCGTATGGGAGTGGGCCATGAAGATGAATAGGGGTGCCAATGAGGTGAAGATGCTCTACCTAACCATGAAAGGTACTTAACCGATTCCTCATGAATACTCGGTATATACAGGGTAGCCCATGAGACTAAGGAGAACAATGATATGGGCCTAAATAGATGAAACGAGCCTAGCAAGGGTCTATGGTGGGCCTTTAACCACCCATAGAAGCCCATGGGCCTACCTTAGGGCCACCAATGTGGACATCTAACCACAATTGGTCCCCAAGAGGTAGCCCATCTACGATTGATTACGGATCAAGGCCCAAGGCCCACACAACATTAGAAATAAGAAATGGAGCTGCCATTACATACCAAATACATTCATGTTGGGCTTCAGAAAGGCGGCCCAAGGCCTATCCAAAACATGGGTCCATGGGGAACACACATAGCCCAACCCATATATACCACTATGGGCCCACAGGGAAAAGGTTAGGGCCAACATAAAGGCTACTAATCCCATATATTGTTGTGGGTTAGTGGGCAGCCCATTACTCAAATCACATGGGCAATTGTCATGTTCTTAGTCAAGTAAGTTGGGCCTACAACCCGGCCCAAGTATAAAGTTGATTTGGTGGGCAATCAAGGGCCCATATACTTGTGTAATGCCCACTAATCCAACACAATAGTATGGTAAAAATGGCCCAAGAGTTCAATAGGCCTATCTAGAAAGTTCCACCAATTGGCTCAAAGAGTTCAACAACTAGCCACATTCATGGACCCAATTAAATTCAACTGTGGTGGGCCTCAAAAGTGTGTTTATTAGGCCCAACATTTAAGGAACTAAATGTATAAATTATTACTTCTAAGATTCTTCAATGTGTTGGGCCCCACTCCTCAAAATTTCAGCCCAAAGGCCAAACATAATTATAACATGTTGCTGTCCTAAATTTGGGCACTCCATTGGAGTGGGCCCAGGGCCATTAAAACTCTGGAAATTGAGGGCCAAGGCCCCTCATTATGCATACAATGAGAGAAAACCCAAAAAGGTGGCCCACCATCAGAGGAAATATTTTTGAATTATGGTTTTTATCAAGGCACATTGCTGGACTGCACAGCAGAAAAATCTGGCAGTCCAACTATTTTGGCCCATTCTTTTGGATGCCCAAACATGGTCAGTTGGGGCTGAAATTTTTCAGAGTGATACTTCAATAGGTAGGACATACCCCCACAAAATTTCAGAATTTTTAGATATCCCTAAGTATTTTAACTGATTTAAACAAGACAGTCTGTCCAGAAAATCGGACAGACCTGGACATCCCAATGTGGTGGGCCAGTCCGGCCCTCGCTACGATGTGCACAGGGGTCCATTGGCCCTGAAAGTTGGTAGGTAGGTCCCAACATGGGTGGAACACAACTTCACAAAATTTTAGAATTTATGGACACCTAAAAATATTTTAGTTTATTTAAAGAAATCAATCTGTCCTGAAAATCGGACTGATCTGGACACCATATTGTAATGGGCCAGTCCAGCCACCACTATGGTGTGTACAGGTTTCCATTGGCCCCAAAATTTTGTAGGTTGGTCCCACCATAAGTGGACCACCTTCCTGTAAATTTTTATAATTTTTAGACACCCAAAAATATTTTAATAATTTTTGGAATTCCAACCTGTCCAGGGTGGAATATTGCTGGAATAGTGCAGAAAATCCAGACTGTCCACCTCATTTGGACCACACCTTTGGGACCCCAATGAAGGTCAGATGGGGCTGAAATTTGGTATGGTTGTAGGTGGGTCATAAGGCTACAAGAATCACATATTATTTTGTTTCATTATTCCCACCAAAGACCCATAAGTCAGGCCCCAAAGTGGCCCAATCTGTCCAGGCAGATTTGGACAGCAATATGTAATAGAAATGATTAAAATATAAACATAGTTTTTCATGGGATTTAACCCTAGGAATTTGTGTTGACCATCCCAGTGGGCCCCACAAATGTCCAGACCTTCCCCATCATCAAATACCCCTTGCATGTGTCCCATTTAGGTAGATTTTAGGGCCACATGTCTAAGGATGGACTGCTATGGGTGTCCAAGCTCCATGGTTGGTCTGGATTTTTGTTGGCCTACAAGGTGGGCCACACATGCAAGATCAGAATTCTATCATAAAGAAAAAAATAAAATAAAATAAAATAAATGAAGAATCGGCCACAAGAGGAGGGGCTCCGCCACATTGAGGCCCTCCCCTTCATTAATCACACCATACATTCATTCTATTCATATGTTACAACATAGATCCACCATATGCATGTTCTAGATTCAAGATCAATGGTTGGGATGCCATCCCAACCATGATTCTAGGGTCTAGATGACCATCATACTATAAAATCTAAGTAATCCTCCATGATGGGGGCCTATAGAAGGGAAACCCCATGCATGGACATGCATGCATCAAAAAGGCCATTTGGCCACAACTAAGGGATGATGTAAGATCTCCACCATGGATTGGTGGGTCCTACACTTCCCACAAAAGAAATCTAAGTACATAAAAATAGAAATCCTAATTTCTGATTACACCCACCTTAGATTCTCCAAATTTGGACCTTAGCTCCTAGTAGGGATCCATCTCAATGGGTGAGATTGGATTTAGATTTATTTGGAAGATTAAAGGGGAAATGGGGCTGGAGAAGAGAGGGAGATGGGAGAGAAGTTGCTGGAGAAGAAGAGAAGAGAGAGAGAGAAATGAGTGGGAAAGAGAGGGAAAATCTTTTTAAGGGAAGTAATAATAACCTATGGTGACAATAACAATGTTGCTAGGGTAGGTTAGGTATGGGTAGTGTTTAGGGTGGGTAGTGTTTATTCCATGCAATAGTGTAGTGTGTGTGTGTGGTGTGCATGGGAAATTGTGCCATGGAGGTGGTCCACATGCTTTTGTACAAAAGTGGGCCACATGATGAAATGCTCATAACTTTTGATCCATAGGTCGGATTGACGCACAAGACGCGTCGTTGGAACCGCAACGACAATACGAACGAGATGACATAGGTCTTGGGTCGATCCAAGTCGGGTCTTACAGGTTTGGGAGTTTTTATTGCCTAAAAACATTCTTTTTTCATTTGCTTCATCTTCCTCAACCAACCCTACCACAACCGGTCGAACCCACCTTCGATTCCTCCATAGTTAGTGCATCATTTTCGATTTTCTTATAGATTTGAGCTCTTTGCATTTCCATTTCCTTGTTTTTGTTGTTTATTTCAAGGTTTATAGTGATTTGTTGGGTTTTTTAAAGCTAAAAATCTGATTTTCTTAAAACCTTTATTTCCTTTCTTACATTGCTTGTATTCCTTGTCTCTCTTGTTGCAATGGAAAGTAGAAATAAGAAGAAAGATTCTCGTGGTCCTTCTTATTCTCGTTCCGCTCCAATCACGGTGCGCCATCTTCGGTCACCCGAAGAAGATCCCTAGTATGTGTGGGATATTCGATTACGCAACGTGATTTTGAACGTACAGTCAACTCTAATCACTTGGCACCATTTGACATTGTTCCTCTCCTTCAATTTATAGGATGTGATAACATTTTAAATTGGGGCGATTCGACATATCGTTCCATTGTGCAGGCCATGTATGCTTGCATAACTGACTTCTCTTCTAAGAATCTAACGTTTACAATTGCTACTAGAGAAGGTCCTATTGATGTGAACCGTCATTTAATATCTGGATTGATGGATCTTCCAGTTAATGATGACGGTATTCCCATTTCTACTCTTGTAGCAAAACCTTCTGAGTCTGAGAAAAGATTGCTCAGTAGAGTTTTATGCAACATGAATGCGGAATGGAGTTATGAGAATGCGCTTAATTCCAAATTTATGTTACTCAAATATAGGGTTCTCCATCGTATATTCATTTCTAATGTCTATCCTATGTCTGGTAACAAGACTGAGCTCACTACTTTCATGGTCCGCATTCTTCACTCTATTGTTACTGGTGTCTCTGTGTGTCTTCCATCTCTTATCTGTTACATGATGATTCAGTTCCATCTTCATCCAGGTCATAGTGACACTCCATTTGCTTATTTTATGACTGTCCTAGCCACCCATAGTCTTGTGGCTATGCCTGTTGGAGAAGCTCTCATTAACCATCTTCTATTCAACAACTCGAACATAAATAAGATGAATTTGAGGTTGGCTCTAAGCCAAGTTGATGTGGGTGTTGGAGGAGCAGCTGAAGCAACTGAAGAGGAGGATGCTTTGCCTCCAGATGATGTCAATATGGGTGACATACTCTGTGGTTGATCCTGACTTTCAGCCTTCTGACTTTGATAAATGTCTGCGATCCCTTGAGGAAAAGGTAAAGGGTATGCATGTGTTCCAAGAAACTCAATTTAAATACATGCGCAAATATCTTAGGCGCATTAACAAGGGACTACATCAAATAGATCCTTCCATACCTGCTCATTCCTTTGGTTCAAATTAGTGTTGAATTTATGATTTGTAATAACTTTTATACTTGGATTTCTCTTAACTCTATATGCTTGGACTTGTTTTCTTATTATTGTGGACATGTTTTAATGGTTATCTTGACAATGTTAATGTTATCTTGAACTTACTTCTTACTCTCATTACTCATTGCTTTTATTCGACTCTTATATTTCCATCATTTATATGTTCTTTCCTTTGTCATATTGTGACAAAAAGGGGGAGAATTTATGTTTGTATGTCTATTTAATGATTTTAGATTCTATGGAGTGGAAGATGTGGAGAAGTGGTTATTTGTATTTGTTACTGCAAATTTTTTCTCTTCTCTTAGATTCTATGGAGTAATGTATTAAGGGGGAGTATTGGCTTACCGATTTTTGCTTACTGATTTTTGCTGATCGGTTTTCTAACTGGTGCATGATTCTTTATCGATCTAACTGGTGCATGATTCTTTATTGATCCAACTGGTGCATGATTCCTTGGTCTTGGTTTGTTTTGTCACAAATTTAACAAATGGGGAGATTGTAAATGCTATCTTATCTAGCTCGTAGGTTTGTCAAATTTTGTAGTGCCAAAACCTCTTGGAATCTGTATCTTGTTTAGCTGTTATTGTAAGATCAACTTCATGTCATCCATGCCAATCTTGTCTACATTCAAGTACAAGATCAAGAAGTTCAAGTACAAGATCAAGAGGTTCAAGAACAACATCAAGAAGTTCAAGTACTAGATCAAGTCTTCCAGCTTCAACTACTTCAAGAGAATGATATGTGATGATTCAATCTCACAAATAAGGTTTGTTTTGAAAAGGCCAAGCTAAGAGTCCTAGGGGGGGGGGGGGGTGGGAGGGTAGGACTGCCAAATTAAAAAAATTAAATGCAGAATAAGAAAGAAACAAACAACGTTAACACTTATCAATTCAAATAGCGGAAATGAATAGAAACCTCAAATGCACAAGTATTGAGAGGTTGATACAGATGTTGTTCTAAGGACAACCTTACACCAAAAACCAATGGCTTATGGTAGGATAACCTGATTTCTAGAACGGTTTGTGTATCAAAATTCCAAACAAATACAGAGGAATAAAGAATAAAACAGAAATAAATTTCTACTGCTATTACAATATTCACCACATGTACTGAAAGTAAATTACAATCATTCACCACAAATGCTAAAAAATAAATTACAACATTCAACCACTTAAGCACATTCAACCATCCACCACAACACCAGCAATTATAGTGGTTCGCTTATGTGTAAGAACAGCCACACAACTACTCCACTCCCAATATCCTCACACAGTGGGTATTGGCTTTCACTATGAAATATGTTTTTCTGGTTCACCTAAAACCTTCACAATTGTGTCTTTCAAGTGGGCTTACACAATTCAAAAACCCCATACTCTGAGATTTTCTGGATCACCTCAGACAAACCAAAAAAAGGAAAGAGAGATTTTTCTGGCACAACCTTAAAAACTTAAAAGCGATTTACAAAAATGTAAATATACTTATCTGGATATTCTCCTTTGATGAAGCCTGGTAGAACCAATTCGGTGTAGATGTTCAATGTTCACACTCACTTATGAAAGGGTTCTAAGTTCTAAATTATTTTTTAGATTAAATCACCACGTGCTAGCTTGATTTGATTTTGATCTCAAGAAAGGGGAAAGCTTAAATCCCTTCTTCAATTAAGATTGGAATAGAGAATTCAAATAAAATAAAAAAAAGCTATAAAAAGAATCTTAAATACTAACCAATTAGCTTCTCAAATGTGGGGACAAGTTTTCTTAGAGTTGTGACTTGAATATCTTGGAATGGAATGAAAAACTCTGAAAATCATCCTCAATTTATAGGCAAAATTACTATTCACTCGACTGGCTCAGTGGTCAGTTCGACTGGTCGAAGGACCAACAAGAATTTAAAATTTCGGGCGCGATAAGATAAGATCGATCCTCGGCTGGTCGAGTGCCTTGCTCGACTGGTCGAGCCCTGCACTCGACTGGTCGAGTAGGACCTAAAATGGTTGCTAGACTTTGAGTCGAGCCTGCTCTACTGGTCGAGCATTGTTCACTCGACTAGTCGAGAAGTTTCCAGGACTGGTTGAGGGTCCAACAGAAATTCTAAAAATTCATAACAAACCTTGGACTAGTCGAGGAAATTCTTAGACTGGTCGAGCCAGTGCTTGGACTAGTCGAACATAGGCTAGGACTAGTCGAGAAAAAGCCTATAAAATTATATAATGACTCACTTTAAGTATGCAATCAATATGACCTAACCTATGGTCAATCTAGGGTCATTCATACCTTATAGGTGAAATTTGAACATTGAAACATCGTTCGTTTCAGTTGATAGTTTATCTTGAAGTACTTGAAGATTGTCATCTTGAAGTACTAACTTGTCATCTTGAAGTACTTTGAAGCTTGAAAACTTGATCTAGTACTTGAACTTGTACATGAATCTCTTATTCTTGTACTTAAACTTCTTGAACTTGAATTTGAACTTCTTAAATGTAGGCAAGGATGATATAAAGTTGAGCTATGTAAGAAACAGATTCCAAGAGGTTTTGACATTACAAAATTTGACAAATCTAAAAGCTAGATAAGATAACATTTACAATCTCCCCCTTTGTCAAATTTGTGACAAAACCAAATAAATAATATGATAATACACATAATAAAGAATTATATATGCACAACAAAGAATCATACATCAGTTAAAAACTGCAAACCAATACTCCCCCTCAATATATTACTCCATAGAATCCAAGAGGAGATTAAAAATTTGCCACCTAACCATACTTCTCCACATTTCTACATTTTAAACATTTCTACATTTTAAACATTTACTCTATACAATCCAATATCATTATGAAATAGGCATATCAACACAAATTCTCCCCCTTTTTGTCACAATATGACAAAGGAAAGAACCTATAAATGAGGATGGAGACAAAAGAGCAATGAGTAATGATAGAAAGAAGTTCAAGATAACATAAACCAGTCAAACATGTCCACAATAAAAACATGTCCAAGCATATAAAGTTAAGAAAAATCCAAGTATAAGAGTTATTACAGATCAGAAATCCAAAACTAATTAGAACCAGAGGAAGGAGGAGGTATGGAAGGATCGATTTGATGTAATCCCTTCTTAATGTGCATCAGATATTTACGCATGTATTTAAATTGAGTTTCTTGGGACACATGCAAACCTTCTACCGTTTCCTCAAGTGAACGCTAATGATCTTCAAAATAGGACGACTGAAAAACAGGATCAGCTGCAGAGTCGGATTCAATTTCATCAAAAATGTCATCCATATTAATATCATTTGGAGGCAAAGCATCTTCTTCTTCATTTGCTTCAGCTGCTCCTTCAGTACCCACATCAACTTGGCCTAGGGCCAACTTCAAATTCATCTTGTTAATGTTAGAGTTGTTGAAGGCTAGATGGTGTATATGAGCTTCTCCAACATGTTTAACTAATAGACTATGGGTGGCTAATACAGTCATAAGATAAGCAAAAGGTATATCACTGTGACCTGGATAGAGATGGAACTGAATCATGATATTACAAATAAGTGAAGGGAGACACACAGAGACTCCAATAATAATAGAATGAAGAATACGAACCATAAATATAGTAAGTTCGTTTTTGTTACCAGATCTAGGGTAGACATTTGAAATGAAGATCCGATGAAGAACCCTGTATCTGGGTAACATAAACTTTGAAGCGAGTTCCCAGTACTCCATTCCGCATCCATATTACATAAAACTTTAGTGAGCATTCACTTCTCTGATTCAGACGGTTTTGCTACAAGAGTATTGATGGGAATACCGTCGTCATTGACTCGAAGATTCATTAATCCAGAAATGAGGTAACGGTCCACATCAATTGGACCTTCTCTAGTATAAATTGTAAATGTATGATTCTCAGTAGAGAAGTCAGTAATACAAGCATACATGGCTTGAACAATAGAGCGGAATGCTGGACCGCCCCAATGTAAAATGTTATCCCATCCTACAGATTGAAGAAGTGGAAGGATACCAAAAGGTGCCAAATGATCGGTGTTAACTGTCCGTTATACTATCACGTTGCGTAAGCGAATATCCTGCACATATTCGGGATCTTCCTTGGGTGACTGAAGATGGTGCACCGTGATAAGAGCCGAACGAGAAGAAGAGGGACCACGAGATCATTTCTTCCTGTTTCTACTCTCCATTGCAACAAGCAAATCAAGGAATACAAGGATTGCAAAAGAGGCAAGAAAGGTTTCAAGCAAATCAAATTTTTAGCTAGAAAACCCACCAAACAAACATAAACCTTGAAATAAACAACACATACAAGGAAATGGAAGATCAAAGAACTCAAATCCATAAGGAAATTGAAAATAATGCACTAACCATGGAGGAATCGAAAATGGGTTCGACCGGTCGTGGTAGGGCTTGTTGGAGAAGAAGAATAAAGTGAAGAAAAAAGTTTTTTTCCCCAAATAAAAAGAAAAACCCGAGTTTCATGACTGGTCGAGTACATACTCGACCAGTCGAGCCACGACTAGTCGAGTGTGTACTCGACTGGTCGTGTAACAATTTTTCATATATTTGAATTTAAAAATTTTAAAATAATAAATATATACATTATGATATAAAAATGCACAAATCATCAGTTCATGTTGCACATACTAAGATCAAATTTCAATTTTGTAAACCTGTTTTTGTCGACCGATTTTGTGAATATGTCTGCAAGTTGATTCTCAGTCGGAATATATTCCAATGAAATTATCTTGTCTTCCACCAGTTCACGAATATAATGATACCTAATGTCAATATGCTTGGTTCGTGAATATTAAATTGGATTTTTAGAAATATAATTACACTTGAATTGTCACAATATAAACCATAGATTCTTGCGCAATTCCGTATTCGCTTAGCGTTCTCTTCATCCACACAAGCTGAGTGCATGCATTACCAGCAGCAATATATTCAGCCTCAGCTGTGGAGAGCGATATGGAACTTTGTTTGTTACTAAGCCAAGAAACCAAATAGTTCCCAACATAGAAATAACCACCGCTGGTCGATTTACGATCATCAATGTTACCAGCCCAATTAGCATCCGTGTAACCAGCTAATTGCACACCAGTATCATGTGGATACCAGAGACCAAGATTAACTGAACTAACGACATATCTTAAAATGCGCTTAACAGCAATCAGATGTGACTCTTTAGGGTCAGATTGATATCTAGTACAAATTCCTACGCTAAAAGCAATATTAGGTCAGCTTGCAGTTAAATAAAGTAAACTACCTATCATACTGCGATACAACTTAGGATCCACACTCTTACCTATTGAATCCTTAGAGAGTTTTAGAGTAGTACTCATTGGAGTATCAAAAGTTTTTCCACTCAAATCCGAACTTCTTAACTAAGTTCAGAGCATATTTGGTTTTAGAGATAAAAAAACCATCAGGGATCTGTTTGACCTGCAACCCTAGGAAATAGTTTAGTTCTCCAACCATGCTCATTTCAAATTTAGATTCCATAAGATCTGCAAACTCAACAGTTATGTTAGCACTGGTAGATCCATAGATAATATCATTAACATAGATTTGCACTATAAGAATGTGATCATTATGTTTCTTTACAAATAATGTCTTATTAACACTTCCCATTACAAAGTTATGACTTAGTAGAAACTTAGTCAAATTTTCGTACCATGCCCTGGTGTAAGTGCTATGGTATCTAGCTCCTATGATTGTCAAGTTTTGTAGTGCCAAAACCTCTTGGAATCTGTCTTATGTAGCGCATCTACATACACAAGACAGTGCATCTCGTGAATAAGGACAACGATCTTTACTTCAAGAACTTCAAATACAAGATTACATGTTCATGTTCAAGTACAATATCAAGTGTGAATTAAATCTTTTAAGCTTCAATAGTTCAAGTTTTCAAAGCTTCGTCCAAGTCAAGACAAAGTTCCTATACTTTGAATCTCAAGCTCAAGCTTCAATGTTAGTCATATTCAAGCTTCAAAGTCTCAAGTTCAAGCTTCATCATTTCAAACTTCATGAATTTCAAAGATCAATTATCAACTTAAGCGAAAGAAGATTCAATGTTCATACATCATGTATAAGGTATGAATGACCCTAGATTGACCATAGGATAGGTCATTTTGAATACATAATTTAATTGGGTCATTTTATAAGTGCATAGTCTATTTCTCAACTAGTCTTGGACTAAGTTCGATTAGTCTTAGCATTGGTTCGACCAGTCTAAGAATTCTTCGACCAGTCCTAAGTTTGTTACTTATTTTCAGAAATTTTTGTTAAAGCCTCGACCAGTCCTGAAGACTGCTCGACCGGTCGTATGAACAGTGCTCGACCTGTGCCCGACCAGTCCTGTAGGCTCGACTCAAAGTCCAGTAACTAAAAATGGTCCCACACGACCAGTCGTGGACAGGACTTGACTGGTCGTGGAGGCCACTCGAGCGGCCGAGCAGGTCCTTCGACCAGTCGTGGAGCGGCCTTATCTTATCGTGCCCAAATTTTCAAAAGTTTGTTGATCCTACGACCAGTCGTGCCGACCTCAGGACTAGTCGAGAGTGCGATTTCTGCACTTATAAATAAAGCACGAATTTCAGAGTTTGGTATCCAATTCAAGCAAAATCAATACACCACTCTGAGAGATAAGTTAGCGATATTCTTAGGCTATTTAGTGCTCATTTTATATTCTCTTTAATTAACTTTCTTTGTATTTGATTTTGTATTATGCATTCTAATTTTATTTGAAAGAGGGATTGATGTATTGCCATTTATTGGAATCAAAATTAAATTAAGCTAGCCCAAGGTGATTTAATTTAAAATCAATTTAGAACTTAGAACCATTTCACAAGTGAGTGTGAACATTGAACTTCTACGTTGAACTTCTACTCCGAATTGGTTCTTCCGAGCTGTATCAAAAGGAGAATATCCAGATAAGTATTTTACAGTTTTGTAAATTCATTCTTTTAGTTTCATTGAGATTATGCCAGAAAAATCTCGTTGTTTTTGGTTTGTCTGAGGTGATCCAGAAAACTCAGAGTGTGGAGGCTTTTGAATTGTGTAAGCCCACTTGAAAGACACAATTGTGAGGGTTTTAGGTGAACCTTGAAAAACCTGTTTCATAGTGAACGCTAATATCCACTGAGTGAGGATATTAGGAGTAGAGTAGTTGTGTTGCTGTTTTTCTAAACAGTTGGTGGACACACAAGCGAGCCACTATAATTTCTGGTCTTGTGGTGATTGATTGAATATTTCATTTTATGGATGTTGTAATTTCCCTTAATGCATTTGTGGAGAATGTTGTAATTTCTTTTATGTAAGTGTGAGAATGTTGTAATAACTTAGTTATTTTCTTTGCTATTTATTTCTTTATTCCTCTGTATCAGTTTGAGTTTTTGATACACAGACCGTTCTAGGAATCAGGTTGTCCTACCATAAACCTTTGGTTTTTGGTGCAAGGTTGTCCTTAGAACAACATCTATATCAACCTCTCAATAGTTATACACTTGAGGTTGTTTTACATTTCTGCATTGTGGGATTGTTTAATTGCTATCTTTATTTATATTTGTTTAAATTCCACTGTTAATTTTTTAATTTGACATAATCCTATTCACCCCCCACTTTAGGACTCATAGCTCGGCCTTTTCAAGTGGTATCAGAGCCTAATAGCTCGCTTTAATTATTATTTCTTTTGGATTAATTTCCTGAGCTAATCGATCTGAGCTATTTAAGATGTCGAATTTTGATAACTTTTCAGTCACTAGGCCTCCACCATTTGATGGCTCCAACTATGCCTATTGGAAAGCCAGAATGAGGATTTTCTTAAAATCCATAGATGAGAGCGTGTGGCAAGCCACAGTGACTAATTAGACCCCTCCTACCACTGAAGTAACTGGTACTGATGGATCCAAAACTATGAAAGTCACACTTTATTTTTCTTAGACCACTCTTCAGAAAAGTGAGAGTAGTGCCAATGCAAAGGCTCTAAATGCAATCACTTGCGCACTATCACTGGATGAATTCAAGAGAATTATATCCTGTGATACTGCAAAGCAAGCCTGAGATATTTTAGAAATGACACACGAGGGAACAACAATTGTCAAGAAATCTAAAGTCCAAATCCTCACAACCAAATTTGAGGAAATACGTATGGAAGAAAGTGAAACTTTCATGGACTTCTATACAAGATTAAATGACATTGTTAACTCTAAGTGGGGTCTCGGTGATAGAATCCCAGAAAGTAAAGTTTGTGCAAGGATACTACGCTCACTACCTGAATGGTTCAATTCAAAGGTGATGACGATCCAGAAACTTTGTGATATGGATAATATGAGGGTAGAAGAATTAGTTGGTTCCTTATAGACCTATGAGTTAAACTTTAAAGCTCCTAAAGGTAAATCCATCGCTCTTAAATATTCTAAATGTATTTCTCAAGAAAATAGTAGTAATTCTGATTTAGAAAATTCTGAAGATGATATGACCCTTTTAGCTAAAAAGTTTTATAAGATTTTCAAAAGTAAAAAGAGGGTTGATTTTCAAAAACCTAATGAAAAGAAAAGATCTAAGTTTAAAACCTAGAAATCTTTAAAAGACAATCAGTGTTACAATTGCCATGGATATGGGTATTTAGTGAACAAGTGTCCTAAAAAGGACAAACCTAAAAAGAAGGGTATGTTGGCTACTTGGGATGAATCTTCCGGCTCTGAAGTCTCTTCTGAATCAGAAGTTCTGAAATCGAGTCGGGTAATGAAGTCAAAGCCCTTATGACTCTAGCCAAGTTCATTTTTTTAGATCATGATATTCAACTAGTGAAGAAAATCTGAATAGTGATCATAAAAATGAAGAAGATCTTCAAGATGCTTATAATGCCCTATACAAGGAAAGTCGTAAAATTGCTGTAAAACTAAAACTTCAGAAAGAAAAGTTTTCAAAACTTAAAGAAAATTTTGATAATCTTGTTTTAGAAAAATCTCACATTTTAGATTGTTTTGAAAAAACTAAGTGCGACTTAAATTTCAAAAACTCCCAAGTTGAAAGCTCAAAATCTGAAAATGAAAAACTAAAACTTGAAGTCTCTTCACTTTTGAGTTTAAAAGACACTTGGAGGTATGCCCAAGGTGATCTTAAGTTAGAAAAACTCTTATCTAGATCCAAAAAATGTGGGGACTGATCTGGTTTGGGCTACGACAAAAGTATTCCTCCCATACATAAGAATACTCCTCCTAAGTTTGTGAAAGGAGAGTTTTCAAACTCAAAAGGAAAAAGTCTAAATCAAAATTATCCTAAAAATGCTAAAACTTTTCAATCCTTAAAACCTAAAAGCAACCATATCAAATATAAACATTAGAATCGTAATCCTTTAGCTGAGAAAATTGTTGATTTACTTAAGAAGCTCTTAAAATCTAACTCAATGGGTCGGTCTTATAATAAGTACATACATAAGAAGACCAACTATACTCCTAAACCCAAGACTATAATGAAATAGGTTCCTAAGGTTACTTGCTTGGTTGCCCACATTGCTTTCAAAGTTTCAAGCCATTCAAAGTGGTACCTAGACAGTGGTTGATCCAGACATATGACAGGCGACAAGGGTCTGTTCACCAATCTTAAAGACATGACTGATGGTTCAATCACATTCAGTGATGGTAGCAACCGCAGGATTGTTGGCCAAGGTACGGTCCAACTTTTTAACCTCTATTTATTTGAGAATGTTTTATATGTAGAAGGGTTAAAATACAACTTATTAAGCATCTCTCAAATATGCGATAATAATCATAGCGTAAAATTTACTAACCTAGGGTGTGAAATTTTAAATAAAAATGGTTCTGTAATATTAACTGGTCGCGGAACTTCTGAAAACTGGTACATTGTAAGTGATTCAAGCTCATCTAATCTAACATGCTACATGGTCCATACCGATGAGACCGAGTTATGGCATAAATGCCTCGGACATGTACACTACCGTAACTTGTATAGAATGAGCAAAAGAGAGTTGATAAGAGGTCTACCTAAACTACAGAAAGTAGACAAAATATGTAGTGAATGTTAGATTGGTAAACAAACTAGGAGTACTCACAAAAAGGTGGACTCCAATGCTACATTTAAACCGCTCGAACTCCTTCATATGGACCTTATTGGACCAAATAGAATGGAGAGTTGAGGTGGCAAGAAGTATATTCTAGTAATCGTTAATGACCTTACTAGATATACATGGGTAGTCTTCTTAAGAGATAAATCAGAAACTCTCGATGAAGTAAAAAGGGTACTTGAACGTATCCAAACTGAAAAAGAGTCTTAAGTTTGTAAGATCCGTAGCGATCATGGATCAGAATTTGAGAATAATGGTTTTGAGAAGTTTTGCAGTGATCAGGGAGAATCACATGAATTCTCTGTGCCCAAAACACCATAACAAAATGGTTTAGTAGAAAGAAAAAATAAAGTGCTTCAAGAAATAGCAAATGTAATGTTAAATAGTATGAAGCTCCCTAAAAAACTTTGGGCCGAAGCCGTAAACAGTGCTTGTTATATAATTAACTGCGTTTATACTAGAAAATCAAATGGGAAAACGGCTTATGAAATGTGGTTTGATAAAAAGCCTACTGTCAAATACTTTCGAGTTTTTGGTAGCAAGTGCTACATTTTATGTGATCGAGAAAATCTGGTTAAGTATGACACCAAAAGTGATAAAGGAATATTTTAGGGTATGCTCTGAATAGTCGAGCATATCGGGTTCTTAACAAGAGGACCGGTGTAATTCAAGAGTTCATTAATGTGGTTATTGACGATTATTTAAATACACCTATCTCAAGTTCAGAAAATGATGAAGTTCTTTTAATTGATAAACCAGATATTTCATTAAGCAAAATAACTCGAAACTAAGGACTGTTAAAGACCATCCAACTAATTAGATTCTTGAAAACCCTCTCACTGGTGTGCGGACTCATAAATAATTGGAAGATATGTATAATTACGTGTGCTTTACATCTCAAATAGAACCAGCTAACGTAAAAGAAGCTCTTACTAACGAAAACTGGATAGTTGCGATGCAAGAAGAGCTCAATCAATTTGTTAGAAATGTTGTTTGGTACTTAGTTCTTAGACCTAAAGATAAACACATTATCGGAACTAAATGGATTTTCAAAAATAAGTCTGGTGAACTTGGTAATATTATTATAAACAAGGTTAGGTTGGTTGTACAAGGGTACACTCAAATTGAAGGCATCGATTATGATGAAACCTTTGCCCCAGTAGCTCGTCTTGAATCAATCAGATTATTTATATCCATTGCATGCTTTAAAAAGTTCAAAATATACCAAATGGATGTAAAGAGTACTTTTTTAAATGGCGATTTACATGAAAAAGTGTATGTTGAAGAACCAATGGGTTTTGAAGACCCTAAGAATGCTGATCATGTATACCGTCTAAAAAGGCCCTTTACGGTTTAAAATAAGCTCCCAGGGCATGGTACGAAAAGTTGACTAAGTTTTTACTAAGTCATAACTTTATAATAGGAAGTGTTGATAAGACATTGTTTGTAAAGAAACATAATGATCACATTTTAATAGTGCAAATTTATGTTGATGATATTATTTATGGATTTACCTGTGCTAACATGACTGTTGAGTTTGCAGATCTTATAAAGTCTAAGTTCGAAATGAGCATGGTTGGAGAATTGAATTATTTTCTAGGGTTACAAGTTAAACAGCAACCTGATGGTTTCTTTATCTCTCAAACCAAATATGCTCTGAACTTAGTTAAAAATTTCGGATTTGAGAATGGGAAAATTTTGATACTCCTATGAGTACTACTTTAAAACTCTCAAAAGACTCTATAGGTAAGAGAGTGGATCCTAAATTATATCACAGTATGATAAGAAGTTTGTTGTGTTTAATTGCAAGTCGACCTGATATTGCATTTATCGTAGGAATTTGCGCTACATATCAATCTGACCCTAAAGAGTCACATTTAACTGCTGTTAAGCGAATTATGCGATAGGTCGCAAGTTCAGCAAATCTGGGTCTTTGGTATCCATATATACTAGTGTTCAATTAGCTGGTTACATTGATGCTGATTAGGCTAGTAACGTTGATGATAGGAAATTAACCAGTGGTGATTGTTTATATGTTGGGAACTATTTAGTTTCTTAGCAAAGTAAGAAACAAAGTTCCGTATCGCTCTCAGCTGCTGAGGCTGAATACATTGCAGCAGGTAATGCATGTACTCAACTTGTATGGATGAAAAGAATGCTAAACGATTACGAAATTGCACAGGACTCTATGGTTCTATATTGTGATAATTCCAGTGCTATTAATATATTTAAAAATCCAATTTAACATTCACGAACTAAGCACATTGACATTAGATATCACTACATTCGTGAATTAGTGGAAGAAAAGACAATTTCTTTAGAATATATTCTGACTGAGTCTCAACTTGCTGACATATTCACAAAATCGCTCGATAAAGGCTGATTTGCTAAATTGAAATTTGATCTTGGTATGTACAATTTGAATTGATAAATTACGTATTTTTGTATCATAATGTGTATATTTGTTAGTTTAAATGTTTAAATTTCAAAATTTTATGAAAATTGCATATTTTGAGCTGTGCACGACTAGTCGAGTACATACTTGACCAGTCGTGGCACGACTGGTCGAGCATGTACTTAACCAGCCTTGTACCGCGGGTTGGTGCTTTATTTGGGAGAAAAATCTCTTTTTCTTCATTTTGGGTTTCTTCTCCAACGGGTCCTAAGTCGACTGGTCGAACCCATCTCCTAGTTCTTCGAGGTTAGTGCTTTATTTACATTTTCCTTGTAGATTCAAGTTTTTAGCACTCCTTTTTCATCATTGGTATGATTTATTTCTTGATTCATATTAGTTTTTGGGGTTTTCTTCTTAAAAATCTGATCTAGTGAAAACCCACTTTACTTCTTTTGCAGTCTCTTTGGTCTTTGATTTCTTTGTTGCAAATGGATGGTAGAGCCAAAAAGAAAGGAGCTTGTGGTCCTTCAACTTCTAGGTTGACTCCTATCACAGTGCGCCACCTTCGGTCACCCGAAGATGATCCATCTTATGTGCGGGATATTAGGTTGTGCAATGTTATAGTTGAACAACCTGTTCATGTTGAACATCTAGCTCCGTTTAATATACTTCCTCTCCTCTAATCTGTAGGATGAGATAACATTCTACATTGGGGTGGGCCGGCATAACGGTCCATTGCGCAAGCTATGTATGCTTGTATTACTGATTTCTCTACTGATAATCTGACGTTTATTATTGGGACTAGAGAAGGTCCAGTTGAAGTAGACCGACATCTGATCTCTGGTCTAATGGACATACCTGTCAATGATGAAGGTATTCCCATTAGTACTCTAATGGCTAAACCATCTGAATCTGAGAAGCGTATGCTTATTAGAGCTTTGTACAATATAGATGCGGAATGGAATACTTCTGAAAATGCACTTACCTCAAGTATTTGTTACCCAGATACAGAGTCCTTCATAGGATATTCATTTCGAATGTCTATCCTCGTTCTGGTAACAAAACCGAACTCACTACTTTCATGGTTCAGATTCTTCATTCCATCATCTCTGGTACCTCTGTATGTCTTCCTTTTTTAATTTGTCGTTGCATCATTCAGTTCCGTCTCCATCCAGGACACAATGACATTCCCTTCGTCTATCTTATGGCTGTGTTGGCTACCCATATTTTAGTGGCTATGCCTGTTGGAGAAGCTCCCATTCAACACCTAATCTTCAACAACTCCAATATAAACAAAATGAATCTGTGGTTGGCTGCAGGCCAAGTCAATGTGGGTGTTGGTGGAGCTGATGCAGTAAATGAAGAGGAATGTGATTTACCTCCAGATGACAT
The DNA here is from genome assembly GCA_030180095.1 of Magnolia changhungtana. Lineage (NCBI taxonomy): Eukaryota > Viridiplantae > Streptophyta > Magnoliopsida > Magnoliales > Magnoliaceae > Magnolia > Magnolia changhungtana. The sequence goes on from JASAUF010000375.1 coordinate 6,963,200, forward strand.
TAACATGAATGATATTTTTGATGAGATCGAATCCGATTCAGCGGATGATCCTAATTATCAGCCATCTGACTTTGATGTGCGGTTACGCTCACTTGAGGAGAAGGTAGAAAACATGAATGTGTCCCATGATTTGCAGCTCAAATATATGCACAAATATCTTAGACGCCTTAACAAGGGACTTCATTAACTTGATCCTACCATACCTGCTCCTTCTTCGGGTTCTGATTAGTATTTTCTCATGCGGTTTGTAATAACTTTAATGATACTTGGATTTCTTTTGTTTTCTGGGTCGAACTTGGTTGATTATGCTTGACAATGCTTGCTTATGGATTTCATATCTTGATTATCTTAATCATTTATTCCTTATTACTCTTCAAATTGTGACAAAAAGGGGGAGAATTTTTTTCATGCTTGTGATATATGACATGTGGATTGTGGATAGGTAGGTAACCTTCTTTTGTAAGGGGGAAGTAAGGGAGAGTTTTGTTTTTGAAGCAAATTTTTGACCTGTTTATAACTAGTGCATGATTCTTTAACCATGTTGTAACTGGTTTATATTGATAACTGGTGCATGATTCTTTGTGCGTATAATGCTTATGTTATTATGAAGTGTGTTTTGTCACAAATTTGACAAAGGGGAAGATTATAAGCGCTATGGTATCTAGCTCCTTTGATTGTCAAATTTTGTAGTGCCAAAACCTCTTGGAATCTGTGTCTTGTGTAGCACATCTACATATACAAGATAGTGCATCTCATGTACAAGGACAAAGGTCTTTACTTCAAGAACTTCAAATGCAAGATTACATGTTCATGTTCAAGTACAACATCAAGTGTGAATTAAATCTTTCAAGCTTCAATAGTTCAAGTTTTTAAAGCTTCGTCCAAGTCAAGACAAAGTTCCTATACTTTGAATCTTAAGCTCAAGCTTCAATGTTAGTCATATTCAAGCTTCAAAGTCTCAAGTTCAAGCTTCATCATTTCAAGCTTTATGAACTTCAAAGATCAACTATCAACTGAAGCGAAAGAAGATTCAATGTTCATACATCATGTATAAGGTATGAATGACTCTAGATTGACCACAGGATAGGTCATTTTGAATACATAATTTAATTGGGTCATTTTATAAGTGCACTAGTCTGTTTTTCGACTAGTCTTGGACTAAGTTCGACTAGTTCTAGCACTGGTTCGACCAGTCCAAGTATTCCTCGACCAGTCCTGAGTTTGTTACTTATTTTCAGAAATTTTTGTTAAAGCCTCGACCAGTCCTGGAGACTGCTCGACCGGTTGTATGAACAGTGCTCAACCCGTGCTCGACCAGTCCTTTACGCTCGATTCAAAGTCCAGCAACTAAAAGTGGTCTTACACGACTAGTCGTGGACAAGACTTGACCAGTCGTGGAGGGCACTCGACCGGTCGAGTAGGTCCTTCGACAAGTCGTGGAACAACCTTATCTTATTGCGCCCAATTTTTTAAAAGTTCGTTGATCCTACAACCAGTCGTGCCGACCTCAGGACCAGTCGAGAGTACGATTTCTGCACTTATAAATAGAGCACGAATTTCAGAGTTTGGTATCTAATTTAAGCAAAATAAATACACCACTCTGAGAGATAAGTTAGTGATATTCTTAAGCTATTTAGTGCTAATTTTATATTCTCTTTAATTAGCTTTCTTTGCATTTAATTTTGTATTCTGCATTCCAATTTTATTTGAAAGAGGGATTGAAGTATTCCCATTTCTTGGAATCAAAATCAAATCAAGCTACCCCAAGGTGATTTAATTTAAAAGAACTTCGAACCATTTCACAAGTGAGTGTGAACATTGAACTTCTACATTGAACTTCTACTCCGAATTGGTTCTTCTGGGCTGCATCAAAAGGAGAATATTCAGATAAGTATTTTACAATTTTATAAATTCATTCTTTTGGTTTCATTGAGATTGTGCTAGAAAAATCTCATTGTTTTTAGCTTGTCTGAGGTGATCCAAAAAACTCAGAGTGTGGGGCTTTTGAATTGTGTAAGCCCACCTGAAAGACACAATTGTGAGGGTTTTAAGTGAACCTTGAAAAACCTATTTCATAGTGAACGCTAACATCCACTGTGTGAGGATATTAGGAGTGAAGTAGTTGTGTGGCTGTTTTTTTGAACAGTTGGTAGATGCACAGGAGAACCACTATAATTTCTGGTCTTGTAGTGATTGATTGAATATTTCATTTTGTGGATGTTGTAATTTTCCTTTATGCATTTATAGATAATGTTGTAATTTCTTTTATACAAGTGTGAGAATGTTGTAATAGCTTAGTTATTTCCTTTGCTATTTATTTCTTTATTCATTTGTATCAGTTTGAGTCTTTAATGCACAGACCGTTCTAGGAATCAGGTTGTCCTACCATAAACCTTTGGTTTTTAGTGCAAGGTTGTCCTTAGAACAACAACTGTATCAACTTCTCAATAGTTATACACTTGAGGTTGTTTTACATTTCTGCATTGTGAGATTGTTTAATTGCTATCTTTATTTATATTTGTTTAAATTTCACTGTTAATTTTTTAATTTGGCATAGTCCTATTTACCCTCCCTCTAGGACTCTTACCTCGGCCTTTTCACCTGGGAGCTTGTTTCAAACCATAAAGTGCCTTTTTCAGGCGATAGACATGATTAACATGCTTAGGGTCTTCGAAACCATTTGGTTGTTCAACGTACACTTCTTTATGCAAATCGTCATTTAAGAACGCGCTCTTTACATCCATTTTGTATGTTTTGAATTTTTTAAAGCACGCAATGGATATAAATAGTCTGATTGATTCAAGACCAGCTACTGGGGCAAAGGTCTCATCATAATCAATGCCTTCAATTTGAGTGTACCCCTGTACAACCAGCCTAGCCTTGTTTCTAATAATATTACCAAGTTCATTAGACTTATTTTTGAAAATCCATTTTATTCTGATAATGTGTTTATCTTTTGGTCTTGGAACTAAGTACCAAACATCATTTCTAACAAATTGACTGAGCTCTTCTTGCATTGTTACAATCCTGTTTTTGTTAGTAAGAGTTTCTTTTACATTAGCCGGTTCTATCTGAGATATAAAGCACATGTAGTTGCACATATCTTCAAGTTGTTTACGAGTGCGTACACCAGTGAGAGGGTTTCCAAGAGTTTGATTAAATGGATGATCTTTAATTGTCCCCAGTTTAATGTTATTTTAACTAGATGAAGAGTTTGGTGTAACGCCTTGAAAATCGGGGGTCGAGCAAAGCTCTGCTCCCGAGTTCCAACGCATCACTTATGCAATATAGATAATGATGATTATGATGAGAGCATTGAAACATGAATGGGATTATACCAAAACAGCATATCATACTCCAGAGATAGTTAAATTGCAAGCGGAAGACTGTAATAGATGTATAAAATATATAAACTATGGTAAGTCTCCAGAGTGTGATAATGTTACTAGGTTAAATAATTACAAGTACAATTCTAAAATATACCAAATGTGTAGTGTCATCTAGTCAACATCCCTGTAACCCCGTCGATCAAGACACGACTCACATGAAGCCGCCAAAAAACAACCAATACGAGTAAGCATCATAGTCAATGCAAAGGTTCGGCTCCGCCTCAGAAGTAGCGTCGCCATCTGCAATCAGACAAAGTCTGGTTGGTGTGTACAACACCATCCCGTAACGTGGGAGTGAGTGATCAACTCAGTGGAACAATAAAGCATAGGTTAACATATTATCAAAACAGTCAAGCAGTAATGATAAAGCAGTAAAATCAAACAATTCTAAATACTCTTATTAATGCAAGTATGTTAACCTATGCTTTATTGTTCCACTGAGTTGATCAAAACAGGCAATCATGATGCATGCCCTCACCGACATACTCCCTCATGTGACACCATCTTACGTTCGCGGCATACTTTCATTCCTCAGTGCTCCATATCTTCCAGGCACATGCAGTGCGATGATGAGCATGATTACCGAGTTGTTATTAGTCTATTTCAAACAGCAGGATTGGGAAACTAAGGTACTTTCCTTATATCATTCCCAAACAATAATCCATTCTAGGGTCGTCAGGCCTAGTTAATCTCATACGATGGTGTGTTTCTAAGTCGCTGCAAGGGCTGCCAGGGCTGTTACACAGAACCGTTACTCCACTCCCCCATCACCCTTTTAACGGTTCATCACTAAATTGATACGGGCCTAGTTCATACTCTATTCACCGCGGCAAAACTCGTCGCCTCACCGCAAATTCAGAGTATGCTCGAAGTCACTACAAAGGGCTCGTCACCAATCAGCGTAGGCTGACAGCTCGAATATAGTGTCCCATACCACCATAATCGGCTCACGAGTCTGGTTGCTCACTGGTCATACAGGGAGGCACATGGCCCCAGCGTAGGCCGACAGCTCGACTACGGTGTCCCATACCATTATGCCCGGCTCATGAGTCTTAGCGGATCGAGGTACCATGGTTAACAGGATTTCACTGGTAAGTTTGGTACCCTAGGTTCAAGCAGTAGTGTCCAAACATGGTGAACATACATTAGACAGATCGGGTTACTTGACGAGCTCGGCTAGCTCGAGTGCACAACAAGTTGAATGATATGAAGCGCATAAGCACTTTGGGTGGCCAACCACTATCGTCAACCGAAGTACGACTCGGGTTCGTCGAACACATCTCACGTGGCGAATGAATCTCAGCCACGCATTCATTTTCATTTCCGATTGCCTGGACTATAATCATAGCCCCAAACACAATCAATCCTTTATTCAGAAGCATGTAGAGTAAAGTAGAATAAACAAAGTAATTCAATCATGTAAACAAACATGTCATAGAGCATGTTACAAGCACAATATAAACAAGAAATACAAACACATATATTTCATAGTAAGCGATTAACTGAAACAACCAACATGGAGGAAATCATATACGTTTCTAAGGTAGTTGAGAATCCTATCTCAACACCACTATTAAGTTTAGTTCATCACACAATTTCTCACACAGGCATTTTATCAAACACTTAAACTACACCACTCCAACATATATGACGTATGTTGATTTCAACATAGAATAGGATAAATCCTTATAGCAAGGAGTTGTCGCATACACATCAATCATGTTCTTACATTCAATATATATGACAGGCATAAATCATAAATCCATATTTATTTAGTCATTTCAACAAACACTTAGACTACACACATTAGCCTACATAAGCTATGTTGGCCAAAATGTGTACTAGGGCGAATCCTTTCCCCAAACAGGTCATACATCTATAACTAGCGTATATACACGGCAATTACTCATGGCAATCATATCAGCGAAATTTATATGGATACGGTATTTTCTACAAATACCTAGAATACACAAAATCTCATATTCTTCATATTTAGCCGAAACGGAAAATAGACAACACTTTGTACATGTGTAATTGCATGCAAATCAAGAATCTATCATTATCTGACAATGAAAGTGTTGAAAACCATAACCTATACACCTAAAGTCAGCACCTTTTGTCGTAGAATCGTAACAGAGTCGATAGAATCTCTAAGCTTTAGTATACGGCAGTTTGGTAACCTATAGAATGAAATAGGTTAGCTATTTCATAACCTACAACTATCAAAACCCCAAAATAGGTTAGGGTTAGGGTTTCTTACCTAGAAATGACTCCGGAATCGCCGGGAAAGCGATTAGAATGGAGTGGTTAAGCTTGTGTAGCAGCAGGGAAGCATGGCAGGGAGATGCTCCCACTTCTCTCACACTTTCTCTCTCTTTTCTCTCTCTTTTCCTAGGGTTTTTCTCAAATTCGTATGGCTGAATGAGAGAGGGTTTTAAGGTCCTTATATAGCCTAAAACCACACTGAAATAGACTCAGGACCAAGATATACTTGGGTTTTGTCCAAAGGGCATCTGTTTCAGCTCAACGGAGCATTTCTGGAGCCCCCTCTAGAGCCAAAGGTCAGACTTAAGCTCACAGACATTGGATCTAGGTCGAGTTACGTTTTTGTTTCGGTCGGATTCCCAGATCACGCGTGGGAGACCAGTTTCAGTTCAACGGTCAGTGGATCTCGATCAGAGATTCCGAGTACATGGATATGTTTAGGGAAATATCCCTGATCCGAGGGTGTAATTTGGCCTGATTCTGACGGTCTGAGTTGCTTAATACTGACCCGCAAGCAACAAGTCTCAGATTTATTTATTTTGAATTTAATTTAGAACTATTTTCACATTTCTCACACTCCCCGCTCTGAGCTCAAGCGAATAGCGCTGGGGCACTATCTGGATTTGATTTCTGAGATGGTTGTCAAGCCCTCCAAGGCGGTTCTAATTCCTTAACTTCGTATTATTCAGACTTCCAATGTGTGGTCCAGATCTGATACGGAGTTTCATGATACTCCCGAGAGTAGCCAGGTAATGAGATTGATCCTAGATTTTAGGGTAACCTAGCGTCAATGATTCTACAAGTTTTGGGTCTTGCAGATCATATTTAAAGTGATTGATGCTAATTTCATAGGTACTCTAGTTTAACATTGGCCAATTCTCACCTAATTTCTAAAGGATTTAGTCCTGAGTAATTTCTGTCTGATGTGGTACCTGGGCCTTTGTATATAAAGTGATCCAAGTTATACTACTTAGCTAGTTTAAGATAGTGTCTAGGGTGAAAGTACTTAGAAAAATTGAAAGAACAAGGTGGTGAAGGGTGGGATTTGTGAAGGAAATGAGTTCAAAACCGGTTTTAGACTTTGAGATTGAGTTCTGACAAGTTAATAAGGTGTTAGGATCGACCCATTGCCTAAGGACGTCTAATTCTAGGTTGGCAAAAATTCGGGATGTTACATCTGGTTTATGAAATAAAAGGACTTCATCATTTTCTGAACTTGAGACAGATGTATTCAAGTGATAATCTATAACCACATTAATGGACTTTTAAATAACATCAGTCCTCTTGTTAAGAACTCGATACACTCGATTATTCAGAGCATACCTTAAAAATATCCCTTCATCACTTTTGGTGTCAAATTTACCCAGATTTTCTCAGTCACATAAGATGTAACACTTACTGCCAAAAACTCGAAAGTATTTGACAGTAGGCTTCTTATCAAACCACATTTCATAAGCCGTTTTACTATTTGATTTTCTAGTATAAATGCGGTTAATTATATAACAAGCAGTATTTACTGCTTCGGCTCAAAGATTTTTAAGAAACTTCATACTATTTAACATTACATTTGCCATTTCTTGAAGCACTCTATTTTTTTCTTTTCACTACACTATTTTGTTGTGGTGTTTTGACAACAGAATATTAATGTGATCTTCCCTGATTATTGTAAAATTTCTCAAAACTGATATTTTCAAACTCAGAACCATAATCACTATGGATCTTAGTGACTTGTGATTCTTTTTCAGTTTGGATATGTTTAAGTACCATTTTTTACTTCATCGAGAGTTTCTGATTTCTCTCTTAAGAAGACTACCCAAGTATACTTGGTAAAGTCATCTACAATTACCAAAATATTCTTCTTGCCACCTCGACTCTCCGTTCTAGTTGGTCCAATGAGATGCATGTGGAGAAGTTCGAGTGGTTTAGATGTGGTTTTAGAGTTCACCTTTTTATGAGTACTCCTAGTTTGTTTACCAATCTGGCACTCGCCATATATTTTATCCACTCTCTTTACTCTGGGTAGACCTCTTACCAATTCTCTTTTGCTCAATCTATACAAGTTGCGGTAGTGTACATGTCTTAGGCGCTTATGCCATAATTCGATCTCATCAGTTTGTACCATGTAACAAGATAGTTTAGATGAACTTGAATCACTCACTATGTAGTAGTTCTCAGAAGTTCTGCGACCAGTTACTATTACAAAACCATTCTTATTTAAAATTTCACACCCTTGGTAAATTTTACACAATGATTATTATCGCATATTTGAGAGATGCTTAATAAATTATGTTTTAAACCTTCTACATATAAAACATTTTCAAATAGAGGGAGGTTAAAGAGTTGAACTGTACCTTGGCCAATAATTCTACAGTTGCTACCATCACCAAATGTGACTGAACCATCAGTCATGTCTTTAAGACTGGTGAACAGACCTTTGTCACCTGTCATATGTCTGGAGCAACCACTGTCTAGGTACCACTTTGAATGGCTTGAAGCTTTGAAAGCGATGTGGGCAACCAAACAAGTAACCTTAGGGACCCATTTCATTGCAATTTTGGGTTTAGGAGTATAGTTGGTCTTCTTATGTTTATAGTTGTTGTAAGTCCTACCCACTGAGTTAGATTTTAAGAGCTCCTTAAATAAATCAACGATTTTCTCGGATAAAAGATTACGATTCTAATTTTTATAATTGATATGGTTGCTTTTAGGTTTTAAAGTCTGAAAAGTTTTAGTATTTTTAGAATTATTTTGATTTAGACTTTTCCCCTTTGAGTTAGAAGCTTCCTTTAACAAATTGAGGTGGAGTATTCTTATATTTGGGAGGAATACTTTTATCGTAGCCCAATCCAGATCGATCGCCACATTTCCTGGATCCGAATAAAAGTTTTTCTAATTTAGGATCACCTTGGGCATACCGCCATGTGTCCTTCAAACTCAAAAGCGAAGAGACTTCTAGTTTTAGCTTTTCATTTTCTGATTTTAAGTTTTCAACTTGGGATGTTTTGAAATCTAAGTCGCACTTAGTTTTTTTAAAATAATCTGAAATGTGTAATTTTTCTAAGACTAGATTATCAAAATTCTCTTTTAGTTTTGAAAACTTTTCTTTCTGAAGTTTTAGCTTTACAACAATTTTACAACTTTCCTTATATAGGGCATCATAAGCATCTTGAAGATCTTCATTTTCATGGTCACTATTCAGATTTTCTTCGCTGGTTGAATCATCATTATCTGAAAAAGTGAACTTGGCTAGAGTCATTAGGGCTTTAACATCATTAGCCGACTCGGTTTCAAAATCTTCTGACTCAGAAGAGACTTCAGAGCAAGAAGATTCATTCCATGTAGCCAACATACCTTTCTTTTTAGACTTGTCCTTCTTAAGACATTTGTTTGCTAGATGCCCATATTCATGGCAGTTGTAGCATTGGCTGTCTTTTAAAGATTTCCAATTTTTAGATCTAGATCTTTTCTTTTCAATAGTTTTTGCAAATCAACCCTCTTTTTTACTTTTGAAAATCTTGTAAAACTTTTTAGCTAAAAGAACCATATCATCTTTAGAAGTTTCTACATCAGAATTATTACTATTTTCTTGAGAAATAATTTTAGAAGACTTAAGGGCGATGGACTTACCTTTAGGAACCTTAACGTTTAACTCGTAGGTTTATAAAGAACCAACTAGTTCTTCTACCCTCATATTATCTGTATCACGAAGTTCCTAGATCACGGTCACTTTTGAATTGAACCGTTTAGGTAATGAGCGCAGTATCTTTGCTTCTGTTTTAACTTAAGAATATCATATGAGCATCGATATATCGAAGCCCCCTTGATACCATCAAAATTCAAATCTCGATGATATCGGTCATGGGCACGAAGTTTTCCAGTAAAATATTTCAGGATTGTTTATTTTTGATCGAGGGTCACTCGATAGAATCGATATTCAAATATCAATGGTATCGGTACTGTTTCGATTGCATCGAACAAGGACATAAACTGTCCAGCAAGCTTAATAAGAAATTCGTTGGATTTATCGATGCCTCGACACAGTTATCGATATCATCGACATTCAAATTCCGATGATCTCGAAGGTCTCTCGATCATTCTTATAAACCTGAAATATTTCAAATCAAGTCTCTCTCATTTTTCAAATGTCGATGAATCGACACTAGTATCAATAATATTGGAGTTTGAAATCTATGACATCTACACCTGTTTCGATTGCATCAACTAGCTAGTAAAAGGTTTCAAAAGCGTATGACATTTGAGTTTGTGTCATCGAGCGGACTATCGATGCCATCGAGAGTTTACGCTCGATGATATCGAACTCTGTCATAAATGTGACCATTTTATATCTGTTGGAACCTTTTGCCTATATAAAGAGGACTTGTCTATTGTTGCTGGTAGAGAAAGAAGAGAGTGCTTTTGAGTGTTTTACCTTAGATCATATACCAAAGCCCTTTCTCTCAGGGAAGTTCATCCTCCAATCCACCCTCATCATTGATATTCAATAGAGTGGATTGGGGAATGAACTTCCGCATTCAAGGATCCTCCAGCTACTACCTTATTAGCAAATCATTAAGCTGGGATGCCTTGAATGCATGATCGGAATCACTCTATCTTCCTTACAGGAAAACATTTTACAGAGTAGGATTTCGTCTTAACCTTGACCCAATCCGAAGCCTCGTATTGGTACATCATCTGTGTTACGGATCAAGGAAGCCAAAGATTCTTTATCAACAAGGAGATCTTCGTCAACGTGCTGAATGAGACTCACCACTTATTTGTAAGTTATTAGAGTCCAGAGGACACTTGTGATCATTCCTTTTTAGAATTGGGTCTAAGGTGTTTCTCACTCTTGCAAGCTCTTGTAGGAGGCCTCCAGCGAGAGTGTACGTAGTGGGTGCATTGTGTTGACCCTTGCTATGCGGAGAGCATAAACAGTTAGGTTCCTTGTGTGGATCCTTGGCCAGTGTGCCTAAAATCGGGTGCTATGTGTTGACCCTTGCTCAAGGAGCATAAACAGAGGTTCCTTATGTGAATCATTGGCTAGTGTACTTAAAACTGGGTGCTATGTGTTGACCCTTGCTCAGGGAGCATAAACAGTCAGCCTAGGTGTAGGTTGTAGAGGTTGAATGTGAACCTAATTTAAAACCTTAGGTTTGAGGTGAACCGCTGTAAAACCTCCTTAGTGAAATCCAGTACACTCAAGGGTTGAGTGCGGTTACCGGGAGTGGAGTAGACAAGTAGTCGAACCACTATAAAAATGACTGTGTTTGAGATTGCTACTTATTTGTTTGTGTGATTTCCTTTTATATTTTCATATCTGATTATCTGAGATTACACCTCATACACACACAGTCATATCCTTCATAAATTAGTTTGCATATTATTCATCTCTAAAATAGTTGTGATTGGATCCTCTACCGGGCTTGGAAGTCAGTAGAGTTACTATTGAGTAATCCTAATATGTGCTTGTTGTTAGGATTAGTGGAATAGGATTTTCAATAAACCATAAAAACTTTAAAAAGTCCTATTCACCCCCTCTAGGACATATTGACATATTCTTACTTCAACTAAAGCGGTTTTCACCACTATTTCAAACTCTATGCCGGAATAATGACCATCGAATAATCATTAAGTTCTTAAAGGAAAATATCTTATCATGGTTCAGAATACATCGAGTTATTATAAGTAATGGAGGATCTCACTTTTATAATCGACCATTCAAAGTTTTGATGAAGAAATATAGTATTTCTCATAAAGTGAGTACCCCATATCACCCTCGGACAAGTGGTCAAATAAAGATATCAAATAGGGAGATAAAATAAATACCCGAGAAAATAGTTAACTTGGATCGCAAAGATACGTCACTTCGACTAACTGGTGCATTGTGGACTTGCTGTATCGTATATAAAATTTCTATTGGTATGTCACCATTTAAACTTGTCTATGGGAAGGCTTGCCTTTTGCCTGTGGAGTTGGAACATAAAGCATATTGTGCCATAAAGAATTTCAACTTTAATATGGACAAGGCTGGCTTGTTGTGCAAATTACAATTGAATGAACTTGAAGAAATTCAGAATGATGCTTATGAGAATTCTAGGATATACATGGATAAAATGAAGGTGTTCCATGATAGGAACATTCTTTGAATTTTTTTTTACCAAATCAGAAAGTCTTATTGTATAATTCTAGAATTCATCTTTTCCCCAAAAAATCGTGATCTTGTTGGACCGGCCCCTTTAAAGTCAAAACGGTCTATCCTCATGGGGCTGTCGAGATAGAAAACTCGATGAATGGAAACGTTTTCAAAGTGAACAGTCATCGTCTGAAATCATTCAATGAGAATTTTGATTCATAGGATATGTCCATCCCTCTTATTGATCATGTCTATCAGGATTGACCTTCTAGTCTGATGGAGGTCCACTTACACATTTACTGTTTTCTTAGGATTAGCATAGTTTATTTTAGTTTTATTTTTGTTTAGTGTTAATCCCTTTAGATATTGAAGACCTTATATAATTTCAATGATCTTCCTCAGGTACTATCTTTCTTATTCACTCCCCTTTTATTTTTGTTGTCTCATGTTATGATACATTGCATATCTTTTACATTTAGGACAATGAATGTTTTAAGTTGGAGGTGAGATTAGATGAACTAATCAGTATTTGTAATATTGAGCAAATTTTCTCAAAAAGTTTTCAAAATTTTCAGTTTCAAAACTTTTTTTGAAAATTGATATTCTTTAATAATTGAATATATTTGCATTAGTATGATAAGATATAAAATATATTTTTTAAAAAAATCTAGATTCTAATTAATTAGTAGATTTTTTTAATAAAGTTCTTTTAATAAATTGATTAATAGAAAGTTTAAACATCAATTGAGTCTAGTTCACAATTCACATCTAACTCGTATTCCGTGAAGTTAACTTGAACTCCTAATTTTAACTTAATGATTACTTAATGTTAGTGCACTGATTTTTGCATCCTATTTGACAATCACATGAGTCCTCGTGTCATGTAGTTGGTTGAGCCTTTGAAAAGTGAAGATTGAAGACACAAGTTGTAAGTGCTTATATGTTTAGCACACATAAGGTTGTCAAATTTCTTAAGACAAAGTGATACCGGTTAGATCGCAAGTACGGTTAAATCGTAACTACATCCCACGTTTTCTACTAATTGGGGAGGTGCCCCATGATTGCACGTTTTGTACTAATTGATCAACGTAATTCCACGCATCATCAACCTCTTTATTCATGAATTCACCATTACACATCATCTCTACAAATTGGTGCATTGGTCAAGTTAATCCGTTATAGAAAAAGCTTATTGTTCGCCATATTTCGTAGCCATGATGTGGACAGGAATTCAGAAGATCCTTGAACCTTTACCAGCATTGGAAGAAGGTCTCTTCCTCTTTCTAGGCGAAGTTCATGATTTCCTTCCTTAAAGTGTTAGTTTTATAAAACGGGAAAAACTTTTTGAGAAATTCTCAAGTCATCTCGGCCCATGTGTCGATAGATCGTGGCTTTAAGGAGTACATCCACGTCAAGCTCAATGTTGCTGACACTCCCTAACATCACATGTAACGTAAGTAAACGCGCATAAGCCAAGCTCAATAGAGTGCAGTGTGCGTGCGCAATGCATATAATAAGAATACATATATCAGAGTACACAGAAAATGATAGAGGGCTAACCTACCATGTCTATGAATGTTGTTAGTCATACAAGCCTATGCAATGCAATGCCTATGTGGCCGAGTGTCATATGTTAGAGATGTAATGCAAACATGTCAATCCTCAACTAGTCTACGGATCAAAATAGTTCGTAACTGGAAACATTGTCGGGGTCTAGTACACTCCGACACTGGTTGTCACCTATCGCGCGCACAACCAGCTAATTGGAAAAGACCTCACTATCTGCCTCATCAGTGGTATGTCAATGCCCACCCGGCTTGCCAATAATAGACTCATTTCACGAGTTGGTCAGACTCAGCTTAGCTTATAGCCCCCTACACCCAAGCAGATAAGGTCACACCCATTTCAATCTACCTCGACATAGTAGGAGATGCGGCATACTGTTATTTGACACTCGGACGCTCATGTTATATACTTGGTCTCGATGTTGGAGTATCCTACTTATACCACATAGTTTAGAAATTTTCACCTAAGGATATCTGTAGCGCCCAACTACTAGAACATATTTCCGATATCCAATTCTGCCAGTCAAGGTAGGTCTGTGGTGGCCACAACCCCGATGTCGCTAGGGTATTAAGTCGATCATGACATACATAATGTTCAATATATGAGTCACACTATCCAAGTCATGCATCAAATCTGTGCATACTGCGCAATCATGTGAGGCGACCCTATCTCGTATGGGGTTCCCTAAGTATCTCAAGCTGAATGGCATATGATATGAATAATCGTTATCCACAAGAGGCATACGAATGATGCGTATGGGCATATAACTAGGTACAATATCCATTACACTAAGCATATCATCAGTATGTCCTATCAGGCTAAGTACACCGGCATGTTTTCAGACATATCATTTGATAATCGGGCTTAATTGATATAATATATAAAGAGAGTGGGATCGAACAATAGGCCCCACTAGAAATATAGAGGTTCCTGTGATGTGGCCTACATTAGACTAACATCGGCTCCTCATGTAGCTTGTACATTAAAAATGGTCCAGCAACCGAATGTAAAGCATTGATAAAATACATACACCAAGGTGTGACCCACTGGAACGACCGAGTAGGCGCCCACATGTGTAACATGTGTGTCACTAAGCTGCCAATCTATTGGGCACATGGGCCACTGATTATAACCCAAAACAATCAAGTTATCAGCTGCATCACTATAATTACTTTAATAGGAAATTACTTTAATAGGATGGTCTGCACTTTATAATCACTGCAGATGTAAACCAAGGGTTACAAACCGTTGGTTAGTCTCTAGGATGTGATTTTTGGGCAGTGGGCCTAATATAGGCTAACAAGAAGGATGGACAGCGTAGATAAGACATATACACCCAACATGGGCTTCCGCCTCCCACGTACGCTGGGCAACAGCGTATTGATGACCAACTCCTGTTATCATTTTTGTTTTTCCCACCCAGGTGGGGCCCATCTGAAGGATCCAATCCGTCCATCGGATCGGCTAGGTGATGAGGGGCTCACTAAGCCCTGACCTCGATAGATTTCGATGCCCAGAAATATCACAGTGGGCCTTAAAAGGTTTCAAAAGCAGACGTCGTTTCCTGCAGTGCAGCCCACAACTGCAGAATCTGTGTCCCTAATTTACCCATCGTCTGTGGACCAGAGACATCTTCAATAGTCGTTTTACCATGTGCATAAAGCACCCAATTTTTGAGGGCCCCTCAATGTTATATATTTAAATCTACACCATCTGTTAGGTGAGACAATTTATTTATTATTATTATTATTTTTTTTTGAGTTAGTTTGTTAGTACACAAGCATGTCAGTACACACACCCCGTGTTAGCCACCCCCGCCAGGGATCGATGCCAAGACCTCAAGTGTTGAAACGAGGTATCTCCACTCAGTCTGCCAGTTGAGCTATGGATCTAGGTGTTTGTTAGGTGAGACCTCTTATTTCAAGCATAGATACAAAAGATCAACTCAATAGATAATGCTTTCGGGCTTACACAAATGACGAAAATGTAAAATTGCGCGTAATTCTTCTTACCAGGTAGTGTGGGCTGACTGATTTTCTGATCTAGTAGATTTTTTATGAAAGATACGTACCATCGTGGCCTCAAAAACCAACCAATGTTTGGAATCCTCTCACCATTGTTACCTATGGAGGTCGTGCTGTGTTGGCCCCATAATGATGTGTGACAGACATCCACTCCATCAATCAGACGCATCCTTCCATGACGGGTCACATGCCTAAAAATCAAGCCAAGCCAATCCATGACCTAGGTGGGTCATACCATAAACAACAGTTGAAAGTTGATATTCACCGATTGAAAATTTCATGATCGCTTACAGGGCCACTGATATGTGTTTTAGAAATCCAGCTCATCTATTATGTGTGTCCCACTTGGACGAGGTGTCACACCAAGTTGTATCCAAAACTTAGCTAAGCCTAAAAAAGTACTTTGAAATGTTTTAGGCATGATGTTACCCTGTTACATATGGTGTGGCCCATTTAAGTTCTGGAAATGGCTGATTTTTGGGATTTCCTACAACCTAGAGAGGACCCACCAAATGGGCGGCATGGATTTTTGATACACATCAGGGTTGAGCACCCATGTGGACGTTATGGGCACAAAATCTAAATGGTACATGTGATATGGCACTCATGAAACCCTGAGCCCAACTTTCAGTCAGGTCTAGAACTCTAGTAAGCCTAGCAAAGAGAGGCAAATCAAGGACCTAACTATTTCCTTTTCCCATGGCCCCTCCAGAGTTTTATATCAAGCTGAAAGTTTGGACCAAGGGGTTTTATGGGGTGCCGCATCCCGTTGACGGCTCATGTATCAAAAGGTGCTCATGAGTTCTCATGAGAACTGGCACGCAGGTGAACATTTCACTGTGTATACATACGGAATGCTCACTTGCGCCCCTTCTTAGGTGAGCACCTTCGTACAACTTTGCACATGTGCCATGGGCAGAAAAAGAGATTGGTCCACATGATGCGGTACCATAAATCCCCAAGGGCCCAATTTTTAGCTTGATCCAAAACTGAAATAGGCCATGGCAAATGAAAACAATTTCCTCCCTTGATTTTCTTCTCTTTTCTATGGCCCACTAGAGTTTTGGATCAGGCTGAAAGTTGTGCTCTAGAGTTTCGTGGGGTGTTGTATCATATGGACCATTTGGATTTTGTGTTCATGACACATGTGCAAAGGTGTGCATGGGTGCTCACCTGATCAATGGTGTGTGTGGGAAATGGTACTATGAGGTGGACCTCATGGGAAAGCTATGTGGGCCCCACCGTGATGCGTGTCGAACGTCTACCCCATCAGTCAGATGCATCATTCCATGGTGGGCCACATGCTTAAAAATCAGGTCAAATCCATGACATAGGTGGGCCACACTAGATACAATATTGAGAGGGGTTACCAACCCATTAAAACCTTAATGATTGTTTATTGGGCCCACTAAGATGTGGTTCGTAAATCCAGCCTATCCATTGTGTGTGTCCCACTTGGATGAATGGTCATACAAAGTTTCAGATGCATCCAAAATTCAAGTGGGGCCCACCAAGTGCTTTTATTGTTTTAGGCATGTGGTGGTTTGGCCCACCTGAGTTCCATATGGCTGATTTTTAAGATATCTTAAAGGGGACCCATCAAATGCACGGTGTTGATGTCTGACGCACATCATGGTCGGGCCTACACAGCTCGACCACATGGAAAGTTTTGAGACTCAAATATTACATATTTTCCCTCATTTATATCTTGGTTTTATGAACATGATACTACTTACTGTTATATTTTATGCATGTTTGTGTTGCAAGGTGAATCTGAGAGCTTGGATTGAAAAAGAATGTTAAAAGCTTTAGTGCTCAAGAATCACCAAGGCAAAAGAGGGATCTTAGGAGACCAAAAATGGAGAATCTTGTGCCAAAGATCTAAGGAAACAAAGTGCAAAGGATGAATAAAAGATTGGCAAAAGCACAAGTTAAACAACAGAAAAACAAGACAATTGGTGCCACCTAAACCCACTTCGGTGCCACCGAAAGTGCACAAAACAGTCCAACAAGAAAACAGTTTAATTCGGTGTTACCTAAGCTTAATTCGGTGCCACCTAAATACTCTGCACATACAATTTTAGATGCGATAAAATTTCAGATATGATTTCGGTGCCACCGAAGCCAACTTCGATGCTACCGAAATCACGCAGAGTTGTAACGCAGGGCCGATACGGATTGCGTAATTTAAGGCAGTTTGTGAAAATTCCAAATCAGTGTGTAAGAGGGAGATTCACAACTATAAATAGGAGTCCCTAGGATGTTCCTAGGCATCTTCTAGGATTCAAGGAGTGGAGCAAAAGGGTGGAGCCGTCGTCCAAGAGCTTTCTTTTTCTTCCTTAGTTGATTTTTATACTTTGTTTGAGAGACTTTAGTTCAATCATATCTATGGTTGGCTAAACCTCTTAGCTACGGCTAAGAGGTGAAGCTTGTAGCGTGATTAAGATGTTTGCTTTGCTTTGATTCATGTTTTGTTGAACTCTCTTGGATTCTAATTTGATTATAAGGAATATTTTTAGTTTTTAATGGTTTGTTGTGACAAATTACAATAGAACTGTGATAGCTTTGAATATCTTCTTTTCCTATTTGAGATTGAGAGATTGGTTAATCCTGTGTTGTTCACCATCATCCCTTAGGCATGGTAGGGTGACATAATTCTTCTCATAATTCTCCTCTATTGATGATTAGATCCATGAGAAGTTCAGAGATTCAATCATCTCTCTCTTTTTTCAATTGGATATATAGGATAGGAGTCTAATTCTAATTAGATTTCCTGAATCAAGAAAGGTAGCATCCTAATTGATACAAGTAGATCCTTAGCACCCTAGTTACTACCTTTAAGTTAATTGTTTAACCTTTTTCACTATTACTCTATTCAATTATTCAGATTTACTTTTAGTTATTCATCTAGTTCTAGTTCTAGTTAAATTCAGAAGACACACAAGTTCAGTCCCTATGGATTCGACCTCGGTCTCCCCGAGATTATTACTACACTGTGACCCTACACTTGGGGTTGTGAACAGAAAGTTCCCATAAACTCGACCTTATAGTACCATTTCCATATATATATATATATATATATATATATATATATATATATATATATATATATAGAGAGAGAGAGAGAGAGAGAGAGAGAGAGAGAGAGAGAGAGAGAGAGAGAGATGCTCACATATAACTAGTTGGACCATTTAAATTGGTCCAACTAGCTGTGCATTAAATGTCAAAATTCCTATTTTCATCCATATGTAATGCACCACATGTGAGGATATGTGACACTGAGTTTTACATAAGTATGTTGGGAATTATGTGTCATAGATCCAACCGGTTTATTAAATAAAGCACGCTAATGAAAGTTTATGTACTAAAATTTAATAAATTTTCATCATGACTAGAGCCACACATGTAACTTGAATCTGGACTGTTGGAGTAGATTTCTAACGGTTCACTTTTCTTGTAGATGATATCGTACTATTGATATAAAAAAAATATTTTTTCTCATATGCTTACAATGGATCCTACTCAATTAACGGACCGAATTTACAAGATATGTGGCGCATCACCCAAATATATCATATGTGTACAGCTTCTATAGTGTCCCTCTTATTTTCTTTGTAAACACTCCGCCTCCACTTTTCTCTCTCCTCATTTAACCTCCTTTTCCTTATTTAATGCTCTCTCATTTAGCCACAGGGTTGGTGCTTTGTGGGCCCCACCATTATGTATGTGTTTCATCCATTCCATTCATCCGTTTTTACCGATCATTTTAGGGCTTTATACAGAAAATGAGAGAGATATAAATCTCCGGTGGACCACACCACGGGAAAACAATAGTCATTGGATATCCACCAATTAAATCCTCCTAAGGTCCACTGTACTATTTATTTGACATCCAATCTCTTGATATCATCTTGATCCAAAACTTTTATGGCCCCCAATTTTTTTTAATGGTCAACTTTAATTCATCACTGTTTCCTGTAATGTGGTCCACTTGAGATTGGGATATAACTCATCTTTGGTATTATACCATAAAATAATCTATAGAAATAGACATACGACATGGATGAAATACATACATCATGGTATGGCCCACAGAGCACAGACCACTGGCTGGCATGGGAGTAGTCAATCCGTGTCCCTTATTCGCTAGCATTGACGTTACCTTTGGAACTTGGCGAGTCTCCCTACTAAAGTGATGTCACGTTCTGTAGGCCCCACCATGATGAATGTGTTGCATCCACATCGTCTATTCATTTGGAAAGATCACTTTATGACATGAAACAAAGAACTAGGCGGATCCAAAGCTCAAATGGATCTCACCACAGGAAACAGTGGGGATTGAATGCCTACCCTTAAAACACATCTTAAGGCCGCATAAGTTTTCGATCAAGATGATATTTGTGTTTTCCCTTATTCCATGTCCGTGTTAACTTATAAATAGGTTGGATATCAAATAGACACCATAGTGGGCCCTATGAAGGTGTCAACGGTTAGTGTCATTCTCCCCACTGTTTTCTATGGTGGGGTTTAATTGAGCTTTAGATCTACATCATTCTTTGACTCATGCCTTAAAATGATCTCTCCAAATGTATGAACGGTGTGGATACAACACATACATCATGGTGGGCCCCACAAAACATGTGACATCACTTCAAGTGCAGTAGCTAATTGGCAATCGCAAGCGTTATGACGAGCAATAACTTCTGACCTTAAAAATAGAGCTAGGCAATCTTGACTCGATTCGACCAGATCCGACCCGATCCGACGGCCTGGATCGACGATGATCAAGTAGGGTAGTCCAGATCCGAAAACTTTTTGGGTCGAGTTCGGATCCATACCTATCCGGACCGATCTGATCCGATTGGATCCGATCCGGAGTGGATAAACCACATGCATTCCAACTCGTCAGGCTAATTTTTGGGGAAGCACAGGTTTAGCCTTTCATACCTAGTAGGTACAATAGATTTCGTCACGTATCTCACTTTGTCGTTTTGCTTATCATGTGCATGTTTATAGACTCACTGTACACATAGCTTACATTTGCCTCAATACAAATACAAACCGTCTAAATTGTGTGACACATATGGATGTGGTCTAAGAAGAAAAAAATGAAATTGATAGAGGACTCCAACAGTGTGATTGGTCATCATCAAATGGTCAGAGGGAATAATCAACGGCTTGTATTCAGCTAGTAAATGCCCATTAAGGTTTACAGTGCTGTTCAAAATCGTCCGTCCACAATTAATCTCAAGATTTGACGGTTTTGATTGAGATACGTGCATTCCATATATACAGTGGATGATGATACAACGAATTAGCTGGTGTACCACACACCAGCTATATAGTTGTTGTAGGTACATGTCGTGTGTGAAGACGAGTACTGGCGCTCCTCGAGCTCCCAGTTGTACGAACGGTTCAAAGGAGATCAAAGTTATATGGGCCCCACAGTGATGTGTTTATTATATCTACACCATTGATATATTTTTAGAGATCATTATAGAGCATTATCCAAAAAATGAATAATATCCAAAGATCACCTGGACCACACCACAAATAGCAGCAGAGAATGATTTTCACCGTTAAATAATTCATGTGGTCCACTTGATAGTTAGATCTATCTTATTTTTTTGTCTCAAGCCTTAACACAAGCTCGCCAAATGGATGGACAGTTTGGATATAACATATACCCCATGATTAAACCCACAGAACTTGCTAATGTCAATACAACAAGTAGCATGAAAAGCACGTCACTGCACTTTCTGGCAGTGCACGTCAAACCATCCGATAAAAGCCCAGATACAGTAGACAGACAGTTCTTTCAGAACCATGCGGGGCCCACCTTGATGTATATGTTTTATCTAAGCCATTCATCCATTTTGACATATCGTTTTAGGCCTTGAGCATAAAAAGACGATATAATGAAGGCTGAAGTGGACCACACCATATGAAATAGTTGGATTAAATTCATACGATCCGAATAGTACCCAACCCGATCCGACTCGGTTTCCCTGACTGAGTCGGACTCGGTTCGGGTCAGGCCAACCATGCATCGGATCAGTCCGAGTCAGGTGACCTGGACTCGGTCCTGGATCGGATTGAGTTCGGGCCAGACCATTGAGATTTCGGATCGGATCAGTTGGACCCAATCCGATCTGATCCGGACCGATGCCCAGCTCTACTTAAAATACATGTACTATTGGTGTTTTGGAAACACATCTCATGGACTTCCACTCCTATGTTTTATATATATATATATATATATATATATATATATATATATATATATATATATATATATATATACTTAATATGTATGTAAGATCCACTCGGACCATTAGATGTATAATCAAGTAATAGGCCTGGTGTCAATAAATCAGGCTAACCAACGATTCAAAT
Source organism: Magnolia changhungtana (assembly GCA_030180095.1). NCBI lineage: Eukaryota > Viridiplantae > Streptophyta > Magnoliopsida > Magnoliales > Magnoliaceae > Magnolia > Magnolia changhungtana. Next base: position 6,984,973 of record JASAUF010000375.1, read on the forward strand.
GGGCCACACCAATGAGAATAATTAGGAGAGAGACATCCACCCTTGAATTTTACAGGGCCAATCACGACTCGTGAAACTTTGAAATCTATTCCAACCATTAGATGTCATACCAAAAGTAAGCCTAGGTCCCAAAAATCAGATTTATATGTCATTCATGTGAGCCACACTAGGGGAAACTGTTTGGAGGGTGAACCTTTCCATGTACACTGATTTCAATAGTGTGGGTCTCTTGAACTAGGGATGGACATAAATTTTGAGAACTTAATCTAAAATGGAGTGATATACGGATGGTCGGGGTCAACTAATTGTGTGTGAGCATTACTCATATATATATATATATATATATATATATATATATATATATATATATATATATATATATATATATATATATATATATATATATATCTATATAGGGAAAAGGTTCTATGCAGTGGAGCTCATGGGAACTTCCCACGAGATCAAGCTATGTGGGTCCACCATGATGCGTGTCGAACATCTACCCCATCAGTCAGATGCACCATTCCATGGTGGACCTAGCTAGGGCTCAAAAATCAAGTCAATCCGTGACTTGTGTGGACCACACCACATACAAAAGTCGAGAGGGGTTACCCTCCATTAAAACATTCATAATCATTTGTTGGGCCCTCCGAGATGTGGTTCACAAATGCAACCCATGCATTATGTGTGTCCCACTTGGATGAGTGGTCATATCAAGTTTCAGACGTATCCAAATTTCAGGTGAGCCCGACCAAGTACTTTTATATGTTTTAGGCATGTCTTCACATGATTTTAGATGGTATGGCCTACTTGAGTTCCGTATATGGCTGATTTTTGGGATATCCTATAATTAAAAGGGGGCCCATCAAATGCATGGTGTTGATGTTCGACATACATCATGGTGGGGGTCACACAGCTCGACCTCATGGGAAGTTCCCATGAGCTATATATATATATATATATATATATATATATATATATATATATATATATATATATATATATTAAAATGCTCACCTGGCACTAGTTCTCACCAGAACTTTTTTAGAACTCATCTCACGTGATGTGAGCCCAAAATCCTGCTGCACCCTATGAAACCTTTAAGGCCTAACTTTTACCCTGATTCAAAACTCTAGTGGGTCATGGCAAACAGAAACAAATTTCTCCCTTGATTTAGCTCTTTCATTTTATAATGGCCCACCAAAGATTTGGATCAAGGTGAAAGTTGGGCCCAACGGGTGTCATGGGGCATTGCATCACATTGACTATTTAGATTTTAGTCTCACATTGAACGGTCCATGTGATACAGAACCCCATGAAATCCCTATGGACCAATTTTCATGGTGATCCAAAGAGATATGCAAATCAAGAGAGAGGAAACTGTTTTCTTTTGTCATGACTCACAAAGTTTTAGATAAGGTAAAAGTTGAGCTCGGGGGTTTCATAAGGTGTTGCATTAGGTGTACGGTTCATATTTTGGACTCATATTACATGTGATGGGTTATCAAAAAGTTTTCACCAACAACTCATGAGAAGCGTGCACATCTTAGCATTGGATATATATATATATATATATATATATATATATATATATATATATATATATATATATATATATATATATGGGAAAAGGTACAATGCGCTTGAGCTAATTTTAACATCCCATGAGGTCGAGCTGTGTGGGCCCCACCATGATGCTTTGCGAACATCTACCCCATCAGTCAGATGCACTATTCTATCGTGGGCCTAGGTCTCAAAAATCAAGTCAATCTGTGACTTGTGTGGGCCACACCACATACAGAAGTGGGGAGGGGCCGTGCACCATTAAAACATTCATAACCATTTTTGAGGGCCCACCGAGATGTGGTTTGAAAATCCAGCCCATCCATTATGTGTGTCCCACTTGAATGAGGGTTCAAACCAAGTTTCAGGCGCATGCAAAACTTAGGTGGGCCCCACCAAGTGCTTTTATATGTTTTAATGGTGTCTTCACATAATTTTAGATGGTATGACCCACCTGAGTTCCGTATACGGATGATTTTTGGGCTATCCCATAATTTAAAGGGTACCCATCAAATGCACGGTGGTGATGGTTGAAATGCATCACAGTGGGGCCCACACAACTTGACCTTACGAAGCCTTATCATGAGCTCGAGCGCATAGTACCTAAACCCTATATATATATATATATATATATATATATATATATATATATATATATATATATATATATATATATATATATATATATAAAATACGGAAACGCTCACCTGTGAACCAGTTCGTACGTAGTACGTACGAACTTTTTTGAGAACCCACCATACGTGATGTGGATCCAAAATCTGAACCGTTCTCGCGAAACCCCCCGGGCTCAAGTTTTACTTTGATCTAAAACTTTGATGGGCCATGAAAAATGAAAACAATTTCCTTCCTTGATTTGCATTTCTCTTTGCTATGGCCCACCAGAATTTTAGATCGGGGTGAAAATTGGTCACATAGGGTTTCATGGGATTCCGCATCACATGGACCTTTCAGATTAGACACCCATGACACGTGTACAAAGGTGCGCATGTGTGTAGGTGGGCATGGGAGCATGACTATATATATATATATATATATATATATATATATATATATATATATATATATATATATATATGGGAAAAGGTACTATGCGACTTGAGCTAATTTTAACGTCCCATGAGGTCGAGCTGTGTGGGCCCCACCGTGATGCGTTTCGAACATCTATGCCATCAGTCAGATGCACCATTCCATCGTGTGCCTAGGTCTCAAAAATCAAGTCAATCCATGACTTGTATGGGCCACACCACATATTAAAACATTCAAAACCATTTTTGAGGGCCCACCGACATGTGGTTTGCAAATCCAGCCCATCCATTATGTGTGTCCTACTTGAATGAGGGTTCAGACCAAGTTTCAGGCGCATGCAAAACTCAGGTGGGCCCCACCAAGTGTTTTTATATATTTTAATGGTCTTCACATAATTTTAGATGGTATGGCCCACCTGAGTTCCGTATACGACTGATTTTTGGGGTATCCCATAATTTAAAGGGGACCCATCAAATGCACGGAGTTGATGGTCGACACGCATCACGGTGGGGCCCACACAGCTCGACCTCATGGACCCTTATCGTGAGCTCGAGCGCATAGTACCTAAACCCATATATATATATATATATATATATATATATATATATATATATATATATATATATATATATATATATATATCTGTGTGTGTGTATCACATTGGGCATCTACAAATAGCATCGCGGGTCCTCACATTTTTACTCTGAGCAAGTTGTGGCCACTTGATGAGTGGCTTGGATCTCATACCCCCCAGAGTGTAATGGATGACTACCAAAAGGTGTACTCTTGATCAGTTGTTATTGAGCATGAAACAACAGGGTAGAAAAACATTGATATCTCACCATCAATCCCGCCCCCCCCAGATTTCAGGCTCGGCCTGCTTCCGGCGGGATGGGCGGCCGAAAGACTAGGCCCAAGAGCTTGATGCAGGCCTAAAATTTATGTCATTTATTATGGCCCAGGCTCGGGCTATGCCTAGGATCTTGTCAATCAGGCTTGATCGGTTATGATTAGAACGGTATTTTTGTCAATATTATGGATGATTGGGCACACCCAACAAACAGACCAGATCTTGCACGAAAAACAGACGTAGAAGGGCTCAGGATCGGGCTGGACTTAGACCTAAGTCATTCGTTATGATAATGGGCTGGGCTCCAATCTGTTTGTTTTCCAGGTCACGGGCCTGGGCCAAATTCAAGCTTGGGGTTTACGTTGCAGGCCAGGCTTGGATAGATCTAGGCCTGGCCCGTGGACGGCTCCAGTGGGTAGACTATGACAATATGGACTATATGTTGTACATACATTTATGTCCATCTCAACGGTAGAATCAATCCCAATACCCCTAATGTATTTATTTTTGCATTGAATATTGAGTTATGGACGAATATGTTTTGATAGTTTATTTCAAGAAATTAAGGGGGCATTTGGATCTTAAGTTGCTAAAGATAAGCTACTTATGTTAATTTCTTCTTCTTCTTCTTCTTCTTCTTCTTCTTCTCTTTTTTTTTTTTTTTTTTTTTTTTTTTTTTTTTTGGCTTTCTTTCACGATAGCCCCTATTTAACCCATGGGGTGCCTGAATGTACAGGAGCTAATTATTAATGAAATGGATTCAGATTCTTCCAAAAAAAAAAAAAACCTTATTAAGAGGATAAGTATGCTTTGCAAACAACATACTTATCATCTTCCCCTCTCTTTCATTTATGCTGATGCTTCTCTTGAACAACTTATGTACTTTTAAGTAAAATGATCATGCAAGTACTTTTAAGTAAAATGTAGAAAAGCTAAGAAAAAAATTAACTAAAATGATTATGTACTTTTAAGTAAAAAAGTTAGCTAAAACTAATCATAACTCAAACTTACTTTTTGAAATAAGTTACTTATTTACTGCTGTAAATAGAAAATGTAACTTATTCAATTGTATCAAAACGGGCCTTAAGTGGCTGAACTCTTTCCATGTGATTTAAATATACACTTTGGACTGTTTTGATTTAAGAAATGGAATCTTTTGTTTATGGCGCTCATATGCACGTGCATGGATTTTCATACTCTACCAAGGTACACGCAATAAGAAGAAAAGGGCTTTTGCTTTACTTTCGTACTCTGCCCTAATGTGTTCATTCATGCCCTTTAAAATTGCTTACAGTTGCACGCAGGGCATGCAAGAAAATCAATTTAAACTGTCCAAATTATAGGTGCCTGCTGGGATGTATCATGATCTAAAATTGCAGTCATTTGATTATCTAACTATAGGATACATTTATTGGACGGTGAGAAATGAAAAGTATCCAAGTATTCCATTCCAACAAACAAGCGTCCACAAATCAGGGGTAAGTATTGTTAAACCAATCCGATTTTTGTTATGTGACTGGGTGACAATGTATTCTACAATTTAGTCGATTTAATTTAAGTTAACGTTATGGCATCGTCCATTTTCTAGAGCCTTTGCATCAAGCATAAGAAAATGAGTATATTATAGCAAAAGGGGCACCCGGTCCAAGGGTATGGTTCGACTCTGACTCAAAGCTCCTATAGTAAGAAAAGGAGAAAAGCTTGGGTCCTTACTCATGCCTTAGTGAAGACACAGGAGTTTCAAGCCGAGGTCAAGCGTTTAAGTACATGTTGGAGGCCTTGCACAAAACCTTAGGATCTATCCTCCCGAAACAAACCAGAATTATGAAATAATAAAGCAATGAAATAAATCAAAGCATAAACCATACGACACCAAAGAATTTTAAATGGAAAACTCTCAAAGAGGTAAAAACCATGTGACCTCGTCCAGATCAACAATCCACTATGAAGTAGAACGTTACAACCTTCTTCACTCACGCAGGAGTGGATAAACAATAAGAGAACAAAAGAAAAACGGAGAGATCTCACTAAGCACGAGGACGTAAAAGTGTTGAGACATGGACTACAAAGAAGATCACCTTTACGAGAGAATCTCCCTTCCACAAGCTTCCGCTCTCTCTCTCTCTCTCTCTCTCTCTCTCTCTCTCACACACACACACACACACACACACCTTTGATAGCCCTAAGCCCTCCTAGAAAACCTTTAGGAAACCTTAGAATACCCTGGAATACACCCCAATACCGCATATACCCCTTCATATAAGAATAGAAAGAGGTAGAATTCAAATAAGAAACAAAATCCGCAGAATTTGCGTTTCCGCAATCCCATTTGCGTAACTCTTCGATGATATAAAAGGTCTCTCGATGACAGCCTTTGATATCATCTAAGGTCTTTCGATGATATCGAAATATGACCAAAACTGTCTAGCGACCAGGGGTGAAAAATTTGATAATTATCGATGTCATTGAAGGTCTCTCGATGACAGCCTTCGATATCATCTAAGGTCCTTCGATGATATCGAAACTGGACCAAAACTGTCCAGTGACCAGCGGTGAAAAATTTCGACAATTATCGATGATATCGAAACTGGTTTGATTTCATCGAACCCAACAATGAGGAGAAAATCCCCATCAAATCTCTCCCTTTTCGACTCAGGAGGAATTCACCTTCTTCAAGCTAGCCTGGTTTCTACAAACCTCAAACTTGCCATTAAGCAAAGCCTTGATCATCATGTCTGACCCATTATTGTCCGTGTGGACCTTCTCAAGCTGTAACACCTTCTGTTCCAAAGTATCCCTGATCCAGTGATATTGAATCTCTATGTGCTTCAACTTGGAGTGCTGACTTGGATTCTTTCTCAAGTGTATAGCACTTTGTCTATCGTAGTAGACCATGTGCTGCTCCTGCTTTAGGCTAAGTTTCTGTAGGAACCTCTTCATCTAAAGCATCTCTTTACATGCCTCTGTGACTGTAATGTACTTGGCCTCTGTCGTCCACAATTCTACGACATTCTGTAGCTTGCTTTGCCAAGAAACCGCTCCCCCTGCAAACGTGAACATGAACCCCGATGTAGACTTCCTAGAGTGTATGTCACCTGCCATATCTGCATCTGTGTAGCCCTCTAACACAGGTTTTCCGTCACCATAGCATAGGCTCAACCTGGATGAGCCTCTTAGATATCGCAGTATCCACTTCACCGCTGCCTAATGCTCTTTGCCATGATTGGAAAGATACTAGCTGACAACACCAATCGCATATGCTATGTCTAGGCATGTACACACTATAACATATATAAAATTTCTTACTGCTGACGCGTAGGGTATCTTCCTCATCTCATTCACCTCTGCTTTTATCTTGGGACACTGCTTGTCGCTCAATCTGAAGTGACCATCCAGTTATAGTTTTTAAGGATAGGTTTAAAGTTAGATTTCAGAAGAGTTTTGGTTGAGAGTACCGATAATGCTTCACCGCATTTATATTGAATTGCTCTAGGACTTTCTAAGAATATACGGCTCTTTGTTATGACCAAAGCTTAGGTTATAGCTTTTGTCATGGGTTATCTCCATTCCTAGGATCTGTTTAGCCGGGCCCAAGTCTTTTATCGCAAATGACTTGTCCAACTCCTATTTTAGCCTGTCGATCTTCTTGATGTCTTTTTCTATGATGAGCATGTCATCAACGTATAACAGCAGAACTAAGAAATCACCATCTGAGAACTTGCGCGTGAACACACAGTGGTCCGACTCTGTTCTGTCATACCCATGTTGTAACATGAACGAGTCAAACTTCTTGTACCATTGCTGTGGAGCTTGTTTCAGTCCATACAAGCTCTTCCTCAGCCTACACACCATATGCTTCTTGCCCTTGACTTCAAACCCCTCTGGTTGGTGCATGTAGATCTCTTCTTCCAGGTCACCATGGAGGAAGACAGTTTTAACATCTAACTACTCTATCTCCAGATCCATGCTAGCCACCAACCCAAGCAACACCCGTATAGATGTCATCTTCACCAATGGTGAGAATATCTCCTCGAAGTCTATGCTTTTTCTTTGACCGAACCCTTTCACCATAAATCTGGCCTTGAACCTCGTCTATGAATTCTTCTGCTTAACCTTCTTTCTAAACACCCACTTGTTGCTCAAAGCTTTCTTGCCCTTAGGCAATTTCATCATATCATAGGTGTGGTTCTTATACAAGGATTTTATCTTCTCTTGCATAGCTTTTAACCACTCCCCCTTATGCTCGTCAGCTAGGGCTTCAGAATAATCTTCTGGCTCTCCCCCATCAGTCAGCATAATGTACTCATGCGACGAGTACCTCTTGGATGACTGTTTGTCCCTAGATGACCTCCTCACATGTGGCTCAATAAGTGGATCTAGTGGAGGCTGCTCCCCTGGTCCATCTTTTGAAGGAACTCTCTCGTCCTCTGCGCCTTGCTGCACTCTCCCGTCATCAGGTACCACGGGAGGAACAATCGAATCCATGTCCTCTAGATCACCTGAACTAGGCTGGTTCTTTTCTGGCTTACCAATCTCTTCGATACACTGATCTTCAAAGAATACCACATCTCTACTCCTGACGAGCTTCTTCTCGGTCGGATCCCACAATATGTAATTGAACTTTTCATCACTGTACCCCAAGAACACATACTGCCTGATCTTCATATCGAGCTTGGACCTCTCGTCCTTTGGTATGTGAACGGATGTCCTGCATCTAAACACCTTGAGATGATTGTACAATGGATCCTGTCCAGTCCACACCTTCTCAGGTACTTCTCCATTCAACGGGGCTGATGAAGACCTGTTTATCAAATATACTGCCGTGTGCATTGCTTCTCCCCAGAACGTCTTGGGCAACTTCACATGGGATAACATACATCTGATTTTCTCTACAATGGTGCGATTCATTCGCTCAGATACACCATTATGCTGGGGGGTCTTGGGAACCGACTGTTCATGTCGTATACCCAGAGACTTGCAGTACTCATGAAAGTCACCAATGTATTCACCACCATTGTCAGTGTGGATGCACTTCAATGATCTACCTGTCTCTCTCTCAACCATAGCATGAAACAATTTAAACACACTAAAGACCTCGTCCTTGGATTTCAAAGCATAAACCCAAACCCTCCTGGATGCATCATCTATAAAAGTGACAAAATACAATGCCCCACCCAAGGTTTTTGTCCTCATCTCTCTCTCTCTCCCCCCCTCTCTCTCTCTCTCACCTTTGATAGCCCTAAGCCCTCATAGAAAACCTTTAGGAAACCTTAAAATACCCTGGAATACACCCCAATCCCGCATACACCCCTTTATATAAGAATAAAAATAGGTAGAATCCAAATAGGAAACAAAATCCGCAGAATATGTGTTTCTGCAATCGCATCTGCGTAACTCTTCGATGATATCGAAGGTCTCTCGACATTTTCTAGAGCCTTTGCATCAAGCATAAGAAAATGAGTATATTATAAAGCAAAGGGGCAATCTTGGCCCAAGTATGACCTTCGATATCATCTAAGGTCCTTCGATGATATCGAAATAGGACCAAAACTGTCTAACGACCAGGAGTGAAAAATTCGACAATTATCGATGTCATCGAAGGTCTCTCAATGACAGCATTCGATATCATTTAAGGTCCTTCGATGATATCAAAACAGGACCAAAACTGTCTAGCGACCAGCGGTGAAAAATTCCGACAATTATCGATGATATGGAAACTGGTTCGATTTCATCAAACCCAGCAATGAGGAGAAAATCCACATCAGTACAAATTATAGTGAGAGTGCGTGGGTGAGTGTGGATGATTAGTGAGTGTGTTGAAAAAAACAAAAAGAAAAAAAAAAAGCTTTCAAGAGTGAGCACTGAGAAACTACTTAGAAAATGAATATTTGGAATACAATTAATCCAAACTAAACTGTCCAAAGATGTATCATGACCATGCATTATTCGGTTATTCAAACATTGGATTGGTGGAAAATTAAAGGATGGTAAGAAATACATAATATCCTATATCTTATTTGTTGTTAAAGGATGGTTAGAAATACATAATATCCTATATCTTATTTCAACAAACAAGATTGGTCAAGGGGAAATGATTTTGATTATTTGACTAAGTGACAGAGTGCCTACCTATCAAGCGTTACATGTTGCTAGAGTATCAGGTTACTCCTTTAATAAAACTTGTAAAAGGCGGCCACATCCAAGAAGACAGCCAGCAGCCAAAGCCCTATATCCCACATCTTGGGCCCAAATATATGGAGATTCTTCTCTCTTTCTTTTCTTAGTATTATCGGAGCTTTTTCTTTTTGTAAGGTTTATCAAACAAAGACAAGCTAACGTGGGAAATAAAAGAATATTGCCCATAGACCTATATATCTCACCTACAACTAGCCGTAAATGCAGCTAGGTAGCATGTTGGTTGCACTTGATTTATGCATGACATCCAACCGGTCTAGCATGGTTATCCCACAATGAAAGTGACCCACCTAAAGAATTATTCCCATCCAACATCCAGTCGGTGTGAATTGAAGGTGGGTGGTTGTATTATGTGACCATCATAGTGAATGGGTCGTCATAATTCGTTTGCCATCCTATATATATTCTCATGATGGGACAATTTTAAATGGATGGATTTCATAAATATACAACGATGGCTCAACAAGTAGTTGGACGTTTTCCCATCTAAAACTAGTTGCGTGTGAAACCTTCTAGCTTCTCTTTCTGTGTCTGCATGCGCAGAAATTATCAAGCACAAATATCTTCATCGTGATCGAGTGAAAATGAATACTGTGGCCCTACCGGAATGTGTCAATGACATCCACTCCAACCATTGTGTGGGCTGTCCTGTTCTAACCATAGGACGAAAAATTAGGGCAATCCATGGTTTAGGTGGGCCACACGAGCATTACTAATTGAAAGGGAACGCAGACATGATAGTTGGATAATCTTTAAAATAAAGTCGTTTTGATTCTTTGGCGGGCCAAACCTCCTGGGCAGATTAGATGCACGTTAACTGGTCCCCACGTAGAGTGGTAGAATAAGCATAATCTATAGAAGTCGCTGGCTGTCTCTCAAAATATTAATAGCAATAGGTGGAGAGCACTTAAAAAGTGTACCCACCTCATATATGGTGACAGGTTACCCTTGTATAAGACTGGACAGGTTTCATCCAGAAATACTCAATGCTTCTGTTATGCAATTTAAAATCAAGAAAATAGAATCTTTGGGCGTGCCATACATGTAAACATGTCTCTAAAATGTTGTCTTTTCTGTTGACCATTCCTTTCTTTTATTCAGGTGTGACAGCTATGAGAGTCAGCTACATATCTATGGACTTAGATTCGGTAGTGACCCCTCCAGGGACTGACTTCCACGCGGTCGGTGCTGGAAAAGCACTGTGGCCCCACTATGATGTATGTGTTTTATCGACACCGTCCATCCATTTTTTCAGCTCATTTTTGGCCATCTAATCTGGGTTTTAATGTCCAACCATGTTTAAGATATTTTTAATGGTGGACATTCAATCACAATACATGAAAAGTGGTGATTGAATATCCACCTTTAGAAACTTCTTAGGTGTCACAAAAGTTTTTGATCACGCTGATATATGTATTTTCCCTTCGTGTCTGTGGCTTAATCAACAGGTTGGATGGCAAACAAACCTTCGAGTGGGCCGTAGGAAGTTTTTAATGATGGGCGTTCAATTACCACTGTTTCCTATGGTGTGGTCCAATTGTGATTCGGATCCGCCTCATTTGTTGGCTCAGGCCCTATAACAAGATCAGGCGAAATGGATGTACAGTATTCATAAAACACACACATCATGGTGGGGCCCACAGAGCACTGACCATATGGACCTCGGTAGTGAGTCCAAATCCAATATATACGGCCAATCCCACCTATGCCTAGTTTTCATGTGTCATATGAATACATTTCCTTCAGAATTTACCTCTATGTGTAGGTTGGCATTACATGATCTTAAATTGATCAAACCTATTACTCATTGATTGATAGGCCTATTTGGATTTGAGTATACCCGTGGGCTCCATATAAGCTGTGATCGATTCATATACGCAAGGGTTGTGGCAAAGTTCCTATTCTTAGGTATGGAAACTTTAGATGGACATAAATCCTTCAAGTATGGATCTATGTGGAGTAGTTATAGTAGTTAAATTACTCCAACCATCAATATCCCTTATAAACACATAAGCCTTAATCTCTTCATCTACACATAGAGAAAGCATTTTCATCACAGGTTTATAAAAGGGTGCAAGGTGCATAAGATTAAATCCATCATCATTAAAGAAATGGCTTCTCATTGAAGCATATAATATGATATTAATCTTTATCCTCATCTATTCTCATTTAAAGAAACTACTACCATTAAGTATATAAATAGTTCTCTTAGATCTCCATGTTTTTTTGCATGGGGTAATCCATTATTCTACACATTAAGCTAACACGTTAACTCTCTCTACATGTGTGAGATAATGTTAATTTATAGCTTTGCTAAAAGATCAGCCATGGACTGTTTGGCTTTTTTTTTTTTTTCCTTTCTTCTTTCTTTTCTTTTTGGATTAAAGAAAACAAGTATTTTCTAAGCATCTAGTTGAAGGGTTAGGATTCTTTTAATCATGGGGAAATCAGATACATGGGCAATCTACATTGGGCACATAAGTTTTTACTATTTTGGCACTAAGCTTCTAATATAGAGCGGGTTGTGGACACTTTCATGTTCAAGATGGATTAGAGAAGGCTTGATCAGAGGCATAAGTCATCAAGACCGTCAGAACCAGACATATCTCGCAAACCAGAATGAGTTATTCGACGTACCATATATGATTTTGGGGTAGGACGAGCTACTTTAGCCAACCAACCTGGATATGCCGGGTTGCTCATGTCGAATTTGCGAGATTTCATCATATCGACGGCTTAATTCCATGTTTAGTTCCGTTTTTATTATAAATAGTAAGTTTTAGTTTGATTATAACTCTTCATCCGTTAGGCTTTAGGAGTTATCTCCAACATAAAAAGTTCTTAGAATAATTAGGAGAATAACGTAGTTAAGCTCCATAGGACATTTACTATAAAAGTAAATTTACTATTTATAGTAAGTTACAAATTTTAGGGAGTTTTTTTTATAGTTTGCTTCTGATTTTCTCTTATTGCTTGGTATCCCTATTTAAAGGGTTGTGAACTCGTTTATTTCAATTGATCAATTAAATTTCAAATTTATTAGAATTTATTTCTATTTTTTTGCTTTCTTTTCTCATGGATTCGAGAAGTCTCTATAAGGAGTCCAGAGAAGCTTCGTGGATTCGAAGTAGTTATCCTTGAGGAAGATGGTGATCGACCTCATCACGTTCATTCTTGCGCCAATTGGTATCAGAGAGAGGATTTCCCTCGAGCCGATGACAAACAACGAACGTATGAGCCAAAATCCTGTGAATGGTAATTTAGGTATTCGTTATCTTTTGGAAAGAATGGAAGCTTTCTATCGGGAGAGTTAGTTGACCATGCAAGGGCTTTAGGTAAACCCTCAACCGTATTGCGGACGCACTAATTCTGCCCCAAGCTCGAAGCAATACTCAACCGCTCGTGGTCGCTGTATGACACAACCCCGATTTCTGCAAACCACCATCAGATGATGGTAAATGCAGGCCACCACTTTGATCATGAGGAAGCCGTTATACATGTCAAAGGTAGAATTAAAATTATAACGAGACAATATCTTTCGAACAAGCTGCACTGTAAGCCAAAAATTCTATAATGTTATCTCGATGTCAAGAGTAGTGAGAATCTCGTATCGAAAATAATGGTGGAAAAGCTGCAACTAAAAATAGAAAACCATCCATCTCCATACACGATTGGATGGATCAAGGAGGTCAACAAAACAGAGGTAACCGAATAATGCACTGTCTCGTTTTCAATTAGTAAAAATTATAAGGATCAAGTACTTTGTGACGTAGTTGACATGGAAGTTTGTCATATGTTACTTGGTCGACCATGACAAAATAATGTTGATGCTATTGCTACACATAGAGGTCAGGATAACGTATTTGAATTTACTAAATACGGTATAAAGATTCGCCTTCTCACTATGGGAACGGAGAACCAACCTAAGACTTCTAAAGTCGAGGAATAGTCTCTCACAACTGAACAGACCTTTGTTAAACAATCTGAGGAAACAACATATATATATATATATATGCATTAGTTGAAAAGAAAGAATATATATAGCTTGTGAACATCCCAAGGGATTTGAAACCAGTGTTGCAGGAGTTCAAGGCGATTATGCTCGATGAACTCCCTAATAAATTGCCTCCCATATGAGATATAAAATACCACATTGATCTCGTCTCAGGGGAAAGTCTACCTAATTGCCCATATTATCAGAAAGAATGTGAGATCTTGAAGGTAGAAGTAAAAAAATTGATCAATACTAGTCAAGTCAAGGAAAGCATGAGGACATGTATTGTGTTAGCTAAAGGGTCTAATGCCAAGTACAAGAAAAAGGCTAATAAACATCGGTGTCAGATGTTATCTTATAATTATAAGCCAAGTCTCTTGAGTAACTCGAGGACGAGTTTTTTTTTTTAGTAAAGGGGTCTGATGTAGAACATGACATAGATACGTTCCTAGCATGGTTGGGCCAAAAGAAGGTGGACCGTAAATTGATCGTAACTTTTGATTTGGGTATCGTTAAGGGGTGCACAACCTATCAATCTTTACTGTAACAGGCCATCCGAGGTGAACCGACTCACAACATGGGTCGCATCTGTCCGTTTCATCAGAAACCGCACGCTTTCAGCTTAAAATCAAATTTTTATGAAAAATTTACTATTTTTAGTAATTCTGATATTTTAATATTTTTTTTCTATTTTTAGAGTTTTAGATTTTCTTCCCTTTTGGAAATAACTTGTAATTATGATAGGACTATTCTAGCAAAAGTTTATTTAGAATTTTTATTTTTAGAAATTAAGCTTTAAAAGAGTTTTATTAGAATTAAGATTTTTATTAGAGTTAGAATTTTACTATTTTTGGTAATTACGATTTTTTGTTTATTTTTTCTTTATTAATGGCGTAAGGAAACACATTAGAGGATTATTAATTATTCATCAATCAATTAAATTTCGAATTTATTAGAATTTATTTATATTTTCTTGCTTTCTTTCTTCGTGGATTCGAGAAGTCTTTGTGAGAAGTCCAGAGAAGCTCCGTGGATTCGGAGTAGTTATCCTTGAGGAAGACGGTGATCGACCTCATCATGTTCATCCCTGCGTCAATTGATATCAAAGCGAGGACTCCCCTCAGGCCGATAGCAAATAACGAAGGTATGAATAAAAATCTTGTGGACGGTGATCCAGGGATTCATTATCTTTCGGAAAGAATGGAAGCTTTCCATCAGGAGAGTCAGTTGACCATGCATGAAAGGGATGCAAACAACCCTCCACCGTATTGCGGATATGCTAATTCCTCCACGAGCCCTATGTGATGCTCAACCGCCCATGGTTGCTATACGGTACAACCTTGATTTTCATAGAACACTACCAGTGGTGAATCGTAGGGCTATACCAGATAATGCGAGTTCTAGCTATGAAGACCTCGATGACGGCTTTGCCCGACAACCAATCCATGGAGGAGATCATCTAGATCATATTGAAAGATACTATCGAGATAAGGCCGAACTTCCTAGTTTTAATGGGTTATTATGTATAGAAGATTCACTCAATGGATTACCCCCCGTGAGGGACATCCAACATCACATAAGCCTTGTTCCTGAGGCTAGCTTGCCCAACCACCTTCATTATCAGGTGAGTCAGAAAGAATGTCAGATCTTAAAGGCAGGAGTGGAGGATATGATCTATACTCGTTAAGTCAAGGAAAGCATGAGTACATGTATTGTGACACCTCAAAAGCCTAATGCCAAGTATAAGAAAAGGGCTAATAAATATCGGCATCAAAAGTTATCTCAGAATCATGAACCAAGTCCCTTGAGTTAATCAAGGACGAGTTTTTTCCAAGCAGAGGGGTCTGATGTAGAACGTGTCATAGATACATTCCTATCATGGTTGGATCAAAAGAAGGTGGACCATAAATTGATCATAACTTTTGATCCGGGTATTGTTACGGTGCACCAGACAAAGTATCATGAATTGAAGCAGCACGAGAACTCGAGGACGAGTTCTTTTGGAGTGGAGGGGACTAATGTAGAGTAGGTCATAAACACTTTCATGTTCAAGATGGATCAGAGAAGGCAGAAGTCATCAAGACCGTCAAAACCTTAAAATAGGCATATCTCGCAAACTGGAATCAGTTATTCGACGTACCATAATTGATTTTGGGGTAGGACGAGCTACTTTAGCCAACCAACTTGGATATGCTGGGTTACCCATGATGAATTTGCTAGATTCCATCATATTGACGGCCGAATTCCATGTTTAGTTCCGTTTTTACTATAAATAGTAAGTTCTAGTTTGATTATAACTCTTCATCCGTTGGGCTTTAGGAGTTGTGTCCAACATGAAAAGTGCTTAGAATAATTACGAGAATAATGTAGTTAAGCCACATAGGACACTTACTATAAAAGTAAATTTACTATTTATAGTAAGTTATGAATTTTAGGGAGTTATTGTTATAGTTTGCTTCTGATTTCTCTCTTATTGCTTGGTATCCCTATTTAAAGGGTTGTGAACTCGTTTATTTCAATTGATCAATTAAATTTCAAATTTATTAGAATTTATTTTTATTTTCTTGCTTTTTTACCTCATGGATTCGAGAAGTCTTTGTGAGGAGTCCAGAGGAGCTTCGTGGATTCGGAGTAGTTATCCTTGAGGAAGACGGTGTCGACCTCATCATGTTCATCCCTGGGTCAGCTTCACTTATATATGTGTAGTCAACCTGAGCACTATATAAAACTCTCTAAGCTAATGATTACCTACTTTCAGCATATGGAATCCAAACTAATTGATGAGACATTGCAATAAGTCATTTATTGTCATTCTTAGACCTATATATGCTCACTTTTTGTAGCCCATTTAAGTTTGTGAATGGCTTGAGTCTCAGTGTCTTTCTTCATCTTGATGATATGGTGAGTTGACATATATAACACAATAGACCCCACATTCCATCTTAAAATTTGTATGGGGGTGGAAACCCAAAAGCATGAAAATGATGTAAAGGTTTGAAAAGAAGAATAGGTAAAAGGTGTTGGAAATAAAGTGTTGAAAGCAATAGATAATATTTGAAAAAAATATAAAATTAAATAATAAAATAAAGTAAGAAAGGAAGACTTATTTGTTTGGGTCAAGGTGTGACTAGGTCACTCAGGTTAAAATCAAATTTATTCTCCTTAGACCTCGTCCCAAGTGCAACATGAATCTTAGATAGTTGACCTTCAAGATATAACAATTATGACCTGGTCCCAATGGTGCACTCATACATAGGCTTGAACCAACATGCATAACTAAACCCGAAGTGAGTTGACTTGACGACAAACTCAGTTACAAAACAACACTAAATCATAAATAAAATTTAAAGAAACATCAAAAGAAATCGTTGGTTTTAATGATTGTTTTTTTTTTTTGGAAAAGGGAGTAGGTCTATATATAGACCACGATTAGGTTCTTAAAGCACCATTTAAAATGGGTTAGATTCATTGGGCTTAAACCCAATTGGTGCAACAATCGAACAGAGCGTCCCTGGTTTAAAATTCACACAAAACTTACCATCCCCCTTTTATTGATTAAGTGATAAAAACCTAACCTACAAAATGTCATGGTCCATACCAAAACAACTCAAAATGTTACATGTCACATTACAAGTGATTTACAACTCGATACAAATAAAACATGTAACACTTCTGTTGCTCACCCTATCTCATCAATTCCTACAACAACAAACCAATTGCAAAACAGAATTAAACTTGTTTTGGTGGGACTTGATCTTTCTTATCCCTTTCTTAGTATTTGATAAAAATAGTTAGTTCCAATAAATATGTAGTACACACATAGACCTAGACCCAAAATTAGACCTGCGGACGCGCGCCCACACACACGTCACATGACCACGACCACAGCTCAGCTCGACACAACATGACTCGGCTTGGCATGTTGGCATTGTAAAGAGATGGTCTAACCTTCTTCTTCTTCTTCTTCTTCTTCTTCTTCTTCATCTTCTTTTTGAATTGAAGTTTTTTCATTCCAAGAAAAGATATACATCTCGATCTACATTCGACGCCCCCAAGAGAAAAACCTATCATAAGAAGTGAAAAGGAAGAAAAAGGCAGGGGACTGAAAATAACGGCCTACATGGCTCACTACTATGCCGAGTGCCTGATAGCTCCCAACGCAACTATGTCCAAGAAGAGAAGCCCCTTGATCTGCGAGGGAATGAGGGAAGGGAGACTGCCGAGCGATGTTACTTGGAGAGCTCTTCCTTAGCGGGCCATCCAATCTGCTGGAGCATTCCCCTCCCTCCAGATATGGACGAACCTAAACTGACCTTGACTCTTCGCTTTCTCAATCCTGGATAACCAGTATTTCCAGTTCCAAGATGGATTCAAAGCTCCATTCAACCAGTCCACCAAAAGTGTAGAGTCTGATTCTACCACTACTTTGGAGAATCCTAGGTTCAGATGGTGATAAAGACCATCATGAACCGCTTGAAGTTCAGCTTTGATGTTGGACCCCACCCCATAGCCTGTCGAGAAAGCGAAAAGAAAATCTCCCTTGTCTCCCCTACAAATTCCTCCTCCTCTTAACAATCCTTGTTTTAGACTTGCTAAACCATCAATATTCAACTTGGCCTAACCTTTCTCTGGCCTAGCCCACTTAACGAGGCTCATGGACTCCCTGGGACAATTGGGAGCTTCAATACCTAGCTTTCTGAGAGACAAGAACGAGATTAGAGAGACGCGAAGGGGTGAGCGGAGTTTGAGTCAATGAGGAAAGGCTCCACTTCACTCGAGCAATTATGGCTGAGGCAGAGATGGGATTCCCGTCGTATCTCATCGTGTTCCTAGATTTTCAGATCTCTTAGCAAATAAGACTAGGTAGCAGGCCCACTAGCGTCGCTAGAATGCTTGTTGGATGAGCCGAGGACCACCATTGGTTCATTCTGCCTTGGACAGATTAGACTCTAGAGCTGGATAAGTCGAGGATTGCCCTAAAATAATTCCAGACCTTGGACGCTAGTTGGCTGTAAAGAAACAAATGATTTATAGATTCTTCTGATGGATGTTAGGTGTGGTCTTTATCACAGCAGATGCATCTGGAAGCTAAGAGAATGCCACAGGATTTGACTACACTATCAACTGGGATAGTGTTCATCCTAAGTCTCCACATAAAGAGGGAGATCTTTGGAGACATTTTTTGAGGCCATTCCCATTTAGTCCACACTCTACAATGGCTACCTTCATGACAAAGATTCCATGCAGACTTAACTGAGAAGACTCCTGAAGGCTTTAATGGCCAGAAGCATGAGTCAGCTCCTTCGGATAAACAAAAGCCAACTTGGAAGAGGAAATCAATAATTTGTTGAGGAAGATAAGCAAAAATAGAGGAGGGTGAAAGCAGGCCATTTGGACCAAAGGCGTCACAGATTTGCAGCGATTGCAAGTTAATCAGGATGGACCTGTCAACCCTGCTCTCCAGCGAACCCAAACCCGACCAATTGTCCTTCCAAAAATTACATTTCCCTTGGCCAAGGAGCCACTGAACATTTTCTTCTACCAACAGGAGCATCTTTCTAATGCTTTTCCAAAGCGGGGAATGTAACGGAGATGAGCGGTTTAACTCTGCTAGAATGAGGTGAGATTTGTATTTTGCTCTAGAGAAAGAGGCCCAAAGGCTGGTATCCATACCATATTGAAATGGAGGGCTTTCATAACTTCTTTAAGTTTTCTGCTTTTGGCTAGGCTATCTCTTTCCAGCTAGACCAATGAAGCTTTTATTTCTCATCCGACCAACCCCAAAAGAAATTAGCAAATTGCCTTTCAAGATCTGCAAGTACGAGGGTTGGAATCTGAGTGGCAGCCATTGCATGCACCAAAATACTACCAAGGACATGATGGATCAGTATCACCTTACCTGCATGCGATAAACATCTTGCTAATAAAGTGCATGCATTAGATTTGATTTATTCTGATGTTTGTGGTCCTATAAGGACAACATAGAGTTTCATTTGTTAAATCTGCTTCTCATGTTAATAAAGTGCATGCATTAGATTTGGTTTATTCTGATGTTTGTAGTCCTATGAGAACAAAAACATTGGGTGGGGCATTGTATTTTATCACTTTTATAAATGATGCATCTAGGAGGGTTTGGGTTTATGCTTTGAAATTCAAGAACGAGGTCTTTGGTGTGTTTAAATTGTTTCATGCTAGGTCGAGAGAGAGAGAGACAGGTAGATTATTAAGTGCATCTGCACTGACAATGGTGGTGAATACATCAGTGACTTTCATGAGTATTGTAAGTCCCTGGGTATATGGCATGAACAAATAGTTCCCAAGCCCCCTAACATAATGGTGTAGATGAGAGAATGAATTACACCATTGTTGAGAGAATCAGATGCATGTTATCCTATGCGAAGTTGCCCAAGATGTTCTGGGGAGAAGCAATGCACACTGCAGTATATTTGATAAACAGGTCTCCATTAACCCCATTGAATGAAGAAGTGCCAGAGAAGGTGTGGATTGGACAAGATCCTTCGTACAGTTATCTCAGGGTGTTTGGATGAAGGGCATCCGTTCATGTACCAAAGGATGAGGTCCAAGCTCGATATGAAGATCAGATAGTGTGTGTTCTTGGGGTACGGTGATGAAAAGTTTGGTTATACATTGTGGGTCTGACCGAGAAGAAGCTTGTCAGGAGCAGAGATGTGGTATTCTTTGAAGATCAATGTATAGAAGACATTTGTAAGCCAGAGAAGAACCAACCTAGTTCAGGAGAGCTAGAGGACATGGATCCGGTTATTCCTCCCGTGGTGCCTGATGATGGGGGAGTACAGCAAGGTGCAGAGGATGAAAGAGTTCCTACAGAAGATGGATCGGGGGAGCAGCCCTCACCTGATCCACCTGTTAAGCCACACGTGAGGAGGTCATCCAGGGACAGATAGTCGTCCAAGAGGTATTCGCCATATGAGTACATTATACTCACTGATGGGGGAGAGTCAGAAGATTATTCTAAGGCCTTAGCTGTTAAGGGTCAAATATTACGTATTAGACCCCAGTTATTACCTTAATTTATTAATATGATACTGTTTAACGACCTATTTTAATTATGTTTGTGCTGCAAGGTGAATTTAGGAGCTTGGACTGAAAACAGGTACTAAAAGCATGGATTTGACGCTTTGAAGACACCAAGTCAAGGGACAGATCCCAGGGGACCAAGATCGAAGAATATACATGCCAGATATCTGAGAAAATCAAGTGATTAGGTCCAAAGGGGCTTGAAAGTTGTCCAGAATGCAAGATCACAAGGTTTCCACCATCTGTTTAGCTCGAAACTTTATATCTGGTTTAAGGACCACAAATTAACCGTACACATTGAATTTCAGTCATTAGAACCTTGTGAAAGTGGGCCAACAGACAGATCAGCCCATGAATCTCTAATTTGGGGCCCACCTGACATCAAGATATGCTTCAATTTTGGTCTCAACCCTTCAAGCGAGATAGGAAGGCGGATGAACGTAGTGGATTCCTCATAAACATCACAGTGGACCCCACCTGAGTGGCGTGTGCACTGGGCAACAAGTGCATGCACTGTGCACTGCAACCAAAGTCGGGTCAAACTGACTTTGACTCGAGTAAAAATTCAAAAATGACAATTGTCGTTGTCGCGAGAACAGGGAGTTACGGTCCTCTCTTGTGGGCCACCACCGTAGATCAACGGTCTGATCCGGACTGTCCATGAGATTCAAATGGCCCCTATGACTCTGGCTTAAGTGGTAAAATTTCAAAAGAAATTGAAGATCTGTTTTCAATCGTCCAAACAGAAGACAGACGGTGGCTTTACAAATTCCGTGGGTCGCATCAAAGGATGTAAAAAAATACCCTTTCCCCATCGAAATTTCTAGTAGAATTCAATGGACGGCGTGGATTTCTTAAAATGAAAGCGAAGTGGGCCCCACCATCAGAACAGAGCAAGGCTTGCGCAGGCCCTGTTTACGGTGCAACTGAGACCCGGTTGATCCGGGCCATTCAGCAATCATGGCCAGGATCGGTCCAATGATCCTGACCGTTCAAAATTGTCCCGAGGTTGGTCCGACCAAGCTTAAGGGACCTGAACAAATCAGATCCCGCACGTGGAGCATTTGTCGTCCCAAAAACAAGCTCCAAACGCAATAGTTTGCGTTTTCACTTATGCACGCAACCAGAAATTTTACACTGACTCCAGCTACAGACCGACTTCTTTACGCAGTCCCATCCACTGTCCTTTTCCTACTATAAAGAGAAGAGAGAAGAGAGAGTTGAGGGATTGAATCTTGAGATCGTGAGAGAGAGAGTGAAAGAGAGAGAATTGTTTAAGAGTTTTACTTATTTATTTGTTTGTTTTTATGATTTTTGAGAGATTTATCCCACTCATGTCGGGCTAAACCTCTTAGCTAGGGCTAAGAGGTGAAGCTTGTGGTGTGATGGGTGATCCCTACAACTTTGATTCATGTTGAACTTGATATTGATACTAGTTCGATTTTAAAGGAATGCCTTTAGTTTTTAATGATTTGTTGTGACTTACATTACAATAGATCTGTGATGACTTTGAGTATTTTTTTTCTCTTATTGTGATTATGCAGTTAGGAAGCCCTGATATTCACTATAGCCCATGGTTGGATGATGGAATCCTTCCTAACATTCATACACCTCTCAGATTGGCTGTAGATTCATTTAATTCTGTTGTTTACTTTATCTCATGGGCATGGTCTTGTGATGGAATCCATTTTAATTTACATCCGTCGTATCTCTTGAAAACTAGATCAAAAGAAGTTCATAATTGATTTTCATGGTATATCTTCCAACTGGATGAAGATGGGGCTCGAAGTCCAGTTGAGTTCATGAATCAAGCGTAGATTTCCCTGATCTCTACAAGTTGATCCTTGGCACCTTAGTTCCCTACCTTTGAATTCTCTAAGTTTTAGATTACTATTTCACCATTATTCCCTCATATTTAGTTAATTTAGATTTCATTTTTATCCAGTTCTAATTATTTTCAGATTACGTATAGGTTTCGGTCCCTGTGGATTCGACCTTGGTCTTACCGAGTTTATTACTACATCACAACCCTATACTTTGGGAGTGAACATTAGCCGACGGGCATAAGGAGGAGTGGTTGAAAGCTATGCAAGAGGAGATGAGATCCTTACATAAGAACCACACTTATGATATGGTGAAGTGGATATTACGGTATCTAAGAGGCTCATCCAGGTTGAGCATATGCTATGGTGATTGAAAACCTGTAGAGGGCTACACAGATGCAGATATGACAGGTGACATAGATTCCAGGAAGTCTACATCAGGGTTCATGTTCACGTTTGTAAGGGGAGCGGTCTCTTAGCGGAGCAAGCTATAGAAGGTCGTAGCATTGTCGACAACAGAAGTTGAGTACATTGCAGTCACAGATGCATGTAAAAAGATGCTTTTGATGAAGAAGTTCATATAGGAACTTAGCCTGAAGCAGGACCATCATGTAGTCTATTGCAATAGCCAAAGTGCTATACATTTGAGTAAGAATCCAAGTCAGCACTCCAAGTCGAAGCACATAAAGATTCGGTATCACTGGATCAAGGATACTTTGGAATAGAAGGTGTTACAACTTGAGAAGGTCCACACGGATGATAAAGTGTCAGACATGATGACTAAGGATTTGCTCAAGGGCAAGTTTGAGGTTTGTAGAAATCGGACTGAATTAAAGAAGGTGAATTCCTCATGAGTCGGAAAGGGGGAGATTGATGGGTTTTTCCTCCGAAGAAAGAGGAGAGAATGCACTCACTCAACTAGTCGAGTGGTGCTCGACTCAAAGTCCAGTGAGTAAATTGATTTGGAAATTTGTGGTGTTTGACCAGTTGAGGGAGGTGCTCGACCGGTCAAGGACCCTGCTCGACTAGTCGAGGTTACGCAGATTCATGTTTAGATTTTGTGTGAACTGCGTAAATTTGAGGCAATTTTAAAAAAGGTGCGGAAGCAAGTTGCCTAAACTATAAATAGGGGTACCTAGGGCTGTTCTAGAGAATGCAAGAGAGTTTCCTAAAGCTTTATAAAGGTTTGCTATAGGGTTTAGGGCTATCAAAGGTGAGAGAGAGAGAGAGAGAAAGAGAGAGAGAGAGAGAGAGAGAGAGAGAGGAAGCGTGTGGAATGGAGGTTTTACTCGTAGAAGTGATCTACTGTGCACTCGATATCTCAGCACTTCTATGTCCACGTAATCGGTGAGATATCTCAATTTTTCTTTATTCTCTTATTGTTTATTCGCTCCTGCATGAGTGAAGAAGGTTTTTTATCCAAGCAATGTGTGCTTGTGATTGGTTGTAACATTCTACTTCATAGTGGATTGTTGATTTGGACTAGGTCCCGTGGTTTTTACCTCTTCGAGGGTTTTCGACGTAAAAATCTCATGTGTCGTGTGGTTTATGCTTTGAACTATTTCATTGCTTTATTATCCCATAATTCTGGTGTTTTTGGGAGGCTAGATCCTAAGGTTTTGTGCAAGGCCCCCAACACGAAGTTCAAATTTATATACTTTGTAAGGATTTCAAAAGGGTAGAGGTTCACACATTATCTGATACATGTTCCATAGGACTGAGTAGGAATGGTAGTCTTTTGTAGGATCAAACCACAGATAAATCCTCTACTCTCTATCTCATTTCCCTCCTGTAAACACATTTTCTTGGGTTTTGGGACAAGTTGGGCCACTTCATCTAGCCTAGCCAATGGATAAGCTATATATGTTCGCAGATCAGGTTGGGTAGGATTCAACCCGAGCCCGATCATTTACTTAAATGGGCCATATTTCCAACCCAAGCCTTATTATACATTTAGCTTTGTCTAAACCCATCTCAGAAGTAGGTTGGGCTAGTTGACCCCTAGGCCGACTTGACCCATTCTTATCCCTAGCTCAAGCCCGATGGGTCGTGTTGAGTTGACATGGTCAACAGGATCAGTCGTCCAGTCCTACCAATTCTATTCTAAATATTCTAAAAACATATATTTTTTTTAAAAAAAAAAAAAGAAAAAAAGAAAAAGAAAAAGAAGAAAAAAAAATCTGTTTTAACCATGTTAATATTACTTACATAGAATATAGTTATTATTCCAGCTGAATCTCCCAAGACCATCTTTATTCTCATGTTGAAGTGACCAAACAGATGAGAGCCCTTGGATTGAACTCCAATCCCTTTAAACAAAAACACAAAAAATTAAAAAGAAAAATCCAGTCCCAATTGCAATTAGAGTGTCACTTATATTTGCAAATTAGCAGATTCCAATCTATCTATATGGTAAGAATGTTTTTTTTTTTTCTTCTTTGATAAATGACACTGAAGTGACCCAACATAAGCTTTGTAAGTGCACTTAGTTTTACAAGTTTTGCATTAAGTCCATTTGTATCATTGATTGGATGATTAACATAGTTGATTCCCTTGATTTTTGGGCTATGGCCCATCTGTATGATTGTGTAGACCACTGCGTATGTGACAAATTGATGGCTAGCCAAGCATGTTTTAGTTGTCCATTTGTTTTCTAGACTATTCCCCATTTGATGGATTGACTGCTAGATTTGATTGATTACTGAGCCAGGCCGTTGAAGGAACAGGGCCCAACTGATGGACAGCTTGGATCTTGCAGTTGTTTTCTATCTAGGCACATGTGATGGCATGTAAAGCAATTGTTGGATTATAAATGCTTGTGATTTTCAAGTCTCATTACATCCTCAAGCATTTAAAGAATGGATAGTAAGTGCTGAGCAATGGAGTTCAATCGGTTGGCTCATGCTATGCTATTATAGACGTATTGAAGTACATGTGGCTGCATACTTAGATTATCAGAATTGTTCCTCTAGTGGACACAGTCCAAAAATACCTAAGCACTTGTTTTACAAGCACCTGGCCTAAAAATTAAAAGATCAGGACTGATGATCGTCACCCAAATGAGGAGAGTGTAGTGGGACTAGGAATCTCAGTGGATGAGTGCTTTATTGACCACAAGTAATTTTCTCTTGATTTGTTGAGATGTATGCAATTTGGGCTACTCATCTCCTTTTACTTGACCTAGGTAATGATTAGATCATCAACTATCCCAAGGTGCCTCTTATTGGGATAATGTTAATCACTTATTAATCATAATCTTTAAATTGGTAAAAAATATTTTGCAAAATAAGTAATATTAATAATAATATTACTACAAAATCAAACTAATCAAAAGCTTGATTAATAAGCTGATGTGGGGCATTCCCTAAATCTCCACTCAAGAGGCTTTATATATATGTGGGAGATGTTCTGGTGAGGCCTATGAGGCCAATGCTATGGATCTCTGAAACATGGGCCCGATTGAAAGTGCCCTGGTTTGTCAATTAGCGTGAGTGTTGAGTCAGCTATACAGAGAAGCTCCATAGGAAGATCGATCAAGTGTCTGCCTCAACTGGATGTGTGCCCGAACTTACCATAGGTAAATCTTAGCCTCACATCCCATGTCCTAAAACACTAGGTAATTAAAACCCCTAAAATTGATTAGAATATCATAGGGTTTTTTGGTTAGAAAACTTTTTCAAACTTTAGAAAAATCTCTAAGTTTTCTACCCCTGTCAATTTATTGATAGATTGATCGATATAATCAAACAGTGCTATTAATGTCCTCGAAGCTCACTCAATAATATCGAAATGAGGACATAAGATGTCCAGCAATCACATAAATCTCTGAACGGAATTATCGATGTATCGATAGTCCTATTGATATCATCGAAATTTGAATCTCGAGTCTATTGAAGATGACTTGATAAAATCGACAACATATCTGTTATGTCCAAAGTTCTGCTAAGGCAAATCATGTAATCTTTAATATATCGAAGTACTCCTCGATATCCTCAGAATTCAAATTTCGATGATATCGGAAGCCCTTCGATGATATCGGATCGGACACACTATTATCCAGCAATATTTTCAGGTTGTTTTATCTTGGATTGAGGGTCACTCGATAGAATCGATATTTAAATTTCGATGTTATCAATATGGGTCGATTGCATTGAGAATGGACATAAACTGTCCAACAAGCTTACTGGAGAATCCTTTGGATTTATCGATGCATCGACACTGCTATTGATATCATCGATATTCAAATTTCGATGAAATCGAGTGTGCCTCGATCATACTTTTTAACATGAAATATTTCAAAGGCAAGTCTCTTTCAATTTCAAATATCGAGGAATCGATCCTCATGTCGATGAAATTGAAGTTGAAAATCCGATGACATCGACGCAAGTTTTGATTCCCTCGACCAGTTGGAAAAATGTTTTTAAAGCGTTTGACATTTGAGTTTGTGTCATTGAGCGGCCAGTCGATGTGATCGAGAGAATACACTCGATGATATCGAACTCTATCATAAATGTAACCATTTTATATCCGTTGGAACCTTTTGCCTATTTATAGAGAGATTGTCCTTAGTTGTTGGTAGAAAAAGAAGAGAGTGCTTTTGAGTGTTTAACCTTAGATCATATACCTAAAGCATTCTCTCATGGAAGTTCATCCTCCAATCCACCCTCATCAATGACATTCAATAAAGTGGATTGGGGAATGAACTTTCGCATTCAAGGGTCCTCCAGCTACCACCTTAATGGCAAATCATTAAGTTGGGATGCCTTGAATGCATAGATGATTGGAATCGCTCTATATCCCTTATAGAAAAACATTTAAGAGAGTAAGATTCCATCATAACCTTGAGCCAACCCGTCGCCATGTATTGGTACATCTTCTGAGTTGCAGTTCAAGGAAGCAAAAGATTCTTCATCAACAAAGGAGATCTTTGACAACGTGCTGAATGGAGCTCATCTACTCATTTGTAAGTCATTAGAGTCCAAAGGACCCTTGTGATCATTTCTTCTGTAGGATTGGGTCTAAGGTGCTTCTCACCCCTTGCAAGCTCACGTAGGAGGCCTCCGATGGGAGTGAACATCACTACATGAAAAATGGAAAAAAAAGGACAGATTCTGAGACAATTCTAGACTCTCTAAAATTGCTTGGTTTAAAGACGCTTTAGAGACGACCGTAAACCGTCTCTAAAATTTTAGACGGCCCTTGATCGTTCTTAATATTGTCTTAAAAATTTAAGCGTCCACAAATCATTTAAGAAGGTCAAAATCCATCATTAACTGCGGATAAAAGACAACTATAGGTCGTCCGTAATAAGAGATGGTCTCTGACCGTCTTATATTTGGACATCTGAGACAGTCAATGACTGTCCGCATTAGAGACGGTCATTGGCCGTCTTTTACTAGTATTCTGAGACTGTCAATGACCGTCTCTATTAGAGACGGTTATTGGCCATCTTTTACTTGAATATGAGATTGGTAATGACCATCTGTATTAGAGACGGTCGTTGGCCGTCTTATTTTGAGACTGACAAATACCGTCTTAATTAGAGATAGTCTTTGGCCGTCTTATAGCAGTCATATGAGACAGCTAAAGACCGTCCGCATTAGAGACGGTCCTAAACCGTCTCTAATGCTCAGGTCAACACTTCCCATCAAAAAGTTATGAATTTCGAAAAAAATAAAATAAATTTGAGAAGCTTAGAAAAAATAATTGACGATGTTTAAGAAAAATTTAGCTGTTGAAAAAAAATAAACTGTGATTTTATAAAAATTTAGATTTTGAAAAAAAAAATTAAGAACTTTGAATAATGTTAATAATTTTGAAAAAAAAAGATTTCGATAAAAAAATGATATTTTGAAAATGAAAATGTAAAAAATGAAACAAAATTGTAAAAAAATTGACAAATTGTAAAAAAAAAAAATACTTTTAAAAAAAGAAAACTAGATTTTGTATTTTGACAAGAAAAATTAAGAAGTTATATAACAAGATTTTGATAAAAAAATGATATTTTGAAAAAAAAATTTAAAAAATTAAACAAATTTGTGAAAAAATTGATAAAATGTAAAAAAAATATATTTTTTAAAAAAGAAAACTAGATTTTGTATTTTGACAACAAAAATTAAAAAGTTATATAACAAAAGTGAGATTAAAAAAATGATATTTTGAAAAAGAAAATTTAAGAAATTAAACAAAATTGTGAAAAAATTAACAAATTGTAAAATATATATATATATATATATATATATATATATATATATATATATATATTAAAAAAGAAAACTAGATTTTGTATTTTGACAAGAAAAATTGAAAAGTTAGATAACAAAAGTGAGATTTTGATGATGTGTTGTATATCCTTGTCGCTCCTATGTTTCTCCAACCCATTTTTGGGTCGGGCATAAAAAATTGTGTAGAATTAAATCTTAAGTGGACCACACCACTGGAAAGAATGATAATCTTTATTTGCAATCCAACTTGTTGATAATGTAAAGAAGATCGAGATGAAGGTAAACTATAAAGATCAAATTGATCCAAAACTTTTGTGGCCTTTAAAAGGTTTTTAATAGTTATTCATCAATGTTTTGATTGGTATGATCCACCTGAGATTATTGAGTTCTTATGATTTGAAATCACATCCTAAAATATGATGGAAAAATATATGGACGGTGTCGATATACATAGAATATATCAAGGTTGGCCCTACACGGTTAGAGTAACACCCATGAGGGCCCGTTTGGCTAGGGGGATTGGAAGGGATTGGATGGTATTGGATGGGATTGGAAGTTAAATCCCGGGATTGGCCGGGCATGCCAAACAGGCTGGGTGACCTGATCGCGGGATATAACAATCCCATAGATCTTAAGACAATCCATTGACAACACCATCATTACCTTTAAATCCCATCCAATCCACCCTAATCCATTCAAATTTGCCTATGATGTGTTTGGTTAGATGGGTTGGAAGGGATGGGAAGGTTTAATACCGGGATTAGCCGGGCGTGCCAAACAGACTCGACATAGTAATCCCGGGATATAGCAATCCAAGACAATCCACTGACAACACCATCATTATTCATTACCTTGAAATCCATGCCATCCACCCTAATACCATTCAATCCCTTCCAATCCACCCGGCCAAACGGACCCTGAAGGAGTAACCTAAATAGTGAAATGGTACTATAAGGTCACCTCATGGGAACTTCCCATGAGGTTAATCTGTGTGCACCCCACCATGATGTATGTAGAACATCAACACCATGCATTTGATATGTCCCCTTTAAGTCCAAAAATTACTCGTATGCGAAACTCAGGTGGGCCATAGCATCTAAAACTATGTGAAGACATCCCTAAAACATATAAAAGCATTTAATTGGTGGGGCCCACATGAGTTTTGAATGTGTATGAAACTTGGGCTGACTCCTCATCCAAGTGGGACACACATAATGAATGGGCTGGATCTATGAACCACATCTAGGTGAGCCCAATAAATGATTATGAATGTTTTAATGGGAGGGTAACCCTCTCAACTATAGTATGTGGTGTGGCCCACCCAAGACATGGATTGAGTTTATTTTTAAGCTCGTGGCCCAAAGTCATGGTTTATCCACACTGTTAATCCATTTTTCAAGATCATTTTAGTGGTTGAGTCCACAATTAAAGCATATCCAAAGCTCAAGTGGACCATACCACAGGAAACAGTGGGAATAATGATTTCCACCATTGAAATCTTCCTATGGCCTACAATGATTTTTATTTGTCATCTAACCCATTCAATAGATCACAAATACATGGATGAAGGGAAAACTAAAATATCAACTTGATCCAAAACTTTATCAAAACAGAGCCGCGCCCAATGTCTCCCCCATTTCAACACGCCTTCTTGCCACCCCCTTGCCTCTCTCTCTCTCTCTCTCTCTCTCTCTCTCTCTCTCTCTCTCTCTCTCGTCGTCTCTCAGACACTCGCGCCCCGAGTCTCTCTCTCTCTCTCTCTCTCTCTCTCTCTCTCTCGTCGTCCAGGTCCCCAGACACCGTGCGACTCTCGGCTTCTTCCTACCCCGACTCTCTCTCTCTCTCTCTCTCTCTCTCTCTCTCTCTTCCTCACTTGCATCATCTCCAGATCTAGTGTGGCCAACAGCCCTGCCCTTTATCTCTTCCTTGGCCAGGTACTCATTTCTCTATTTAGGTTTTTAATTTTTAGATTTGTAAATCTATAGTGGGGGTTCGTTGGCCATGTCTGTTAAACAATGGGACCAATGATCTAGATGGCCTGAGTTGCTATAGATGTATACCATGTATACAATGGATGCAAACATAGAATAGTCTTACCATTCATCATTTGTTGTGAATGTTTAAGGTGTGCACAACATGTGTTTGATGAAATGTCTCTGCTGGAGAAGGTGGATTGCATACTTTGTAACTCAGCATGCGAGTAAACTTTATGGGGCCACTGTGATGTGTGTGTGTCTTATCCATGTAGGCCATCTATTTTTCAACTCATTTTATGGCATGAGCCCAAATGGAAGCATATCCAATGCTCAAGTGGGCCCACCACAGGAAATAGTGGGAATCGAAGACCCACTGTTGAAAACTTCTTAGGGCAACAGAAGTTTCGAATCAAGCTGATATTTGTGTTTTCCCTATGTCTGTGTGAGCTTATGAACAAGTTGGGTGACAAATAAACATCGTTGTGGGCCCTATGAAAGTCTCAACGGTGGATGTCATAATCCCCACTCTTTCCTGTGTGTGGTCCAGCTGAGCTTTGGATAAAATGAGGATTGCTGGTTTGTAATGTCCACTATAAAGCAATCATAACTAGAGCTGGAGGCTGTTTATGATTAGTTGTAGGCTGAAAAGATAGGAAGATCTCTCCTGCATGTGGGTTATTTGGGGATTGTTTGTGGGCTAGTTTTAGGATAATATATTATGCGCTAGAATTTGGGAAGTGTTTATGTTTTATTTCCAAGTAAAATGCAGAGGAAAGGGATGGGGGATGATTTATGATTAGTTATTGGTGGAAAAAGTGGTATCCTAGGTATGGATTATTTTGGTGTGGCCCACCAAAATCACAGGTAATCCTGATTTTTTTGCCTTTGAGCTTAACATTGAACTATATATTTAATAGTCAGAGTAGATAATGTTCCTTTCATCTAAATAAAGAGACTGTACTGTTCATGAGGGACCTAGGGACTTTATTGGTGGGCCCACCATTATGTGTATGTGAAATCCACTCCAACCATTAGATGAGCAATTAATCCTAGTTGAGGCCTAGAGAAAAAAATAAAAAATCAGGCTGACTCATAATTCAGGTGAGCCAAGCCAAAGAAGGCAATTGAGGAGAGAAGTCTACACTTGATTTTTACAAGGCCTATTGTGATAATTATGTGAAATCCACTCTAATCAGATAGCAAACCAAAATTTAGGTATGTCTTAAAACTCAGACTCATCATAATTCAAGTAACCCTTCCAAGGAAAACAGTTTGGAGGGCTATCATTGTCCAGTACATTATTTTCAATCACCTGTTTCACTTGAATCATGGATGTGAGTGATTTTTAGGACCTTGGCCTAGCATGAGGTGACTTTCCTGATGGTCGGGGTGGATTTTACATAAACATGGTAGCTAGTGAGGCTCACCCAAGCAGATGACCCATTTGCGTGCACACCCACGACCCTTTAAAAAAATGCAATGGGAGTGGAATGTTAATTAATCATATGGATTAATTAGGTAGCTTTTTGAAAACCCGTTTGAAAAAGGTAGCGAAATGTAAAATCTACATTAATTAAGTAGAAATGCTCCAATGCTCTTAGAGATAATTTGTAGTGCTACTAGTTGCATCTGTAAAGACAATGAGCCGTTTATTCTTGCATCTGAGGCAGCTTAGGTCTTCTACTGTAAGGATCCAACTAGAGATGACTGGCATGTTGTACTAGATGCTCCTAAGAGATTGAGAAAAGATGCATATGCATTTGAAGTTCCACTTGAGTTTGAGGCCAGAAGGAATGTAGGTTCTTCAGCACTTTCATTAATCGATGATTTAAATAAAGAAGAAGATGTACAAGAAAAATCATGGGTAGAGAGTGAGCTGAGTACCTCACGTCATAGGAAATGAAAAAGAAACTAATAAGATTCAAATCAGTTTGAAAGTGAGTTGAATTCTATTTAGTAATGATTGTTACAATTTTTTAGCTATCAAAATATTAATAGAATGCCAATTACATAATAATGAGATATTGTTTTGTTTTATAAAATTGTAGGAATTATGTCGAATTTTGGTGGTTCATCAGCTTCAGCCCAAGGAAGCAATACAAGGAAGAGACTTGAATTAAATGAATATAAACAACCAGTCAGAGAAACATCAGCGCCTTTCAACACATTTTTAGGGCAACTTAGCAGGACACACTGTCCAATTTCATTTGCTGATTGGCACAAAGTGCCTGGTGCAATTAAAGATAATATTTGGTCTATGGTTTTGGTGAGCATGTTTGTTCTTGATTTTATTTCTAATTCTTACTCAATAAGATTGTTTGATTATTAATTTAATGAAATAGGCCACGTACGACATCGATGATGAGTTAAAAGAATATGCATTTTCGAAAGTAAGCAAAGCTTGGAAGGTATGGAAATACAATCTGCAAAAGGAATATGATAAATTTGATAATGATGTAGAAAGAAGAAGAAATTGTCTCATTGGTGTGAAGCAAGAGGATTGAGACATTTTCATTAATCTACAATCCACAGAATTATTAATCAATCTTCGTAAGAAGGGAAAGACTTCCAGAGCACAGGTGAAATGCCCTCACACGACTGGAAGACGAGGTGCTGCTAGGACATTAGAGAAAATGGTAATTTGTACTACATTTTTTGACAATTTAATTGATGAATAAAAATTCTTGTTAACTAATTTACTTATATAATTACAGCGAAAAGAAAATCCAAAACTATCATCACCAGGACCGACTTTTTTGTTGCCACTCATAGCAGACCTGATGGGTCTTACCTAACACAAACACATCTTGAAATAGCGGTGAGAATAATTTTTTAGTTTTTAATCATTTTTTTATTTAAGTACAACGAAGGATTTATTGTAGCAATTATCTTCTAACGGGAAAGAATATTATCGAGAACTGGAAGTGATCCTTCCAGTAAGCACAAGGATTTAGACCACGACCCAGTTTCACAGGTTTTTCATCAATTCTACTCACTTTACATACATTGTCGTTGGTTTTTTTTTTAAATAATAATATACACACATCACTAAACTTAAATATTATTGTTTAGATTTGTGGTCGTGATAGCAGAGGCTGGGTTAGGGGCATGGTTTTGGGTATTTCTAAGACTACTATGAAGGTTGCCACCCCCTACATCATAGAAGCTTGGTCGGAGAGGAATGCACGCATGTCCATTGAGGCTAAATTTGAAGCATCAATTACTCAAATGCAAGAATTTTGTACGATTGTTGAGCAACAATTTGTTGAACTTAGGCAACAAATTACTCATCAAAGCCAACTACTTCACTACTCCCTTGATATAGCTACATCTCAGGTACTGCATTTGCCGCAATCAAATGATATAATTATTATTTTTAAAGATAAAAGTAGTATTATTATTTACATGAAACCATTATTTTATTTATAGGCCCACCATCGATCTAGTGAGCCCTTAAGTATTCGAGAAGACTCTACAACAACTCCGTCGATGGAACAAATTTGTCCATTGAGAGATATCTGTGGTCGGACTGTTGCTAGTGGGTGGATGGTGTCAGATACTACAGGCATCCCTCCAGAATGCATCAGAGTTGTAATAGATGATATCAATGTTCGTACAGCAGAATTGTTTAATGATGACAAGACATTTGAAGATATTCAATTGGGTGAAATTGTTGTTTGGCCCAAATTCCTGATGAGAATTTGAATATTCAGTAGTTTTGTTCAACTTTTTGAACTCTAGGACATTTTGTATGACGAAAACTTGATTATTCACTGAAATCCTTTTTTGATCAAGTTGCCTTATTTATTTATTTAATCTTTAGCATTCTTTTTATTAATTATGGCTTATTGTCATTTATTTTTTATTAACCAAGTCACTAAAGGATTTCAATTTCAAATGTAACTGAAGTATTGATAGAACGTTATCTCTTGTTAAAGTACTAGATGTAACGAAAATATACATTGATTGTGTATTTAATTTTTTTAAATGCACCAACCAAAAATGATTTGAGACGACGTTCAATGATACTTTGTTAAATATGAAATTTATGACCTTTAGTAACTTGGTTAATTAAAAAGAACTATATAGTGGCTTGATCCCAATCTGACTTTTTAGGTACGTAGGCAGCCGTTCATAATGTACTAGAATATCGATGCAGCCACAAATCTTTTTTCTCTTTTGAATTGTAACAGACTGTATCAGTTGCATTTTTCTCTGTCATATAGGTTGTAGCTATCAGAGATATAATATCATCTCCTTATAGGGAAACATTTAATGATGTGTACAGGTAAATTCATTTTTTCTTATTCCTTATATTATTTCTCAGTTATATTTGTGTTGGTTGCAGAGTACAGGTAGCGATAGAAATTGTTGGTCGATTGTGGCTTGTAGACAAAGGGATGAATAACCAACAATACAAATATGGGAGGCCTTCCCCAGGTATCTAGATGCTTTTAGATATATTTATGTTATTTTTAAATGTATTAGCTCGAAATTGGAGTACACCCGGATGTGCGTTGGAGCTATCTGGATGTTGAGCGGGGGTCCCTAGAAGGTGGGAACCGCTATTATGACCATGATGAAGCTGTCTATTTCCTATAGACAACATCAGAGGGGCCTGACTATTTGGACAGGCCGTGTTTATGTATTTGCTCGAAATTAATGAAGCAAACTCGGATGTGTGTCAGAGCTATCCGGATGAGCGGGGGTCCCTGGAAGGTGGGAACCGCTGTAATGACCATGATGAAGCGGTCCATTTTCGATGGACAGCATTGGAAGGGCCTGACCATTTGGACAAGCTGTGTTTATATCTGTATTTACAGGGACCATACCCTTAACCTATAACCTAAACCTGTTCTTGATGAGGGTCGAATATTGCATCTCAGACCCCAGTTATTACCTAATTTTATGTTCATGATAATGTTTAATGCCATATTTTAATTATATTTTTATTACAGGATGAAATTAGGAGCGTGTATTGAAAAATGATGTTAAAAGCATGGATTTGACTCTCAGAATTACCAAAGCACGGGATGGACTCCAGAGGACCAATACTAAAGAATTTACATGCAGGACCCGAGGAAATCAAGCCGTTCACGTTTAAAGAGGCGAAAGCGGTCCGAATGAAAGATCACATGGTTCCCTCCATCCAATTGGCTCGAAACTTTATACATGGGATTAGGGACATAAATTAACCGTACATTTCAAATTTCAGCTCTCGGATCACTAGGAAGTGCCCCAACTGATGATCAGTCCATAAACCGTTGATTTCGGCCCCCGATATCCGGAACTGCCTAAAAATTGGTCTTGATGGTTTAAAGAATGCGGGAAGCAGGATGGACGGATCAGATTTCTCGAGAACATTTTAGTGGACCCCGCATGCATGTGAGTGTGCAACAAAAGGCACGTGTGCTGGCGCTGCACCAAACCAAGTCAGTCGCCTTCCAAAAATCGCACCCCAAAACGGCAATTGCCGCTACTCAACGAACGGACGGAAAACTAACTTTTTTGCGGTTGGGCGTGAGCCCCACACGTGTCCCGTCCGGACGAGCGATCCATCTTGAAGATGGGCTCGAGACCGCAAAACCATGTTAATATATTGCGTCCATGCGTGCACACGTCTGCGAGAGGCCGAAAAAGGGACCTGCAACGTCTAAATCGATCTTTTGTGTTTTCTTCCCTGGGGCATATCATTGGACGTTCAAAACTACCTATTCTTGACTGAAATTTCGTCCTGAATCCAATGGACGGGGTGGATTTCCCAGAAAACACTTCCATGGGGCCCACTGATCACGACAGCGAAAGGATGCGAAAGTTTCACACATATTTGGAAATCCGGTTTTCCAAGCAGTTGTGGGCCACCATCTTTGATCATATGGCAGATCTGAACCGTCCATCATGTAGAAGACCCAAGAAAGTCCTAAGGGACGGTGTTTGTTGGAATTTGAACGAGGAAAGTATGGTGTTTTGAGGTCCTGAACTTGGCTGCGAAAAGGTTTTTTCCTGCGCGTGTGATAGCTTCCCAAATTCGAATTTCACCACTGCCCACTCCATCGGCCTATAAAAAGAGTCATGAAACATGAGGAAGGGCATTGAAAAAGTGGAGAATTCAAATCTAGAGCAAAGGAGAGAAGAAAGAGAAGAAAGAAGAAAGAGAGAAATTGGTTTGATGTTTTTTTTATGAATTTTATTTATCCATCTATTTAATGGATTTTATGGGTAACTAATCTCTCAGCTAGGGCTGAGATGAAACCCTTAATTTGAACATCCATTGTTCTATGTTGATTTTACTTTAATTAGATTGATTTGTTTCTTTCTCTAGTGTGCTTGATTGTTTTAAATTCTATACTTCTCCATCTATGAACTTTGATCAGAGTCTATGGATGGATGTTGTTTGGATGCTTATTCTAGGTGCTTGTGTCTAATTATGAACAGGTTCCTATAGAGGAAGAGACAGGGTGCTTTAATGAACGGTATATTCCATGTGCCCAACAAAGGACATGAGATATGTTATTCATGGCATTGCTTGAAGGAATTAGACAATTTTCGATTAAGGACACGATTGTGCTTTCTCTAGATAAGTTAGATCAATCTAAATTAAAGTGAATTAACAGACAAAACAAGGGTTAGGATAATTAGGGGTGGATTCGAAAGTCCTAGTGCTCTCCCTGATTGGATTTTCTTCCTTATTCTCAATTATTTTTTTTTCATAGATTTGTGTTAGTAAATTGGCTCCATTGTTTGTTGAATGAGTTAAGGAGAATCAGAGATTTAAATTGTGACGACCAGTCCTCGTGGGATTCGACCTCGATCTTACCGAGTTTATTACTACATCACAACCCTATACTTGGGGAGTGAACAGTTCTCACATCCCAAAACCTATAACTACAACCTAAACCTTAACCTAAACTTACAACCTATAACCTAAACCTATAACCTAAACTCAATTCCCTAAACTTTAAACTACAACCTAACCTATTCTCAAATCCCTAAACCTAAACCTACACCTAATCCTAATCTCAACTCTCCAACCTAAACCTAAACCTAAACTTGAAAACCTAAACATAAACCCGATCCTGAACCCGAACCCTATTTCCTAAACCTAAACCTTAGCCTATTCTCAATTCCCTAAACCTATAGCTTATAACCTAAACCTAAACCTTAACCTAAACCTAAACCTATGTAAGACCCGTATCGTAGACCGTACTGTTCCGTCGGTTTTCGCGATCCTTCCGGTTGAATTCCGGCAATGCTCGACTCATATCCGACGTTGCGTGCGATCTTAAGCCGAGTCCTGCCTACCGAAGGCGGCTCGATCCGAAACTCGTACCTTGGCGACTGTGCCGTCGCCGCGGTTCCAACGCCGCGACTCGCGCACCGAACCGATACCTGGGTAGGAAGATGTCAGTCAGCGTTCTGTTCGAAGAAACGCCGCACGTTGCGAATCTCGAGGGAATCTCTACGAGATGTCCCATCAACCAAGTTAAGTACACCACCATACCTCCATGCCACCTCACCCAACAACAAGTACAAGTGGCCTCTCTCCCTTTTCCCACAAGTCAAACTCTCCCTCCCCTCACCATTCCTCCTTTTTCACATTTTCAAACCCAACCATACATCATTAATTACAACACCACTCCCTCCATCCATTCTTCCTTTAATTTATTTCTTTCTCTCTCTCATTCTCTCATTCCCTCTCTCTCACACGTCCAAGCCTCTCTAAGCAACTCAATCTTCCAAAACTTCTAAGTGTGGCCCACCTCCTCAACTTCCATCTCAACCATCCGATCATCATCCGCACCGTTAAAACCCGATCGACGTCCATAAGAACCGTAGGTGAGGAGTTTTCAAGCTAAGGGAGCAAGGAGGATCGCAACAAGGTGGGTGATCCACCGTTAAATTTCTTTTTTAGGGCCACTTGTTAGTGGGACCCGTTTTTGATGTATGAGTTATATCATGTGGGGCCCATAGTGGCGGGGCCCCACCATCGCCGTCTTTCTGCCTCTTGTCTCTTCCTCTATCTCTCTCTTTCTTTCTTTTCCCCTTGAATGTTGTGGACCCCACCAAATCATGTTAAATCCACTCCATCCATCAGACGGTGTGGTCCACCGCATTTCAGGTGAAACCTACCCTTCATATATACGTATGTATATATGTAGTAGTATATATTATATTATATTATTATAATATATATTAATGTATATATATATATGTGCATGGTGGGCCACGTGCATGTGGGACCCACCATGGGGTCTGTGTATGTGGGACCCACCATGAGGTGGTGTATACCGTCCAGCGTCTCTGGACGCTGGACGTGAAGGACGCTGGCATGCAAAAAAAAAAGGAGTTAAAGTTACTTTTAGTGTGGGCCACTCATGCAGGCCCCACTTTGACGTATGATACTGATCCACACCGTCCATTCTGATCTTCGGATCATTTTAGGCGTTGAGCCGAAGTTTCAAGATGATCTGATCATCAGGTGGGCCATACTCTCTAAAACTATGTAAGGACATACTAGATCATATAAAAGTACTTGGTGGGACCCACCTGAAGTTTGGATACAGCTGAAACTCGGTCTGGACGGCCTAAAACTCGGGACACACAAAATGGATGGGCTGGATTGTGAATCACATCTCGGTGGGCCCCAAAACAAAAATAATAATAATAAAAATAAAAAAAATTAAAATTTTTACAGCAGCAGCGCTGCTGCTGCTGCCATGACGGGCGGACGGTCGCTGGGGCCTCACGGCTCCAGCTGTGGGCCCCCACAGTGATGCGTTTCGATTATCAACACCGAGCATTTGATGGGTCCCCTTCGATTATGGGCTGTCCCCAAAAATCAGCCATACACGAATCTCGAGTGGGCCACACCATAAAAAATTATATGAAAATATGCCTAAAACATACAAAATTATTTGGTGGGGCCGACCTGAAATTTGGACGCGGTTGAAACTCAGTTTGGACGGTCAACTAGGTGGGACACACATGATGAGTGGACAGGATTGGCAACCCATATTACAGTGGACCCCTGAGTCCACGTGACTTTATAAATAGGTTGAATGGCAAAAAAATAAATAAATAAATAAAAATTTCAGTGGGCTCCTTGACCGTGGGCCCCTGGCCCACGTAACCTTATGAGCAGGTGGGTTGGCAAATAAACATTTTGGTGGGCCCTACCCAAGGTCCACGTGACCTCGTGAATAGGTTGGATTTCAAGTAAACATTATGGTGGGCTTCACATGTGGCTCACTTGGATGCATATGGGCCCATGTACTTGGGCCCATCCTGATGTATTTTTTGGGCCCATTATTAAGGCCCACTTGGATATTTATAGGCCTATTATTGAGGCCCACTTTGGTATATATGGGCCATGCATTTAGGCCTATCTTGGCAAGTATATGGGCCCAATATTGAGGCCCACTTTGATATATATAAGACCTATGTGATTAGGCCCATTTGATACACATAGAGTTTATGTGATTGGGCTCATGTTAACGCATTCTCAGGCCCGTGGATGATGGCCCATTACAATGTACCTAAGGCCCATTGGTGAGGTTCATTGAGGTGGCCCACTTGATGAATATAAGGCCTATGAGATACGGCCCATTTGATATATTTAGGGCCCCATGGAATGTACCTAAGGCACATTACAATGTGTAATTCCACTAGGGTTTATTTAATGGTATTTCAGGCGAGCCAAGCTTTGGGGATAATGTTGGTTTGACGTCCACATTGTATGACTAATGTTGGTTAGATGTCCACATTATAGCTCTCCCTGAGGCCACTGATAAGCCCGTATCTGTTTCATGTAGGCCATATAGGCCCATCTTCATTGAGATGATAGTTTATTGCTTTATAACATGTTTAGCACGGCCCATGATTCATGATCATACGCATTATATGTATGCTTGAGATGAGGAGTGTCTGATCATAGCATATGCCTTCGAGTAGACTGTTTACGGGCTCCCTGATAGGCGGTGTTGCCCTACATGAGTGCGTGCTTCACGCAGGATGGTTGCATGATTGGTAGTGTGGTTCATGCATTTGCATCTGTATGATTGAGATATGCCCTAGCGACATCAGGGCCATAGCCTCCATAGATATATCGTGGTTGGGGTTGGATACCGAAAATCTTGTTCCAAGTAATTGGGCGCCATAGATGTCCCTGGGTGAGAGTCCCTGAACCCGATGGTACCAAAGGATGACTCCAACGTCGAGACCGAGTGGATATATGAGCGCATGAGGGCCGAATACCATGAGGCCGCGTCTCCCACTGTGTCGTGGTCGGTTGAAAGGAGTGGTGGCCTTACTCGCCCGAGAGCAGGGGGGCATTACTAGGCTGAGTTTGACCAGCTCGGAAATGGGTTCGCTATCGACGTGCTTGGGATAAGTATTGGCCGACCGTTGGCCGTGCGAGATAGTGAGGTTTCTTATGCTCACTTGGACCGTGTCTTTGCTTGGAGAGAGACAAGTGCCATTTGGAGTGTATCGAACCCGGTGATTATCCAGATCGAGAACCGTATCGATTTGATGCTCTAGTGAGGAGTTGCATTGGTATGAGGATTGACATGCTTGACTTACATATTGCATCGCATGGCCTTGGTATGGCCGATAGCATTCACATCTTGTACTGCATAGCCTTGGTATGGCTAGTTGCATTTACGTACTCATCAGCATGATTCTGCATTACTCCGGCATTGCATTCTGAGCACGTTCACACACACTTACACCGCCCTCTAAGCTTTCTATAAGCTTATGCACGATTGATGTGTGCAGGTGACGCCAGGACGCAGCTGTAGTCTCGCCGTTGTTGGAGCGTGCCGCCGAGCTTTTGGAGTTTTTGTTATTTATACTATCTTGTATTTCCCTTTCTACGCACTGTATTCAAAGTTTTTGTTCATAGTGGATTTTGTGATGGTGTTCTTGTGGTTATTGTTCGTGGGTTATGCTGTGGTTATGCTCATTACGAATCAAATGGATATTAGAAATCCTCCTTGTAGCATCCCAGGATCGGAACCTGGCGTATGGGCGCTGGGAGCCGAGAGTGGGGTTCTACGGAGGCTGTCGGCATCGGATTCGGCGATTGGAAATTTTGTGAGCCCGGTCTCCGAGTTTGGGGCGTGACAACCTATAACCTTAACCTAAACTAAAACCTATGACCAAAAACCTTAACCTATAACCTATAACCTAAACTTATAACCTATAACCTAAACCTAAAACCTAAACCTTAACCTATAACCTATAACCTAAACCTAAAACCTAAATGTATTCTCAAATCCCTAAACCTAGACCTACACCTAATCCTAATCTTAACTGCCTAACCTAAACCTAAACCCGATCCCGAACCCGAACCCGATTTCCTAAACCTAAACCTTAACCTATTCTCAATTCCCTAAACCTATAGCTTATAACCTAAACCTAAACCTAAACCTAAACCAAAAACCTAAATGTATTCTCAAATCCCTAAACATAAACCTACACCTAATCCTTATCTCAACTCCCTAACCTAAACATGAAAACCCAAACATAAACCCGATCCCGAACCCGAACCCGATTTCCTAAACCTAAACCTTAACCTATTCTTAATTCCCTAAACCTATAGCTTATAACCTAAACCTAAACCTAAACCTAAACCTAAACCATAACCTAAACCTAAACCTAAACCTAAACCTAAAACCTAAATGCATTCTCAAAACCCTAAACCTAAACATACACCTAATCCTATTCTCAACTCCCTAACCTAAACCTAAACCTAAACTTGAAAACCCAAACCTAAACTCGAACCCGATTTCCCAAACCTATACCTTAACCTATTTCAATTCCCTAAACTTATAGCTTATAACCTAAACCTAAACCTAAACCTTAACCTATAACCTAAAACCTAAACCTAAACCTAAAACCTAAATGTATTCTCAAATCCCTAAACCTAAACCTACACCTAATCCTAATCTCAACTCCCTAACCTAAACTTAAACCTAAACTTGAAAACCCAAACCTAAACCCTATCCCGAACCCGAACCCGATTTCCTAAACCTAAACCTTAACCTATTCTCAATTCCCTAAACCTATAGCTTATAACCTAAACCTAAACCTAAACCTAAACCTTAACCTAAACTTAAACCTAAACCTAAACATAAAACCTAAATGTATTCTCAAATCCCTAAACCTAAGCCTACATCTAATCTTAATCTCAACTCCCTAACCTAAACCTAAACCTAAACTTGAAAACCCAAACCTAAACCTAATCT
The DNA here is from genome assembly GCA_030180095.1 of Magnolia changhungtana. Lineage (NCBI taxonomy): Eukaryota > Viridiplantae > Streptophyta > Magnoliopsida > Magnoliales > Magnoliaceae > Magnolia > Magnolia changhungtana. The sequence continues at coordinate 7,027,952 of JASAUF010000375.1, forward strand.
CGAACCCGAACCCGATTTCCTAAACCTAAACCTTAACCTATTCTCAATTCTTTAAACCTATAGCTTATAACCTAAACCTAAACCTAAACCTATAACCTAAATTTATTCTCAAATCCCTAAACCTAAACTTACACCTAATCCTAATCTCAACTCCCTAATCTAAACCTAAACCTAAACTTGAAAACCCAAACCTAAACCCGATCCCGAACCCGAACCCGATTTCCTAAACCTAAACCTTAACCTATTCTCAATTCCCTTAACCTATAGCTTATAACCTTAACCTAAACCTAAACCTTAACCTAAACCAAAACCTATGACCTAAAACCTTAACCTCTAACATTTAACCTAAACTTATAACCTATAACCTAACCTTATCCTAAACCTAAAACCTAATCCTTAACCTAAAACCTAAAACCTAAACCTAAACCTAAAACCTAAATGTATTCTCAAATCCCTAAACTTAAACCTACACCTAATCCTAATCTCAACTCCCTAACTTAAACTTAAACCTAAACTTGAAAACCCAAACCTAAACCCGATCCCGAACCCGAACCCGATTTCCTAAACCTAAACCTTAACCTATTCTCAATTCCCTAAACCTTAACCTATAACCTAACCTAAACCTAAACCTATAACCTGCACTTATAACCTAAACCTATAACCTAAACCTAAGCCTAAAACCTAAACCTAAACCTAAAACCGAAATGTATTCTCAAATCCTTAAACCTAAACCTACACCTAATCCTAATCTCAACTCCCTAACCTAAACTTAAACCTAAACTTGAAAATCCAAACCTAAACCCGATCCCGAACCCGAACCTGATTTCTAAACCTAAACCTTAACCTTAACCTATTCTCAATTCCCTAAAGCTATAACCTATATACTATAACCTATAACCTAAACCTAAACCTTAACCTAAACCTATAACCTAAACCTAAACCTTAACCTTAACCTAAACCTAAACCAAAACCTATAACCTAGACCAAAACCTATAACCTATAACCTAAACTTATAACCTATTACCTAACCTTAACCTAAACCTAAACCTAAACCTAAACCTAAACCTAAAACCTAAAACCTAAACCTAAACCTAAAACCTAAATGTATTCTCAAATCCTAAACCTAGACCTACACCTAATCCTAATCTCAACTCCCTAACCTAAACTTAAACCTAAACTTGAAAACCCAAACCTAAACCCAATCCCGAACCTGAACCCGATTTCCTAAACCTAAACCTTAAACTATTCTCAATTCCCTAAACCTTAACCTATAACCTAACCTAAACCTAAACCTATAACCTGCACTTATAACCTAAACCTAAGCCTATAACCTAAACCTAAACCTAAAACCGAAATGTATTCTCAAATCCTTAAACCTAAACCTACACCTAATCCTAATCTCAACTCCCTAACCTAAACTTAAACCTTAACTTGAAAACCCAAACTTGAACCCGATCCCGATCCCGATCCCGATCCCGAACCCGAACTCGATTTCCTAAACCTTAACCTAAACCTTAACCTTAACCTATTCTCAATTCCCTAAAGTTATAACCTATATACTACCTATAACCTAAACCAAAACCTAAACCTAAACCTAAACCAAAACCTATAATCTAAACCTTAACCTATAACCTATAACCTAAACTTATAACCTATTACCTAACCTTAACCTAAACCTAAAACCTAAATCTAAACCTAAACCTATAACCTAAAACCTAAACCTAAACCTAAAACCTAAATGTTTTCTCAAATCCCTTATCACGCCCCAAACTCGGAAAACGGGTTCATAAAATTTTTGATCACCGAATCCGGTGCCGACAGCCTTCGTAGTACCCCATTCTCGGCTCCTAGCGCCCATACGCCAGATTCCGATCCTGGGATCCTACAAGGAGGATTTTCTATATAATTTTTTTTTAGAGCATAACCACTAGCATAACCAAGTCACAAAACAACAACACCACATATCCATTATATCAAAAACTTTAAGTACAATGCGTATGAAAGAGAAATATAATATAATGAAAGTAACAGAAACTTTAGAAGCTCGGCTGCACGCTCTAAGCTCAACGCTACTGCAACCTAATGCCACCTGCACGCATCTATCGTGTATATGCTTATAGAAAGCTTAGAGGGTGGTGAAAGTGTGTGTAAGGTAAGTGCCAAGTATATAATATCAGAGTAATGCGAAAATATGCAGTAAGTCCATGAATGCTATCAGTTGTACTAAAGTTATGTAATGCAAGACATGAATGTTATCGGCCATACCAAGGTCGTGCGATGCGAGGCTTATGTAGCCAAATGTCATATGTAAGATGCAAAGCAAGCATGTCAGTACTCATCAAGTACACATATCAGTACAGTACCTCTCTAGATATCACCAGGGTCTAATACACCTCACACTGACTGCCTCCTCCCTAGCTGCACAGTTAAGCAAGTGGAAGAGACTACACTATCCGCCTGACCAGTAGTCCACCAATACCTACCCAGCTCATTGATAGAGGACTCATTTGCGAGCTAGTCAAACTTAGCCTAGCTTATAGCCCCCTCACTCAGGCAGATAAGGCCACACCCCCTTCCAACCAACCACGACACAATAGGAGACGCGGCCTACTGGTATTCAGCACTCGGGCGCTCGTGTATCCACTCAGTCTAGATGTTGGAGCATCCCCAGGTACCAAAAAGATTCTGAGATTTTCACCCAAGGACATCGTAAGTGCCCACAATGCTAGAGCCAATATTTTCGGTATCCGATACAACCATCCACGATATATCTGTGGAGGCCACGACCCTGATGTCGCTAGGGTGTGCAGTGATCAAGTCACACATATGCGAGATGCAACACATGCATCATGGTAGGCCCCAAAACAACCCACCATTATATACATACATATATATATATATATGGGAAAAGGTACAATGCGCTAGATCTTACTTTAACATCCCATGAGGTCGAGCGGTGTGGGTCCCACCGTGATGCGTTTCAAACATCAACACCATCAGTCAGATGCACTAGCCCATCGTGGGCCTAGGTCTCAAAAATCAAGTCAATCCGTGACTTATGTGGGCCACACCACATACAGAAGTTGAGAGGTTCCGTGCACCATTAAAACATTCATAATCATTCTTTTGGGCCCCTCAAGATGTGGTTAGTAAATCCAGCCCACCCATTATGTGTGTCCCACTTACATGAGGGTTCAGACCAAGTTTCAGGCGCATGCAAATTCCAGGTGGGGCCCACCGTCCACGGTAGTGGACGGTGTAATAAAACACATACATTAACGTGGGCTCCACCGTCCGCTGGACGGTGGGAATAAAACACGTACATCACTGTGGGCTCCATGTGGGGCCCACCATAACGTTTACTTTCCATCCAACCTGTTAATAAGGTCGCACTGACCTAGAATGAAGGGGAAAAACAAATTTCATCTTGATCTAAGACTTCTGTGGACCCAAAATGGGTTTAAATGTCATACATTCAATCCACACTGTTTCCTCTGATGTGGGCCACTTGAACGTTGGATGTGTCTAATTTTTGGAAGGTGGCCCACCTCCCTGAGGTCCCACCACATGAACAGATTGGATGACAAATAAACATCAAGGTGGGGCCCATGGCTGGAGCCATGGGTTTCTTGCCGTCCGCCCGTCCGCCAAGAAGTAGGCACGTCACTGCGCTCAAGCTAGGCGAGCTAGGATCTTTTATATATATATATATATATATATTTGGATAACCTATATTCTTGAGGTTTTTCATGTGTGGGGCCCGCTTCAGCTGAATCCACCCCGGCCACTGGTTTCCATGGCCTGAGATGGACCAAACAAGTCCAATATCGAATATTTTTCAGTGTGTATGACTATCAAGGTAGATTTCAATGGTAATGACATTGTTTTCAACGCTATGGCCCACCAGATACTCGGATCAACCTTATTTTTTGGCTCAACACCTAAAATGAGTTGGGAAATAGGATGGATGGAGTGAATTTGATCATTGCATCAAGGTGGGGTCTACATGAACCACCCTCTCCAAGGCTTGAGAATCAAGCTAATATTTTTGTTTTCCAAGTCCACGTCCAGGGACTTCCCTGGACGTCTGGTCATAACACATGCATTGAGGTGGGCCCTACTTACGTGGACCACCAAATGGATGAATGACATGTATAAAACATACATTAAGGTGGGGTCCATTCAAGTGGGCCAAACCATCACATCATCATAAGAAAAGAGAGATGAAAGAGAGAGAGAGAGAGAGAGAGAGAGAGAGAGAAGGTGGGACACGTGTGATGGAGGGACCTCGACACTATGGGCCCTCCCTTACATCCAATCATACATCAAATGATAATGAAGGTGGGTCATCGGCCACATCTTAGGGTCCAGAGTGAGATCCATACCATTGATTGGTAGGCCTCACTTGGCCCATCATAAAAACACAGAAATCTAGCCTATAGAAGCACCCACCACTTGATCTTCTTGGTCCATTGGTAAACCAATCTCCTTGTGCTTCACTTTGGTGGTGGAGATGAGAAATGGATGGCTAGGATGAGAGATCTTGGGATGGAAAGGTGGGCCTCACACATGCACTTTTCTCTCCATGAGAAGAGCTTGGACGTGGGTGCTCTCACTTGGAATTGTGAAGGAAAAGAGAGAGAGGTGTGGTGGTTGTAAAAGAAGTGATGGGAGATGGGTGATGGATGTGAGTGATGGGTGAGGTGATGGATTGGTTACTTTGGTGGTTGCTTTACTTGTGGAGAAAGGAAGCATGGGTTTCTCTTGTACTTGACATGAAGTGATTGATTGATTGATTGATGGGACATGGTGTAGAGATTCTCTTGGGATTGCAAATGTGCGTCGTTTTTCTCGAAATAAACGCCGGCTCACATCTCTTGGCCAGAGTATCGGATCAGTGCGTGAGTAGTTTCATCGGAACTGCGGTGACGGTGTGGTCGCAATGATACAAGTCTCAGATTAAGACGACTCAATTCTACAGGATACGACTTAGGGTCGATCGCGAACGTTAATTATACATCGCAGGTTGCCGAAATTCGACGGAAAGGATCGCGGGATTTATCGGAATAGTACGAACTAGGATACGGGTCTTACATCCCTAAACCTAGACCTACACCTAATCCTAATCTCAACTCCCTAACCTAAACATAAACCTAAACTTGAAAACCCAAACTTAAACCCGATCCCGAACACGAACCTGATTGTTGTAATAATGTAGCCCAATTACATGACAACAAATAAGAATGTATCCCTTTTAACACATGCCCCTTTTACAAAGCTTTAATTTTTGTTGTTATTTCTATTAATTTAAATTGAAACACTTTTTTGTATTATTTGCTTGCATTAGTTTTATTTTAATGATCAATTTTATTTTTAAAAAGTGCCCACTTTTTTGGAAAAAGTTTCTGCAATTCTTCATGATTCTGAATTATAATATTTTGTTAGTTGAATATTTTTTTATTAGATGAAAGATGCAAAAAGAAATTTGTTGCCGATTTTTTTCCTTTTTTTGTTTATGATGTTAAACTTATATGTATTTATGCGTGGATGAATGTAATGTGGATAAGATTGTTTGTGTTTGGATGGATGTAGTTTATGTTTGGATGAATGTAGTTTATGTTTGGATGGATTTACATAGTTTGGGTTTAGATGGATGTGAATGTGAATATGATGAAATATATTATATAACAGGTATATATCAGGAAGAATACGATGAAATATATTGTAATAGGTCATAAGAGTTGGTTGATTGCAGTCCTTTTTAAGGATGGCCCATGACCGTCCTTTGAAGGCTCATAAGAGATGGTTGATAGTAGTCCTTTTTAAAGGATAGTCCATGACTGTCCTTTAAAGGCTCATAAGAGATGGTTCATAGCAGTCCTTTAAGGACGGTCCATGACCATCCTTTTAAAGGACAGTCCATGGCCGTCCTTTGAAGGTTCATAAGAGACGGTCCATGACTGTCCTTTTAAAGGACGGTCCATGATCGTCCTTTTAAAGGACGGTCCATGGCTGTCCTTTGAAGACTCATAAGAGATGGTCCATGACCGTCCTTTTTTCATCAATAAGAATGACGACTTTTAACCGTCCTTTAAGTAATACGACACGTCAAAATTTGACGGCCCATGTGACGGTCCATGACCATCCTTTTTATCATTGGAGAAGGTTTTGAACCATCCTTTTTTCGCTGTTTTGGCGTAGTGCGTGGTGGGTGCTTTTTATTAACCCTTACTCTATGGAGAGCATAAACTTGTGAGGTTCCTTGAGTGGATCCTTGGCCAGTGTGCCTAAAATCGAGTGCTATGTGTTGACCCTTGCTCATGGGATCATAAACTTGTGAGGTTCCTTGAGTGGATCCTTGGCCAGTGAGCTTAAAATCGGGTGTTATGTGTTGACCCTTGCTTGTGGGAGCATAAACTGGTTCATGTGGACACGCTATGTCAGCCTAGGTGTAGGTTGTATTGGTTAGAGGTGAACCTGATTTAAAACCTCCGGTTTGAGGTGAACCTATTGTGAAACCTCCTTAGTGAAATCCGGTACACTCAAGGGTTGCGCGTGTTCGCTGGAAGTGGAGTAGACAAGTAGTCGAACCACTATAAAAATAACGGTGTTTGTGATTGATATTTGTCTTTGATTACTTATGTGATTTCTTTAAATTCTTTTATAATTGAATATCTAAGATCACACCTCACACACAGTCACATCCATCATAATCTACAAAATGTATCTTATTCATCTGTCAAATAGCATTATGATTGGATCCTCTATTTGGCTTGGAAGCCATTAGAGTTACTTTAAAGAAATCCTGATTCATGCATATTTCTCAGGACAGGTTTGATAGGATTTTAAATAACCATAAAAATTTTTAAAAGTCTTATTCACCCCCCTCTAGGACATATTGGCATACTCCTACTTCAACTAAAGCGGTCATTACCGCAATTTCACCGACTTGTATAAAGTATATATAAAAAAAAAACAGTACGGTTTGCATATTGCCTATGAGAAGAATGAAATGATTTTGAACAAGAAGAAGCCATGGAAATAATGTGTGCATAAACGACATTTAAAAAAAAAAAAAAAGGAAAAGAAAAGAAAGCTGGTAAGGGAAGAAGATTGACCTGAACATAGAACACCCCCTCTTTCTTCTTGGGGATGAGCTTCCCTTCAACTGTGGCATCTAGGTTGTAGGTAGAGATATTGATGTCAATAAAAATGTCAGTTGATCTGCAGTAGACACCGCAATTTGTTTCAAATCGATAGCTAAAACCCTAATTGTTGATTCAGCTAAAGTCAATTGATCTGTAATCTTCTACAGCTGCAGAGATAGAGACAGAGGGAGTGAGGAGCGGGAGAGAGATCGAGAGGGAGGGAGATCGGGAGTGAGGAAGCGGGAGAGAGAGGGAGAGTGAAGGAGTGAGGAGTGGGAGAGAGAGAGGGAGAGAGAGAGAGAGAGAGAGAGAGAGAGAGAGAGAGAGAGAGAGAGATATGGAGAGGGAGAGTTGGGAGTAACAGAGCGGGACAGAGATTATGGTTGGGGGGCAGGTTTATGTTGTTGGTTCTGGAACGGTATAAAACAGTTCCACATTTGGAACAGCTTAAAACCGTTCCAGAACTAACGACCTCGGCGTTCCAAATTTAGAATTTTTGTGTAGTGTGAACTTACAACGATCTCATCAACTCTTCAATGGCCACAACCACATGTTCAAACTTGATTGTGAGGGATCGAAGCACCTTTTCAACTACACAAATGTCTTTTATCTTTTCACCATTTCTTTTCAAGTTATTGACAATAACGAGTAGTCGTGAAAAATAATATGATATGCTCTCACCTTCCTTCATGTGAGTGGCCTCGAACTCAGCTCTAAGAGTTTGTAGTTGGACTTTCTTTACACGATCTACACCATGGAAGACGGTGCTTAGTGTGTCCCATGCTTGCTTGTTTGATGTCGCTTCAACGATCCTTTCAAAGGTGTATTCATCCGAACCTTAATAGACAAGAAACAATGCTTTCTTGTCATTCTTCCTTTGATCTTTGAGGGTGGCCTTTTGTTCAGCGGAGTAGGTAACTTCTTACTCTATAGTAGGCTCTACATACCCATCGGTGATGATCTTCTATAGATCTTGTTACCTGAATAGAGCCTTCATCTGGATACACCAGTTTTCGTAGTTGTCCTTAGACAACTTTGGAATTTGCAGTTGGATTGTGGTGGCCATTTTTACCAGAATAAGTTCTTTATGGGTCAGACAAATTGGCTTTACTAAGCCTTAAGACAACCAAGACATTCTGATTTTTTTTTTTTTAGAAGGAAATGAGAGAAGGATGGAATAGAATTCTGGATTATTATTTTTATTTTTATTTTTATTTTGAACTTCTTAAACAAAAATTTTCAAAAAAAAAAATTGTTGGTTGAAACTCATTGCCGACTTCAACCAAAAACCTGGTGCTCTGATACCATTTTTTTTTTTTTTTTAACACTACCCTCACACACTCATGCCATAGTGGAATTTCACCACCTTTAGGTAGTCAAACCCTTGACTAGGTGTTGAAACTCCTAAGAGTCCACCACCGGAGCAAGAGTAAGGACCCCGCTCTGATACCAGTTTATTGGCTTTATAAAACCCAAATGGTGACAAGTGCAGCTCCACTTACAAGGGAGAGAGTAAATATACTATATTATTTTTCTTAAAACCAAGCTACCACTATAAAAAGAATGACTTGTTGTTTTTTTTTCTTTTCTTTTTTTCCAATGCAATACATGTTCACAACTGTCATGCACAAAACTCGGAAACCGGGCTCACAAAATTCCTGATCGCCGAATTTGGTGCTGACAGCCTCCATAGTACCCCATTCTCGGCTCCTCATACCCATACACTAGGTTCTGATCCTGGGATTCTATAAGGAGAATTTCAAACATTATTTTGATTCGTAATAAGCATAACCATAAGCATTACCCACGAACAATAACCACAAGAACACCATCACACAATCCATTATGATAAAAAAAAACTTTAACGTATAATGTGTATAAAGGAAAATACAAGATAATAATAACGGAAACTTCTGAAGCTCGTCTGTACGCTCCTACTACGGCGAGGCTACAGCTGCGTCCTGACGTCACCTGCATGCATCAATCGTGCATAAGCTTATAGAAAGCTTAGAGGGTGGTGTAAGTGTGTGCGTAATATGAACATGCTCAGAATGCAATATTAGAGTAATGCAGAATCATGCTGATGGGTACATGAATGCAATCAGCCGTATCAAGGCTATGCGGTACAAGATATGAATGTTATTGGTCATATCAAGACCATGTGATGCGAGATGCAACTCAAGCATGCCAAATCTCATCCAAAACCACATATTAATGCAGCTTATCACCAGAGCATCAAATATCAATACAGTTCACATTCTGGATATTCACTAGGGTTTAGTACACTCTAAATGGCATTGCCCCTTTCCCAGGTGCGTAGCCCAAGTGAGCATAAGAAACCTCACTATCCGCCTAGCCGATAGTCTGTCAATACCTATCCGGCACATCGATAGCGGACCCATTCACGAGCTGGTCAAACTCAGTCTAGCAATGCCCCTTACGCTCGGGCGGGTAAGGTCACACCCCTTTCCAACTGACCATGACATAGTAGGAGACGCAACCTCCTGGTAATCAGCCTTCGTGTACTCATGTATCCACTCTGTCTTGACATTAGAGTTATCCTCTGGTACCATTGGGATTAGGAATTTTCACCCAGTGACATCTATGACGCCCCGATGCTAGAAACAGTATTTCTAGTATCCAATCTGGACACCCACGATGTGTCTGTGGAGGCCACCACCTTGATATTGCTAGGGTACACAATAATCATAATCACACAAATGCAAATGTGCATAAGCTACGCAGTCCAATCATGCATCAATCCTGTGCATACCGTGCGCTCATGTGGGGTAACTTGCCTATCAGGGAGTCCCATAAACCACTTACACTAAGGCATATGCAATGGCCAATCACATCTCATAACAAACATACAAATGATGCATATGAGCATGTATCACAATGTTATGCTGTCACAAACTCATAATCGGCAACGGTAGCCGGTATTGACAATCGGTATCGATAATCAACCCCAATGCAAGGCAGGGTCCATAGATGGATGACTGATGATGGACCAATTAAAATCAATGGGGCCGAAGCATTTGGGTTAACCCACAAGAGAATGATGAGGAAGGGCCTAACAAGGCCTAAGGGAAGGTCACAATGTGGGTGTTCAACCATCATTGCCTATCAATGTGGTCATTTAACCAACATTGCTCCCAATGAATGGCGCTCATAGGGCCAATCGGATAGGGGTCCACAGCCTAGCACAAGGGCCTAATATACATCATCATGGGCCTTGCTTATGGGGCATATACGCATCACATTAGGCCTCACTCATGGGCCAATATATATATAACATTGGGCCGTATCGAATGGGCCGAATCAAATGGGCCGAGTCGAATGGGCCGATATATATATAACTATATAAAGCAGTATACTATATTATATAATATTATATATTATATAGTTAAATATAATATAATATTATACACACACACACACACACACATTATATACATAATGAGGAAGTGGCTGCCCACCGTCTAGATCCATCTAGACGGTGCATATCACCTATGTTAAAGGTGGGTCCCACGTGGGAGGGTGGCCCACCACGACAGTTATAAATAAAAATAAATAAATATAATATATATATATATTAAATGATATAATATCATATATTATATATACATATGCACGTGTGTGTGTGTGTGAGAGAGAGTGAGGTGCTGACATCCAGGCTTTTTGGACGCTGGATGGATGGCTGGAGTTGTTGCACCGTTGTGAGCCATCTCTACTCGTGCAAAACGTGTGGAGTGGTCCCCACTCCCTGCTGCTACATGATAAGGACGTACATCATGGTGGGGTCCACACGTGTGGCCCACATCAAAACTGGATCAAAGTGATACTTATGCTTTCCTTCATTTAGGCCCGTCCAAAATGGACTGCCATGTGGGCCACTCGGTGGATGGCATAGATAAAATACATACTTCATGGTGGACTACACACATACACATGATCATCATCATCCATAAGAGAGAGAGAGAGAGAGAGAGAGAGAGATGAGAAGGGGAGGGACCCCGCCACTATTGGGCCCTCCCTAATACAATGCATACATCAAGTGGTCCCACAACAAGTGGGCTCTTAAAAATTGAAATCAACAGTGGATCACCCACCTATCGGCCTTCTTCTTTAGCTCCTTAGACTCCTAGGCTCCTTATCTTCAATCTTGATAGAGGTTGATGATGAATGAATGGTTGAGATGGGAAATGAGAGGGTGGGAAGTGGGTCATACTTATTTTTGGGAGAGAGAGCTTGGACGTTTGAGGCTCTCATAGGAGTTGGGAGGTTGCTTAGAAAATGAGAGAGAAAGAGAGGCGATGGATTGATATGGGATGGGTGGAATGGGTATTGTAAGGAAGGGGATGGAGAGGTGTGGATTTGCTTGAAATTTTGGTAAAAGAGAGATGGGTAGGGAGAGAGAGAGTTGACTTGTGGAAAAAAGGGAGTGGGTGTTTGTACTTGGGATAGGGTGAGGTGACATTGAGGTAAGGTGGTATACTTGACTTGATTTGATGTGACAGGTTGTAGAGATTCTATCAGAATTCGCAACGTGAAGCATTTCTTTGAAACGAACGCGGGCCCACATCCCTTGGCCCGGGTATCAGATCGGTACGCGAGTCACGGCGTTGGAACCACGACGATGGCGAGGTCGCTAGGGTACAAGCTTCGGGTCGAACCGACTTCGGTATGCAGGACTCAGCTTATGATCACACATAAATGTTAGATACAGGTCAAGGGTTGCAGGAATTCGACCGGGAGGACCGCGGAAGCCTATGGAACGATACGGACTATGATACGGGCCTTATAACAACACTGCTATTTATAAATTAACTATTGTTTATGTTACAGCCCGAACTTTTCAATACCTAAGTATTGAAAATTCTTGAGTGTCACTATGAAGTTTAACTTAGTATGTACATGTGTACGATACTAATTTAGTTATCCTAACCTTATATCTATTCTCCAACATGAATCTGACTGTTGAAATGATCTTCATCCATAAGTCAAGCCATCCGACTGTTGATTTTAAGACAAGATCATCATGTGTCACGCCCCAAACTCGCAAACGGGACTCACAAAATTCCATATTGCGGAATGTGGTGCCGACAACCTCCGTAGTACCCCATTCTCGGCTCCCAGCGCCCATACACCAGATTCCAATCTTAGGATCTTACAAGGAAGATTTTCCAATGTATATTTTTCTTATAAGAAGCATAATCACAAGTTTACCCAAATTATAAAGGCAACATCATCATCACATATCAACTACTATAAACAGTTGAATACAGTGCTGAAAGAGAATATAAATATATTGAAAATCAAAGTTCCAGAAGACTGCTACACGCTCCAAGCTCAACGCTATTGCGACCTAGCGCCACCGGCATGCATCTATCGTGTATAAGCTTATAGAAAGCTTAGAGGATGGTGTAAGTGTATGCACAACGTAAGTGCCAAGAATGTAATCTCAGAGCAATGCAGAAACATGCTGGTAAGTCCATAAATACCATCAGCCTTATCCAGGCTATACGATGCAAAAACATAATAAGGCAATATCATATACTGAGGAAGCAATGTAGATCAGCTATGCAATGTGAAAACATAGTAAGCTAAGTATCATATATTGAGGATATAATACAATATACAAATCCTGACGAGTCCACGAATACCGTCAACCTCATCTAGGCCATATAAAATACAAAAGTATAGTAAACCAAATGTTATGTATTGAGGATGTAATGCAATATATGATGCGAATGAAATGACCAAACTGGAGTGTGAAGTCAGGATGATAATACGTAGTATTGCAGACTATAGGGTCCATCACAAGAGACTTCTATCTAAACTAGTCTCATACCTAAATTCAGATAGTCAGACTCAATGTGGTAGACTCCTGATCTCACGTTAGTCATGTGCCCCAACCAAAATCCTGGCCATTGTGAAGGTACACAATAATTAGTTGCACACTACCAGCCCGAGTGGATAGTGAATGAATGAATGAATGAGTCAAACGCTGAGTATGCAACTCCTACTCTGTAAGTTTACATATCAGTACCGTACATCTCTGAGATCATCACCGGGGTCTAGTACACTCCACACTGGTTGCCGCCTCCCTAGCCGCACAACCATGAAAGTGGAAAAGACCTCACTACCCGCCTGCCAGCAGTATATCAATGCCTACCCGGCTTATTAATGGCGGACCCATTTGGGAGCTAGTCAAACTCAGCCTAGCTTACAACCCCCTCACTTGGGAGGATAAGGGCACACCCCCTTCCAACCGACCACGACATAGTGGGAGACGCGGCCTACTGTTATTCGGCACTCGGGCACTCTTGTATATCCACTCAATCTAGACTTTGAAGTCTCCTCCAGTACCAGAGGATTCTGGTACTCTCACCTAAGGACATCATATGTGCCCACAGTGCTAGAACTAAATATTTTCGGTATCCCATCTGGCCATCCACGATATGCCTGTGGAGGCCATAGCCCTAGTGTCGCTAGGGCGTACAGTAGTCATATCACAAAATGCGAGATGCATAAGTCATACTATCCAGTCATGCATCAAACCTGCATGTACTACGCGCTCACGTGGGGTAACTCTGTCTATCAGGGAGTCCCATAACAACCTGCCCAATGGTATATGCAATGATCAACCACATCTTATATTAATCATGCAGATGATGCATATGAGCATGTAACGCCCTGAAATTCGGGGGTCGAGTATGAACTCAACTCCCGAGTTCCAACGCATCACTTATGCAACATACACAATGATGGTTAAATGTTGTCTGAGTTAGCGCAATAATAAACATGAATGAGATTATACCAAAACAAGAATTCATACTCCAGTTCAATTGTATAAAGGCAAGCGGAGAAGACTGAAATTTTATATTCAAAATATGTAAAGTATCAAAATTTTGTGAACTTGTGAGTATGAGTACTAACTGAGTACCAATATACACGTATTGTTTCTAAGTCAAAAATCAAAATACAATCCTCAAAGAGGCCCGAAAGTCCCGCGATGTACGGCTTGCCTAAGCGTAGCCGTCAAGTCGCATAAAGGAGAACTCCTCCCGATCCTCCTCATAGTCGAGCTCCCGGCCTCCCGAACAGAGGTGCCATCTACACTGCGACAGAGTCCGGTGGGTGTTGCAAACACCGTCCCGTAACGTGGGAGTGAGTAGCTAACTCAAGTGGAACAATAAGGCATAGGTTAACATGTTATCAAATCAATCAAGCAAGAATGATAAAAGACAAATCAAACATTTCTAATTACTCTTGTTAAGTGCAAAAATGATATGACATGATGTCGTATGCCCTTGCCAAACCACCCTCAAGCGACATCATCTTACGTCGCGAATGCTAACTCCCTCGGGCGCCACATCTACAAAGCACATGCGTGCGATGATGCTCATGATTACCAAGTTTTTATTAATCCATTTCAACCACAGTATTGGAAAACTAAGGTACCTCCCTTGTATAATTCCCAAACATGATCCATTCTAGGTCGTCAATCCTAGCTAATCTCATACGATATTATGGTTTGAGAAGCGTAGTGAAGGCATCGCAAAGGGCTCGTCACCGTCGGCCGCGGATACAGATCTCACCGTGATACGGCTCAATTGCCGTCCATCAAGTACATATCTCACCGTATTTGGCTCAATCACTAGCCGTCACCAAGTACAGTCTCACCGACTCGCTCAACTCATACTCTAGTTCTTGTGAAAGACTCGTCCGCCAATCACGTACACTTGGAGTATACTCAAGATACTACTTGAGGACTCGTCGCTCACAAGACGAGCAGGTCTCATGCAGACGCTCTCGCCAGTAAGTATCGACAAATCGAATATAGTGTCCCATACCACCATAATCGGCTCACGAGTTTGGTTGCGCAACGGTCACTACGGGGAGGCACATGACCCCAGCAGAGGCCGACAAATTGACCGACCACGGTGTCCCATACCACCATGCCCGGCTCATGCGTCTTAGCGGATCGAGGTACCATGGTTAACGGGATTGCCACCGGTAAGTTTGGTACCCTAGGTTCAAGCAGGAGCGACCAAACATGGTGAACATACATAAACACATATCGGTTTGCTTGACGAGCCTCGACTAGCTCGAGCGCACCACAAGTTGAGCGATATGGAGCGCAAAGCACTCCGTGTGGCCAACCACTATCGCCAACCAAGTACGACTCGGGTTCGCCAGACACGTCCATCGTGGCGATATGAATCTCGGCCACAACAAGAAGTCCGGTATCGAATGTGTGGACTATAGGCATAGTCCCAAACTCAATCACTTGTAGAGCATAAAGTAAAGCATGAAGTAAAGCATGTATTATAAAGCATGAAGTATAGCATGTTATAAGGCATGTTGTAAAGCATGTTGTAAAGCATGTTATAAAGCACTAAACACATAGGGATACAAATACTTAGAGTTCATAGGTGAGTGGTTAGAGTGAACAACCACGTGGAGAGTGTCATATGTGACTCTAAGGTAGCGGAGAATCCCATCTCAGCGCCTAACTAAGGTTCTAACACTTAAGCACTTACACTCGCAAGTGATTTCACCAACACTTGGAATACACTACTTCAACATACATGACGTATGCTAGAGAAGTGTACACTAGGGTTGTCCCTTTACTAAACTAGTATTTTATACATATACATCATATTCATACAGCAATTAAACATAGCAATCACATCAGCAAATTTTATACGTATAGGGTACTTCCACGTATTCCCAATTTCGACATACATAGTGTTTACAAAAGAAGATAGATTTCGGCGATTCCTTTCGCCAAGCTAGTATTTTAATCACGTATGGTATAATCATACATTAAATAAATATGTCAAACATTATTCCAAAAGAACTACGTATATGGTATTTCTACAACACGTAATTTTAACATACGGCGCATTTACAAGTAAACATATATTTTGGCGATTCCTTTCGCCAAACTAGTATTTTATTCATATGTTATATAATTATACATTAAATAAACATGTCAAGCATTTATCCAAAAAAAATACGTATACGGTATTTCTACGTATACCTAGAATATGTGAAATTCCATATTTCACACCGCTAATCAAAACAGGAAACGAAAAGCACTTTGTACATGTGCAATTGCAAGCAGATCATGAATCTACCATTATCTGACATTGAAAGCGTTGAAAACCATAACTTATACACTTAAAGTCCTCACCTTTGCCTTTGGAAACGGAACGAATTAGCAAGGGTAATGGATCTTCCGTCTACGGGCGATTTCTAGCCTAAAGAGCGGAATCGGTTAGTCGGTATACATCCTACCTCGATTCCACCTCAAATCAGACCTAGGGTTAGGTTTTCTTACCTTCAAATGAGGCGGAAAACGCCGGGAAAACGCTTAGAATAAGGCGGTGTAGGCCGTGTAGCAAGCCAAAGCAGGAGGAGGAAGATCGGCAACGATCTCCAAGTCTTTCTCTCTCTTTTCTCTCTCTCTCTCTAGGGTTTCTCCCAAAATTCGTATGGCTGTGAGAGGGGCTGTTCTAAGCCCCTTTTATAGCCACAAACATTACGAAAATAGACTTAGGTTCATGGGGTACTGCTAATATAGGATTTTCACCGCTTTTCTAGCTCAAAAGGGAAGTTCTGGTGGCCCTCTTCGAGCCAAACGTCAGACTTAAGCTCACCATCGGTGGATCTACGTGGGATTACGTTTTTGACTCATTCGGATACGTAGATCGCACGTGGCGGACCACTTTCAGTTCGACGGTCAGTGGGCCACGATCAGAAATTCCAAGTACATGTAAATGTTCCTGAAATTTTTCTTAATCCGAGGGTGTAATTTGGTCTGATTCTGACGGTCAGGTTGCTTAATACTGACGCGTCAACGAACGATGCCAGATCACTATTCCAGATATTTATTTTGGCTTATGAATAGTGTTTTTCACACTACCTCGCTCCGATTTGAAACGAATGGCCGTGGAACATCGGATAAGGCTGATTTTTGAGATGATTGTTAAGCCCAGTGGGGCGGTCCTAGTTCCTTAGCTTCGGGTTAATCGGAATCCCGATGTGCGATCCAGACCTAATACGAAGTTTCGTTTCATTCCCAAGAGCAGACGGGAAATGAGTTTGGTTCTAAACTTTGGGGTAACCTAGCAGTCAATAATTCCGCAACTTTTGGGTCTTGCAGATCGTATTTAAAGCGATCCTAACGGATTTCATAGCTAATTGAGTTTAGTACTTAATTAACTTTGTTAAATTTCTAAAGGATTTAATCCTACGTGATTTCTGGTCGAGGTGGTACTCGACCCAATGTACGGAAATTTTCAGGTCGTTACAGAGCATGTATCATGATGTTATGCTATCACGTACTCATAATCGGCATCGATAATCGGCCTAATTAGGCCTAAGGGAAGTTCACGATGTGGACATTTAACCATCATTGCCCATCAATGTGGACATTCAACCAACATTGCTCCCAAGGAGTGGCCCTCATAGGGTTAAACATATAGTTGGCCCATGGCCACACACAAGAGCCTAACATATATCACAATGGGCCTCACTCAAGGGTCACATATACAACACATCGGGCTTCACCATATGGGCCTCACATACATCACAATTGGCCTCTGTTCCGCCCTAAACTCCGAAAATGGGCTCACAAATTTCGGATCGCCGAATCCGCAACCGACAACCTCCGTAATGCCCCATTCTTGGCTACCGGCATGCATATACCAAGTTCTGATCCTGGGATCTTACAAGGAAGATTTTTAGTATGAATTTTTTTTGTAATGGAGCATAACCACAAGCATAACCAAGTCATAAAACAACATCACCACATATCCACTATATCAAAAACTTTAAGTACAATGCAGAAAGGGAAATACAGGGTGATCAAAAAGCTCCAAAATGATCTAATACGCACTCCTGCCTCAGCACTGCTGTAATCCAACGGCACCTGCACGCAACGATCATGCATTAGCTTATAAAAGCTTAAAGGGTGGTGTAAGTGTATGCGCAAGGCGAGTGTCAAGTATACAATATAAGAGTAATGCAGAAATATGCAGGTAAGTCCATGAATACAATCAGCCGTACCAAGGCTATGTGATGCAAGACATAAATGCTATCGGTCATACCAAGACCATGCGATGTGAGGCCTATGTAGTCAAATGTCATATGTAAGGTGCAAAGCAAGCATGCTAATCCTCATCAAGTACACATATCAGTACAATTTCTCTATGGAATATCACCGGGGTCTAGTACACTCCACACTGACTACCGCCTCCCTAGCCGTACAGCCCAGCGAGTGGAAGAGACCTCATTATCCGCCTGACCAGTAATCTGCCAATACCTACCCGGCTCGTCGATAGCGGACTCATTTGCAGCTGGTCAAACTCAGCCTAGCTTACAACCCTCTCACTCGGACGGATAAGGCCACACCCCCTTCCAATCGACCACGACACAGTGGGAGACGCGATCTACTGGTATTCAGCACTCAGGCGCTCGTGTATCCACTCGCTCTAGATGTTGGAACATCTCCTGGTACCAAAAAGGTTATAGGACTTTTACCCAAGGACATCATAAGTACCCACATTGCTAAAACCAAGTATTTCCAGTATCCGATATGACGATCCACGATGTGCCTGTGGAGCCATGGCCCTGATGTCGCTAGGGCGTACAATGATCAAGTCAGATATATGCGAGATACATGAGTCACACCATACAGTCATACAACAATCCTGTGCGTACCACGCGCTCATGTGGGTAACTTCTATCAATGAGTCCCATAAATAATCTGCTCAATGGCATGTGCAATGATTAGTCACTACTCATATCAAGCATATATATGATGCGTATGGGCATGAGTCATGGAGTTACATTAAGCATGTTATAAGGTGATGAACTATCCTCACAACGAAGATGGGCCTATATGGCCTACACATAACAAGTACGAGCCTATTAATGGACCTTAGGGAGAGTTATAATGTGGACATTTAACCAACATTATTCTTACAATGTGGATGTCAAACCATCATTGCTCCCAAGGCATGTTCTGCCATAAACATCATTACACAAACCATGGTGGAATCATATATTGCAATGGGCCTTATGTACATCCCACTGGGCCTCAACCCATTGACTTAAATATATCAAATGGGCCGCATCACATGGGCCTCATATATGTCAAGGTGGGCCTCAACGAATGGGCCACAAATACATCAATATGGGCCTCATCACATGGGCCTTATATATATCATGGTGGGCCCCAACAATGGCCTTATACACATCAAGGTGGGCCTCAACAATGGGCCTTGTATATCACATTGGGCCTTATCAAATGGGCCGAATTAATGGGTGTAAGACCTGTATCCTAGCCCGTATCGTTCTGTAGGTTTCCTCGGTCCTTCTTGTCGAATTTCGGCGACTCGCAATCTTTTATTGTCGTTTGCACGCGATCACGAGTTGTGTCTCATATATTAGAGTCTGCTCAACCCGAGACTTATACTAATGAGATCGCGCCGTCCCCACGGTTCCGATGCCTCGACTCGCGCGCCGAGGTGATACTCAGGCCAGGAGATGTGGGCCCGCGTTTAGTTCGAAGAAAATATCGTACATTGCGAATATCGAGGGAATCTCTACGAAATGTCACATCAATCAATCTCATTCATCACTTCACATGTCAAGTACAAGCAACCATCCTCTCTCTTACATAAGTACCTTAAAGTTAACTCTCCCGTACACAAAGTACACGATTCTATCACTCACCATTAGTCCTCTCCCATCACCCCTCTCTCTCTCTCTCTCTCTCTCTCATTCTCTCTCTCCATTTCTCAAAAACACCCCATGAGAGTACCCAACGTCCATGGCTTCCATGTAGAGCAAGTGTGGCCCACCTTCCTTATTCCCATCTCCACCGTCTATGATCTAATCTTGACCATTGATATTCGTCCAATGAAGCTCTAGGATACTTTGGTGAAAGGAGGGCAAGATCATGGGTGGGTGCCTCTCTCTCTCTCTCTCTCTCTCTCTCTCTCTCTCTCTCTCATTTTTGTGTGATGTATGGCCCACCCGAATGGACCCCACCTTGATAATACCCCTTTAAATTGATGTCGTATATCTGTTTTATCTAGGCCATCCAGTGGGCCTGGATGACGAGAAAACACAAATATTAGGCTGATCCAAAATAGGTGGGCCATCTAGGACCCACCTTGATGAGATATATACTACACCGTGCATCAATGGAGGTGGCTAACATGCAGTGTTAACTGATAGTGAAGTGTGGCTAACAGTGCAGTGTTAACTGACAGTGAAGTATGAACTGACGTGGGTTTGTGGGACCCATCCACGTTATTCATCCATTTAGATGGGCCACACCATCCAACTATGGTATCAAATGGACCCAGATGTGATCCACACCGTCCAACTATGTGGGCCCCACCATATGACATATGTGTATCAAATCATCCATATACGTGGGGTCCACCATCAGCCATCCGTCCAGCATCTCTGGACGCTGGGCGCTCAGAGCACTGACACTACCCCCTCCCTCTCACACACGCACACATGTAACATATAATATAATATAATATAATATATATTGACCTTTTGGGGTGGGCCACTCATACAGGTCTCACCTTGATGTATGGAGTAAATTCACACCGTCCATTTCATTCCCCAGTTCATTTTAGGCATTGATTCGAAAAATGAGGCTGATCCGATTTTCTGGCAGGCCATAACATAGAAACCAGTGGCTTTCACCGTTAAAATGCACTCTGATCTTCCTACACACCGAAGCATGCCTAATATTGCACTTATTTGTCTTATCTCAGGCCACAGGAACCAGTGGACGAGGTGGATTTTGCTGATGAGGGTCCCACCTGGGAAAAACCACCGAAAAACACATTTCTCTAAAAAAACAAAAAAACTAAAAACAAGGCAGGGACGCTACCGCTGACGTCCTCAGCAGCGTCCTGCTGCGCATGGACAAAACGGGCAGGGATGTGGTCCCACTTGTAGGCCCCACCATGATGAGTTTTGTTCATCAACACTGTGTAGTTGGGTCCCTTTGGGACAGTGGGCCCCCTAAAAACATCGCCTGCATTTGGGACTCAGGTGGCCCACACTGCAGGAAACAGTGTGTTTGAACGACTGCCATTTAAACCCTCTGTAGCAAAAGTTTTGAATCATATGAAATTAGTTTTTCCTCTTCATCCGGGTCCGTGCGACCCTATCAACAGATTGGATGGCTATAACGTTGTGGTGGGCCCCACGTGGGACCCACCTGTGTAGGGAGTTAGAGTGGCTGGTGTACCATCCACCCGCCATATAGCTGCTGTGGATGCAGCAATGCAGCTCCGTGGAGCCCACCTTGGTGACGTGTGCACCAGTTGGTGGGGCCCTCCTTGATGCATGGGTTGCATCCAAGCCGTCCAACCATTCTTTTTAAAAGATCATATTAAGGCTTGAGACTAAAAATAAGACAGATGTATTTATCATGTGGACCACACCCTTCATCCAAACTGTCCAACCGTTGAAATCATTGGGACCTTATGATCAGATTGGATGGGAAATAATTGTTATGGCGGGCCTTGGGAATTTTAATAGTGGTAATCATTGTCGCCACTTATAATTTGGGTGTGGCCCATTTGATATACCTGGGACCCATTTGTGTGGCCGTTTGTTGAGGCCCACCTTATATTTATAAGGCCCATTTGAGGAGGCACACCTTGATATTTATGGGGGCTCATTTGATGAGACCGATTTGATTTATTTGGGGCCCACTTGATAAGGCCCAATATGATGTATTTTGAGCCTACGTGATGTATATATTTTGTATCCAGGCCGCCCGTCCAAGGCTAGGCGCTGGTCAGATATAATGATAGTATTATATTATTATTATTATTATTATAATACATATATACATGTATATGTTGCGGGACCCACGTGGGGACCACAGTGATGTATTTATTTCATCCACACCATCCAGAGTGTTTAGATGGTGCTGGGCAATGTCTGGAAGGTGTTGATTCACATGGGCAAAATTTTGACAATGCTGATTACCATTAGTAAGCCATGTACCCCCATAGAGTGATTGTGTACAGTGATGCACATGTTGTATCTACAACTATTGAAATGATTTTGGATGTAATCCTAGCTCTCATCGTGATCTACAAACCCTCCACCTTCCTGGGAGACCCATATCATAGGGGGACCCACCGTGATATATATATATATATATATATATATATATATATATATATATATATATATGTTGTATATTCACACCGTCCATTCATGTGACCCTCACGTGATGTACGTATTTAAGGCTCAGATGGCGAGGCCCAATGTGATGTATATATGGCCCATGTTCAAGGCCCAATATGATGTATACCCGGTCCAGGTGTTGGGGTCCATTAGGATGTGGTTACGGACCATTTGGTAAGGCC
This sequence comes from Magnolia changhungtana, assembly GCA_030180095.1. NCBI lineage: Eukaryota > Viridiplantae > Streptophyta > Magnoliopsida > Magnoliales > Magnoliaceae > Magnolia > Magnolia changhungtana. Next base: position 7,050,534 of record JASAUF010000375.1, read on the forward strand.
CACTGAGATGTATTTTCGGCCCATGGGTCGAGGCCCATTGTGACGTATTTTTGGCCCATATGGCATGGCCATTGTGATGTTATGTAACTCATTTAACGAGGCCCATTATGATGTGCATTGGGCCCATGGGTTGTGGTCATGCGATGTATCTGAGGCCCATGTGCAGGGCCGACTTGTTATGTGTATATATCCTTTGTATGAGGCCTAATGTGATGTACATTAGGCCTTTGTGTGAGGTTATAGGCCCACCTTATGTTTAACTCTATATGGGCCACTCCTTGGGAGCAATGTTGATTAAATGACCACATTGATGAGCAATAATGGTTTAATGTCCACATTGTGACCTTCCCTTAGGTCTTGTTAGGCCCATTCTCATCATTCTCTTAGTGGGTTAACCCTAATTAGTGGGCCTCATTCGCCATAGACGGATGGTTTTGCACTATCAGATTTGATATAACCATGGTCGAGGTCGATTCTGATTGTCAATTCCGACTCCAATTGTCATGACCGATTTGCCGACTTTGATTATTGATCGATTCTGATTGACGTGACTGATTACCAATCGTGGCCGAATGCCGATTCTGCTTGTCGTGGCCAATTGATCGATTACCGATCGAGGCCGATTATCATGACCGATTACCGATCGTGGCCGATTGTTGATTCTGCTTATCGTGGCCAATTGACCGATTACCGATCGAGGCGATTATCGCGACCGATTACCGATCGTGGCCGATTGTCAATTCTACTTGTCGTGGCCAATTGACCAATTACCGATCGAGGCCGATTACCATGACTGATTACTGATCGTGGACGAATGCCGATTCTCCTTGTCATGGCCAATTAACTGATTACCGATCGAGGCCGATTATCGTGACCAATTACCGATCGTGGCCGATTGCCGATTCTGCTTGTCATGGCCGATTGCTGATTCCGATTTGTCGAGGCCGATTTTTGAATTGTCGAGGTCGATTATCGAGACCTATATGATGTATATGCAACCTGTAGTTGAGGCCCATCGTGATATGAAGTAAGCTCTTGAGTGTCATGCCCCAAACCCAGAAATCGGATTCACAGGAATCCAGATCGCTGAATCTGGTGTCGACAGCCTCCGTAGTACCCCATTCTCGGCTCCTAGCGTCCGTACGCCAGATTCCAATCCTAAGATCCTACAAGGAGGATTTTTTTTTTTTTTGTACATTTAACTTGCAATAAGCATAACTACAAGATTACCCATTTCACAAAGGCAACATCATCATCATATATCCACTAATACAATCATTTGAGTACAATGCTGAAAGAGAAATACATAAATCGAAAATCAAGCTCCAGAAGACCGTTGTACGCTCCAAGCTCAACAATGCTGCAACCTAACATCACCTGCACGCATCTATCGTGCATAAGCTTATAGAAATCTTAGAGGGTGGTGTAAGTGTGTGCACAAGGTAAGTGCCAAGTAAGCAATATCAGAGTAATCAGAGTAAGCGAGAATACTAGCAAGCCCATAAATCATACAATATCAGAAATAAGCAGAAATACTGACAATAGCATGAATTATCCGAGTAAATAACATTATTAATAAGGTCATAAATCATACGATAACAGAGTAAGCAAAAATACAGACAAGTCCCTGAGTCAATCAATATCAGAATACGCATTATAAAACATCTATACAAATGAAGAGTCATAAGGAGCCAAACATCAGATGCTAAGGATGCGATGCGGTACGCAATTCCTGATGAGTGCACGAATACCGTAAGTCGTATCTAGACCGTATAAATGCATAAACATAGTAACCCAGAATGCCATAGCAGTAGATGTAATACGCTATGCGGTGCGAATGGAATGACCATGCTGGAGTGTGAAGTCGGGATGATAGTACGTAGTATCGCAGGATATGGGGTCCATCACAAGGGCCTTCTATCCAAACCAGTCCCATACCTAAATTTGGATAGTCAGACTCAATGTGGTAAACTCCTGATCTCAGGTTAGTCGTGCGCCCCAACCGAAATCCTTGCCATAACAAAGGCACACAACAATTAGTTGCGCACCACCAGCCCGAGTGGATAGTGAATGAATGAATGAATAAGCATGCAACTCCTACTCAATAAGTCCACATATCAGTACAGTTCGTCTCTGGGATCATCACCGGGGTTTAGTACACTCCAAATGGCACTGTCTCTCTCCCAGCAGCACAGTCCAAGTGAGCGCAAGAAACCTCACTATCCGCCTGGCCAATAGTCAGTCAATACCTATCCGGCACGTCGATAGCGAACCCATTTCCGAGTTGGTCAAACTCAGCCTAATAATGTCCCCTGCTCTCGGGCGAGTAAGGCCACCACTCCTTTACAACCGACCACGACACAGTGGGAGACGCTACCTCCTGGTATTCGGCCCTCATGCGCTCATATATCCACTCGGTCTCGACGTTGGAGTCATCTCCTGGCCACGGAGTTTTAGGGATTTTCACCCAGGGACATCTATGGCGCCCGTATGCTAGAACCAAATATTTCCGTTGTCCCGTCTGGCCATCCACGATATGCCTGTGGAGGCTACGACCCTGATATCTTTAGGGCGTATAACACACAATGCAAGATGCATGAGTCACACAATCCAGTCATGCATCAATCCTGCGCATGCCGTGCGCTCATGTGAGATAACCTTCGCCTATCAGGGAGTCTCATAAAAACACACTCACTGATATATGCAATGATCAACCACATCTCATAACAAACATGCAGATGATGCGTATGGGCATGTATCATGATGCTATGCTGTCAAATACTCATAATCAGTATAAATAACGGGTATCGATAATCAACCTGACAATGTGGACATTTAACCAACATTGCCCCCAAGGAACGGCCCTCATAGATCTTAACATATAAAGGACCCACGGCCTAATATACAACACAATGAGCCTTACTCAAGGGCCACATATACACAACATGTGGATCCTGCTCATGGGCCTCACAATGGGCCTTGCTCATAGGCCATGAATACATCATAATGGGCCTTACCCATGGGCCACGAATACATCATAATGGGTCTTATCCATGGGCCATGAATACATCACAATGGGCCTTGCCCCATGGGCCTCAATTACATGACATGTGGGCCCTACACATGGGTCTCGAATACATCAGATGGGTCAGGCCCCATGGGACTAATATATATCACAATGGGCCTTGCCCATAGGCCACAAATACATCACAGTGGGTTCCATAGCCTAGCCCTCAAATGCATCACAATGGGCCTCATATATACCACATTGGGCCTTAAACACGGGTTGAATACACATCACAACGGGCCTCAAATACGGGCCGCATATACATCACATTGGGCCTCGACAATTGGAATCGGCAATCAACCATGATAATCAGAATCGGCAATCGGCCATGATAATCTACCTCAATCGATAATCGGTCAATCGGTCACGACAAACAGAATCGGCAATCGGTCACGTCAATCGACAATCGGTCACGATCGGTAATCAGTCATGATAATCGGCCTCGATCGGTAGTCGGTCAATCGGCCATGACAAGAAGAATCGGCAATCGGCCAAGTCAATCGACAATCGGCCACGATCGGTAATCAGTCACGATAATCGGCCTCAATCGGTAATCGGTTAATCGGCCACGACAAGAATTGGCAATCAGCCACGTCAATCGACAATCGGTCACGATCGGTAATCAGTCACGATAATCGGCAATCGGCCACGACAAATCAGAATCGGTAATCGGTAATCGGTAATCGGCCACGATAAATCAGAATCGGTAATCGGCCTTGATCGATAATCAGCCTATAAACAAGGCGAGGTCCATAGATGAACGACCGATCAACCATAATATAAAGATCGGTCCATGGCCATGGTCATGTCAAATCTGATAACACGGAGCCATTCGTTTATGGCGAATAGGGCCCACTTATTTGGGTTAACACACTAAGGGAATGATGAGAATGGGCCTAACAAGGCCTAAGAAAAGGTCACAATGTGGACATTTAACCATCATAATCATCGCCCATCAATGTGGATATTTAACCAACATTACTTCCAAGCAGTCGCCCACATAGAGCTAAACATAAAGTGGGCCCATGGCTTCACACAAAGGCCTAATATACATCACATGGGCCGCACCTGTGGGCCTTATATACATCAAGTGAGCCGCATAACATTAGCCGCACCAATGGGCCTAATACTTTACAATGGGGTGGGCCCTGCTCGTCCCAAATGGGCCCATCGGATGGACAACTTGGGTAAAACACGTACGTCACGTGGGGGCCACATGAATGGACGGTGTGAATACAAAATACATACATCAAGGTGGGCCCCCACCGGTGGGCCTCATCACAATGGGCCACACAATGGGCTGCACCAATGGGCCCATATACATCACATTTAGGCCACGCCAATCAGCAAGTGGGCCTGAAGATCTATGGACGACGAGGATAGAACATACATATCATGGTGGGCCTCGAAGTGATCTAGAAATAGGGTGGATGGTGCGGATACAACACCTACATCATGTGGGTCCCACTATCCATGTGTGGAAGTGCCGGACAAAACACATATATCATGGAGGTCCCTAGGAGGACGGTGTGCATCCAACACATACGTCACAACGACGTCTGACTATCCAAATAGACGGTGAAGGCAAAACACATGTATCAGTGGGCTCCACCATCCATTGCTGGACGGTGTACAACGTGGATTAAAACACTTACATCCAGTGGTCCCTATGGACGGATGGCCTAGAGATAACACGTACCATGGTGGGCCATAGATGGACAGTATGATGAAACACATATGTCATAGTGGGTATCACGTCCAGATGGACGGTATGGATCAAACAGATACATCATGTGAGGGCCCACCATCCCATATTGGACGATGTGGATAAAACATGTACAACACTGTGGAATCCACGGTCTAAATGGACTGTGAGAATAAGACATATACATTATATCATGGTGATCCCCACCATCCACATACTGGACGGTGGGATGCACCCATACATCAATAGACCCCACGTGGTGGAGGTGGGCCACCCCACTTCTCTCTCTGTATATATCCATATATATATATATATATGATATTATTATTATTATTATTATTATTATTATTGCAAGCCATAAGACGTACTTGCCATAGGATGGACGGTTTGGATATGGCACGTGCCACATGCACGGCTCACAAATGAGAAATGGATGGACGGTTTAGATATGGCACGTGCCACATGCACAGCTCACAAATGAAAAATGGATGGACGGTTTAGATATGGCACGTGCCACATGCACAGCTCACAAATAAAAAAATGGATGGACGGTTTAGATATGGCACGTGCATCATGGTGGAGAGCCCTGCTCCGTCCAAATGAGTCCACCACCGTTTTGGACGGTGTGGATGAAAATCATACATCTCGGTGGGTCCGCCATCTCACCTGGACGGCTGGATGAAACACACTCATCAGGTGGATCCACGCGTGTGGCCACCTGCAAAATAACAGGTATTTGTGTTTCCACCCAGCGTCAAGGCAGGAAGGATGGTCTGGTTATGATGTACGTGGCATGTGGGCCCCACAGCCGCTGGCCATGAATAATCTGGAAGGATGGATGGACCGTGTAGATGTAATACATGGTCCATGTGCTGGATGCAGCACTGCATCAGGTGGGCACCACCGTCCAGGGTATCTGGACGATGTAGATAAACATATACATCACAGTGCATCCACCCCTCGATGGTCAGGATCAGATGGGCCCGTGGCCAGGACAAAATGGATGGACGTGTGGATGTGGGACACGCACCATGGTGCATCCAAGACACCCATATCAAGGTGGGTCCACGTGGTGGCCCACCAAAGCTTTGGATCAACTAGATATTTGTATTGTCCCTCATCCAGGCCTATCCAAATGGATGGGCAGCAATGGTGGGTCCCGCAATCAGATGGTGTGGATCAAACTCATCGTTGTGGGCCACACAAACATCACACAAAAGGCAAAAGAGGGAGAGAGAGAAAGGGAAAAATAGAGAAAAAGAGAGGAACCGGATAGTGGTGGAGGGACCCCACCACTATGGGCCCTCCATTTCTTACAACATAAACATCAAGATGGGTCCCACCACAAGTGGGCCCTCAAATCACAAAATCAAACAATAAAATCACCCACCTATGGCCTCCTTCTTTAGCTCCTTGGACTCCTTGGCTCCTAAGCTTATTCTTTAAGGGAGTGAGATGGATTTTGAAGGGTTGGATGGTGAGATGAGGGGTTAGGAAAATGGGCCCTCTCTTGCATTCTTCTCTCCTTAGAGATTTCTTCTCATGGAAGCTTGGGATGGAATGAGATGGAGAGAGAGAGAGAGAGAGAGAGTGATGGGATGAAAATGGGTGGGTGGAATGGGTGTTGTAAGAAAAGGATATGGATGGTATGGGCTTGTTTGAATTTTGGTAAAAGAGTGATGGGTAGGGAGAGAGAGTTTGACTTATAGGAAAAGAGGGAGTGGTCATTTGTACTTAGGATATGGTGAGGTGGCATAGGGTATGGGTAGTGTACTTGACTTGATGGATGTGACATGTTGTAGAGATTCCCTCGAAATTCACAACACGCTGCGTTTCTTCAGAATAAACGCGGACCCATATCTTCAGTCTCGGGTATCGGATCGGTGCGTAAGTCGCGACATTGAAACCGCTGCGACGGCGCGGTCGCCAATGTAAAAGTTTCGGATCGAGCCGCCTTTGGTAGGCAAGACTCGGCTTAAGATCGCGCGCACCGTTGGATACGAGTCGAGAATTGCCAAAATTCGACCGGAAGGACCGCGGGGGTTGACGGAACAGTAGAAACTAGGATACGGGTCTTACATTGAGAGAGGCTCATGGTGTTGTATAATTGGCCCTTGTGTGAGGTCATGGGTTCACTATATGTTAGGATCCATGATGGGCCATTCCTTGGGGGCAATGTTGGTTAAATGTCCACATTGTCGAGGTCAATTGTCGATGCCGGTTATTGGTACCGATTATGAGTATGTGACAGCATAGCATCATGATACATGCCCATACGCATCATGTGCATGTTTGTTATGAGATGTGGTTGATCATTGCATATGTCATTGAGCGTGTTGTTATGAGACTCCCTGATAGGCGGAGGTTATCTCACATGAGCGCACGGTATGCGCAGGATTGATGCATGACTGGATTGTATGACTCATGCATCTTGCATTGTGTGCTGTGATTACTATATGCTCTATTGACATTAAGGCCGTAGCCTCCACAGGCATATTGTGAATGGCCAGGGGAGACACCGGAAATGTTTGGTTCTAGCATATAGGCGCCATAGATGTCCCTGGGTGAAAATCCCTAAACCTTCGTGGCCAGGAGACGCCCCAACGTAGAGACCGAGTGAATACATGAGCGCTCGAGTGTCGAATACTAGGAGGCCGCGTCTTCCACTGTGTCGTGGTCTGTTGCGAGGGGGTGTGGCCTTACTCTCCCGAGGGTAGGGGCAATACTAGGCTAAGTTTGACCAGCTTGTGAATGGGTCCGCTATCGACGTGTCGGATAGATATTGGCAGACTATTGGCCAGGCGGATAGTGAGGTTTCTTACGCTCACTTGGACTATGCGGTTAGGAGAGCGGCAATGCCATTTAGAGTGTACTAAACCCCAGTGATGATCCCAGAGAGGAACCGTACTAATATGTGGACTTATTAAGAAGGAGTTGTATACTCATTCATTCATTCATTCACTATCCACTCAGGCTGGTGGTGCGCAACTACTTGTTACGTGTACCTTCGCAATGGCCAGGATTTTGGTTGGGGTGCGCGACTAACCTAAGATCAGGAGTTTACCACATTGAGTCTAACTATCCAAATTTAGGTATGGGACTGGTTTGGTAGAAGTCCCTTGTGATGGATTCCATAGCCTGCGATACTATGTACTATCATCCCGACTTCACGCTCCAGCATAGTCATTCCATTCGCACAGCATATTGCATTACATTCGTAGCATATGGCATTTTGGGTTACTTATGTTTCTGCATTTATATGGTTTAGATACGACATCTGATATTTGACTCTTTATGACTCCTTATTTGAATAGTTGATCTGTATCCCGTATTCTGATTTGTATAGTTGATTTGTATCGTGTATTTTGATTTGTACAGTTGATCTGTATTGCATATTCTGATATTGTTTGACTCATAGACTTGCCAGTATTTTCACTTATTCTGATAACGTATGATTCATGACCTTGCACCTATTTCGACATTGTATGATTATGACATTGCGTTGAATACTTGGCATGTACCTTGTGCACACACTTACACCACCCTCTAAGGTTTATATAAGCTTATGCACGATAGATGCGTGCAGGTGATGTTAGGTTGCAGCAGTGTTGAGCTTGGAGCGTGTAGCGGTCTTTTGGAGCTTGATTTTTGAACTATGTATTTCCCTTTTTAACATTGTACTCAAATGATTATATTAATGGATATGTGATGATGATGTTGCCTTTGTGAATTGGGTAATCTTATGGTTATGCTTATTACGAGTTAAATGTTTATAATAAAAAAATAAATCCTCTTTGTAGGATCTCAGGATCGGAATCTGGCGTATGGACGTTAGGAGTCGAGAATGGGGTACTACGAAGGCTGTCGGCACCGGATTCAGCTATCGGGGTTCCAGTGAATCCGATTTCCGGGTTTGGGGCCAGACAATGGGCCTTATATACATTGCAATGAGTCATAACTCATATAGAGATCGTTCTAGAGCATTTCACAAGGAATGAATCGTATCAAAAGATCATCTGGACTGCACTCCAGATAATAGTGGTGATAATGATTTCCACCTTTAAAATCCTCAAGGTCCACCATAATGTTTATTTTTCCATCCAACAGTTGATAAGGTTACACAGACCTAATAGGAATAAATAAATAAATCTTATGTTTATTCAAAACCTCTGGGCTAGAGGAGTTTTAATGGTAGACGTTCAACCCACCACTGTTATCAGTAGCCCACCAGATAAATAGATCTGTCTCCTTTTGGCCTCAAGCCATAAGACAAGCTTGCCAAACGGTGGATGGTTTGGATGCAACACATGCATCATGGTGGGTCCCATAGGGATGGACAGCATGAATAAAGCACATACCTCACGGTGGGGGTCCACACCGATGAAAGGTGTGAACACATACATCAGTGGGTCCCACGTGCGGTCCACCATAATGTTTATTATCCACTCAATCCATTGATACGGTCACACAGACCTGGAGTGAAGAGGAAAAACAAATTTCATAATGATCTAAAACTTCTGTTACCCAAAAATGGTTTCAATGGCAGATGTTCAATCACACTATTCCCTGTGATGTGGGCCACCTGAGTTCCAAGTACAGCTAATTTTTGGGTGGCCCCTGCCCACAGAAGGGGGGGGGGGGGCACCCAATGCATGGTGTGGATGTTTGGTACAAATCACGGTGAGGCCAGTGGCTGGGACCCATGGTCCTTGCCTTCCACGTCCCAGTGCAGAGGATGTTGTTGCGCTGTCCTCTAGACGTGCAGCAGCAGTGTCAGCTACTGTTTTTTTTTTTTTTTGAAACATAGTTTTCCTGCAGTTTTTCGTATGTGGGGCCCGCATCAGGTGAATCCAACCCAACTACTGAATTCTAGGACCCAAGACGGACCAAATAAGCCCAATATTCAATTTGTTTTGGTGTATAGAAACATCAGGGTAGATTTCAACAGTAAAAATACTGTTTTCTATGCTATGGTCCGCCAGATAGTCAGATTGGCCTCATTTTTCGACTCAACGCCTAAAATGATCTGGGGAATGGTATGGACGGCGTGGATTGGATCAATGCATCAAGGTGGGGCCTGTATGAGCGGCCCTTCCTAAAAGCTTTGAACCAAAGCTAATATTTATGTTTTCAGTTAACGTCCAGCATCCCTGGACGCTGGACGGTTTGGGCACACCACGTATATAAGGTGGGCCCTACTCAGGTGGGCCACCAAATGGTGGATGGTGTGGATACAACACATATATAAAGTGGGCCCCACATACATCCCTGAATAAAGTACATGCTTCATGGTGGGGTCCATCCAGGTGGGCCACACAGCCACATCATTACATATAATAAAGAAAATGAAAGAGAGAGGGAGAGAGAGAGAGAGAGAGAGAGAGAGAGAGAGACGTGATGATGGAGGGACCCTGACACTATGGGCCCTCCCTTCCATGATTTACAACATACATTAAGTGGGTCCCATTACATATGGGCCCACCGATCAAAATCGACGGTGGAGATTACTTCTCCACCAAGATGGAAGATCTAGATGACCTCTTTAAATCTTAGAAAAGTAAACATCATGATGGGATCCATGGAGAATGGCCCCATCATAGACGATCATGTGAATCAAGGTAGGCCATCGGCCACATATAGGGTCCAAAGTGAGATTCATACCATCAATCGGTAAGCCCCACTTAGCCCATCATCAAAAGAATGAAATCTAAACCTATAGAAGCACCCACAGTTCGATCTTCTTGGTCCGATGGAACGCCAATCTCCTTATGTCGCTCTTTGATGGAAGATGATGAAAAAGAAATGGCTAGGATGATGGATTTTGGTATGGAAAATGGGCCACACAACTCACTCTTCTCACTTGGGGTTGCTTGGACGTCTACTTTTTTTGTTTACTTGGAAAATGTGAAGAGATGGAGAGAGGGAAAGGGTGGTTGTAAGAGAGGTGATGGGTGTGAGTGATGGATGTGAGGTGATAATTGTACTTGACTTGAGAGTTGACTTGGTGGTTGCTTAACTTGGGGAGAAAGAAAGTATGGGTGTGTACTTTAATTGATTGATTGATTGATAGGACATGATGTAGAGATTCTCTTGAGATTGTAAATAGGCAGTGTTTTTCCTCGAACTGAACGTGGGTCTACATCTCCTGGCTAGGGTATCGGATCGGTATGCAAGACGCGGCGTTGGAACCGAGGCGACGGTGCGGTCGCAATGGTACAAGTATCAAATTAATCCGACTCAGATATACAGGATACGACTTAAGGTCGCGCACAAAAGTCAATTATAGGTCACAGGTTGCCGAAATTCACCAAGAAGGATCGAGAGATTGTAATGAATGGTACGGACTAGGATACAAGCCTTATAGCCTCACTCATGGGTCTCATATATATATATATATATATATATATATTATAATGGGCCGCAACACATGGTCCTCATATACATCAAATGGACCGCAAATATGGGCCGCATATACATCTCATTGGCTTCAAATACGGGCCGCATATACATCACAATGAGCCTCATTACATGGGCCACATATACATCACATTGGGCCTCAAATATAGGTCACATGTACAATAGGTGGGCCCTACACATACAGCAGGTGGGCTTGCATGAGTCAGATGGGCCCCACCAGATGGACAACATGGATATACAACACATACATCACAATGGGCTACCTACCCTAAAAGGCGTGGATAAAATACATCATGGTGGATCCCGTCCTAGCTGGACGGTACAAATAAAATACATACACCACGGTAGGGCCCACCGTCCTATGGACGGTGTAGATAAAACACATACATCATTGTGGGACCCACCGTCCACGTACTGGACAGTGGACGATGTGGATCAGAACATTCATCACGGTGAGTCACATCGTCCCACATATAGGGATAGTGTAGATAAAACACTTACACTAAGACCCCACCGTCCACGTACTGGATGGTGGAGTACAACACATATATCATGTGGGACCCATGGAACTTGCTGACGTTGTAAAGTAGTTATGCTGCACATGAGTCCCAGACAAACGATTGAGATATCAAAATACATAAATCAAGGTGGGTCCCATCCCACAAGTGCAGCACGTGTGGGATGGGTCCCACACGTCTGCCAAATGGAGGACGACAGAGATAAAACACATACTTCCTGGTGGTTTCATCGTCAAGTCCCCTGGATGGACGGCCCGTATTAACAACACATGCATACAAGGTGGGCCCCACCATAATTTGTTGACGTCATGGGACCCATAACACTTGCCGACGTCAATACCTCAGCTATCTAGCTGGTGAGAGGTACTCTAGCCAATCCGCATCCACCGTTCATGGATTGGACGGTGTGGATGCACTACATTAAATCAAGGTGGGCCCCATATGGTGCCATGTTGGTGGCCACGTCCAGTGAATAGACGGTTAGGATATAACAAATACCTCATGTCAGATCTACAGAACTTGCTGTCGTCTTCAGCAGGGGGCCCACCATCCAAAAACGGACAGATGGCTCGGATAAAACCCATATATAATGGTGGGTCCCACCGTCCAGTAGCGTGGATGGTGCTGGACACACGTGTAGGGTGGGACCCCTGCTGATGGACGGCTGGATGAAATACAGGCATCAAGTGGGTCCACACGTGTGGCCCACCTGCTATAGATAAAGCTAGCATTTGTGTTTTCTCTTTGTCCAGGGGCACTAGAGGCTGGACGGTTCCAGCCCCAGCTGTTGGGCCCAATTAAATCGGGCCCGTTGATGGACGTCCTGGCTTGGTAAGATAAATACATCAAGGTGGGGTCCACGTCAGTGTGGCCCACCAGCTATGGATCAAAGCTTATATTTATATTTCCCTTTGTCCAGCCTTGCCCGAAAATGGCAGCAAGATAGACAGCGAGCGTGGATAAAGTTCATACATCATCAAGGTGGACCATTAATAGGGAGAGTGAGAGAGACGTGAGGCGGGGGAGCTCCGCCACTATGAGCTCCCCTAGGTGGGCCATATACAACACATACAACAAGATGGGTCCCAAATCATGTGGGCCCAAAATCAAAATCACGATCTAGTGATATGAGCACCCACCGATTCCACTTCTTCTAGACTTCATGGACTCCTTAACTCCTAGGCTTCAACTTTGATGAAAATGATGGAGAATAAATGGCTAGGATGAGAGATGAAAGGGGTAGGAAGTGGGCCACACCTAACCTCTCCATGGGAAGCTTGGACGTCCTCTCCCTGGGAGTTGCTAGGGAGATGGACTTGAGAAAGAGAGAGAGAGAGAGAGAGAGAGAGAGAGAGAGGTGATGTAAGAGTGAGTGATGGGTGAGTGTAAGAAAGGGACGGGTGGAGAGAGAGAGAGAGAGAGAGAGAGAGAGAGAGAGAGTTGACTTTAGGAATGGGAGAGGGATGAGTTGTGTACTTGTTGTACTTGATTGATTGATGTGACTGATTTGATAGATTGTAAAGATCCTCTTCTCGGGATTTATAACGGGCGATATTTTCTCAAAATAAATGTGGGCCCATAACTCCTGGCCCAGGTATCACATCAGTGCGTAAGTTGTAGCGTTGGAACCGCGGCGATGGCGTGGTCGCAATGGTACAAGTCTTGGGTTGAGTCGACTTAGATCGACAGGATACAACTCAGGGCCACACGCAAATATCGATTACAGATCATGGGTCGCCGAAATTCAACAGGGAGGACCGCGTAAGTCTACTGAACGTTACGGTTTAGGATACAGGTTTTATAATATGTCCAAGTATTCCCACTTGTCCATCATCACCAACCGTTAAGTCAACTATCCACCGATAGGTAAAAATATCTGGCCGTCTACTTTGACTTTGGACCACCTGATCATAGTAAACTAATTACTTAATATCTGCATCCGCTCGTACACGTCAAATTGAGATTCCGATCCGTTCATCTTATTTACCACTAAGAATATGCTTAACCCACCATCAGAACTATAATATGAGAAACTTACACATGTGAATAAGTAAGTTGAATATAATGGTATACATGTTCTACCTATTGATCACTCCAAAAATCCACTTATATTCATCCATTTATAAAACTGACCGTACAGTCACCTATATACATGATCAAAGTACTAATCATCAAGTTTTCCTATTTTTAACATGTCATCTGATCGTCCATTATATTTGGATCCACCAAACGGGCCTCCTAAATATCAGAATGAACAGTTCAGTTCGAATATCATAAGTTATATGCCACAACTACTGGCTGACTTCTCTATTAGAGATATGAAAGCGTTGATTTAAATCTCGAGGTGGTATATCCCATTAAAAAGGCATCTTGGTCATCTATAAGCAATCAAGGCCCAAAATAAGGCGATGGAAAGAGAATGAAAAGTAAAGAATGTATGTCAAATTTCAATGCATTTGGATGGTATAGTTCGATGTTACAGATGGTGAAAGTTGAAGAAATAAAAGATGACAAAATCGTAAATACTTAACACCATTAATCTATACCCTTGAATTCTAAATTACATGATTTTTATGATTCATTTTATGTAAAATTTTATATCATGCCTATTTATCATAAATTAACCATACAAATTGAATTTCATCCCTTAGATTATTGTAAAAGTGATTTAAGGGATGAAAGCTCATGGGTAGTCGTGGTAAGATATTTCCCTTCGTATGAATGACTTAAATTTTTCATTATATAAACTAAGTCTGAAATATAAGAACCTCACCCTGTTAGGCTTTTGGTTAGTGGCAAAGTTATCCATTTTATGCTTACAACTCTTTATAAATCTGGGGCTTCCAATTGACCCACTTTACACCATCAATCGCAACTCAAATTTCAACCACACTTTATCCTCATATGACTACGATATCATACAAAATTTAGACCCCGATCTATGATTCTATACCATTGAATGATGACCGCCTTGACTCTAATTCCTTCCTTTTGGTGCAAAAGGTGAAATTTCATGTTTAGACCTTTTCCACCATTGATCAACCACCTACTTTTGTTCAACTGTTTGCCTATCTTAACTACACATTTCTCCCAAAATTAGGCACTAATCATTAAATGTGGACAATCAATTAAGATCTAAGTTTGTTTTAGCACAGTTAGAACGAATTTTAAATATTAAATATTGGCAAATCTAAATTTTGGATAACCCCGAAAAGCATATACCTCTTTCTTTGCTGTACTTATACATCGGTACTGTGGAACTACATCTTTTCAGCCTTTGAGGTGCGCCATGGGTGTTGCCAAATTCCATGGAGGATTTTTTATTTTTTATTTTTATTTTTCCTTGCACGTTGGGGTCAAGCCCTCTATATTTGGATTGAAAATAATACCTGATGTGTTAGAAATTGGCATCTTGCTTTGCTAGCGGTTCTTTACTCTTATTTGGATTGAGACTAATACTGGTTCTTTACTCTACATTTGGATTGCTCTGGTAGCGAATGGAGTGAAACACTAGGGACCATGGTTAGAAAAGTGTTATCTTGCATATGGGAGTGGAAGTTGTAGTTTAGAGTAGGGCATATTTTCTTTTTTTAGTTTCTCTGCTTTCTTGAGCCTATGGCTCTTTCAATAATTTTTTCAATTTCCAAAAAAAGAAAAAAAAAATTCCCTAACAAAATCCAACACCTAATCCTTCTTCGCCACTAAATCCTTTAATACTTAAAGATATAACAGAAACAAACGCTATCTATTACATAATCATATCATCCATCTACATAAGACGCACCAGCTTCAAACAAGACACCACCTATAAACCTTTCATTACACGATCCCACTTGGGTTCTTCTTCCTACCCTCCTTTCTGCAACTTCACATACATAACAGTCAAAGATTCCTTCATAAAATGAAAATCTACTAAGATTCATGGATTCCGCCGAAAACCCATCAGCAATCTCTAATTCTCCGACTATAAATCTTCGAGGAATCTATAGACATCATACACCAACATAGAAAGAGATGAGGATATTCAGCAGCAGAGGCATATCTGTCGCCTGATCTACCGTCGATCAGGAATTGCGAGGTGGGGTTCCTCTGCTAGTGCTTCCTCCTCTTCCTTCTTCGTTTTCACCATTTCCTCCTCCTTGAGAGGATGACGTTCCGAAGATGTCTTGGCGAATCTTGCGTCCGATCTGGCCTCGCACCGGATACGGATTTCCTTTTGCTTTCTTGGGAGGAAGAGCAGGTTCGTTTGGCGGTTGCCTAGTTGGTGCAGACATTTTCAAGAAGCTGAAAGAAAGGATGGTAAACACACAAGGAAGATGGAAGGTTTTTAAAGAAAACGGTTTTGGAATAAAGGCAATACTCGGGTCGAGGATTATACACTTGTCGGATTCATTCCACCCTCGGGTGCTCGGATCGCACGTGGAAACAATGCCACACGCATAAAAATATGAGCGGTCATTAGCAAATAGCTACTGTTTTTTGTTGAAAATTTTCCCGTGATGATGGAAGCTGGAATCCTCTACGACACCTATTTTATGGGTCCACCAGTTCTGTATTTAAATCCACTTTTTCTATCAGCTTACATCATTGATCCTAGGCTCGGTGGATAAAAATCAGCCAGATCCACAGCTCAGGTGGGCCACACCAATGGGAGCGATAGGAATAAGACGCGGATTGCGTCCTACCCGCGCCATCTCTAAGCCCCAAACGGACAGTTCTGTAGGCGGGCCCACCGTGATGTATCTGTACATCCAAGCAGTCCATCCCTTTTCTCAAAACATTTTAAGCCATGAACACAAACATGAGTCAAATCCAACGCTCATGTGGACCACACCAAATAATAAGCTCGGTTGCATTAAATTTACAAAGCATTAAATGTCATTTGCACTTAATGCAAGAGTCATCCGTGGCGTGGCACATTTGAGCCTCATTTTTGTGCTCATGCCTTAAAATGATATTGAAAAAGGACTAGACGGCTTGGATTTACAAATACATCACGGTGGGCCCGCCCACAGAAATGCCCGTTCAGGGCTCGAGACGAGCGGGGGGTTAGACGCAATCCGGCTCCGGAATAAGATGTCAACCATCGGTTTTGTGTAGGGTCATCGTAGTGGGACGTTGATTGCCTGCGATCCTGACCACTTCATACCATGGAGCCCACCGTTATGTTTGTGAAATCCACCAATACATCCATTTTTCTACCTTACGTTGGGACATGAGCCAAAAAATAGGCTCATCCAAACCTCAAGTGGGCCATGTTATAAGAGGCAAGTAATAACTTAAAGTCATCCCCACTTAAATGAACAGAAAACACAAAATACTAACCTCGCCTGTTCTCACAAGAGCTGGCAAAATGGATGGACGTCTTACATTTCTCACAAATATCATGGTAGCCCACCTAGCTTCCAATCGAGTGGCAGGCAATCCCCGTCCATTATATTGTGAATCTTTCATTAAAGTGAAAGTCACCACCCCCCTCACATCTGCACACCACAGTGGGTACTAGAACCCATGACCTCTGTGCTGAGCTGTGAGTAAAACTTACACACTTTGCAAACATTAATCTCTTTTTTACACATGTAATGATTGGATTGGATCTAATTTCTACATATAGCCCTATAAAGTTACAGTTATCTGATGAGTCGGAGGACATTTGTTTGACTCATGTACACTTTTGCTTTAAATGTGGACGGTGCTAATAACTTACATTAGCATAGGATTGGCTGGAATTAACTGATATGAAATTGCATTTGATTCAATGTAAATTCCAAAAAATCTACTATATTTACTGCCCAACATTGATGTATATGTTTTATCTATGCCATCTGTTTATTCATATACCTGCTTTACACATGACAATCAGGTTGCATGTGCATGCAAGTGGCTTGCGTACTTGTAAAATCTAGTTTGTTGATTATAATACCATACTCCACTAAATACATATTTCACTTTATACAATATTTTCTTTTAATCAAAATAAAAATTTGATCTCAAACATAAGATGGGATGGTAAAAGTATATTAGTATCTCCGGACACATAATCATTGTGTAATAATGATGTTAGTTCCACCAAATGCCATTTTCCAGATGTCTTTACATGCTAAAACCACAATCCAAAAATCAAGCAGGAATGGAGAAGGTTAAATTTTTCTCATAACCCATCCATATGTCATTCAAATGGTTCATAAGATTATTATTGCCCTTGGGATTAACTTAAAACAGAAACGCTAGGCACATTTCTAAGAAACTAACGGACTGAATGAATTTCAAAGGGACAGGGACATTGCAGTGGCCCCCACGTAGCTTCTGCCTACAGGGATTTATTGTTGCCCAGGGGCACACGAAATTCGTGTCCCTAATTTCTGTGATATCGACATATAAAGGAAAGTGGATTAGGTGCACATTGGCCTCACCCAACAAAGTACTGCCCTGATGGTGGGGCTACCTTGATGTAGGGCTAAAAGTCGGGTGGGTTCAACCTGACCAACCCGACATTGGGTTGGGCTCGGGCAGGATGTATCAAGTTCAGTCTCGGGCTTGGGTTATACAAACACTAATCTGATAAAACTTGGGTCGGACTTGGTTTGCCCAACCCAACCCGAACCTGACCGATATATAAGTTAATTATAAATTACAATTGAGTGCAAATTGTCTATGTTGACGGCAAAGGAAATTCCAATGTCGTCGGGTCTTATTGGTCCACATAATTTTTTATCGCTCAGGCTAACAAGATACGCCGGATTTCTCTCTCTCAAATAGATTGCACAACACAACTCTTAAAGGATTAAGTGTCCTATATTTTAACTTGTTTGTTTAGAAAGAATGAAACACTTTACGATAAATATCTATACATATAATTAATAAAATCATAGGTATCAAAAATAAGACATGTATTGAAATATAATAAAATAATGTAATAATGAAAATATTAGTAAGTATCCACCGACCGAGCCTGCCTGAGTTGGGCTTGGGTTGAGAATTATCAACCTAAGGTTGGGTTGGGTTGGGTTGGATTGGGTTGGTTTAGTTTTTAGGTAAAGGAACCATGAGCTAGGCTAGAGTTGAGCATCAACCGGACCAACCCAGCCAACTTTCAGCCCTACCTTGATGTGTATATTGTATATTGATGGTGTCCTTCTAATTGACCTGATAAATTTAAGGGCATGAGCCTAACATTGAAGTATATCTAAATCTCATATAGATGACACCACAGAAAATTTGGTAATTTATCATTAGAAACATCATTGTTTACTATGGCGCGGTCCATCTGAGAATTGGATCTGCTTCATTTAGGGATCTTGCCCTAAAGTGACCAACCAGAAGGCCGGGCCGCACCTAATCCGCTCCCGTTTAAATTGGCGTCCCTGATTTGTGTAATATTACCCTGTAAATTCGGGATTATCGATTGTATTGGGACACGTGTGCTTTCTTTTCACGTGCGTGTGATTCGTGAGCCCGTTGAATTTCACCCGACGTGGTAAAGATACAGGAGTAGTCGTAATAAACTACATTAATTAAGCATATGTTCAAGCTACGTGGGACATACCTACCGTGGTAAAAATCTAGCGTCATTCATGACTAGGTAAGCTATTTCAAAGGTAACAATGAGAGAGATTGAGGAGGGAGAGGCATACCACGCGAATTTTCAAATGGATTGTATTCGTCCAACGTGTTGTGCGTACATCATCCAATCCATTCATCAGGTTTATCCCGGAAGGATGAAGGGATATGAAAAAATTAAAGCGATTCCAAAGCTTAGGTAGCGTATATACCACAAGTGAGTACATATATGTTCTGGTTGTGATTTTATATTACTCCTGTGCTGTGCATACATCATCCAATCCATTCATCAGGTTCATTCCGGAAGGATGAAGGGATATGAAGAAAATTAAAGCGATTCCAAAGCTTAGGTAGCGTATATACCACAAGTGAGTACATATATGTTCTGGTTGTGATTTTATATTACTCCTGTGCTGTGTTCTAGTTGATTTTTGGACCGAGATGATCCTTTGTATCTACGGTGAAAATAAGGAGAACCACCGCATCAGCGGTTTGGATTCCACATACGTAAGGTAGGCAGAAAACAGCTCAGACGTAGGGTAACGTTCAAAATTATGTGATATCTTTCCACGTAAGTTTTTAAAGAAGCTTGGGCTCTACTCAACAAGCAGAAATTGTATGATCCTCCACCGAGGACATTGACAGTACACACGAGTCTACCCTTTGAGAGTGTGATGATGGCACCCCGCTTCTGTGGTGACCTATCCAGTGCCGGGAGCGATCCCAATCGGGTGGGTGAGTCGATTTAAATCGAGTTGACTTTGTCGAACCCGAACTTAAACCGAGTCAAGTTCACTCAAACCGAGTCAAGTTCGAGTCACCCAGTAACTCAACTACACTCGACTAGAAATCTAACTCGGTACTGACTCAACTCGAATTAAAACTCAACTCGCACATATATATTAAAAAAAAACAAAATACTCAAATATGCTGTTTCATATCTAAGATGCCATATATCCGAGGAAGAGGCTTTTAATGCAGGCGAGTGGATCTAAGTTTGAGTGGTGATTTCAGCCCATGAATACCTGCTGCATCAGACTTGACTCGACCCAGGTAATCCAAATTAGTCAAAGCTAGATCTGAATCAGATCGGATTAGGCACGTTGGACCTGGTACCGAGTCGGTTCGAGTTCAGGCCAGGCCTATTTTAAGACTAGATAAAGTTGTGTCAGTCCTAACTCAGTCTGACTCGACTTGATCCCCAGCTCCTGTGAAGACGATGAGGCCCAGCCCACTTTGATGTAGGTGTTATATATCCACACCGTCCATCCCTTTTAAAAATAAAAAATAAAAAATAAAAAAAAATAAAAAATAAAAAAAAAATCTTTTTGGGGTGTAAGCCCAAAAATGAAGCAGATGCAAGTCTCGGGTGGACCATAACATTGGAAACAGCCGTAATCGACCATCGTATCATTAGGCCTGAGCTGCACCTAATCTGCTCCCTCCAGTACCCAGCTCCATACTAGTCGGCGCTGGAAAAGCTCTGTGAGCCGCACCATGATGCGGGTGTCTTATCCAAGCAGTCCATCCATTTGCCAGCTCATTTTTAGGGCATGAGCCCAAAAAAGAAGCAAATCCAAATGCCAGGTGAACTATGTTGATTGAAGGCCCACACCTCAGGAACTATGTTGATTGAAGGCCCACCTCTAAAAGCTTCCCGGTGCCCACTGCAATGTTTACTGCCATTCAACCAGTTGATTAGGTTGGTCGGAGCAGGATGCAGGGAAAACACAAATAACAGCTTCATCCATAAAATTTTGTGCCTTCAAAAACTTCTCATGCATGGTGGCATTCAATCACCGCTGTTTCTTATCATGTGTTCCACCTAGAGTTTGACTGTACTTCAATTGTGGGATCGTACTTTAAAATAATACAATAAAATGGATATAGGCGTGGATAAAACACACACACCGTGCGGCCCCACAGCCTTTTTTAGCACCCGACTGGTACGGAGCTCGGTAGTGGAGGGGCCACCGCGGGATCCGAGCTGCCGAATCTGAGCTCGCAATGATGGTCTGTTGGTTGCGCGTGGTTGAACCGCAGTGGAAGCGTTTTAATTTTGCGGCTTAAAAGTAAAGGGGAGTTGTACGATGCTCTTGCTGCTTTTGACATTTCATATTCACGCGGTTGAAATTGTACACGTTGATGCAAAAAAAATCTATTCCACCCTTTTTAGACATTCACTTAATTGCGGGAAATTGGAATACCTGCACGATGAGAAGATAAAAGAGACCTTGGTTAGTGAGGGGATTCTCCGATGCCAGAGTAAAGCTAAGAATCTGGATACGATAGTATCAACTATTTAAGGGCTTTAGGTTAGAGATTTTGTGTACCTTCTTTTCATGTATATGGTCCCTCATTTATAATGTAGGTGGGCTGAAGAAGGTTCATGATCTTAGGTGTAATCTTTACGTAAGTTTCTCAACCATTACACGAGATTCAAGTAAGTGATAAGTGTTGACATAATTGACCCTAGAATCATGCAACGGGTGGTCAAGACCGACCTGAATTAAACCCTCAATCACTCAGGATGAAGCCGAGCTGAGCCAGGCCATCAATTGGTCGGATAGATCTCCATGATCGGCTTAAAATAAGTTTCTACACTGATCGTCAGCGGTCGACACTTCGTGTACCACGATCTGTTTAGGCTCCGAGCATAGGGGAGCGGACCCCACCTCCTTGGTGATTCTTACTGTTCTTAACAGACCGTCCCTTTGATCTCGCCTAGCCAATCAGTCTTCTGGTTATCTTCTGATCATATACATCAGAACGACCCTTGGAGATGTACAAATAAGCTTGGTCGAATCTCAAACAGATAAGCTTGGTCGAAGCTCGGACAGATAAGCTTAGTCGAAGCTCAGAAATACACGATACCGAGGACCAGGCTCGGGAGTGTAAAGCCTACCCTCTCTTCAAAACGATCTGAGACGGTTGTTTAGGAGCCCTTTGGTCCAGAAGTATGTACTCGTTAGTCTGAGTTGACCCCATGGGTGGTCAGACCATTTTTACCCACAATAGTACAAATGAGGCATATTTACTCAAATTAAAACAACTAAATTGTGGAACCTATTGTTCCTAAGTTAAAAGTAAGTGGTTTTGACAATCCCCATATGTGACTCGTGGACACTTGATACTGACCAAGGAAAATCAACGCTAACAACGAGGGTATGCCTTTTAAGTTGAGGAGGACCCTTCAAGGTATATGGGCAGTCTAGGTCTGAGCAAAGAGGCCATCAGCATGGGATGAGTAGTGTTGTGGGTAAAAATAGACTCACCAAAGAAAAGAGTTCAGCTCGGACATTTGTGCTCACCACGTAGTCGGCCAGCACCAAGCATGACCAAGGAGCTCTTTAATGACCAGAAAGCAATAATCCACTGTTGGGAAACATGCCCGTTCATCTCTCGGTAAGAGCCCCCCATGGTATGACTAAGTGCGGAGCAAGACTCCGAGCTTCGACACTCGGGAAAGCCCTGCACCATGTGATAACGTGAAAAGGATGGTCATCTCTGATTTCGTCTACATTTTACTAAGGAAGGGAGCTCGGTCTCAGCTCTCTAATACAACATCCAAGGGCAAGTCAGCAGATCGGTGATCTACTTAATGTTAAAGAAAAACTCGACCATGGCTCGCTAGAGAATCCAAGTCGGTAAACTATTCCTCGGGATGGCTATGTAGGCCACCTCGGACGCTCGACCTCAGCTTCCTATTGCATGTTTCATTTGATTCCGACTACTCAGTTATTGTCGGAAAGACTTATTCAAGATCTCAGCTGAAGATCACCGCGACACAGAAGATCTCGGAACATATCCACGATTTCAGCCGAAGATCTCGGAACATATCCAGGATATGCTCGGGATACGATTTCAATTACAGTATCCACCTACTAAACAAGGAAATCACCATCTACGCCACCACCCCTTTCAGCTATAAATAAGAGCATCCCCAATGTCGAATGGTACACACGATCTAACTCATAAATCACTCCCAAAAACCCTACGTTCTACAAGACCTAGCTTGCTTTTCTAACTTTGGATTCGGAGGGTCCCCTGCAACAGCCATGGTCTCCATCTCCGTCTCCTCTTGCATGTCTCAAGTGGTCTAAGGAGGACGTACATATTTTTACATCAACAGTTTGACGCTGTCTATGGGAAGGATATTGAAAGTCTTTCCCATCATTTACAATGATCCAACAATGGCAAAAGGGAGAAAGAAAGCTTAGACTGTTGCCGCTACACCCAGTCCTGCGCTGGCAGAACAATCTGTGGACCGTCAGGACTCAACCTCCGAACTTCAGGCTGATTTTACACCTACGGGCCTAGTGCAGTGGACCTGGAACCAGGGAGGTTGGCTTGTCTCTGTAGAGCATCAAGTTGAAACACTGACCAATAACATTGATCAGATAAGGCAGATGCTAGAGCGAGAAAATCCTCCCCCCAATTCCAGGAGCCAATGGTGCATTCAATCACCACTGAAGTTTCTGCACCATCCCAAGCACTGTTGGCTCCCAGAGGAACAAACAGGCTTGCGAAGCACCAAAACGTGCACCCTCCCATGCTTCGGGCACTGTCGCGCTGGCTACCTCCGACCTACGTCATGAGTTGGAGAAGAAGAGGAGTGGTAAGGCTCCTAAAACAGTGGTCGCTCGACAGTGGCCGAGACTGAGTACCCTTGGGAGGCCGAGCTCAATGAGCTACAAGGACAGATCGACGACATATAAGAAGTATATCGCGCACATGCTCCCATCTGTATAGATGCTATGTTGGAGGAAACTGAGTCACCTTTCATCAACGATATCATGCAAGCTCACCTCCCACCTAGATTTAGGATGCCCCAGATTACTCCTTATTCGGGGTCCACCGACCCGATTGAGCATCTATAATCTTTCAGTGCGTGGATGGAGCTTTATGGTGCCTTGACCACAATAATGTGTCGAGCATTCTCCTTAACTCTATCAAGAGCAGCTCAGAAGTTGTTTCAACAACTGAAACCACAGTCCATCAGTTCATTCACACAACTAGCAAGGCCTTCATTACCAACTTCATCGGAGGAAAAGAAAGGAGAAAGCCAACGGCCCACCTCCTCACCATCACTTAGAAATAGAGTTGTACTTAGAGTAAGTCTTCCCTTAATAATTGTACTTAGAGTAAGTCTTCCCTTAATAATTGTATCTCTACATATGATGATCTTAATGTTTCTTGTAGATGATGTGCCAATTATGTGTAGCGAACACATCGACGAGATGAAGTCCCAATACCTGACAAATTATGATCGAATGCATCAGGATCAGTTTTCAGAATGGTTCGCAAAACATGTAAGATTTCACATTGTATCACACTTAAAATTTTATTGTATTGCACAATATTTTAACTTAAGAAAATTTCTAAACAATTATATTATGTACGTGATAATAGATGAAGACGTTGCGCGCTAGCAACTCTGTGGATGCATTTGATGCACTCTACTCACTGACATGTTGCCCTGATAGACATGTATTTAAATATATAGGTTGTATTATAAATGGGATTTGGTTCCACACTGAAGAACGTGAGAAGTATAGGACCACACAAAATAGTGGGGTGGTTGTGAAGGGAACGTATGAGGATATAAAAATTGACTTTTATGACATTTTGACGGATATTATCGAGCTAAGTTATTGTATGAGAAAGATGGAGTACTTATTTAAATGTGATTGGTGGGACATTGAAAATAAGAAGTTGGGAATACAGATTGACAACTACTTTACGAGCGTAAATTTATCTCAGAAGTGGTTTAAGGACGACCCATTTATCCTCGCCAGCCATGCCGAACAAGTATTTTACCTTGCTGACATCAAGTTAAGCGGCTCTTGGCACGTGGTGTAGAAAATAAAACCTATGAACGTATTTGACGTTCCCCTACTAGAAGTTGAATATAGTGAGGACGGGGGAAATGAAATGTATAGGGTTGAACAAACATATCAAGAAGACATGCCATCTGGGGATATAGGGATGATCCAAATGTTGATATTGATGTGGTGCAATTAGACAGAGATGATGTGCCACTTGATCATGTTGATGCTTCAATAATACATGACATTGTTAGAGATGATAGCGGTTTCATTAATGACGACAATGTAGATGATGAAGAGAAAATACTGATCAGCGATAGTGATGGTGAAGAAGATATAGTCTTAAGCGATAGTGATAAAGACGACGATTATTAAATGTACCCATGATTTACATATTATTTTTCAATTCGAATAATTTATGTATTACATGTATACGTGAAAATTAGAAGTCATGATTTATTCCTTTAATTGACTTGTTTATAATCTATATTTGTAGTTGAGTCAATTTCTGACCATATCCTCCTCAAACCAGAGAGTAGCGAAAACACGCAGCATACTTTATCAGCTGTTGCGGATGGACTTTCCGGCCCTATCTTCTTCTGGTAGGGTCAAAGAGATACCCGGTCTGGTCAATGAGTGTAAGGAGGAATATATCGACGATGACTTATATGAAAGATTATACAATCTTAAAGAAATTCTGGAGCTAATGGAGGATTATAACAGCGAAAAACTTCATATGGAAGATGCGGTTTTATCACTTGCACATCTAAATGGAGTCCTGAGAGACCAGATTTCTCCTATTGTGACTGGCATGTTGGTTGTAACAATGTCAAGTGCTTCACACAGCATGACATATACTTCTGCAGCGTACGATAACTTACATAGGAAGTACTTCGAATAGTTCACCTCAAAGTTATTTTGTATTACAACGAAATACATGTATTTAATATAGAATGACAATGTGTAATGGAATTTTCAAAGGTTATATATTAAAGTTTATAATTTTATTATATTCTGCTTGTATTATAATGTAATGGTCTAATCATATATATTTTAATCATCTCTCCAAGTATAAGCACAAATGCATTCTACTATCAACACTACTTGTATAATGTTTTAGTATATTCCACTTGTACTGACGTTGTTTAAATTTATAAGTTCGTAACTCGCACATATTCAGTGATGGCACCAGGTGGAAGATCACGTCGTTCATGCACTGGATCTACCCTTTCTACCTGTGATACGACGGAGATAGCATCACCGTCACATATTGTATTATAGGCGTTTGATCCCTCAGTCGTTCAAACAGCAGACACTGCATGTAAGTCTAGACATATATTTTTTTAATGACTTATGTTTATGTTTAGACTTACATATTTCTTTTGTAAGTCTAGACATATATTTTTTTAATGACTTATGTTTATGTTTAGACTTACATATTTCTTTTGTGACAGCATCATCGACCAGTCAATGAGGACGTGAGCCCACGCATGGGTTAGTTTTAGAGCGACTTACGCGTGATGGTAGGGTGACGATAGAATTTCCACAAGACTGCCTTAGACCTATTGGGGACAATGCCAGGTTGTTTACGTCGGAAGTCGATGTCTTATGCCGACCTCTGATCCTCGCCACCACCACTCATTGGGCAGACGTGAAAGATGATGTGCGGCAACTCATCCATCAGTGCCTTTAGGTAAATTTTAGTAAATTAAATTTTATTTTGTAAAAGTTCATTTACGATTAAGTTAGTTTCTTAATAATTTTATTACCTTAATCTATTATTTACGAAACTACAGAATAAATTTGTCTTGGATTTGAGTGTTCCGTACATTTCCCATGTCGTCGACGACATGGTCAATAAGTGGTTCAAGGAGTATTGCGGTGATTTACACCAGCGGTACAAGCGGTGCATGAGCCACAAGGAGGGCGTACTGTCCGCACTGCCGCACGTGACCCTTGACAATTGGTAGATACTCTGGGAGAGATTTTTCGGCTGAGTCTTTTCAGGTAATATTTACATATTTACGATATCTTAAGGTAACAATTAAATTCATGATTAATAACAATGTATTATGAATAATGTGTTCAGAAGAGGAGCAGAATAAATTCTGACAACAGGAGAAAGTTAGAAGTGAACCACGTAGTTGGTTCAAAGTCATTTGTACAACTTCGTCACGGCATGGTAAGAAATTACTGGTGATTATTAAGTTGATATATTCTTTCCACACATTTATATTAATTTTATTGTCCTTTCGATTACGCAGCGAGATTCCTCACTGGCCTGGAGCTCTGACTAGTAGACCTCTACTGAGGGACTCACTGTCAGCAGGTGACGGGATCTTGGGTACATCCTAAATCCAGCGAGAATTGGGTAAAAATCCTTACATTGTAAAATTTAATTGCATTGAATTATAATAATGTCATTTATTATGAAAATTCATATGTTTTTATTACAGACAGCAATGAACACCTTACGCAGTCAGTTCACTTCCGATGGTACTCAGCGGAGTGAGACAGAGATCCTGAGCGAGGTGTTTGGCACCCGTTCTGAATATGTGCGTGGGCTTGGCCATGATGCCAAGCTCATGACACCCGCTAGAGCTGCTTCCAGCTAATTCGTCATTGGCGAGAGCGCCCTACGCAGAGCCGATATTGCAGAGAGAGGTTCAGCAGCTACGGGTCGTCGTCGATGACATCAGAGAACAGCTACAGAGGCAGAGGGAGGAGTAAGAGAGACAGAGGGAGGAGCAGGAGAGGAGGATCGAAGAGATGCGGGTGGAGCATGAGCGACAGATAATGGAGATGTTTTAAGCTCTCGCTGCACGCTTACCCACCGATGCCCCACCACCTCTGCCTTCATCTTTGTGATTGTTTGTATTTTATTTATAATTTATTTTATATATGAATGTTAAAATTATATGTATTTGTGCGTGGATAAATGTGATGTGGATAAGATTGTTTATGTATGTATAGATGTGGTTTGTGTTTGGATGGATGTAGTTTGTGTTTGGCTGGATGTGAATGTGAATATGATGAAATATATTGTAATAGGAGTATATCAGGAAAAAGAGACTTTTACCGACGAAATATTTCGTAGGTAAAAGTTTCAACCACATTTTTTACCACATTTTTTACCTACGAAACATTTCGCAGGTAAAAGGTTCATCCACATTTTTACCTATGAAAATTTTCGTATGGAAAAGTTTCGTCAACATTTTTTACCTATGAACAATTTCGTAGGTAAAAGTCTTACTATTGCCGACATAATTTTTACCTACGAAAATTTTCTTAGGAAAAAGTTTCGTCAATATTTTTTTACCTACGAAAAAGTTTGTAGGTAAAAGTCTTACCATGGCCAATGAATAATCTACACAGTTTTTACCTACGAAAATTGTCGTAGGTAAAGGTTTTGTCAACATTTTTACCTACCAAAAAAATTCATCAGTAAAAGTTTCGTCAATATTTTATACATACGAAAAAATTTGTCGGTAAAAGTCTTACCATTGCCGACGATATGATTTTTCGTTCGTAAAAGCCTTAACCCACGGTCTTTTACCGCCGAATTTGCCAACGAAAAAAATTCGTCAGTAATACTCTTTACCGACGAAAAAAGATCATTTACCGACAAATTTTTTCGTCGGTAAAAGTGCAATTTCCTGTAGTGAGGGGTCGGAGTTCGTTGAATGAAGATGAAGACGAGAACGAGATCTCAGCTTGGCCAACCTTCTTCGGATGAGGACGAGGACGAGAGGTAGACTCGGCCAATCTAGAGTCGTAGTTCAGAGGTCTGCCTATGCCCGACGTGTTCTCCTTCTAAGGCCCTATTAATTGGTTTGGATGGCTTGGGCCAACCCTAGTTGACCCTGTTCAGATTTTCCCATGACATAATCCAAAACACACATATGTTTTTGGGAGAATTAAGCACGAAACAAAAGTTGTTGGTGGATCATTATCTCCAATTACTCGGTCGAGTTTAGGCTCCAAGGCATTACTGGTGGTCTACTGTATGAATAAGCTGCTATTGAGGCAAGCACTTGATTGCGCGGAGGGACTTAAAACTCGGTGATGGTCACTGGTTTTTGCCATACATGAGATGTTCCTCCAAGGCGGCTCTGCGAGAGCACTAGAGCTGATTACGCCAGTGGAATTACTGACGTAATGCTGCAACGTCATCGTGATATCAAGAGAGCCGGAAACGAGACCAGGAACGTTGTCCCAGCCTCCGTGGTCCCGCTTAAAAAAGGCATTGGACAGGTGGATTCATTGAAAAGATGGCTAACTACGCTGGTTACGCACGTTTAAAGGTGACGCTGAGGACCTTTCTCACAAATTGCATCTTCGCGGATTAGACCCAATACGGTGGGGCGCTTGCCATGGGGCTCACCTTGATGTATTTACTGTTTATCCATGCCGTCTATCCGTTTTTACGTATTATTTTGGGGGAATGAGGCATGAAATGAAGTGGATCCAAATCTCAACTTGACTATACCGTGGGAAACGTTGGTAATTGACCATTAAAACCTTCTTGCGGGCCACAAAAGTTTTGGATCAAACTGATATTTATTTTTTCCCTTCATCTAGGTTTGTGTTACATTATCAATCGGTTAGATGGCAAATATACATTACGGAAATACTACGGTGGACCTTAGGGATTTTTTAATGGTGGAGCTAACAACCACCACTGTTTCTTATGTTATGGTCCACCTGAGATTTGGATCTGCTTCAATTTTTAAATTTTTTTCGATCATGCCCTGAAATGATCTGGATAAACAGATGGATCGCATGGATTTACAATACATACATCATGATGGGCCCCTCGGCAAGGACCACACTATGTTGGTTTGGCCACGCCGCATCTAATCCACTCAAGTTCTAGAGTTTTACTGATCTTCCAAATTTTGGGCCTCCCTCAAGATAATGCATATCTTTGAAATTATACCGGTCTAGAAAATTGCATACCAATTGAATAGTTGGAAGGGAAATAGTGAGTGGTCCAAATTAGAAGGGAATAATAGACTGGTTTTTATAAACTTCTCAATGATTTTCTATTCTTCAATGTTCTGTACATGTTCGGGTTAGCTAGATTGTCATATGGCCATGTCGTGTGGACAGCTAAAGAGAGGCAAAACTAATATAGGAGCCGAATAGTTAAAAAAGATTTATTATTATTATTATTATTATTATTATTATTATTTTTAAAGTTGTTTCTTATGATGGGACAAATATAATTATAGAAAAGGATACATGTGTAGCTAAAAACTGAACAGTTGAAATTGTCAAACCTACTGTATGCAGATGGGATATATATCTTGAATAAGATTAATTGAATGATTTTAATCTTTGATTTAGAAAAAATGAATTTCATAAATTTGAAACATTGGTTATTGGCATTTTTATCACAAAATTCCAATAATGCCTCCACCATTAGAAATTATGGAAACGTAATTTTCGTCTCATTTAAATGTTTCTTTAGAAATCAGTAAAAGTGGAGATTTGTTGAACCCACATAGTATGTATTTAACATCCAACTTGTCTAATTTATGCACCCTACCATGGTTATAACATGACCAAAACTATATGGTTCATCAAATCATCAGTTGAACTATACTTGAATTGAGATATTTTGAATGGTGTAAGTTTTATTTATTTATTTTATTTTTTTTTAATTATGGATTGTTCTGCTTTATGAAATTAGATTTAGGTGTATTTTTGGTTGGTATAATAATAGTGTTGGTGTGCATCTCTTTTATAAGCTGGGTGTAAGACAACATCTTTCTGACAAGCTGGGTGTGAGATAGATATCACGTGGGCCTCACAATTCCAAATTCTTTCCCCTGTGGGGTTAAGATAAAATAGATCGCAGTGATGTAATTTCTCTTCTGAAAGAGCATTGCGGCAAAACATGGGTTCCTCTATGAACTATTCAGTAAAATCCAAATATTTGATGAATTTTGTATTAAAAATCCCTTGATTATTTTCATATTAATACTACATTCAATATAAAGTAAGCCAATAGTTAATGTGTCATCTTTCCATATTTGTTTCATAAAACATCGCCGGCCATCTGAATGTTTAATTTGAGTTGTGCATATATCATTGCGTACTCTGTCAGTGTTGGAAGTTTTCTCCAAAGACAAGGAAACGGTACTTTTGTGGCCCATCAAGTCCCCGATGGATTCTGGACATCCAATCCACCAGATGCATAGAATACTTCTTTTTGCGCCTAAGGTGAGCCAAGGATGGCTACAGCCATTATCTGTGGCATGGACATTAAAGCCGGCACATATATTCAGAGGGAAATGATACAAAACAGCAGGCCGGAAGTGAATTGCCCTTGCTCCCCACTAACCTGTGGGCGTAAACTATGGGGGGGCCGTGATGTCGATGATAAATCTATTCTGTCCCTAAGTTTCAAAGGTTTACTATGGGATAGGAGACAATTTTAAGTAGAGACAAAACCATACAGAAGTTAACCATACGAGATAAAATGGCTGCCGTTGAAACTTTCCCAGAGCCCATCGTGATGCTTAAATTAAATTGGCAAGGTAAATTAGATTGTGATGAACTGAAAGCTCTAACCCCTTGATGATGCTTATTTTCCATCCAAACTCTTTCAGTAAGGTTATTTCAATTGAGATAAACTTAAAATACAAATATCAGCCAGATTCACAGCTCCGCTGGCCCCATGAACGCATCAACGATGGGCCATGGATTGCTATCAACATGCTTGTAAGGTAGGTGGGCACTGTTATGTTTGTGAGAAATCCACTCAAGTGGACTACACGAGGAAAAAGTTGGGAAAGAAATGCCTACCGTTGAAATCTTCCTGCGATTCATAAGGTCATTTTTATTGGGATGAACTGAAAACGAAAAAAACAAAAGCCCTAGTCTGTTACAAAATTCATGTGGCTACATCTTGGTCGTTCAATTCCCATCATTTCCTCTCGTGTGGCCTATCTGAGTTCTGAATCCTCCTCGCTTTTGGTTCTCACACTAAAAACGAGTTGCGAAACAGATGGACGGGGTGGATTTTTGCAAACATCACAGTGGCCGTACCCAGCTTGCAAGTGCAGGAACATCCTGCGACAGCTCGTCATAAGCATGCAATTCACCTCCTTGATGCTCGATCCCCACTGATTCCTTCCGTCGTTCTATACCTGAGTTTTGGATCTACCCGATGTGAGCTTGTGTGAAGCTTACGAATGTAGTTTATTTCCAATGGATAATTCAGTGGGCCCACATAGCTTCTGCCTCCAGGAACTTCCGCTGGCAGGTAAAGCTTGGCATCAAGTCCAGTCTTACGGAATTAGGGCTGACCTAACCCACCCTGGTTTTCAAAGAGATGTTTTAGACATTCTTATACTAGTCATTCTACAGGCCTTGAAAATATTTTCAAACCAAATTATTTCTGTCCTTTGATTAGCAGCTGTACTAAGTTTAAGTGAAGAAGTTATTCAATGCGAGAAAGTGATATTAATGGAATTGGTTATTGGGCCTACTAGAACATAGATCCAATCCATTCATTTTCTTTATAGCACTTTGTTTATATATAAAAATACTAATTTCTTGCTGACATTATCTCTATTTGGCACACAAAACCTGATAATTGATAATGGTGTTCATTCGATACAAACTTATTTTTTTCTGATGTGATCAATGTGACTAGCGGATGTTGATCATTCTTCCAACCATGGCCTTCCAAAAATAAAAAATAAAAAAAAATCGAGGTTAATGGATAGGGTGGATTACACATATATGTAATGGGACGGTGTACAAACGCCTTTATAAAGGGCCGAGTGTTACCTTTTTACACTTTATATAGAGGTTATTCTTTCCAAGTGAAGATCGTGGAATCCACTACCACATTCCCTATGTCAATTTTTTTCTTCTTTGAAATCATTTGTTTCTCTTCGTCATTTCTCTCACCCGGCATTTATCTAGCATTCTCCAGTTTTCATCCCAAAACTCATCTTTGTTAAAGCTTCGTCCACCACGATTGTGCAGTTCTCCGGTTTTAGTCATTTGTGAATGTAAATAAAACTTTAAATCATTACCGATGTTGTTTTTTTAAGGGATTGGGTTGTGATATGTTTTCTAATTGTATTAAGGAAGGTCAAAGTGGAAAAGTGATAATAGTATAGAATGTCATTCAATAAGGGCCATTGTTATCATCCAATAAGGGTCAATGTTATCATTGACTAAGGTTTGAGCTCTACAGTAAAAAATTGAATGGTTGAGATTGGGCGGCGTGAACGACCGAGGTTGACAACTTCGACCCTTAACATTTGACAACCACAACCCTTGATATTTGGTAATCATAATCCTTAATGGTTAACAACCATGACCGTTAACATTTAACAACCTCGACCCCTAGTGGATGACAATCACGACCCTTCATGTTGTCTTGTTTACCTCAACACTTAACAAATGACAACCTAGACCCTTCACCTTTGACAATCTCGATCCTTCACATTTGACAATCGGTACCCATCCATTTTTATTGCAGGTTAACCCATATTAGAAGATTATGGCTCTAGGGCCTATCCTAATCTATTCTGATGGGCAGGGTGTATACGAGAAGGGGCCTTTCTCGTACATTGGTGGGGACACGAAATGAATTGTTGTGAGGGATGATATTATGTATCAGGAGCTCAAAGATAAAAAGCATCAAATTACGAAGACAACACAGGATGAATTTGATTTGAGAATAAATGTTGTGTACAATGAGATAGTACATGAATTACTCCCTCTACACACAATAAAAGACAATGAATATCTCAAGGTATATATGTTCTTCCTTGGAAAGAGTCTACCTACTCAGATACCAGTGTATATAGAGAAAGTGACGCATACAACTCTTATGCAACAAAGGAGCACACACTTTACATTACATTCGAACATATGATACACCGATATGCAATATTTTATTCACCGTTGTTTTGACATTCCTTTCTCTAGCATGGGTGACAAGTGTGTGGGCGAGCCAGAATTGGGATTGCGGTTCCAATTCAAACCGAACAATGATGACCCCGAGCGCCAAAGTAAGCAGACACTAAGTATGACCGAGATCCAGGGAGATCGGTCGCCTATTCAGCCACTCACTCAAAGTGTAAATTAATCAGGTGATAGTCAGAGGGTGGGGTTCGTCCTTTGATGATGGGTTTCTCCTTGCCTTTCATACGAAAGGACTTTCTTAATGCAGAAAGAGTGCAATGTAAACTGATAAATGGAAATCGACCGCTAAAGAGTACTGGGATTAAGGTATAGTTATCGACTATTGTATTTATGCTACGTATTATGCAAAAAGAAAGCAAGAAAATACGATAAGTAAATGATTACTCTAAAGGATTATGCTAAAGAAAGCAAGTAAATGCAATAAGTAAGTGATACTCTAAAGGAAGTAAATTGCTTGATAAAAGTAGTGATTACACTATGGAATATAAATTCAACAGGATAATTAAAGATAATTGATTTGTTGATTTGTTTGGATTGGTGTGAGATCATTTTTCCAGCTGAAATCTTCTACTATTTATAGATTTGATCTGGCCATTCTAGATCCCTTCCATGATTTGATGGTTACCATAACTATTTCTGCCCTCACTCTGCTTGCAAATCCTTCCCACTATCTAGCATTTCAGAATACTTGACCTCTATTGAGCATTTGTAATGACTCAACCACTGGCTAACTAATTGTTTAGTCACTTGAACTCAGTTGAGCCTCAATAACCACTTTTCATGTGCACAACACGTGATAATATTCTTCTGAAATTCAATCGCACATTCTTAAAATAATCCTTCGACCGTTAACCTCATAAACGCATGATCCATATGAATCTATCCAAAACTGAATCCGATCGAATATGGTATAAACATTGCCCCCTTCGTTGCTGTCTTTTCGAAGAAAAGGGCTGCGACATTTGAGTATTGAGATTAAATATTCACACGTGTTGCCCTTATCAATCATGTCGATATAAAACAATGAATGCATCTTGAACAGATACGTGTCTTCAAAAAGTGTCGTTCTACTACGAAGAGGCGTTCT
The DNA here is from genome assembly GCA_030180095.1 of Magnolia changhungtana. Classification (NCBI taxonomy): domain Eukaryota; kingdom Viridiplantae; phylum Streptophyta; class Magnoliopsida; order Magnoliales; family Magnoliaceae; genus Magnolia; species Magnolia changhungtana. The sequence continues at coordinate 7,085,671 of JASAUF010000375.1, forward strand.
CCCTAATCATTGTTGCCTCTAACTCCTTATATATATATATATATATATATATATATATATATATATATGCACGACTATATTTGAACTCCATGCCCTTTCTCATCTTTCTCTTACTTTATTCTATTTCTTGCTCATCGATCATGGCTTCTTCTTCATCTAAACCTAAATTTGACCAGAAAGACATCATCTCCATGATGGATGTCTTTGCAGACCATTGTTTGACAAATATATTTTTCAAATCTCTGATTCACAAAGATGCTTATGGTCTAGGTCCTTCGTTCTCTCTAGACATTTTGGATGAATCACTATATCTTCTAGATCCATTCTTCCTTATTTACCTAGGAAGCAATATTTTTATCTAATCCAGGAATATACCTAATACAACAAATGCGTTCAAGACACCGAGGTTGTGGCCAAAACCTCTTCCTGGATGGGAAGATTGGTTCAATAGAGTATCAACCCAATATGGAAATTTACGGAAATAATTAAGTATCTTCGAATATATCAAAATCTCTCTTTCTGAATATTTCGCTACTATCCATATTCTTTTATCATTAGCCTCGTTTTGGAGTACTTCTACCGATACATTTATGTTCAGTTGTGGGCCTATGAGTGTTTCCATTAAGGACATCTTCCATCTTACCGAACTTACCCCTTTTGGCATGCCCTACCACGCGAAGATCAAAGCTGGACAATGCAATAATTTTTCCAACAAGAACACTAAAGAATATACCAATTTCATGAATTCTTACCGTAAACTCATGTGACTAGTCGAAGATCTTGAACATCTTGTTTTTCTCCTTTTTTGGATTTGTTTTCATCTTCTATGTGTTAATGCTCAACATGTTAGACCGAGTATGTTGTTTTGGCCGAATACCTAGTCCAAGGTCAACAAATAACATTAACACCATTCGTTCTCAGCCATTTGTAAAGAGGTCTCTATGAAGTTAATTTGAAAGGATTATATTCAGCCAGAGGCCCTATATGGCTTGTACAAATGTGATTCGTTGCGTATTTTCAACCACGACTCTTCGCTTAAGAACACATCGATTGATCGTTCTCCTCATATGGCGACTGAATTCTACATATCCTTATAGAAGTTATTACTATTGCTAAATATGTACAAGACTTCTTCTCTCTTGATCTTCCTAATAATAGTTCATCCTTCATGCCCTTCTTAAAGAAAAATACTTATGGACCAAAATAGTTTTCCAGACAATTTGATCCTTCTAACAAACACATGGTTGGTCAGCTTTATCACGCTTGAAATTGCTTTGTTGTCGATTGAGATCTGGCTTTCGGAGGCATAATTGAGAAAGGAAAGAATACGAAAGATGAAATTGAACAATATCATCCTTCTCTGTTCGCTCGGCAATTGGGCTTTGTTAAGCACATCCCTTGTCCTCTCACTCACATAACTAATGAGCGATAGTCACCGACAAAGAGTTTTACATATCTCTTGATTTCATTTAGTATGCCCATTCCATTTTGAATAAGTAAGACTTTGATTTCTTTCTTGGAGACATGTTCAGTAGAATCACTTGAAGATAGACACATATGATAACATTAGACATGTAATTTTCATACCACACCCCATATCCTTGATCCATGTTATTAAGGCTATTAGTATTTGTGAATGTGATTCGTCGCACTTCGAAAAGTATAAATGTTGTGTTGACTACCATGATCCAGGATCAGTGGTCTTGATAGACTGAATTTAATAAACATTGCTCGTAATTATCCAACAATATTATTTTAAAATTCAGTAGGGTGCCCATTACAAAATTTGAAACAAATGCATTTTGTAAAATATTTTTCACAAAATAAAATAAAACGTTTTGTTTTCATTTAGAGATCAATGTAACCCAAGTGGGAGAATATAAGAATCTTATTTTGGTGGGCCACCCATGATCATTGGCTTTGATCGAACCGTTGGATTATTTAGATTGAGCGATTCAATGGGCCCCATTACAGTTGTGATCATTTATAATGAGTACAAGACAAGATGCTTGAACCATGGTCCTTATACATGGTTAAGCTAGATTTGGAAACCTATGGTGTGGAGACCTTAGATGGGAGAAGTGTGATGGGTAAGAGTCTCTAGCCCTCTTTCCTATATGTGTGTGTGTGTGTGTGTGTGTGTGTGTGTGTGTGTGTGTGTGTGTGTGTGTGTGTGTGTGTGTTGGTCCCCTCACCCACATGAAAAGGAAAACCCTATTCCCATTAAAGATTCTCCAAAGGTATAAGGTGTGGAAGAAAAGATCCCTTCTCAACGAAATCGTGGCAAAAGGAATGTCTTCCCAATTGGGTATGTTTTTAAGATTAAAGCGTTAAATCTCAATTATTGATGCATATATGATCTGTTAATTCCACAATATTAATATGGAGAAAACAAGATTTAGTCTCCAATAAACTCTAGCACAGTTAGAGTTTACCTTCACCCAAACTAACTACCAAGGCACATAAAACTTAAGATTTGGAAATAAACTCAATTTACAGCCATCCTGAAGGTTCAATGTCGTGAAAATGAAAGATTCACAAATTGCAGGGTTTGAACAACTAAACTTACAATTCTGGACATTTATTATATTTCTCTTTTTTAACTATCCATTCACTATGCCAAAATCGTGGATTTGCGATGGACCAAATCCGTCGTAAAACCAAAAGAACGATGAACTTGGTCAGTCGCTGGGTCCGTCGCTGTTTACCGGGTCTTTTTTTTTTTTTATTTCCGTTGGCTAAAATCCGTCATTGAATCTGCGACAGATAAGGTCTGTCGCAGCTTACCGACGGATAAGATCCATCGCAAAAAATTAAAAATACGTCGCTGAAATTCTGAAAAAACCACCCAAATTATTCGTTATTAAAAATATTAGCAATAGATGAGTTTTGTCGCTAATAGAAGGAGAGCGACGGACTCAAAATCCATCGTTGATATGCTACTTATGAGAAATTAGCGACGGATTTGGTCCGTCGCTAAAATATCTATAAAATTTTAAAAAATATCGTCAGATTTTATTTATTTTTTATTTTTTCAATCTTACACCTGATAGTCATTCAAAAAATAATTCACATGATTGTTTAATAAGAATCCCATTCACTAAATTGGTAACAACTCAATTCAATAAAGAGGAAATGGCTAAGTGCGGCCATTTGAATGGACTACTACAAGTACACCTTTCTTTTTAGATAATTCAAATCAAACCATAATTAAGAAAAATTATAATAGACAACATGTAACTTGTAGGACAAACGAACCATCTTCAGCCAAAATGAATTCACAACAACCGAAGAACTCTTCTATGTATTCATGGCCAACTCCTACCATCTCACTGCAATAAAATAAAATAAAAATTCACCAGCTGGGGAATGCAATTTAATTGTCTGTTAAAAGCTAATGGAGTTTTAGTAGATGCCGGGAAATCACCATGATATAATCTTGCATTGGCTGATGAGTAGTTAATCATCATGTTGATGAATCCAATGGCCTTGGTTGCACGGCTTCTTAATGGACATGAGAATTTTCATCAATGTGAAAAATGTCACGATAGGGATCTAGCAATTACCATGTCTCAGAAAATAAAAGTATGAAGATAATAGTCATACCAGTAGATATTGTATTAACTTGAATCTTATGGCGCCTTCCTGTTTCAAATGCAAGCATCTGCCAGATCAGAAAATGTTATAAATACAGCCCCATTTGCTCCAGGAAAATAAATATTTTGCATTAAAGGCAGTAGATCGACCAGCTACAAAAATCTCACCTTGGTATCACTCTCTAGAGCAGCTTTAGCTGAACTCATGCCCCCACCATTTTTGTATGCATTAATATATAAAGAACAACACAACAATAAGAATCCTTTCTTTAATAGTTTTGGTTTCATGGGCTGCTAAAATCATAGGGTGTGTAAATCAAGTTACCCAGGAATGATCCTTTCCGCAACAATGTATGTGAGAGAAATTGATGCACCACATGCTCATATGGTAAGTTGACTACACATACATACAAATATAGAGGTTGGCTAGGCAGCCCATCTACACCAAGCCATAAGTTCCAACAAGGCACATGGTGCCAATCTCAGCCATTCATAAAGTTGTCCCACAGTGTAAATGACCCTAGCTAGCCAAAAAATCAGGTAGCCCACTTTTTTATTTTTTTTCGTTTTCTAAGAAGCTTGCCTAGATTCATTATTGGAACAAAATGCTTGAGCAATGAAAAATAGGAATAACTTGATGCTGAAATCGCTGTAAGATATCCATTTCGGGATGTCTCTAATAGAGGTTTACTGACCTATAACGAAAATTACAAGATAGACGAAAACAACAAACATAAACATGAGAAGGGGCATGAATAATATAGTTACTACAGTACCTCTAGGCCATTGGCGAGAGAGTGCACAAGGATGTCAATGCTTCCAAAGTCATGTTTTACTAATTCAGCTACTTCCTGCAAAGGTGTCAAAACTGTGTTTGAATGAAAAACAACATAGTGGTAAAGATCATTGACAGGGAAGACTTTGTGTTAAATCAGGAAGGAAATTTTCAGGATCTAACACGCATAATCACACATAAAACATAGCAGTGTATAAGATAACGATTTGTTAAACAAATGCAGTAAATGAGCTACTTAAATTACCCATGAGAATAACTCACAGTTTGGTTTCATTCATTTTCAGGTAGTTAAGCAACTACAATGGACATGTAACTGCGATTTGACATAGAACCTTGGATAATACTTCAACCAATTTCATTATTTTCAGTATTATAATTGTAGTTTTGATGTTATTATGATTAGATCATCATCATCTAAGCCTTATCCTTAATAATTGAAGCCACCTACACAAATCCTGTTACGCATTCCAACTTATCAGGGACCATATCCTCAGTTAAACCATAGTTCCTCAAGTCTTTTCTTGCTACCTCCACCCACATCCTTTGGGGCCTCTCCCTTAGAGCCTTCAACTTGAACTGACTCACTCCTAATTGTCGCAGTTCTTGGTTTTTGCTACACATGAAACCATCTCTGTCTATTTTCCCTCATGTCATTACCTATTGGTGTTACTCCAAAGTTCCCTCGAATGAATTGATGCCTAATTCTATCCTTCATTGTTTTGCCACTCATCCATCTCAAGATCAGCGTATCTACTATGCTCATTCTATGAACATGTTGTTCCTTGACTGCTCAACATTCTGTACCATAAAGCATGGCTGGTCTCAAAGCTATCCTATAAAAAAAATCCCTTGTTAACTCATTTTCTTGATTACATGGTTACACGTTTTTTGCATTTATATTTACCATGAACAGAATTTTATGAGAACACTATTTTTTAACATCATCATGTAACTGGATAGACATGTTGGCATGTTGAGATGCTCTAAACTATATTGTCTGAGCTTCTACAGTAGAAAACTGCAGTTAATAAAACTTCAATTGTAGTGGTTGATTGTCTACTGAAGTAGACAATACGGTCTACAATAAAACTCCATAGTCATTTGGGATCCCATTCTCATGGTTGGACTAACTAGATCTTTGGGGCATCCCACTTTCATGGTGGGACAACTTTGTTGGGGCAGTGAGATACCACACAAACAACATTGTCACCTCCACATACCAACTAGTTGGATGTACAATCAGTTTTGTGTGCGTGTGTTTTGTGTGTTTCAAGCTGAATTACATTTGAACTGTGCCAAGGTACATATGTGGCCCAAGCGGTGACCAAACTATTTGATTTAGGTCCAGGGTACATTCACGATGGGGCCCATCGTGTAACAGCCTAGTTCACACCCACTTAATGCTGCTTTGCCAAATTTGTTGTGATTGCAAACACAACATTCTATGCATAGACGGAGATGGGATATTTCCATTTGTATGCAATCTATTATATCATCTCGTAGTTTTGTGCTCTTTCATTAATTGCCATTTATTTTCTTAGAATTCCATGTTCTGTTGATGAATTTAGGACATATTGTGACTAGGTTCTTTGTAAAAATGGCTTTTTGGCCACATGCATGGCCTTTTGATGATAAGTTTGAATTAAATTATCCTAAGAAGGCCTCTTTACAGTGGCTAATTTCAAGGGGGGGGGGGGGGTAACCATCATATAGTGGCAATCCAGGATGTCAGGGAGATTACTCGCCATCAAAGTATAACCATGAAGGAAGAGAGACTGGGAGAGAGAAAGTAATGGCTAGAGAACCATGGAGAGAGAAAGCAGGCGCTGGGCTGAAATGATAGAAATAGCCATGGTTCAATGACTCACATTTTTAATCCAAATACCGCCTATATTGAAATTCCCTTGTACGCCCTTTCAAATCTTTAATTCGAGGACTCTCCTAAAATTTAATTGCAAAGGCAAAATCATCCAAAACTGCTATCATTATATATAGAGATTTATGCACTAACATTTTCTTCTTTTTTTTTTCTGATGTTTTGAAGCTCTAAATTTGGTATGTATTATTTAATTTTCTGCAACTAGTTTCATCATACCCTAGCTGCATTAAAACTAAAACACTTTTTTAGCCGTCCATTTGTTTCGTATGATATGGCCCCCCTCATGTGTGAAATGGCCTGATTTTTAGAGTATAAGATCTAAACATCGCGCCCCACCTACTGGGGAGAGATGATCAAGCACTAATGGCATGGCCAACGCACACGTGTGGGCTACAGAAACCAATATTTTACATATAAAAAATATTTCACAAAACATCCTTACGCAGGATGCCAAGGGCTTTAGCAGGAAATCTGCGTCCCATTAAAAAGTGGCGACCAGCCAATGGCTGGTGGTCGGTGCTCTGTGGGCCCCAACATGACGTACGTGTTTCATCCATGCTGTCCATCTATTTTTCTTAAAAATTTTATGGCATAAGACAAAAAATGAGGTATACCCCAATCTCAAATGGACCACATTACAGGAAGCAGTGTTGAATGAGCGTGGACCATTAAAAACCTTTTGGGGGCCATAAAAGTTTTGGATTAAGCTAATCTTTGGTTTTTCCCTTCATTTGGTCCTGTATGACCTAATCAACAGATTGGATGTCAAATAAACAGTACAGTGGGCCTTAAGATGGATTTTAATGGTGGATATCCAATCGCCATTGTTTTCATGTGGTGTGGTCCACCTGAGATTTATGTCACGCTAATTTTTGGTATAAAACTGTAAAATAATCTTAAAAAAGGATGAACGAAATAGATGAAACATGTACATCATAGTGGGGCCCACTGTACTGTTTGCATCGACCACCATCCATGGGGCTGGTGGCAGGGGGAGTAGCCAATCCGTTTCTAACTAAATGAAGGGAGATGAATAGTTGGCTGACGTCAACAAATTCTGTGGGCCCCATCGTGAGGTATGTATTATACCAAACTGTCCATCCAACTGGCAAGCTCGTCGTAAGGCTTGAGATAAAAATAAGACAGATTTAACCATCAAGTGGACCACACTGAAAAAAGCAGTGGGGGATTGAACGTCTACCATTGAAACCCTTTCGGGGGCCATAAAAGTTTTGGATCAAGCTGATCTTTGTTTTTTCCCTTCATCAGGGCCTGTATGATCTAATTAACGAATTGGATGTCAAATAAACAGTACTGTGGCACTTAAGAGGATTTTAATGGTACATATCTAATCAGTATTGTTTTCCTATGATGTGGTCCAATTTAGGTTTATATCCCTATCATTTTTTTGATCAAGCCCTAAAATGATCAGTGAAAATGGATGAACATAATGGATGAAATACATACATCATGGTGGGGCCCACATAACACCGAATACTAGCTAACGGGCGAGTGGCAGGGGAGTAGCCAATCTGTTCCCATCCATGCTCGTATTTGTGGTGCGGTCCATTTAATCTTTGGAAATGATTCATTTTTGGAATAATTCTCTGAAATGATCTTGAAAAATGGATGAATGGTGTGGGTTGATCCCAAATTTTCTGTAAATCCAAAACTCAAGTGGACCATGCCACACGAAAAAAATGTGGAATAATGATTTCCACCATTGATACCTTCCTTGGGCCCATAGTAACGTTTATTTGCCATCCAACCTATTCATAATATCAAATATATATGAATGAAGAGAAAACACAATTTGACTTAAACATATGAAGTTATTTACTCTTCAATCTGTATTAATTCAATTGTCCAAAAACGGTTAAATGTTCAATGCGTGGATGTGCATAATAATTTATTAAAAAAATATTTTTTTCACAGATAAATAACAATTTCCATTTAAAATTACATTTTCACAGATAAATTAATTTTTTTTTCAAAATGTATATTTTTTTACTCTTAATTTTTCTTTGAAATTTTTTAACAAAATATCTTTTTTATTATAAAATATTTCAAAAAATAAATTAAAATACAAATTCTGAATTTTTATTTCCAAAATATCTTAAATTTTCACAAATTTTAATTTTTTTCCCCAAAATTCCAAAATGCCGATTTTTTTCTTCAAAAGCATCATGTTGTTTTCAACTTTTCAATTTTTTAAAAAAATTATATATACTTTTTCAAAATCTTAGTGTTTTTATAAATAACTTTTTCTTTTAATTTCGAATTTTGAACATTTTCAATTATTTTTCAAAATCACAAAAATTTTCAACTTCTTTATTTTTCGTTTCAAAATGTTTGTTTTTGGATAAAGTATCAATTTTTTAATATCATTTTATTTTAAAAAAATTCAATTCTTTTTCACTTCTCCATTTTTTAAAAAGCATTTTATTCGAACTTGTCAATTTTTATTGAACTTCACAATATTTTTTTTAAAATTTCAAACTCTCATTTTCTTTTTTAAAATATTTTCATTTTTCAACATTGTGAAAATTTTCACATTTTTAAAAATATTTTTAATTTTCTTTTTCAGGATATTATTTTTTCTCAAAATCAAATGCTTTTTGTTTTTTTTTTTTTTTTTTTTTGTTTCAAATTTATCAACTTTATTAAATATTCTTTTTTGTTCCCACAAAATAAATTTTTATTAAATCACGATTTTTATTTTTTCAAAATCTAATTTTTTTCTCAAACATTATTAAAATTTTAAAACTTCTCAATATTCCTTTTCATGTGATATTACAAATCATTTAAATATTAGTTTTAAGTAAAAAAATTAAAATAAAAATTTCACTCATTTGATATAAAAACAAAATAAATTTTCTTTTTTGCATTCAATCAGTTGTTAAAAAATAATCTTAGATACAAATATGTATAATTAAACCACTGAAATTCTATTAAAAAACAATTATTAGACTACAAAAAAAAAAAAAACAATTTTCCACCATATTCTTAAAAAAAAAATGAAAAAAATAAAATAAATGGTAAGGCAAAAGTCCTTTTACGACGGACCTGATCCGTCGCAAAATCAACTGAAAAGGACGCCATTTTGTATTTTGGGCAGGAATTTGCAATTGTTAGTTTCCATCGCAAATCAAAATTTGCGACGGATTTCATCCGTCGCCTAGTTACGACGGACAAAAAACCGTTGTAAATCAGATTTTAGCGACGAATTTTAGTCTGTCGCTAAATTCAGCGACGTTCGGACTACGGATATTCGAGAAAGGCAAGTTTAGCGACGGACATTTTCCGTTAGCGATGGATTAAATCCGTCGTTAAACCAAGAGATTTTGGCGACGGTAGCAAATTGGCTTTTTTGGCGTAGTGGTTGATCGGCAAAATTCAAAAGACAAACATTATCACTATAGATCAACAACAAACCACTTGTTTAGATAATGAAAACAATGCTTCGCTAGTTAGGACTAATAGCACTATAGTTAAACATTTAAGCCATCTATTCTATTGCCCATTGGCTATGTTTCATATCCTAAAAAAAGGAACTGGTTCAAAAGTCAGGTGGGTTACATCATGTGTTTATTGAATGGATTGTTGTGCAATTTTTTAAACCATTCAAATTTCTTGTGCATGTGTAACCCACCAAGTAACCTAGTTCATCAAAAGTTTTAGGCTAAGACTCATGTAGAACGTGGGCCCAGAAGATGAATGAACTGCATCTTACTCATGTGGAGTGTAGGATTTGAATGCCATGCAAACAACCAGTTGATTTGACAATAGACTTTGCTACTCGGTGGTAGTCGGAAGTGGATTGCAGCGTACTGAGTAAATTTTGTGAGGTTCACCATGATTTTTGTATTTTATACCCTCATCCATCCATTTTACCAGATAATTTCTGTGCTGGAACCCAAAACTGAAGCATATCTAAAGCTTAAATGGACCACACAACAAGAAACGGTGTTAATTGAACGTTAACCATTAAAAAGTTTTTAGGGGCCACAGAAGTTTTAGATCCAGTTTATATTTGTGTTTTCCCTTCATCCATATTTGTATGATCTTATGAACAAATTGGATGACAAGTAAACATCACTGTGGGTCTCAGAAAGGTTTCAAGGGTTGAAATCATTATTCTCACTACTTCCTGTGGTATGATGCACTTGAGCTTTGGATATGATTAAATTTTGGGCTCAACCCCTTAAATGAGAAGAAAAAATGGATGGACTGTGTGGATAAACCATATACATTCACGGTTGGCCCAACTGAGTTTACTTAGGATGATAAGAGCGTACTGAATTCGTAAGAGTCGGGCGCCGATTGGGTACTCCCCCAAACAGGCTACAGCTGGGCAAGGGACAACTCTACTCGGTAGACTCAACTCGTCCGACTCAGTCAAACCCGAACTGACCCGAACTGAATGGTTGAGTAGGTTCGGATCGAGTAGCAGTAGACTGATCTGAAAGCATACTGAGTCGAGTTTAAGTTACACAGTAACTTGACCTGACTCGACTCGAAAGTCGGTCCGGTCATAATCGACTCGATCCAAAACCCAACTTGACTTGGGTTGTCGGGTAGGGTACAAAAAAATACCTAACTTTCCCTCTCTCCACCCTACCTGCCGCACGCCCACACTCGACTAGAAACCTCGATCCGAAAAAACCCATCCCATCTGTTTGGCAGGCGGCAACAACCCCTCCTCTCTCTCTCTCTCTCTCCCTCATATTTCGAGCCCGAGCCAATGACAACCACTTTATCAACGATTTAACAGTTCAGTCACCCGATTGAGAGGTAATATATAAGTTTTTTTCTTATTAAATGGTAATTTGGAGGATGGCTTGAGTGCGTCTGGCCACCCGATTCAATAGTCCAGCCACCTGCCTGATTTAACAGTCCAGCCACCCGATTCAATAGTTCAGCAACCTGCTCGATTCAACAGTCCGGCCACCCACCGATTCAACAGTTCGGCCACTCGATTCAATGTCTGGTCACTCGATTTAACAGTCCTAACCCCTAACACTAAACATAAAATTCCTAAACCGTAATCCCTAAACACTAAACCCTAACCCTAAAACCTAACCCTAACCCTAAACCCTAATCCTTAATCCCTAAACACTAAGCATAAAATCCTATAAAGAACTCAATATTTTAGGAGCATTTGGTTAGCACAGAGAGCATTACCGAATTTTCATTCAGCATTAAAATGACATAATTTATGAGTAATCGCTTGTCGTTCAGAATTGGTCATTCTATCAGTCAAATTGTCAATTGGAATTACATCTTTCACAATGGTAATCTCAGTCAATGCTGAGATAGTATAATGATTAATTGTGAAGGTCCTTTCTACGAATTTAATCATAAATGTAAGATCTTCTAGAGACACATCACAAATAGAAGCATACATTCCTTACGCAATGGAACGGTAAGTCGTTCCACCCCAACCAAGGATGCGATCCCAACCGACATTGGAAAGAAGAGGAACAAGATCAAATGGTGCAAAATGGTCAAGATTGACAGTCCACTCGATAATTATGTCTCTTGACCAAAAATCCCTAACATGCTCTGAATCTTCTTCGAGACCCCTTAGGGTTCTCACATTAATTGGAGTAGGCCTAGAGGACGAGCTACCATGACTCTTGCATGTTGCCGTTCTTTTAATACAATGCTACATTTAATATTTGCACAAGAACTAATTAAATAGAGTAGATAGATTGAAGCTAGATCATCTTTTACACAAAACCCACTACAAAGAGGGTTTGAAATAAAAAATACACCCTAAATATAAGATTGACTAGCAAAGTTGTATCCAAAACTTGAAGAAAATTAAAAAAAAAATAAACAATGACAACCAAGTTTGGAAGTTGGGTTCATTGAGTGGGGCACTGGCTAGTCAAGGAAGAAGATGGAAATGAAATGGAAAAGTGGTTTTTCTATTTTTAAGGTGAAATCGCATAGTCCTCGACCGGTTTAGCACGTACTCGACTCGTCGACGGTTTGACTGGTCGAGTATGTACTCGACTCGTCAAAAAACACAAAATATGATTTTTGACATGATTTTTTTTATTATTTTATTCATTTAATTAATATAAACATAAAATAAATAAATGCATAATCAACATGATTAATTAATAATACACAAAATAATATTATGCTTTAAATTAGAAAATCTATTCCTGTTGAGCGATTTGGTTAGTATGTCTGCAAGTTGTTTCTCAGTTTGAATGTATTCTAGCACAATACTCTTGTCTTCAACTAATTCTCGAATATAATGGTATCAAATATTGATATGTTTAGTATGAGAATGTTGGATTAGATTTTTTAAGATATTAATGGCGCTTAAATTATTGTAGTATAGTGTCATTGTATCTTGTGTAATACCATAATCAATTAACATTCTTTTTATCCAAATAAGTTGAGTGGAATCATTACCAGCTGCGATATATTCAGCTTTAGCTGTAGAGAGATACACAATTTTATTTCTTACTGAGCCACGAAACTAAACAGTTCCCTACGTATAAACATCCACTACTAGTAGATTTTCTATCGTTAATATTTCCTTCCTAGTCTGCATGAGTATATCCGATAATTTATATGGATGTATCATGCGGATACTAAAGTCCTAAGTTAGCAGAACTTGCGACATATCTGATTATTCATTTAACAACAAGTAGATGTGATTCCTTAGGATTAGATTGATATCTAGCACATATTCCAACACAAAGCAATATTAGGTCTACTAGTAGTTAAGTATAAAAGACTACTAATCATGCTTTGATATAGACGGGAGTCTAGAATTTTACTTGATTCATCCTTTGAGAGTTTAAGAGTTGTACTCATTGGAGTATCAAACTTTTTCCCATTCTCAAATCCAAATCTTTTTACAAGATTCAAGTCATATTTGGTTTGTGAGATGAACATCCCATCTTTAAGTCGTTTAACTTGTAGTCCAAGAAAATAGTTTAGTTCACCAACCATACTCAATTCAAACTTGGATTTCATTAGATCTGCAAACTCAATAAATAAGTCAGTGCATGTAGATCCATAAATGATATTGTTAACATAGATCTGACTATCAGTATATGATCACTATATTTCTTGAGAAATAAAGTTTTATCAACACTGCCCATAATAAAGTTCTGACTAAGTAAAAATTTAGTCAATTTTTCATACCATGCCATGGGAGCTTGTTTCAAACCATAAAGTGTCTTTTTAAGACGGTACACATGATTTAGAAGTTTGGGATCCTCAGAACCTTTAGGTTGTTCAACATATACTTCCTCATGTAAGTCACCATTTAGAAGCGCACTTTTGACATCCATTTGATATTTTTGAATTTCTTACAACATGTAATCGAAATAAATAATTTTTTGGATTCAAGGCGCACAACTGGTGCAAATGTTTCATCATAATTAGTACCTTCTATTTGAGTTATCCTTGTACAACCGATCGAGCCTTATTTCTGATAATATTACCCATTTCATCAGATTTATTTTTAAAAATATATTTGGTTCCAATTACATGTTTTTCAGTAGGTCTAGAAACTATGTACCATACATCATTTCTGACAAATTGATTTAATTCTTCTTGCATGTCAATTATCCAACTTTCATCGGCAAGTGCTTCATTTACATTAGCTGGTTTAATTTGAAAAGTGAAGCAGATATAATTACAGATATTTTCTAATTGTTTTCTTGTCTGAACACCAGTACTAGGGTTATCAAGTATTTGATCAGTCGGATGGTCTTTGACTTATCTTAATTCAATATTAACTGATTTGGATGAAAAGTCAGGTATATCAATTATATTAACTTTATTATAATCTTGACTTGGAGTAAGTGTGATTTGTTGATCATCAATTACTATATTTATTGATTCCCGAATCACCCTAGCTCTTTTATTAAGAACCCGGTAAGCACGACTATTTAAAGTATAGCGTAGAAAAATTTCCTCATCACTCTTAGCTTCGAATTTTTCCAAATTTTCTCTCGGTCGCGTAAAATTAAGCATTTACTTCCAAAAGTCTGAAAATATTTAACAGTGGATTTTTTATTAAACCATAGTTCATAAGTTGTTTTATTTTTAGATTTTCTAATATAAACATAATTTATAATATAACATGCACTATTAACAGCTTCAACCCATAAATTTTTTAGTAGATTCATGTTATTTAGCATTACACTAGCCATTTCCTATAGATGAGGGTCGAATATTGCATATTAGACTCCGACTATTACCTGATTTTTCGTACATGATAATGCTTAATACCATATTTTAATTGTGTTTTTATTACAGGATGAAATCAGGAGCATAGATTGAAAAATGATGTTAAAAGCATGGATTTGACTCTCCGGAATTACCAGAGCACGGGATGAACCTCAGAGGACCAATACTGAAGAATTTACATGCCTGGGACCCGAGGAAATCAGGCCGTTCACGTTTAAAGAGGCCTGAAATTGGTACAGAATGAAAGACCACATGGTTCCCTCCATCCAATTGGCTTGAAACTTTATACATGGGATTAGGGACATAAATTAACCGTACATTTCAAATTTCAGCCCTCGGATCACTAGGGAAGTGCCCCAATGACAGATCAGTCCATAAATCGTTGATCTGGGCCCACCGATATTTGAAACGCCTAAAGATTGGTCTCGATGGTTTAAATGATATAAGAAATAGGATGGATGGCTTGGATTTCTTGAAAACATTGTGAAGCCCGCATGAAAAGTAAAGTGCATATGTGCACTATATACAAGAGCCGCACCGGAGTCACCAAGCTGGCGACCGCGCCTTCCAATTCTCAAAAGAGACTTGCCGTTTCTCTGGCGAACGGACGGAAAGTCCGTTTTGGACGTAGTGGGCCCCACTCATCACCTGTATGGAAAATCGTCGTACCGTCCACCGTGTGGCTTTTATGAATAATACAAAAACATGTTTCTACTTTACTCCCATGCATACACACGTGTGCGGTACATGAGGCCACAAAAGGGCTGCTCTGCAACGTCCAAAATGATCTTTTTGTGTTTTCTTCTGGGCCGTATCATTGGACATTCAAAACTACCTATTCTTGGTCGAAATTTCGTCCGAATCCAATGGACGGGGTGAATTTTCCGAGAAGACACTTCTATGGGGCCCACCGATCACGACAATAAAGGGTGCGAAAGTTTTGCACAAATTTGGAAACCCGGTTTTCCAGGCGGTTGTGGGCCACCATCTTTGATCATATGGCGATACCTGAACCGTCTATCATGTAGAGGACCCAAGAAAGTCCTAAGGGACAAGTGTTTGTTGGAATTTGAACGAGAAAGTATGGTGTTTTGAGGTCCCGAACTTGGCTGCGAAAAGGAATTTTCTTTGTGCGTGCTACAATGACCTCCCAAATCCGAATTTCACCACTTGACCACTCCATCGGCTATAAAAAGAGTTGCAAAACATGAGGAAGGGCATTGAGAGATTGAAAAGGGTGGAGAATTCGGATCTAGAGCAAAGGAGAGAAGAAAAAGAAGAAAGAAGAAAGAGAGAAATTGGTTTGATGTTTGTTATTGAATTTTATTTATCCATATGTTTAATGGATTTTATGGGTAACTAAGTGAGATGAAACCCCTAATTTGAACACCTCTTTTTCTATGTTGATTTTATTTTAATTAGATTGGTTTGTTTCTTTCCTAGTGTGCTTGATTGCTTTAAATTCTATACTTCTCCATCTATGAACTTGATCGAGTCTATGGATGGATGTGGTCTGGATGCTTATTCTAGGTGCTTGTATCGATCATGAACAGGTTCTGTAGAGGAAGAAACAGGGTGCTTTTTGAATCTTGCATATTCCATATGCCCGATTTGGACATGGGATATGTTATTCATGGCATTGCTTGAAGGAATTAGACAATCAGTATGCTAGATTAAGGACACAGATTGTGCTTTCTCTAGATAAGTTAGATCAATCTATATTAAAGTGAATTAACGAGACAAAACAAGGGTTAGGATAATTAGGGGTGGATTCGAAAGTCCTAGTGCTCTTTCTCTTATTGAATTTTCTTCCCTATCATCAATAGTTATTTTCCATAAATTTGTGTTAGTAATTTGCTCCATTATTTGTTGAATTAGTTAAGGAGGATCACATATTTGAATTGTGACGATCAGTCCTCGTGGGATTCGACCTCGATCTTACCGAGTTATTACTACATCACAACCCTATACTTGGGGAGTGAACAAGTTTTAATTGGAGTGTTGTTTTCAAGTTCCAAATTGAATTTAAGATTCTCTCTTATCATAATTCATAGCTTAGGATTTTACTAACTTAGAATTTTTTTTTCCTTTTAGAACTAACCTATTTCCTATTTTGTAGGGTCCTGAAATAAACTTCTAATTTGGTAATCCCTTTTAAGTTTCTTACTTTTTCTAATTTCTATTTTTAAAATTAGGATTTTATTTTTTAGAAATTTTTAGTTTCTAATTTTAGATTTAGATTCTTCTTTTAAGTAACTTTCTATTTTCTAGTTTTAGAAATTTTTCCTTTTTAGAAACTAACTTAGCTTTTTATTTTTAGTAACTTTCTAATTCTAGAATTTCTTCTTTTTTTTTTAGAAACTAACCCTTTTTTTTTTTTAGTTCTTTAGAAAATTTCTAATTTTAGATTTTCTGTTTTAGAAACTAACTTGTTTTGTTTTCTTTTGCAGGATTTTAACATAGATCTCCAATTGGTAACATCTTTCTAAATTCTCCAGTCCTCTCTACTTTCTATTTTGAGATTTAGGTTTTCAATTTTTAGAACTTTCTACTTTCTAACTTTGGATTTGGTAACTTTCTATTTTCTAGTTTTAGAAACTTTCTTTTTTAGAAATTAACCGTTGCTTAGAATTTTTCTATCATTATTTTAGGAAACTTGATTTGTTTTTGTTTTTATTTACAGGAATTGAGGAAGGAAGCTACTAAGTGAAGGAGGAGCTTCTTAAATCTTACGCCATCAATCATCTCCTTTTCCTGGTTCTTTCTTCCCATTCTTATTCACATAGTTTTAACTTTTTTTTTTTTTTTTTTTTTTTTTTAGCATAATTTCTAGTTCTAGTTTTCTTTCTCTTAGGTTGTTACTTAGTTTATGCTAGGACGTAGATCTCTAGATAAAGAACTAGCACCTTTTGATCTGAAATAGAAAGAACATTCCATAGAAGATTGAAAGACATCTCAGATTGAAATGGCGAAGAGAATGGAACTAAAACTCTTAGAGATTATTCGGCTCTGTCCAATTAAATGCGCCTTCATGCATAGTGTTGCCCACCACCACTATGAAAGACACTTTGAACTCAAGACTGGGGTCATACGATTGTTGCCTTCCTTTTATGGGTTGGACAAGGAGGACCCATATCATCATGTGAAAGAATTCCTAGACATTTGCTCCACCTTTAAATTCCAAAACTTCTCGAGACGATTCGATCCGCCTACTTTGTTTCCTTTTCATTGAAGGATAAGGCGAAAGCATGGTTGAATTCTCTAGAAGTTGGGTCTATCACTACATGGGACCAATTGTCTAGAAAGTTCTTAAACAAGTTCTTCCCTGTTCACAAAACTAATGCTCTCCGTAGAGAAATCACTAATTTCACACAAAAAGAGGGAGAGCACTTTCATGAATGTTGGGAAAGATGGAAGGACTTGCTTCTTAAATGTCCACACCACGGTTTTGAGAAGTGGCAACAAGTGCAATACTTTTATGACGGTCGACATCCCAGAATCGCATGGTTGATGCCACCAGTGGAGGGTCCTTCATGACCAAAAGTGATACCGAAGCATGGAAATTCTTTGAAACCTTGTGTGAAAACTCCCAGCAATGGGACTATTCAGATAGAGGTGAAAGAAATTCTCAACCACAAAAGAGAGGTGGCATATATGAGATAGGAGTCACACCAGATCTCCATGCAAGATTGATGGCATGACAAAGAAGGTTGATGCTCTGATGTTACATAATGGACCTCCACAAACAACTCAAGCCGAGGCTTGTGCCATATGTTCTAGTTCTACCCATCCTACGCAATCTTGCCCATCACGGTACAAGCATTTCCAGAATTCCTCTCTGAACAAGTTCATGCTTTGAACACCTTTCAGAAACCTGAGAATGATCCTTACTCAAACATTTACAACCCAGGTTGGGCTAGGCATCCAAATTTTTCTTGGGCAAAAGGGCCACAACAAGGTGGACCATCGGAAATCCTCCCATGCAACCTTACCCTCAAGCTGGCAATCAACAACTCAACGGTTTGCAATATCAACAAGTCCCTTCACACTCACGAAAACCATCTCTTGAGGATACACTCCATCTTTTATGCGAGTTCTCTCCAATTCCAAAAAGACACCAACAAACTTTACTAGCCAACCAAAGAAAGCTTACATGCAAATCATAATCCATTGCCAAGTTTGGAAGTACAAATGGGTCAACCATTTGCCACATTGAGTGAGAGAGAGAAAGGCAAGTTCCCTAGTCAGCTGTGGCTAATCCAAAGGGACAAGATGAGATTGGCTCTAATTCTAACCAAGGTCAATATCATGAGCAAGCCAAATCGATCACTACCCTTAGGTCGGGCAAACAGATTGATAATGAGAATAGAGATGCCTAGGGATGAATCAAATTCTAAAGCGGAAGATCAAGATGAAGCGAGAGAGACACACCAATGCATCCAAAATTCAAAAGCTCTCGACTCTCCAGAACCACTAATGTGCCACCCTACGTGCCCAAAGCACCTTTTCCTCAACGTCCCGGCACCAATGAAGAAAAGAAACAATTTTGATGAAATCTGGGACGTGTTTAAAAAGTGCAAGTCAACATCCAGTTACTTGATGCCATCAAGCAAGTTCCTCCTTACGCTAAGTTTCTTAAAGATTTATGCACTCAGAAGCGTAAGCAGAATGTTCATAAGAAGGTCTTCCTTGCAGAACAGATCAGCTCCATGATTCAACATAACACCCCTCCTAAATTTAGGGATCAGGAGCCCCCACCATTTCTTGCGGCATAGAGAGATCATAAGATCGGAAAGCATTGCTTGATTTAGGGCGAGTGTTAATTTGTTACCTTATTCGGTTTATGAGCGGACTAGGACTTGGTGAGTTGAAACCGACTAAGGTAACATTACAACCGGGCGATAGATCTGTCAAGGTGCCCTGGGGTGTTATTGAAGATGTGCTAATCCAGTTGACAAATTTTATTTCCGAGTGGATTTCATAGTTATAGATACTCAGCCTGTCTCAGAATCCTCATAGTCAGATCCAGTCATCTTGGGTCGTCCATTTTTGGCCACATCTAATGCTATTATAAATTGCCGAAATGGAGTTATGAAATTGTCCTTTGGTAACATGAATATTAAACTCAATGTTTTTAATGCAGGACAACAACCCATGGATTTGGACGACATTTTTGAAGTGGACATGATCGAGAGCCTTGTGCGTAGTACATCTTTTGAAGATCCTCTTGAGACACCTTATACAATCGGGCATGGATTTTGACATCGATAGTCCCATCCACGAAGTCAATGCACCGCTCGACTCTACTCTATATTGGAGACCGAAAAATGGAGAGCGAAAGTGGAACCTCTTCATCCCTCCGAGACTCTTCCGACAAGACAGCTTTCTAACTCGAGAAGGCAAAAGAAGGGTTGCTTAATGTTCTTCAAGCATATAAGGCGACAATTGAACGGAAGATAGCGAGAAATACAAGGAGTGTACTTACTTGTATGTAAGGATCATCTTTGTGGAAATGTCATGTAAAATACAAAGGAAGCATGATCCTAACATGGAAGAAGTCGTTCGGCGAGAAGTCACGAAATTATTTGACGACAGTGTCGATTACCTCCTTTCGGATACACTTGCATGGGAACTCACATCACTTGTGCGGGATCGGTTAATTAGTGTTGAGGTAAGTTCTTTGCGGACCTTGGTCTTAAAGATTAATGAATTCATGGTCCATTCTTTGTCTGGGTGAAAAGACGTTAAACTTAAGCGCTCTGGGAAGACATTTCATTTGATTTTTTTTCCTTGTTAGTTAGTTCAATGTTTGTGGGTAACATTACTGCAAACCCTCACGAGACTACAACTCGTCCACTAGGGGTAACCTAGGGGTTTAAAGGCTTGTTGCATATGCTAAATGCAATCGAGAGCACCTGCGAAAGTGGTATAGGTAGGATCTTTTATTTTACTGATTTCTCTCTTGTTCTGACTCGCTTTTATGTTGATTTTCTTGAGAAAGCTTCTTGATTCTTCATTCAGGCACTATCTTTCCATCACTCATCTTTTATTTTCGTTGTCTCATATGCATTGCATGTTTATTTTTTATTTTTTTTACATTGAGGACAATGTAGATTTTATGTTGGGGGTGGGAGATTAGGTTACCTAATCAGTATTTTCTTGGTCTTGAGCAAAATTTGTGAAAATTTTTAAAATTTTGCTGGAATTTCTGTTGACTTTAAAGTGATTTTGAAGGATAGTTGTGATTTTTGAGATTGAATGTGAGAAATTTATGACTCTTGGACGGCAAATTTCACACTAAAGTTTGAATGGTTAATCCATGATTAGAAGTTGTAAACATTGATTGAGCCATGATTTCACATATCAGATCTCGTTTACACATTAAGTTTTCAGTTCGATATTAATTGATAACATGGTAATCACTAAGCATGAAAGGAACCAGCCTGAAAAACAAAATTTTTAGCATCAGTCTATAAAGAAGAATTGAAAGAATAAGTCGCATAATCATCATCATAGGTTTGCTCCCTATAGATGAAGATTCGATTCCTCATAGTTGACATGAGAAAAGATTTAGGCGACACGTTTTCACCATAGGTTTGCTCCCTATAGGTGCAGATTTGATTCTCCTCCTTGGCATACTATTCATAAGAAAATCAAAAAAAAAAATGGTAGAATGAAAGGTTAATCTGTAAGGCAAGTGTGGTTCCAGTTTTGGGTGACATGAGCTCCGTTGTTAATTACCATTGATATCATGAAATTGACAATTGAATCTCTTAATGGTTGAAAGCTGAGATGACACTATACACTCATGAAACTCAATGTTTTAGGATTATTCTAATTCATGTTTTAATATTTTAAACTTGATTTTGAAATTTATAGTGAACTTCATTTCAGGAGAAAAATCTTTCCACCATTCATGAATCTTAGAATTTTCACATCTAAATTATCTGTTCATCCGTCACTTGAGTTTACAGGAATTGTCTTTTATTTCTGAAATTATTTTTCGCATGTTTTGCTCGGGACTAGCAAAATGCTGGTTGGGGGTTGTGATGAGGGTCGAATATTGCATATTAGACTCCGACTATTACCTGATTTTTCGTACATGATAATGCTTAATACCATATTTTAATTGTGTTTTTATTACAGGATGAAATCAGGAGCATAGATTGAAAAATGATGTTAAAAGCATGGATTTGACTCTCCGGAATTACCAGAGCACGGGATGAACCTCAGAGGACCAATATCTTGAAGAATTTACATGCCACGGGACCCGAGGAAATCAGGCCGTTCACGTTTAAAGAGGCCTGAAATTGGTACAGAATGAAAGACCACATGGTTCCCTCCATCCAATTGGCTTGAAACTTTATACATGGGATTAGGGACATAAATTAACCGTACATTTCAAATTTCAGCCCTCGGATCACTAGGGAAGTGCCCCAATCGACAGATCAGTCCATAAATCGTTGATTCTCGGGCCCACGATATTTGCGCGCCTAAAGATTGGTCTCGATGGTTTAAATGATATAAGAAATAGGATGGATGGCTTGGATTTCTTGAAAACATTACAGCAGGCCCTGCATGAAAAGTAAAGTGCATATGTGCACTATATACAAGAGCCGCACCGAACGGAGTCACTGCTGACCGCGCCTTCCAATTCTCAAACGGCGATTTGCCGTTTCTATGAGCCGAACGGACGGAAAGTCCGTTTTTGCGGACGCTAGTGGGCCCCACTCATCACTGTATGGAAAATCAAAATCACCGTCCACCGTGTAAATATGAATAATACAAAAACATGTTTCTACTTTACTCCCATGCGTACACACGTGTAATGCGGTGCAGAGGCCACAAAGGGCTGCTCGCAACGTCCAAAACTGATCTTTTGTGTTTTCTTCAAGGCCGTATCATTGGACATTCAAAACTACCTATTCTTGGTGAAATTTCGTTCCGAATCCAATGGACGGGGTGGATTTTCCGGAAGACACTTCTATGGGGCCCACCGATCACGACAAATACGAAAGGGTGCGAAAGTTTTGCACAAATTTGGAAACCCGGTTTTCCAGGCGGTTGTGGGCCACCATCTTTGATCATATGGCGGATCCGAACCGTCTATCATGTAGAGGACCCAAGAAAGTCCTAAGGGGCACGGTGTTTGTTGGAATTTGAACGAGGAAAGTATGGTGTTTTGAGGTCCCGAACTTGGCTGCGAAAAAGGAATTTTTATATGCGTGCGATGACCTCCCAAATCCGAATTTCACCACTTGACCACTCCATCGCCTATAAAAAGAGTTGCAAAACATGAGGAAGGGCATTGAGAGATTGAAAAGGGTGGAGAATTCAGATCTAGAGCAAAGGAGAGAAGAAAAAGAAGAAAGAAGAAAGAGAGAAATTGGTTTGATGTTTGTTATTGAATTTTATTTATCCATATGTTTAATGGATTTTATGGGTAACCTAGGGTGAGATGAAACCCTAATTTGAACACCTCTTTTCTATGTTGATTTTATTTTAATTAGATTGGTTTGTTTCTTTCCTAGTGTGCTTGATTGCTTTAAATTCTATACTTCTCCATCTATGAACTTGATAGTCTATGGATGGATGTGGTCTGGATGCTTATTCTAGGTGCTTGTATCTCGATCATGAACAGTTCTGTAGAGGAAGAAACAGGGTGCTTTCTTGAATGCATATTCCATATGCCCGATTTGGACATGGGATATGTTATTCATGGCATTGCTTGAAGGAATTAGACAATCGTATGCCCGATTAAGGACACAGATTGTGCTTTCTCTAGATAAGTTAGATCAATCTATATTAAAGTGAATTAACAGACAAAACAAGGGTTAGGATAATTAGGGGTGGATTCGAAAGTCCTAGTGCTCTTTCTCTTATTGAATTTTCTTCCCTATCATCAATAGTTATTTTCCATAAATTTGTGTTAGTAATTTGCTCCATTATTTGTTGAATTAGTTAAGGAGGATCACAGATTTGAATTGTGACGATCAGTCCTCGTGGGATTCGACCTCGATCTTACCGAGTTATTACTACATCACAACCCTATACTTGGGGAGTGAACAGAACTCCATTTTTCTTTCAATAATTCCATTTTGTTGAGGTATTTTAAGAGCAGAGAACTCATGTGATATACCATGATCATTATAGTACTTACCAAAATTGCTATTCTCGAATTTAGTGTCATGATCACTTCTAATTTTGATCACAAATCACTTTTTCCAGTCTGAATATGCTTTAAAAAATTTTTTTAACTTCATCGAGAGTATCTGATTTCTCTCTTAAAGAGGCTACCGATGAATATCTGGTGTAATCATCAACAATGACAAGAAAATATTTCTTTCCACCTCTACTCTCCATTCTAATTGGTCCTACTAGATCCATGTGGAATATTTCTAGAGGTTTGGTCCTGTCTAAGGAGTTCACTTTCGTGTAACTACTCCCGATCTATTTGCCAATTTGACATGTGCCACATACTTTTTCTATCTTTTTCAGCTTGGGCAAGCCACGTAAGTGATCTCTTTTGCTTAGCTTATAAAGATCTGTATAGTTCACATGTCTAAGGCATTTATGCCATAGTTCGGTTTCGTTTATTTGGACCATGTAACATGAGTAGTTAGATGAGTAAGAGTTATCAAGTATATAGCAATTTTCAGAGGTCCTACGACCATTTAATATTACATTACCCTTCTTATTCATTATCTCACATTTATGATCAGAAAAATTCACATTATGTTTATTATCACAAATTTGAGATATGCTTAAGAGGTTATGTTTTAAACCTTCAATATAAAAGCACGTTTTCAAAGAGAGGTAAGTTAGGAAGTTGTACAGTGCCTTGGCCTATTATTTTACAGTTGCTTCCATCACTAAAAGTAACTGAGCCGTCATTTACTTCTTTGATATTCGTGAATATCGCATTGTCACCTGTCATATGTCTCGAGCATCCGCTATCTAGGTACCATCTTGAGTGGTTAATTGCTTTGAAAGCTGTGTGGACAACAAGACACTTAACCTTTGGAACCCATTTCATTACGGTTCTAGGTTTATGAGTGTCTTTTGATTTTCGCTACATTTGAGAGTTAGGATTTCTCTTTTTTCTATAAACTCCATTTTCATCTGAGTTAGATTTTAGAAGCTCTTTAAGCAAGTCCACAATTTTTTCAACTATGGGAGATTTATTATTCATTTGATGTTTATAGCTAATGGCATTATTGTTTTTAGGAACTTGAAAGGGTTTTGAGTTTTTGAAATCATTACGATTAAAATCTCTTCAAGTCTTACCTTTAGAATTCGAGGATTCTCCTCTTACAAAAATAGGAGCAGAATCCTTAGATTTTAAAGAATTACCTTTAATATAAACCAAACCTGACTTGTCACCACATTGCCTTGATGTGAATAATAATCTTTCAAGTTTTTGATCACCATGGGCATATTTCCAAGTGTCCTTAGAACTCAAAAGGGAAGAAACTTTAAGTTTTAATTTCTCATTTTCTGTTTTGAATTTTTGTAATTCAGAAGATTTAAAACTTAAATCTAATTTTGTTTTTTCAAGACAATCTGAAAAATGCGATTTTTCTAAAGCTGTGTTTTCAAGTTCTTCTTTTAATTTAGCATATTTCTCTTCTTGAATTTTTAATTTAATAGTAATTTTACAACTTTTTCTATATAAGGCATTGTAGGCATCTTGAAGATCGTCTTCATTTTCATTTTCAGGGTCACTCTTGAGATTTAGTCAAATATATTATAGTTATCTGAAGAAGTGACTCTAGCTATAGTCATAAGGGTTTCACATCTTTTGTATTTACATTTTCTTAGTCTGATTTATCAGAGTCAGAAGTGCTTTTAGAGTCAGATGATTCATCCCAAGTAGCTATCATGCCCTTTCTTTTAGACTTATCCTTCTTAGGACATTTATTAGCCAAATGCCCATATTCATGATAGTTGAAACATTGACTGTCCTTTATTTTAAATTTTCAAGAATTAGATTTTTCTTTTCTTTTATCAGTTATTTTTGAAAATCTGTTCTTTTCTTATTTTTGAAAATTCTAAAAATGTTCTTAGCTAACATTACTATATCATCTTCATTTTCTTCAAAATAAGAATTAGTACTATTTTCTTTTGAAATAGATTTAGAAGATTTAAGAGCAATAGACTTAACTTTAGGAGCCTTAAAGTTCAACTCATATGTTTGAAGAGAACCAACTAACTTCTCTACCTTCATAAGATCGATCTCCCTCAATTCTTGAATAGCAATAACCTTAGAATTGAATCTCTCAGGAAGAGGGCGCAGTATTTTTGTGCAAACCTTGCTTTCACGGATTCCATCTCTTAGACCCCACATGGAATTTACTATGTCATTTAGTTTCGTATATAAGTCCACGAAAGTTTCATTTTCTTCCATACAAATTTTCTCAAATTTGGTAGTGAGGATTTGAACTTTTGATTTCTTAACTACAGTAGTTCCTTCAAGTGTCATTTTGAGAATATCACATGCTTGCTTAGCTGTATCACATGAAATAATTCTTTTAAATTTATCAGGTGATAGAGCATAAGTTATGACATTTAAGGCTTTAGCATTAGCACTACTTCCACTTTTTTGAGCTACAGTCCACAAATAGAATTTAGTTTCTCTCATAGATTTAATTCCATCATTGGCTAATACTTCAGTCATAGGAGGTTTCCATTTAGTAAAAATGGCTTGCCACACATTTTCATCTAAGGATTTTAGAAAAATCCTTATTCTGACTTTCCAGTATGAATAATTAGAGCCATTAAAAGGAGGTGACCTGATAATGGATAAACCGTCGAAATTTGACATAATAAAGCTCTGGATCTAAACTTAAGGAAATTAATCCACAATAAAATAGAGCAATCCGCTCTGATACTACTTGAAAATGAGAGCTTAAGTAGTCCTAGAGGAGGTGAATAGGACCATGTTAAATAGTCGAATAAAAGTGTTGAATAAGTAAATAAATCAGATATCTCAGTTGCCTAGTATTGAGACGTTGATTCAAACTGATTCGCAAGACAACCTTCACCCAAACAAGTTTAAGTAGGACAACCTTATTTCACGAATATGATAAGAATCAAAATCTCAAACTGAGTAAGAGTAAATAAAACTAAACTATTACAAGCATTCACCACTTTAGCATAAAAAGAATGACAAACATTCACCATAAAATGATAAGAGCATTCACCACAACACCAAGAATTATAGTGGTTCGATGTGTCAACAACTGTTCTCAAACAATCACACCTACTTCACTCCTAAAAATTACTCTCCATGTAATCTTGGCTTTCACTAACAACAAGGTTTTCACAGGGTCACCTTAAAACCTGATACAGTTGTGATTTTACCGTACTATCACAAACAAAGAAACTCTTCATTGAGATTTCCTAGCTTATCTCAAAAAAACCAACACTGAAATTTTTCAACCATCTCAGAAAAACCAAATACAGAAAATAAATGTAGACTTATCTTCACCATAGAAGAAGTTGTAACCGAAGAACTGTTTTTCTTAAATGTCAAATGTTCAATGTTCAATCCGATAGAAAGGGTCCAAGGTTCTATTTATGTTAATTAAAATTTAAACCAAGTGGCTACTTGTATTAATTCTCTTAAATCTCAATAAGAAGCGTATTTACTCTCTTTTTAAAATCAGAATGATAGATTTTGAGATTAAGGGAATTAAATAAAAAGCTATAAAATGATTTATAAATATCATTCAATAGCTTGATAATAATTGAGGCTCTATCTCACTCGCAGAAGAATTTAAATAGACTTGAATGAATTTTATGATTGAGAGAGAACCTCAATCTATAGGTAAAAAACTTGTTTCTTCGACTGGCCTAAGGTAGTCTTCGATTGGCCCAAGCACCGGAATCAGTTCAAACAGATTTTCATATTTGAGTGGGATAAATTTTAATGAATCTTTGACTAGTCGAAGAGGCTAAAATTTGAATTGATTCAGTTGCTGGACTTCGAGCTGAGAACCCTCGACTGGTCGAAGATTATCCTTCAACTAATCGAGCAAACCACTCGACTAGTCAGAGGTGCAACGAAATTTTCTATTTCACTTGATTTGTACTAGGACTGGTCAAGCCAAAACATAGGCTGGTCGAAACTCAACCAAATACAAGCATAAAAATCCAATTTTAAATAGATTTTGAAAGCACCTAAACCTAAGGTCTTTCTTGGGTTTATAATACCTGTATGGACTGAACTTCAATGTCTTGAAGTAGATTAAAGACTTGAACTTCTCTGAGGAGCTTAATCTTGTACTAGAACATTAGTAAATCTTAACTTCATGTTGTCTTTCGAGCTTGATCTTGAACTTATTTTGAACCTTGATCTTAAATCATACTTGAAGATCACTTGATAAGATGTTTTGACTAAATGAAATTTGACAAACAAAGCGTGAAGTGTGCTTTAAACATTATAGCACTTACAATTACAATTTATCCAACTTTAGATGGGTGACTAATTTAGGGTTTAGTATAAATCTTTAAGGCATTAGAGTGCTAATGCTAATCTGATTTAGTATCTTTAATTATTAAATGGCTAGTGAGGATATTTCCAATACCTTTAGTGGTTTGTCAGCTACATCACCGATGATCTTGGATGATAAAGGATTAGGTCTAGAAGATGAAGAGGTACCCATTGATATTGGTACCTCATAGTCACAGATTATAGGAAAAGAAAAAAGGAAAAAAAAAATATCATTAGTGTGGGAAGATTTTGAAGAAATAACTTTGAAAAATGATACGGTGAAGATACAATACAAATACTGTAAGGCTCAATATGCTAAAAAAGTAGATGGGTCGACCGCAACTCTAAAGAAACACATTTCAAAGTGTCATAAAAAAAATTAAGAAGTTAGACTTTAGGGCAACAAACATTTTTATTTACCTAATCTTTAATGGGTCCATTGCAAGGTACATTGTATAACAGAGACCATATGAATGAGTTGACAATCATATTTATTATTTCCAATGAAAGCCTATTTTAGGTGGTAGAGAGTCCGTTTGTCGAATTAGCTAGAGACCTTAACTCCATATATGAGAAGGTCTCCCGAACAATAATAAAAAGAGTGTGCATGAAGATAATATGCAAGCGAGAAGCTTAAGTTCAAAGGACAGTTGGAATCGGTTTCCTGAATTAGTCTAACGTCAAATTTATAGATAACATCCAATCAACGAAAGGGGTATATGTCACTAACTGCCCACTACATTGATGCTGGATAGAGGTTCTGTGAAAGAGTTATAAACTTTCGTTATCTTGCACCTACTCACACTAGATTGATAATTTTAGACTGTATTTACAGAATATCTTATAAATTGGGGCATTGAGAAGAAAATCTCCTCAATAACTTTAGACAATGTCTCTACAAACGATAACGTGATAACAAATTTGTGAAACCAATTTAAGATCACTGGTGACTTTGTATTTTGGTGGAAAGATATTTCATATTAGGTGTTGTGCCCACATCCTAAACTTGATTGTACAAGATGACCTTAAAACAATTAAACTAACGATCAAGAACATAAGAGAGTGTGAAGCAAATACGGAAGTCAACTTCACAATTAAATACATGGAATGAGATCGTGAAAAGGTTGAATTTGTATCTCAGAGAATGATGAAGTGTGAGACCCGACCCGAGTTCGCATGTGTACATGAGTGTGTATGAGTATGCATTTCATTTATCTTGGTCCCGTGGTCTTATCGGTTGAATTCTGGCGACCCTCGACCTATGGTTTACATTTGTGATGATCCTTAAGTTCCATCATATAAACTCAACCCGAATCGACTCGAAACTAGTGCCATAACGATCGCATCGTCATTGCGGTTCCAACGACGTGTCTCGTATGTCCATCCGATATGTAGATCAAAAGTTGTGTACATTTCATTATATGACTATTGATCATGTGGCTCACTTAGGTGGAATGCATGTGGACCACCATCACCCTTGGCACAAGTTCTAAGGTACACTACCCACACACTACACATATATCCATAACTAACACCACCAACTATAAACACTACTAAGAGACCTAATCTAACCTACAACTTTATAAACTCCTCTCTATGGTAATGATGGATTCTCTTACAAACCCATCTTAGTCTCTCTCTCTCTCCCTCCTTGTCTCTCTTTCCCTCTCATTTCTCTCTCTCTCTTCTCTTTTTCCCTAGTAACTTCCCTCTATTATTCCAGCCCACTTTCACTCATAAATTCCCCCATCTAACCCTTGAAAAAATATCTCAATCTTAGATCTATGCACCTTGAAGCTTAAGGAGTTTAGTGGTAGAAGATTCTTGGAGTTCTTGTGAGGTGGGTGCTCTCCATGGTTCCTTCTCTTCTTATTCTTCCTCCCTTCCTCCTTTCCTTTTTTACTTTATGCATGGAAGCATGTAGAGCCTACCAATCTATGGTGGAGGCCCTACATGGTTCCTAGGTAGTGCTAATGGCCTAGATCTTGCATAACTTAGCCATGGTGGGGTCATTCTCTATGGACCTACCTTGAAGCTTCTTCTCCTTCCCATTTCTTGTACATCAAGGGCCATATAGGCCTTGCATGCATGTGAGGAGAGGAATCCCCACCATCCAGTACTTTATTTTCTATGAAAATTATCA
Source organism: Magnolia changhungtana (assembly GCA_030180095.1). NCBI lineage: Eukaryota > Viridiplantae > Streptophyta > Magnoliopsida > Magnoliales > Magnoliaceae > Magnolia > Magnolia changhungtana. The sequence continues at coordinate 7,115,806 of JASAUF010000375.1, forward strand.
TGTATGAAGTTTATAAGGATAGTAATGGTATAGATAGTGTGTGGGTGGTCCATTAGTGGCGGGACCACCCACCTATGGCCGGATCTCACTCTTTCTCCTTCTCATTTCTCTATAATCTCCTTTTATGTATACTGATGAGGTGAGGTCCACCAATAAAGGTCAGAACCTCCCAGGCCTCAAGTAGGGTGGATGTCCAAGCCCACTTAAATGGACGTCCAGGCCCAACCATGCATGCATGGTTTGGGTGATTTCCAAACTTCTCTTTTTATGGAGGTTTGAATAAAACCAAGGGCTAGAATTTTGTTAGCTTGTTAAGGTGGACCCCACCAGTTAAATCAGGGCCATGGGCCCTTTGATTTTTATGCATGGGACAAAATATGGACAACATATGTTGCTGTCAAGATTTCAGCCCAGTTAGAGTAAGTGTTTTGGGTTAATGATTAGACCCATTCTTAAATTCTTTTTTCCCAAATTTCTTTAGGTTATTTGTATTGTGTGGACCCCACTTTGATGTGGGATGGGGCCCACACCTTACCTCCCATGATTGAGGCCCATGGGTTGGGCCAAAGGTGGTTAACTGTCTAGAATTTTTTAGACAGTTCAACAATGTAGTATAGTAGAAATCATCTTGTTTACCTAAATTTCTGGAAGAAATGAGCCACTCCAGTGGACTCCACCTGTTGTCCATATATGGGAGTACCAAACCCACCTATTTTTTAGTGATTTGAGAGACCTATGCCCACCCCATGAGGTGCCAATCATGGGGACAGCAACATTGTGTAGTAGCAGATTTTTTTTGGAAAACATTGTTGTCCAGAATTTTTATCAATTAAATAAAATACTTCTACCACTTTAAAATTTTGAAAATTTTTCAGGGGGATGATCCATCTATACTAGGACACCCTTACAAAATTTTAGGGCCAATGGACCCCATTTGGGCATCCAAAAGGGTGGGCCAACATAGTAGACTGCCAGAAATTTCTGCTATATAGTCCAACAGCATAGTTCCATAAAAATAAAATTTTAAAAATATTTTCTCAAAAGGTGGGCTATCTTTTTGGGTCTCACCTTGTTATAGGCTTGATGAGAGACATTGGGTCCAAATTTCAAGAATTTTGGAGGCCCAGAACCCACCCATTTGGATGGCCCAAATTTAGGACAGTTATTTCTAGCAACATTTCACCCTAGATAGATTGAAATTCCAAAATTTATTAAAATACTTTTGAGTATCTAAAAATTATGAAGATTTACAAAGAGGTGTTCCACCCATGGTAGGACCTACCTACAAATGTTTGGGGCCAGTGGACCCCTATGCACACCGTGGCAAGGGCCGGACTGGCCCACCATGTTGGGACGTCTAGGTTAGTCCGATTTTCTGGACAGACTGTCTTCTTTAAATTAATTAAAATACTTCTAGTTATCCAAAAATTAAGAAATTTTGTGGAGATGTGGCCCACTCATGAAAGGACCACCCTCCAAATTTTCAGGGTGATTGGGTCCCTGTACCGACCGTGGGGCAGCCTGCAATTTGGATCAGTTTTAGGCCTAATACCTAGGCCCATATGACTACCCACCATGGGACGCCCTTGCCTTGGGCTGCTGGGCCTGCAATCCAACGGCATGGCCCAATTGAATATATGTATTGTATATTTCCCTTCTCATCAGGTGGGGCCCTCATTGATGTGTGTGGGCCATCAGGGAAATAAGTATACTATAAATATATTTTATTGAATTTCCAGCAAGCTCAGATAGTGGGTGGGCTAGAATTTCGGCATTTAACCCAAGGTTGCTACCCACAAATGTATGTTTTGGGGCAGCATGACTCATTAGATTTGGGGACCTTATTATACATATCTTACCCTATCTTGATTGAATTTTTGGGCTTAATTAGTACACTCTTAAGGCCCACCTTAAATGGGTTTTATTAGAACAATATTCATAGTTGGCTGTTGGGTTTCCTAAGCCCAATGTCTTAAAACTTCTTTGATAGACCCCTGACCTTTGGGCCTACATTTAATGCACTATTATGATGGGTTTTATGGGCCAAAATACTCAGGTAGTTGGGCCCTTACTTTCCAATTAAAGTAAACCATACTTGGGCCGAGATGTGAGGCCTAACTTGTTTTAAATATAAGGATCACCTATATGTTGGAATAATGGGCTGCCCATTAGGCCCACCACAATGAGTGGACTCATGATCTTTATGGTTGGGCCCAACCTTGCTTGAGGGCCCACCATATTTCCTGTGTGTTAGGCTTTAAGTATAAGCCCACTAAGCCATGGATTGCCTTCGGCCTTGGGCCTTACTTCATGTTCGAGTAGTGGCAGGCTACCTCTTGGGAATCAGTTGAGGTTGGATGTCCTCCTGGCTGGTCCTAAGATAGGCCCATGGGATCTTCTATAGATGGTTAAAGGCCCACCATAGGCCCTAGGCCATTTGTTTGAGGCCCAATGTGAATATATGTGGAGCCTACCTTAACGCATGATTGGTTCAGGCCATTCAAGCCTTGGATCGCCCGATCATGAAAGCACTCTCTGCCTTAGGTTGCTCTAGACTCACAATCCAATAGCAGGCCCACTTAATCTTTCCATGATATATACACACTCTCCATCTGGTGGGGTCCCCCAGTGAGTATAGTTGGCCTTTATGAGATTATTTTCACATATTTAACTAATTTTCAGACCTTAGCAGGTCCAGGAAGTCAAACGGGCCAAAAGTTTATCAAATGACCTTAAATATACAAATTTATGGTTAAAAATTTATTCCGCTGTTGTGAGACTCGGCCTGACTTCGCTTGTGTGCATGTGTGTGTAAGTATGCATTCCGTCTATCTTGGTCCCGCAGTCCTACCGGTCGAATCCCAGCGACCCATGACCCTTGGATAGTGTTTGCGGTCATCCATGAGTCCAGTCATAAAGACCCGACTCGGATCGAGTTGAGACCTATGCCATTGCGACTACATCGTCGCCATGGTTTCAACGCCGCGTCTTGTGCGTCCATCCGACGTGTAGATCATAAATTGGGTGTATTTCATTTTCTAAGCCCTTGATCATGATCATGTGGCCCACCTAGGAGTGGTGTGCATGGATTTCTAGGTAGGTCCCATCTCTTGGAACTATTTCCAACACACACACACTACTTAGGCCCTATTCCTACACCACTCATCTCTAAACCACCACTCACTAACCTAAAAAGCCTACTAACCCTACAACAATGTTTCTAACTCCCTATTGCAATGATTACTCTTCTCTATCTAAGGAAAGAGAGAGATGATTGCTTGCCTTAAAAATCTTTTTCTCTTTTTCCCTCTCATTTCTCTCTCTCTCTCTCTCTCTCTCTCCCCCTCTCCCACTCTCTTCTCTTCTTCTCCAGCAACTTTCCTCCATATTTTCATTTCACTTTCACTCTATATCCCCCCATCTAACCATTGGAATAAGATCTTAACCTTAGATCCATGTACCTTGGAGCTTGAAGACTATCTTGGAGGTGTTTGCTTGAAGACCTTGTAGGTGGGTGTGCATGTACTTAGAATCTTAGGATCTACATTTCTTATCCTTATTTCTCTTCTTCACCTCATGTTTGAAGCATGTGGGGCCCACCAAATGATGGTGGTGGCCCCATGTCTTCTTGGATGTAGCCATTAGCCCATCCTTTTGTGCATGCATAACTTATGGGAGGGGCCATTTTCTATGGACCACACCATGATTTCTTTTCCTAATTAGAAGGATCCTTAGGTCATCTAGACCCTTGATCCTTGGTAGAGATGGCATCTCCACTATTGAATTTTGATTAGAAGATGCATGCATGGGTAGATCTTGTAATCCCATCAATATAGTGATATGTGTGGTTTGTGATGAAGGGAAGGGCCTCAATGTGGCAGAGCCCCTTCCCTTATGGCTGATTCTTACTTTTCTTTTATTGATATATTATTTTCAGATGTGTGTAGCCCACCTTGTGGCCTGCAAGTATCCAGACCATCCAAAGAGAGTGGACACCCGTGTCTGTCCACTCTATGAACATAGGTGCCACATTTGCTCCTTTTTGGACACATGCAATGGATTTTATGGTATGGATTAGGTCTGGATATTTGTGGAGCCCAGTGAGGTGGACTACAACTCAAATTCCATGGGGTGATTTTCCCTTATTTTGGTTCCTATGCTCATTTTACTTTATGTGTATGTTGCTGCCCAGAAATTTTCTGGACAGATTTTTGTTGGACTTTGGGCTTGAATTTGGGACTGATTGGGGGACCTTTTGTACCCATAAAATATATTTTTCTGAAAGGTGTGGATCTCATCTTTATGTCCCCCAAATTTCATCCCCACCTGACCTTCATTGGGGTCCCAAAGGTGTGGTCCAAGTGAGGTGGACAGTCTGGATTTTTTGCACTGTTCCAACAACGTTTGACCCTGGATAGGTTGGAGTTCCGAAATTTATTAAAATACTTTTGGGTATCTAGAAATTCTAAAAATTTATAAAGAGGTAGCCCACCTATGGTAAGACTCACCTACAAAATTTTAGGGCCAATGGACGCCTGTACACACCATGGTGGTGGCTGGACCGGCCCACTATAATATGGTGTCCAGATCAGTCCAATTTTCAAGACAGATTGATTTCCTTAAATGAATTAAAATATTTTTATACTTCCAAAAATTCTAAAATTTTGTGGAGGTGTGGTCCACTCATGATAGGATCCACCTACCAAATTTTAGGATTAATAGACCACTGTACACACCGTAGAGAGGGCCGGACTGGCCCACCAGGTTAGGATGTCCAGGTTTGTCCGATTTTCTGGATCGACTATTTTGTTTAAATTAATTAAAATACTTACAAATATCTAAAAATTTTGAAATTTTGTAGGGGTGTGTCCCACCTATGGAAGTGTCATTCTGTTAAATTTCAGACCCAACAGACATTTGATATGGTTGTGGTACGGCTGGGAGTGGCCAGCTAGGCAGGGATGCCCATGCTGGGGCATCTAGCCTGCTTCGTAGGCCCACCTTGATGTGTTGTATATCCCACCACCCATCCACGTGGGGTCCTTAGGGGATTGATCATCCTCCATTTTTTTTAGTATTCAATTTGGAGCCCATTGGGTGGATTTTTGGGCCAGATACCCCAGGCCCATAGGGCTGCCTACACATGGGACATCCTTGCCTTAGGCTACTGCTGAGCCTGCATTCCAACAGCCTGGCCCATTTGATATATGTGTTACATATCTTCTCTCATTTGGTGGGGCCCACAGTGATGTGTGTGGGCTATCAGGGATTAAATATACTAAGAAATACTTCTATTGTTGGACTCCAACCAACCCAGAAATTTAGGTGGGCTGGAATTTGGCATTGAGCCCAATAATTATTGCCTATAGATGTTCTATTGGGGTAATATGGCCCACTAGATCTAAGGAGGACTTAAGACAGTTATCTTACCATCTTAATTTTAATTTTTAGGGTTTAATTAGTACATGATTAAAGGCTCATTCCAATTAGATTCTTCTTATGCTAGTCTCCTAGTTAAGTATGGGCCTTATAGCCTTGGTTGGGCTGAAACTTTTGATAGGTCCATTGAACCCGTAGGTCATATATTAACCATGCCATTGTGATAGGTCTTATGGGCCAAATACTCAAGTAGTTGGGCCCTTGTTTGTCCACTATAGTAAATCCATACTTGGGCCAAGATGTGAGGCCCAACTTGTGTTAAAAATAAGGATTTCCATATGATTGGGATAATGGGCTGCCCATTAGGCCCACCACAATGAGTGAACCCATGACCTTTATCATTGGGCCCTAATCTTGCTTAAAGGGCCTACCAGGTTGCCTATGTATTGGGTTTAGTGTATGGTCCACTAGGTCATGGATTGTTTCAGTCTTAGGCCTTATTTCATGCTCGCGTAGTGGCGGGCTACCTCTTGGAAACTAGTTGAGGTTGAATGTCCTCCTGGGTGATCCCAAGGTAGGCCCATGAGTTTCTCTATAGATGCTTAAAGGCCCACCATAGACCCTGGGCTGTTTATTTGAGGTTAAATATGGATGTATGTGGAGCCTACCTCAACGTGTGTTGGTACAGACCATTCAAGCCTTGGATCACCCGATCATGGAAGCACTCCCTGCCTTGGGTTGCATTTGACTCACAATCTAGTAATAGGCCCACTTGATCTTTTCATGATATATACACACTCTCCATCTGGTGGGGTCCCCCAGTGTGTATAGTTGGCCTTCATGAGATTATTCCCACATAGTTAACTAATTTCTGGACCTTAGCCGATCTAGGAAGTCAAACGGGCTAAAAGTTTATCAAAGGGCCTTAAATGTAAAATTGTATGGTTAAAACTTTATTTGGCTGTGGGGCCCACCATATTAAGAACTTGTGTGCGTGTTACATGCTTATGTTTTCTTATAATCTTTGGGCTTAATCAGTGCATTCTTTTGGGTCACCTTTAGTGATCACATGAGGACCATATCTTAGATCAGATTTTTGGGACATCCCTTAGGCCCAGAGTAGGCTGGGACGTCCTAGCTTGGCCTAACCATACATTGGGCCGACTTTCACCATTTTGATGGACTTATAGGCTGAGGTAAGGATAGTATTGGGTTCTTGGTTGCCCACTTAAATTGTTAGTTATTGGGCCAATGTTGTGGGGCCCATTTCATCCAGACTTAAACTTATTTTTTTGGGCCGTATATTGTGCACGGGACTGCCCACCAAGTCTAACTTAATGTATGGATTTTATGGTCATTGAAAATTGAGCCTTGGGCCTTAATTTCCCTCTTGGGGCCCATGTTGTTAAAGGTGGTATTATATCCTTTTCTCATGGCCTATTGTGATGGATATATGTATGTGGTTACCTGTGTTCTTATCTTGAATGTAAGGCCTTGGGCCTTATATCCATATGTTCGTGGTTGAGATGCCTCTTGGGGAATGGTGGTTAAATGTCCCCATTATGGACCCCTTTAGGCCCGTTTGTATCTAAATGTGATTAGATGCTCATCTTAAACTTTTGCTAGACTCACTTCTATGTTACTTAGACACGTAGTTGTATGCTTAGTCTCGTGGGCTACTCCAGGTAAATGGACCCCCACTAGAGGTAGGATTCCTTATGGATATTGTCTAAATACCTAGTCTTGGTCTCTTCTTGGATAGGAGGAGTATACTACTTTATATATCGCCGCATAATCCATCTAGACCCATCTTCATGGCCCATGTGCATCATTGTATGCTTGGATGACACTGTGTGTGTGGTTATGATTGTGCCATTGGGCATTGCATGTTGCCTTCCCCAATGATGTAGTATTCTCTCTTGAGCATGTTGGATGCTTGAAATTGATGCATAGTTGATAGTGTGATTCATGCATCCAGCATTATATAACATATGAGCATTATCACCCTCGCTTCATCAAGGTTGTAGTGTGACGCCCCGGTCACTGCTTCATATGGACGAAGGCACACGTGGGCGGGCACACATGTGGGAGGGCCCCCAGGTGTGGCTAGTAGGCTACTGTGTGGCTGACAGACTATTGTGCTGGGTGAGCTACTGTTCCAGTTGATTGTAGCATAACTTGTCCCACATCAGAAGAGTTGTCTAGAGTTGTGGTGGTTATATATTGGGTTCCTCCCTTAACAGATATGACGCGTTTTAAATCCGTGAGCTTCGGCAAAGCGGATAATATCATGTGCTGTGGGGGTGGACCTTACAATAGTATCAGAGCCGAGGATGGCTCTGCCCTCGGTGGGGGATATTGTGATGCCCCGTTACTATGGCCACATGTGGGTGGGCACACGTAGGCGGACACACATGTGGGCAGGCCCGAAGGTGACTGATAGGATACTGTGTGGCTGGCATGCTACTATGCTGACAGGCTACTGTGCACACAATAAAACTTTGTCCTACATCGGAAGTGCCGTCTGAAGTTATGGTAGCTATATGTGGAGTTATCACCCTATATTGTATGAGGCCTTTTCGGGGTGACCCCGAGAACAAAATCGTGCGGGCTATGCCCAGAGCGGACAATATCATACAGTGTGGGTGTGGGCCCTTACAAATGGTATCAGAGCCGAGGACGGCTCTGCCCTCGGTGGGGGATAATGTGACGCCCTGGTCACTACTTCATGTGGACGGGCACACATGTGGGAGGGCCCCCAGGTGTGGTTAGTAGGCTATTGTGCGGGGCGAGCTACTGTTGCAGTTGACTGTAGCGTAACTTGTCCCATATTGAAAGAGTTATCTTGAGTTGTGGTGGTTATATGTTAGGTTCCTCCCTTAATAGATATGACGTGTTTTAAATCTGTGAGCTTCAGCAAAGCGGACAATATCATGTGTTGTGGGGGTGGGCATTACAAATGGTATCAAAGCCGAGGACGACTCTGCCCTCAGTGGGGGATATTGTGTTGCCCCGTCACTGTGGCCACATGTGGGCGAGCACGCGTAGGCAGGAGCACATGTGGGCGGGCCCCAAGGTGGATGACAGACTACTGTGGCTGGCAGGCTACTATGCTGGTAGGCTACTGCGCACACAGTGAAGGTAAAACTTTATCCCACATTAGAAGTGCCTTCTGAAGTTGTGGTGGCTATATGTAGAGTTGTAACCCTATACTGTATGAGGGCTTTTGGGGGCGACCCCAAGAATAAAACCATACAGGCTGTGTCCAGAGCGAACAATATCATATAGTGTGGGCATGGGCTGTTACAAATCCCCCACATGTGGGCGGGCCCCAAGGTGGACGCCCTGGTCATTGCTTCACGTGGGTCAGCACACATGTGGGTGGGGCCCCAGGTGTGGCTGGCAGGCTACTGTGCTGGGCGAGATACTGTTGGAGTTGACTGTAACGTAACTTATCCCACATCGGAAGAGTTGTCTAGAGTTGTGGTGGTTATATGTTGGGTTCCTCCCTTAACAGACATGACGCGTTTTAAAGTCGTGAGCTTCAGCAAAGTGGACAATATTATGTGTTATGGGGGTGAGCTTTACAAATGGTATCAGACCCGAGGACGACTCTGCCCTCGGTGGGGGATAATGTGATGCCCTGGTCACTGCTTCATGTGGACGGGCACACATGTGGGAGGGCCCCCAGGTGTGGTTGGTGGGCTACTGTGCTAGGTGAGCTACTATTGGAGTTGACTGTAACATAACTTATCCCACATTGGAGAGTTGTCTAGAGTTATGGTGGTTATATGTTGGGTTCCTCCCTTAACAGACATGACGCGTTTTAAATCCATGAGCTTTGGCAAAGCGGACAATATCATGTGCTGTGGGGGTGGGCCTTACAAATGGTATCAGAGCCGAGGACCGCTCTGCCCTCGGTGGGGGATAATGTGACGCCTCGGTCATTGCTTCACGTGGGCGGGCACACATGTGGGTGGGCCCCCAGGTATGGCTGGCAGGCTACTCTGCTGGGCGAGCTACTATTGTAGTTGACTGTAGCGTAACTTGTCCCACATCGGAAGAGTTGTCTGGAGTTGTGGTGGTTATATGTTGAGTTCATCCCTTAACAGACATAACGCGTTTTAAATCCGTGAGCTTCGGCAAAGCGAACAATATTATGTGCTGTGTGGGTGGGCCTTACATATAGCCTCCATAGATACATCATGGATGGCCATGTTTGGACACTGGAAATGTTACTTGAGCATACCGGGTGCATAAGATGCCTATGGATGAAATTCTCAAAACTTTCATGGTACCAAGGATCTGCTCCAGTGTCGTGACCGAGTGGAATATATGAGCGCACGAGGGCCTTATACCGTTAGGCCGTGACTCCCACTGTCGTGTTGTCGGTTGGATAGGAGTGTGGCCTTACTTGCCTGATGTAAGGAGGCATTGTTAGGCTTAGTCTGACTAGCTTGTGAATGGATCCGCTACCCTCATGCCTTACTAGTGATTGGCTATCCGCAGGCAGGGTAGTAAAGTCTCTTACGCTCATTTAATTGTGCGGGGTCTGTAGAGCGGCAGTCATCCAGCAGTGTAATAGACCCCGGTGATTTCCTTATGATGGAAATGTACTTGATATGTAGATTGGATATGAGCACTGACATTACTTCGCATTGCATTTGCATCTTTTATATAAGCCTCATATTGCATCGCCTTGGCATAGCGCCCAGTCCTCATTGAATTATAATACTCATTGCATTATATAGCCTTGGTATGACTTCCTACATTATCGTACTGCCTTGGTATAGTTTCTTGCATTCATGATGGCCTTGGTAAGGCTAGTGGTATTGGTATTGATCATGACTCCCTTCTGCATTCTCTATCTTCTTTTGAGTACCATTGTCACACACTTTCACCACCCTCTAAGCTTTCTATAAGCTTATGCATGATTGATGCGTGCAGGAGATCCTAGGCAGGCATCGCAGTGGCAGAGTTTGGATTAGAGCTGAGCTTGAAGACCCAGTGTTGTACACTTCCTTTCTTTCTTCTATTATCTTATGTATATCATTTTGGACCTTATGTAAGCTTGTATAAGTTCAAATTCTTAGTGGATTTTGTGATGTGTGCCTTAGTTATTCTCAGATTTACTTGTTGTGATCTTGGGTATACTCATATCGGTAATGATTATACTATTATGAAAATCCTCCTTATAGGATCCCAGGATCGGAACCTGCCTCAGGAGCCGAGAATGGGGTACTATGGAGGCTGTTGCGGCTAGAACCAGCCATCGGGTTCCTTATGAGTCCGGTTACCGAGTCTGGGGCGTGACAGCTGTGGGGCCCACCATATTGAGAAGTTGTGTACGTGTTGCATGCTTACATTTTCTTATAATCTTTGGGCTTAATCAGTGCATTCTTTTAGGTCACCTTTAGTGATCACATGAGGACCTCATCTTAGATCAGATTTTGGGTACATCTCATGGGCCCAGAGTGGGTTAGGACGTCCTAGCTTGGCCCAACCATATATTTGGCTGACTTCCATCATTTTGATGGATTTATGGGCTAAGATAAGGATAGTATTGGGCCCTTGGTTGCTCACTTAAATTGCTAGTTATTGAGCTAATGTAGTTAGGCCCATTTCATCTACACTTAAACTTATTGTTGGGCCATATATTGTGTACGCCGGCTGCCCACTAAGTCCAACTTAATGCATGGATTCTATGGCCATTGAGAATTGAGCCTTGAGCCTTAATTCCCCTCTTAAAGCCCATATTGTTAAAAGTGGTATTATATCTTTTTATGACCTATTATGAGGAATATACGTATATGGTTACCTTTATTTTTATCTTGAATGTAGGGCTTGGGCCTTCTATCCATACAGTTCATGGTTGATATCCTTTTTTAGGGAATGGTAGTTAAATGTCCCCATTATAGACCCCTCTTGGCCCAGTCGTATTTAAGAGTGATTGGATACTCATCTTAGACTCTAGCTAGGCTCATTTCTACATTACTTAGACCCGTAGCTTGTATACTTAGTCTCGTGGACTACCCCAAGTAAATGAGCCCCCACTAGAAGTTGGATTTCCTTAAGGATATTGTCTAAGCACCTAGTCTTGGTTCTTTCTTGGATAGGAGTAATGTAATATACGTTGCATATCGCCATATAGTGTGATTAAATTCATCCTCATGACCAAGGTACATCATTGTATGCTTGGTTGATACTCTGTATGTGTGGTTATATTGTGCCATTGGGCATTACATGTTACCTTCTTCGAGAGACGTAGTATTTCCTCTTGAGCACGTTGGATGCTTGAAATTGATGCATGGTTGATTATGTGATTCATGCATCTGGCATTACATAGCATATAAACAATTATCGCCCTTGCTTCATCAGGACTGTAGCCTCTACAGTTACATCGTGGATGGCCATGTTTGGACACTGAAAATGTTACTTGAGCATATCGGGTGCATAGGATGCCTATGGGTGAAATTCTCAAAACTTCCATGGTACCAAGGATCTACTCCAACGCCGTGACTGAGTGGAAACTATGAGCGCAAGAGGGCCTTATACCATTAGGCCACGACTCCCACTATTGTGTAGTTGGTTAGATAGGGGTGTAGCCTTACTCGCCTGATGTAAGGAGGCATTACTAGACTGAGTCTGACCAGCTGGTAAATGGGTTCGCTACCTTTAGGCATTGCTGGTGATTGGTTGTCCACGGGCAGGGTAGTGGGGTTTTTTACGCTCGTTTGACTGTGCGGGGTCTGTAGAGTGGCAGCCATCCAGCAGTGTAATGGGCCCAGGTGATTTCCTTATGATGGAAATGTACTTGATATGTGGATTGGACATGGGCACTGTCATTACTTCGCATTACATTTACATCGGTTGTGTAAGCCTCATATTGCATTGCCTTGGCATGACGCTCAGTACTCATTGCGTTACAGTACTCATTACATTGTATAGCCTTAGTATGACTTCATGCATTATTATACTGCCTTGGTATAGCTTCTTGTGTTTACAAAAGCCCTAGTAAGGCTGGTGGTTTTGACTTTGATCATGTTTCCTTCCTGTATCTCCTATTATTCTTTTGTACACTATTATCACACACATTCACCACCCTCTAAGCTTCTATGAGCTTATGCACGATTGACGTGTGCAGGAGATCTTAGGCAGATGTTGTAGCAGTAGAGCTTAGAGTAGAGTTGAGCTTAAGGACCCCAGTGTTGCAGACTTTCTTTCCTTTCCTTTTTTCTATTATCCTATGTATGTCCTTTTAGACCTTATGGATATTTGTAAAAGTTCAAATTCATAGTGAATTTTGTGATGTGTGCCTTTGTTATTCTTAGATATACGTACTGTGATCTTGGGTATGCTCGTATTTGAATGATTATACTGTTATGAAAATCCTCCTTGTAGGATCCCAAGATCGGAACCTGCCTCAAGAGCTAAGAATGGAGTACTATGGAGGCTGTTGCGGTCAGAACTGGCCATCGGGTTCCTTGTTAGTCCGGTTACCGAGTCTGGGGCTTGACAAGAGGATTTATGTCATGACACGTTGGAATTCAATTTTTGAAATGTTGGATTCAGTGATAGCTTTCAAAGATGCATTCTCTCACCACGCGGAGAGTGATAGTGGGTATTTATGGTTGCCTTCTGATGATGATTGGATAAGAGCCGAAGCCGTTCACAAGTTCTTTTCAACTTTTTATAACACAACGAAAAAATTTTTAGGAAGAAAGTATTCAACAACAAATATATTTTTGATAGAACTTTAGAGAATAAAAAATGTTTTGAATAGATGTTGTAGTGGACCAAACTTTTTACAATTAATGACTATGGATATGTAGTTAAAGTTTGATAAGTATTGGTCTCAGTGTAGTCTGATAATGGCTGTGGTGGTCGTTCTTGATCCTCAATATAAGATGTTCATGGTTATATTTATCTTTAATAAGTTGTATGGTGAGAAGAGTGCCATTGAGGTCGATAATTGTGATGTAGTTGATGATTTGTACAATTTCAATGAACAAACTTTAGGCGCCACAAAAGACAATATTACAGCAGTAAGTCTAACTTATGAAGTGGGTTCTAGTTTTAGTGTTGATGAACACTGAAACACGATTGATGATTTCATGTCTTTCATGGCACAAGTTGAGACTCAAATACAAACAACCCAAATAGAACTTAACCACTATCTCAAGGAGCTACTTGTAAAGTATAAAGGTAAAGAATTTAATATTTAAGACATGTGGAAGTCGAAAGCTCCTGATTCATAGTACCATATGCTCTCTTTAATGACACAAAACATATTATCAATTCTAATTTCAACCGTGATGTCATAATCTGCTTTTAGTACGGGGAGTAGGGTCATGAACAAGTATCGAAGCTCACTTACATCGGAATCAGTTGAAGCGCTCATTTATACACAAGATTACCTGTGTCCGATCTGAGGGAAAGGTAATTCTATTGATAAGAAGTTCAAGGAAGAGGAGAGTGACAAGTGAGATGAGATAGTACCTGCAACAATTGTGTGAAGCAAGATAAGACATTGCCTTCTATTTCTCTTGAATTTGTTTACAACAGGATTTCGATAATTATTTTTATGGACTTAAATTGTAATATTTGATGGATGGATAAATATTTTTCTCTTTTCATTTACACTTTTAAATCAGTTAATGTTGCTTAAATCTCATATGGTTAGATGATTGAATAAATTGGATGCTTTAAAAATTGTAACATATATATATATTTATTTATTTAGATCACATCTAGATATATTCATGAAGGTAACAATCACAAGAATAAAATTGACTGTATTGATTATTTCATTTGAATAAAAGAATTCAATAAATAATCAAATCCCCTCTTAATGGGAGCTTATTACATTTATCGAGTTTACAGCAGAAGTATAAAACTAAATCATAAAACTATCTTCTTATTCTTTTAGTATAATCTTCCATAGGGAGATAATCCTCTAGGTCTTCAATCTGTACATCACCTACATCATTTGTAGGATTGGAGAGGGTCAACGCTCTACTCATAGTGATGGTTATCCTTTAAGATTGACAATAATTTAAAAGATTCATAAAAGTAATGTAAAGGTTCTAATACATCACGTACTCCACTACTACAAGAGGTATCGGTATGCGCAACCAATATATATATATATATATATATATATATGCATGCGTCAGATGAATATCATATATAGTGATCATCACAATGTGGAATGTAATTCTTAGCAAACCCGACCCGACCCGCATCCCATAACTATGGATATTCGCTGGTATGTTCAATACTATTGTAGATTTACGTAAACACCTCAAGGCAGCACAACACGAGTTGAATGAATTACGTGACACGATTTATTCATAGAGCAACTATTTGTGACATCCAATTCTAGAAGTGATTTAACATGCATTGCGAATTACTTACATCGATTTGTGTACCACTACCCAAAAGCCCATGAAATTACATGTCGACCAAGAGGATCTCTACTCAGAGTGCATTACGTCCATGATATAATAATTGAATCACTAGTTGTGATACCTTCAACACATCACTTGCATCAAAGTGAATGTAAACTAAATCATAAGAGCTTTGGAATTCCAAGACATGTGCCCAATCCTTAAAGGTAGAGAGCACAAGGCTAACAAAATATAGAGGAGAGTAGCAATTGCTAACTCAACATAAAGGAGAGTTGCAGTGGCTAACTCAATAATAAGGAAAGTAGCAATGGCTAACTGAACAAAGAGGAGAGTGGCAATGGCCAACTCAAAGGAGAAGAGTAGCAAGGGCTAATTCATAAAAATTGATAAGGTAAACGCAATGCTTGTATCCATCGCCCCACATAAATTCATAAAAATCACATGTAATTAAAGTCATACTACAATTTTCCAAAGGATAGACAATTGATGGTGGTAAAATTATACGATCACAAAGAAAGAATCAAAATAACATAAAAACATGTAAAAAGGCAATTAAATCATACCAACTTAAACTATGGTAAGCTTAAAGGATAAAACCCTCACCTCTAGTGTTGTCCCTTCTTTGAATGTGGGTATGTGTTGAAGAATTTGGCCTTTAATCTAGTATTTAAGAATTTAGATGGTTAGATTTGATTTAGACTAATTGGTCTCTTTGGTTTGATTTCTAGGTTGGACCATTGGGAGAGGAAGGAGAAAAGGAGTATGAGAGGGAGAAGGTTGGACGTGGGTATACTTGATGTTTCGACTCACCACTCAACGAGTTGTTTGGCTCAGCATTTCCCCTACTATGAATCTCTCTTCCTCTCTCTTTCTTTTCTTTCTTTCTTTCTTTTTTTCTTTTTTTCTTTTTTTTTTTCTTTTTTCTTTTCTTTCTTTTCTCTTTCTCTTTCTTTTTTTTCCTCCTTAGGCTAGAACATCCAGCAATACTCGGACCATGCCTGACTCGAACTCAGGCTCGGCAACCACGAAGGCAGCGGCTCTCACGCTTACTCTCCCCTTCTCTCATTTTCTTCTTCCTCTCTCTCTCTCTGTTCTTGGATGTGTGCATCCTCTAGCGGATGGTGCGGGGTTTTTATAAAGACTCAGGTCCCTGATATTGTTTTTACATAACTTGTTTGCTTAGATGAAACTGTGCGCAAATAGATTGCGCAAGTGCAGTTTATAATTTTCCTTTGTTTCTTATTTTTCACAGGTCCGTTTCTTTCGTTCTTACAGAGGTTGGATCGTGTCCAGGTGGGCCTATTCATATATGGTCTTGATCTTGGAATGGTGTTAATTGCCATGATTAACACCCGACATCCACTTGTGGACTACAGTTTTTGTATTAATGGTAGATCTGACATCAGCCAATCTTGGCTGGAAAAGGCTCTTCCGGATAGCCAAGGATTGCTATTCAATGCTCCCTGGCCCACAAGATTGATGGTCCGATCGTCCTTGTAGGTGTTTCCACTGTGAACACATTTTCCACATGGTGCGGTTAACACGCGTGCGAAAATGATAGAACTCTCCTTCCTGTTTCCTTTTTCCTCTTTTCGGACATCTTGGGGAGGGTCGGATTCCCCACTCCTCAGGTTTGGATGGTTTTGATTGGCCTTAGGTGGCCCACTTAGATCACGATGGATCTATCTTGGGGTGGCTAAAAGCACAAACATGCTCGCACTTCCCGTTGCTGTGAGCACGCGTGTGTGCATGAATGCACATGGGCGTCATGGTTTTAGTCAGCCCGAGCTCCCTAACATGATAGATGGTTCAGATCATTGAGGTGGTCCATAGTGGTGGGCCACTAGCCGTGCAAAACGGACTATGCCCATCTGTTGGGAAGGAAACCAAAAGGAGAGGAGGAAGTTTCCTCTTCGGGCAAGAGATGTCGGGTTAAATTCAGTTTGACCCGCACTTGGTTTCGATGTGTCGCGGGTGTACACCCTGCTTTGTACACCCAATATGAGGGTGGGGTCCATGATGATGTTTTTAGAGGAATCCGGTCCATCCATGATACTTTATGGGCCTATCTGGGTCATCTGACCAGAGATAAGACAAATCCAAAGCTTAGGTGGTCCATATCAAGTGGATGTTTTAACTATGGGTCTTGCTGATCTAACGGTTGAAATTTAACATGTGTGGTTAATTTATGATATATAAGCATGGTGTAAGGTTTCTCATTAAGTGGATCGTGAGAACCTTGTGATTGAGAATTCAAGGTCTAAGTTAATGACATTTTTGTAATTATTGCTGATCTATGAGTTTTGTGAAATCTAATGGTTATACATAGTTGTATGCACCTATCTAAATAATTCTTACAAACGAACTTACATCTCAATCTTTACGGATAAAGAGTTATTCACCAATTCATTTAAGGGAAGGTATATACATCAAATCACGTGATGGTTGGTCTTGTCTTAAAGTTAACGGTCAGATGGCTTGATCTGTGAATGGAGACTATTCCTAATGGTTAGATTCGCATTGGGAAATAGATATAAGGTTAGGTTAGCTAGATTGGTACCATGCACATATACATAATAGGTTAAATTCTTATGGTAACACTTAAGAACTTTCAATACTCGGGTATTGAAAAGTTCGGGACGTTATACAAGTCTACTCCCAAGATGAAAAGATAAAGTTACAATGTAAGTTGTGTGAAAAATAATTTGTAAACAAAATAAATCAGTTGAAATTACATTTGACTTGTCAAGGAGGAGACACTGTCCCACGTAACAAAGCTCCTTAAGAAGTTCGAGAATTATTTCAAGTTATTCTCAACTCAAATATAAAATCTTTCTCCACCCCTTCCCATACAACCAGATACAAAAGATATAAAAGTAGTCCTATTATAATTGAAGAATGGTTAAGCAGAGGACCTGCCTTCATGGTTAGTAAAGAAGAACAAGAGAGACTATTAATAAAACAAGAATAATTAGATTATAAAGAAGCCATAAAAGAAACTTTGAAAATAGCATCTAGGACTAGACAACAACAACAACAACCTCCTCCGAGACAACATGATGCCAAAGCAGGCACAAGTACAAGACATAAACCAATCATTAAATCATCGAAGTATCTTAAAAGTCTCACATCATTTTATAGGCAGTTGAGAATCCCGTACAAATTGGATCATAAAAAGACGTTGCAAAAACTTGTCGAATATATGAATGAGAATGATGGAAATGCATCTCACCATCCGATTCAGCAGAGCTAAATAATCATCTTTTAGACACCTCCAACTCAGAGTCGACCCAGAGTTCTCCCACAGTTGAAGTCGTAAAAAGATAACCAAAGGATGATTCTGGCGAAGAAGGTGGAGGAGGGGGTTACTATTATGGACAATGTTACTCAAGTTACACGCCATAAATGCATTCATCATAGAGGATATTGAATGAATGAAAGTTTTATTAGTTTGTATGTTGACATGGTTTATTTACTTTTGATTTTTGACAGTGTTTATTTACTTTGTTCATTTTATGTACATGGTTTATTTACTTCTGATTTCAAAACAAGATCGGGTAGGGTCAGCCCTAACTCAGTCCAACTCGACTTAATGCCTAACTCTAGTGAATTTGTTATGTTTCAATGATCAAAGATTCAAAATAATGTGTATGAAACAAACCTACATTTTTCGACCACTTCTCATTTTCTCTCCCATTTAGTGTTATGAGATTAGACATGCAAAACTTAAAATGAGCACAATCACATTTTTTGCATGTTGCAAATTGCAATGCAAAGAAGACCCCATCGCAGCCTTGCCATAGTAACCCAGCCCAGTAACCCAATCTGACTCGGTACCAACTTGATCTGACTCGGTATTTTTGATCAGGTTGGACTCAGTTTGGGTTAGTCCAGCCTAGACCTAGACTAGGATCGAACCAGGCATGCTAGACTCGGTATCGAGTCAGATCGAGTTCGGGTCAGGCCTTTTTCAAAATTGGATCGAGTTAGGTCCGTCCTAACTTGGTACGACTGGAATCAATGCCCATCTCTAGCCAAGACTAAGCCAAGGTATTGTAGGGTCTATGTGGGGCTATGGTTATATGTGTTTAATCTAAGTTCTTCATCCATTTTGAAAGATTATTTTAGGGCATGATCCCAGAGATGAGGTAGATGGAAAGATTAAGTAGACCACGCTACATTAACTTCCGTGGCCTCCGGATGATTTTCAATGGTATGCATTCAACCCTCACTGTTTCCTATTGTTTAGTCCACTTGATCATTTGATCTACCTCAAAATCATTTATTTGGGATAATTTTTTAAAATGATCTTGCAAAATGAACGAACAGCTTGGATTAAAATAAAAAGCATACATCACGTGGCCCCATTGATTTCCTGACAGGATTGTCTGTCTCTAGGTAGCACCTAGTGGGAAGCGGATTGGCTAGTCACACAAGCTATATAGTTGTTGTATTGACGCCAGCAAGATCTGTGGGTTTGATCATAAGGTATGTGTTACATCCAAACGGTCCATCCATTTGGCGAGCACGTCTTAAGGCTAAAGACGAAAATAAAGACACATCTAACTATCAATTGGACCACACTGCAAAAAGCAGTGGGAGATTGAACCACTACAAGAAATCCAACCTTTACTGACGAAAATTTTCGTCACTAAAAGCCAAATTTTCATAGTTAAAACATTTTAGTGACAAAAATTTTTGTTGCTAAATTTATCGTCAAAAGACTGACGCAAAAAGTTTTTATCGATGAAAATTTTGAATCGTCGGCAAAGGCAAGCTTTTTAGCGACGAATTTTTTCGTCGCTAAAAAAACTTTTACCGATGAATTGTTTCGTCGCTAAAAAACTTCTACCGATAAAAATTTATCGTAGGTAAAAATATTTACACAACTTTTACCGATGAATATTTTCGTCAGTAAAAAAGATATTTTGAACTTTTAGCGATGATAGTTTTCGTTGCTAAAAATTATTACAAAACTTTTAATGACGAATATTTTCGTTGGTAAAAAATAAATGTTAAACTTTTAACGACGATAGTATTCGTCACTAAAAATAGTTACAAAACTTTTAGTGACGAACATTTTCGTCACTAAAAATTACATAAAAAACTTTTACCGACGAAAATTTACGTAGGTAAAAATAATTACAAAACTTTTAGCGACGAATATTTTTGTTAGTAAAAAATAAATTTTGAACTTTTAGCAACAATAGTTTTCGTCACTAAAAATTATTAAAAAACTTTTAGCGACGAATATTTTTGTCGGTAAAAAATAAATGTTAAACTTTTAGCGACGATAGTTTTCGTCGCTAAAAAATACGTAAAAAACTTTTACCGATAAAAATTTTCATAGATAAAAATAATTACAAAACTTTTAGCGAAGAATATTTTCATAGGTAAAAAGTCTTTATATATATATATATATATATATATATATATATATATATATATTCCAGCACAAAATTCTGCACAAAATTCCTGATATACACCTGTTACAATATATATTCCATCATATTCATCTTGATATACACCTGTTATATAATATAATTCATCATATTCACATTGACATCCATCTAAACCCAAACTACGTAAATCCATCCAAACATAAACTACATTCATCCAAACACAAACAATCTTATCCACATCACATTCATTCACGCATAAATACATATAAGCTTAACATCATAAACAAAAATATAAAGATGAAGGAGGTGGTGGGGCATCGGTGGGTAAGCATGCAGCGAGAGCCTAAAACATCTTCATGATCCGTCGCTCATGCTCCACCCGCATCTCCTCCATCCTCCTCTCCTGCTCCTCCCTCTGCCTCGCCAGCTTATCCATCATCTTCCTCTCCTGCTCCTCCATCCTCCTCTCCTGCTCCTTCCTTTGCCTCGCCAGCTACTCCCTCTGCCTCTCTAGCTGCTCTCTGATTTCATGGATGATGACCCGTAGCTGCTGAACATCTCTCTTTGCTATATTAGCTCGGCGTACAGCGCTCTCGCCAACGACGAGGGATCGGGTTATAGGTTTAGGATTAAGTTTAGGTTAGGTTATAAGTTTATAGGTTAAGTTTATAAGTTCATATAACCTTTATAGGTTAAGTTTATAAGTTCATATAACCTTAACTTATAAGTGTAGGTTATAGGTTTAGGTTATAGGTTAAGGTTTAGGTTTAGGTTTAGGTTATAGGTTTTGGAATTTGAGAATAGGTTTAGGTTAAGGTTATAAGTTTAGGTTTAAGAAATCGGGTTCGGGTTCGGGATCGGGTTTGGGTTTGGGTTTTTAAGTTTAGGTTTAGGTTTAGGTTAGGGAGTTGAGATTAGGATTAGGTGTAGGTTTAGGTTTAGGGATTTGAGAATACGTTAAAGTTTAGGTTTAGAAAATCGGGTTTGGGTTCGAGATCGGGTTTACGTTTGGGTTTTAGGTTTAGGTTTAGGTTATAAGTTTAGGTTATAGGTTATAAGTGTAGGTTTAGGTTTAGGTTTTAGGTTTAGGTTATAGGTTATAGGTTTAGGTTTAGGTTTAGGTTAAGGTTTAGGTTTAGGTTATAGGTTTTGGGATTTGAGAATAGGTTTAGGTTATAAGTATAGGTTTAGGTTTAGGTTATACGAATAGGTTTAGGTTATAAGTATAGGTTTAGGTTTAGGTTAAGGTTATAGGTTTAGGTTATAGGTTTAGGTTTAGGTTATAGGTGTAGGTTATAGGTTTAGGTTTAGGTTAGGTTATAGGTTAAGGTTTAGGGAATTGAGTATAGGTTATAGGTTTAGGTTATAATTTAAGGTTATAGGTTCAGGTTATAGGTTTAGGTTTAGGTTTAGGTTATAGGTTTTGGGATTTGAGAATAGGTTTAGGTTAAGGTTATAAGTTTAGGTTTAGAAAATCAGGTTTGGTTTTGCATTTAGGTTTCGGTTTTCAAGTTTAGGTTTAGGTTTAGGTTAGGGAGTTGAGATTAGGATTAGGTGTAGGTTTAGGTTTAGGGATTTGAGAATACGTTAAGGTTTAGGTTTAGAAATCGGGTTCAGGTTCGAGATCGGGTTTACGTTTGGGTTTTAGGTTTTAGTTTTGGTTGTAGGTTTAGGTTATAGGTTATAAGTGTTGGTTTAGGTTTAGGTTTTAGGTTTAGGTTATAAGTTATAGGTTTAGGTTATAGGTATAGGTTTAGGTTAAGGTTTAAGTTTAGGTTATAGGTTTTGGGATTTGAGAATAGGTTTAGGTTATAAGTATAGGTTTAGGATTAGGTTTTATGTTTAGGTTAAGGTTATAGGTTTAGGTTTAGGTTATAAGTGTAGGTTATAGGTTTAGGTTTATGTTAAGTTATAGGTTAAGGTTTAGAGAATTGAGTTTAGGTTATAGGTTTAGTTATAAGTTAAGGTTATAGGTTCAGGTTATAGGTTTACGTTTAGGTTTAAGTTAAGGTTTAGCTTTAGGTTTAGGTTATAGGTTTTGGGATTTGAGAATAGGTTTAGGTTAAGGTTATAAGTTTAGGTTTAGGAAATCGTGTTCGGGTTTGGGATTGGGTTTAGGTTGGGGTTTTCAAGTTTAGGTTTAAGTTTAGGTTAGGGAGTTGAGATTAGGATTAGGTGTAGGTTTAGGTTAAGGGATTTGAGAATATGTTAAAGTTTAGGTTTAGAAATCGGTTTCGGGTTCGAGATTGGGTTTACGTTTGGGTTTTAGGTTTAGGTTTAGGCTATAGGTTTAGGTTATAGGTTATAAGTGTATAGATTTAGGTTTAGGTTTTAGGTTTAAGTTATAGGTTATAGGTTTAGGTTTAGGTTTATGTTATAGGTTTTGGGATTTGAGAATAGGTTTAGGTTATAAGAACAAATTTAGGTTGTAAGTATAGGTTTAGGTTTAGGTTTAGGTTTTATGTTTAGGTTAAGGTTATAAGGTTTAGGTTTAGGTTATAAGTGTAGGTTATAGGTTTAAGTTTAGGTTAGGTTATAGGTTAAGGTTTGAGGAGTTGAGTTTAGGTTATAGGTTAAAGTTTAGGTTTAGAAAAAGGTTTAGGTTTAGGTTTTGGGATTTGAGAATAGGTTTAGGTTAAGGTTATAAGTTTAGGTTTAGAAATCGGGTTCGGGTTTAGGATCTAGTTTAGGTTAGGGTTTTCAAGTTTAGGTTTAAGTTTAGGTTAGGGAGTTGAGATTAAGATTAGGTGTAGGTTTAGGTTTAGGGATTTGAGAATACATTTAGGTTTTAGGCTTAGGTTAAGGAGTTGAAATTGGGATTAGGTGTAGGTTTAGGTTTAGGATTTGAGAATACGTTAAGGTTTAGGTTTAGAAATCGGGTTTGGGTTTGAGATAGTGTTTACGTTTTGGTTTTAGGTTTAGGTTTAGGCTATGGGTTTAGGTTATAGGTTATAAGTGTAGGTTTAGGTTTAGGTTTTAGGTTTAGGTTATAGGTTATATAGGTTTAGGTTTAGGTTAAGGTTTAGGTTTAGGTTATAGGTTTTGGGATTTGAGAATAGGTTTAGATTATAAGTATAGGTTTAGGTTTAAGATTTTATGTTTATGTTAAGGTTATAGGTTTAGGTTTATATTATAATTGTAGGTTATAGGTTTAGGTTTAGGTTAGGTTATAGGTTAAGATTTAGGAAATTGAGTTTAGGTTATAGGTTTAGGTTATAAGTTAAGGTTATAGGTTAAGGTTTAGATTATAGGTTAAGGTTTAGGTTTAGGTTTTGGGATTTGAGAATAGGTTTATGTTAAGGTTCTAAGTTTAGGTTTAGGAAATCGGGTTTGGGTTCGGATCAGGTTTATGTTTGGGTTTTCAAGTTTAGGTTTAGGTTTATGTTAGGGAGTTGAGATTAGGATTAGGTGTAGGTTTAGGTTTAGGGATTTGAAAATACATTTAGGTTTTAGGTTTAGGTTAGGGAGTTGAGATTACGATTAGTTGTAGGTTTAGGTTTAGGGATTTGAGAATACATTTAGGTTTAGGTTTTAGGTTTATGTTTAGGTTTTAGGTTTAGGTTTAGATTAGGTTATAGGTTAAGGTTTAGGGAATTGAGTTTAGGTTATACGTTATAGGTTAAGGTTTAGGTTATAGGTTAAGGCTTAGGTTTAGGTTAAGGTTTAGGTTATAGGTTTTGGGATTTGAGAATAGATTTAGCTTATAAGTATAGGTTTAGGTTAATGTTGTAGGTTATAGGTTTAGGTTATAAGTTTATGTTAATGTTGTAGGTTATAGGTTTAGGTTTAGGTTATAAGTGTAGGTTATAGGTCGAGTTTAGGTTAGGTTATAGGTTAAGGTTTAGGAATTGACTTTAGGTTATAGGTTTAGGTTATAAGTTAAGGTTATAGGTTAAGGTTTAGGTTTAGGTTTAGGTTATAGGTTTTGGGATTTGAGAATAGGTTTAGGTTAAGGTTATAAGTTTAGGTTTAGAAATCGGGTTAGGGTTCTGGATCGGGTTTAGGTTTGGGTTATCAAGTTTAGGTTTAGGTTTAGGTTAGGGAGTTGTGGTTAGGATTAGGTGTAGGTATAGGTTTAGGGATTTGAGAATAGTTAGGTTTAGGTTATAGGTTATAAGTTTAGGTTATAGGTTTAGGTTTAGGTTTAAGTTATAGGTTTTGGGATTTGATTATAGGTTTAGGTTATAAGTATAGTTTTAGGTTTAGGTTTTATGTTTAGGTTAAGGTTATAGATTTAAGTTATAGGTTTTGGTTTAGGTTAGGTTATAGGTTAAGGTTTAGGGAATTGAGTTTAGGTTATTGGTTTAGGTTATAGGTTAAGGTTTAGGTTTAGGTTTTGGGATTTGAGAATAGGTTAAGGTAATAAGTTTAGGTTTAGGAAATCAGGTTCGGAATCGGGTGTTGAGGCATAAAAAAGATCATCATGAAAAAGAAAGATTGACATTCAGCAGAAAAATACTGGAGGAAGACAAGTTGCGCGGATCGCGTAACTGAGAAGTTACTTGCGTGGATCGCGTAACCAAGAAGTCACTTGCGCGGGTCGCGGAACCGAATGATGCAGTTGTGCGGGTCGCGTAACCAAGTGATTCAATTATGCAAGTACCATAGCTGAGACAACAATTGTGTGGGTCACTGAACAAGGGCGAACAATTGCGTGGGTCGCGTAATAAGGGTGACAGTTGCATGGATCGCGCAATTAAAAAGGCAGTTGCGCGGGTCGCGCAATCAACAAAGACAGCTGACACGTGTGAGGGGCCTATAAATACCCTGCTCTCCTTCTCATTTGGGGATTGAAAGATTTCAGAAACTGAAGCAGAACAACTGAAGGTAGAATGGAGAGACAACGATCAGTTGTGCGGACTGCGCAAGGAGCAATATCAGTTGCGCGAACCGCGTAACCACATTACAAGTTGCGTGGATCGCGCAAAAGTCACTCAACTTGCTTGGTGCAGGAGTTTTGCTGAGTCTTCAAATTTTCTTTGAAAGGAGAGATCAGTTGATTAATTCAACATTCCTCCTAAGTATTGGGAGATGACTGAAGAGGCTAACGGAGTGCTGCCGGAATTTCTATCTCTAAGAAGATTAACTGATCAATTCAGTAATTCCTCCTAAGTATTGGAAAATGACTGAAATAGCGCTGAAGTGCTATTGAAATTTATATTGAATCATAACAATTGCACTTAGAATAAATCTTCAATCTTGAGTGATCTATCTTAGAATCAAGGGATATAGAGAGGATGTAAATGAATTCAGAACCAATAAAGTATGATAATTGTCTTTGTACCTTTCCATTGTTATGTTTGAATAAGATAGTTTCCCCAAACTAAATACTTTTGTTTCCTTGTCGAAACAAAATGGCGACTCCGCTAGGGAATTTTTTTTAATCTTATTTCAACAGTAACATTGGGGAAAGTTGTAAGACTCTTATCATTTTTTAGCGTCTCTTAGACGTCAAAATGGCGACTCTCAATGGAAACATCCTCCCCTTCATCTCTAAGATAGCTTACCTAATCTCTCGCATACTAACTTTACGTATGTTTCATAACTGAAGGTACCCAAGTTCAATTACATAATACTACTAATGGCTAACATTGCAAGAAAAGTGAACTTCCGCTTCATCCCCACTGGGTTCATAGTCGAATACGCGCCCAGCCAAACTCCCAAGCATACGAATGCATGCACCACAAATAGGCGTAGAATGACTCAAGTAACAGCAGGAGTCATTTCCGTCTCACCTCAACCACAAAAAAGTAACGGGAACTGGACTGTGGTCTTGTCTAGGAAAACAAAAGCAAAGAACTTAAAGAACCGCAAGGTAAACTTATCTGTACCAAGAGCTGAGGGACCAATCACGCACAGTATAACAAGAAGAAAACTCGAGCTCGCTCCTCCTGCGATATACCCTGAACAAGCAGCCCTACAGTTCACGTCGCGCGATTTTCCGGCTCTGATCGCCCCAAGGACTAAATGGACAGAAGCACAGAAAGGTAAAACACTGATGATAGGATCACCGATGCCTGTATCACCCCAGACAAGTCCGCCCATAACTGTATCGCCCCAATCAATCAGCAGCACGGGAAGCGTACAAAAGTCGAACGAGACTCCGATCTCTCCTCTCTTTATAATCCCTATTACGTCAACATACTCTCGTTTTACTCGAACAACAGCCTCGACAAACAGTCAAGGGGCCGCAGTGTATATGGCAGAGAGGGGTCAAGAAAACAGGCCGACCACTGAAGAACGTGTTGACCAGGCACAAAGAGCACTAATGGACGAATGCCGGAACCTCAGAGAAGCTCTGGCAACTCTGGCGCATAATGTAGCCTAGATAGTGGCTCCACCTATGATGGGAGCGACAAATGGACAGGAGAACCAACCTGAAGGTTCTCGTCCACAGGGGATAGGGTCGCGAGGATCCGTTCCAGCAACAAAAGCTATAACACAGGAGGATGTAAGGCAAGTCGTCGAAAAAGCAGTCAGAATAGAGAGAGAACGTGCGAATACCGGCCGTTTCAGATACCGAACACCCTATCCGAGAGAGGTAGAAGATGTTCCATTTTTAGCCAATTTTAAGCATCCAGACTTCCAGAAGTTTAATTGGGAAGGATCACCAGAAGAACATCTGATGCATTTCATTACTAGCATGGGGAATTTCTCCACGATACCTCAATACTGCTTATGATTATTTGGGTCATCATTGACAAGTAAAGCTTTCAGATGGTATTCAAATTTAGCACCAGGATCTATACGCACATGGGAAGAAATGCAAGATGCTTTCATGTCAAACTTCTTCTCGTCAGAGCACGATGTTAGCATCACAGAATTAGCTTCAGTATGACAGCGAGAAGGAGAACTAGTCAAAAAATTCATAGACAGATGGAAAACACTGGGGGCATCATGTAGACAATTGTCGGAAGAAAAGGAACAAGTCAAGATGTGTTTGAACTCTATGAAAACAGGAATCGCATTCGGACTCACCAGCGCCGATATCAGAACCTTTCGCGATTTGGCTACCAAAGCTCATGCATTGGAATTAATGACTCGTAAAATGCCAGCATTTCATCATGAAACCATCAGGAAAATACCTGACAGAACGACCGTCAATACCATTGATCGGGATAAGAAGAATCAAGATGCGAGGGGCTCAAGAGACAAAAGGTCGGAAGGAAAAGAAGGCTGGAATCAATCAAGGGACAGATACGGCGGAAAAAAGCTCAGAATGCTCGATTCTCACGAAGGATTTGAATTCGATAAAGAAGACGTAGTTCCTATGATGCAGCAATTGTTAAAAGCGGGTACCCTGGAATTACCAGAGCCCAAGCGCCCTGAAGATGTGATGAGGACTCGGGAAAGAAACTTTTGCCGCTATCATCGCCTAGTGGGACATCCGACGGAGAATTGCTATACGTTGAAGTGCATCATACAGCGAATGATAAATAGAGGTGATATAATAACCAGCGAAAGCAAAGAAAAGAATACAAGGGCGACAGCAAATGTATTGTCAATCCAGGAAAAGGCTCGAGAAATAAAAGAGAAGGAAAATCGAAAGTCAATAAAGAATGCGACAATGATTACGTTGCGATCGGGGAAGCAGGTAATAAGTCCAATGAAGCAAAAACTAGGAACTACAAGGAAAGAAGTGACCGAAAGATAACGGCGATGATGGAAGTAAAAACGGGGACGCAGCGACAAAAGTGGCTTATGACGTAGTTAGTCACTTGAAGGGCATACCGGCACGTTTAAGCATCTATGATGCGCTCAAGTTATCAGAAGAATTTTGACAGAGTTTGATCCAAGCGCTGTCTGATCACAATGTGAGAGAAGCTCTATTGACAGAAATGAAACATGAAAAATACAATGAACGGGTGAATTGTCTACCAGTAATCTCTTTCTCTGATGACGATTTGATTGGTGAAGCAGAACATAACAGACCACTAATGATAGAAGGGTATATTTGTGAAAAGAAGATAAAACAGATTATGATAGACAATGGGTCTGCAGTAAATCTTTTGTCACTCTCCATGATTACTAAATTGGGCTATCACTGTTCTGATTTGTGCCCCAGCGGAATGATGATACAGGGGTTCAATCAAGATGGACAACGCGCACTCGGTAAGATTACAGTGACATTGAAAGTGGGAGACTTAACTACTACTGTTGTATGTCACGTTATAAATGCTGTGACAACGTATAACCTTCTCTTAGGAAGGCCGTGGATACATCAGTATAGTATTGTACCCTCTACTCTACACCAATGTTTCAAATACTGTAAGGATGGAATGCAATGCAAAGTGATGGCTGACGCGAAACCATATATGGAAGCCGAGTCTTTCTTCGCGGATGCCAGCTATTATAAAAGTTTCTCCGAAGAGGTGGGAAACGATGATGAAAAGAGAGTCTTAAAAGATGACCGAATAAACAATGTTAGAGAAGATAGGGCGGAATCTTCTAGGACTGCAGAAGCAAGAAAGAAGTTCTATTTTGTACCCAAGCGTCTGAGACAACCGGGGCAGCCACTGTTGACATTGTTATCGGCAGAACAGTTAAAAATCTTATAGTCCAATTATACAATGCCCTTACCCAATATTGAAAGATGTAAGCCATTTACAGCCACTCCAGGAAGATTTCAAGTCAAGGCTAGTGTTAAATACCCTGAGCCGATAGAATTCCATGCTGCAGTGGAAGTGAAGGATGAAATCACAAGCAATAAATATCACGGAGAGTTAACACCACAAAATTTGAAAAAATACAGTGCAGTAAGCAAGAAAATCATGAGAAATATGGGTTTTGATTGTAACAAACCCACTGGACAGAATCATGGGAAAGGAATTCAAATCCCTCTCGGAGTCGATCAGGAAAAGCAGAGAAAATTTCAAGGGCTAGGAGCAGAATCATCAGTGAATATGGTATCAGTAAATATGACTTCGGCCGCACAAATACTAGAACAAGATACTAAGGTAGTCGAGATGGGGGGCAACTGACAATAGATGGCTTGCGAGAAATAAATTTAGGAACAGAAGAAGAGCCGAGGAATACATTCATCAGCGTCAGTCTTTCTGAACAGGAATTCGAGAAATATGGCCAACTTCTCAAAGAAAATAAAGATGTCTTTGCCTGGACATATGAAGAAATGTCGGGACTGGAACCCTCCGTAGCAATGCATCGATTAAACATCTCCAAAGAAAAGAAACTAGTAAAGCAAGCACAAATGCGATTTCACCCAGACCTGATTCCGTTAATCGAAGAGGAGGTAAATAAACTAATAAAGGTTGGATTCATCAGGGAAGTTAAATATCCCAAGTGGATATCAAACATTGTTCCTGTGAAGAAAAAGAATGGGCAGATCAGAGTATGTTTGACTTCAGAGATCTGAACAAAGCATGTCCAAATGACGACTTCCCTCTCCTGATAACAGAGTTATTGATCGATAGTACTACTCAGTATGTTATTATGTCTTTTATGGATGGTTATGCAGGCTATAATCAAATCAGGATGGCGCCTGAAGATGAAGAGGCGACGGCATTCAAAACACCGCTCGGGATTTTTTGTTATAAAGTTATGCTCTTCGGTCTCAAAAATGCCGGGGCAACATATCAAAGGGCGATGAAAAATATCTTTCAAGATATAATGCATAAACATGTTGAATGCTATGTTGACGACCTGGTAGTTAGGTCGGGAGATCATCAAGAACACCGTGAACATTTGGGAGCAGTCTTCCGTTGACTCAGAAAGAAACAATTAAAGATGAACCTTGCTAAATGTGCGTTCGGGGTATCTTCTGGCAAATTCCTCGGCTTTGTTGTACGGCATAGAGGCATCGAGATCGATCCAGGAAAAATTAAGGCTATTCAAAATATGCCGCCACCAACGACCCTGAAGGAATTAAAAAGTTTATAAGGAAAACTAGCATACATTCGCCGTTTCATTTCAAACCTCGCAGGAAGGTGTCAACCATTTTCTCGGCTAATGAAGAAAGATACAGAATTCGTATGGGATCACACCTGTCAGAATGCATTTGATTCAATTAAGGAATTACTGAAATAGCTGCCGGTATTAACAGCTCCAATGAGAGGTAAGCCGCTTATCTTGTATACATCTGCAGCTACAAATTCTTTGGGTGCTTTGTTAGCACAGGTAAATGAAGCCGGAAAGGAGACTACTCTTTATTATCTAAGTTGAACATTGATGGGGGCAGAATGCAATTATTCCTCGATCGAGAAAGAATGTCTGGCGTTGATATTCACTGTACAAAAGTTAAGACATTATTGTCTCTCCCATGATATAACTTTGATTTCAAGAGCAGATCCGATCAAATTCTTGATGACCAGGCCAATGTTGTCAGGAAGATTAGCCAAATGGATGTTATTGTTATCAGAATATACTATTTCATATAGACCGGCGAAAGCAGTAAAAGGGCAGGCCATGGCAGATTTCCTCGCAGCACATCCTGTGGCAGAAAGTGAAGAAATTAATGATGACTTCCCGGACGAACAAGTTATGTTGGCCGAATCTCAGAGCCCATGGCAAATGTATTTTGATGGCGCTGCTCGAACATCGGGAGCGGGGGCAGGAGTGATATTCATTACTCCTCAAGGCGATTTGTTACCATACTCCTTTACACTGGGCACCACATGCACGAACAATGAGGCTGAATACAGAGCCCTCATTATCGAAATGGAAATAGCGTAACAAATGGAAATAAAATTATTGCATATCTTCGGAGATTCTAAATTGATTATAAATCAATTAACAACAGAATTCGAAGTAAGGAAGCAAGAGCTCCTGCCTTATTGTCGGAAGGCACAACAGTTACTTGAACAGTTTTGTCATGTGGAAATCAAACATATACCGCGATTTGAGAACGCAAAAGCAGATGCTTTGGCAAGTCTGGCAGCAGCTCTGTCCTGCACAAATCGAAGTCCTCTCCAGGTAACTATAGAAGAAAGAAGATTACTGCCATCTGCAGAGGTTATCAAAGAAATCATTTAAATGTTTCCTATATCCTGTCTGGAAGTAACGACAGATGATTGGCGTCAGCCTTTCGTCGATTATTTCAAATATAACATCCTGCCAGAAGATAATGCGCAAAGACAGTAGATTAAGCAGCGATCGGGCAAATTTGTCATATACAACGAAGTATTGTATAGAAAATCTTATAATGGAATGCTGTTACGGTGCTTAGACAAGCAAGAAGCAAACCAAATGCTGCGGGAGGCACATTCAGGAGAATGTGGAAAGCATCAAGCCGGCCGAAATTTATGCCATAAAGTGCATCGAATGGGTTATTATTGGCCTACCATGTTCAAAGATGCGATAGAATATGTAAAGCGGTGTCACGAATGCCAATTACATGGGAATATAATACACGTTCCCCCGGAAGACTTACATCAGTCCATTGCTTCTTGGCCTTTCTCAGCTTGGGGACTCGATGTGATTGGCCCTATAAATCCACCTTCATCTAAAGGAAAACAGTATATTCTGGCAGCAACAGATTATTTCTCCAAGTGGACCGAAGCAGTCGCCTTGCGTAATGTTAAAGAAAAAGATGTGGTCAATTTCATTCGGCATGCCATAATATACCGTCATGGTATTTTGAAAAAGATCGTCTCCAATAATGGCACCCCTTTTAAAAATAGAGGCATGAAAAAGTTGTGCCAGAAATTCGGCATCCAACATTCGTTTTCAATACCTTACTATCCTCCGGCCAATGGATTAGCAGAGGTGTTTAATAAAACGATTGTCAAAATAATAAAGAAAATGGTGACAGGCAATAAGCGCGATTGGGATGAAAAGTTACAAGAAGCATTATGGGCCTATAGAACTACCCATCGAACAGTAACAGGGGCGACACCGTATTCATTAATCTATGGCATAGAGGCAGTCATCCCAATTGAAATACAGGTGACATCGCTCAGAATAGCAGTACATCAGTCTATAACAGATGATGAAAATGCAAAAATAAGGCTGAAAGAATTAGATCTGCTCGATGAGAAACGTCTAGCAGCTCAGCAACGGTTGCAGTTATATCAGGCCAGGATGTCGGCTGCCTTTGATAAACAAGTTAAATACCACTCTTTCAAAAAAGGGGATATGGTGTTAATGCTGAAAAAACCTATAGTGGTCACTCGCCGGACAGGGGGCAAGTTCGAGCCTAAATGGGACGGTCCATATGTGGTAAAAGAAGTATACTCCAATGGGGCATATAGAATCACAAATCAAGATGGGCAGGGTATCAGTATACCTGTCAACGCCCGCTTCATCAAAAGATACTACCCCTGAAAAGAGATATGCTGATTTTGACTCAGAATATTATCAATATAATGATTCTGTATCAAAAGGGAGCAAGGAAGAATAAGATCATGTATGTCAACAAAAGAAGCTATGAAGAAGAAATTCACGAGCATGTCAATTATCAAGCATCAATTTTGAAAAATATATTGATCATCGTCATCACCAAATAAGTTTGACAAAGTACCTGAAAAATTCTTCTCTTGAAGATATTGATTCTTTTGAAGATATTAACAAGATTGATATATTGCCTTACAAGGCACGGATCTTCTTGAAGATATTATCTCAGTCGGAAACATCTACTATACTGGCAATGACGATAATCATAATTATTATTGCCTTACAAGGTACGGATCTTCTTAAAGATACTATCAAAAGCAAGGATATATCAATCTCAGTCAAAGAGGCAGTATAGCCAAGTCAAATCCTAAAAGAGCAAAAAAAAGAAGAAAAAGAGATCAAGATCAAGCTCTCAAAGGATCAAGCTCTAAAAGAGTCGGCCAACTATACATAAGACCTATGAAGATCGCCATTCGGGCAGCAGCGAGGAGTCAGTGGCCCTAAAAAGCCCGCGAAGACCATCGTGCGCACCCATACGGGCAGCTGACGAAGTCAAGGATTCAAAGCCTAAAAGGCCATAAATCCGTAAAGACTAGTCACCGTAACTCCCATGCCGTCTGTATAGCTTTCCGGCAGCGCCACGGGGAATGGATGAAAATGCCCTCCCGTTGTCACGCCCCAAACCCGGAAATCGGATTCACTGGAATCCCGATCGCCGAATCCGGTGCCGACAGCCTCCGTAGTACCCCATTCTCGGCTCCTAGCGTCCATACGCCGGATTCTGATCCTCGGATCCTACAAGGAGGATTTTTTTTGTACATTTAACTCGTAATAAGCATAACCACAAGATTACCCGATTCACAAAGGCAACATCATCATCACATATCCACTAATACAATCAGTTGAATACAATGCTAAAAGGGAAAATACATAAATAAAAAATCAAGCTCTAGAAGACCACTGCACGCTCCAAGCTCAACACTGCCGAAACCTAACGCCACCTGCACGCATCTATCGTGCATAAGCTTATAGAAAGCTTAGTGGGTGGTGAAAGTGTGTGCACAACGTAAGTGCCAAGTAAGCAATATCAGAGTATTCATAGTAATCAGAGTAATCAGAGTAAGCGAAAATACTAGCAATCCATGAGTCATACAATGTCAGGGTATGCAATGCAATTCAGCTATCAAATGAGGAGTTAAAGAAAGTCAAATATTAAATGCTGAGGATGCAATACCATAAATCATACAATATCGAAATAAGTGGAAATATACTGATAAGTCTAGGAGTGCCTTCAGTCGTACAAAGGCTATGCAATGCAAGACATGAATGCTAACAGTCATATCAATACAGAAACATGACAACCCAGAATGCTGAGTACTGCGGATGCAATATAATATGCGGTGTAGATGAAATGACCATGCTGGAGTGAAGTCGGGATGATAGTACGTAGTATCGTAGGCTATGGGGTCCATCACAAGGGACTTCTATCCAAACCAGTCCCATACCTAAATTTGGATAGTCAAACTCAATGTGGTAGACTCCTGATCTCAGGTTAGTCGTGCGCCCAACTGAAATCTTGGCATGCGAAAGTACACAACAATAGTTGCATACCACCAGCCCGAGTGGATAGTGAATGAAATGAATGCATGAGTATGCAACTCCTACTCACTAAGTCCACATATCAGTACGGTTCCTCTCTGGGATCATTACCGGGGTTTAGTACACTATAAATGATACTGTCGTTCTCCCAACCGCACAGTCCAAGTGAGCGTAAGAAACCTCACTATCCGCCTGACCAATAGTCTGCCAATACTTATTCGGCACGTCGATAGCGGACCCATTCCTCGAGTTGGTCAGACTCAGCCTAGCAATACCCCCTAAGCTCGCGCGGGTAAGGCCACACCCCCTCCCAACCGACTATCGCATAGTGGGAGACGCGGCCTCCTGGTATTCGGTACTCGGGCTCTCATGTGTATCCACTCGGTCCCGATATTGGGGCGTCCTCCGGTACCAAGAGGGTTTTAGGGATTTTCACCCAGGGCCATCTATGGCAGCCCAATGCTAGAACAAATTTCCGGTGTCCCGTCCGACCATCCGCGATATGCCTGTGGAGGCTACGACCCCAATGTTGCTAGGGCGTATAACACACAATGCAAGATGCATGAGTCACACAATCCAGTCATACATCAATCCTGCGCATGCCATGCGCTCATGTGAGATAACCTCTGCCTATCAGGGAGTCTCATATCAACATGATCAATGACATATGCAATGGTCAACCACATCTCATAACAAACATGCAGATGATGCGTATGGGCATGTATCATGATGCTATGCTATCACATACTCATAATCGGTATCAATAATCGACATCAACAATCTGCCTCGATCGGTAATCGGTCAATTGGCCACGACAAGCAGAATCGACAATCGGCCACATTAATCGATAATTGGCCACGATCGGTAATCGGTCGCGATAATCGGCCTCGATCGGCAATCGGCCAATCGGTCACGACAAGCAGAGTCGGCAATCAGCCACGTCAATCGATAATCGGCCATGATCGGTAATCGGTCACGATAATCGGCTTCGATCGGTAATCGGTCAATCAGCCACGACAAGCAGAATCGGCAATCGGCCACGTCAATCGATAATCGGCCACAATCGGTAATCGGTCAATCAGCCACGACAAGTAGAATCGGCAATCGGCCACGTCAATCGGAACCGGTAATCGGTGAGAATGGGTCTAACAAGGTCTAAGGGAAGGTCACAATGAGGACATTAAACCATCATCACCCATCAATGTGAACATTAAACCATCATTGTTCTCAAGACATGACCTACCATAATCATCATTACATACATCATGGAGTAATCACACATCGCAATGAACCTCATATACATCACATTCGGCCCCATACGAAGGCCCTACATACATCTTATTGGGCCTCACTCGTGGCCCTTATATACCTCACATTGGGCCTCAACCCATGGGCCATCAAATACATCAAGTGTGTCACATCCACGGGCCACACCAATGGGCCTCATATATATATCAAGTTGGCCATATCACATGGGCCGCACCAATGGACCTCATATACATCAAGGTGGGTCTCAAATAACGGAACTTGATTACATCACAATGGGTCTCAACCCATGGGCTCCAAATACATCACAATGGGCCTCAACCCATGGGCCCTAATACATCACCATGGGCCTCTAATACATAACAGGTGGGCCCTGCCATGGGCCTCAAATATACAGCATGTGGGCCCTACACATGGGACTTGAATACATCAAATGGGTCACATACCTGGGCCTCGAATACGTCAAGTGGCTACACATCATGGGCCTAGTACATATCACATTGGGTCTTGTCCATGGGTCACAAATACAACTTATTGGACCTCTTAATTACAATGAGTGGGCCGCACAAGTGGACGATATGGGTGAAACACGCACAACATGGTGGGCCTGTATAGTGTAGGTGGGCCCAGCATACACAGGAAGTGAGCCCTGTGCTATCAAGACGAGTAGATAGTGCGGATATAAGGTACATACATTGGGGTAAGTCCCACCATTCAGCGGCTAGATGGTGCGGATATACAATACACCTGTCATGGTTGGATCACGCATTGAAATGGGCCTTATGTACATCCCATTGGGCCCCGACCCATAGGCCTCAAACACCAAGGTGGGCCTCATATATATCAAAGTGGGCCTCAACAACAGGCCACAAACACGTAAAGATAGGCCTAATCACGTGGGCCTCATGCGGGAGTTTGGATTACATCTAAAAATCATTTCAATAGTTGCAGGTACAACATGTATATCACTGTACACTACCATTCTATGGGGCACATGGCCCATTAATGATGATCAACACTGTCCAAACATTGTCCAGGTAAATTAGCACTATCCAAACCTTTCCATGTAAATCAGTACCATCCAAAGTTGTCTATGTAAAATCTGCATCGTCCAAACATTGGACAGTACCACTCTAGTCCAGCACCGTCCAGATGGTTTGGACGGTGTGGATGAAACAAATATACGACGGTCGGCCCTACCAGCACCATCCAGGAATGGTTGGTGTGGATTTACAATGCATATATCAAGGAGGGACCCACAGAACTTGCTGACGTTAGTCCAGCAGCTACCTGCTACTGGATGGACGGTCTTGATAAAACACATATGTGGTGTGGGTCCCACACAACGTGTGAGGCTGGATGGCCTGGATCACCACCGTCCCACCCACTAAGACGGTGGGATAAAACTCATACATCATATCTGGCCACACGTATGGGCGCCACACGTACCAGGCAGGTACGTCAAGCCAATCCTCTTCTCATTGGGTGGGTCTCACGTGGAACCCACCGTGATATAATATAAAATTATATATTATAAATATAATATGAAATTTATATATTATAATATATACTATATATGTATATAAAAAAGAACCGTCCAAGTTCTGGATGTCCGTTGATGGACGGACTAGATGTAATATATACATCAGCTGCTCCACATAGCTGCTGATGTCATCTCAGCATGGCAGTCACACCGCTGGGGCCCACCATCCAGATGATGGATGGCTGGGATACAACATATACATCATGACTGTGGGGTCCACGTCCCAAACGGATGGACAATGTGGATTTAAATGCCTAGAACAAGGGGTCCCACCCCACACGTGTGGGTGGATCCCATCTACGAGAAAATGGATGAACGGTAGGATATAACTCATGCCCTGAGATGGGGCCAGTGGGACCCACATGACATACATACGAATCATGTAATATAATATACACATGTATTATATTATAATAATTTCTTTTGTTTTCTTCTCTTTTCTTTTCTTTTTGTAATAGCTCCAGCGTCCAGGAAAATATGGATGGCTGGATGTTACATGGAGGTGGGTCCACACGATGGACGGTGTGGATCAAACCCACATCGTGGTGGTCCCACACATGGACGGCGTGAATACAAAACACACATAATGTGTGGGTTCCCTGCAACGTGCCGACACCTTGACAGCAGCAATGCAGCTGCTGTCAGCGGTCAGCAACCAGTGCTTGCAATGTAGGTGGGTCCCATGTGGGGCCCACCATAACGTTTATTTTTCCATCTAATCCGTCCATAAAGTTACAAACACCTGAATAAAGGAGAAAAATAAATTTCATATCGATACACAACTTCTGTGACCCAAAAACTAGGGTTTCAATGATATATGTTAAATCCCTAACCATTTCTTGTAGTGTGGGCTACCTGAGCTCCTCGTACAGCTAATCTTGGAGGTGACCCACTGATTAAAGGGGACCTATCAAATTCATGGTGTTGATGTTCAACAAACATCATGATGAGGCCTGAGGTGGGGCCCACTGATCCACCGTCCAAGACAGCGTCCTCTGGACGCTGTTTGCTGGAGCGTCCTCTGGACGCTGACAGCAACAGCGTCCGGGCTCCTTTGTGTATATATTTTTTATTTTTATTTTTTTTAAAAGGTGGGGCCCGCTTCAGGAAGATCCACACCGACTACTCGTCTCCCCACCTCGCAACAGATTTAACAAGTTCAGTATGCAATATTTTTGGTGTATAAAACCATCACAACGGGTCTTAATAGTTAAAATCGTCCAAAACCACTGTTTCCTACATTATGGCCCGCCGGAGATTCGTATTAACCTCATTTTTCGACTCAATGGGGAATGGAATGGACGAAATAGATTATATCAATACATCAAGGTGGGGCTTGCCTAAGTGGACTTCCCAAAAGCTCTGAATCAAAAGCTTAATATGTGTTTTCAGTTTAACGTCCAGCGTCCAGGGACGCTGGACGGTCTGGGCACCCCATGCTTGTAAGGTGGGCCCTGATCAGGTGGGCCACAAAATGGTGGATGGTGTGGGTACAACACGTATATAAGGTAGGTCTCGTCTATCGACATGCTAAGGAAGGGTGGGCCCTACCCAGGTGGGCCACCAAATGGTCGGATGGTATGGATAAGCCATACCTCAAGGTGGGGTCCATCCGGGCGGCCACTCAGCCACATCATCATACAAATGATAGAGAAAGGGAGAGAGAGCGAAAGAGAAGCACCCACCTTTGATTTTCTTGGACTCCTTCCATCAACACGTTCTATTGCTCCAAAGAATACATTTCGACGGTTAAGATTGATTTTAGAGGGTGGGATTGGGTGTAGGAAGGTGGGCCACACCAAGATTCTCCATGGAAGCCATGGATGTTGGATCACTCCTTGGGTTGCTTGGAAGGAAAAGGAAATGAGAGAGAGAGAGAGAGAGAGAGAGAGAGAGAGAGAGAGAGAGAGAGAGAGAGAGAGAGAGATGATGGGAGAGGAGTGATGGGGTGTGACATGAGAGGTAAGGTGCTTGTTGACTTTATGGTACTTGTGTAAGAGAGAGGTAAGGCTATGTATGGGTTGCTTGTACTTGTCTTTGATTGATGGATTGATGTGACATTTGATGTGATTGATGAGACATTTGATGTGATTGATGGGACATTCTCTTGAAATTTGTAATGTGCGGCGTTTCCTCGAACTAAACGCGGGCCCACTCCTCCTGGCCTGGGTATCACCTCGACACGCGATACGCGGCATCGGAACCGCGGCGACGGTGCGGTCGCAATGGTACAAGTCTCGGGTTGAGTCGAATCAGATTAACGACGTGTGAATCAAGGTCGCGCGCAACGCCGGTTAAGGGTCGAAGGTTGCCGGAATTCGACCGGAAAGACCGCGGGAACCTACGGAACGGTACGGTCTAGGATACGGGTCTTACACCCGTGAATGGGTTCGACCTTGTAGACGAAGAAAATAGGGGCCGCAGTGCGAGCTTTTAGGCCAACCATGCGTAAGACCCTCCAGATTTAAGGGTTTGATTTCAGTAGTAACTCGTAAGGAATGGCTTAAACCTACTCATTGATGGACTGACGACCCTAAATTTGGTGCTTAAAGGTAGCTTTGCGAGCCCTGCGAACTCTAGAGAGTTACCGTGGCCAACCCTGTGCGTAAAACCAACAGTTTACTGCCCGGTAGTGTCAATGGGCCCCTCTGATGGACCGTGGCCGTGAGCTCAAGGCAGTGAAAAGTCTAAGAGAACTCTAGAGAGTTACAGCGACCATCACATAAGACCCATAAGTGCTCCACTACTCATGAACTTAAACTGTGTGTGACTAACTGAATTGAAACGTAGTACCGCCAATTAAGAATAAGGATCATTTAGGAAATCCCCACTGACGAGGCATAAAAGGATATAAATAAATATACAATATAATAGTAAAATAAAATAAAAGGAACATAATGTGTCATAAACACATTGATTAGAACATCACATAAATTAGACAATGTATCGTCATCTGAATGTCATAAGTCACTTATGATTCTTCTCTGAAAGCATGAACAGTAACAAAATATCTATTAAAGTTATGCATTTTTATAGCTCTCCTGTGATGCCTAATGTTGCTAAGTATTGCTGCAAATTTTTTTGAAGACTAACTTGGACAGCGACATGCTCTAATCGAGCATTTGAAATCAGTTGGGCATGATCTGGAACCCCGGCCAGCTTTCCCTCTAAAGAAATGATCAACTTTTCATTCTCCAATAATTCAGATCTCTCGGAGTCCACAGAATGACAGCTAAGTTCTATTTCCTCCTGGATCCTTTCAATATTTAGCTCTATCTCCGAATTTTGCCTCTCCAATTGCAAAATTTCTTGCTTCAAGGCTGTAATATGATCTAGAACAGATGATTTCTCATTAACAAGAGTTTTTAATTGATCTTGTAAGGATGATTGTTCTTGATCATGACGAGAGACAAAAGGGGCAAGCTGGGAAATTCTCTCTTTAAGATCTACAAATTGTTTTCTGTATTCTAAAATCTCGGGAGGAACAGTCATGGTTGTAGTTGATGACATGGCTATTATTGAATTATGAAATCTCAAGAGAGCATCACGTAAGGAGGAGATATCAACCTTAGCCATGCGAGAAGTGCTGTTTAAGACATCCAAAGCAATAGCCAAGTCATACCATTGATCAGGATCTTTGAAGATTTCGACAATAGCCAGTATCGAATTTCTGATCAAAGCCAATTTATGCGCAGAGATCTTCTCAAAAGATGTCACATTCAATGAAGTGCCAATAGAACCAGAGCTGGCTGCACTACTTGGAAGTAAATTCCCTGTTAAGGAATGAAATAAATTGTTGATAAAGGTTTTATGCACAGGTGATAAGAAAAGCAGCAACAAGAAAAAAGAAAAGAATATACCTTCTGCTGGTACCGAAACAATAAGAGGTTCCCCTCTTTCAGTAAGAAGAGGATCAGATGCTATCATATCGGCAAAAGACGGAGCTGTGTTTTCAGCACTTGTGGTGGCAGTAGCAGGGATGAGTCAGCGGGCTCTTCTGAAAAAGCGATTTCACGCGCCACCGAGCGCGGGGGAATGGAAGATCTTGGCGAAGCTGATGGTGCAACAGGGGGCAAGTTCAGAGGAGAAGCGTTACATGCTTCTGCAGTTACAGTATGATCACCTGAAATGAAATGGGTGAGATAAGAGAAAGGAAAAGCAAAAGTGAAATGATGATAGCGAAATTATCTTACGTGGCGAATATCCGTATTCTTCATAATCAAGAGGTTCTTCTTCCTCCCTTGCTACAGGGGAGGGCTTTGCAAGAGTAGCTTCGGAAGTAGAAGGGACATGTCTTTCGTCAACAGGAATATTTTCTGCGATTGCCTCATCTTCGCCACTAATATTCACTTCTCCTTCTTCATAAGCATCATCAGAATTCTCTCTTTCTACCTCATTCTCGTTAGAGGAAGTATCCTCAGACGAAGAAGTTGAAGAAGACGAATCTTTGTTAACAGTATCCTCTGTGCTTGAATCTTCGATGACAACTTGCTTACCTCTAGAGGGAGGAGGTTGGGAACTTTCCAACTGAATATCCGTAGTAATTTGAGCTGGGCCAGTAACGACAGTAGTTTCTCCCTGTGGAGAAGCCTGAGCGCGTGTGCGAGATCTTGTCATTGGAGAAGAGGGTGGCTGCTCCGAAGGGCGAACAGCCTCTGATGCAGGAGAAGAAACCGGTCGTTGTTGATGGAAAGTGGAAGAAGAAGGTTGGTTAGGAGGGCCAGCATTAATATCGGGTTGAATAGGAGATTTTGTTCCAACTTCTTCTCTAGGCGGTTGATAGAGGGGAATTTGCTCAAATTCACAAGTATCACCATATGCTATCCATCCTTTAAGAGTATTATCAGGCTTTATTTTACGAATGGGTTCATCCACTGAGATCATGACACGAATACTACCTGAAGGAGCATGACTGGTTTCTGTAATGAAGCCAACGCATGCCTCGAAAATGCGACCTTTGAGTCTGGGGGGAGGAAGCCAGACCGGTTGCGACACTGGAAGACTTTTCGGACCAGGTATGATTGGTGCACCCACCATCTCATGTGATTGTATGATGCCCTTGGAGTATGATCGCATCCTGGGATAATGAAGGAAGACTTAGCTTGGCCCAACAATTGTTTCCAGATCATTGCCCAATTATATGGACCAGTCCCGTAACTGCGCATTCTTCGAGTAACCAGTCCACAGTCTTCCGGTACTGCCTGGTCGAAACCGAATTGATGCGCGAAGCGTCTTGGATAATATGGCTCTCTCCAGAATTCGGTCCCTTCTCTCAAGGGCAGGCTGCATGATCTGATAGATATAAAAAAATTCCCTTTCCGCTGGAGAGAGTGAGTCAGTGTCCGCCTTTTCAGTATCGGGGAAGGCTGAAATGGAAGTAATTTATCTTAGCGTCAGAAGAAATGGCATCCTTGGCCCAGTCATAAGATCTTTTGGCCATAGATCTCTTTTGGAAAAAATAAAGAGGAACTTTGGAAGGGTGAATGTAGGCTTTTTTTGGAACTTCGAAAGTCTAGGGAAAGTAAACGCCAAGCCAACCCAGAAAATATTGCCATGGCATATAAGTTGAGGCTGAGCCGACAGAAGGACTTTTTATGTGGCATGCTATTTCCCCAAAACCTTTGTAAATTGAACAGAGGACAGGTGGAGCAAGAGAAAACTTCATTCCTTCAGCCATAGCACCTGTGACTACAAATAATGAAGGACGGATGGCATCTGCTGATTTGAACTGGGAAAAACCACTATACTCAGCCAGTATGCGATGAAGGCTGCAAGTTCTCCATGAACAGAATATTCGACACGACCTTTTATGCCTTTCCGAAGACGTTCAAGCTCTCGCGAATGATTACCGTTGAATCTGGAAGGGTAAATAAATAAGATTAAAAGTTATATATATATATATATATATATATATATAAAGCTGTGATAAAAAAAAAGCAAAGAAAAAGAAAATTACTTCAGAGTACGACTGAAATGCGCCAGCCATTGCATGGGGTGGATCTTATAAATATTCGGAAATTTTGACATCTCCTTGAAGAGTTCAATGGTTGACTCTGAGATGAAAGGGAGGCGATCAGGAGATGAAACGAAAGCAAATTCTTCATTAGTGGGGACGAATTCATTAAAAAACCGGCTGGTAATTGGTAAACCTGCGATTCTATGGATATCCCATAATGTAATGCTCATTTCACCTTTAGGGAGAAGAAAAGAATTGGTGGAAGGACACCAGTAGTTGAGGAATGCTTTCAAGATAGAAGATTCTTTATAGAAAGGATGTGATGTCGCTTCTATTGCCAAAAAGATGCCAAGGTCTGACAAAATCTTATCATACTTCGTCAAGACTGTCGTGGCCCATTCGGAATAATAATTTCTGGGAGTCAAAAGGCCTCTGGTTCTGAATTCTTCTGGACTCCAGAGTTGGGGATGATAGCTGAAACGCCGCTTGAGGGTTTTATAAAAATGTGACGGGTATAGGCTATGGACGTCGCAAGAAGGGATGAGAAAAATCATAGAGTGAATATCGCATATCTGTTGCCTCGGTCTTGGTGGCTGCAGAATTCCTTCCAATAATCTATCTTCTTTAAAGGACCAAGATTTCAAGTAAGATAACCTTTCTGCTGACAGATGATCTCTAGGTTCACAGCCTAGCATAGAATGATGGCGGTGCATACTGAGTGGAAGAGAGACAATACCCCATTTATAAGGGTTGTCAAATTTGATGGCACCCTGTACTTCGCGTACAGATTCCCAAGAGTTGTTGAGTCTTTTCCGATTATGTTCCTTAATCTTCTCTTGAAATTCTTTGGCCTTATTTCGGTGATGCTTCTTAGGCCTGGAAGGAGGGGGGTATCTTCTCTGTTAGGTGGCCTCTGACTATCTGTCTGATAATGAGCGGTGGTCTTCAACCACTCATCCCAATCATATTCGCGACCGTGCTTTGGAGGCATAGTCAGGTCACCTGTGGCGATGGCTCTGTGAATGGGGGATGATAACGATTTGATCCGCGAAGAGAAGTCAAAAGTGGGAAGTACGGGCTCCTTGAGGTAAGCAGGGCGTTTAGCAGTCGTCTTGAAACGTTTGGATGAAGGTTGAGCCGGAGGGGATGGCGATCCTGTTACCTGAGGAGTTGTATGGTAAGCTTCAGTATTTGGTAACTCTTGATGGGATGGTTGACTAGAAGGAGGGTTGATAACAGTAAAAGTTCTCTTGGTACGAGCCATGAAGAATGAAGCAAGCTGAATTTGGGAAGATAGGCTAAAATGATGGTTCCGCGGATCGCACAACGGAATTGGGAGTTGTGCGGATCGTGCAGCCCAGTCGAGAGTTGTGCGGCTCGTGCAACAAGATTGGTTGTTATGCGAACAGCGTAACGGATTAGAAGCCTTGCACGACGAAAAGTCGTTGCGCGGGTCGCGCAACAGTGATCAGTTGCGCGGATAGCGAAAAAATTTCGCAAGGGCTTCGCTGCAGAAATTTGAAGATAGAAGAAAATGAGAAGTTTCACTATTTATAGACAACATGGCCGAGTACGGTCCTCGGGTGTTGGTTGCGCGGGTCGCGCAACCGGTTGAAAATTACAAAGGGAATTTTAGTGTAAGTCGATCCTGATTCTTTGATTCAGTAAAACAAAGAACGGATCAAGGGGGCATCTGTTAAGGCATAAAAAAATGATCATCATGAAAAAGAAAGATTGACATTTAGTAGGAAAATACTGGAGGAAGACAAGTTGCGTGGATCGCGTAACTGAGAAGTTACTTGTGCGGATCGCGTAACCGAGAAGTCACTTGCGTGGGTCGCGGAACCAAATGATGCAGTTGTACGGGTCGCGTAACCAAGTGATTCAATCACGCAAGTATCATAGCTGAGACAACAGTTGTGCGGGTCGCTGAACAAGGGCGAACAATTACGCGGGTCGCGTAATAAGGGTGACAGTTGCACAGATCGCGCAATTAAAAAGGCAGTTTTGCGGGTCGCGCAATCAACAAAGACGCTGACACGTGTGAGGGGCTTATAAATACCCTGCTCTCCT
Source organism: Magnolia changhungtana (assembly GCA_030180095.1). Lineage (NCBI taxonomy): Eukaryota > Viridiplantae > Streptophyta > Magnoliopsida > Magnoliales > Magnoliaceae > Magnolia > Magnolia changhungtana. The sequence continues at coordinate 7,160,782 of JASAUF010000375.1, forward strand.
TCTCATTTGGGGATTGAAAGATTTCAGAAACTGAAGCAGAACAACTAAAGGTAGAATGGAGAGGCAACGATCAATTGCGCGGACCGCGTAAGGAGTAATATTAGTTGTGTGGACCGCGCAAGGAGCAATATCAGTTGCGCGAACCGCGCAACCACATTACAAGTTACGCGGATCGCGCAAAAGTCACTCAACTTGCTTGGTGCAGGAGTTTTGCTGAGTCTTCAAATTTTCTTTAAAAGGAGAGATCATTTGATTAATTCAACATTCCTCCTAAGTATTGGGAGATGACTGAAGAAGCTAACAGAATACTGCCGGAATTTCTATCTCCAAGAAGATTAACTGATCAATTCAGTAATTCCTCCTAAGTATTGGGAGATGACCGAAATAGCGTTGAAGTGCTGTTGAAATTTATATTGAATCATAACAATTACACTTAGAATAAATCTTCAATCTTGAGTGATCTATCTTAGAATCAAGGGATATAGAGAGGATGTAAATGAATTCAGAACCAATAAAGTATGATAATTGCCTTTGTACCTTTCCATTGTTATGTTTGAATAAGATAGTTTCCCCAAACTAAATACTTTTGTTTCCTTGTCGAAACATTGGGTTTAGGTTTGGGTTTGGGTTTTCAAGTTTAGGTTTAGGTTTAGGTTAGGGAGTTGAGATTAAGATTAGGGGTAAGTTTAGGTTTAGGGATTTGAGAATACATTTAGGTTTTAGGTTTTAGGTTTAGGTTTAGGTTATAAGTGTAGGTTATAGGTTTAGGTTTAGGTTAGGTTATAGGTTAATGTTTAGGGAATTGAGTTTACGTTTTATGTTATAGGTTTATGTTATAGGTTATACGTTATAGGTTAAGGTTTAGGTTATAGGTTAAGGTTTAGGTTATAGGTTTAGGTTTATGTTAAGGTTTAGGTTTAAGTTATAGGTTTTGGGATTTGAGAATAGGTTTAGGTTATAAGTATAGGTTTAGGTTAATGTTGTAGGTTATAAGTTTATGTTAATGTTGTAGGTTATAGGTTTAGGTTTAGGTTTAGGGATTTGAGAATACATTTACGTTTTAGGTTTAGGTTTTGGTTTTACGTTGAGGTTAAGGTTACTGAGGTTTAGGTTTAGGTTTAGGTTATAGTGTAAGTTATAAGTTTAGGTTTAGTTTATAAGTGTAAGTTATAGGTTTAGGTTTAGGTTAGGTTATAGGTTAAGGTTTAGGGAATTGAGTTTAGGTTATAGGTTATAGGTTATAGGTTAAGGTATAAGTTATTGGTTTAGGTTTAGGTTAAGGTTTAGGTTTAGATTATAGGTTTTGGGATTTGAGAATAGGTTTAGGTTATAAGTATAGGTTTAGGTTAATGTTGAAGGTTATAGGTTTAGGTTATAAGTTTATGTTAATGTTGTAGGTTATTGATTTAAGTTTAGGTTTAGGGATTTGAGAATACATTTACATTTTAGGTTTAGGTTTTGGTTTTACGTTGAGGTTAAGGTTACAAGTTTAGGTTTAGGTTTAGGTTATAAGTGTAAGTTATAGGTTTAGGTTTAGGTTAGGTTTTAGGTTAAGGTTTAGGGAATTGAGTTTAGGTTATAGGTTATAGGTTAAGGTTTAGGTATAGGTTATTGGTTTAGGTTTAGGTTAAGGTTTAGGTTTAGATTATAGGTTTTGGGATTTGAGAATAGGTTTAGGTTATAAGTATAGGTTTAGGTTAATGTTGAAGGTTATAGGTTTAGGTTATAAGTTTATGTTAATGTTGTAGGTTATAGGTTTAGGTTTAGGGATTTGGGAATACATTTAGGTTTTAGGTTTAGTTTTAGGTTTTACGTTTAGGTTAAGGTTATAGGTTTAGGTTTAGGTTTTAAGTGTAGGTTATAGGTTTAGGTTTAAGTTTAGGTTTTAAGTGTAGGTTATAGGTTTAGGTTTAGGTTAGGTTATAGGTTAAGGTTTAGGGAATTGAGAATAGGTTAAGGTTTAGGTTTAGGAAATCGGGTTAGGGTTCGGGTTTAGGTTCGGGTTTTCAAGTTTAGGTTTATGTTAAGGAGTTGAGATTAGGATTAGGTGTAAGTTTAGGTTTAGGGAATTGAGAATACATTTAGGTTTTAGGTTTAGGTTTAGGTTTAGGTTATAGGTTATAACTTTAGGGAATTGAGAATAAGTTTAGGTTTAGGTTTAGGAAATTGGGTTCGGGTTCGGGATTGGGTTTAGGTTTAGGTTTAGGTTTTAGGTTATATGTTATAGGTTAAGGTTTGTTATAGGTTTAGGTTTGGGTTTAGGTTATATGTTTATGTTTAGGTTTAGGTTATAGGTTTAGGGATTTGAGAATAGGTTTAGGTTATAGGTTTAAGTTTAGGAATTTGGGTTATATGTTTGGGTTAAGGTGTAGGTTTAAGTTAAGTAAATTAAGTTTAGGTTATAGGTTTAGGTTTATGTTATAGGTTTAGGTTTAGGCTAAGGGTTTAAGGATTCAGATTCGAGTTCGGGATCGGGTTTAGGTTTAGATTTTCAAGTTTAGGTTTAGGTTTGGGAGTTGAGATTATGATTAGGTGTAGGTTTAGGTTTCGAGATTTGAGAATACATTTAGGTTTTAGGTTTAGGTTTAGGTTTTAGATTTGGGTTTAGGTTATAGGTTTAGGTTTAGGCTATAAGTGTAGGTTATAGGTTTAGGTTTAGGTTTAGGTTATAGGTTTTGGGATTTGAGAATAGGTTTGGGTTATAAGTATAGGTTTAGGTTAATGTTGTAGGTTATAAGTTTATATTAATGTTGTAGGTTATAGGTTTAGGTTTAGGTTTAGGTTTAGGGATTTAAGAATACATTTAAGTTTTAGGTTTAGGTTTAGGTTTTATGTTTAGGTTAAGGTTATAGGTTTAGGTTTTGGTTATAAGTGTAGGTTATAGGTTTAGATTTAGGTTAGGTTATAGGTTAATGTTTAGGGAATTGAGAATAGGTTAAGGTTTAGGTTTAGGAAATCAGGTTCGGATTTAGGTTTGGGTTTGGGTTTTCAAGTTTAGGTTTAGGTTAAGGAGTTAAGATTAGGATTAGGTTTAGGTTTAGGTTTAGAGATTTGAGAATACATTTACGTTTTAGGTTTACGTTTAGGTTTTAGGTTTAGGTTTAGGTTTATTATACGTTATAGCTTTAGGGAATTGAGAATATGTTAAGGTTTAGGTTTAGGAAATCGGGTTCGAGTTCAGGATCGGGTTTAAGTTTTAGGTTATAGGTTATAGGTTAAGGTTTAGGTTTAGTTTTAGGTTATAGGTTTAGTTTGGGTTTAGGTTATACGTTATAGGTTTAGGTTTAGGTTTAGGTTATAGGTTTAGGGATTTGAGAATAGGTTTAGGTTATAGGTTTAGGTTTAGGTTTAGGTTTAGGAATTTGGGTTCGGGTTATATGTTTGGGTTAAGGTGTAGGTTTAAGTTAAGTGACTTAAGTTTAGGTTATAAGTTTAGGTTTAGGTTTATGTTATAGGTTTAGGTTTAGGCTAAGGGTTTAGGGATTCAGATTTGGGTACAGGATCGAGTTTATGTTTGAATTTTCAAGTTTAGGTTTAGGTTTAGGTTAGGGAGTTAAGATTAGGATTAAGTGTAGGTTTAGGTTTAGGGATTTGAGATTAGAATTAGGTGTAGGTTTAAGTTTAGGGATTTGAGAATACGTTATGGTTTAGGTTTAGGAAATTGGGTTCGGGTTTATGATCTTGTTTACATTAAGATGTAGGTTTAGGTTATAGGTTTAGGTCATAGGTTTAGGTTTAGGCTATAGGTTTAGGTTATATGTTTAGGGTTTAGGTTTAGGTTTAGGTTTAGGTTATAGGTTATAGGTTTAGGTATGAGACCTGACCCTAGTTTACATGTGTGCATGCGTATATGTGAGTATGCATTCCGTTCATTTTGGTCTCACGGTCCTACCGGTCAAATTTTGGTGACCCGTGACCCTCGTGTAATACTTGCGGTCATCCTTAAGTTCGGTCACGTAGACCCAACTCGGATTGACCTGAGACCTATGTCATTGCGTCCGCCTCGTCGCCGCGATTCCAACGCCACTTCCCATGCGTTAATCCGATATGTACATCTAAAGTTATGAGCATTTATCGATATGGGCCATTAATTGCATGATTGGTGGACCCCACCATGGGCTGCACATTTTTCCATGCCATCATTTCACCCTAGGTTGAGATTTCTAGAAAGGCTATTACCCTAAGCCTTGTTAATATCACCATAGGCCACCATCATTGCCTAGGAGAGAGAGAACTCATCATTAAAAGTCTCTCTCTCTCTCTCTCTCTCTCTCTCTCTTTCCCTCTCATTTCTCTCTCTACTCTTCTTCCCTAGCAACTTCCCTCTATTTTTCCAGCCCATCTTCCCTCCATTCTAGCCCCTTCTCCTCCTTTTTCCTCTCAATCACCCCATTGAAAACCCATCTCATCTATCTATCTTGGTTCCTTGGAGCATTTGGAGCTTGGTGATCCAAGTTTGGTGAAGATCCTTAGGTGGGTGCTTCCTTATGTGGTAAATATGATTTTTATAGTGGAGATCTCTTTTTTTTTTTTATTCATGGGGGGAGTGTAGGACCCACCAATCAATGGTGGAGATCCCACACGTTCCCATAGGTGTGGCCAAACGGCTCACCTCATGCATGCATGTCCCATGCATGAGGCTTTCCTTTATGGACCCTATTATGATGGATCCCTAGATTTCCTTGCATAATGAGGTCATCTAGACCTTAGGATCATGGTGGGAATGGCATCCCCACCATCCATTTTAAATTTTAGTCATGCATGTATGAGATTCATACGGTAGATGTATATTGGTGTATGATGTGTGGTTGAATTTTCTTGGGAGGGCTCAATAGTGGTGGAGCCCTTCCCTTATGGTCGAATTTTTCCTTTTTCCCCTTAAATCTATCCTTCATTTCTGATGTGTGTGGCCCACTTAGGGGCCCTAGAATATCCAGACCGTCTAAGCGAGGTGGACGCCCCATGGTTGTCCATTTGTTGGAAGTTGACACCCTATTTGCTCCTATTTGGATGCATGCAATGGATTTTTGTGAAGGGGTTTTTTCTAGAAGCCTATGGGGCCCACTGAGATGGACCACAACACGAATCTTGTGGGGTATTTTCCCTTTTAATCAGTGGTTATGATTAGTTATTTTAAGACATACCTTGTTGTCCAGAAAAAATTCTAGACTATTTTTGGGTTGTTTTTAGCATAGTTTATGGACTGATTTGGAGGATGTTTTACCTCTATTAATTAATTATTTCTAGAGGTATAGAACCACCTAGAAGCATGTTAAATTTCACCTTCATTTGTCCCTATTTGATCACCCAAAAGGGTGGGCCAAGGAGGGTGGACGGTCTAGATTTTTATGGACTGTCCAGCCACACTGTTTGCTGGAAAAACATAAATATCAGCATGATTTTGAAATGGTGGGCCACCTTTGTGGACCCCACCTTACTGTATACTTGTATAGGAAGGTTGGCCTTACATTTTTCCAAATTTTGACAAACCTGGGCCCACTCTAATGGGGTGTACAAGTCAGGGGCAACAACATTGTTTCAACAGCAGATTGTTTTTAAATACCTTGCTGTCAACAAATTGTAGGAGTTAAATAAAATATTTTTACTATCCCAAAAATTCTAAAATTTTGTAGAGAGGTGTCCCACCTATGATAGGACCTACCTGCAAAATTTTAGGGCCAATGGACCCCATTTGGGCATCCAAAAGAGTGGACCAATATAGTCAGCTGCCAGAAATTTCTGTTGTGCAGTTCAGGAGCATAGTTCCATAAAAATAAATTTTTTTAAAATATTTTCTTAAAATATGGGTGATATTTCTAGGTCCCAACTTGTTTTAGACTTGATGAAGAACCTTGGGTGCAAATTTCAAGAATTTTGGAGTCCCAGAACCCACCCATTTGGATGACCCAAATTCAGGACAGTTATTTCCAGCAACATTTCAACTTGGACAGATTGTAACTCCAAAATTTATTAAAATACTTATGAGTATCTAAAAATTATGAAAATTTACAGAGAGCTGTCTCACCCATATTAGGACTCACTTACAACATTTTGGGGCCAATGGACGCCTGTGCACACTGTGACAAGGGCCAGACTGGCCCACCATGTTGGGACATCCAGGTCATCCAATTTTCTGGACAGTCTGTTTTATTTAAATTAATTAAAATATTTATAGGTGTCCAAAAATCCTTAAATTTTTTGGGGGTATGGCTCACATATGGAAGTGTCACCCTATAAAATTTTAGACCCAATGGATATTCGAGCTGACCGTGGTGCGGCCTGTAAATTGAGTCAGTTTTGGGGCAAATACCCAGGCCCGTAGGACTACCCACCATGGGACGCCCTTACCTTGGGCTGCTGGGCCTGCATTCCAACGGCATGACCCACTTGAATATATGTGTTTTATATTTCCCCTCTCATCTGGTGGGGCCCACAATGATGTGTGTGGGCCATCAGAGAAATAAATATACTATAAATAAATTTTATTGAATTTCCAACAAGCCCAAATAGTGGGTGGGCTAGAATTTCAACATTTGGCCCAAGGTTACTACCCACAAATGTATGTTTTGGGGCAGCATGGCCCACCATATTTGGGGACATTATTACATATATCTTACCCTATCTTGATTAGATTTTTAAGCTTAATTAGTACACTCTTAAGGCCCACCTTAAATGGGTTTTATTAGAACAATATTCATAGTTAGTTGTTGGATTTCCTAGGCCCAATGTCTTGAAACTTCCTTGATAGACCCCTGACCTTTGGGCCTATATTTAATACATTATTGTGATGGGTTTTATGGGCCAAAATACTCAGGTAGCTGGGCCCTTACTTGCCTATTAAAGTTAACCATACTTGGGCCAAGATGTGAGGCCTAACGTACTTATTTTAAATATAAGGATCACCCATATGTTGGAATAATGGGCTGCCCATTAGGCCCACCACAATGAGTGGAGTCATGATCTTTATGGTTAGGCCTAACCTTGCTTGAAGGCCCATATTGCCTATGTGTTGGGCTTTGAGTATAAGCCCAGTAAGCCATGGATTGCCTTAGGCCTTGGGCCTTAGTTCATGTTCGAGTAGTGGCGGGCTACCCCTTGGGACCCAGTTGGGGTTGGATGTCCTCCTGGGTGATTCTAAGGTAGGCCTATGGGTTTCTTTGTGGATGGTTAAAGGCCCACCATAGACCCTAGGCCATTTATTTAAGGCTCAATGTGTATATATGTGGAGCCTACTTTAACGCATGTTTGGTCCAAGTCATCTAAGCCTTAGATCGCCCGATTGTGGATGCACTCTCTGCCTTGAGTTGTTGCTAAACTCACAATCTAGTAGCAGGCCCACTTGATCTTTTCATGATATATACACACTCTCCATCTGGTGGGATCCCTCAGTGAGTATAGTTGGCCTTCATGAGATTATTTCCACATAGTTAACTAATTTTTGGACCTTAGTAGGTCCAGGAAGTCAAACGGGCCAAAAGTTTATCAAAGGACCTTAAATGAACAATTTTATGGTCAAAAGTTTATTTGGCTATGAGACCCACCATATCGAGAACTAGTGTACGTGTTGCATGCTTGTGTTTTCTTATAATCTTTGGACTTAATCAGTGCATTCTTTTGGGTCACCTTTAGTGATCACACGAGGACCTCATCTTAGATCAGATTTTTGGGGCATCCCATGGGCCTAGAGTGGGTTAGAACATCCCAACTTGCCCTAGTCATATATTGGGCCTACTTTCACCATTTTGATGGACTTGTGGGCTAAGATAAGGATAGTATTGGGCCCTTGGTTGCCTACTTAAATTGCTAGTTATTGGGCTGATGTAGTGGGGCCCATTTCATCCACACTTAAACTTATTTTTGGGCTGTATATTGTGTACGCGGGCTGCCCACCAAGTCCAACTTAATGCATGAATTCTATGGCCATTGGGAATTGAGCCTTGGGCCTTAATTCCCCTCTTAAAGCCCATATTGTTAAAAGTGGTATTATATCTTTTTATGGCCTATTATGAGGAATATATGTATGTAGTTGCCTTTATTTTTATCTTAAATGTAGGCCCTGGGCCTTCTATCCATACAGTTCATGGTTGATATCCCTTTTTAGGGAATGGTGGTTAAATATCCCCATTATGGACCCCTCTTGGCCCAGTCATATTTAAGAGTGATTGGATACTCATCTTAGATTCTGACTAGGCTCATTTCTACATTACTTAGACCCGTAGCTTGTATGCTTAGTCTCGTGGGCTACCCTAGGTAAATGGGTCCCCACTAGAAGTTGGGTTCCTTAAGGATGTTGTCTAAGTACCTAGTCTTGGTTCTTTTTTGGATAGGAAGAATTTAATATACATTGTATATCGCCATATAGTATGGTTAGATTCATCCTCATAGCCATGTACGTCATTATATGCTTGGTTGACACTGTGTGTGTGTGGTCATATTGTGTCATTGGGTATTGCATGTTACCTTCTCTGAGGGACATAGTACTCACTTTTGAGCACGTTAGATACTTAGAATTGATGCATGATTGATTGTGTGATTCATGCATCTGGCATTTCATAACATGTGAGCATTATCTCTCTTGCTTCATTAAGGCTTTAGCCTCCACAGATACATTGTGGATGACCATGTTTGGACACCGGAAATGTTACTTGAGCATACCGGGTGCATAAGATACCCATGGGTGAAATTTCTAAAATTTTCATGGTACCAAGGATCTACTCCAGCGCCGTGACCGGATGGAATATATGAGCGCACGAGGGCCTTATACTGTTAGGCAGCGACTCCCACGTGTAGTCGGTTGGATAGGGGTGTGACCTTACTCACCTTATGTAAGGAGGCATTACTATGCTGAGTCTGACCAGCTCGTGAATGAGTCTACTACCTTCAGGCCTTGCTAGTGATTGACTGTCCACAGGCAAGGTAGTGAGGTCTCTTACGCTCGTTTGACTATGAAGGGTCTGTAGAGCGGCAGTCATCCAATAGTGTAATGGACCCCGGTGTTTTGCTTATGATGGAAATGTACTTGATATGTGAATTAGATATGAGCATTGGCATTACTTCACATTACATTTGCATCGACTGTGTAAGCCTCATATTGCATTGCCTTGGCATGGCGCCCAGTACTCATTGCATTACAGTACTCATTGCATTATATAGCCTTGGTATGATTTCTCACATTATTGTACTACCTTGGTATAGCTTCTTGTGTTCATGACAGCCTTGGTAAGGCTGATGGTGTTGGCTTTGATCATGTTCCTTCCTGTATTTCCTATTTTTCTTCTATGCACTATTATTACACACTTACATCACCCTCTAAGCTTATATAAGCTTATGCACGATTGATACGTACAGGAGATCCTAGGCATACGTCGTAGTAGCAGAGCGTGAAGTAGAGTTGAGCTTAAGGACTCCAGTGTTGCTGACTATTTTCTCTCTTTTCCCATTATCTTACGTATGTCCTTTCGGACCTGATGTAAGCTTGTAAAAGTTCAAATTCTTAGTGGATTTTGTGATGTGTATCCTTCGTTATTTCCCGATGTACTTGCTGTGATCTTGGGTATGCTCGTATTGGAATGATTATACTGTTATGAAAGTCCTCCTTGTAGGATCCCAGCATCAAAACCTGCCTCAGGAGCCGAGAATGAGGTACTACAGAGGCTGTTGCGGCCAAAACCGGTCATCAGGTTCCTTGTGAGTTCGATTACTAGGTCTGGGGCGTGACATTAAATAATAGGTTTAGGTTTAGGTTTATGTTTAGGTTATAGGTTTAGCTTTAGGTTATAGGTTTAGGTCATAGGTTTATGTTTAGGTTATAGGTTTAGGTTTAGGTTATAGGTTTAAGTTTAGGTGTAGGGAATCAGGTTCGGTTTCTGGTTCGGATCGGGTTTAGGTATTCTCTAGTATTATCTACTATTGAACCTAGTATTATCTACTACATACTAGTAACATACAACCAATATTAGGGCACCATACCATAAGCTACAAGAATTTCATGTCCCCCTAAACAAGGTATCCTCCATTGATAACATATATATATATATAATAAGTTCTTTATTTTCATTACACCCTGATCCATAGCTCAATTGGTAGACTGAGTGGATATACCTCATTTCAACACTTGAGGTCTTGGTATCGATCCCTAGTGGGGGTAGCTAACAGTGCATGTACTGACAATTGGTGTGTACTAACAAGCTAATTTATATATATATATATATATATATATATATATATATATATATAAAGTTCTTTATTTTCATTTATATTCATAAATACATTCATCATCCATCCAAGAAAATTGAAACAAGTACTGTCACTCTATGATTAACAGTTGAAAAGGAAAATCATGCATCTTATCTTACCGCCGCAATTAACGGCACGTCGGGTTGGCCTGGGGAACCATAGGGAAGGGACATGATATTTCAGTGACAGCTCACCTTGGCCTTTATCTTCAAAAGAACATTCGTCAGGCATTGATCATTGACTCTTTGAGGCGCAATGCATTGAGTGACAATACCAAATTCTGGTAGGTTCTTTTTCTTTCATGGACCTTCAAAAATGGCACAAACTCATACATTAAATGTAAAGTAGAACAAAAATAATAGTATTCATTACATCTGCTCCACTCTAACAAAAATGATGCTTACCTTTTTGTGTCAACTGATGAATATAAAATAGCATGCCATAAATGATTCATGTTAAACAACAAAAGTTGCCAACTTAACATGTTAATAATTCAAAACCTGAAAGTTACAGAAAAAATCTTCATATGTCAGGAAGAATATATATATTTACAGAAGCTAGAAACAATGGTGGTGTTTGCCCAGCTTGCACAAGAACACTCTACACAATATCAATAGCATTAACATATCCCGAGAAGTAAATTTGCCTTAAGTTGGCAATGTTGGAAAACAGACACAGACAAATAAAGTGCTTATACAATTTCTTTATTATTGATAGAGGAAGCCATGGATTCAGAAAGCCAACAGAGAAAAAATAATGAAAATGAGTAAGAGACTGCGTAGGATATAGTCTCAAAGAAAAAGAAAGCAACAGTGAGGACATGATACAATAAACAATTATGATAATGGCAAATAATTTCAAGATGACAAATAAGCAAGTTCCTCAAGATTTTAGTCTCAAAATCCAAAATAATTTGTGGGTTTTCCTTAAAAATTTATACTTTTGGTGAAATTGAGGAATGGGAATGATAAAAGATTTAGTTTGTACTGTGAGAGCTAAATAAAGCATACAAATCAAAACAAGCCAATTGACTGGTTCCAAATGCAAGCTCCAAAGTAGAAGGTATTTGCATCATGGAATCTCATATCCCAAAAGGTTTCTGAGTGTTCTTAAAAATCCAAACTTACAATGAAAGAGTTAAAAAAACTCTTTTTTTTAAAAAAAAAAATCCAGCTCTTTTAAACATTGAAACTCTTTCAGATGCTGATTCTAGACCAAGTGAATCTCAAATCTCATAAGATTTGGGCTTCCTTAAAATACCAAACATGCACAGGGAAGTAATTTAAAAATGAAAGCTATATCAACTTAACAGACGATTTCAGTGATGTGGACCAAAAAGGTAGGCCTTTTAGAAACTAAAACTCCATGAACCTACTAATTTTCCAAAATCATTCGAATCCCATACCCAGTAAATCTTTCTAGTCTTCTCAATAACCCAAACTTTCAATGAAAAAAAAAAAAAACCCTGATCTGTTAGAAGCAAAAACTCCATGAACATTCAATGGGAAAAAAAATAAATCAAAAGATGGCTTGTACCCTTAAGGCAACAACTCCATGAACTTTAATGGGGATAAAAAGAATTTAGTAAAAACACCTGTGCGGCAACACTATGTTCCATAAACAAGAAGTTGTTGCTCAATGGAGATATCGCCAATCCAATTTGAGAAATAAATGTAATAGATAAGCATTAATCACTTTCACAGAAAATGGGAATGGTGATTCATTGCAGAGGGTATTTCCCAACCTAACTACTTAACTGTTGGGTATTACCCACGACACTCTTGAAAGCAAGTAATGCTTCGACTATACAAAGAAATACAATTAAAATTAGATCTATATTCCTACATTTTTGTACGTGTAGGAATAATTGAAACTATTTGAACATTAAAACCATATATAAACAGCATTGCCATAAAATTGGTTTTAAAAGTTACAAACAACATAAACAACTGAAATTTCCAATTCTGTAAGCCCTAAAATCCCCAAATCTGTAATCCCTAAAATCCCCAAGTCCAGGTCGGATTGTTGGGTAAGGCGGGCTATATGGCCCATTGCGACTAACATCACCGTGGGCCCCACATAGTGTATCAATAGGTTGTATGGCAAATAAACATTCCGGTGGAATCCACCCTAAAATTCGAAAAACCCTAAATCAGAATTGAGATTGAGAGAGATTGAGAGAGAGAGAGAGAAATACCTCAATGTTGTTAGAGATTTAAAAAGAGGGGAAGATGGAGAAACACACTCTCCCTCTTTGCAATCTCTCGCTCTCCCTCTCTGCAATCTCTCTCCGTCTGCAACGACTGCCCTCCGTCTCTGCAATCTCTCTCCATCTGCAATGACCGCCCTCCCTCTATGCAATCTCTCTCTCTCTCTCTCTCTCTCTCTCTCTGTCTACAACGACCACCCTCTCTCTCTGCAATCTCTCTCTCTCTCTGTCTGCAACGACCGCCCTCCCTCTCTACTCCTCCCCAAAATGGTAGGGTTTGATCACAATGTTTCCCTTTTTGCTTTGAAAACGGGAGTGGATTAGGTGTTACTCATTCGCATGCTCACTTGTGCACGTGCACATGTGCAATCCTTTCCACACGTGTCATGGGACTCTAATCCTAACGGTTCATGTTATGAAACATCCCATTAAACCCCCAGGGACTAATTTTCACTTTGATCTAAAACTCTGGTGGGTCGTAGAAAAGTGATATGAAAATCAAAGGAGAAAACTGTTTTCTTTTGACATGGCTCACGAAAGTTTTGGATCAATGTAAAAGTTGAGCCCCGTGGGTTTCATGGGATGCTTCATCACGTGGACCATTCAGATTTTGGACTAAGATAGCTTATTATGAGTTCTCAAAAAGTTCTCACAAGAACTCGTGCCAACTACACGGCTAAGCATTTTGATGGTAGGGGATCAGGAACTGAGTAATCTCTGTGGGATCCACCGTGATTTATGTCTTTGATCCATCCTATCCATCCATGGGTTCTTTTTATGCATTTATTTATTTATATATTAAGGTGGGCCGCACAAATCTTATCCTAAAATGCTCCCTTGGATTCTTTTAATGCATTTATTTTTTAATTTTTATTTAATTATTTTCACGTATTTGGATTCTAAAAATTGGACGATAATGATAATTCTGATTTTGTTGTATATGGACCATTTATACTTAATGGTATGTATTTCATCCACTTTTATGGCCCACTTGATAATTAGTTTGGCTTAAGAATTAGCTTAAATATTCATCTTAATGGGCTTAGTAAAATTACATATTTGATCTCATGCATTTTAAAGCATTTTGGATCAACGAACATGATCCCATTTCGAAGGTTATAGCACCGCTTATCCTTCTCGGGACAGATCATCCTTTAGCAGTGTCCTTGGGACTAGGTTCTCTGATTGAGGAGTTGATCTGATTGGTCCCAGTGTCTACAGGGGTTGCCTTGAAAATCTTCCAAATTGGAAGGATTCTAGCCCTTCAATCATTGGTCCACAAATGGACAGTTAGTGTGGAGCCCATACCATTAATGGTTTTTATCACTGAACAATGGTCGTATGGATTCTGTACCATTTGTACATGCTACAAATGATCAGGGTCCCCCCTCACAATGATGTAATTCTATAAAATGATCTCGAAAAATGGATGAACGGTGTGGGTTGATCCCAAATTTTCGGTAAATCCAAAACTCAAGTGGACCATGCCACACAAAACAATGTGGAATAATGATTTCCACCGTTTATACCTTCATTGGGCCCACAGTAATGTTTCTTTGTCATCCAACATGTTCATAATATCCAAAAGATATGAATGAAGGAAAAACACAAACATTGGCTTGATCCAAAACTTCTGTGAATGTTATTTTTAATGGTGGATGTTCAATCCGCACTTTGTAGTCCACTTGAGCCTTGGACCAGCCCCATTTTTTAGTTAATATCTTAAAATGATCGAAGAAAAGTGTTGAATGGTATAAAGAATGTCAATCCGTGACTTGGGTGGGCCACGCCATATAATATAGTGGAGAGGGGTTTCCTTAAAACTTTCATAATCATATATTGGGCCTGCCTAAATGTGATTCACATATCTAACCCGCTCATTATGTGTGTCCCACTTGGATGAGGGGGTCGACCTGAGCCAAAGATGACATTCAAAACTCATGTGGGCCCCACCAAGTGCTTTTATATTTTTTTAGATGTCTTAACATAGTTTTAGATGGTATGGCCCACCTAAATTTCGTATACAGATGATTTTTGAGATATCTCATAAGCTAAAGGGGACACATCAAATGCACAGTGTTGATGTTCGACACACATCATGATGGGCCCCATAAAACTTACTAACATTAATTCTTAGGTTCTCAAGGTGTCAATAAGTCGGGCACAATTTTGACCAAAATATTTGACCCATTTTACATGTCTGGTCCATTCACTCTATTTTAATGATCATTACCCTCAATTTGACTAGTCACTCACCCTAATCATGCTACATATGAGAAAGATATTAGGCAAACAAGATTGATCAACAATTTGAGTGAATTTTAATTTAAACATCTGAAGTTATTTACTCTTCAATCTGGACTGATCAAATTATCTAAAAACGGTTAACAGTTGTTTATAATATCAAAAATATATGAATGAATAGAAAACACAAACATCAGCTTGATCCAAAACTTCTATGGGCTCCAAGAAATTTAAAATGGTAGAGGTTCAATCATGCTATTTACTGTGGTGTGGTCCACTTGAGCTTTGGATATGCTTCCTTTTTGTTCTTTATAACTCAAATTATTTATTAACATGGATGAATGGAGTGGATAAAATAAATAAATAACAGTGGACCCCACAGAGTTTACTCTGATAAGGGTAACGAGTAACTCACCTAAATGTAGTAGAGAAGGGTTTCCTTAAAACATTCATAATCATATATTGGGCCTGCCTAAATGTGATTCACATATCCAACCCACTCATTATGTGTGTCCCACTTGGATGAGGGGTCAAACCAAGTTTCAACCGCATCCAAAACTCATGTGGGCCCCACTAAGTGCTTTTATATGTTTTAGGATGTCTTCACATAGTTTTAGATGGTATGGCCCACTTGAGTTTCGTATATAGATGATTTTTGAGATATCTCATAACCAAAGGGGATACATCAAATCCACAGTGTTGATGTTCGACACACATTATGATGGGGCCCACAAAACTTACTAACATCAATTCTTAGGTTCTCACGAGGTTAGTAAGTTGGGTCACAATTTTGACAAGAATATTTGGCCCATTTTACATGTCTGGTCCATTCACTCTATTTTACTGATCAATACTCTCAATTTGACTAGTTACTCATCTCAATCAGGCTACATATGAGAAAGATATTGGGCATATAAGATTGATCAACAATTTCAGTGAAATTTGATTTAAACATCTGAAGTTATTTACTCTTCAATCTAAACTGATTAGATTGTCCAAAAACGATTAAAGGGTCAATTAGTGAATGTGCCTTATAATTTAGTAATTTTATTTTTTACAGATAAATTTCAATTTCTATTTAAAAATAACATTTTTTTTTTCAAAATGTATATTTTTTTTACTCTTTTAACAAAATATCATTTTTATTATAAAATATTTCAATAAAAATTAAAAAACAAATTCTGAATTTTTATTTTCAAATTCTCAAAAAATTTCTCATATTTTAATTTTTTCTCAAAATTTTCAAATTGCCGATTTTTTTCTTCAAAAGCATCATTTTGTTCTAAAAAATTTTCTCAAACATTGTTAAAATTTCTAAGCTTCTCAATATTCTTTTTCATGTGATTTTATAAATCATTTAAATATTACCTTTTAATTATATATATATATATATTTATATATATTTATATTTATCGATAAAAATTTTTAAAAATTAAAACATTTTTACATTATTACCGACGGTTTTCAGCTGTCGGGAAAAAGATTTAGGAAAAACACTTTAATCGACGAACATTTTCGTCAGTAAAAGTCTTACCACGAACATTTCCAAGATATCGATTTTCTATTTTTTATTTTGTTAAAATTCAAAACACCCTTTAGCGATGACAATTCAAAAATTTTTGTCACTAAAGGTGGCTTTTAGCTAAGAAATTAATTTCATCGGTAAAGGGAAACTTGTCGAGTTTTTTGTCTTTTCAAAAATTCAAAACACCCTTTACCGACGAAAATTTTCATCACTAAAGGTGACTTTTAGCTATGAAATTAATTTCGTTGATAAAAGGAAACTTCTTGACTTTTTTGTCTTTTCAAAAATTCAAAACACCCTTTAGCGACGATAATTTTCATCGCTAAAGGTGGCTTTTAGCTACGAAATTAATTTTGTCGGTAAAAGGAAACTTTTCGAGTTTTTTGTTTTTTTTCAAAAATTCCAAACACACTTTAGCAACGAAAATTTTCCTCGCTAAAGGTGTGTTTTAGCTACAAAATTAATTTTATTGGTAATAGGAAACTTCTCGAGTTTTTTGTTTTTTTCAAAAATTCAAAACACCCTTTAGTGACAAAAATTTTCGACGCTAAAGTTGACTTTTAGCTATGAAATTAATTTCGTCAGTAAAAGGAAACTTGTCGAGTTTTTTGTCTTTTCAAAAATTCAAAACACCCTTTAGCGATGAGAAATTTCGTTGCTAAGTGTGACTTTTAGCTACAAAAATAATTTCGTCGGTAAAAGGAAACTTCTCGACTTTTTTGTCTTTTCAAAAATTTAAAACACCCTTTAGCGACGACAATTTTCTTTGCTAAAGGTGGATTTTAGCTACGAAATTAATTTTGTTAGTAATAGGAAACTTTTCAAGTTTTTTGTTTTTTTCAAAAATTCAAAACACCCTTTAGTGACGAAAATTTTCGTCACTAAAGGTGGCTTTTAGCTAAGAAATTAATTTCATCGGTAATAGAAAACTTCTCGAGTTTTATGTTTTTTTCAAAAATTCAAAACACCCTTTAACGACAAAAATTTTCGTCGCTAAAGGTGGTTTTTAGCTACAAAATTAGTTTTATCGGTAAAAGGAAACTTGTCAAGTTTTTTGTCTTTTCAAAAATTCAAAACATCCTTTAGCGACGAAAATTTTCATCACTAAAGGTGACTTTTAGCTACGAAAATAATTTCGTCGATAAAAGGAAACTTCTCGACTTTTTTGTCTTTTCAAAAATTCAAAACACCCTTTAGCGACGA
Source organism: Magnolia changhungtana (assembly GCA_030180095.1). Lineage (NCBI taxonomy): Eukaryota > Viridiplantae > Streptophyta > Magnoliopsida > Magnoliales > Magnoliaceae > Magnolia > Magnolia changhungtana. The sequence continues at coordinate 7,178,199 of JASAUF010000375.1, forward strand.
TTATTTTCGTCGCTAAAGGTGGCTTTTAGCTATGAAATTAATTTTGTCAGTAGAAGGAAACTTTTCGAGTTTTTCATTTTTTTCAAAAATTCCAAACACCCTTTAGCAACGAAAATTTTTGTCGCTAAATGTGGCTTTTAGCTACTAAATTAATTTTGTCGGTAATAGCAAACTTCTCGAGTTTTTTTGTTTTTTTCAAAAATTCAAAACACCCTTTAGTGACAAAAATTTTCGACGCTAAAGGTGGATTTTAGCTACGAAATTAATTTCGTCAGTAAAAGGAAACTTGTTGAGTTTTTTGTATTTTTAAAAATTCAAAACACCCTTTTCGTTGCTAAAGGTGACTTTTAGCTACGAAATTAATTTCATCGGTAAAAGGGAACTTCTCAACTTTTTTATCTTTTCAAAAATTCAAAACACCCTTTAGCGACGACAATTTTCTTTGCTAAATGTGGATTTTAGCTATGAAATTAAATTTGTCGGTAAAAGGAAACTTTTCGAGTTTTTTGTTTTTGTCAAAAATTCAAAACACCCTTTAGCGACGAAAATTTCCGTCGCTAAAGGTGGCTTTTAGCTACGAAATTAATTTCGTCGGTAATAGGAAACTTCTCGAGTTTTTTGTTTTTTTCAAAAATTCAAAACACCCTTTTGTGACCAAAATTTTTGTTGTTAAAGGTGGCTTTTAGCTACAAAATTAGTTTCATTGGTAAAAGGAAACTTCTCGACTTTTTTGTTTTTTTCAAAAATTCAAAACACCTTTTTGCAACGAAAATTTTTGTCGTTAAAAGGGTTCTCTGCTTTTTACCGATGAAAATATTCATCGGTAAAACTCTTAGTGGGAAAATTTTCAAAATAGTAGGAAAATTACTTTTACCGACGAAAATTTTCGTCGGTAAAAAATTTATTTCTAACGAAAAAAATTTCATCGGTAAAAGTGTTGTTTTACCGACGAAAAAAAATTTCATTGGTAAAACATTACTTTTACCGATGAAATTTTTTTCGTCGCTAAAAACCCTATTTCTTGCGGAAACGTGTACCATTGAAACCCTTTTTAGTGTCACAAAAGTTTTGGATTGACATAAAATCTGTTTTTCCTCTTATTACAGGTCTTTGTTTATAAACAGATTCAATGGAAAATAAACCTTATGGTGGGTCCTAGTGAAATCATTATATCGGGTGTTATCTGTGGCGTGGTCCAATAAGATATAATTCATTTTTTTTTTATAATTCTATAAAAATAAATTAACGGTGTAGATATAATAAATAGGTGGCGCATCATGTGTAAAATCATTGTCCGTCGAGCTATCTAATCTAAGGTCACCTGCAGCATCATGTCTAAAATCATGGCGCATGTTTTGGTGACCCCACCATTGGGACTGCGAGACCAACTAAGGGATGCAGCTTCAGTGAATCCCCGTTCCACCAAGGTCGGTAGATCCCTGACTGTGGGGCCCACCATGTCTTATATCCACGCTGTCCATCCGTTTCGACCGATCATCTTACAGTATGAGGCCAAAAATACAGCAGATCCAAATCTCAGGTGGGCCACATCACATGAAACAGTAGTACTTAACCATTAAAAACATCAAAGTTTGGGATAAGCCGATATTTTTGTGGTCCTTATATCCAGGTCTTTGTGACCTTACCAGTAGGCTGTTGACAAATAATCATTCCGATGGCCCCTAAGAAATTTATAACGGTGGGCATTCAATCCCCACTGTTTCCTGTGGTGTTGCCCAACTGTGATTAGATCCACCGCATTTTTAGCTCGTATCACAAGATGATCTGGTGAAGATGGACGGTGTGGATACAGGACACAAATGCATTATGATGACCCACTGTCAGGGATCTACCAAAGCTGTGTACTTCAGCGGGGCATTAAAATCCCCGGGATGGAGTGATGTAAGGACGCACGTGGGTGATGACGTCGTGCTGTCACATGGCCGTCGGATATCTTCTTTCGTGAGAAAAACGAGATATTTGCGGACGCGGATTTCTGTGAAAGCCTTTCGCAGAAGCTCCTGCGCAAGATTCTACGTGAAGCCCACTGTAATGTTTGTGAGAAGGCCACTCCGTTCATCCATCTTTAGATTTCATTTTAGGATATGCCACTAAAATTGAGGAGGATCAAAAACTCAAGTAGGCCACACGAGAGGAAACAGTGGAGATTTAGTGACCAGCGTTGAAACATTTATATAGCCACAAAACTTTTGTATGATTTTAATTTCTTATCTTTTTCACTTCATCTCAGTGAAAATGACCTTATAAACGGTTTGGATGAAATATAAACATCAAGATGGATCCTGAGAAGGTTTCAACGACAGGAATTCCTTTCCCCACTATTTCATCTAGTATGGCTCACTTGAGTTTTGGATCCTAATCATTTTCGGTCTCATGTTCTAAAATAGGCTCAAAATTCAGATGAACGGGTTGGATTTTTAACAAACATCACAGTAGGCCCCATCCAGAATTCTTGCGGAGGAACTTAATGCGAAAGACTTTCGCAGGAAAACCGCGTCCGATATTAGCTACTGTGGACCTCACCTTTTATCAAATGATTTTTTTTTGAAGGAATACAAACTTAACTTGCGAACTTACACATGTTCGTACGGACAACGAATTTGAGGACGAAAAATATCCCTCCCTCCGAAGACGAGCGCTGAAGCTCCTCCAACTGAGAGTTGTACGAACGGCTCAAAAGAGATCAAAGTTACGTGCCCCACGGTTATGTATTTATTTTATCCACAACGTTCATTCATATTTCGGGATCATTTCCGAGCATTATCCAAAAAAGAAAAGAAAATCATATTCAAAGATCAAGTGGACCACACCACCGAGCAGTGGGAAAATTGATTTTCACCGTTGAAACTTTTGTAGGGGCCACCATAACATTTATTTTCCATCCAATCTATTCATAAGGTCACAAAGGCCTGGATGAAGAGGAAAAACAAATTTCATAATGATCAAAAACTACTGTAACCCCTAAAAGGGTTTTAGGGGTTACAATGCTAGACGTTCAATTTCCCACTGCCTTTCACAGTGTGGTTTAATAGTTAGATCTTTCTTACTTTTAGTCTCAAGCCTTAATACGAGCTCACCAAATAGATGGACAGTTATAAAACAGACCTCATGATGGGACCTATTAAAGTATGTAGTACAAAAAACATGTTCACTCCCCAAGTATAGGGTTGTGATGTAGTAATAAACTCGGTAAGGCCGAATTAGAATCACATTGGAAACACACGCTTTCTAAAAATAACCGATTTAGAACTAAGCTAAGATGAAATCTAAACCAATTATGATTTGAGGAATAATGGTGAAATAATTAATCTAAAACTTTAGGAAAAATCGAAGTGGAAAAACTAGGGATTGAGGAGGATCCACTTGTAGAGATCGGGAGATCTTATGCTCATACAAATTAAGAAAATTTATGTGCCATTGATGTAGGTTTCAAGAAGATGAAAGGTATATGAATTAGAATGGATTCCATCACCAAACCATGCCCGGAGACAAAGCAAAACAAAATTAAACTAATTACCAACCAATCAATGTATGAAGGTTAGGAAGGGTACCGACATCCAACCATGCCCAGGAGACGATGGCGAACAACGGGGCTTCCGACGTCATAAACATTGCTCAAAGCCATCGCGGACCCATTTAAGTCACAAAGACCATTAAAGACTAAAAACATTCCTTTAATTAAATGAATATCGATCGTCTAAACAAAAGGCAAGCAAAAGTTCATCACACTGCAAGCTTCACCTCTTAGCTAAGAGGTTTTAACACTGAACATGGTGAACTAATCTTCAAAAGAAAAGAAAAGAAAAACTAAAACAAAAAAATAGAAAAGAAAACAATCCACGTCAAGCAGTCAAGCTCTCCTCGGATCTCGATGTACACGTCCGACGATCTTGGTCTCGAGGTCTGTCTCATGCTTTGATAAATTTCGAAGCGTCAATTCCATGCTTTTGGCACTCAATTTCGGGATCTCATTTCGTCATCACATCTGCATTACAAACATGATTAATTCGGACCATTAAATAATATTATGTTCGTAAATCGGCAAAAAGAACTAGGGTCGATATGCAATATTTGACCCTCAACACAACCCCAACCAACATTTTGCTAGTCCCGAGCAAAATATGCAAAGAATAAGTTGAGAATTACGAGACAATTCTTATGAAAGCCGAGTAATATTTTGAAAAACAATCCAGATATGAGAAATCTTAAGATTCATGAATTGATTATTAATTTCTCCTGGCCTCTCATGCACGGTGAATTTCATAATCAAGTTCAAATATTAATCCATCAATTAGAATAATTTTAAACATTGAGTTCCATGGGTGTAGCGTATAATCCCGACTTTCAACATTAATATTCAATTCTTTATTTGATTTCGTTGGTAATCAACAAGAGAATTCATGATAACCAAAACTTGCCTAACAGATCATTCTTTCATTTTTCTAGTTTCTTTTTTTTTTTTTTTTTTTTTTTTTTTTTTTTAATGTCAAGATGGGAATCATATTTTCACTTATAGGAGCAAACCTATGGTGAAAAAATAGTCGACTTCTGTCTAGCTGTTAATCATGAAAAATCAAATCTACACCTATAGGAGCAAACCCATGGTGTAATTCTCAACGATGGCCAAATCTTTTAGGTTGGTTTCTTTCAACTGATTACCAAGTAAATCATTCAATATCAATGAAATCTCAATGTGTAGGTGAGATGTGGTATGTGAAATCATGACTCAATCAATGTTTACAACTTCTAATCATGGATTAACAATTCAAACTTAAGCTGTGAAATCTCGATAACTGAATCCAAAAGTCATGAATTACCAACAATACGTATCTTGAAATTCTAAATCTAGGATATCTGTCAAAATCACTTCAAATTCACAAGGATTTCCAGAAAAAATTTAAAAATTTTCACAATTTTTGCTTCACAATTTTTGCTCAAGACCAAGAAAATACTGATTAGGTTTTACCTAATCTCCCACCCCCAACCTAAAATCTACATTGTCCTCAATGTAAAAGATATAAGCATGGAATGCACATGGGACAACGAAAGTAAAAGAGAAGTGATGGGAAGATAGTACCTGAATGATGAATCGTGAGAGACTTTCCAAGAGATCTCAACATGAGAGCGGGTGAGCACGAGAGAAAAAGCAACACAAAAATAACAAGAAATAAAATCCTACCTATACCACTTTCGCAGGTGCTCTCGATTGCATTTAGCATATGCAACAAGCCTTTAAACCCCTAGGTTACCCCTAGTGGACGAGTTGTAGTCTCGTGAGGGTTTACAATGCAATGTTACCCACAAACATTGAACTCACTACTCATCTTTTTAAAGGTTCATCTTCGGCAAGTATCTTGATAAGTTCCTCAAGAAGTTCCTCAACAAGATCATCCAAAAGCCCTTTTTGCAAAAGGCTTGGGTGCCCTGAGCATGACTTTCCAGAGAGACTTATGTACCTCATAAGAAATTTTCCATTGCATTGCTTGAGGTAACCGGAGTATATACGATTCACTGTGATGAAAGTTTCAACGTTAGTATCCCATGGTGAATCAGAGACTACAAGTAGATAAAGTTTAGAAAACTTCGCAAAAAGTGATGTAGCCTCAACACATTTCGAAGTGTCAATCTTCGGTTCAATTTTCAGCTCCTCCTCCTTTAATGGTAGACGGTTAGGATCAGGGGAAGAAGGGGCTTCAAAATAAGGGTTCTCTCGGTCAGTGATAACTACCGAGATGTTGTCTTGCAAGGCATCCACTTTGTCTTTTGACATGGGATCGTTTGACTTTGCAAAGTGTGCCCAGCAATTATCAAAAGAGTCGGAAATTTCAGCTGAGAGTGACTTATTTTCCTCCTGGAAATCTGTAATGAGATGCTCAAGGACTCCCTCGCCCTTAAAAGTATATGAAGATATGTTCTCTTGCTCCATTGCACAAACATATTGAAGATCAATAGGGGAGGCATCGATGGGATCACTTTGTTCATTGAAACTACTCAATCGAGGCGTTGAACTGTCAGACGTGTACAGCTCAGATGGTGGTCTTAATTGAGTGGTTTCAAATTCTAGAGTCGTAGCGAGCAGCTCGTCCTTTTCTAGAATCACATTATCATTCAATTCAAAAGAGTGGTCCGAACATGTCTCACAGAAGTTGGAAGGGTCGGTTTTAATGAGCTCATCTTCCACTTTTAAATCAGACATGTTAGGTGAGTGGAGTAGCTCAGTATGACCGATCACTTCGTGTGCTTCTTGATCATTGACCTGGACCATACTTGAGATTGATTCCAGGGGAATTTGGGTTGTGCTCTCATGAATCTCATCCCAATGCTTCTCAGCTTCCAATTCAGTGCAGTACACACTTGAGATGGGATCGCTTTCCTCACAATCTATTCCTAAATTCGGTTGAGGTTCGAATGAACTAACCTCTACCTCATCATTGAATTCATGTGTGTCAAGTAAGGGAGGTGTGTCATCATCACTGTATTTGAAAGACACCCATGTATCTCCATCATTCTTTTGAACAGTCATCGAGATCGGCTCATCGGAAAATTGAACCACGTGCTCGTTAATGGAATCCAACTCCTCATTCCAAATTCCAGATTTCGTCAAAAGCGAGTGAGGATCACTTTCCTGGCATTGTATTTGGATTGGATTGTAGTTGGGATGCACGAGCTTCTTCTATCCTTTCAAGGGCTTGGTCGGTGCTTCCATTGCTTTTCTTATTTCGTAAGGCATTCCATGGTATACTGAATTTCATCCTCTTGGATCGTTTTCGGTAGGTTCTCAACGGTAGGGTATCCAAGAGAATAATCATTACATGTGGTTGGTTCATATTCCCAGTTTTGATGGTTCCACTGGTTATAGTCATACGGGTCATCGGTCGAGAGTTGATACGCGTTATCATTCCAATAATCATGTACTGTTTCCTTAACTTGTGGAATGCAATTATTTTCCCGTAGATAATCACCGAAGGACTTCTTAATCGGTGGAGCATCATGTTTCGATTGGTTGAAGTAATTTTCAGAAAATATTTGAGGTATAGGTGCATTTTCCATCATTATCATCATACATCAAAAAATTTTCCCAAGATTCCTTAGCTATCTCAAAGATATATATCGTTCCAACTCTTGCATAGTAAAACCCAAATTGAATCTACTCTGAAAAATAAAAAGAAAAGATCCTACAACAGTATGGAAAGTATGAGGGGAAGAAGTTAGAAAGAAGTTACCAGGTTAAAGATTCCTAAGTAAAAAAAAAAACTGCAAAACAAAAAAAAACAAGTTAGTTCAAAATAAAAGAATTTTCTAAAGCAAATCAAATCTAAAGAGTTAGAAATTCTAAAAAAAATCAGAAAGAGTTTACCAAATTAGAAGTTCTATCCTAACAACCTACAGAATAAGAAATATGTTAGTTCGATGAATCAAAACAAAAAAAACAAAATTAAAATTAGTAAAATCCTAATCTTAAACTAACTCTAAATCCAATTAATTTTGAAAATGTTGTGGTCCCAAGCAATGCGCCTAAAACTTGTTCACTCCCAAGTATAGGGTTGTGATGTAGTAATAAACCCCAGTAAGACCGAGGTCGAATGAAACACATACGCTTTCTAAAAATAACCAGATTTAGAACTAAGCTAAGATGAAATCTAAACCAATTATGATTTGAGGAATAATGGTGAAATAATTAATCTAAAACTTTAGGAAAAATCAGAAGTGGAAAAACTAGGGATTCAGAGGATCCACTTGTAGAGATCAGGGAGATCTTATGCCTGTATTACAAATTAAGAAAATTTACTGAACTGCCATTGATGTAGGTTTCAAGAAGATGAAAGGTATATGAATTAGAATGGATTCCATCACCAAACCATGCCCAGGAGACAAAGCAAACAACAGAATTAAACTAATTACCAACCAATCAATGTATGAAGGTTAGGAAGGGTACCGACATCCAACCATGCCCAGGAGACGATGGCGAACAAACAAACGTCATAAACATAAGAGAAAAAGAACATGCTCAAAGCCATCGCAGACCCATTGTAATTTCAGTCACAACAGACCATTAAAGACTAAAAACATTCCTTTAATTAAACCCACAGCAATATCAGATCAGTCTAAACAAAAGGCAAGCAAAGAGTTCCCATCACACTACAAGCTTCACCTCTTAGCCCTAGCTAAGAGGTTAACATGGTGAACTAATCTTCAAAAGAAAAGAAAAGAAAAACTAAAACAAAAAAAATAGAAAAAGAAAACTCTCCCTTGCACTGCCTCCACGTCCAAGCTGCCGTCCAAGCTCTCCTCGGATCTCTGATGTACACGTCCGACGATCTTGGTCTCCTGAGGTCTGTCTCATGCTTTGATAAATTCTGAGCGTCAATTCCATGCTTTTGGCACTCAATTTCAGTCTCAGCTCGTCATCACATCCTGCATTACAAACATGATTAATTCGGACCATTAAATAATATTATGTTCGTAAATCCAAGCAGTAACTAGGGTCTGATATGCAATATTTGACCCTCAACAAAACACCGTTACATCACTGCAGTCAGTCTGGCAATTTATTTATTTACTCTTTACCAGGAGAACTTTTTCCCCTTGCTTTTCTTTCTAATACATAAATACGTGAATATGTATATATAAGTATATAAAAATATTTTTTTATCTTTTAATTCATTTCTTTGCCTTATTTATTTAAGAAGCATCTCCAAAACTAAAATGAATTACTTAAGGTACAACCTATGATTTTAGGGTAGGAAAGGCTAATTTAGCCAACCAACCTAGTTATTTTCCAAGATTCTATCGGGTCGATGGTAGAAAATCTATTTCATTCACTTCACGGTCAATTTCAATCACTTCGTGGTCAAAATAGAAATTCAGTAGGGCAAACATGAAATTGAGCGAGGCAAACATGAAATTCAACAGGACAACCTAAAAATTGAGCGGGATAAATATGAAATTCAGCAGGGGAAACATGAATTTTATTGGGACAAACTAGAAATTGAGCAGGGTAAACATGAATTTCAGTGGGGTAAACTAAAAATTGAGCGGGGCAAACATGAAATTGAACGGGGTAAACTAAAAATTGAGCGGGCAAACTAGAAATTTAGTAGGGCAAGCTGAAAATTGAGCGGAGCAAACTAGAAATTGAGCGGGGCAAACCAGAAATTGAGCGGGGCAAACATGAAATTGAGCGGCGCAAACTGAAAATTGAGTGGGGCAAACTAGAAATCGAGTGGGGCAAACTGAAAATTGATCGGGCAAACTAGAAATTCAGTGGGGCAAACTGAAAATTGAGTGGGGCAAACCGGAAATTGAGCGGGGCAAACTGGAAATTGAGCGAGGCAAACTAGAAATTGAGCGAGGCAAACAGAAAATTGAGCGGGGCAAACTAGAAATTGAGCGGAGCAAACCGAAAATTGAGCGGGGCAAACATGAAATTGAGCAGGGCAAACTGAAAATTGAGCGGGGCAAACATGAAATTGAGCGGGGCAAACAGAAAATTGAGTGGGGCAAATTAGAAATTAAGCAGGGCAAACTAGAAGTTGAGAGGGACAAACTGAAAATTTAAGAATAAGACACATACCAGAACATAGATTCATCTGTCCCTGAGAATCCTGACATTTTGATTGAAATGGCTCAATATATGATGTATCAAAAGACAAGGTGTTATCAAAAAACAATATTTCAGCAATGAATTTCCCAAATGTCATCAGACCTTCAAATGCATAGGACTCATTATATCAATGCACAGATGAATTGAATTGTAAACATTCGCAAGATAATGACGTTTCTTAGAAGTAATGCTGAGGAACCAGCATTCAAACCACAATTATGCTTATTTCAAGTTACCTTGAAAGCTGCAGCATTACAATTGGATCCCACACACTTAATTTCTAGTTTGCCCCGCTGAATGTAAACGATTGCACAAGCAGAGAGAATACAAACGATTTGCTACGTCTTGTCCTATAAGTGAAAAGCCACCCAATTTTTAAGAGTATATTAGGTACACCCCAGCCTCACCCAGAGTGATGTAGCCCTTACCATGAGGCCCACCTCGATGTATTTATTTTATATCCATGTTGTCCATTCATTTTAGTATATTATTTTAGGACATGAGTTCTAAAATGAAGTTGTTCCAATTCTCATGTGGATTGTACCATAAGGAAAAGAGGCGTTAGACAATTAATGGGGCATAAAATTTTTAGATCAACCTGATATTTGTTTTTTTTTTTTTAAAAAAAAAATTTTCCTTCTTCTAATTTTATGTGATCTATTCAATAGGTTGGATGGCAAATAAACTTAAAAAACCCACTGTTTTACAAACAAAGACAATGGTTTTACAGGTGTTTTATCAAACACCTTCTAAGTAACATAAAAACTAAAAAAAAAAAAAGAGAGAAAAAAGGTATTTGTTTAATGTACATGTTTGCCCCGCTCAATTTTCGGTTTGCCCTACTCAATTTCATGCTTGCCCCGCTCAATTTCATGTTTGCCCCGCTCAATTTCCATTTTGCCCCGCTCAATTTCTAGTTTGCCCCACTCAATTTCTAATTTGCCCTGCTCAATTTTTAGTTTGCCCCACTCAATTTCTAGTTTGCCCCGCTCAATTTTCAGTTTGCCCTGCTCGATTTCTAGTTTGCCCTGATCAATTTCCGGTTTGCCCCGCTCAATTTCTAGTTTGCCCCGTTCAATTTTCAGTTTGCCCTGCTCAAATTTTTTTTTTGTGTTGCTTTTATGGGTCCCATCATGAGGTCTGTGTTATATCCAAACCGTCCATATATTTGGCAAGCTCATATCAAGGCTTGGGACGAAATTGAGTGGGGCAAATTAGAAATTGAGCAGAGAAAACTAGAAATTGAGCGGGGCAAACTGAAAATTCAGCGGGGTAACCTAGAAATTGAGAGGGACAAACATGAAATTTAGCCGGGGAAACATGAAATTTAGCGGGGTAAGGTATTTGGCTTTTAAGGCCTGTTTGGATACCCAGAAATAAGTTACTTTATATACCTACAACAGTAGATAAGTAGATTATTCGAAATATGTAAGCTCGGTTTAATTCGAATGGTCCAAATTAAACCACCTATTGCATTTAACCTTGCTCTCCAATAGTTTGGAGTACTTGAGAGATTTGACACTGGATATTGATTTATTATTACATGAGATCAGATCTAGTTCCCCCATTTTCTTGATCCAATTAAACCATGGCCATAGGATTGAGTCATTAGACTCTCTCATTCTTTTAATTTCAATTAGTGTACAAAATTGGAATTCGATTTGACTAATGTGTCTTTCCATCCTGATTTGGGGCCAATCCATACTCGAATTCGCTCAAATATCGGTCCAACCTTCGGATATTTGGAACCTTTTCAAACATTACAGAATCTCTGGACGTCTCTAAGAAGATCTCCTAATTTGGAAGGATTGTGAGAAAGCCTCGCCAAGTTTATCATAGCCAGATGTGCGATTTCATGTTTGCCCCGCTCAATTTCATGTTTGCCACGCTCAATTTCTAATTTGCCCCGCTGAATTTCTAGTTTGTCCCGCTCAATTTCATGTTTGCCCCACTCAATTTCATGTTTGCCCCGCTTAATTTCATGTTTGCCCCGTTGAATTTCTAGTTTGCCACGCTCAATTTCATGCTTGCCCTGCTTAATTTCATGTTTGCCCCATTGAATTTCTAGTTTGCCTCGCTCAATTACATGTTTGCCCCGCTCAATTTATAGTTTGCCCCGCTCAATTTATAGTTGCTTTGCTCAATTTCATGTTTGCCCCACTCAATTTCATGTTTGCCCCACTCAATTTCCTTTTTGCCCCGCTGAATATCCAGTTTGACCGCGAAGTGTTGAAATTGACCACGAAGTGAATGAAATGGATTTTTGACCATCGACCCGATGGAATCTTGGAAAATAACTAGGTTGGTTGGCTAAATTAGCTTCTCCTACCCTAAAATCATATGTGGTACGTTAAGTAAATCATTCTAGTTTAGGAGATATGCTTGTTAAATAAATAGATAAAGAAATGAATTAAAAGATATAAAAATATTTTTATATACTTATATATACATATTTACATAATTATGTATTAGAGAAAAATGTAAAGGGTAAAAAGTTCTCATTGTAAAAAAAATAAAAATTAAAAAAATCTGCCAGACTGCCGCGACACTACCACCGGCAGTCTGTTTTTTTTTTGTGTTGTTTTTGTGGGTCCCATCATGAGGTTTGTGTTATATCCAAACCATCCATTTATTTGGTGAGTTCATATTAAGGCTTGAGACGAAAAATAAGATAGATCTAATTATCAAGTGGACCACACTATAAAAGGCAGTGGGGAATTGAACGTTTACCATTGAAACCCTTTTAGGGGTTACAAAAGTTTTGGATCATTATGAAATTTGTTTTTCCTCTTCATCCAGGTCTTTGTGACCCTATGAATGAACTTAGACGGGGAGGATTTCTCACAAACATCGCAGTGGGACCCCAAAAAGTTTTTAATGGTCGACGCTCATTCAACATTGTTTCCTGTAATGTGGTACACTTGAGATTTGGATATAACTCATTTTTGGTCTCATACCATAAAATGATCTAGAAAAATATATGGACGGCATGGATGAAAATCATACATCATGGTGGGGTCCACGGACCGCCGACCATTCGCCATTGGTCGGTGGCAGGGGGAGTACCCAATCCGTTTCCGTGAAAGGAAGGGTATTTTCGTCCAAATTATTGTTGTCAGTACGTGGAGGTCTAAGTTTGCAACTTAAGTTTGTATTGCTCCAAAAAAACCATTGGATAAAAGGTGGGGTCCACAGTCGTAAATTTCTCTGAGAAAAACTGTGATACTCTAGCAAGGAATGATTCATGATACACAGGCATCTGTGCATGTAAATTACTTAACAATTGTATGTGCGAAATTCCCTTAAATCAAACTGAATCGTCCAATTTACGTTTGCTTAAGTCTAACGTAATGAAGAAAAAAAGTGTATTGGGCTATCTTGCTATCAGATTTGTTCTCGTTCACCGGACGGTTAAAATTGAAAAATATCTCACATTCTTGTTTTAACCAACAGTGTCCGCAAATCATAGGCTCAACCATTCTGATTTTTTTAATGTAACTTAGGGCCTATTTGTTTTTTCAAGTCATCAGGAAATACCGTGAAAATATGTAATAATTATTTCCCCCATATTTACCTCACTTTTTTCGATGTTTGATTTGACGACATGCATTTTTGACACAAAAATCCAGAACACCACAACATATTTGTGGGTCCCACCATGATGCGTATCACTTATCCACACCGTTAATCTATTATGGCTCATGAATTTATGGCATGAGCCAAAAAATGAGGCATATTGAAAGCTCAAGTGGATCACGCCACTAGAAAAAGGTAATCGAACACTTACCATTAAAAACCTCACAAGCCCACTGTTACTTTTTGTGTGGGCCATTTGAGTGTTCAATCTGCCTCATTTTTTGGCTCATGCCTTAAAATATTGTGTTAAAACGGTTGGATGGAATGGATTTATCATATACATCACCTTGGGGTCCACAAATTTAAAATAATTCTTTTGAACTGGTTTTCAAGATAAAAAGTACGATGGATTTTGAAACTATTTTCAAATGGGTGAAATGGTAATAATACCCATTTCAAGGGTATTTACACAACCACTGAAAAATTAAACATGCCCTTAGAGTTAAAGAGAAAGCAGATTGCATGGTGTGTGACCTGGGTGTGTTGGTGTGGCAAAATTATGTGGCCCCACTATGATGTATGCATTATATCTACATCATCTATCCATTTCATGAGATCATGATATAAAGCTAGTCCGAGACTTTCACGGTAAAGATGGGCTAGAGAGGGCCTAATCGGAGGTGAAAATGATCTGAACCATTGTAGCCTTAAATCAATCCTGTCTCGCATATTAGGATTATTTTTTTGATATGTTATATATGATTTTGGGGTAGAAGAACATGTTGTTAAAAGGATGTCTTAAATTTGAAAAAGTTCAACTAGCCCTAAGAAAGTTTGGCTCGAAGTCTAGCAATAATGTAATTGGAATTCCCGAGATCTTCAACTAGTTGAAGGTCAAGCTCGAACAGTCGAAGCTCTGACTCGACTAGTCGAAGGGCATCCTCGACTAGTTGAAGCTCTACCTCGACCAGTCTAAGGTTACACAGACAACACATGGACTGCGTAAATTTGAGGCAGTTTCCAGACTATTCCAAGTTGGTGCGTAAGTGGGATTTCCTAAATTATAAATAGGAGTTCCTAGAGCATTTTTAAAACATTCTAAGGTTTTCTAAAGTATTCTAAAGGGTTTTTAGAAAGAGTTTTAGGGTTTGAAAGGGTGTAGAAAGGGTGAGATTCAAGCTTGTTTGGATCGGGTAAGTATTTTTTATTTATAATTTATGCTTTCATAGTGGATTTCTGTCACTTTATGTCGTGGTTTTTTTCGAAAGGGTTTTCCACGTTAAATCTTTGTGTTCTCTTGTGTTTGCTTGGTGTTCTTGAATTGCTATCCTAGATCCATCTCCATGTGATTCTGGAGCCTAAATCCCAACAAGTGGTATCAGAGCTATCGTTGGGGCATAAATTTGAATCTGCAGGATTAGCATTAATGGGAAGCACTGGGTATGATATTGAGAAGTACTCAAGGAAAAATAACTTTGAGTTATTAAAGATCAAGATGATCAGTTCCTTAGCCAAGCAAGGTGAGGATGATGCTCTTGATGAGCGAAAGTCTATTATGATTGATGATGATTGGAATACTCTTGATAAGAAGGATTTATCCTCTATCCGTTTATGTCTCATGGATGAGGTTCTCTACAATATTTTGAGGGAGAAAACTGCAACTAAGTTATGGGCGAAGTTAGAGGATATCTATGCGAAAAAATCATCTGAAAATTGCCTACACTTGAAGCTACAGTGGTAGAACTTCAAGATGGCAGAGGGTAGAGATACGGAGGCCCACATCAGCAACTTTAATAAATTTGTTTGCAAATTACTGGATATGAAGGAAGTGATCAAAGATGAGGAACAAGCATATATGTTGTTAAATTTTCTTCTGGCATCGTATGAGTCATTCAAGGATGCGATGTACACTGCAAATAAAACCCTGAGTGTTGACACCATTATCTCAGTCCTTCAAGGAAAGGCCATGAGAAAGCTAAACGGCGACATGAGGACATCTTCTGATGCATTAATTACGAGAGAAAGGAGTTCTGAGTAAGGTATAGGATCTTTAAGATCTAGATCCAAATCCAAAGGCAAGGGCAAAGGAAAACTAAAGTACTGGAATTGTGGGATGTCTGGACACATGAAGAAGGATTATACCAATCCTAAATTGAAGAAAGAAAATTTAGCAGATTCTTCCAAAGAGGCCAATGTTGTCACATCTGATGAAGAGACAAGTGGTAGAGATGTATTATCTTTGTTTATAATTAGACACTTGCATGATAATCATGGAGATGTGTGTGAGACCCAACCTGAGTTCGCATGTGTGCATGTGTGTGTGTAAGTGTGCATTTCGTTCATTTTGGTCCCGCAGTCCTACCGGTTAAATCTCGGCGACCCGCAACCCTTGGATTGTATTTGTAATCATCCTTGAGTTTAGTCACATAGACCCGAATCGGATCGAGCTGAGACCTATTCCATTGCGACCGCATCGTCGCCGCGGTTCCAACGCCGTGTCTCGTGCATAAATCCGATATGTAGATCATAAGTTGTGTGCATTTCATTGTATGACCCTTAATCATGTGGACCCTGCTCCTCTTGGCACAAGTTCCCATGCAACACTATACACACCACTAAAATTCTATAGCTAACACTACCCACCCCACACACACCACCCAAAAGCCTACTCTACCCTACAACTTTGTTTTCTCCTCCCGTAGGTAATTATTTCTTTTCTTACAAACAAATGATTTCTCTCTCTCTCTCTCTCCTCTCTCTCTCTCTATCTCCTTATCTCTCTCCCTCCTTCTCATTCTCTCCATGGCCAGAAAATCCCCCATTTTCTCTAGTCCCTTCTTTCCCTAATCTCTCTAAATCCATCCATTTCAAGATCATCTCATCCATTGATTTCTCTTCCTTGGAGCTAGAGGAGCAAGGAGACCTAGATTTTTGTAAGGATCAAGGTGGGTGCTCTCTATATCATGTAGATATCTTCTTCTTAATGTAGATCCTTCCCTCCTTCTCATTTTGGATGTGTAAGACCCACCAATCAATGGTGGAGATCCTACACAACCATCTAGATGTGGCCATGAGGCCCACATTGTACATGCATGTCCATGCATGGGATTCTTCCCTTGATGGACCCCTTGCATGTGAATTTCCCCTGTTTCTCTAGGTATGATGGGTCATCTAGACCCTTGCATGTGGCTGGGATGACATCCCAACCATTCATCTTAAAGATCTAGGTCATGCATCATAAGATCTATATTGTACAATGTGTTTAATTGTTGTTTGTGGTTGTGATTGTGCGAAGATGGCTTAATAGCAGCGGAGCCCTCCCCTGATAGCCGGATGTTCTTCCTTCTCTTTCATTCTTTCATAATCTGATGATATTATATGTGGTCCACTTAGTGGGCCTAGATTGCCTAGAAAAGCCCAGTAAGGAAGGAACATCTATACTCAACTTACACCATGGTTTAGATGCCCCTTTTTTCTCCACCTTAAATGTTCTTACAAGGGTAGGAATTTAAGGGTTTGTTCTGGACAATTGTGGGGCCCACTAGGGTGGGCCACGGTACCCAATTTATGGGTCAATCCCTTTCTTAATAGGCCCATACATTTATTTTATTTCATGCATGTATTGCTGTCTAGAAATTTCTGGACAGATTTTTGTTGGACTTTGGGCATGAATTTGGGACTGATTGGGGACCTTTTGTACCCATCTAATATACTTTTCTGAAAGGTGAGAATCTCATCTTAATGTCCCCCAAATTTCAGCCCCATCTGACCTTCATTGGGGTCCCAAAGGTGTGGTCCACGTGAGGTGGACAGTCTGGATTTTCTACACTGTTCCAGCAACATTCCACCTTGGATAGGTTGGAATTTTAAAATTTATTAAAATACTTTTGGGTTTCTAAAAATTATAAAAATTTATAGAGAGGTTGACCACTCATTTTAGGACCTACCTACAAAAGTTTGTGGCCAATGGACACCTGTACACACCATAGTGGTGGCTGGACCGGCCCATTATAATATGGTGTCCAGATCAGTCTGATTTTTAGGATAGATTGAATTCTTTAAATAAATTAAAATATTTCTAGATATCAAAAAATTATAAAATTTTGTGAAGTTATGATTCACTCATGGTAGGACCTACCTACCAAATTTCAGGCCTAATGGACCCCTGTACACATCGTGGCAAGGCCCGGACTGGCCCACCACGTTGGGACGTCCAGGTCAGTCCAATTTTCTGGACAGACCATTTTATTTAAATTAATTAAAATATTTTTAGGTGTCCAAAAATTCTAAAATTTTGTGAAGTTGTGGACCACCTATGGAAGGACCACCCTGAAAATTTTTAGGGTCATCAGGCCCCTCTATCGATCGTGCTGTAGCCTGCAATTTGGATCAGTTTTGGATCAAATATCCAGGCCCGTAGGACAACCCACCATGGGAGGCCCCTACCTTGGGCTGCTGGGCCTGCATTCTAACGGCATGGCCCACCTGAAGTAAGTATTGTATATCCCCTTCTTATCTAGTGGGACCCACTGTGATATGTGTGGGTCACCATGGGTCAGTAACCCATTTAAATTAAATAAATTTCTAGACTCCAGCAGGCCCAGGAAGTGGGTGGGCTGGAATTCCAACAAGAGGCCCAAATTTGTGCATAGTTGATCTTTTGGAGCCGTGGCGGTCTACCAGATTTAAGGGAGTGTTGCACACACTCTTCACCCTCATTCCTTAGACATTTTGGGCTTAATTAGTGCCCCTTGAGGCCCACCTTTGTGGTGGTTTGTGGGCTAGCCTTAACCAGAATTTTTGATAGCTTTATAGGCCCAATGGGCTGGAAACATATCCCTTGAGCCCAAGATTGCGCAAGGGCTAACCTTATTGATTCATGGGCCCAATGGGCCGTCTACAAACTAATCATGTGCATTTATTAGCCTTGATGCCCTCATAAAATTCTTAATTGTGGGCTAACTTGTAAGGCCCACATATATGTATATTGTGGAGGGCCTTGCTAAATCTTTGGGCTGGTGTGGTAAGGCTCACACTATTAGTATAGGCCTTGCCCATATGTATTCTTAGGCTTACGGGCTGCCTTCAAGTCCACCATAATGTATGAATTGGATGGCTTTTGTTTGGGCCATTTCTTTTGGGCCCATTATGTGATATATTATATGCATGTTTATGTTAGCAAGTAGGCCTTGTGGACTCAGTTCTTTTGGATAGGCCCATTAATCATGGGCCTATACTCTCCTATCTATTGTGATGGGCTTAGGGGCAATAATACACAAGAGGTTGGGCCCTTAGCTGCCCACTAAACTGACCCTATACTTGGGCCAAAAGTGAGGCCCAACTCACTTGTGTTAAATGTGAAACTTGCCCATGTAAATGAATTACTGGGCTGCCCATGAAGCCCACCACAATATATGGATTTATGACCTTTATGGTTGGGCCCAAACCTTGCTTAAGGGCCCACCATGCTACCTAAGTATTGGGCTTCGTGTATGGCCCACCAGGCCATGGATTGCTTAGGCCTTGGGCCTTATTTCAGGCTCGAGTATTGGCGGGTCACCTCTTGGAAACCAAATGAGGTTGGTTGTCCTCCTGGGTGGTCCTAAGGTAGGCCCGTGGGTTCTTCTATGGATGGTTAAAGGCCCACCATAGACCCTAGGCCATTTGTTTAAGGCTCAATGTGTAAGCCTTGGATTGCCCGATCATGGAGGCACTCTTTGCCTTGGGTTGCTACTGGATTCACATTCCAGTAACAGACCTACTTGATCTTTTCTTGATGTATACACACCCTCCATCTGGTGGGGCCCCTTGTGAATATTGTTGGCCTTCATGAGATCATTCCCACTTATTTGATGAATTTTTGAGCTTTAACAGGCCCAGGAAGCTGAGTGGGCCGAACGTTTATCAAGAGGCCTTAAATATACATTGTTATGGTTGAAACTTTATTGGACATGGGACCCACCATATTTAGAACTTGTGTGCGTGTTGCATACTTATATTTTATAATCTTTGGGCTTAATTAGTGCATTCTTTTGGGTCACCTTTAGTGATCACATGAGGACCCCATCTTAGATCAGATTTTTAGGACATCCCTTAGGCCTATAGTGGGTTGGGACGTCCTCACTTAGCCTAACCATACATTGGGCCGACTTCCACCATTTTGATGGACTTGTGGGCTAAGGTAAGGATAGTATTGGGCTCTTGGTTGCCCACTTAAATTGCTAGTTATTGGGCTGATGTAGTTGGGTCCATTTCATCATCCAAACTTAAACTTATTTTGGGCTGTATATTGTGTATGTGGGCTGCCCACAAAGTCCACCTTAATGCATGGATTCTATGGCCATTGAGAATTGAGCCTTGGGCCTTAATTTCTCTCTTGGGGCCCATGTTGTTAAAAGCGATATTATATCTTTTTATGACCTATTACGAGGAATGTATGTATGTGGTTACCTGTGTTCTTATCTTAAATATAGGGCCTTAGGCCTTGTATCCATATAGTTCGTAGTTGAGATGCCTCTTAATGTCCCCATTATGGACCCCTATAGGCCCGTTTGTTTCTAAATGTCATTAGATGCTCATCTTAAACTCTTGCTAGACTCACTTTTGTGTTACTTAGACAAGTAGTTGTATGCTTAGTCTCGTGGGCTACCCTAGGTAAATGGGCCCCTATTAGAGGTAGGATTCCTTATGAATATTGTCTAAATACCTAGTCTTGGTCCCTTCTTGGATAGGAGTGTACTACTTTGTATATCGCTGCATAATGCATCTAGACCTATCTTCATGGCCCATGTGCATCATTATATGCTTGGATGACACTGTGTGTGTGGTTATAATTGTGCCATTGAGCATTACATGTTGCCTTCCTAAGGGACGTAGTATTCCCTCTTGAGCATATTGGATGCTTGGAATTGATGCATAGTTGATGGTGTGATTCATGCATCTGGAATTGCATAAAATATGAGCATTATCACCCTCACTTCATCAGGGTTGTAGCCTCCACAGACACATCGTGGATGGCCATGTTTGGACACCGAAAATGTTACTTGAGCATACCGGGTGCATAGGATGCCCATGGGTGAAATTCTCAAAACTTCCATGGTAACAAGGATCTGCTCCAATGTCGTGACTGAGTGGAATATATGAGCGCATGAGGGCCTTATACCGTTAGGCCACGACTCCCACTATCGTGTAGTCGGTTGGATAGGGGTGTGGCCTTACTCGCCCGATGTAAGGGGGCATTGCTAGGCTGAGTCTGACCAGCTCATGAATGGGTCCGTTACCTTCAGGCCTTGCTGGTGATTGGTTGTTCGCAGGCAGGGTAGTGAGGTCTCTTATGCTCGTTTGACTGTGCGGGGTCTGTAGAGCTGCAGTCATCCAGCAGTGTAATGGACCCCGGTGATTTCCTTATAATGGAAATGTACTTGATATGTGGATTGGATTTGAGCACAGACATTACTTCGCATTGCATTGCATCGGCTGTGTAAGCCTCATAATGCATTACAGTACTCATTGTATTACAGTACTCATCACATTACAGTACTCATATTGCATTACAGTACTCATTACATTATAGTACTCATCGCATTACAGTACTCATCGCATTACAGTACTCCTTGCATTACAGTACTCGTTGCATTATATAGCCTTGGTATGGCTTCTTACATTATCGTACTGCCTTGGTATAGTTTCTTATATTCATGATAGCCTTGGTAAGGCTAGTGGTATTGGTATTGATCATGACTCCCTTCCGCATTCTCTATCTTCTTCTAACTACCATTGTCACACACTTTCACCACCCTCTAAGCTTTCTATAAGCTTATGTATGATTGATGCATGCAGGAGATCCTAGGCAGGCGTCGCAGTGGCAGAGTTTGGATTAGAGCTGAGTTTGAGGACCCAGTGTTGCAGACTTCATTTCTTTCTCCTATTATCTTATGTATGTCCTTTTAGACCTTATGTAAGCTTGTAAAAGTTTAAATTCTTAATGGATTTTGTGATGTGTGCCTTTGTTATTCTCAAATTTACTTGCTGTGATCTTGGGTATGCTCGTATTGGAATGATTATACTGTTATGGAAATCCTCCTTGTAGGATCCCAAGATCAGAACCTGCCTCAAGAGCCGAGAATGGGGTACTACGGAGGCTGTTGCGGCCAGAATCGGCCATCGGGTTCCTTGTGAGTCCGGTTACCAGGTCTGGGGCGTGACAGGAGTTGGTATCAAAGCATAACAAGTAATTTTTGAATAACTTGGGATAGTATTACATATCTGCTGCAAGCTTAGGATGAGTAGTGTCTTAAGTGTGTTTCCCTCGTTCAGTTTGAGGCTTCAAGGATTCTAATTCCTAGGTATCCATCACCTTTGTTCTTTCTGTAGACTATGCCATCTAGTCGTGATGCCCTTGATTGTGACGCCCGTGGCCGTGGTGCCTATAGACATGGTTCTCATTCCGCTCCAGCGATCTGAGTGACTTTTCTCCACCATCTGAGATTCTTATTTCCCCTCTGGAGCCGGTTGTACCTATTCCTGAGGATCCCGCCATACCTGTGCCTCCGTCAGAGGCCAGTGCTACTCCTGCTTATCTGACGATTCCTGTAGGAGCTGAGCATCTCCAGCAGTTGATGCAGGTCATCACTGATGTTCTTCAGACCCGCCAGCCCTTTCCTAAGATGCCCCGATAGGCAGAACAAGAGCGTGTGAGTCCCCTTTTACGAGATTTGACTCTGTAGTGAGCCCTGTTGGCGGTATTTCTACTTCAAGGCGAGGCTAAGTGGACCGGTTCGCAGAGAGATCGTGATCAGAGGAGAGGCCGGAAGGTGCTGACCCCTCCGGTAGCTCACGACAGCGTCGACAGTGACAAAGGTGTATAGCCTGTCCAGCCGCCAGGACATCAACATCATATGCATTAGCTTCTTCATCATCATTAACACCACCGGTCGCTTCATCTTCCAGCTCCTTTTCTGGAGTTTGCTTCGGTTGTGGGCAGATGGGACACCGTAGGCGCGAGTGTCTCCATCAGTAAGATGGACCTTCGCAGCGACCGTAGTAGCAGCAGAGACCGCAGATGCAGAGGAAACAGACACCTCCCCAGCCACCTCAGGCTTGATTTTGTGCAACCCAGCAGGACTCTTAGTTATTAGGGGAGTCGTTATGGGTATTCTCCTTATCTCCATATGTAAGTCTTGTATTTTGGTGCATCTCACCCCTTTTTGTATCCAAGGGCTTTTGTTCACTCAAATTGCTATTAGAATCTATCGTTAGGGATTGTCAGTATCGACATTTTTGGAAAGATCGCTGTGTTAGACAGATGATATTATCATGTTCCGTCTTAGTTGGCGAGATGTTCTTGCCCGTTGAATAGTTTGGTATTGCCAATGTTGAGCTTGTTGGCTTGCTTTGATGTTATCAGGCAGAGGATGCACACAGCTCAGAGCCTACAGAAGAGTTTTGCTGATCATTGGCGTCAACCCCTTGTGTTCGCAGTCTAGGACATAGTATTTCTCAAGGTCTCGCCTATGAAGGGCATAGTTCGCTTTGGTGTAAAGTACAAGCTCGCCTCGAGACTTATTGGACCTTTTGAGATTACCGAGCGCGTAGGCATTGTGGCCTATAGGCTTGCCTTACCTCCTAAGTTGTCCGTGATCCACGATGTGTTCCGTGTTTCTATGTTGCAAAATTGTGGGTCGGACACTATTCCAGTAATTGATTGGCAGCCACTTGAGGTCCGCGAAGATGCTTCCTATATTGAGCAGTCGATTCGTATTCTTGATCGGAAGGAGCAGGTCCTCAAGACCAAGGTCATTCTCTTAGTGAAGATGCAATGGGGTCATCATTTAGAGGCCAAG
Source organism: Magnolia changhungtana (assembly GCA_030180095.1). Taxonomy (NCBI): domain Eukaryota; kingdom Viridiplantae; phylum Streptophyta; class Magnoliopsida; order Magnoliales; family Magnoliaceae; genus Magnolia; species Magnolia changhungtana. Next base: position 7,201,242 of record JASAUF010000375.1, read on the forward strand.
GCGTCTTGGGAACGCGATGCCAAGATTAAAGAGCGTATCTTCATTTGTTTGATGATTGACAGATATATGATTGTTATATGATGGTGGTGTTTTGTTTTTTCTTTTATCGTGAATAGGTCAATTTCGAGGATGAAATTTCTTTGTTGGTGGGGAGGATTGTGAGACCCAACCCGAGTTCGCATGTGTGCATGTGTGTGCGTAAGTGTGCATTTCGTTCATTTTAGTCCCGTAGTCCTACCAGTTTAATCTTCGCGACCCGTGACCCTCGGATTGTGTTTGCAATCATCCTTGAGTTTGGTCACGTAGAACCGAATCGGATTGAGCTAAGTCCTATTCCATTACGACCGCATTGTCGCCGCGGTTCCAACACCGTGTCTCTTGCATAAATCCAATATATAGATCAAAAGTTGTGTACATTTCATTATATGACCCTTAATCATGTGGCCCACTTAGGTGTTATGCATGTGAACCCTACTCCTCTTAACACAAGTTCCCATGCAACACTATACACACCACTAAAATTTCATAGCTAACACTACCCACCCCACACACACCACCCAAAAGCCTACTCTACCCTACAACTTTATTTTCTCCTCCCATAGGTAATTATTTCTTTTCTAACAAACAAATGATTTCTCTCTCTCTCTCTCTCTCTCTCTCTCTCTCTCTCCTTATCTCTCTCCCTCCTTATTCTCTCAATGGCTAGAAAATCCCCTATTTTCTCTAGCCCCTTCTTTCCCTAATCTCTCTAAATCCATCCATTTTAAGATCATCTCATCCATTGATTTCTCTTCCTTGGAGCTAGAGGAGCAAGGAGACCTAGATTTTTGTAAGGATCAAGGTGGGTGCTCTCCATATCATGTAGATATCTTCTTCTTAATGTAGATCCTTCCCTCCTTCTCATTTTAGATGTGTAAGACCCACCAATCAATGGTGGAGATCCTACATAACCATCTAGATGTGGCCATAAGGCCCACATTGTACATACATGTCCATGCATGGGATTCTTCCCTTGATGGACCCTTTGCATGTGGATTTTCCCTATTTTTCTAGGTATGATGGGTCATCTAGACCCTTGCATGTGGCTGGGATGGCATCCCAACCATTCATCTCAAAGATCTACGTCATGCATCATAAGATCTATATTGTACAATATGTTTAATTGTTGTTTGTGGTTGTGATTGTGTGGGGACGGCTTAATAGCGACGGAGCCCGCCCTTAATGGCCAGATATTCTTCCTTCTCTTTCATTCTTTCATAATCTGATGATGTTATGTGTGGTCCACTTAGTGAGCCTAGATTGCCTAGAAAAGCCCAGTAAGGAAGGAACATCTATACTCAACTTACACCATAGTTTAGATGCCCCTTTTTTTTCACCTTAAATGATCTTGCAAGGGTGGGAATTTGGAGGTTTGTTCTGGACAATTGTGGGGCCCACTAGGGTGGGCCATGACACCCAATTTATGGGCCAATCCCTTTCTTAATAGGCCCATACATTTATTTTATTTCATGCATGTATTGCTGTCTAGAAATTTCTGGACAGATTTTTGTTGAACTTTGGGCATGAATTTGGGACTGATTGGGGGACCTTTTATACCCATATAATATACTTTTTTAAAAGGTGGGAATCTCATCTTGATGTCTCCCAAATTTCAACCCTATCTGACCTTCATTGGGGTCCCAAAGGTGTGGTCCAAGTGAGGTGGACAGTCTGGATTTTCTGCATTGTTCCAGCAACATTCCACCTTGGATAGGTTGAAATTTCGAAATTTATTAAAATACTTTTGGGTTTTTAAAAATTATAAAAATTTATATAGAGGTTGACCACTCATTTTAGGACCGACCTACAAAATTATGGGGCCAATGGACACCTGTACACACCATGGTGGTGGCTGGACCGGCCCATTACAATATGGTGTCTAGATCAGTCCAATTTTCAGGATAGATTGAATTCTTTATATAAATTAAAATATTTGTAGATATCAAAAAATTTTGAAATTTTTTGGAGTTATGATCCACTCATGGTAGGACTATATACCAAATTTCAGGCCTAATGGACCCCTATACACACCGTGGAAAGGCCCGGACTGTCCAGTCGGATTTTCTGGATAGACCGTCTTATTTAAATTAATTAAAATATTTTTAGGTGTCCAAAATTTTTAAAATTTTGTGAAGTTGTGGACCACCTATGGAAGGACCACCCAGCAAATTTTCATGGTCATCGGGCCCCTGTATCGATCGTGCTGTAGCTTGCAATTCGGATAAGTTTTAGGTCAAATATCCAGGCCCGTTGGATAACTCACCATGGGATGCCCCTACCTTGGGCTGCTGGGCCTGCATTCTAATGGCATGGCCCACCTGAAGTAAGTATTGTATATCCCCTTCTTATCTGGTGGGACCCACTGTGATATGTGTGGGTCACCATGGGTCAGTAACCCATTTAAATTAAATAAATTTCTAGACTCCAGCAGGCCCAGAAAGTGGGTGGGCTGGAATTCCAACAAGGGGCCCAAATTTGTGCATAGTTGATCTTTTGGAAACTTGGCGGCCCACCAGATTTAAGGGAGTATTGAACACACTCTTCGCCCTCATTCCTTAGACATTTTGGGCTTAATTAGTGCCCCTTGAGGCCCACCTTTGTGGTGGTTTGTGGGCTAGCCTTAACCAGAATTTTTGATAGCTTTATAGGCCCAATGGGCTGGAAACATATCCCTTGAGCCCAAGATTGTGCAAGGGCTGACCTTATTGATTTATTGGCCCAATGGGCTGTCTACAAACTGATCATGTGCATTTATTAGCCTTGATGCCCTCATAAAATTCTTAATTGTGGGCTAACTTGTAAGGCCCACATAAATGTATATTGTGGAGGGCCTTGCTAAATCTTTGGTCTGGTGTGGTAAGGCTCACACTATTAGTATAGGCCTTGTCCATATGTATTCTTAGGCTTACGGGCTGCCTTCAAGTCCACCATAATATATGAATTGGATGGCTTTTGTTTGGGCCATTTTTTTGGGCCCATTATGTGATATATTATATACATGTTTATGTTAGCAAGTAGGCCTTGTGGACTCAGTTCTTTTGGATAGGCCCATTAATCATGGGCCTATACTCTCCTATCTATTGTGATGGGCTTAGGGGCAATAATACACAAGAGGTTGGGCCCTTAGCTGCCCACTAAACTGACCCTATACTTGGGCCAAAAGTGAGGCCCAACTCACTTGTGTTAAATGTGAAACTTGCCCATGTAAATGAATTACTGGGCTGCCCATGAAGCCCACCACAATATATGGATTTATGACCTTTATGGTTGGGCCCAAACCTTGCTTAAGGGCCCACCATGCTACCTAAGTATTGGGCTTCATGTATGGCCCACCAGGCCATGGATTGCTTAGGCCTTGGGCCTTATTTTAGGCTCGAGTATTGGCGGGCTACCACTTGGGAACCAGTTGAGGTTGGATGTCCTCCTGGGTGGTCCTAAGGTAGGCCCGTGGGTTCTTCTATGGATGGTTAAAGGCCCACCATAGACCCTAGGCCATTTGTTTAAGGCTCAATGTGTAAGCCTTAAATCGCCCGATCATGGAGGCACTCTTTGCCTTGAGTTGCTACTGGATTCACAATCCAGTAGCAGGCTCACTTGATCTTTTCTTGATGTATACACACCCTCCATCTGGTGGGGCCCCTTGTGAATATTGTTGGCCTTGATGAGATCATTCCCACTTATTTGACGAATTTTTGGGCTTTAGTAGGCCCAGGAAGCTGAGCGGGCCGACGTTTATCAAGAGGCCTTAATGTACATTGTTATGGTTGAAACTTTATTGTACATGGGACCCACCATATTGAGAACTTGTGTGCGTATTGCATACTTATATTTTATAATCCTTGGAATTAATTAGTGCATTATTTTGGGTCACCTTTAGTGATCACATGAGGACCCCATCTTAGATCAGATTTTTGGGACATCTCTTAGGCCCATAGTGGGCTGGGACGTCCTCACTTGGCCCAACCATACATTGGGCCAACTTCCACCATTTTGATGGACTTATGGGGTGAGGTAAGGATAGTATTGGGCTCTTGGTTGCTGAAAGGGCCTAGCTATATGCCCTAGAGGGGGGTGAATAGGGCAATGCCAAATAAAACATAAAACAACGGAATAATAAAAGATATAAATAACAATGCTGAAATAATACTCTCAAAACATATGAAATATGAGAATGATACTAAATCAGTTCTAAGGACAACCTTACACCAAAAACCAATGGCTTATGGTAGGACAACCTTATTTCTAGAACGATCTAGAAAACACAAATGATATGGAAAATAAATCAAGAATAACTTAAAGAAATAAATCCTAAGTTATTACACCATTCAACCACACTTGCTTGAAATGAAAATTACAACATTCATCCACAAAAGCAATTCACAATACTGAAGGAATAAATGAATAAAGAAATCAAGCACATCCACAACACAATGATATATAGTGGTTCGCACTTTGTGTGTTCACCAGCTGTTAGCCAATGACCACACTGAGAATGCTACTCCACTCCTAATATCCTCACATGGGAGATATTAGCATGCACTATCAAAATAGGTTTTCCAGGTTCATCCAAAACCTTCACAATTGTGTCTTTTTATCTCGGGCTTACACAATCCAAAAAACCCCACAATCTGAAGTTTTCGGCTCTCCTCGGATAACAAAACAATGAGATTTTTGGCGTAAATCTCAAACAAAACAGAGAAAGTAAATTACAAAGTAAAATACCGGATCTCTTTTTGAAGTAGCCCAGTAGAACCAATCGGAGTAGATGAATGATACGTCGTTCAATGTCCAATACTCACATAAAGAATGGTTCTATGTCTAATTGATTTTAGATTAAATCAAGAAGAGCAAGGTCTATTTGATTTTAATCCCAGAAGAAGGAATATCACAAATTCCTCTTTTCTAAATAAAATTGGAATATGGATCAAAATCACAATAGAAAAATGCTAACAAAAGGAATATTAAATATGCACAATAGCTTAAAAAATAATCACAACTTATCTCAGAGTATAGCCTTAAATCGCTTGAATTGAATGGAATAGAATGAATAAACTCTGAAATTCGTGCATTATTTATAGCCTGAAAAATCCCATCTTCGGCTGGTCTTAGGATCCTAGGACTAGTCGTAGCATCAAAGATTTTAAAAGATTTCCACGGGATTAGATTAGTTGTTCTCACGACTGGTCTTAAGTAGCCTATGACCAATCATGGACCACCTACGACTGGTCGTGAGACACCTATGACTAGTCGTGGGACTTGAGATAGGTTGCTGGAGTTCGAGTCGTAGGACTACGACCGGTTGAAGGATGAGTCGTAGGACTTCCCAGGACTGGTCGAAGCAAGTCCAGGACTGGTCGAAGGACAACCAGGAAAATCTGAAAATCTGTAACAACCTAGGACTGGTCCTGAGAAACCTAAGACTGGTCGTAGCAGACCTAGGACTGGTCTTAAGATCTCTAGGACTAGTCTTAGATCAGTCACACCAAGTAAATTAAAATATTCAGATTATGTATCCAGAATGACCTATCATACAGACCATCCTAAGGTCAACCTAAGGTCAAACAAACCTTGAAGTGAGATGGACATTAAAGTCTTGAAGGTTTGTATTCTCAGATGATCTTGAAGTAGAAGCTTGAGTCGAGTTGATGGTCTTTGTCGAGCTTGGTACATTCTTGACTTGTCTTGATGAAGTCTTCTAATCTTGAACTTGTTAGAAGCAAACTTGAAGTCTTCTATTCTTGTAGACTTCATTCATGACATGTCTTGCAAACATTCTTCATTTATGATCTTGTCTTGAAAACATTCTTCATTCATGATCTTGTCTTGAAGCAGTGTGTAGTCACAAACAAGAAACACAAGAAGTACAAGACATAGGTTTTGGCACTACAAAATTTGACAACCAAAGGGATATGAAATCATAGCACTAACAATCTCCCCCTTTGTCAAATTTGTGATAAAACACATTTATAAATATAAGAGTAAAATGAAGAAAGAATCATGAGCCATCAGAGTGAAAAAAAAAATACTCTACTCCCCCTAAGTGAGTAGAAACAATCAACCATATTCAAGTACTCACTCTCTCCCTTTCTCCCATTCTCCCCCTTTCCATACTACTCCCCCTTTTTGTCATAAAATGACAAGGGAAGGCCAAAGAAGAGAAGAGAACACCATATGAAGAGTCAAGATTTAATTATCAAATTAGTACAACACTTCAATGTCATCAATCCAAAACATACAACCAAAGTCATCAATCGTAATAATAATACAGAATCCATAAAAATAAAAAGGATAATCCACCTAATCAGATCCAGATGAAGGAGTAGGGATGGTTGGATCAATCTGATATAAACCCCTATTAATGCGATGAAGATATTTTCGCATATATTTAAATTGCATATCATGGGCTACACTCAGGTTATCAACCTTCTCCTCCAATGCACTTAGAAGTGCATCATAACCAGAAGATGGATCGTAATCAGAATTATTTTGGGAGTCAGTTTCAATGTCTTCAAATATATCATCCATATTTATATCAGCCTGTGGAGGAAGATCATGACTTCCCTTCATTTCTGCTTGACACCTTCACCACCACCTTCATAGAATTGACCAGGAAGCAAATCCAACTTCATCTTATTTAAATTAGTATTATTGAATAAAAGATGATGAATTGGTGCCTCATTCTCAGGTAAAGCAACGAGCATATTTGTGGCTAAACAAGTCATAAGATAACCAAATGGAATATCATTATGACCCGGATGAAGACGAAACTGAATGATAAAATGACATATCAAAGAAGGTAAACAGACAACAATGCCGGACATAACAGAGTACAATACCCGAACCATGAAGGCAGTTAACTCGGTTTTATTGCCTGACCGAGGATACACGTTTGAAGTGAAGATCCGGTGCAAAACTCTATATCTGGGTAATAAAAATTTTGAGGGGAGCACATTTCCTTTGTGCGTCCAATGCACTTCCATATTGCATAAATCTCTTGTTAACATTTGTTTTTCTAATTCTGATGGTTTGTCATATAATGTATGAATCGGAATACCTTCATCTTTGACAGGTATATCCATAATACCTGATATCAAATGTCGATCTATTAAAAATTTCCCTTATCTAGTAGCAATTGAGAACGTTAAATTATCAAGGGAAAAATCAGAGATACATGCAACCATAGATTGTGCAATGGACTGGTATGCAGGCCCACACCAAAACAAAATGTTAGTCCAGCCAACAGATTCAAGGAGAGGTGTAATCTCAAATTGTTCAATATGACTGAGACTTACAGGATGCTCAACGATAACTTTACAGTTACTTAAATCCCGTACATCATTGGGATCATCTTCGGGTGACCGAAGGTGCCGTTTTGTTATAGATGTAGATCTAGATGAAGATGGACCACGGGATGTTTTCTTTTTCCCTCTAACATCCATTTTCAACAAGATTTACCAAGGAGCAAGCACAAAGAACACGAGGTGGTGGGTTTCTCTAGATCAGATTTTTAGAGAGGAAACCCTAAACAATCAACAAAAGACGAGATCAAGCTTATAAAATTTACAAATCAAAGCATAGAAAGCATAAATCTTCAATAAAAATGAAGAAAAACGACTTATCTTGAAGAAAATTACGAGATCTCAAGACTGGTCGAGCCACGACTCGTCGGAGAAAGAAGAGGAAATGAAGAACAAAGTGATTTTCTCTAAATTATATGATGCTCACGATCTCTACGACCGGTCAAGTGCAGTCTACGACCGGTCGAGTCAGGACCGGTCGTGTATGGCAAGGGTCGGTCGAGCATCGACAAAAATAAATATTTTTATGCAAAAATTGAAATTTATACACATATAGTACACTATGATACATGTAGACAAGTATATTCAATTTAAAATGCACATACCAAGATCAAATTTCATTTTACTAAACCTGCTTTTGTCGAGCAGTTTAGTAAATATATCAGCAAGTTGGACATTGGTTGGAATATATTCCAAAGAGATAGCTTTTTCTTCAACTAATTCATGAATGTAATGATACCTAATGTCAATATGCTTAGTACGCGAATGCTGAATTGGATTTTTAGAAATATTGATAGCACTGGAATTATCACAATGGAAGATCATTGAATCTTGATTAATTTCATAATCGCTTAACATGCGTTTCATCCATACGAGTTGTGTACATGCATATCCTGCTACGATATACTCAGCCTCAGCAGTAGAAAGCGATATTGAACTTTGCTTCTTGCTAAACCAAGAAACCAAAAAATTTCCAATGTAAAAACAACCACCATTGGTTGATTTTCTATCATCAATATTACCAGCCCAATCAGCATCAGAATACCCAGCTAATTTAACATTAGTATCAAAAGGATACCAAAGACCCAAATTAGTTGTACTTGCGACATATCTAATAATCCGTTTGACAGCAGTAAGATGTGAATCTTTAGGATTAGACTGATATCTCGCACAAATACCAACGCTAAAAGCGATATCAGGTCTACTAGCAGTTAGATATAATAAACTACCAATCATACTATGATATAGCTTAGGATCTACATCTTTACATGTAGAGTCTTTTGAGAGTCTCAAGGTTGTACTCATAGGAGTATCAAATTTTTTACCATTTTCAAATCCAAACCTTTTAACCAAGTTTGTAGCATACTTGGTTTGAGAAATGAAGATTCCATTAGGTTGTTGTTTTACTTGTAACCCTAGGAAATAATTTAGTTCACCAACCATGCTCATTTCGAATCTTGATTTCATCAACTCTGTAAACTCAATAGACATGTTAGAACAAGTTGAACCATAAATAATATCGTCTACATAGATCTGAACCATTAAAATCTCATTATTATGTTTCTTAACAAATAGCGTCTTATCAACACTTCCCACTTGAAAACTATGACTAAGAATTTAGTCAATTTTTCATACCATGCCCTGGGCACTTGTTTCAGACCATAGAGAGCCTTTTTGAGACGAAATACATGATCAGAAAGCCTGGGGTCTTCAAACCCTAAGGGTTGTTCTACATAAACTTCTTCATGTAAATCGCCATTTAAGAAGGCACTCTTTACATCCATCTGATAAATTTTAAACTTTCTAAAGCAAGCGATGGAAATAAAAAGTTTGATAGATTCAAGGCGAGCGACTGGAGCAAAGGTTTCATCGTAATCGATACCTTCAATCTGAGTGTACCCTTGTACAACCAGTCTAGCCTTGTTTCATATAATATTTCCAAGTTCATCAGACTTGTTTTTAAAGATCCATTTTGTTCCAATAATGTGTTTATCTTTAGGTCTAGGAACAAGATACCAGACATCATTACGAACAAATTGATTAAGTTCATCCTGCATAGCTACTATCCAATTTTCGTCAGAAAGAGCTTCTTTTACATTGACCGGTTCTATTTGAGATGTAAAACAAACATAATTGCATATGTTTTCAAGTTGTTTGCGTGTACGAACTCCAGTGAGAGGGTTTCCAAGGATTTGATTAGTTGGATGATCTTTGACAGTCCTAGGTTCAGATTGAGATGAAGAGGTATCTTGATTTTCGATTATAAGAATTTCATCATCATCTGAACTCGGAGCAAGTATATTCAAATGATCATCAATGACCACATTGATGGACTATTGAATCACACCTGTTCTTTTATTTAGAACCCTATAGACTCGACTGTTTAAGGAATATTCAAGGAAAATACCTTCATCACTCTTCGTATCAAATTTTCCCAAATTTTTACGATCTTGTAAAATGTAACACTTACTGCCAAAAATTTGAAAGTATTTGACAGTAGGTTTCTTTTCGAACCATAACTCATAAGCAGTCTTATTTTCAGATTTACTAGTATAAACACGATTAATAATGTAGCAGGCAGTATTAATTGCTTCGGCCCAAAGATTTTTGGAGAGCTTCATACTATTTAACATGACATTTGCCATATCCTTAAGCACTCTTTTTTTTCTCTCAACTATACCATTTTGTTGAGGAGTTTTGGGTGCAGAGAATTCATGTGATATTCTCGATCGCTCTGAATTTCTCAAAACTGCTATTTTCGAATTCAGAACCATGATCACTACGGATCTTATAAACTTGAGAACCTTTTTCATTTTGGATTCGTTTGATGATCTTCTTTACTTCATCTAGGGTTTCAGATTTGTCTTTTAAGAACGATACCCAAGTGAATCTAGTAAAGTCATCTATGATAACCAAGATGTATTTTTTCCCACCTCGACTCTCCATTCTGGTTGGTCCAATGAGATCCATGTGGAGAAGCTCGAGAGGTCTAGATGTGGTATTGGAGTTCACTTTCTTGTGAGAGCTCCTAATCTGTTTGCCCAACTGGCATTCACCATATATTTTGTCTACTTTTTGTAATTTTAGTAGACCTCTTATAAGTTCTCTTTTGCTCAATCTAAAAAAGTTCCGGTAGTGTACATGTTCAAGGTGTTTATGCCATAATTCAGTCTCATCAGTATGGACCATGTAACACGATTGAGTAGATGAGCTTACATTACTAACTATGTAGCAGTTTTTAGATGTTCTGCGACCAGTTAATATAACAGAATCCTCTTTATTAACAATCTCACAACCTTGATTAGAAAACTTTACATTATGATTGTTGTCGCATATCTGAGATATACTCAGTAGGTTGTGTTTCAAGCCCTCAACATATAATACATTTTTAAATAAGGGAATGTTATAAAGCTGAACCGTACCTTGGCCAATGATTTTGCAATTGCTTCCATCACCAAAAGTGACTGACCCATTAGTCCTATCTTCAAGATCGGTGAATAAAGCTTTGTCGCCTGTCATATGTCTGGAGCAACCACTGTCAAAGTACCACTTTGACTGGCTTGTAGCTTTGAAAGCAGTGTGGGCAACTAAGCAGTCAACTTTAGGAACCCATTTCAGTACTGTTTTGGGTTTAGGAGTGTAGTTGGACTTTTTCTGTCTATTGTTATATGAATAACCTATAGAGTTAAATTTTAATAGCTCCTTGAGAAGATCAGTAATCTTTTCAACCAAAGGATTTTGGTTTTGAAGATTGAAGTTGACATGGCTATTTTTAGATTTTTGAAAGGTCCTTAAATTTTTTGAAAAACCTTGATAAGTATACTTTACTTTTGAGTTCGAAGACTCTCCTTTCACAAACTTAGGAGCAGTATTCTTTTGTTTAGGAGAAGTATTCTTATCATAGCCCAACCTGGATCTATCGCCACATTTTCTCGATCCGGATAACAATTTTTCTAATTTAGGATCACCTTGGGCATATCTCCAAGTGTCTTTTAAACTCAAAAGAGAAGCTACTTCATTTTTGAGTTTCTCGTTCTCGGTTTTCAAATCATCAACTTGGGAGGTTTTGATTTTTAAATCACATTTGGTCTTTTCAAAAAAATCAGAAATATGAGATTTTTCTAAGACAAGAGACTCATAATCTTCTTTAAGTTTAGAAAATTTTTCCTTTTGTAATTTAAATGACAATTTTACAACTCTCCTTATAAAGGGTATTGTATGCATCACGAAGATTATCTTCATTGTCACAATCACTATTGATTCTCTTCGCTAGTTACTTCATCATAATCTGAAAAATGTGACTTTGGCTAGAGTCATAAGGGCTTTAACATCATCTCCCGACTTGTTTTCAGAATCTTCGATTTGAAGAAGAGGATTCAATTAGATGATTCATCCCAAGTAGCCAACATACTCTTCCTTTTTGATTTGTCCTTTTAGGACATTTGTAATAAGTGCCCATACTCTAGGTTTGACAATCTGAAAATCTCCTTTTTCTTATTTTTCAAAATTTTATAAAACCTTTTTACAAAAAGTGCCATATCATCTTCGGAATTTTCAAAGTCGAAGTGCTCTCTTAATGGAATATTTTTAGATGACTTGAGAGCAATTGATTTTCCTTTTGGAGCTTTAAAGTTCAATTCATATGTCTGTAAAGAACCAACTAGTTCCTCAACCCTCATGTTATCCGTATCACGAAGTTCCTGAATCGCGGTTACTTTTGAATTGAACCGTTCAGGAAGTGAGCGTAGTATCTTTGCACATACTTTACTTTCTGGGATTCTATCACTAAGACCCCATATTGAGTTTACAATGTCATTCAATCTAGTGTAGAAGTCCATAAACATTTCATTCTCCTCTATATGAATTTCTTCAAATTTAGTTGTGAGGAGTTGGACTTTAGATTTCTTGACAATTGATGTACCCTCGTGTGTCATTTCTAAAAGATCCCATGCTTGTTTAGCATTTTCACACGAGATGATTCTTTTGAATTCATCTGGTGACAATGCACAAGTAATTGCATTTAGTGCTTTTGCATTGGCACTACTCTCACTTTTCTGAAGTGTGGTCCAAAGAGCATAAGATATTACTTTCATTGATTTTGAACCATCTTCATCAGTTACTTCAGTGATAGGTAGTTTCCATCCGTTCACTGTGGCCAGCCACACACTTTCATCCATGGATTTGAGAAAGATTCTCATCCTTGCTTTCCAATAAGCATAGTTTGTGCCATTAAAGGGTGGTGGCCTAGTGACAGATAGGCTATCAAAATTTGACATCTTAATATAGCTTAGATCGTTAGCTCAGGAAATAAATCCAATAAATAATTAATAAGCACGAGCTATTTGGCTCTGATACCACTTGAAAGGGCCTAGCTATATGCCATAGAGGGGGGTGAATAGGGCAATGCTAAATAAAACATAAAAACAATGAATAATAAAAGATATAAATAACAATGCTGACATAATACTCTCAAAACATATGAAATATGAGAATGATACTAAATCAGTTCTAAGGACAACCTTACACCAAAAACCAATGGCTTATGGTAGGACAACCTTATTTCTAGAACGATCTAGAAAACACAAATGATATGGAAAATAAATCAAGAATAACTTAAAGAAATAAATCCAAAGTTATTACACCATTCAACCACACTTGCTTGAAATGAAAATTACAACATTTATCCACAAAAGCAATTCACAATACTGAAGGAATAAATGAATAAAGAAATCAAGACATCCACAACACAACGATATATAGTGGTTCGCCTGTGTGTTCACCAACTGTTAGCCAACAAATGTGACCACACTGAGAATGCTACTCCACTCCTAATATCCTCACACAGGGGATATTAGCATACACTATCGAAATAGGTTTTCACAGGTTCACCCAAAACCTTCACAATTGTGTCTTTTTATCCCGGGCTTACACAATCCAAAAACCCCCATAATTTGAGTTTTCTGGCTCTCCTCAGATAACCAAAACAATGAGATTTTTTTGGCAAATCTCAAACAAAATCAGAGAAAGTAAATTACAAAGTAAAATACCTGGATCTCCTTTTGAAGTAGCCCAGTAGAACCAATCGGAGTAGATGAATGATACGTCGTTCAATGTCCAATACTCACATAAAGAATGGTTCTATGTCTAATTGATTTTAGATTAAATCAAGAAGAGCAAGGTCTATTTGATTTTGATCCCAGAAGAAGGAATATCACAAATTCCTCTTTTCTAAATAAGATTGGAATATGGATCAAAATCACAATAGAAAAATGCTAACAAAAGGAATATTAAATATGCACAATAGCTTAAAAAATAATCACAACTTATCTCAGAGTATAGCCTTAAATCGCTTGAATTGAATGGAATAGAATGAATAAACTCTGAAATTCGTGCATTATTTATAGCCTGAAAAATCCCATCTTCGACTGGTCTTAGGATCCTAGGACTGGTCGTAGCATCAAAGATTTTGAAAGATTTCCGCGGGATTAGATTAGCTGTTCTCACGACTGGTCTTAGGTAGCCTACGACCGGTCGTGGACCACCTACGACTGGTCGTGAGACACCTACGACTGGTCGTGGGACTCGAGATAGGTTGCTGGAGTTCGAGTCGTAGGACTACGACCGGTCGAAGGATGAGTCGTAGGACTTCCCAGGACTGGTCGAAGCAAGTCCAGGACTAGTCGAAGGACAAGCAGGAAAATCTGAAAATCTGTAATAACCTAGGACTGGTCCTGAGAAACCTAAGACTGGTCGTAAGATCAGTCACACCAAGTAAATTAAAATATTCGGATTATGTATCCAGAATGACCTATCATACAGACTATCCTAAGGTCAACCTAAGGTCAAACAAACCTTGAAGTGAGATGGACATTGAAGTCTTGAAGGTCTGTATTCTCAGATGATCTTGAAGTAGAAGCTTGAGTCGAGTTGATGGTCTTTGTCGAGCTTGGTACATTCTTGACTTGTCTTGATGAAGTCTTCTAATCTTGAACTTGTTAGAAGCAAACTTGAAGTCTTCTATTCTTGTAGACTTCATTCATGACGTCTTGCAAACATTCTTCATTTATGATCTTGTCTTGAAAACATTCTTCATTCATGATCTTGTCTTGAAGCAGTGTGTAGTCACAAACAAGAAACACAAGAAGTACAAGACATATAGGTTTTGACACTACAAAATTTGACAACCAAAGGGATATGAAATCATAGCACTAACAGTTGCCCACTTAAATTGCTAGTTATTGGGCTGATGTAGTTGGATCCATTTCATCATCCAAACTTATACTTATTTTGGGCCGTATATTGTGTATGCAGGCTGCCCACCAAGTCCAACTTAATGCTTGGATTCTATGGCCATTGGGAATTGAGCCTTGAGCCTTAATTTCTCTCTTGGGGCCCATGTTGTTAAAAGCGGTATTATATCTTTTTATGGCCTATTACGAGGAATGTATGTATGTGGTTACCTGTGTTCTTATTTTAAATGTAGGGCCTTGTATCCATATAGTTCATAGTTGAGATGCCTCTTGGGAAATGGTGGTTAAATGTCCCCATTATGGACCCCTATAGGCCTGTTTGTTTCATAATGCATTACAGTACTCATTGCATTACAGTACTCATCACATTACAGTACTCATATTGCATTACAGTACTCATTGCATTATAGTACTCATCGCATTACAGTACTCATATTGCATTACAGTACTCATTGCATTATTGTACTCATCGCATTACAGTACTCATCGCATTACAGTACTCGTTGCATTACAGTACTCGTTGCATTATATAGCCTTGGTATGGCTTTCTGCATTATCGTACTACCTTGGTATAGTTTTTTGTATTTATGATAGCCTTGGTAAGGCTAGTGGTATTGGTATTGATCATGACTCCCTTCTGCATTTTCTATTTTCTTCTGAGCACCATTGTCACACACTTTCACCACCCTCTAAGCTTTCTATAAGCTTATGCACAATTGATGCGTGCAGGAGATCCTAGGCAGGCGTCGCAGTGGCAGAGTTTATATTAGAGCTGAGCTTGAGGACCCAGTGTTGCGGACTTCCTTTCTTTCTCCTATTATCTTATGTATGTCCTTTTGGACCTTATGTAAGATTGTAAAAGTTCAAATTCTTAGTAGATTTTGTGATGTGTACCTTTATTATTCTCAGATTTACTTGCTGTGATCTTGGGTATGCTCGTATTGGAATGATTATACTGTTATGGAAATCCTCCTTGTAGGATCCCAAGATCGGAACCTGCCTCAGGAGGCGAGAATGGGGTACTATGGAGGCTAGCTATTGCGGCCAGAACCGGCCATCGGGTTCCTTGTGAGTCGGTTATCGGGTCTTGGGCGTGACAATGTGCTGATCCTCGACACAAGAGCGTCATATCATATGACTCTTTATCGTAGTTGGTTCGCCAGTTACAGAGAATGTGATGGTGGATAGGTTTTTATGGGCAATGACAATACCTGTAATGTTGTGGCTATTGGTACGGTGAGCATCAAGTTGTTTGATGGGATAGAGCATACCTTGACCGATGTCAGGCACGTTCCTAATATGAAGAAAAGTCTGATTTCTCTCGGTGCACTCGAGGCTATAGGGTACAAGTTCACTAGTATTGATGACATCCTTAAAGTTTCAAAAAGGACACTTGTGGTTATGAGAGTGTAAAGGTACGAAAACCTTTACAGATTGATCGGGAGCACTTCAGCGGGTAGAGTGGCAACAACTGTTGCAGATTTCATGTCTGCACGTATGTGGCATGCTCGTCTAGGCCACATAAGTGAGCGGGGTATGAAGGTACTATCTGATTGTTGTTTGATTACACCTGTTAAAAATTCTGAGTTAGATATATGTAAGCATTGTATATATAGTAAACAATTTAGATTATCTTTTAAAACTGAAAAACATGTATATAAGGGAGTGCTTAATTATGTGCACTCTAATGTATAGGGGTCATCGCCAGAGATTTTCATTGGGTGGTCATCATAGTTTGTTTCATTCATTGACGACTATTCCAGGAAAGTTTGAGTTTACTTCATGAAACGTAAATCCGAAGTTGTCACCATATTCAAATAATAGAAGGTAATGGTTGAAAAATATTCAAGGCAAGAAATAAAGGTTTTAAGGACTAACAATGATGGAGAATTTACTTCTACCGAGTTTAATAAATATTACAAGAATGAAGGGATCATTAGGCATAACACAGTGCGCCACACATCCAAATAAAACAGTGTGGCTGAACGGATGAATTGAACTCTCTTAGAGAGGGCCAGATGCATGTTAAATAGTGTTGCATTGTGTAAGAACTTATGAACAGAGGCCATTAACACGGTTGTTATTTTGTGAATGGATCTCCTTCCATGACAATTGAATGTAAAATCCCAGAAGAAGAATAGAATTATCATAAGATAAAGTACTCAAATTTACTCATATTTGGTTGTGAGGCTCATGTACCATCAGTTGAGAGAGATAGGCTAGATCATAGAGCCAAAAAGTATATTTTTGTTGGATATGGTGTTGGTGTGAAAGGGTACAAGTTATTCGACAAAGTCACACATAAGGTTATCACTAACCGTGATGTCAGATTCGATGACCCTCTTTATTCCGTAAGAATGATCAAAATGAGAAAGATGAACTAGAAAGGTTAATTGTAGACGTCAAGATTGACACAAATGATACTGAGGTAGAGACAGATGTATAGACAAAGGTACAAGATCAGGTAGAGTAGCTACTTTTTAGAAGAAACTCATCGCGTGATCATAGGATACCGACAAAATACAAGAACAACTCTATTATTGCATATGCCCTCGTTACAGATGAGGGGGACCCATCTACTGTTCAGGAGGCTTTTGATGAGCGTGATGCAGAAAAGTGGAAAGCGGATATGGATGATAAGATTGACTCGTTATACAAAAACCACACGTGGGAGCTGGTGGAGCTTCTAGTGGGCCAAAAAGTAATTGGATGCAAGTGGTTATTCAAAAGGAAATAAGATAAATAAAACGCGAGGTTGGTAGTGAAGGGGTATGCTCAGAGAGAAGGAATTGACTTCACAGAGATATTTACACCTGTGGTTAAGCGAGTATCTATCAGATTCGTATTGGCGCTGGTTGCCCAATCTGATCTCGAGTTGGAACAGATGGATGTTAAGGCTGCATTCCTACATGGGGAATTGGAAGAGCAGATCTACATGAAGCAACCAGAGGGCTACGAAGTTAAAGAGGTAGAGAAAAAAGTTTGTAGGTTAATGAGGTCGTTGTATGGTCTGAAATAGTCGCCTATGCAGTGGTATAAAAAATTTGATTCTTTCATGTTGAGTTAGAAATTTATTCGGAGTGAATATGATCACTGTGTCTATTACAAGACACTGAGTGATGACAAATTCATCATCCTAGTATTATATGTTGATGATATATTGATCACCAGTTATTATATGTTTGAAATCAACGTATTGAAGACTCAGTTATTAGGGACATTCGAGATAAAAGATATGGGGGCTGCAAAGAGGGTTCTTAGTATAGATATTCATAGAGATAAGAAAAGTAGCTGACTTTGGTTATCACAGGCAGAATACCTTGAAAAGGTGCCGATCAAGTATGGGATGGACCAGGCAAAGCCGGTGAGTGTTCCCCACCCGACTCACTTCAAAGTTTCCTCAGAATAATGTCCTAAATCAAATGAGGAAAAGCAGGTTATATCTCATGTGCCTTATTCGAATGTGATTGATAGTTTAATGTATGTCATGGTTTGTACGAGACAATATATTTCACAGGTAGTCATTGTTGTGAGCAGATACATGTTAAACCCCAGCAAGTAACATTAGGAAGCTGTAAAATGACTACTTTGATACATTCGAGGTACAAAAGACTACTTCTAAACTTTTAAGAAGACAAGGACAAAGTTGGTAGGGTTTGTGGATTTAGACTACGTAGGCAGTGTGGATTCCAGAAAGTCAACTTTAGGATACTCATTTGTACTAGTGGGTGAAGCAATTAATTGTATGTCAAAGCTTCAGTTCGTGGTGGCTCTTTCCATGACCAAAGCAGAATATATGACAGTGACAGAAGTGTTTAAGAAAGGTGTTTGGTTAAGAGGTTTGATAAATCAGTTGGGACTTTAACAGGAGGCTGTGCTGGTTAATTGTGATAGCGAAAATGCTATTAATTTGGCTAAAAATTCTGTTTATTACTCACGTACTAAACACATTGATGTTCATCACCACTTTATCCGACAGGTGCTTGAGGAAAGAGGCGTAACATTTAGAAGATTCACACCAGTGTGAATCCGGCAGACATGCTCACCGAGGTCATTCTTACGGAGAAGTTCAAGTAATGTGCAACTTTTCTAGGCTTGGCAATGGCGTAAAAGAAGGACGGAGTGTGCACAAGAAGTATTGATTGAAGCTATGATGTGATATAGAGATAAGAGAAGAGATAAAAAAGATACACGTTTAAAGATTGAAGACATGGTGGAGATTGTTGTTGAAAGGGTGTCTTAAATCTGAAAAAGTTTGAATAGCCCTGAAAAAGTTTGGCTCAAAGTCCAGCAACAATGTAATTGGAATTCCCGAGATCTTCGACCAGTTGAAGGTCAGGCTCAACTAGTTAAAGGGACCTTCGACCAGTCGAAGCTCTGGCTTGACTAGTCGAAGGGCAACCTCAACCAGTCGAAGCTCTGCCTCGACCAGTCTAAGGTCACGTAGACAGCACACGGACTACATAAATTTGAGGCAGTTTCCAGACTATTCCAAGTCGGTGCATAAGTGGGGTTTTCTAAACTATAAATTGGAGTTCCTAATACCTTTTTAAAACATTCTAAGGCTTTCTAAAGTATTCTAAAGGGTTTTTAGAAGGAGTTCTAAGGTTTTAAAGAGTAGAAAGGGTGAGATTCAAGCTTGCTTGAATCGGGTAAGTCTTTCTCTTTATAATTTATGCTTTCATAGTGGATTTCTGTCGCTTTGTGCCGTAGTTTTTTCCCGAAAGGGTTTTACATGTTAAATCATTGTGTTCTCTTGTGTTTTCTTTGTGCTCTTGGATTGTTATCCTAGATCCATCTCTGTGTGATTCTGGAGCCCAAATCCCAACAGCACCTACTTAATCCAACTAACTTGCACTGGGTTGTACGTCGGATCTGTGAGATTCCGTTAGATTGGTGGTCAAAAGTCTAGTTTATTTTCATTTTCACTATAAATAATAAGTTTTAATTCGAGTATAACTTTTGATCATTTGAGTTCTAGAAGTTGTGCCCAACATGAAAATGACTTAGAAAAGTTAGGAGAATAATGTGGTTGGGCAAAAATGGATGCTTACTATTTTTGGCCGAAAACCATGAAGTTGGTAAGAATAAGGTCATCTATAAATAGTAAGTTAACTATTTATAGTAAATCATGTTTTTAGGGTGTTTGAATTGGAGTCTGATTCTAAAACTGTCTTAGGATTGAGTTTATCATCAATTAAGTTATTTTGAATTTATTAAGAATTAATTTTGTTTTTATCCCTCATGCATTTAAGGAAGCTCTTTGAGGAGTCAAGAGAGCTCCGTGAATATGGAGTAGTTATCCCCCAAAGAAGATGGTGATTGAACTCATCACGTCCCTCCCTGTGCTAGATCATTTTTTAGAATGATCTCAAAAATGAGAAAGATTAAAATGTCAATTGGACCACACCACATAAAGAGTAAGGATTAAATGCCTACCATTTAACACCTTCTTGGCACCATAGAAGTTTTGGATCAAGCAGATATTTGTGTTTTCCCTTCATCCAGGTCTACATGACCTTATGAACAGATTGGATGGCAAATAAACATCATGGTGGACACAAGAAAAGTTTCAATGGTGGACATCATTATACCAATTGCTTTCTGTGGTGTGGTTCAATTGAGGTTTGGATCCACCTCATTTTTGGGCTCATGCCCCTAAAATGAATGGACGTGAAGGATATAACACATCTATTATAGGGTGGGCCCACAAAACTTTGACACGTAAACATATCTTAGACAGTGCAATTAATCCACTTCCTCCACCGAGTAACTCAGCATGCCACCAGGGGCACCATGATGTATGTGTCTTATCTATTCCTTCCATCCACTTAGGAGCTTATTTTATAGCATCGGCCCAAAATTGTAGCATATCCAAAGGTCAAGTGGACCACACCATAGGAAACAATGGGGATAATAATGTCCACCATTGAAACCATCTTAGGGTCCACTACGATATTTATTTTCTATCCAATTTGTTCATTAGGTCACATAAACATGGATGAAGGAAAAACACATATTAGCTTGATCCAAAACTTTTGTGGCCCAAAGAAGTTTTCAATGTTAGGCATCCAATTCACAATTCTATTTCTTTGGTGTGGTCCACTTGGGTTTTCATATGCTTCTATATTTGGCTCAAACCTTAAATTGAGCTGGGAACGGATGCACAGCGATGATATAATATATTACATCTTAGTTTCCCCCCATATTGTTTACTCAATAGTAAGGGGATTGTGGCTGAGTTTAAGCATACCGAGGAAACTTAATGAGGCCCCACTATGGATGTATGTGTTTTATCCATGTAGTACATCTGGTAGTAAAGATCATTTTAGGGCATGATACTAGAATTAAATCATATCCAAAGCTCAAGTGAACCACACTAAGTAGAAATAGTGAGAATAATGATGTCCACTGTTGAAATTTACATACAACCCATAGTGATGTTTATTTGTCATCCAACCTTTTCATAAGGTCACACAGACATAGATGAAGGGAAAATTACAAATATGTGCTTGATCCAAAACTACTATGGTACCCAAGAAGTTTTGGGCAATAGGCATTCAATTCACACAGTTTCCTGTGGTGTGGTCCACTTGAGCTTTGGATATGCTTCAATTTTGGGCTCCTACACTAATATGTTTTGGTAAGATGAACGACATGGATAAAAGATATAAATCATATTACGCTCCACAAAGTTTACTCGGTGGGCAATTCGTTTCTTCTCACTACTATATATGGACTAACTCGGTACTAAAGAATGCTTATACATTTGAAGAAGTGATGTAGGATGTGTCAGAGAAACATTCTTAGCATGGTTGGACCGAAAGGTGGACCTTAAATCGATCACAACTTTTGATCCGGGTATTGTTATGGGGCACACCCGACCGAGTATCATGAACCAAAGCAGTACGAGAACTCAAGAACAAGTTATTTTGAAGTGGACGGGACTAAGGTAAAGCCGGTTCACTACCTGAAAAATGGAAAAAATGACGGATTTAGAGACGGTTCTGGACTGTCTCTAAAATTGCTTGGTTTAAAGACGCTTTAAAGACGGCCGTAAACCATCTCTAAACTTTTAGACGGCTCTTGACCGTCCTTAATATTGTTTTAAAATTTTGAACGTCCATAAATTATTTAAGAAGGTCAAAAACCGTCGTTAACTGCAGAAAAAAGACGGTCATCGACCGTCTGGAAAAGAGACGGTCTATGACCATCTTAAATGCGGCCATTTGAGACGGTCAAAGACCGTCCATATTAGAGACAGTCATTGGCCGTCTGTTACTGGTAATTTGAGACTGTTAAGGACCGTCTCAATTAGAGACGGTCATTGGCCATCTTTTACTGGTAATTTAGACTGTCAAGGAGAGACGGTCATTGGCCGTCTTTTACTGGTAATTTAGACTGTCAAGGAGAGACGGTCATTGGCCGTCTTTTACTGGTAATTTAGACTGTCAAGGAGAGACGGTCATTGGCCGTTTTAATTTGAGACTGTCAAAGACCATCTTAATTAAAGACGGTCTTTGGCCGTCTTATACCATCTGCATCCACAACAAAAAGATTGTGAATTTCGAAAAAAACAATTGAGAAGCTTAGAAAAAATAATTAACAATGTTTAAGAAAATTTTAAATTTTGAAAAAAAAAACTGTGATTTTATAATAATCTAGATTTTGACAAAAAAAAAAAAAAAAAAACCTTGAATAATGTTAATAATTTTGAAAAAAAAAAATTCGATAAAAAAATGATATTTTGAAAAAGAAAATATAAAAAATTAAACAAATTTGTGAAAAAATTGACAAATTGTAAAAAATATATATATTTTTTAAAAAGAAAACTAGATTTTGTATTTTGATAAGAAAAATTAAAAAGTTATATAACGAAAGTGATATTTAAAAAATGATATTTTGAAAAAGAAAGTTAAAAAAATTTGTGAAAAAATTGACAAATTGTAAAAAAATATATATTTAAAAAAAAAAAAAAGAAAACTAGATTTTGTATTTTGACAAGAAAAATTAAAAAGTTATATAACAAGATTTCGATTAAAAAATGATATTTTGAAAAAGAAAATTTAAAAAATTAAACAAAATTGTGAAAAAATTGACAAATTGTAAAAAAAAAAAATATTTTTTTAAAAAAGAAAACTAGATTTTATATTTTGACAACAAAAATTAAAAAGTTATATAACAAAAGTGAGATTATAAAAATGATATTTTGAAAAACAAAATTTAAGAAATTAAACAAAATTGTGAAAAAATTGACAAATTATAAAAAAAAATTTTAAAAAGTATATTTAAAAAAAAAAATAAAATTAGATTTTGTATTTTGACAAGAAAAATTGAAAAAAAAATAAAAATAAAAATAACAAAAGTGAGATTTTGATGATGTGTTGTATATCCTTGTCGCCCTTATATTTCTCCAACCCATTTTTGGGCCTGGTATAAAAAATTGTGTAGATTTAAATCTTAAGTGGACCACACCACTGGAAAGAATGATAATATAATACCTCGCCATTAAAAATTATAAAGAGCCCATCGTAAGGTTTTAATAATATTTATTTGTAATCCAACTTGTTGATAATGTAAAGAAGATCTAGATGAAGGTAAACTACAAAGATCAAATTGATCCAAAACTTTTGTCGACTTCAAAAGGTTTTTAATAGTTATTCATCATTGTTTTAATTGATGTGACCCACCTGAGATTATTGAGTTCTTATGATTCAAAATCACATCCTAAAATATGATGGAAAAATATATGGACGATGTTGATATACATAAAATATATCAAGGTGGGGCCTACACGGTTAGAGTAACACCCATGAAGGAGTTACATAATAGTGAAATGGTACCATAAGGTCACCTCATGGGAACTTCCCATGAGGTTAATCTGTGTGCGCCCCATCATGATGTATGTAGAACATCAACACCATGCATTTGATGTGTCCCATTTAAGTCCAAAAATCAGTCGTATACAAAACTTAGGTAGGCCATAACATCTAAAACTATGTGAAGACATCCCTAAAACATATAAAAGCATTTAATTGGTGGGGCCCACATGAGTTTTGGATGTCTATGAAACTTGGGCTGACTACTCATCCAAGTGGGACACTCATAATGAATGGGCTGGATCTATGAACCACATCTAGGTGGGCCTAATAAATGATTATGAATGTTTTAATGGGAGGGTAACCCTCTCAACATAGTATGTGGTGTGGCCCACCCAAGTCATGGATTGAATTTATTTTTAAGCTCGTGGCCCACCATGGAATGGTGCATTTGATTGACGAGGTAGATCCAAAGTTCAAGTGGACCCACCATAGAAAAGAGTGGGATAGTGACACCCACTATTGAAACCTTCTTAGGGCCCGCCGCAATGTTTATTTGAGATCCAATCTGTTTGTAAGTTAATACAGACATGGATGCGATTGAAACTTGGTCTGATATCCCTCATCCAAGTGGGACACACATAATGAGTGGGTTGGATATGTGAATCACATTCAGGCAGGCCCAATATATGATTATGAATGTTTTAAGGAAACCCTTCTCTACTAGATTTAGGTGAGTTATTCGTTACTTTTACCAGAGTAAACTCTGTGGGGTCCATTGTTGTTTATTTATTTTATCCACTCCATTCATCCATGTTAACAGATAATTTGAGGTCTAAAGAACAAAAAAGAAGCATATCCAAAGCTCAAGTAGACCACACCACAGGAAATAGTGTGATTGAACCTCTACCATTTAAAATTTCTTGGAGGCCATAGAAGTTTTGGATCAAGCTGATGTTTGTGTTTTCTATTCATTCATATATTTTTAATATTATGAACAACCTTTAACCATTTTTGGATAATCTGATCAGTCCAGATTGAAAAGTAAATAACTTCAGATGTTTAAATCAAAATTCCACTACAAGAAAGAGGGTTTTTAGCGACGAAACTTTTTAGGACAATCTGTTTTTTATGTTGTAGTCTACTTAAGATTGGAATATGATTAAATTTTGGGCTCATATCCTACAATGAGTTGGCAAAACAAATGGACCATATGGGTATACAATATATAAATCAAAGTGGACCTAAGGTCAAGTCTGACATCAGGTTGGCTGAGGTCAGGCCACAAGAGCTAGGCAACAAAGAGCTTTGTTGGGGCCTGTATGACCTAATAAATAGATTAGATGTCAAATAAACAGTAAAGTGGGTCTTAGGAGGATTTTAATGATGGATATCCAATCATTATTGTCTTCATGTGGTGTGGTCCACCTGAGATTTATATACCTCTCATTTTTGGGCCCCACCATAATGTATGTTTTGTATCCACACCTTCCATCCATTTGGAGAGATCATTTTAGGGCAATGTCCAAAGAACGAGTTAAATCCAAAGCTCCAGTGGACCCCAGCACAGAAAACAATGGGACAGTAATACCCACCATTAAAAACTTCTAAAGGCCACAAAAGTTTTTGATAAAGTTAATATTTGTGTATTCCCTTATTTCATTTAAAAAAAAAAAAAAAACTGTTGAACCAATTGAATTTTAAATAAACATTCCGATGGACCTTAGGATGGTTTCAACGGTGGGAATCACCCTCCCTGTTGTTTTCTGTGGCGGGGTCCACTACAGATTTTTATCTATCTCATTCTTTGGCTAAGGACTTAAAATGATATCTCGGAATGGATGGACGGTGTGGATATAACAAATACATCATAGGTTTTTATATTTTTTAAAAATATATATATATATATATTATATTATTATATAGTTACTATAAGCTCCCATGAGGTCGAACTGTGTGGGCCACACTATGATGTTTGTCAAACATCAACACCGTCCATTTGATGGGTCCCCCTTAGTTTATGGGGTATCCCAAAAATCAGCCACATACGTAACTTAGGTGGGCCATACCATTTAAAATCATTCGAATATATGCCTCAAACATATAAAAGCACTTTCTAGGGCCTACCTAAGTTTTAGATGTAGCTGAAACTTGGTCTGACCCTTCATTTAAGTGGGACACCCACAATGGGTGGGATGGATTTGTGAACCACATCTCGGTGGACCTAATAAATGATTTCGAATGTTTTAATGGAGGGTAGCCCCTCTCAACTGTTGTATCTGGTGTGGGCCACACAAGTCACAGATTGACTTGATTTTTGAGAGTTAGGCCCATGATGGAATGGTGCATCTGATTGATGGGTTAGATGTTTGACAAACATCAACGGTGGAGCCCACACAGCTTGACCTCATGGGAGCTGATAGCCAGCTCGAGCTCATTGTACCTTTTTTCTATATAGAAAAAGGTTCTATACATCGAGCTCATGGGAACTCCCCCTGCGGTCGAGCTGTGTGGGCCTCACCATGACGTGTGTCAAACATCAACACCGTGAATTTGATGGGTCCCCTTTAAATTATGTGATATCCCAAAAATCAGCCGTATACAGAACTTCAGTGGGCCATACCATCTAAAATCATGTGAAGACATGCCTAAAACATATAAAATCACTTGGTAGGGCCCCACCTGAAATTTGGATGCATCTTAAACTTGGTATGACCCTCATCCAAGTGGCACACACATAATGGATGGGCTGGATTTGTGAACCACATCTTTGTGGGCCTAAAAAATAATTATGAATGTTTTAATGGAGGGTAACCCCTATCATCTTTTGTATGTGGTGTGGCCCACAAAAGTTACATATTGATTTGATTTTTAATCCCTAGGCCCATCATGGAATGGTGTATCTAACTGATGAGGTAGATGTTTGACACGCATCATGGTGGGGCCCACAGAGCCATACCAGATCCATAGCTCAAGTACCATTTTTAGGTGAGAGTGAAAGGATGTGAGTTTTGTATTTAATTTAAAATAATGGTGACTCATTCATTACAGTAGTGGCAAAGATTTAGATTTATCCAGACCATCCAAATAATCGGTCTAGTTGCAGATGGTAAATATTTATAATTTTATTATATAATATAATTTAACCATCTAGAAAATGGTCCCATTCATGTACGGATGTTAATATAGCTTGTGTTATAAATAATGGAAAACTCACAGAATTTGGATTTCAAGTTTTTATAATATCCAAAAGAGGATATCCGGGAGCGCCATTTCCATCTTCCAAATTCATCTTCGAGCGCCATTTCCATCGAGTGCCATTGCCTCTTCTCCCTCTTTCATCGAGCGTCATCTTCCATCTAGTGTCATCTGCCATCGAAGCACAATCTTCATATAGGTGAGCTTCTCTTTCAGTTTGATCCAGAACTTCTGCGGAACCCACTCTAGGGAACGGTTCAGATAAAGACTCTCATCGTTGAAACCTTGCTCATTTTTGGGCGGGGCCATGTCTATGGGACCCACCCCTAATGTATCTGTTGTGGTACACCATCTGTAAACGAAACCCACCTAGACAAATGTGTTATATATCCAGACCGTTCATCCATTTCCTGGCCTATTTCTAGACACCCACGTGCCCAGGAATGGGTAGGGGATGTCCCAGGTGGACCCCACAGTTAAAAACACAAACAACAACAGAATAAGGGGAGGGAGTTGCAACGCTGGTGGCTAGAAGCCCACTAGCATTGTAATGTTGTTGTCCCTGGTGGGACCCACATTGATGCATGTGTTTTAGTTATGCCGTCCATCCATTTTTACAGCTCACGTGAGGTGTGGACCGCACCACGTCAGTGGAACATGCCCACTAGGCATGAGCCCTGAATGATGCAGATCCAAATATCAGCTAGACCTCATCACAGGAAACATTAGTGATTGAATGTCCACCATCAAAAACCTCCTAGAGCCGCTGTAGTGATTATTTCTCATCCAGACCTGTCTAATGTGTGGGGCTCATTGTGGACCCCACCTTGATGAATTTATTGTATATCCTAGCCGTCCATCTAGGCCAGCTCAATTAGAGCATGAACCTAAAATGAATCAGATCCACACCGCAGGTGGACCACGTCACTGGAAACAGTTGATTGAACTCCTACCATTAAAACTCCATAAGACCTACTGTACTGTTTAATTTCCATCGGACCTTCATGTGGGGCTGAACATTTGCAATTTGCATTGTTGATTTTGCCTGCTTTTAGTCATCTAAACATCTGCAATGCTGGTGGCAAGTACCCATCTTCTTTTAAAAAAAAAAAAAAAAAGAAGCAAAAGACAGTGATAGAAATTACTAGGGAAAGCAAAGCCTCAGCTTGCGTTTGGCTAGGACCATGAGAAAAATAATTCATGATTATCAATATTTCTACTTTTTGTAGAATTTCTAAAAAATGTGAAACAATGCACATGTGGATGTGAAAGAGCCCTTTCTGTCCAATACAACACATAGGAGCCCCGTTTCTCAATTGTTGGAAATTCTACTAAGTGCAGAGATTCCAAAATCACAAACTATTTTTCTCCATTTCTCAAGGTTACGAGCCAAATGCACCATAAAACTAGATCATTGGAAACACATTCAGATATTCATACAACTAATTCAAAATAGGTGTGGAAGAAATGGCAAAGTTTCTGCAATGATCATAGGGCAGTTATGTTGGATAGTTGCTAAGTGAAAATTGGAACGAGAGTAAGGAAAATGTCCAAGTTGTAATTAGTATAATATGTACCAAGGAACTATTTCATTTGTTCCTTTTTTTTTAGCAAGTTGTAATTAGCAAAAGAAGGATGTCTTGTTCTTTACTTGAATACTGTCGGTTTTGTTTTATGGATTCTATTATTTATTTTTCAGAACTCCCAATGCATGTTTGAAGCGTATTTCAAAATTATGAATAGAATTCACAATTGTTTCTATTTTAACTCGATGATTTAAGGATGAGATTGGACACTCAACTGAATGAATTCTGATGAATTAGATTAGTAAAAGAGGAAATGGATAATGTGGGGCTAGTGCCACTCAGTTCTTGAGTCCAATTTGATTGTCTTCTTCTTCTTTTATTTCTTTTTAATTGCAATTGTGGTTTGGGTCATCAGTAGGAATTAAGTTGGGATTGTCCCTGCTTTTGAATTGATTTACTGTAGTTTGATTCAATTAAGAATTCGAACATACCCTAATTTTGTGATATCTCTATAGATGATACCAAGTCTACTTGCTTAAAATTCATCTTGCAAAGGACAAGAAGACTATATGAAACAAATTGGATTAAACAGATGGAACTATTTGAAAATGACTGAGTAAATCATAACCAATGAGAGCATGGTAATGGTCACTTCACAATCAGAAAATCATGAACACAAACTTTGAATATTGAGATACATCTACCAACTTCAACTATGTATTTGTCTCCCAACTATCCATAAAAAGAAAGTATTTGGCCACCCCCAACTGGTGCATGCATGTTAAAGCTTCTGGAGGTGGGACTCAAATGCATGCTAGTGGACATTTATCTTGGACCATAGCAACCATGATTTGGTGGGGATTGAGGGAGACTAAGTGTATAAAAGTTGCGGGGCTTCATATCAAAGGAAGACAGGAACTTGAGACATAGACATTGAACTTACAATTGATCTTTACAATCAACATCAATGAAACTTTAGTGTTTTTTTTTTTTTAATAAAAAGATGGAGCGGGGCCACCAAGTATATTGAAAGAGGAGAATTACATCCATTCGGGGCGGTCCCGACAAAAAGGGGGGGAAGCCGCACCTAATGAAACTTTAGTGTTAACGGAAAACAAAATGCTAATTCACTCACGTGATTCCTCTAGTTATTAATCGGTTATAGTAGTTGCACTTCATGGCGTGCTTACCTCTATCGACTTTCTCACAATACTTCTATCCAATATCATCACTTTCCCATTGGCCAGCCCCTTACACCATCTTCTAAAAAATAAAAGTCACAAAATACAATCCCCAAACTACTCAGCAAAAGTAGTTTCTCAATTGTTGGAAATTCTACTAAGTGTAGAGATTCCAAAATCACAAACTATTTTTCTCCATTTCTTAAGGTTACGAGCCAAATGCACCATAAAACCAGATCATTGGAAACACATTCAGATATGCATACAACTACTTCAAAATAGGTGTGGAAGAAATGGCAAAGTTTCTGCAGTGATCATAGGGTAGTTATGTTGGATAGTTGCTAAGTGAAAATTGGAATGGGAGCAAGGAAAATGTCCAAGTTGTAATTAGTATAATACATACCAAGGAACTGTTTCATTTGTTCCTTTTTTTTTTTTCCATTTTATGTCTGTCCATCTTTGTAGTATGAGTTAAAGTGGAAGAAGTTATTTTATTGTGTAGGCTTGAGAGGAGGTCCGCAATGTTTCGCTAGGGAGTTCACATGGGTGCATGATCAAAGCTTTCTACCAGGTGCAAGCCACAATCCAACTTCTGCTGCACATAAAATTCAGGTAAGTCTAACTCACCTTGTCTAATAGGTACGTAACCCATTGATGAAGTAAGTTATTACTATTATTTTTATATATCTAGATTTGGCAAAGTTTCTGCAATGATCATATTTCTTTTGATTTAATTTTTGAGAGAGAATTCAAACTATCTCACAACTGGAAGCATGGGAATGTCTACTTTTGTGGTTACAAGAGC
Organism: Magnolia changhungtana; assembly: GCA_030180095.1. Lineage (NCBI taxonomy): Eukaryota > Viridiplantae > Streptophyta > Magnoliopsida > Magnoliales > Magnoliaceae > Magnolia > Magnolia changhungtana. The sequence continues at coordinate 7,231,358 of JASAUF010000375.1, forward strand.
ACGGTTCCAGAAGAATATCCTTTGCAGCCTTTTGCTTGCATGTTGTTGGTGGCTGAAAGAATTACGTGTTACTTTGATGGATATTCTTTTTTATCTTTTATTTCCTTGACTGTGTGTTTGTCTGATTGTCACATCTGACGAGTTCACTAGTAAGTAAGTCTTGAAATCTGCATGCCTTGTAAATTCCCTGTTATTATCTTTTAGTTGTCTTTTTTGAGATATTTTCTTGCCCCACACCTCTGCATGGCCATACATGTTCCAATCTAGTTGATTTTGTAGGACATCTGAGCCATGAATTAGATGGACCACTGTGTAGATTATCTGGCAAAATATTCAGGCTGTTCAAATATTAGATTGGTCTCCAATCAAAGTGCAAAAATAATGAGCTTTTTTGTGTGGCCTACCTGATATTTAAGAAGCCTGAGTTATTGGCCCAATGATTTACATGGCCACCTACATGACTCAAATTTCTACATGTTCCAGTGGCAATTGTGATCGTGTCTGGATGGCAAACATCTTGTTGGGACATGCTCCATTCTTCTAGTAAATTTTTATGATTTTGAATTTTTCAGATTCGGATTCTGATTCTGAAGAGGAGATTCATGTTCTCGTAAGGGAAAATGGTATGGTACTTCTGATTTCACATGGCAATTCATGAATATTTGGAAATTTTCTTTTCATATTTAACATATCAGGTCTTTCTCATTGACTTCTCAGGAAAGCCTGTGGTCAAGGATGAGTAGGCCATGCCTGCTACTGAGAAGGTTAAGGCCGCTGCTAAACCTGAATCCTCGACTGTTGAGCCCAAGGTTCAAATAGCGAAACCTAGTAAGGGTAAGGAAGAAGATGAAGATGATGATGATTCTGACGATGATGAAGATGAATCATTTGAAGATGAAGATGAATCATTTGAAGATGAATCTGATGATGATGAGGTACTTCTTATTCTCTCAAGGAGTATTATCATTTTTGGCTAGGAAAAAATAATTTCTCACCCCTCATTGTGTTAATTAAATATTCTTCCTTTTCCTTGTAGTTGAAGGCAGTATCAAATTATCAGTTTAATGCTAATTTGAATATCTTTATTTATTTATTTTTGTGAACTGATACAGGCGCCTTGATTAAATCCAGATGGGCCCTTTGCAAGTTCATCTTAGACATTTCCCACAATGTTTTTATTAATGCTCTATGCAACAAGGTTCTTCTTTTATAGGAATTGTGAGGATACTACATATGAGAGATGTTTTGTGTCGTCCTTCAAAAACAAAAAAGAAGAAGAAGATTTGCATCTCTATTTAGCTGATTGTTTTGCAATTGGTTCTGCTACATACACAGGACATGTTTGAAGGTGGGGACAAAAGTGATGAGGATGATGATGATGAGGAAATCTCCGTCGATGAAGATGGAGCTACTCCTAAGAAGGTATTTTTCAATGCATCTTCCCTAGTTGAATTACTAAGCAATTTTTTGGAGGTCATGAAATATGTTTACTTCTGCTTATAGCTGATTAATGCCACTCTTACTAATATCCTCTGTGAAGGCTGAGAAGGGTAAGAAGAGACCAATAGAATCTGTAACTAAGACACCAGCTCCAGAAAAGAAGGCCAAGCTTGTTACACCTGTTGGTCAAAAGACAGGTATTTTTTAATCCTTTTTTAGTATTCATATTATGCATTTAGGAAAGAATCCTTTTTTTAGTATTCATGTTATGCATCTGGGAAAGAATCCTTTTTTAGTATTCATGTTATGCATCTGGGAAAGAATCCTTTTTTAGTATTCATGTTATGCATCTGGGGAAGACATTGGCCTTGTTAAACCCTTTCCTATAAGAATCAATCCTATACATAGTGGCCTTTTTTTTAGGGGGTCAAATGTTAAATTCTTACCACCAGGGGTCCAGAGCCTTTTTTTTTTTTCCCTTTGTATTGGTGGAATAGATGTTTGGTACAGTTTTCTGAATTATTCTCTTATTTATTATTTGTTTCAGTTTATCAGGATTCATGAGAAAAAGTTTTGGCCAATGATGATGATAATTTGTTTCAGTTTGAAATTTGGATGTACATATTAACAACTAAACAAATGAATTCAGGTAGTGCTGGTGGAAAGAAGGGTTGTGGGCATACAACAACTCCTTACCCTTCAAAACAGGCTGGAAAGACACCTGCTAACAAGAACAAGTCAAAGCAGCAGACTCCTAAATCTGGTGGTCAAGTCAATTGCAAGACATGTAGCAAGTATGCTCTCTCTCTCTCTCTCTCTCTCTCTCTCTCTCTCTCTCTCTCTCTCTCTCTCTCTCTCTCTCTCTCTCCCCTTCTGCCAGTTAACTAATGTTTAGTTTTCTGTTGGTTGTCAACAGGAAACTTGTAAAATTTGATTTTAATGTGTTGTTTCCTGGTGGCCTGTAATGTCGATAGGCCACATGCCAAATAAATCAATGTTAGCGAATCGTCCTACAAAAAATGGATAGAGCAACAGTCCATATTGAACCATTAAAACTCACAAGCGGATGGATGATCATGTTAGTTTTACTGCTGCCCTATCCATCCACATGAATGAACTTTCTGCAATTTTTTATGATTATGAATTATGATTATTTATTGGTTGAATATTTTTTTATTAGATGAAAGAAAAAAAATTGTTGCTGATTTCCTTTTTTCATTTATGATGTTAATGTATTTATGCGTGGATGAATGTAATGTGGAAGATTGTTTGTGTTTGGATAGATGTAGTTTATGTTTGGATGAATGTAGTTTGGGTTAAGATGGATGTGAATGTGAATGTGAATATGACGAAATATATTATATAACAGGTGTATATCAGGAAGAATATACGATGTTGTAACTGGTGTATGCGTGGATGAATGTAATGTGGAAGATTGTTTGTGTTTGGATGGAAGTAGTTTATGTTTGGATGAATGTAGTTTATGTTTGGATGGATTTATGTAATTTAGGTTTAGATGGATGTGAATAGGAATATGATGAAATATATTATATAACAAGTGTATATCAGGATGAATACGATGTTGTAACAGGTGCATATCAGGAAGAATATGATATATGGAAATACGAGACGGTCAAAGACCGTCCTTTTCAGGTTCATACGAGACGGTCTATAACCGTCCTTTTTACTGACGGTCATGGGCCATCCTTTTTATTGACGGTCATGGGCCGTCTTTTTTATTGACGGTCGTGGGCCGTCCTTTTTACGGACAGTCTAGGACTGTCCTTATTGACGGTTCACGACCGTCCTTTTAAGCTTCATATACGTCCTCTCATACCTACCATTATAGACGGTCTATGACCGTCCTTTTTTAGAAACGATTTATGGCTGTCCTTTAAAAAATACGACACGTCAAAATTTGACGGCCGTTGCGACGGTCCAGGACCGTCCTTTTTGTCATTTTAAGATGGTTTTCGACCGTCCTTTTTTCACTGTTTTGGCATAGTGGTTGTTCACACTTTCATGTTCAAGATGGACCAAAGAAGGCCCAATCAAAGGCAGAAGTCATCAAGACCATCAGAACCTTAAAACCGACATATCTTGCAAACCGGAATGAGTTACTCAACGTACCAATATATGATTTCGGGGTAGGACGAGCTACTTTAGCCAACCAACCCAGATTTTTTGGGTTAGCGATGATGAATCTACAAGATTCCGTTAAATCAATAGTCAAATTCCGTATTTATTACCATTTTTATTATTTTTGGTAAGTTTAGATTTGATGGTAACTCTTCATCCGTTAGGTTTTAAGAGTTATGTCCAACATGAAAAGTGTTTAGAAAAATTAGGAGAATAACGTGGTTAAGCCACATGACACTTATTATAAATAGTAAATTTACTATTTATAGTAAATTATGAATTTTAGGGAGTTTTAGTTGTAGTTTAATTCTGAAACTTCTTCCAAGGCTTGGTATCCCTATTTAAATGGTCCTAAGATAGTTTATTTTAAACATTATTTCTATTTTTTTGTTTTTTTTTCGTGGATTTGAGAAGTCTCTGTGAGGAGTCCAGAGAAGCTTCGTGAATTCGAAATAGTTATCCTTGGGTAAGACGGTGATCGACCTCATCACGATCCGTCCCTGCGTTAAGTAGCACATTCTTTGTGTTAGTTTTCAAATTTTCAAAGCTTCCCATCCTCTTCACATGTGGCTCGATATGTACCTATCCAAACCATCCCATCCAAAAGTATGGATGTAGATGGAGCATATCTCCAAAATCACATTTGTCAACCCATCGGAACCATCAACAAAGGATCCGGATTCTTAATGTATGTAACGAAGGGTATAAAATAGGAGGGAAATTCAGAGACTATTATCTTCTAAGTGATGGGTTTTTTGACCCGTCATCGACCGGTCGTGAGCCTCGCTCAACCGGTCGAAGGCTGTGGTTGACCAGTCGTGGAAGACGAGTCGTGGCACGACTCAAAGTCCAACGACTATGGACTATTTTCTTCGGGGTGCTTGACTAGTCGAAGGAGGTGCTCGACTGGTCGAAGGTGGCTCTCGACTGGTCGTGGACTCGGTTCGACCAGTCGAAGTTATGCAGATTTGTTCTGCGATTTTGCACGGATTTCGTGTTGCAAGTCCTTCCGCAACTGGGATGCGAAACGAAGTTTCCTAAAACTATAAATAGGAGTTCCTAGGGTTTTTTAGGTATGACAAGAGGGTTTCCTAAAGCTTTACAAGGGATTTGCTAAAGGGTTTAGGGCTATCAAAGGTGAGAGAGAGAGAGAGGAAAAGAGAGAAAGGAAGCTTATAGAAGGGAGATTATGCTCGTGGAGGTTATCTACTGTGCAAACTATATCTCAGCGCTTCTATGTCCTCGTAATTGGTGAGATCTCTCCATTTTTCCTTTGTTTCTCTCATTGTTTATCCACTCCTGCATGAGTGAAGAAGTTTGTAACGTTCTACTTCATAGTGGATTGTTGATCTGGATGAGGTCCCATGGTTTTTACCTCTTTGAGGGTTTTCCAAGTAAAAATCTCTTGTGTGGTGTGTGATTGATGCATTGATTATTTTCATTACTTTATTATCCATAATTCTGGTTTGTTCTGGAGAGCTAGATCCTAAGGTTTTGTGCAAGGCCCCCAATAAAGTTGTATCAAAGCTAAGTTCATTGAACGGGTAGGATCGGTTTTGAATTATGGAAGGTGGCTCATCAAGGATGATCAGCCTTAATGGTTCTAACTGGACCATATGGAAGGCTAAGATAGAGGACTTGCTTTATTGTAAGACCTTTATTCTCCAATTTTAGGTATATCAGCAAAACCAAGGATATGACTAATGATGATTGGAAGAAGATGGAACGAAAGGTGGTGGGGTTTGTTAGATAATGGTTGGATGATTCAGTGTTCCACCATGTGTTTACGGAAACCTCAGTAGCTAGCCTATGGCTGAAATTACAAGGGCTGTATGAGAGGAAGACAACTGGTAATAAAATTTTTCTGATAAGGTGACTTGTGAATCTCAAATTCAAGGATGGTGGTTCTGTGGCCGAGCACATGAATGCGGTCAGTAATATAGTGAACCAACTCTCCTTTATGAAGATGGTTCTGGATGATGAATTGCAGGCTTTACTTCTGCTTAGTTCATTGCCTGACAGTTGGGAGACATTGGTGGTGTCTCTAAGTAACTCCGCGCCAGACGGAAAGATATCCGTAGAACAGGTAACCAGTTGTCTCTTCAATGTGGAGATAGGGAGGAAGTCTTAGGGGTCTACTCAGCAAGAGGCCCTTGTAACACAAGAACAAGGGAGAGGAAAGAGCAGGAAGGGCGGGAAGGCCCGAAATAAATCAAAAGGCAAGTCGAGTAACAGAAAAGATGTTGATTGCTAGAATTGTGGCAAGAAGGGCCACTATAAGCATGAATGTCGTGGTAAGAAGAACGACAAGAAAGGAAAAGGGAAGAAAGATGAATCAGATTCCACTGTGGTCGCTTCAGATGGCGATATTGTAGTTATTCTTTCTGCAGATCATGATTTATGTCTCACGGCTACGAGTCAGGATACCGACTGGATGATAAACTCAGGAGCTTCTTTTCATGTGACTCCACGCAGGGACTCCTTCACAAGCTACAAGTCAGGTGACTATATGATTGTGAAGATGGGAAATTTTGTCATATCAAAAATCTTGGGAGTCGGTGATATTCGTGTGAAGACCGATGTGGGCTGCACATTGGTTCTCAGGGATGTGAGGCATATCCCAGACCTTTGTCTCAACTTGATATCGACGGGAAGGTTGGATGATGATGGCTATGAAAGCCGGTTTGCTGGTGGGCGATGGAAGCTCATCAAGGGTTCATTGATCGTGGCCAGAGGAAAGAAGTGTTGCACCCTTTACAAGGCAAGTGTCAGTATGTGCAAGGGTGGGTTGAACGTAGCGGAAGATTCAGCTATTGACATGTGGCACAGGCATCTAGGCCACATGAGTGAAAAAGGGCTTCAGCTACTAGCAAGGAAGCGGCTCCTTCCAGACGTAACAGGTACACCTCTCAAAACCTATCTTGATTGTTTAGCAGAGAAACAACATAGAGTTTCATTTGTTAAATCTACTTTTCATATTAATAAAGTGCATGCATTAGATTTGGTTTATTTTGATGTTTGTGGTCCTATTAGGACAAAAACCTTGGGTGAGGCATTGTATTTTGTTACTTTTACAGATGATGCATCTAGGAGGGTTTGGGTTTATGCTTTGAAATCCAAGGACGAGGTCTTTAGTGTGTTTAAATTGTTTCATGCTATGGTCGAGAGAGAGATAGGTAGACCATTGAAGTGCATTCGCACTGACAATGGTGGTGAATACATTGGCGACTTTCATGAGTACTGCAAGTCCTTAGGTATACGGCATGAACAGACGGTTCCCAAGACCCCCCAACATAATGGTGTAGTTGAGCGAATGAATCGCACCATTGTAGAGAGAATCAGATGCATGTTATCCCATGCGAAATTGGCCAAGACGTTCTGGGGAGAAGCAATGCACACAGCAGTGTATATGATAAATAGGTCTCTATCAGCCCCATTGAATGGAGAAGTACCTGAGAAGGTGTAGACTAGACAGGATCCATCGTATAGTCATCTCAGGGTGTTTGGATGCAGGACATCCATTCACGTACCAAAGGACGAGAGGTCCAAGCTCGATATGAAGATCAGGCAGTGTATGTTCTTAGGGTACGGTGATGAAAAGTTCGATTACAGGTTATGGGCTCTGACTGAGAGGAAGCTCATCAGGAGCAGAGATGTGGTTTTATTTGAAGATCAGTATATAGAAGACATTGGTAAGCCAGAGAAGAACTAGCGTAGTTCAGGTGAGCTAGAGGACATAGATCCGGTTACTCCTCCCGTGGTGCCTGATGACGGGGGAGTACAGCAATGTGCAGAGGACGAGAGAGTTCCTTCAGAAGATAGACCAAGGGAGCAGCCTCCACTTGATCCACCTGTTGAGCCACAGGTGAGGAGGTCATCTAGGAACAGACAACCGTCCAAGAGGTACTCGCCACATGAGTTCATTATGCTGACTGATGGGGGAGAGCCAGAAGATTATTCTGAGGCCCTAGCTGACAAGCATAAGGGGGAGTGGTTGAAAGCTATGCAAGAGGAGATGGAATCCTTGCATAAGAACCACACCTATGATATGGTGAAATTGCCTAAGGGCAAGAAAGCTTTGAGCAAGAAGTAGGTGTTCAGAAAGAAGATCGAGTAGAAGAATTCACAGACGAGGTTTAATGTCAGACTTATGGTGAAAGGGTTTGGTCAGAGGAAAGGTATAGACTTTGAGGAAATATTCTCACCAGTGGTGAAGATGACATCCATATGGGTGTTACTTGGGTTGGCAGCTAGCATGGATCTGGAGATAGAGCAGTTGATGTTAAAACTACCTTTCTCCATGGTGACCTGGAAGAAGAGATCTACATGCACCAACTAGAGGGGTTCGAAGTTAAGGGCAAAGAGCATATGGTTTGTAGGCTGAGGAAGAGCTTGTATGGGCTGAAACAAGTTCCACGACAATGGTACAAGAAGTTCGACTCGTTTATGTTGAAACATGGGTATGACAGAACGGAGTCGGACCACTGTGTGTTCACGCACAAGTTCTCAGATGGTGATTTCTTAGTTCTGCTATTATACGTTGATGACACGCTCATCATGGGAAAAGACATCAAGAAGATCGACAGGCTGAAACAAGAGTTGGGCAAGTCTTTTGCGATGAAAGACTTGGGTCCGGCTAAACAGATCTTAGGAATGGAGATAACTCGTGACAGAAGCAGCAGGAAGCTTTAGCTATCACAAGAGCGATATATTGAGAAAGTCCTAGAGCGGTTCAATATGAATGCAGCAAAGCCGGTCAGTACTCCGCTGGATGGTCACTTCAGATTGAGCGACATGCAATGTCCCAAGACGAAGGCAGAGGTGGAAGTGATGCAGAAGATACCCTACGTGTCAGCTGTAGGAAGTTTGATGCATGTTATAGTGTGTACACACCCAAACATAGCATATGTGGTTGGTGTTGTCAGCCGGTATCTTGCCAATCCTGGCAAAGAACATTGGGCAGCGGTTAAGTAGATACTGCGGTATCTAAGAGGCTCATCTAGGTTGAGCCTATGCTATGGTGACAGTAAACCTGTGTTAGAGGGCTACACAGATGCAGATGTGGCAGATAACATAGACTCTAGGAAGTCTATATTGGGGTTCATGTTTACGTTTGCAGGGGGAGCGATTTCTTGGCAAAGCAAGCTACAGAAGGTCGTAGCATTGTCGACGAAAGAGGCCGAATACATTGTAGTCATAGATGCATGTAAAGAGATGCTTTGGATGACGAGGTTCCTATAGAAACTTAGCCTGAAGCAGGAGGAGCACGTGGTCTATTGCGATTGTCAAAGTGTTATACACATGAGTAAGAATCCAAGTCAGCATTCCAAGTCGAAGCACATAGAGATTCAGTATCATTGGATCAGGGATACTTTGGAACAGAAGGTGTTACAGCTTAAGAAGGTCCACACGGACGATAATGAGTCAGACATGATGACCAAGACTTTGCTCAAGGGCAAGTTTGAGGTTTGTAGAAACCTGGCTGGCTTGAAGAAGGTGGATCCCTCCTAGGTTAAAAAGGGGGAGATTTGATGGGTTTTTTGACCCGTCGTCGATCGGTCGTGAGCCTCGCTTGACCGGTCGAAGGCTGTGGTCGACCAGTCGTGGCACGACTCAAAGTCCAGCGACTGTGGACTATTTTCTCCGGGGTGCTTGACTAGTCGGAAGAGGTGCTTGACCGGTCGAAGGCGGCTCTCGACTGGTCGTGGACTCGGTTCGACCAGTCGAGGTTACGCAGATTCGTTTCACGATTTTGCGCGGATTTCGTGTCACAAGTCCTTTCGCAACTGGGATGCGGAAGGGAGTTTCCTAAAACTATAAATAAGAGTTCCTAGGGTTTTCTAGGTATGACAAGAGGGTTTCCTAAAGCTTTACAAGGGATTTGCTAAAGGGTTTAGGGCTATCAAAGGTGAGAGAGAGAGGAAAAGAGAGAAAGGAAGCTTACAGAAGGGAGTTATGCTCGTGGAGGTTATCTACTGTGCAACCTATATCTCAGCGCTTCTATGTCCTCGTAATCGGTGAGATCCCTCCATTTTTCCTTTGTTTCTCTCATTATTTATCCACTCCTGTGTGAGTGAAAAAGTTTGTAACGTTCTACTTCATAGTGGATTGTTGATCTGGACAAGGTCCCGTGGTTTTTACCTCTTTGAGGGTTTTCCACGTAAAAATCTCTTGTGTGGTGTGTGATTGATGCATTGATTATTTTCATTGCCTTATTATCCATAATTCTGGTTTGTTCGGGAGGGCTAGATCCTAAGGTTTTGTGCAAGGCCCCAACACTAAGTGCATTTTTTTGGTTGTCCTCCATCTGCCTGGGCTCAGCAATTTGGACGGTGTGGATACCTTACACCTATGCCATGCGAATGCTTGAGGATTCTCCACCACTTCTTTAAGATATGCACTTCTAACATGCCTGTCTACCCCTGGATGATGATAAAAACAGTTATTTCATACTCTCATTAATTTATCTATAGATATATGAATTATGCGAGCGGGGCTCTTTCCTATTTTTCTTCCTACCTTCTCATTTTTTTCCCATTTTTTGTTTTTAGTTTCAATTAAGAGTGAAGGCTTGGTTATAATCGATAAATTTCCAGCTATTGATAGCTTATATGTAAGAAATTTCACAATAAATCTTAGTCATATATTAATAATCCAAACTGCTTATATATGTTGGGCCTCACCTTATCCCTATATGATTATCAGATTCTCATTGGACAATTAAAATGAAAAATATCCAATGATCTTGTCTCATGATCAGAGGGTTACGATCCCTCAACCAAACAGAATTGGGGATGTGACGTAGAGGGAGTAGGTTCCACAATTTGAACCGTTTAATTTGAGTTAAAAGTATTTCAAGTGAAAATTTTTTAAATGTGTAGTTGTAAAAATTCATGCACACCCAGAGTGGTATCCCCTCTAGCAGGAAGTAACGTAGGATATTCTGTCTGAATGTCATGGAGTATATAAGCATGAGTGGAAGATGGGTAATTCATATTAAGTTGGACTAGCTCTGATCTGAACTTCGAGGTACAGACGTTCTACGGTTGATTTTGGTGCCACATGTCAGCTCCATACTGCAAGATGATGCCAACCCTCTCCCTTGTAGCATTATTTCATATTTTGGCTGGTGTCTCTTCCCCTATCTCCAGTAATTACCATATCTTAGGTTTTCGTCCTGTGCTGTGTGTCACGCCCTAGGTAAAGAAACCAGTAAGTTCAGATGGGCCAAAACACCAAGGACACTACCTCGGGCCTCACAAAGATTAGTATTGCACAACCGCAATCGGATTGTTGGGCCCACCGTGAATGTATGTTGGTTATCCACACCGTCCAAAGCTCAAGTGGATCATACCACAGGAAATTGTGGGAATAATGATTTCCACCGTTGAACCTTGCTGGGCCCGGCAGTGCTGTTTATTTTTCATCCAACCTCTTCATCAGATCATACAAACATGGATGATCTCTTCATCAGATCATACAAACATGGATGATTGCCCTGAAGAATTTTTCAATGGTAGACATTCAAGTCACACTGTTTCCTGTGGTGTGGCCCATTTGAAATTTAGATATACTTCATTTTTGAGATCAAGCACTAAAATTAAAATGGATGGACGGAGGGGATACAATTCATAAATCATGGTGAAGATCACAGAGTTTACTCAATACCCTGCGCTTACTGCACGCAGTCCGCTTCCTGCACAACCCTCGTGCAGGCCCCGCATTGAACCGGTACGTACTATTTAATATTTCCGCGCTTTTTTTTTTTCTTCTTTAAATTTTTTTTTTTTTTTTAAAAAAATAAAAAATCTTTAATAGTTTTTAGCCCAATCTCTGTCTCTCCCTCTCCACTCACAAATTTACAGCTTGAAACTCTCAGTTAAAGGATTCTAGCCAATTGAAACGACGGCCTTGAAATCAATTCAGAAATTCTTTCGATTCTATTAGTAATGAGGACATTGAACAAAGATTCGTCAACTAAAACGAGAGATCGATTCTTTGGATCCTTCCTTTCTCCAAAAGTAAAGAGTAGAGATAAAATCTGATCCATTCCTGAAATGCATTTCTGGATATTTAGCACTGTAACTTCTAAATCCCGCATCCAACCACGGCTCTTTGAAAAAAAAAAAAAAAAAAAATCTCTAAATCCTGAGGAATCTAATAAGCAACAGAATCAAACCCATTATCTCAAACACCATCATAACATGGAAGGAAAGAGAACTCCGCAAATTAAAATAAATGAACTTTTAACCCCAGATTCTTCAACAAGTAATAGGAACAGACTCTAATTTTTAATTTTTTAAATTACAATCTATATTCCAATTAGACAAATCCGATTCCCACTTTCTTCACAGAAATCTAGAGATGTAAACGCCAATTCTCTCTCTCTCTCTCTCTCTCTCTCTCTCTCTCTCTCTCTCTCTCTCTCTCTCTCTCCATACAAATTTACAGCTTCCATGATCATTCAGCTTCTTTCCATACTCAAATATACTGAAAAAACTCCAATGAAATCCTTAAATTTCAACATCATGGGATCCAAATCCTCAACCAACAACAGCCCTTTCAATAATAAATACATAAATATAACAAAATAATAATAAAATAAAAAAGAGGAAAAAAAAGTAAAAGAAAAGAAAAGAAGCCCAATTTCCTTAACTCTTACAGGAATCTAATTACCAACACAAAACCATCAAAATCCTAAAATATCCATTCATTAATTGAAAAAAAAAAAAAAAAAAAAAAAAAAAAAAGAAGAAAGAAAGAAAGAAAAGAGAACTCCTAAAGTCCAAAGGAAAAAAAAAAAAAAAAACTTCATTCCCAAATAAACAAGAAGAAGAAACAACAGAAACAGATACTAAAATTTCAAGTAGGTACAATTACAGATCCTTCATTAAGCAAACAAAAAGATCAGAGAAATCTACACACGTAGCCACCCACATAGAATGCCATTGGAGTAAAAGCAAAAAAACAAAAAAGTCCTCTGCTTCCCATCTGTTTACTCTTATTCCCCTTTCCCACCATACAAAAAGATAATAGGCAGCAGAGGCATATATCCACCGTCAATCAGGTTTTAGTAGGTGGGGTCCCTCCGCCATCGGTTCCTGTTCTTCCTCCGCTCCCCCCATTTCCTTCTCGAGGGGCGAAGAATTCTTTAATATCTTTAATTATATTGCCTTTGATCTGGCCTCTCCGTGGAAATGGATTTCCATTGCCAGTCTTCGATGCCGAAGTTCCCCCCAGTCCTCCAGGCATTCTGAAGAACAAAGAACAATGAGACGGGGAAGGGCGTTTGGATGTATAGAAATGGATATAGAGAGGGAGAACTCTCAGGTCCATCCGGTTGAACCATCATTTATGGTCCACCAGGCTAACAACTTCCAAATTATCATATATATATATATATATATATATATATATATATATATATATATATAAAATCCAACCCTTTCAATCTGTAGACCAAACTGTCGAAATCATCTTAGGCAAAAATCAACCCCATCCATTGATCATATTAGTAACACAATAGAAAGTAATATATATCCATTAATAAATATCAAAATAAAAGTGTCATCTACTCTTTGATGCTTCTGATTTTTTGCATGCGACGGGTCCAACGTACTGAACGGGTTGGATATTCCACTCATAAGAGAGGTTAGAGATTAATAGCTAGGCGTGCAGTATCTTATAAGTCTAACAGGTTGCACTAGAGACCAACTAAAGAGGCGGGGAGGACGCGGATTGCGGACTGACTAACTAGTACCCTATACAGCATTGAGTAAAGTCTGTAGGGCCCACGGTAATGTATATGTCTTATCCATGCCGTCCATCCGTTTTACCAGCTCATTATAGGGAATTAACCAAAAATTGAAGCATATCCATAGCTAAAGCGTACCACAACACAGGAAACCGTGGGATGATGATATGCACCGTTGAATACTTTTAGGGGCCATAGTGATGTTTATTTGTCATCCAGGCTGTTCATAAGTTTACGCAGACATAGACGAAGGGAAAAGACAAATATTAACATCATTCAAAGCTTCCGTGCCCTGGAGAATTATTTCTCAACGGTAGGCGTTCAGTACCCTAGTGTGGTTCGGTTGAACCTTGGATTTGCTTCAATTTTGAGCTCACGCCTAAAATGATCTGGATAAATGGATGGACAGTTTGGATAAAACATGTACTGTGTGTCACAGTGGCCCCATAGAGTTTACTTAAAAAGCTCACGGGTTGGATCTCAACGGGGATAAGAACCAAGCAACAATGCTTCTCTCTAAATTTTGATTCCGATAACGACCCTTGATCTGTTAATCCCTCCACTTTCTGAGGTCAGACACACTACAAGAAGAAGGGGTTCTAGCCAAACTTTAAAACAGTGGCTAAAAATATAAAAACTGATCCTAAAGCTTTTAGCCTCAGTTATCCAAGCCGAGGTTGAAACCCAGTGGCTAAAGACTTTAGCCTCAGTTTCAACAACCGAGGTTTAAATGACTTTTATAGCCTCAGTTATTCAAGTAAAGCTAAAAGAACCCGTTATCTTCAGTTTTCTTAAAATGAGGCTAAATCAAAACTTTGGCCTCCATTATTTCCAATCGTGACTAAATCCAAATTTAGCCTCAGTTACCTCCAACTGAAGCTAAAACTATTTTTAACCTTAGCTCTCAACAACCAAGGCTAAAGCTTTTAGCCACGGGAGTTGTAGTCTCAGTTTATATAACTAAGGTAAAATCGAGACTAAAGATGGATTTTGCCTCTTTTGTCATCAACCGAAGATAAATTCAGTTTTTGACCTCATTTCTCCATCAACCAAAGCTAACAATATCATAATCGACAAATGATGAACCTGTGCATATTTCACCCATTTAACATTCATCAAGACAAACAATCATCACAAATCAACAAAACAATTAATGATCTATTTAAAGTTTTCAAAACAAAATACAAATGCACATGAACTACCACATAGCCTTCCACATGAACTGCTTCAGTAGGGTCCCCTTCTGGACTGATCAAATGTCTTCCTCTCCTAGCCACATCTCCTGGCAGATGTCTACAACACCAACCTCATTGGTCATGATCACGCGTGCACTATGTGTGATGTAAAAGCGACCGGGGCGCAATCCATTCCGATCCAATATCGCTCCAAGATAGCGGCAATCAGTAACTGCATTTATACAATAAATATAACTTCAAAATACTCATGTAACATGCAGAATCATTAAAGCATGAAGCAATTCCAGCACAAACTTCACATGATATAAGGGCAGGCCCATCTCATGGCTCCATAAGAGCTGAAAAATATTCGTACAAGGCCTTTTCTATCACGATCCATGTTTTTAACATTTTGCCACACCTCAGGTATCATCATCATGATAGCTTCAGGCAGACTTCTACCAGCACGAACCAGAAGCTCCAAGACGCCATCAAATGCTCCTAAAACAATCACACAAGCACATAAGCTAAAGATTTAATTATTAAAAAAAGAAAAAACATTTAAAGGACCCATTCAAAAGTCTTTCAGATTGGAAGAATCCCCTCCACCCTCCCTCCATTTGTTCTTTATTCTTTTCTTCTTCTTCTTTTGTTCTTTAATTTCGTGAGGTATTGTTCAGAATTGCTCAAGTCCAAAACTACTCACAGAAAGAGTTATCAGGATCTTGAGACCAAATGCATATGATATAAAGTATAAAGAGAGGTATTGTTCAAAATTGCTCAGGTCCAAAACTACTCACAGAAAGAGTTATTAGGATCTTGAGACCAAATGCATATGATATAAAGTATAAAGAAACCACCACTAACATTACATGATATATGATCTTACACTCCTAAACATAAACAACTCTCAAATAGTTTTAGGTTACATAATCAAGAAACTGAAAAGAGCATAAAAACCATATACAATATAAATGATTTAAGATCCAGAGCATACGACATAACAGAGGTACAACTGATCCATTTCATAAGAATCCAATTGCTGAAAATCTGCGGAATTTGAATAAGAGGATTGATTCATTTCCAACACCAACCATTCATCCAAACTCTAGGAACAAACTAGGTACACAAAATTTGTCATTCAGATATGTTAGGTTCACTTTCACTTCAGTAATGTAACTTGCCTTGAATTTATAAAGCAAAAGTATGAGTATGTATTTGGTCGGCATTCAGTTCACTTCGGTCATTTCGTAGAAGCCAGAAATTAGGGAACCGAGTTTTACAAGATCTTGTCTATAATAAAGTCAAAAACAAGAAATTGCAGGTAAGGGTAACATACCAACAAATGATTGGGATTGTACAATCACTGTAATTTTGTTCTATGACCCATTCATGATTGTTCCAGATCGAAAGAATGGTTTTGGATCATCATATAAATTTAATCCTCCTACATTGACTAGATCTCCTTAGTTTACATTATCAAGTTTAGTTCACCACTTTCACTAAAACTGAACAATCTCGAGCAGAATTTCCATCCTCCATGCAGAAAAAACAAGATGCAGATCTAACATGCAGTCTCATGATGTTGAATTCAACTTAATATCATGCAGAACCAATTGCAATGATAGCCACCTAGCCAAATATTAAAATGAATCTATCAACACAAGGGGAGAAAAAAATCCAAGATATGAAAAACTATGGGGAAAAGATCAATGTACCATATCCATTCTCAGGAAGTCAAGAAATGCATGGTTTTAGATCAATGTACCTGCATGGCAAACCATGATATTATTTATCTCCACATCCATATTCTCAGGTAATCGAATGATGTTGCTTTTAGATCAACATATCTGACAACAATGACATCATCCTCTAGAAAAGATGATACAGGGACAAAGTAAATAGAGGATTCATGATCTAATGTTGAACTCAACAGGTGGCACTTTGGCAGTTGCATATGTTCTATTGTGAAGCAACACCCCCTTTATTAGCCAAGTACATTCATTCAGTAATTCACAATATCTTACCAACTACCAAAAGTAACACGTAGATCACTTCATGACAATAAAATATGAGTTGGTGACAACTAATGTCTGCATTTAGATGTATTTTGAAATGTAATTGAAGATGGATATTGGCTAGCCATACAAAGATTGCCAGCCATGCCAAAGAGTATGCCAAAATTTTAGAGCCAAGAGGCCCGATCTCGTTTGAATAAATAAAAGCTTATCCTTAAAATAAAAAATTTGACACCTAATCTTATTGATAATACTACTAGCAAAAGTAATCAAGCGGCTTGTATATAGTTCATCAAAGTACACTAAACGTTCCAAATCTAATGCAGAGAAAAGTCAATGAGGAAAAGTAGCATGAACTCGATCAATGAATGGAAACAAAATTCTTTAAAAGTTCGACATGCAATACTCAGAACTTGAGTAAGCCAACTTGGTTATGACATTGACCAAGCATCACTGATTTATTAGAAACTATCAAGACACCTTTGATAGGTACAGGGTACTGGTAGTGGTACTTCTAGGACACTGCCAACACCATAAATGAAATTAAATGTTTCGGCACTCATTAATTTTCAAAAGGAAAAATAAAATAAAATAACAACAACAACAATAATAATAAATCTTCATTGGTTCCATATCTCATCATGATAAGCAGAAAGATGGGACTTATTGGTGTGTACTTAAAACCTCATATTAGATTTCAGTTTTCCTTCCTTTACTGTCAGAAATTTATATTTTGGTTCACTTAATCATGTGGCTATGAGCCTTTGATACAAACAGGCCCTACCATCACATCTCATATCAAAAGATGGGACCCAAGGTCCGTACAAATGAAAAAAGATGGTTCAAGACTTCCAGATACATGTACAATCTAACCATCATCCAATCGTTGGATTGGTCCCAACTTGTCCAACCAGGTTAGTTGGCCTAATATGAGGCCTGATCGATTGTGGACCCCAAATACATTGACTGTCCATGTGAGCACTAAGCACATGCCTTATTCACATGTGTGCACTGTACACATTTATACACGGATCATTTAGAATAAATAGCAAAATCAGTTTCCTACTTCCATGCAAATTAGTTCATTTCCTGTAAGCATCTCCCAAGCAGAAAATATTCCTTGGGAAATAATAGATAATACCATACCATTATGCAATTGCAGAGAGTACCTGTAAGCATCTCCTCACACCGCAAGTCAATCTATCTATAAAGATCCACTCTGTGACTTGAAAGAAAAAAAAAACAAATGAAATCATAGTGAAGATCTTCGGAAAGGCTCTTCCCAAGACCGCCAATAACAATAACATAAATGTCTTCATAAGAGGGATCTAACTGTCCTCTAAAAGAATCATATGGTACAGTGAAAGCAGATGGAAGTGATCAATCCAGTGGACTGACATGCAGAAGAAAGATAAAAGAAGAAGCATCAGATAAGGTCATATGTTAACACAAACAATATTGGGGCATCGTACCATAGGCTACAAGAATATCATGTCCCCTTAAAAAATGAATCCTCCAGGAATAACATATATATATATATATATATATATATGTATATATATATATATATATATATATATATATGTATATATATATATATATATATATATATATATATTAATATGTCTATTTACATTTTTAATCACAAGTACCATTCATCATCCAACCAACTATTAAGAGCATTTTAATCACAAATGGAGTTATCGAAGAAAGAGGTAATTTGGATTCTGTTTGATTTTCCATGTTGGATGGTAGGAAGAAACGTAGAATTTCAGGCCGTATGATCGAATTTGGGTCACCCTGTGAAGATAGCCTATTTAAGGGAATGTGGTCTTTTGGAATGATTGAAATATTTTGAGTTCTCAAGGTATTTTTCTTAGATGTTGGTGGATGTGAATAGCCCATGTCGTTAAAAGAGGTCTTCTGGATTTCTGTTCTTTTTAGAATAATATAAACCTATGGATTTTTTATGTATGTTTGTATTTTGTTTGATATGAATGACCCATGACACTGAAATAAATCTTTTATGTTTTTTCTTCTTTGTTACATGGTAGAATGATAGGTTACGATGGATTTCTGAGCTTTCAATTTGAATTCCTGTCTATATGAATTATTCATGTCATGGAGAAGGGTATTTCGGATTTTCCCTTATCGTTTCTTCAACCGATGTTCTATGATTTTGGTTTGGGAATAACTCATGTGGTGGAAAATGTTCTTAAATCCTTTCGTTATATGCTAGAATGAGAGGAATCAAGGGATTTTTATCATCTATCATCTGAATTTTTGTGAATACCAGAAAATTACACTGACTAGGCAGTCCTGACCATCTGAATTTTCCGCTTACAACTAGACTCTTTCTGCATGGGTTCTGTACTATTAACCAACCACCTGTACAGCAGATTCGTTGGAGGGCAAAGGTGAAAGAAGTGCTAATGTCCACAGTATCGGGATCATGTTCAATAAAAAGCTTTACGGGGCAACCATGATCGATACGTGGCATCCACCCATCCATCAGTTGCACAAGCTTACGTTATGACCTGAGTTTTTTATTTTTAAATTTATTATAAAAGGCCAGTCCAAAACTCAACTAGACCACAGTATAGCAGGGATGGAAGCAACCACCATTGAGATCAGATCTGAGATTTCAAGAACCAAAGACATCAGATCTTAACAAAAATGCAGAAAGATCTCCATGCATTCATATATCACATATAAAATCACCGGATCTGGTATAAAAATGAAAGAAAATACTGAAAAAACTCAAAAGAGTGATAAATCACTGAGGAAATCATTAGATCTCTATGAATCTGTAGATCTGATAAAAATAAGATGAAATGCATAAGCAGATATAAATGCTAGCAAATCGATCCAAATCAGGCAAAGAAAACAACAAAAACAAACAAATCTAATGGCTTCTGATGTGAAAACCCTAGATCTATCAATTGCAACAACACACACAACATCATTGAAAATGTAAGCATTATTCAAACAAAACCCTAAATCTTTTCAGAGATCAATAAAAAACACATAAAAATAAGCAGATCTAAAGAAAAATTCCAAAAAATCCAAAGGAAAGGCAAATATTGAAAGGAAATGCATCAGATCTGAGGAAGATGACTGCCTTGAATGCCGTGCTCGATGCCATAAAGTTCCCAGCAGGCATTGCCGACTTGAATACCAGCCTGACCGATGTGGATGGAAATGAACTCTCTCATTTTTGCAGGAAGGAGAGAAATGGAACTGATGAAAGAAAAGAAAGAGAAGAAAAGCAAAGAGAGATTGGGCGTGTATGAAGATGCCTTCAAATGCTACAGAAGTGACGTCACCAAGATTTGTGGGCCCCACCATGATGTACGTATTATATCCACATCATCCATCCATTTGGAGGATTGTTTTAGAGCATGATCCAAAGAATGAGTCAGATCCAAAACTCAGGTGGACCCCACCACAGAAAATAGTGGGGAGAGTGACGCACACCATTAAAACTTCAAAGGGCCACAAAAGCTTTCGATCAAGCTGATATTTGTGTTTTCCTTCTTTCATATCTGTGTTAACACATAAATAGGTTGGATTTCAAATAAATATCATGGTGGACATTAGGAAGGTTTCAACAGTAGGCATCACTCTCCACTATTTTCTATGGTGGGGTCCACTCCAGCTTTGGATCTGGCACATTCTTTGGACCATGCTCTAAAATGATCTCTCCAAATGGATGGACGGTGTGGATATAATACGTATATTATGGTGGGGTCCACAGAACTTAGTCATGTCACTTCTGTAGCAACTCTCGCTACTCAACCTATTAGTAGCTAATCCATGTCCCCTACCCCTGCCAATTTCTGGTGGTCCATGCTCTGTGGGCCCCACCATGATGAATGTGTTTCATCCATGTAGTATATGATTTTTATAGATCATTTTATGGTATGAGACCAAAAATTATTTACATTACAGGAAACATTGTTGAATGAATATAAACCATTAAAATTAGATTGGGGATGCCCCTTCAAAAAGAAGAAATCAAAGATAAAGTGTGGACAGTAAAAGTCATTGGTGGCCCACACTATCGAGACGAATGGACGGCCGCTGGTCCAACTCAAAAATAGAGGCATAGTCAAGACTGGCATCTTCATGGTGGGCCGAAACCTGTGAGCCCAAATGTAGTGATTTCGATTCTTAAAAAAGCTTAAACAGAAAATCCTAGCATGCATCGCACCAATGTATTTGAACGGGTTCAAGGACGTTCTATCAGGTGGGGCCCAAAAATCAGGTCCCATCAAATAAACAAAGTTGATTACTAAGCAATAGGCCCCACAATAATAATACTAATATTTCATATCTTGTTATGCTTTAGAAGACATTTGCAAAAACAAAAGAGAAAGTCCACATTAATAAATAAATAGTAAACTTTTAACCTCAGTTTCTATGCAATTGAGGCTAGAAAGTAGACTTTTAGCCTCGGTTCCTACGCAACTGAGGCTAAAAAGTAGACCTTTCACCTCAGTTCCTATGTAACTAAGGCTAAAATGTAGACTATTAGCCTCGGTTCTTATGCAACTGAAGCTAAAAAGTAGACCTTTCGCCTCGGTTCCTATGCAACTGAGGCTAAAATGCAAACTTTTTGCCTCAGTTCCTATGCAACTGAGGCTAAAAAGTAGACCTTTCGCCTCGGTTCCTATGCAACTGAGGCTAAAATGCAAACTTTTCGCCTCGGTTCCTATGCAACTGAGGCTAAAAAGTATACCTTTCGCCTTGGTTCCTATGCAACTGAGGCTAAAAAGTAAACCTTTCGCCTTGGTTCATATGCAACTGAGGCTAAAATGTAGACTTTTAGCCTCGGTTCCCATGCAATTGAGGCTAAAAATTAGACCTTTCGCCTCAGTTCCTATGCAACTGAGGCTAAAAAGTAGACTTTTCGCCTCGGTTCCTATGCAACTAAGGCTAAAAAGTAAACCTTTCGCCTCGGTTCCTATGCAACTAAGGCTAAAATGTAGACTTTTAGCCTCGATTCCTATGTAACTGAGGCTAAAAAGTAGACCTTTCACCTTGGTTCCTATGCGACTGAGGCTAAAATGCAGACTTTTCGCCTCGGTTCCTATGCAATTGAGGCTAAAAAGTAGACTGTATGCCTTGGTTCCTATGCAACTAAGACTAAAAAGTAGACCTTTCGCCTCGGTTCGTATGCAACTGAGGTTAAAAAGTAGACTTTTTCACCTCGGTTCTTATGCAATTAAGGCTAAAAAGTAGACTTTTAGCCACGGTTCCTATGCAACCGAGGCTAAAAAGTCGACCTTTCGCCTCGGTTCTTATGCAACTGAGGCTAAAAAGTAGACCTTTCGCCTCGGTTCCTATGCAATTGAGGCTAAAAAGTAGACTTTTCGCCTCAGTTACTATGCAACTGAGGTTAAAAAGTAGACTTTTAGCTTCAGTTCCCTAGCAACCGAGGCGAAAAATGAACTTTTAGCCTCAGTTCCTATACAACCGAGGCTAAAAAACACATTTAGCCTCCATTTTTTCAACAAAGGCTAAAACATTGAGGTTAAAGGCCTACTTTCTTGTAGTGACACCACTATTGTCATTAGGTTTTTTTACTTTTGTTTCCTAATTTGCCCTCAACTTTTTATTAATCATTTACAACAATAAAATCCTGTAGCAAAGAAAATTTCTATGCGCATCCCACTTTCCTTTTTTACTTGTGTATGAAGCTATCTTTCCCCTTTCATCCCATTTTATCTCAGAGATTTGTAGAGCTAAATTCCTTTAAAATTTGTAGAATTTGGCTCATATAGAGTAGTGAGAATAATCCGAATATAAAAAGAATATATAAAAGATGTGAGAGATGTGTAAATAAAGATATGCATGAATTCGTCTATCTATAATAAGTATCATATACTCTAATGGTATTCCTCAAACTATAAGAGACTGCATTGTAGAAATATAAATTATTTATCTCATTGAGAATAACCAAAATATATAAAAGATATGAAGGATCTGTAAATAAAGATGCGCATAAAATCATTTAAATAACTATCTATAGTAAGTATTATATGCTCTAACAACTTCCCTCTACTCAAATTGCTCTCGAAGAGTAACTTGATTTTAAAAGGCAAGGTGAGTATTTATTTAAAAGTAAAAGAAAAATGCAACGGTGAATATTTATTCAAAAGTAAAAGAAAAATTCAACGGTAACATGGTAACTTAAAGATGAGTAGGACAAGACAAGCATGCTCTTTTAATAACTTTAACACTTTAAATGACTAGTAAACAATATAATGGTAATTTCCGAGGCTAGGATTTTAACTACTACTCTTCATGTGGATCCACACTTCTAATGGATTAGAGTTCAATTGTTGCTCTTTTAGTGGCATTAAATGTTATTATATGAAAACGAAAATTTGACAAATTAATGTAGGCATCGAAAACGGCCATTGAATATTTCAAAGACAAAAATGAAATTCGACGGCTAAAAAACATGGGGTTGTTTTCGTCGATCTGTAGCAGTCGTTGAATGAAAATCTCGGTGGAGGTTTAAATCGACGGTTTGAAACCATTGATTAGCCGCTGAATGTTTTTCATTGGCCTTGCGGGAGCCATCGAATGAGGTAAAATTGCATAGGATAGTCTATCATGGCGCGTGCAGAAGCTTGGTGGAGCTATAAAATTATGGCTCGAGTCCTAAATGAGGGGTTATTAGGATCAAATAAAATTATTTACATATTTAATACAATTTAAAAATTAAGCTAATCAAGGCAAACGTTCGCTTGTCACCCTAAGCGCAAGGTTGCAATGTAGTAATAATCTCTGTGAGATCGATGTCGTACCCACAGGGACTTGCTTTGTATGAATTCTGAACTAAACTAGAACTAGAACTTACTAAAATCTGGAATAGAAGAGATCAATGGTGAATAACTATTAATGACAAAGGGAAACTAGAGCACCAAGGATCCACTTGTAGTCATCTTAATGCTGTCTTACTTGATTCAATATGGATTACTCAATTGGAATTGAAGTCCTAATCTATCCAATTGGAAGATTTAGCAATTAAATTATCATAAATATTCAAACAAAATCTGAACATTCATAGTATTGGTTTCCATGTAACCGTCTAACTGAATTGATTTTTGGGAGTTCAAAGTATCTACCATACCCTTAGTTAATGGTATATTAGAGAATTCTACAAATTAAACCATCACAAAATAGATAAGACAACATCCAAGAAGTTTCTAAGCATCCACTGTGCCCGAAGTCGATGATCACTACAAGAAATAGAGCTTTTACCGATGAAATTTTTACCAAGGAAAAAGATTTCATCAGTAAAAGTAGTGTTTTACCGACGAACTTTTTTTTCGTCGGTAAAACAACACTTTTACTGATGAATTTTTTTTTCTATCGGTAATAATGTTTTTACCAGCGAAAATTTTCATCGGTAGAACTTTTCTAATTTTTACGATAGAAAATTTTCGGGCTATTTTAAAAACTTTCGAGGTAAGAGTTTTACTGACGAAAATTTTCGTTGGTAAAAACATTTTTCTCAACGAAAAAACATTCGCCGATAAAAAAATTTTAAAATTTTCGTTGGTTATATTATTAAGATAGAAAAAACAGTTTTTTCTCAACGATGAAAAACAATTCGTAAAAAACCACTTTTACCGATAAAAACCACTTTTTTTAAGATAGAAAATTTTCCCACTAAGAGTTTTACCGATGTAAAAGCTGAATTATATTATTAAGATAGAAAATTTTCACACGAAGAGTTTATCATTTACATAGAAAATTTTCCACTAAGAGTTTTACCAACAAACCAAAGCCGTCGGGAATAATGTTTTTACCTAAAAATAACGATGAAAAACAATAGATAATCATATATTATTAAGATAGAAAAAACCACTAAGTGTTTTTACGAACGACAAAAATGTTCGTCGGTAAAACTGTTATATTTTTAAGATAGAAAATTTTCCCACTAAGAGTTTTACCGATGAACCAAAGCCGTCGGGAATAATATTTTTACCGATGAAAAATAATTCATCGGTAAAAAACCACTTTTAAAAATTTTCGTTTGTAAAATTGTTATATTATTACCATAAAAAATTTTCCAAAATTTTTTATCGACGAACCAAACATAAGAAAATTTTCGATGAAAAAAAAAAATTCACTAGGTAAAACTTGTTTTGAAAAGATATAATTTTTAACTAAGAAAATTTTCTCGCTACCTTGAAAAGTTTCGCAGCAAGAGTTTTATCGACGAACCAAAGTCGTCGGGAATAATGTTTTTACCGATGAAAAAAAAATTTCGTCGGTAAAACTTATGTTTTACCAACGAAAACTTTCATCGGGAATAATGATATAATTTTTAACTTAGAAAATTTTCACACTGCCTTGAAAAGTTTCACAGTAAGAGTTTTATCGACGAACCAAAGCTGTCGAGAATAATGTTTTTATCGATGAAAAACATTTCGTCAGTAAAACATAAACGAAAACTTTCGTCAGGAATAATGATATAATTTTTAACTTAGAAAATTTTCCTGCTTCCTTGAAAAGTTTCGCGGTAAGAGTTTTACCGACGATCCAAAGTTGTTGGGAATAATGTTTTTACCGACGAAAATTTCATTGGGAATAATGATATAATTTTTAAGGAAAAAAATGTGATATTTGTATTTTAATTTTTCTTTTTGGTATGAGAAAATTATTTCCGACGAATATGAGAAATTTTTTGAGATTTTGAAAATAAAAATTCAGGATTTGTATTTTATTTTTTTTTTAATTATTGTATAATAAAAACGATATTTTGTTAAAAGAGTAAAAAAAATATACATTTTGAAAAAAAAAATGTTATTTTTAAATGGAAATTGAAATTTATCTGTGAAAAATAAAATTACTAAATTATTAGGCACATCCACTAATTGAACCTTTAATCATTTTTGGACAATTTAATCAGTTCAGATTGAAGAGTAAATAACTTCGGATGTTTATATCAAATTTCACTGAAATTGTTGATCAATCTTTTATGCCCAATATCTTTCTCACATGTAGCCTGATTGAGGCAAGTAACTAGTCAAATTGAGAGTATTGATCAGTAAAATAGAGTGAATGGACCAGACATGTAAAATGGGCCAAATATTCTAGTCAAAATTATGACCCAACTTACTAACCTCGTGAGAACCTAAGAATTGATGTTAGTAAGTTTTGTGGGCCCCATCATGATGTGTGTTGAACATCAACACCGTGGATTTGATGTGTCCCCTTTAGGTTATGAGATATCTCAAAAATAATCCGTATACAAAACTCAAGTGGGCCACACCATCTAAAACTATGTGAAGACATCCTAAAAAATATAAAAGCACTTGGTGGGGCCCACATGAGTTTTGGATGTGGTTGAAACTTGGTCTGACCCCTCATCTAAGTGGGACACACACAATGAGTGGGTTGGATATGTGAATCACATTTAGGTAGGCCCAATATATGATTATGAATGTTTTAAGGAAACCCTTCATTACATTTAGGTGAGTTACTCGTTACCTTTACCAGAGTAAACTCTGTGGGGTCCATTGTTATTTATTTATTTTATCCACTCCATTCATCCATGTTAACAGATAATTTGAGGTCTAGAGAACAAAACGGAAGCATATCCAAAGCTCAAGTGGACCACACCACAGGAAATAATGTGATTGTACCTCTACCATTTAAAATTTCTTGGAGTCCGTAGAAGTTTTGGATCAAGCTGATGTTTGTGTTTTCTATTCATTCATATATTTTTGATATTATGAACAACCTTTAACCATTTTTAGACAATTTGATCAGTCCAGATTGAAGAGTAAATAACTTCAGATGTTTAAATCAAAATTCACTCAAATTATTGATCAATCTTGTTTGCCCAATATCTTTCTCATATGTAGCATGATTGGGGCGAGTAACTAGTCAAATTGAGGGTAATGATCAGTAAAATAGAGTAAATGGACCAGACATGTAAAATGGGTCAAATATTCTAGTCAAAATTTTAACCCAACTTATTGACACCCTAAGAACCTATGAATTAATGTTAGTAAGTTTTGTGGTGTCCATCATGATGTGTGTCGAACATCAACACCGTGCATTTGATGTGTCCCCTTTAGCTTATGAGATATCTCAAAAATCATCCACATATGAAATTCAGGTGGGCCATACCATCTAAAACTATGTGAAGACATCTAAAAAAGTATAAAAGCATTTGGTGGGGCCCACATGAGTTTTGAATGCGGCTGAAACTGGGTCCGACCCCTCATCCAAGTGGGACACACATAATGAGTGGGTTAGATATGTGAATCACATTTAGGCAGTCCCAATATATGATTATGAAAGTTTTAAGAAAACCCCTCTCCACTATATTATGTGGTGTGGCTCACCCAAGTTATGGATTGACATTTTTCAAACCATTTAACGCTTTTCTCAGATCATTTTAAGATATTAACTAAAAAATGGGGTAGGTCCAAGGCTTAAGTGGACTACAAAGTGGGGATTGAACATCCACCATTGAAAATAACATTCATAGAAGTTTTGGATCAAGCTGATGTTTGTGTTTTCCCTTCATATCTTTTTGATATTATGAACATGTTGGATGACAAATAAAAATTACTGTGGGCCCAAGGAAGGTATCAACAGTGGCAATCATTATTCCACACTGTTTTGTGTGGCATGGTCCACTTGAGTTTTGGATTTACCAAAAATTTGGGATCAACCCACACCGTTTATCCATTTTTCAAGATCATTTTATAAAATTATCCAAAAAATGAATGATATCCAAAGATTAAATGGACCACACCACAAATAAGGGGAACTGATTGGTTCCTCCCCCTACACCATCCAATGGCTAGTGGTTGGTGTTGTGTGGGCCCCACCATGATGTATGTGTTTAATCCATGCCGTCCATCTATTTTTAAAGATCATCTTATGGCATGAGACAAAAAATGAGGCATATCCCACTTTGAAATGGACCACATTACAAGAAAGTGTTGAATGAGTGTCAACCATTTAAAACATTCTGGGGGCCATAAAAGTTTTGGATCGAGATGATTTTTGTTTCCCCCCTTCATCTAGGCATGTATGACCTAATAAACAGATTGGATGCCAAATAAACAGTACAGTGGGCCTTACGAGGGTTTTAATGATGGATATCCAATCACTATTGTTTTCATGTGGTGTGGTCCACCTGATATTTATATACCTCTCATTTTTGGGCCCCACCATGATGTATGTTTTATATCCACATCTTCCATCCATTTAGAGAGATCATTTTAGGGCAATATCCAAAGATAAATCCAAAGCTCCAGTGGACCCCAGCACAGAAAACAGTGGGGATAGTGACACCCACCATTAAAAAAATTCTAAAGGCCACCAAAGTTTTAGATCAAGCTAATATTTGTGTTTTACCTTATTTCATGTCTTTTTTAACTTTTGAACAGGTTGGATTTCAAACAAAAATTATGGTGGGCCTTAGGATAGTTTCAATGGTGCGAATCACTCGCCCCACTGTTATCTGTGGTGAGGTCCACTACATCTTTTAATCTACCTCATTCTTTGGCTCATGCCCTGGATTTATAAGCAATGGGTTTAAGGAAAGAGTTACACTTGCAACCACATAGAAATTCGTATACTATACCAGTAGCGTGCTACACATTTACAAAACTAGAGAAAAAACATTTATGTGAATGGTTGAGATCGGTGAAGTTTCCCGATGGGTATGTGTTAAACATATCTTGGCACGTAAACGTTACGAACTGTAAGGTAATAGGAATGAAAAGTCATGATTGTCACGTCCTTCTACAATGCCTACTAGCAGTTAAGATTCGTGGATTCCTGAGCAAGGATATCAGTGTGGCGTTGATTGAGTAGGGAATATTCTTTAAGGATTTGTGTTCGAAATCGTTGAATGTAGATGTTATTAAACGATTGGAAAGGGACATTGTCGTAATCCTTTGTAAACTAGAAAGAATATTTCCACCTGCATTTTTCAATGTCATGGTACACTTAGCGATTCACTTACCACACGAGGCAAAGCTTGCAAGCCCAGTACAATATTGTTGAATGTATCCGATTGAAAGGTGGTAGAACCTATTAAAATTTTTATTCATTTCATAAACTACATATATCCATGTTTTCATGTGTATAATATAGTGGTTTTGTGTATAGATACATTCACACACTAAAATGATTTATGAGGAATAAGGCACGACCGGAGGTATCCATTGTTGAAGCATACATTGATAATAAGTGCCTGACATTTTGCTCCATGTATCTTTGTGGCATAGAGAGTAGATTCAAACGAGAAGATCGGAATGCCGATGAAGGGCAGGAGCATGAACAAGGACTCATATCTGTATTCTCACATAACGTTCGTCTTTTAGGATCCCCGACATTTCAAGATATGAACCTTATGGATCTAGCATAGGCACGGTGGTATGTGTTGCATAATTGTAAAGAAATAGAGTCGTACTTAAAGTAAGTCTTTCATCAATTATTGTTTTCTCTACATATGATGATCTTAATGTTTCTTGCTGATGACATGCCATTTATGTGTAGCGAACACATCGATGAGATGAAGTCCCAATTCCCAATAAATTATGATCGAATGCATCAGGATCAGTTTCCAGAATGGTTTATAAAATGTGTAAGATTTCACATTGTATCTCACCACACTTAGAATTTTCGTTGTATTGCGCATTATTTGAACATAAGAAAATCCCTAAATAATTATATTCTGTGCATGATAATAGATGAAGACGTTGCACACTAGCAATTTTGCGGATGTGTCTGATACACTCTACTCATTGGCGTGTGGCCGTGATAGACGTGTATTTAGAAATACAGATTGTATTGTAAACGGGATTCGGTTCCACACTGAAGAACGTGAGAAGTATATGACCACACAAAATAGTGGGGTCGTTGTGAAGGGAATGTATGGGGAGGTAAAAATTGACTTTTATAGAATTTTGACGGATATTATTGAGCTGAGTTATTGTATGAGAAAGCGGGTGTACTTATTTAAATGTGATTGGTGGGACATTGGAAATAAAAAGTTGGGAATACAGACTAACAACTACTTTACAAGTGTAAATTTATCTCGGAAGTAGTTTAAGGACGACCCATTTGTCCTCGTTAGCCAAGCCGAACAAGTATTTTACTTCGCTGACACCAAGTTAGGCGACTCCTGACACGTGGTACAGAAAATAAAGCCTAGGAACGTATTTGACGTTCACGTACCAGAAGTTGAAGATAGCGAGGACGGGGGAAATGAAACGTCTAGGGTTGAATAAGCATATCAAGAAGACATGCTATCTGGGGATATAAGGACTGATTCAAGTGTTGATATTGATGTGGTGTAATTGGACAGAGATGATGTGCCACTTGATCATGTTGATGCCTCAATAATACATGACATTGTTAGAGATGATAGCGGTTTCATTGATGACGATGTTGTAGACGATGAAAAGGAAATACCGATCAGCGATAGTGATGGTGAAGAAGAAATAGTCCTAAGCGATAGTGAGACAGATAACGATTATTAAATGTACACATGATTTATATGTCATTTTTCAATTCGAATAATTTATGTATTTCATGTATAGGTGAAAATTACAAGTCAGGATTTATTTCTTTAATTGACTTGTTTATAATCCATATTTGCAGTTGAGTCAATTTCTGATCATGTCCTCCTCAAACCGGAGCGTAGCGGAAGCATGCAGCATACTTCATCAGTTGTTACAGATGACTTTCCAGTCCTATCTTCTTCTGGTAGGGCCAAAGAGATACCCGGTCTGGTCGATGAGTGTATCGTGGAATATATCGACGACGACAAAGATTATACCATCTCAAAGAAATTTCGAAGCTGATGGAGGTATATAACCGCGGGAAACTTGATATGGAATATACGGCTTTGCCACTTGCACATCTGAATGGAGTCCCGAGAGACCGGATTTCTCCTATTGTGACTGACATGTTGGCTATAACGATGTCGAGTACTTCACACAACATGACATATGCTTCTGAAGTGTACAATAACTTACGTAGGGAGTACTTCGGATAGTTTACCTCAAAGTTGTTTCGTGTTACAACGAAATACGTGTATTTAATATAGAATGACAATGTGTAATGAAATTTCTAAGGGTTATACATTAAAGTTTACAGTTTTATTATATTCTACTTGCATTATAGTGTAATGGTCTAATCATATTTTAATCATCTCTCTAAGCATAAGAACAAATGCATGGTACCATCAACACTACTTGTATAATGTTTTAGTATATTCCACTTGTATTGATATTGTTTAAATTTATAAGTTCGTAGCACGCACATATTCAGTGATGACACCAGGTGGGAGACCACGTCATTCACACACTGGATCTACCCATGATACGACGGAGATAGCATCGCCGTCACATGTTGCATTACAGGGGTTTGATCCCTCGGTCGCTCAAACACCAGGCACTACATGTAAGTTTAGACATATATTTATTTTATAACAACATCGTCGACCTGCCGACGAGGACGTGGAACCATGCGTGGGTTGCTTTTAGAGCGACTTACGCGTGAGGGTAGGGTGATGGTAGAGTTCCCAGAGGACTGCATTAAACCTATTGGGAACAATGTCAGGTTGTTTACATTAGAGGTCGGTGTCTTATGCCAATATCTGATCCCCCCACCACCCCTCATTGGGTAGATGTGACAGATGATGTGTGGCATCTCATCCGTCAGCGCCTTCAGGTAAATTTTAGTAAATTAAAATTTATTTTGTAAAAGTTCATTTACGGTTAAGTTATTTTCTTAATAAGTTTATTACCTCAATATATTATTTACGAAACTCCAGGATAAATTTGACTTGGATTTAAGTGTTCCGCACATTTTCCATGTCATCGACGACATGTTTAAGGAGCGGTTCAAGGAGTACCGCGGTGACATACACCAGCGGTACAAGCGGTGCATGAGCCACGAGGAGGGCGCACTGTCCGCACTGCCGCATGTGACCCATGATGACTATCGGATACTCTGCGAGAGATTTTTGTCTAAGTCTTTTCAGGTAATATTTACATATTTACGATATCTTAATGTAATAATTAAATTCGTAATTAATAACAATGTATTATGAATAATGTGATCAGAAGAGGAGCAAAATAAATTCTGACAACAGGGGAAAGTTAGAAGTGAACCACGTAGCTGGTTCAAAGGCATTTATACAACTTCGTCACGACATGGTAAGAAATTACTAGTAATTATTAAGTTAATATATTCTTTTCATACATTTATATTAATTATATTGTCCTTTCGATTGCGCAGCGAGATTCCGTCACCGGCCGGGGGCCTGAACCAGTAGACCTCTACAAAGGGACTCACTGTCGGCAGGCGACGGGATCTTGGGTATATCCTAGAGCCAGCGAGATTTGGGTAAAAATCCTTACATTGTAAAATTTAATTGCATTGAATTATAATAATGTCATTTATTATGAAAATTCATATGTTTTTATTACAGGCGGCGATGAACACCATACGTAGTCAGTCCACTCTCGATGGTACTCAGTGGAGTGAGCTAGAGATCGTGAGTGAGGTACTTGACACCCGTTCTAAATATATGCGTGGGCTTGGCCATGGTGCCAAGCTCATGGCACCTGCTAGAGCTACTTCTAACCGATCCATCGTCGTTGGCGAGAGCACCATACACCGAGTTGATATCGCAGAGAAAGAGGTTCAGCAGCTACGGGTCATCGTCCATGACATCAAAAAGCAGCTGGAGAGGCAGAGGGAGCAGATGGAGAGGCAGAGGGAGGAGCAGGCGAGGCAGAGGGAGGAGCAGGAGAGGAGGATAGAGGAGTTGTCGAGGCATAAGGAGGAGTATGAGAGGAGGATGGAGGAGCTGGCAAGGCAGAGGGAGGAACAAGAGAGGAGGATAGAGGAGATGCGGGTGGAGCACGAGTGACGGATGACGGAGATGTTTCAAGATCTCGCTGCACGCTTACCCACCGATGCCCCACCACCTCTGCCTTCATCTTTGTGATTTTTTGTATTTTATTTATGATGTTAAACTTATATATATTTATTCGTGAATAAATGTGATGTGGATAAGATTGTTTGTGTTTGGATTAATGTAGTTTATGTTTGGATGGATTTACGTAGTTTGGGTTTAGATGGATGTGAATGTGAATATGATGAAATATATTATATAACAGGTGTATATCAGGAAGAATATGATGAAATATATTGTAACAGGTGTATATTAAGAATTTTGTGCTGAAATATTGAAAAAAAAAAGAGACTTTCACCTATGAAAAATTTCATAGGTAAAAGTTTCATCCACGTTTTTACCTACAAAAATTTGCATAGATAAAAGTCTCATCCACGTTTTTACCTACGAAAATGTTCGTAGGTAGAAGTTTTGTAAATATTTTCACCTACGAAAATTTTCATAGGTAAAAGTATCGTGAAATATTTTACCTATGAAAAAAATCGTCGGTAAAAGTTTTTACTTATTTTTTTATCGATGAAAAAATTCATTGGTAAAAGTTTTGTAAATATTTTTACCTACGAAAATTTTCGTAGGTAAAAGTATCGTGAAATATTTTTACCTACGAAAAAAATCGTCGATAAAAGTTTTTAACTTATTTTTAACCGACAAAAAAATTCGTCGGTAAAAGTTTTATAAATAATTATACCTACGAAAAATATCGTCAGTACAAGTTTTGTACTTATTTTTTACTGACGAAAAAATTGTCAGTAGAAGTTTTGTAAATATATTTACCTACAAAAATTTTTACTTATTTTTATCTATGAAAAAATTCGTCGGTAAAAGTTTTATAAATATTTTCACAAGCGAAAAAAATTGTTGGTAAAAGTTTTTTTACTTATTTTTTACCGACGAAAAAATTCGTCGGTAAAAATCTTACCATCGTCAACGATTCAAATTTTCGTTAGTAAAAGCCTTTTCTGTCGGTCTTTTACTGACGAATTTACCGACGAATTTTTTCATCGGTAAAACGTTTTACCTACGAAAAAATCTCCTTTAGCAACGAATATTTTTGTCGGTAAAAGTGGGTTTTCTTGTAGTGGATAGATCAAAGTAAATTCAAAAATACCTATATATATATATATATATATATATTAAAACCATAAACTATGAATTGTTCAACATGAAGATCATAAACTTGAACCAAAGTAAGAAAGACATTAAAATAAACTACAACCTTCACCTCTTAGCTCTAGTTAAGAGATTAGTCAAACCAAGACATGGTTGAACTAAAACTCTTAAAGAAAAATATGAAAAACTAACTAGAAGAAGAAGATTTGAGAAGAAGGAGAACTACTTGAAGCACCATAACTCCTTTCTCTACTCTTCCTACCCTAATTCATTCTTAGAAGAACTCAGAAGATCCCTTTATATAGTCTTTGTTCGGACCAACTTTGAAACCGACTCAAATTTACGTAGCTATCGCCGCTTCGATGGGATCAAAGTCCAATTAAAGAGTTCGATTTGAATTTGGAAACTGTCAGCAACCATCTGTGTAAGTCCATCGATGGGATCGTCCGAGCTTCGATGGCATCAAACTGGCTTCGATCGCATCAAAGAATGTCCAAAACTGTATAGCAAGTAAACCATTTTTTCTCTAATTTATCAGATGTCATTGAACTGGCTTCGATGTCATCGAACTGGTCTTCAATGGGACCGAAGAGGTCCTCGATGACATCGAGAATTGTGCCCATATGTGCAACAACTAAACTTGATTTTTTCAATTTTTTCGATGGGATGGATCTTCCTTCGATGGCATCGAACACTTAAATGGTATCGAAGTTGTGTTCGATGTCATCGAATTATCAAGTTCAATAGTTCCAGATTTTTGCACATTGTAATCTCAAATTTCTTCTTTCTTCACTTGATTTTCTTAGATCTTGGACTCTTGAATTCTTCAATCTTGACCTCTAAAGATTCACTCCTCACTTTAGTAATTCCTAAGTATTAAATTCATGTTTTTTTTTTCATCCTTTTCACCTTAAGCTCTCAAAATCACCTCAGAAGACAAAACATGTATAAATAGATCGATTAATCATTATCATGTTCATAAAACCAAGGCATAACAATGGAAAGATATATAATATTTCACACTCAACACACCCCCAACCAGCATTTTGGTAGTCCTGAGCAAAACATGTGTGAACAATCTTTCAAACTTCCAACTTTTAAACATTAAAAAAAAAAAACAACATTCTGTGCAATCTAGCATATATGATTAAAATCTCAAGATGTCAAAATGAAACAATGACAATCTAGAGCTTAACATAATTAGTAAATAAATGAAGTAAGTCATCTTTCATGAATTGATTAGTAGAATGCATTTAAACATCAAGTTCCTAGTGTGCTTGGTGGTTCATAACTCACATTCCGTAGATGTTAACTTCTTTTCATAATGTTAGCCATGTTCATTATTCAAAGTGATAGATTAACACAAGTTAACTAATTACGAACCTATCTCATTTTCACTTATTTTCTAGTTTTTCAATTTTATATCGACGACTTTCACACTATTTTTAGTCTTTTCTTCTTCTTTTTTTTTTTCACAGATTTTTCATTGAAACTGACAAAATAGGTAGCCCTTTTCGGTCTCACTGTTTTCTAGTTGGTTCTTTTCCTCTTTTTCATTATTTTTAAAGTAGATAAGGATCTCCAAACTTGGTTCTTAGCACTTTTCAATAATAATCATACTAAAATCAGAAATTTAAGTTATTTCCAAAAAATGTGAGTTACATGTGATTTGTGAACTAGACTTTATTGATGTTTAAACTTTCTATCAATTAGTTTATTAAGGGACTCATTCTAGAGTTTACTAACTAGTTAAACTCTATAACTTCAAATTTTATTTTATATTTCATACTCAAATGCAAACTCAATTACACATATTTTCACTTTCAAAAGAATTTTGAAATTGAAAATTTGAAAAATTTCAAAGATTTTTTCTCAATCAATCCAAAAAACACTGGTTAGTTTACCTAATCTCACTCCCCAACATAAATTTTACATTGTCCTCAATGTAAAAGATATATGAGCAATCAAAGCAACATAAGACAATAAAAATAAAAGAGAAGTAAGAATGATAGTACCTGAATGAGAAGAATTGAAAAGGTTCAAAGTTTTCATCATCTAAAGGGATTAGCACGAGACTTTAAAAAAAGGTAACTAATAAGAAAGCAATAAATCTAATCATAATCTAATTGGACCTCCATCAGACTAGAAAGTCAATCCGGATACACAGGATCACTTAGAGGGATGGACATAACCTCTGAAACAAATTTCCCAATGAATGGTTTGAGTTGATGATCGTTCACTTTTAAAACATTACCATTCATTGAATTTTATATCTCGACAACCCCATGAGGATAGATTATTTTAACAACAAAGGGGTTGGTCCAACGATATCTCAATTTTTTCTGAAACAAATATAGTATAGAATTGTGTAGGAGGACTTTTTGGTTTGACTTGAATGTTTTTCGAAGAATGTTCCGATCATGGAACTTCTTCATCCCGTCCTTGTAAATTCTAGAGTTTTCATACGTATCATTATGAATATCTTCAAGTTCATTAATTTGCAATTTGCGTAGTATTTCGGCATTGTCGAGATTAAAATTAAAATTCTTTATTGCCTAGTATGCCTTATGCTCTAATTCCACCGGTAAGTGGCAAGCCTTCCCATAGATGAGTCTAAAGGGAGACATTCCAATAGGGGTTTTTTATGCGGTACGGTATGCCCATAATGCATCGGTCAATTAAATTGACCAATCCTTCGAATTGGGGTTAACCGTTTTCTCCAAAATCTGCTTGATCTCCCTATTTGAAATTTCTTCTTGATCACTTGTTCGTGGGTTATAAGAGGTACTCACTATATGCGATATACCGTATTTCTTCATTAATGATTTATATGGCCTATTACAAAAGTGGGTTCCGTCATCACTGATAATGACTTAAGGCGTCCCGAACTGAGAAATGATGTTTTCTTTTAAAAACTTAATGATTATGCGATGGTCATTATTCTGGCATGGGATCGCTTCGACCATTTAGAAACATAGTCAACCGCAAACTGTTTGACTGTTGTTTTTCTCACACGGTGTGCGAGCGTGCAGAATTGGATTTGTGGCTCCAATTGATACCGAATAACAATAACTCCGAGCGCTAAGATAGGTAGACACAGAATATGACTGAGATCCGAGGGGATTGGTCGCCAATTTAGCCACTCGCTTAATATGTAAATGGATCAAGCGATAGTCAGAGGGTGGGCACTACCAAAAAAATGACCGAAGCCGATGGTCGTGTAGTGGTTTCCCTAATGGCTAAAAGTTGTCGGTGAATCACAATAAACCGTCGGCAAAACATCAATCCTTTTTAGCCTTTTTGAAATGGCCTAGCTATATGTCCTAGGGGGGGGGGGGTGAATAGGACTATGCCAAATTTAAAATTATACCAGCAAAATTAAACAATATGATAGCCTTATAAATAAATAAATGAAAGACAATACTTAAAATAAATCAAAGTACAAAAATGTAAAGCAACCTCAATATTCTAGTATTGAGAGGCTGATACAAATGATGTTCTAAGGACAACCTTGCACCATAAAAACCAAGGGTTTATGGCATGACAACCTTATTAGAACGGTATAAGTATCAATATCTCAAACTGAAGAGGAATAAAGAAAATAGTAAGAATTGAAATTCTAAACTATTACAACATTCCCACAATGCTTGAAATGTAAATATTACAACATTCACATTGACACATACATTTCACAGCTTTGAATGATAAAAGATGAAAATTAAATAAACATTCAAACCACAAGATAGAGAATTATAGTGGTTCGCATGTGTGTTCACCAACTGTTAAACAATAGCCACACAGCATGCTACTCCACTCCTAATATCCTCACACAG
This sequence comes from Magnolia changhungtana, assembly GCA_030180095.1. Taxonomy (NCBI): domain Eukaryota; kingdom Viridiplantae; phylum Streptophyta; class Magnoliopsida; order Magnoliales; family Magnoliaceae; genus Magnolia; species Magnolia changhungtana. The sequence continues at coordinate 7,268,809 of JASAUF010000375.1, forward strand.
GGGATATCAGCGTTCACTATGAAAATAGGTTTCACAGGTTCACCTAAAACCTTCACAATTGTGTCTTTCAAATGAGCTTACACAATTCAAAAAACCCCACTTTCTGAGTTTTCTGGCTCTCCTCAGATAACCACTAGATTGAGATTTTTCTGGCTTAATTTCAAACAAAAACTAAAATGAAGGAAATTTACAATACAGTAAAATACTTAGATTTCTCCTTTTTGTAGCAGCCCGGAAAAACCAATCAAAGTAGAAGTTTGAATATAGAAGTTCAATTGTCCAATACTCACTTTGAAATGGTTCTAAGTTCTAATTGATTTTAAAATAAACCAAATGAGCTAGCTCTATTTGATTTTGATTCAAAGAAGAAAGAATACAAAAATTCCTCTATTCAATTCAGATTAGAATATAGAAACAAAATCAAATTGACAAAGCTAACAAAATAGAATATTAAATATGCACAACATAGCTTAAAAATTAACACAAACTTATCTCAGAGTGATGCCTTGATTTTACTTGAATTCGGATTGAAAAACTCTGAAATTCGTGTTCTATTTATAGATGCAGAAATCGCGTCTACGACTGGTCGTGTGGCCACTACGACTGGTCTTAGGTCGAACTGTATTTTGAAATTTTAAGTGCTATCGAATAAAACCATTCTATGACTGGTCGTAGGGTGTCCACGACTGGTCATGACCAACCCACAACTGGTCGTGAGGAACCAGGAATGGTTGTTAGAGTTTGAGTCATAGCTGCAGGACTGGTCGTGAATGAGTCAACACTGTTCCTACGACCGGTCGAGCAGACTCCAGGACTGGTCAAAGTTTAACCAAAAAATTATGAAAATTTACAACAACTTAGTACTGGTCTTGGAATTTCTTGGACTGGTCGAGCTAGTTTTAGGACTAGTCAAACAGAGTCCAAGAGTAGTCGAAGAATCATGCACCATTTATAAAAGTAAAGCAGTTACAGCCTGATTAACGAATCATGCACCAGTTGTCATTCACAAATTCTTCATTACTTACTCCCCCTGAATAGCACACATAGATCCACCATAAAAATGATGCTACTCCCCCACAATCCATATTTATCAAACTTAAATTATTCTTCCCCTTTTTGTCATAATATGATAAAGGAAGAAAGGAATAAATGGAAGTGAAAGGCCAATAAGAGAGTAATTAAAGGAATAACTAGTTAAGATATGTAAGTAAAATAAGAAAATTCAAAGTTCACATAGCATTAACCAGCTAAAACAAAAGTTAGTCATACAAACTGAAGTAAAATCAAAGTCCACACACCAACAAAAGTAGAATAAAAGTTATTACAAACCAAAGAATAAAACACTTAATCAGATCCTAAGGAAGGAACAGGTATGGTAGGATCAAGTTGATGAAGCCCCTTGTTAATGCGCTTAAGATACTTACGCATATATTTAAATTATAAGTCATGGGCAACATTCATGTTCCCTACCTTCTCCTCAAGAGCAAGTAGACGAGCATCAAAATCAGATGGCTCATAGTCAAGATCATTAGTGGAATTTGATTCAATTCCATCAAAAATGTCATCCATATTTATGTCATCAGAAGGAATATCGCCACCTTCTTCTTCATTTCCTGCTTCAGCACCACCACCACCCACATCTCTTTAGCCAGGTGCCAATTCCAGCTTCATCTTGTTTATATTAGAATTGTTAAAAGAAAGATGACGAATAGGAGCCTCTTCAATAGGCATAAGAACTAGCATGTGAGACGCTAACACAGTCATAAGATAAGCAAATGGAATATCACTATGTCCTAGATGGAGACAAAACTGAATGATGAAATGACATATTAAAGAAGGCAGACAGACTTTCGTACCAGTGAAGAAGAATGCAAAACTCGAACCATAAATGAAGTCAGTTCAGTTTTGTTACCAGAACGTGGATACAGATTTGAAGTAAAGATTTTGTGGAGAACCCTGTATTTGGGTAACAAATACTTTGCGGAGAGCGCATTCCCTTTACAAGTCCATTGAACATCCATATTGCATAAATCTCTAGTTAACATACGTTTTTTTGTTTCAGACGGTTTTTCAATTAGAGTATGAATAGGAATACCCTTATCATTAATAGGTATGTCCATAAGAGCCGAAATCAGATGATGGTCTACCTCAAATGGGCCTTCTCTAGTATCAATATTAAACGTTAAATTCTCAGATGAAAATTCAGAAATATACACAATCATGGCTTGAGCAATAGATTGGTATGTAAGCCCACCCCAATGTAGGATGTTATCCCAACCTACAGACTGGAGAAGTGGAAGGATACCAAAAGGAGCAATATGATCAATAAATACAGGTCTTTCAACAATGACATTGCACATTCACAAATTTCGTACATGTGCGGGATCATTTTCGAGTGAACGAAGATGGCGTCGAGAGAGAGGAGCTGATCTAGAAGGTGATGGACCACAGGAAGTTTTCTTTTTCCCTCTAGCATCCATTTGCAATAGATTAAACAAAGAAACAAGTATATTCAAAAGATGAGGAGTGGGGTTTTGATAGATCAGATTTTTCAAAAGAAAACCCCAAAATCGCAATGAAACACAAAATAAATTACTCTAAGAGTGAAAATAAAGTAATATTAACTAGAATCTATAAGAAAAGCACAAATGATGCACTAACCTTGAGTAATTAGACAGTTGGGTACGACTAGTCGAGCACATCCTCGACTGATCGTGAACCAACAAAAGCATGCATTTTTCATTAAAATTTAAAATTTAAACCAATAAATTATCAAATATATATATATACACTATGATATATACATGCATAAATAATTAATTTAATTTGCACATACCAAGATCAAATTTCAATTTATTAAACCTACTTTTGTCGAGCGGTTTAGTGAAAATGTCAGCAAGTTGAGTCTTGCTTAGAATGTATTCCAATGAAATTATTTTTTCTTCCACTAATTCACGAATGTAATGAAATCTAATGTCAATGTGCTTGGTACGAGAATGCTGAATTGGATTTTTAGAAATATTTATTGCACTGTAATTATCACAATATAAAACTATTAAATCCTGTGCAATTCCATAATCGCTTAACATGCGTTTCATCCAAACAAGCTGAGTACATGCATTTCTAGCTGCAATATATTCAGCCTCAGCAATAGAAAGTGATATAAAACTTTGCTTCTTACTAAACCAAGAAACTAAACAATTTCCAATATAGAAACAACCACCACTGGTTGACTTTCTATTATCGATATTACCAGCCCAATCAGCATCTGAGTACCCCGCCAACTGAACACTAGTATCATATGGATACCAGATACCCAAATTAGCAGAACTTGCGACATATCACATAATCCGCTAAATAGCAGTTAGATGAGACTCTTTAGGGTCAGACTGATATCTAGCGCAAATTCCAACACTCAAAGCAATATTAGGTCTACTAACAGTTAAATAAAGCAAACTACCAATCATACTGCGATATAATTTAGGATCTACATTTTTACCTGTAGAGTCTTTTGAGAGTCTTAAGGTTGTACTCATAGGAGTATCAAAATTCTTACCATTCTCAAATCTGAACTTTTTAATTAAATTTAAAGTATATTTGGTTTGAGAAATAAAAATACCATCATGTTATTGTTTTACTTGCAACCCTAGGAAATAATTCAATTGCCCAACCATGCTCATTTCGAACTTAGATTTCATTAAATCTGTAAACTCAACAATCATGTTAGTACAGGTAGATCCATAAATAATATCATCAATATAGATTTGTACCATTAAGATATGATCGTTATGTTTCTTAACAAATAGAGTCTTATCAACACTTCCCATTAGAAAATTATGACTTAGTAAAAACTTAGTCAATTTTTCGTACCATGCCCTGGGAGCTTGTTTCAAACTGTAAAGAGTCTTTTTAAGGTGATAGACATGATCGGTGTTCTTAGGGTCTTCATAAATCATTGGTTGTTCAACATAAACTTCTTCATGCAGATCACCATTTAAGAAGGCACTCTTTACATCCATTTGATAAATTTCGAATTTTCTAAAGCATGCAATGGATATGAATAGTCTAATTGATTCAAGACGAGTTACTAGGGCAAAGGTCTCATCATAGTCGATCCCTTCAATTTGAGTATACCCTTGTACAACCAGTCTAGCCTTGTTTCGAATTATATTACCAAGTTCATCAGACTTATTTTTGAAAATCCACTTAGTTCCTATAATGTTTTTATCTTTAGGTCTAGGAACAAGATACCAAACATCATTTCTCACAAATTAGTTAAGTTCTTCTTGCATAGCTACTATCCAGTTTTCGTCAGTAAGAACTTCTTTTACGTTAGCCGGTTCTATCTGTGATGTAAAGCACACGTAATTGCATATGTTTTCTATCTATCTACGAGTGCGCACACCAGTGAGAGGGTTTCCAAGAATTTGAGTGGTTGGATGATCTTCGACAGTCCTCAGTTCAGAATTAGTTTGATTTGATGAAGTATCTGGTTTATCAACTAAAAGAACTTCATCATTATCTGAACTTGGGGCAGGTGTATTCAGGTGATCGTCGATGACCACATTGATGGACTCTTAAATAACACCGGTCCTTTTGTTCAATACTCGATATGCACGACTGTTTAAAGAATATCCTAAAAAGATACCTTCATCACTTTTAGTATCAAACATTTCCAAATTTTCACGGTCACGTAAAATATAGCACTTGCTGCTAAAAACTTGAAAGTATTTGATAGTAGGCTTCTTATCAAACCATAGTTCATAAGCAGTTTTATTATTTGACCTACTTGTATAAACTCGGTTGATTATATACTAGGCAGTATTTATGGCTTCAACCCAAAGATTTTTAGATAGTCTCATACTATTCAACATTGCATTAACCATTTCTTGAAGAACTCTATTTTTTCTTTCAACATTTCCATTTTGTTGTGGTGTTTTAGGTGCAGAGAATTCATGAGATATTCCCTGATCGCAACAAATTTTTTCAAAACTAGTATTTTCGAATTCTGATCCATGATCACTACGGATCTTACTAACTTGAGAACCTTTTTCAATTTGGATCTGTTTGAGAATCCTTTTTACTTCATCGAAGGTTTCTAATTTATCTCTTAAGAAGTTTGAGCAGTTTTGATGTGGCATTGGAGTTCACCTTTTTGTGAGAACTCCTAGTTTGCTTGTTAATCTGGCATTCACCACATATTTTGTCTACTTTTTGAAGTTTAGGTAGACCTCTTATTAGTTCTCTTTTGCTCAATCTATAGAGATTGCGGTAGTGCACATGTCCAAGGCATTTATGCCATAACTCGGTCTCATTGGTATAAACCATGTAATACAGCTGATTAGATAAGCTAGAATCACTTATGATGTAGCAGTTTTTAGAAGTTCTACGACCAGTTAATATTACAAAACCATTTTTGTTTAATATTTCACACCCTAGGTTAGAAAATTTAACACTATGATTTTTATTGCATATTTGAGAAATGCTTAACAAGTTATGTTTTAAACCTTCAACGTACAAAACATTCTCAAATAAGGGGAGGTTAGAAAGTGGAACCGTACCTTGGCCAATAATCTTGCAGTTGCTCCCATCACCAAATGTGACTGAACCATCAGTCATGTCTTTAAGAGTGGTGAACAAACCTTTGTCACCAGTCATGTGCCTGGAGCATCCACTGTTTAAGTACCACTTTGAATGGCTTGAAGCTTTGAAAGCCGTATGGGTAACCAAGCAAATAACCTTAGGAACCCATTTCATAACTGTTTTGGGTTTAGAAGTATAGTTGGTCTTCTTATGTTTGTAGTTGTTAATTACAAGAATGACCCACTGAGTTAGATTTTAAGAGCTCCTTAAGTAGATTAACTATTTTCTCAGCTAAAGGGTTTCAGTTTTATTTTTTATAGTTGATATAGTTGCTTTTAGGTTTTTAAAAAGTTTTAGCATTTTTAGAAAACTTTTGATTAGAACTTTTCTTTCTTGAGTTTGAGGACTCTCATTTTACAAACTTAGGAGTATTCTTTTATTTTGGAGGAATATTTCTATTATAGTCCAAACCGGATCGGCCACCACATTTTCTTGATCCAGACAAAAGTTTTTCTAATTTTGGATCACCTTGAAAATACTTCCATGTATCCTTTAAACTCAAAAGTGAAGAGATTTCAAGCTTAAGTTTTTCATTTTCAAATTTCAGATTTTTAATCTGGGAGGTTGTTGAGACTTAAATATTGCATAATTTTCCCCATTTATATCTTGGTTTTATGAACATAAATCATCTTAATATTCTATTTTACTCATGCATGTGTTACAAGGTAAATTTAAGTGCTTGGATTAAAAAAGGGTACTAAAAAGTATGGATTTGATGCTTAAGAATCACCAAGGCAAGTGATGGATCTTAGGAGACCAAGATTGAAGAATTCACATGCCAAAGATCCAAGAAAACCAAGTGAGGAATGAAAAGAATCGAAGATTTGAAGTGAAGAATCTTGAAATCGTCCTGAAAAAGTGTATTCCGAAGCTATGAAGTTTATTTTGGAAAACTGCGCAGCAGGAAGTCTGTTTTAAACAAACTATGTAGCGAGAAGTCTATTTTGGAAAAATACGTATATTTGAGGCCGTTTTTAAATTTTTTCATCTTTGTACGAAAATTGGAATTCTCTACTTATAAATAAGTCTTCCTAGGGCATTCCTAAACATAATTTAAAGCATTCAAGAGCAAGATTTAGGGTTTCGAGAGGGTTTTCAATTTTATTTAAGTTTTATAAATTATATTTTTTTCTTTTAGATCTTTTCTATTTGCATTTATTCTTTCTTATTTGTTTGTTTCTTTCTTTATTCTAGTTATGTTTTTCTAAGTTCCCTCTAGCCTAAGCTAGAAGGGAATCACATGGGTTTAATATTTCTTTAAATTATGATGATTGATTGTTTTAATGATGAGAAGAATAATGTATGCATGTTATCTATTATTTAGGTTTTGTTTTTTATCCTCTTGTGAGATCTAGATGTTTCCATCATATGAGATCCATATTGATGCATAGGCTTACCCTGAATCAATCAGATTTCCTAGATAGGAGAGGTTCTCAACCTGTTATATTTCTTTGATATTCATTATCCTATAGATATTGAATACTTAAAATCACTGGTGCTTGAGAATATATGTCAATGGTGTAAATCCATGATTTTTTAATTTTTTATATCATTTATTAAAATATTTAAATTATTTTATTTTCTGATTAGGCTGACCATAGTGATAAGATCCTAGCTGTGTTATCCAAGTCATCATGATTTTGGAACATTAACCTATGTGCGGAACTTTGAAGCTTGGGTGTTATTTTATTCAGTTGAATTACATCCATCCAAAAATTCCAAAATCAAATCATTAGTTTAGTTTTTATTACTTAGTTTGTTTTGCATTTGATTTTTTCCTTCTCACAATTCATATCCCTGTGGGATCGACCCTATATTCACGGGATATTACTTACGAACCTCTACACTTGGAGGCAAGTAATCAAGTTTTTGGCACCGTTGCCGGGGAGAGACTTAGAAAGATCAGATCTGTCCAAGATAGCTAAGGTAAGTTTTTTTTCTAAGGTAAGTTCTCTTCTAAACCTTCCAAATTTTTTGTAGATTTTTTTTTATTTTCTTTTTCTTTAAAAATAAATTCAGTTGGGTTTTTCAAGCACTAACTATGACATAAGGTTGCCCTGCTTGGGATTTTATCACCCAAGTGCTATGGTTGTCCTACTGTTGCTGTTTGATCACAAAGATCACCCGCTGAATCTATTTTCCAGATTAGCATAATTTAATTTCTCCATTAGTTTTACTTTTTTATTTATTGATTTATTATTATTTTTTTTTATGGATTGAACCCTCATGGTCGGCCCTGCCGCTTGGGTTGTTGATTTATTTTTGCTTTGTGGACTGAGCTCTCATGGTCAGCCTTGCTGCTTGGGTTTTTAATTTATTTTTACTTTTTGGATTGAACCCTCATGGTCGGTCGTGCCGCCTGGGTTGTTGCTTTATTTTTGCTTTATGGACTGAACCCTCATGGTCGGCCTTACCACCTGGGTTATTGATTTAAGTTTTTTATTTTTTTTAAGTATCATATTTGCTATTTGAATTAGTGGTATTTGTTGTGTGGTGTGGATGGTTTATGTCCCGTTGGAGTAGGAATCAAAACAATCGACTCTCTTCCAAAGGCGGATTAGTTCCAGGCCTTGATCATTCACTTAGAAGAGGCACTCAACATCACTTGGATTCCATGGCAGACCCAGTTGATAATCCAAATCCAAATATGTCAGATCCAACTATAAATCAAAATAGAGAAAATCAACTTAATCCTCCTCCTGAGGATGAAAATGAAGTTCATAGGAATGCGTTAAACCAACCACGAACTTTACATGAACATTTACACCCTGAGAGATCAACTTTACCATCTTGCATAGTGTTCCCTGCTCACACAGGGAGCATTGATTTTAAACCATGTGTGATTCAATTCATTCCTAAATTTCATGGCTTAGATTCTGAAAGCCCCTACTTGCACCTCAAGGACTTTGAGGAAGTAATTGTAACATTACAAGTAAATAATGACAATAGGGATGTACTTTAGCTTAGGTTATTCTCATTTTCTTTAAAGGATCCGGCCAAAGCATCGCTCAACTCTCTAAGACCTAATACCATCACTTCATGGCAAGCCTTAAGTAGAGAGTTTTTGAAAAAGTTCTTTCCCGAGCATAAAACAAATGCACTAAAACAAGAAATCATATCATTCTCCCAAAAGGGGAATGAACTGTTTTTTCAAGCTTGGGAGCGCTTCAAAGACCTTCTAATTACTTCTCCACATCATGGTTATGAACCATGGCACGTGATTGATGCTTTTCGAGAGGGGCTTACCATGGATACCCGTCAGTTCATAGAGATGATGTGTGGTGAAACCTTTTTTAACAAGGATCATAATGAGACTTGGAATTTTCTAGATATGTTAGTAGAGAATACACAGACATGAGATGTCTCTGCTAAACCAGACCAAACTAGACCCATTCCTAGAGAGAAAGCAGGGATGTATGTCCTAAGAGAGGAAGACGACCTTAATGCAAAATTCGCTGCATTGGCTAGAAAGGTTGAATCCTTGGAAATTAGGGAGATTAATATGGTTAAAGCAAACACTTCCTTAGGTAATTTTTGTAGCATTTGTGGTGGTACAGACCATGACACAAAGGATTGTCCAATAATCTCGGTTGTACAAAATATCACGCATGAGCATGATCAAGCAAATGCTATAAATAACTACCAAAGGTTAGTTATACAACCAATGAAAAACACGTATAATCCAAATTGGCGTAACCATCCTAATCTTAGTTGGAGGAATGGCCACAAATTAATGCACCCAATGCACCTCAAATGCCTCCACAAAACAACTTCTTTGGGGCACCTAACAATGCACCATATGTGCCCCCGCCAAAGCGATCATCTGTGGAGGATGCATTACTGCATTCATGAACTCTCAAGCTCAAATGAATCAGTCTCTAATCCAATCAAATCAGGAATTAAAGACAGCTGTGGCTAGGATTAAGACTCAACTAAATGCTAGGGAAATAGGCATCTTTCCTTTTCAACCTGTGTTAAACCCTAGAGACACACATTTCATTGGAGAATCAAATCCAAGTGAGCTACATCATGAACAAGCTAAGGCCATCATTATATTGAGAAGTGGAAAAGATGTCGATAACAAGATAATGCAACCGGTAGAAACACCGGAGGATGAGCCACTGTCTCAAGAAAATGATGAACCGGCTATGGTTCAAGAGCCGCAACAACAAAAGGATAAACAGATTAAGTCATATGAGCCTTCAGTTCCATTCCCATCTAGACTTTGGAATCCGACTATCCCCATGAAATATCAAAAGATGATGGATGTGCCCCAAACGGTTACTGTCAATATTCCTCTGCTTGATGCCATTAGACAAATTCCATCATATGCTAAATATCTCAAGGACTTGTGCACTATAAAGAGGGAATTAAATGTGCACAAAAATGCCTTCCTTACTGAGAAAGTGAGCGCTATCATTCAATAAAGGGTTGTACCAAAATACAAAGACCCGGGAAGTCCCACTATTCTTTTTATTATTGGGAATTTTCAAATTGAGCATGCTTTGTTAGATTTGGGTGCAAGTGTCAACTTAGTACCTTATTTAGTTTACAAACAAATGGGGTTAGGCGAGTTTAAACCAACCACGATTACACTCCAACTCGTTGACCGCTCCATTAAGGTACCAAGGAAAATTTTAGAGGACGTGCTAATCTAAGTGAAGAAATTTTACTTCCCTATGGATTTTATTGTACTAGACACTAAACCATGTGTAAATGCTAGCGCTCAAGTTCCCATCATTTTAGGCTACCCATTCCTAGTAATTTCAAATGCAATCATAAATTGCAGAAATGGAATGATGAACTTGTCTTTTGGTAACATGACTCTAGATCTAAATATTTTCAATCTATGTAAGCATCCCATTGATAATAATGAAATTCATGAGCTAAATTTCATGGACTGGTTGATAGAAGAAGAGGAATTGGAACCTAGTCTGACTAAGGAATTAATTGAAGTCTTTGGGGACTTGAAAAATTCTTATTTAGAAAAGGTGCTTGTTGAAATTTGTGATGATAATGAGAGCACTACCACCCAAGACATTGGTATGTACCAATGGAGACCGCACACTCAAATCCTATCTATCGAGGACTTGCAACCTCTGACATCACCAACCAATATTCCAAAGCTTGATTTAAAACCACTACTAAATGAGCTCAAGTATCTATACTTAGGTGAAAATAAAACTTATCCTGTGGTGATCTCTTCATTTTTAGATAAGGATCAAGAGATTAAATTGTTGAATGTTCTAAGGGACCATAAAGGAGCCTTGGGCTGGACCATTTCTGAAATTAAGGGTATAAGCCCTTCCATATGCACCCATCGGATCCACCTCAATGAGGATGCCAAACTAATTAGACAACCTCAAAGGCATCTCAATCCAAACATGATGGAAGTTGTAAAAAATGAGGTGATCAAATTGTTGGATATGGGAATCTACCCAATATCCGATAGTATTTGGGTGAGTCCAACTCAAGTAGTCCTAAAGAAATCCAGAATAACCATTGTGCAGAATTCTAATAATGAACTCATACCAATACGTGTCACTACAGGTTGGCGTGTTTGCATTGACTATAGAAAATTGAACCAGGTTACAAAGAATGATTATTTCCCTCTACCATTTATTGATCAAGTTTTAGAGAGGGTAGAAGGTCACTCATTCTATAGTTTTCTTGATGGATATTCTGGATATAACCAAATAGAGATAGCCCTGGAAGACCAAGAGAAAACCACGTTCACTTGTCCATTTGACACATTTGCTTTCAAACAGACGTCATTTGGATTGTTTAATGCTACAGAAACTTTCTAATGGTGTATGTTAAGTATTTTTTCAAATATGGTTGGGAAGTTTCTTGAGGTTTTCATGGACGACTTCTCTGTATTTGGGAGTAGTTTTGAGGAATGCCTCAACAATTTATCTCTTATCTTGTCTAGGTGTGAAGAGAAGCACCTTGTCTTAAATTGGGAGAAATGTCATTTCATGGTTCAAAAGGGAATTGTTTTAGGTCATGTTATCTTTAAAAATGGAATCAAGGTAGATCGCTCAAAACTCGACATTATTGTTAATCTACCTATCCCCTGAATTGTTAGAGATATTAGATCACTTTTAGGGCACGCTGGTTTCTATAAAAGATTTATCAAGGACTTTAGTGCCATTACTAGACCCTTAACTAATTTTTTTTCAAAAGGATGTTCCATTTAAGTAGACAGATGAGTGTATAAGTGCTTTTAATAAAATTAAATCATCCCTTACCACTGCACTTATCATGCGTCCACCAGATTGGACACTTCCTTTTGAACTAATGTGCGATGCAAGTGATTATGCCATAGGGGTTATTTTGGGCCAAAGGAAAGATAAACGGCCCTACGTTATTCACTATGCGAGTAGAACTCTAAACTCGGCCCAAGTGAACTACTCAACAACTGAAAAAGAGTTACTTGTAGTAATTTTTGCTTTGGACAAGTTTAGGTCCACTTGCTGGGATCTAAAGTGTTCATTTTCACGGACCACTCGGCTTTGAAATATTTGTTATCTAAGAAGGATGCAAAGCCGAGACTATTGAGATGGATCCTCCTACTTCAAGAATTTGACTTAGAGATAAAAGATAAAAAATTAGTAGAAAACGTAGTAGCCGATTACCTTTCCAGATTGGTGTTAGATGATTCCATTAAGGAGATGCATATCCAGGACACTTTTTTTTATGAACAATTATTTGCGATCTCCAAATTACCTTGGTATGTAAATATAGTAAACTATCTTGTAACGGAAAAAATGTCATATCATTGGAAGTCACAAGATAGGAAGCATTTTGAAACCGAGGTTAGGAACTTCTTCTGGGATGACCTGTATTTATACAAATATGGGACTGATCAAATTTTTAGACGTTGTGTCCCAGAGGATGAAGTTCAGAGTGTTATTTCTTTTTGTCATATGGAAGCATGTGGTGGCCATTTTTCTGCTAAGAAAACCACTGCAAAAATCCTACAGTGTGGTTTTTACTGGCCTACCATGTTTAAAGACACTCATGCTTTCTGTGTTGCTTGTGGTAGATATCAAAGGTTGGGAAGAGTGTCCCAACGCAACATGATGCCTTTATCCCCAATTTTACCATTAGAGATTTTTGATTGTTGGGGTATTGATTTTATGGGTCTATTTCTATCTTCTTTTAGATTTCTTTATATATTGGTTGGTGTGGACTATGTTTCAAAGTGGATTGAGGCAATTCCAAGTAGGACCAATGACAAAAAAGTGGTCATACGATTCCTCAAGGAAAATATTTTTTCTAGATTTAGAACTCCAAAGGCCATCATTAGTGATGGCGGGTTTCACTTTTGCAATAGGACATTTGAGGCTTTGATGAAGAAATATGGCATCAAGCATAAAGTGAGCACCCCATACCACCCACAAATGAGTGGGCAAGCTGAGATTTCTAATCGGAAAATCAACACATTTTAGAGAAAACTATAAGGCCAGATAGGAAGGATTGGTCCCTCAGACTATCCGACGCTTTATGGGCTTATAAGACTGCTTATAAGACCCTGATTGGAATGTCTCCATACAAATTGGTGTATGAGAAGGCTTGCCACTTGCCTGTGGAATTGGAACATAGAGCATACTGGGTAATAAAGAAATTAAACTTTGATATGAACTAAATAAGTGGATAAAAGAAATTAGAGTTAAATGAATTAGAGGAGCTAAGGAGAGACTCCTATGAAAATTCTAAAATCTACAAAGAGAGGATCAAAGCTTTTCATGACAAAAATATCCTGAGGAAGAATTTTAAACCTCAGCAAAAGGTCCTATTGTACAATTCCCGTCTCCAGTTCTTTCCAAAAAAGTTAAGATCAAGATAGACAAGACCCTTCATTGTGAAGAATGTTTATACTCATGGGACTATTGAAATTGAGAATCCGTGTAATGGCAATGTATACAAAGTTAATGGTAAGAGATTGAAGCCTTATGTGAAAATTTTTCATTTGGGAGAGGAGTCCTTCCCTCTTTATGAGCTAGAATAATTAAATTGATGCTCTTAGTTTGACGGAACATTTCTGTAGGATTTGTATCATATTCAATTCTTTTTAGTGTCACATAGCAGGTGAGTTTTTCATAGTAGGTACTATCCACCCTTTTTTTATTATTATTTTTATTGTTCTCTGCATTACATTATCATTACATTGGAGACAATGTAGATTTTAGGTTGGGGGGTGTGGATAGTCATCCATGTGAGGTTTAGTTTCAGTTTATTTTATTATTATTTTTTTATAGGTTTATAGGGAATTTTCTTTTCAACATTTTCAAAATAATACATTTATATACATGAATGTGAACATGATATTATGTGAATTCCAAAGGCAAAGTTAATACTTAGTCTAGGTCGATAGTAGTTAGAATTCTGATGACTGAAAATTATAGACATGAGTTCAATTATCTAATCACTAGTTTAAAGTGAGTTGTAATTCGATGTACTGAATTCACAATACACCCTAGCTAACTAAGTGAGGAATATGATATGTGAACTAGAATAACAAATTTTGATTCAAACAAGGTTGGATGAACTAGTACCATTGATATATGCTTAAAAGAGAGAATATTGAAGAAAAAAAAGAGTGATGGAAAAAGAAAATTTTATTATAGAGCATGAATGCAATGACTATAACAATCGTGTCAGTAATCCGAAGTAAGGATACTTAAGTATCTATTATTGTTACCATTACAAGTACGATACCTTAGGTTATGAAGCAAACCCGGTAGGAATCTTCATCTAAGGGTGGTCTATAATAATGAGGATATGATGATAAAAGAAGAAATGACATGAAGAAAATGAGATAACTAGAGATTTCGTATTCTTGAAATGATTGAAAGGAGTTAGGATAGAGAACATGCATATTTCTCAAAGTTAAACTAGTGCCACGGAGCACCTAAAGATATTGGATCATAACTATTCTAAATTTTAATTAGGTCTCTGAACTCAAAGATGTAATGGATTAAGAAATTGAGATTCTAATTAACTTCAGACTTAGGGTAAGTATTGTTTTGTTTTGGAATTCATATGATGAATGGAGGCATAATTGTATAAATTTCTGAGTGTTGAACTATTTTTCATGTTTTCAATGTTTATGAGTAACATTTTTGGAAACCCTCACAAGACTATAACTCGTCCACTAGGGGAAACCTAGGGGTTTAAAGGCTTGTTGCATATGCTAAATGCAATCGAGATTACTTGTGAAAGTGGTGCAGTTAGAATTTTTTTTCTTTTTCATTTTAATTTTATTTCTAAAATTAATATTATTTTTATTTATTTATTCGCTTATTTTACTCGGGACTAGCAAAATGTTGGTTAGGGGGTGTGTTGAGACTTAAATATTGCATAATTTTCTCCATTTATATCTTAGTTTTATGAACATAAATCATCTTAATATTCTATTTTATTCATGCATGTGTTGTAAGATAAATTTAAGTGCTTAGATTGAAAAAGGGTGCTAAAAAGCATGGATTTGATGCTCAAGAAATACCAAGGCAAGAGATGGATCTTAGGAGACCAATATTGAAGAATTCACATGCCAAAGATCTAAGAAAACCAAGTGAGGAATGAAGAGAATCGAAGATTTGAAGTGAAGAATCCTAAAATTGTCCTAAAAAAGTGTATTCTGAAGCTGTGAAGTTTATTTCGGGAAACTGCGTAGCAGGAAGTCTATTTTAAACGAACTAGGCAGCGAGAAGTCTATTTTGGAAAAATATGTATATTTGAGGCGGTTTCTAAAGTTTTTCAACTTTGTATGAAAATTGAAATTCTCTATTTATAGATAGGGTTTCTTAGGGCATTCCTAAACATCATTCAAAGCATTCAAGATCAAGATTTAAGGTTTTTAGAGAGTTTTCAATTTTATTTAAGTTTTATAAATTATTTTTTTCTTTCTTTTAGATCTTTTCTATTTGCATTTATTCTTTCTTGTTTCTTTCTTTCTTTATTCTAGTTATGTTTTTCTAAGTTCCCTCTAGCCCAAGCTAGAAGGGAAGCACATGGGTTTAATATTTCTGTAAGTTATGATGATTAACCGTTTTAATGATGAGAAGAATTGTGTATGCATGTTATCTATTATTTAGGTTTTTTTTATCCTCTTGTGAGATTTATATGTTTCCATCATATGAGATCCATATTGATGGATAGGCTTACCCTGAATCAATCAGATTTCCTAGATGGGAGAGGTTCTCAACCTGTTATATTTCTATGATATTCATTATCCTATAGATATTGAATACTTAAAATCACTTGCACTTGAGAATATATGTCAATGGTGCAAATTCATGATTTTCCAATTTTTATATCATTTATTAAAATATTTAAACTATTTTATTTTCTGATTAGGCTAACCATAGTGATTAAATGCTAGTTGTATTATCCAAGTCATCATGATTTTGAAACATTAACCTATGTGTGGAACTTTGAAGCTTGTGTGTTATTTTATTCAGTTGAATTACATCCATTCAAAAATCTTAAAATCAAATCACTAGTTTAGTTTTTATTACTTAGTTTCTTTTGCATTTGATTTTTTCCTTCTCACAATTCATCTCTGTGTGGGATCAACCCTGTATTCAAAGATTTTGAATTCTAAATCGCATTTGCATTTTTCAAAACAATCTAAAATATGGGATTTTTCTAAAATAAGAGAATCAAAATTTTCTTTAAGCTTTGAAAACTTTTCTTTCTGAAGTTTAAGTTTAACAGCAATTTTACAACTTTCCTTGTATAGGGCATTTGTTCACTCCCCAAGTATAGGGTTGTGATGTAGTAATAACTCGGTAAGACCGAGGTCGAATCCACAGAGACTGAAACCTGTACGCTTTCTAAAAATAACCAGATCTAGAACTAGGCTAAGATGAAATCTAAACCAATTATGATTTGAGGAATAATGGTGAAATAATTAAACCAAAATTTAAGAGAATTCAAAAGTGGAAAACTAGGGATTCAGAGGATCCACTTGTAGAAATCAGGGAGAACTACGCTTGATTTACAAATCAGGAAAATTAACGGAACTGCCATTGATATAGTTTTGAAAAGATGAAAGGTATATGAATTAGAATGGATTCTATCACCAAACCATGCCCAGGAGACAAAGCAAACAACAGAATTAAACTAATTACCAACCAATCAATGTATGAAGGTTAGGAAGGGTACTGACATCCAACCATGCCCAGGAGACGATGGTGAACAACAGGGCTTCCTGACGTCATAAACATAAAGAAGAAAAGACATGCTCAAAGCCATTGCAGACCCATTGTAATTTCAGTCACAATGAGACCATTAAAGACTAAAAACATTCCCTTAATAAAAACCCATATCAATATCAGATCAGTCTAAACAAAAGGCACAAGCATCAACTCATCCCATCACGCTACAAGCTTCACCTCTTAGCCCTAGCTAAGAGGTTTAGCCACACATGATGCGGCTAGATCTCTTAAACAAAATAAATTAAAATAAAAATAAAACTAAAAGAAAAAGAAAAGAAAAACTCTTCCTTCTCTCCCTGTCTTTCTCTCTCCTTCCACCCCCCCCCCCAGGCCTCCTCTTGTGTTCCTTTTATAGAGATGTGCGTCATTTGCAATGACTCTGCTTGAGAATTTGCTTACAGCAGGAAACAGAAGTTTCCTTCCGTGAAAAACTACACAGTTGTCAGCGCCTCATCCCCTTCTTTCCTTGTTTTCTTTGCAAAGAGATAACATCTCCTGGGATGTTTTTGACCGACCTACATGATAGACGGTCTGGATTTTTGAATCAATTAGAGATGGTGGGCCGGAGTAATCCGAAAAATCCGGATTTCCCGGGATTTCGCAGCCTGCGCACTGCGAGCTGCGCTGGAACAATGGTGGGGCCCATTTCGATGCAGTCCGGAAAATCTAATCCGTTCACTAGATTCGTCTCGAAAAATCAGTTGGAAAAGACTAGTTTTGGATTAAATTCGGAGTGTCCCACATGGTTTTCCGCCCTGCCATTCAACCTTCGTTTGGACGGCTGAATCTCGATCCTCTTTTCTTCTGGGAATTATTCCACCTACACTGTGATCATTGGACCCTTTCAAGCATGATGGACGGTCCGGATCATGTTTCCACGACACGGTGGTGGGCCACAAGCAACGTCCGCATGCTCTGTTCTTGCGTAACAGAGAGAAAATAAATTTTCTTCCGCTGTACTGCTGGCGGGGCCCATAATTCACCTCAGTCGAGAAATCCATACCGTTCAGTGAATTCCTGGCGAAAAACCGTTTGGGAATGGTGAGATTTTACTAATTTTAGGTGTGGCCCATAAGATCGTTTACTTTACCGTCCATCTGATGTTTAACGGGTAGGATTTCTGGCGGCTTGCATGGTCTCGAAAAAATCACCTAGGTCGGTCGTTGCCATCCTCGAGGTACTTGGACGGTTTAGATCGTCGAGTTGCACGATTGGTTGGGCCACAACGCAAAAACGGACGACGGCGTCGTCCGCTGCTCCTGGCATGAAACGGGTCGGGTCAGCAACGCTGACCGACCTGCTCGCTCTCGTGAACGGTGAGTGCACCGTCACTATGCACTCCACCGATGTAAATTAGGCCCCACCTTGATGCATATGTGAAATCCGTTCCGTCCATCCATATTATCAGCTCATTTAACGTGTTGAGACCAATTGTGAAACATATCCAAGTAGCAGGTGGGCCGCAGATTGATAATTTATAGGCTGATCTAGCCGTTAGGCCACTTCCACAGAGATCCAGGAGCTGAAATTCGATGTGTACGGTTCATTTACACTCCTCAGTTCATGTATAAAGTTTCGAGCAGAACGGATGGTGAGAACCCTGTGATCTTGCATTTTGTCTGACTTTCAGGCCACTTGAGCTTCAGTTTCTCGATGTTCTTTAATCTCTGATACGTAAATCCGTCGATCTTGGTTCCTTGGGGTCCATCTCATACTTTGATGAATTCTGAGCATTAAATCTCGGCTTTTAACACCCTGTTTCGGTCAGCACTTGTAAATACACCCTGCATTAAAAATACGATTAAAACTGACCATTAAGTAGTATCATGTTCGTTAATCCATGTAATCAATGGGGTCTAATATGTAATATTTGACCCTCAACACAACCCCCAACCAGCATTTTGCTAGTCCCGAGCAAAATATGCGAAAATTAAGTTGAGAATTACGAGACAATTCTTATGAAGCCGAGTGAAATTTTGAAAAACAATCCAGATATGAAAAATCTTAAGATTCATGAATGGTGATTATCAATTTCTCCTGGCCTCTCATGCACGGTGAATTTCATAATCAAGTTCAAATATTAATCTATAAAATAGAATAATTTCAAACATTGAGTTCCATGGGTGTAGAGTGTAATTCCGACTTTCAACATTAATATTCAATTCTCTATTTCAGGATATCGTTGGTAACCAACAAGAGAATTCATGATAACCAAATACTTGCCTCACAGACCATTCTTTCATTTTTCTAGTTTTTTTTTTTTTTTTTTTTTTTTTTTTAATTAAAAGTAATGTTATGGAGGGGAATCAAATCCTTACCTATAGGGAGCAAACCTCTGGTGAAGATCGTACACCCAACCCTTTTCACATATCATCCATGGGGAATTAAATCTACACCTATAGGGAGCAAACCTATGGTGAAGATTATTCGCCCACCCCTTTCCAAGGGCATTTGTATTTTCTTTTTCTTCAGTTGATCATGACGGACAATTTTTCAGGCTGGTTCCTTCCATGCTTAGTGATTACCAAGTCAACCTTTCAATATCAAATTGAAACCTTAATGTGAAAGTGAGATGTGACATGTGAGATCATGACTCAATCAATGTTTACATCTTCTAATCATGGATTAATAATTCAACCTTAACTGTGAAATCTAACGAATACGACGAATACGGAATCCAAAAGTCATGAATTGCCAACATCACGTATCTTGAAATTCTAAATCTAAGATGTCTTGTCAAAATCACTTTGAATTCATAAGAAAGTCCAGAAAAAATTTAAAAATTTTCACAATTTTTGCTCAAGACCAAGAAAAACACTGATTAGGTTACCTAATCTCCCACCCCCAACCTAAAAGCGACATTGTCCTCAATGTAAAAGATATGAGCATGGAATGCACATGGGACAACGAAAGTAAAAGATAAAGTGATGGGAAGAGAGTACCTGGATGATGGATCGTGAGAGACTTTCCAAGAGATCTCAACATGAGAGCGGGTGAGCACAAAAGAAAAAGTAACACAAAAATAACAAGAAATAAAATCCTACCTATACCACTTTCGCAGGTGCTCTCGATTGCATTTAGCGCATGCAACAAGCCTTTAAACCCCTAGGTTACCCCTAGTGGACGAGTTGTAGTCTCGTGAGGGTTTACAGCAATGTTACCCACAAACATTGAACTCACTACTCATGCTGCAAGGTTCATCTTCTGGCCAGTATCTTGATAAGTTCCTCAGTAAGTTCCTCAACAAGATCATCCAAAAGCCCTTTTTGCAAAAGGCTTGGGTGCCCTGGAGCATGACTTTCCAGAGAGACTTATGTACCTCATAAGAAATTTTCCATTGCATTGCTTGAGGTAACCGAGTATGTACGATTCTGTGAGAGAAGAAGTTTCAACGTTAGTATCCCATGGTGAATCAGAGACTACAAGTAGATAAAGTTTAGAAAACTTCACAAAAAGTGATATAGCCTCAACACATTTCGAAGTGTCAATCTTCGGTTCAATTTTCAGCTCCTCCTCCTTTAATGGTAGACGGTTAGGATCAGGGGAAGAAGGGGCTTCAAAATAAGGGTTCTCTCGGTCAGTGATAACTACCGAGATGTTGTCTTGCAAGGCATCCACTTTGTCTTTTGATATGGGATCGTTTGACTTTGAAAAGTGTGCCCAAAGACAATTATCAAAAGAGTCGAAATTTCAATTTGTGAGAGTGACTTATTTTCCTCATGAAAATCTGTAATGAGATGCTCAAGGACTCCTCGCCCTTAAAAGTATATGAAGATATGCTCTCTTACTCCATACTGCACAAACATATTGAAGATCAATAGGGAAGCATCGATGGGATCACTTTGTTCATTGAAACTACTCAATCGAGGCGTTGAATCAAACGTGTACAAATGACTCGGATGGTGGTCTTAAATGAGTGGTTTCAAATTCTAGAGTCGTAGCGATCAGCTCGTCCTTCTCCCGAATCACATTATCATTCAATTCAAGAGAGTGGTCCAAACATGTCTCACAGAAGTTAGAAGGGTCGGTTTTAATGAGCTCATCTTCCACTTTTAAATCGGATATGTTAGGTGAGTGGAGTAGCTCAAGATGACCAATCACTTCGTGTGCTTCTTGAGCATTGACTGGACCATACTTGAGATTGATTCCGGGGAATTTGGGTTGTGCTCTCATGAATCTCATCCCAATACTTCTCGGCTTCCAATTGATGCAAGACACACTTGAGATGGGATCGCTTTCCTCACAATCTATTCCTAAATTCGGTTGAGGTTCGAATGAACTAACCTCTACCTCATCATCGAATTCATGTGTGTCAAGTAAGGGAGGTGTGTCATCATCACTGTATTTGAAAGACACCCATGTATCTCCACCATTCTTTTGAACAGTCATCGAGATCGGCTCATTGGGAAATTAAACCACGTGCTCGTTAATGGAATCCAACTCCTCATTCCAAATTCCAGATTTCGTCAAAAGTGAGTGAGGATCACTTTCCTGGCATTGTATTTCTAGATTGGATTGTAGTTGGGATGCACGAGTTTCTTCTATCCTTTCAAGGCGTGAATTCAGTGCTTCCATTGCTTTTCTTATTTCCGTAAGGCATTCCATGGTATACTGAATTTCATCCTCTTGGATCGTTTCTGGTAGGTTCTCAACGGTAGGGTATCCAAGAGAATAATCATTACATGTGGTTGGTTCATCTTCCCGCTTTGATGGTTCCTTGGTTATAGTCATACGGGTCATCGGTCGAGAGTTGATACGCGTTATCATTCCAATAATCACATATTGTTTCCTTAACTCGTGGAATGCAATTATTTTCCCGTAGATAATCACCGAAGGACTTCTTAATCGGTGGAGCATCATGTTTCGATTGGTTGAAGTAATTTTCAGAAAATATTTGAGGCATAGGCTGTTTTCCATCATTATCATCATACATCAAAAAATTTTCCCAAGATTCCTTAGCTATCTCAGCATATATACGTTCCAACTCTTGCATAGTAAAACCCAAATTGAATCTACTCCTAGGAAAAATAAAAAGAAAAGATCCTACAACAGTATGGAAAGTATGAGGGGAAGAAGTTAGAAAGAAGTTACCAGGTTAAAGATTCCTAAGTAAAAAACCTGCAAAACAAAACAAAACAAGTTAGTTCAAAATAGAAGAAATTTCTAGAGCAAATCAAATCTAAAGAGTTAGGAAATCTAGCAAATCAGAAAGAGTTTACCAAATTAGAAGTTCTATCTTAACAACCTACAGAATAAGAAATATGTTAGTTCTATGAAAAATAGGAAACAAAATTTAAAATTTAAAATTAGTAAAATTCTAATCTTAAACTAACTCTAAAACTAATTAATTTCAGAAAATCGTAGCCGTCAGTCCCCGGCAATGGCGCCAAAAACTTGTTCACTCCCCAAGTATAGGGTTGTGATGTAGTAATAACTCGGTAAGACCGAGGTCGAATCCACAGAGACTGAAACCTGTACGCTTTCTAAAAATAACCAGATCTAGAACTAAGCTAAGATGAAATCTGAACCAATTATGATTTGAGGAATAATGGTGAAATAATTAAACCAAAATTTAAGAGAATTCAAAAGTGGAAAACTAGGGATTCAGAGGATCCACTTGTAGAAATCAGGGAGAACTACGCTTGATTTACAAATCAGGAAAATTAACGGAACTGCCATTGATATAGTTTTGAAAAGATGAAAGGTATATGAATTAGAACGGATTCCATCACCAAACCATGCCCAGGAGACAAAGCAAACAACAGAATTAAACTAATTACCAACCAATCAATGTATGAAGGTTAGGAAGGGTACTGACATCCAACCATGCCCAGGAGACGATGGTGAACAACAGGGCTTCCTGACGTCATAAACATAAAGAAGAAAAGACATGCTCAAAGCCATTGCAGACCCATTGTAATTTCAGTCACAACAGACCATTAAAGACTAAAAACATTCCCTTAATAAAAACCCATATCAATATCAGATCAGTCTAAACAAAAGGCACAAGCATCAACTCATCCCATCACGCTACAAGCTTCACCTCTTAGCCCTAGCTAAGAGGTTTAGCCACACATGATGCGGCTAGATCTCTTAAACAAAATAAATTAAAATAAAAATAAAACTAAAAGAAAAAGAAAAGAAAAACTCTTCCTTCTCTCCCTGTCTTTCTCTCTCCTTCCACCCCCCCCCCCCAGGCCTCCTCTTGTGTTCCTTTTATAGAGATGTGCGTCAGCTGCAACAGCTCTGCAGAATTTGCTTACCAGCAGGAAACAGAAGTTTCCTTCCGTGAAAAACTTCACAGTTGTCAGCGCCTCATCCCCTTCTTTCCTTGTTTTCTTTGCAAAGAGATAACATCTCCTGGATGTTTTTGACCGACCTAAATGATAGACGGTCTGGATTTTTGAATCAATTAGAGATGGTGGGCGGAGTAATCCGAAAAATCCGGATTTCCGGGATTTGACTGCGCAATGACCATGAGGCTGTATTTGGAACGATGGTGGGGCCCATTTCGATGCAGTCCGAAAAATCTAATCCGTTCACTAGATTCGTCTCGAAAAATCAGTTGGAAAAGACTAGTTTTGGATTAAATTCGGAGTGTTCCACATGGTTTTCCGCCCTGCCATTCAACCTTCGTTTGGACGGCTGAATCTCGATCCTCTTTTCTTCTGGGAATTATTCCACCTACACTGTGATCATTGGACCCTTTCAAGCATGATGGACGGTCCGGATCATGTTTCCACGACACGGTGGTGGGCCACAAGCAACGTCCGCATGCTCTGTTCTTGCGTAACAGAGAGAAAATAAATTTTCTTCCGCTGTACTGCTGGCGGGGCCCATAATTCACCTCAGTCGAGAAATCCATACCGTTCAGTGAATTCCTGGCGAAAAACCGTCCGGGAATGGTGAGATTTTACTGATTTTAGGTGTGGCCCATAAGATCGTTTACTTCACCGTCCATCTGATGTTTAACGGGTAGGATTTCACAACGGCTTGCATGGTCTCAAAAAATCACCTAGGTCAGGGTCGTTGCCATCCTCTGAGGTACTTGGACGGTTTAGATCGTCGAGTTGCACGATTGGTTGGGCCCACAACGCAAAAAACGGACGGCCGGCGTCGTCCGCTGCTCCTGGCGTGAAACGGGTCGGGTCAGCAACGTTGACCGACCTGCTCGCTTCCTGTGAACGGTGAGTGCACCGTCACTATGCACTCCACCGATGTAAATTAGGCCCCACCTTGATGCATATGTGAAATCTGTTCCGTCCATCCATATTATCAGCTCATTTAACGTGTTGAGACCAATTGTGAAACATATCCAAGTAGCAGGTGGGCCCCAGATTGATAATTTATAGGCTGATCTAGCCGTTAGGCCACTTCCACAGAGATCCAGGAGCTGAAATTCGATGTGTACGGTTCATTTACACTCCTCAGTTCATGTATAAAGTTTCGAGCAGAACGGATGGTGAGAACCCTTTGATCTTGCATTTTGTCTGACTTTCAGGCCACTTGAGCTTCAGTTTCTCGATGTTCTTTAATCTCTGATACGTAAATCCGTCGATCTTGGTTCCTTGGGGTCCATCTCATACTTTGATGAATTCTGAGCATTAAATCTCGGCTTTTAACACCCTGTTTCGGTCAGCACTTGTAAATACACCCTGCATTAAAAATACGATTAAATCTGACCATTAAGCAGTATCATGTTCGTTAATCCATGTAATCAATGGGGTCTAATATGTAATATTTGACCCTCAACAGCATTGTAAGCATCTTGAAGATCTTCTTCATTTTCATGATCACTATTCAGATTTTCTTCACTAGTAGAATCATCATGATCTGAAAAAGTGAACTTAGCTAGAGTCATAAGGGCTTTGACTTTATTGCCCGACTCAGTTTCAAAATCTTTTGATTCAGTAGAGGCTTCAGTGCCAGAAGATTCATCCCAAGCAGCCAACATTCCTTTTTTTTATTTTTAGATTTGTCCTTTTTAGGACACTTGTTTGCTAAATGCCCATATTCTTGGCAGTTGTAACATTGACTATCTTTTAAAGATTTCCAAGTTTTAGATTTAGATTTAGATCTTTTCTTATCATTTGATTTTTGAAAGTCAACTCTCTTTTTACTTTTAAAAATCTTGTAAAACTTTTAAGCTAAGAGAGTCATATCATCTTCAGAATTTTCTTGAGAAATACATTTAGAAGACTTTAAGGACAATAAATTTACTTTTAGGAGCTTTAAGATTTAACTCGTAGGTTTGTAAAGACCCAACTAGTTCTTCTACCCTCATATTGTCCATATCACGAAGTTCCTGGATCGCAGTCACCTTTGAGTTGAACCGTTCAGGTAGTGAGCATAGTATCTTTGCACACACTTTACTTTTTGGGATTTTATCGCCAAGACCCCACATAGATTTTACAATGTCATTTAGTTTTGTATAGAAGTCCATAAACATTTCATTTTCTTCCATATGTATTTTCTCAAATTTAGTTGTGAGGATTTAGACTTTAGATTCTTGACAATTGATGTACCCTCGTGTGTCATTTCTAAAATATCTCAAGCTTGCTTTGCAGTATCACATGATATAATTCTTTTGAACTCATCCGATGATAGTGCGTAAGTGATTGCATTTAGTGCTTTTACATTTGCACTACTTTCACTTTTCTAAAGAGTGGTCCAAGAAAAATAAGGTGTTACTCTCATTGATTTTGATCCATCGATACCAGTCGCTTCAATGGTAGGAGGGATCCATTTAATCATTGTGGCTAGCCACACACTCTCATCCATGGATTAAAAAAAAATCCTCAACCTGGCTTTCCAATAAGCATAATTGGATCCATCAAATGGTGGAGGCCTAGTGACTGAAAGGCTATCAAAATTTGACATCTAATAAATAGCTTAGATCGATTAGCTCAGGAAATAAATCCAAATAACAATAAAAATGAGCTATTAGGCTCTGATATCACTTGAAAAGGCCTAGCTATATGTCCTAGAGGGGGGGGGGGGGGGGTGAATAGGACTATGCCAAATTTAAAATTATACTAGTAGAATTAAACAATAAAATAGTCTTGTAAATAAATAAATGAAAGACAGTACTTTAAATAAATCACAGTACGGAAATGTAAAGCAATCTCAATATTCTAGTATTGAGAGGCTGATACAAATAATGTTCTAAGGACAACCTTGCACCATAAAAACGAAGGGCTTATGACATGACGACCTTACTAGAACGGTATAAGTATCAATATCTCAAACTGAAGAGGAATAAAGAAAATAGAAAGAATTGAAATTCTAAACTATTACAACATTCCCACAATGCTTGAAATGTAAATATTACAACATTCACATCCACACATACATTCCACAGCTTTGAATGATAAAACATAAAAATTAAATAAACATTCAAACCACAAGACAAAGAATTATAGTGGTTTGCCTGTATGTTCACCAACTATTAAACAACATCCACACAGCTTGCTGCTCCACTCCTAATATCCTCACACAGGGGATATCAGCGTTTACTATGAAAATATGTTTCACAGGTTCACCTAAAACCTTCACAATTGTGTCTTTCAAATGGGCTTACGCAATTCAAAAAAACCCACTTTCTGAATTTTCTGGCTCTCCTCAGATAACCACCAGATTGAGATTTTTCTGACTTAATCTTTAAAAAAAAAAAAAAAAAAACCAAAATGAAGGAAATTTACGTTACAATAAAATACCTGAATTTCTCCTTTTGTAGCAGCCCGGAAGAACCAATCGGAGTAGAAGTTCGAATATAGAAGTTTAATTGTTCAATACTCACTTTGAAATGGTTCTAAGTTCTAATTAATTTTAAATTAAACCAAATGGGCTAGCTCTATTTGATTTTGATTCCAAGAAGAAGAAATATAATAATTCCTCTATTCAATTCAAATTGGAATATAGAAACAAAATCAAATTGACAAAACTAACAAAAGAGAATATTAAATATGCACAGTGTAGCTTAAAAATTAACGTAAACTTATCTCAGAGTGATGCCTTGATTTTACTTAAATTCGGATTGAAAAACTCTGAAATTCGTGTTCTATTTATAGATACAGAAATCGCATCTACAACTGGTCGTGTGGCCATCAAGACTGGTCCTAGGTCGAACTGCATTTTGAAATTTTAAGGGTGATCAGATAAAACCGTTCCACGACTAGTCGTATGGTTTCCACGACTGGTCATGACCAACCCACAACTAGTCGTAAGGAACCATGAATGATTGCTAGAGTTTGAGTCGTAGCTGCAGGACTGGTCGTGAATGAGTCGACACTGTTCCTACGACCGGTCGAGCAGACTCCAGGACTGGTCGAAGCTCAACTAAAAAATTCTGAAATTTTGCAACAACTTAGGACTGGTCTTGAAATTTCTTGGACTGGTCGAGCCAGTTCTAGGACTAGTCGAACAGAGTATATGACTAGTCGAAGAACAGACCAAATACTTATAAAAATATTCAATTTGAATTATGTATACAAAATGACCTACCCTAAGGTCAATCTAAGGTCATTCATACCTTGAATGTGAAGTATGGACATTAAAACTTCATTTCTTCAGATGATAGTTGACCTTTTGAAGATTATAAAGCTTGAGAACTCTATACTTGATGTAGCATTGAACTTGAGATCGTCTAGAGCTTGAATTACTCTTCATCTTGAGTTGTGCACTAACTTGAGTCTTGAACAAGATCACTTCTTTCGTTGTAGCTTGTTCTTGCATTTCTTGAAATGATTTGAAGTAGTTCTTCGTTCTTGACTTGAAGCAAAGATGCATTATAGCTTGTACTTGCATTTCTTGAAATGATTTGAAGTAGTTCTTCGTTCTTGACTTGAAGCATAGATGCA
Organism: Magnolia changhungtana; assembly: GCA_030180095.1. NCBI lineage: Eukaryota > Viridiplantae > Streptophyta > Magnoliopsida > Magnoliales > Magnoliaceae > Magnolia > Magnolia changhungtana. The sequence continues at coordinate 7,296,539 of JASAUF010000375.1, forward strand.
GTGTCTTGAACATATGAAGCAACATGCTACACAAGACATAGATTGTGTTTTTGACACCACAAAATTTGACAACCAAAGGAATAGGAAACCATAACACTTACACTTTTAATGGTGGATATTCAATCACTACTATTTTCTGTGGTGTGGCCTGCCTGAGATTTTGGATCTGACTCATTTTTTGGATCAAGCCCTAAAATGATCTTGGGAAATGTATGGATGGCATAGATAAATCACATAGATCATGGTGGGCCCCATAAAGCACTGACCAAATGCTCTTAAAAGCCGATTGGCTGGTGTTGTTGTCACCAAGTTTTGTGGATCCCATCATGATGTATGTGTTATATCCTAACCATCTTTTCTTTTGGTGAGCTCGTCTTAAGTCTTGAACCTAAAAATAGAACAAAACCAAAGATCAAGTGGACCACACTACAAAAATTTGTGGGGGATTGAACATCTACCCTTGAAACCCTTTTGGGGGTCACATAAGTTTTGGATCTATGTGATATTTGTTTTTCCTCTTCATCTAGATCTGTGTGACCTTATGAACAGATTGGATGGAAAATAAATGCTATGGTGGGCCCTACGAATGTTTTAACAGTGAGAAATATTGTCCCCACTGCTATTTCTGGTGTGGTCCATTAAGCTTTGGATATGAATCATTTTCGGTACCATGCTCTAAAATGCTCTCGAAAAATGGATGAATGGTGTGGATATAATAAATACATCATTTTGGGGCCCATGTAACTTTGATCTCCTTTGAACTATTCGTACAAATTGGAGCTAGAGGAGTTGCAACGCCCGTCTTCGCACGACACTTACCCTGGTGTGGTACACCAGCCAATCCACTTCCCTCTTGAAACCCTTTTCATAAAATGTTCTCTCTCTCTCTCTCTCAACCCTTTCCGTCAAAATCCCTCTTGCATTCCCTCGCTCTCCCTCTCCCTTTCTCATTCCCTCGCTCTCCGGGTTTACACGTAATGATTCCGACAGAGAAGAGGCAGTGGCAGAGGTTTTGGGGGCTCTAATGGCGGATGCAGAAAGGGTTTTGGGGGTTGTCGAATTAGGGATGGGTTCTACCCTCTCGTTAGTTACCTCTCTCACGATCTACCTCTTCTCAGCAGTGGGAGATGTTAGAAATGAAAGAATCTTGTACACAACGAAGGATAGATGAAAAAGATAATGAAATGATCAGATCTATCCAGTTCAAGGCTCAACTTGAATAGTCAATTTCTCAAAACAGATTTGCTGCCCTTTTTCTGGTAATTCCAGTAAGTGCAAACTAAGGAAATCTGCAAATTGTCTTCAGGATACAATGAACTCTCAATCTGAATTTCAATACGAAAATTTGAACATTTAAGTGTTGAACAAATCTCTAGTTTTAACACTAATATGCCTTAAAAAGGTTCTGAATAAACACAACAAGAGATCAGATTCAAGAGAAGTTCACAATGGATTATATATCTGAAAAAATGGAGAGAATGTAATCATCTTTCTGGATTATTGTATCCAGGATTTATAGCAATTGAATGGTCATGGAGTTCTTCCTGAAGAGATACCAAAGTGCCTCTTCAAGACATCCACAACTATTCGCAGTAAATAACATTCTTCCATGAAAGGACATGACCCTTTATCCTATAGAAGTTATTTTTATTCCTTTTAAACAGAAAAAGTCATTCAACAGTTCCACATGAGTGTCACGTTGCATAGGTGCCACATGTGCAATCACGTCACAATTATTCTCAATCAACACAAAGGTAATAAAACATCAGGGTAGACCCTAGTTCAATTCCAGTTTCACCATGGCCCAAAAAGTTTGAACCTTGTGCCAAAAAGACTAAGACTCTAATTGTTTCTTGCGACGATGTGCATGCAAAGTGCTAAGTGCTCTTAATAAAGCGTTCAAGCCGCCCTACAGCCCACGCCGCGAGTGTGTGGATGGTGCTTCGTGAAAGTGCACCTGCTAGTGCCCTGGTTTGTCAAGTTACGTGTGTAGTGAGTCAGACTGGCTGCTGAACTCGATAGAAAGATTATTTCAAGCGTCTGCCTCAACCGGATGTGTGAAAACTCATAATAGGTAAATCATAGCCTCACATCCCATGTCCTAAAACACCAGGTGATTAAAACCCTTAAAATAATATAGACATCTTAGGGTTTTAGGTGAGAAAACTTTTTGTAAAATAAGAAAATCTCTAAGTTTTTCTCGCTCTATCGATTTTATCAAAGCACCCTCGATATGATCGATATACACTGTCGATGTCCTCGATACTTTAACAATATTATCAATAAGAGGACCAAAATGTCCAGCAACTAAATATTCATCTAGATGGATTTATCGATATATCGATACACTATCGATATCATCGATAAAAGCACTAAATATGTCTAGCAACTTCACAACATATCTGGACAAATTATCGATGTATCGATACACATATCGATATCATCGATATTCAAATCTCGAGACTATAGAGAGTGGCTCGATAAGATCGACAGGCAGATTTTTGGCGCCCCTGTTTTTTAATGAAAATCTCAAATTCCTTCAATATATCGATGACCGTCCGATATGATCTGAAATTAAATATCGATAAGATCCGAGGTCCATCGATGATATCGACAGTGGGCGTGCATTTCTTACAGCAGTTATTTCAGGTTGTTTTTAACTATGATCGGGGGCCCTTCAATCTAATCGATATTCAAATATCGATGATATCGACACCAGATCGATTGCATCGAACAAAGCCATAAACTGTCCAGCAAGTTCAAAGATAAATCAGCTAGATTTATTGATGCCTCGACTCTGATCTCGATGTCATCGACATTCAAATTCCGATGACCTTGACGGCTCCCCCGATCATTCATGAAAACCTGAAATATCTCAAAGTCAAGTCTCTCATTTTTTCAAGTGTCGATGGATCGATTCTGTCATTGATGGAATTAGAGTTCGAAATTCGATGACATCGACAATGGCTTCGATTCATCGACCAATTGGCAAAGAGTTTCAAAAGCATATGACATCGAGTCTGAGTCATCAAGCAAACCATCGATGCTATCGAGAGTATACGCTCGATGATATCAAACATGCTCGATGATATCGAACTCTGTCATAAATGTGACCATTTTATATCCATTGAAACTCTTTGCCTATTTATAGAGGACTTGTCTTTTGTTGCTGTGAGAGAAAGAAGAGAGAGCTTTTGAGTGTTTCAACTTATATCCTATACCTAAAGCCCTTTCTCTCAAGGGAGTTCATTCTCCAATCCACCCTCATCATTGATATTCAATAGAGTGGATTGGGGAATGAACTTCCACATTCAAGGATCCTCCAAATACTACCTTAATGGCAAATCATTATGCTGGGATGCCTTGAATGCATAAGATTGGAACTACTCTACCTTGCTTATAGGAAAACCTTTAGAGAGTAGGATTCCATCTTCACCTTGACCTAACCTCAAGCTTAGTCCTGGTATATTTTTTGTGTTACAGATCAAGGGAGCAAAAGACTCTTCGTCAACAAGGAGGAGGAGATCTTCAGCGTTGTGCTTAACGGGACTCATCAACTTATCTGTAAGTATCTAGAGTCTAAGAGGACACTTGTGATCATTCCTTTCTAGGATTGGGTCATAAGTGGTTCTCATCCTTTGAAGCCCTCGTAGGAGGCCTCCGGTGGGAGTATATATTGTGGGTATATAGAGTGGACCCTTGCTCTTATGTAGGGCATAAACTGTTAGGTACTTGTGTAGGTCCTTAACCTGTACGGTCTAAAATCTGGGTGCGTTGTGCGGACCTTTGCTCTTGTGTAAGGCATAAACTATTAGGTCCTTATGTAGGTCCTTAACCTGTGTGGTCTAAAATCTGGGTGCATTGTGTGGACCCTTACTCTTGTGTATGGCATAAATTGTTAGGTCCTTGTGTAGGTCCTTGACCTGTGTGGCCTAAAATCTGGGTGCGTTGTGTGGACCCGTACTCTATGGAGAGCATAAACATCTAGTTAAGAGTAAACCAGCAAAACTCTGGGTTTAAGGTGAACCGCGTAAAACCTCTGTAAAGGTTGAAGGTGAACCTGATTTAAAACCTTAGGTTTGAGGTGAACCCTGAGAAACCTCCTTAGTGAAATCCAGTATACTCAAGGGTTGAGTGCGGCAGCCGGTAGTGGATAGACTTATCGTCGAACCACTATAAAATGACTGTGTTTGTGATCGCTTTTCTCTATGTGTGATTCATACATTCATATTCATATATCTGATCACATCTCACACTCACACATAGTCACATCCAACATAGACTAAGCTGCATATTGATATATCTTACATAGTTTGTGATTGGATCCTCTACTTGGCTTGGAAGCCAGTAGAGTTACATTTGAGTAATCCTGAAAATTGTATACATAATAGGATTAGAGTGATAGGATTTTTAAAATAACTCATAAATCTTTAAAAAGTCATATTCACCCCCCCTCTAGGACACATTGGCATATTCTAACTTCTACTCAAGCGGTCTTCACCGCTATTTCACTTCGCACCGTCCTCGAGGAGATTTGAACTCTGGATGCATCAGTGAAAACTACTTCTCTTACCGACTGGCTATACACACTATTTATGAAAAGTTTAAATAATTAATATTTTTATTTACTTTCTAAAAATAACTTTTATTTTTTAAATTTATTTTTATTACAAAAAACATAATAGGAGAGACAACGGGTTTGGGACTGGCAGTAACATCACCATCGGCTTTGATTGCAAGTTATTCTCCTCGTCCTCTTCTTCTATTTCTAAAGGTCAATTCAAAATTGAAAATCTCTTAATATGGATTTCTGAAATTTCAAATTCCTAATTGGGGATTTCTGAAATTTCATTCCCTAATTGGCATCACTATCGACTTCGATTGCAAGTTACTATCCTCGTCCTCTTCTTCCCTTTCTAAAGCCGATTTGAAATTGAAAATCTCTTAATATGGATTTCTAAAATTTCAAAATTCTAATTAGGAATTTCTGAAATTTCAATCCCTAATTGGATTAGGGTTTTTCTAGGACTTTTGTCATGCCCCAAACTCAGAAACTGGGCTCACAAAATTCTCAATCGCTGAATCAAATGCCGACAGCCTCTGTAGTACCCCATTCTCGACTCCCAGCGTTCATATGCCAGATTCCGATCCTGGGATCCTATAAGGAGGATTTTCTAATGTATATTTAACTCATAATAAGTATAACCACAAGTTTACCCAAGTCACAAAGGCAACATCATCATCACATATCCACTAATATAAACAGTTAAATACAGTGCTGAAAGGGAAATACATATGTCAAAATCAAAGCTCCATAAGTCCGCTGCACGCTCCAAGCTCAATGCTTTTGCAACCTGACGCCACCCGCACGCATCTATCGTGCATAAGCTTATAGAAAGCTTAGTGAGTGGTGAAAGTGTGTGCACAAGGTAAGTGCTAAGTAAGTCATATCAGAGTAAACGGAAATATACATACAATATTAGAAATACTGACAAGTTCATAAAAATCATACGAAATCAGAGTAATATGAAAACATACTGATAGGCACATAAATACCATCAGCCTTATCCAGGTTATGCGATGCAAAAATATAATAAAAATAATATCATATACTGATGAAGCAATGTAGATCAGCTATACAATGTGGCGACAACAAGCCAAATATCAAATGCCGATGATGCAATGCAAGATACCAATCCTAATGAGTCTACGAATACTGTCAGTCATATCTAGGCTGTATAAATGAAGAAACATAGTAACCCAAAATGTCATATGTTGCAGATGTAATGCGATATGCAATGCTAATGGAATGACCATGCTGGAGTGTGAAGTCGAGATGATAGTACGTGGTATCGCAGGCTATGAGGTCTATCATAAAGGAATTCTATCCAAACCAATCTCTTACGTAAATTTGGATAGTCAGACTCAATGTGGTAAACTCCTGATCTCAGGTTAGTCACACGCCCCAACCGAAATCCTGACCATTGCGAAAGTACACGAAACAAATAGTTGCGCACCACCAGTCCGAGTGGATAGTGAATGAATGAATGAGTATGCAACTCCTGCTCAATAAATCTACATATCAGTACGGTTCCTTTCTAGGATCATCACCGGGGTCTAGTACACTCAACACCACCTGTCACACTATCAAGCACACAACTGGGTAAGTGGAAGAGACCTCACTATCCACTTAGCCAATAGTCTGCTAATACCTGCTCGACTTGTTAATAGCGGACTCATTCCTCGAGCTGATCAAACTCAGCCTAGCTATGCCTACTCCCTCGAGCGGTTAAGGCCACACTCCCTCCTAATCGACCACAACACAGTGGGAGACGCGGCCTCCTGGTATTTGGCACTCGGTCGCTCATGTATATCGACTCAGTCTCAACGTTAGGGCATCCCCTGGTACCAAGAGAGTTTTAGGGATTTTCACCCAGGGCCATCTATGGCAGCCCGATGCTCGAACCAAACATTTTCGGTGTCCCATCTGGCCATCCATGATATTCCTGTGGAGGCTACGACCCTTATGTCACAAGGGCGTACAGTAATCACAATACACAATGCAAGATGCATGAGTCATACAATCCAGTCATGCATCAATCCTGCGCATACCGTGCGCTCATGTGAGATAACCTCCACCCATCAAGGAGTCTCATAACAACCTGCCCAATGACATATGTAATGGTCAACCACATCTCATAACGAACATGCAAATGATGCATATGGGCATGTATCATGATGCTATGCGATCACGTACTCATAATCGGTGTCAATAACCGACATCGACAATCAACCTAGACAAGGTGGACATTTAATCAACATTTTCCCCAAGGAATGGCCTATATAGAGCCTAACATACAGTGGACTCATGGCCTCACATAAGGGCCAAATATATAACATGTGGGTCGCATCTCATGGGTCTAATATACATCGCAATAAGCCGCTCACACGGGCCTAATATACATCAAGTCGAGCCTCATCATATGGGCAAAAAATATATCACAATGGGCCACGTCCCATGGGCCACGAATACATCACAATGTGCCTCGGCTATCGAAATCGGCCTCAACAATTGGAATCGACACTCGGAATCGGCCTCAATACTCGGCCTCGACAATCGAAATCGGCAAATCGGTCATAACAATTGGAATCGGCAAATCGGTCACGTCAATCAAAAATCAGCAATCGGTCACGATAATTGGCCTTGATTGCTAATAGGCAATCTGCTACGACAATCGGAATCGGTAAATTAGTCACGTCAATCGAAAATTGACAATCCGTCACGATAATCGGACTCGATCGCTAATCGGTAATCAGCCACGACAATTGGAATCAATCAATAATCGAAATCGGCAGATAGGTCACGTCAATCGAAATCAGCAATTGGTCATGATAAACGGCCTCGATCGCTAATCGGCAATCAGTCAAGTCAATCAGAATCGGTAATCGGCCACAATAATCGTAATCGGCGAATCGATCACGACAATAAAAAATTGGCAATCGGTCACGATAATCGGCTACAATAATCAGCATCGATAATCGGCACAGGTAATCAGGGTCGATAATCGGCACCGATAATCAGGGTCGATAATCGGTGTCGACCTCGATAATCGGCACCAATAATCAGCAGATAAACAAAACGGGGTCCATAGATGATCAGTCGATCAACCATAAATAAAGATTGGCACTCAGTCGTGGTTATATCAAATTTGATAGCACAAAGTCATCCATCTACGGTGAATGGGGCCCACTTATTTGGGTTAACCCACAAAGAGAATGGGACTAACAAGGCCTAAGGGAAGGTCACAATGAGGACGTCTAACCATCATTGCCCCTCAATGTGGACATCTAACCAACATTGCTCCCAAGGCATGGCCCGCCATAAATGTCATTACATAACCCATGATGGAATCACACAATGCAATAGACCTTGTATACTCCCATTGGCCCTCGACCCATTGGCCTCAAATACATCAAATGGGCCTTATCATATGGTCCTCAGACTCATCAGGGTGGGCCTCAATAACGTGCCTCATATACCTCAGGGTGGGCCTCAATAACTGGCCTTGAATACATCACAATGGGCCTCAACCCACGGGCCTTTATACATCTCAATGGGCCTAACCCATGGGCCCCAAATATATCACAATTGCCTCTACCCATGGGCTTCAAATACATCACAATGGGTCTTAACCCATGGGCTTCAAATACATCACAATGGGCTTTGCCAAATGGGTCGAAAATACATCACAATGAGCCTCAACCCACGGGCCCTAAATACATAACAGGTGGGCCCTGCACCTGGGCCTCAATACACGTAATAGGTGGGCCCCGCTCATGGGTCAAAGATACATCCTGATGAGTCACATGTATATCAAAGTGGGCCCCTCGATTGGGCCATAAAATACATCAAAGTGAGCCTGCGGATGGGCCATAAAGTACATCAAGGTGGACCTTACAGATGGGCCACAAAATACATCAAAGTGGGCCTCACATATGGACCTAAAAAATACATCAAGGTGAACTATCTGCCCACATGTTCAAATAGTGGACAGTGTTAATATACATCAATGTGGGGCCTACTGCCAACACAGGAGCAGCTAGATGGCTGCTGCACAGGCAGCTGGCTGCACTTAGGAAGGCAAAGGTGGGTACCACGTAGGGCCCACCACCATGCATATATTATATAGTATATAATATATAATATATTATTTAGTAGTGGGACCCACAGCACTTGCTGTCGTCATATGGCAGTGGGTCCCACCATCAAACAGATGGACGACATTTATAAAACACATACATCACGTGGGAGGTTCCACCGTCTAGTGGTGTGGACGGTGGTGACAAAACACATACACCATGCTGGTTCCACTGTCCACTGCCGTGGACGGTGTGAATAAAACACATACATCATTGTAGGTCCCACGTGGGGCCCACCATAACGTTTGTTTGTCATCCAACTGTTGACAAGGTCACACGAACCTGGATGAAAAGGAGAAACAAATTTCATATTAATCCAAAACTTTGGTGACACCCAAAAAGGGTTTCAATGGCAAACGTTCACTCACACTGTTCCCTGTGATGTGGGCCACCTGAGTTACGTACATAGCTAATTTTTTTGGAGAGGACCCGCTGCCCTAAAGGGGCCACCAAATGCACGGTGTGGATGTTTCACACACATCACGGTGGGACCTGTAATGGGGCCCATGGACAACATCAAAGCAGCGGACGCTGCTTGCTGCAGCATCCTCTGGACGCTGACAACAATAGCGTCCCTGTTGATATATATATATTGTTTTTTTTTTTTGAAATCCGAATTTTTGTGGTTTTTCACAGGTAGGGCCTACATCAGCTGAATCCAATCCAACCAATGGATTCTACAGTTCATAACAAATCCATCAAGCCCAATATTGGGCATGATTCGGCGTGTAGAAAAATTTAAGTGAATTTAAATGGTGAAAATCACTGTTTGTTAAGGTATGACCAACCAGTTAGTTGGATCAGCTTCATTTTTTGGCTCAACGCCTAAAATGAGTTGAGGAAAAGGATAGACGGCTTGGATTGAATCCATACATCAAGGTGGGGCCTACATGAACAACCCTTCCCAAAAGCTTTTAACCAAAGCTAATATTTGTGTTTCCAAGTTCATGTCCAGACGCTGGACTCTTTTTGGGCATGCAAATAAATCATTAAGGTGGGCCCTGCTTAGGTGGGCCACCACATGGCTGGGTGGTGTGGAACATACACATATATAAGGTGGGCCCCACCTACAAATGGCTTGGATCAAATACATGCTTCATGGTGGGTTCCATCTGGGTGGGCCACACAACTACATCATCACACACCATAAAAGAAAGAAAGAAAGAGACAGACACGCGTGTGATGGAGGGACCCCGACACTATGGGCCCTCCTTTGCAATCAATCATACATGAAGTGGGTCCCATAATGCGTGGGCCCATCAAATCAAAGATCAACGGTGGAGATTCCTTCTACGCCAAAATGGAAGGTCTAGATGACCTCTAGCCATGTAAAGAAAATAAACATCATGATAGGGTCCATGGAGAATGGCCCCATTATGGAATGATCATGAAAATTAAAGTGGGTCATCGACCACATCTAGGGTCCAAAGTGAGATCCATACCATCAAACGATAGGCATCACTTGGCCCATCATAAAAACATAAAAACTAGCCTATAGAAGCACCCACCGTTCAATCTTCTTTGTCCGATGTAAAGGTGATCTCCTTGGCTTCGATCTCAATGGAAGATGATGAAGAATGAATGGTCGAGATATAAAATCTTCTCATGGAGGTTCGAAGAGCTTGGACGTTGGAAATTTTGGTGTTTTGCGTTGCTTGGAAAAGAAGGGAGAAATCAGATAGAAAGGAGATGGGATGGAGTGATGGATGGGAGAGAGGGATAGGTGTGTAAGAACTTTGTTGACTTTTGAGGAAATTTGTGTAAGAAGGGTATGGTTGTGTAAGGGTTTGTTGACTTACGAGGTTGCTTGGAGATGGGTGTGAGGTGATATGTACTTGACATGTACTTGACCCTTGATGGGATTGATAGATTGATTGAGGTGACATGTTTTAGAGATTCTCTTGGGTTTTGCAACGCGCAGCGTTTTCCTCGAACTGAACACGGGCCCACATCTCCTGGTCAGGGTATCGGATCGGTATGCAAGACGCGGCGTTGGAACCGCAGTGATGGTGTGGTCACAATGGTACAAGTCTCGAATTAAGCTGACTCAATCTATGAGATGTGACTTAGGGTCATGCGCAAATGTTGATTATAGGTCGCAGGTTGTCGGAATTCGACGGGAAGGATCACGGGAATTGACGGAATAGTACGGACTAGGATATGGGCCTTACACTTTTAAGGTCCATACTTATGAGTAAGCATGGCTACGTGTGATTAGAACATGACAATGAACCGATAAACAAATCCCCTGGACATGAGTTCAAGAAATTCAGTTCATAACAAATGTTAAAACATGAATAAATTCATCGACATGAGACCCTAGTAACCTACTCATCCACATGAAGCCATATCCTTGCGTGCATCTTTGATGCATCCAAGACCATGTAGGAGCAAGCAATTAGAGGATGCATCCACACCACTCAACAGTTCAAGATCTGATGAGAATGCAAATCAGACCCAACCAACAGTTCTAATAAAAAATTTTGGTAAATCCTATACATATAACAGATTTGTGCCATTCAACTGTCAAGATCGCTGATTTGGACCATTGTGGAATCCAAATTGGTCTTATTGTGGACATGGACAATTCATCCATCAATATTGTTGCATGAAAGAAGATGACGAAAGCTTCTTCTCAGACTGATAGAACCAGAATGGCTGCCCTGCTCTCCTCTTTTAAATAAACCTGCAATGCCAGCTGGAATAAATCCGTGAAGTTGTTGATAGCTCTACAAGGCTATTACCAAACATTCTTTTTGAAGCCATCTCTGTTACAACTACCTTCATTGGCTCCTTAGCCATGAAACCATAATGCATGACTGGTTTGACCCAATTTTTATCTTTTTATTTTTTTAGCCCTGATTTCTAGTGAATACTAACAAAAATACAACAAAATTTTTGCTTGTTACTGTTGTTGCAATCCGAGCAGCTAGTAGCTGATTGGCCCTTGCGTATTCATGGGATATTGTAAATTATCGATTTCTTCCATGTAAAAGTTTTGCCTTCATTAAACCTCCATGGTTCTGTTTGGCTTCATCTTGCTTTTGTGGAGTTCAAGTGGTCTGGACTCATGATAGGGGTTCAGCAAAACAGTCTGATTCGTTGCATTGTTGGCAGAGGGACAGGTCGGGTTTGTATGTTGTCAGATCGCTGCATGATTCTATTCACCTCAGAAGACCGAATTCGATCGGCTGCAACTGTGGTTTTATCTGGTCTTATGGTGGTCCAACTAAGGTAGCTGCGTTTGTGTGGTTAGTGGGACAAAACAAAGTCCTCACTGTCGACAATTTGCTATAGTGTCTCCTGCACCTTATTATGTTCAATTAATGGCAATCCAACTCTATCTAATGCCTCTGATAAGGCACAACCTGAACAAATGCTGGAGGAAAAGAAAAGGGCGAGAGTATCTATAACATCATCAGGTAGTCAAACAGCTTATAAGCAGAAACCGAAAAGAAAAGAATATCAGGCTTGGGAAACTGTACGTCAACAAAGTAGTTGCATTTATGAGTAGCAACAAGCCACAGCAATTGGAGGAAATAACAGGCTAAAGAGAATAAATAGTTATCTGTTTTACTTTCTTTCCGGACAACGTACAAAGAATAGAATAATAACGGGCCATAGAAAAAGAAAAAGTTATCTGTTCTACTTTCTTTTTACGAATGCAGAGAGTAAAATAATGATACTCACCATACAACTTTTACATGTTTTGTTTGAGCATTCAATATTACAGTCTGCAGTCCATAAGGACAATGGGAAGGTCCTACCATGCCCATTCAATGGACCAGGTCATACCGGAATCTGTCCTTATAAAAGGGGACTCCATGATCAGATTGTTCAATGTTTGTGGGTGCATGATCTGACCAATTTTTTTATGGATCCACTGGTCCACACATTTGGATATTTCTTAACTAAGCAGTTTTTATTTATTAATTATTAATTTTTTTATTTAAAGAAAGGTATATTTCATTTCTGGACAAAAAGGTTACAGATTTTCGGATCTCCGTAGGAGAAAAGGACATATAGAAGAAGGACATATAGAAGACCTATCGTAAAGAAGCTGGACCTGGCCGAAAGATACAAAACAAAGGAACATTAAAAAACCAGAGCCCATTAAAAATCGAAGGGCTGGTGATGAGCGACCCTCTCATCACTCCATCTTTGGCATGCCTACCAGCCGCCTCATGGTATTCCTTTACAACCACATAACATGTAGCTCAAACTTGACTAATAAAGCCATATTCTCTCTACTCAAAGAAGCAAGACGGCGAGGCTAAACTTTTCCCCTGAAACCCATTTACACAATTCAGAAGAATTGATGTAGAGCGTGTTGCGGACAGTTTCATGGCCAAGATGGATCAGAAAAGGCTCGGTCGACGACAGAAGTGATCCGGACCGTCAGACCTTAGATCAGGCGTATCTCACAATCCGGAATGAGTTAGCTGAAGTAAAATATATGATTTTGGGGCAGAATGAGCTACTTTAGCCAACCAACCCTTTGCGACGCCCGGAATTGCAAAAAACCCCTGAATCGATGGCCGTTTCCCTACTTTAATTTCGTTTTTACTATAAATAGTAAGTTTTAGTTTGATTATAACTCTTTATCCACCCGGAATTGCAAAAAACCCCTGAATCGATGGTCGTTTCCCTGCTTTAATTTCGTTTTTACTATAAATAGTAAGTTTTAGTTTGATTATAACTCTTTATCCGTCGGGCTTTAGGAGTTGCGCCCAACGTGAAAAGAGCTTAGAATAATTAGGAGAACGGTTTGGTGAAGCCAAATAGGACACTTACTATTTTTTGGTGAAAACCTTCATGACTAGTAGACATCACGATACTATAAATAGTAAGTTTACTATTTATAGTAAGTAGCGGATTCTAGGAGTTCTAGTTGTAGTTTGATTCTGATTTCTTTCCCATTGCTTGGTACCCCTATTTAAAGGATTGTGAACTCATTTTTATTCATTAATTAATCAGTTTCGAATTTTATTAGAATTTATTTCTATTTTCTGCTTTCTTTCCTCGTGGATTCGAGAAGTCTCAGTGAGGAGTCCAGAGAAGCTCCGTAAATTCGGAGTATTTATCCTCATCACGTTCATCCCTGCGTCAAGAATCTCTGGAGTCTCACTGCTTATAACCAGAGAGCATACGGACACTTAGAAGCATGAGCACATGGCAAGATGGCCAGCTACAGGAAGTCATCACTACAATGCCTTTGTTGATGCTTGATACTCATCCAATCCCACATAGGCCCTTCCTCGTTCATCATAAAGGATATTTCAACTGACCATTTCCTTTGGAGCACTTTCTTCTCGACTGCCCTATATATTGTTCCTTTCCTTCCAAAGCCCCCACATAATAGTATAGGAACCATTATCTAAAGGAGGCCAACACTTGAATTAAAAGAGCCGACAGACTACCTATCAACCAACTCCTTAAGATCAGCTTTACTAGCTGCTTTATGGGCCATTTGCGGAGAGCGGAATAACTGCTGTTTCAGGAATATTGGCGGTTCTACTGCTTCGGCAGTTTCGAGGGTCTTTTTATTGATTAGGTAGTGGGATCTTCAATTCTTCGTTGAAGGGTGTTCTGGTGTATATTTTTCTTTTTTGTTTATCTCCTTGTATTGTTTGCCGTTTGGCTTCTTTTAATTTGATTCTTTACCTTTCAAAAAAAAAAAAAAAAAGTTGCAGATGAATCCGTAATTTGTATAGCAGAAACTATTCAGCCAAAAGTTAAGCAGAATACTGTGCCAGAAAACAGTTACTTTCCGATCCAGAAAGCAGATTGGCTGAAGAAACCAACTACCCGGACTTGAAACAAGTTTCCAAAGAATGGAACTTGCTCTGATACCAAAACTGAGAGGAAATGTGATGGGCAACCCTAACCACACATCCGAGACTAATTCAGCCACGTGAATTTTATTAACTTGGGTAGAAACAATTAATTTCCTTTTCCCAAATTATTTGTAGGGCTTGTGAATAGAAATGAATTGGTTTAGAGTAACTGATCCGTACTATATAAAAGTTCAACTTTCATGTACTCTGTACCTTCTTACTATGACAACTGCTTGAGCGGAACTAAATCATCACCATTAGACTTTTGAGTCAAAATAGTTCATGGGTTTTCTGTATGTGCTTTATTCGATATAGAATCTTGAATGGCTATTTAATGTATCATTGCCTTTCCGTAAATTCGATCCTTTATAGGGTACATGAACTTTGTATGTTATATCACTCTTGCACAGCTTGTGTAATATCTAATTGGACTGTTTTCCTCCCTTTTGCATTGTTCTTTTGCAGGTTCTGTAGCTGCTAGTTCCTTTTTTTGGTCCAAGTCAGTTCCTTTTAAAACTCAATGACACCATAAGCCTTGTACAGCTCATCAGTAATCTCAAAAATTCTCTTCATTAGGCCACACTAACAATTGTACTCTGTATCAATGAGTTTGCACAAGTGGGACCTGCATGTGGCCCACCTGATCTTTGGATATATGTGTCCATCCAACCGTTTGTTTTACAGATGTGGAGCCATGTCTTACACCAGTTGTCTGTTGTACATTTGTTGCTTATGGGTTACCACATGATTAGACATTGTTTTGAGGCACATTTCTCACACTGTCCATCCGTTTTCTGTGACAAGTACATCTACATGGTGGGGTCCATCTGATGTAAGGATTGGCTGCAGCACACGTGTCAAGATGGCCAAATGGAGAGATTTGCGTGGGAATATTAATCCAACCTTTGTGTTTCATGTGAAGGTACTGGGGTCCACGTGATGAACGAATTGGACGATTCCTTTCATTGGTTGGTGAGTGAGGTGAGATTGATAGCATGTAGAGATTGTTGTTGGTGAGTGAAGGTAACTGAGAGAGGACGCGGAGTAGCTGTGACTCGGACTGGAACCCACCATGATGTATGTTTTTTATCCAGTACTCCGTCAATTCATTTTTGAATATCATGACAAACTTAAAAAAATCAGGCAAATCCAAAGCTCAAGTAGACCACACAATAGGAAACAGTGGGGTTTGAATACCTACCATTGAAAACTTCCTGGACCAAGGAAGTTGAAGTTTTGGATCAAGCTGATATTTGTGTTTTCCCTTCCTCTATGTCTATATGACCTTATGAACAAGTTGGATGGAAAATAAGCATCATGATGGGCCAGGAAGGTTTTTAATGGTGAGTGTTTAATGGCCACTGTTTCTTTTGGTGTGGTCCACCTGTGATTCTTAACAGATTCATTTTTTGATAAAATTCTATTAAATAAGCTAGAAAAATGGATGGATGAGGTGGATACAACATCCAGTCGAGCCCCACGGTCATGGTTCCACCCATACCACTGGTTCCGTGGTCGCAGCTAAGTCTTGTACGTTATCAGGGGCAAACCCACTGTTCAGCTGGACCGAAATCGTCTACAACAGCTGGTTCACTCACCGGGTACATCACACAAGGCCGTTGGGGGAAGCGAATTGCGTGCCACACACCCCGACCTTGGGTTGGGTTGGCGTCACCAAGTTCTGTGAGCCCCACCATGCTGTATGTGTTATATCCACACCACGGGCTACCGCATGACTAGATGTTGTTGTGAGGCGCATTTCTCACCCCAGCCACCTTCAATCTTGCATGCATGTGTTGACATGTGAACATGTAATAGGCGAGCTCCCTGCTATTATGTACATCTATCTACTTGATCACAACCTTTCATGTGTGTGGGCTTGTCTAGCATTTCATGTTTTTTGTTGTTTTGTGCTCAATGGGCTCGTCGTATATGGCATGCTCCTTGCCATTTTGTGCTCACTGGGCTCATCTGGCACAACATGGTCTAGACATCAATTATTCGCAAATTCTCCTTTGTGGCTAGTGCATGCTAGTTAGCTAAGGTGCAGTGTGGGGCTTGCCTGTGTTGGCTTGTGAATCATCTTGGTATGCATATCGTTACGTCCCTACGATATTTTTTTGTAGTCAACTGCTCAGCATGACCTTTCATGTGCAGGGGTACCTAATGATTAGCTATTTGCTTGGAAAACCGCCCCAATATGAACCTACTTTGCTTGCTCACCTGTAGAACATCTCATTTTTGGGTTGTGGTCAATACTGGATGAGACTGTGGGTATAACATGGGCTTAGTAATTTGGATAAAGGCAGGGACAAACTAATAATTTTAACGAGTGAGTCATCACTAGTATAAATCTAATTTTCACTAATAAGGATCTCTCGAATCTCATCATCTGACTGAATATCCAATTGATTGGGGATTGTCAAAAATTTTGAGGACAGGTAAAGAATAATGAAAATAGAATTTCTACTACCTATGTATAGCCCCAGTTACAAGATAACGTTAACTTTCTGCACTTGCTAGGTCAATTTTCTATTCCCATGGAAGACAATTGGGTAGCAGAAATTGGATTTCCCCAACAATTTCCGGAACCTAGTTCTGATATGAATTTCGAGGTACAAATGTTATCCGGTTGATTTTGGTGACACATGCCAGCTCCATGTTGAAAGATGATGCCAACGAAAATCCATCAATCCATCCAGAGATCCTTTCTATTCCATTAACAACGAGGATTCAGAACATCTCGCTCATGGATCAACCAAACAGAGATTCAACGACTAAAAGAGAGATTCATTCAAGAAAGATTGATTCTTTGGAATCCTTCCTTTCTTCAAAGACAGCAACAGATGAAATCAGATCGAATCCGCAGATGCCTTTCTGAATGTTTAACACTGTAACCTCTAAATCCCACTTACAACTACGGCTCCTTTAAAATTAAAAATCAACTTCACCAATTCGTCGAGGAATCTAATAAGCAACAGAAACCCATGACAATCTCAAACACCATAACCTGAAAGAAAAGAGAACTCCTGAAGTCAAGATAATCAAGCTTTAATACCAGATTCTTGAATAAATAACAGCAACAGACTCTAAAAAATAAAAATTAAAAATAAATACAATCTATATCCCATTAATTAGAAAAACACAATCCCATTTTCTTTACAGATATCTAGAGATGTAAAACCCATCTCTCTCTCTCTCTCTCTCTCTCTCTCTCTCTCTCTCTCTCTCTCTCTCTCTCTCTCTCTCTCTCTCTCCTTGCAAATTCACATCTTCAATTATCATTCAGCTTCTTTCCATACTCTAATATACTGACAAAAATCCAATGAAATCATTAAATTTCGACACCATAAGATCCAAATTCTCAACCAACAACAACAAGAAAGAAAAGAAAGAAAGAAGGAAAGAAGGAAAGAAAAAGAAAAGAAAAAAAAAAAAAACCCAATTTCCTTAACTCTTACAGGAATCTAATTACCAACAGACACCCATCAAAATCCTCAAATATTCATTTGTAAAAGAAAGAAAAGAGAATTTCTCAAGTCCAAAGAAAAAACACACAAAACAAAAAACTTCATTACCAGATAAACAAGAAGGAGAAACAACAGAAGCAGATCTGAAATTTCAAGCGAGTACATTAGCACGCCCTTCATTAAACAGAAAATTTTTAAAAAAAAAAATAAAAAAAAAAAACTAAAAATTCAAAGTAACCTACACACGTATATACCCGCATAGGAGTATACATTAAAAAGAAAAAAAAAAAGTAATCTGCTTCCATCCATCTGCTCTTCTTCCCCTCTTTCCTACCATTGAAAAAGATAATCGGCAGCAGAGGCATATATCTACCGTCGATCAGGTTTTACGAGTTGGAGTCCCCCCGCCACCGGTTCCTGCTCCTCCGTTCTTCACATTTCCTCCTCCAGAGCGGAGAATCTCTCGAAGTATTTTGACTTTGATCTGGCCTCGCTGTGGAGACGGATTTCCCTTGCCATTCTTCGATGGCGAAGTTCCGGCCTCTCCAGGCATTCTGAAGAAGCTGAAAGAAGAGAAAGGAGAAATGAAGAGAAAATTCTCTGCGAAGAAGAAGCAGATGCGGGTTTGAGATGGGGAAGGGCGTTTGCGTGTTAGATATATAGAGAGGGGAGCAGAAGAGATGAGTTCGGGGACCCACCTTGATGAGTGGGTGAGTGCATGACCGTGGGACCATTAGCTGTGGAAATCTTTTAAAAAAAAAAAAAAAAAACCCTTTGTCACTCTGTAGCCCTTTAACCTTGGTTTTCTTCTTCTTCTTCTACTTCTTCTTCTTTTTTTTTTTTTTTTTTTTTTTTGAGAATAACTGAGGCTTTGTGCGTGATTAGAAATAGCACTTTTTTTTTCTTTTTTTTTTTTTTCCAAATAATTATATATTTTTATACCTCTAGTTATTGTTTGCATTTTTTTTTTTGGACCGAAGTGCTCTTCATCGTATTTTTCAAATATTTTTTTGTACCAAAGCCTATCCAAACATTGAATCTGATAAGACACATTTTACTTACCATGTAAAAAAAAATAAAAAAAATATTTAAAACAAAAAAAGAAAAGAAAAGAAAAGAAAAGAAAGAAAAAGATCAACCTATCAGACATTATGCAGGACCCCACTTCCGGAGCAATATAAAGTCGGAGCTATGTAAAATCACACCTACAGCTTAAATATTCATATTGTATGCATAGCTCACTCCAGGTTTTCGAAAGTCTTGCTTTTTGTGTTTTCCTTCATCCTGGTGTTTGTCACTTGATAAATGGCTTGGATGGTATATGCAAGATATCTAATGGATTGTATGTTCCAGTTGAAAGTTTCCATTGTACGTGTCAGTGTCACTCTCCCAAACGTCCTCTATTATTCCTTTGATTGGTCACATAAGTTATAAATCACATTGAATTTTGGAACCAAACGGAGCATGAATGCATGGTCGCTTAACAAGCAGTACTTGCTCTCCAAGAGAGCGAAACCCTATCTTTTCCGTGGATAAAAAAGATACTGAGACGTTTGTAAGTCTTTATGGGCGCGTTTGGATGGTAAGTTACATAACATAAGTTACTTGTGCCAAGTAGCTTAACTTGGTTTTTGCTTAATTAGCAAATAAGTACGTTTAGTAAGAATGTTTTTACAACACCTCAGTGGAAAACCTCATGTTGAATCCAGTAATGCCCTAAACATGGGCCCACTACCTTAATGCATGTGTTAGATATCCATTTCGTCCTTATCTTTTGCCAACTCATTTTAGAGTATTGGCTCAATAATAAACCCAATCCAAATATCTGGTAGACCACACCATGGGAAACAATGGTAATTAATGCTCACCATTAAAAACCTCAAAGGGCTCACTGCAATATTTACCTCAAAGGGCTCACTGCAATATTTATTTGCCATCCAACCTGTTGATAAGCATTACAAGAAAAAGGGGCTTTAGCCTCAATTCAAAACCGTGGCTAAAAAGTTTAAAAACTGAGGCTAAAACCTTTAGCCTCAGTTTTGCCTCAGTTATCCAAACCGAAGTTGAAACCCCCATGGCTAAAGGCTTTAGCCTCAGTTTTAGCAACCGAGGCTAAAATGACTTTTATAGCATCGGTTTTTCAGGTGAGGCTAAAAGAACTTTTTAGCTTCAGTTTTCTCAAAATGAGGCTAAATTAAAATTTTAGCCTCCATTGTTTCTAACTTAGACTAAGTCCAAATTTTAGCCTCAATTACCTCTAATTGAAGCTAAATCTATTTTTAACCTCGGTTCTCAACAACTGAAGTTAAAGCCTTTAGCCACGGGAGTTGTAGTCTCAATTTAAGTAACTGAGGTAAAACTGTGACTACAAATAGATTTAGCCTTTGTCGGCATCAACTGAGGCTAAATCTAGTTTCTATTAACAAAAGCTAACAATATTATAATCAACCAATGATTGAACTTGTGCA
The DNA here is from genome assembly GCA_030180095.1 of Magnolia changhungtana. Classification (NCBI taxonomy): domain Eukaryota; kingdom Viridiplantae; phylum Streptophyta; class Magnoliopsida; order Magnoliales; family Magnoliaceae; genus Magnolia; species Magnolia changhungtana. The sequence continues at coordinate 7,317,014 of JASAUF010000375.1, forward strand.
TGTTTCACCCATTTAACATCCATCAAGACAAAAATCAGCACAGTACCGACAAAACAATTAATGATCCATTTAAAGTTTTCAAAACAAACAAACCGTCATTGTTGCTGCTGTTGTACATCCAGGATTTTTGTCATTGTTGTTGCTGCCACTCCTGCTGGCTTCATTGAGAGAATTTTTCCTTGGTTGTATTTTTTTGGGAATTGCACCACAGGGCACTGAGACTGGGACTTCTTCTTCTTCTTTTTCCAGAGATCTTGTTTCCTTCTTCTTTTTCCACTGGAAGACAAGCTTTTAATATTCGTGGCAGCTTGATTATGAATCTCGTTTGTTTGTCAAAGCAGACAGTGGATTGAATGTTCTAGCATGAGTCACAGTAGGCTGTAAAGAAAGGCAATTAAGACCACTCAATGAGAATAGAACCAAACATTGAAGTGCGATTAATGTTTCTATTTGAATTTTAATAGATCTTTTTATAAACTAAAGGCATGTTTGCATGCACTGTTCAAATGAATTGCAATATTTAGAGGTTGGCTTACATAAATTAAGAATAGAAATGGCGGTTAAGCCAAAAAATAAGTGGCAGATGTACCATAGGGGAAGCAATCTCAACGGCTGGATCACCCATATCAACAATTGCTCCGTCATAATCAATGTCGGCCGCTGCATCACTAGGCTCACCCAAGCTATCGTCGGGTTCCATGTCCATCATGCCTGCCACATCAACACTGTCTTGTGGTTGGGCCCCGTCTAGCACTAGCTCTCCTTCTTCCCTCTCACTTTCGACTTCTCCAGTGGACTGTTGTGGATCATCATTCGCTTCACTAACTTGAAGACGCCCATCAAACATTCCAGTTGCTTCTCTTGGCTTCTCTGAGAGCTCTTCTACAGTTCATCGGATGCGTTCTGTAGTACAGGTTCATTTGGCTCCTCTACCAGCTCCTTCATAGTATCCATCTCTTCATCCTTGGCAGCATCAACAACATCACGCATCTCCTCCACAACTGGAGGCAATTCAAGATTTTTAGCACTACGCCAAAACAGCGAAAAAAGGACGGTCCAAAACCGTCCCAAATGACCAAAAAGGACGGTCATTGACCGTTGCAAGGGCCGTCAAATTTTGACGTGTTGTATTACTTAAAGGACGGTTGAAAACCGTCATTCTTATTGACGAAAAAAGGACAGTCCTGGATCGTCCTTAAAAAGGACGGTCATGGACCATCCTTAAAAAGGACTGTCATGGACCGTCTCTTTTGAGCCTTGAAAGGACGGCTATGGACCGTCCTTAAAAAGGACTGTCATGAACCATCTCTTACGAGCCTTCAAAGGACGGTTATGGACCGTCCTTTAAAAGGACGATCATGGACCGTCCTTAAAAAGGACTGCTATGAACCGTCTCTTATGAGCCTTCGAAGGACGGTTATGGACCGTCCTTTTAAAGGACTACTATCAGCCGTCCCTTATGGCCCTTAAAGGACATTTTGAAATTTAACCTGTTACAATATATTTCATTGTATTCTTCCTAATATACACCTGTTATATAATATATTTCATCATATTCACATTCACATCCATCTAAACCCAAACTACGTAAATCCATCCAAACATAAACTACATCCATCCAAATCCACATTACATTCGTCCACGCATAATACATATAAATTTAACATCATACGGAAAAAAAAAAAAAAAAAAAGGAAAAAAAAATCAACAACAATTTTCTATATCTTTCTTCTAATAAAAAAATATTCAACCAACAAAACATTAATTCAGAATCATAAAGAATTGCAGAAACTTCTTCCAAAAAAGTGGACACTTTTTTAAAATAAAACTGATCATTAAAATAAAACTAATATGAGCAAATAATGCAAAAAAGTGTTTCAATTAATAGAAACAACAAAAATTAAAGCTTTGTAAAAAGGGGCATGTGTTAAAAGGGATACATTCTTGTTTGTCGCCATGTGATTGGGCTACATTATTATAGCAATCAGGTTCGGGTTCGGGTCTAGGTTTGGGTTTTCAAGTTTAGGTTTAGGTTAGGGAGTTAAGATTAGGATTAGGTGTAGGTCTAAGTTTAGGGATTTGAGAATACATTTAGGTTTTAGGTATAGGTTTAGGTTTTAGGTTATAGGTTTAGGTTTAGGTTTAGGTTTAGGTTTTAGGTTTAGGTTAAGGTTAGGTAATGGGTTATAAGTTTATGTTATAGATTATAGGTTAAGGTTTAGGTTATAGGTTTTAGTTTTGGTTTAGGCTTAGGTTAAGGTTAAGGTTTAGGTTAAGGTTTAGGTTTAGGTTATAGGTTATAGTATATAGGTTATAGCTTTAGGGAATTGAGAATAGGTTAAGGTTAAGGTTTAAGTTTAGGAAATCGGGTTTGGGTTCGGGATCGGGTTTAGGTTTGGGTTTTCAAGTTTAGGTTTAAGTTTAGGTTAGAGGGTTGAGATTAGGATTAGGTTTAGGTTTTAAGGATTTGAGAATACATTTCGGTTTTAGGTTTAGGTTTAGGTTTTAGGCTTAGGTTTAGGTTATAAGTGCATGTTATAAGTTTAGTTTTAGGTTAGGTTATAGGTTAAGGTTTAGTGAATTGAGAATAGGTTGAAGGTTTAGGTTTAGGAAATCGGGTTCGGGTTTGGGATCGGGTTTAGTTTGGGTTTTCAAGTTTAGGTTTAGGTTTAGGTTAGGGAGTTGAGATTAGGATTAGGTGTAGGTTTAGGTTTAAGGATTTGAGAATACATTTAGGTTATAAGTTTAGGTTATAGGTTAAGGTTTAGGTTTAGGTTTAGGTTATAAGCTATAGGTTTAGGGAATTGAGAATAGGTTAAGGTTTAGGTTTAGAAATCGGGTTCGGGTTCGAGATCGAGTTTAGGTTTGGGTTTTCAAGTTTAGGTTTAGGTTTAGGTTAGGGAGTTGAGATTATGATTAGGTGTAGGTTTAGGTTTAGGGATTTGAGAATACATTTAGGTTTTAGGTTTAGGTTTAGGTTATAGGTTATAGGTTTAGGTTAAGGTTTAGGTTTAGGTTATAAGCTATAGGTTTAGGGAATTGAGAATACGTTAAGGTTTAGGTTTAGGAAATCGGGTTCGGGTTCGGCATCGGTTTTAGGTTTGGGTTTTCAAGTTTAGGTTTAGGATTAGGTGTAGGTTTAGGTTTAGGGATTTGAGAATACATTTAGGTTTTAGGTTTAGGTTTAGGTTATAGGTTATATATTTAGGTTTTTTTAAGTTTAGGTTTAGGTTATAGGTTATAGGTTTAGGTTTAGGTTTAGGTTAAGGTTTAGGTTTAGGAATTGAGAATAGGTTAAGGTTTAGGTTTAGGAAATCGGGTTTGGGTTCGGGTTCGGGATCGGGTTTAGGTTTGAGTTTTCAAGTTTAGGTTTAGGTTTAGGTTAGGGAGTTGAGATTAGGACTAGGTGTAGGTTTAGGGATTTGAGAATACATTTTGGGTTTATGTTTAAGTTTAGGTTTTAGGTTATAGGTTACAGTTTTAGGTTATAGGTTAAGGTTAGGTTATAGGTTTAAGTTTAGGTTATAGGTTATAGGTTAAGGTTTTAGTCATAGGTTTTGGTTTAGGTTAAGGTTATAGGTTTAGGTTATACGTTTAGGTTAAGGTTTAGGTTTAGGTTTAGGTTAAGGTTTTGGTTTAGGTTATAAAATTATAGGTTTAGGGAATTGAGAATAGGTTATGGTATAGGTTTAGGAAATCGGGTTCGGGATCGGGTTTAGGTTTGGGTTTTCAAGTTTAGGTTTAGGTTTAGGTTTAGGTTAGTGAGTTGAGATTAGGATTAGGTGTAGGTTTTAGGTTTAGGTTTAGGTTATAGGTTATAGGTTTAGGTTTAGGTTTAGGATTTGAGAATACATTTAGGTTTTAGGTTTAGGTTTAGGTTTAGGTTTAGGTTTTAGGTTATACGTTTAGGTTTAGGTTTAGGTTATAAGTTATAGGTTTAGGGAATTAAGAATAGGTTAAGGTTTAGGTTTAGGAAATCAGGTTCGGGTTCGGGATCGGGTTTAGGTTTGGGTTTTCAAGTTTAGGTTTAGGTTTGGGTTTTCAAGTTTAGGTTTAAGTTTAGGTTAGGGAGTTGAGATTAGGATTAGGTGTAAGTTTAGGTTTAGGGATTTGAGAATACATTTAGGTTTTAGGTTTAGGTTTAGGTTTTAGGTTATAGGTTACGGTTTTAGGTTTAGGTTAAGGTTAGGTTATAGGTTATAGGTTAAGGTTTTAGGTCATAGGTTTTGGTTTAGGTTTAGGTTTTAGGTTTTTTTAGGTTTAGGTTTAGGTTTAGGTTATAAGCTATAGGTTTAGGGAATTGAGAATAGGTTAAGGTTTAGGTTTAGGAAATCGGGGTCGGGTTCGGGATCGGGTTTAAGTTTGGGATTTGAGAATAGGTTTAGGTTAAGGTTATAGGTTAAGATTTAGGTTTAGTACGTATAGCTTTTGGGATTTAAGAATAGGTTTAGGTTATAGGTTATAGGTTATAAGTTTAGGTAATTGAGAATAGGTTTAGGTTATAGGTTTAGGTTAAGGGTGTGGTCCCTGCAAATACATATATAAACACGGCCTGTCCAAATGGCCAGGCCCTTCCAATGCTGTCCATAGGAAATGGACAGCTTCACCATGGTCATAACAGCGGTTCTCACCTTTCAGGGACCCCCGCTCATCCGGATAGTTCCGACGCACATCTGGGTCTGCTCCATTAATTTCGAGCAAATACATAAACACAGCCTGTCCAAATGGCCAGGCCCCTCCAATGCTGTCCATAGGAAATGGATAGCTTCATCATGGTCATAATAGCGGTTCCCACCTTCCAGGGACCCACGCTCATCCGGATAGCTCCGACACACATCTGGGTCTGCTCCATCAATTTCGAACTAATACATTTAAAAACAACATAAATATATCTAAAAGCATCTGGATACCTGGGGAAGGCCTCCCATATTTGTATTGTTGGTTACTTATCCCTTTGTCTACTAGCCATGATCGACCAACAATTTCTATCGCTACTTGTACTCTGAAAGCATCTAGATACCTGGGGTTTAGGTTTGGGGTCACGCATACATACATGCATACAAACATGCATGGTGATACATCCATCCATCCATATCCATGCATACATACATAAACACATGCATGATGATCCATCCATCCATGATCTAACAATCTATCCATCTATCCATGCATGCATACACACATACACACACATGCATGATGATCCATCCATCCAGTCTTCCATCCATGCATGCATACATACATACATATACACACAGATAAATCCATTCATGCATGTATGCATGCATACACACACATGCATAATCTGTCCATCCATGCATGAATGCATACGTTTCATCCATCCATGCGTGCATGCATACATATACACACATACATACATGTGTTTTATCATAAAACCATGCATGATGCATCCATATGCGTGCATGCATACATATAGGGGAATTGAATACATTTATACCAATTTGTAGTTCAATCATAACCATCATGTTTGAGGGAGAAGAAGATTCCTAAAGAATACCTAAATGACAGCAACACCACTAGAGAGTTTTGATATTCTTTCATTAAGCTTCTCTCTTTCATAATCCTATTCAACAGCCTGCAAAAACCCAAAATATATATGCCACTAAGGATGTTCAATAGTTGAAGGATGATGGAGAAGGAAAGGCTAAGAACAATTTAATTACAATTGAAAATTGAAAATTGAAAAAACAAAACACCTCAACAAAAAATATAATTTACTCTTCTAAAACTTCACCTAAAAGTTAAAACACTATGTAATTGATGGAATTTACTCTTCTCAAAGTGGTTAATCTCCATTTGAAAATATAAGTTTTTAATTGAAAATTTGAGGAAAAGGACAGGTTCAAATGGCTATCTAGCACCATTTTTTTTTTTCTAAAAGTTAAAATAAAATCAAATATATAACACAAAAAAAAAAACAGGGAATATGCAAGTTCTAGTGTTCCTATTGCTAGAGCCTGATGCAATTTGAGATGAGATGTGTAGTTATATAATGAAATATGAAAGTGAATCATCGTAATAACGTACAACCAAAGGATGTTTCCATCATCTTCATCCTTTTGAATTTTATAGTGCATTGACTAAGAAAAAGAATGCCATCATTCATTCACATGCACATCAAAGACGCTTACATATACACATCGTATACATAGGCAATTAGACATCACATATTTTAGCCAATTCATGCATTTTTACCTACAAAAAGTCAAGGGAGAGCTTTTCCACAAATTTCTATTCTTTTCCACAATTTGTTATGATAAATCATTGCTTACTTCTAAAAACTATAGTATTGGCTATAAGAAGAAACATGGTTTTGTTGCAATATACTGTTCATTGCAGATATTGTAATTGGTGGTTTCTCCTGCTTCACGATGGGAATACTAGAGATTTAAGCTAAAAGTTCTAAAAACTTGAGGAAGGAAACACTTGATTTTTAAGCTAAAAGTTCTACAGAAATTGTACTTGGTTACAAATTTTCTGTTCTTAACTTCTTAGAATTATATCTTCCAATTTCCACTTCACACTTAATTTTGTCTAACCAATGCAATTTAGACATGTTTCATTGGAAAGAGTTTGGTGACTGGTCTTCTTTCTAAGACATTGCCCCTGAAAAAAGGCATATGAATGCACCAATTGGGAGTTCCTGATTTACCTGTCTAGGAACAGAATTTGATTTCACTATACAAACAGTTGAATTTCTACAAAATGCATGGAATTAAATGAATGATATAAATTAAAAGACTAAAGATCAATATAAGTAATAAAATTATATGTAATAGGCATAGCCTTCAAACCCTATTTTAGAAAAATGGTTGGGGTAGGGTCGGAAAAGAATTGACTGCGCACTTTCATCCCGAATCGAACATAGACTGTCTTTCAATAACCCTTCTTGTATGAAAGTCTGAGAAGCAGAAAAAATAAAATAAAATAAAATGTTGAACTCATTAGCAAACTTGATAAAATAATTGAATCAAAAAGTGGTCAATAATAATGACGAAGACTTATGATCAGCTGTTTGAAGAATGTTGCATTTCATTCTTAAGAAAAGCTATTAGCGTAACATGAGGAATTGCGAACTCAAATTTCCTTCACTAGGAAAGCCACAATTCCTTTTCTGATAGACACTAAGTAAAGAATAATTGACTCAAACAACAATGGAAACATTGATGGCAAGGGGCCAATGGTTTTTGGACATGTATCAAAGTGTAAATAGCCTTATGATCTGAGTAAGCTGAAATTGTACCACACGCCCCTGATCCCATGCATTAGCCATGTACTTGGTATTCTTTGTGATGAAGATCAATTTAGTTTGAATTGAATAACCATCCAAACCCTTAAACGGAAAAAAAAATATTAAGTCCTATGAAAATGAAACAGGTAATAGCAATACCCTTTTTGTTGTGTTATAGATTTTAACACACACGCATGCCGGTTCTAATGCGAACAAAATCATCCATATGCAAGGATGGTTCATGAGGAACTTGAAGTTCAAGAAAAGCATTATTAATGATAAAACAAGGTAGAAATATCAAGCACAGTAAAACATTGTTGGGGCGAGGAAACATGCTCTTTCTTGTTCATTTAGAAAAAGAAAAAGTGCATCCACACCGGTTGTAAACTTGATTAAAACTTGGGAATCAGATTGGCGTCCGAAATCCGTCATGTATCAAATCTAGGCACTGATTAAGTTGGCAGGGTGTCATTTGACAATGTCACTTTCAGGCAGTGTGTGAGGTGTATGTCCTATATTCTCGGCATATCTGTCGCATGTGGGCTAGAGTTTGACCACCAAATTATTGCAAGTTTTGCCCACTGAACATGTACGTACAGTTGCTCTTTTTGGGTTAATTGTCCGCTTCAGACCACTGAGCGATGCTTGGCGAAGAAGTCAAATACCATTGCTTTTCAGGTCCACAAAATCAATGAGCTGATCACCATGCACAGGCACCACATGTAAATTGGACATATTCCGATGTACACTTCACAGAACTCAATGAAGCATGCTACCATGGTAGAATTCCTCAATAATAAATATTAGCGAATGAAAATGTGAAAACCCTTCTTCCTGAAGGAAAATTTTTAGTAAAAATAATAATAATAAGGGAAGGTGCAATGACAAACATACCACAGGATGTGAATAAATAGTTGCCAGAGAGCGTGCTTTGCATGTTCATCACCCCCCCAGTTTGAGTAGTGGAAGTAAGTTTTTTCCCTGAATCAATATATACAAAAGGGCTAAGGCATTCAAATGAACCTGGTTTCTAGTGACCCCTTAATTTGAGTATAGTGAATGTTACAGAAAATGACAAACCTTCAGTAAAAGTAGCTTCCGCAGAATTCCGTTCACCATGTTACCCGCACCAGGCCTAAGTGCTACCTTTGTAAGCCTTACATTCTGGAGTTGAAGAGAAAATACCATCAATTACATGGCCAACATCTTCTTTGGACTGAAAATATATTAATTGTGACCATGAAGGGGCGCATCAAGAAACCACTTTTGGGTCCACATATACCAAACACAGAAAACATGACATGAAAAACAGTTCATAAGTCTAACCCACATGAGTAATGCCAGGCACTGAATAAGCTTCAAGTTGTGAGGAGCACTTGTTGGGCTACTAATACGGACACTTACATCGCAACTTGCAAGCCATATCATATGCACTAGATAAGTATTTGTTCTGGGTACACCAAAAAATGTGGTGCCAGAAGTATTCATCAAAGAGAATGTTTAAAGGATGCTAATATTATTACTTTCAAGTACCTACTTTTTTCTCATGTGCAAGGGACACAGTTTCATGGTCAGTATTTCCAACAAACACAGTGAAGCCTTTCAATAGAAGATGGAGATGCACATGCTAGCATATAGAGAGCCAATGGAGCATATGCATACAATTGGGATCAAGGTATTCAAAAACTGTAATGGAATGGTCATAAAGGCCATTACATAACAGTAACAATGGGAAGAGTTGTGTGTTACGGGGCTGTAATGCCCATTCTAGGGGGAAAAAAATGGCCTGCAACAGCGCGTCCAATGGGAAGGCTATTAACAAAGAGGAGAAGACGCACAATCAATATTGCTTCAAGGGAACGAGTCCAATGGGAATTTACATATCCACAATGACCAGATAATGAAGCATTTTATCAAATACAAAATGGACAACGCCACCCCATGTAGCATATAACATGGAAGTTAACCTAAGTTTTAAGGCACCCACCATTAAGCAATAAAAACCATAAACCATCCATCAGATGGACCCACATCATATATCCATATTTCCTCCACATTGGGACCCAATAGATTGACAGGAAGAGACATTAACTACAGAAGCATCCACATTCAGATTACTAAATCGGTATCCATGACAGAGTCCACTAGATCCTGTTTCTGGTGGAAGTGAAGATCTCAATTCATATCAATAGCGTTTGGATTTTTATAGACAATTACAAAGCTTGTTCGAACCTGATCTTCAACCTCAGTAGCCTACTTACCACAACAGATCGATGAAGTTTTTCAAATAAAAAAACTCACCAATCCGAAATCAAATTGAACTTTCTAGAAGGATGAGTGAGAAATCCCCAATTCCAAATTCCTCGAGATCCCTAAAATTCTAAAATCCCCAAATCCCTAATTTGTAATATCAGAAAATCCCCGAATCGGGGTCCACATTCAAATCTGTAAGCCCTAAAATCCCCAAATCCCTAAATAGGGGTCCACATCGAATCTGTAAGCATATCCTACCTATTTCTGTATTATTTTCTTCCTGGTGTCTTTACTTTCCTTTTAAAAGCTATCCATTGCCTTTGAGTCTCAACACCATTGGCCTAATGAAATCTTCTCCTGGTGTGCTCTTCCTTTATGTGGTTGGAAGTTTTTTTTTTTTTTTTTTTGCCCTGCTTTCACATGCTAGGGAGGTTAATCTCTCTCTCTCTCTCTTTCAATATTCTGGAGGAAGATAGCTAGGGAGTTTAATCTTGTGATATCAATTTTGATGTATATAATTGTTCTTTCAGTCTGCTCAGTATTCAGAGATTATTTATTTATAAATAAAGGCTCCTATCCTGTATTCATAACAATTTCATCTAGAAGTTTACATGATTGCATAGAACTAAGTGGGGTTACTGGGAAGGCTCTGTAACTCTTCATAATTGCAACTTGGGAATCATGGGTCAAACCTGACGGAGGAAGAGCTTGAGATGCATACAATCTCAGCTTGGAAGGAGGGGAAAATGAAGGTTAGACAAATAGATGGGAATGCTAGACCATTCCAAAGGCATCTAATGCATGTAAGTGCTTTTTGTGTCTATTTAGTTTGGATATGCTTTTTGTGGCTATTTAGTTAGGATATGTTGCTCTTATCTTCCCTAGCATGCAACTTGACCACTGAACTTCACTGTTGCTTTACCTTTATATTTGTTTAGTTTAGACAAGGCTTAGATGATGAAGATGATATTTGTTTAGTTGGTAGGTTTTGTTCTTATCTTCCCTAGCATGTAACTTGACCACTGAACTTCACTATTGCTTTACTTTTATATTTGTTTAGTTTAGATAAGGCTTAGATGATGATGATGATGATGATGTTTGTTTAGTTGGTAGGTTTTGCAAAAACTGGTATCACAGCCTTACTTCCTCATAAGGTTATTGTTCTGTAATTTTTTGTTTTTTGGGGAGGAGAAACTCCGGGGTGAAGACAGATTTGTTAATTTTAGGCTTGGGTTACACATTCTACAGCTTATTTGAAACCCCATGTGTCTCATACAAATGTATATGCACACCTTCCTGCTTAAAAAAAGAAAGAAAGGAAAAAGTCCACTTGCATTCATGCATTATATGCATGAATAGCATCTGTGTGTATTCATATGTACGTACATGTGCCTCACTGTATTTCTGTGCAATATATGTATGTTTATTTATACCTACCTATCTGTGTGTTGTGAAACTTCAAAGTATCTAACTCTTTTTCGTTGAAATGTACTTCTGTGCTTTACTAATGACTAAAACATCAATGAGATTTGAAACACAATTCCATTGTTCTCCTCTTTGATGTTACACAGTAATATTTCACGTTTATTATCTCTTTCCGTTTACTCCTGTCTAATAATTTCTGTCCCACCCTTTCTTTGTTTTCATCAATTAAAGCCTGACTTAAATGAAACATCCCGTTCACAAGCTTTTGTTTGGATCCTGTTAGTAATCAAATCTTTTAATCACCAAAAGTTTGAATAGCTTCTGTAGCTATTATGCTATGAAAATATTGGAGTCTCTATTCAGCATCTTCATTCCAATATTCTTTGTTTTGGGGTTTTCAAATTCTTGTCCTGAATCCTCTGAGTATTTGGCATGTGCAGGCTGGTCCCTTTGATTCTTTGAAGGATGTAGCCTTAAAAATCTTGCAAAATGAGGTCGCTACAGTTCCAATTATTCATTCTTCTCCACCAGATGGGTCCTTCCCACAGTTGCTTCATCTGGCATCTCTTTCAGGAAATGTAAGATTTATTCAGCACATACTAATTTAACTAATTATATCTATTGCTAACACCTGAACCTTCAAATGTCCAGGTATTTGCAGGCATTTCAGACATTCTTCTGGTTCGTTACCCATTCTGCAACAACCAATCTCTGCAATTCCTTTGGGTACGTGGGTTCCAAATATTGGGGAATCAAATGGACGGCCATTAGCAATGTTGAGGCCACTTGCTTCTCTTAGTTCAGCGCTATCTTTGTTAGTCCAAGGTATTTCCTATCCCTTATTGACTAAATACTCTGTATGTTAATTTAAAATTTCTTGAAATGGCATGAATGCTGTTATTTTTGATGGAGTGTTATGATGATTTGGGAAGGATGTCTCAGAATCAGGTGCTTACTTGGCCTTGCAAAAGGGCTATGTTGAATTGTTGAGACTGGTTAGACTGAACAAGTTTAGGATGTCTCAGAATCGGGTGCTTGGCCCGCAAAAGGCTATGTTGAATTGTTGAGACTGGTTAGACTGAGCAAGTTGATATTTCCCGTTTCTTAGAAATTTTAAAAAGTGAGTTCATAGAAACACCAAATAACTGTAAATTGAAAAGAAATTCTAGACAATTAAGATCCATTTTGTCATATCAAGTATTTACAGAGCATGACTTCAATGAGCACAGCGAGCACCAATAATTATTTTGCACATTATCCATAAATTACTAAATCCCCCAAATTCGTAAATCAGCATAGAGATTGAGAGAGATTGAGAGAGATAGATACCTCTTTGGATCTTGAGGAGGGCGTGCGCAGGTAGGGAGGGCATCGTTTCAGCTCCCTCCCTTCTTTGGATCAAACACCCAGAGAGATGGAAACGGAGATGCACGACTCATCGGCATGCTCGAAAGGTGGGTGATGGCCGCGGGCATGGCGCTGCCGGCGCTGCAGCTCCTCGATCGCCTCCCAAAGCTGGTCCTCCGCCTCCCGGATCTGGCACTCCACTGTGCCGTCGGTGCTATCTTGCGCATGGGGTGGTGAGGGGGGCTCGGAAGTGGAGGATGTGGCCCCGGTGGAAAAAGGGAAGGAGGGTTTGGAAAGATCAGGCATATCAGACAGAGAGAGCGGACGATGCTTTCTGCATCTGCAGATGGAGGAAAAAATGGGGCCGAAAAAATGGGGGAAATGAAGGAAAGAGAGGGGTGGTGAGAGAGAGAGAGAGAGAGAGAGAGAGAGAGAGAGAGAGAGAGAGAGAGAGAGAGAGAGAGAGAGAGAGAGAGGGCAGAGGGATTGGGCGCCCAATTTTGGGCGAGACTGCGCCCAATTTTGGGAAATCGGATTATGTACTGAGTTATATCATACTGAGTAAACTCAGTTGGGCCCACCGCGAATGAATGTGGTTTATCCACACCATCCATTCATTTTTCCAAATCATTTTATGGGTTCAACCCAAAATCGATGTATATACAAAGCTCAAGTGGACCATACCACTGGAAAAAGTGGAAGTATTGATTTCAATTGTTGAAAACTTTCTAAGGCCCCTAGTGATGTTTATTTGTCATCCAACCCGTTCATAAGATCATAAAGATATGGATGAAGGGAAAACACAAATATCGGCTTGATCTAAAACTTCTGTTGTCCTGAAGAATTTTTCAACGGTAGATGTTCAATTCACACTGTTTCTGGTGGTGTGGTCCATTTGAGATTTGAATATACTCCATTTTTGGAATATAGCTCTAAAATTATATGTTAAAAGATATGGACAGAGTGGATACAATGCGTGAATGACACTGGGGCCCATAGAGTTTACTCAGTACGCTTACCGTACTGAGTGACTCAGTGCGCAATCCGCTTCCCAATTTTGGGTGAGACCATAGACGGTGCTCCGTGGGCACTACCATGATATATGTGTTTCATCCATTCCGTTCATCCATTTTTAAAGATCATTTTAGAGCTTTATGCCAAAAATTAGAGGGATATAAATCTCAGGTGGTCCACACCACATGAGAACAATAGTGATTGGATATCCACCATTAAAATCCTCCTAAGGCCCACTGTACTGTTTATTTGACATCCAATCTGTTGATTTGGTCATACAGGACCAGATGAAAGGAAAAAACAAAAATCAACTTGATCCAAAACTTTTATGGCTATTGATCATATTTTTAATGGTCGACGCTCATTCAACACTATTTCTTATAATGTGGTCCACTTGAGATTTGCATATATCTCATTTTTGGTCTCATATTGTAAAATTATCTATAAAAATATATGGATGGCATGGATGAAACAACATACATCATGGTGGGAGCCATAGAGCACCGACCACCAGTCGTTGGCTAGTGTCAGGGGAGTAGTCAATCCATTCCAAGCATACAGAGTAAATCCTATGGGGCCGACTATGATTTATTCATTGTATCCACTCCATCCATCCATTTTAACATATAATTTTATTACATAAGCTCAAAAATAAAGCCTATAAAAATCTGAAGTGGACCACATCATAGGAAATAGTATAAACTGAACGTCTACCATTAAAAAAATTTGGGAGGCCACTGAAGTTTTGGATCAAGTTAATATTTTAGTTTTCCCTTCATCCATGTATTTTTGATCTATTAAACAGGTTGGATGACAATTAAAAATCACTGTAGGCCATAGGAAGATTTCAACAGTGGAAATCATTATTCCCACTGTTTCCTGTGGTATGGTCCACTTCGTCCACATCGTCCATATGAGAGAGAGAGAGAGAGGACAGAGAGCGAGAGAGTGAGAGAGGGCACGAGAGTGAGAGTGAGGGAGGACAGAGAGCGAGAGAGACTTCTCACGAGCGGTCATGGGTCACGTGGTCGATGCTCTGTGGGCCCCTCCCATGATGTATGTGCATGTTTCGTCCTTGCTATCCATCTATTTTTCATTTCATTTTATGGTATGAGACAAAAAATGAGGTATATCCCAATCTCAACTGGACCACATTGTAGGAAACAGTGTTGAATGAGCGTCGACCATTAAAAACCTTTTAGGGGCCATATAAAGTTATGGATCATTTTGATATTTTTTTTTTCCCTTCATCTGGGCCTGTATGACCTAATCAACAGATAGGATGTCAAATAAAAAGTACAGTGAGCCTTAGGAGGGTTTTAATGGTGGATATCCAATCACTATTATTTTCATGTGGTGTGGTCCACCTGAGATTTATATCCCTCTCATTTTTGGTATCAGGCCCTAATATGATTTGTAAAAATGGATGGACGGCATGGATGAAACACATACATCATGGTGGGACCCAGAGAGCACCGACCAACATCCAAAAACGATTATTCACCTCGATCATACTACATATGAGAAAGATATTGGGCAAACAAGATTGATCAACAATTTGAGTGAATTTTGATTTAAACATCTGAAGTTATTTACTCTTCATGTCCGGACTGATCAGATTGTCCAAAAATAGTTAAAGGTTGTTCATAATATCAAAAATATATAAATGAATAGAAAACACAAACATTAGCTTGATCCAAAACTTCTATGGCCTCCAAGACATTTTAAATGGTAGAGGTTCAATCACACTATTTCCTGTGGTGTGGTCCACTTGAGCTTTGGATATGCTTCTTTTTTGTTCTTTAGACCTCTAATTATCTGTTAACATGGATGAATGGAGTAGATAAAATAAATAAATAATGGTGAACCCCACAGAGTTTACTCTGGTAAAGGTAACGAGTAACTCACTTAAATGTAGTGGAGAAAGGTTTCCTTAAAACATTCATAATCATATATTGGGCTTGCCTAAATGTGATTCACATATCCAACCCACTCATTATGTGTGTCCCACTTGGATGAGGGGTCAGACCAAGTTTCAACCGCATCCAAAACTCATGTGGGCCCCACTAAGTGCTTTTATATTTTTTAGGATGTCCCACTTGAATAAGGGGTCAGACCAAGTTTCAACCGCATCCAAAACTCATGTGGGCCCCACCAAGTGTTTTTATATTTTTTAGGATGTCTTCACATAGTTTTAAATGGTATAGCCCACTTAAGTTTCGTTTACTGATGATTTTTGAGATATCTCATAACCTAAAGGGGACACATCAAATTCATGGTGTTGATGTTCGACACACATTATGATGGGGCCCACAAAACTTATTAACATCAATTCTTAGGTTCTCACGAGGTTAGTAAGTTGGGTCACAATTTTAACCAGAATATTTGGCCCATTTTATATGTCTAGTCCATTCACTCTATTTTACTAATCAATACTCTCAATTTGACTAGTTACTCGCCTCAATCAGGCTACATATGAGAAAGATATTCGGCATACAAGATTGATTAACAATTTCGGTGAAATTTGATTTAAACATCTAAAGTTATTTACTCTTCAATTTGAACTGATTAGATTGTCCAAAAATAATGAAAGGTTCAATTAGTGGATGTGCCTAATAATTTAGTAATTTTATTTTTCACAAATAAATTTAACATTTTTTTTTTCAAAATGTATATTTTTTTTTTTCTCTTTTAACTAAATATCATTTTTATTATAAATAAATTTAACATTTTTTTTACAAAATTTAGTTTTCTTTTTTAAAATATATATATTTTTACAATTAGTCAATTTTTTCACAATTTTGTTTAATTTTTAAAATTTTCTTTTTCAAAATATCATTCTTTTAATCTCACTTTTGTTATATAACTTTTTAATTTTTCTTGTCAAAATACAAAATCTATTTTTCTTTTAAAAAAAAATATTTTTTTTTTAATTTATCAATTTTTAAAATTTTCTTTTTCAAAATATCAATTTTTTTATCAATTTTTTTTTTCAAAATTATCAACATTATTCAAAGTTCTTAATTTTTTTTTCAAAATATAGATTTTTATAAAATTATAGTTTTTTTCTTTCAAAATTTAAATTTTTCATAAACATTGTTAATTATTTTTCTAAGCTTCTTGACTATTTTTTTTTCAAAATTTATAATTTTTTTGAGCTTCTTAATTTTTACCTGGGCATTAGATAGAGTCGATTTTTGACAGGGCTATAAGACGTCCTAGGACCGTCTCTAATAGAGACTGTCCTTAACAGTCTCTACTAGAGACGGTCTTTGGCAAGGCTATGACCGTCTCTAATAGAGACGGTCTTTGTGATCTCAGATTATAAGTAAAAAAGCCCACCGACCGTTCTCTAATGTAGACGGACCAATGACCGTCTCGGATGACCACGTATAAGATGGTCAAAGACCGTCTCTAATGCGGACGACCAATAACCGTCTCGATGACTAAAAAAGATGACTCTTAAATGATTTGTGGACGTTCAAAAAGACGGTCGATGGCCGTCTTAAATGATTTGTGGACGTTCAAATTTTTAAGACAATATAATCCGTCCTTTTTCCCATTTTTCATGTAGTGAGAGTGGGTGGGTTCTTCATTACCATCTTGAGGGGAACATGAACCTTTCGGCTTCTTCATCAAAGGTGCCACATCAGAGCAGGCTTCTTGTGTGTTTGGATAGGCTCTATAATCTCTCTTTTTTTTTTTCTTTTCTTTTTTTTTTTTTTTCAATCGAACCAAGTTTATAATCATTCTCTTTTTGGGTTGAGCTCCTTTCTGATTTCCTTGGCTGTTTTGTAATGACTATCATTTCATGATTATCTGAAATTTAACCATTTGTGCTATCAATATAATAATTAATAACAACTTATATGGACTACAGAGTTGCTATTGATTCTAAAAATTTTATGCTTTGAACTACAAGGCCCTGTTTGGTTGCCAGTTAAAATTGATTTCATCTCAATATATATTAGAGATCACGGTTTATATAAATTATGAGTCGTGAAGATTATTTTTAATCCTTGTCAATGGCTCTAATGCATTGTTACTGTTAGCTAAAATGAGATGAAACTCATTTTTAAGTGGCAACCAAACAGGGCTTAAGTGTTTATTTCCTGCATGGAACTTCAATCTCTTTGCATGCAAGACTTTGTTTGTTTTCTTTTTTCCAATGGGTAATGTATCTATTAAAAACATCAAAGGAGATGGAATGCAACCATAGCTATGGTATTTCTTGTGCCCCATAACGTGGAAGCTGTGGGACCTAACCCCATCATGCGGACCCGACTTGGATGCTCTGTTCCCAATACTGGGATAAGAGATCGTCTTGGGCAGTGCTACTCTGAGAGGACTTAGCAGTCTGAAGGGATTGAATCCATCAGTTGCTAACCTTAGCCTGACATTACGACTATCACATGAAAAATTCGGGTGTTGCTTGTCAAAAGATTTTCATACAGGAGAATCAGCAGGATGTCTCATGCACTCATCATTGGTTCGTCCCTTGTCATGCTATCTTATGTTTTTAGTTGTTTGTGCTTCCATAAATAACCTTTGTAGCCTTGGCATCAATGGAAAATGCCACAATGTTTTCGCTGGAATCTTCTTAACTTTGGAGGGAATAATTGTCTCATCGTCATCAGAATTATGTTCCGTCGTTTTCCATCAGGATACACCACACACAGCACATGACTCATCATTCACATTAGTCTTCCAATACAACTGGCAATCATTGGGGCATGCATCGATCTTGTTATAACTGAGGCCCGGTTCTTTAATAATCTTCTTGGTCTCATAAAAGGAACTCGGCAACGTCTCACCCTCGGGGAGTTCTTCTTTCAACAATTCAAGCAACATGGTGAATGACTTGTTTCTTCATCCATTTAAGCACTTAAGTTGATACATTCGAACAACAAAAGAGAGTTTCATGAACTTCTTACATCCCGGGTACAAGGCTTGTTTGGCGTCTTGCAACAACCTGAAGAATCTTTCAGCTTCAGGATTCAGTTCCTCTTGTATTGGCTCCTGTGATGGCAACTCAGTTGGAATGTCATCCACACCTGATATTCCAAATGCATCATGCAACAATCCATGCATGTCATCACGTGGAGGCATATCATCATGTGTACTAGTTGCACGGCCGGAAGTCGATGAAGAAGACGCCTCCCCATGGAACACCCAACGGGTGTAATTCGACATAATTCCCTCATACACAAGATGATCTACCACTTCTTTATGAGCATGCCAAAAGAGCTTGAGGCACTTTACACATGGACATAGGATCTTTCCCTTGCTAGCAGCATTGTTGAATGCAAACTCAATGAATTCCTTCATGCCCTTAACATATTCCAAGCTCACCCTATATTGTCCAAGGAAACAAAGGGAACTCTTAAAACAATACAACTTTACAAGGAATCCAAATTTGAAGGAGAAAGTATTGCTCAACACATTACCTTGACTTTTGCATCCAACTCTTATCCATTGCTTGTATCCAACTTTGAACAAGCAATACTCTGCCCAAAATTCATGTCAATACACTGTAGTTATTATTCAACTCAACATTGGTCCTATTACTATCTTATATTCTAGTATAAATTGGTCGCCAAGGCTTCAAGACTCCTCTAGAGTCACCAACTTAGAATGGGCAGAATAAGGGAAACAAAGAACAAGACGCCTAACATTAATTGTTTACGAGTTGCACTGAAACAAGTTGCTGGACAAAGCGTAGGCAGAGAAAATTTAGCAAATGTCTTCCCACATGGATTAAGCTGTGAATTGGCAACAGGTTTGTGTTTGTTTGATAGCAGGGAAGGATGAGTAGAGATAATTTCTTTTTTCTTTTTGTTTTAAAGATACATTCATACAGAAAACTGGTTGTACCATAGCTTGTGATACAGTTGACTATCTTGCCATTTCTTTGAGTTGTTTGAAAGTAAATCTTTGCAGCGGCATCAGGAAATACAGTGTCAGAATTTGAAATGGTCATGTTTGAAGATCATTTAAAGAGTTTGTATCCGTTTTCTCTGAGAAAATTAAAAAAATAAAATAAATTGAGAAGTTGTTTTTTAAAGGAAGACCAACATCTCTAGAAACCATTAGAGTAATTTATTAGGCCTAATGTCTGGCTGGGGTTTGCTAATCCAGCCAAGCTGGCATGCATATGAGAGATCTGATCCCTACTTCAGGTTTTCCTCACCCTGTAGATTCCATTGGGGGCTC
Source organism: Magnolia changhungtana (assembly GCA_030180095.1). NCBI lineage: Eukaryota > Viridiplantae > Streptophyta > Magnoliopsida > Magnoliales > Magnoliaceae > Magnolia > Magnolia changhungtana. Next base: position 7,336,518 of record JASAUF010000375.1, read on the forward strand.
AAAAATCAAGCCTGTCTAGTCAGGGATAGCTGTCGATGAAGGTGACCCAACATTCCATGTTAGAATACACTACACCAAAATCGGCATTTAGGAACGGTTTAAAACCGTTCCTAAATACTTTAAGAACGGTTTATTACCGTTTCTAAATGAGGCGTCGCAGAAAATCAGGAACGGTTCAGAACCGTTTTGGGTACAGTTTTAGGAACGGTTTTAAACCGTTCTGGTGCCAACGATCACATTTTAGGCACAATTTTAGGAACGGTTTTGAATGCTTATTAATGTTGCCAACGGTCAGATTTTATGACGGAATTTTAATAACAATTTTAAACCCCTTTGTTCATTTTAAACCCCTTTGTTCATTGTATGAGATAAAGAGGGGTATGTAATCTACTTGTATTATATGTCAGATAATTACACAAATAGAAGAAAAGGACAATAGAATGATTCACACACAATAATATTTAAACCACATAATCTGGTAGCAACTAATAACTATCTCTGCAGCTAACCAATCAATATAAAATCCACCAACCACATCCATCCAACCGTCCACCGATCTACTTCAACATCCTGTCCCTCCATCAATATACCCCACCCAAGATAAGTACAAAATACAACATACAAGATCTCCCATTCCCAATTTTTTAATTCCATTTATGTCCTTCTCTGCTCCTGGAATCTTCTCAGTACCCCTTCAAGGGAGACATCAAACGCATCCTTCATACCGGCCAACCCCTCTTTGGGGGTGGTGTACACAAACTTCGGTATATACTCGACTATCTTATCTTTCATCCTCTTCACTCTTTCCTCTCCCAGCCCTTCCAAAACGGCTCGAATTGAGGTTCCGTTGTTCACAGCCCTTCTATCAATGAAAACCGAGTACAATTCCGGGTCTTCCGGTAAATGCCACTTGTACTGCAGGTAGGCCGTACGCCTCCAGAAGAAAATCGAAGCGGCGATCATACAGTCGAAGATGGACCGTCTCGTGAAGCCATCACCTCGCTGTTGTACCTATAAATGTGTTGAAGGAAACTAAACGTGTCAAAAGCACATATGGACATATATCTAACCATAGGGAAATTAGATTTGTGTGCTTTACCTATAAAGGCTGCTCTCTGATAACTCTAGGCTCTTCAACTCTGGCATCACTCCTTCCATCAACAAAGAGATGGACATGACTTTATTTTTAGAAGCTATTTAAAAGAAACTGAAAGGAAGAGATGAAAGAAGAGAAGCATACCTTCACCTTGCCGTGATCTTGTAAGAGCTTCCACGATACAAAGGGAGCTATCAGATTTTAGTGGCATTACAGACAACTGGGAGTAAAAGGCCCCACCTTGTGTTTCCATCTGAGGAGCTAAAAAGAAGCTGGTTGGAACTGCAGGAGAAACAACAAACAAGACTTGTGTTTGATGATAACCGAGAAACATAAAAATAATTAGAAAATGTCAATACATAAAAATGATATTAATGATCTCAAATTAAGATGGGTGCAATGTGTATTGATCATGCAGTTTTTTATTTTGCCAGGAAAGTAATAAATTTTATTGAGGAATAATAAAGTACAACATGAGTGTCTAAACTTTGTATCAAAACTATCTGGAAAAAAAAAAGAATCATGAATTAAAGAGAATCACGACCTGCAATTCCACAAGATAAAAATCTTCATAGGCATTCCATCAAACACATGTCGACCTGCAATTTCTAAGTACCTGTGTATCATTCAGCACATTGCCAGAGTTTGAAAATTTTCTCCATAAGAAATAAAAGCCTCAGTAGCCCAAACATGCCAGTCGACTGCACAAACCACCATCTCCAGCCACTGTCATTGTTTCACACTGCAGCTGCTCTACATTGTTTCACGCTGCAGCTGCTCTAAAATAATAAGTTCCTTGTCAACCTAAAGCGCATTGTATCAATAGCATACCTGCCAAAATCACCCATTTCATAGCACATGGTTAAGAGATTCAATCCATTCATATGAGATCACCTAAGAGAAATGTCAATGAAAAATAAACTAATTAGGATAGCATCAGTTTATGAATCAAAGGTACGGGTCGAATCAAAGGTATGGGTCCTTACTCATGCCTTGTGGTAAAGCACTCGCAGTCTTCCTCCTTCCAGGACCATTTGCGGTCTTCTTCACCTTGGTAGCGTGCCCACCGATAGCAATCGGCTCGTCACTGCTTCCCATCTTGAGGTGGATAGAATACAACAGGTAAATACTCGTCCGTGTCGCATGCAAACTTGGAGTTCTTGAAATGCTCTTTCAGCACTTCCAAACCCTAAATACATCGAAAAACCCTCAGAAAAAACCCTTAAACAAAAAGAGAGAGAGAGAGATACCTGCAACCGAGCGTAGGTGACTTGGCAGATCTTCCTGGAGTTGAAGACCTCCCATGCCGGCAAGTGGAAAGATTTGTAGAGTCTCCATGTTGCCTCGGGAGACGTTACATTCACGAACCCATACCCCACATTGCACTTGTTCCTATAACAGACGTAGTTTTTCCTCAAACCCCATACAACCATGTATTTCAAAATCCATGTATTTTTCTCTTCTTTCTTTGAATTTTACTTACGTGAAATCGATGGGCAGATACACAAAGTCGTAGGCAGACTAAGGCTCGTCTTCTTCCTCCCCCTCAGCAATCTGCTCGTTGCAGTGAATGCAATGGTTGTCTAGCAAGTTCAACAGTAGCTTCTGACTGCACCAACCCAATAAAAAAAAACCAACATCAGATTCCCAAACAATCCAAAAAATCAATGAGATTAATTTTCTTACAATTCATTAATAGAACTCAACGAATCGTCTCTCTTAATTCTTTAATAGGCCCTGGAGAGGATAATGAACAACGATGAGAGGAAGAAAACACCCAACAAAGAAAAACCCACAGAAAAGAAGATGAAATTGTTGAAAAGAAAGAAAATCCAGATGAACTTGCATGAGATGAAAAGGAATTCAATGCAGAGATTGATACAATGATGCATGGGAATAAGGAGAAGAAGAAAAACCATGGTCTAATAAAGCGCCCCCACCACTGCAAAAAAGAAAACCCGTAAAAGAGCATCCGACATATGCCACAAACAAAGAAACAAAAGCAAAAACAACGAGTTAAAAGACACCCAACTGTTTCTATTTTCTCCTCTTATACTCTTCCCTACCGAAAGCTTCATTCCAAAACAAAAGCATTTTGCAAGAGAAAGTCACCCAGTTATTCTCTATAAAACCCCAAAAGCAAAACCCCACCTTAGTAAACAAAGAAAAATCAATCCATACTCGGATAAAATTCATCGATCATCTTTCAAAATTTGGAATATAGCGAATTCTTTTGTCCGGACAATGTTAACCTTTCGATTATCACTGATCATTTGGACTCTCCCTACTCGGTTTTCCGAGTATTAATGCAATAGTCATCACGATCTTTCAAGCCCCATTGCATCGCTAAAATCTACATTGAAATACATACAAATCATCGGATAAGCAAAGAAGAAGTAGAAAAGATCACCAAACAAAACCTACTTTTTCCTATACCATTGTACTTGTCCTTACTCTTGTGAACAACAATCTATGAAACAAGGAAATGAAAATAAGTAAATTGATTGTAATTGTTAACAGCACAACCTTTTGAAACACCATGTGCATCAAGACTGAAAAAAGACAAAAATGTAAATGGATCTACAATAGAGAGAGAAAAAAGAACCATGAAGTGCCCACCTTTTGAGCAACAGTATCATCCACGTTAACGGCATCTTGCTGGAAGGACAATTATTTTAGTGAATCATTCAAACATGATCATTGAAAAGATTTATGCAAATTGTTGTTGAAAAGCCGGGTTTTACACCCATAAATAAATAAATAAAAGCCCATGAAATTGTGATATTAGGTGGTGGAAATCAGGAAATTGTTAGGTGGTGAAATCGTTCTTTTGTGGTCAATCCCCAAAATGCAGAGCTACAAAGTGAACAAGAGCCTGTGACATCCAACCCCTCAAATAGGCTGGCCCAAGCATGAGGATTGCCTTGTTCACTAGGAAAAAGCATATATACACCAGTAAAGTAAGGACAAGTACATATTATAGGTGTAATACAGACATGGACGTGAAATACAGGCCAGCAAGCCTCACAAATGCACATTGCTATTTTTATTTTCTTTTTCGTGTGTTATACACCTGTGTAGGGGAATTACCCAAACATGGGACAATGGCACATGGGCCTGAGATCCAAGCTCTCTATCAGGTGGAAGCGTAGCCCACATCACAAGAGGAATGACCTAATTTATTGACCAGGACATTTACATCTGGGACCCACATTATGTAGGGGTATTTACATGTGGGACCCACATATGTATGCCTCAGAACGTATGCTCGTATCATGACTTACACGTGTGTGGACATATCAATAATAACCATACAATTTTGCCCTTGGAATAGACATCATTGGATGGTGAGGATTATTTTATTTTTTTTAATCATTGTGATTTTAGATTTATGGGCCATCCACGATGTACTCGGTAGCTCAGAGAAAGCTTGAAATGGAAATTTCAATGGCTATGCGTGAGTTGCACATGTGAGGGACGAAAATTACCATCACTTGTGCTTTGCCCAAATGTATATGGACTTTATAGGTACGTTTGTAACTAAAATAACCAAAAAACAAAAACAATAAACAAGAGGAATAGTATAAAAAGCACTAGAAACATTGAAGCAAATGAAAATTGAAACACAGGAAAAAATCGCCTTAATAAATAAATAAATTAATTAATTGGGGCATGGCTTTAAAAGCATGTGTCAAACTTGGCAATAACCATATAAAAAAAAAAAAAAACTTTCCTCCTTTTCAAGAAAAAGCTCGGGAATGTCATGCATGTGACTTTACATATAAGACAATTGACACAACTAATATAGCATTTGCACTAAGTTCCCCCCATCCCAAAATTTGCAATGCGGATCCAGATACTATAACTCCGATAAAGTGCGCATGTAATGAATTTCAATTTACCAAAAAAGTCATAAAAGAAGATTTTTGGTCGTGTTGTCCACTCTAACCATGGGTATGGGCTGATTGAGATTGATTGGTGTGGTGATCAACAAATGAAAATCGACATAAGTTAATTCGATGGTTAGAAATGAGTTTCAATGGTCATCGTCATTTGTTTCAACTCAATCGCATTTGGGTCACTTGCATGAAAAACGAGATCCAATTTTTGTGTTGGGTGGTGAGGTTCTTCAGACGGTGGTTTGTACTCAATCCAGAATGTGAACCAGTATTTGCTAAGAAAGAATAATCAAATTAATATGAATCAAAAAGAAATGCAGAGATTCATAGATGTCAATCACAATTGAAAAGGGACCATTGATAAAAGAGTGGCTAGCACATTCAATAAAACAACCTTTGTGAGAAAGATGGAAGTGATATCATGGACGTGATTAGGAACTTCTCAATGGATAGACCTCGTAAAGATTACATTTAAATAAGAAGAAAATATTGGAAGTACTGCGTTGTGCAATATGAATATGAAATACGTGAGCAACTCCATCCCACTTATTGTATGCCCTCGCTTATATATTCTCTTTCCACTCCCCAAAATCCATCGTGCAATTAGTTAAACTCTACCATTACAAACACAAAAAAGATGCACAAGCAAAAGGGGATTAAAGCACAAAAGGCACACAGAGTACTAAATATGATATCAAATCCATACCCAACAACAAAAATGCATATCCATCCATGTGGTCACTGACTTGTGGTGTCCGTGGTGTCATTGTTCGTATGACTTCCATGAATCCCTTAAATGTATGAAAGAAAATTTATCCAATTAAAAACTAAGAAATAGCCACAAAAGCATTGATGAAGCCAAAAAGCGTAATGGATCTCTACCTTCACTTCACGATAGTGGACAAGAACAATATGCATGACATCCCTGCAGCAGTAGCAAAAAGATAAGAAACAGAACAGGTGAACACATCTAAAAGAGCACTTCACTGGAGAGAAAAAATCTACATGAAACAAATGTGTGGCAGTTTCAAGTAATTTCAGAGTTCAAACTTCAATGGTCGTTATTGTAGCAGTAAGACATGAGTTAGTTGCCCCTGTTTAGAAGTTTGCCATGTTCGTGCAAACATTGACTCCAAGTCGAGTAATATCATAACCATCAAGAGAGCACAGTTGAAGTAAAGCAAGAGAAACAAGAAGAAGCAAAGGGATCGTTTGGATGTGGGTAAAATTCCACTTATTTAAACAGTTCACCTCGAAACAGATTGCATGCAATGTTTGGATGGGTGAAAAACTTGTAAAGCCATAAATTACACAAAGAATGTTGCTTTTGAATCCTCTCCAAGGGATGAGTAACACTTTACATGATAAAGTGTTTACCTGTAATGGTGAAATAAAAGAAGAAAAAAAATACTTAAAAACTTCACCAAATACAAGAAACTCTTTTTACCTGGTAAAGACTTCACTAGTACCCAAACATGATAGAATGAAAGTCTTTACCTATTAAGTTCTTTACTGTGTAAAGAGTTTACAAGTGAGATTTCACCCACACCCAAATGACCCCTAAAATTTCTACGACAAGTTTACTTGTTGGAGCATTAAAAAAAATAAATTTGCCTTCATGGCATCCTAGAAGGATAAAAGGATTTTCTTATTCATGCTTCTATTTGTGTAATTTCAATCAGTTTGCATGTTGCCATAGGTCAAATGGCTCAATTAAAGCCTGTGGAACAAAAACAAAAAGCTTAATTGCCTCACCAGATTCCCCATTCTTAGCATAGCCTAAGATCATGGCCGTCCATGCTACCACTTCCCTCTCAACCATCTTATCAAACAAGCACCTTGCACAACCATATTTAAGTGGTAAAACATGGGAAGCTGCTTTTTCAAAGGGAAATTGAATCTACTAGTATGAATATGGAAAGATAGAAAAGAATATGGACAACATGGACATAATTCTAGTACCTGAACAAGCCCTGCGTTTCTTCTCTGTCCAAGATGGAAGGATGGTCACATAATGCAAAAACGAGAGAAAGGGAATGAGAAAATCAAGATAACTCAAAGATAATTGTGCATGCTAGCATTTCAATTGAAGAGTTACAAGTTACCTCTCGAAAGAAGGTAATTGGCTGTCAGACTAAGGGAATGGTTGGTAGAAATCCAAATCAAGAACATGCAATGATCATCTTTTAATTCATCAAAGAATTATTCCTAGCTGAACTTGCATAAATAACAAAAAATAAAAATAAAAATGATCCAATGTAAAGCTGATTAGGTTGAAATCAGAAAAACCTACTTTTATTTCTTTCTTTCTACTTCTTATTAACATAAGCTGTATGAACTTCCCCAACTGAGAAGAATGCCAATCATGAAATAGATGTTAGAGGTTCCTTTCCATTACAGGTATATACCTGAAGGTGGTGGATATAGGCAATATAGGTTCCTTTCCATTTGCATAATTGACAATATCTAGAATGAATTTGAAATTTATGCATCACTGGAAATATCTAAAATGAATTTGAAAAATTGGTATTCCTTAATATGAACAACATATATAGGTTAGCATGAGGTCCATACTACTACAAAAGCCTCGAAAATCCAAGAAGCATACCCGTAGAACTCAAAAAGAGATCTTTGTCATGGATATAGGCAAGCACTCCCACAATCGTCGTAAGAGCCATATATTGAAGTTCCCGGATACATTCATGCATGCGGTAGCAAACTCATTAGAGCGATTGGATGATCAAGCTACAATAGGAAGAGAATGGAGACATTGCAAATGACAAATAGCCACCTCTTAGGACATTTAAAAGAGGGTATTTTCATCATGTTATTGAGAAAATCCCTAAAGAATAAATTATTATTATAAAAAATATGATCATCATATTATGGTAAGGTCCACACGAGATTTAGATCTTTTCAAGAAGCTCCCAATAAGTTTTTTAACAAGTGGGCGTTCAATCATCAGGGCGATTGATTCATTGAATGCAGAGCATCGATCATCATCCCACATTTTACATGCATCAATTGACATGTACTTTGGAGTGACGATGGTGGCGGCCTTGATCCGTCCCGATAGCGTTGAAGCCCATCAAACAATTGCATCGATCAGCTCCTACTTGTTACATGCATCAATCTAGAGAAATGTATGGTTGCCATCTGATCTAGAGAAATGTATGGTTGCCATGGATTCGGCAACTTATCGAGCTTGTTGTTGCAAGAGCTTTTGTAAGCTCGTGCTTCCTCACAAGAAACCATAAATCTTCAATTGAGATAAATGACAACAAAAAATAGAAATGTGAATCAAAATACACCAATACGTATGAGTACCTGATCGAGAAGGGAGGGGGAGAAGAGGTGAAGGGCGAGAGGCTCCGCCGGACAGATCCGAGTTGCGGCAGGGGCGGATTTTTTGTCGGAGAGTTTGATTGGGAAGAGGGTGGGATATGCGAGAGAGGGAGTGTGAGAGCGGGGAGAGAGAGAGAGGGAGATCGAGAGAGGGGTTGAGATCGGGAGAGGGAGAACAATCATGATTGTGTTTTCATTCAGTGGCCTAGAATAAAACAAACAACAAAGTAGCATACCATCTTCTCAACAACATGAAGGTGTGATGTCTCAAGCAACAAGGCAATTATCATTGGTTCAACTTCTGTCTGATGGTTGGAGATCAACACAACATGCATTATGACCCTATGAATCAAAGTGCGAAGTATGGATCATATCTGTTAGTCGGGAAAAAAAAATATTTGGTGGAAAAACTAAAACATACTCAGAAAACTCGTATAACTAAAAAATAAAATAAAAACTTGTACTTTCTTCTACACTGATTCAAGCCTGGATGGATGTTTGAGCAAGTTACACCATGGGAATCTCAAGAGCACAGCGCATATGCAAATCTCTTCCATGGGTACCAACTACCAAGTAACTCCCCCCCTCCATTTATAAATACACTCATATTTATAAATAAAGAAGCTAACTAATAGTCTGATGCAGTAAACAGAGAAATGGGAAACTTCAAGGCAATAAGAGATTATACAACTGGATGTTGCAGCTGAGCTTCAAGGCAATAAGAGATTAACCTTCAAAGCTTCAAGGCAATCTTAAATGTGACTTGTTCTTAGCAATTGAAGTTGTTCAAATTGTGTACCCTGCCATGACTGGGCCACAATATTAAAATTTCACCACAAGGCAATCTTAAACATTGGATTAGGTGACCTAAGAACAGATGATAGAAAACAATATTTGCAAGCATCAAGTAGGTCTAGGTGCTCTATTGATCACAACTCCCTAAAGAAAAAAAAAAAAAACTTTCTCATGTCGCCTTATTGATCAACAGCAATTCATCATTTCTTCTAAACAAGACATGCAGACAATAGAAACAAGATATGAAGACACCTTAATCTCACAAATTAGCTAAAAGTCAAAGAAATAATTTAGGCACGACATTAAGGATCGAGAAGAGAACTTCAACCTAGTGGTCATATGGGAGATTATTATTTCAGGATTACAAAGTAGCACATAAAACCAGCATTACACTCTGTTAGCTAAATGACCATATAAAGATTACATACATGTTAGCTGAAAGTCAAATTTACAACTAATCCACCAGTACGGTGCACAAAGGAAAATAACCTACTTAGGTTCGAGCATTTTTCCAACCCAACATACAGCATTGACTCAATCTATAGTTACAATCATAAACTCTGGACGGGCCAAAATGAGAAGACAATTACCCTAACATATTCACGTGTAGTGCATCCTCATGTAGATGAACCATCTCAGACATGAAAGCTAAGCTCTCCTGAAAACAAAGGAAGAAAATGTCAAATCTGAGCAAAATTTTCCAAAATGAAAATGCTCCACTTGAATTCATCATCATAAATAACAGTAATAACAATGTAAAATTGATAAACAAGCAATCTCATTTTCTTGGCAAATTCAAAGGTACATGTTAGTTATGAGGATGGACCTTTAAAATGAAGAAGTTACAAAAATTCCACACTGGCATGAAGTGTTGTTCACTTAGCTTGCGAATCTCGTCCTTGAACCAGATTATTGTACTTCATTTCAATTGAGAATCAAAACATATATTATATAAGAAATAGCAAGGGGTTTTCTTTATCTCCAAAATATCCAAAATTCCATATACATTTCAGTGTAGTCTTTCATGAAAATTCCATAGACATTTCAGTGGTCTTTCATGAAAAGAATTCATAGTGTTTATAGTGAACTAGTCTACAGTCAAAGTAGGAATATTTGAGAGTTTATAGTGAACTAGTCTACACTAAACTGACATAATGGAGCCTAAGACTTATAACACTAAAAGGTATGTTACGACAAAAATGTCCAACACATGGCACATACTATGACACACTAGGATACCATCTGTACAGATTTTGAAAAAGTGTTCCCAAGTGTTGGCAATGCAAAAGTCCAGAAAATAGAAGTATCCAGATAATCTGTAATCACTGATATGTAAAAAGTTCACTCCACGAGTTTCAAGATGACATCAGTTCCCAGACAAAATCATTCGGTTAGGTCTGTTTGTGTAGGGATGCAAAATCATGATTAAGGGGCACCCATGCCCTCCAAATTAGGTTTACCACACTAAAGCTATAGTTTCCTCCACATAATTGCAACTATTGAAGTTTTAGAAAGAGAGAAAAAAGCCCAAAATTGCAATTAAACAAAAAAAAAAAAAAAAAAAACTTTGCTTTAACATAGTAAATCCAAATGTAGGGCAAAGGTCTCCAAGATTAGTGCTAATCCCAACTGTGTGGGATCCCCGTCCAAACAGACCCTTAGATTCCCATAGGTATACAATTCCAGATGCCATAACAACAGCTACAGAGTGAGTTCCATTCAAATGACTCAAGTGAAAGAGGGGTTGCAGACGTGAATACATGCCTATTAAACGCTCTGCATAGGATTTGTCAATGTTCACAAATTCATGCTGGAGAAACTGCAGAAGGGTCTGTTTTGAAGTCTCTGCAGCAAGGCGTTTGATAAGCAGTAAATCAACAGGAGAGGGATGGTGCCTTGTTTCAAGAGGAACTGGAGGCATTACATCTGTTCTTCGTGCAAATTGTATTGTAACATTTTTGCTGCAATAAACAAGAGAATGAAGGAAATTGAATACAAGACTTGCCAGTTTGAGAAGAAAAAAAAAAAGATGGCGGACAAAAATAATTCATGAGAGTGAAAGAGAACTTACTCTGGCATGTCTGAAACAAATCTAAAGAGGAATTGAGCATATGGAGTAATCACAGCCATCTTGTACCAACTCATTAATTGAGCATGTCTTGCAATCCTTTGACAATGGGTTATAGAGTTCATAAACCTATTGGTAAAATGCAGAAGACAATCCACCATGAGCACCTTAACAAAAACTAAATGTCCTAACGTATCAAATCTATTAGTAAAATCAAGCATATGAAGTCGCTCAAGACTAGACAAAGCCTATACTAATCCAGATTGAGTCAACAACAATATCTCAAAAAATACAGCAAACGACCCACAACTAACACTTCAACATCAACTGGATAAATTATAGAAATTTAAAATTAAAAGAAAAAAAAGGAAGTCCAAACTTTCAAAAGTGTAAACTCAACTTTTCCAAGCCTTGCCGAGATATTCTGGAACTCTTTACCTATCATATTCCACCAATAGTTCCAAATAAGAATTCTCAAAATTGCAGCAAGAAAGTCCATCTCAAATAACTCGTCAACAAAAATTTGAAAATCCAACAGATTTAGCTGATAATCAACTCCAAAACAAATCCAAAATTCAACATCATGACCATGTGGAACTAACAACTGAAAAATCTAAAATTCAACAGATCTTACAGTACAGTCAACTCAGATCATAAAAAAAATCCATAAACCACAAGATCTCCAAATGCAGCAAATCAGTCATCCCAATCACTTTCCGCTACATCTAAAGAACAGTAAATTGAACAAATCTAACTGTATAATCAACTCAAAATGCATAAACAACTCAATACCTCGGATCACACAGAAGTTCAACAACAACAACGCGAATCATAGCTTATGCGATCTAACAACAAAATCGGCTCAAGATATTGTAGAACATGCAAAGCCTCCAACTACAAGCGAGAATTCAACTAACTCACATTGACAAAATCAATACCAGGATGCTCGGGAACTCAAGTCAGATCGATTGAAGATGCAAATACAGCAAGATCTACAAATACAACAAGAGAGGGAGGGAGAGTGAGAGGGAGATCGAGGGAGAGGAAGATCAAGAGAGAGAGAGAGAGGGTCGAGATCGGAAGAGGGAGATCGAGGGAGAGGGAGAGTGAGATGGAGATCGAGAGAGAGGGTTGAGATCGGGAGAGGGAGAGGGAGATCGGAAGAGGGAGCTTGAGAGAGGGAGACCGCAGTATGCGAAATGAAGCTTCTAGGGCTTCTGGCGTGAGAAAATAGGTTAAATGAATCGGTAGTCTGCGGTATGTATATAACAGTGTACCTCTTAGGCTTTGTGGGGTCCACTGAGAGGTACCTAACTGAATCCATTCCGTCCAGCTGTTTTAAAATAAAACAATAAAACATCATAATAAAAACTAATAAGAACCAACACTTAATTGGGACACACAGATGAAACAGTGGAAATAACGAAGTAAGTAGCGCTGAATTGGAGTATGGTGGAGAACCCTTTCCGATAAGAAACGGCTTAAAGCCGTTTCCGAGCCAAACTTTCCACCGTTCCAGAAGAACGATTTTGGTGTAGTGATAGCGGGTTCACCGTGAAATACTGCCAAAAAAAAACCAGAGCTTCATATCTCTACTTTTAGTTATCTGTTAGTTATCAGGGAGCACAGAGCACTGAACTTCATTTAGTAAAGGATGTGGGAAGGAATATGAAATAAAAGTAAGGAAATTTTGGTAGTCCCAAAGGTGTTTGGCTAATGGTTCTGATTTTATCCACTTGGCCTCGTAAGCGGTGTGGATTTCACTCACACGGGAGAGTTTTTGTGTATTCCACCACCATTTATTTCTCCATAGTCTCCCGGTGTGCATTACAGGTGCCATACAGCGTATTAACTGAATAGAAAAACAAAAACATACAGGGAGAGAAGCCTGTATTTAGGTGGAAAATGGTCCCTTTTCAATTTTCGTTTTGAAACCTAAGAAGTACAACTTTCACTCTTGAGAGGAAAATTCATTTCCCTTCTCCTTCCCCATCTCATCCTCTATCCTTCACCATTTAGATCATCGTAACCATGTATGAAAACCCAAACATCTGAACTTATATTCCAAATCACCAAAAGAAACAGAAAATCCAATGAAATCTCAAAATGTATTTCAAATGCATGATATTACATAAATCAAAGATAAATCTCTAAAATCTAAATACATAAACCTAAATTACAACTTAAATCAGAAAGAATCGAAACAAAATCCAATGAAATCTCTAAGAATAAAGAGACATAAGTTAATTGGATCAAGATCAAAACAGATCAAGCACTATAAATCAAGAAAAAATTACAAAAACCAAACCCTAAGTGGAAAATTTTGGAGAAATGAGAGGGGGAAGCTCACCTGATTGAAAGTTAAAACCCTTCCTCTGTCCTCAAATAATGCTAACTGTAAATCTAAGTAACTTCTTCAAATGAATAATCAAATTGAGAAAAAAAATCGAAAATGAAAGCAATATGAATCATCACTCAAAAAAAAAAAAAAAAAAAAAAAAAAAAAAAGCTTCAAACAATGAGATCCGAAAGGAAAATAGATCTATCAGCAAGAATCAGATCAAAATCCAACGAAATCTCTCAGAATCGAGAGACATAAGCTAGATTCATATCAAAATAGATTAAGCACTAAAAATTGAGAAAAAAAAACTATAAGTGGAAAAAATTTGGAAAAAAGCTCACTGTCTTTTGAGGATCTGATGAGAGAGAGAGAGAGAGAGAGAGAGAGAGAGAGAGACGGTAGATCAGATGAAGACGAGAGAAATATTGGAGAAGACAAAGAGAAGAGCTAGGGTTCGGTTCGGTGAGGAGCTACAATCGATGTATATGCCCCTTGTTTATCTAGCTTACACAAAAATCGACAATGGAGGAGCAGACTTTGTAGCAGAGAACAAGGTTTTGCTCTCAAATCGAACACCAAACCCTAATCGCTGATATTGCAATGCAAAAATTGCCCAAATCTAGCAAATGTGTCATGCCCCAAACCCGAAAATCGAGCTCACAAAATTTCCGATTGCAGAATCCAGTGCTGATAGCCTCCGTAGTACCCCATTCTCGGCTCCCACCACCCATACACCAGGTTCCGATTCTGAGATCCTACAGGGAGGATTTTTCAATGTACATTTGTCTCATAAGAAGCATAACTACAAGTATACCCAAATCACAAAGGTAACATCATCATCACATATCCACCAATATAATCATTTGAATACAATGCTGAAAGGGAAATATATATATATCGAAAATCAAAGCTCCAAAAGTCCGCTGCATGCTCCAAGCTCAACGTTATTGCAACCTAACACCACCTGCATGCATCTATCGTGCATAAGCTTATAGAAAGCTTAAAGGGTGGTGTAAGTGTGTGTACAAGATAAGTGTCAAGTATGCAATACAATGTCATAAATCATACAATATCGAAATAAATGGAAATACTGACAAGATCATGAATCATACGATATCAGAGTAAGTGAAAACATACTGATAAGTCTATGAGTGTCATCAGCCGTACCAAGGCTATGCGATGTAAGACATGAATGCTAATGACCATATCAATGCAGAAACATGGCAACCCAAAATGTTAAGTACTGCGAATACAATGTAATATACGGTGCGAATGAAATGATCAAGCTGGAGTAAAGTTGGGATGATAGTACATAGTATCGCAGGTTACGGGATCCATCACAAGGGGCTTCTATCCAAACCAGTCCCATACCTAAATTTGGATAGTCAAACTCAATGTGGTAAACTCTTGATCTCAGGTTAGTCATGCACCCAATCGAAATCCTGGCCATGTGAAGGTATACAACAATTAGTTGCGCACCACCAACCCGAATGGATAGTGAATGAAACGAATGGATGAGTATGCAACTCCTACTCAATAAGTCCACATATCAGTACGGTTCCTCTCTAGAAAATCACTGGGCTCTATTACACTCCAAACCAGATTGCCGCCCCATCGTGTATAATAAGATGAGTGGAAGAGACCTCACTATCCGCCTGCCAATATTAGGCCTGACTCGTCGATAGCGGACCCATTCCTCGAGCTGGTCAGACTCAGCCAGCATTGCCCCCTCCCCTCGGGCAGGTAAGGCAGTACTCCCTTCCAACCGACCACGACGCAGTGAGAGATACGGCCTAATGGTATACGGCCCTCATGCGCTCATGCATCCACTCGGTCTAGACATTGGAGCAACCTCTCAACCAAGAGGGTTTAGGGACTTTCACCTAAGGATATCTATAGCACCCCATATAGAACAGATTTTTGGTGTCCCATCTGGCCATCCATGATATGCCTGTGAAGGCTATGGCCCTGATGTCGCTAGGGTGTATAGTAATCACAGTACATAATGCAAGATACATGAGTCATACAATCCAGTCATGCATCAATCTTGTGCATACTGTGCGCTCATGTGAGATAATCTCTGCCTATCAGGGAGTCTCATAACAACCAGAACTATGGCATATGCAATGGTCAATCATATCTCATAACAAACATGCAGATGATGTATATGGGCATATATCATGAAGTTATGCTGTCATATATTCATAATCGGTATCCATAATCGGCATCGACAATCGACCTCGACAATGTGGACATTTAACTAATATTACCCCCAAGGAATGACCCATATAGAGTTTAACATACAGTGGACCCATGACCTCACACAAGGGCCAAATATACAACACAATGGGCCTCACCCAAGAGCTTAATACACATCAGATGAGCTTTTCACATGGGCCTAACGTACATCACAATGGGCTTCATAGCTTGGCCCTCAAATGCATCACAATGGGCCTCATCACATAAGCCTCATATACATCACATTGGGCCTTAAACACTGGCTGAATACACATCATAACGGGCCTCAAATACGGGCCGTATATACATTACATTGGGCCTCAAACACGGGCCGAATGCACATCACAATGGGCCTCAAATACGGGCCGCATATGCATCTCATCGGGCCTCGACAATTGAATTGGAATCGACAACAGAATCGGTATCGACAATCGGAATTAGCCTCGATAATCGGCCTCGACAATCGGAATCGGAATTAGCCTCCACAATCGGAATCAGAATCGGCCTTAACAATTGGCATTGAAATCGGAGTTGGCCTCGATAATCTGCCTTAACAATCGGAATCGGAATCGACAATCGGAATCGGTATCGATAATTGGAATTGGCCTCGATAATCGGCCTCGACAATCAGAATCGGAATTGGCCTCCACAATCGGAGTCGGAATCGATAATCGGAATCGGCCTCCACAATCGGAATCGGAATGGGAATCGGCCTCAACAATCGGCATCGACAATCAGAATCAGTCTCGACAATCGAAATTGGAATCAGCCTCAACAATCGGCCTCGACAATTGGCCTCGATAATCAGAATCGGAATCGGCCTCAACAATCGGCCTCGACAATCGAAATCAAAATCGACAATCGAAATTGGCCTTAACAATATAAAACGGCCCCTACAATCGGCGCCCATAATCAACATCGATAATCGACCTATATACACGGCAGGATCCATATATGAACGGCCGATCAAACCATAATATAAAGATCGGCCCTCGGCTGTGATTATATCAAATCCGATGGCACAGAGCTATCCGTCTATGGCGAATGGGGCCCACTTATTTGGGTTAACCTACTCAATGACTGATGAGAATGGGCCTAATAAGGCCTAGGGGAAGGTCACAATGAGGACATTTAACCATCATTGTCCATCAATGTGGACATCTAACCAACATTGCTCCCAAGGAGTGGCCCACATATGGGATTCATATACAATGTAATGACCATACATACATTACCTTGGGCCTCCCTCATGGGCCTCACATACATAGCATTGGGCTTCATACAGGGGCTTCAAATGTATCACAATGGGTCACGCCCACGGACTTCGAATACATCACAATAGGCCTCCTCCCATGGGCCTCCAATCTATCGCAATGGGCCTCATCAAATAGGCCGTAAATGCATCACCATGGGCCTTATACGTGGGACTCGTATACAACAAGTGGGTTGCACAGCATGGGCCTCATGTGAATCAAATGGGCCACATGACATAGGCCTAACAATACAAATAGATGGGTCACACCATCCACACCATTCATCTATTCTTAGGGATCATTTTAAAGCATAAAAAATTAAATCATATCAAAAGATTATCTGGACTGTACTCCAATTAACAGTGGTCATAATGATTTCCACCATAAAACCCCACAGGGGCCACCATAATATTTATGTTCCATCCAATCTGTTCATAAGGTGACAAGGACTTAATAAAAGGAAAAACAAATTTCAGATTGGTCCAAAACTTTCGTGACCCCAAAAAGGGTTTCAATGATGGACGTTCACTCAACACTGTTGCTGCGGTGTGGTCCACCTGATCATCAGATCTGCCTCATTTTTTTTAATTTTTCAAGCCTTAGAACAGGCTCACCAAATGAATGGACAGTTTGGATGGAACACGTCCATTAGGGTGGGGCTACTGGCCGCCCCGCAGATGGACGGCCCAGATAATTAAAAAAATGGGTGGACAACATTTATACAGCACGCGCATCATGGTTGGGACCCACCATCAGTGCATCATCAAGGTGGTCCCACCATCAGGACAGATGGATGGTTTGGGTGCAACACGCACCATGGTGGGGCAATACATGGCACTGTCCAGATGGATGGTGCAGATGTATGGTGGGTCCCACCAAGTAGACAGATGGGCGGTGTGGCTGTGATCTACATGCCAGGTGGGTCCTCACCATCCAGCCATCTGGACGGTGTGTGGACACCAACCAACCCATTTTCCAAACAGGTGGGTCCTCACCGTACAGCCATCTGGACGGTGCGTGGACACCAACCAACCCGTTTTCCAAACAAGTGGGTCCCACATTGGGCCCACACGTACAAATATATTATAATATTATAATATATATACATACCATATATATATTAATATAATATTATATCATATTATATATCATAATATAATATAATATTATAATATATATATATATATATTTCTTTAAAGCAGCAATGTCCAGCCGTCCATCTAGACGCTGGACAAAAATACATACATCCAGTGGCCCAACGTCCCATCCCTGCTGGACGGATGGCTGGATGAGAAGCACATACATTTGGTGGGCCCCACCTTAGCACATGTCACACGTGTGGGGTGGGTCCCACGTAAATGGATGGACAGTTTAATAAAACACTTGTATTTCATGGTAGGGCCCACAGCTTGAACGGTGGCAATATAATAGCTACCTTGCTGCTATAAGATGGATGGACAGCGCAGATGATATCATGCATCAAGGTGGGCCACAAGCCATCACACACAAGAGAGAGAGAGAGAGAGGAAAGGGAACGTGTAGGGGAGGGACCCCGCCACTATTGGGCCCTCCCTTGAACAATACATCCATCAAGTGGGTCCCACAACAAGTGGGCCCTTAAATCACAAAAAGGTAAAGATGTGGGTCCAAGATCACCCACCGTCCACTTCTTCTTGGCTCCTTGGAAAGATAATCTCGCCTGGGCTTCGATCTCAACAGGAGATGATAAAGTTTTGATGGTTAAAATGAAAGATGAGAGGGTAGAAAGTGGGCCACATACAAAACTCTCTCATGGAGATTTGGGAGAGCTTGGACGTGTGATATTTTGGTTACTTGGAAAGCGAGTTTGAGAAATGAGAGAGAGAGAGAGGGTTGTAAGGAGAGAGAGAGAGAGAGAGAGAGAGAGAGAGAGATGGGTGATGGAGTGATGGAGTGATGGAGTGATAGATGTACTTGACATGTATGGGTTGCTTTGACTTTGGGGTTGCTTGGGGATTGTTCACTCCCCAAGTATAGGGTTGTGATGTAGTAATAATCTCGGTAAGACCGAGGTCGAATCCCAAGGGACTGGAACTTGTACGTTATCTGAAACTAAGTAGAAATAGAACTAGAATGAGATGAAATCTAAACCAATTATGATTTGAGGAATAATGGTGAAATAATTAATCTAAAACTTTAGGAAAAATCAGAGAAGGGAAACTAGGGATTCAGAGGATCCACTTGTAGGGATCAGGGAGATCTTATGCTCAGTATACAATTTAGGAAAATTAATCGAATCGCCTTTAATGTAATTTTGATAAGATGAAAGGTATATGAATTAGAATGGATTCCATCACCAAACCATGCCTGGAGACAAAGCAAACAAGTAATTAAACTAATTACCAACCAATCAATGTATGAAGGTTAGGAAGGGTATCGACATCCAACCATGCCCAGGAGACGATGGTGAACAATGTGGCTTCCCGACGTCATAAACATAAAGAGGAAAAGAACATGCTCAAAGCCATTGCGTGCACTCCATTGTAATTTCGGTCACAATGAGACCATTAAAGACCGAAAACATTCCCTTAATTAAATTAAATCAAAATCGGATCGGTCTAAACAAAAGGCACAAGCAAAGAGGCCTCCCATCACGCTACAAGCTTCACCTCTTGCCCTAGCCAAGAGGTTTAGCCTAACATGACGGTGATCAGGCTAAAATCCATCTAAAATTATAGAAAAAGAAATAACATAAATAAAAGAAAAAACAGGAATCCAAACTCTCTCTTTGTGCTCCAGCCTCCGATCCAGCCCAAGCCAACCTCTGTTCTCAGCTCCCCTCTCTCCCCCTCAGCCGTGGATCTCCTTTTATAGAGCCTGTAAGGGTGGTGGTAGTCCGACTCTCTGATTCCTATTCGCAGCAGGACCCAACTGTTGTTATGCTGATACTCTTTAGGGCCCAATCTTGGATGCAAAAAGGGAATCCACTCTGTTCACTAGCTTCTCCTCGAAATATAAAGGGAGGCAACCGGTTTTGGCTGTCAGTCGATGCAGCTCAGGGAAGAATTTATTCCGCCGTCCATCCTTCTGTTGATCACGATTAATGCATACTTGCACGCATGGAGAGAAAAGGACACCTAGGCTTGAACTATAGGGCCCTTATGCTCCTAATGGACGGCCCTGATTAGGCCAATGGGCCTTGATGGTGGCCCACAAGAGACGACCGCAACCTCTGTTGCGAAACAGAGATCGCGCACCCGTGCGCTGTGATGGTCGGTGGTGTCCGCAGTGATGTTTTCGATGCAATCCAACTCGTCCATTGTAATCACGACGAAAAACCAGTGAGACATGGCTGGTTTTTATATTGAGTTTGGTGTGGCCCGCAAAATAATTTTCTCCATCGTCCGTCAGAGTTTGAACGGTGGACATCGCTTGATCGAATACATGGGGCCAAAATATCACCTTGGCGAGGGTCCACCTCCCCTGTGGAAGCAATGGTCAGTCCAGATTCTTCAAAAGAATGACGAGTGGGGCCCACAAGAGAAAAACGGACGGACGCTGCCCGTCCGTTGTTCCTGCGCTGAGGTTAGTGAAGCCATGAATGGCTCCATCTCCGAAATCCAATCCATTCATTCGGTTTCTCCTGAAAAACCGGTCGGAGCTGATCGGTTTTGGATCAGCAACGTCAAGAGTATCGTCGTTTTTCTTGGAACCGTTCAATCTTGCGTTTACACCTCCATGTTCATGCAGTGTCTAAACAAAACAAGATCCGAATCAAAGTACGGTCGGTTTGACCTCGTGAACTGTTTAAATGCGGATCATCTTAATGTATGATGGCAAAGTGGCCCACAGAATCCAAACGCAACTCCCACATGCTTGCGGTAAAAAACCGGATTTTTCGCTTTTTTTTAATGAAAGAAGTCGAGTCAGCGTTTGCTGACCGACTTTGTTCGTTTGGTGCACTGAAAGTGCACAACTAATGTGCACTCTCACTCCCCAAAGTGGGTCCCACCTTGATGCTCATGAGAAATCCTTTCCATCCATTTACTTTATCCGCTCATTTAATGAGTTGAGACCAACCTTGAAGCAGATCCAGATATCGTGGGCCCAAATTGACTGTTTAACGGCTGATTTGTCCGTTGGGCTGCTTCCGCGATGATCCGACGGATGAATTTCGACGTGTACGGTTCATTTAGAGTCCTTAGGCCCTGTATAGAGTTTTGAACCAGTTAGATGATGAGAACCCTGTGATCTTGTGTTCGGTTGGTTTTCGAGCCCGTTAAATGTGAACGCTTGATTTCCTCCGATCTCTCGCGTACAAATCCATCAATGTTGGTCCTCCGAGTGCGCCCTTGCTCGATAAATTTCGAAGGCCAAATCCACTTTTATCATCATTTCCAGTTTCAGCTTGTAATTTCACCTTGCATCATAAACATGATTACAATAGGCCGTTAGACAGTATTATGTTCATAACTCTAGGTAATAAATGGGGCCTGATATGCAATATTTGACCCTCAACACAACCCCCAACCAGCATTTTGCTAGTCCCGAGCAAAATATGCGAAGACTAAGTTGAGAATTACGAGACAATTCTTATGAAGCCGAGTGAAATTTTGAAAAACAATTCAGATATGAGAAATCTTGAGATTCATGAATGGTGATTATCAATTTCTCCTGGCCTCTCATGCACAGTGAATTTCATAATTAAGTTCAAATATTAATCCATAAACTAGAATAATTTTAAACATTGAGTTCCATGGGTGTATAGTGAAATCTCGGCTTACCATCATTAAAAGATTCAATTCTCGATTTCATGATATCATTAGTAATCAATCGGAAAATTCATAACTACCATCACCTAAACCAGTACTTTGCCTCATAGATCATTCTTTCATTTACAAACTTTTCTTCTCTCTTTTTTTTTTTTTTTAAAAAAAATTTTTATTTTAAATGTCAAGATGGGGATCAAATTTTCACTTATAGGGAGCAAACCTATGGTGAAACTAGTTGCCCAACTCTTTTCAATTATTAATCATTGAAAAATCAAATCGACACCTATAGGGAGCAAACCCATGGTGTAATTCTCATTTTATACCATGATGACCAAATCCTTTAGGTTGGTTTCTTTCACGCTCAGTGATTACCAAGTAAATCATTCAATATCAAACTGAAATCTCAATGTGTAGGTGAGATGTGGTATGTGAAATCATGACTCAATCAATGTTTACAACTTCTAATCATGGATTAATAATTCAACCTTAACTGTGAAATCTAACGAATACTAAATCCAAAAGTCATGAATTACCAACAATACGTATCGTAAAATTCAAAATCCAGGATATCTGTCAAAATCACCTCGAACGCACTAGAAAGTCTAGAAAAATTTAAAAATTTGCACCATTTTTGCTCAAGACGAAGAAAAACACTGATTAGGTTGCCTAATCCACCACCCCCAACCTAAAATCTACATTGTCCTCAATGTAAAAGATATGAGCATGGAATGCACATGGGACAAGGAAAGTAAATACAAAGTGATGGGACGATAGTACCTGAATGATGAATCGTGAGAGACTTTCCAAAAGATCGCAGCATGGAATCCGGTCAGCATGAGAGAAAAAGCAGAATAACAAAAATAAAATCCTATCTATACCACTTTCGCAGGTGCTCTCGATTGCATTTAGCGTATGCAACAAGCCTTTAAACCCCTAGGTTACCCCTAGTGGACGAGTTGTAGTCTCGTGAGGGTTTGCAGTAATGTTACCCACAAACATTGAACTATCTACTCATGCTGCAAGGTTCATCTTCTGGCCAGTATCTTGATAAGTTCCTCAGTAAGTTCCTCAACAAGATCATCCAAAAGCCCTTTTTGCAAAAGGCTTGGGTGCCCTGGAGCATGACTTTCCAGAGAGACTTATGTACCTCATAAGAAATTTTCCATTACATTGCTTGAGGTAACCAGAGTATGTACGATTCACCTGTGACAGAAGAAGTTTCAACGTTAGTATCCCATGGTGAATTAGAGACTACAAGTAGATAAAGTTGAGAAAAATTTTTAAGAAGTGGTGTAGTCTCAACACATTCCGAAGTATCAGACTTCGGTTCAATTTTTAGCTCCTCCTCCCCTAATGGTAAACATTCAGGATCTGTGGACGGAGGGGCTTTAGAGTAAGGGTTCTCTCGGTCAGTGATGACTACCGAGATATTGTTTTGCAAGGCATTCACTATGTCTCTTATCATGAGATCATTTGAATCTGCAAAGTGTGCCAAGCAATCATCCAAAGAGTTGGGACATTCAGTTGAGAGTGACTCATTTTCCACATTAGAGCTCGTGATGATCTGCCCAAGGAATCCATCGTCTTTAAAGGTAAATGGAGGTGTACTCTCTTGCTTCAGCCCTGCACAGACAGATAGAGGGTCAGTAGACGAAGTATTGAAGTGCGGACTCTGTTCATTGATGCTACTCAGAAGAGGCTTGGACTCGTCAAGATTCAACAATTCAGATGGTGGCCTCGACTGGGTAGTTTCAAATTCTAGAGTCGTATCAAGTAGGTCATCCATCTCCCAAATCATATCATTCAATTCAAGAGAGTGGTCCAAACATGTCTCACAGAAGTTGGAAAGGTCGGTTCTAATGAGCTCATCTTCCACGTTTAAATCAGACATGTTAGGTGAGTGGAGTAGCTCAGTATGACCGATCACTTCGTGTGCTTCTTGAGCATTGACTGGACCATACTTGAGATTGATTCCAGGGGAATTTGGGTTGTGCTCTCATGAATCTCATCCCAATACTTATCAGCTTCTAATTCAGTGCAGTACACACTTGAGATGGGATCGCTTTCCTTACATTCTAAATTTGGTTGAGGTTCGAATAAACTAACCTCAACCTCATCATTGAGATCCTGTGTATCATGTAAGGAAAGTGTGTCATCATCACTGTATTTGAAAGATAACCATGTTTCTTCCCCATTCTTTTGAACAGTCATTGAGATCGACTCATCGGGGAATTGAACCGTATGCTCATTAATGGGATCCAACTCCTCATTCCAAATTCCAGATTTCGTCAAAAGCGAGTGAGGATCACTTTCCTCGCATTGTATTTCTGAATTGGATTGTAGCTGGGATGAGCGAGCTTCCTCTAACCTATCAAGGCGTGACTCAAGCTCTTCTAGTAATTTCCTCATGTCAGCAGAAGAGTCTGTGTTCCTTTGAAATGAATTCTCTTGGATCGATTTTGGTTGAATCTTAAAAGTAGGGGATCCAAAAGAATAGTCATTATAATAGGTTGTTGGTTCATCTTTCCATTTTTGATGTTTCCACTGATTATAGTCATACGGATCATAGGTGGGAGAATCTGATGGTTGGTAATACTTATTATCACTCATAATATAATCACGCATTGTTTTCTTTTTCTCAGATGGGTGATAGTAATTCTCACTCCCATAGTTATGATAACCCCAACATTCACGTACGGTCCGTGGGGTGGAATTGTTCTCCCGTATATGATCGCGTAAGGACTTCTTAACTGGTGGCTCTTTGTATTCCGGTCGATTCTCGATGATAGTTTCAGAAAAGTTTTGAGACATTGGTGGATTTCTATCATAATCATCATCCCAATATAGATTATTTTTCTCAGCATACTGACGTTCCCACTCGTGCATATACATGGTGAAACCCTAACTCTGAGTCTAATCCTAGAATAAAATAAAATTCCTATAGCAATATGGAAGGTAAGCAGAAGAGAAGTGAGACGGATGTTACCAGAGTAGTTCCTATGTTAAAAACCTGCAAAACAAAACAAAACAAGTTAGTTTTTAAGAACAGTAAGTCTAAGGTTAGAAAATTTTTAAAAATAAAACCCTAATTCTAAAAATAGAAAAAGTAAAGAAATTAGGAAGATATCACCAAATTAGAAGTTTCTATCTTAGAATCCTACAAAACAAAAAAAACAGGTTAGTTTCTATAGATCAGAAAAACCTAAACCTAAAGTTAGTAAAATCCTAATCTTAATCTAATTCTAAAATCAATTAATTTCAGAAAATCGTAGCCGTCAGTCCCCGGCAACGGCGCCAAAAACTTGTTCACTCCCCAAGTATAGGGTTGTGATGTAGTAATAATCTCGGTAAGACCGAGGTCGAATCCCAAGGGACTGGAACTTGTACGTTATCTGAAACTAAGTAGAAATAGAACTAGAATGAGATGAAATCTAAACCAATTATGATTTGAGGAATAATGGTGAAATAATTAATCTAAAACTTTAGGAAAAATCAGAGAAGGGAAACTAGGGATTCAGAGGATCCACTTGTAGGGATCAGGGAGATCTTATGCAGTATTACAATTTAGGAAAATTAATCGAATCGCCTTTAATGTAATTTTGATAAGATGAAAGGTATATGAATTAGAATGGATTCCATCACCAAACCATGCCCAGGAGACAAAGCAAACAATGTAATTAAACTAATTACCAACCAATCAATGTATGAAGGTTAGGAAGGGTACCGACATCCAACCATGCCCGGAGACGATGGTGAACAACGGGGCTTCGACGTCATAAACATAAAGAGGAAAAGAACATGCTCAAAGCCATTTTGGACCCATTGTAATTTCCTACCACTATGAGACCATTAAAGACCGAAAACATTCCCTTAATTAAATTAAATCAAAATCGATCAGTCTAAACAAAAGGCACAAGCAAAGAGGCCTCCCATCACGCTACAAGCTTCACCTCTTGGCCCTAGCCAAGAGGTTTAGCCTAACATGACGGTGATCAGGCTAAAATCCATCTAAAATTATAGAAAAAGAAATAACATAAATAAAAGAAAAAACAGGAATCCAAACTCTCTCTTTGTGCTCCAGCCTCCGATCCAGCCCAAGCCAACCTCTGCTCTCAGCTCCCCTCTCTCCCCCTCAGCCGTGGATCTCCTTTTATAGAGCCTGTAAGGGTGGTGGTAGTCCGACTCTCTGATTCCTATTCGCAGCAGGACCCAATTTGTTGTTATCTTGATACTCTTTAGGGCCCAATCTTGGATGCTGAAAAAGGAATCCACTGCGTTCACTAGCTTCTCCTCGAAATATAAAGGAGGCAACCGGTTTGGTGTCGGATCGATGCGGACTCAGGGAAGAATTTATTCCGCCGTCCATCCTTCTGTTGATCACGATTAATGCATACTTGCACGCATGGAGAGAAAAGGACACCTAGGCTTGAACTATAGGGCCCTTATGCTCCTAATGGACGGCCCTGATTAGGCCAATGGGCCTTGATGGTGGCCCACAAGAGACGACCGCAACCTCTATTGCGAAACAGAGATCGCGCACCCGTGCGCTGTGATGGTCGGTGGTGTCCGCAGTGATGTTTTCGATGCAATCCAACTCGTCCATTGTAATCACGACGAAAAACCAGTGAGACATGGCTGGTTTTTATATTGAGTTTGGTGTGGCCCGCAAAATAATTTTCTCCATCGTCCGTCAGAGTTTGAACGGTGGACATCGCTTGATCGAATACATGGGGCCAAAATATCACCTTGGCGAGGGTCCAGCCTCCCCTGTGGAAGCAATGGTCAGTCCAGATTCTTCAAAAGAATGACGAGTGGGGCCCACAAGAGAAAAACGGACGGACGCTGCCCGTCCGTTGTTCCTGCGCTGAGGTTAGTGAAGCCATGAATGGCTCCATCTCCGAAATCCAATCCATTCATTCGGTTTCTCCTGAAAAACCGGTCGGAGCTGATCGGTTTTGGATCAGCAACGTCAAGAGTATCGTCGTTTTTCTTGGAACCGTTCAATCTTGCGTTTACACCTCCATGTTCATGCAGTGTCTAAACAAAACAAGATCCGAATCAAAGTACGGTCGGTTTGACCTCGTGAACCTGTTTAACGGTGCGGATCATCTTAATGTATGATGGCAGTGGCCCACCAGAATCCAAACGCAACTCCCTGTTGCGCGGTAAAAAAAACCGGGATTTTTCGTTTTTTTAATGAAAGAAGTCGAGTCAGCGTTTGCTGACCGACTTTGTTCGTTTGGTGCACTGAAAGTGCACAACTAATGTGCACTCTCACTTCCCAAAGTGGGTCCCACCTTGATGCTCATGAGAAATCCTTTCCATCCATTTACTTTATCCGCTCATTTAATGAGTTGAGACCAACCTTGAAGCAGATCCAGATATCAGGTGGGCCCAGAATTGACTGTTTAACGGCTGATTTGTCCGTTGGGCTGCTTCCGCGATGATCCGACGGATGAATTTCGACGTGTACGGTTTATTTAGAGTCCTTAGGCCCTGTATAGAGTTTTGAACCAGTTAGATGTTGAGAACCCTGTGATCTTGTGTTCTGGTTGGTTTTCGAGCCCGTTAAATGTGAACGGCTTGATTTCCTCTGATCTCTGGCGTACAAATCCATCAATGTTGGTCCTCTGGAGTGCGTCCCTTGCTCTGATAAATTCTGAGCGTCAAATCCACTTTTATCATCATTTCCAGTTTCAGCTTGTAATTTCACCTTGCATCATAAACATGATTACAATAGGCCGTTAGACAGTATTATGTTCATAACTCTAGGTAATAAATGGGGCCTGATATGCAATATTTGACCCTCAACAGGGATGGGGCATATACTTGACATGTGAGGTGATATGGTACTTAATTGATGGGATGTGATGTGATTGATTTGAAAGATTGTCTTGCGTTTTGCAAAGTGCGGCGTTTTCCTCGAACTGAACACGGGCCCACATCTCCTAGCCCAGGTATCACCTCAACCCGTAATATATGGCGTCGGAACTGCGGCGACGGCGCTGTCGCAAGGGTACAAGTATTGAGTTGAGCCGACTCAAAAATACGGGACACGACTCAGGATCGCTCGCAAATGCCAATAACAGATCGCGGGTAGCCAGAATTCGACCGGGAGGACCGCGGAGGCCTACGAAATGGTACGGGCTAGGATACGGGTCTTACAAAATGAGCTAGAAACTACATGATTTTCCACTTCCTGACCAAGATTTTAGTGAAATCAGCAAAAAAAACTCCTCAGATCGAACTAAAAAACACAGAAATTGGATTTTGAACGGCCAAATGGGGAAAACACACGAAAATAAGAGATTTATACCCCTATTTCTGATTTTTGAGAGGATTTCAGTTGAGAAATCAGTATATATAAAAAAAAAATAAAGAATGAGTACCTGAAATTGGCAAAGAGATTGCTGGTGTGGAAGACAGAATTACCTTTCGAAGCTTAGGGATTTTGAGAGATAGCTCTACTTGGAGAGCCCCCTTTTATAGCGCCACACACTAATTACTTCTTATGCTTCTAAAAACTGGATTAGGCCGACTCTCCGATTGAGCCGGGCTTGTTCAATCACATGTTATGAATAGATTATTGGAGATCCTAGCTTTCCTTCTAGTGGCCCCACCGATGCAATTCCTTTGCTGCAGAATCTATTCGGTCCGGTCCACTCAGCAGGTGACGCAGATGCACATAGAAACTTGGATGGCCTGGAAGGACCGAGCAACTTTATTTTTAGCCGTCCATTTCTTTCATACTCCATATGGCATCTTGAAAAGGCCAAGCTATATGTCCTAGAGGGGGTGAATAGGACAACGCCAAATTTAAAATAATTACAGCGGAATTTAATAAAGAGATAGCGAAATAAAGTAAATCAATTCACAATACTGAAATAAAAAGTAACCTCAATAAACAAGTATTGAGAGGTTGATACAAAAGTTGTTCTAAGTACAACCTTACACCAAAAACCAAAGTTTATGGTAGGACAACCTTATTTCTAGAAAGGTCTTTGTATCGAGAACTCAAATCAAAGAGGAATAAAATGCAATCTCAAATATTGATTGTTCTAAGGACAACCATGCACCATAAAAATGGCAGGGCAACCTTACTAGAACAAGTAAAGAAACTGAAGCTCAAACAAATAAAGGAATAGCAAGAGATAAATCCTAAAAATATAAATCTAAACTATTACATCATTCACCACTGAGCTTGAA
Organism: Magnolia changhungtana; assembly: GCA_030180095.1. Classification (NCBI taxonomy): domain Eukaryota; kingdom Viridiplantae; phylum Streptophyta; class Magnoliopsida; order Magnoliales; family Magnoliaceae; genus Magnolia; species Magnolia changhungtana. The sequence goes on from JASAUF010000375.1 coordinate 7,365,510, forward strand.
ACAAAATGATTACAATATTCACATCCACATACATTTCGCAACTGAATAATTAAAGATAAGAAAATGAAGCACACATTCACACAACACAAAGAGTTATAGTGGTTCGCCTGTGTGTACACCAACTATTCAACAATAGCGACACAGAATGCTACTCCACTCCTAATATCCTCACACAGGGGATATCAGCATTCACTGTCAAATAGGTTTTCACAGGTTCACCCAAAACCTTTACAATTGTGTCTTTTTCAAAGGGCTTACACAATTCAAAAACCCTCACTTCTGAGTTTTTTGGCTCTCCTCAGATAACCAACAACTTTGAGATTTTTCTGGCTTAACCTCAAATAAAACCAAAATAAATGAATTTATAATAAATGTAAAATACCTGAATTTCTCCTTCGTTGTAGCAGCCCAAAAAAAACCAAGTTGGAGTAAAGATTTGAATGTTCAAGATCAATGTCCAATACTCACTTTATAATGGTTATAGGTTCTAATAAATTTTAAATTAAAACAAACGGGCTAGCTTGAATTGATTTTGATTCCAGTAAAAAGAAAATTAAACTTCCTCTTTACAGATTAGATTGGAATGCAAGAAACAAAATAAATTAATAAAGCTAAAGAAAGAGAATATTAAATAAGCACACTTAGCTTGAATGGAGCACAGAACTATCTCTCAGAAGTCCGAATTAAATTAGCTTGAAAATCCTATTTTATTCTGAGATTTGTGCTCTATTTATAGGTGAGCAAAACACATCGCCGACTGGTCTTAAGTCGCTACGATTGGTCGTATGACCAACTAATATTTGAAAATTCAAGCATGATAAGATAAGGTCGTTTCACGACTGGTCGAAGATAGTCTACGATTGGTCGAAGGACACCTTCGACTGGTCGAAGGTTACTCACGACTAGTCGAAGCAAGTCGAATTTTATCGTTGGAGTTTGAGTCGTAGGTCTATGACTGGTCGAAGGATCAGTCGACACTGTTCATACGACTAGTCGAAGAAACTCCAGGACTAGTCGAAGCTTAACAAAAAATTTCTGAATATTGCAACAAACTTACGACTGGTCCAGGAAATTCTAAGATTGGTCGAAGCAAAGTTAGGACTAGTCGAACAAAGTCCAGGACTAGTCTTAGAATAGACCAAACTCACTTGAATAAAAGAAATGACTTATGTATTCAAAATGGCCTACTCTAAAGGTCAACCTAAGGTCAGTCATATCTCAATAGTAAAGTAAGGACATTGAAACTTAAAGATGAGTGACCTTGAGTATAATGAAACTTGAGATCTTGGTGTAGCTTGAACTTAAAAGCATCTTGAGATCTTGAGTCTTGAAAGTTGAACATTCTCACATTCTCGAGACTTCTTGACTTGTGAACATTGCTTGTCTATCGAAGCTAATCTTGTGAGACTTGGCACATCATATGTAGAACTTTGTTCATCATGTGTAGAGCTCTGTTCATCATGTGTAGAGCTTTGTTCATCATGTGTAGAGCTTTGTTCTTCTCCTTCATAGCAAGATACATAAAGTGTCTTTGGCACCACAAATTTGACAATATAGTGAGGCTATCAACTATATCACTTACACATCTCTTAGTGGCCAGATCTTACTTATAACATATGTAAAATAAGTTTAAAGTTTGTAGGGCCACTAGGATGTAAGTACTACATCTACTCATAAGGTGGGCCCATTCTGTATCTTAAAAATCAGGGTGGCACAAAAAACTGGTGGACCACACCACAAGTAGACCGGCTATTAAAACTTCCTCAGACCCGACCATGTGATTTTAGAGGTTTGAGGTATGATTTTGTGCATTGTAGACATGATTTTTTGATGAGCCAGATTTTTTGGGCTCCAGGAAGATCCAGGAAATCATGAGGGGTATCTGTCATTCACATATTATGGTGGGCCCCACACACCAGATTGTAGAATAAGTTGATTCTGTAAACGTGTGGAAGATCCGGCCTGGTTGGCCCCACTCATGGAAACATGACCGTCCACCTTCGAACCAGCCTGGCAAGTTTGTAAAGAATAAAGAGAAATTTTTTGATACTCTGGCAAGGACCGATGGATGATATGCAAGCACTTAGAAATCGCTCATTTTAGGACATGTGACCGAAACTGATGAGGATACAAAATTCAACTGGGCCATAAGAGATGAAACATTGGTGAAAGGAATACCTACCATTGAAACCTTCCTACCTTGACCTTGATGTTTATATTCTAGCAAATAGATGGATTGGGCAAAAAGTAGACTTTTCGCCTCGGTTCCTATGCAACGGAGGCTAAAAAGTAGACTTTTCGCCTTCGTTCCTATGCAACTGAGGCTAGAAAGTATACTTTTGGCCTCAGTTCCTATGTAATTGAGGCTAAAAAGTAGACTTTTTGCCTCGGTTCCTATGCAACTAAGGCTAAAAAGTAGACTTTTTGCCTCTGTTCCTATGCAATTAAGGTTAAAATGTAGACTTTTGGCCTCAGTTCCTATACAACCGAGGCTAAAAAGTAGACCTTTCGCCTCGGTTCCTATGCAACTGAGGCTGAAAAGTAGACCTTTCACCTCGGTTCTTATGCAACTGAGGTTAAAATGTAGACTTTTGGCCTCGGTTCCTATGCAATTAAGGCTAAAAAGTAGACCTTTGGCCTCGGTTCCTATGCAATTGTGGCTAAAAAGTAGACCTTTTGCCTCGGTTCCTATGCAACTGAGGTTAAAATGTAGACTTTTGGCCTTGGTTCCTATGCAACTGAGGCTAAAAAGTAAACCTTTAGCATCATTTCCTATGCAACTGAGGCTAAAAAGTAGACCTTTCGCCTCAGTTCCTATGCAATTGAGGCTAAAAAGTAGACCTATCACCTCGGTTCTTATGCAACTAAGGCTAAAAAGTGAACCTTTCGCCTCAGTTCCTATGCAATTGAGGCTAATATGTAGACTTTTGACCTTGGTTCCTATGCAACTGAGGCTAAAAAGTAGACCTTTCGCCTCGGTTCCTATGCAATTGAGGCTAAAAAGTAGACCTTTCGCCTCAGTTCCTATGTAACTGAGGCTTAAAAGTAGACCTTTCGCCTCGGTTCCTATGCAACTGAGGCTAAAAAGTAGACTTTTTTGCCTTGGTTACTATGCAACTGAGGCTAAAAAGTAGACTTTTAGCCTCGATTCCCTAGCAACTGAGACGAAAAATGAACTTTTAGCCTCAATTCCTTAGCAACCGAGGTTAAAAAACACATTTAGTCTCCATTTTTTTCAACTGAGGCTAAAACATTGTGGCTAAAGGCCTAATTTCTTGTGGTGAAGGTCACCTAACCAGGATAAATGGAACACACAAAGATTAGCTTGCGCTTCGACTTGGACCTCAATCGCGACTTACGCTTCTCTCGTTTAGATTGTCTCTCCCTTGCAACCAGTACCTCTGCAAAAGTACATTCCCCACCGTTATTCCTTCTTTGCTACTTCGACTGAAGGGCAAAGATAATGCTATCGAGGTCTAAGGTATCCCTACCATGGCACATAGTATCCATCAGATTCTCATAGGATTTTGGAATGGATGTGAACAGGGTTAGGGCTTTATTTTTTTCATCGATCTTCACTTCCATACTTGTCAGTTTGTAAATGAGTTTGTTGAAGACACTAATGTGTTCACAGAGATTCGACCCTTCCACCATCTTCAAAGTTTATAGTTATCTCTTCATATATAGGCGATTAGAGAGCGACTTCGTCATGTAGATGCTCTCCAACCTCACCCATAGGCCTGCAGTAGTCATATCATTAATAACATTATAGAGGACTTCGTTGGCCAAGAACAATTGAATTGCTCTAATCACTCTCTGATCTAAGTCATCCCAATCATCTTTTTTCATTGTTTCGGGATGTTTCGCTTTACCAAAGAGTGCATGTGACACCCCCTGCTGAATTAAGAGAGCTTTTATCTTCAACCTCCATAATTCAATGTTAGTTTTACCTATAAACTTCTTCGTATCGAACTTCACATTCAATCACATATCTCAGATTGAATCTAAAACTCCAATGTAACACCTATGTTGTGATACCACTTGGTGTGCGCAGTCGCCATGCGCTAGGCACAGAAGCAGCCTTAGAATAAATCAAACATGCAAATAGAGAAAAAAAATTGAGCAATCATAGAGAAGCACAATGATTTTATGTGAAAAAAACTTGTAGGAAAAAACCACGGCATTAAGCGACAAACGATCCATTATAATGAGAAAGTTACAACAGATGGACAACGTATAGATTTGAAAGCCCAAGCTTTCTCCCCTTAGAAAAACCCTAGAAATCAGGTAGACTCTGTCTACAATGCCATAATCGTGTTTAGAAGTCCCCTTATATACTTCCATACAAGATTAAGAAACAAATCCACAATTTCTAAAACTTTCGCATTCTTTTCTATCAACCCCACCTGATCTCGATTGACCAAAATCGTCATAGGGAGCCATGGTCGACCAAACCATACCTTGGTAGAGGTGTACATGAGTTGAACCGAGTCGAGCTTGGCACAACTCGACTTGGCTCGGCCACTAGTTGACCCCAGCTCGAACTCGGCTCGTTCCTCGAGCCTAACTGGCTAGCTCGGCTCAGTTCGTTCAGCGGCTTGGGCCAATTCGAGCAAAGATTGAGCTGAGTTCACCTATGCAGCATTTTCACAAACGCATGGACTGCACCTTCAAATTAGCTGCTTATATAGGTATTTCATTAAACACCTTGTAGGCAACATCAAAATCAAGAAAAAAGGGTATTTGTTTCATATACATACATTCCTTGCCACCAGCCAATACTTCGTTGAGTCATTTCATCAAACACTTGGTGAGCAACATCAATATCGAAGTAACCAAGTCACTGAACTGGTTCGATCCTAGTTTGATTCAAGTTGGGCTCGATCCGAGTCGAGTTCGGGCAAGCTTGAACTCGATTTGAAATTTTTTCGAGCTAAAAAAATCATCTCAACTCGGCTCAAACTCAATTTTGAACCGAGTCGAATTGAGCTTTTTCGAGTCAAGTCGAGCGAGCTAACCGAGCTAACTCGGTTCTTGTACATCCCTATATCTCGATCGACTAGGAACATCATAGCAAGATTCGATCAACCTTACTAGACTTCGGTCGACCAAATTACACTGCATCACCAGATTAAAGGCACTCTGACAACAAAAGGAAAACTTTAGTTTTTTTTAATTAAATTACTTTTCATAGAGTCATTGAAAAGAGGACTTGAAGACCCCTTTTTACATAAGTGTATGCAAACCGAATGCGAATGACCTATCTATGGACACCCTACCCCAAACTAGAGAAAATCGGTTGTTGTCTCAGAACTATTGGTTTTTCAAGGATAAACCCAGCTCTACCACGTCCACCGATAGCCTATGCTCTCTATCACTGAAAGTCTACATCCTATAGGCGGCCAGCGGTCCACACAGAGCCACTGATTTTCTTCTATAAATCCATGCACTCACTAATTGATTCGGGGGAGCGTGAGAGACAAAGTAGGCTAGAGATTAGAAGTTGAGGAGCACGAAGGATCTTCCCTAAAGTTTGTCGGCGTGAATATGTGGGCAATTCCCGTAATGGCCAATCCCCGAAGTTACCTAAGAGAAGAGTAGAGGTACAATTGTGGACGTTGGATCATCTCTTTTAAAGAAGAGTGTCTAATTTTCCCATTCTTTTGATTTTTTTCAAGACAAATCAATTCCAACTCCACACATCTCTAGAAGTTCTCTCCATTTTATTTTTTATTTTGTAAATTTCTTTTCTTTAATTTTACCAATTTGGTAGGTTATTATAAAAACTCCAAAGAAATTAATAAAACCCTACTAAGTAGAGATCGTAGAATGCCTAGCCCTTATTTTTTCATAATTGTAGCCTTATCTAGCATCTATGATGCAGATCGATAAAGGAGTCATTCTAATTGAGAGATCCTTAGACTTCTCGTTCATTCTACAATTCTATGAGTTCCGCCCAACCGTAGCCCTTGAAGCTATATTGTGGATGGTGGCAACTCCAAAACACCCCGGCAATCTAGAATTACCATTCTATCCGGCCTAAATGTATTGCATAACTAAGGAAGCAAAACCTAGCTAAAAAAAAATTGCTTAATTACATGGAGCATACCACCCACAAGAGGTGACACGAACTTCCGTTCTATCCTCATCGCCTGAGAGGGAAATTGGGAACTACGTAGGAGGCGTTCACACTACCAAAAGAATCTATTGGCCCACCATGGTGTTTGTTAGAAATCTACTGTGTCTGTCTTATTAAGACATGGACCGAAAAAATGAGACGGAGCCAAAACTCAAGTGGGATGAAATATTGAGATTGAACATCCACCATTGGAGCAGTTGTGCATTTGTGAGGTCATAGAAACTTTGAAGAGACTAATATTTGTGTTTTCCAGCTCATCCTAGAAAGAATGACATAACCAATGGTATGGACGACACATAAACATTATGATAAACTCCGTAGAGGTTTTAAACAGTAGACGTACGTTTCCTGTTGCGGAGCTTGCTTGAGTTTAAATTCAGTCCGTTCTTGAGCCAAGGGCCTAACAAGATTGGGCAAAATGGATGTACATTATTAAATTTTCATAAACATCACGGTGAGCATTACCTAACTTCATCTTCCGAAAAGCTATGCCGGCAATCTGCGTCCATTCCAAAAGGTCGTTGATGTGGTTCTGCCACCCCACTAGGATCGTTAAAAAAAGGTGAAGGTGGGTGGATCCCATAGTGGGGAGCCCACCATTATATATGTGCCTTAAATCCATGCTATCTATCCATTTTTACAGGTCATTCAGGGTATGATCTCAAATTTAAAGTAGATCCAAATCTTAGGTGATCCACACCATAGGAAACCATGGTAATTAAATAACCACCATTGCAAACTAAGAGTCACTGGAATGTTTATTTGCCATCCAACCTGCTGATAAGGTTATAAAGATCTGAATGAAGGGACTACACAAATATCAACTTGATCTCAAACTTTTGTGGTCCATAAGAAGCTTTTAATGTTCAATTACCATTGTCTCTTATGGGGTGGTCTACTTGAGATTTGGATCTGCTTCGTTTTTGGGATTATGCCCTAAAATGAGCCGTAAAAATGGATGGACGGCATGGATATAAGGAAAACACATCAAAGTGGGCCCCACAGTTAGGATCAGTTTTACAAAATCCATAGGAAGCATATTAGCTAGTGTTAACCGGGTAACACCTCAACGGGCGTTAACCTTACACTGGGGCCACCTTGATGATATATTGTATACCCACTACTTCCATCCATTTTTGCAGGCCATTCTAAGACTTATTTCTAAAATTTAAGCACTCTTGTAATGTTTATTTTTCCTATTGATAATGTTGGCCAGCACACGGTAAGGGTAACACTAGGGAAACACCTAACACGCTCCACAGTTGATAAACGGATAACGTCAGAACACTGACGTTAGTGTGATCTAAACACTTTCCCCGAATATGACATCATCCAGCGATAATGGGAAGCGGATTGGCTGGTGTACCATACACCACTGAACTGGCCGGTGTGTTGACATCACCAAGTTCTATGGGTACCATCAGGTGGACGCGGATTGCGTCCTACCCCCGCCCGGACGGTAATCCGTCCGGGCAGGGCTCTGTGGAGCCCACCGTGACGTAACTGCTTTATCCAGCTGTCCAATATTTTTTCACAAAATTTTAATATGTAAACCAAAAAATGAGGCATGTCCAAGGCTTGAGTGGACCACACCAAAGGAACCTGCATGATATGACACCCACAGTTGAAACCTTTCTAAGGGCCCACCTGATTTTTATTTTTATTTTACCATAAAACCTATTCATAAGGTCACGTAAACATGGATGAAGTAAAAAACACAAATGTCAGCTTGATCCGAAATTTCTCAAGCTCCCAAGAAGCTTTTAATGGTGGACGTTCAATCCCCACTTTGTGGTCCACTCAAGCCTTGGACCTGCTTCATTTTTTGGTTCACATATTAAAATTTAAAAAAAAAAATCATTGGACGGCAGGATAAAACAGTTACATCACAGTGGGCTCCACAAAGCCCTGCCCAGGCAGGGGTAGGATGCAATCGGCGGCCACCGTCAGGTATGCTTTATATCTAAACTGTCCCTCCAGTTGGGGGATGTCGTTTTAAAGCTTGAGCAGAAAAATAAGACGGATCCAAGGAACAAGGGCGTAGCATTGCAAAAAGTAGCGGGATCGAACATCGTTGAAAGCCTTTTCGGGTCATAGAATATAGTATTTTTTTTCCCTCTTCATCCAGGTGTGTGTAACCTTATGAATGGATTGAATGGAAAGTAGACGTTATGATGGGCCTTACGAATGTTTTAAAGGTGAGAATCATTCTCCTAGTACAACTTGTGGTGTGGTCCACTTGAGATTTGGATATTTATAGTTTTTGGAATCATGCTCTAAAATGATCTCTTCAAATGTATGAACGGTTTGGATATAATAAATATATCATTGTGGGTCCATATAACTTTAATATTCTTTAAATTGTTCGTACGGCTGGGAGCTCAAGGAGTGTCAACGCCCATCTTCAGACGACACGTACACACACCACCCGGGTGTGTGGTACACTGGCGAAACCGCTTCCGCAAAAATGTGGCTGCAATACCTTCTCAAAGAATGCTTTAGACGAGTACTGAGATACAGCTCGAGCTCAACATTGAAGCTTGGCTTGTTTGCTAAAACTTTCGAGTCGAGTTCAAATTAAGCTAATGGTTCGAGTTGAGTCGAGTTTACCTCGGTAAGGTAAGGAAAAAAAAAAAAAAAAAGGAAATGAAAACGGGTAAGGTCAGATAAGGTTTTTAAGTAAAAACTTTTAAGTTTGAACTTCTTTTTTAAAAATTATATATATATATATATATATATATAATTAAAATATATTACTCGAGCCAAGTCGAGCTTGAGCTCAAGCTTTGAGTCAAGTCAAGTTGAAATACACCATGGTTGAACTTGGCTTAAACTCAACTCAAGCTTTAGTAAACAAGCTTGACTCGCCTCGAGTCGGCCTTTCAAGCCAAGTCAATCCCGAGCTTATTCGAGCAGAGTTGAGCGAGCGTTTCGAGCTAGCTTGACTTGTGTACAGCCCTAATGACACTGGTGGTTGAAACTATTAAGTCGTATGAACCTAGACGAAGGTAAAAAAATAATAGTCAAATTCATCCAAAACTTCCGTGGCTTACATTAAGTTTTTCACGTGAATCATTAAATCGAGGATGAAGTGAAAAAATCATATTAATCCTTTATTTCCTATGGTGTAGTTCACTTGAGATTTGGATCTACCTCATTTTTTGGATGATACCTTAAAATGAGTTAATAAAATGGATGGGTAGTGTGGATAAAAACATATATCATGGTGGGGCGCACAGATATTTGAGCAGTAACAACCACTACGAGCACCATACAGGAGGGGCTCACAACGGAACTCGAGTCTACTGGACGGCGGGTGTTTTGAAAAATTAAAGAAAAAAAAGGCTGTTTGCGTGATTCACTCAAATTTCCCTGAATTCTTTTTAGATTTGATTGGTATATTATATTAATCATCACATATTCGCGCCTACCTATTTATAAAAGTACAATGCAATGACACATGGTAAATTAACCGTATATAGTAATAATACGGACAAAAGCCGCCCACCGAATTGGGTGGTACACCCAAAACCACCCAGTTCATCTCGGTGGCACTGGTGGGCTGTCAATCGGCCGGGCCTGACGTAGGTCTCAGCCAGATTTTTAACTGTTTTGAGCCAGCTGTCGAGCTGTCACTACTCAAAACTCAAAATTTTCAGGCTGAGCCATTGACGCCCCTAGGCGTCGGGCGTTGTAGCCTCACAATGATGTGTGTGTTTTATCAGCTTATTGCTAGCTTGCTTAGGACATTAGTCCAAATGGTTTCCTTCATCAAATCCTGTGTCATTATCCTCACTGTTTCCCACCGTGTAGTCTTTTTATGCTTTAAATAGGGGTGTATAGTGAGCTGAGTTGAGTCGAGGTGAGCCAAGCTCAGCTTGTCTTGTTCGTGCTCTCCTCGAGTTCTAATTCACCCTCGAGGTTATCATCGAAGCTTAGTTTGTTTGCAAACTTTTCTAGACAAGCTCGATGCGAACTAGTGGATCAAGTTGAGGCGAGCTTATCTAGAGTTAAGACGAGTCTACTCTCAACCCAACAAAACCCCATACCCAACTTGACCTAACCCAACCCTCAAATCAAATATTCAAAATTCAAAATCTCAATTTTAGAATTTAATTTTTTTTCAAACAATTACATAAAAATCAAAGAGTAAACTTAAATCGAGGTACATTATACAGAGAGAGAGAGAGAGAGAGAGAGAGAGAGAGAGAGAAATGAGGGATAGTATATATAATATTCCAGTCGACTCGACTCGAGTCAAGATCCACTCTCTTCAACCTCAGCTAGTTTCCAAAACGAGTGAGGTTATATGAAGCTTGACTTGCCTATATTTACCATTGAAGTCTAGTGGGGGTGGCTAACAGCGAAGTGTCAACTGACAGTGGGGTGTACTAACAAACTAACAAAAAAAAGAAAAAAAAAAAGAAAGTCAAGTAAAATAGATCTAGCTAGATTGAGCCAAATGTGTGAGTTTTTAAGCTAGCTTGTCTGGTGTATAACTCTTAACTTCAAATATGTTTCAATTTTAGTATCAAGTCCTCTGGAATGAGCTGGCAAAATGGATAGACGGCATGAATATTAAACACATACATCACAGTAGCCTTGCGGCGTCTCACAACCCAATCCGCTTCCCTTTTTTGGCTTATGATGGCTGGATCTTGGAAAGATGAGTCACGGCGTGCAAATAGCATTGGTTCTACAACTCGCCCATTTCGGCCAAAGCACAGCAAGTCAAAATGACTTGGGGAGATTTCAAGCCCACTTACTAGGGAAGTTCAGACCATGCTCTGGTCTGATCTAACTCCTCAAACCAACTCAGTGAACTCAACATGACCCGCAAAAAAATGGGCTCAGTCACTCGCCTAAGTCATGATGTCTTCTGAAAAAGGAAAACCTCTGCCTGAATAGTAAGTAAAAATGTCGAGTCTTTGAGTCAATCTAACACGGCTGGATATCAACTGGAGTCAGGCTTTTGGGGTTTGAAATATGCATCTCAGATTAAAGGAGCAACTGGGTGTAAAAGAAACTACCTAACCATTTCAATTCAGTGAGAATTGCCCACCAAATACCTAGAAAGAATAATTCTTAGATACCTCTTGATAGCTACCTAGCTAGGTCAAGTTTCTCGAACATGGGAGAAAGGGACTTATAGTGCACATATATAATCCACCCAAGCCTTCAGGTGCATGCATCACCCCTTGTTTAGCCTTGATTTCAAAATCGAATTGTGTGAACGCTTACGTGGGCCTTCTGGATGGTCATGACTTTTGGGTTCCAAGGTGGACATGAGGCAGTGTCCCTGATGAGTGGATCTCATGAGAGTTTCACCCACATGGCTCTCATAGGGTCCACTAGCCCGGTTCATGTAAAAATACAGCGTCTTTATATGGTGGGCGCCACCAACAAGTGAACTAACAAGGACCTGCCATTGATCAGAACTAAACAAGACATCAATGGCCCATCGAAGAATATGCACTCATGCGTAGTGTGTGTGTGTGTGTGTATATATATATATATATATATGTGGGAAAAGGTACAATGCAGCTGATTTTAACGTCCCATGAGGTCGAGCTGTGTGGGCCCCACCGTGATGCGTTTCGAACATCTACCCCATCAGTCAGATGCACAATTCCATCGTGAGCCTAGCCCTCAAAAATCAAGTCAATCTGTGACTTGTGTGGGCCACACCACATACAGAAGTGGGGAGGGGCCGCACACCATTAAAACATTCATAACCATTTTTGAGGGCCCACCGAGATGTATTTTGCAAATCCAGCCCATCCATTATGTGTGTCCCACTTGAATGAGGGTTCGGACCAAGTTTCGAAGCGCGCTGTAAAAACTAGTGGGCCCCACCAAGTGCTTTTATATGTTTTAACGGTGTCTTCACATAATTTTAGATGGTATGGCCCACCTGAGTTCTGTATATGGCTGATTTTTGGAATATCTCATAATTTAAAGGGTACCCATCAAATGCACGGTGTTGATAGTCGAAACACATCACGGTGGGACCTACACAACTCGACCTCATGGGAGCTTATCTTGAGCTAAAGCGCATAGTACCTTTTCCCATATATATATATATATATCACCGTGATGTGTTTCGACCATCAACACCGTGCATTTGATGGGTACCCTTTAAATTATGGGATATTCAAAAAATCAGCCATATACAGAACTCAGGTGGGCCATACCATCTAAAATCATGTGAAGACATGCCAAAAACATATAAAAGTACTTGGTGGGGCCCACCTGAGTTTTGAATGTTGCTGAAACTTGGTCTGAACCCTCATCCAAGTGGGACACACATAATGGCTGGGCTGGATTTGCAAACCACATCTCTGTGAGCCCAGAAAATGATTATTAATGTTTTAATAGTGCACGACCCCTCTCAACTTCTGTACGTGGTGTGACCCACACAAGTCACAAATTGACTTGATTGTTGAGACCTAGGTGTTACGCAACACGCCAACAATGCAGTGAGCCTAGATCCAATCTCAGGCCTCACCCACAAACGATAAACGGGAAGAAATATAAACTAGAAATAGATCAAAGCAATCCAAAACAAACCACAAGACAAGATATATGTGAAAAAACCCCAATCTAGGGTAAAAAACCACGGATGCAAACTTCCACTATGAAGAACGAAGATTACAAGGTAATATACTAACCTCTCCCTTGGAAGTACAGAGAAAATCCCTTGCCCAGACCTTAGAAATATTTTCCAATATTCACCTTAACCCTAAAATAACCCTATGGACCCCAATTTATAGTTTTAACAACTTTCCTTTCGCATCCCAGTTGCGAAAGGACTTGCGACACGAAATCCACGAAACTCCTTTCCACATCCCAGTTGCGAAAGGACTTGCGACACGAATCTACAAAACTCCTTTCTTTATCCCAGTTGCGAAAGGACTTGCGACACAAAATTCGCGCAACCTCGACTGGTAGTGGGCGGCCCCAAATGTGGCTCCACTTCTCAACAATCTCTCATTTGTCTTCTTCATCCGGAGTGCACCACCTCCCTGTCTTCAAGCCTGAAGACCAATTAAAGCTGAACAGAGCTTCGACTTCTCCCTTGTGACCGCCTTGGTCAGCATATCCGTAGGATTCTCACTTATATGAATTTTCTCCAGAGCAATCGATTCATCTTCCAGTAACAAACATATGAAGTGATATCTGATGATAATATGCTTGGTCCTTGAATGAAAGACTAAATTCTTAGCCAAGTGTATTGCACTCTGACTGTCACTGTACAGCTTACAATCTGTTTGCTTCTTACCCAACTCTTCCATAAAACCTTGCATCCACACCATCTCCTTGCATTCTTCTATATCCACAACATATTCTGCTTCTGTCGTACTGATAAATACTATCTTCTGTAACCGAGAGACCCAACTGACTGCAGCACTTCCCAGAGTAAAGATATAACCTGTAGTGCTTCTTCTACTGTCGATGTCTCCTGCCAAATCTGAATCCACGTAGCCTTATAGCTTGATTTCCGATCCACCATAATATAGCCCTACATCCTTAGTACCTACCAGGTATCTAAGAATCCACTTCACAACTTCTCAATGTTCCTTTCCGGGATTATTCATGAACCTGTTAACAACTCCCACTGCTTTAGCAATGTTTGGCCTCGTGCTCACCATAGCATACATGAGACTCCCTATAGCTGACGCGTATGGGACTTTAGCCATGTAATCCTGTTCCTCCTGCGTCTTTGCCCCTTGCTCCTTAAATAGCTTGAAGTAGTTGGCTAATGGAGTGCTAACCGGCTTAGCACCTCTCATATTGAATCGATCAAGTACCTTAGTTATGTACTCTGCCTGTGACAACACCAGTTTCTTGTTTTCCCTGTCATGCTTTATCCTCATGCTTAAGATTTGTTTTGCAGCTCCTAAATCCTTCATGGAAAATTCTCTAGACAGTTATCTTTTGAGATCTGAGATGTCCTTCATGCTTGAACCGGCCACAAGCATATCATCAACGTACAAAAAAAAATGATGTATGACGTATCAAACTTCTTCAAGTAACAATAGTGGTCTGCATGACATCTCCTAAAGCAGTTTTTCGACATGAAACTGTCGAACTTCTTGTACCACTGCCTCGGGGCCTGCTTCAGGTCATATAAACTCTTCTTCAGTCTACACACCTTGCCTTTCCTGGTGTCACGTATCCTATCGGTTGATGCATATATATCTCTTCTTCAAGGTCCCCATGAAGAAAGACTGTCTTAACATCTAGCTGCTCTAGATGTAAGTCCTCTGTAGCCACTATACTTAAGACCATACGAATCGTAGACATTTTCACTACTGATAAAAATATTTCAGTGAAATCGATACCTGCCTTTCACAACATCTGGCCTTGCACCATTCCGAACCATCGTGCTCCTCTTTCAGTCTGTAAACCCACTTGTTATGAAGAGCTTTCTTACCCTTTGGTAGAGTGACTAGCTCCCATGTATGATTAGACTCAAGAAAGTCCATCTCCTCATCCATGGCCTGCTCCTACTTAACCCGTGTATCTGACTGTAATGCCTCTTCAAAACACCCTGGTTCACTATTATCTGTCAGTAGTAGATAATATAAGGAGGGTGAGTATCGGATCGTGAGTCTCCTCTCCTGAGTAGACCTCCTCAATACCGGTGTTTGTAGCCCTGCCTCATAATGCACATGTGCATGATCATCCTATGGTGTTGTAACACCCGTGTCCAATAACTCTTCTAACTCTACAAATTCTTTCTCCTTAGCCTTATTTTCATGCACACTGTCCTTACGCATCACTTTTTCATTGAAGACTACGTCCTTGCTTCTGATGATTTTCCTGTTTTCTACATCTCAAAACCTGTAGCCAAAATCATACTGCCCGTAGCCTATAAACGTGCACCTCCTGAACTTCGTATCCAGCTTATTTCTGTGCTCTGCATCAATGTGAATGTATGAAGTGCAACAGAAGACTCTGAGATGTGCTAAGTTCACTTCTTTCCCAGTCCACGTTTCTTCCGGTAGCCCACCATCTAATGGTGCTGAGGGACTTCTATTGATGAGATATGCAGCAGTATTTACAACATTCATCCAAAAAGTCTTGGGCAACCTTGCATGTAACCTCATGCTCCTGGCGCGCTTAAGGATGGTCTTGTTAATGCGCTCAGCCACACCATTCTATTGTGGTGTCCCTAAAATCTTTTTCTGATGTTTGATTCCATTTACTGCACAATATTCCTCTAACCTCTTATCACAATACTCTCCCCCATTATCAGATCTGAGACACTTTACTGTTTTACCTGTCTTATTTTCTACCATGACTTTCCACTTCTTAAATACATCAAATACATCAGATTTATGCTTTAAGAAATAGACCTATAGTTTTCTACTAGTATCATCAATAAAGGAAACAAAATAACGTGAGCCACCAAGAGATAATACCTGTGCCGGTCCCCACACATCAGTGTGTACAAGCTCGAACAAATGCATCTTTGGAGCGCGTCCCGTCTTCTTTAAGCTTACTCTCTTCTGTTTGCCATACACGCAGTCCTCACAGAATTCCAAGTCAATAGACTTTAGCCCTGGTAGCTTCCCTTTAGACAATAGCACTTTCATCCCCTTCTCATTCATATGTCCTAACCTCTGATGCCATAACTGCCCATTCACTCCAGTTAATGCAGCTGCGAGTGAACTATACGATCCTGAAGTCACGTACAAATTACTTTCCTTCTTGCCTCGAGATATCACCAAGGCACCTTTTGTGATCTTCCAGGAATTACTGGTGAATGTTGTCACATAACCGGTATCGGCTAACTGCCCCAATGAAATCAAGTTACGTTTCAAACTCGGTACATGTCTGACATCCTTCAATTTCAAAGTTGTTCCATCTTTTCAACTTATCTGAACATCTCCCTTTCCAACAATACTGCACGGCTCATCATCACCCAGGTATACTCTCCCAAAGTCACCTGACACATAATTACGTAGAACTCCCTTACATGAAGTGGCATGAAACGAAGCACCTGAGTCTATAACCCAAGACTCATTCCTCACATCAAGAGACAAGATCAATGTCTCTGTGTCACTCTCCTCAGATAGATTCACTGAATCCTTCCCACCTTGAGAGTTTCCTTCTTGTTTCTTGAGCGCCCTGCAATCACGTTTCATGTATTCCTTCTTGCCACAATGCTAACACCCACTATGCCAAAATCATCGATTTGCGACAGACGAAATCCGTCGTAAAACCGAATAAACGACGGATTTCATCCGTCACTTAGTCCGTCGCTGTTTACTGGGTCGTTTTTTATTTCCGACGGATAAAATCCGTTGTTGAATCTATGATAGATAAGGTCCGTCGCAAAAAATAAAAAAATCCGTCGGTGAAATGCGGGAAAAACCACCTAATTATTCGTCATTTAAAATATTAGCAACGGATAAGGTCCGTCGCAAATATGAGGAAAGCGACGGACCTCCAATCCGTCGTCCAGACTTGTTTTGAAATTAGCGACGGATTTAGTTCGTCGCTAAAATATCTGGGAATTAAAAAAATTTGTCATATTTGTTTGTATTTTTTTTTTTTTTTGAATCTTACACCTGATAGTCATTCAAAAAATAATTCAAACAATCATAATCAATTAATGATTAAACATGTGCATGCACATTTCACCCATTTAACATTCATCAAGACTATAATCAACACAATACCAATAAAACAGTTAACGATCTATTTAATGTTTTCAGACTCTAAATGCACATATGTCATAGGCAAAACCATACATCGGTTGGGATCTTGAAAGTAGGCAAAGTTTGAACCAACATCTCCTAGGTAAATCATAGCAATAAAAGAAGATGAGATGCCATCGTTCTTAATAATAATAGGGCAGTGCATGCTTTGATGCTCTTCGACACCTGAGAACTACAATAGAAGCCTCTGCTAATTCTTTTAACTTCAGCATTCCAACTACCAGAGCAAACATGCAACAATGAGGATAACATCCAAATACATAAACCATACAGTAAATACAAGTGAAAAGAAAAAAAAAACACATAAAAAGTGACCATGCCAAATACACATCCAACGTAGTCCTTGTCTAAAGCTCACTTTTTAACCATGCTAAGGAAATACCCACATCAACTATATTATGCAAATGCCCATGGCCACATATAAAACCCATTTCAACTAATAACCATTGCCACATTTATGTATAGATGAGTACTCTTAACATAGAAATATACTCAAGTCTGAGAAAATCCATGCTCGAAAATCATGTTTACCTGAACAAACTTAAATTTCAACCAATAGACATCAATAGCCCCTGTAGCTTCTCACTCTTAACCAATGGCTAAGAACACGCCCTTAGCTCTACATCCTTAGTGAGGTCACCACTCGCCTTCAGCTCTACATCTATGATGAGGATACATAAACATTAGATTGAAAGAAGTGGTGATTGAACTCATCATTAAAAGAATCAGGTGTTTGGTCTATCAAAATGTTCTGTTTGAAAGCAAGTAAACATTAAAAATGCACCCATTTCCAATCTGCTTCCTTTCATCAAAGCTAGAAACAAAATGGATGGCCTATCCTATCCATTTTCATCAGGCCCATCCAAGCAAACAAGTCCTAAATGAATTTAGGGCTAGCCCAACTTCCCCTCACTTTGGAAGACTTCCAACTCCAAATTACACAACAAACCTAATAAATTGATATGCAATTGAACTGAGCATCCAAACACGTAAAAAACTTAATAGAAAAACCTAAGCCCTTATGCTCAAAACACCCAACACCAAAATTCCACCCATCCATTAATAACTAAACAACTCAACCCAAGTGAAAGTGCCAATCCCATTATTACAATTTTGCACATCATAGCATAGGAGGTTGTAGCGACTTATTCCTATGGCTAGATAAGCATCATTCTGCGTCATTTTTCATTAAAAATGAAAAAAGAAAATGAGACAAAAACTTACTTACTTATGCATGTCTACTAATGTCTTCCCATGTATGGGATTCTTTATCTAGGCCATAGTAAAGGCGTATTATATCTCTCCCCTCAGATCGCGTAACGGCCATGGCATGCGTTCGATATGTATCGGCCGATACGCCCGTATCGTAACATGTATACGGACACCCCGCCGACATGCCATGTGTGCAAATCCCAACCATTCACTTGTATCGGGGCCTCATGTTGTCTGACTCCCCTGCCCAAAAATTAGAGGGCCCCAACAAGTGCTTTTAGATGTTTTAAGCACGATTTCACACTGTTTCCGATGGTATGGTGCACTTGGGTTTCGGATACAGATGATTTTTGGGATATCCATTAACCTAGAGGGGCCCACTAAATGCACAGTGTGGATGTTCGATACATATCACGGTGGAACCCACACATCTCCACCTCATGGGAAGCTCCCATGAGGTCGACCTCATAGTACCATTTCCCCAGTATGTGTTCCACCTTGGAAATATCCTCATCAAGAATCATAGTTATCGATTATCCTAACCACAAGATGAATGGCTTGGAGAATAGTTAGTCCATATTGATTATACTAGAAAAGGCTTTACCATAAATGTTGACCATCCATGATTATGCGTCCAGGAAACATTCACCGCTTCTTAGTCCATGTCCTACAGGAATAGTCGAGCTCTCATTATTTGCATAAACTTGAATTTCTCAATAATCCACTTCAGTTGGAAGAAATCAAACCTCTCATCAACATCATTTTCCTCCTCATCATCTGGCTCGGGTTCCTGATCATAACAAGAACTACTGTGAAGTATGAAAGAATAAAGATGAAATAGAAAGTTTTCAATTGGTTGTTTTCACAGCCCAACAAACTATCATGTGAGGCGCATCTTTTGGTGATCTAAATCATTCAAATGCCAGTTCCCATGGGGATGGAATATACCCAAAATCTTCCCCATCGGATGAGAGCCCATTTAGCACCATCAAATTGTGTTGGTTATAATTCTCCATATTCATTGGATGTCACTATCACTTGATAGGGTGGATATTGGAGCATGGCACAGCCTCTGATGGGTCATATAGAATTCTTCTTTTGTTCCAGCAAGAAGGCCCATTCAGTACTTGAAATGTGAACTACTCATGGATGAATGAAGGGAAAAATGTAAAAATACTCACATCTTCATCAAAGTCACTGTCAAACTCATCAACAACCTCCACTTCATCTTCGTAATTAGTATCAAACTCATCAAAGTGCTATTGTGCCTATTTTACACAAAAGAAATTGAAATTGAAGATAAATAACATTGGTCAAAGGTAACCCCAGCCATAGGATTTATCTGTTTATTGTATATACATCTCATCATGCATTACATTTCATGGATTTTATAAATGGTCAGAATTAACAAGAGTAGTTGAATCCCCAAGCCTATCATCATGGAAATGCAAGAATTTTTATGGAGTTAATTAGTATGATTAAGACAACCTTGTGGAGCATCTGTCAAGACATGGCATATGGGTGCAAGATCCAAGACGTTCATCAATTGTCTGATCTTCTAAGTTCCCTGACTCAAAATAAGGATGGTCCACATGATAATTGTACAAGCCTGATTTTTATGCCAGATATCTCTACACTGTATGCCACCTGATCAACATCTTGGATCTCACGGCCACTAGCTAGGAAGGTGGTGTAGATGGGCTAACTTATACCCACATTCATGCTTATCTAACCTCCATGAAACAATGTGTATCTGACTTGATTGGCATCTATAGAAAAGGCAATGGAAAATTTCCTTACAATCTGTGGACGTTTTGTCATTGCATAGAAGAAAAAAAATATGTACACACGAGGTTGAGATTTAAAATTATAAATTTTATTTAGATAACTTGTATATGAATGCACTTACCCATTGGCATGAGGTACCTTATCCTTTTCCCTACAGATCTGCAGAATACCAAAACCAAAATATTAGATGCAACCCTATCACCAACCTATTAGTATCTTCTTGTAAAAATTATTATACACAGACTGCCAATTCTTTGAAATTGCATAAGATTCAGCAATTCACAAGACAATTACTATATTTTTGTTGTCCGAATATGCTAACTAAGACACGGGAGTTGGATGTGGTAGAAGACGGACAAATCCCATGGGTGCACCCACTTGCTCAAAGAAGCTTTCATCCAAGTTCAAAGCCAAAGCAATAAAAAGATCAACCTTTTCGATGAATGAAATTTCTGTTGAAGAGAGAGAAATCTATTATTGTCATAATCTGCAATCCCCTTGAATTGTTATTAGTATTACACAAACAAACAAAGAATGAAACCATTTTCTCAAAAATCTAAAAAGTTAGATCTAGAAAAGTAGCATAAATCATTGATCCCACTCTTTACAAGTGGCAAAACTCCTAGAGTTTCCTAGACAGTAGCGTGAAGAAGGGAAAGAAACTTGCTTAAGCATCTCATCCTGCTTGGTCACCAAGTCATAAAACCTCATCTAAAAACCACAAAATATAGTTTTTAACCACAAAGGTAAGAAGAATAGAAGACTGCATGCATTTGGTCATTTGAAGAAGATATATTACACAAATGTCCATCTGAAGATTCCATAGTGCACATACCATGCTAGACTACTCATCTAATGGGTAAGTTTCTGGGCTATCATTCATTTCTAAAATTGTGGCCCATAAGATAAATGAACCATTTATACACTATCATTTCTAACATGAGATAAATCACTGGGCCCTGGCTCATGACTATGATCCTCTCCTTTTCTCATTCATGTACTCAGGTTTGTGCCACATTGACTCGAACAGATGTGGGACCCACATCGCTTCTTTCAACTTGAGCTAGAATGTGTGTGATTTGCATGCTCAAGCGGAGGACATTTGAGCCTGTGATTTCTCAAGTGATGGTTCCACCCATTTCTCAAGCGGAGGACATTTGATGTGGT
Organism: Magnolia changhungtana; assembly: GCA_030180095.1. Taxonomy (NCBI): domain Eukaryota; kingdom Viridiplantae; phylum Streptophyta; class Magnoliopsida; order Magnoliales; family Magnoliaceae; genus Magnolia; species Magnolia changhungtana. Next base: position 7,386,546 of record JASAUF010000375.1, read on the forward strand.
ATTCATGAAGCTCCCTACGAAGATATCCATTAGTTGCTTCCAAAGCAAAGAATTACTTTCTTTGAGAACCTACACAGCCAGACATCAAATTAATGATTATAATTCAGTGCAAACTCTTTCAAGAGAAGTTGAGGGTGAAGAAATGACGAATTGAACATGAAATACATGCATGGCAAGTAATTCTTACCCACAATCCAATACATGAAATACTTGCTATGACCTTGTGGGAAATAAACCACACGGCTTCCAAAGCAGACAAAGACACGAGGACCAGCGCATGCATGCCAAAGTTCAATTCGTGCATTATCCTACATTTGCATAACTAGAATGAAAATAGACAAATCAAAATTGATTAGAGGAAGGCATAATACTTCCTTACGAAGCTCAAGTTTTCCACCATCTCGTTGCAAAACATTTGCATGAAAGAGTCACTCCATGTTTGTCAAGCACCTACATTAAATAACAAAACAAAAAAAAAAAAAAAAAAAAAAAAAACACCTCGCCTTCAAAGGAAATTACAACTTCATCTATTCAATGGAAACTGTAACAAGTTGTGGATGCATCCAAAAGTGTATCTTGAACTTCTTTACCTTTAAAGCAAATTAACAACAGATTGACAACTAATATAATGTGCATAAATGTAATAGCGAGTAAAAGACCTCTCTGTTCTAGCTTGATACAAGACCACAACAATTTGATGATTTCAAGAAAGATTGAAATTCCTCTAGGATATAATAACAAATTACCAAGGATAATGGTATAGATAATGCATTGCAACCTTGTAAGCTTCCTGGAATATGAACAATTTACAAGGATCCTCCCATGGATTCATACACAACATAATTAGCAACAAAAAGGTGCGAATTTTGACCTTATTTTAGGAAGTTTGCTATCGAAGTGGACAATCTAGATTGTAAACAACCTGCACATGAGTTGATCCAATATGTAAACAAGAACTGGTACTATTGAATAGTAGATAGATTTCACTGTGAATGCTATTGAATCTAGCATCACTATAAAAGGAAAGCGGTTCAAAATAAATAGTAGATAGATACAGAGAGACAGGTAGATAAATAGATTCATAAAGAGAGATTTATATAAAACATTGATACAAAATTCACAATTCTATAAAAGAGGACAAGAAAGAGATCATGTTAAGAATAAAAAGTTTTTCACATTACATCTTCAGGCACATCATCAGGACTGTCCATAAATAACATCCAGATCATATACTTTGGTGATCTCCATATATAAGAGAACCATTTAGCAAACTACAATATCCAGAAAACAATTTTTTGTTTAGTCTCACTTGGGTTAGAATACGGATTAGAGCAGGTTGTGGATCGGGTTCTCTAGAGATCGGGTTAGCTCTGGTTGACCCTTAACCCGGCCTAACCTAGCAAAGTTGAATTCCTGTTTGGTCTACAACAGAACTGTCTTCTAGGAAATCAACACTAGAAAAGTGGCTCCATTGTCATTTACATCCTAAATTCAAGGCCAAAGACAAGTTAAGAATGAAGATTGCATCTTACAAACCTTTTCTACTAGTGCTTTGGTAAGTGATCGCTGTCCATTTCATCTAGTACATATAAACCAGCCCATCTGATCCATTTTGCCTCAAGCTCCTTCACACCTATGACAAGACGTGAGAAAAGTGACTTGATGCTCTATCTTATCCCATTATGTAAAGAGGTAAATATGCTAAAAAATGATCACACATTTACACGACAGACTCTTAGCTTCATATATATATATATATATATATATATAGAGAGAGAGAGAGAGAGAGAGAGATGCTCACGCACAACTAGTTGGACCGTGAGTTTGGGTCCAACTAGCTGGGCATTTCATGAGAAATTTAGTGGGGGAAGTGTATAGAAACCTTCCCATACACGGTAACATTTGGCCTCATGAGCATGTCACTTACTTGGACCATCCATTAGGTCCAACCCATTCTTCTTCCACTACTATGCACAAAAGATTACAAACATTCCCTAATTCAACTTACCAGTAACTAAAGAAGTGGACAAAGTCATTTCCATGTGAAGATCAAATTGTAGTAGAACTAATGGATAGCGTTTGAAGCACCCAAATTAACATTGGGTTTGTAAGAAACCAATCTCACCCACAACTCAGTTTGGGACTGCCCATTTAATAAATCCAAAAATCAGTGATAGATAGTGGTTTTCATCTAATAAATCCAAACTAGTTGTGTGTGAGCATTTCTCATATATATATATATATATATATATATATATATATATATATATATATATATATATATATATATATATATATAATGAAAATGTTATTTTTTCTTCTTTTCAACCAGTAGTTTTCATTTTTTTTTTAAGTTCTAAATATGTAAAAAAAACTGAAATTTGCAGATGAACTACATTCTGTTCATGAAATAGAAGAGAAAGGAAAGAAGAGGCATACCTTCTCTGAAATTTGTGGTAATCTCTGCATTTTTTTTTGTTTGGTTTGTTGTGGATTTCAGTTGTTCTAGATCCGACATAGCTTCAATGGCGGATTTCAGTTGTTCTAGATCCGACATAGCTTCAATGGCGAATTTCAGTTGTTCTATATCCGACATTGCCAAAACATTTCTCATTGATGCAAATGCAATGCAAAGTAAGGCTTATGAGGTTCTCCTCAAGGCCCATGAGGTAGCAATAGGTGCATTGAAGGCTGGGAGTAAGGTCAGTACTGTTTACCAAGTAGCAGTCTCGGTGGTAGAGAGGGATGCTCCTGAATTTGCCTCTCATCTTACAAAGTCAGCAGGAACGGGAATCGGTCTCGAGTTCCGTGAGTCGGGCTTGAGTTTAAATGCTAGGAACGATCGGGTGTTGAAGCTTGGAATGGTTTTTAATGTATCTCTTGGGTTCCAGAACTTGCAATCAGAAACCAACAATCTAAAGACTAAGATGTTCTCCTTGTTGCTTGCAGACACCATTATTGTCAATGAAAAGTCGCAGTTGTGACTTCAATCAGCTCCAAGTTAGTTAAGGATGTTGCATACTCATTCAATGAGGAAGAGGAGGGAGGAGAAAGAAAAGCATCCAAAGGTCAAAGCCGAATCCAATGGAGCTGAGGCATTCTTGTCGAAAGCGACTCTAAGGTCGGATAATGGGCGTTCTGCAGCAAGAGATGGCCTTGGTTCTGCAAAAGCTTCAAGCAATCTCATTGCCTACAAGAATGTCAATGATATCCCACAGTCGAGGGAATTAATGATACAGATCGACTAAAAGAATGAGGTTGTCCTTTTGCCAATCCACGACAGCATGGTGTCATTTCACATTGCTACCGTCAAGAGTGTTTCAAGCTAGCAGGATGGCAAAAATTTCTATAGGATGTGCCTTGGGAGTTTTAAATGATCGCTGAGTACCATTCAAACTAAAAGAGAAGTTTTATAGAATAGCTGTAAGACCAACCACGCTTTAGGGAACAAATTGTTGGGCAAGGGGAAGGCCCAAAAAGACATGGATGGAGGTAGTAAGAAAAGACCCGATGACCTATGGTCTAACTGAAGGTATGGCCCTTGATAGAGTGGAACGGTGGAATAGGATTCATGTAGGCAACCCTAATTAATTAGGATATGGCTTACATGATGACGATGATGATGATTATTTCATATATAAATTGCAATATGAATATATATATATATATATATATATATATATATATATATATATTACATACACTTAGTATATGTATTGGAATTTGGAGCAACTGACATTATCCCACCCCCATTGTACCATGTATTAGAGGAACTAGTGGTGAATGGATGTTTGGTATATCCAAGAGGTATCCAGTTTGAAGCTGAAAGGCATAAAAAGTGCCTCTTCCAAGTTCTTTTACTCGGTCTCCACTCAAAACAAAATTTTACTATTGATCCTAGTATTATCTACTACATACTATTAGCATACAACCAGCATTGGGGCACCATACCATAAGCTACAAAATTTCATGTCCCCCTAAACAAGGTATCCTCCATTAATAACATATATATATATATATATATACACACACACACACACACACCATAAGTTTTTTATTTTCATTTACATTCATCATCCATCCAACTATTAACAACATTTACAAAAAATAAATTATATCCAACCAACTCTTAATATTAATTTGCAACTTAACCTGCTAGGAACCATCATGCACCGTAATGTCTTACGGCAGATCGGGTTCTGAGGAGTTACAAGTTGACCCTGACGACAGTATATAAATGAAGCGATAAAGATATAAATGATTCAAGATTAATTAAAGGTTTCGAGAACTTACATCCACCTCACTCTTATTGCCAAGTAGTCCTGACGAAAATGCATCCACATTACGAGAAGGGGAAATAAAAAATAAAAAAAAATTGTGGCTGCACCGATACGGTCTAGTATGAACGGCTGCCTACGTACCCAATGGTGGAAGATTGGGATCAAGCCACTACGTAGTTCTTAATATTTAAATTAGAACATTTTACGTATAAGCAAAAATAAATAAATAAATAAATAAATAAATAAAAAAATAAATAAATCAAAACAAATCCAAAGAAAGAGAGATGATGCATAGAAAAGGCAAGTGCATTTGAATTGCTAAAATGAAAGCATTATATTCTATCCGGTCTTGGACTGTCCAAACAGGGACAATTTAAGGATTTTTATGCACCAAGGAGCACCCTATATCTATGACTGGCCACATAAAAACCCTTAAATGGGTAACTAATTGTCTTAATCTATATACAATCACATCGAAATTTTTAATCTAAATGAACATAATTCAAAATACAACTCATTTCTAAATGTAGAATCAAAACTGAAATATGTCCAATGGTCTTACTTGACAAACAAGTGTCCCAATCAGGTTAGAATTATTCAACCAATCTGACTTATGAACAGGAACTTGGCTCACTTCATGTACAAAGTGAAAGATGAAACATGCCATGAAATCTCTCTACCTGAGAAATGATTGCATTAGATTTAAAATCAACAGTACACATTGTTTACATTCAACCATTATAAGGTCATGATACGATTTCTAAACCTTGTAAAAGAAAATAAAGCAAACAGATGATAGACACACAAAACAATAAACAAAACTTGTGAAAGAATTATTATGGGAGACTAGGGTGGGCCCCACCATGATGTTTATGTGAAGTCCATCTCGACCACCACCAGATGTGTCACCCCAAGCCCATGGCCCAAAAATCATCCCCACTATGACTAAGGTGGACCACATGATTGTCCAACGCCCACCATCCAAATCGTTGACATCATGTAATCATCACAATGGGCCCTCTAAAAATCAAGAGTGGATGTCTCTCCCAACTGTTTTCTTCGGTCTGGACTACCTATATCATATGTTAACCTGATTTTCTTATCCCTAAGCCTAACGTGGTATTACATGTCTAATGGTGGGAGTGGATCTTGCATACATTGGGATAAAAATTAGGGTGAGCATTTATTATTATTATTATTTAAATATACCAGCAGAAATTTAGAAATAGTTGGATGATGTCGCCCACTATTGATTTTTTAGGGGGCTCACCGCATTGTATAAGTAAAATCCACTCTTAGATATGTAATCCCACATTAGGCCCTAGGACAAAAAATCAGGCTGATCTGCAGGCCACGCCAAAGAAAACATTTCTATTAGTTAATGGATCAGATTTTGATCATATACTACACAACAATGAGGCCTCAAAATCATTATTAACTTTTCAAGGTTTTTTCCTGCAACAGCTATACCAACATTTTCAAGATTTTAACTTCCATAAAACCAACATGCATATAAATAAATAAATAAAAGAAAACTATAGAAGTTGCATTTTATACCCGACTATTAGTCAACAAAAAGAATCTACAATGACAAAAGTATATATCTTTAACATTTAAAATATAATAATTTAAAGAGGCATGGCCTCACACATGACTAGTTAGAAAATAATTTACCGTCCACCTAGAGCATAAATTCCAAAGTGTCAAGTGTGTACAGACATCCCACTCGTCCAAAGGTTTGGCCCCACCACGAAGAATGCTCAACATAAAAATCAGGCTCGTCCACTCATCATGTGGCCTACACCAAAGAAAATAATTGGTAGATAACTGCCAATTTGATAATCCTAACAAGATTCATGTGTTGAAGTTTTGCAATATAAAAAATAAAAAATAAATAAATAATAAAAAAAAACCTCATTTTTGAATTCTTCATTCCTTTGCCCCAAATTCTTGGAAAGCATTTTCTCTGCTATTTCCTAACCATTCATCAGCTTACCCTGAAAGTAACCATCCACCAAATTTGGGTTTTAATTACAATCAAGAAGCACATAAATCTATCCATTCTTAAAATGATCATGTAATAGCAAATTTGGCAGTGAAAGTGGCAAAAAAATAAAAATAAATAAATAAATCTAGTTCAGTCAGCTAGCCCTTTGTACGAAATAGACGTATCACATCACACTATTTACCTTAAGACGATCGGGATCTCATAATTCCTGTGTTTAACCATAATCACCATCCGCAAACTCATGAATAGCCAAACCAACCATTGTAAGGTGTAGGAAGTAATCAGGCATAACAGGGCATCATATATATAACCTACACAACATATATATTTAGTTATAATAAAGCACATAAGCTACAGTCATACCACAACTAGGAAAGGTAAACACATCAAACCACCTTATTTACTTCTGAGAGCTGATCACCTACAACCACCGTATTCTAACTTGTGATGCAGCCAACTCTTGTTTGAAACACATCTTCCATCATTTTACAACCAAATACATTGAATCAGGTAAGGAATCCTATTAGATTGTGCCAAATACCAAAAAAAAAATAAAATCAGATCTAATATCAATACTTAATTTATAGCTTCAAAAGCCTAAAGATCTCTCCATAAACCATGAAAAAACATCATTCTGGGGAAAGAATATGTATGCTCTATCCCCAAACGTCGTATGTATGCTTTGTCCCCAAACGGGCCATTTCTTTTCGACGGCATTGGAGTAGCAGAAATCCCCAGATCCCCAATAAATAAATAAATAAAACATAGAAGGTGAAATCCCCAATTCCAAAAATCCTCAGATCCCTAAAATCCTAAAATCCCCAAATCCCTATTTTGTAAAATCAGAAAAACCCCAATTCGGGGTCCACATTCAAATCTGTAAGCCCTAAAATCCCCAAATCCCTAAATGAGGGTCCACATCAAATCAAAAATCCATAAATTACTAAATCCCCAAATTCCTAAATCGGCATTGAGATTGAGAGAGAGAGAGAGAGAGAGAGAGAGAGAGAGAGAGACCTCACGTTCGACAAATAGTCGTCAACTGAGCTTCAGAGAAAGAGCGAGGGGGTGTGTGGGCAGGGCGTTCGTGCATCAAAGACACACAAGAAAGGTGAGAGAGAGAGAGAGAGAGTGGGAGAGGGGATTAGGACGAGAGAGAGAGAGAGGATTAGGGCCAGAGAGGAGGGGACGCCGATTAGTTACTGACAGGTTGTGTAGCGAGACTTGCTACTGAAGTGAGGTCACCAAGTTCTGTGGGGCCCATTACGATGTATGTGTTGTATCCACACCGTCCATCCATTTGGAGATATCATTTTAGGGTGTTATCCAAAGAATGAGGCAGATCCAAAGCTTTAATAGACCCCACGACAGAAAACAGTGGAGAGAGTGATTCCCACCGTTGAAACCTTCCTAAGGCCAACCATGATGTTTATTTGAAATCCAAACTGTTCACAAGTTAAAAAAGACATGAAAAAAGGTAAAACACAAGTATCAGCTTAATCAAAAACTTTTATGGGCCTTAGAAGTTTTTAATGGTGGAGTCACGCTCCCCACTCTTTTCTGTGGTGTGGTCCACTAGAGGTTTGGGTTAAGACTCACTCTTGTCTATTTCCCTAAAATGATCTCTCCAAATAGATGGACAGAGTGGATACAAAGAATACATCATCACGGGGCTTGCATAACTTAGTGATGTTAGTCTCCCTACTCTACCCGTCAGTAGCTGATCCGCGTGAGAGGGAAGGATCTGTGCAAAAGCCTTTAACAGAAAGTTCCTATACAAGGATGTTGGGTGGGGTCCACTTAGATGTTTGTGAGAAATCCACCCCGTCCATCCATTTTATGAGACCATTTTAGGATGTGTGACGAAAAATTAGGTGTATCCAACACTCAAATGGACCACACGAGAGGAAACCGTGGGAATTCAGTGAGTACCATACACATTCAATCAATATTGTTTCCAATGGTGTGGTCCACCTAAGATTTTGATCTACCTCATTTATGTGATATAGTATTAAAATGATGTGCAAAAATTGATGGACGGTGTGGGTTGATACGAAATTTATGAGCCTAACAAAAAATTGTGGTCCAATCCATCCCCTTATTGGTGGTGTGGTCCATTTAATATTTGGATATGATTCATTTTTTGGATCATTCTCTAAAATGATCTCAAAAAATAGATGAATGGTGTGGGTTGATCCCAAAATTTCGGTAAATCCAAAACTCAAGTGGACTATGCCACACGAAACAGTGTAAAATAATGATTTCCACTATTGATACCTTCTTGGGCCCATAGTAACATTTATTTGCCATCGAACCTGTTCATAATATCAAAAAGATATGAATGAAGAGAAAACACAAACATTAGCTTGATCCAAAACTTCTATGGCCTCCAAGAATTTTTCAATGGTAGAGGTTCAATCACACTATTTCCTGTGGTGTGGTCCACTTGAGCTTTGGATATGCTTCCTTTTTGTTCTTTAGACCTCAAATTATCTGTTAACATGGATGAATGGAGTAGATAAAATAAATAAATAACGGTGGACCACAGAGTTTACTCTGATAATGGTAACGAGTAACTCACTTAAACGTAGCGGAATGAGGTTTACTTAAAACATTCATAATTATATATTGGGCTTGCCTAAATATGATTCACATATCCAACCCACTAATATGTGTGTCCCACATGGATGGGGGGTCAGACCAAGTTTTAGCCGCATCCAAAACTCATGTGGGCCCCACCAAGTGCTTTTATATTTTTTAGGATGTCTTCACATGGTTTTAGATGATAAGGCTCACCTGAGTTTCGTATACGAATGATTTTTAAGATATCTCATAACCTAAAGGGGACATATCAAATGCACAGTGTTGATGTTCGACACACATCATGACGGGGCCCACAAAACTTACTAACATCAATTCTTAGGTTCTCGCAAGGTCAATAAGTTGTGTCACAATTTTGACCTGAATATTTGGCCCATTTGGCCCATTTTACATATCTGGTCAATTCACTCTATTTTACTGATCAATACCCTCAATTTGACTAGTTACTTGCCCCGATCAGGCTAACTACATATGAGAAAGAAATTGGGCATACAAGATTGATCAACAATTTGAGTAAAATTTGATTTAAACATTTGAAGTTATTTATTCTTCAATTTGGACTAATTAGATTGTCCAAAAATGGTTTAATGTTCAATTAGTGGATGTGCCTAATAATTTATTATTATTTTTTCATAGATAAATTTCAATTTCCATTTAAAAATAACATTTGTTTTCAAAATGTATATTTTTTTATTCTTAATTTTTCATTAAAAACTTTTAACAAAATAGCATTTTTATTATAAAATATTTCAAAAAAATATACAAATTATGAATTTTTATTTTCAAAATCTCTAAAATTTTCACAAAATTTAATTTTTTCCCCAAAAATTCCAAAATGCCGATTTTTTTTCTTCAAAAGCATCATTTTGTTTTCAACTTTTCAATTTTCTTTTTTAAAATGATATTTTTTTTTTTTTCAAAATCTCAGTGTTTTTATAAATAACTTCTTCTTTTAATTTCGAATTTTGAACATTTTCAATTATTTTTCAAAATCACAAATTTTTTCAACTTCTTTATTTTTCGTTTCAAAATATTTGTTTTTCGATAAAGTATCGATTTTTTTAATATCATTTTATTTAAAAAATTTCAATTCTTTCTAATTTCTCCATTTTTTTAAAGCATTTTTTTAGACATGTCAATTTTTATCAAACTTCTCGATTTTATTTTATTTTTCAAAATACAAACTCTCATTTTCTTTTTCAAAATATTTTCATTTTTCAACATTGTGAAAATTTTCACATTTTTTAAAATCTTTTTAATTTTCTTTTTCAGGATATTATTTTTTTCTTAAAATCAAATGCTTTTTTTTTTCTCAAATTTATCAACTTTATTAAATATTCTTTTTTGTTCCCACAAAATAGATTTTTATTAAATCATGATTTTTATTTTTTCAAAATCTAATTTTTTTCTCAAACATTGTTAAATTTTTTCAACTTCTCAATATTCTTTTTCATGTGATATTACAAATAATTTAAATATTAGTTTTAAATTCAAAAATAAAAATAAAAATTCCACTCATTTGATATAAAAACAAATTAAAATTTCTTTTTGCATTCAATCAATTGTTAAAAAATAATCTTATATACAAATATGTACAATTAAACCACTGAAATTCTATTAAAAAACAATTATTAGACTATAAAAAAATTAAATTTCCACCATATTCTAAAAAAAATGAAGGCAAAAGTCCTTTTACGATGGACATGATCCGTCGCAAAATCAACTGAAAAGTTTGCCATTTTGGTATTTTGGGCGGGAATTTGCAACTGTTCAGTTTCCGTCGCCAAATCAAAATTTGCGATGGATTTTGTCCGTCGCCTATTTACAACGGACAAAAATCTGTCGTCAATCCGTCGTAAATCAGATTTTAGCGACGGACAATTTCGCGACGTTCAGCCTATGGATTTTCAAGAAAGACGAACTTAGCGACGAACTTTTTCCATTAGCGACGGATTAAATCCGTCGTTAAACTAAGAGATTTTTGCGACGGATGAACTCCGTCGCAAATTAGCCATTTTGGCGTAGTGACCCGTCTGTCTTTCAGTCTCTTGGACTTCTTCCTCGACTTAGAACGCCCGTGTTTATTGCCTCCTTTATTCAACGATCTTCCTTTTCCTTTAACATTTAAAGCATTCCCTGAATCTCCTGAAACTCCTGATGCTTTTCTTCTGGATCCTTCAACCACGCTCTCACCATTTGACATCTTCATGTTGAATAGCTGTTTCATAAGATAAACCTTGTTGGATGCAGAGGGTTTTTCATACATGGTGGCTAGGACTTCCATTAATTCTTTTATAGTTTTCACATTGGATATATTGAAGGCGACGCTCTTAGACAAAGATAGTCGGATCGTTCCTAAAACCTTTTTATCCAATAAAAACCATTCATCATCTGTCAACTTTTCTGGTTTCTTCTCTTTTCCTCCTAGAGGAATGTAGAAGTCCTTCTGATACAGATAATCTTCCATCTACATCTTCCAGAAGGCAAAGTTTGAACCATCAAACTTCTCAATTCTAGTTTTTCCTTCTTCTATCATCGCTCCCAATAGAACTAAACCAATAACTCTGATACCAGTTTGTGAGACCCGACCCTAGTTCTCATGTTTGCATGTGTGTGTGTAAGTATGCATCTTGTTCATCATGGTCTCGCGGTCCTACCGGTCAAATTCCGACGACCCGCGATCCTCGGATTGTGTTTACAGTCACCTTGAGTTCGGTCATATAGACCCAACTCGGATCAACCCGAGACCTATGCCATCTCGTTCGTATCGTCGTTGCGGTTCCAACGACGCGTCTTGTGCGTCAATCCGACTTATGGATCAAAAGTTATGAGCATTTCATCATGTGGCCCACTTTTTACAAAAGCATGTGGACCACCTCCATGGCACAATTTCCCATGCACACCACACACACACACACTACACTATTGCATGGAATAAACACTACCCACCCTAAACACTACCCATACCTAACCTACCCTAGCAACATTGTTATTGTCACCATAGGCAATGATTACTTCTCTTAAATAGTTTTTTTCTCTCTCTTCCCCTCTCATTTTCCTTCATTGCTGAAATTTCCAGCAACTTCTCTTCCTCCTCCCTCTCTTCTCCAGCCCCCTTACCCCCATTATACTCTCAATCCCTCCATTTGAACTAGATCTCCACCATTGAAATCCATTCTTTGCTCCAAGAGCTTCATGGAGTAGAAGTTTGGGGGTGAGATCACAAGTGGGTAACTATGATCTTGCTGATCTAATTTTATATCTTTAAATCTTCTTATTTCTTTTGTATGGATCATATGGGGCCCACCAATCCATGGTGGAGACCCCATTTGACCCCATGGATGTGGCCTTTTGGCCCATCCTACATGCATGTCATGATCCATGATGGGGCCATTCTCCATGGACCCCATCATGATGTATGTAATGATCCACTCCATCTCAAGGTCATCTAGACCTAAGGATCATGTTGGGATGACATTTCAACCATCCATAGCAATTATAGATCATGCATGTAGTGATTTCATGTTGCATATACAATCAATGTAGTTATATGGGTATGATTCTTTCTTGGGAGGGCCCATTAGTGGCGGGGCCCTACCCTATGGCCGGATTATGTTTCTTCTCCATATTTTCTTTCCTATGTTTATAGTAAATCTGATGTATGTGGGGCCCACTTGATGTGCCATGCAACTAGGCCCAAGTGGTTAGACATCCAAGCCCACCTTGTTGCCCCATATTGTTGGCATGTTTTGGACAGCCTTTGGGCTTGATTTTATGGATGATATTGGAAGGGGATTGGGTCTGAGAGTTGTGTGACCCATCTAGATGGACCCCACCCTGAGAAAATGCTGATTTATTTTCCTTTTAATTATCTTTTGGGGTGGTTTGGACAGTAACATGTTGCTGTCCAAATCTGCCTGGACAGATTTTTGGGCCACTTTGGGGCCTGATTTATGGGTCTTTGGTGGGAATAATGAAACAAAATAATATGTGATTCTTGTAGCCTTATGACCCACCTACAACCATACCAAATTTCAGCCCCATCTGACCTTCTTTGGGGTCCCAAAGGTGTGGTCCAAATGAGGTGGACAGTCTGGATTTTTCTGCACTGTTCCAGCAACATTCTACCCTGAATAGGTTGGAATTCCAAAATTTATTAAAATATTTTTGGGTGTCTAAAAATTATAAAAATTTACAAAAGGTGGTCCACTTATGGTGGGACCAACCTACAAAATTTTGGGGCCAATGGAAACCTGTACACACCATGGTGGTGGCTGGACTGGCCCATTACAATATGGTGTCCAGATCAGTCCGATTTTCAGGACAGATTGATTTCTTTAAATAAACTAAAATATTTTTAGGTGTCCATAAATTCTGAAATTTTGTGAAGTTGTGGTCCACCCATGGTGGGACCTACCTACCAACTTTCAGGGCCAATGGACCCCTGTGCACATCGTGGCGAGGACCGGACTGGCCCACCACATTGGGATGTCCAGGTCTGTCCGATTTTCTGGACAGACTATCTTGTTTAAATTAATTAAAATACTTAGGATATCAAAAAATTCTGAAATTTTGTGAGGGTATGTCCTACCTATTGAAGTATCACTCTGAAAAATTTCAGCCCCAACTGACCTTGTTTGGGCATCCAAAAGAATGGGCCAAAATAGTTGGACTGCCAGATTTTTCTGCTGTGCAGTCCAGCAATGTGCCTTGATAAAAACCATAATTCAAAAATATTTCCTCTGATGGTGGGCCACCTTTTTGGGTTTTCTCTCATTGTATGCATAATGAGGGACCTTGGCCCTCAATTTCCAGAGTTTTAGAGGCCACTGGGCCCACTCCAATGGAGTGCCCAAATTTAGGACAGCAACATGTTATAATTATGTTTGGCCTTTGGCTGAAATTTTGAGGAGTGGGGCCCAACACATTGTGAAGAATCTTAGAGGTAATAATTTATACATTTAGTTCCTTAAATGTTGGGCCTAATAAATACACTTTTTGAGGCCCACCACAGTTGAATTTAATTGGGTCCATGAATGTGGCTAGTTGTTGAACTCTTTGAGCCCAATTGGGCTGGAACTTTCTAGATAGGCCCATTGAACTCTTGGGCCATTTTTACCATACTATTGTATTGGATTAGTGGGCTAGATTACACAAGTATATGGGCCCTTGATTGCCCGCCAAATCAACTTTATACTTGGGCCGGGTTGTAGGCCCAACTTACTTGACTAAGAACATGACTTTTGCCCATGTGATTTGAGCAATGGGCTGCCCACTAGGCCACAACAATATATGGGATTAGTAGCCTTTATATTGGGCCCTAACCTTTCCCCTGTGGGCCCATAGTGGTATATATGGGTTGGGCTATGTGTGTTCCCATGGACCCATGTTTTGGATAGGCCTTGGGCCGCCTTTCTGAAGCCCAACATGAATGTATGTGATATGTAATGGTTGTTCATTTCTTATTTCTAATGTTGTGTGGGCCTTGGGCCTTGATCCGTAATCAATTAGAGATGGGTTACCTCTTGGGGACCAATTGTGGTTGGATGTCCACATTGGTGGCCCTAAGGTAGGCCCATGGGCTTCTATGGATGGTTAAAGGCCCACCATAGATCCTTGCTAGGCTCATTTCATCTATTTAGGCCCATATCATTGTTCTCCTTAGTCTCGTGGGTTACCCTAGGTATATGGGCCCCCACTAGAGGTTGTATTCCTTATGAGGAATTGATTAAGTACCTAGACCCTTCATGGTTAGGTAAAGAGTTCATCTTCACCTCATTGACACCCCTATTCATCTTCATAGCCCACTCCCATACGCATCATATGAATGCTTGGTTAAGGTATGATTGGTCATGGTTGTGTCATTGTGTAGGACATGTTAGTATCTCCCTGAGAGATGGATGCTTGGGATTGATGCATGGGTGATTATGTGATTCATGCATCTGACATTGCATAGCTTATGGATATCCGCCCTTACTTCATCGGGGCCTTGCCTCCCACATGGGGGTATTCGTGGATGGTCGTATGTGTGGACACGGAAATATTAGTTGAGCGTCGGGTGCATAGGATGCCCATGGGTGAAATTCCCAAAACTTCCATGGTACCAAGGATCTGCTCCAACGCCGTGACCGGGTGGAATATATGAGCGCACGAGAGCCTTATACCATTAGGCCGCGTCTCCCACTGTCGTATAGTCGGTTGGATAGGGGTGTGGCCTTACCTGCCTGATGTGAGGAGGCATTGCTAGGCTGAGTCTGACCAGCTCGTAAATGGGTCCGCTACCTTCAGGCCTTGTTGGTGATTGGTGTCGCACAGCGGGTAGTGAGGTCTCTTACGCTCGTTTGATTGTGCGGGGTCTGCAGAGCGGCAGTCATTCAAAGTGTAATAGACCCGGTGATTTCCTTATGATTGGAAATGTACATGACTTGTGGTTTGGATATGAGCACTGACATTACTTGCATTGCATTAGCATTGGTTGTACAAGCCCCTTCATGCATTGCCTTGGCATGGCACCCAAGTACTCATTGCATCTTATTCATGATAAGCTGGGTAAGGCTAGTGATATCCTCATTGACCATGCTTCTCTCCTTGTATCTCCTACTACCCTTCATGCACCATTATCACACACCTACACCACCCTCTAAGCTTCTATAAGCTTATGCACGATTGATGCGTGCGGGATACTCTAGAAGGCGACACACGCCAGATAGAGCACGGAGTAGAGCCGAGCATTTGAGGACTCAGTGTTGCGACCTTTCTCTCTTTTCCTTTTATCTCATGTATGTCCTTTGGGCCTTATGGATGATTGTAGAAGTTCAAATTTATAGTGGATTTTGCGATGTGTGCCTTTGTTATTCTCAGATGTTCTTGCTATGATCTTGGGTATGCTCGTATTGGAATGATTATACTGTTATGAAAATCCTCCTTGTAGGATCCCAGGATCGGAACCTGCCTCAAGAGCCGAGAATGGGGTACTATGGAGTCGTTGCGTTCGAACCGGCCATCGGAATCCTTGTGAGTCCTAAGCACGAGTCTGGGGCGTGACAGGAGTTGGTATCAGAGCATAGCAAGTAATTCTGGAATAACTCAGGATAACATCACATGTCTGCCAAGAACATAGGACAAGTAGTGTCCCGAGATTCTTCTCTTTGCTCTGTATTGAGCCTATAATTGTCTTGATTCCTTGCGACGTCATTATTTTGTAGACGATGACGCGTGGACGTGGCGCCCGTGGTCGTGGCACCCGTGGTCGTGGTGCCCGTGGTCGTGGTGCCCGTGGACGAGGCGCCCGAGGTACCCATCCTACTCGAGCACATCCTGCTCCTGTTGTTGAGGATCCGATTCCTGAGGTCCCGATCCGGCCTGCTCCCCCAGTTGAGCCCGTAGTGCCTGTACCTCCAGTTGCTCCAGTTCCGCCACCTATTCCCTTTTCTCAGCCTGCTGTTCCGGTTACAGAGGCTCCAGTTGCTCCAGTTCCCCCACCTATTCCCCCTCCTCAGTCTGCTGTTCCGGTTTCGGAGGCTCCTGCTCCGACGGCCGTACCCGTGCCTCCGCCTGAGGCGAGTGCCACCCCTGCTTTTCCGACAGTACCTATAGGAGCTGAGCATTTCCAACATTGATGCGGTGGTTGCCACCGCCATTGCGCACGTGGGACCACCGCCTACCACTGAGGTTTCCGGGCAGTCTGACTTACCGCATGCTAGTGCGATAGCCCGAGAGTTCCGCCAAACATGATCCCCGAGGTTTAGTGGTGATCCTGACCCTTCTGCAGCTGAGGCTTGGCGCACTGAGGTTGCGAGGATTTTTGACACTATTCAGTGTCCTGCGGGCCAGAGAGTATCCCTTGCCACCTACCTTCTTCAGGGTGAGGCCCGACACTGGTGGTCATCCGTGTCCAGGATGGTCGGGGCTCAGTTCGTTTGGACATGGGAGGAGTTTGTGACCCGCTTCGACCAGAAGTTCTTCCCTGAGCATGTTCAGATCAAGCGAGCGATCGAGTTTGAGACCCTAGTGCAGGGCGATATGACTCGTATCTCAGTACGAGGCTCGTTTCTTGGCCTTGTCTAGATTTGCTCCTCATCTCACCAGCGATGAGAAGATGAGGGCCCGTCGTTTTGTGACCGGTTTGCGTCCTGCACTTCGCAGTCGTGTGGTGGGGCATTGCTTGGAAACATTTGACCAGGTTGTGCATCGGGCACTAGTTTATGAGGAGGACTGGGCTATGACCCAGAGATCGAGAGAGCAGAGTTCCGGTGGAGACCGGAAGAGGAGTGCACCAGCCAGCAGTTCTAGGCAGCATCGTCAGCAGAGGCGGAGGGGCAGATCAGGGTATCGGCAGCCTGCGGCTCAGTCAGTAGCCTCTTCATCGTCATCAGCACCGCCAGCTGCTTCATCTTCTGACCCCTTTTCTGGCGTATGCTTCGGTTGTGGACAGGCTGGACATCGGAGGCGTGAGTGTCCTCTCCCCATTCAGCAGCAGCGGCCACCGCAGTTGCCCCCTCCTCGTCCTCCTCAGCAGCAGCAGAGAGCACAGCTTCCACCGGCCACTCCTAGGGCTCCTCCTCAGCAGCAGAGGCAGCCAGGCAGACCACCTCAGCAGAGAGACAAGAAGCGAGAGACAAAGAAGAAGCGGCGGCAGCGGCAGACCAGCAGCACACAAAGACCGCAGAGGGGATATCCGTATGTTGTTCGATCCCTGGGTCCAGTGTGTATAGCAGCCCAGCAGGCTCAGATTCAAGACCCTCGTCTTCCGGGTTCCCCTACCACCGGCTCGGGGCCGTTTTATTCAACGGCAGCAGCGCCGAGCCAGACCGCGATCATCGACCGGTGGAGTCGTTGAGGGTATTCTTCTCGTTTCTGCTTGTGTTGCTCATGTTTTGTTTGATTCTGGTGCTTCCCATTCTTTTGTGGCCGAGCAGTTTTGCCGATCGACTGGTATTCCGTCGGAGGCCGTGTCTGAGGCCTTGACCGTTTCGACTCCCATGGGGAAGTCTATTGTGCTAACCGTCGTCGTTCCTTCTTGCCGGTGTTAGTGGGCGAGATGTTCCTCCCAGCCGATCTATTCATGATGCCGATGGCAGGATTTGATGTGATTCTGGGTATGGACTGGCTTGCAGAGTATCGTGCCATCTTGGACTGTGCTGCGAGGACAGTCACGTTTCATATCCCAGGCTTGCCAGTGTTCCAGTTCGTCGCCGAGCCCAGAGGAGAGCTACTATCTACTTTATTGGCTTCGGTCGTTGAGGATTCTATGGCAGAGAGTATTGAGCAGTACCGATTGTTCGTGAGTACCGGATGTGTTTCAAGAGATACGGGTTTGCCGCCGCGTCGGCAGTGGAGTTCAGATTGATTTGGTGCAGTGCCGCACCTATCTCAAAAGCCCCCCTCTGGGATGGCACCATTAGAGTTGAGGGAAGCTGCAGGAGCGATTAGATGAGCTCCGGGAGTTAGGTTTTATTCGTCCCGGCCAGTTCGCCTTGGGAGCCCCGGTATTGTTTGTGAAGAAGAAGGATGGTTCGTTGCGACACTACAGGTAGATTATCGTGAGCTCACGAGTCACCATCAAGAATCGATACCCGCTCCCCGTATTGATGATCTGTTTGATCGCCTGGGTGCGCAGATTTTTCCAAGATAGACTTGCGTTAGGTTACCATCGTATTCGGGTCCGAGAGGAGGACATTCAAGACGGCTTTCCGAACACGCTATGGTCACTTTGAGTTTCGGTCATGTCATTCGGACTGACCAACGCGCCCGCCGTATTCATGCAGCTGATGAACGAGGTTTTTCGGCCGTTCCTCGATCAGTTCGTGGTGGTATTCATTGATGATATTCTTGTATATTCGAGAACCCGAGAGGACCATGCTGAGCACTTGCGGATTGTGCTTGAGACCCTCCGTGCCCACCAGCTGTATGCGAAGCTGGAGAAGTGCGAGTTTTGGCAGGAGGAGATGAAGTTCCTCGGTCACGTAGTGACGAGGGAGGGTGTCGCTGTGGACCCCTCGAAGGTTGATGCAGTGCGTCAGTGGGGCAGCCCACGAACGCGTCCGAGATTCGCAGCTTCCTTGGTCTAGCGGGATATTATCGACGGTTTATCGAGGGTTTCTCCCGATATTGCAGCCACCCGACCCGGTTGACGCGAAAGGGCGTCGAGTTCGTCTGGAGTGACGCTTGTGAGGAGGCATTTGCGGAGTTGAAGGACCGCCTCACGTCCGCTCCTGTTCTCACTCTTCCTGATGGGAGTGAGGGTTTTGTTGTTTTCACCGATGCCTCTAGAGTTGGCTTGGGTGCTGTACTGATGCAGCATGGGAAGCCAGTGGCGTATGCCTCGCGCCAGCTCAAGGTCCATGAGGTGAACTACCCCACTCATGATTTGGAGCTTGCAGCAGTTGTCTTCGCACTGAAGGTGTGGAGGCATTATCTATATGGGGTCAGGTTCGAGCTCTTCTCGGATCATAAGAGCTTGAAGTATCTATTTTCGCAGTCCGAGCTGAACCTGCGACAGAGGCGATGGATGGAGTTGCTGAAAGATTATGATTTTGACCTTCAGTACCACCCGGGTAAGGCAAACGTGGTGGCGGATGCGCTCAGCCGTCAGCCACGAGGCTTGGTGGCACATATGATGGTTCGACAGTGGCAGATGCTCGAGGATGTTTCAGAGTTTGACTTTGAGTTCGGTCTGCAGTCTTCCATTGTTCAGCTTTCGAGCTTGTCGATTCAACCCTCTTTGGTGGCTAGGGTGATCGAAGCTCAGCAGACGGATGAGTCACTTCAGGAGTACCGAGCAGAGGCCGCATCCGTGGAGCAGTCAGACTGGCAGATTGGTTCCGATGGTGGATTACGCTTCAGAGGCCGATTATGTGTCCCGAATGTGCCAGAGTTACGTCGTGATCTGATGACCGAGGCACACCGATCGAGACTTACTATCCACCCGGGCTCCACGAAGATGTATCGTGATATGAGGAGGCGATTGCCACAGCATGGGGGATGAAGCGTCAGATTGCAAGTTTTGTGGCCGAGTGTGACACATGCCAACGTGTCAAGGCCGATCATCAGAGACCCCCTGGTCCCTTGCAGCCGTTGAGCATTCCAGAGTGGAAGTGGGAGCACGTATCGATGGACTTCATCGCAGGTTTGCCGAGGACTCAGCGCGGTCACGATACTATCTGGGTTATCGTCGATCGTCTGACGAAGTCGGCTCATTTCATTCCAGTGCGTGCTTCTTGGTCTATGGATCGGTTAGCGAGGATATTCATTGAGGAGATAGTAAGACTACACGGCGTCCCAGTTTCGATCGTTTCAGACCGAGACTCTAGATTTACGTCTCAGTTTTGGAGGAGTTTCCAGCAGGCGTTGGGGGTCACTTTGCGTCTCAGCACCGCTTATCATCCACAGACGGATGGGCAGACCGAAAGGGTCAACCAGATCCTTGAGGATATGCTCAGAGCTTGTGTGATCGACTTTGCGGGTAGTTGGGATGAGCATATGCGCCTCGCGGTTCGCCTACAATAATAGTTATCAAGCGACTATCGGCATGGCTCCTTTTGAGGCACTTTATGGTAGACCGTGCGAGATCTCCTAGTTGTTGGACCGAGGTTGGAGAGCGTCGTCTCTTAGGTCCCGAGAGCTTGTCTTTGCAGACGTCGAGGCTATTGATGTTATTAGGCAAAGGATGCGCACTGACTCGAGCCGAGAAGAGTTTTGCGATCGTCGGCGTCGACCCCTCGAGTTCGCAGTCGGGGATATGGTATATCTCAAGGTCTCACCTATGAAGGGTGTGGTACGCTTTGGTATGAAGGGCAAGCTCGCCCCAAGATTTATTGGACCTTTTGAGATTACTAAGCGTGTAGGCGCTGTGGCCTATAGGCTTGCCTTACCTCCTGAGTTGTCCGCGATCCACGATGTATTTCATGTTTCTATGTTGCGGAAATGTGGGTCGGATACTATTCCCGTGATTGATTGGCAGCCACTTGAGGTCCGTGAGGATGCTTCCTACATTGAGCAGCCTATTCGTATTCTCGATCGGAAGGAGCAAGTCCTCAGGACCAAGGTCATTCCCTTGGTGAAGGTGCAATGGGGTCACCATTCGGAGGCCGAGGCATCTTGGGAACGCGAGGTCGAGATTAGAGAGCGTTATCCCCATTTGTTTGATGATTGATAGATATATGATTGCTTGTATTACCATCCTTGTGTGATGATTGTTATATGATGGTGGTGTTTTATTTTTTTCTTTTGTCCTGGATTGGTCAATTTCGAGGACGAAATTTCTTTGTTGGTGGGGAGGATTGTGAGACCCGACCCTAGTTCCCATGTTTGCATGTGTGTGTGTAAGTATGCATCTTGTTCATCATGGTCTCGCGGTCCTACGGTCAAATTCGACGACCCGCGACCCTCGGATTGTGTTTACTGATCACCTTGAGTTCGGTCATATAGACCCAACTCGGATCAACCCGAGACCTATGCCATCTCGTTCGTATCGTCGTTGCGGTTCCAACGACGCGTCTTGTGCGTCAATCCGACCTATGGATCAAAAGTTATGAGCATTTCATCATGTGGCCCACTTTTTACAAAAGCATGTGGACCACCTCCATGGCACAATTTCCCATGCACACCACACACACACACTACACTATTGCATGGAATAAACACTACCCACCCTAAACACTACCCATACCTAACTTACCCTGCAACATTGTTATTGTCACCATAGGCAATGATTACTTCTCTTAAATAGTTTTTTTTCTCTCTCTTCCCCTCTCATTTTCCTTCATTGCTGAAATTTCCAGCAACTTCTCTTCCTCCTCCCTCTCTTCTCCAGCCCCCTTACCCCCATTATACTCTCAATCCCTCCATTTGAACTAGATCTCCACCATTGAAATCCATTCTTTGCTCCAAGAGCTTCATGGAGTAGAAGTTTGGGGTGAGATCACAAGTGGGTAACTATGATCTTGCTGATCTAATTTTATATCTTTAAATCTTCTTATTTCTTTTGTATGGATCATATGGGGCCCACCAATCCATGGTGGAGACCCCATTTGACCCCATGGATGTGGCCTTTTGGCCCATCCTACATGCATGTCATGATCCATGATGGGGCCATTCTCCATGGACCCCATCATGATGTATGTAATGATCCACTCCATCTCAAGGTCATCTAGACCTAAGGATCATGTTGGGATGACATTTCAACCATCCATAGCAATTATAGATCATGCATGTAGTGATTTCATGTTGCATGTACAATCAATGTAGTTATATGGGTATGATTCTTTCTTGGGAGGGCCCATTAGTGGCGGGGCCCTACCCTATGGCCGGATTATGTTTCTTCTCCATATTTTCTTTCCTATGTTTATAGTAAATCTGATGTATGTGGGGCCCACTTGATGTGCCATGCAACTAGGCCCAAGTGGTTAGACATCCAAGCCCACCTTGTTGCCCCATATTGTTGGCATGTTTTGGACAGCCTTTGGGCTTGATTTTATGGATGATATTGGAAGGGGATTGGGTCTGAGAGTTGTGTGACCCATCTAGATGGACCCCACCCTGAGAAAATGCTGATTTATTTTCCTTTTAATTATCTTTTGGGGTGGTTTGGACAGTAACATGTTGCTGTCCAAATCTGCCTGGACAGATTTTTGGGCCACTTTGGGGCCTGATTTATGGGTCTTTGGTGGGAATAATAAAACAAAATAATATGTGATTCTTGTAGCCTTATGACCCACCTACAACCATACCAAATTTCAGCCCCATCTGACCTTCTTTGGGGTCCCAAAGGTGTGGTCCAAATGAGGTGGACAGTCTGGATTTTTCTGCACTGTTCCAGCAACATTCTACCCTGAATAGGTTGGAATTCCAAAATTTATTAAAATATTTTTGGGTGTCTAAAAATTATAAAAATTTACAAAAAGGTGGTCCACTTATGGTGGGACCAACCTACAAAATTTTGGGGCCAATGGAAACCTGTACACACCATGGTGGTGGCTGGACTGGCCCATTACAATATGGTGTCCAGATCAGTCCGATTTTCAGGACAGATTGATTTCTTTAAATAAACTAAAATATTTTTAGGTGTCCATAAATTCTAAAATTTTGTGAAGTTGTGGTCCACCCATGGTGGGACCTACCTACCAACTTTCAGGGCCAATGGACCCCTGTGCACATCGTGGCGAGGACCGTACTGGCCCACCACATTGGGATGTCCAGGTCTGTCCGATTTTCTGGACAGACTATCTTGTT
Organism: Magnolia changhungtana; assembly: GCA_030180095.1. NCBI lineage: Eukaryota > Viridiplantae > Streptophyta > Magnoliopsida > Magnoliales > Magnoliaceae > Magnolia > Magnolia changhungtana. Next base: position 7,409,667 of record JASAUF010000375.1, read on the forward strand.
TAAATTAATTAAAATACTTAGGGATATCCAAAAATTCTGAAATTTTGTGAGGGTATGTCCTACCTATTGAAGTATCACTCTGAAAAATTTCAGCCCCAACTGACCTTGTTTGGGCATCCAAAAGAATGGGCCAAAATAGTTGGACTGCCAGATTTTTCTGCTGTGCAGTCCAGCAATGTGCCTTGATAAAAACCATAATTCAAAAATATTTCCTCTGATGGTGGGCCACCTTTTTGGGTTTTCTCTCATTGTATGCATAATGAGGGACCTTGGCCCTCAATTTCCAGAGTTTTAGAGGCCCTGGGCCCACTCCAATGGAGTGCCCAAATTTATGACAGCAACATGTTATAATTATGTTTGGCCTTTGGCTGAAATTTTGAGGAGTGGGGCCCAACACATTGTGAAGAATCTTAGAGGTAATAATTTATACATTTAGTTCCTTAAATGTTGGGCCTAATAAATACACTTTTGAGGCCCACCACAGTTGAATTTAATTGGGTCCATGAATGTGGCTAGTTGTTGAACTCTTTGAGCCCAATTGGGCTGGAACTTTCTAGATAGGCCCATTGAACTCTTGGGCCATTTTTACCATACTATTGTATTGGATTAGTGGGCTAGATTACACAAGTATATGGGCCCTTGATTGCCCACCAAATCAACTTTATACTTGGGCCGGGTTGTAGGCCCAACTTACTTGACTAAGAACATGACTTTTGCCCATGTGATTTGAGCAATGGGCTGCCCACTAGGCCACAACAATATATGGGATTAGTAGCCTTTATATTGGGCCCTAACCTTTCCCCTGTGGGCCCATAGTGGTATATATGGGTTGGGCTATGTGTGTTCCCATGGACCCATGTTTTGGATAGGCCTTGGGCCGCCTTTTCAAGCCCAACATGAATGTATGTGATATGTAATGGTTGTTCATTTCTTATTTCTAATGTTGTGTGGGCCTTGGGCCTTGATCCGTAATCAATTAGAGATGGGTTACCTCTTGGGGACCAATTGTGGTTGGATGTCCACATTGGTGGCCCTAAGGTAGGCCCATGGGCTTCTATGGATGGTTAAAGGCCCACCATAGATCCTTGCTAGGCTCATTTCATCTATTTAGGCCCATATCATTGTTCTCCTTAGTCTCGTGGGTTACCCTATGTATATGGGCCCCCACTAGAGGTTGTATTCCTTATGAGGAATTGATTAAGTACCTTGACCCTTCATGGTTAGGTAAAGAGTTCATCTTCACCTCATTGACACCCCTATTCATCTTCATAGCCCACTCCCATACGCATCATATGCATGCTTGGTTGAGGTATGATTGGTCATGGTTGTGTCATTGTGTAGGACATGTTAGTATCTCCCTGAGAGATGGATGCTTGGGATTGATGCATGGGTGATTATGTGATTCATGCATCTGACATTGCATAGCTTATGGATATCCGCCCTTACTTCATCGGGCCTTGCCTCCACAGGGGTATTCGTGGATGGTCGTATGTGTGGACACCGAAAATATTAGTTGAGCGTCACGGTGCATAGGATGCCCATGGGTGAAATTCCCAAAACTTCCATGGTACCAAGGATCTGCTCCAACGCCGTGACCGGGTGGAATATATGAGCGCACGAGGGCCTTATACCATTAGGCCGCGTCTCCCACTGTCATGTAGTCGGTTGGATAGGGGTGTGGCCTTACCTGCCTGATGTGAGGAGGCATTGCTAGGCTGAGTCTGACCAGCTCGTAAATGGGTCCGCTACCTTCGTGCCTTGTTGGTGATTGGTCGTCGCGCGGTGCGGGTAGTGAGGTCTCTTACGCTCGTTTGACCGTATGGGTCTCAGAGCGGCAAGATCATTCAAAGACATGTAATAGACCCGGTGATTTCCTTATGATTGGAAATGTACATGACTTGTGGTTTGGATATGAGCACTGACATTACTTGCATTGCATTAGCATTGGTTGTACAAGCCCCTTCATGCATTGCCTTGGCATGGCACCCAGTACTCATTGCATCTTATTCATGATAAGCCTGGGTAAGGCTAGTGATATCCTCATTGACCATGCTTCTCTCCTTGTATCTCCTACTACCCTTCTGTGCACCATTATCACACACCTACACCACCCTCTAAGCTTCTATAAGCTTATGCACGATTGATGCGTGCAGGATACTCTAGCAAAGCGACACAAGAAGAGAGCACGGGAGTGAGTGAGCATTTGAGGACTCAAGTGTTCTTCGACCTTTCTCTCTTTTCCTTTTATCTCATGTATGTCCTTTGGGCCTTATGGATGATTGTAAAAGTTCAAATTTATAGTGGATTTTGCGATGTGTGCCTTTGTTATTCTCAGATGTTCTTGCTATGATCTTGGGTATGCTCGTATTGGAATGATTATACTGTTATGAAAATCCTCCTTGTAGGATCCCAGGATCGGAACCTGCCTCAAGAGCCGAGAATGGGGTACTATGGAGGCTGTTGCGTTCAGAACCGGTCATCGGAATCCTTGTGAGTCCGGTTACTGAGTCTGGGGCGTGACACAGTTGTTGTGCAGCACGCCAACAACGCAGTGAGCCTAGATCCAATCTTAGGCATCACCAACAAACGATAAACAGGAAGAAATATAAACTAAAAACAGATCAAAACAATCCAAAATAAACCACAAGACAAGATATACGTGGAAAAACCCCAATCTAGGGTAAAAAACCAGGGATGCAAACTTCCACTATGAAGAACGAAGATTACAAGGCAATATACTAACCTCTCCCTTGGAAGTACAGAGAAAATCCCTTTCCCACACCTTAGAAATATTTTCCAATTTTCACCTTAACCCTATAATAGCCCTAGGGACCCCAATTTATAGTTTTGACAACTTTCCTTTTGCATCCCAATTGCGAAAGGACTTGCGACACGAATCCATGAAACTCTTTTCCACATCCCAGTTGCGAAAGGACTTGCGACACGAAATCCGCAAAACTCTTTTACGTATCCCAGTTGTGAAAGGACTTGTGACATGAAATCTGCGTAACCTCGACTGGTAGTGGGTGGCCCCAGATGTGGCTCCACTTCTCAACACTAGGCCCGCGATGGAATGGTGCATTTGACTGATGGGGTAGATGTTCGAAACGCATCACGGTGGGGCCCACACAGCTCGACCTCATGGGATGTTCCCATCAGCTCGAGCGCATAGTACCTTTTCCATATATATATACACACTAGCCGCTATTATGTTTGTGAGAAATTCACTGTATTTTTGTATACTAAGACATGGACCAAGAAATCCACTATATTTGTGTTTTCCAGCTCAACCTAGGAGGAATAACATTACTAATGGTATGGATGGCAAGTAAACATTATGATGAACCACGTAGAGGTTTTAACAGTAGACATTTCCTGTTGTGGAGCTTGCTTGATTTTAGATTTATTTTGTTTTTGGGAAGGGCCTGACAAGATTAGGCAAAATGGATGAACATGGTTAATTTCTCATAAACGTATGGTAAGCGTTGCCTAGCTTTCTGTTGCTGCTGGAAGATCTTGCAGAAAGCTATGCAGGCACACTGCGCCCATTCGAAAAGGCCGTTGATGTGGTCCTGCCACCGCACTGGGATGGTGAATAAAAGGGTGCATGTGGGTAGATTCCTTACCGTGGAGCCCCCCATGATATATGCCTTACATCCACGCCATCCATCCGTTTTTTCAGGTCACTTTAGGGTCTGTTTGGGGGGTGGGGTTAGAAGGGATTCGGTGGGATGGGATTCATCTTGTTCCGTGCCAAATCCACTCCATATTTGGGAAGAATGGAAAAGCTTGGAATTACAGTAAATGGAATTGCATTGGGTCCACCCCAATTTCACTATATTAGCAAGTTATGTAGGTCCTACCATGATGTGTGGGCTATATCCACACCATCCACCCATTTATCGAGATTATTTTAGAGCATGGGCCAAAAAATTAGGTAAATCTAAAGCTCAAGTGAACCCCACCATAGAAAGCAACATGGATTGAATACTTACCATTGAAAACTTCTTTGGAGCTGCATAAGTTTTGGATCTACCTCATTTTTAGGCTCAAACCATAAAATGAGGTTATAAAACAAATGAGCGATTTAGATATAACACATGTATGTTATTTTTAGTAATTTCAAATGATGGTAGGTATATCCATTCAATGAACCACCGTACTATCAACAAAGCATGGCATTAATCTTAGAGTCGGGATCCTCTGATATCAGGTGAACGGAGAATTCCTGTTACCCTAAGGGCCAGTTTGATTTTCGGTGATACAGTGAATCGCGCGTAAAAAAGTGATGATTAATTTGCCGTGAATTCACGGCATCCTGAAATGACTGCTTACTTTTTGACACAAAAATCAAGAATATTATAAAATATTTGTGGGTCCCACTGTGATGTATTTCGCTTATCCACACCGTTCGTCCATTATTACATTTGAATTCATTGTATGTGTAAAAAATTGAGTGATATCTAATACTCAAGTGGACCACGTCATACAAAAAAGAGAATCGAATACTTACCGTTAAAAACTTTGTAGGGCCACTGTTTCTTTTGGCGTGGGCCATTTGTGTATTAGATCTGCTTCATTTTTTGTCTCATGCTCCAAAATATTGTAATAAAACAGACTGACGAAATGGATATATCATACGCGTTACCTTGCAGTAAATAAATTAAAATTATATCAGTTAAACCAATTTTACTGGCGCAAACTCCTATAAATTTTCAAACGCTGGAAATCGTAATAATCACCGTTTCCTCTGCATTTCCCATTTCTCTGAAAATCAAACAGGCCCTAATGGTTTGGCGTCCGAAGCTGTTTATTATTATTATTATTATTTTTTTTTTTTAGTGAGCGATGACGTGGACCAATGAAGATTAGGGTGTCAGGAAGTGTCTATTGACATGATAACAGAGAATCCAGACTCTTAATCTTATCCCATGGCAATAGGGGACCATCCCTGCCATGGGTAATAATTATGTTCTTTGAATCCCATTCCACCTAATCCCTTCTAATCCCACTGCTCAAACAGACCCTTAGGGTATGATCCCAAATTTGAAGTAGATCCAAATCTTAGGTGGACTAACCATAGGAAACAGTGGTGACTAAATATCCACAATTAAAAGCTAAGAGTCACCGGAATATTTATTTTCCATCCAACCTGCTGAAGAATCTGAACGAAAGGACCACACAAATAACAGCTTGATCTCAAACTTTTGTGGTACACAAGAAGCTTTTAAGCAGATATATTGAACAACTATCATTAAAAACTTATCAAACCTACCTTAAGCTGATTTGTGATGTTTATTTTCCATCTAATCCATTGACGATATTGACCAGAACTTGATTAAGTAACAAAAGAATGATCAGCTGGTTTCGAAACTTTGTGGTCTATAAAAAGTTTTTAAATGCAATTCACCACTTTTTACAGTGGTATAGTCCACCCGAGATTCTGGATCTTCTTAAGTTTTGGGGATAACGTCCTAAACTGGGCTGGAAAAACGGAGATACGAGTGGCCACCACACAGTAATGGTAACACTCGGGAAACACCCAATCCGCTCCGTAGTCAGATAAACGGATAACGTCAAAATGCTGACGTTAGTTTGATCTAAACACTTAGCCGGAATATGACATCATGCAGCAATAATGGAAAGTGATTGGCTGGTGTACCACACACCACCCACCTAGCTATGTGTTGACATCACCAAGTTCTATTGATCTCACCGTATTGTACGTGCTATACCTAAACTGTGCATCCATTTGGCAAGCTAGTTTTAAAGCTTCAGCAGAAAAATAAGACAAATTCAAAGATTAAATGGCCCACACTGCAAAAAGTAGTAGGGGATTGAACATCTATCATTGAAAGCCTTTTGGGTTACAGAAGTTTTGGATTAATATGATATTTGTTTCGTCTCTTCATCCAGGTCTTTGTGACCTTATGAACAAATTAGATGGAAAATAAATGTTATGATGGGCCTTAGGAATGTTTTAACACTGAGAACTATTCTCGCACTACTATTTGTGATGTGGTCTAGGTGATATTTGAATATGAATAATATTATGGATTATGCTCTAAAATAATATCTTTAAATGGATGAGTGGTATGGATGTAATAAATAAATCATTGCAGGGCCTATAGAACTTTGATCTCTTTTGTACCATTCGTAGAGCTCGGGCTCGAGGAGTGTCAGTGTCTGTCTACACGTACACACACCAGCCAGATAGGGGCGGCTCAAAGGGGTAGGCAGGTGAGGCAATCCCCTAAGGCCCCCTAATTATGAAGGCACTATATTATAGCAAAATTAAAATTTCTTAATTACCAAGGTCCTATATTATAGCAAAATTAAAATTAAGAAGAAGAAAACAGGTCTAAAATTTTTGCAATAAAACTTATTGAAAGGCCTACAAAATAGGAACATCTAAAAATTAGTTTACAAATTTGAAAATGAAAATAAAAATTAAATCCTAGAAACTAGCACTATCAATAATAACAATCTAACTCTATCGTCTCTTTTCAAAATAATAGCATCATTCCCAACAAATTCTTCTCCTAAAACCTAGGACCACAACTATCTACTTTATTGCTAATTAAGTTCTCAAAAAATTAAATTCTAATGACATTTTTCTAAATTAAATTCTAACTTCATTTTTCTAACAGGTTGGATTTATTTTTGGAATTAAAAGTTTTAAAAGAAGTTGCAAAAACAGAAATTAATACTCCAATTGAAATACTTAATCTAATAAAAGAACTAAATTGTTTTCCAAATTAGTTTATTACACATAGAATACTACTTACCATACCTATTACAGTTGTATTTGCAGAAAGAAGTTTTTCAAAACTAAATATTATAAAAAATTATTTACGAACAATTATGTCTCAAGATAGATTAAACAGTTTAGCAATTTTATTTATCGAAACTGATTTATTGGGTAAACTTGAATACAAAAGTTTAATTAGTAATTTTGCATCTAAAAAGGCAAAAAGCAAATTTATGGTTTAATTTTAAATTTATTATTATTTTTATTTTTTAAACTAAAAAGCCTCATTTTTATGACTTGCCTAAGGCCCCTAAAATTGTTGAACCACCCCTGCAGCTAACACTCGTCAATCCGCTTCCACAATAATGTGGCTGCAATGCCTCCTCAAATAATGCATTGGATGGGGACTGAGATTCAGTAGTAACCCCTCAACCACATAGCTCGGTAGAAGTTGGTACTGGAAAAGCTGTGGACCCGAAGATGATGTATATGTTTTCATTCAGAACTTCCGTGGCCTATTAGAAGTTTTCCGCGTGAAGCACTAAATTCAGGCTGAAGGGAAAAAAAATAAAAATAAATAAAAAATCAGATTAGTCCACTGTTTCCTATGTTGCGGTTCACTTGTTATGTGGTCCCTCATTTATTGGATGATGCCTTACATTGAGTTGGTAAAATGTATGAGGTGGTGTGGATGAAAAACATATATCATGGTCGGGCGCATGGATCTTTGAACAGTAACAACCATTGGGAGCACCATATTCGAGGGACCACAACGGAATCCGGGTTTATAGGACGATGGGTCGTTGGAATTTTATTTTATTTTTTTTTTATTTTTATTATTATTTTTTTTTAGAGTGCTGTTTGCGAGATTCGCTAAAATTTTCGTGAATTCTTTTTATATTTGATTCGTATATTCACGTGTCTCATTCTCCAAAAACTTCATGCCTGTGTATTAATCATCACAGATTCATCACAGATTCGCACCTATCCATTTATAAAAGTATACGGCAATGACACATGTTAAATTAACCGTATATAATAATAATGCGGACAAAAGCCGCCCACCGGATTGGGTGGTGACCCCAAAACCACCCAGCTCATCTCAGTGGCGCTGGTAGGGCTGTCAATCGGCCGGGCCTGGGGTGGCTCTCAGCCAGATTTTTAACTGTTTGAGTTAGCTGTCTGACTGGCACCACTCAAAATTAAAAAATTTCAGGCTGGAGCCATTGACACCGTTAAGTGCTAGGTGCTGTGACCCCACAATGATGCGTGTGTCTTATCCAACGTATTGCTAGCCTAACCAAGATATTAGTCCAAAAAATTTTCCTTACTCTAGGCCTCTGTGTCGTTAACCTCAGCTTGGCTTATCTCATCCATCCTGTCCTCGAGCTTGAACTCGCCCTCAAACTTACCATAAGAGCTTGGTTTGTTTGTTGAACTTTCAAGACAAACTCGAGGTGAATTAGTAAATCAAGTCGAGGGGAGCTTACCTCGAGTTGAGGCAAGGCTACTCTAAACCCTACCCAAAAAAACCATACCCTGACTTAACCTAACTCCCAAATCAAATATTAAAAATCCAAAATATCAATTTTGATTTTTTTCAAAAAAAAAATATTTTAACAATAATAAAAAAAATCAAAGAGTAAATTTAGATTGAGGTACATTACTGTTGAGCTGTTGAGAGAGAGAGAGAGAGAGAGAGAGAGAGAGAGAGATATATATGTAAGAAATGATATATATATATATATAGGGAAATGGTTCTATGCGGTCGACTTCATGGGAACTTCCCATGAGGTCGAGTTGTGTGGGCCCCACCATAATGCGTGTCGAACATCTACCCCATCAGTCATATGCACGATTCCATGGTGGGCCTCAGGCCTAAAAATCAATTCAATCCATGACATGTGTGAGCCACACTACATACAAAAGTTGAGAGGGGTTACCCTCCCACTAAAACATTCATAATCATTTGTTGGGCTCACCGAGATGTGTTTCACAAATCCAGCCCATCCATTATGTGTGTCCCACTTGGATAAGGGGTCGGACCAAGTTTCAGATGGATCCAAATTTTAGGTGGGCCCCACCAAGTGCTTTTATATATTTTAGGCCTAACTTCACATGATTTTAGATGGTATGGCCCACCTGAGTTCCATATAGAGCTAATTTTTGGGATATCCCATAATTTAAAGCAAATGGCACAAGCAACTTTAAAAATGTGTTATTGTTTTTCTTCAACAACCCCATTTTATTGGGGGTGGTAATACAAGAAAGTTGATGAATAATGCTCAATTTTTAGAAGGCACATATATAAGTCCCTAAGGATTTGATCTCAGTGTCTCCGGTTAAAACTATATTCCAACCATGAACTTGGGGTTGTCAACCATTGGGTTCGATCAAGTTTTTAGCGCCGTTGTTGAGGACTTTGGTTGCATATTTCTGAATTACTTTAGGTTTAGGGTTTGTTTAAAATAATGATTAGTTTTTTCTGTGCTTTTAGGTTTGAGTTCCTCAGAAATTTAGATATTAACATTGCTTTTATTTTATTCTTTTAATTTGTAGAATCTAACCTAGAATCGTCAATCTAGTACTATCCTTCCAACCCTCTTGCTTTAGATTATTTCTTATTTTTCTTTCATTATAAAGGTTTTAATTGTTCTAGAAGTAAAAGTAGTTTTAAAATTAAGTTTGAGTGGTTCATGCCCAAGTGGGTCCGTGATCACACTCTTCATCTTGTAAGTAAGGGATGACTAGTTGAAGGATTGTCTATCCATCAATGTATTAGAAAACACCTGAGATCCTTTGAATTGGCCGAGAACATAGCTGAGAACCAAACCAATTGATGTGCTAACGAACAAACACAACAAAGCGAGAATGATGTGCACAGTGGTGCACAAACGAGAACTCTATGTGCTTATATACAACTAGCTAGGATGGGCACCCCTTCTTACTTGATTTTTCCACATAATGCAATAAACATGAATTTTAAACTGGAATTAATCCAACTACTTCTAAAATTTCATAGACTAGACTCTGAAAGTCTATATCTACATCTCAAAGAGTTTGATGAAATTGTAACCACCCTATACTTCAATAATGTGTCTGATGATACATTGAGACTGAAATTATTCTCATTTTTCTTTAAAGTAAAGGCCATGTCATGGCTCCACTCCTTAAGGCTGAGATCAATTGGAACATGGACTTAGATGACCTACGAATTTCTTAAAAAGTTCTTCTTGGTTCATAAGACTAACACTCTCAAAAATGATATAATGATTTATTTTTTTTCACAAAAAGAGGAAGAAAACTTCTTCCAATGTTGGGAAATGTTTAAGAAACTTCAAAATGCCTATCCACATCATTGCTATGAAATTTGGCGGGTAATAACCTTTTTCTACGATGAATTGACTTCACCCATGTGCCAATTCGTAGAGATGATGTACAATGGGGAGTTTATGGACAATGATCCCGATGACATGGGGGACTACTTTGATATGTTATCTGAAAAAACATGATTCTAGGATACTTTAAGTAAGCCATCCAATCCCCAGTTGACTTAGACCAGAGAAAAAGGAGGAATTTACGTTTAAAAGGAAGAAGACGATGTTAATGTTAAGGTAGCCAGCCTCACAAGAAAAGTTGAGGCCATGAAATTGAAGAAAATAGAAATGGTCCAACCCAATAAAACCATTGAAATAGTTTGTGGTATTTATACAAGTAACGTACACTTGACACAGGAGTGTCACACAATTCCTATGTTCTAAGAGCCGTTACATGAGTAATCCAATGCCATGAACAATTATCAACGGCCTTTCAATGCTCTTATTTTGAATATGTATAATTCAAGGTGAACCACCCAAACCTCAGTTGGAGGAATGGACTAACGGCTAACGCTGATAAAAATCCTCAAGGGCCTATTCCTTCGATCCTTGTCCCATTCTTAATGACGAAGAACCCAAGAGAATCTAATTCAAATGTTCATGAATGATCATGAGAAATTCAATTAGAGTTCAATGCAAACATTTCAAGATATTAAAATATCATTAGGGATGTTTACATCCTCCATTTAAAGATTACAGTCATAATTAACTGTTACGGAGAATTAGATTCTTCTAGCCCAACCTCTACCTAACCCAAAACCTCAATTTGAGATAAGTGACCCTAGCTCTTTTACTCAACATGTGGAGTAAGCCAAGTCCATCACGACTCTTAAAAGTATAAAAATAATAGATAAGAGCATCCTGACGATGATAGAGAGGCCTAAGGACTCGAAAGAATCTAAGGGTGATGATTAGCCTAGCAACACTTCACATTAGAAGGAACTGGAACAAGAGTACAAGCTTGTAGCTCCATTCCCACAATGGTTGATCTCACCCGAACCTCTACCTAATACTCAGGATATCTTAGAGGTTTTCAAAAAGGTGAAAATCAACATCCTTTTGTTGGATGCCATAAAATAAATTTCATCATATGTTAAATTCCTTAAAGACCTTTGTATAGTCATGAGACAAAACAATTTTTAGAAAAGATATTTTTAACAGAGAAAGTGAGTGTCATCATCAAAATAGGATATACCCAAAAAAATATAAAGATCTCGATAGCCCAACCATCTCATGTGTGATTAGGAATCACTGGATTAAGAATGCCTTGATTTAGGGGCAAGTGTAAATTTGATTCCATATTCAATTTACAAACAACTTGGTCTCTATGAATAAAACTCTTTAAGACCACATTCCAATTAGTCAATCATTTGATTCGTATACCAAGAAGGATGATAGAGGACATGCTTGTCTAAGTTGATAAGTTCTACTATCAAGTGGACTTTATTGCGTTGGACATGCAGCCCGTTGTCGATGCTAGTAGTCCAATTCCTATCATCCTTGGCCACCCATTCCTAGCCATATCAAACATTATAATCAACTATAGGAACATGATTATAAAGCTATCTTTTAGGAATATAATACTTGAGCTTAATGTGTTCAACATGCGCAAGCAACAAGGGGATAGTGATGAGGTCTACGAAATTAATTTGATCGATTCATTCGTGGAAGATAAGTCTCTTCTAACTTTGTACTTTAACACCTGGGATGCATGCTTGGCCCACTCCATTAATTTTGATGATGATATGATTCAAGAGATGGATGCCTTGCTTAATGCAATGCCAGTACTTGAAACTAACGGGGAGAGGCCTCATTTTGAACCGTTACCCTTAACTAACTCAAAGCCTCTACCGTTTAGTGTCAAAGGACCAAAGCTTGACTTAAAACCTTTGCTCATTAAACTGAAATATGCATATTTGGGTAATGATGAGATATATTCAGTGATGATTTCTTTCCACTTGGATAAAGAGCAAGAGAGTAAGTTGATTTTTACTCTCAAAGAACATAAAAGAGCTCTTGGATGGACTATTGCTGATTGTAAGGGATTCGACCCTTTGATTTGTACTCACTGTATCCATCTAAAAGATAATGTAAAGATATTTAGACAACCACAATGTCGTCTAAATCTAAATATGAAATATGTGGTTAAGACTGATATGTTAAAGCTATTGAATGTGGGTATTACCTGTAAGACCCGTATCCTAGACCGAACTGTTCCGTAGGCTTTCGCAGTCTTTCCGGTCGAATTCCGGCAATCCTCGACCTGTATCCGACGTTTGCGTACGATCCTAAGCCGAGTCCTGCACATCGGAGTTGACTCAACTCGATACTTGTACCACTACGACCGCGCCGTCACTGGGGTTCCAATGCCGTGACTCGCGTACCGATCTGATACCTGGGCCAGGAGATGTGAGCCTGCGTTCATTAAGAAAAAACGTCGCGCGTTGCAAATTTTGAGAGAATCTCTATAACCTATCTCATCAATCAATCAATGTTAAGTACATGTCAAGTATACATCACCTCACACCCCATCCCCAAGCAACCCCATAAGTCAACTCTCTCTCTCTCTCTTCTCTCTCTCTCTCTCTCTCTCTCTCTCTCTCTCTCTCTCTCTCCACCCATCCCTTTCTTACAACTTCATCACTCAACCCATCACCCATTACCCCTCACTCCATTTCTTATCATCCCATCACTTCTCTCTCCCTCTCATTTGTCTCTTCACTCCCAAGGAACCCAAGCCCCAACGTATGAGCTCCCTAAGCTTTCCTAAAAACAAGTGTGGCCCACTTTCCTACACTTTCATCTCCCATCTCAACCATTTATTCTCCATCAACCCCCATCAAAATTGAAAGCACGGAGCATACAAGTCCAAGGAGCTAAAGAAGAAGGCCGATAGGTGGTGATCCACCGTTAAACTTTATTTTTTAGGACCACATGTGGTGGGACTCGTTTGAAGTATACAATGTAAGAAATGGAGGGCCCATAGTAGTGGGGTCCCTCCTCTCCATCACGATCTCTCTTGTCTCTCTCTCACGATCCCCACTTGAAGTATGCATTTTATCCATGTCGTCCATCAAGTGGGCCCACTTGTCATGTCGTCCGGATGTAGGGAAAACACAAATATTAGATTGATCCAAATCATGTGGGCCACGTCCACCTAGGACCCACCTTGATTCATGCATCTAGGCCGTCCAATGTATCTGGATGGCTGGACGTGCTATCTAGGAAGTGTGAGCTGACAGGTAGTATGTACTACTAGCTATTAAAAAAAATGTATATATATATATATATGAGAGGTGGGCCACACGTGTGGACCCACCATGATATATGCGTCAGATCTACACCGTCCAGGTCATCCAAGGGTTTGGACGGTTGGCCTTTTGTAATTTATATATATTATATTATATATATAATATAGTATGTATATGAGAGTGGGGCCCCATGTGGGACCCACCCACTGTTGTACGTGGAAGTAGACCCACGCCATCCATCCAAACTACGTGGGTCCCACTAGTGATGTTGGTCCAGCCGTCCATTTCTGGACGGTGCTGGATGGGCCGCACCAAATGTGTGGGTCCCATCCATACCGTCTAGCAACTTGGATGGGTAGAGTCCACCGTGATATATGTTTGTATCCATGTCGTCCATCCATTTGGCATTCCAGCAGCCTCACGCTGATGGGTGTTTTCCCATCCAAACTGTCCATCCATCTGACCTGTCTCATGCGCCCCACCTTGATGCATTTGTTCTAGCCATGCCGTCCATCCATCTGACGTGCTCATGGCCCCATTTTGATGGATGTGATGCATCTAAATTGTCCATCTAATTGGCCACCTTGTCTCATGACCTGAAACTAAAAATAAGGTAGATCTATTATCAAGTGGACCACACTGCAAAAAATAGTGGGATGAACGTCCACCATTGAAAACCCTTTGGGATTACAGGGTTCTGGATCAATATAATATTTATTTTTCCTCTATATCCAGGTCTTTGTGACCTTATGCACAGATTGGATGGAAATACATACCATGGTGGGCCCATTGGAATTTAATGGTGGAAATCATTAGCACTACTACCATTTGTGGTATGGTCCAGATGATTCTTTGATATGATTATATATATATATATATATATATATATATATATATATATATATATATATATATATATATATATATATATATTTTAAATAATGCTCTAAAATGATCTCTAGTAGTAGTTGAATGGTGTATTGGACTCGGCCATTTGACTCAGCCCATTCGACTTGGACTATTCGACTCGGCCATTTGACTCGGCCCATTTAACTCAGCCTATTCGACTTGGCCTATTCGATTCGGTCCGTTGATTTGGCCCTTTGATTTGGCCTATTGATTCGACCCATTGATTCGGCCCATTTGAATCGGCCCATTTGAATCGACCCATTTGATTCGGCCCATTTGATTGGCTCGTTTGATTCGACCCATTTGATTCGGCCCATTTGATATATATGAGGCCCAATGAGATGTATGTGAGGCCTTTGTGTGGGTTGACTATGATGTATACGAGGCCTATTGCGATGTGAGATTCCACCACGATGTATGTAATGATGTTTTGGCGGCCATGCCTTAGGAGCAATGATGGTTTGACGTCCACATTGTAAGAGTAATGATGGTTAAATGTCCGTATTGTAACTCTCCGTAGGGGCCCATTGATAGGCCCATACTTGTAGTGTGTAGGCTGTCTAGGCCCTTCTTCGTTATGAACAGAACTCATCACCACATAACATGTTTAGTATAGTTCCATGATTCATGCTAATACGCATCATATGTATGCTTGAGATGAGGAGTGACTAATCATAGCATATGCCTTCAGGCAGATTGTTTATGGGCTCCTTGATAGGCGAAGTTGCCCTTCATGAGGGTGCGGTACTCGCAGGATTGTTGCATGACTGATAGTGTGATTCATGCACTTTGCATTTGTATGACATGATTTCTATATGCCCTAGCAACATCAGGGCTATGACCTCTATAGACACATCGTGGATGGCAGGATCGGACACCGAAAATATTGTTACTAAGCAACGGGGCGCCATAGATGTCCCTGGGTGAAAATCCTTAAATCCGATGGTACCAGAGGATGACTCCAACGTCCAGACCAAGTGGATATATGAGTGCACGAGAGCCGAATACCAAGAGGTCGCGTCTCCCACTGTGTCGTGGTCGGTTGAAAATGGGCGTGACCTTACTCGCCGGAGGGTAGGGGGCATTGCTAGGCTGAGTTTGACTAGCTTGTGAATGAGTCCACTATCGACGTGCCGGATAGATATTGGCAGACTATTGGCCAGACGGATAGTGAGGTTTCTTATGCTCACTTAGACTACGTGCCTGGGAAAGGGGCAGTGTCATTTGGAGTGTACTAAATCCCAGTGATTATCCAGAATGAGAACTGTACTGATACTTGATGCTCTAGTGATGAGCTGCATTGATATGCGGATTTGGATGAGGGTTGACATGCTTGAGTTGCATCTCGCATCGCATAGTCTTGATATGGCCGATAGCATTCATATCTTGCACCGCATAGCCTTAGTACGACTGATTACATTCATGTATCCATCAGCATGATTTTGCATTACTCTGACATTGCATTCTGAGCACGTTCACATTACGCACATACTTACACCACCCTCTAAGCTTTATATAAGCTTATGCACGATTGATGCGTGCAGGTGACGCCAGGACGCAGCCGTAGCCTTGCCGTAGTAGGAGTGTACAGTCGAGCTTTAGGATTTTCCGTTATTATCACTATCTTATATTTCCCTTTATATGCATTGTACTCGAAGTTTTTTTATCATAATGGATTTTTTGGTGGTGTTCTTGTGGTTATTATTCGTGGGTTATGCTCATTATGAATCAAAATCATGTTAGAAATCCTCCTTGTAAATCTCAGGATTAGAACCTGGTGTATGGGTGCGAGGAGCCGAGAATGGGATACTACGAAGGTTGTTGGTGCCGGATTCGGCGATCGGGAATTTTGTGGGTTTCCGAGTTTGGGGCGTGACATTACCGACCCTATATTCGATAGCCAATGGGTGAGTCCATCTTAGGTGGTGCCTAAGAAGTCCGGAATTACCATCGTTGCCAATGGGAATAATGAACTCGTGCCAACTAAAGTTACCACTGGTTGAAAAATATGCATTGACTATCGAAGTTGAATATCATTATGAGGAAGGCCTACTTTCCTTTGCCCTTTGTTGATAAAAATTTGAAACGTTATCAGGTCACTCCTATTATTGCTTCTTGGATGGGTACTCAGGCTACAATGATATAAAGATGGCCCTGGAGGACCAAGAAAAGACTGCATTTAAATGTCCCTTTGGCACTTTCACATATCGAATGCCATTCGAATTGTGTAATTCCCCCACCACATTTTAACGATGCATGTTACATTTTTTTTTTTTTTACATGGTAGGGTAGTTTTTAAAGGTCTTCATGGATGACTTCTTCGTCTTTTCTTGTTCTTTTAGTGAGAGCCTTGAATACCTAAAATTGGTACTTAAGAGATGTGAAGAAAAAAAAAAAAAAAACCTTGTGGTGAATTGGAAAAAATGTTACTTTATGGTTTAAAAAAGAATAGTCCTTAGACACATCATATCGTCTAATGGAATTAAGGTGGATAAAGCTAAAATTCACTTAATCTCTAACCTACCACCACCAAGAGCATATGTGATATGCGATCCTTCTTAGAATACGTCGGATTTTATCAAAAGTTTATAAAGGACTTTAATCTCATCTCTCATCCTTTTTGTACTTTCTTCAAAAGTAAACTCCTTTTAAGTGGAGCAAGGAATGCCAAAAAGTTTTCACTAAGCTCAAAAGCATGTTGACAAGTACCCCCATCATGCGACCACCTGATTAGAGTGTCCCTTTTGAAATCATGTACAATGCAAGCAGTTATGCGATTGGGGCGGTGTTAGGCCAGAGAAAAGAAAGGAAGTCTTGTGTTATCTACTATGCGAGTAGAACTCTAAACCCTGCCTAGGTGAACTACTCCATTATGGAAAATGAAATCCTAGCCGTAGTGTTTGCCTTAGACAAGTTTAGGTCCTAATTGATTATAACCAAGATAATTGTCTTTGTGAGCCATGCGATGTTGAAATATCTTCTCTCTAAGAAGGATGCTCAGACACGTTTGCTAAGATAGATCCTTCTACTTTAAGAGTTTAATTTAGAAATCCCAAATAAGAAATGAGTAGAAAACATAGTGGTTGACTATCTCTCATGGCTTGTTCTATTCAATTAATTCCATGGAGACGACATTCCTTAATGACATGTTCCTTAATGAACAACTCTTTAAAGTTCATCTTTATATTTTTGTTTGAGTTTAACTCAACTATGACAATAGTTTGCTAAATCTCTAGTTAGGGCTAAGAGGTGAATATTGTAGTTATTTTTAATATTTTAGTTTACTTTTATTCAAGTTTGATGGTTTTAATGATGAACGATTTAACAATTTTAGTTTGAATAAAGCTTTAGTTTTAGTTTATTTTGATCCATTATCGACAATGGGCACTTTTGATGCTTAATTAGGAAGACTAAGATTATTTTCTTATCTATTTTGTAAGGGATTGATATGTAAAATTTATGTATTTATCATTGATTATGGGCACAATAGATACTTTAAATTTACTGTGATCAATAATTTGGTGCTTCATGTGGGAATTGAATAAATTGAAATTGAAATTTATTTTGGTTTGTGAATTTTGAATTAATTGTTCTATTATTTGGCTGGATAGGATTGTTGGGGGCCTTGCACAAAACCTTAGGATCTAACCTCCTGAAAACATCAGAATTATGGGATAATAAAGTAATGAAACAAATCAAAGCACAAACCACAAGACATGAGATTTTTACGTGGAAAACTCTCAACGAGGTAAAAACCACGGGACCTAGTCCAGAGCAACAATCTATTATGAAGTAGAACGTTACAACCGATCACAAGCACACACCGCTTGGATCAAACCTTCTTCACTCATGCAGGAGTGGATGAATAATAAGAGAATAAGAAAAATGGAAAGATCTCACCGATCACGAGGACGTAGAAGCGCTGAGATGTTGAGTGCACAGTAAATCACATCTACGAGCAGAACCTCCCTTCCACAAGCTTCCTCTCTCTCTCTCTCACACCTTTGATAGCCTTAAACCCTTTAGCAAACCCTGCAAAGCTTTAGGAAACCCTCTTGCATTGCCTAAAAAAGCTCTAGGAACCCCTATTTATAGTTTAAACAACTCCCTTTCGCACCTCTTGTAAAACTGCCTCATATTTTCACAGTCTGCACAAAATCTAGACTCAAATCTGTGTAACCTCGACTGGTCAAGCAGGGTCCTTGACCGGTCGAGTAGCCCACTCGACCGGTCGAGCACATCTCTCGACTGGTCGAGCACCTCGGAGGAATTAATTCAATTGGTCGTTGGACTTTGAGTCAAGCCCCACTCGATTGGTCTAGCGCCACCCTCGACTGATCGAGTAGCCCACTCAACTGGTCGAGCAGCGCGGTGACACACTCCGATTTTCAACTTGCTACACTATCTCTCCTCTAAACTGAGGAGAAAAAACCCATCAAATCTCTCCCTTTCCGACTCAGGAGGAATTCACCTTCTTCAAGCCAACCTGGTTTCTACAAACCTCAAACTTGCCATTGAGCAAAGCCTTGGTCATCATGTTTGACCCATTATCGTCCATGTGGACCTTCTCAAGATGTAACACCTTCTGTTCCAAAGTGTCTCTGATCCAGTTATACCGAATTTCTATATGCTTCGAGTTGGAGTGCTGACTTGGATTCTTGCTTAAGTGTAACACTTTGACTATCGCAATAGACCACTTGCTGCTCCTGCTTCAAGCTAAGTTCCTGTAGGAATCTCTTCATCCAAAACATCTCTTTACATACCTCTGTGACTGTAATGTACTCGGCCTCAGTCGTCAACAATGCTACGACTTTTTATAACTTGCTTTGCCAAGAGACCACTCCCCCTGCAAAAGTAAACATGAATCCCGATGTAAACTTCCTAGAGTCTATATCACATGCCATATCTGCATCTGTGTAGCCTTCTAACACAGGTTTTCTGTCACCATAACATAGGCTCAACCTGGATGAGCCTCTTAGATACCGCAGTATCCATTTCACCGCTGCCTAATGCTCTTTGCTAGGATTGGCTAGATATCGGCTGACAACACCAACTGCATATGCCATGTCTAGGCGTGTACACACCATATCATACATCAAACTTCCTACTGTGGATGCATAACATCTCATCCACCTCTGCCTTTATCTTGGGACACTATCTGTTACTCAATCTGAAATGACCATCCAATGGGGTACTGACCGGCTTCGCTGCATTCATGTTGAACCGCTATAGAACTTTCTCAATATACCACTCTCATGACAACCAAAGCTTCCTGCTGCTCATGTCACAGGTTATCTCCATTCCTAGTATCTGTTTAGCTAGGCCTAAGTCTTTCATTGCAAACGACTTGCCCAACTCCTGTTTCAGCCTGTCAATCTTCTTGATGTCTTTTCCCATGATGAGCATGTCATCAACGTATAACAACATAACTAAGAACTGAGAACTTGTGCGTGAACAAACAGTAGTTTGACTCCATTCTGTCATACCCATGCTTTAACATGATCAAGTCAAACTTCTTATACTATTGCCGTAGAGCTTATTTCAGCTTATACAAGCTCTTCCTCAGCCTACACACCATATGCTCTTTGTCCATGACTTCGACCCCCTCTGGTTGGTGTATGTAGATCTCTTCTTTCAGGTCACCATAGAGAAAGACAGTTTTAATATCTAACTACTCTATCTCTAGATCCATGCTAGCTGCTAACCCAAGCAACACCCATATGGATGTCATCTTCACCACTTGTGAGAATGTCTTCTCGAAGTCTATACATTTCCTTTGACCAAACCCTTTCACTACAAGTCTGGCCTTAAACCTTGTCTGTGAATTCTTCTGCTAAATCTTCTTTCTAAACACCCACTTGTTGCTCAGAGCTTTCTTGCCCTTAGGTAGTTTCACCATATCATAGGTGTGGTTCTTATGCAAGGATTTCATTTCCTCTTACATAGCTTTCAACCACTCCCCCTTATGCTCGTCGGCTAGGGCCTCAGAATAATCTTCTGGCTCTCTCCCATCAGTGAGCATAATGTACTCATGCAGCGAGTACATCTTGGACGACTGTCTGTCCCTAGATGACCTCCTCACCTGTTGCTCAATAGGTGGATTAAGTGAGGGCTGCTCCCCCGGTCTATCTTCTTGAGGAACTCCCTCGTCCTCTGCACCTTATTGTGCTCCCCCATCATTAGGCACCACAGGAGGAATAACTGGATCCATATCCTCTAGCTTAGCTGAACTAGGCTGGTTCTTCTCTAGTTTACCAATGTCTTCTATACATTGATCTTCAAAGAATACCACATCTCTGCTCCTGACGAGCTTTTTCTCAGTCAGATCCCACAATCTATAACCAAACTTTTCATCACCGTACCCCAAGAACACACATTGCCTGATCTTCGTATCAAGCTTGGACCTTTCATCCTTAGGTATGTGAACGGATGCCCTATATCTAAACACCTTGAGATGACTGTACGATGGATCCTGTCCAGTCCACACCTTCTTAGGTACTTCTCCATTCAACGGGGCCGATGGAGACCTGTTTATCAAATACATTGCCGTGTGAATTGCTTCTCCCTAGAATGTCTTAGGCAACTTCATATGGAATAACATGCATCTGATTCTCTCAACAAATGTGTGATTCATTCGCTCAGCTACACCATTATACTGGGAGGTCTTAGGAACCGTCTGTTCATGCCGTATATCCAGGGACTTACAATACTCATGGAAGTCGCCAATGTATTCACCACCATTATCAGTGCGGATGCACTTCAATGATTTACCTGTCTCTCTCTTGACCATAGCATGAAACAATTTAAACACACCAAAGACCTCGTCCTTGGATTTCAAAGAATAAACTCAAACCCTCCTAGATGCATCATCTATAAAGTGACAAAATACAATGCCCCACCTAAGGTTTTTATCCTCATAGAACCACAAACATCAGAATAAACCAAATCTAATGCATTCACTTTATTAACATGAGAAGCAGTTTTAACAAATGAAACTCTATGTCATTTCCCTGATAAATAATTAATAGAGGTTTTGAGAGGTGTACCTATCAAGTCTAGGAGCCACTTCCTTGCTAGTAGTTAAAGCTCTTTTTCACTCATGTGGCCTAGATGTCTGTGCCACATGTCAATAGCTGAATCTTCCATTGCATGCAACCCACCCTTGCACACACTAACACTTACCTTGTAAAGGGTACAACACTTCTTTTCTTTGGCTGCGATCAACGAACCCTTAAAAAGCTTCCAATGCTCACCAGTAAAATGACTTTTATAGCTATCATCATCCAGCCTTCCCGTCGACATCAAGTTGAGGCGAAGGTCTGGGATATGCTTCACATCCTTAAGAACTAATATGCAGCCCACATCATTCTTCACACAAATATCACCGACCCCTAAGATCTTCTATACGCCAGAATTTCTCATCTTCACGGTCCCATAGTCACCTGACTTGTAGCTTGTGAAGAAATCCCTATGTGGAGTCGCATGAAAAGAGGCTCCTGTGTTTATCACCCAGTCAGTGTCCTAACTCGTAGCCGTGAGACAAACATCATGATCTACTGAAAGAATAACTACAACGTCGCCATCTGAAGCGACTGCAGTGGAATTTGATTCATTCTTATCGTTCTTCTTACGACATTCATGCTTATAGTGGCATTTCTTGCCACAATTCCAGCATTCAAAATACTTCCTGGTACTCGACTTGCCTCTTAATTTTTCTTGGGCCTTCCCGCCCTTTCTGTTCTTTTCTCTCCCCTATTCTTGTGTCACAAAGGCCTCTTGATGAGTATACCCCTGAGACTTCCTCCTTGTCTCCTCATTGAAGAGATAGCTAGTTACCTGTTTCATAAACACCTTTCTGTCTGGCGCAGAGTTACTTAGAGATACCACCAATGTCTCCCAACTATCAGGCAACGAACTAAGCAATAGTAAAGCCTGTAATTCATTGTCCAGGACCATCTTCATGGCAGAGAGCTGGTTCAATATATTGCTGACTTCATTCATATGCTCAGCCACAGGACCACCATCTTTGAACTTGAGATTCACAAGTCGTCTTATCAGAAATATCTTATTATCGGTTGTCTTCCTCTCATACAGCCCTTGTAGTTTCAGTCATAGGCTAGCGGCTGAGATATCCGTAGACACATGGTGGAATATGGAATCGTCCAACCATTGTCTAATAAACCCCACCGCCTCTCGGTCTAATTTCTTCCAATTATCATCAGTCATCCTTTGTTTTTGCTGATATGCCTAAGATTGGAGCATACAAATCTTTGCAATAAAATAAGTCCTCTATCTTAGCCTTCCATATGGTCCAGTTAGAACTATTGAGACTGATCATCCTTGATGAGCCACCTTCCATAATTCAAACCGATCCCACTCCATTCATAAACCAATAGCTTCGATACCACTTTGTTGGGGGCCTTGCACAAAACCTTAGGATCTAGCCTCCCAAAAACACTAGAATTATGGGATAATAAAACAATGAAATAAATTAAAGCACAAACCACACGACACGAGGTTTTTACGTGGAAAACCCTCAAGGAGGTAAAAACCACGGGACCTAGTCCAGAACAACAATCCACTATGAAGTAGAACGTTACAACTGATTACAAGCACAAATCGCTTAGATCAAACCTTCTTCATTCACGCAGGAGTGGATGAACAATAAGAGAATAAGAAAAATGGAGAGATCTCGCTGATCATAAGGACGTAGAAGCGCTGAGATGTCGAGTGCACAGTAAATCACCTCTACAAGCAGAACCTCCCTTCCACAAGCTTCCTCTCTCTCTCTCTCTCTCTCTCTCTCTCACACACACACACACACACACACACACTTTGATAGCCCTAAAACCTTTAGCAAACTCTTACAAAGCTTTGCATTGCCTAGAAAAGCCCTAGGAACCCATATTTATAGTTTAGGCAACACCCTTTCACACCTCTTGCGAAACCGCCTCAGATTTCCGCAGTCCGCACAAAATCCAGACTTAAATCTGCGTAACCTCGACTGCTCGAGCACCTCGGAGGAATTAATTTAATTGGTCACTGGACTTTGAGTGGAGCCCCACTCGACTGGTCGAGCGCTACCCTCGATCGATCAAGTAGCCCACTCGACTGGTCGAGCAGCGCGGTGAAACAGTCCGATTTTCAACTTGCTGCACCATCTCTCCTTTGAACTAAGGAGGAGAACCCCATCAAGGATAAGACTTCGATTCCAATTGAGTTATCTAATCGAATCAAGTGAATTAGACATTGAGAATGGTTAGAAGTGAATCATTGGCATTCTAATATTCTATTTCATTAATTTCTTCTCTACGTTACTTAAATTTCCATCATTACATCTTTTAATTCAAGTTTCATAGTTAATTCTAGTTCTAATTTTAGTTATAAAGTGTTTTGAGAACAGACAAATTAATACAAGTCCCTAAGAATTCTATCTCGGTGTCATTGAGTTAAAACTACATTACGGTTCTACACTTGATGTTGTCAACCCATAGATTTGATCACCGGACGGGACAACGACAATGCTGGTTTGTGGAGGATAGAGTTCGGCGTGCATCAGGATTACGGAAGATGAATTTGGGTGTGTACTAGTATGCGTTTAGGGTTGCAAAGTGGCTGCCAGTGCTAGGATTGCAGTGAAGAATAATCTCACCTTAATGAGAGTTTCACAGTGGCAGCACCAAAGGGTTTCGAGGCCAGGCTTTTGCTGTGGCACGCGGACATAACAGGAGATGGGTTTGAGAATTCATATCTAATGGATGGTTGCGGATTGGTAGACCTAATCAGATTAATGGCAATGGTCGCTATGATTGATAACACTGATCAAAGGGTGGCTTTGATAACAGGTAAAGTGTATAATTTCTCTATTATATTCCATTGAGAGGAGAAAGATTACATGTAAATACACTACAGCTATTTTAGGCGATGCCTAATTGATGGAAAAAAATCTACTCAGTTAGCTACGTCGGATATAAAAAATCTAATCAATCAGTTATACAGGATGATATGGATATCTCTCGAATGTGAAAAAATATCCTTAAAATGGGAAGAGTCATCCTCCAAATTTGAAGAGTATGGTCATGTGGACCACCCATATTTGATTCCAATAATCTAACTATTTTCAGCTTTCCAAATAATTTACAAGAGAGTCAAATGGGACAGTAGTCATCACCTCCCATTTTAGGATGGGTTCCACGTCATTCCTAGTTGATACCATGTTCATAGTAAAAGCCACCCACCATTATTCGACTTTTGAAATCTGTCCTGAAATAATGTTATTCTTGGAAAGTGACCTTTTCTAAGTCCACAGGCCATGAACAGGCCGACTGGCACATGCCACCAGGTTTGCCAGCATTGTAGATAGGTGCAATATCATGGTTATTGGAAGTTCTCTGGCCGGTTTACCTTTTTCTAATATTATGGCACGACTACAGAATGGACCACTGTTATCTGTCAGCGCATTAGCATCTACATGTCGAGGTCGATCTAATTGATGACCTAGATAATTCACCGGTGTGCCATGCTTACATATGTGGAACGGATTAGGTACGCCCTGGCCTCACCCAAGATGGCACTCAAGCTACTGTAGTGACCCTCCCGTGCCAAGCTGGGTACTGGTGGAAAAGCTCCGTGGCCATACCATGATTTATATGTCTAATTATCCATTCTGTCCATCCGTTTTTCAAGCTCATTTTAGGGTATGAGCCACAAAATGAGGCAGATCCAAATCTTACGTGGTCCACAACACAGGAAACAATGGTGATTTAATGTTCGCCGTATAAAATTTATAAGGCTCACTATAATGGTTATCTGCTATCCAACTTTTTGATTAGGTCACATAGGCTTGGATGAAGGGAAAATACAAATATCAGTTTGATTTAAAACTTTTGTGCTCCTAATAAGTTTTTAATGGTGAACAGTCAATTAATAATGTCTCTTATGGTGTGGTCCACCTAAGATTTGGATCTGATTCATTTTTAGACTAATCCTTAACATGATCTGACAAAATATGCATGGACGGTGTGGATAAAAACACACATTATGGTAGGGCCCACAGATCTTTTTCAGCAGCTACTAGTACCCAAGTTGTTCATTGGTTTTGCAATTTCAGGGCAGCTGTTCATTCGTTTTGCCAGATCATTTCATGGCAGGAGCCCAAAAACGAAGAAGATCCAAATCTTATGTATACCATTCTATAGGAAACTGTGGTGATTTAACTTCCTGCCATTAAAAGTTTCCTAGGGCCTGACATAATGTTTCATCCAACCTATTGATAATGTAAGATAAACATGGATGAAGTGAAAAAACAAATATCAGCTTGATCTAAAGCTTTTGTGGCTAAGGAATGGACAATCGCCATTGTTTTCTATGCTATGGCCCACCTGAGAACTGATCTACTTCTTTTTTGGACTCATGCCATAAAATGATCTGGCAAATCGGATGGACCGTGGATATTGAATACATATATCAAGGTGGCCCCATGGTAAGGGCGGCACCACCAGATAAATAGCTTTTTTTACTTATGAAAGTTAATAAGCTACTTTTCTTAATTAAGTCACTTTGATTAATCAATTTAAATAAATAGCTTATTAAAAAAATATAACTATTTTTCTCAATGTATTTTTTTAATGCTTTTTAACTTATGAAAAGTAACTTTAACCACTGTCACTTAAAGAGTGACTGTACTAGTCATTAACGGATGTGCCATGTTAGGAAATCCACCCCGTTATATTTAAAAAAAAAAAACCACCTTGTCAAATATTTTATTCACCTTATTTTAAGAGGTGGAACTAACGGGTCAGTCCAGATACTCTGTTATCTGGTCAACAGGGATTTCCTGTTACCCTAATGGTTTGGCGTCCAAAGCTTTATTATTATTATTATTTTAGTGAATGGTGATGTGGACCAATGAGGATTAGGGTATCGGTAAATCCCTGTTGACCAGATAACAGAGGATCTGGACTCGGGACTAAATATGGCATAGATCCAACACTAAAGTTGGCCACAACTTACAACAGTGGCATTGAATGCTCACAGTTAAAATTGCACTCATTGTTGTGTGGCCCACTATGTTGTTTATGAGAATCCAACCTGTCCACCAATTTTTTAGGCTGATTTTAATTAGTAGCTGAAATATAATAAATATTCAAAAACTCAAGTGGATTAGGCAGCTTGAAACAGTGTTATTGAACTACCACACTCAGGGCCAAAGGAGCTCAAAAAACTGAAGTGTCCAACCATCATATGTTTGAGAAATGCACCCTTTTTATCATTTTTTTTCAGCTCATTTTAGGTGGTGGGACCAAGCAGGAGACAGGTCCAATACTCAAGTAGGCCACATTACTTGAAACGGTGGTATTGAACCTTCATTGTTGAAATTAGTCACGAGGCCCGCATTGATATTTTTAAATACCCACCAGTTTCTTTATATGATCTTATGGGTGTGGGAATGACTTTATGACCGGGTCCTTACTCTTGCTCTGGTGGTAGACTCCAAGGAGTTTCAACGCCTGGTCAAGGGTTCGAGATGGTGAAATTCAAGTGTTCGAGGTGATGGGGTTTTTTCCCCGTCTTCGACTGGTCTTGAGCCTCGCTCGACTGGTCGTGGGAGGCGCTCGACCGGTCGTACGTTCGAGCCCTGACACGACTTAAAGTTCAGCGAGTTCGTGCTGTTTATTCTCGAAGGCTAAGACCAGTACTGGAATTCCAGGACCAGTCGAAGGTGGGCTTCGACCGGTCGTGGATAGGCTTCGACCAGTCGAAGGTTACGCAGTTTGTTCCGCGATTTTGCGCAAAACTGCGGATTTGAGCCTTTCGCAACCGGAATGCGAAAGGGAAGTTTCCTAAACTATAAAAGGGGTTGCCTAGGGTTTTCTAAGTATGCAAGAGAATGCAAGAGGGTTTCCTAAAGCTTTACAAGGGATTTGCTAAAGGGTTTAAGGCTATCAAAAGGTGAGAGAGAGAGAGGAAGAGAGAGATGAAGCTTATAGAAGGGAGGTTCTGCTCGTGGAGGTTATCTACTATGCAATCTATATCTCAATGCTTCTATGTCCTCGTAATCGGTTAGATCTTCCATTTTCTCTATTTCTCTCATTGTTTATCCACTCCAGCATGAGTGAAGAAGGTTGTAACGTTCTACTTTATAGTGGATTGTTGATCTGGACGAGGTCCCGTGGTTTTTACCTCTTTGAGGGTTTTCCATGTAAAAGTCTCTTGTGTGGTGTGTGATTGATGCATTGATTGTTTTCATTACTTTATTATCCATAATTCTAGTTTGTTTTGGAGGGCTAGATCCTAAGGTTTTGTGTAAGGCCCCCAACAAAGTGGTATCAGAGCTAAGTTAATTGAACGGGTAAGATCGGTTTTGAATTATGGAAGGTGGCTCATCAAGGATGATCAGTCTCAATGGTTCTAACTGGACCATATGGAAGGCTAAGATGGAAGACTTGCTTTACTGCAAGGACCTATATTCTCCAATTTTAGGCATATTAGCAAAATCCAAGGATATGACTGATGATGATTGGAAGAAGATGGACCGAAAGGCGATGGGATTTATTAGACAATGATTGGATGATTCTGTGTTCCACCATGTGTCCACGGAAACCTCAGCCGCTAGCCTATGACTGAAATTACAAGGGCCGTATGAGAGTAAGACAGCCGGTAATAAGATTTTTCTGATAAGGCGACTTGTGAATCTCGAATTCAAGGATGGTGGTTCTGTGGCCGAGCACATGAATGAGGTCAGCAATATAGTGAACCAACTCACCTCTATGAAGATGGTCCTGGATGATGAATTGCAGGCTTTACTATTGCTTAGTTCATTGCCTGACAGTTGGGAGAAATTGGTGGTGTCTTTAAGTAACTCCGCGCCAGATGGAAAGATATCCATGGAACAGGTGACTAACTGTCTCTTCAATGAAGAGACATGAGGAAGTCTCAGGGGTCTACTCAGCAAGAGGCTCTTGTGACACAGGAACGGGGGAGAGGAAAGAACAGGAAGGGCGGGAAGGCCCGAGATAAATCAAGAGGCAAGTCAAGTAATAGAAAAGATGTTGAATGCTGGAATTGTGGTAAGAAGAGCCACTACAAGCATGAATGTCGTGGTAAGAAGAACGACAAGAAAGGAAAAATGAAGGAAGATGAATCAGATTCTACTGCGTTCGCTTCAAATGGTGACATGATAGTTATTCTTTCTGCAGATCATGATGTATGTCTCGCGACTACGAGTCAGGATACCGACTAGGTGATAGACTTGGGAGCTTCTTTTCATGCGACTCCACACAAGGACTCCTTCACAAGCTACAAGTTAGGTGACTATGGGACTGTGAAGATGGAAAATTTTGGCGTATCAAAAATCGTGGGAGTCGGTGATATTTGTGTGAAGACCGATGTGGGTTGCACATTGGTTCTCAGGGATGTGAGGCATATCCTAGTCCTTTGCCTTAACTCGATGTTGACGGGAAGGCTAGATGATGATGGCTATGAAAGCCGGTTTGCTGGTGGGCGATGGAAGCTCATCAAAGGTTTGTTGATCGTGACCAGAGGGAAGAAGTGTTGCACCCTGTACAAGGCAAGTGTCAGTATGTGCAAGGGTGGGTCGAACGCAGCGGAAGATTCAACTATTAACATGTGGCACAGGAGTCTAGGCCATATGAGTGAAAAAGGGCTTCAGCTACTAACAAAGAAGCGGCTCCTTCCAGACGTGACAGGTACACCTCTCAAAACCTGTCTTGATTGTTTATCAGGGAAACAACATAGAGTTTCATTCGTTAAAACTACTTCTCATGTTAATAAAGTGCATGCATTAGATTTGGTTTATTCTGATGTTTGTGGTCCTATGAGGACAAAAACCTTGGGTGGGGCATTGTATTTTGTTACTTTTATAGATGATGCATTTAGAAGGGTTTGGGTTTATGCTTTGAAATCCAAGGACGAGGTTTTTGGTGTGTTTAAATTGTTTCATGCTATGATCGAGAGAGAGACAGGTAGATCATTGAAGTGCATCCGCACTGACAATGGTGGTGAATACATTGACGACTTTCATGAGTACTGCAAGTCCCTGGGTATACGGCATGAACAGACGGTTCCTAAGATCCCCCAGCATAATGGTGTAGCTGAGCGAATGAATCGCAACATTGCTGAGAGAATCAGATGCATGTTATCCCATGCGAAATTACCCAAGACGTTCTAGGGAGAAGCAATGCACATGGCGGTGTATTTGATAAACAGGTCTCCATCAGCCCCATTGAATGGAGAAGTACCTGAGAAGGTGTGGACTGGACATGATACATCGTACAGTCATCTCAGGGTGTTTGGATGCAGGGCATCCATTCACGTACCAAAGGACAAGAGGTCCAAGCTCGATATAAAGATCAGGCAGTGTGTGTTCTTAGGGTACGGTGATGAAAAATTCGGTTACAGGTTGTGGGATCTGATTGAGAGGAAGCCGTCAGGAGCAGAGATGTTGTTTTCTTTGAAGATCAATGTATAGAAGACATTGGTAAGCTAGAGAAGAACCAGCCTAGTTCAGGTGAGCTAGAGGACATAGATCCGGTTACTCCTCCCGTGGTGCCTGATGACGGGGGAGTACAGCAAGGTGCAGAGGATGAGAGAGTTCCTTCAGAAGATGGACCAGGGGAGCAGCCCCCACTTGATCCACCTGTTGAGCCACATGTGAGGAGGTCATCTAAGGATAGAAAGTCGTCCAAGAGGTACTCGCCGCATGAGTACATTATGCTAACCGATGGGGGAGAGCCAGAAGATTATTCTGAGGCCCTAGTCGACGAGCATAAGGGGGAGTGGTTAAAAGCTATGCAAGAGGAGATGAAATCCTTGCATAAGAACCACACCTATGACATGGTGAAATTAGTTAAGGGCAAGAAAGCTTTGAGCAACAAGTGGGTGTTCAGAAAGAAGATTTAGCAGAAGAATTCACAGACGAGGTTCAAGGCCAGACTTGTGGTGAAAGGTTTTGGTCAGAGAAAAGGCATAGACTTCGAGGAGATATTCTCACTAGTGGTGAAGATGACATCCATACGGGTGTTGCTTGGGTTGGCGCCTAGCATGGATCTGGAGATAGAGCAATTAGATGTTAAAACTGCCTTTCTCCATGGTGACCTAGAAGAAGAGATCTACATGCACCAACCAGAGAGGTTCGAAGTTAAGGGCAAGGAGCATATGGTGTGTAGGCCGAGGAAGAGCTTGTATGGGCTGAAATAAGCTCCACGGCAATGGTACAAGAAGTTTGACTCGTTTATGTTAAAACATGGGTATGACAAAACGAAGTCGGACCACTGTGTGTTCACGCTCAAGTTCTCAGATGGTGATTTCTTAGTTCTGCTATTATACGTTGATGACATGCTCATCATGGGAAAAGACATCAAGAAGATCGACAGGCTGAAACAGGAGTTGGGCAAGTCTTTTGCGATGAAAGACTTGGGCCTGGTTAGACAAATCTTAGGAATGGAAATAACCCATGACAGAAGCAACAGGAAGCTCTGGCTGTCACAAGAGCGATATATTGAGAAAGTCCTAAAGCGGTTCAATATGAATGTAGCGAAGTTGGTTAGTACTCTACTAGATGGTCACTTCAGATTAAGCGACATGCAGTATCCAAAGACGAAGGCAGAGGTGGAAGAGACGCAGAAGATACCCTATGCGTCAGCGGTAGGAAGTTTGATGTATGCTATGGTGTGTACACGCCCAGACATAGCATATGCGGTTGGTGTTGTCAGCCGGTATCTTGCCAATCCTGGCAAAGAGCATTGGGCAGCGGTGAAATGGATACTACGGTATCTAAGAGGCTCATCCAGGTTGAGCCTATGCTATGGTGACGGTAAACCTGTGTTAGAGGGCTACACAGATGCAGATATGGCAGGTGACATAGACTCCAGGAAGTCTACATCGGGGTTCATGTTCACGTTTGCAGGGGGAGTGGTTTCTTGGCGAGTAAAAGCTACAGAAGGTCGTAGCATTGTCGACGACAGAGGCAGAGTACATTGCAGTCACAGAGGCATGTAAAGAGATGCTTTAGATGAAGAGTTTCCTACAGGAACTTAGCCTAAAGCAGGAGGAGCACGTGGTCTATTGCGATAGTCAGAATGCTATTCACTTGAGCAAGAATCCAAGTCAGCATTCCAAGTCGAAGCACATAGAGATTCGGTATCACTGGATCAGGGATACTTAGGAACAGAAGGTGTTACAGCTTGAGAAGGTCCACACGGACGATAATGGGTCAGACATGATGACCAAGGCTTTGCTCAAGGGCAAGTTTGAGGTTTGTATAAACCTGGCTGGCTTGAAGAAGGTGGATCCCTCCTGGGTCAAAAAGGGGGAGATTTGATGGAATTTTTTCTCCGTCTTCGACCGGTCTTGAGCCTCGCTCGACCGGTCGTGGGAGGCGCTCGACCGGTCGTAGGTTCGAGCTCTGGCACGACTCAAAGTGCAGCGAGTTCGTGCTATTTTTTCTCGAAGGCTAAGATCAGTCCTGGAATTCTAGGACCAGTTGAAGGTGGGCTTCGACCGGTCGTGAACAGGCTTCGACCAGTCGAAGGTTACGCAGTTTGTTCTGCGATTTTGCACAAAACTACGGATTTGAGTCCTTTCGCAACCGGGATGCGAAAGGAAAGTTTCCTAAACTATAAAAGGGGTTGCCTAGGGTTTTCTAGATATGCAAGAGAATGCAAGAGGGTTTCTTAAAGCTTTACAAGGGATTTTCTAAAGGGTTTAGGGCTATTAAAAGGTGAGAGAGAGAGAGAGAGGAAGAAAGAGAGGAAGCTTATAGAAGGGAGGTTCTGCTCGTGGAGGTTATTTACTGTGTAATCTATATCTCAACGCTTCTATGTCCTCGTAATCGGTTAGATCTCTCCGTTTTCTCTATTTCTCTCATTGTTTATCCACTCCTGCGTGAGTGAAGAAGGTTGTAAAGTTCTACTTTATAGTAGATTGTTGATCTGGATGAGGTCCTGTGGTTTTTACCTCTTTGAGGGTTTTCCACGTAAAAATCTCTTGTGTGGTGTGTGATTGATGCATTGATTGTTTTCATTGCTTTATTATCCATAATTCTGGTTTGTTCTGGAGGGCTAGATCTTAAGGTTTTGTGTAAGGCCCCCAACACGAGGTGGTGAAATTCCACTAGCATGAGTGTGTGGGGGTGTGTGTGGGTGTGTAAAAAAAAAAAAAAAAAAAAAAAAAAAAAAAAAAAAAGACTTTATGACCAATTTAAATGGCATATAATCAACATAGTGGGCCCATGAAGATTTCAATAATGGTCATTCAATTTCCATTGTTTCCTTCAATGTGGTCCACTTAAGCTTGGGATCTGCCTCATTTTTTAGACCTCCTAACATGATCTAATAAAATCAATAGAGAATTTTTAAGAAACATGGGGATGGACCTAAGCCGAGAAGATATGTTAGTCCGGTGACAAAGTTTTCAATGGGGCAGTGATCATGGAGCCACCTTGATGTATGTGTTGTATATCCATGCATTTCATCTATTTTATCCCCTCATTTTATGGCACTAACCCAAAATTAAAGCAGATCTAAATCTCAAGTTGACCACACTGTAAGCAACATGGTGAATGAATGCCCACCATTAAAAACTTCTTAGGGCTGCAAAAGTTTTGAATCAAGCTAATATTTGTGTTTCCCTTCATCCTGGTCTATGTGATCTCATCAACGGGTTGGATGGCTAAGAAACAATATGGTGGACACCCGGGGTTTTTAATGATAAGCATTCAATCACCACTTTTTCCAATGGTGTCGTCCACCTTAGATTTGGTTTGAGTTCATTATTGGCCAATACTATAAAATGAGCTGAGCGGGTGGATATCTAACACATACATTAAAATGAGCCCCACAGTTAGAGCATTACCCGACCAAGTGTTTCAACATGGCAACCTGACACTTTTTGGTGAGAGTGTATTAGGTGAGCCCGGCCTCACCCACCAGGGTGCCGCCTTTACTGTGGGGCTACTATGGGGCCTGCCTTGATGTATGGATTATGTATCCACCCTGTTCATCCATTTTTACATATCAGGTTAGGGAATTACTCCAAAAATGAAGCAGATCCAGTTATCATGTGGACCATACTATAAGACACAGTGGTGATTGATTATTAATAAGCCACAATTTTTGTTGCAAGTTGATATTTGTTTTTTAACCTTAATTCAGGCTTATGAGACCTTATCAACATATTAGATGGTAAATAAACACTACGGAAACATTAAGGTTCACCCTAAGAAGCTTTTAATGGTAGGACGGTCAATCATCTCTATTTCCTATCGATGGTCCACCTGATAATTGGATCTGCTTCATTTTGTGGACAATACCCTAAAATGATTCAGGAAAAAACAGATGGACAGTGTGAATACATAATCCATACATCAAGGTAGGGTGAGGCCAGGGTCTCACCTAATCCACTCATTTTGGTGAGGTGTTTTAAAAATATACTTGATTTAAAAAGATACTCAAACATACTTATCCTTCTATTAAGTTCAAATCAATATAAACTACTTAAAAGAAATAAGTAACTTATGTAAAGTAATTTTTCATCGCTGATTTGTATCTGGGCTTTAATCGCTTCTTGAAAACCCAGCTGACTTAAAGGATACCGTCACGCAGATAAGCATTGACGCGGTCACGCCGGTGGCCAAAACAAGGCCAGGAGTGATGTCTGATGGTCCCCCCGCCCGAAAATGAAGTTTTGGACGGTGCGTCGTTTCAAAAAGTTCAGAAAGGATAGTTCTGTGGGTCACAGTCAAAGCAACCACTGGTCCTTATTTGATTGGCTCCAGCGATACTGAGCTTTTATTTTTGGCCTTGACATGCGAATGTGTGGGACCCACAACAGTTGTAGAACAGCTATGGATGCGACTTTCCCGTGCCTCTACAGGGAGTCCTTGTAAACGGAAGCTCTGTTGAGGCTATCGCAATGTGTGCACAGATTGCCTATTTAATCGGGCCGTCCATTAATCAAGTGGGCCACAATCTACGGAAGAATTACAAGGTTGTGAAATAAACCGTGGAAGTTTTTAAACCTGTTTGCTTATTTCTGATACTGTAGAACACCTGAAAAATGCACCACCTTTATCTTTCAGCTACACGCTGACGTCCACACGATGTATGGCCTGGATAATTCACTTGTGTGTCACGCTGATATATGTAGTGGCTGTGCATTAGCTGGCTTGTACAGCTGGCTGGGCTTTTAATCGTCCTTGAAAGTCCAGGGCTTTAATGACGCAGTCTCGCAGTCTCCCATGGTCCTGGGCGCGGATTAGCTACCGACAGGTTGAGTAGACTCGCTACCGAAGTGACGTCACCAAGTTACGTGGGCCCCTTCATGCTGTATGTTCTCTATCCACACCTTCCATCCATTTGGAGAGATCATTTTAGGGCAATGTCCGAATAAATGAGTTAAGTCCAAAGCTCCAGTAGACCCAGCACAGAAAACAGTGGGATAGTGACGCCTGCCATTTAAAACATCTAAAGGCCGCAAAAGTTTTAGATCAAGCTGATATTTGTGTTTTCCCTTCTTTCATGTCTTTTTTACTTTTGAATACGTTGGATATCAAATAAACATTATGGTGGGCCTTAGGATAGTTTCAACAGTGGGAATCACTCTCCCCACTGCTTTATGTGGTGGGGTCCACTGCAACTTTTTACCTACCTCATTCTTTGACTCATACCCTAAAATGACATCTCAAAATGGATGGATAGCGCGGATACAACACATACATCATAGTGGGTGTTGAGGGTCAAATATTGCATATCAGACCCCAGTTATTACCTGAAATTACGAACATGATACTGTTTTAACGCCTTATTTTAATCGTGTTTGTGCTGCAAGATAAATTTAGGAGTCTGTACTAGAAAAGGGTCCTAAAAGCGTGGATTTAACGCTCATAAGTCACCAAAGCATAAGACGGACCTCAGGAGAAAAAGATTGACGAATTTACACGCCAGAGATCCAAGAAAATCGAGAAACTGAAGCTCAAGTGGCCTGAAGTCAGCCAAAATGCTAGATCACAGGGTTTCTATCATTCGTTCGGCTTGAAACTTCATACGTGGCTTGAGGACCATAAATTAACCGTACAAGTGAATTTTCAGCCATTCGATCCCTCTAGAAGTGGCCTAACGGTCAGATCAGCCCCCATATCAGCAATCTGGGGCCCACCTGATATCTGGATATGCTTTACTTTTGGTCCCAACCCATTAAATGAGCTAGAAAATCAGAGGAATGGAGCAGATCCCTCTAGATCATCAAGATGGGGCCCACTTTTCATGGCCAGAGCATATAGAAGAGGTAATCGTGCAGTGTACTGCACCACCAGACCAGTCAAACGCAGTTTGACTCGCATGGGTTCAATTGGATTGGGAAATCGATCCCCTGCTACGAACAAAGACCTCCGCACGATCACTGTGGGCCACCATGTGGACCCATTAGCTCAATCCGAGCCATCCATTCAATGCAAGATCTGATGGTTTTTGTTTTGAATTATGCTAGAGAGAGATTGTAAATGTACTGAACGGCAGAGTCTTTTGCCGCAAAATCAATCAGGTGGGCTGCGTCAATGAAAATTCAAAATCGTCCATATCCAAACGGTTTTTCGTGCTGCATCCAATGGACGGAGTGGATTCCTCTGAAAATCCTGATCGTGGGCCGACCAACTATCGTAGAGTTGCGGTTTCCGCAGGAGGTGCGATCCGGAAGTAGCTGACGCAACACGGAAATGCTGCAGGCCGTTCGGTGATCAAGATCCAAATCGTGGCTATGATCTGGACCGTTCAAAGCCACCCCAGGGGACCACCGATCAAGCTGAAGGAGCCTGAATGGATCAGATCAAGATGACCATGAGCCGATAATGCTGGAAAAAAAAAAGAAAAAAAAATGAAAGAGAGTTGCTGCGTAACTCTTTGCGTAGGTCCTTCCACCGACTCCAGCTTCCGACTGTTGTTGCTGCATAGGCAAGGTCGGTTCCTTGCAACCGACCTTCCTACTATCCCTTCCAACTATAAAGAGAGAGAAGAAAGAGAGAGATGGGAGGAATCCACGACTAAGACGTCTGAGAGAGTTTTAAGTGAGAAGTTGTGATTTCTTTATTTTATTTATTTTTATTTTACTGTTTCCTTTTCTTATGATTTTTATGAGAGCTAGTCGAATCATGTTGGGCTAAACCTCTTAGCTAGGGCTAAGAAGTGAAGCTTGTAGCATGGTGGGAGACTCTTTGCTTGTGCCTTTTTTTTTTTGGACTGAACTGATGTTGATTTCAGGTTAATTAAGGGAATGTTTTCAATTTTTAATTATCTATTGTGACTAAAATTACAATGGTTCTGCGATAACTTTGAGCATGTTCCTTTCCTTTTTATGATTATGACGTCAGGAAGCCTTGTTGTTCACCATCATCTCCTGGGCATGGTTGGATGTCGATACCCTTCCTAACCTTCATATATCTGTTGATTGGTTGGTAATTAGTTTAATTCTGTTGTTTACTTTGTCTCCTGGGCATGGTTTGCTGATGGAATCCATTCTAATTCATACACCTTTCATCTTTTGAAAACTATATCAAAGGAAGTTCAGTCTTGATTTCCATGGTTACACTCTTCAACTGGATGAAGATGAGACTCTAAGTCCAGTTGAGTTCTTGAAGCAGGCATAAGATCTCCCTAATCTCTATAAGTGGATCCTCTGAATCCCTAGTTTCTTTCCTCTGAATTTCTTAAGTTTTAAATTAATACTTCACAATTATTCCTCAAATTACAATCGATTTAGATTTCATCTTAGTGTAGTTCTAGTTCTACATAGTTTCAGATAACGTACAGGTTCTAGTCCCTTAGGATTCGACCTCGGTCTCATCGAGTTTATTACTACATTACAACCCTATACTTGGGGGAGTGAACGGTGGGCCCCACAGAACTTGGTGACGTCACTTCAGTAGCTGACCGGCTACTCAACCTGTCAGTATCTAATCCGCGTCCCATGGTCCTACAGTGGAAAAAGAAGCTGTGGGCGATGCTCCAGTTGAAAAAGTTCACAATGTGCGGTCTAGTGGGTTTCTGGCATGTCTTAGTTTGACTGACGACTCGGATTGCCTAGTGTATAACACAAAACTACATGGATAGTCTAATATAGTGATGTTTGTGTTTTATCCACGCCATCCATCATTTTTTACCCAATCATTTTACCGCATGAGCCCAAAAATGAGTTAGATTCAAAGCTTAAGTGCCACGGGATCCATTGTTTATCATTTAAAACTTCTTAAGGGCTATAAAGGTTTTTAATCAAGCTGATATTTGTGTTTTCCCTTTATCTAGGTCTTGGTGACCTTATGAATAGATTGGAGGGAAACAAACATCATGGTGGCTCCTAAGAAGGTTTTGCTAGTGGGTGTTGTTGTCCCCCCACTTCTCGTGGTGTGGCCTACTTGAACTTTAGATTTGCCTTATTTTTCGAGTCATTCCCTAAAATGATATGAAAAAAAAGGATGTGCGAGTGGATAAAACACATATCATGGTTGGTGCATAAAAATTTCCCACGTATACAATACAAAGGGTGAGGTAATCCTTATAGAGCCTGCATGAGTCGAACCATAAATGCTATGGGACTGCTGTGGACTCTACTCCCCTGCAGGGGGGAAGCTGTGGGGCTCACTATGGTGTGTCTGTAAATTTCTTGTCAAATCGAGTTAGTCAACCAGTTAAGTGGCCCACAATCAGCTCAACAAATTCATGATCATATTGTTTTGATAAAAAACTCTCCGAATATCTATATTCGACTAACAAAAGAAATTCAATTAAAGAATACTCGTCATTATTCTATTTCATTAATACGAACTTTTCTTATAATCCTCGCATTGGTATTGATTATAAAACAAACAATATTCTATTAATGTATTGAAAGTAATTTAACAATGATTTTAGTAGCATTTCAATTTGTAAAGTATCCATCACAATGATAGAAAATTTATGCAGGTTTGAAATCCCTGCTTCACGTTAGTATGCATAAAAAAATGTGCATAAGATGACAAATCTACATGAAATGCATAGCATATTGGTCATTTGTGACCTCTGTTGCGCAATTGCGCAACAGGCTATCTCCCTACTTCCTACATCTTCTCCTTTTCTCCCGTGCTTTAACCTGCGAGATACTTGAATTCTGAAGCTCTTGATTCTGAAAGCTTCCAAATGTTTTTCTTTATAAGTTCTCTGATCTTTTTTTATGATCTCTAAATGAGAGGGAGAGTGGGTATTTACAGGCATTCACACATGCAAAATCTCATATCCACATAATAAGGCATGGTTGCATAGGCGCACAATGCACCCCTATTGTGCGGTTGCGCAACATGTTCTTGTTGCACAACTTAATCATGTCATCGGTCTTTGTCTGCCATCCTTACTTTCATAGCTTCAAACCCAAAGCTTTCTCTTCAATTGCGCAGTCACACAACTTATTAATGTTGCTCGGTTGTGCAACATGTTTATGTTGCGCAAGTACACAATGAATTTTGTGCACCAACAGATGCCCCCTCGATCCTTCGTTTAAATTTGCTCTGACAATACAGATGGGGGATCAAACCTCCCTCCAAATATTTTAGATATTTGCTTATCAATCGTTTTCCCGTTGCATGACCGCACAACATGTTTCGTTTGCACTATCGTGTCTGCGCAACAACCAATCATGTCTCTCAGCCTATATAAGCCAACTTCCCTTCACTTCAGTCACTTTGCTCTCCTCTTCTTTCCCGAGTTCTTCTATCCTTTTGCGTGATCGTGTAATAGAACTCCTTTACACGACCACACAATTGATCTGCGACAATGCAACTCCCATTTACCTTAGTAAAAACTCAGCTAAGTCCCTTGACTTTGTCAAAATTTCATCTCATCCTTTTTTGTTATACTCCAATCAAATGGCAAAGAGTAAGAGGACTTCCTAAACCTCCTAAGAACATTCCACTCCTACTCATCTATCTTCTAGGAGCCAAGGAACAAGATCAGCATAGATCCTTCAATCTCTGTAGGCAGATGATCGTCCTAGAAAATAAGTGAAAACGATGACTAGACACTCCTCTTTTCAAGGAGTCAAGCCCTCCAGGAATAGACTTCTTAGACCGAATAGCTCTTTTGGCCATCCCCATTCGCCAAGCAATAATCATCAGAAAGACCTCCCTGGCGGGGCAATGAATCAGCATGGGAGGATTAGTTGAAATCCGCTTCAAACATCCAGACGGATAACTCTAGGCCATCCAATAGGGAGACCATTCATCCTCCCTCTTTCATAAAGAAGAAGTTATTGAAGAGTAATGGGCAACAACTCCAAGAGAAAATCAAGAAGTTTAATAAAAAGCATCTACAAAATACTTGGGACGGCGTGAAGGTCCATCAAGAGATGATTAAATTCAACAGTCCTTTTCAGGACGAGATGGTCATCATCCCAATAAATTTGCACTCCATCTCTTAATCCTCCATAGTGAGCTTATGGACAGAATGAGGCATAATAGAATTCTTTACACAACCCATTAGGCCATGAAGGAACCCGAAATCTTAGAGGGTTATCTGATAGAGAATGGTTCTCGACAAAGGACCGACAAAATTTCCTCGATGCAGTTCTTGATGCCATGCTACAACCCCCACCATCTCTTTCCTACCCACTTCTATGAGACCATGCAGAATGCTTTCACACCAGAGATTCCTTATGGGGTATCGAAGAATTTAGAACCCAGGGCTTCTTATCTTCTCGAATTATTATAATGCTTGGGCCAGGTCAATAATTAAGAAGCACTCAGACGTTCTAATCAAGATCGATCTCCTCAATGCAATTGAAGTCACATCCAATTATTTATATAAAGATGTGACCATGTTCGAGGGCTTCCTCAATTACTGGTATGCAACAACTAATTCTTTTCATATTCTTCTCGGCGAAGTCAGCATCACATTATTAGTTCTTTATAGGATGGTTGATCTTCCAATAACAGGCCATTTCTTCAATAAATACGTGCTAATAAATGAAGAATTTGCACATTTTCTCATACCAATCAGCAACTAAAGGTTTCAAAAATTGCTATTGAGCTCTTTAGAGAAATGGCGAAGTTTCCCGACATTTGCAAAGTTCCCTAGCTCATCTAGCTCATGCATTTTACGAGTGACCTTCGGTACGTTCCTGGTCTTTCTTCACTATACTTAGATCTTTTATGTACTTCTTCATTATCTATTAATATCTATTTCTCTTTTGGCCTTGCAGCTTTAAAGGAAACCCTACACATGAGCTAAACGACCTTAAACAAAAGATCAAGGGTCCAACAAAATATAGCGTATCTGACGAGCTAGCCGTTTTCCTGTCTTATTAGCTCAGCTTGGTGGTGCTCCTCAGCTTAAAATGGGCCGATGCCATTAGACCCATCTTATTCATGGTCACTGGTGTAAGACCCATATCCTAGACCGTACCGTTCCGTAGGTTCCTGCGGTCTTCCCAGTCAGATTCCGGTAACCTTCGACCCTTAACCGGCATTTGCGCGCGACCCTAATTCACATGTCGCCAACCCGAGTTGTCTCAATCCGATACTTGTACCCTAGTGACTGCACCGTCGCTGACATTCCGATGCCACGTCTCGCGCGCCGATCCCATACTCTGGCCAGGAGATGTGGGACAACGTTCAGTGCGAGGAAAACGCATCGCGTGTAAATTCTGAGAGAATCTCTACGACTTGTCACATTAATCCATCAATCAATCAATCCCATCATGTCAAGTACACATCACCTTTTACCCATTCCTAAGCAACCCCAAAGTCAAAAAGTTCTTACACAAGCCCATACTTTTCTTACACCAAGCAACCCCAAAGTCAAAAGTTTCTTACACATCCATCACTCACCACATCCATCACTCCATCACCCACTCTCTCTCTCTCTCTCTCTCTCTCTCTCTCTCTCTTTACAACCCTCTCTCTCTCTCATTCTCAAACCACTCTCCCAAGCAAGAGAAAGCACCATACATCCAAGCTCTTCCAAACCTCCCCAAGAGAGAGCTTTGTGTGTGGCCTACTTCCTACCCTCTCTCCCATCTCAACCATCCAAACTCCATCTCCTCCGTTAGGATCGAAGCTAAGGATCGAAGGAAGCCTAGGGAGCAAGAAGGAACGGTGGGTGATCTTAGATCTCCACTTATTTATTTGTTTTGTGATTTAAGGGCCCACTTATGGTGGGACCCACCTTGATGTAGGCTTTGTATCAAAGAGGGGCCCATAGTGGCGGGGCCGCTCCATCCACACAGATGTCTCTCTCTCTCTCTCTCTTTGGTGTATGATGGCTTGTGGCCCACCTTAATGTATGATATCATCCACCCGATCCACCCATCCAAAATGGTG
The DNA here is from genome assembly GCA_030180095.1 of Magnolia changhungtana. Lineage (NCBI taxonomy): Eukaryota > Viridiplantae > Streptophyta > Magnoliopsida > Magnoliales > Magnoliaceae > Magnolia > Magnolia changhungtana. The sequence goes on from JASAUF010000375.1 coordinate 7,451,310, forward strand.
TGGCTCGCCTTGATCATGCCCTTTTAAATCGGTGTCATCCATCCGTTTTATCTAGGTCATCCAGTGAGCCTAGATGGTAAGGAACACAAATATCAGATCCATCCAAATCAAGTGGGCTACATCTGTGTGGGACCCACTTTGATTTTTATTAGAACACCGTCCGCCCAGCGAGACGTTGGGCGTGTTGACCGTGGTGTGAACCGACAGTGCTGTGTACTCATAGCAGCGTGTTTTTTTTAGGCTTTCTGGTGGGTCACGTGTACAGGCTCCACCTTGATGTGTACAGAAAATCCACGCCGTCCATCCTATCCCTCGGCTCAATTTAGGCGTTGAGCCGAAAAATGAGGCCAGTCTGATTATTCGACGGGCCATAACATGGAAAATAGTGTTTTTCACCCTTGAAATCTTCCCTAATGTCCCTATGCACCTAATACCTTGAATATTGGGCCCATATAGCTTGTCATGAGCCGTGGAATCTAATGGTTGAGTTGGATTTTCTAGATGTGGGCCTCACATGTGAAAAACCACATGAAAACAAAAAAAAAGAAAAAAAAAGGATTGCAGCAGGTAGCTACTGCTGCCAGAGTGTGCAGACAGTGCCTACAGCGCTGGCGAATGGGCGGACAAGCAGACCCACGGCCCTAGCCATGGGCCCCACCCTGATGTGGGTTGGACGATCCACACCGTGCATTTGGTGGGCCTCCTTTTGGGCGGTGGGCCCTCCGAAAATCAACCTCATCCAGAACTCAGGTGGCCCACACGGAAGGGAACAGTGAGGTTGAGCGTCTACCATTGAAACCCTTTTGGGCGTCATAAGTTTTGGATCATTTTGAAATTTGTTTTTCCTCTTCACTAGGGTCCATGGGACCCATTCACGTCACTCATCCATTAGATGGGCCACACCTTAGCGCGTGTGATGGTGGAACCCACCCCACGTGGGGAGATAGCCCCCTTACGTGTGTGACTGTCCAGGCCGTCCAGGGCCTGGACGTCAGATTTTATATAAATATAATATATTATATTATATATTATATATTATATACTATATAATATATACAGGGTGGTGGGTCCTACGTGGGACCCACCTTTGCCTTCCTAGTGCAACCAGCTGCATGAACAACAACTATGTGGCTGCTCCTCTTGACAGCAGCCAGCCCTTTACCCCGTCAATTGTTTTGACGGTGGGGCCCACCACTATGTGGCTGCATGAACAACAACTATGTGTTGTATCCAAACCGTCCAACCATTTGAGATATCATTTCATGGCATGGGATAAATGAGTGAGATCCAAAGTTCAAGTGGACCCCACCATTTGCAACAATAATGGGGTATAGTGACATCCACCGTTTAAAACTTTTTAGGAGCCACAGTGGTTCCCACCCAAGCGGATAATTGGTTTTCACTTCATCTATCTCTATACTAATGATGAATATGTCAGATCTCAAACACATAAGGGTGGGCCTGATTTGATATACATTTGGCCCATTTGACTCGGCCCATTTAAATTGGCCCGTTGATTCAGCCCAGTTGGTTAGGCCCGATATGATGTACATGGGGCCCATCTTGATGTAGTTATGGCCCATCCATTGAGGCCCACCCGATATACATAAGGCTCATGTTATGCGGCCCATTTGTTGTATCTAAGGCTTATGGGTCGAGGCCCAATTAGATGTACACAAGTCCATTACAATGTATGACTCTACCATGGTTTGTGTAATGATCTTTATAACAGCCGTGCCTTGGGAGCAATGTTGGTTTGACGTCCACACTATAAGAATAATGTTGGTTAAATGTCTGCATTATGATTCCTTAGGGCCCATTGTTAGGCCCATACTTGTAGGCTGTCTAGGCCTATCTTCGTTATGAACAACATCCATCACCATATAACATGTTTAGTATAGTTCCATGATTCATGATCATACGTATCATATGTATGCTTGATATGAGAAGTGATTGATCATAGCATATGCCTTCAGGCAGATTGTTTAGGGGCAACCGGATAGGCAGCGTTGCCTTACATGAGCACACGATATGCGCAGGATTGCTGCATGATTGGATAGTGTGATTCATGCATCTCGCATTGTGTGACATGTATACTGTACGCCCTAGCAACATCAGGGTTATAGCTTCCACAAGTATATCGTAATTGGCAGGATGGGATACTGGAAATCTTGTTCTACATAGGGTGCTATATATAACCTTAGGTGAAAGTCCCTAAACCCTTATGGTACTAGGAGGTTGCTCTAACGTCTAGACCGAGTGAGTGCACGAGTGCCGAGTGCCGATTACCAAAAGGCTGCTCTTTTCACTGTGTAGTGATCGGTTGGAAGGGGGTACGACTTTACCTGCCTGAGTGGAGGGGGCAAAGCTATGCTGAGTTTGACCAGCTCGAGGAATGGGTCCGCTATCGATGAGCCAAGCCTGATATTGGCAGGCGGATAGTGAGGTCTCTTCCATTTATCGTATTACGTGCCATGGGGTGGCAATCTGGTTTAGAGTGTACTAGACCCCGGTGATATTCCAGAGTTGAGCTATATTGATATGTAGACTTAGATGAGGATTTGTATCCTTGAGTTGCACCTTGCATCGCATGGCCTTGGTACGGCCGACATCATTCATGCCTTGCATCGCATAGCCTTGGTACGGCTAAAGGTATTCATGGATTCACCAGCGTGTTCTGCATTAATCTGATACTGCATGACTGTATCACTACCTTGCGCACACACTTTCACCACCCTCTAAGCTTTCCATAAGCTTATGCACGACCGTTGTGTGCAGGTGATGTTGGACCACAGCAGCGCTGAGGTAGGAGTGCATAGCCGATCATCTTGGAGCCTTTTGTCCATTATTATTATATTTTTCATTATTCTCATTGTACTTATAAAGTTTTTTATCATAGTGGAAATGTGATGGAGTTTTCGATTGTTGTTTGTGGGTTATGCCTTTAGTTATGCTTATTACCAATTAAACTGATATTGGAAATCCTCCTCGTAGCATCCCAGGATCGGAACCTGGCGAATTGGCACCAGGAGTCGTGAATGGGGTTCTATGGAGGCTGTCAGCACTGGATTCGACGATCGGGAATTTTGTGAGCTTGGTTTTCGAGTTTGGGATGTGATAGAAGTTGGTATCAGATCATAACCTGGGAATAACCGAAAACAATATTACATGTCTATTATGAGTTAAGAATGACTAAGTCCCAAAGTTCAGATAGCCTAGTGATCTTCTGTTATAGACCCTTAACGAGTGTGCCTTCGAGGGTTTTCAAAGTTGATTGGCGCCTTCGCTCTTTCCTGTAGGACATGCCACGCAGGAGAGTGACCCGATCAACTCCCGCACCACCACCTGAGACTCACGCTTCACCACCTGAGACTCCTGAACTACCACCTACGTCCCTGCTCCACCACTAGAGATTCCTACTACCCAGCCTATGGATGCAGCTCCTCCATAATAGACCGGTGCGGATCCGACCGTATCCGTGAGTGTCTCCCAGTTACATAGATGTTGTAGGCTGTGACGGCTGCGCTTCAGGGATAGGGTATGCACCCAGTCGTTTCACCAGCCCAGGCCGAGCAGGAGCAAGCAAGCGCCCTTCTTTGAGAGTTTTGACGACTCGATCCTTTGCATTTCCAAGGCGAGCCAGACCCGACGGCAGCTGAGAGATGACGCTTCGATGTGGAGAAAATATTTGATACGATGAGATGCACGACCGAGCGGCGTGTCCGATTAGCCGTATTTCTTCTCCATGGTGAGGCTGAGTATTGGTGGACATCAGTCTCCCTAGCAGCAGCGCCGATTTTATATGGACCTGTGAGGATTTTGTGGATCGGTTTGACCGACAGTATTTTCCTGATCATATCCGACGACAGGGAGCATTGGAGTTCGAGGCCTTGGTGCATGGTAATATGATAGTGGCTCAGTATGCAGCTCGTTTTGTAGCGCTGTCCAGATTTGCGCCTTACTTGGTAGATGATGAGGGGCGGAGAGCCCGTCGATTCGAGGATGGCTTGCATTACGGTCTTCGAGGCCGTGTTATTGGGCATGAGCTCCCGACTTTTGAGGGGGTGGTATGGAAGTACTAGATTTATGAGGCTGAGTGGGTCGATTCTTAGTCTGATCGCGGTCAGAGGAGAGACCGGAAGAGGAAGGTTCCTTCTGGTGACTCGCAGCAGCGTCGGCCACAGCAGTAGAGCCGCATAGGTCACCAATCCTTCCGAGCGCAAGCACCACCTCCGAGACAGTTCACTGGCACGTGTTTTGGGTGCGGTGCGATGGGGCACCATATGTGTGAGTGTCCTCGCCCCCAGTAGCAGCAGCCCCCATCACTAAGGCCCCCTCGAAGAACGAAGATCGGCACCGGCCTGCGAGGCCGCAGCAGCGAGAGGCAGCGGTTCTGACCACCTTAGTGACAACAGCAGCAACACGCTCAGAGGGGATAAGCACCTCCTCAGTCTGCTCAAGTTAGGTTCTATACGGCTCAACAGGATCCGCAGTCATCTGGAGGAGTCGTTGAGAGTATACTTCCAGTCTCTGCATGCATCGCTTGGCTTTTATTTAATTCTGGTGCTTCGCACTCATTTATATTCGACAGATTCTTCGTTCGACTGGATTGCCAACATAGTCTACTCGAGAGGGGTTGACTGTATCGACACCTTTGGGGAAGACTACAGTATTAGGCCTCTTCTGTTCATCTTTCCCCATATGGGTGGGAGAGATTTTCTTGCCCACCGACTTGTATGTGCTACCGATGTCAGATTTCGACGTTATCTTGGGCATGGATTGGCTTGCCGAATACCACGCCATCTTGGACTGCTCCACGAGGACAGTCATATTCTGTATACCAGGTTTGCCACAGTTTCAGTTCGTTGCAGAGCCCCAGGGAGAGTCATTGTCGTGCTTGATGTCCTGCACTGTTGAGGAACCTGTTGTCGCTTGTATTGATCAGTTGCCGACTGTCTGCGATTTTCCCAATGTGTTCTAGGAGATTCCGGGATTACCGCCTCACCGACTCACTGAGTTTCAGATTGATGTCGTGCCCGATACTGCGCCTGTTTCGAAGGCCCTGTACCGTATGGCACCGTTGGAGTTACGGGAATTGCAAAAGCAGTTGGACGAGTTGTGCGAATTGGGCTTTATCCGTCTGAGCAGTTCGCCATGGGGAGTGCCGACACTCTTCGTGAAGAAGAAGGATGGCTCGTTGAGGCTCTACGTAGATTACCGCGAGCTTAACAAGGTCACGATCAAGAACAAGTACCTGCTCCCGAGGATTCATGATTTGTTTGATCAGCTGCAGGGTGCACAATTCTTTTCGAAGATTGACCTGCGTTCCAGTTATCATCAGATTCGGGTCTGAGAGGAGGACATTTCGAAGACGACTTTCAGGATGCGTTACAATCATTTTGAGTTCCAGGTCATGTTATTCGCACTGACCAATGCACCCGCAGTCTTCATGTAGTTGATGGGTCTTTGGCCCTTATCTCGATCAGTTTGTTGTAGTCTTCATCGACGATATTCTGATCTATTCGAGGACCTGTAAGGAGCACGAGCAGCATCTGGAGGTTACGTTGTAGACCCTCCGTGCACACCAGTTGTATGTAAAGCTGGAGAAGTGCGAGTTCTGGTAGGAGGAGGTGAAGTTCCTCGATCACGTGGTGATGACGGGGGCGTCACAGTGGACCCCTCGAAGGTTGATGCAATGCGTCAGTGGGACCAGCTCACGACTGCATCCGAGATCCGCGGTTTCCTTGGTTTAACGGGCTATTACCGGCGTTTCATTGAGGGCTTCTCTTGTATTGCAGCCTTATTGACCAGGTTGACTCGGAAGGGCGCAGAGTTTATTTGGAGCGACGCCTGCGAGCGAGCATTTATGGAGTTGAAGGACCGCCTCATGTCCGCTCTTGTCCTCACTCTTCCATCTGGGAGTGATGGATTTATTGTATTCACCAATGCCTCGCATATTAATTTGGGTGCTGTCCTGATACAGCACGGGAGACTAGTGACCTTCGCGTCTCGTCAGCTCAAGATCCATGAGCTGAACTACCCCACTCATGATTTGGAGCTGACTGCAGTTGTCTTCGCACTGAAGGTATGGAGGCACTATATCTATGGGGTTAGGTTCGAGATCTTCTCCGACCATAAGAGCTTGAAGTACCTCTTCTCACAGTCTGAGTTGAACATAAGGCAGAGGTGCTGGATGGAGCTCCTGAAAGACTATGACTTCGATCTTCAGTACCACCCGAGCAAGGAGAACATGCTGGCAGATGCCCTCAGCCATCAGCCATGAGATGAGCATGCAATGCACATGAGACAATGAAAGTAAATGATAAGTGATGGGAAGATAGTACTTGGACAAAGGAATCAAAAAGCTTTTTCCAAAGATCGCAGTGTGAGAGCAGGTCAGCACAAGAGTGAAAACATGAAAGCAAACTAACCTAATGATAACGTATCAAGCAAACTAAGCTAACGACATAAAACCGTCTATCTTAGAACACAAAGCAAACTAACCTAGTCTTATGAAAGTAGGGAAAAACTACTCGATCATGCCACATGATTCCTCTTTCGACCAGTATCTTAATAAGTTTTTCAGTAAGTTCCTCAACAGGATCATCCAAAAGCCCTTTTTGCAATAAATTTGGATGCCCTGGAGTACGACTTTCCAGAGAAACTTGTGTACCTCATCAAAAATTTGTCGTTGATTCGCCTGAGGTATCCAAAGTATATATGATTCACCTGTGTCAAAAAAAGTTTCAAAGTTAGTATCCCATGGTGAATCAGAGACTACAAGTAAATGAAACTCAGAAAACTTTTCAGAAAGTGATGCAGTCTCGACACATTCTGAGGTTGTAAACTTCGGTTCAATTTTTAGCTCCTCCTTAATGGTAAATAGCTATGATTTGGGGAAGAAGGGGCTTCAGAGTAAGGGTTCTCTCGGTCCATGACAACTACAGAGATAGTCTCTTGCGAGGCATCCACTATTTCTTTAATCATAGGATCATTCGAATCTGAAAAGTGTGCCACGTAATCGTCCAAAGAATTGGAAAATTAAGCTGAGAGTAACTCGTATCCTACATCGAAGTCTGTGATGATTTGCCCAGGGATTCTATCGTCTTTAGAAGCGGATGAACGCATGCTCTCTTGCTCTTACCCTGCATAGACAAGTTGGAGATCAATAGGGGGAGCATTGATATGAAGACTCTAATCATTGAAGCTTCTCAGTAGAGGTATTGAATCGTCTAAAGTGTATAGCTCAGATTGTAGCCTCAACTGGGTAGTTTCAAATTCCAGAGTCATGTCAAGTAAATCATCCATCTCCCGAATCATATCATCATTCAATTCAGAGGAGTGTCCAAGCATGCATTACAAAGGTTGGAAGGGTTAGTTGAAAGTGGTTCATCCTCCACATTTAAATCAGTCATGTCAGACAGGTGAAGTAGATCACTATGGTTGACAACTTCCTGAACCTCTTGATCATTGGCAAGGGCCACACTTGAGATTGAATCCCAATACTCATCATCATCTAATTCTGTGCAATGCACACTTGGGATGGGATCACATTCCTCACATTCTATTCCTAGACTGAGTTGAGGTTCAAATAAACTAATCTCTACCTTATCATTGTAATAATGTGTGTCCTATGAGTGAAGTGTGTCACTAGCATTATATTTGAAAGACACCCATGTCTCTTAATCATTCTTTTAGACAGTCATCGAGATCAACTCATCGCGAAATTGAATCATGTGCTCATCAATACAATCCAACTCTTCATTCTCAATTGCACTATTTTCCATAGTTGCATCACGTGAACTCCACTATTGTACATCTTTTACAAGTTCTTGAAATCTTTGTTGCGTGTTTTGTTGAATGAGCTCCAGATTTTGTATGGAATTCTGAAGTGAATTCTCTTGGATCATTTTTTGTTGGATTTCAGATGTATAGGATCCAAGAGAATCGTTACCATGATGCATTATTGATTCAACTTTCCCAATTTTGATGGTTCCATTGATCATAGGTATGGGGTTGTGTATGGAGAATTGGATTGGGTTGAGGCTGAGGTGCATTAGCCTCCATTAACCTATCAAGGCGTGATTCAAGCTCTTCTAGTAATTTTCTCATGTCCGCAGAAAAGTCTGTGTCACTTTGAAATGAATTTTCTTGGATCGATTTTGGTTGAATCTTAAAGATAAGGGATCCAAAAGAATAATCATTATTATAGGTTGTTGGTTCATCTTTCCAACATTGATGTTTCTACTGATTATAGTCATACAGATCATAGGTGGGAGAATCCGATGGTTGGTAATACCTATTATCACTCATAATATAATCACGCATTGTTTTCTTTTTCTTGGATGGGTGATAATAATTCTCACTCCCATAGTTATGATAACCCCAACACTCACGTACTGTCAATGGGGTGGAATTGTTCTCCCGTATATGATCGCGTAAGGACTTTTTAACTGATGGAGTGTTATGCTCAGGTCGATTCTCGATGATTGGTTTAGGAAAATTTTGAGACATAGGTGGATGTCTATCAACATCATCATATATCCCTTCACACTTTTTTGCATTCTCAAAAGCTATCTCAGCATATTGACATTCCCACTCGTGCATATACATGGTGAAACCCTAACTCTGAATCTAATCCTAAGAAAAAGAAAAGAAAAGATCCTACAGCACCTTGGGAAGTAAGAGGAGAAGTTAGAAAGAAGTTACAGACTTGGAGTTCTATGTTAAGGTCCTGCACAAGAAAACAAAAGAAATTAGTTTCTAAAAGTCTAAAGTTAGAAAGTTTCTAAAAAAGAAAACCTAAACCTAAAATTAGAAAGTAATGTTAGTTTCTAAAATGAAAAAATTTTCTAAAATTAGAAAATAGAAAATTTCTAAAAAAAGAAAGCCTGGAATTAGAAAATTTTTAAAACAAAAACCCTAATTCTAAAAATAGTAAAAGCAGAAAATTAGAAAGAAATTACCGAATTAGAAGTGTATGTCAAGATCCTACAAAACAGGAAAATAGGTTAGTTTCAAAAAATCAAACAGAAAAAATTCTATCCAAAAATTAGAAAAATCCTAATCTTAAACTAATCCTAAAACTAGTTATTCTCAGAAAACACAATCGTCAGTCCCCGGCAATAGCACCAAAAACTTGTTCACTCCCTAAGTATAGGGTTGTGATGTAGTAATAAACTCGGTAAGACCGAGGTCAAATCCACAGGGACTAAAACCTGTATGTTATCTGAAACTAAGTAGAACTAGAATTAGACTAAGATGAAATCTAAATCGAGTGTAATTTGAAGAATAATGATGAAATAATTATCTATAACTTAAAGAATTCAGAGGTAGGAAACTAGGGATTTAGAGGATCCACTTGTAGAGATCAGGGAGATCTACGGTCGATTCATGAACTCAACTGGACTTTGAGTCCCATCTTCATCCAGTTGGAAGATATAACCTAAAAACCAATTCTGAACTTCCTTTGATCTAGTTTTTGAAAGATAAGATGGATGTAAATTAGAATGGATTCCATTACTAAACCATGCCCATGAGATAAGATAAACAACAAAATTATACCAATCCACAGCCAATTTGAAAGATATATGAATGTTAGGAAGGATTCCGTCATCCAACCATGCCCATGAGACAATGGTGAACAATAGGGTTCCCAAATTCATAACCCTATAATGCTAAGAACATGCTCAAAGCTATGACAGATCTATTGTAATTTCAGTCACAACAAACCATTAAAAACTGAAAGCATTCCTATTAATCAAACTAAATCAACATCAATTCAGTTCAAAAGGATGAATCAAAGCCGTAGAGTCTGCCCATCATGCCACAAGCTTCACCTTTTAGCCCTAGCTAAGAGGTTTAGCGCAACATGGTGAGGCTAAGCTCTAAAGAAAAGAAAAAACTAAAAGAAAAGATAACTCTCTCTCCCTCACGTATGCTTCACGTCCAAACCGAGATAGATCCCTCTTTCTTCCTCTCTCTCTTATAGGTGTGTTGGTCGGCTAGAACAGCTGGAGTCAGTGGAGAGCTTACGCACTCTCTTTCGCACGTTGCGCAGCAAAAGTGCAGAAATAGCCACGTTTGGAACGTGTTTGCAAGACAGTGAATGGCATGGCTGTGATTCTGACTTCATGGTTGTGGTCGTGGCCACCTTCTCCCTCTTCTGGACTGTTCAGATCTTGCATCCGACCCTTCCCTTGATTGTACAAAGGTGCACAGAGTCCAGACGTCTTGACGCGTAGGCTTTCGCATGTGGGTTCGCTGAGAAGCTCGGTGAGCCCCACAACAATGTTTTCAGACAAATCCACCACGTTCATTGGATTCCTGGTGCAATTTTAGTAAAAAAAGAGTAGTTTTGATCGAGTTTTGGTGCAGCCCACTGTATCAACTCACCTCGCCGTTCATCCTGTGTTTTTCATTGATCTATGTGTGTACACGTGTATGGGGCCGAAAGGAGACCTTAGCGATGGTCGTGGCCATCGCCCAAACCGAATGGACAGTCATGATCGTTGGTTTGATGGACGGTATGGGCCGACTACTCATCCCAGCATCCAGATGTGTAGACGCTGGTGAAGAAAACAGAAATATCCATTTTCGGTCGGGTTAACAACCGCTGACCATTCCCTCAGGTTCAGTGCAACGCGGGAGTGCACCACATGTGCACTCTCACACCCCAATGTGGGGTCCACTGTGATATTTATGAGAAATCTGTTCCATCCATCCATTTTGTCACCTCATATAAGGGGTTGAAACCAAAATTGAAGCATATCCAGATATCTGGTGGGCCCCAAATCATAGATTCATAGGCTATTTTGTTTGTTCGGGCACTTCCACAGGGATCCGATGGCTGGAATTTGACATGTACGGTTAATTTGGAGTCCTTAGGCCCTATATAAAGTTTCGAGCCAAATGGATGGTGGAAACCCTGTGATCTTACATTCTGGTTGACTTTCAAGCCCGCTAAACATGGGCGACATGATTTCCTTTAATTTTCGGCGTGTAATTTCCTCAATCTTGGTTCCCTGGGGTCCATCCCTTGCCTTGGTGATCTCAAAGCATTAAATCTACACATTTAGCATCCTTTTTGAGTTCAGCTCGAAAATAAACCTTGCATCATGAACACAATTAAAATGGATCGTTAACAGTATTACACTACGCCAAAATCGTCATTTTGCAACGGACCAAATCCGTCATAAAACCAAATAAATGACGAACTTCATCCGTCGCTTGGTCCGTCGCTATTTACTAGGTCGTTTTTGGTTTTACGACGGATTTTATTTGTCGTTTAATCTACGACGGATAAGGTCCGTCGCATTATAGCGACGGATAAAATCCGTCGGTAATATTCAAAAAATTAGTTGTCACTAAAAACATTAGCGACGGATAAGGTCCGTCGCTAATATGAGTAAGCGACAGACTTCAAATCCGTCGTTGATTTTCAACGTTCGGAAATTAGCGACGGATTTGGTCTGTCGCTAAAATATCTGTTAAAAAAAATATTGATAATTTATTATTATTATTTTTTTTAATCTTGCACCTGATAGTCATTCAAAAAATAATTCACACTATTGTTTGATAATAATCCTATTCACAAAATTGGTAACAACTCAATTCAATAAAAGAGGAAATGACCCAAGTAGCCCACCCCAACAAAAATTGACTTCAACCCTCCTAACTAAACACTTCTTGCCCGGAACTTCAACTGTTGGCTATGCCTTGCCTCGAACTGACTACTTGGTATCTTCTCTTGTTCAACCTTCTTTTGAGCCCTTCCTACATATATTACAAACAACCAGATTCAATCTAAGAAAAAACTAGTTTAGTCAACCCTTCATATATTACAAAGAGCCAGCTCAAATCCATGAAAGGTGAATAGTTTAATCAACTAAAACCAATTAACAAAATAAAAGATTAGAATTCATCCTAGCCATTAGAGGTTCAGGTAAGAGCATTTCTTAACTTCATAGCATTCACTGGGAGAGCACAATACAGTTTGAAAAGATCTTTAGATATTGGAATCAATACACAACAGTGCAATGCAATCTGCATTTAATGCACTAGTGTCTAACAAAATGACCAAATGAAAGTGTAGGAACTGTGAAATTCCTATTTCCCAATAAGATACACCTGCATATTGAAAAGATAGCAACAACTTGTCAGTGCTTGTAACTACTTTCATTTATGAAACTGCATCTCTATTACCATTTGGTCCATGAAACTAGACCCAAAAAAATATCTTTGATTCCCCCATCCATCCATTCAACCATCATACAGTTATATTCATAAATACATACACATAAATGTATCATATGATTATATACATATGCAGGGATGGACTTGTTTCAGACCATTCATCCAATGCACTCTACCACGTGTCTACAAGTCAGCCAATGCACCACCCACTGTATATGCGAGTATGGTAGGCCAGTGAAACATCCAAGCCATCCACTAGGTGGAGTTCACTGTGTAGAGCCCAAGATAAAGGTGGTCCATTCAGTTGGTGTGCCATAATAGTAGAAATAAGCCAAGCGGATTAGAAAACATTGGCTTTTTTTTTCCACAACTGTACATTCGTTCAGTTGATTGTGGCCCACCTAACTAGTGGACTGACCTGATTCTTGGGATACGGAATCTCATCATGATGGATGGCTTGGACATTCCACTTGTTCGCCTTGCTAGAATATGTGGTGGCATGTGCATTAGCTGACTTGAACATGCATGTGGGCTTAGCAAAGCTCTGTATGCATCAGCCAAGGGCAATTTTTCCCATGCAAATAGTTTTCAGAGGATCATGAACTTTGGATTTTCAAGGAACATGGGTAGGAATTTGAAACAAACGTAACATGTATTTAGGTAATTTGGAGGCATACGCGTGTGTAGCAACCAACGTTTCAGATTGTACCTATCAGCCCCATCACAGTGTGGAGTTTACCTCCACTGGGAATAGGGGCATTTTTGCTGTTTTAAAATGTTGTTGCAATATGCGAGTAGCTTGTTAGCAGTCTTAAGTGTGTAGTGTGGAATTATGTTTGGCATGTGAGTTAGTATCAATGTGAGCCTTTGCCATTTCCAGTTCCAAGACCTTGGTAAAGAGGAAGGTGAATGTCTACTTGGCAGCCGATCATAATTTCTTTTTGCCAATCTACCATTTAGAGCCAACCCCAAATCGATGGAAGAAAGGCTCAGATGATGATTGTATAGCAGGAATTAAAGTTTGGATCATGGGTTTATATATATATATATATATATATATATATATATATAATGAAAATGATATTTTTTCTTCTTTTCAACCAGTAGTTTTCATTTTTTTTTAAAAAGTTCTAAATCCTTAAAAAAAAATTGTAATTTGCAGATGAACTACATTCTATTCGTGAAATAGAAGAGAAAGGAAAGAAGAGACATACCTTCTCTGAAATTTGTGGTTATCTCTGCATTTTTCTGTTTGGTTTGTTGCGGATTTTAGTTGTTCTAGATCCGACATAGCTTCAATGGCGGAACACCAAAATGGCAATGTAAAACCTTCTGACAAAAATGTTGCTGGGGCACCCAGTGCTTACACGATCAACTTAATAACTTCCAAAAGCGGCTGAGAGTGTTCTATTAACAACCAAGGTAAAGTGTTCCACCATTATCAATTAATAGAATTGATAGAAGAAAGATTAGATTGTAATATGTTTCTTCATTTCCTTATTATGTAGAAGTGTCATTTTTGAATGCTATTGTAAGCTCCTAATCATGGTTGGTCAAATGAAAACAAAACAATTGTTCACTGACTAAAACCACAAGTTTAGAGGGAAAGGAAAAAAAAAAAAAAAAAGAGTCAAGGTATATATAGAGAATATAGATTCAGTACATACCACAAACCACACCAGCTCTTTCATTACAAGAGCTTTTGTAAGATCGTGCTTCTTCAAAGTTTCATGGACTCTGGCTTGGACATACAGCAGAAACAAAAGAAATCAAAATATAGTTAAGTGCAGCATGTTTGCATTCTTAAGAGTAAAAATAACACACTATGCGAGAATTCAATGAGCGAAGAATCAAGAATCACCTTGAAAATATATCCCAATAGTATGTCGCCTTTGGGCCATGTTTGCTTGTCACATTAACGAAGGAAATCTCTAGTGGAGTTATTCTGCACTTCTTGCTATTAGCACTAGCACTAGCACATGTAGAGAAGGGCTTTACTCGGAAATCTCTGTTGGAGTTATTTATCTGCATTCTTGCTCAAACTTCAAGTGTGAAAGGTCAAGAACATGAGATTACAGTGGATAACGTCCAACCTATCAAGTGCTTGTGACACCCAATCCTTCCAATAGGTTGGCAGTTTGAGCAGTAAAAGAGAGCCAACAACAATGTATGATTAGCAGTGGATAACACCTAACATTATGCATCAGAATTTTCTAAAACTTGCATGATTAGCAAGGTGATTTGCTTCTTATCAACCGTTTAAAATGACCAATGTAAAAGAGTTCCAACATCACAACCATCTTCAGAAGATTGTCGACACAGAAATTCTCTATGTAACAGATCATATCCCATGTTGACCCACACACCGTGCTGAACAACAGTCAAGACCAGAATAAGATTTTTGTCCAAGTGAAAGCATTCGTGCTAAGCTTACATGTGCCTCTGCAGGCGTGAGAAGACACCTAACCAAAACATCATGTGGGCCCTGCTCTGTAGATGATTTGGACCACAAATCAGACAGGCCACATGTATGTTGAATGTGGATTGTCGTCAATTTCTTTATGAACCATACAGTCTTTGTGCACATGAAGCCGTGATGCATGATGAGTTGGGGATGGAACAATGGTCACTGCAGAAGTGCAAGGCTCAACATATATTGGATTCAAAACAAGATAATATAGTCCTTATTTTTGGAGTTGTGGGACAAACTGTTGGGTGGTTGAGGAACATGTTTGAGGATAAGTGCAGCTAAAATGAGAATCTTTTGTGGATTAGTTGCGAGACAGGGAAGGATAGAATTAATGGATGCATTTAAGGGAGCTTGGGAGATAGGAAACAAAACAAGAGATAAGTAGACTTAATTTGGTCATATGCAACATACTATTATCTAGCTACACCTTTCAACAAACAATTATTTTCAAAATGAGCATGCTTAACTGAGAGATTGAATTTTTACAACTAAAATGAGAAAGGACAAGATCTGAGATGCTAACTGAACGGGCTTCATATAGTCTGGGATCTCTGGATTCCTAATAGGGCTATCATTCTCTTCTTGAGCCTTCTGCTGACCTTCTGCTTCTTGAGCCTTTCATTCTCTTCTTCCAGACGTGAAACCTTATTCTCCAGCTTGTTCGTGTATGCCTGCCACAATGAGGAATAAATTCTCAGTCTTAAAAAAAACAGAAAATGGAAGTAACCGGTTTTCAAAACAAGCAACCTGATTTTCCATTTCATTTTTTAAGGGGTGCATGGTTTTTTCAAAACAAGCAATCCATGATTTTATGTGTGTATATGCATGCATGAATAGATGGAGTATGGATGGATGTATGTATGCTTACACAGATGGATGGATGAGGTGTGTTTGTGAATGTGTGTATGCATGCATCATGATGGATGGATGGATCCACAATTTTCTCCATGTTTCCCTGAGTCAACGATATGTGCTTTTAGGCCCCATTAAGGGAAAATTTATTATTCCTATATATGCAAACATGCATCTTTTTTGCTGTGTAAAGGTACTTAGGGAGAGAAATACCAATTCTACCACGCCCAGGAAACATAAAAAACCAGGGAATGAATTCCCTGGCAACCAAACAGGCCCTAAGGGGCACTTCTTGCATTGATATTCTTCCATCAATACTAAGACTGCACAATGCCCTAGGCAAGTGGCAAACATAAACTTTAGGAAAACAAGCCTTAACGCCCCAAATAGCCATTTTTCTTGTAGTGTGACATTATCCCACCCCCATTGTACCATGTATTGGAGGAACTAGTGGTGAATGGATGTTTGGTTTATCCAAAAGGTATACAGTTTGAAGCTGAAAGGCATAAAAAGTGCCTCTTCCTAGTTCTTTTACTCGATCTTCCACTCAAAACAAAATGTTTACTATTGATCCTAGTATTATTTACTACATACTAGTAACATACAACCAATATTGGGGCACCATACCATAAGCTACAAAATTTCATGTCCCCCTAAACAAGGCATCCTCCATTGATAACATATATATATATATATACATATATATATATATATATATACATATATATATATACATATATATATATATATCATAAGTTTTTTATTTTCATTTATATTCACAAATACATTCATCATCCATCCCACTATTAACAACATTTACAAAAAAATAAAATATATCCAACCAACTCTTAATAATAATTTGCAACTTAACCTGCTAGGAACCGTCATGCACCATAATGTCTTCTACAGAAAGCGGGTTCGAGGAGTTACAAGTTGATTGACGACGACAAAGACATATAAATGAAGCGATAAAGATATAAATGATTCAAGATTAATTAAAGGTTTCGAGAACTTACATCCACCTCACAAAAATGGTACTTGTTTTTCTTCTATTCGACTAATTTTTGTCTCCTGAGACATGAAAAAGCTTAATATTAGTCTTTGCTTATCCACCAAAAAGATCATTTGCTAAATTCAACAATAATAGCTGAGTCATGTTGTCAAGACATCCAATATATCAGACTTACCAAATCCTCATCATAGACACCAACAACTACGAAAGATACCTGCGCTGGATTCAACATAGGTCCCAAGATATTGAAGACTATCTTCACTTTGACCAGTTTCCTCATAAGACCAACAATTTTCATTGATGAGTGGTGTGTTTGGGAGACATCATAAAACCAATTCCTACTATCTTTATACATTTATTTACCACCTAACTCCAACAAATATGAAGACAGTTATTACTTCATTGCAGATATTCACAATGTTTAACAAATGAAAGAAAAAGGAAAAGCTCAACATGTGTCATTATCAAGCTGTTTGCACAAGTTTTATATAAGAAACAAGGCCTACATTTGTTCAAAGATAACAAGGTATGAGTACAGTTTGTAGAAAATCACAATCATTGTGCGTGGTGTGGCCCACCTAAGTCAAGAAGGTTTCACTGGGCAGGCATCCACTCTTATCTGTTGCTTGTGCTGTGGCCCACCTAAGTTATGGATTGGCCTATTTGAAACATTCAAAGTGAGTGCAATGGTAACATTCTGACTGAGGGCAGCAAGCATCTACTATAGAAAACTGATTCTCCTGCTATTTTAACAAATCCAGTTAAGTCAATTTCGAATTACAACATAGCAGAAACAACATTTAGAAGAAACATTAAAAAATAAATAAATAAATAAACTGTGATTGAAACAGGATTTAGAATAGACTGAAATAAAAATTGAAAAAAATGAACTTTGAAAATGATGTAAGGTGCTAGGGACAATTATATACCAAAGTTGTAGTGAATATGGATTTACTATGGATTAAGTAGTCACTTTAATAACAAGAACATATAGAAACAAGTAGTTGCTTTACTACAAATTGTGCCTATTACGGGAGTGTAAAGCAATTTAAATTCTAACATGACTCACCAGGAATAAAATTTGAGTAAAAAATGATAACATCACATAACACTACACACCAACTTTCAAATGGACTATGAAGCCCACCTTGTTTTTTATTTGTCATCTAACCCTGTTAGCAGGTGAAACTGATCAGAATTAGTAGGCACATAAAAACTAAAAATATTCCAAATTTTAAGTGGGCCCAGCAAGGGAATGTATAGGATGTAAACTTGATGCTCACTGATACTAGTACATCTTAAATGGGTTGTAATCCAAATATCTTAGTAATTGAAAAAAACAAAAAATAATAAAAAAAACTTAACCATCCGGAACTTGCCAAATGTCTGATGATCGGTGGTCCAATCTGCCTAACTTCTGGCATATGGCCCATCCACTAGGCAAAAACAAAATCAATTACACTAGGTGAAAATGTAGTCCTCAACCAGAGCTTGCATCCTATGAGAAAACACCAAAATGAAATTGATAAACTAAAGTTTGAGAATGAACATTTGTATCAAATAAGAGGGCACAAAAAGGAACCCACCAAGCATTTCAAAGAGCACCCTCAAACAATTAATGCATACATGAATTCAAGCGTATCATCACCAACATGGTTGGTCAAAAATAAGTACGCTAGATTCAAATTGACCAATTACACCACAAATATCAAAAGTGCAAGTCTTGAATGTGCAAGCAGTCAATGTGCTGTTGAATAATATCTGAAGTATTGAGCATGCCTATGAAATACAAATTCATTGCATCCTCCGACATTGCCAAATCTTGACATTATTACAATCAGGGGTTTTGGAATAAGAAAAGAGAAAGCAATGACAGATGGAATGGATTTTGGAATAAAAATAGGGATTTTGAGAGATTCACCCACGGCAGGAGAGATGCCTGAAATCCTTTAGAGATTTGGAGCTCACCCACCGGTGGAAGAAGAAAATGAGAAACCAAGTAGAGGCAGATAGATGCAGACGACGTCGTTTGAAAGAGGGATCTGAAAAGGCAGGGGGCGTCGTTCGAAGGAGGAAATCCCTCTTCTAAAATGAGATGTTACTTTCAAATCCGCAAATTGTGAGTTTTCCACAATTTAACACATCAAGTAGTACATTAATAGCCATACATTTAAGGGACCATCTATTGAATGATTAAATATTTTTATATGATAAAAAGTATAAATATTAACCATTAACAACCAAAGCCATTATTTATATGGTCTAGATAACTATATATCATTTCCACTGTTATTATAAATGAGTCACCACTATTTTACGTCAAACACAAAACTCACAAACTGAATTGTACAATATATAACGTCACTTGCTTTATGGATCTGGTAGGGCTCAATGAGCCCCACCACGATGTATATGTTTTAATCCCCACCGTCTATCCATTTCTAAATATAATTTTAGGATAGATCCCAAAAACTGAGATCTATATAAACTCGATTGGACCACACCACGAGGAAAACGGAGAGTGATTCCCACCGTTGAAGCTATCCTAAGGCCCATCATAATGTTTATTTGAAATCCAACCTGTTCAAAAGTTTAAAAAGACATGAAATAAGGGAAAACACAAATATCAGCTTGATCTAAAACTTTTGTGGCCTTTAGAAATTTTTAATGGTGGGCGTCACTGTCCCACTGTTTTCTGTGCTGGGGTCCATTGGAACTTTGGATTTAACTCGTTCTTTGGATATTGCCCTAAAATGATCTCTCCAAATGGATGGAAGGTGCGGATATAAAACATACATCATGGTGGGGCCCACAGATCTTGCTGATTTCACTTCAGTAGCTAGTCTCGCTACTCCCCTGACACCCGCCCGTGGCTGATGTGGTTGGTGGTCGGTGCTCTGTGGACCCACCATGATGTATGTATTTCATCCATTACATTCATCCATTTTTTAAGATCATTTTAAGCATTTATTCAAAAAATGAGAGGTATATAAATCTCAGGTGGACCACACCACATGAAAACAATAGTGATTGGATAACCATCATTAAAATCCTACTAAGGCCCACTGTACTATTTATTTGACATCCAATCTGTTTATTAGGTCATACAGGCCTAGATGAAGGGGAAAAATAAAAATCATCTCGATCTAAAACTTTTATAGCCCCCAAAATGTTTTTAATGGTTGACGCTCATTCAACATTGTTCCTTAATGTGGTACATTTCAGATTGGGATATACCTCATTTTTTGTCTCATTTTGTAATATGATCTTTAAAAATAGATGTACGGCATGGATGAAACACATACATCATGGTGGGGCTCATAGAGCACCGACCACCAGCCATTGGCCGGTGTTAGGGGGAGTAGCCAATCTGTTCCCCTTATTTGTGTGTGGTCCATTTAATCTTTGGATATGATTCATTTTTTTGGATAATTCTTTAAAATTATCTCGAAAAATAGATGAACGATGTGAGTTGATCCCAAATTTTCAGTAAATCCAAATTTTAAGTGGACCATGCCACATGAAACAGTGTGGAATAATGATTTCTACCGTTAATACCTTCCTTGGGCCCACAGTAATGTTTATTTGTCATCCAACCTGCTCATAATATCAAAAAGATATGAATGAAGAGAAAATACAAACATCAGCTTGATCTAAAACTTCTATGGCCTTTAAGAATTTTTCAATTGTAGAGGTTCAATCACACTATTTCTTATGGTGTGGTCCACTTGAGCTTTGGATATGCTTCCCTTTTGTTCTTTAGACCTCAAATTATCTGTTAACATGGATAAATGGAGTGGATAAAATAAATAAATAACGGTGGACCCCATAGAATTTACTCTGGTAAGAGTAATGAGTAACTCACCTAAATGTAGTGGGGAGGGGTTTCCTTAAAACATTCATAATCATATATTGGGGTTGCCTAAATGTGATTCACATATCCAACCTACTCATTTTGTGTGTCCCCCTTAGATGAGGGGTTAGACTAAGTTTCAGCTGCATCCAAAACTCATGTGGGCCCCACCAAGTGCTTTTATATTTTTTAGGATGTCTTCACATGGTTTTAGATGGTATGGCCCACTTGAGTTTCATATATGAATGATTTTTGAGATATCTCATAACCTAAAGGGGACACATCAAATGCATGGTGTTGATGTTCAACACGCATCATGATGGGGCCCACAAAACTTACTAACATCAATTTTTAGGTTCTCATGATGTTACTAAGTTAGGTCATAATTTTGACCAAAATATTTGGCCCATTTTACATGTTTGGTCCATTCACTCTACTTAATTGATCAATACCCACAATTTGACTAGTTACTCGCTTCGATCAAGCTATATATGAGGAAGATATTGGGCATACAAGATTGATCAACAATTTGAGTGAAATTTGATTTTAACATTTAAAGGTTCAATTAGTGGATGTACCTAATAATTTTTTAACAAATATTTTTTATTTCACAGATAAATTTCAATTTCTATTTAAAAATAACATTTTTTTTTCAAAATGAATATTTTTTAACTCTTAAATTTTCTTTGAAAACTTTTAATAAAATATTATTTTTATTATAAAATATTTTAAAAAAATTAAAATATAAATTCTGAATTTTTATTTTCAAAATCTTAAAAAATTTCCCAAATTTTAAAATTTTTTTCCCAAAAATTCCAAAATGCCGATTTGTTTCTTTAAAAGCATCATTTTGTTTTCAACATTTCAATTTTCTTTTTTAAAATGATATATTATTTTTTTTCAAAATCTCATTATTTTTATAAAATATTATGGTGGGGCCCACATTGTGAAAATTTTCACATAAAAAAAAATAATTTTCCTTTTCAGGATATTATTTTTTTCTCAAAATCAAATGCTTTTTTTTTTTTTTTTTTTGCAAATTTATCAACTTTATTCAAATTTCTTTTTTCCCACAAAATAGATTTTTATTAAATCACTATTTTTATTTTTTCAAAATCTAATTTTTTCCTCAAACATTGCTAAATTTTTTAAACTTCTCAATATTCATTTTCATGTGATATTACAAATCATTTAAATATTAATTTTAAAATAAAAATAAAAATAAAAATTTCACTCATTTGATATAAAAACAAAATAAATTTTCCTTTTGCATTTAATCAAATGTTAAAAAATAATCTTAGATACAAATATGTACAATTAAACCACTGAAAATCTATTAAAAAACAATTATTAGACTACAAAAAAACAGAATTTTCCACCATATTCCTATAAAAATGAAAAAAAAATTAATGTCAAGGCAAGTGCCCTTTTACGACGAACCATGATCCGTCGTAAAAGCAACTGAAAAGCGCGCCATTTGGTCCACCAACGACTGTTATAAAATTAAAATTTGCGACGGATTTAGTCCGTCGCCTACTAACGACGGACCAAAATCCGTCGTAAAACAAATTTTAACGACGGATTTCAGTCCGCCGCTAAATTCAGCAACGTTCAGACTATGGATTTTCAAAAAACGCGGGCTTAGCGACGGACTTTTTCCCTTAGCGACGGATGAAATTCGTCGTTAAACCAAGAGTCGTCCGTCGTAAAAATACGTCGCAAATTGCCACTTTTAGCATAGTGTTATGTATGAAAATTCAGGCCGTAACCGGGGTCTAATATGTAATATTTGACCCTCAACACTTACTCGATGCTGGTGGGAGAGATTTTCTTGCCCGCCGACTTGTATGTGCTGCTGATGTCAGATTTTGACGTTATCTTGGGCATGATTGGCTTGCCGAGTACCACGCCATCTTGGACTGCTCCGCGAGGACAGTCATATTTTGTATACCAGGCTTGTCACAGTTTCAGTTCGTTGCAGAGCTCGGGGAGAGTCATTGTCGTGCTTGATGTCCTGCGCCTTTGAGGAGCCTGTTGCCGCTTATATTGATCAGTTGTCAACTGTCTGCGATTTTCCCGATATGTTCCAAGAGATTCTAGGATTACCACCTCGCTGACTCACCGAGTTTCAGATTGATTCCGTACTCGGTACCGAGCCTATTTCGAAGGCCTCATACCGTATAGCACCGTTGGAGTTGCGGGAACTGCAGAAGCAGTTGGACAAGTTGCGCGAACTGGGCTTTATCCGTCCGAGCAGTTCGCCGTGGGGAGAGCCGACACTCTTCGTGAAGAAGGATGGCTCGTTGAGGCTCTGCGTAGATTACCACAAGCTCAACAAGGTCACGATCAAGAGCAAGTACCCGTTCCCGAGGATTGATGATTTGTTTGATCAGCTGCAGGGTGCACAGTTCTTTTCGAAGATTGACCTGCGTTCCGGTTATCATCAGATTTAGGTTCGAGAGGAGGACATTCCGAAGACGGCTTTCAGGACGCGTTACAGTCATTTTGAGTTTCAAGTCATGTCCTTCGGACTAATCAATGCACCCGCGGTCTTCATGCAGTTGATGAATGAGGTCTTTCGCCCTTATCTCGATCAGTTTGTTGTAGTCTTCATTGATGACATTCTGATCTATTCGAGGACCCGTGAGGAGCACAAGCAGCATCTGGAGGTTACATTGCAGACCCTCCGCGCACACCAGCTGTATGCGAAGCTGGAGAAGTGCGAGTTCTGGTAGGAGGAGGTAAAGTTCCTCGGTCACGTGGTAACGAGAGGGGGTGTCGTAATGGACCCCTCGAAGGTAGATGCAGTGCGTCAGTGGGGCCAGCCCACAACTGCATCCGAGATCCGCAGTTTCCTTGGTTTAATAGGCTATTACCGGGGTTTCATTAAGGGCTTCTCTCGTATTGCAGCCTTGTTAACTAGTTTGACTTTAAAGGGCCCAGAGCGAGCATTTTTGGAGTTGAAGGATCGCCTCACGTTTGCTCATGTCCTCACTCTTCCCTCTAGGAGTGATAGATTTATTATATTCACCGATGCCTCCCATATTAGTTTGGGTGTTGTCCTGATGCAGCACGGGAGACCAGTGGCCTTCGCGTCTCGTCAGCTCAAGATCCATGAGCTGAACTATCCCACGCATGATTTGGAGCTGGCTACAGTTGTCTTCGCACTGAAGGTGTGGAGGCACTATATCTATGGGGTTAGGTTCGAGCTCTTCTCCTACCATAAGAGCTTGAAGTACCTCTTCTCGCAGTCTGAGTTGAACATGAGGCAAAGGTGCTGGATGGAGCTCCTGAAGGACTATGACTTCGATCTTCAGTACCATCCGGGCAAGGCGAATGTGGTGGCGGATACCTTTAGCCGTCAAGCACGAGGCCTGGTGGCGCATATGATGATTCAGGAGTAGCGGATGCTTAAGGATGTAGTAGTATAATTTTGAGTTCGGCCTGCAGTCTTCTATCGTGCAGTTATCGAGCCTGTCGATTCAACCCTCTCTTATCGTAAGGGTGATCGAGGCTTAGCAGGCTGATGAGTCGTTGCAGAGTTATATGGCTGAAGCGGCATCTGAGAGTCAGTCGGATTGGTAGATTGGTACAGACGGTGGACTTCACTTCAGAGGCCGATTATGTGGCCCGGATATTCCTGAGTTACGCAGAGATCTTATAATCGAGGCACATCGATCGCAGTTTTCTATCCACCCTGGCTCGATGAAGATGTACCGTGATATGAGGCGATAATATTTTTGAGCGGGGATGCACCAGATCGCTAGTTTTGTGGCCGAGTGTGACACATGTCATCGTGTCAAGGCCAATCATCAAAGACATCCTGGCCTATTGCAGCCGTTGAGCGTCCCGATGTGGAAGTTGGAGCACGTGTCGACAGATTTCATTATGGACTTGAGGACTCAGTGCGGTCATGACGCCATCTGGGTTGTTGTGGATCGTATGATGAAGTTTGCACATTTTCTTGCGATTCGTGCTACTTGGCCTTTCGACCGGCTTGCGAGGTTATTCGTCGAGGAGATTGTGAGACTACATGGCGTTCCAGTCTTAATCGTTTCTGACAGAGACTCGAGGTTCACGTCTTAATTTTGGGGGAGCTTTCAGAGAGCGATTGGGGCTGATTTGCATCTCGGCACCGCGTACCATCAGCAGACCGATGGCTAGACCAAGAGGGTCAACCAAATTCTCGAGGATATGTTCGGGCGTACGCGATTGATTTTGGGGGTAGCTGGGATGAACATCTGTGATTGGTTGAGTTCGCATACAACAACATTTATCAGGCAACCATCGACATGACTCCTTTTGAGGCACTATATGGCAGACCATGCAGATCACCGAGTTGTTGGATCGAGATTGGAGAGCGCCGTCTCCTAGGTCCCGAGCTTGTGCAGGAGACGTCAGAGGCTATTGATATCATCAAGAAGAGGATGCGCACAGCTCAGAGCTGGCAGAAGAGGTTTGCTGATCGCCAACATCGTCCCTTGGAGTTTGATGTAGGGGACTACGTATATCTCAAGGTCTTACCCATGAAGGGTATAGTTTGATTTGGAGTGAAGTACAAGCTTGCCCCGAGATTCATAGGACCTTTTGAGATCACTAGGCGAGTTGGCGTCGTGGCATATCGGCTTGCCTTACCATCTCAATTATCTGGCGTCCACAACGTTTTCCATGTCTCCATGTTGAGGAAGTGTGGGTCAGACATCGTTCCTGTTATTGATTGACAGTCGTTAGAGGTTCATAAGGACGCTTCCTATATTGAGCAGCCAGTCCGTATCCTTGATCGAAAGGACTAGGTCCTCCAAACCAAGGTCATTCCCTTAGTGAAGGTTCAGTGGGGTCACCATTCTGTGGAGGAGGTTTCTAGGGAGCGCGAGGCCGAGATTCGAAAGCGCTATATCCATCTCTTTGATGATTGATCGTGTGTTGTATTTTGTATGTTATCTCTGATTTTATATAGTGATGTTATATTTTTTCACCCTTATGAGTTATGACTAGTTGCGATGATTGTGTAAATTTCGATGATGAAATTTTTATTTTGAGGGGAGAGCTGTAAGACCCGTATCATAAACCGTACCATTCCATAGGTTCCCGCTGTCTTCCCTGTCAGATTCTGGCAACCTTCGACCCTTAACTGACATTTGCGCGCGATCCTAATTCACATGCTGTCAACCCGAGTTGACTTAATCCGAGACTTGTACCCTAGCGACCGCGCCGTTGTAGTGGTTCTGATATCGGGTCTTGCACGCTGATTAGATACTCTGGCAAGGAGATATGGGCTAGCGTTCGGTGCTAGAAAAATACCGTGCATGTAAATTCTGAGAGAATCTCTATGACTTGTCACATCAATCCATTAATCAATCAATCCCATCAAGTACATGTCAAGTACACATCACCTTTTACTCATTCCCAAGCAACCCCAAAGTCAATAAGTTCTTACACAAGTCCATTCTTTTCTTACACTAAGCAACCCCAAAGTCAAAAGTTTTTTACGCACCCATCACTCCATCACCCATCTTTCTCTCTCTCTTTACAACCCTCTCTCTCTCTCATTCTCAAACCACTCTCCCAAGCAAGAGAAAGCACCATACGTCCAAGCTCTCCCAAACCTCCCCAAAAGAGAGCTTTGTGTGTGGCCCACTTCCTACCCTCTCATCTCCCATCTCAACCATCCAAACTCCATCTCCTCCATTAGGATTGAAGCTAAGGAGCAAAGGAAGCCTAGGGAGCAAGAATGAACGGCGGGTGGTCTTGGATCTCCACTTATTTATTTATTTTGTGATTTAAGGGCCCACTTGTAGTGGGACCCACCTTGATGTAGGCTTTGTATCAAAGAGGGGCCCATAGTAGTGGGGCCCCTCCATCCTCACCGATCTCTCTCTCTCTCTGGTGTATGATGGCTCGTGGCCCACCTTAATTTATGATATCATCCACCCGATCAGCCCATCCAAAACGGTGTGACCCGCCTTGATCATGCCCTTTTAAATCGGTGCCATCCATCCATTTAACTAGGTCATCCAGTGGGCTAGATGTTAAGGAACACAAATATCAGATCCATCCAAATCAAGTGGGCCACGTCTGTGTGGGACCCACTTTGATTTTTATTAGAACACGTCGCCGCCCAAATGGCGTCCGGGACGCCTGGCGTGTTGGACCGTGGTGTGAACGTGGACAAAGGTTTGTGTACTCACAAAGCACAAGTTTTTTTTGGGCTTTTGGGTGGGTCACGTGTACAGGCTCCACCTTGATGTGTACAAAAAATCCACGCCATCCATCCCATCCCTCGGCTCATTTTAGGTGTTGAGCCGAAAAATGAGGCTAGTCCGATTATTCTGCGGGCCATAACATGGAAAACAGTGTTTTTCACCCTTGAAATCTTCCCTGATGTCCCTATGCACCTTAATACCTTGAATATTGGGCTCATATATCCTATCATGAGCCGTGGAATCCAATGGCTGAGTTAGATTTTCTAAATGTGGGCCCCACATGTGAAAAACCACATGAAAACAAAAAAAAAAGAAGAAAAAAAAGGGATTGCAGCAGTCGTCGCCGTTACTACCTGGCAGCAAGAGCAGGCGCCTGGCCACACGGCGGACGGGTGGACAAAGTGCACCCATGGCCCTAGTCACCGTGATGTGGGTTGGACGATCCACACCGTGCATCTGGTGGACCTCCTTTTGGGTGGTGGGCCCTCCAAAAATCAGCCTCATCCAGAACTCAGGTGGCCCACACGGAAGGAAACAGTGAGGTTGAGCGTCTGCCATTGAAACCCTTTTGGGCGTCATAAGTTTTGGATCATTTTGAAATTTGTTTTTCCTATTCACTAGGATCCGTGGGACCCATTCACGTCACCCATCCATTGGATGGGCCACACCTTAGCCCGTGTGATGGTGGAACCCACCCCATGTGTGGGGATAGCCCCCTTACGTGTGTGACTCTCCAGGCCGTCCAAGACCTGGACGTCGAATTTTTTATAAATATAATATATTATATATTATATTATATACTATATAATATATACAGGGTGGTGGGTCCTACGTGGGACCCACCTTTGCCTTCATAATGCAACCAACTTCATGAACAACAGCTATGTGGTTGCTCCTCTTGATAGCAGCCACCCCACATGATGTATGTGTCTTATTTACCCTGCCCATTGTTTCGACGGTGGAGCCCACCATGATGCATGTGTTGTATCCAAACCATCCAACCATTTGAGATATCATTTCATGGCATGGGATAAATGAGTGAGATCCAAAGTTCAAGCGGACCCCACCATTTGCAATAATAATGGGGTATAGTGACATCCACCGTTTAAAACTTTTTAGGAGCCACAGTGGTTCCCACCCAAGCGGATAATTGGTTTTCACTTCATCTATCTCTATGTTAATGATGAATATGTCGGATCTCAAACACATAAGGGTGGGCCTGATTTGATATACATTTGGCCCATTTGACTCGACCCATTGATTCGGCCCAGTTGGTTAGGCCCAATGTGATGTATATAGGGCCCATATGATTAGGCCTATCTTGATGTAGTTATGGCCCATCCATTGAGGCCCACCTGATATACATAAGGCTCATGTTATGTGGCCCATTTGTTGTATCTAAGGCCCATGGGTCGAGGCCCAATTGGATGTACACAAGTCCATTACAATGTATGACTCTACCATGGTTTGTGTAATGATGTTTATGACAGCCGTGCCTTAGGAGCAATGTTGGTTTGACGTCCACATTGTAAGAATAATGTTGGTTAAATGTCTGCATTATGATTCCCTAGGGCCCATTGTTAGGCCCATACTTATAGGCTGTCTAGGCCCATCTTTGTGATGAACAACATCCATCACCATATAACATGTTTAGTATAGTTCCATGATTCATGATCATATGCATCATATGTATGCTTGATATGAGAAGTGACTGATATATCATATGCCTTCAGGCAGATTGTTTAGGGGCTCCCGGATAGGTGGCGTTGCCCTACATGAGCGCACGATATGCGCATGATTGTTGCATGATTGGATAGTGTGATTCATGCATCTCGCATTGTGTGACATGTATACTGTACGCCCTAACGACATTAGGGTCATAGCTTCCACAGGCATATCGTGGTTGGTTAGCAGGATGGGATACCGAAAATCTTGTTCTACATGGAGTGCTATAGATATCCGTGGGTGAAAGTCTCTAAACCCTTATGGTACTAGGAGATTACTCCAACATCTAGACCCAGTGGGTGCACAAGCGACGAGTGTCGATTACCAAAAGATCGCGCTTTTCACTGTGTCGTGGTCGGTTGGAAGGGGGTGTGGCCTTACCCGCCCGAGTGGAGGGGGCAAAGCTAGGCTGAGTTTGACCAGCTCGAGGAATGGGTTCGTTGTTGATGAGCTGAGCCCGATATTGGCAGGCGGATAGTGAGGTCTCTTCCACTTACCTTATTGCGTGTGATGAGGCGGCAATCTGGTTTAGAGTGTACTAGACCCCGGTGATATTCTAGAGTTGGGCTGTATTGATATGTGGACTTAGATGAGGATTTGTATGCTTGAGTTGCACCTTGCATCGCATAGCCTTGGTACGACCAACATCATTCATGCCTTGCATCGCATAGCCTTGGTACGGCTAACGGTATTCATGGATTCACCAGCGTGTTCCGCATTAATCTGATTCTGTATAACTGTATTACTACCTTGCGCACACACTTTCACCACCCTCTAAGCTTTCCATAAGCTTATGTACAACCATTGCATTCAGGTGACGTTGGACTGCAGCAGCACTGAGGCAGGAGCGCATAGCCGATCATCTTGGAGCATTTTGTCCATTATCATTGAATTTCCCTTTATGCTCATTATATTTATAAAAAATTTTATCGTAGTGGAAATGTGATGGAGTTTTTGGTTGTTTGTGGGTTATGCCTTTGGTTATGCTTATTATGAATTAAACTGATATTGGAAATCCTCCTCGTAGCATCCCAAGATCGGAACCTGACGAATGGGCGCCGGGAGCTGAGAATGGGGTTCTACGGAGGCTGTCGGCGCCGGATTCGGCGATCGAGAATTTTGTGAGCCCGGTTTCCGAGTTTGGGGCATGACAACTGGTGTAGTGTCAGAGGGCAGAAAGTATCCCCTGGCTCCTCCAGTCCTTTGCTCGATATATCATGCCTTCGATGTGTAGTAACTCACTGCAAGAGTGTGACAGTTGGAGTGTCTTTAGTCTATGTAACCTGACATTACTTTGTAAGGTGGCTGGGCATATATTTTTCATGGACTTATGATGAACTAGAGAAGTCATACATGAATTTGGATCGCCTTCCAGCTCAGAGTTTTTTTACAGGCTCAAATGCAACCATGACGGTATCAAACCTTTTCTCTTTGGAAAGGTTCCCTCTATACAAGCTTACTTTAATAATTTAAAAAAATTAAAAAAAAAAAAAAAAAAAAAAAAAAAAAAAGGCCCTTTCATCTATAATTTGTATGTTTCAAGACCCTGAGCAGTGGCCTTTTTTCTCAGCAACGCCTTAGCAATTTTGGACAATTTTACAAAGCTTGCAAAGATTAACGTCTCAGGGGTTCATAATTCTCTAGTTAATTCTTCACTTCCCTTCAGCAGCTGGAGTCTACTCGTAATATAGTCATTGCTCCATAGATATTACATTGTTAAAAAGAGTTGTTCCTTCCTAAAGACAAGATATCCAAGAATTTTGCCATTATCTCGGGGTGTAAAAGGGAATGTAATTTGCTTCAAAATCAAATAAAGACCTCTGAGCAAACGTTGGTTGCCATCAATGAGCAAATTCCTAATCTTGAAGTCTAAAAGCAAACTGAAGAATTGGAGTTTAGCAAGATCAGGGCCGATATCATTGAGAATGTTGGTATAAATGAGCTTAAATAATCGGAACTTCTAAAGGATAAGATGATTGTTATCCAATACATCTTCTCCAAGATTCTAGGCAATTCGTCTCAACTGTGTTTTCAGAATTTGGTGTTATACTCGTAAAATCACAGGATAAAGACTTCTTTCATTTCATCCCGACATTGAAGGCCTCTCGCGAGTAAGGCCAGGTACCATGCCATAGCCTCGCTTGTGATCACTAGCGAATATTCGAAATTTCTCAACAGGTACTCTTCTAACATATTTCCATGGAAATAAGCTGCTTTCTCGTTAGGAGATCAAGTGTTCCAAGGGTGATTGCATACTCTGTTCGTACAACATGAATTCTGAAAACTTGAGAATATGCTTGGTCCTAGCAAATCGTATCATTCTAAACGACCGAGATGATGTTGCGGTACTACTTGATGCACTTGTCTTGCATGCACTTCATTGAAGAAACGATCAACAGTCAGTAGTTTACAAGATTTTAATTTCACAAGTGCTACTTTTTTCATCAAACTAAAGAGTGTGTGATGTTCATGTCCTTCCTTTGTGTGCAATCTTATGCTCCTTGCGCATGATTCGACCATATGGATCTCGGGACATTCGTGCAGTTATATAAATTACTAATGACATTTCTCCATTTTAGTACATACCGATAATGACACTCTTCTACATTGGCTTCCTATCTAACCAATTCTGCTAAGCTCATGACTCTTCTTGGGCACAAAGAACTAGAGCATGAAAAATTCTAGGCCTGTTTCTGACTAGTAACCCCTTCCCATGCTCCTGATTCGAACAATAGTTTTGTGGACCCATCAAGGATTCGCTAATTTATTGCAGCAAATGATTTTCATTGAAGTTTTGCCAATTGCTTAGCCTTACGTATTGTATAAAATACTCTATGTGAGACTCTATTCTAAAGAACAAGATATTCTTGGTCTTGAGTATCTTTTTGGCCCCGCAACACCTCAAAACTGCTTTTATCATGTTCTTCCAAAGATCGTCAAAGACCGCGACTATAGTCATGTTGTTCGCTATGAACCTTCTAGCTAGAATCTTTATTATTCTTTCTTTTACCTTATCCTCTCTGTGAGAAGTCTCTGAACTTCATTCGACTTTATTCTCGTCTTCGGCATCTTCATCATGTACTGCTTGAAACACATGCATGCGAGGTGTGTTCCACGTGGATACCATATTTGCTATGGCCTTCTTGTTCCGCTCCTTATCATTTTCTATTATGATTTTGCTTCAGTTCATCATTTTTAGAGTATATTTTTAATAGTATAACAGTTTTTGGTCGGGTGACCAAGCATACAATGGTAATGACAATAATTATTTTCCTTCATTTTTGTCACCTCTTCTGGGCATTTCAGCTAGGGCAATTCAATTATCCCTACAGCCAATGGCTAATTCATCATGTGGAGTACATCTTCTTTTTCAAATGTATACCCCTTGTGATCTTCATATCATCTGAGCCACTTATCGGCCGTCCTTCTTCCATAACGGCTTTTCCCCTATCTTCTGTTGTCTTTATGTTTGCTTTGGGGCTCTTATCTCTTTCTCTCTCTTTTGGTGACATTTGTTGACATCTTACTTAGGCCCCGGCATGTCGTCTCAGTTTAAAAGGCAGGCATTTTTCTAGTCATGACTTCAAGGGCATAGGCTTTAGGGGTACGGTTACGGAAAGTATGTATTTTAGCACTTGTTAGGTTGAATGCAAACCCTGATTCCATAGAATTCAAACATATCTTTACTTGTTTTGACTCTACTAGGAGTTTTCAACATGACACTCCTAAGGTCTTCCATCAGTCGATGGACTTTTCAACCGGCTCACCTTCTCATTGCCGGACGGAACCTATCACGCCCTAAACTCGAAAACCAGGCTTACAAAATTCCTGATCGCCAAATCCGGTGCTGACAACCTCCATAGTACCCCATTCTTGGTTCCAAGCGTCTATACGCCAGATTTTGATCCTGGGATCATACAAGAAGGATTTTTCAACGTACATTTAACTCGTAATAAGTATAACCACAAGTTTACCCAAATCAAAAAGGTAACATCATCATCACATATCCACTAATATAAACATTTGAATACAGTGCTGAAAGGAAAATACATATGACAAAATCAAAGCTCCATACGTCCGCTGCATGCTTCAAGCTCAACGCTGCTGTAACCTAACGCCACCTGTACACATC
Organism: Magnolia changhungtana; assembly: GCA_030180095.1. Lineage (NCBI taxonomy): Eukaryota > Viridiplantae > Streptophyta > Magnoliopsida > Magnoliales > Magnoliaceae > Magnolia > Magnolia changhungtana. Next base: position 7,483,752 of record JASAUF010000375.1, read on the forward strand.
TATCATGCATAAGCTTATAGAAAGCTTAGTGGGTGGTGAAAGTGTAAGTGCTAAGTAATATCAGAGTAATCAAATTAAATGGAAATACTGATAAGCTCATAAATCATACAATATCAGGAATACTGGAAAGATCATAAATCATACGATATTAGAGTAACACGAAAATATGCTGATATGCCCATAAATACCATCAGCCTTATCCAAACTATGCATTGTAAAAATATAATAAAACAATATCATATACTGATGAAGCAATGTAGATCAGTTATGCAATGCGGGAAGAGTAAGCTAAATATCAGATGCTGATGATACAATGCAATATGCGGTGCGAATGAAATGACCAAGCCGGAGTGAAGTCGGGATGATAGTACGTAGTATCGCAGGCTATGGGGTCCACCACAAGGGACTTCTATCTAAACCAGTCTTATACCTAAATTTAGATAGTTAGACTCAATGTAGTGGACTCCTGATTTTAGGTAAGTCATGCACCCAACCAAAATCCTTGCCATTATGAAGGTACACAATAATTAATTGTGCACCACCAACCCGAGTGGATGGTGAATGAATGAATGAATGAATATGAAACTCCTACTCGATAAGTCCACATATCAGTACGGTTTCTCTCTAGGACCATCACCGGGGTCTAATACACTCTACATTCAACCGCTGCTCACTGACGCACGACCATGAAAGTGGAAGAGACCTCACCATCCGCCTAGCCAGTAGTCAGCCAATATCTACCTGGCACATTGATAGCAGACCCATTTACGAGCTGGTCAAACTCAACCTAGCAATGCCCCTACCCTTGGGTGGGTAAGGCCACACCCCCTTCCAACAGACCATGACACAGTGGGAGATGCGGTCTCCTGGTATTCGGCCCTAGTGCGCTCATATATATCCATTCGGTCTCGACGTTGGGGCGTCTCATGGACATGGAGGTTTATAGATTTTCACCCAGGGACATCTATGGCGCCCGTATGCTAGAACCAAACATTTTCGGTGTCCCATCTTGGCATCCACGATATGCCTGTGAAGGCTATGACACTGATATCGCTAGAGCGTACAGTAGTTACAACACATAATGCGAGATGCATGAGTCATACAATCCAGTCATGCATCAATCCTGTGCATACCGTGTGCTTATGTGAGATAACCTCCGCCTATCAGGGAGTCTTATAACAACCTGCCCAATAACATATGCAATGGTCAACCACATCTAATAACAAACATGCAGATGATGCGTATGGGCATGTATTATGATGTTATGCTGTCACATACTCATAATCGGTATTAATAACCGGCATCAACAATCAGCATAAAAAATGAGGACATTTAACCAACATTGCTCCATGGAATGGCCCACATAGAGCCTAATATATAGTGAACCCATGACCTTACACAAGGGCCCAATATATAATAGCATGAGCCTCACTCAAGAACTTAATACACATCACGATGGGCCTCTCACATGGGCCTAATATACATCACAATAGGCTCCATTGACTGGCCCTCAAATGTACCACAATGGGCCTCATTATGTAGGCCTCATATACATCACATTAGGCCTTAAACAAAGGCTGCATATACTTCACATTGGGCCTCAAACACAAGCCGAATACACATCACAATGGGCCTCAACTACGGGCCGCATATACATCATATGGGTCTCAACAATTGGCCTCGGCAATCGAAATCAGCCTCGGGAATCGGCCTCGACAATCGGAATCGTCCTATACAATCAGCCTCGACGAATCGACATCGACCTCGATACTTGGCCTCGACACTCGGCCTCAACAATCGGAATCGGCCTATACATTCGGCCTCGACAAATCGACATCGGCCTCGATACTCGGTCTCGACAATCGGAATCGGCCTCGACCAAATGGAATTGGCCTCATCAAAAGAATTGGCCTCAACCAAACGGAATCGGCCTCATTAAATGGAATCGGCCTTGACCAAATGGAATCAGCCTCATCAAATGGAATCGGCCTCGATAATCGGAGCCAACAATCGGAATTGGCCTTGACAATCTGACTCGGCCTCGACAATCAGAATCGGAATCAACAATCGGCCTCGATAATCGGAATCGGCCTCGACAATTGGAATCGACCTCGACGGATCGACATCAGCCTCGACAATTGGAATCGACCTCGGCAAATCGACATCAGCCTCGATACTCAGCCTCGACAATCGGAATCGGCCTATACAATTGGCCTCGACAATCTGACTCGGCCTCGACAATCGAAATCGGCTTATATAATCGGCCTCGACGAATCGACATCGGCCTTAACAATCGAAATCGGCCTATACAATCGGCCTTGACAAATCGACATAGGCCTCGATACTCAGCCTCGATAATAGGAATCGGCCTTATCAAACGGAATCGACCTCAACCAAACGGAATCGGCCTTGATAATCGAAATCGACAATCAGAATGGGCCTTGACAATCGGCCTCAACAATCGGACTTAGACTCGGCCTTGACAATCGGACTCAGACTCAGCCTCGACAATTAGAATCAGCCTCGACAATTGGAATCAGCTTATACAATCGGCCTCGACAAATCGACATCGACCTCTATACTTGGCCTCGACAATTGGAATCGGCCTATACAATCAGTCTCGACAATCTGACTTGGCCTCGACAATCGGAATCGGCCTCGACGAATCGGCATCGGCCTCGACAATCGAAATCGGCCTACACAATCAGCCTCGACAAATCGACATCGGTCTCGATACTCAGCCTCGATAATAGGAATCGGCCTAACAAGACTTAAGTTAAGGTCACAATGTGGACATTTAACCAACCATTGCTCCCACGGAGTAGCCCATATAAACGTCATTACATTAGTCCGCACATTCATTCGCATTGGGCCTCATATAAGGGTTACATACACATCGCTATGGGCCACATGACATGAGCCTAATACATAACAATAGGCCCCATCACTTGGGCCTGATATACACCACATTGGACCTCACATATGAGCCTCAAATATACATCACAGGTGGGCCTCAAATATTCATTACGGGTGGGCCCTATCACATGGCCGGGTGATGTGGATGAATCACATCTATCAAGGTGGGACTGGTAGAAGGACGGCGTGGACATAAAATAAATACATCATGGTGGAGTCCTCATCACCGTCCAAACATGTCCAGCACTGTACAGATCATCTGGACGATGTGGATGAACAAATGCATCGTGGTGGGGCAGCATAGCACCGTCCAAACTGCCCAACATAGATGGATGAAGTAAATATAATACATACATCAAGCCAGGGCCCCACCGTCCCTGTAGATGGTGGTGGATGGAACACGTACATCACGTGCGTCCAGTACAGATGGACGGTGTGAATACGATACATGCATCAAGGTGGGGTCCTCACATGCACAGATGGACGGTCCACACATCAACAAGGTGGGCGAATGTCCCACATGGATGGCCATCACGTGGCTGACCTCACGTACGTCCACCCTTGATGGACGGCCAGGATCTACGACATATACATCACCTGTCCCACCATCCAGCAATGGACGATGGACAACCAAGGTGATTACCTCCGTCAGAGGTGGGTCCACACGTGTGGCCCACCTCAACTTTTAAAGCTTATATATATATATATATATATATATATATATATATATATATATATATATGGGAAAAGGTACTGTGCGCTCGAGCTGATGAGAACGTCCCATGAGGTTGAGCTGTGTGGGCCCCACCTTGATGCGTTTCAAACATCTACCCCCAGTCAGATGCACCATTCCATCATGGGCCTAGGTCTCAAAAATCAAGTCAATACGTTACTTGTGTGGGCCACACCATATACAGAAGTTGAGAGGGGCCGTGCACCATTAAAACATTCATGCAACGTTCTTTGGGTCCACCGAGATGTGGTTTGCAAATCCAGCCCATCCATTATGTGTGTCCCACTTGGATGAGGGTTCAGACCAAGTTTTCAAACGCATGAAAATTTCAGGTGGGCCCCACCAAGTGCTTTGATATGTTTTTGGCATGTCTTCATATGATTTTAGATGGTATGGCCCACCTGAGTTCCGTATATGGCTGATTTTTGGGATATCCCATAATTTAAAGGGGACCAATCAAATGCACGGTGTTGATGGTCGACACGCATCACAGTGTGCCCACACAGCTCGACCTCATGGGAGCTTATCGTGAGCTTGAGCGCACCTACCTTTTCCATATATATATATATATATATATATATATATATATATATATATATATATATATATATACCACATATTATACTATATAATTATAATACTATTATATTAATTATAACAATCCTGCTTCCAGACGTTGTACTATAATAATATTATTATATTACTACTATAAGTCCAGCCACTGGACGTTGCTGACGGACGGCTTGGATATGGTGGGACGCACCGTCCATGGCCATACAGTGTGGACCAAGTAGATACATCAGGTGAGTCCAGATGCGTGGCCCACCAACAGGACGTCTAGCAAATGGAGGGACAATGGACGGCGTGGATATGAAATACATACATCGTGTGGGCCTTATCGTCCTTTACTGGACGGTGGATAGAACAGGTACTTCACGTGGGGCCATACGTGTGGATGAAACATGTGAATTAAGGTGGGTCCACAGACGGCATGGATGAGGCGTATACCCTAGGCGGGTCCCACCGTCCTGAGCTGGACGGTGGACAGCATGGATGCAACGCCTACCTCTGGTGGGTCTCACCGTCCTGGGCTGGACGGTGCGGCTACATAACACATTCATTAAGGTAGGCCCCACGTCCTTGCTGGACGGTGGGGATGCACCACGTACATCAGGGTGGGGTCCACATAGGTGGCCCACCCCGCTTAAAATCAGGCTAATATTTGTGTTCTGCCTATGTTTAGGCCTGCTGCTGGACAGCAGGGTAGACGGTGCACCTAGCCCATCTGGCCTGTGTCTGAAGTGGTCCCACCACAGGGACAGTGGGGGCACAAGGCATACATCATGGTGATGGCCATGTGGTGGGCCACACAGTCTACAGCAAGTTGATTTTTGTGTTTCTCCATAGCCAGGCTGACCCAAAAATCAGGCATCGTGGCTGCTGGATGGTGGGCAGCAAGGTGGGCCAATCCCACGGTCTAGATATTACATGCATCATTAGGTTGACCACTCATCATAAAAGAAAGGGAGAGAGAGAGAGAGAGAGAAGCACCCACATTACTCTTCTTCTTCTTCCCATATACTCCAATGCTTCTATGAAGCTCTTTCAACGGTGAAGATGACGTCTAGAGGTTGGATTGGTGGGGATCTAAAGTGGAAGAGGGGGGATTTTTTTTTTTTTTTTGGAATGGGTTGGACATCCATGTCTCTTGCAATGGGGAAATGAGGAAGAAAGAGGGAGGGAGAGAGAGATAAGAGAGAGAGAGAGAGAGAAAAGTTATGGCTTGACATGATGATGTATAAGGCCATCATAAATGTCTAGGTAAGGGCAGGTGTTGACTTAAGGAGAGGGGCCATTATTACTTGTGTAAGGACATGACGTCACCCTCCTAGGGAATGGTGCCATATGGGTAGGTAAGTCCCGCTATGTGTGGGCCACAACCATTATAATGTGCGCGCCACAACTTTTGATCTAACCGTCGCATTGATGCACGAGATGCGGCATTCGAACCGCTGCGACGACGCAGTCGTGACGGTACAAGGTTTGAGTCAAGATAACTCAGATTTACGGGGTGCAACTCAGGGTCGCGCGCAAATATCGATTACAGGTTAAGGGTTGCCGGAATTCGACCGGGAGGACCACGAAAGCCTACGGAATAGTATAGGCTAGGATACAGGTCTTACAGAACCCAATTTAAGTAGGCTAATGTCTCTATTGGATAAGAAAAAGATATCCCACGTATATATGGATTCTGGTGCCAGAGCTTAATATCATATGAATGCCTTTCTTATCAAGGACGACCTAAACAACCACAAATAGTAATGTGGAACCGTAGAGAAAGTTTCCATGGTAATACTGAAATGCATCAGGTGTTCCTTCGACGATCCGTCTCCATAAAACTTTTGGAAGTCAGGATATTTAAAGTTCAAGGAAAATATTATGTCTTCAATTTCGTGAGAGTAGGGCATTTGAAACCGGAATTTTCCTCTATGCCCTGTCTCTTTCCATTTGAATAACTTCGACCAATACCTGTGTAAGGCCCACCCCCACAGCACATGATATTGTCCGACCCAACTGGCATCATCAGAGTACGCAGCGGTGGTTTTGTTTGTCACTGGACCCAGGCTCACCCGTTCCAGGCACAACGAGTCATGTCTGTTAAGGGAGGAACCCAACATATAACCACCACAACTCCAAACAACTCTTCCGATGTGAGACAAGTTACGCTACAGTCAACTGCAACAGTAGCTCACCCAGCACAGTAGCCTGCCAGCCACACCTGGGGGCCCGCCCACATATGTGCCAGCCCACGTGTGTCTACCCACATGAAGAAGTGACCGGGGCGTCACATTATCCCCCACCGAGGGCAGACCCGTCCTCGGCTCTGATACCATTTGTAAGGCCCACCCCCATAACACATGATATTGTCCGACCTAACTGGCATCATCAGAGTATGCAGTGGTAGTTTTGTTTGTCACTGGACCCAGGCTCACTCGTTCCAGGCACAACGCATTATGTCTGTTAAGGGAGGAACCCAACATTTAACCACTACAACTCCAGACAACTCTTTCGATGTGGGACAAGTTACGCTACAGTCAATTGCAACAGTAGCTCGCCAAGCACAGTAGCTTGCCAGCCACACCTGGGGGCCCGCCCATATATGTGTCCGCCCACATGAAGTAGTGACCGGGGCGTCACAACCTGTGTGATTTCATCTTGGGTCACCATGCGAGCAGTGGGAACTGATTCGTGTGACCCTACCCTCTGCGATTGTGACCCTTCTGGTTGTTGTTCATTGCCACTCGCGTTAGCCATCATTTGAGGGTAGTGACCTGAGCCATGTTGTGGGTTAACATCGCCAATGCCTCTCTAAGGTTTCTGCACACTTCCGTCAATATTGTATGCGTGCTTGCCATCTTGGCTAAACTCTCGTCCGTGGAAAGTTACTGGGTCTAATTAGTTCTTACCATGAAAATTGTCGTCTTTCCACTTCTTTATTGTCTGGGATGTGCCTGTTGCTGACACTTATGGTGAAGTCGTCGCAACAGACTTAAGGAAAGATGATTTATTTGTTAGGACAACTTTTCCTTTGACTTGATAGTGTCCTTCTACGGTCCTAGGGATTTATCAGTCCTGAATGGGATGTGCCTGTTGTTGACACTTATGGTGAAGTCGTCACAATAGACTTAAGGAAAGACGACCTATTTCTCAGGACAACTTTTCCTTTCTCTTTTTGGTCTTGCGATGAAGCTACAAATTATAGGTCGAGGAAGTCGTGCGGGGCGAAGAGAGTTACTTCAGCCTCTCCAGAATAGAGCAGAGGTGGGGTGGAGCTAGCACAAAATTGTGTTTTGCAATGTTACGTGTAATCGACCCTCTTACTGTCTGTAATGGAATTGCACCTCTCATTGAAGGGATCGAGTCTTCTATCTTTTGGACGTCACTATTGTCCATTATTCATTGTCCTTTTACATTGTTGGTGAGGTAGAGATTGCCTTAGACATTACCAGCTGTCGTCTGTTATCGGTCATAGTTGACTTACTTTCCCCGATACCATTTCAGGCGATGATTGAACATTGCTAACATAATAAATTGCGAACCCGTTGGGTGTAAAATAGATGATTATGTTGACAGGAAAAGAAGCCATTGTGATTATGTAAGAATGAAATACTTGAATTCCAAAATAGAATATTAGTTATTCGAATTAAATTAAAGTATCATTTAATTATTCCATCATTAGTATTAAACATAAATACTCTAATAAAAGATTTTGGGTTCGATCCCTAGTAAAGTTTCCATTTTGTTTCGATCAAAAATGTGTTTAGAAGATTTAAATATTTATATTCAATAATAATAAAAGAAATTCAATCAAAGAATACTTGTTATCATTTTATTTCACTAATATGACTTCTTATTACATTTCTCGTATTGCCATTGATTCTAAAACAAAGTACATTCAATATTTAATGTAATTGAAAGTAATTTGATAATGATTTTAGCAACATCTTGGATTCTAAAGTATCCTTCGCAATGACAGAAAAGTTATGTAGCTTAGAAACCATTGCTTCACATTAGTATGCATAAAAGGCGCATATGATGGTGAATTCATGACAAATCCGTATGAAATGCATAGCATATTGGTCATTTGTGACATCTATTGTGTGGTCATGCAACTGGACTCTATTGCGCAGCCACGCAACAGGCTGGCTCCCTGCTGCTTCCTGCATCTTCTTTCCCCCTTTCTCCTGTGCTTTAATCCACGGTATACCTAAATTATGAACTTCATGATTCCGAAAGCTTCTAATTTTTTTATTTACTATTTGAGCTCTTTAATCTCTAAATGAGAGGGAGATGGGGTATTTATAAACCTTCGCATGTGAAAAATCTCATATTTGCGCAACAAGACATGGTTGCACGGGCACATAATGCACTACAATTGTGTGGTCACGTAACATGTTCCAGCTACACAATTATGTCATCGATGTCTGTCTGCCATCCTTACTTTCACAGCTTCAAATCCAAACATTTCTCTTCAACTTAGCGATTGCACAATGCATTAATGTGGCAGGGCGGCGCGAGTGTACAATGAATTTTGTGCTTCAATGGTCATGAAATAATCGCAAGTAGTTTTCTAACTTCTTCTTCATTTTATTTTTTTTTTATTATTTATTTTTAAAGTATCATGGCTGGCTTACAGAGTGGCCACCTCTACCTTTCAGCAGCAGCCTATACATGCTGAGACCGACCTGATGGATGGCCTGGATAATTCACCTGTGTGGTATGCTTGCAAATGCAGCGGCTGTGCATTAGCTGGAAACGGATAGGCTACTCCCCTTGCCACCAGCCAATGGCTGGTGGTTGGTACTCTGTGGGCCCCATCATGATGTATGTGTTTCATCCATTCCATTCTAGATCAATTTATAGTAATACACGAAAAATGAGGTATATCCCAATCTTAAGTGGACCACCTTACAGGAAACAGTGTTGAATCACTACAAGAAAAATAGGCATTACCGGTGGCCAAAATCTCCCCTAAAAGTCCAAAAAACCGCCGGTATAAGAATTACCAGCGGTCGGGCGGCTGCCGCAAAAGGGGGGCGTCGCTGCGTCATTTACCGGCGTTCGTCCCTTTTTAGCAGCGGTTTTTGAGGCTGCCGCTACAAACGTCCTTTAGCGGCACTTATTATGATTTACCGGCGACTCCACTAACTACCAGTATAATTGCATAAGCGACAGTAGAATTCATTAAAGTGCCACTAAAAACATTCTTAGCCGCCAGAAAAACTTTACTAATCGCCGGTAAAAACTTTGAAAACGCCAGTAAATGACATGAGGAAGAAGGTAAATTTTGTAATAAATACCGCTAAAAATAACAACAACCGCCAGTAAAAAGTTGTAACATATGCTAATGAGAGATTAAAAAATGCCTGTAAAATCTGTTTAAAACGCCGCTACAGTGTAAAAGAAAAAATAATAGAAACAATTAAAAATTAACTGAAATTTGAATCTTCTAAATCAAAAGACCTTTCTGAGGCTTAAATTAGCATTCAAACACAACTGTTAATCATTTACAACCAACCTCATTTACAGGACCCGAGAATGAAAGGTTACATAATGGATGTAAAATTTATAGATTGAGACACAAGGAAAAGCAAAAAGGAAAAAAAAGAAAAAAAAAAAAAAAAAATAAAAATCAACGGACTTCAGTGACGCCCGAGGCAAGACTTCTGAAATGCTCCCCAAGAACTATAACTCATGCATATAGATGACCTTTGTCAGCACCACCCTGCCATGCCTAGAGGTCAGGTAATAAAACAATATATACACTCATAATCTAAGTTACACTATCTAAAATTAAATTTTCAGTCACAAATATTTCCTGCAAAAACAACCATACTGAATGAAGTCCATATCCATCCCCATATGAAGCAGCAAAGCCCCCCTCTGTTACCAACACTCCACCTTCAGTTACCAATGCAAACACAAAAAGTTTACAAAACAAATAAAATAACCAAAAAATAAATTTGATATAAAATAAAAGGAACCAATAAATACCTGTAACTAGCATAACCCAAAAAAAAAGTAGTTTTGGATTTGCGTGAGTTTTGGGAAATTGTCCTAAAATGATATGGAAAAACGAATGGAAATGGTAGATTTCCAACAAACAACATGGTGGGCCCCACCTAGGTTTATGTAATATGAAGAAATTAGCTTCTGCCATTAACACAGAAGAGGATTGCGTAGTGAGTAACTCTACCATTAGCATACTGAGTAAACTCTGTGAGGCCCACCATGATTTATGCCTTCATCCAGGTGTGTGTGACCTTATGAATAGGTTGGATGGAAAATAAACATCTTGGTGGGCCCATCAATGGTTTCTATGGTGCGAATCATTGTAACAGCCACTTTCTATTGTGTGGTTCACTTGAACCTTAGATCCAGTTAAGTTTTTGTCATACTCCTAAAATAATGTGTAAAAATGGATGGACATGTGTGGATAAAACCCATACATCACGATGGGCCCTTAGATCCCTAGCTTGTTCCGAGCTTGGCAAACCAAACAATGTGAGTGATAACTCGACTATAGGGCCCACTTTGATGCATGCATTGTATATGAACAATATCTTTTGAAAACTTATTTTATGACATGGCACAAAAATCCGATGAAGATAAAAACTTTAGATGAACTACACAATATGAAATAGCAGTTGTTGGATGCTCATTATTAAAAACTTTTTAGTGCCTAATGGTTGTTTACCATCCAATCTGTTAAAAGTTCCCACAGAAATTAGAGATGAAAGAAAAAATAAATATCATCTCGATCTTATATATATATATATATATATATATATATATATATATATATATATATATATTGGCTGAAAAAATTTTTAATGGTTAATAACCACATTTCATGTATAGTCCACACGAAATTTGTATCTGTTTCATTTTCGGTTTAGGCCCTAAAATAATCGGCAAAACGAGATGGATGGTGTGGATATATAATGCATGCATGAAAAAGAAGGTGGCCCTACGGTCGTGGTCTCACTCACACAATTTGGTTCCGGATTGGACGGATTCTCGTGGCCTCACCGTGTGTTGAGGTGTTGACGTAGCAAAGTTCTATATCCCTACATGATGTATGTATTATATTCACCCCGTCCACCTATTTTTTGAGATCACTTTGTTGAATTGGCACATCAGTGGAATTGGCACATGACCAGGATGCAATTCCATCCCACCTAATCCTTTCCAATACAAGCTGCCAAACAGCCCTTAAGGTGGACCATACCTTAGGGAAAGTGTGGTGATTGTCCATAAATGGGCAATTAAAGTTTTGGATTGAGTGATATTTACTTTTTCCCTTCATCCATGTTCGTGATACTTCATCAACGAGTTCGATGGCAAATAAACATTACGAAGGCTTACGATTCCATGTCAGTGCGCAATCAATGTTCTTCATCTTGATTTCGGAGTAACATTGACGATGGAGATGCGATCGTCTCCTAAATATCAAATACGTAAATATAGGACTTAGTATAGTCCAAGGAGATTGATTTGTAAATAGTTATCGAAAGGAGGAATAACCCATGTAGCTTTTTTTTTTTTTTTTTTGGTCTATGGTTGCTAAACGCTAGAGTTAACGTTGTTCCTTGTGTTAAGTTACAATCATTGAAGAAAGCAGAAAGCAACGTCAGAAACAATGTTTACCTGATGCAAGGGAAAAAATGGCATATGGAAAGAGATAATACCAGAACATAAGTGCAAAATCAGCCAGATAAACAGAGGCCCACTTTGTACATCAAGCATGCCCTCATCGCCCAGATCAAAAGGCGCCATGGCATCACTCTCCCATCTCAATCACCTTCTGCTGCGTCTCGACATCAATTGTAAAACCGTATTCTGGTCCGACATCATTCACGAGCCTTGTCCCACCTATTTACAATCAAATTTGGAAAAAAATACCGATATATGAACAAAGATCTAATTAAAAACGGAAAATGAGTCCATGGAAATTAAAATCCATTTATATCTTCTACAAGTTTCTGCTTTCACTGAATTCAGCACAAAATGCATCTCATGCTCACAGAACAATTAAAATCCCATTGGCTTCTTTCCAAGGAATGATGGCCCGTTCCAAGTAGTTTGAGATTAGTAAAACACATGTAGAAAAAAAAATGGACACGCTGCATAGGCAATCCATGTTGAAAACGACTTCTAACATGCTTGAGATTAGTAAAACACAACTTCTAACCTGTATAATTGGCAGATTTTGAAGTTCTAGAAGAGCTTACAAGTGTAGTTGGTAGCTTCGGATGAATCCAATAGTATCTGTTAGGAGAAACTCCTTCCCATTATTGATGTATGCAGGATGCCAACAAAAGAAGAAATTAGGGAGAAAAGAAGGCATAAAGAATGTCTTGCTACAATAACTCTGGCATGATGCCTGTTTGCAAGATACATAGCTAGTCTAGTGGTAAATAATTCACCCAATAGTATCAAGTGGACTATCAAGAAACATTTTCTCATGTAGCAAAGTTAAACTATGTGAATTCTCCCATCAATCGTTGTATTTGATAATCTGCCTCTTCATTAGCTAAATGAGAAGAATTTGTTTCTTTACGAAAATTACAAGAACTTCAAGAAGACTTATATTTGTTCCTACATCCTAAGTTCCACCCACTAGGAAAGAAAGGTCAATTTTTCTGAAAGATAATTATGTTTGGATATCACGGTCTTTAGGACTAGAAACAAAGTCAAAGGTTTGAAAGAACAATCATTGTTTCAGGAATCAGAGCTCTTATTCTAGGTTTTTTCTTGTTCTTTCCTTTTTCCCTTTCCTTACTGTTGTTTTCTTTCTGGTTTCTTTTAATAATATTCACTTTTCAAAAAAATTATAATGGGATCATCATACTCAATAGGGAGTTGAACTTCTGCAATCCCGTAGTCCATTGTGTAGAACTTTCTTCTGAGTTCCTCCTCTTCACCTGACAGAGAAGTAGTCAAATTCATGATTCAGTAGAGATTGGATGGTACCACAAATAAAATATGGCTGCAAGATTGGGTAACAAGACATGCGAATTTAAAGAAAGAATTATTGGCCTTAGAAAACAAGAGATGCTCAACAAAAATAAATAAAATAAAATAAAACAAATAAAAAATAAAAAACAGAAAAGACATCAACAATGAGCATAATGACAACTCCACCAATGTCTAAATCTAGTAAGTGATAGATTTACAAGATTTTTATTTTATTTTATTACTATTTAGTATGAGGGGTTGAATACACAATCCTTCATGTAAAAACAGGATCATATGAATATCAACAGGATATGATTGGATGTGGAGCAAATAGTTAAAAGGCATGTCCATCAAAGATATGATCGGATTAGAATCAAGATCGTTTACAGTTTGGAATGATGCATATAAATGCACAAGTTAACTTAATTGCAAATTCGATGCGTCCCATCTAATTAGGAGGAAGAATGAAGACTAGTGATGATTACTAGCATTCAAATGAGGAAGTAGCCTATTATGTTCAATCAAAGTCTGGAGACTGGTTCCTCTATAACAATCATAGAAAATTTCTTCCAACTAGCTACATATGGGGCCCATCATGCTGTTTGTATGGAAACCAATCATCCAGCAGGCTCACCTACCATTAAAATGGGGGAACACAAAAATCAAGCCAATCAAAGCATCAGATGGGCCACACTAGAAAACAATGAATAACCTCCAAAAACATCAAATTCAAAAATTGACTCACTAGATCACCTAATTTTGAGTTTTCCCATTCTCACTCGTGGGGTGATCTGGCTGGACCGATTGATATGTAAATACTGGCAAGGAATTCTCCTAAAATAGAACCTCAAAGTAATGCTAACAAAAAACAACAAATTCATCATATCCACATTATTTAGAATGATAATGTCAATTTAATTCTTTTTTTTTTTTCCATTTGTCATTAGAACAACCATGGTAGAGGGAGACCAAGAACTCTATTCTCTCAGCAACACATGCTTGGAGTGTATAGTAATGCTTGGTTTTAGATAGTGTTTGGTCGTGTTTGGATGGACAAGTGATGATGAATAGAGTTTAATCAAAGGGAAAATGACCCAAAAAGTAGTTTTGGTGCATTTTCTTATTTTGCAATTCAATTCAATAGTGCATCTAAGTAGAGAGTTCTTAAGGCAATTGCTTTATGATGTCACTAGCAGTTCTGTTTAAATGGGTGCAGAGTTGTGCTAACATTTGGATTGAATGCACTCATTGGGAGAAAGAAGGAAAATCAAGATCATGAAAAGCCATACATATTGAACTTTGGTGACTGAACTTCAAGATCATGAAAAGCCATACATATTGAACAATACATACCAGCTTCAGACAATACTTTAAACATTGATCCAGACATCTCTCACACGCATTCCGTATTAGCACATGTGTGCCTGCAAGTGGAATAAGCAACCTCGAGAAATGAGATTGTTTTGTTCCCACCAATTAAGAAAGAAGCAACAAAATCGATATGAATTCCAAAGGTCGCTGTGTGGATGAAAAATCAAATAAAAAACTAAAATTCCAAAGGTCTTGTGCCTCTAGAATGCTTTAATCATGCAAATTTTATTTTCATATTTCAATCATGATGTGGTGTGTTTTTTTAGCTTTGAATATATATAATTAAAATAAAATGTTTTTACATAAACATTAAGTGATGAGGCAACGAGTCATGCATATGTATGAGCCAAACACAAGCGCTCATGTGCACTTTTTGTTACACTTATAGAACATATGAAAAGAACGGAGAGTGAACTCACCTGATAGAACATATGAGAAGAAAGGAGCTGTCAGAAGTCAGAACATCCATTTTTTATTACACTTATAAAGTGATTGCATTAGTCAGGGCACAAATTTATGAAACAGGGAAACAAAATAGCTTGTGGTTCACATTCATCTTACATGTCGTGATGCATTTATCTCTGGAATTCCTGTTTTTTTTTTCCTGTATTTTCAGGCCTATGGGCATTTTTTTTAATTATTGAGTTCTCTCTTTTATTCCTCAAAACAAGAATAATAAACAATCCAAAAGAAAGAAAACAATAGCCACAATAAGAAAGCTCACCATCTCTCTTGATCTAGGTAAAAGACCATGCCACTTAGGAATTGCATGTGCATGCTCTACATATGCAGCATTTGTTCCAGTACCCAAGATTACAAAAGACAAGAAATGAAGAACAACATCATTATTGCAGTATCTACTTCCAGCTAGTGTTCCAACTGTATCATTGACCTATATTAAAGGCAACCAGTAAGTACCATTAAACTGAATTGCAGGGGTACCACTAACACATGAAACGTTAAAAGTTACACGTGAAATTGATACATGGATATGGTAAATACTAGCACAAGACATTTATTTGGCACATAAATTAATGTAAGATCCCTGGCAGGGCTCAAGCCAGGATTCATCAAGAACAAACTCACAAGTTTGGTAGAGAATGAGATGAACAAGAAATTGGTAAACTTCAACACTGCAGGTTCATTATCTTTATCCTTAATATCCTGGTAGACTGACATATTAGTAGATCTGTTCAGAAAGAAGGTACTTACAAAGAGGAGAGTGTGCAGTCCAAATGGCTCCTTGGATTAAAAAAGAAAGTAATAGTTACTAGACATGGATTGAACTGAAGTTCCGAGCATGATATTCCCTTCTAATCCTCCCCACAAGGGTCACCACCAAACAGATTTCCCCATACAATTTAGCTGTGGTGGGAAGTTCGAGTTACATCCTAGGTTGGAACACAGCCTACTTGTTTTAGTCATTGTCTTCCTCTCTTGTTGGCAAAGAAGTGTCACTATATGGGGGCAAAAGAACACCTAACCATCAGCATGAGAACAACCCCGCCATTGTTAAATATTATCGAGACTAGCAACCAGAAAGTGTAGTATGAAAACTATATACTTGATTTAGTGATTTAGTATGAAAACTTCAGCATTACACCAAACTTCTTCATTCTGTCCAAATTCAAAACCCGCCTTACCATTTTCTAACCCAAAATAGCCAAATAAATTTGGAAGAAATAAATAAATAAAATAAAAAATCAAAACTTATCTGAAATTATTACTTTGCAATGCAGTAGTATGTCCAAATGACATGGCATGGCCACAAGCTTATAATCACTGCCGAGTTCCCGAATGCGATCACAAGGAAAACAACAGGGCCATTTGGAGTCCCTGCAAATGAACTGTTCGCATCGCATTAAGAAAATTTGTAACGCCCTGAAAATTGGGGGTCGAGCATAAACTCAACTCCCGAGTTCCAACGCATCACTTATACAACAAAATGAATGATGATTGAATGTGCTCGGTATTAGTGCAATGAACATGAGTGAGATTAAGCCAAAAAAAGATATCATACTCCGAGAGTTAAATTTGCAAGCGGAAAGACCTGTGATAGATAGATAAAATATATAAACTGTGGTGGGTCTCCAGAGTGTGATAAAGTTACCAGGTTAAATAATTACAAGTATGATTTTAAATTATATCAAGTTGAGTAGTGTGATCTAGTCAACATCCCTGTACCCCCGACAATCAAGGCACGGCTCTCATGAAGCCGCCAGAAAACAGCATATACGAGAAAGCATTCCCGTTGTCATAGAAGTCCGGCTCCGCCTTTAGTAAGCGTCGCCATTTGCAATCAGACAAAGTCAGGTGGGTGTTCGAAACACCGTCCCGTATCGTGGGAGTGAGTGATCAACTCAGTGGAACAATAAAGCATAGGTTAACATGTTATCAATTCAGTCAAGCAGTAAGCAGTACAAATCAAACAATTCTAACTACTCTTATTAAGTGCGAGAATGAAATGACATGATGCTGTATGCCCTTGTCAAACCACCCTCATGCGACATCATCTTACGTTCGCGAATGCTTAACTCCTCGATGCGCCACATCTACTAAGCACATGCGTGCGATGATGATCATGATTACCGAGTTATTATTAGTCCATTTCAAACAGCAGTATTGGGAAACTAAGGTACCTCCCTTGTATCATTCCCAAACATGATCCATTCTAGGGTCGTCAATCCTAGTTAATCTCATACGATATTATGGTTCGAGAAGCATAGCGAAGGCATCACAAAGGGCTTGTCACCCGTCAGCGCGGATACAGATCTCACCGTATGCGGCTCAATTGCTGGCCGTCAGCTCGAGTACAGGTCTCACCGTACTCGGCTCAATCACTAGCCGTCACTCGAGTACAGGTCTCACCGTACTCGGCTCAACTCATACTCTAGTTCTTTGTGAAAGACTCGTCACTAATCACGGCCTTTGAGTATACTCGAAGATACTACGGAGGACTCGTCGCCGTCACACGAGCACAGTCTCACCGTACTCGGCTCTCGCCGCCAAGTATCGATACTCGAATATAGTGTCCCATACCACCATAATCGGCTCACGAGTCGGTTGCTCATGGTCACTACGGGGAGGCACGTGGCCCCGGACGTGGGCCGACGGCTCGACCACGGTGTCCCATACCACCATGCCCGGCTCATGAGTCTTAGCGGATCGAGGTACCATGGTTAAAAGGGATTTCACTGGTAAGTTTGGTACCCTAGGTTCAAGTAGTAGCGTCCAAACATGGTGAACATACATTAGACAGATCGGGTTACTTGACGAGCTCGGTTAGCTCGAGCGCACCACAAGTTGAACGACATGAAATGCATAAGCACTTCGCGTGGCCAACCACTATCGCCAACCGAAGTACGACTCGGGTTCATCGAACACATCTCACGTGGCAAATGAATCACAGCCACGAATTCAATTCTGGTACCGATTGTCTGGACTACAATTATAGCCCCAAACATGATAACTTACAGATAGATAAAGCAGTAATGGATCAAGATTCAACTCATACTATCAAGGTATGGTATTATCCGTTTAGGGCTGCCAGGGCTGTTGCACGCATTCGTTGCTCCACTCCCCCATCACCCATGACGGATCATACAATATAAATATAAATTTAAACATATGCATTACATAGTTAAAATCATAAAGCAGTTGAGCATGTTATGAAGCACAACACGAGCATGAATTTGTACATGTTCAATTCCTAATCACACAACTATCCAAGGAGATCATACACATAGTTAGAAGAGGTTGAGAATCATATCTCAACACCCTTATACATTACAATTTGCTAACTACTACTCATTCAGATATTTCAAGAAACACTTAAACAAACATGCATCAACATACATGACATATGTCGATCGCATAGGCATTAGGCCGAATCCTTTCACTAGGGAGTTGCCCCAATCATAACACGCGTACACCCACGACGGATAGTCATGGCAAGCAGGAATCCAAGTTCCATATTCATTCAGTCATTTCCACAAACACTTGGGCCACACATTTTAGCATATATGGTGTCTATTGGTCGTGGCGTGATTTAGGGCAAATCCTTTCGTCAAAGGGGTATCGCCGATACAACAATCATGAATCCATGACAATTAGTCATGGCGAGTACGAATGAGAATTCGATACTCATTCAATCATTTTCACAAACACTTAGAATACACTATTACAACATACATGGTGTATGTTAGCAAAACATGTATTAGGGCTATCCTTTAGCCAAGTGAGTATTTTATCCATGTGTAATATATTACTACAAAGAAATAATCATGATAAATACATCTCCCAATATTTATACGTATACAGTATTTTCTAGAATACGTATTTTCAACATACATAGTGTATACAAGCAAATATGTATTACGGCGATTCCTTTCGCCAAATAAGTAATTTATCCATATATTATATAATCATACGACAAATAATCATGGCAAACACATTTTCAAAATATACATGTATACGGCACTCCTTACAATACAGTATTTCTACATACATAGTGTGTATTAGTAAAACATGTATTTAGGCGAATCCTTTCGCCAAATAAGTATTTTATCCATACGTCATATATCCATGCGACAAATAAACATGTCAAACACATTTCCAAAAAAAATATGTATATGGTATTTTATACGAATACCTAGAGTATGTGAAATTCCAGATTCTACAATTCTAATCGAAACAGAAAACGGAAAGCACTTTGTACATGTGCAATTGCATGCAGATCATGAATCTACCATTATCTGACATTGAAAGCGTTGAAAACCATAACCTATACACCTAAAGTCCTCACCTTTTGTCGTAGAATCGTAACGGAGTCGATAGGTTCGCTAAGCTTCCGTATACGGGAGTTTGGCAACCTAGAGAATGAAATAGGTTAGCTATTTCCTAACCTACAACTGTCTAATCCCCCAAACAGGTTAGGGTTAGGGTTTATTACCTAGAAATGACGCCGGAATCGCCGGGAAAGCGGCAAGAATGAGGTGGTTAAGCACCGATAGTAGCAGGGTAGAGCGGCGAGGAGATCTTCCCACAACTCCCACACTTTCTCTTTCTTTTCCCTCTCTCAAATCTCAAATTCGTATGGCTGCCATGAGAGAGGGTTTAAGGTCCTTATATAGTCTCAGAATTCCCCAAAAGAGACTCCAGGTCAAAGTATACTTATGTTATAACCAAAGCGGACTGTTTGCTCAACAGAGGACTTCTGGCGGGCCTCCTTGAGCCAAAGGTTGGACTTAAGCTCACTAACGCTGGATCTACGTTCTATTAAGTTTTTATTTCGGTCGGGATTCCAGATCACGCGTGGCGGATCAGTTTCAGTTCAACGGTCAGCGGATCTCGATCGGAGATTCCGAGTACATGTAAATGTGTATGAAATTTTTCCTGATCTGAGGGTGTAATTTGGTCAAATTCTGATGGTCTGGTTGCTTAATACTGATCCGCAAACAAATGATGCCAGATCACTATTCCAGATATTTATTTTGTAAAGGGAATAGTGTTTTTCACACTCTCTCGCTCCTGACGCAATCGAATGGCCGTGGGACATTGTCGGACTTGATTTCCGAGATGGTTGTCAAGCCCAACGAGGCGGTCCTAATTCCTTAACCCGAGTTATTCGGACTTCCGACGTGCGGTCTAGATCCGATACGGAGTTTCAAGATGCTCCCGAGAGAAAGTAGGGTAATGAGTTTGATCCTAGATTTTAGGGCAACCTAGCGTCAATGATTCTACAAGTTTTGGGTCTTGCAGATCGTATTTAAAGCGATTCAAACGGATTTCGTAGTTAATCTGGTTTCACACCTAGTTACTTTGTCTCATTTCTAAAGGATTTAGTCCTAAGTGATTTCTGGTCGAGGTGGTACTCAGGCCTTTGTAATTTGTATATAAAGTTATCCAAGTTATACTACTTAGCTAGTTTAAGATAGTGTCTAGGGTGAAAGTTCTTAGAAAAATTGGAAGATCAAGGTGATGAAGGGTGAGATTTGTGAAGGAAATGAGTTCAAAGGCGGCTTTAGACTTTGGGATTCAGTTCTGACAAGTTAATGAGATATTAGGATCGACCCATTGCCTAAGGACGTCTAATCCCAGGTTGGCAAAAATCCGGGGCGTTACAAAATTCCTTTTTTAAAAAAATAAAAAATGACTGCTAAAATGTGCTTGATCAGCTGTAGTATGAAAACTATATGCATTCAAGAGGTTTGCTAATTCCACACATGTGAAGACTGTTGTCCCTGTCCATCCACACTTAGCCACACATGTGCTTGATCAGATTTTTCCACCAGGTAGGGTACATTGTCTGTAGGACTTGTGATCTTACTCCTGCAAGAAACCTTAGAAGGCTTTCTTAATGTATTATGATATTTTCTATGTGACATTAAACAATCATTATGTAAAGTTGCAAGATAATTGCAAATCCATATGAAGTTATTAGTGCAAAAGTCTACCTAAAGAGAAAACCAATTCACTGAACGCAATAGCCAAGCTATTGCAGTTGCATTCACCAGTCTTGGGTTTGAGTCACTTGACCAATACTAATGCCCATTTCAAAAGTCATCTTAGTTTTCAATGTCTTTCTAAGAACCGAAATAGCACACTACAGAAAATGTGAACGTCACAATTTGGTGAATCCCTGGAGGGAGAAACATCACAGTTGAATGCACTCACAGACTGGGTATTGATGATTTGAGTATTTTTATGAGTTTACCAGGATCTAAAGAACCAACTGCAAAAAAAGATTATAAAGCTTTGGCAAATTTAGCAAGTGCATGGCTAATGTAAATGGTGATGCCAAAGTCGAAACAAGAATGGAACCGCAGGGAGACATTATTAAGTGATTGCAACATGCTCATTTCTGTTTTGATAAATGAGCTCACTTGTCATTTGAAGCAGTTTGATGGACTTTCTGCTTTCCACCTAATATAGAGTGGGGCTTCCACAGTTTCTGAATTGGGTGCATTTTTGCCATTGAAACAGGCACAATTACCTAATATAGAGTGGGGCTTCCACAGTTTCTGACGCCTTCATTGTTCAACATGCAATGCATTCCATCGATACTTAATGACGCCTTCGAGGACCTGCAAAATGAGATCATGAACATGATTGATTTGAAATCAATCTCTTAATTGGGGTTTTCTCATTGAAGATTCATTTAGGGTCTATAAAGGAGGAGTTGTGTAGGAGGAAGCTACATAGTGCGAAGCCTACACTATGGTACATAGTGCAAGAAACCCACTACATAACATAAGCTATTTAAAAGATTGTAAAAAACATATCATCATGGTCTGTATTTCTAGACAAGATTCTACAAAAGATTAGAATGATTGAAATCAACTTCAGGACTTGGGAGTTAACTTGATACCATAGTCAGACCATCAAAATAGCAAAGACAGAACTGCTGAACACGGTAACAAATTTTAAGCAATCACTGCGTCAATGCAGTCAATTGCAAGTATTACAATACTTTAATGCATCAGAGCATGTCATCAAACCCAATATTCCATACAAAGGCAAAACACATTGAGGTGAATCATCGCTCATCGCTTCACCTGAAAGGTTGTAGACCAAGAAATCAAGCCTAAATAATGTCGCAAGGTTGAGGTATCACCTATCTGACATACCACAGTGAACAACTTGAGGGCCAATTTGATCATTTCAAGGGTATTTTTCAGCTAAATCACTTTGGACATTTTGCTTGTCATCCTATGCCAATAAAACCAAGTTAATGGGTAGATCCATAAATGTTTTTATCTATATAAGCAAGAAGCAAACAGTTCACAGTTATGTCATAAATCCAAAGTGAGGTGATCGATGAACAGATTTTGCATATATGCATAGAACAAGCGGTAGTGACAAGGACAAGAGCAAATAACAGAAACTGTTATGGGAGACATGAGCAGGCAGGAATCAAGCCAAGGAACATTGCTTTAAAAATTCATAGGACGTAAAAAATAAATAAATTAAAATTAAAATTAAAATTAAAATTAAAATTTAAAAAATTAAAAAAAAATAAAAAATTGTGTAGCAGAAGATAACTGACATAAAAACAGATAATCATGACCGGCCCATCATTGACTTAAACAGAAATATGACAGAATAACAGACAAAAACAAAATATTACAGATGGAATTCGATGGAAATATGAGAAACCAACAGGAAAGAAATTTGGCTTTCAGAGGATAATGAGCTCAGATCAGTTCACATTATAACACCGTGAAGGACAGTTATCCTGAAAAACAAACTAAATGTAGGAAAATTGAAGGGAAGAAAGACAATGCAAAAGCATGTGATAAGGTTTGCAATAGAGATTCCATGGGAACAGACAAACAACTTAAAATCGATGAGGATTGCAGAATTTTGAGATTTCTTAAATATTTCTTCACGAAGAAGAAGAAATTAATAGGTCCAGTAAAAGGCCAATAAAGAATAAAGGTCTATGAAAAGGCGGAAAATCAGAGCAAACAAAGTGAAGCAACTCTGCGAAGGGTAAAGGAAAAGTCTGAACTCTCATGCCTTTGAAGCACTAGAAAAGGTAATACAATGTACATACAATGAGAAGGTTCACTCATGTATTGTACTCATCCAAACCGAATAGAAGCAGTCCAATTATATAACAGCCATTGCATGGACAGCTAGGAATCTGTATTATGAACCAAGTACGAGTAAATAGCTATGGCCTAGGAACCAGTATCCTCTTATTTCTATAGTGACAAATCTCATTCTCAGAAATTTCTCAGGAGATTTTCAGATTTTAATGTTTCTTGGAATATTATTGGGAATATCTCCCTGAAAGGGTTGCTATCCCACCAACAACAACCAACACCAAAGGCAAGAGCTTCTTAAGCTATTGCTAGATGCAACACGAAAATACATACCCCGTGGGATTGCTTATGAGCATTGAGCTCCTTGATGTTGGTTGGGAATGCACTGAACTATTCATATGAGAGTCAGCTCCTAAATTGTACAAACAACTGTGGCTTATTTAAAGAGAATGAACATCAAAAGAAAAAATGGACATCAGAGATGGGTGCTTTTATAGAAATAAATTCAAAGTGTGGAGCATTTTTAAAAAAAAAAAAAAAAAAAAAAAAAAAAAAAACACACCTGTCTGAAAGTTTTGAGTCCATGGTAATCTTGAAACAAGGCATTTTTTCTAAAACTAGAGATCCCAATCTCCCAGTTAGATGCTTCTGGATGCTGTTCCAAATACTCTGTCAAATCAAATGAAACCTGTTCAAAAGACAAAACACAACATTTAATCCAAGACCCAAGATTATAGCTACACATGACTTACATTGATAGGGAAATAAAACTCCTTGATTTTAATCAAGAAAGCTAATAACAACGATTGAGCATAACTCATAGGGAACAAGCATAAAGCACTCAACATCCAATGGTGCTGATTAGCTATAAACTTTAGAAATCAAACCAAATTCGGACGAATACACAAGTGAACAAAAGAAAATTTGCATAGACTATGGTTTGTCACTTCCTTTCACTTAACATGGAAGGAACTGTTGGATTAGCTATAAACTGTAAATTAATCAAATTTGCATGAATGCATAAGAGACAAAAACAGATCTGCATAGACTGGTTTTTGTCACTTCCTTTCACTTGATATATCAGTGACCGGCTCTTAGTACATATGGAAAACATGTACGAGCTTCAAAACAATAATCATGTACACTATACTTTGGAAGAACCATATGCCAAAAAATCACAGAGTTGGCAATCCTAACCATTCCATTGGAGGAATTTTCAGAAAATAAAAATGGATGATTACCATAAAGTAAACCAAAATTTCCATTGAGTGCAATTGACTTCCCTAGTAATGTCGAGCACTGGGAAATTTCTAATTCCTATTTCTATTTCAGTTTCATTTGTATAATTGTATTCCTCATTTTGTGGGACCAGGATGTTATCCTGTATTCATCATGAAGGTTACAGTTTTGTCGAGTGGGCTAGGAGATTTTTTTATATTTTTTTTACATTGTAATGTGTAGTTCCTTATGATGAGTTAACTCTCTTATAGGCATGTATTTTGGCAAGCATTTCAGTAGTATGTTTCATGTTGGACGCCGAGCAATATATTCATAATGCAAACGGCTAGAGGTGTTTTCCTTTTCATGTAGCAGAGTCCACATTCATATAGCAGAGTATCATTTGTGAAATATTATAATCATCCATGGCTGTCCAATTATGTTTGGGACACTCATTGGACTTCGGATTTTTAGCTATTTAGATGGCACTTTTGTAATCACAAAATAACAGAACAGGCATAGCAAGAATGACAAGAAATACCAAAGCACCCTATGAAGCGCCAGACAATCTGTATGGTAAAGCAAGATATTTCTGCTTCTTGTTTTACCATAAAATAGACAATACCAAGAAAAAAATGCAAAATCCAGTAACAAACTTCCAATCAGAATCAATGCTGCAAAATCAGAGCCAATGTAGGAGTAAAGATCAGGCAGGTAGGTTAAAGACAATGCACAAATCAAGAGTGTTTCAAACATCATGTACACAACGTTAGCTAAATGAACATATCCATGAGCACTTGAGAACTAACTGACATGGGCAAATGAAAATCATACCATCAAAACAAGGAGAAAAATTCATGAGATGACACTAATACGATTTATGCAATCAATCCATTGATCCACACCATTTATCCAGTATGCCCTGACTGCTACAGAGAGATGAGCCCAACGACCTGCCAGATGGGAAGATCCAGGCCATCCAATCCCATGCCCGTTTCCCATTCAATATGAATAGATGGGGGATGTGTTAGGACTTTCCCTCTAGCGAAGATTTTTGAGACATCTACAATCTACGGTGGAACCAAATAGATCAACGGCATGGATAACCGAACCATGGACCAAACCTGTATGGATTCTATTCCAAGAATAGTATGAATCATCCAATCAAGAAAAAATCTACAATTTCCACCGAATTAAAGGATGCCCAAATCATGCAAAGAACCCAAATCATATATATCTTTTCAGCCACTGAAGTTGTTAAAATTGGAGAAACCCCCAAAAAAAATCTGTTTTGGGATAGAAGAAAGGCTCACTT
Source organism: Magnolia changhungtana (assembly GCA_030180095.1). NCBI lineage: Eukaryota > Viridiplantae > Streptophyta > Magnoliopsida > Magnoliales > Magnoliaceae > Magnolia > Magnolia changhungtana. The sequence continues at coordinate 7,509,376 of JASAUF010000375.1, forward strand.
TTCAGGAAGCTTGATATCATCTTTTGCATTTGGGTGCTTCCGGACAGGATCTGCCTTCGAATCGGCATTGATAGTGTCAGCTTAGTAAGCAAAGTTATGAGAAAATACATTATAATGAACAATATAAATAGAGATTTTGGTGAACATAACTTTTGAAAATGATGATGAGTAGAGAAAGATTTAGGAAGATGAGGGCGATACAGAGAGAGAGGGGCGTGTTACGACGAGGAGGGCACGGCCGAGGGATCAGCGCACTTCCTCTTGCGGGCCTTCTCAGACTCTGGCGTGTTCCGACGAGAAGGACGGCAACAGCCGAGAGATCAACGTCTTTAACCACCAACGGAAATGAAAGCCAGATCAAGAGAGGCCGGAGTGGAAAATGGAGATCGAGAGACGTTGGAGAGAGAGAGAGAGAGAGAGAGAGAGAGAGAGAGAGAGAGAGTTTCGGTCGGGATTTGGGATTTGAGATTTGGGAGGAGAGGAGCGGAAAAGGGTTTTGGGAAAAGAGGCGCGATGGAGTTGGGGGGGCGCGCGTTTTGGATTTGACTTTTGGAATTCTTTTTTTCATTTAAAATCAGCGGCGGTGGTGCGTTTTGTACACTGGCGGCAACGTAAAAACGCCCTTGATTTCAATCTACAGCGGCGGTTTGTGGTGGCCACCTGTGATAAAAACGCCCCTAGTAAATGTTTTTTTTTTTGTAGTGAATGAACTTCAGCCATTAAAAACTTTTTGGGGCCATAAAAGTATTGGATCAAGTTGTTCTTTGTTTTTTCCCTTCATTTGGGTCTTTATGACCTAATCAACAGATTGGATGTCAAATAAACATTACAGTGGGCCTTAGGAGGATTTAAATGATGGATATCCAATCACTATTGTTTTCCTGTGGTGTGGTCCACCTTAGATTTCTATCCCTCTCGCTCTCATTTTTTGTATAAAAACATAAAATGATATTTTAAAATGGCTGAAACACATACACCATGGTGGGGCCACAGAGCAACGACTACCAGCTCCAGGGCTGGTGTCAGGGGGAGTAGCTAATCCGTTTGTGTCCAAAAAGAAGATAGGACAGGTACGGTGACAATGATGCCCCAATGGATAAAGAAGAATTCCTTTGGACGGTGCTTCATTTTCATTTGATAAATGTGCAGCGGGTAGTTTTGTGGGTCCCAATCACATGGACCATATGCTTGTCCTTATTTGACTGACTCTTGGGTTCTTAATTTTTATTTTAGTCTTTGGGTGCGCAAGGGACCCACAACATCTGTGGGATCACCGTGGACGTGACTTTCCTGTGCACGGCCCACCGCCAATGTGTGTGAGAAAGTGAATCCGTCCATCTGTTTTGCCTGCCATGTCAGGATAAGGTCCAAAAATGAAGCAGATCCACACGCGCGACATGATCCAGTGGGGATGAAAAAGCAGTCTGTAGTGCAACTAATCTGGATCCAGCATAATGTTTATATGCCATCTAAATCTTTCATATGATTATTTTCATTGGAAAGTAAAAACACAAATATTAGCCAGACTGGAAACTTCTATATATGGTTGCACAAAGGTTCCAATGTTGAACTTTCAACTCTGAATGTTTATGATGACTTATCCTGCTCGAATCTTGAGTCTGCCTATCTATATACTCATGTCTTGGCATGCACTGAAAAATTGATGGACGAAGTGGGTGTCAGATAACCTTAGGAGAGTAGTCATGCAGTTGGCAGCTGGAAGCCACCAGCTTTACAGGACGCCAATGTAAGCAAAAGCTCTATGGGACCACCACCACGTCCACAAGAGTAGCGGAACTGTTACTCCAGCCGAAGTTTAAAATATAATTAGAGAGCGAGAGGTTGACCACATCAAGCTAGGAGACGAAAACGAGGACTTGGAATGAGTAGTCTTGCGAGCGCTGAGCTCAATACAAGCACAACATATTAGGATTTGATTGGAAAGTTGTTGGCCCACATCTGACAAGGGCTGGTTGTTGGGGGCCTTGCAAAAAACCTTAGGATCTAGTCCTCCAGAATAAACTAGAATTATGGATAATAAAGCAATGAAAATAATCAATGCGTCAATCATACACCACACAAGAGATTTTTACGTGGAAAACCCTCAAAGAGGTAAAAACCACGGGACCTCGTCCAGATCAACAATCCACTATGAAGGAGAACGTTACAACCTTCTTCACTCACGCAGGAATGGATAAACAATAAGAGAAATAGAGAAAACGGAGAGATTTAACCGATTATGAGGACATAGAAGCGCTGAGATATAGATTGCACAGTAGATAACCTCCACGAGCAGAACCTCCCTTCTATAAGCTTCTTCTCTCTCTCTCTCTTTCTCACCTTTTGATAGCCCTAAACCCTTTAGCAAATCCCTTGTAAAGCTTTAGGAAACTCTCTTGTTATGCCTAAAAAACCCTAGGCAACCCCTTTTTTAGTTTAGGAAACTTCCCTTTTGTATCCCGGTTGCGAAAGGACTCAAACTCGCAGTTTCACATAAAATCGCGGAACAAACTGCGTAACCTTCGACTAGTCGAAGCCTATCCCTGACCGGTCGAAGCCCACCTTCGACTGGTCCTGGAATTCCAGGATTGGTCTTAGCTTCTGAGAAAAAATAACACGAACTTGCTGGACTTTGAGTCGTGCCAGGGCTTGAACCTACGACCGATCGAGCGCCTCCCACGACCGGTCGAGCGGGGCTCAGGACTGGTCAAAGACGGGGAAAAAAACCCATCAAATCTCTCCCTTTTTGACCCAGGAGGGATCCACCTTCTTCAAGCCAGCTAGGTTTCTACAAACCTCAAACTTGCTCTTGAGCAAAGCCTTGGTCATCACGTCTGACCCATTATCATCCGTGTGGATCTTCTCAACCTGTAACACCTTTTGTTCCAAAGTATCCTTGATCCAGTGATACCGAATCTCTATGTGCTTCGACTTGAAATGCTGACTTGGATTCTTGCTCAAGTGTATAGCACTCTGACTATCGCAATAGACCACGTGCTCCTCCTGCTTTAAGCTAAGTTCCTGTAGGAACCTCTTCATCCAAAGTATCCCTTTACATGCCTCTGTGACAGCAATGTACTCGGCCTCTTTCGTCGACAATGCTACGACCTTCTGTAGCTTGCTCTGCCAAGAAACCGCTCCTCCTACAAACGTGAACATGAACCCTGATGTAGACTTCCTAGAGTCTATGTCGCCTGCCATATCTGCATCTGTGTAGCCCTCTAACACAGGTTTTCAGTCACCATAGCATAGGCTCAACCTGGATGAGCCTCTTAGATACCGTAGTATCCATTTCACCGCTGCCTAATGCTCTTTGCCAGGATTGGCAAGATACCGGCTGACAACACCAACCGCATATGCTATGTCTGGGCATGTACATACCATAGCATACATCAAACTTCCTACAGCTAAAGCGTAGGGTATCTTCTGCATCTCTTCCACCTCTGCCTTCGTCTTGGGACACTGCCTGTCGCTCAATCTGAAGTGACCATGTAGTGGAGTATTAACCGGCTTCGCTGCATTCATATTGAACCACTCTAGGACTTTCTCAATATACCACTCTTGTGACAGCCAGAGCTTCCTACTGCTTCTGTCACGGGTTATCTCCATTCCTATAATCTATCTAGCCGGGACCAAGTCTTTCATCGCAAAAGACTTGCCCAACTCCTGTTTCAGCCTGTCAATCTTCTTGATGTCTTTTCCCATGATGAGCATGTCATCAATGTATAAGAGAAGAACTAAGAAATCACCATCCGAGAACTTACGCGTGAATACACAGTGGTCCGACTTCATTCTGTCATACCCATGTTTCAACATAAACGAGTCGAACTTCTTATACCATTGCCATGGAGCTTGTTTCAACCCATACAAGCTTTTCCTTAGCCTATACACCATATGCTCCTCGCCCTTGACTTCGAACTCCTCTGGTTGGTGCATGTAGATCTCTTCTTCCAGGTCACCATGGGGAAAGGCAGTTTTAACATCTAACTGCTCTATCTCCAGATCCATGCTAGCCGCTAACCCAAGCAATACCCATATGGATGTCATCTTCACCACTGGTGAGAATATCTCTTCGAAGTCTATGCCTTTCCTCTGACCAAAATTTTCACCACAAGTCTGGCCTTGAACCTCATCTGTGAATTCTTCTGCTCAATCTTCTTTCTGAATACCCACTTGTTGCTCAAAGCTTTCTTGCCCTTAGGCAATTTTACCATGTCATAGGTGTGGTTCTTATGCAAGGATTCCATCTCCTCTTGCATAGCTTTCAACTACTCCCCCTTATGCTTGTCGGCTAGGGCCTTAGAATAATTTTCTGGCTCTCCCCCATCGATTAGCATAATGTACTCATGTGGCGAGTACCTCTTGGACGGCTGTCTGTCCCTAGATGACCTCCTCACCTGTAGCTCAACAGGTGGATTAAGTGGGGGCTGCTCCCCTGGTCCATCTTCTGAAAGAGCTCTCTCGTCCTCTGCACCTTGCTGTACTACTCTCCCGTCATTAGGCACCACGGGAGGAGTAACCGGATCCATGTCCTCTAGCTCACCTGAACTAGGCTGGTTCTTCTCTAGCTTACCAATGTCTTCTATACACTGATCTTCAAAGAAAACCACATCTTTGCTCCTGACGAGCTTCCTCTCGGTCGGATCCCACAATCTGTAACCGAATTTTTCATCACCGTACCCTAAGAACACACACTGCCTGATCTTCATATCGAGCTTGGACCTCTCGTCCTTTGGTACGTGAATGGATGCCCTGCATCCAAACACCCTGAGATGACTGTACGATGGATCATGTCCAGTCCACACCTTCTCAAGTACTTCTCCATTCAATGGGGCTGATGGAAACCTGTTTATCAAATACACCGCCATGTGCATTACTTCTCCCTAGAATGTTTTGGGCAATTTCACATGGGATAACATGCATCTAATTCTCTCAACAATGGTGCGATTCATTCACTCAGCTACACCATTATGCTGGGGGGTCTTAGGAACCTTCTGTTCATGCCGTATACCCAGGGACTTGCAGTACTTATGAAAGTCGCCAATGTATTCACCACCATTGTCAGTGCGGATGCACTTCAATGATCTACCTGTCTCTCTCTTGACCATAACATGAAATAATTTAAACACACCAAAGACTTCGTCCTTGGATTTTAAAGCATAAACCCAAACCCTCCTAGATGCATCATCTATAAAAGTAACAAAATACAATGCCCCACCCAAGGTTTTTGTCCTCATAGGACCACAAACATCAGAATAAACCAAATCTAATACATGCACTTTATTAACATGAGAAGCAGTTTTAACAAATGAAACTCTATGCTGTTTCCCTGATAAACAATCAAGACAGGTTTTGAAAGGTGTACCTGTCACGTATGGAAGGAGCCGCTTCTTTGCTAGTACTTGAAGCCCCTTTTCACTCATGTGGCCTAGACGCCTGTGCCACATGTCAATAGCTGAATCTTTCGCTGCGTTCAACCCACCCTTGCACATACTGACACTTGTCTTGTACAGTATGCAACAATTCTTCCCTCTGGCCACGATCAACGAACCCTTGATGAGCTTCCATCGCCCACCAGCAAACCGGCTTTCATAGCCATCATCATCTAGCTTTCCCGTCGACATCAAGTTGAGGCGAAGGTCTGGGATATGCCTCACATCCCTAAGAACTAATGTGCAGCCCACATCAGTTTTCACACAAATATCACCGACTCCCACGATTTTTAATACACCAGAATTTCCCATCTTCACAGTCCCATAGTCACCTGACTTGTAGCTTGTGAAGGAATCCCTGTGTGGAGTCGCATGAAAAGAAGCTCCCGAGTCTATCATCCAGTCGGTGTCTTGACTCGTAGCTGTGAGACATATGTCATGATCTGGAGAAAGAATAACTATTATGTCGTCATCTAAAGCGACCGCAGTAGAATCTGATTCATCTTCCTTCCCTTTTCCTTTATTGTCGTTTTTCTTACCACGACATTCATGCTTGTAGTAGCCCTTCTTGCCACAATTCCAGCATTCAATATCTTTCCTGTTACTCGACTTGCCTCTTGATTTATCTTGGGCCTTCCCGCCCTTCCTGTTCTTTCCTCTCTCCCGTTCTTGTGTCACAAGGGCCTCTTGCTGAGTAGACCCCTGAGACTTCCTCCTTGTCTCCTCATTGAAGAGACAACTAGTTACATGTTCCATGGATATCTTTCCGTCTGGCGTGGAGTTACTTAGAGACATCACCAATGTCTCCCAACTATCAGGCAATGAACTAAGCAATAGAAAAGCCTGCAATTCATCATCTAGGACCATCTTCATAGAGGTGAGTTGGTTCACTATATTGCTGACCTCATTCATGTGCTCGGCCACAGAACCACCATCATTGAATTTGAGATTCACAAGTCGCCTTATCAGAAAAATCTTATTATCGGCTGTCTTCCTCTCATACAACCTTTGTAATTTTAGCCATAGGCTAGTGGCTGAGGTTTCCGTAGACACATGGTGAAACACAGAATCGTCCAACCATTGTCTAATAAACCCCACCGCCTTTCGGTCCATCTTCTTCCAATCATCATCAGTCATATCCTTGGATTTTACTGATATGCCTAAAATTGGAGAATATAAGTCCTTGCAATAAAGCAAGTCCTCCATCTTAGCCTTCCATATGGTCCAGTTAGAACCATTGAGGCTGATCATCCTTGATGAGCCACTTTCCATAATTCCAAACCGATCCTACCCGTTTAATGAACTTAGCTCTGATACCACTTTTTTGGGGGCCTTGCAAAAAACCTTATGATCTAGCCCTCTAGAACAAACCAGAATTATGGATAATAAAGCAATGAAAACAATCAATGCATCAATCACACACTAGACAAGAGATTTTTACTTGGAAAACCCTCAAAGAGGTAAAAACCACGGGACCTTGTCCAGATCAACAATCCACTATGAAGTAGAACGTTACAACCTTCTTCACTCACGCAGGAGTGGATAAACAATAAGAGAAATAGAGAAAACGGAGAGATCTAACCGATTACGAGGACATAGAAGCACTGAGATATAGATTGCACAGTAGATAACCTCCACGAGCAGAACTTCCCTTCTATAAGCTTCCTCTCTCTCTCTCTCACCTTTTGATAGCCCTAAACCCTTTAGCAAATCCCTTGTAAAGCTTTAGGAAACCCTCTTGTTATGCCTAGAAAACCCTAGGCAACCCCTTTTATAGTTTAGGAAACTTCCCTTTCACATCCCGGTTGCGAAAGGACTCAAACCCGCAGTTTCGCGCAAAATCGCAGAACAAACTGCGTAACCTTCGACTAGTCGAAGCCTGTCCATGACCGGTCGAAGCCCACCTTCGAATGGTCCTAAAATTCCAGGACTAGTCTTAGCCTCTGAGAAAAAACAATACGAACTCGCTAGACTTTGAGTCATGCCAGGGCTCGAACCTACGACCGATCGAGCGCCTCCCACGACCGGTCGAACGGGGCTCAGGACCGGTCGAAGACGGGGAAAAAAACCCATCATTGGTATCCAATAAAAAAATTCTTACATTGTTGACAGTTGACGCAGGGAAGGACATGAGGTCAAGCACTGTATTCCTCAAGGGGATAACTATTCCAAATTCATGGAACTTCTTTGGACTTATCACAGAGAAACCTCGAATCTATGAGAAAAAAAAATTCTAAGAAATTCAAAATAATTTGATTGATAAAAAAAAACGAGATTACACCCCTTTAAAAAGGGATACTAAGCCATGGGAGAAGTTTCGGAATTAAACAACAACTAAATTTCCTAGAATTCGTGACTTACTAAAAATAGTAAAATGGTTGTCACTCCTATTAGTGTGCATGGTTTTCGGCCAAAAATAGTTAGTGTCCTAATTTGCCGAATCATGATGTTCCTCAATTATTCGAAGCAATTTTCATTTTCGACACAACTCCTAAAGCCCAACAGATGAAGAGTTATACTCAAACTAAAACTTACTAAAAATAGTAAAAATGAAATTAAAATATGAATTCGACTGTGACTATAAGAAATCCCACCTTTAGCAATGGAAATTTTCGTCGCTAAAAGGCAAATTTTCGTAGCTAAAAAGTTTTAGCACTAAATTTGTCGCCAAAAGACCGTGGCAATAGGTTTTTATTGACGAACAATTTCAATCATCGGCAAAGGCAAGCCTTTTAGCGACGAAAATTTTCGTCGCAAAAAATAATTACAAAACTTTTAAACTTTTAGCGACGAAACTTTTCGTCGCTAAAAATAATTACAAAACTTCACTAAAAAATAAAAAAGTTTAGCGACGAAAATTTTCATCATTAAAAATAATTATAAAACTAAAAAATACGTCAAAAACTTTTACCGACGAAAATTTTTGTAGATGAAAATATTTACAAAACTTTTACCTAGGAAAATTTTCATAGGTAAAAGTCTCTTTAAAAAAAAAAAATCCAGCACAAAATTCCTGATATACACCTGTTACAATATATTTCATCATATTCATCCTGATATACACCTGTTATATAATATATTTCATCATATTCACATTCACATCCATCTAAACCCAAACTAGTAAATCCATCCAAACATAAATTACAATCATCAAAACACAAACAATCTTATCCACATTACATTCATTCACGCATAAATACATATAAGCTTAAAATCATAAACAAAAATACCCTAAACCTAAACCTTAACCTAAACCTAAAACCTAAAACCTATAACCTCAACCAAAAACCTAAACCTTAACCTAAACCTAACCTATAAGTGTTAGGTTATAGGTTAAGGTTTAGGTTATAAGTGTAGGTTATAGGTGTAGGTTTAGGTTTAGGTTTTAGGTTATAAGTGTTAGGTTATAGGTTATAGGTTTAGGTTATAGGTTAAGGTTTAGGTTATAAGTGTAGGTTATAGGTTTAGGTCTAGGTTAGGTTATAGGTTACGATTTAGGGAATTGAGTTTAGGTTACAGGTTTAGGTTTAGGTTATAGGTTAAGGTTAAGGTTTAGGTATAGGTTTAGGTTATAAGTTTTAGGATTTGAGAATATGTTTAGGTTAAGGTTATAAGTTTAGGTTTAGGAAATCGGGTTTAGGTTCGGGATTGAGTTTAGGTTTAGGTTAGGGAGTTGAGATTAGGATTAGGTGTAGATTTAGGTTTAAGGATTTGAGAATATGTTAAGGTTTAGGTTTAGGAAATCGGGTTCTGGTTATAGGTTTCGGTTTAGGAAATTGAGTTTAGGTATAGGTTTAGGATATAAGTTAAGGTTTTAGGTTAAGGTTTAGGTTATAGGTTAAGTTTTAGGTTTAGGTTAAGGATATAGGTTTAGGTTTAGGTTATAGGTTTTGGGATTTGAGAATACGTTCACGTTAAGGTTATAAGTTTAGGTTTAGGAAATCGGGTCGGGTTCGGGATCGGGTTTAGGTTTGGGTTTTCAAGTTTATGTTTAGGTTTAGGTTAGGGAGTTGAGATTAGGATTAGGTGTAGGTTTACATTTAGGGATTTGAGAATACGTTAAGATTTAGGTTTAGGTTGAGGTTATAGGTTTTGGGATTTGAGAATAGGTTTAGGTTAAGGTTATAAGTTTAGGTTTAGGAAATCGGGTTGGGTTCGGGATCGAGTTTAGGTTTGGGTTTTCAAGTTTAGGTTTAAGTTTAGGTTAGGGAGTTGAGATTAGGATTAGGTGTAGGTTTAGGTTTAGGGATTTGGGAATACGTTAAGGTTTAGGTTTATGTAATCGGGTTCGGGTTATAAGTTTAGGTTTAGGATAGGTTATAGGTTAAGGTTGAGGAAATTGAGTTTAGGTTATAGGTTTAGGTTATGAGTTAAGATTATAGGTTAGGTTTAGGTTATAGGTTAAGTTTTAGGTTAAGGTTAAGGTTATATTGGTTTAGCTTTAAGTTATAGGTCTTGAGATTTGAGAATAGGTTTAGGTTAAGGTTATAAGTTTAAGTTTAAGAAATTGTGTTCAGGTTCGGGATCGGGTTTACGTTTGGGTTTTCAAGTTTAGGTTTAGGTTTAGGTTAGGGAGTTGAGATTAGGTTTAGGTTTAGGTTTAGGAATTCGGGTTTGGGTTATAAGTTTAGGTTTAGGTTAGGTTATAGGTTAAGGTTTAGGAAATTGAGTTAAGCTTATAGGTTTAGGTTATAAGTTAAGTTATAGGTTAAGGTTTAGGTTATAGGTTAAGTTTTAGGTTTAGGTTAAGGTTATAGGTTTAGGTTTAGGTTATAGGTTTTGGGATTTGAGAATAGGTTTAGGTTAAGGTTATAAGTTTAGGTTTAGGAAATCGGGTCGGGTTCGGGATTGGGTTTAGGTTTGGGTTTTCAAGTTTAGGTTTAGGTTTAGGTTAGGGAGTTGAGATTAGGATTAGGTGTAGGTTTGGGTTTAGGGATTTGAGAATACGTTAAGGTTTAGGTTTAGAGAATAGGGTTCGGGTTATAGGCTTAGGTTTAGGATAGGTTATAGGTTAAGGTTGAGGAAATTGAGTTTTGGTTATAGGTTTAGGTTATGAGTTAAGGTTGTAGGTTAAGGTTTAGGTTATAGGTTAAGTTTTAGGTTTATGTTAAGGTTATATAGGTTTATCTTTAGGTTATAGGTTTTGAGATTTGAGAATAGGTTTAGGTTAAGGTTATAAGTTTAGGTTTAAGAAATCGTGTTCGGGTTACGGATCGGGTTTAGATTTGGGTTTTCAAGTTTAGGTTTAGGTTTAGGTTAGGAGTTGAGATTAGGTTTAGGTTTAGGTTTAGGAATTCGTGTTCGGGTTATAGGTTTAGGTTTAGGTTAGGTTATAGGTTAAGGTTTAGGAAATTGAGTTAAGCTTATAGGTTTAGGGTATAAGCTAAGCTTATAGGTTAAGGTTTAGGTTATATGTTAAGTTTTAAGTTTAGGTTAAGGTTATAGGTTTAGGTTTAGGTTATAGGTTTTGAGATTTGAGAATAGGTTTAGGTTAAGGTTATAAGTTTAGGTTTAGGAAATCAGTCGGGTTCGGGATCGGGTTTAGGTTTGGGTTTTCAAGTTTAGGTTTAGGTTTAGGTTTAGGTTAGGGAGTTGAGATTAGGATTAGGTGTAGGTTTAGGTTTAGAGATTTGAGAATACGTTAAGGTTTAGGTTTAGGAAATAGGGTTCGGGTTATAGGTTTAGGTTTAGGATAGGTTATAGGTTAAGGTTGAGGAAGTTGAGTTTAGGTTATAAGTTTAGGTTATGAGTTAAGGTTGTAGGTTAAGGTTTAGGTTATAGGTTTAGTTTTAGGTTTAGGTTAAGGTTATATAGGTTTAGCTTTAGGTTATAGGTTTTAAGATTTGAGAATAGGTTTAGGTTAAGGTTATAAGTTTAGGTTTAAGAAATTGTGTTCGGGTTCGAGATCGGGTTTAGATTTGGGTTTTCAAGTTTAGGTTTAGGTTTAGGTTAGGGAGTTGAGATTAGGTTTAGGTTTAGGTTTAGGTTTAGGAATTCGGGTTCGGGTTATAAGTTTAGGTTTAAGTTAGGTTATAAGTTAAGGTTTAGGAAATTGAGTTAAGCTTATAGGTTTAGGTTATAAGTTAAGGTTATAGGTTAAGGTTTAGGTTATAGGTTAAGTTTTAGGTTTAGGTTAAGGTTATAGGTTTAGGTTTAGGTTATAGGTTTTGGGATTTGAGAATAGGTTTAGGTTAAGGTTATAAGTTTAGGTGTAGGAAATCGGGTCGGGTTCGGGATAGGGTTTAGGTTTGGGTTTTCAAGTTTTGGTTTAGGTTTAGGTTAAGGAGTTGAGATTAGGATTAGGCATAGGTTTAGGTTTAGGGATTTGAGAATACGTTAAGGTTTAGGTTTAGGAAATCAGGTTCGGGTTATAGGTTAAGGTTTAGGAAGTTGAGTTTAGGTTATAGGTTTAAGTTGTGAGTTAAGGTTTAGGTTATAGTTTAAGTTTTAGGTTAAGGTTAAGGTTATAGGTTTAGGTTGAGGTTATAGGTTTTGAGATTTGAGAATAGGTTTAGGTTAAGGTTATAAGTTTAGGTTTGAAATTAGGTTCGGGTTTGGGATCGGGTTTAGGTTTGGGTTTTCAAGTTTAGGTTAGGGAGTTGAGATTAAGTTTAGGTTTAGGTTTAGGAAATCGAGTTCGAGGTTATAGGTTTAGGTTTAGTTTAAATTATAGGTTAAGGTTTAAGAAATCACGCGAGTTTAGGTTATAGGTTTAGGTTATAAGTTAAGGTTATAGGTTAAGGTTTAGGTTATAGGTTAAGTTTTAGGTTTAGGTTATAGGTTTTGGGATTTAAGAATAAGTTTAGGTTAAGGTTATAAGTATAGGTTTAGGAAATCAGGTTCGGGATCGGGTTTAGGCTTAGGTTATCAAGTTTATGTTTAGGTTTAGGTTAGGGAGTTGAGATTAGGATTAGGTGTAGGTTTAGGGATTTGAGAATACGTAAAGGTTTAGGGTTAGGAAATCGGGTTCGGGTTCGAGATCGGGTTTACATTTGGTTTTAGGTTTAGATTTAGGCTATAGGTTTAGGTTATTGGTTATAAGTGTAGGTTTAGGTTTAGGTTTTAGGTTATAAGTGTTTGGTTATAGGTTTAGGTTATAGGTTTAGGTTTAGGTTAAGGTTTAGGTTTAGGTTGTTGGTTTTGGGATTTGAGAATAGGTTTAGGTTATAAGTATAGGTTTAGGTTTAGGTTAAGGTTATAAGCTTAGGTTTAGGTTATAAGTGTAGGTTATAGGTTTAGGTTTAGGTTAGGTTATGGGTTACGATTTAGGGAATTGAGTTTAGGTTATAGGTTAAGGTTTAGGTTTAGGTTAAGATTTAGGTTTAGGTTTAGGTTATAGGTTTTGGGATTTGAAAATAGGTTTAAGTTAAGGTTATAAGTTTAGGTTTTGGAAATGGGGCTCGGGTTCGGGATCGGGTTATAAGTTTAGGTTTTGGAAATCGGGTTCGGGTTCGGGATCATGTTTAGGTTTGGGTTTTTAAGTTTAGGTTTAGGTTTAGTTTAGGGAGTTGAGATTAGGATTAAGTGTAGGTTTAGGTTCGAGGATTTGAGAATACGTTAAGTTTTAGGTTTAAGAAATCATGTTCGTGTTATAGGTTATAGGTTAAGGTTTAGGAAATTGAGTTTAGGTTATAGGTTTAAGTTATAAGTTATGGTTATAGGTTAAGGTTTAGGTTTAGGTTAAGGTTATAGGTTTAGGTTTAGGTTATTGGTTTTGGGATTTGAAAATAGGTTTAGGTTATAAGTATAGTTTAGGTTAGGTTATAGGTTAGGGTTTAGGAATTGAGTTTAGGTTATAGGTTCATGTTATACGTTATAGGTTTAGGATTAGGTTATAGGTTTTGTGATTTGAGAATAGGTTTAGTTTATAAGTATAGGTTTACGTTAGGTTGTAGGTTAGAGTTTAGGGAATTGAGTTTAGGTTATAGGTTATAGGTTTAGGTTTAGGTTTAGGTTGTAGTTATAGGTTTTGGGATTTGAGAATAGGTTTAGGTTATTGGTTAAGGGTGTGGTCCCTGCAAATACAGATATAAATATGGCCTGTCCAAATGGCCAGGCCAATCTAATGCTGTCCATAGAAAATGGACAGCTTCATTATAGTCATAACAGTGGTTCCCATCTTCCAGGGACCCCCGCTCAAGATCCGGATAGCTCCGACGCACATCTGGGTCTGCTCCATCAATTTCGTGCAAATACCATTATAAACACGGCCTGTACATGTGGCCAGACCACTCCAATAATGTCCATAGGAAATGGCCAGCTTCATCATGGTAATAACAGCGGTTCCCACCTTCCAAGGACCCCCACTCAATATCCGGATAGCTCTGACACACATCCGGGTCTGATCCATCAATTCTCAATAAATACATAAACACGACCTGTCTAAATGGCCAGGCCACTCTAACGTTGTCCCTAGAAAATGGACAGCTTCATTATGGTCTTAACAGTGGTTCTCACCTTCTAAGGACCCCGGCCCGCTCAACATCCGAATAGCTCCGACGCACATCCGGATACGTAAATGGGTACAATTTCATAGAACATTATAAGCAATGTTTCAAATGCATACCTCCCTTAGAAAGTCCTTCAATTGATCCTCATGAAAGTCTGGATCTATTAGAACCTTAACAGCAACATCCTGCATTCCATGATTGAATAAATAAGAAGATGCATCGCATTTACTTTCAAGTCAAACAAAAATGGGAAGAGAACTATGTAAGAAACACGAAGAAAAATGTGGATTTCTTTGAATATGATAGAGAGATTGGTCCAGGAACTGAACTACAAATTACTCTCATCAGGTTAGTTATCAGAATAACATTTCCAGAGAAGTTCCCTGCATTAAACACTTGCCTATGTAATTCAATTGTCTTCAATAAAATCAAACTACTGTCTTAAAAGAAATGCACGCCACGCATGCGAAACATTATTTTCAAACCAAACTACATTTGCTATTTTCAAATCTCACGCGGCCACTTCATTCCCCCACTATCTCCATCGATTTCCCCACTCTCACCCTCCATCTCTCTCTCTTGAAGCAAAAAAAGAAAAAAAAAAATCTCTTTTATGTTTTTTCAATCCATCTTCCATTTTCTTCTTAACAAGAAAATCCATATTTACTAATATTTCCATTTTTCTATTTTTCAAAAGAATGAGTTCGGACTCCAAAAGCGTTGGCTCCAACACTCATACTTTCAGCCCAAACCCTAACCAAGGACTCTAAAATTACCAAACTGCCACTGTGTAGGAACCCTAATTTTATAATGTGTAATGATTTTATATTATATCAATTTAAATGAGGACGTGCTTCTACACTTTACATTACATTAAGAAAAGCATCTGTAACAATTTACAATGGCTTCCGATAATTACAGTGTCTGTCCAAAAATCACATAAAAGAAAATCAATTACCCTTTGAAGACACTGTATTGTGCTCTGTTGGACTTCTTTTTAATGTACCAAATATGTCCCTTGCATCTCCATCATCATGTGATAGGAACAATTCCACATTATCATCTAAGGAACCAACTTCTCCAAAATGTTCCATGTCCTACCATGAGAAATGACAAGAGGTAAGAGATGATTAGATAGAAATTAATGTGTGTGGCTTGTTTCCAAGTTATGTAAATAAGAGAAAATTTGAAACTGGATACCAGCTGATTCGAAGATGAAGTAAGTCCGGCAATTCCATCTGGAACATACATCATTGAGCTTTTAGACATGCTGTTATGGAAGACACTCCTAGTTTTAGACAATAAAAACAAGATCTGATGAAACAAATATTTTCAACTTTCAAGAAATTCAAAACATTCAAAGAAAAAAAGAAGAAGAAGAAGAATGCAATTCAAGAAATGATGAAACATCCCGTAAATTAAAAACAAAAAGGGCCAGGAATAGAAACTCACTACCTGAAATCATCTGAAACCTTGCATGTCTAGGAATCAAGCTTAAAACCCCACTCATAGTTTCATCACCCCCAATAAAAAGCATTCCTGTTCTCAGCAAATAAGCCACAACTGAAATCAGAGCCAGATGTTATGGACATGATCTTGCCTCCAAATGCATGAGAGGTTGTCATGTTGTGACCCCAACAATCAATCAGAGAGATGTTCATGAAATTCCCTTTGGTTGGGAATTTTAGATCACATAGATGGTGGTCCTCAACACTAATTTCTTGTAAGAAGACACTTCCACCATATGTTAAGGGACACCCATATAAAAATCTGTCTTGTCTATTTTATCAGCTTATATATATATATATATATATATATATATATATATATATATATATATATATATAGAGAGAGAGAGAGATATATATATAAATAAATAAACAACATTCAAATATAAAATAGAACCAACAACATAATATCTAGCAAGACAGAGCTTTAAGCTTAAATCTGCAAAACAAGAAAGGAAAGGAATATCCTCACCAAAATTTCCATGATTGCACTCATTTACCATATGTGTGTGCCAAATCCAAGCTTCTCCACAGATAGTAATTCCAAGGAGAATTGAAAATAAAGCTAAGCCACAGATGGAAATGAGAATTAGTACTAACTTGCATATTACCCAATGAGAAGTGAAAATAAAACCAAGCCACGGATGGAAATTAGAACCACAAAGCAAATCTCCCAAACATAAGTACTTGTTTCCACTTGATTAAATTTTGCCAATTCAATTCATAGTCTGATACAAATGTCCCTAGGATAAGCTGACCATACAAATTGACGTGCAGGGCCTATTGAGATGTTTTAATGACATTTAATCTTTCCATCAATTCAGTCTGATACAAATGTCTCTAGGATGCACTCTAAAACAAAGAAAGAAATATAGGTGCTTTCAAGAGAACCATTTAAATTAACATGGAATAGGGACCACCAAATGCTAACATGGAATGAAATGTGTAAGATCTCACTTGATCGGATTGCCAACTACAGCCTCACTAACAGCTCGAGCCACTCCTCATCCTAAAAAAGCACTAGCCCCAGATATGTAAACCTGCAACCACTCCGCTGATTCATACTATGCATCAGTCCTATACAAAAATCGGCCAAGTTTTGCATTGACTTGGCCAATCCACCGGGCCAAGAAAACTTAGCCGAGTCAATATTTTTCTTATAAAATTGGTTAATAAGAACCATTTTTTTAAGGTGAACACCTTTTCTTTACTTCTACAGTAGTCACTAGAGGCAATGACAAGTACTCAAGAGGACAAAACTGTCAAGTGGTGTTGAGAAAAAACTTGTTAAGGATAAAACCGCATGATACTCACCTTAGTCAAGACCTTACGTTTACGTTGTTCAAAATCCCATCTTTGCACAATTCCATTGCTAATGCCACAAAGAAAAAAAAAAGGAAAGAAAAAATCAACTTATAAAAATATTTACACCAAGATTTGACTGTCCACGAAGATCTTTCGTTTCTCTACAAACTTCTCTACTTTCCCAGTCTCCTCCTCCCCTGCATTTGAGATGGTTCGGATTGTCGGATGCTGTTAATTCCAACTTGTCTACCCGAAATTAACATCAACAACATATGCTGAAAATGATTTGGAGTGCAAAGGTGGGAACACAATATCCAGCCTATCATCAATTCTGATTACCATGCCAAACATAGAGAACTGCACCCTAAAGGGTTCTTCTCATCGTCCATAGGAAACTAGATTTTAGATATGATATATATCCAGACAAACAAAACAAGAATAGAACATAAACTTATGCAAATGATTATCAATTCATTGGAAATCAATAGTAGAGAAACACATAAACAGATCCAGCCCATAGGGGGGAAAAAAAGAAAAAGAAAAAGTAAAAAAGAGGAATGCTCATCTTTAATTTTAAAGAGATGGACTCATGGGGTATTACTTGATGCAAAATCATGGGTTTGTTAGCAAAATCCACAAGCGGCTTTGGAATGCTAAACGTCAATGGCCGTAAACGCGTACCGAACCCTTCGACGAGAATGAGTGCCTTCATCGTTGCATGAAGAACCAACTACTCTTGTTGATCTATCACAAAATCACCCCTAAATTTTAAGAATTTAACATAAACCGTCCAGAAATTCAAAATAAAATATGTCAGAAATTCAACACATATGAGAGCCTAGCCGGAATCAGGCAAAGTTGTTGGCCTCAGCATGCTAGGTGTGAAACTGAACCTGCCATGGATTCTCAGTACTCACAGCGCACAATGAAGCCATGTTCATAACAACTTCTGGAAAAAAAGCACTCATCATCCTCTTAACCATACATGAAATAAGGGCGTTATGGTAATATGCAATGGTGTTTTCATCAAATCAAGTAACACAGGACGGTCTTTGACCTGAAAAACTAGGGTTTGAGACAGTAATTTCTCCCTAAACATATACAAGAACTAAGGCTACAAAAAAGCAATAAAGAGAGAGGGGTCAATTTTGAAATACCTGGTGGGAACCGACCCATTTTCGGAGACGATTGAACCGGAGCGAACAACTTCCAAGAAAGAAAGTCTTATTTTTGAAATGAAAGAGAGCAAGGAAAATGCACATGAGGACTGAGAGAAAGAAGAAGAAATGGGAATTGAAGGTAGAGGAAGAAGAAACACGTATTGTCTTCTTTGACATATCGAGCATCTCTCACTCTAGAGGAGTCGATGATGGCCATGGATTATAACATGTTTCTTGCTAAGAGGAGGAGAAGAGACTAGATTTGGGTTAAGGGTTAAGAGAGAGAGAGAGAGAGAGAGAGAGAGAGAGAGAGAGAGAGAGAGAGAAAGAGAGAGAGCGAGAGCGAGAGACCAGATTTGGGATTTGGGGTTTTTTTGGGTGTGACTCTGTTTTTGAGTGCGAGCCCAAATTTAGGCCGGGTCTGGTATGGCTCTGTGGGCCCCACCATGATGCATGTCAAACATCTACCCCATCAGTTAAATGTACCATCCCATGGTGGGCCCAGGGATTAAAAATCAAATCAATTTATGACTTGTGTGAGCCACACCACATACAAAAGTTGAGAGGGGTTACCCTCCATTAAAACATTCATAATTATTTTTTGGGCCCACCGAGATGTGGTCCACAAATCCAACCCATCCATTATGTGTGTGCCACTTGGATGAAGGGTCATACTAAGTTTCAGATGCATCCAAATTTCAGGTGGGGCCCACCAAGTGCTTTTATATGTTTTAGGCATGTTTTCACATGATTTTAGATGGTATGGCCCACCGGAGTTCTGTATACGGCTGATTTTTGGGATATCCCATAATTTAACGGGGACTCATCAAATGCATGGTGTTGATGTTTGACACATGACATGGTGGGGCCCACACAGCTTGACCTCATGGGGACGACATGGATTAAACACAAAGGTGAAGTTGTGTGGGCCCCACCATGACATGTGTCAAACATCAACACCGTGCATTTGATGGGCCCCCTTTAAATTATGGGATATCCCAAAAATCAGCCGTATATGGAACTTGGGTGGGCCATACCATCTAAAATCATGTGAAGAAATGCCTAAAACATATAAAAAACACTTGGTGGGGCCCACCTGAAATTTTTATGCATATAAAACTTGGTCTGACTCCTCATCCAAGTGGGACACACATGATGGATGGGCTATATTTGTGAATCACATCTCGGTGGGTCTAACAAATGATTATGAATATTGCTCTTAGTACGACTCTCAAACTTTCAAAGGATGAAACAGGAAAAAGTATAGACTCTCACTTATATCGCAGCATGATTGATGGTCTCTTATACTTAACTGCTAGTAGGCCAGATATTGCTTTCAGTGTAGGAATCTGTGTAAGATATCAATTTGATTCAAAAGAATCACATCTTATTACTATTCAGCGCATAATTAGATATGTTGCAAGTACTGTTAACTTTGGACTTTGGTATCCACATGATACAAATGTACAACTAGCCAGATATACAGATGCTAACTGGGCAGAGAACATTGATGATAGAAAGTCTACCAGTGGTGGATGTTTATATGTTGGAAATTGTTTAGTTTCTTGGCATAGTAAGAAATAGAGTTCGGTTTCTTTATCTACAGCTGAGGCTGAATACATCGTAGCTGGGTACCCAGCTGGTTTGGATGAAAAGAATGCTAGCAGATTATGGAATTGCACAAGAGACAATGATCTTGTATTGCGATAACTCTAGCGTAATTAATATTTCAAAAAATCTCATCCAACATTCTCGTACGAAGCATATAGACATTCGTTATCATTATATTCTAGATTTGGTTGAAGATAAAAGCATTTCTTTAGAATATATCCAGACTGAAAATCAGATTGTTGACATGATGACTAAACCGCTTGACAGCGATAAATATTCTAAATTAAAACATGATATTGGTATGTGTATTTCAAATTAATTAAATCATTTTATTTTTCCATTTTTTAAATGTATTTTTTATGCAAAATTTTAATTTTTTTAAAAAATATTTGAAAATTTTAGTGCAGCACGACCGGTCGAGCACCTACTCGAGTAGTTGAGGAGTGCGGGTGGGCCTCTCTAAAAGAGGGAAAAATCACTTTTTCCTTATTTTTCTTCATCTTCCTCAACAAGCTCTTGCTCAACTCATCGAACCCATCTCCATAGAGTCATTGTAATTGTCTCATTTTTAATTTTCTTTTAGATTTGGGTTATTGTATGCATCTTTAGCTTCATTTTATTGTCGATTTGAGATTTCCACTCTTTTCATAGATGATTTTTAGGAAAAATCTGATTATTGCCAAACCCATTTTTTATTTTAAATTTTCTCTTGAGCATTCTCTAAATGGAACATCGAACTAAGAGGAAAGTAACTCGTGGCTCATCCTCTAGGTCAACTCCAATTAGGATGAGAACCCTTACAGCTCTCGAAGAATATTTGAAGCATGTAAGGGATTTTCGCGCAAGAGATATTATAATAAAAAAGACGGTTAATCTCAATCACATTGCTTCATTTAAACTATTGCCCATCCTCTCTGCCGTTGGTTGGGAAAATATTATGGGTTGGGACGGAACGGCTTATCGCTAGATTGCTCAAGGCATGTATGCATCAATTGGTGAGTTGTCCCTTGAAAATCTCACATTTTCTATCAACTTTAGAGAATGGACAGTTCCTATAGACAGGCACTTGATTTCAAGTTTGCTTGATGTAAATGTTAATGATGATGGCATACCAATTCATCCACTTAATGATAGGATGTTTGAACCTGAGCGTCGACAAATTACCCAAAAATTATATCGATTTGATGCCGAATGGAGTAGCAATAATGCTTTACGTGCCACTCAGATGATTCTTCATCTCCGTGTTCTTCATCACATATTTACGTCTAATGTATATCCACAATTTGGGAACAAGTCAGAGCTGACTTCGTTTATGGATTGTTTTCTTCATGTCATTGTATCTAGCATCCCTATTTGCCTCCCTTCTTTAATTTGCTACTTAATCATTCAATTTCACATTCATCCGGGTCATGATTCCTCTATTTGCCTATCCTATGACGACACTTTCCATCCATTTCAATGATGTCATTCCTTCCACTGAGGTTCTTGAGATAGCCCTTCCGTTTAACAATGCTAACATTCATAAGACGAGTTTGGAATATCTCCCTGGTCAGCGAGACGAGGATGATGTTGAAGAAGAGCAAGCGCCACTGCCTGCTGATACAACTATGGATGACATATTTGATGAGCTAGAAATTGATGATGAGCCGGATCCTGACTTTCAACCGTCTCAATTCGATGATTGCCTTCGATCTTTAGAGGAAAAGGTGGTTGAATTGAAAGTTTCACATGACAATCTGACTGAAAGTCACAAGTCTTCAATGAAGTATATGCAAAAATATTTTCATCACATTACTAAAGGATTTCATCAGATTGACCCGTCTATCCCATATCCTTCTTCCTCTAGTTCAGATTAGCTTGACCTTGATTTTTTTTTTTTTAGGGGGATTGTATATCTTTCACTTATGCTTGGGTTGTATGACTTATTTTATACTCTTGGATGTTACTTTCTTTATGCTCTCTTAATCTTATCCTTACTCTCCTAATTTACTCTTAATCATATTGCTTCTAGTGTCATTCAATTATTTATTCATGATTGTCATTCAGTCTTCCTTTGTCAAGTTGTGACAAAAGGGGGGAGAGATTTATGGGTTATGATTGAATCAAATGATGCTGGAATGGATTATGTGGATTGTACATTTGGAAATATATTTGTTAATACAGGTATTCTACACAAGTCCAAGATCAGATTGAGGGGGAGTAGATTTTGTGATCATATTGAGAGAGTGTGTGAAATTTTTTATTTGTATTTTGTTAAGTATGTTTTGTCACGAATTTGACAAAGGGGAAGATTGTAAATGTTGTGATGTATAAAGCACCCTTATTTGTTAAATTTTGATGGGACAAAACAACTTATAATGTGGTTCACACAAATGATGGAAAGTTCACCTTTAAGATCAACACATGAAGTTGGAAAGTGCAAGACATGAAGATGGTTACTTCATGTTTAACCTTTACTTCACTTCAAGTTCAAGATCAAGCTACAACTACAAGTTTACTTCAAGTAGAAGATCCATCGAACGCTATTAAAGATTCAACTAGAAGTTTCAAGGTATATACTTCAATGTCCAATAATTTCAGGTATAATTGACTCTATAGAGACCTTAGACTTAGGTTCTTTCATATGCTAAACATATATGGGTTTTTATACTTTGGTTTGGCTTTAGTTCGACCAGTCTAAGCCTTAGTTCAACTAGTCCAGGCTTTGGTTCGACCAGTCTAGGGAAAGTTTCGACCAATCCAAGATTTGAACTTAAAAACGGACTTTTTCTGTTGGTTCCTCGACTAGTTGAGCAGGGTGCTCGACCAGTCGAAGGCACCTCCTCGACCAGTCGAAGAGTGCTCAACTCGAAGTCTAGCAACCATTCTTTGGCATCCTCAAGGTCACTCGATTGAGCGAGCCCTTCGACGGTCGAAGAACGATTTGTCCGATCATGCCCAAAAAGAATGTTAATTTTAGACCAAGAGAAGGAGACCTTAGATCGATCGATCGCACCCAAAATTTGAAATTTAGTTGATTCTTAGACCAGTAGAAGGAGACCTTAGATCAGTCGAAGCAATCGATTTTCAGCCTATAAATAGAGGCCTATTCTTATTCTAATTCATTCAGAAAAGCCACAAAAATCCTTCACTTTGAGAGAGAAAAGTCCTCATCTTCTTCAAGCTATTGCAATGTATGTTAAATCTTTTAAATATAGCCTTTTGTTTTGTAATTTCTAGATCTCTTTTATGAATCTCATATTATAAAGGGAGTTTATACTCTTCATTATAAGATCTAAAGAATTCAAATAAGTAGCCCAAGGTTTGAATTAATTTAAAATCAAATTAGAACCTAAAACCCTTGATTGAGCTATTAGACATTGAACATTTCTACATCAAGAGAAGCGATTCTACGGGCTTCAACAAAGAGCATCTTCAGAAGAGGATAAGTATTATTCTTTATTTATTTTTAGTTTCTTGAGATATCCAGAAAATCTCTGTATTAGTTTTGACTGAGATAGCCAGAAAATCTCAGTGTGGAGTGTTGATTGTGATGGCCCATTTGAAAACACAACTATATAGGTTTTAAGGTGAACCTGAGAAAACCTTGATTATTAGTGAACGGTCATATCACGTGGGTTGTGATTATTGGGAGTGGAGTAGGTGTGGCTGTTTGAGAGCAGTTGGTGTACACACCGAACCACTATAACTCCTGGTGTTTTGTGGTGAATGATGTGTGTGATGTATATGTGTTGAATGGTCGTAATCTTTTTATGTACATGTGATGAATGCTTGTAATAGATAGCTTTCTTTCCTATTCCTCTTATTTTAGTTTGTGATCTTGATCCTTACTACGTTTAAGAAATCAAGTTATCCTACCTAAAACATTTATTTATGGTGTAAGGTTGTCCTTTGAACAAGGTTTGAATCAATTTCTCAATACTATTACAATTGAAATCTTTGATTAGTTCTGATTTATTTAATCTTTCAATTCTTTAATTTTTAAAATTGGCATAGCCCTATTCAACCCCCCTAGGACTGAGAGCTCGCCCCTTTCACATGCTCACCAAGATCGTTCCTACAGAGAAGTCTAAGTTCTGTGCAACTTCTCTGGCTTAGTGATGGCCTAAAAGAAGGATGGTGTGTGCACAAGGATCGTAGATTGAAGCTACTGACAGGTTGAGTAGGGATACGAATTTCCTACGAAATTAAGTTCCTGTGCAAGGATGGTGGGTGGGGCCTACTGCAACATATGTGAGAAATCCATTTTGTCCATCCATTTTGAGAGCTCAATTTATAATGTTTGATTGAAAATTAGGTGGATACAAAACTCAAGTGGGTCACACAAGAGGAAAAATTGGGGAAAGAAATTTCTACCGTTGATACCTTCCTAGGCTCCGCCTTGATGTTTATATGTTATCCAATCCGTTTATAAAGTTATTTCTAATGGGATGAAGTGAAAACACAAAAAATATAGCCTGATACACAAGTTTTATGGCCATGAGAATGCTTCAACGGTTCTTACTGAATTCCCATTATTTCCTCTCGTGTGGCCCATTTGAGTGTTGGATAGACTTATTTTTTTCGTAAATCCTAAATTGATCTCTAAATTCGGATGGATAGGGTGGATTTCTCAAAAACATCGAGGTGGGACCCACCCGACATCCTTGTGCCGCGTCCGTTGAGTAGTGAGACTAGCTAGTAAAGTGATGTCACCAAGTTCCGTGGGCCCCACCATGATGTAGGTTCTGTATCCACGCCTTCCATCCATTCGGAGAGATTATTTTAAAGAAATATCCAAAGAATGAGTTAAATCCAAAGATCTAGTGGACCCAGAATAGAAAACAATAGGGACCGTCATCCACCATTAAAAACTTCTAAAGGCTACAAAAGTTTTAGATCAAGCTAATATTTGTGTTTTCCCTTATTTCATTACTTTTTAAACTTTTGAACAGGTTGGATTTCAAATAAACATTATGGTTAGCCTTAGGATAGTTTCAGTGATGGGAATCACTCTCCCCACTATTTTTTATTATGGGTCTACTACAGATTTTTAATGCCTCATTCATTGGCTCATGCCCTAAAATGATATTTCAAAATGGATGGACGGTGTGGATACAACACATACATCATAGTGGGGCCCACAGAAATTGGTGACATCACTTCAGTAGCGGACTCGCTACTCAACCTGTTAGTATCCAATTCGCGTCCTTGCCGAGGGATGCAGATTGCGTCCTACCTCTGTCCGTCTCTGGGAATCGGCGGGGAGCTTTGAGTGGCCACTGTATGGGTCTTATCCACACCGTTCATCCATTATTTTTTTTAATGTTCTTTTTTTTTTTGACATTTTAAGATATTAGCCCAAAAATGTGGCAGATCTAAGATAGATGTGAGATACAAGTGGGGATTAAACCCTTACCGCTAAAAAATTCAAGAGGAGCAAAGAAGTTTTAGATGGAGCTAATATTTGTGTTTTCTCACCCTTAAATATTTTTAAGTGCCCACCGTGATATTTATTTGACATCCAACCTGTAGATTAGGTCATACAGACTCGGATGATGGAAAAGACCTGGATGATGGGAAAAAACAAATATCAGCTTGATTAAAAATTTTGGTAGGCCCAGGAAGTTTTTAATAGCGAGAGATCAATCAACACTTTGTGGCCCACTTGAGATTTTGATCTACTTCAATTTTGGGTTCATACCATAAAATTATTTTTAAAAATATATGGACGGCGTGGATTTATCACTAACATCTTGGTGGGACCCACCTAGCATCCTGGCGGAAGAATTTCATGTGAAAAGCAGCAGCCACATCATTCAGAGAGTTAGAGAATAGGGTGAAGAGGCGTACCAAAGAAGGAAACTCGCTCTTTCAAACTTGCGCATAAGAGCACCTTCATCCAGACCGTCTGCCTTATCCGACAGTTGGTAGCAAGGTTTGCAGTTCACACGTAATGACGTGCGAACCGGTGCATATCTGAGTGTTTCTCTATGTATGTATATGTGTATGCATGCATGCATGTGTGTATGTGTGTGTGTATAGAGAGAGAGAGAGGGAGAGAGAGAGTCCTGGTCTCCTATGCACAAGGCCACACGGTGCTTAAATGCGAGCATTTATAAGAGCTGTTGGATTATACTCATTGGCTGAGATTCAGCAGCCGTGACAATGAGAGAGTCTGTAAAAGATGACTCGCGCACCAAGATTTTCGCAATCTCAACGGAATTGCAGAGATTCCCTCGTGCTCACGGCAATGGCACCGTGTTCGCAGTTGTAGCTATTGGACAGTGCTTTGTGGGCTGATCATGATGCAGGTGTTTTATCCATGCCATTCATCTATTTTCTTCATATCATTTTGGAGCATGAGCCCAAGAATGAGGTAGATCCAAATCTCGAGCAACGGTGATTGAACACCTATCGTTATATATATGTATATTCTAATTGCAAGCATTTCATAGGTCCTACCAATTTGTCACTCGTGCTGAACACCCAATCCATGCAAATGGTGGGCCACATCATGAAGATCACGTAGGGGGAAAATCAGGATGGTCCACTGGGACACACCCACCTATCTACAAGGTGTTTGGACTCTGTGGACCCTACCACCTATCTACAATCATCACTGAACAATGTTTCATGCTTCAGTGACGATTATGACTTGATATTTAGAGTTGAATGCAAGCCATTGGAAAACTTCTTTTCATTGTCTAAGTACATCTACCTATAGTAATGGTCATGATCATCCATTCAACCTAAGTTTCTTATGGTGGCCTAGATAGCATGGAGTTCACAACATGAATGGTTTCGATCATTGCAACCACAGGTTATTTGGGCCCCAGTGTCTAGCAAACATGTGTTGGGTGCTGAGTCTGTGACAAAGGCCAAATTAACTCATTACACAGTATGGTCATCTTGAAAACTTATTAGTACCATAATCCTATGCTAGTTTTGCACCATTTAAAATGGTTGTGATTCGTCAAACGTACACATGGCATAGTTACAAGGCAGTCCAGATGGTCTAAATCACTAACTCAACTGTGGATGGAGCATAACCAGGAATTTACAATGATAAGTAGCTATCCGATTTTCCCTTTAATTTTGGACCACTCGATATTGTACTTTTAACCATCCATTTGATAAACATTAATTGGATGGTTAGGATTGCTTGATCATTGCAATTTCAAAGCTATCCTCCACATGTAATAGGACCCACAATTTCGATGGTCTGGATAGCAAAGAAGTACATCAATGCCCACATGGGAGGATTACAGTCCGGGCTGAGATTTGTGGGGCCCACTGTATTGTAAGTGTTACACCATTCATCGCTTTTATCAGATTATTTTAAGGTATTATCCTAAAAATGAGGCATGTCCACAGCCCCAGTGGACCACATGAAAGGAAGCTGAAGTGATAATTACACACCATTAAAAACTTTCTAAGGGCCACTGTGATGTGTTTTTTACCATCCAACCTATTCATAAGGTCATGTAGACGTGGATGAAGTGAAAACACAAATATCAACTTGATCTGAAACTTCTCCTGCTCCCAAGAAGTTTTTAAAGGTGGACGTTCAATCCCCACTTTGTGGTCCACTGCAGCTATGGACCTGCTTTATTTTAAGGATCATACCTTAAAATGATATGACAAAAGTCATGAACGGCGTGAATAAAACACTTACATCATGGTGGGCCCCATAGAGCCCTACCTAGACGGATTACCGTCTGAGTGGGGGTAGGACGCAATCCGTGTCCGGGAAGGTACCGTGCGTGAGGGGACACGGATTTCCTGCGGAAGCCTTTCGTAGGAAGTTCCTGCACAAGATTCTGGGTGGGGCCCATTACTATGTTTTTGAGAAAGCCACTCCGTCCATCCGTTTTTCAAGTTCATTTTAGCACATGCGACCATAAATGAGGAGGATCAAAAACTCAAGTGGACCACACGAGAGGAAATAGTGGGGATTTAGTGACCACCATTGAAACATTTATATGGCCTTATAAACGATTTGGTGGGGAAATAGTTTTGTATCGGTTTAATTTGTTAGTTTTTTCGCTTCACATCAGTGAAAATGACCTTATAAACGATTTGGATGAAATATAAACATCGACGTGGATCCTGGGAAGGTTCCAATGGTAAGAATTCCTTTCCTTACTGTTTCATCTCGTATGGCCCACTTGAGCTTTGGATCCTCATCATTTTATGTCTCATGTCTTAAAATGAGCTCGAAAATTGGATGGACAGGTTGGATTTCTCACAAATATCATAGTGGGCCCCACCCAGAATCCTTACGCAGGAACTTCATGCGAAAGGCTTTAGCAGGGAATCCGCATCCTACGCGAGGACGCGGATTGGATACTGACAGGTTGGCTACTGAAGTGATGTCACCAACTTCTGTGGGCCCCACCATGATGTATGATGTATGTGTTATATCAACACCATTCATTCATTTGGAGAGTTTATTTTAGAGCATGGTCCAAAGAACGAGGAAGATCCAAGGATGGGGTGGACCCCACCACAAAAAACAGTGATGAGAGTGACCCCCACCGTTGAAACCTTCCGAAGGTCCACCATGATGTTTATTTGAGATCCCACTTGTTCATGTGTTAAAGCAGACATGAAAGAAGGGAAAACACAAATATTAGCTTGATCGAAAACTTTCATGGCCCTTAGAATTTTTTAACGGTGGTCGTCACTCTCCCCACTGTTTTTTGTGGTGGGGTCCTCTCAAGCTTTGGATTTGATTCATTTTTTGGATCATGCCCTAATATGATCTCTCCAAATGGATGGACGGTGTAGATACAAAACATACATCATGGTGTGGCCCACAAAACTTGGTGACATCACTTCAGTAGGAGTCTCACTACTCAACATGCAATTCCCGTGAGATTGCGAAAATCTTAGCATGCAAGTCACCCTTTTACAAACTCTCTCGTTGAGAGAGTTATTGAATCCTAGCCGATGAGTGGAATCCAAGAGCTCTTATATAAGCTCGCATTTAAGCACCGTGCGGCCTTGTGCACAAGAGACCATTTCTTTTATATATATATATATATATATATATATATATATATATATATATATATATATATATATATATATATATATATATATATGGAACTTCCCATGAGGTCGAGGTATGCGGGCCCACCATGGTGTGTGTTGGACATCAACACTGTGCATTTGATAGGTACCCTTTAGGTTATGGGATATCTCAAAAATTATTCGTATAAGGAATTTAAGTGAGTCATAATACTAAAATCATATGAAGACATGGCTAAAACATATAAAAGGAGTTGGAAGGGCCTACCTAAGTTTTGGATGCGGCTGAAACTTGGTATGGCCCCTCATCCAAGTGGGACACACACAATGATGGGCTGGATTTGTGAACCACATCTCAGTGGGCTCAATAAACGATGATGAAGGTTTTAATAAGTGGATAACCCCTCTCAACTGTTGTATCTGGTGTGGTCCACCTAAATCATTGATTGACCTAATTTTTAAGCCGGTGGCCCATCATGGAATGGTGCATCTGACTGATGGGATAGATGTTCTTCACACATAACGGTGGGGTCCACACAACTCGACCTCATGACAAGTTTCCATGAGGTGGACATATATATATATATATATATATATATATATATGTATGTATATGTATATATATATGGAAAAAGGTACTATGAGCTCGACCTCACGAGTCCATCCATGAGGTCGAGCTGTGTGGGCCCCACCGTGATGCGTTTAGAACATCTACCCCATCAGTCAGATGCACCATTCCATCGTAGGCCTAGGTCTCAAAAATCAAGTCAATCCGTGACTTGCGTGTGCCACACCACATACAGAAGTGGAGAGGGGCCGTGCACCTTTAAAACATTCATAACCATTTTTGAGGGCCCACTGAGATGTGGTTTGCAAATCCAGCCCATCCATTATGTGTGTCCCACTTGAATGAGGGTTCAGACCAAGTTTCAGGCGCATGTAAAACTCAGGTGGGCCCCACCAAGTGCTTTTATATGTTTTAACGGTGTCTTCACATAATTTTAGTTGGTATGGCCCACCTGAGTTCCATATACGGCTGATTTTTGGGATATCCCATAATTTAAAGGGGACCCATCAAAAGCACGATGTTGATGGTCGAAATGCATCACGGTGGGGCCCACACAGCTTGACCTCACAAGAGCTTATCATGAGCTCAAGCGCATAGTACCTAAACACACACACACACACACACACACACACACACACACACACACACACACACACACATATATATATATATATATATATATATATATATATATATATATGTAACATCCCAGATTTTTGCCAATCTGGAATTAGACGTCCTTAGGCAATGGGTCGATCCTAACACCTTATTAACCTGTCAGAACTCAATCCCAAAGTCTAAAACTGCTTTTGAACCCATTTCCTTCACAAATCCAACCCTTCACCACCTTATTCTTTCAATTTTTCTAAGTACTTTCACCCTAGACAGTATCTTAAACTAGCTAAGTATTATAGCTTTGATCACCTTATGTACAAACTACAAAGGCCTAGGTACCACCTCAGACAGAAATCTTACAGGACTAAATCCTTCAGAATTTTGCCAAAGGTAACTAAGTGCTAAACTAGATTAGCTACGAAATCCACTTGATCCACTTTAAATACGATCTGCAAGACCCAAAACTTGTACAATCATTGACGCTAGGTTACCCTAAAGTCTGGGATCAATCTCATTACATGTTTTGCTAATATACACTATGTATGTTGAAATTGTGTATTTTAAAAAGTACCGTATACGTATAAAATTTGAAAATGTGTTTGTCATGATTATTTGCTGTATGAATATATTATGTATGGATAAAATACTTATTTGGCAAAAGGACTCGCCCTAATACCTGTTTCGCTAATATACACTATGTATGTCGAAATAGTGTATTCTAAGTGTTTGTGAAAATGCTTGTGGGAGTAAGTGTTTGGATGATGGTGCCTTAGGTAGGTGTTGATAGGAGATTCTCAACTACCTTAGAGACGTGTATGATTTCCTCCATGTGGTTGTTTAACTTAACCGCTTACTTATGAAATATATGTGTTTGTAATACTTGCTTACATGATGCTTTATAACATGCTTTATAACATGCTTTATAGACATGCTTTATGACATGCTTGTTAACTTGCTTGAATTACTTTGTCTATTATGCTTTACTCCATATGCTATACTAAAGATTGATTTTGTTTGGGACTATGATTATAGTCTAGACAATCGGTACCAGACTTGAGATCGTGGTTGAGATTCATTTCGCCACGTAAGATGTGTTTGACAAACCCGAGTCGTACTTCAGTTGGCGACAGTGGTTAGGTCACACGAAGTGCTTATGCACTTCATGTCGTTCAGTTGATTGTGTGCTCGAGCTAGTCAGGCTCATCAAGTAACCCGATATGTCTAATATATGTTCACCATGTTTGGACGCTATTGCTTGAAACTAGGGTACCAAACTTACCAGTGGAAATCCCGTTAACCACGGTACTTCGATCCGCTAAGACTCATGAGCCGGGCATGGTGGTATGAGACACCGTGGTCGAGCTGTCGGCCTACGCTGGGGCCACGTGCCTCCCCGTAGTGACCAGTGAGCAACCAGACTCGTGAGCCGAATACGGTGGTATGAAACACTGTATTTGAGCTGTCGACACCCACGCGAGAGCCGAATACGGTGAGACCTGTATTCGTGCCGACGGGCGACGAGTCCTTCGTAGTGTCTTCAAGTATACTCTGAAGTTTGTGATTGGTGATGAGCCCTTCGCAGCAACTAGAGCATGAGTTAGTGTAGCAGTACGGTGAGACCTGTATTCAAGCTGACGGCCAGCGATTGAGCCGAGTACGGTGAGACCTGTATTCGAGCTGACAGTCAGCAATTGAGCCGCATACGATGAGATCTGTACCGTGCTGACGGGTGACAAGCCCTTTGCAATACCTTCGCGATGCCTCTCGAACCATAATATCGTATGAGATTATCTAGGTTTGACGACCCTAGGATGGATCATGTTTGGGAACGATACAAGGGAGGTACCTTAGTTTCCCAATCCTGCTGTTTGAAATGGACTAATAACAACTCGGTAATCATGCTCATCATGCATTGCATGTGCCTGGAAGATGTTGAGCACTGAGGAATGCAAGCATGCCGCGAACGTAAAATGGTGTCGCACTAGGGAGTGTGTGGTGAGGGCATACATCATGACTGCATTCATACTTGCATTCATAAGAGTAGTTAGGAGTGTTTGATTATACTGCTTTATCATTACTGCTTGACTGAGTCGATAACATGTTAACATATGCTTTATTATTTCACTGAGTTAGCTACTCACTCCCATGTTACGGGACGGTGTGTAGACACCAACCAGACTCTGTCTCAGGTGTAGATGAGATGATGACTTAGGAGGCTGAGCCGGACTATGATAAGGATTAGGACGAGTTCTCATTTATGCAGTATTCTGGTGGCTTCAACTAGACTGCCGGATCGACGTGACTTGCTGGGATTACTTCCCTAGTTGTATTTTTAACTTTTTGAACATAAAATAGATATATGTATATGGTGACTCAGATGGGTTCATACTCTGAAAAATGAAATGCTTTTGTTTCTTTTACATTTATATACATATAGTTCAGTCTTCCGCTTACCTTTATACAATTGATCTGGAGTATGAATTACTGTTTTGGTATAATCTCACTCATGTTTATTGCTCTAACACAGACAATATTTAATCATCATTATTTATGTTGCATAAGTGATGCGTTGGAACTCGGGAGTTGAGTTATGCTCGACCCCCGAATTTCAGGGCGTTACTATATATATATATATATATATATATATATATAGGGTTTAGGTACTTTGAGCTCGAGCGCATACCATGGGTTTGTGAGGTCGAGCTGTGTGGGCCCCACCGTGATGCGTGTCGACCATTAACACCGTGCATTTCATGGGTTGCCTTTAAATCATGGGATATCCCAAAAATCAGCTATATACGGAACTCAGGTGGGCCATACCATCTAAATTATGTGAAGACATCGTTAAAACATATAAAAGCACTTGGTGGGGCCCACCTGAGTGCTTCATGCACCTGAAACTTGGTCTGAACCCTCATTCAAGTGGGACACACATAATGGATGGGCTGGATTTGCAAACCACATCTCGGTGGGCCCTCAAAAATGGTTACGAATGTTTTAATGGTGCACGGCCCCTCTGCACTTCTGTATGTGGTGTGGCCCACACAAGTCACGGATTGACTTGATTTTTGAGACCTAGGCCCACGATGGAATGGTGCATCAAATGCACGGTGTTGATTTTCGAAAGGCATCACGGTGGGGCCCACACAGCTCGATCGCATGTGACGAAAGCGTGCACTCGAGCTCATTGTACCTTTTCCCATATATATATATATATATATATATGAACACACCACCTACCTCGGTCTACGCAATCCGCTTCCCAGTCAAAGCTACCTTGTCTTTAGGGCCTGGTCCATATTTGACTGGCTCCAGGGTCTTAGTTTTTAGGTTATGCATGGCATGCGAATGTGTGGGACCCACAACAGTTGTAAGACCGCGACTTTCCTGTGCCCCCTCTACAGGGGCTCCCTGTTGCTCTGTAGAGGCTACCACGATGTGTGCACAGATTCCCATCTAATCAGGTGGTCTACCAATTAATAAGTGGGCCACAATCAGCAACATTTGCAAGGTTGTGAAATAAACCGTAAAAGTTTTCTAACCTGTTTTACTTATTTATAATCACGTAGCACACATGCAAAGTGGACCACCTTTGTCTCTCAGCAGTAGCGTTCAGACGCTGAGGTCCACGTGATGCATGGCCTGAAAAATTCACCTCTGTGCCACGTTAATATATATGCAGTGGAGTAGCTGTACATTAGCTGGCGCGTACAACTGGCTGGGTTTTTCATAGTCTTTGGAAATCCACCCGCAGCCAAAAACAAGACTAGTGGTTCACTGGAAAAAGAAGCTATGGTCGGTGTTTTGTTTGAAAAAGTTCAGAAAGTGCGATCCAGTGGGTCCCCGTGAATGCGACCATGCCTCGAGTTGGATTGACTCCAGTGGGTCGCAGTGGGGTCCAGTGAATGGGACCATAACATGTATGCGACCACACTGGACGCGACTTTCCTGGACCCCATTACATGGAGCCGCTGTAGGTGGAAGCTCTGTGGGGCCCACTGCAATGTTTCACGTCGAAACAGGTTGGTTGACCGGACGCGGATTAGCTACTCATAGGTTGAGTAGAGAGACTCCCTACTGAAGTAACGTCACCAAGTGCGTTGTATCAACACTGTCCATCCATTTGGAAAGGTCATTTTAGGGCATGATCAAAATAATGGGACAGATCCAAAGCTGGGGTGGACCCTACCATAGAAAACAGTGGAAAACAGTGGGGAGAGTGACCCCCACAGTTGAAACCTTCCTAAGGTCCCGGTGATGTTTATTTGAGATCCAACTTCTTCATAGACATTAAAGAAGAATAATCAATATATATATATATATATAAATATAAAAAAAAACTTGTAGCCCTTAGAAGTTTTTAACGGTGGGCTTGACTCTCTCCCCTACTTTATGTGATGGAGTCCACTTTAGATTTGGTTCTGATTTATTCTTTGGCTTTTGCCTTAAAATGATTTTCCCATACGGATAAACATGTGGATACAAAACATACATCATAGTGCAACACATGGAACCAGGTTACATCACTTCAGTAGCGAGTCTTGCTACTCTCAACCTGTCAGTAGCTAATCCGCGTCCTGGTCGACCAGTCAAGTGGTGGGCCACAACTGAACAGATGCATGGTCTTGAAATAATCGGTGGAAGTTTTCTAACCCCATTTGCATTTTTTATTTTTTATTTTTGTTTCTAATATGATGGCACACTTACCAAGTGGATACCTTTATCTTATCAGCATCAGTGTCTATACGCTGAGATCCATCTGATCGATGGCATGGATAATTCACCGGTGTGCCACGCTGACATATGTAGCGGCTGTGGGTTAGCTGATTTGTACACATAACACATGGGTGGGCTTTTCAACGTCCTTGAAAGACCCAGAATTGAACAGTGCAGTCACACATAAGCATTAAGGTCAACATGCACCTACTCGAAAACAAGGCCATGAACACTGACTGATGGTGCCCACTGGATAAAGAAAATACCCTTTGGACGGTGCTTCATTTTCATTCGATGGTCCTTCATTTTCATTTGATAAGTCGAGAGGGCAGTTTTCTTGGTTCCACTATCTCAGTCAAAAGGCCATGGGCTTGTCCTTATTCGATTGACTCGTAAGCTCTTAATTTTTTTATTTTAGTCTGTTGGTGTGCATGGGACCCACAAGATGTGGGACTAACATGGACGTGACTTTTCAGTGCCTTCCAGAAAAAGCTATGTGGGCACATCGCAATGTATATGAGAAAGCCAGTTGGCTGGCCATCAGTTTTGACTGCTTTGGGTGGATAAGGTCTAAAAGTGAGGCAGATCCACACTACATGATCTAGTGGATGGAAAAGCTCATGAGTGAAATTTCTTGAACCCGTTATGATGTTTATATGCCATTTAAATAATTTATATGGTTATTCCCATTGGAAACTGAAAATATAAATATTAGCCAAATTCAAAACTTGTATAGACGCACAAAGGTTTCAACGGTGGTTATTCAATCTTCATTGTTTGTCGTGGCTTGTCCTGCTTGAGTCCTGAATCGGCGTATCTTTCTACTTGTTTCGAGCATGCACCTAGTGAATGTCACACGGCAGTTGTGGAGCCGTAGAGCTTTGGCTCGCAAGATGCAAATATAAGCGGAAGCACTACAGGCCCACTCCGGTTGAAGCTTAAAGGGATTTCGACCAAATAAGCACAGTGCTAACACCCTGATCCATAACTCAAGTGGTAGACAGAGTGAAAAATACCTTGTTTTAACATTGAAGTCTTGGTATCGATTCCCATCCCCAGTGGGGGTGACTAACACTGAAGTATGAGTGTGTGGGGGGTGTGTGCGTGTGTAAAAATAAAAAGAGAGAGAGAGGCATTGACCAAGTCATGCTAGGAGACAAAAACAAGGACTTTGAGTTAGATACAGCCCCGCCAGGACCTGATAGGATTTGATTGGTCAGGTCCTACCAAAGCGGTGGGGCATGTTTTAAAATTGTTTGATCTAATAAGTATTCAACTGTCCCCCGCGTCTCACGAGGCTCACCTATCAAATTAAAATCCCACCACATTGCTTTTCCGTTCGACAGGGAATTGATTTGACCGGTCTCACACACGAGCCCTTTTTGAACTTTTTCTAACCATCGCACCGTCCAAATTAATTTTTTCAGTGACACTTCCAGCTATCCTCAGTTCGTTTGTCCTTTCGTTATTGTTTTTTATTATTAATTTTATTCTAATGGATGAAGATATAAAACACATACATCACTGTGGGCCAACAGTCCCATAACCATGTTGGGATTTGTGTCACGGAATGACACAGAGATGGATCTGGGATAGCAATCCAATAGCATCAAGCATACACAAGAAAACACATAGATTTAACGTGAAAAACCCTTTCGAGAAAAAACCACGGCATAAAGTGACAGAATTTCACTATGAAAGCATAAATTACAAAGAGAGGACTTATCCGATTCGAACAACCTTGAATCTCACCCTTGCTACACCCTTTGAAAACCCTAAAACCCTTTTAGGAACCCTTGTAATACCTTTAGGAAACCTTACCATACATTAGAAAGGCCCTAGGGACCCCTATTTATAGTTTAGGAAACTTCACTTACGCACAGACTTTAGAAAAGTCCGGAAACCGACTCAAATTTATGCAGTACGCGGGCAGTCTGCGTAACCTTCGACTAGTTGAGCCAAGCTTCGACTGGTTGAAGAACCCTTCGATTAGTCGAGCCTGTCCCTCGACTAGTCGTGCGTCCCGAAAATCCAAATACATCGTCGCTGGACTTCGAGTTGAACAGGCTTTGACCTGTAAGGCCCGTATCCTAAACCGTACCGTTCCGTAGACTTCCGCTGTTCGAATTCCGGCGACCCGCGACCTATAATCAGTGTTTGCACGCGACCCTAAGTTTCATCCCGAAGATCTATATCGGCTCGACTAGAAACTTGTATCCTAGCGACTCCGCCGTCGCCACAGTTCCAATGCCGCGTCTCGCTCGCCAATGCGATACCTAGGCCAGAAGATGTGAGCCCGCGTTCATTTTGAGGAAAACGCCGTCCCTGCGAATTCCGAGAGAATCTCTACAACTTATCCCACTAATCAATCAATCAATCAAGTGCACACCCTATCACAAGTACAAGCAACCCATCCCCTCTTTCCCGAAGTTAACTCTCATTTAACTCACACCTATCCCTCTCTCCTTTCATCACCCATCACTCCATTTCTTTTCATCCCATCACTTCTCTCTCTCTCTCTCTCTCTCTCTCTCTCTCTCTCATTTCTCTCTTCACTCTCAAGCTCCCAAGGAGAGCATCCAACGTCCAAGCTTCCCAAGCCAAACCCAAGTGTGGCCCACTTCCTTACCCCAATCTCCCATCTTAGCCATCCAATCTTCATCATCCTCCATCAAGATCGAAGCCAAGGAGCCTAGGAGTTCAAGGACCTAAAGGATAAAGCCGATCGGTGGGTGATCCATCGTTGATTTCATTTGAGGGCCCACTTGTGGTGGGATCCATCTTGATGTATACATGTGCATGGAGGAGCTCCTCCCATCTCCGTCGTTTCCTTTTCTCTCTCTCTCTCTCTCTCTCTCTCTCTTCCTTTTTGTATAGTGTTGATGATGATGAGGTGTGGCCCACCTGATGTGCGTGTGTGTGGCCCACCTATGAAGTATGTATCACGTCCATGTCGTCCATGTATTGGGCCCACCTTGCTCGACTGTCCAACGGATGGGATTGCTGCTCGTCCGTCTGGACAGGCCCGGATGAAAGAAAACACAAATATTAGCTGTCCATCTAGTGGGTCCCACACATGTGGACCCACCTCAATACATGTGTACCTCCAGCCATCCATCTGTTGGACGTTGGGTTGCTGGCCCAGCAGTCCAGCGGCTGGAAACTGTCGTGGGGCTCCACCGTGATGTTTCTGTTAATCCAAGTCGTCCATCTATTTGGACGGTGGTGGATGAAGCCACCACGAGTTATGTATTTTATCCTTAACGTCCATCTGTTATGGACGGTGAGGCCCGCTGGAATGTGTGTGTGGCACACACACGTGGGGCCAGCAATGATCCAGATTGTCCATCTCTGCACCCCACGAACAGCTTGGCTGCTGTATTGACGCTGCTGCACATTTTTTTAAAAATAATATAAATAAATAAATAAATATTATTATAATATTATAATATACAATATATGATGGTGGACCCCACGTGGGACCCACTTAGATAGAAAGCAAATTGGTTGGAGTACCTACATCAGCTATGTAGCTGATGTATTGACGTCAGCAAGATGGTCTTATCATAGGCGTGATCTAAACCGTTCGTCCATTTCTTTCTGGTGGGCCACACATGTATGTGGACACCACACACCAGCTATGTGGCTGCTGACAATGTCAACAGGCCCTGTGGGTCCGCACGATGTACGTGCTTCATTTATACCATCCATCAGTGGGCCTCATGACGACAGCAGTTCTGTGGGGCCCGCTGATGTATGCGTCACATCCAAACTGTCCATCCATTTGGCAAGCTCATCTTAAGGCTTGGGACAAAAAAATGAAGTAGACCTGATGATCAGGTAGACCACACTGCATAAAATAGTGTAGAGTGAACATCCACCATTGAAACCCTTTTTGGGGTCATGGAAGTTTGGATCAATATGAAATTTATTTTCCTCTTAATCCAGGTCTTTGTGACCTTATGATCAAGTTGGACGGAAAATAAAATGGTGGGCCCTGCGAATTTAAACGGTGAAAATCATTATCTCCACTGTTATTTGTGGTATGGTCTAAATGATCTTTCGATGGGATTTATTTTTGGAAATGCTCTAAAATGACCTCTAATTGACTTGTGGGTCCCACCTTGATGTGATGTATTGTTGGGCCCATATGAGAGGCCCTTTATGATGTATTTGAGGCCCAAAAATGAGGTCCATTGTGGCATGTTTTGAGGCCCATGTGAGGAGGCCCATTGTGATGTAATTGTGGCCCACGTCTGAGGCCCAATGTGATGTGTATGAGACCCATGTGTGAGGCCCAGAATGATGTATATATGGACCATTTGGCGAGGCCCATTGGTGCGGCCCACTTGATGTATATGAGGCCCATTGATGTGGCCCATGTGATGCGGCCCACTTGATGTATATGAGGCCCATTGTGATGTATTTGAGGCCCGTGGGTTAAGGTCCAATGTGATGTATATAAGGACTATGAGTGGGGCCCAATGAGATGTATGTGAGGCCTTTGTATGAGGCCGAATCTGATGTATATGAGGTCCATTACGGTGTGTGATTCCACCAAGATATATGTAATGATGTTTATGGCGGGCCATCCCTTGGGAGCAATGATGGTTTGACGTCAACATTGTAAGAACAATAATGGTT
Organism: Magnolia changhungtana; assembly: GCA_030180095.1. NCBI lineage: Eukaryota > Viridiplantae > Streptophyta > Magnoliopsida > Magnoliales > Magnoliaceae > Magnolia > Magnolia changhungtana. The sequence goes on from JASAUF010000375.1 coordinate 7,548,400, forward strand.
AAATGTTTGCATTGTAACTCTCCTTAGGGCCCATTATTAGGCCCATACTTGTTTTGTGTGGGCCGTCTAGGCCTATCTTCATTATGAATAGAGTTCATCACCATATAACATGATTAGTATAACTCCATGATTCATGCTCATACGCATCATATGTATACTTGATATGAGGAGTAACTGATCATAGCATATGCCTTCAGGCAAATTGTTTATGGGGCTCCCTGATAGCGAAGTTGCCCCACATGAGCGTGCGGTACGCATAGGATTGCTACATGACTGATAGTGTGATTCATGCACCTCGCATTTGTATGATATGATTACTGTACGCCCTACCGACATCAAGGATGTGGCCTCCACAGGCATATCATGAATGACAGGATCGGACACCGAAAATACTATTACTAGCTTCGGGGCACCATAGATGTCCCTATATGAAAATTCCTAAACTCGATGGTATCAGAGGATGACTCCAATATCGAGACCGAGTGGATACATGAGCGCACGAGGGCTGAATACCAGGAGGTTGTGTCTCCCACTGTGTCGTGGTCTATTGGAAGGGGGTGTGGCCTTACCCGCCCGAAGGTAGGAGGCATTGCTAGGCTGAGTATGACTAGCTTGTGAATGGGTCCACTATCGACGTGCTAGATAGGTATTGACAGACTATTGGTCAGGCGGATAGTGAGGTTTCTTACGCTCACTTGGACTGCATGCCTGAGAAAGGAGCAGTGTCATTTAGAGTGTACTAAACCCCGGTGATTGTCTAGAGTAAGAACTGTACTGATATTTGATGCTCTAGTGATGAGCTACATTGATATGTGGATTTGGATGAGGATTGGTGTGCTTGAGTTACATCTCACATCGCATGGCCTTAATATGGCCGATATTACTCATGCTTTGCCTTACATGGCCTTGATATGGCCTATAGCATTCATGTCTTGCATCGCACAGCCTTGGTATGGCTGATAGTATTCATGGATTCACCAGCATATTCTGCATTACTCTGATATTGCATTCTGAGCGTGCTCATATTGCGCTAACACTTACACTACTCTCTAAGCTTTCTATAAGTTTATGCACGATTGATGCATGTAAGTGACGTCAGGACGTACTTGTAGCTTAGTCGCAGCAGGAGCGTGTAGTCAAGCTTCAGGAGTTTCTATTATTATTATCATTGTATTTTCCTTTATGCGCATTGTACCTTAAAGTTTTTTATCATAGTGGATTTGGTGATGGTGCTTTGGTTATTATTCATGGGTTATGCTTATGGTTATGCTTATTATGAATTAAATTCATGTTAAAAATCCTCCTTGTAGGATCCCAGGATCGAAACCTGGTGTATAAGTGCTGGGAGCCGATAATGGGGTACTACAAAGGTTGTCGGCGCCGGATTCGGCGATCGAGAATTTTGTGAGCCCGATTTCTGAGTTGGGGCATGATACGACCCGTCGAAGGGACCTTTGACTAGTCGATCCAATCCCTCGACTGGTGGAGCACCATGGATCATACAGATTTAAGACATTTGTTTTAACAACAATCTCCACCATGTCTTCAATCTTCAACCATGTAGTTTCTTGTCATCTTCTTTTATTTCTGTATCACATCATAGCTTATCGTATATACTCCCTTCATCATAGCCTAGAGAAATCGCACATAACTTGAACTTCTCTGCAAGAACAATCTAAGTGAGCATGTCTGTCAAATCAGAATCCACGTGCCCAACCACCTTTGCTCTTGTCTTCTCAAAAGGAAAGACGTAGTCTTCTTACATCAAATGTATCAAAGTAACTATCTCACGACCATCCAATGTTGCTTGTCGGAGTATTTGCTCACAACACCGATTTCCTGTGAAATAATCAGTCTAATACAAACCATGGCATATACTGCCAACCGCATTTGAATAAGGCTTATGAGACATATCCTGCTTTTCCTCATCTGTTTTGGGGCATGTCATGAGGAAAACTTGAGGAGAGACGTGTAGGGAATGCTCTACAGCTTTATCTGGTCCATCACATACTTGATCAATACCTACCCAAGGTATTCTGCCTGAGATAACCAAAGCCTACTCCTCTTTCAATCTTAATGCCGAGAACCATCTTTACAATCTCCCGATCCTTCATCTTGAATGTCCCACTAACCAAGTCTTTAGTACGTTGATTTCAGACATGTCATGATTGACGATCTACATGCCATCAAAATATAATACCTGACTCACCATGAAGGAATCAAAATTTATACCACTGCCAAGGCGACAAGTCGTATCATGACATCTTGCAAACTCCTTTTCTCAGCCCCTTTAACTTCAAACCGCTTTGGTCGCTTCATGTAAATCTGCTCTTCCAATTTCCCGTATAGAAGTATAGACTCCACATCCATCCTTCCAACTCGAGATCGCAATGGCCAACCAGTGCCAATCACGGATCTAATAGACACCTGTTATACCGTTGTCACGAATATCTCTGAGAAGTCGATCACTTCTCTCTAAGCATAACCCTTCGATACCAACCTCGCTCTGAATCTATGCGGTATCCTCTTAAAGCTCCACCTGCATCCAACCGCTTCCCAACCCACTGGAAGCTCCAGTAGCTCCCATGTGTCAATCTGGTACAACGAGTCCATCACATCATCTATAGTCACCTTCCACTTCTCAGCACCAGGCTCACCTAGAGCCATCTGAATTGAAGACGGATCCCTCTCGTCTGTAAGGAGAATATATGCGATATTGCAGTCGACTATGTACCTTGCCGATGTGATTCTTCTCACAGGTGGCTGCTCTACTTGCTCTGTATCCCTGTCTACACGTCACATCCTTCCTGCCTTGCCTACTCATGTGACCATTCTCAGCGTGCCACACACGTGCAGAAGTGAAATCCACTACAGCCACTGCAACTCTACCTTTTGAAGTGTTTTCAAACAACCTGTAAAGATTATCGAGTCATTGTGCTTTCATGACCACCCATGCCCCCTTAGATACTTTAAGAGCACCATCAATACCTGTAAACTTGTAGCCCATTACCTTAAGTACACAAATAGAAATCAGATTCTTCTTTAAATCATAAACATGCCTGACATCAGTCAAGGTACACTCCACCCCATCAAACATCTTGATGCGCACTGTACCAACAATCACAATATTACAGGCAATGGCATTGCCCATAAACACATGTTCACCACTGCAATCCCTATATCTAGCGAACCAACTCCGATGAGGAGTCATGTGAAAGGATGCCCCTGTGTCTAGAATTCACTCATCCCTACGATTATCGTATGGACGTCTGATCGTAGACACAGATAAGACATCACCATCACATCCACTCGATCCATCTGACGTGACAACATTGGCCTCCCTATATGAAGCCTCAGATTCTTCTCTCTTAGATTTAAGATTTTCACAATCCTTCTTCATGTGTCATTCCATCCCACAGTTCCAGCACTTTATCTTACCTTTGCCCTTGCCTTTGGATTTGGATTTAGAACTTGAAGATCTTATACCTTGTTCAGAATTTTTGCCCCTTGTAAACAGTGCATCAGAAGATGTCCCCATGTTACCATTTAACATTCTCATGGCCTTCCCATGAAGGGCTGAGATGACAGTGTCGACACTCAGGGTTTTATTCATGGTGCACATTGTGTCCTTGAATGACTCATATGATGTCGAAAGAAAATTCAACAACATACATGCTTATTCCTCATCTTTCATCACTTCCTTTATATCCAGCAATTTGCAAACTAATTTATTAAAGTTGCTGATGTGAGCCTCCAGATCTCCACCCTTTGCCATCTTGAAGTTATACCACTGACACTTCAAGTGTAGGCGATTTTCAGAAGATTTTTTCGCATAGACATCTTCTTACTTCATTCATAACTTAGCTATAGTTTTCTCCCTCATGACATTGTAGAGAACCTAATCCGTGAAACATAAATGGATCAAGGATAAGGCCTTCTTATCAAGAGTGTTCCAATCATCATTAATCATAGTAGACTTTTGCTCCTCAAGAGCACCATCTTTGCCTTGCTTGATTAAGGAACTGATCATCTTGATCTTCCATAACTCAAAGTTATTTTTCCCTGAGTACTTAATATATACCTAGTGCTTACTATTATTGCTTATCCCTCAGATTCAGATCTGTGCCCCAACAATTGCTCTAATATCACTTGTTGGGATTTGTGCTACGGAATCCCACGGAGATAGATCTAGGATAGTATTCCAATAGCACCAAGCATACACAAGAGAACACAGATTTAACGTGGAAAACTCTTTCGGGAAAAAACTACGGCACGAAGCGACAGAATTCCACTATGAAAGCATAAATTACAAAGAGAGATGACTTACCGGATTCAAACAACATCGAATCTCACCCTTACTACACCCTTTGAAAACTCTCACTATGCCAAAATAGCGAATTTGCGACGCGTCCATCATAAAAATTGCTTAGTTTAACGATGGATTTCGAAAAAGTCCGTCACCAAGCCCGTCTTTCTCAAAAATCCAATCTAAACACCGCGGAATTTAGCGACGGACCAAAATTCATCGCTAAAATCTGATTTACAACGTATTTACGATGGATTTTGGTCTGTTGTAAATTAGCGATGGACTAAATCCGTCGTAAATTTTGATTTTGTGACGAATATTAACAGTTGCAAATTCCCGCCCAAAATATAAAATAGCGACGCTTTTCAGGTGCTTTTGCGACAATCATGGTCCGTCATAAAAGGACTTTTGCCTCTAAACATTAATTTTTTTTCATTTTTTTTAGAATATGGTAGAAAATTAAGTTTTTTTTAGTCTAATAATTGTTTTTTAATAGAATTTTGGTGGTTTAATTGTACATATTTGTATCTAAGATTATTTTTAACAATTGATTGAATGCGAAAAAAAAAAATATATATATATATATATATATATATATATATTGCTTTTATACCAAATGAGTGGAATTTTTTTCTTTTTTAAATTTAAAAGTAATATTTAAATGATTTGCAATATCACATGAAAAATAATATTGAGAAGTTTAAAATTTTTAACAATGTTTAAGAAAAAAATTTGATCTTGAAAAAGTAAAAATCATGATTTAATAAAAATCTATTTTGTGGGAAAAAAAAAGAATATTGAATAAAGTAGATAATTTTGAAGAAAAAAAAAAGAATTTGATTTCAAGAAAAAAATAATATCCTTAAAAAGAAATTTGAAAAGATTTTAAAAAATGTAAAAATTTTCATAATGTTGAAAAACGAAAATATTTTGAAAACGAAAATGAGAGTTTGTATTTTGAAAAATAAAATAAAATTGAGAAGTGCAATAAAAATTGACCAGTTCGAAAAAAATGCTTTAAAAAAAATTTGGAGAAGTTAAAAAGAATTTAAAATTTTAAAATAAAACAATATTAAAAAATCGATACTTTAACAAAAAATAAACATTTTGAAAAAAAAAATAAAGAAGTTAAAAAAATTTATGATTTTGAAAAATAATTGAAAATGTTCAAAATTAGAAATTAAATGAAAAAGTTATTTATAAAAACAATGAGATTTTGAAAAAAAATATACCATTTTAAAATAGAAATTGAAAAGTTGAAAACAAAATGATGCTTTTGAAGAAAACAAATAGGCATTTTGGAATTTTTGGGAAAAAAGAATTAAAATTTAAGAAAATTGTTGAGATTTTGAAAACAAAATTCAGAATTTGTATTTTTATTTTCTTTTTAAAATATTTTAGAATAAAAATGATATTTTGTTAAAAGTTTTCAAAGAAAAATTAAGAGTAAAAAAATATACATTTTGAAAAAAAAAATGTTATTTTTAAATGGAAATTGAAAATTATATGTGATAAATATATATATATATATATATATATAATAAATTATTAGGCACACCCACTAATTAAACCTTTAACCATTTTTGGACAATCTAATTAGTCTAGATTGAAGAGTAAATAACTTCAGATGTTTAAATCAAATTTCACTCAAATTGTTGATCAATCTTGTATGCCCAATATCTTTCTCATATGTAGCTTGATTGGGGCCAGTAACTAGTCAAATTGGGGGTATTGATCAGTAAAATATAGTGAATGGACCAGACATATAAAATGGGCCAAATATTCTTGTCAAAATTGTGACCCAACTTATTGACCTCGCGAGAACTTAAGAATTGATGTTAGTAAGTTTTGTGGGGCCCATCATGATGTGTGTCGAACATCAACACCATGCATTTGACATGTCCCCTTTAGGTTATGAAATATCTCAAAAATCATCTGTATACGAAACTCAGGTGGGTCATACCATCTAAAATCATGTGAAGCCATCCTAAAAAATATAAAAGCCCTTGGTGGGGCCCACATTAATTTTGAATGTGGCTGAAACTTGGTCTGACCCCTCATCCAAGTGGGACACACATAATGAGTGGGTTGGATATATGAATCACATTTAGGTAGGCCAATATATGATTATGAATGTTTTAAGGAAACCCCTTTCCACTACATTTAGGTGAGTTACTCATTTCCCTTACCAGAGTAAACTCTGTGGAGTCCACCATTATTTATTTATTTTATCCACTCTGTTCATCGATGTTAATAGATAATTTGAGGTCTAAAGAACAAAAAGGAAGCATATCCAAAGCTCAAGTGGACCACACCACAGGAAATAGTGTGATTGAACCTCTACCATTGAAAAATTCTTGGAGGCCATAGAAATACTTTTAGATCAAGTTGATGTTTGTATTTTCTCTTCATTCATATCTTTTTGATATTATGAACAGGTTGGATGGAAAATAAACATTACTGTGGGCCCAAGGTAGGTATTAACGATGGAAATCATTATTCTACACTGTTTCGTGTGGCATGGTCCACTTGAGTTTTGGATTTACCGAAAATTAGGGATCAACCCACACCGTTCATCCATTTTTTGAGATCATTTTAGAAAATTATCCAAAAAATGAATCATATCCAAAGATTAAATGGACCACACCATAAATGAGGAGAACAGATCGGCTACTCCCCCCGACATCAGCCAATGGCTAGTGGTCAATGCTTTGTGGGCCCCACCATGATGTATGTGTTTCATCCATGCCGTCCATCTATTTTTAAAGATCATCTTATGGCATGAGACAAAAAATGAGGTATATCCCAATCTGAAATGGACCACATTACAGGAAACAATGTTGAAGGAGCGTCAACCATTAAAAACATTTTGGGGGCCATAAAAGTTTTGGATTGAGATGATTTTTGTTTTTCTGCTTCATCTAGGACTGTATGACCTAATAAATAGATTGGATGTCAAATAAACAGTACAGTGGGCCTTAGGAGGATTTTAGTGATGGATATCCAATCACTATTGTTTTCATGTGGTGTGGTCCACCCGAGATTTATATACCTCTCATTTCTGGAATAAAACCCTAAAATGATCTTTAAAAATGGATGAATGTAATGGATGAAATACATACATCATGGTGGGCCCCACAGAGCACCTACCTCCAGCCACGGGGCTGGTGTTAGGGGGAGTAGCGAAACTAGCTACTGAAGTGACGTCAGCAAGTTCCGTGGGCCTCACCATGATGTATGTATTGTATCCACACCTTTGATCCATTTGGAGAGATCATTTTAGGGTAACATCCAAAGAATGAGTTAAATCCAAAGCTCCAATGGACCCCAACATAGAAAACAGTGGGATAGCGACGCCCACCATTAAAAACTTCTAAAGGCCATAAAATTTTTAGATCAAGCTAATATTTGTGTTTTCCCTTATTTCATATTTTTTTAAAAAAAAAACTTTTGAACAAGTTGGATTTTAACTAAACATTATGATGGGCCTTAGGATAGTTTCAACGGTGGGAATCACTCTCCCCATTATTTTCTGTGGTGAGGTCTACTACAGATATTTATCTGCCTCATTCTTTGGCACATGACTTAAAATGATATTTCAAAATGGATGGATGGTGTGGATATAACACATACATCAGAGTGGGCCCACGGTGACGTACGTACGTTAGATGAAAGTAGGGCATCCAAAGAGACACCCTAATTCCTCTCTCTCTCTCTCTCTCTCTCTCTCTCTCTCTCGCGCGCGCGCGCGGGCGTAGCCTCTCCTTTCTCTCTCTCTCTCTCTATCTCTCGCACCCTCTCATCTCTCTCTCTTTGTCACTCTCGCACCCTCTCCCTCCTCTCTCCCTGTCTCTCTCTTCCTCTCTCTCTCTCTCTCTCTCTCTCTCTACCTCTCTCTCTGATCTCTCCACCCTACCGTTGTCGCACGCCCTACCCACGCACGCCCTTTCTCTCTCTCTCTCTCTTTGAATGTTGGTTGAAGGATATCTCATTCACGACCGTGAGGTACCTCTCTGTCTCTCTCGCAATCTCTCTCAATCTCTCTCAATCTCAATACAAATTCAGGGATTTGGAGATTTAGCAATTTGTGGATTCCTGATTCGACGTGGACCCTCATTTAGGGATTTGGGGATTTTAGGGCGCATTACTTCACATTGTTGAGGATTTGGGGATTTTAGGGATTTGGCACACACGCGAGAGATCCAATCCGATCATCAGATGGTACTCACCATGTTAACTGTAGCCACCCAGTAATCATCCCCGATGCTGTTTTTTAGAAAGACCTGGGAAGCTGAGTATCCTCTTAATTCAATAACAGAATGTTTTAGGAGCATTTTTAGCTAGCTTATGTGAGGTTGAAAAGTTTTGGCAACTCCTGTGCAGGAACCATCCTGTTAGGATAAAAGCTTCGCACCGGCTCAATTTACTGTTTATTTTTTTTCCTTTTCTTCTTTATTGCACTTCCTTTCAAGTTCTCATGCATATCTTCTTTCAAGTGCTTTACTAGGTTAATAGCAATTGCACTTGTTGCATATCTACTGCTCTTTTCAATTTCATTTTTATGTACTGAGTAATGGTAACTTGAATGAGTGTTATCCTGTGCTCTAGGTCTAGGTAGATAATGTAAGGGAATGCATTTCACAAAAGAAGGCTGCTGCAATTGAAGTCGATGTCCTTGACAAGCTGAAAGCTGAGGTCATAATACTATGATGTCAATAGTCCATGTTTTTCTTTGAAGTTTAACCCAGTACATGCAGACTGAAAGGTTTTTATGATTTCTAGTGGTACTGTGTTGTTCATTTGGTCTGACTGTCTTCAGCTTCACATTTTACAGATGTTGCAGCTTTCTGTTAATAGAAAATTAAAGTAGGGTCAGACTAGAAGATTGGCGATAGGATAACTAGGATCGCCTAATCTACGCATCCTCCAGATTAAATAGTAAAATGATTTCATGAATTGCTATTTGTTTCTACACGCTATAATTTGTTACCCCTCGTGAAAAAGACTAAGTATAATCTGTTCTGTCAACTTCAAGATCAGAGGAGGGTACTGCTTCAGGTCCCGAGTTCAAGAAGTGCCCTAATGGGGGTGGCTTTTTCCACAAATCATCTTGTGTGGATACAACTACAATCATAGAAATTGGTGCAATAGTTCATTCAAAATATGTACTTGGCGTAAATATTCATCTTGGATACAACTGCAGTCATAGAAATTGGTGCAATAGTTCATACAACTGCAGTCATAGAAATGTTCACGATGGCTATTCTCTATTCGATTCAAACCTCGGGAATAAGTTATGAATGCATATAAATCACATATATCAATGCATGCAGGGATATTAGAATAGGAAGAGATCATTCTCGTACATTTTACACTTGCAATTTGCAAGAGTTGATTATGTTTGCTGCATATTGGCATGTGGATATTTTTTTGTTGTTGTTGATTTTGAATTATCAAAAGGCTTTCCATCTAACCAAGAACCTTTATGATTGCCTCTGATGGTCTCTATTATTTGCTACTATATTTCATTTGTATTGCATTTCCAGAATGTATTCCAACTTGGAAAGCAAAAAAAAAGTTTCATATAAACCTAGGACTGACATTGGGTCATGTTTGGGTGGCTATTGGTTTATTTGTATCTGGACACGACTAAGGGAATCAGATTCTGGTCCTGTCAGGTTCAGATTGGGTACTAGATCCAAATCTGATCAGATTTGGTATTCCATCAGGTCTAGTTCCAAGCCTGAATTGGAATTTATAATAGGATTTGGCTTAGGAATTGGAGTCTGGACTCATTTTCGGTTACACATGTGGACAGGTCCATAATAGAAACATGCCCTTCACATGATTTTTAATAATAAATATAAATAAATAAAGGATAAAACTTTTTTTAAAAAATATCTTTGCATACCCGACATGATCTAATTTCTAATTGGATCAAATCTGTGAACCTGAACCCCAATTGGGCCCAAAATATGGTTTCAGATCTAATTACATCTGGTCAGATGCATTAGGTATGCGTGAGTCTAGGTGCCCATCAACGGTGTGACATTAAGGAGACTTTCTGCCATACTATATATATATATATATATATATATATATATATATATATATATATATATATATATATATACTGCTGCTTTTGTTTTCTGTCTGTTTTTCCTTTCTTTTAATAAAGTTTTGTTATCTTTCAATGTGTGTGTGTGTGTGTGTGTCTTCAACCAGTTGTTTGTTTACAATTGTTTTTTGTTTAATCAACATGTATGTACTGAAGGCCATTATTCAGTTTATATTTTTATAACTTTGTGGGATCCAGTAACATTCTAATGCCTGCACAAAATCTCAAGCTGGATTTGATAAATCTCTCCTATCGTTACTTCTCAATGCATGGTTAGCCAAGAATAGTTTCTACTCATTTGACATCTCTACATTTAGCTTTCGATTTAGAGAACTAAGCAAACTATTGTAGCAAAACCCCAATTGTATGCATTTTATCTAGTAGGCTACATTATCTAGGCACTTGTTCAACTTTTCAACACGAGAGCTGTTTGTTCCTCCCAGCATGTAGCATCTGTTGTGCACCTATGCTGTTGTATGGTCATTAATGGCCAAAGATGTTTTATCCATCTAGAAAGAAGAGATATTGTAGAAGGATAAAGAGGAGCTCACATGGGAATGGTGTTACTTGAGGATGAACAGTTTTAGTTGTTTGGAATGGCCCTATATGGATCATTGATTTAACGAAGCACCTGGCCTAAAATGATACTTAAAACTTTTCTTAAGTCAATAACATACTTTTTAAATTTGGTCAGGAAATGTGGATTGTGTTTGAGGATATTTTGGATATTATTTGACTAAATCTTTATCTTGAATTATTTAGCAGTTTTGGTTGACTAATCTGCAGAAATTTATGTTGTGATTTGTTTCAGCTTTTCATCTTCTTATGCATAACAAAAGGTACACATTTCTATTATGATTTGTTTTGATTTTTTCTTTGCTTATGCATAAAATGTTCTGATTTAAATATTAAGAACTACGTAGTAGCTTAATCCCAATCTTCTGAACATTGGGTACGTAGGCAGCCATTTATACTAGACTGTATCGGTGCAGCCATAAAAAAAATAAATAAATAAATAAATTCCCCTTGTAGTGTGGATGCATTTTCATTAGGACTACTTGGCGATAAGAGTGAGGTGGATGTAAGTACTTGAAACCTTAAATTAATCTTGAATCATTTATATCTCCATCGCTTCATATATATGTTGCCGTCAGGGTCAACTTGTAACTCCTCAGAACCCGCTCTGCCTAAGACATTACGGTGCATGACGGTTCTTAGTAGGTTTAAGTTGCAAATTATTATTAAGAGTTGGATATCTTTTATTTTTTGTAAATGTTATGCATAGTTGGATGGATGATGAATGTATTTGCAAATGTAAATGAAAATAAAGAACTTATAATATATATATACACTACGCAAAAATTGGCAATTTACGACGTATTTTTGCGACGGACTTTGTCCGTCGCTAATGGAAAAAGTCCGTCGCTAAGCCGGTGTTTGTTGAAAATCCGTAGAACGTCGCTGAATTTAGCAACGGACCGAAATCCGTCGCTAAAATCTGATTTACAACGTATTTACGACGGATTTTGGTCCGTCGTTAGTAGGCGACGGACGAAATCCGTCGCAAAATTTGATTTTGTAACTGTCTTAAATTCCCACCCAAAACACCAAATGGTGCGCTTTTCAGTTGATTTTACGACGGATAATGGTCCATCGTAAAAGGACTTTTGCGACGGATAATGTCCGTCGTAAAAGGACTTTCGTCTTAAAACATTTTTTTCATTTTTATAGTAATACGGTGGAAAATTAAGCTTTTTTTGTAGTCTAATAATTGTTTTTTAATAGAATTTCAATGGTTTAATTGTACATATTTGTATCTAAGATTATTTTTTAACAATTGATTGAATGTAAAAAGAAAATTTATTTTGTTTTTATATCAAATGAGTGAAATTTTTATTTTTATTTTTTAATTTAAAATTAATATTTAAATGATTTGTAATATCACATGAAAAAGAATATTGAGAAGTTTAAAAAATTTAACAATGTTTGAGAAAAATTAGATTTTGAAAAAATAAAAATAGCGATTTAATAAAAATCTATTTTGTGGGAAAAGAATTTTGAATAAAGTTGATAAATTTGGGAGAAAAAAAAGCATTTGATTTTGAGAAAAAAAAAATAATATCCTGAAGAGAAAATTAAAAAAAAAATTTAAAATATGAAAATTTCCACAATGTGGGGCCCACCATAATATTTTATAAAAACAATGAGATTTTGAAAAAAAAAATATCATTTTAAAAAAGAAAATTAAAAAGTTGAAAACAAAATGATGCTTTTAAAGAAAAAATCGGCATTTTGGAATTTTTGGGAAAAAAAATTAAAATTTGGAAAATTTTTGGAGATTTTAAAAATAAAAATTCAGAATATATATATATATATATATATATATTTGAAATATTTTATAATAAAAATGATATTTTGTTAAAAGTTTTCAAAGAAAAATTAAGAGTAAAAAAATATAAATTTTGAAAAAAAAAATGTTTTTTTTTTAAATAGATATTGAAATTTATCAGTGAAATAAAAAATATTTGTTAATAAATTATTAGGTACATCCACTAATTGAACCTTTAAACATTAAAATCAAATTTCACTCGAATTGTTGATCAATCTTGTATGCCCAATATCTTCCTCATATGTAGCTTGATCGAGGCGAGTAATTAGTCAAATTGTGGGTATTGATCAGTAAAGTAGAGTGAATGGACCAAACATGTAAAATGGGCTAAATATTCTTGTCAAAATTATGACCCAACTTAGTAACATCGTGAGAACCTAAAAATTGATGTTAGTAAGTTTTGTGGGCCCCATCATGATGTGTGTTAAATATCAACACCGTGCATTTGATGTGTCCCTTTAGGTTATGAGATATCTCAAAAATCATCCGTATACGAAACTCAAGTGGGCCATACCATCTAAAACCATGTGAAGACATCCTAAAAAATATAAAAGCACTTGGTGGGGCCCACATGAGTTTTAGATGCGGCTGAAACTTGGTCTGACCCCTCATCCAAGTGGGACACACATAATGAATGGGTTGGATATGTGAATCACATTTAGGTAGGCCCAATATATGATTATGAATGTTTTAAGAAAACCCCTTTCCACTACATTTAGGTGAGTTACTCATTACCCTTATCAGAGTAAACTCTGTGGGGTCCACCATTATTTATTTATTTTATCCATTCCATTCATCCATGTTAACTGATAATTTGAGGTCTAAAGAACAAAAAGGAAGCATATCCAAAGCTCAAGTGGACCACACCACAGGAAATAGTGTGACTGAACCTTTACCGTTGAAAAATTCTTGGAGGCCATAGAAGTACTTTTAGATCAAGCTGATGTTTGTATTTTCTCTTCATTCATATCTTTTTGATATTATGAACAGGTTGGATGGCAAATAAACATTACTGTGGGCCCAAGGAAGGCATCAATGGTGGAAATCATTATTCCACACTGTTTCGTGTGGTATGATCCACTTGAGCTTTGGATTTACCAAAAATTTGGAATCAACCCACACCGTTCATCCATTTTTCGAGATAATTTTAGAGAATTATCCAAAAAAAATGAATCATATCCAAAGATTAAATGGACGACACCACAAATACCAGTAGGGGTGATGATTTTCACCGTTAAAAAATTCGTAGGGCCCACCATAACATTTATTTTCCATCTAATCTATTTATAAGGTCACAAAGACCTGGATGAAGAGGAAAAACAAATTTCTTATTGATCCAAAACTTTGGTCACCCCCAGAAGGGTTTCAATGGTAGATGTTCAATCCCCCATTGCATTTGATCATATGGTCCACTTGATAGTTAGATTAGTCTTATTTTTTGTCTCAAGCCTCACAATGAGCTCGCCATATAGATGGACGGTTTGGATATAACACATACCTCATGATGGGACCCACATAACTTGCTGACGTCACCCAGCCCATTCCCATCTGCGTGGATTAGCTGCTGACGGGAGTCTTGCTAATGAAGTGATGTCACTAATTATGTGGGCCCAACCATGATGTATGTTTTGTATCCACACCATTCATCGACTTGGAGAGATCATGTTAGGGGGATGATCCAAAGAATGAGTCAGATCAAAATCTAGAGTGGACCCCACCGCAGAAAACAGTGGAGAGAGTGACGCCCACCATTAAAAAGTTCTAAAGTCCACAAAAGTTTCAGATCAAGTTGATATTTGTGTTTTCCCTTCTTCTAGGTATTCTCTAACACATGAACACGTTGGATCTCAAAACAAACATCATGATGGACATTTGGAAGGTTTCAACGGTAGGCATCACTCTCCCCACTGTTTTCTGTGGTGGGGTCCACTCTAGCCTTGGATCTGCATCATTCTTTGGTCCATACCCTAAAATCATCTCTAAAAATGTATGAACGGTGTGGATACAAAACATACATCATGGTGGGGGCCACATAACTTGGTGACGTCACTTCAGTAGCTAGTCTCGCTACCTAACCTGTCAATAGCTAATCCGCGTCCGATAACAGGGCTGGTTAGGGCGCCGTCCCTAACCACTCCCTCTCCCTCCCATCTCTCCTCTCTATCTCTGCGCTCTCTCTCTCTCTCTCTCTCTCTCTCTACGCCTCTCCCTCTCCCTCTACGGTCGATCTACCTCTGCCTCTCCCTCTCCCTCTCCCTCTCCGTTCGATCTCTCTCTCCCTCTCCACTCTCGAACCCTCCTCTCTCCCTCTCCGCTTGATCTACCGCTCTCTCATTCTCTCTGTCTGTCTGTCTCTCTCTCCCTCTTTTATTTTCTTATTTTCTTTAGTTCAGCACATCAAGGAGCATTGTGAAAATCAGGTATTTCCCTCTCTCTATCTATTCATATCAATTTGGGCTTTTTTTATAGCATTTTTAATCCCTAAAGTAACATTGTGCAATGATTTGTATATTGGAAAATTTTGAGTTTCGAATCCCTAATTAGGGATTTGTAGTGTCGATTCCCTAATTGTAGATTATAGATTAAAAAACTAAAAATCCCTAATTAGGGATTCAAAATTCAAAACTCTTAATTAGGGTGTTCGGGCATCAGATTTGGGTGATCTTCTGATATCAACGTCAAAGGATTACAATTGCCAGATCTGGTTGCTTTTCCGATCAATTTCTGCCTGGGTATATCGGAAATCTTTTGATCTATTTGGATCGGAGGCGGATCCTCATAGGAGATCATGTTTCTCCTCGATTGGATCTACGGAGTTCTCGCCTCGCTTGGTTTGTGGCAGAAGGAGGCCAAGATCTTGTTTATAGGGCTTGATAATGCCAAAAAGACTACCTTGCTTCATATGTTGAAAAACGAGGTCTGATTTCAGTATTTTCTTAGAAACTTTTCTGTTACCTGTGATTTTCGCATTAATTTCATTCAATTCAAACATATTTTCGTGATTTCTTCTTGTGCTTTGTCCTGCATCAGATTCTATTTTATTACAAATGCACATGTATCCATTTTTGTTTCCCAGATTGCAGTAAATGGATGCTTGGCATCCCTTCCCTGTTCCCTGTATGCTATATCCATGACAGTAATACTTATCTGCCCATGACTTCTCAAAAGACAGAAAGAAAAAAAATTCTAGTCAGGCAGTAGGAACCATCCAACCTGAGAGAGAGAAACGGACAAATGACAACAGATCTACATTGAAAAGGCAGGGTGGTTCCCATGTTTTAAAAATAAAATAAATAATAAAAATAAAATAAAATAAAATCTAATGACCAATGATGGTCCACATTATGAACACTCTAGATGACATCCACATGCGCAATGCATACATCAATCTAAAGCCATCTGCATGGATTGTTAAACTCACACCGTCGACCGAGCTCTTTCTCAACTAGCATTCGCCTCCATGAAATCAAAACCCGCATGGTCCATGTTATGTCACTTCATCATATTCCACACGATCAATGGCCAAGCGTGCCATGAAGTAGCATCAAATTAAAAGTAAAGAAACAGAATGATACTGATTTTCGAGAAGAATAGATAGATACTAATCCCGCAACACCATATATGTGCATACTGCAAAATCCAACAATAATGGGCCTCAACATGCATGCTACATTATTGCCTAGAAATTGCATCAACAAGCCAGTCCGAAATTCCAAATCAATGGGACTTTGAGCATAGACTCTTGACCTTCTTTTTAAACTACAACAATCCATTTGGGGGCAACAAATCAGTCAAGAAGATCTGATGGGTGTATTTTAGGATAGAAACCCATGCACAGTACACCCACCATGCGTGCAGTGATGCTGGCTCCTCAAGGGGAGATCCCAAACACCATCATCTCATTGATACAACAGACAATAAATTGGATCATCTCATCCATAAGAGAACATATAAGATAACATAGTCTATATACACAGGCAGATCAGATGCTTCTATTTCTTTGTCTTAAGACACCAAAGACCTACCTTTACTTGATAAAGAAAAATCAATTGCAACGTATGCAACAAAGAACAAAATGCATGCAGTAATTGGGATGAAGAATGTAGCAAACAATAGGTTTTTTTTTTTTTTTTTAGAAAGGTTAACACTACCAGGGATTGAACCCTGGACACTCACACATGCCATTCTCCACCAGCTCATCTATGCACAGTAATGGGCAATCGTGGATGGGGTTGTCCATAACCAAGTTGATGGAATCTACAAATGAAACCAAGAACAATGTGCTATAGCAACAAAGATTACTGTGTTTTTCCGCATCTCCTGTCTTCATGATGATGAACACATTTTTTGTGGTAAAACAGGTTTTTCAAACCCATTTAGCACTTCCATGTGTTCACGTATGTTACACCATCACTTGTAATGCTTGAAAGAGCATATAGGGGAAAAGAAATTAATTCTAACTTGCCATAAGATGATAATAAAGGACTAAAAGGCCCTATGCATCAGCATATGTACAGATTTGTGGAGATCCTAATTATGTAAATGTGGGGCCCATGATGGACGGGTGGTTGATCCAATATCCCCCAGTAGAAGATACTGACCTGCTAATCTTCCACATTTTTTAAATTAGTTGTGAAATTGCTTGATTATGCTTATTAACCATCTATCTGCATACCACAGATCAAAGGGACTGATCTGTCAATCTAAGAGATTTTTGGGGCATTCCCCATCGAGAGAACATTAGAACAATGATCTAGATTAGGAAATTATGGACCCCACATGTTAAATGGTGCCAAGTTTTGTAGAAGGTGATCCAATGGTGGGCCAACCTATTAGATTAGATTGATTTTTCTCATATGAAATGGCAATTCTATCCTTTTAGTAATGCGAGGCATAGGCAGGGTTACGTGCAATGGCATCCAAAGGAGGACCGGTCACCTACCGGCAATCCGACCACAGCATACGGTGTGGATTCGTCGTGTTGTATCTCTTTTCCTTCAGCATGCATGTGATTTGAATAGGACGTCTTTGTGAAATTACATTTGGCCCAAAGTCAGACCGGTGGACCATAGTATTAAGAACCAATGGACGACCCATAGCGTGACTCAACATACATACAGTCCTGGTATGGCCCACTTTATAAGTTGATGGACCTGACTTTTGTGCCAGACAATGCTTTGAGTTGAATTGTCAATTCCACGCGGCCCGTGAAAAACACGAGTGACCTCTACCAGCTCCACCATGACGTATGTGTAAAGTCTACTCTTACCATCAAGTGAAGACTATTATTTAGACTGAAGGTGGTACTCACTAAAAACTTATATAAACACCTATATATATATATATATAATGATCATTCGTGGGAACTTTTTTTTGAATTCATGTGATATGGGCTAAAAATCTAAACCGTCCATGTGATGCAGCACCCCATGTAATCCCTAAGGCTCGAATTTTGCACTTATCTAAAATTTTGGTGGGCCATGGCAAAAGGGAGACAAATCAAGGGAGGAAGTTGTTTCCTTTTTCCATGGCCCACCAAAGTTTTGGATCATAGTGAGAGTCAAGCCTTAAGAGTTTCATGGGGTACTGCAACACAGACGGTTTAGATTTTAAACCCACATCACGTGTGATGAGTTCTAAAAAAGTTTTCAGGTGAGCATTCCTATATATATATATATATATATATATATATATATATATATATATATATATATATATATATATATATATATATATATATAATCTCCCAAAATCACTAAGTTTATACAATGTGACCCACTTGAGTTTTATATTAGACTAATTTTTTCTTTCTTATCTCCATCCCGATGAGTTACACTTGATTACTTGATTAGAGAGTCTGATGAAAGATACACACCGTGGTGGCTCCACATGTAAATCTATGGTTGGCATCTCATCCCTATTGTTCCATGTGGTATGGCCCATCTGAATTGTAGATCTAGCTAGATTTTAGTATTAGGATCTAACAATGAGGATAGAACTTGATTGACGGAGTCCATTTTACAAATGAAACATGATGTGCCCTACAAACTTAGGTGTTGCCATGGATTCGAGTCCATATCTTCATGGCCATGGCCCACCGTTTTCATAAATTTCATAGCATTCCTCTGTCGTAGATCTTGTGCTAAATGCATGAACTGATTATCTTTAAAAAAATTTTAAAAATACATGATATCATTCTTGGTGAAGTTGTTGGTGCCCGTTTGATTTCCCATGCTGGAAGTCTTATGAATCTAGCCAAGTGCCCTGCTTCTACACTTCAGATCCTTGGTGCCGAAAAAGCACTTTTCATGTGCATGCTTCAGCATCTACTTATGCCTTATCATTCATCATCATCATTGTTGTTGTCATTCTCATCGTTGTTGTTTTTCATGGCAGATCCTGCTGTTAAACCATCCAGGTGAGGATGATAGCCAAGTGCATAACCTTATGGCGTTGCTATATTATCCCAACTTTGTTCTAGTCCAATTAATTATCAAGCCTCAAAACTCTTGTAGGCCCAGCCCATGGGCCTTAAGCTCTAGCCAAAACATCCAACCTGACCCACATTCACTGCTGAACTTGTATTCTAGAATGCCATGATTATTGATCTGGATATGGGGGATTGTATTTTCTGTCTTCTTCTTATTATTATTTTTAAATATGACTATTGGATAGGAATTGTTATGTTCCCCTGTATCAGCTGATAGACTTTTATTTCACCCAATTTTTTTTTTCTCCCATTAAAATTTCCAATATATATATATATATATATATATATATATATATATATATATATATATATATATATATATATATATATAAGTTGGGCTATTGTAGGAAATTAGAGGCATTGAAAATAAGGAGCTTGAACTGCTGGAATATAGTGCCATCTTAGGTGGAGATGGTTTGTTCAAGGAATTGTAATGCATCAAGCACAATGAGCCTGTAGTCATTGGCTCATTACTAGTTCTCTAACTCATATAAGTGCCGGTTTTTCTTTTTGTAATGAAATTTCATGCATCCTGCTGGTATATTCCTTTCTTTTACTTTGTTTAAGAATAGAAGATGTATTTGTAGTAGATGTTGTACTTGTTTATACATTTACTAGCATATATGTGATTGCAAAAGGTATTATCATCACATCTTCACTTCTACTAATTCTTGTTGTTTTTACTTGGTTATTTTCATTCGTAGTCAGCATTTTCACTTGAGTTTATTGCTTGTTGTTCATGTCACCTAGAAACATCAAATGGATCACCGTAATACATTAAACACAATCTCCAACCGCAACAAAGTTCACAAACACTTATGGTGACGCAGGGCTTTGCTCCAAAGAGGATTCGTCTACAAATTTCTCATACTACCGGCAAGGCGGTGAGTTGAGCGAGGACGAGAGAATGCTATGAGCCACAAATGGCTTGTACTACCAAAGCAAGGATAGTGAGTTGAACAGGGACGAGAATGCCGTGAGGTGAAATATCCAAGACATACATTAAAAACCATCTAAGTGCCATGGTAGGACAGTCTTCGATGAAGGGAAGTCTGCTAATGGTGAGTGTTCGATGACCGTTATTCCCTATGGTGTGGTCTATACAAGATTTGGATTTCGCTTCATTTTTGTGACAATCCCTTGAAATAAGCTGCAGAACTGATGGATGGTGTGGATATACAACACACACCTAGGTGGGCTCTATTTACACCCATTCATTTTCAAGGACCTGACATGATCCAATAGAAAACTGTTGCACAATGACACGTCCTGCTTGGCATACACAAAAGTAGTACTTACATAGAAGATTGATCTTTCTTCCGTCATTACGCATTTTGTTACTAACGTGATGGTTCATGTACTATTATATATGGCATTAAGAGGATAAATCATTGCATACCATGTGATCATATTTATCATGCCAATTAATGAGGCAACGTATTAAGCACGATTATATGAAGAGATCTAACTGCCCACCATGGCACACAATCTAACTACCCACCATAGCAAAGTTCTAAGTCTATTTGGGGAATCATACAAGTTAGGCTTTACAATGTATTTTACATTGAACTTATCTTACTTAATTTCTTAAGGACATATAAACTTTGGAAGTAATTTTCTAAGTAATTAGATCCATCACAATCATAGGCATTCCATGTATGTATAATAACAAAGCATTACTGATAAAAAACATATATTTTATTAAACTAATTAAAAACACATATATTACAACATAAGTTACATAACATGGAGCTGATCAGGGTCTGCCAAAGCACAGATTAGATGAAACGCTCACGTGGTTGCCATTACTACAAGCAAGCACTATAAGTGTGTAAAACATGACACATACGACCTTTAAATTCGTTCGAGTTCGGATGCGTAATCAAATTGATAAAGTAAAGCCAAATAATGAAAAGGAATCATATGTCTTGCCCTAATTAATTAGGATGAGGCTTGGATGATGATGATGCACCCATTTCCTGCAAGTGTGGCCATGTTTCATTGATCTAGACCATTGATTTTGTGGAGGCCACAATAGATTTTGAACTAACAAAAACTCTTCCAAATTGGAAGATCCTATTTATGACATTGTTGATAATTCTTAGGATTGCTATTTTTTTATTTCAACTCTGATAGTAGGTAACTTATCATAGAGCTAGCAACCTCTAGTTGAAGATACTTTATTTAAATACTCATCTAGAGTAAGGACCATAAGATCAATGGTCTGGACTGCTTATGTAAAGCCTCATTGGTACAAACTAATGTTTGAGGATATTATTCACATTCAGCCACATCGGGACACGACAGACAATCTCGCGTTGGTTTCACTTAAACATCTGCTGTTGTTAGCTGCATTTACGTCTTTCTAGGCTTGCTGGCCTGCAAGGCGTCAACGCGTGTTTGAGGGCTTGACTGGAGGATTGCCTGGTTATCCTGACACCCTTGATGTCAATTGTCTATGAAAGCCTTTCGTTCATTTTATTCTACAAAGACATGGCTAAAAAATAAGGCAAATCTAAAATTGAAGTGGATAGGACAAAAGGAAGAGGTGGGTTGGAAGATATCCTTGAACCACCATAGTCTTTACATGTCATCCATACCATTCATGAGACAACTGAAAATACAAATATTAGCCTTATACAAAACTTTTGTGGCCCCAATGGATGTTTCAACCCTGGATTGTTTCCTTTGGTGCAGCCCACTTGAGCTTTGGATCTGTCTTATTTTATTTTTTTCTATTCTAATATGATTGAGCAAAATAGATTGGTAAGGTGGATTTTTCATAGGTGTCGTGGTGGGCCCTAATAATTTCTCCATTGATTTGCAGGAACTCATACAAAAGGCTTTTGTAGACAATCCTGTCCACTTCAGACTAGGATTAGGTATTGTCCCTTCATATGCCTATGTCAGCATAAGCACCACGTGGCGAGATTTGATTGTAAGGCATGCTGTCACAATACTATATATTGTCAGAGATGATATACCAAACGATTAGGGTAGTGAGTTGGTTTCTGATTGCAAGTTCTGGAACCCAAGAGATACATTAAAAACCATTCCAACAGCAGTGTTACATAATGGCCATAACCATTTTTTAATACTATGCATCCAAGTCGCGTTGGACTTGGATGAGTCACATTAGACTTTGGTCTAGTTCATTTGTTGCCTTCAAGGGGTTGCATTCTTTAATTTACTAAGGAAAACAATTCTAATATGCATGTATCGAGTTTTATTTAGGAGCCACCATTCACAATCACCCTTTTGACTTTCAGTGATACAGAAGCCCATAAGTGTAAGTTATACCATTTCTTACCAAAAATTGGAAATTAAAGCATGTATTTATCATTGCTGTGGGTGCCGATATCAATAACCTTTCATTATCCTCAACTAAAATTCCAAATTTTCTTTTTCATTTTTCTCATTCTCCTAGATTTTTGTTTTTATTTTTAACTAAAGAAAAAACAACAGAACCAAGACGAGTGTCTCCAAATTGGATGTACTGAATGTATCAGTTGTACCATATGCCCCAAGGATTGATACTTTTTGGGTAAAGGAAATAATATTTTGAACACTGATTGGAACATACCTTTAAACTCTTTTGGTGAATTCTTTCTTCGGAATCTTTATGGCACACTTAGCTGTGGAATATCATCACCAACACCATCATCATAGCCTTGTCATAGCTATTTGAGGCTGGTCTTCCATGATTGATTGGCAAGTGTTTCACAGCAGGCTGCCACCTAACATCAAGCCTCCCTATTTAGCCAGGCTTGGGACTAGGTGGTGGTTTGTAGCAGGTGGAGTTTATCTGTCACAAAGCCTTTCCCCCCCTTTCATTTGTCTAAAGTTTGTAAACTAATTATCTAGTATCCTGTTCTAGACAATGATATTTAAGTTATTTAACACTCGGTCTTATTGCAGAACTCAAGCTATTTATCATACCTTTCTGTAAATTAATATATTATGATCTATTTATCTGGTTTTACTTAGAATCTTGATATGCAATTTGTTTTAAGTTTTTATTATTCAAATAAGAAATTTGTTGTTGACAGAATTTTGAAAAGGTCTTATCCTTGGCATCGGAACCTGTCCATGTTTTTGGCAATTTTCCAGATATCTATTGATTAACATTTATGAGCTTTTGGTCCCTTGAATTGAGTTCCTTCAGTATCTTTCATTCTTTTAGAATCTTGAAATTGCTGAAGGTTAAGTGTATGTCTTCAAACGAAATAGTTCTTGAAAGGTCGTTATTGGTTGAGCTAATAAAAGTTTTGAAGAATTCAAGCTTATATTTCTGAAGTCTTGTCTTGTTGTGCATATAATCTAAGGTGGTCTCATGTAGTCTTCAATTCCAATTGTGTGTTGCATGTGTGTTTCATTTTCATTGTAGTTTGAGTATTGAGTGTTGTTCCTCCTTGGATAATACTACTGCAGAAAACAGACACTAAATCTCAAACCTGTTTTTTATTTTATAATTATTTATAATACTAATGAGGTTCTGGTAATAATTTATTTGGATCTAGATCTAGGGATTGGGAAGCCTGATCAAATCACCTGATATTGAGTCGATTTATCCATGTCTGGTATCAGCCCTAGAGACAATTCGGTGGCCCGATTCAGAAAAGAGGTCCAAATCTAACGAAGTCCTTTTAACTTGTTCCGACTTGGCTAATTCAACCCATGACCTGTTCATTTTGAACGAGTCACTCATTGTGACTCATCAGTATTGAGTAGTCACAATGACAGATATATAATGAAGGGGGACCATGTAAGTTAAGGATTCAGACTGATTTCAGCGCAACCTGTCCTAGTGACATCAGTTTTAACAATCCGACTTTTACAGATTCGATTTCCAAAACCAGGATTTCTCTCCCTGGTAATATAAAGCGAAAATGGTCTTACTTATATGCCCATACTTGGTTAAAAGTGCCATCAATGTCTTGGATATTTTCTTTTCTTATTCCACTTATTTCTAACCAGTTCTAATATCATAATTTTCTGGAAGTTGATGTGCAGAAGAAGAAATCCATTCAGGATCCCAACAAAACATTGCTGACTTTGTAAGATGAGAAGCAAATTCAGGAGCATCCCTCTACCACCATGACTGCTGCTTGGTAAACAACACTGACCTTATTCCCAGCCTTCAATGCACCTATCGCTGCCTCATCCATTAAAGCACTCCCATCATCACTCTTTGCCTTGACATGTTTCATGATCTCAAGGTTGACAGCCTCCCCGGCAGATTTCTTCAGGGTTCCTAGCAAAGAAGCCTTCTTCTGAGTACACAAGAAATGAATCTGTTTCTCCATGAAGACCATGATTGTTTCTGGGAACTCATATCCGAGCAACCAGACATTCAACGCTGAAGATTTCAGATAATGTAGATCATCAGACGTTGGAGGACTAGCAATTACAAGCACATCAGAAGCACCCTAGAACTCAGTTTTGTGTTCCTTCCAGTGAGAATATAACACCTTCAGCCACTTCTTGAAGTTATCAAGATTGATCGTGTAAGCACTGGGTGCCCCAGTAGCATTTTTGTCAGAAGGTTTTGCATTGCCATTTCGGTGTTCCGCTATTGAAACTATGTCGGATTTAGAACAACTGAAATCCGCAACAAACCATACAGAAAAATGCAGAGATTACCATAAATTTCAGAGAAGATATCTCTTCTATTTCACGAACAGAATGTAGTTCATCTGCAAATTACAGTTTTTTTTTTTAAGGATTTAGAACTTAAAAAAAAAAAATTAAAACTACTGGTTGGAGTGGGCCACTTGGGTCATTTCCTCTTTTATTGAATTGAGTTGTTATTAATTTTGTGAATAGGATTCTTATCAAACAATGTGTGAATTATTTTATGAATGACTATCAGGTGCAAGATTATACAAAAAAAAAAAAAAAAATTTACCGATATTTTTTTTTACAGATATTTTAGCGACGGACAAAATCCGTCGCTAATTTCTGAACATTGAAAATCAACGACGGATTTGAGGTCCGTCGCATACTCATATTAGCGACGGACCTTATCCGTCGCTAATGTTTTTAGTGGACTTTTTTGAATATTAGCGACGGATTTTTAATTTTTTACGACGGATTTTATCTGTCGCAATGATGCGACGGACCTTATCCGTCGCAGATTAAACGAGGGATAAAATCCGTCATAAAACCAAAAACGACCTAGTAAACAGCGACGGACCAAGTGACGGACGAAGTCCGTCGTTTATTTGGTTTTACGACGGATTTGGTCCGTCGCAAAACAGCGATTTTGGCGTAGTGATATATATATATATATATATATATATATATATATATATATATATATGTGTGTGTGTGTGTGTGTGTGTGTGTGTGTGTGTGTGTTATCAATGGAGGATACCTTGTTTAGGGGGACATGAAATTCTTGTAGCTTATGGTATGGTGCCCCAATATTGGTTGTATATTATTAGTATGTAGTAGATAATACTAGGTCCAATATTTTTTGTATGTGGCTAAATTTTTTATCTGGTTGGATCTTATATGTGGAGGGCGATTAGGCCGATTGGCAAGAGTCTAATCAAGCCATTACTTATAGTTGGATTTTTGGTAGGTCGAGGTCTCGGAATTAGCTTTTGGATGAAGGATATTTAAGTAGAATTCTCTTTAAATCTTCCATTTAAATAGAGAAAGAATACTAATTCTAAAATATTTCACCAAAATGTTTTGTGCATTTGGCAAAATAAATTTTATGCAATGTTAAGAGTCAACTCTTAACCTATCCCTCGGGAATGCTCTTACTAAAAAGGCTAAGGGCCTCTTTGTTAAAGCTGAATTTTTGCACTTAATGCGGAATTGGGAAAATATTCCGTGTTTAGTGGTGTTTGTTAATGTATTGTTAACGCTGAAGAAGGAAAGCACTAAGTAGTTTTTCACTGAATTCTTTCTGTGATAGGAGTCTGACTTAATGGTGAACACTGAATGCGCTCCGTGAATTTTTTATTAAACAAAAATTTTTGCTTCCAGAATTACCCTTCTAAGTTACTACGGATTGGCTACTCCCCTACCACCAGCCCCGTGGCTGGCAGTCGATGCTCTGTGGGCCCACCATGATGTATGTGTTTCATTCATTCCGTTCATCCATTTTTAAAGATCAATTTAGGGATTTATTCCAAAAATGAGAGGGATATAAATCTCAGGTGGACCACAACACATGAAAACAATAGTGATTGGATATCCACCATAAAATCCTCCTAAGGCCCACTGTATAGTTTATTTGGCATCTAATATGTTGATTAGGTCTTACAGGCCCAGATGAAGGGAAAAAACAAAAATCAGCTTGATCCAAAACTTTTATGGCCCTTGAAATGTTTTTAATGGTCATTGTTCATTCAACACTATTTTCCTGTAATGTGGTCCACTTGAGATTGGGATATACCTCATTTTTGGTCTCATACCATAAAATGATCTAAAAACATAGATGGATGGCATGGATGAAACGCATACATCATGGTGGGGCCCACATAGCACCGATCATCAGCCATTAGCTGGTGGCAGGGGAGTAGCCAATTTGTTTCCACAGATGCGGGTTGGATACTGGCAGGTTGAGTAGCAAGACTTGCTTACTGAAGTTACGTCACCAAGTTATATGGGCCCATCATGATGTGTTTTTGGTATCCACGTCGTCCATCCATTTGGAAATATAATTTTAGGTAGAAATCCAAAGAGTGAGTCAAATCCAAAGCTCCAGTGGACCTCACCACAGAAAACAGTGATGAGAGTGACGCCCACCATTAAAAACTTAAATAGGCCACAAAAGTTTTTGAACAAGCTGATATTTATTTTTTCCCTTCTTCCATGTCTCTGTTAACTTGTGAACAGGTTGGATTTCAAATAAAAATCATAGTGAGCCTTAGGTAGGTTTCAACGGTAGGCATCAATCTCACCACTGTTTTTTGTGGTGGGGTCAACTACATATTTGGATCTACCTCATTCATTAACTCATGCTCTAAAATTAAATCTCCAAATAGATGGACAATGTAGATAAAGCACATACATCATAGTGGGCCCATGGAACTTGATGACGTCACTTGGGTAGCCAATCTCACTATTCAACCTATCAGTAGCTAATCTGCGTCCAAGTAGGATGCGGATTGGTTGGTGTACCTCACACCAGCTATATAGCTGATGTATTGACGTCTGCAAGTTCTGTGGATCCCGTCATGAGGTATGTGTTATATCCAAACCATCCATCCATTTGGCGAGCTCGTATTAAAGCTTGGGGTGAAAAATCAGCTACAAAAAGCAGCAAGGAATTGAACGTCTACCTTTTTTGGGGTCACAGAAGTTTTGGATCAATATGACTTTTTTTCCCTCTTCATATAAGTATTTGTGACCTTATGAACATATTGGATGGAAAATAAACTTAAATAGGCCACAGAAGTTTTGGATCAATATGTTTTCACTTCATCCAATTGGGAATGACCTTATAAACGGTTTGGATAGCATATAAATATAAGGTGGGCCTTATTTGAAGGTTTTGTTGTTGCTGGTGTTCAATCCTGTACAACACATAGCGAGAATCTTCTTGCTAAGAGGAATTAAGGGCCCTATGATGATATTTTAGTTTTTTATTAAGCATTTTAATTTATTTGAATTAAATATAATGATTTTATTTTCACTTAATAAAAAATAATTTCTTTATAATGTTAAACATTTCCAAATGTGTGTCAAATTAACATATTTCAAACATTTAAGATGTTTGTAACAAACAATTTGTTTCACATTCAGTACTTAATTTTTAGACTTCAGCGATAATTATCAAACAAGTTTTTTTACTTCAGATTTCAGATTCAGGAATTAGATTTCAGATTCAAGCTTCAGATTTCAGATTCAGACTTTAGACTTCAGATTTAACAAACGAGGCCTAAGTGTTCGATTGATTGATTGATGGTTTGAAAAACTGCTAACAAAAAGGGTTCTTGTTCTTGTTTGGGTCTAAAAATATTGAGTACCACGAAAGTGAGAAATTTTTTTTTTTTCAAAAAGGTAGGAGTGCACCACCTGTAACTTTTTATTTTCAGCCATTTGTTGATAATTATGGCTGAAGTCTAAAGACCGAATCTAAAATCTGAATTCTAAAGATCGAATCTGAAATTTGAAGCCTGAATCTGAAATCTGAAGTAAAAAAACTTGTTTGATAATTATGGCTAAAGTCTAAAGACCGAATTTGAAATCTAAAGCCTGAATCTGAATTCTAAATACCAAATCTGAAATTTGAAGGCTAAATTTGAAATTTAAAGCCTG
This sequence comes from Magnolia changhungtana, assembly GCA_030180095.1. Taxonomy (NCBI): domain Eukaryota; kingdom Viridiplantae; phylum Streptophyta; class Magnoliopsida; order Magnoliales; family Magnoliaceae; genus Magnolia; species Magnolia changhungtana. The sequence goes on from JASAUF010000375.1 coordinate 7,576,982, forward strand.
AATCTGAAATCTGAAGTAAAAAAAAAAAACTTGTTTGATAATTATGACTGAAGTCTAAAGACCGAATCTAAAATCTGAAGCCTAAATCTGAATTCTAAAGATCGAATCTGAAATTTGAGGCCTAAATCTGATATCTAAAGCAGGAATCTGAAATCTAAAGTAAAAAAACTTGTTTGATAATTATGGCTGAAATCTAAAGACCGAATCTGAAATCTGAATTCTAAAGACCGAATTTGAAATTTGAAGCCTGAATCTGAAATCTGAAGTAAAAAAACTTGTTTGATAATTATGGCTAAAGTCTAAAGACCGAATCTGAAATCTAAAGCCTGAATATGAATTCTAAAAACTGAATCTAAAATCTAAAGCCTGAATCTGAAATCGAAAGCCTAAATTTGAAATCTGAAGTAAAAAAAACTTGTTTGATAGTTACGGTTGAAGTTTAAAGATCGAATCTGAAGCCTGAATCTGAATTCTAAAGACCGAATCTGAAATTTGAAGCCCGAATCTGAAATCTAAAGACCGAATCTGAAATTTGCAGCCTGAATCTGAATTCTAAAGATCGAATCTGAAATTTGAAGCCTGAATCTGAAATCTTGGTAAATGTAATACAGAGACATTATTCATCCACAGTGTGTCCCACAATCTAGAGAATTTGGGTAGCCATAAATGAGTCATTACCATTTTCAAAAAAGTGGTGAACTATATCATAGGAGTCTAGCCCACTTAAAGAATCATAACAACCACAAAACAAATCATAGGGTAGCCATATATATGTTATCAATGGAGGATACCTTGTTTAAGGGGACATGAAATTCTTGTAGCTTATGGTATGGTGCCCCAATATTGATTGTATGTTACTAGTATGTAGTAGATAATACTAAGTCCAATATTTTTTATATGTGAAATATTGGTTTGTGTAGCCCACACGTGTGCATTGGCCATGCCATTAGTGCTTGATCATCTCTCTCCAGTAGGTGGGGGGCGCTGTTTAGATCTTATACTCTAAAAATCAGACCATTTCACACATGAGGGGGGCCATATTATACGAAACAAATGGACGGCTAAAAAACTGGTTTAGTTTTAATGCAGCTAGGGTATGATGAAACTAGTTGCAGAAAATTGAATAATACATACCAAATTTAGAGCTTCAAAATATCAGAAAAAAGAAGAAAATGTTAGTGCATAAATCTCTATATATAATGATAGCAGTTTTGGATGATTTTGCCTCTGCAATTAAATTTTAGGAGAGTCCTTGAATTAAAGATTTGAAAGGGCGTACGAGGGAATTCCAATATAGGTGATATTTGGATTAAAAATGTGAGTCATTGAACCATGGCTATTTCTATCATTTCAGCCCAGCGCCTGCTCTCTCTCCATGGTTCTCTAGCTGTTACTTTCTCTCTCCTAGTCTCTCTTCCTTCATGGTTATACTTTGATGGCGAGTAATCTCCCTGACATCCTGGATTGCCACTATATGATGGTTATCCCCCCTTGAAATTATCCACTGTAAAGAGGCCTTCTCAGGATAATTTAATTCAAACTTATCATCAAAAGGCCATGCATGTGGCTAAAAAGCCATTTTTACAGAGAACCTAGTCACAATATGTCCTAAATTCATCAACAGAACATGGAATTCAAGAAAATAAATGGCAATTAATGAAAGAGCACAAAACTACGAGATGATACATTTTTTTGCATAAATATAAATGCAAAAAACGTGTAACCATGTAATCAGGAAAATGAGTTAACAAGGGATTTTTTTTTATAGGATAGCTATGAGACCAGCCATGCTTTATGGTACAGAATGTTGAGCAGTCAAGGAACAACATGTTCATAGGATGAGCGTAGTAGGTATGCTGATCTTGAGATGGATGAGTGGCAAGACAATGAAGGATAGAATTAGACATCAATTCATTCGAGGGAACCCAATAAGTAATGACATGAGGGAAAATAAACAGAGATGGTTTCATGTGCAGCAGAAACTAAGAACTACGACAATTAGGAGTGAGTCAGTTCAAGTTGAAGGCTCTAAGGGAGAGGCCCCAAAGGATGTGGGTGGAGGTAGCAAGAAAAGACTTGAGGAACTATGGTTTAACTGAGGATATGGTCTCTAATAGGTTGGAATGCGTAACTGGATTTGTGTAGGTGGCCTTAGTTATTCAGGATAAGGCTTAGATGATGATGATCTAATCATAATAACATCAAAACTACAATTATAATACCGAAAACAATGAAAATGGTTGAAGTATTATCCAAGGTTCTATGCCAAATTGTAGCTACATGTCTATTGCAGTAGCTTAACTACCTGAAAATGAATGAAACCAAACTGTGAGTTATTCTCATGGGTAATTAAAGTACCTCATTTATTGCATTTGTTTAACAAATCGTTATCTTATACACTGCTATGTTTTGTGTGATTATGCGTGTTAGATCCTGAAATGTTCATTCTTGATTTAGCACCAAGTCTTCCCTGTCAATGACCTCTACCACTATGTTGTTTTTCATTCAAACACAGTTTTAACACCTTCACAGGAAGTAGCTGAATTAGTAAAACATGACTTTGGGAGCATTGACATCCTTGTGCACTCTCTTGCCAATGGCCCAGAGGTACCATAGTAACTATATTATTCATGCCCCTTCTCATGTTTATGTTTATTGTTTTCATCTAACTTGTAATCTCCTTTATAGGTCAGTAAACCTCTATTAGAGACATCCCGAAATGGATATCTTGCAGCGATTTCAGCACAAGTTATTCCTATTTGTCATTGCTTAAGCATTTTGTTCCAATAATGAATCCAGGCAAGCTTCTCAGAAAACAGGAAAAAAAAAGTGGGCTGCCTGATTTTTTGGCTAGCTAGGGTCATTTGCACTATGGGACCACTTGATGAATGGTTGAGATTAGCACGATGTGCCTTGTTGGAACTTGTGGCTTGGTGTAGATGGGCTACCTAGCCAACCTCTATATTTGTATGTATGTGCAATCAACTTACCATATGAACATGTGGTCCATGTAATGTTACAGGTGGTGCATCAATTTCTCTCACATACATTGCTGCCAAAAGGATCATTCCTGGGTAACTTGATTTACACACCCTGTGATTTTAGAAAGGATTCTTATTGTTGTGTTGTTCTTTATATATTAATGCATACAGATATGGTGGGGGCATAAGTTCAGCTAAAGCTGCTCTAGAGAGTGATACCATGGTGAGATTTAAGTAGTTGGCCGGCCTGCTGCCTTCAATGCAAAATATTATTTTCCTGAAGCAAATGGGGCTGTATTTATAACATTTTCTGATATGGCAGGTGCTTGCATTTAAAGCAGGAAGGCGCCACAAGATTTGAGTTAATACAATATCTGCTGGTATGACTGTTATCTTCATACTTTTATTTTTTAAGACAGGGTACTTGCTAGAGTATCTCCCTGTCGTGACTTTTTCACATTGATGAAAACTTTCAGGTCCATTGAGAAGCCGTGTAGCCAAGGCCATTAGATTCATCGACATGATGATTGACTACTCATCAGCCAATGTAGGATTATATCATGGTGATTTCCTGGCAACTGCTGAAACTCCATTAGCTTTTAACAGATAATTAAATTGCATTCCCCAATTGGTGAATTATTTTATTTTATTTTATTGCAGTGAGATGATAGGAGTTGGCCATGAATACATGAAAGAGTTCTTCGGTTGTTGCGTATCCATTTTGACTGAAGATGGTTTGTTTGTCCTACAGGTTACATAGTCTATTATAATTTTTCTTAATTATGGTTTGATTTGAATTATCTGAAAAGAAAGGTGTACCGATAGTACATTCAAATGGCCCCACTTAGCCATTTCCTATTTATTGAATTGAGTTGTTACCAATTTTGTGAATGGGATTCTTATTAAACAATCATGTGAATTATTTTTTGAATGACTATCAAGTGTAAGATTCGAAAAAAAAAATTAAAATTAAATTTTGAAGATATATTTTTTTAAAATTTACAGATATTTTAGCAACGAACCAAATCCGTCGCTAATTTCTCAACAAGTAGCATATCAACGACGGATTTGAGTCCGTCGCTCTTCTTCTATTAGCGACGGACCTTATCCGTCGTTAATATTTTAATGACGAATAATTCGACTGGTTTTTTCAGAATTTCAGCGACGGATTTTTAATTTTTGGCAACGGATCTTATCCATCGGTAATTCTTATCCATCGCAAATCCAATGATGAATTTTATCTGTCAGAAAGAAAAAATGACCTAGTAAACAGCGACGGACAAAATCCGTCACTTTTTTTGTTTTACGACGGATTTGGTCCGTCGTAAATCTACGATTTTGGTATAGTGCCTAAAACCCTTTTAGGAACCCTTGAAATAACTTTAGGAAACCTTAACATACATTAGAAAGGCTTTAGGGACCCCTATTTATAGTTTAGGAAACTTCATTTACGCACCGATTTTAGAATAGTCCAGAAACTGCCTCAAATTTACGCAGTCTGTGTAACCTTCAAGTAGTTGAGTCAGGGTTTCGACTAGTCGAGTCTGTCCCTCAACTAGTCAAGCGTCTCAAAAATCCAAATACATCATCGTTGGACTTCGAGTCGAACAGGCTTCGACCGGTCGAGGGACTATTAGTCGAGCCAGTCCCTCGACTGGTCGAGCACCATGGACCATACAGATTTAAGACATCTATTTTGACAACAAACCACCAAGCTATGTGGTTCCCTGGATTCATGGAAGCCACCTCCGTGAGGTTATCCTCTTCTTCACGCATGTTATGCACGGACTGTCCTTGAAGTGGGTATGTTTGGTTGGATCAGCATCGTGCGAACTCTACAGTTCGTTCAAATGGGAGCGGATTCGGTGTTACTCAGATTCGTTGTTAACCGAGTAACACCCTAATGATGTGTTTTATATCCATCTCGTCCATCCATTTCACCAGCCCATTTTGTGACATGGTCTATAAATTCATGCAAATCCAAATCTCAGGTGGACCATACCATAAAAAACAATGGTGACTGAGGTAATGTTTATTTTTCATAAAGCAGGCCTGGATGGATGGAAGATACGATGATTAGCTTAAAAAGTTTTTAATGGTCATTTATCACTGTTTATAGTAGTATGATCTACTTGCGATTTAGATCTTCTTAAGGTCTGGGATCACGTTCTACAATGAGATGGAAAGATAGATAGACAGCATGGATATATAACAAATACATCAAGGTAGCCCCACATGATTAGGGTAACACCCACTAAGGTGTTGCCTAGGTAACAACTAATCCACTCCCGTTCAGATATACTTTGTGTGGCCTCATCACTAAAAGCAGAAAGTGGAGGAACGTCATAATGTTTAGTTAAACGGTGAGATCCTGACCTCACCCTATCTGCTCCCTCATAGAAGCGGATGGCTGGTGTACCACACACCTACTCGAGCTCCAAATTGTACTAACGATCCAAAGTAGATCAAAGTTAGATAGGTCCACAATGATGTATTCATTATATCCACACTGTTCATCTATTTTTCTAGATCGTTTTAGAGCATGAACTCAAAAATGAAGCATATCCAAAACTCAACTAGACCACAGATAGTAGCAGGACAATGATTCTAATCATTAAAACATTCATAGGGCCCACCATAACATTTATTTTCCATCCAATCTGTTCATAAGGTCACAAAGTCCTTGATGAAGAGGAAAAACAAATATTATATTGATCCAAAACTTCTGTGACCCCAAAAGAGTTTCAATGGTAGATGTTCAATCTTCCACTGCTTTTTGCAGCGTGGTCCACTTGATCTTTTGATCTGTCTTATTTTTTGGCTCAATCCTTACAATGATTTAGCCAAATGGATGGACGGTTTGGATATAAAACATACCTGATGATGGGACCCACAAAATGTGGTTACCTCAACACTAGCCAGATTGGTGGTGAGTGGTACACCAACCAATCCACTTCCGTGCTAGTGTACCGCACATCAGCTATATAGCTGGTGTAATGCGAAGACGAGCGCTAACGCACCTCGAGCTCCGAGTTGTAGGAATGGTTCAAAGTAGATCAAAGTTACATGGCCCCCATAATGATGTATTTATTATATCCACACCTTTCATCTATTTTAAGATATCATTTTAGAGCAAGAGCCAAAAAATGAATCATTTACAAAGCTCAATTGGACCACACCACAAATAGCAGCGGGGATAATTATTTTCACCGTTAAAATATTCGTAGGGCTCACAATAACATTTCTTTTCCATCCAATCTGTTCATAACGTCACAAATATATTGATGAATAAGAAAAAGATAATATTGATACAAAACTTCTGTGACCCCCAAAAGGGTTTCAATGGTAGACGTTCAATCTCCCACAGTTTTTTGCATGATGGGACCCACAGAACTTGCTAACGTCAACTCATCGGCTACATAGCTAATGTGTGGTACACCAGCCAAACCGCTTCCAACCAGCAATGTAGGTGATACCGTAACTGTAGGGACCATACCCTAAAATAAGACTGAATGGCTTGGATATGAAATGAATACATGAATACATGGAGGTGGGCTCTATGGTCAGGGTCTCACCCACGTCGCTGGTTCCGGGACACTGATACAGTTGAATGCTCATATATTGGTTGTGCATGGTTGAATCATACATGCAAGGTTACTGAAGAAGTGTGGGAGATAGAGGGCATCCAACCAAGTGAACCAATGGCCTGATCGGGTCATGATAAGGAGCTACTGTGAACTACTATCTGGATGTGGAAATTCTAGAGATCGGTTGTGCACAGGTCATGAAGATCTAGGGTTCGGACGACTTACCTAAGTGAGATGCCATATATGCCGGATAAGAACACCATAAATAATAAAGCCTGAGTCTTCCTCACCTTCACACCTTCATACAGAATAACAGATGGGACTTCAAGTTCTGTCGCAGTGTAGGATCGGGGACCCAGCTCTTCTCTTATATAGAAGTTGAGGAGATGAGAGTTTGAATCCCATTATAACTCTCTCCAACTGCTCCACATTATTATGTCCTAGTTTAACTCAAATTGTTGTCTGCGTAAACGGCAATAGCATTCCAGCCCTAATACACACCCGCGCAGATAGGTTGCGCAGCGGATCACCCAAAGTGGGGACCACTGGTTTACTTAATCTCATAGTCCAACTGATAGGACAATCCAGACCGTTGATCAATAAGGCCCACCACATAGATTTCTTACATTCTCCCACTTGGGCGTCATTGAGCAATGTCAGAATAATGTTGAAAATAAGTTTTGATTTTAAGAAAACATCCAAATGGTTAACCAATGAAATTGTTGGACAATATGAGTAATGATATTTAATATGATCCATCAAGACTGTCAGTATCGAAACGCGATAGTCGTCACAACATTTAATTTGGGCGAAGTGAGGCTAAGCGCGATCACAAGTACTTTCATTCTTAACGACATAGATCAGGAACTAGAAAATGTGGTATAAGGATTATACACTTACTGTGATGATATGTGTCTATCCTTAAGAGGTCCTTAAGCTTTTACATGTCTTCAACGAGACACGACCGTAATTCTACTTACTCAAAATTTGCGCATATATATAGAGAAGTAGAAATAAATCTTTATATCAAAATCATCAAAAAAAAATAACTGTATAAAATGAGATATTTAAATGTCTGTGAAAATTGAAAAAATACGCTCAAACTCCCACTAATTGAAAACATTTGTGGGATCTATGATTTCCATGGATGTCACATGTTCCTGAAAGGGCGTGATAGGGAGCCCTTTAGTGAGCGGGTCTACAATCATGTGCTTAGTGTCGATGAATTCCACAGGCACTTGATGATTCTGAACTCTTTCCTTTACAATAAGATATTTGATGTCGATATGTCTCGACCTTGATGAATGCTTGTTGTTACTAGAAAAGGAAATAGCAACTAAATTATCATAAAATATTCTCAATGGTTTCGAGATATGCTTTAGTACCCGCGAACCTGAGAAGAAACTCTGTAACCATAGTGCCGATTAGATGCCTCATGGCAGACAATAAATTCAGCTTCCATAGTGGATGAGGCTGTAGTAGATTGATTCACACTTTTCCATGACATAGTTCCTCCCACCATCATGAAGATGTATCCTAAAGTCTTAGTATCAATGCAGCCTGCGAAGGCTGCGTCTAAGTATTCGATCAACTCCAACCGATCATATCTTCTGTATGTGAGTCCAAAGTCTTTCGTTCTCTGTAGATACCGTAATACTTTCTTTGCAGCTATCCAATATTACATTCCTAAATTAGATAGGTATCTTCCCAACATTCCAACAACAAAGGCAATGTCTGATCGCGTACAGACTTGAGCATACATGATGCTCCATGCTACTGATGCGTACTAAAATTCTTTCATTTGATTATTTTCCAAATCATTCTTTGGACACTAAAATAGTCCAAATTTGTCACCCTTCACAATGGGTGACTGTCCGAAAGCACAATTTTACATGCCGTACCTTTCGAGTACCCTAATAATATAGGCCCTCTGTGATAGGCTAATCAGTCTAAGTGATCTGTCACAGCGAATCTTAATGCCGATGACATAAGAAGCTTTACCAAGATCTTTCATTTCAAATCTTTAAGATAAGAATTTTTTGGTGTCGCTCAACATCCTGATATCACTGCTAACCAACAGAATGTCATCGACATACAAAATCATCATAACGAACTTACTCCCACTGATTTTAATGTAGATACATACATCTGTAGTGTTTTCTACAAAGCCATATGAGGAAATTACTTCATGAAACTTTAGGTACCACTGTTGCGATGCTTGTTTCAATCCATAAATGGATTTCTTTAGTTTACAAACCAAATGTTCTGAGCCATTAGCTACAAAACCTTCGGCCTGCAACATGTATACATTCTCATTCAGATCCCCATTGAGAAATGCAGTCTTTACATCCATATGATGTAACTCTAAATCTATATGAGCTACAATAGTCATTATAATCCTGAATGAGTCTTTCTTAGATATTGGTGAGAAAGTCTCCTTAAAGTCAATGCCCTCACGTTGGTTAAAACACTTAGCAACAAGTCTAGCTTTATATCTTTCGACATTACCCTTGGAGTCCCTCTTGGTTTTAAATATCCATTTATAACCAATCGACCTTATTCCAGTGGGTAATTCTACAAGATCACATACTTTATTGTCCCACATGGATTTCAACTCATCTTTCATGGCATCAAACCAATAAGAAGGATTAACACTTTGTTTAACTTATGCAAAGGATTTAAGATCTTTTTCCACCCCTATGTTAAAGTCGTGCTCCTGTAAGTATATGATGTAATCTTCTTGATTTACAGGAATTCTCAATGGTTCTTCTTGTTGGGTGTGATTTTGATATTTATTTTCCTCATCAGTGGTTGGTATGTGGGATCTACGTGTTGTTCTGTAGTGACTGTAGAATCCACTGCATCATTAATATCCACGTGATCTTGAGTGACTATAACTGGAGTCACAGTCCTTTGTTCCTCAAATACAAAATTTCTTATATTCGTACTCCCACTGTTTTCAGTGTCCTCAATAAATCTAGCATTCTCAGTCTCAACAATCCTGATAGAGTGGGAAGGACAGTAGAATCAATAGCCATTTGATCTTTCTGGATATCCTATAAAGAAACAACTTACAATTCTAAGATCAAGCTTCTTTTTATGCGGGTTATAAATTTTAGCCTGAGCAGGACAACCCCAAATATGTAGATATCGGAGACTTGGTTTTCTCACATTCCACAACTCAAAAGGAGTTTTGCTTACTGCTTTGCTGGGGACCCTATTTAGTATATGAACTGCAGTTTTGATCACATCACCCCACAGTGATTCTGATAATGTCAAATTACTAATCATACTTCGCACCATATTCATAAGGGTACGATTACGCCTCTCAGCCACACCATTTTGCTCTGGAGTACCAGGCATAGTGTGCTAGGCGACAATACCATAATCTTGCAGGTATCTAGCGAATGGCTGTAAATTGCGTTCTGATTCGTCATATCTACCATTGTATTCACCACCATGATCAGATCTGACAACTTTAATCCGTTTATCGAGTTGATTTTTAACTTCAGCCTTATAGATCTTAAAAGCATCCAAGGTATCTAATTTCTCATTAATAAGGTAGAGGTACCCGAAACGAGAGTGGTCATCTATAAAGGTAATAAAATATTTGTGTCCACTCCATGAAGTTGTAGGGAATGGTCCACAAATGTCTGTATGTATCACCTCTAATAGAACTACACTCCTGGTTACACCTTTCTTTCTAGTTCTAGTCTGTTTTCCTTTTATGCAATCAATACATACTTTATAGTCAGAAAAGTCTAGAGAATGCAAAATTCATTCTCGCACAAGCCTGTCTAATCTCTCACGAGATATATGGCATAGCTGCCTGTGCTATAACATGGAGGAATTCTCATAGTCTAGCTTTTGCTTGGATCCCATTTTATTTCTATGCAAGGTATTAATATTATAGACATGAGAGGCAATCAAGTCTAACTGGTATAAGTTGTTTACCATAGAGTCGGTCCCAACTTTTATCGAATTAAAGTAAATACTAAAGCTTTTATTTCTAAATTGAAATGAATATCTCAATTTATCCAAACAGGAAATTGAAACTAAACTACGCCTTATAGATGGCACACAAAATGTATCTACTAGATCTAAAAAAGAACCAGATTTCAACTTAAGCCTATAGACTCCTATTGCCTCCATGTCTACCTTGACAACATTGCCTAGTATACTAAGCGCTCTGCATCAGTTGGTGGCCTGGCCTGTAGTAATTCCTTCACATAATTGCATATGTGAATAGTAGTTCCCGAATCTATACACCAGGAATCCATCGATACATCGATAAGATTAGTTTCAAAACAGACAAGAATATAATGATTACCTTTCTTTATGAGGTAATTTTTAAACCCTTCGTAATCTTTCTTTAGATGACCCGTCTTTTTATAATAAAAAAAAACACAAGGTCTGCCTTTAATCTGTTTTCGTTTTGATCCTTTAGGTTGATTCTCATGGTTTCTAGATGGATGACCCAGAGGATCCATTATTAGAACCCTGTTTCCTCTTCCTTCTACCTTTATTCTCTTGCCCATGCCCTTGACCTGAGGTCACCATATTAAAATTTTGAACTTTGACCATCTGCCTGATCCTATCTTCTTCTTGGACGCACCAAGTGATAAGTTCATCCAATGTCCACATGTCCTTCAGAGTGTTATATTTACCAGGAACGTGCCAAATTAGGGAGGAAGTTTGTTCATGATCAAATGAACCAATTGATCATCAGTGAGTACAAGCCCTAGAGAACGTATCTTAGAAATAACCTCGATCTGCTCTACAATCTATTCACGGATATTTTCCTTGCGTCGTAGGATGAGCGAGTCAATTTATTCAAAAGAATGCCCAGTTCATACTTATCAGATTTCTTGAATCATTTTTCCATTTCGGTCAGGAAAACTTTAGCCTTATCTGTTTCAGGCATGACACCCTTCATTGGTTCAAAAATCGAATACTTAATGACTTTCAGGCATATATCATTTTATCTAAACCATGCCTCTCATCGATTATATTCTGCTTGAGTGGCATTATCAGATGGTTTTGGCAGTTCTGGTATTATCAGGGCAAGATTTAATTATAGACAGCCCAGTTTAACTTCAATGAAGTTCTTCCATTGAGCATAATTAGATCCATTTAGGGAAGGGACTTGATGCGTATTAGTTGGAATTGAGACTGAAATAGAAGAGATACATATGTACTCACATTAATTCATTATTTCATAAAGCAATTCATGAATGTAAATAAATATCAGGCAAAGATAATCAATTCAGTTGCTAAGAGAGGCATCAATTGAATTATCCGAGGTGAAGATGGGCCCAACCATCACATCCTAGTGAGAATCTGTAACATCATTATCATTCTTCTTGTGTAAGGTAATAATAACATGCTAGTGATCTTCCTGAACATGAAGCTAAATGATGTCAGTCATATAAATCTGAGACAGTCAACACTTGTGGGTGAGATGAGTCTTTCAGTTTTATATTACCAACACCATTTAATTCACATGTTCACTTGACTGCCAAACGGTAATCTTCTGTGTTTTCGTTACCGTATGCATGAAAACAAGAATGCAACTGTATGCAATCCTCCTTATCCCAATGTTACAAGTCTGTACTTGTAAAATTTTCATCGATCAAGGTCACTATGGTGGCTAACACAACCGAATCTAATATTATAGATATAGACTTAGTATCGCGATTATAATCCTGCCTCTCAATAGATTATATCTAAATGAGTCTGACGCGACCCACAAGATGGTTGGTATTGATCATTGGAACATATAGGGACCTTAAAATGAAACATACATATAGGTTTCTAATTATATGTTCTCATGGTCTATATCAACTTCCAAGGATGGGAATGGGTTATAACTAGGCCGAATTAAAACTCCGCATGATAAGTGAACATTACAATTCTAACCCTTGATATTCACATGATAGATGGAATTATTTAACTCGATGTGTAGACCCATGCATAAGTCTCCATATGACAGACAAATCAGGTCATATATTACAGATCCATATCCTGAAATTTTGTATATATATGGATATCTAACGAATTAGTTAGAATTGAGAATGTTTAATATCACACACTATAAATTAAGATCTTTATATGTATAATCACCTAGCCTTACTGGGGCCCAAAGATAACTGAAGTGTGTCCACGAAATCGGACTTAAATCTGATGATTCAAAAAATTTAGGCCCAGTCAAAGACTCATGCCATAAGGTGATCAGCTTTAAGGCCCGATAAAGGCCCAAGTATCAAGCCCATATATCTAATACTTCCAATATAGGCCCTGATCTGATACAGGCCCATATATAGTCCCATATACATCATCCTAAGGATATATATATATATATAACAAGATTATCTCTGAACGGACTGAAATTGGGTCCATATACCCGAAGGATAAAACGGGATAGATCCCGTCTGTTGTGTCTAAGAAGGGCAGAATGCCCTAAGACTCTTCTCATCTCCGAAATCGCTAACTGTGAGATAGAGAGAGAGAGAGAGAGAGAGAGAGAGACGCAAGCCGCTCTCCCTATTCGCCCGACACAATGAGGAGTCAAGCTCCTCTCATTTGTTGAATCCCCAGAAGTGCTGCATGCATACTTGGAAAAAAATGGTTATGCTTGCTACTGCCATTGATGAAGATGGGAGCTCGAGACGTCGGCAGTGGCTCCTGATAGTGGAAGGGAAAATAAATAATGAGCCATCACCTTTATCTGCATGTTTGAGGTTCGACATTAGCAGTCGGTCTCTAATCGAGATGAGTAGCCCATCAGACATGATTACCACACCTGATTTGGGGAATATGGGTTTTGAAATCCCCAATCAGTTTGGATTTGTGGTCCGAAATCCCTAATTCTGGATTTGGGATTCGAAATCCCTAACTCTGGATGTGGGATTCGAAATCCCTAATTAGCATCTGGATTTAAGGCTAAACTGGAATTCCCCAAATTCTTGATCTGAGATTCGAAATCCTTAATCTGGATGTCTCTATTTGGGGGTTCAAATCCAAATTCCCTAATTTAACTGATTTCTGAATTTAGGGAAAAATCCCTAATAGTAAACAAAATTCGAAATTCCAATTTTCCTGATTTGGGAATTTGAAGATCTGATTTTGAATATGAATTTGTAACAGCTAAATCTAATCATTCATTCCTCTGCACAGTGGCTCTAATACCAACTGTAAGACTACTATCTAGATGCGAAAATTCCAGAGATCAGCTGTGCATAGGTCATGAAGATCTAAGGTTCGAATGGCTTACCTAAGTGAGACACCATATATGTCGGATAAGAACACCAGAAATAATAAAGCCAGTGTCTTCCTCATCTTCACACCCTCATACAGAATAACAGATGGGACCTCAAGTTCTGTCACTGTGTAGGATCGGGGACCCGACTCCTCTTATATAGAAGCTGAGGAGATGAGAGTTTAAATCCCATCATAACTCTCTCTTCCACTACCCCACATTATTGTCCTAGTTCAACCCAAATTATTGTCTGCGTAAACAGAAATAACATTACAGCCCTAATACGCACCCGCTGCGCAGATTGGTTGCACAGCGGATCACCTGAAGTGGGGCCCACTGGTGTACTCAATCTCATAGTCCAACTGATAGGACAATCCAAACCGTTGATGAATAAAGCCCACCATAAAGATTTCTTACAACTACATGATAACTGGTTTGGATAGTGAGAGATCGAGTACTAGAAAAAGTGCACTTGCCTGAGAGGAAAATATAACAGTAATGCTACAGATATTGGCCTGGAAGTTATTCTCTCCAACAAACTCGACCAAGGGAACATGCATGGTCAACATAAATCTACACTAACGCTACCCTACATGCATGAAAAACCTACTCATGGTTGAATTCTGCCCAAGTGTGAGCCTTTCTTTTTATGGGCTTCTTCACTCTCCGCCTTGTATTTCTAGGTTACAAACTCTTTAGCCTATTTGATTTTTAAAATCTCAGGCAATTATATTGTAAATGGATAATAATTATTTTCTTCACTAATTATTGCATGTTTTTTTAGCTTACCTTCTTAAGTCCTAAAACGGAGGACACTGTGACATGACACAGGGATGAACATGATGAGGTTGAATCACTATAAGAAATAGGATTTTTATCGATGAATTTTTTTTGTAGGTAAAAAGGACTTTTACCTACGAAATTGTAATTTCGTAGGTAAAAGTACTTTTTCCCGACGAAATGTTTTGATGGCAATAGCTATTTTAAATTTTTGAAAACTTTACTTTTACCAACGAAATTTAATTTTTGTAGGTAAAAGTGTTTTTCCTGACGGACATGAATCATTGGTAAAAATCTGGTACGATGTAATTACCAACGAAATCTTTGTCGGTAAGTGTTTTTCCTGACGGACATAAACCGTCGGCATAAATCTCGTACAATGTTATACCAACGAAAACAACTTCCGTCAGTAAAAGTGTTTTTCGCGATGAACATGAAGCATTGGCACAAATCCGGTACAATGTTATTACCAACAAAATATATTTTTGTCGGTAAAGGTTTTTTTCCCGACGGACATCAACCGTCGGAAAAAATCTGAGTGTTATTACTGACGAAAACCACTTTTCGTCGATGTGTTTTTCCCAACGGACATGAAGCTTGGGCAAAAATCTGGTAGGATGTTAATATCGACGAACACCATCTTCGTCGGTACGTGTTTTTCCCGACGGACGTCTACTGTCTGCATAACCCTAATAATGTTATTACCGACGAGAACTAGTTTCATCGGTAAAAGTGTTTTTCCAATGGACATGAATCGCCGAGCCAAATTCGGTACAATGTTACTACCGATGAAATATATTTTCGTCAGTAAAGGTGTTTTTCCCGACGGACGTCAACCGTTGGCAAAAAAATCCAGTACTATTTTTACCGACGGTGTTTTTGCCAACGGACATGAACCATCGAAAAAATTCTGGTATGATGTTATTACCAACAAAAACTATCATCGTCGGTAAAAGTGTTTCAGTAATATTGCTTTTTACCGACGAACTAAAACCATCGAGAAATGGTTCTGGCCAAGGACCAAACATTCCCGCCACGTCCGAAAACAAACTTCTACTGAAAAGTGTTTTTATCGTCGATTATTTTCGTAGCTAAAAAAATATTAAAAATTTTCCCGACGGCTGATAACCGTCGCTAATGGTTTTTACCAACGAACAAAAGCCGTCGGTAATAATCCTCTGTTTTTCTGTATATATATATATATATATATATATATATATATATAGTTTTTATATCATATGTGGAATTTTTTTTATTTTTTATAATTTAAAAGTAATATTTAAATGATTTCTAATATCACATGAAAAAGAATATTATGAAGTTTAAAATTTTTAACAATGTTTGAGAAAAATTTTGAAAACAAAATGATGCTTTTGAAGGAAAAAAAAAAATCGGCATTTTGAAATTATTGAGAAAAGATTTAAAATATGAGAAATTTTTTGAAATTTTGAAAATAAAAATTCAGAATTTGTATTAATTTTTTTTATATAGAAATAATTTATAATAAAAATGTTATTTTCTTAAAATGTTTTTAAAAATATACATTTTGAAAAAGAATGTTATTTTTAAATGGAAATTGAAATTTATGTTTGAAAAAAAATTACTAAATTATTAGGCACATCCACTAATTGTACCTTTAACCGTTTTTTGACGATCTAATTAGTCCATATTGAATAGTAAATAACTTCAAATGTTTAAATCAAATTTCACTAAAATTGTTAATCAATCTTGTATGCCCAACATCTTTTTCATATGTAACCTGATCGAGACGAGTAACTAGTGAGATTGAGTATTGATTAGAAAAATAGAGTGAATGGACCAGACATGCAAAATGGGGCAAATATTTTGGTCAAAACTGTGACCCAACTTTATTGACCTTGTGAGAACCTTAATGTTGATGTTAGTAAGTTTTGTGGGCCCCATCATAATGTGTGTCGAACATCAACACCGTGAATTTAATGTGTCCCCTTCAGGTTATGAGATATGTAAAAAATCATCCATATACGAAACTCAGGTGGGCCATGCCATCTAAAACCATGTGAAGACATCCTAAAAAATATAAAAGAACTTGGTGGGGCCCACGTGAGTTTTGGATGCGGCTGAAATTTGGTCTGACCCCTCATCTAAGTGGGACACACATAATGAGTGGGTTGGATATCTTAATCACATTTAGGCAAACCCAATATATGATTATGAAAGGAAACCCCTCTCCGCTCCATTTAGGTGATTTACTAATTACCCTGAGTAAACTCTGTGGGGTCTACCATAAATTATTTATTTTATCCACTCTGTTCATCCATGTTAACAGATGATTTGGGGTCTAAAGAACAAAAAGGAAGCATATCCAAAGCTTAAGTGGACCACACTACAGGAAATTGTGTGATTGAACCTCTACAATTGAAAAATTCTTGGAGGCCATAGAAGTTTTGGATCAAGCTGATGTTTGTGTTTTCTCTTCATTCATATCTTTTTGATATTATGAACAGGTTGGATGACAAATAAACATTATTGTGGGCCCAATTGAAGGTATCAACGGTGGAAATCATTATTCCACATTGTTTCGTGTGGCATGGTCCACTTGAGTTTTAGATTTACCAAAAATTTGGGATCAACCCACACCGCTCATCCATTTTTCGAGATCATTTTAGAGAATCATCCAAAAAATGAATCATATCCAAAGATTAAATGGACTGCACCACAAATAAGGGGAGCAGATTGGCTACTTCCCCTGACACTAGCCAATGGATAGTGGTTGGTGCTATGTGGGCCCCACCATGATGTATGTGTTTAATCTATGTCGTCCATCTATTTTTAAATATCATCTTACAGCATGAGACAAAAAATGAGGTATATCCCAATTTGAAATGGACCACATTATAAGAAACAGTGTTCAATGAGCATCAACTATTAAAAACATTTCGGGGGCCATAAAAGTTTTGGATCGAAATGATTTTTGTTTTTCCCCTTCACCTAGGCATGTATGACCTAATAAACAGATTGGATGTCAAATAAACAGTACAGTGGGCCTTAGGAGGATTTTAATGATGGATATCCAATCACTATTGTTTTCATGCGGTGTGGTCCACCTGAGATGAACATACCTCTCATTTTTGTAATGAATCCCTAAAATAATCTTTAAAAATGGATGAACATAATGGATGAAATACATACATAATGGTGGGGCCCACAGAGCACTGACCACCAGCCACGGGGCTGGTGTCAAGGGGAGTGACGCCCACCATTAAAAACTTCTATTGGCCACAAAAGTTTTAGATCAAGCCGTTATTTGTGTTTTCCCTTATTTCATGTATTTTTTAAAAAAAAAAAACTTTTGAATAGGTTGGATTTCAAATAAACATTACAATGGGCCTTAGGATAGTTTCAATGATAGGAATCACTCTCCCCGTTGTTTTTTGTGGTGGGGTCCACTACAGATTTTTATCTGCCCCATTCTTTAGCTCATGACTTAAAATGATATCTCAAAATGGATGGACGGTGTGGATATAAAAAATACATCATAGTGGGCCCCACAGAACCTGGGTGACATAACTTAAGAGTACGGTATTAGGGCGTCCAAAGAGGGACACGCTAATTCTCGCACCATCTCTTTTGCACCCTCTCCCACCTCTTGCTCTCTATCTCTCGCACCCTCTCCCTCCTCCTCCTCCTCCTCCTCCTCCTCTCTCTCTCTCTCTCTCTCTCTCTCTCTCTCTCTCTCTCTCTCTCTCTCTCTCTCTCTCTCTCTCTCTCTCAATCTCTCTCAATCTCAATACCGATTTAGGGATTTGGGGGTTTAGCAATTTGTGGATTTTAGTGATTTGGGGATTACTTCACATTGTTGTGGTGGTGCATCCAAACAGCCCTAAATCACATTGTTATTTCTCTAATAAAAATGCTACTAGTTATATGTGTTGTGTATGGTATTATGTGGATATATGAATAAGAGTGTGGATGGGGAATTCCTATGCATTGATTTTAATATTAGGTAGTTCTGTCATTTTCTGTGAACTGCAATCTTTGAGCTTTTATTTTCCTTTTGTGTCGTCCTTGATGCAGGTTTGTTTTTCCTTTCTCGTAATACATGAAGCTTAAAATTTACCAAGGAAATGTAGGTTCTCATGTCCATTCAGTTGTGTTTTTAGTAAATGGTATCATCCATACAAGACCTTCATGGTTGCATTTTTGGTGAAGGATCTAGACCACCTTGGATGAACCATGACCCAACAATTGCACTGATTGAAAGTTTGTAACTCTTTGGTCCATCACCAAGTTATTGATGGTCAATAAAAGTTAACATGACAAGGCTGCTGTTTGGATATACGCGCAGAATGTTAAGGAATCAAGATGAGAAATAACCTAGCTACATTTTGCATAGTAAGGCATGGTGATAATATGTTGAACCCATCATTGCTGCGTTCTCATTTCAGTTGGAGAACGAATCTTCTTACAATACTAACCCATTCCAAATAGGCCCCGAAGTTTGATTCTAATCAACACTGCAGAAAATCTATCCTTAGAAAGTAATAAGTCCTACTTCACTATTGTCTCTGTAGGGTTAAGTTTCAAATGCTACTTCAAGAATGCAGTCCAAACATTAATTCCGTATATAGGTAGGAAAGCAAGGTATAGCTGTGTAAATATTGTGCAGGTAAAAGATCGCGAAAATTATTTGTAAATGCTCACATTACAAAATTTCGATATCAAGCATGAGTGTTCTAGCAGGATTCTTAACCAAATAAAACTAGAGTTCTGGTAAAACAATGAATACAATGAGCATACATACATGCTGCAAAACATGGTAGTTTGACTTTATATGATCTGGGAGCCACTGATCCAAAACTGCACCACCTTTCTTGGTAGCTGTGACCAATTTCTCCTTATCATCATCAACTTCTCTCTCTGCAACGATATGTTTAAATGATATTTTAGACTAGAAACCCCAACAAACAAATGAAACTGAACATCTTCCAAAAGAGGTAATTTTTACTCTTTGCACAGTTCATCTGATATGGAGACCAAATGGATTGAGTGCTATTATGGTGTGATCCACTGAAGTTTTATACCACCTTGATTTTTGCACTCACATCATAACATGACCCGGCAAAAATGATGGATAGAGTGGATGTCACACACACACATACATACACAATATGGTGGGCTGACGAAGCTTTTTGCTATCTAGGCTCCTGAATTCATGTCC
This sequence comes from Magnolia changhungtana, assembly GCA_030180095.1. Classification (NCBI taxonomy): domain Eukaryota; kingdom Viridiplantae; phylum Streptophyta; class Magnoliopsida; order Magnoliales; family Magnoliaceae; genus Magnolia; species Magnolia changhungtana. The sequence goes on from JASAUF010000375.1 coordinate 7,596,788, forward strand.
TCAGCGAACAAGACTCCAGCCCAAGTAACAAACTTTGGCTTATCATTGCCTAAAATAGTGGTTTAGAAGGATTCCCCCTTTTTTATGAGGAAAATTAAAGTCAAACACATTTTTATAGTACAAGCATCCGGTGTGCATTTTTCTCACCCATTCCTTGCAATGCATGTGCCCGTTCATGTGCCAACAACTAGAAATTCATGGCTCAAGATTGCATGTCTTCTTCAAACCATCCAATGTAGTGAGGATAGAATTCATGAAAAAAGGGGTACCATCCAATGTGTGCATGGGGGTGTAAGAGTGCGTGTGTTCTCACATTTCAAAAAAGAAAAGAAAAAAGGAACCATTAATCAGTTTAGCTTGTGTTTGGCTCAGCCTCTGAGAACATTAATATGTGATTTTGGATTTCTACTCTTACACTATTAGTAGAAAATCCAAAAACAGTGAAATGATATTCATGTGGATTTGAAAGAACTCTTTTGTTTTTTCCTAATACAACACAAAACATCCTCATTTTGTGATTTTTGGAAATCTACTAAGAGTAGAAATTCCAAAATCACAAATTAGTATAGCGACAAGTGCAGCTTTTCACTCAATTTTAAATGATGAAAATGTGTCCTACTATTATAATGAGGACGGAGCCCTCAAAATGCAGTTATGTTTCTTTTGACTCCAACTGAGTGTTAGGTGGTTTCAGTACCTTAGGTTTAATGTAAGGTGGTTTTAGTTATGGACATGAAAGTGTCTGCGACTTGCTCTACATCAGTTGTACCTTAGGTTTAATGTGGAAATGTACGTGTGGGGCTTCTGTGATGATTTCATGACATAAAATCTATCCATCGTGTACGCGTTGATCCAAAACATAGGTGTGCCACACCATATGTAAAATAGTGCATAAAACCTTCAACCTTCAAGACCATGTTTCGTGGCCCACCTGAGTTTTGAAAATCTTGATTTCCTTTCTGGTTGTTATTCATCCTAAATGGATGCATCTTCTGAATGGCTTAGATGTCATATACAAGACATGGATAGTCCCACACACAATCTAGAAAGTTTTCAATGGTGTGCATTTCCATCAGACCATAACTCCGTGATGTGACCCACATGAGTTTTTCATCGACATGATTTTTGGGAATCAAGAAGAATATAAAGGTTGCAAATGATGGATAGATTGGATAAGAATATAAGGGTGTACAAATGATGGATAGATTGGATGTCACAAAGACATTATTGCAGGCTCCAAAATTAATTTGTATTTTGGGCCACCACAATAAATATGATTTTCACCGACGAATTTATTTTCGTCGGTAAAAAGGACTTTTACCGACAAAAATAATTTTCGTCGGTAAATATTAACTTTCATTGATGAAATTTGAATTTCGTAGGTAAAAGTGCTTTTCACCGACGAAAATTTTCATTGGTAAAAGTTGTTTTGAATTTTTGGAAAAAAATTTGAAAAATATAGTTTTACCAACGAAATTTGAATTTCGTAGGTAAAAACCATTTTTACCGATGAAAAGTTTCGTCGGTAAAAGCTGTTTTGAATTTTTGAAAAAAAATTCAAAAAATTTAGTTTTACCGACGAAATTTGAATTTCATAGGTAAAAGTGCTTTTTATCGACGAAAATTTTAAAGCTATTTTGAATTTTTGAAAAAAAAATCAAAAAATTTAGTTTTACTGACGAAAAGTTTCGTCGGTAAAAGCTGTTTTGAATTTTTGAAAAGAAAATTTTCAAAAAATTTAGTTTTACCGACGAAATTTGAATTTCGTAGGTAAAAGTACTTTTTACCGATGAATAGTTTCGTCGGTAAAAGCTGTTTTAAATTTTTGAAAAAAAAATTTGAAAAAGTTAGTTTTCCTGACGAAATTTGAATTTCGTAGGTAAAACAGCTTTTTACTGACGAAAATTTTCATTGGTAAAAACTGTTTTGAAATTTTGAAAAAAGAAAATTTGAAAATTTTAGTTTTACGAATGAAATTTGAAATTCGTAGGTAAAAGTGCTATTTACCGACGAAAATTTTTGTCAGTAAAAGCTGTTTTGACTTTGTTTAAAAAAAAAAAATTTGAAAAATTTAGTTTTACTAACGAAATTTGAAATTCGTAGGTAAAAGTGCTTTTTATCGATGAAAATTTTCGTTGGTAAAAGATGTTTTGAATTTTGGAAAAAATAAAAAATAGAAAATTTTACTTTTACCGACGAAAACGTTCGTCGGTTATAATGATATAATTTTTAACTTATGAAATTTTCCCACTGTCTTGAAAAGTTTCGCGATCAGAGTTTTCCGACGAACCAAAGCCGTCGGAATAATGTTTTTACCGATAAAAAAAATTTCGTCACGAAAACGTTCGTCAGGAATAATGATATAATTTTTAACTCAGGAAATTTTCCCGCTGCCTTGAAAAGTTTCGTGGTAAGAGTTTTATCGATGAACCAAATCCGTCGGGAATAATGTTTTTACCGATGAAAAACTATTTTGTCAGTAAAAGAGTTTTTTACCGACAGACGAAAATCGTCGGTAATGGTTTTTACCGACGATCAAAAACCGTCGGTAAAGGTATCTTGTATATATATATTTAGTGTTTATATCATATGACCGGAAATTTATATATATATATATATATATATATATACATATATACATATATATATATATATAATTAAAAGGTAATATTTAAATGATTTGTAATATCACATGAAAAAGAATATTGAAAAGTTTAGAAATTTAAACTGTGTTTGAGAAAAATTTTGAGAACAAAATGCTTTTGAAGAAAAAAAAATCAGCATTTTGAAATTTTTGAGAAAAAAAATTTAAAAATGAGAAAATTTTTGAGATTTTGAAAATAAAAATTCACAATTTGTATTTTAAAATTTTTTTTGAAATATTTTATAATAAAATTGATATTTTGTTAAAAGAGCAAAAAAATATACATTTTGAAGAAAAAAATGTTATTTTAAATGGAAATTGAAATTTATCTGTGAAAAATAAAATTACTAAATTATTAGGCATATCCACTAATTGAACCTTTAATCGTTTTTGAACAATCTAATCAATTCAGATTGAAGAGTAAATAACTTTAGATGTTTAAATCAAATTTCACTGAAATTGTTGATCAATCTTGTATGCCCAATATCTTTCTCATATGTAGCCTGATTGAGGCGAGTAACTAGTCAAATTGAGAGTATTGATCAACAAAATAGAGTGAATGGACCAGACATATAAAATGGGCCAAATATTCTGGTCAAAATTGTGACCCAACTTACTGACCTTGTGAGAACCTAAGAATTGATATTAGTAAGTTTTGTGGGCCCCATCATGATGTGTGTCGAACATCAACACCGTGGATTTGATGTGTCCCCTTTAGGTTTGAGATATCTCAAAAATCATCTGTATACAAAACTCAAGTGGGCCATACCATCTAAAACTATATGAAGACATCCTAAAAAATATAAAAGCACTTGGTGGGGCCCACATGAGTTTTGAATGCGGCCGAAAATTGGTCTGACCCCTCATCCAAGTGGGACACACATAATGAGTGGGTTGGATATGTGAATCACATTTAGGCAGGCCTAATATATTATTATGAATGTTTTAAGGAAACCCCTCTCCATTATATTATGTGGTGTGGCCCACCCAAGTCATGGATTGACTTTATTTTTAAGCACTTAGCCCACCTAAGTCATGGATTGACTTTCTCTATACCGTTCAATGCTTTTTCAGATCATTTTAAGATACTAACCAAAAAATGGGGCGGGTCCAAAGCTTAAGTGAACTACAAAATAGGGACTGAACGTCCACCATTAAAAATAACATTCATAAAAGTTTTGTGTTTTCTCTTCATTTATATCTTTTTGATATTATGAACACGTTGGATGTCAAATAAACATTATTGTGGGCCCAAGGAAGGTATCAACGGTGGAAATCATTATTCCACACTGTTTCGCGTGGCATGGTACACTTGAGTTTTGGATTTACTGAAAATTTGGGATCAAGCCACACCGTTCATCCATTTTTCGAGATAATTTTAGAGAATTATCCAAAAAATGAATCATATCCAAAGATTAAATGGACCACACTACAATGAAGGGGAACTATCACACCCCAAACTCGGAAATTGGATTCACAGGAATCCCGATTGCCAAATCCGGTACCGATAGCCTTCATAATGCCCCATTCTCGACTCGCAGAGCCCATATACCAAGTTCCGACCCTGGGATCCTACAAGGAGGATTTTCCAGTGTTCATTTATCTCATAAGAGGCATAACCACAAGTTTACCCAAATCATAAAGGCAACATCATCATCACATATCCATTAATTTAAACATTTGAATATAATGCTGAAAGGGAAATACATATGTCGAAATCAAAGCCCCAGAAGTTAGCTACATGCTCCAAGCTCCACGTTGCTGCAACCTAACATCACCTGCACGCATCTATCGTGCATAAGTTATAGAAAGCTTAGAGGGTGGTGTAAGTGTGTGCACAATGTAAGTGTCAAGTATTCAATACAATGTCATAATCCTATAACATCGGAAATACTGGTAAAATCATGAATCATATGATATCAAAGTAAGCGGAAATACTGACAAATCTATAAGTCAATCAATATTAGAATACGCAATACAGATCAGCTACTCAAATGAGGAGTCATAAAGAGCCAAAATATTATATGCCGAAGATGCAATGCAATATACAAATTCCTGATTAGTTCACGAATAAAGTCAGTCGTGTCTAGATCGTATAAAAGCATAAACACAGTAACCCAGAATGTCATATGCCGCGGATGTAATGCAAAGTGTTGTGCGAATGGAATGACCATGCTGGAGTGTAAAGTCGAGATGATAGTACGTAGTATCGCAGGTTATGGGGTCCACCACAAGGGACTTTTATCACACCCTAAATCTGGAAATCGGACTCATAGGAATCTCGATCGCCGAATCTGGTGCCGACAACCACCATAGTACCCCATTCTCGGCTCCCAGTACCCATACGCCAGATTCTGATCATCGGATCCTACAAGGAGGATTTTTCAATGTACATTTATCTCGTAAGAAGCATAACCACAAGTTTACCCAAATCATAAAGGCAACATCATCATCACATATTCACTAATATAATCATTTGAATACAATGCTGAAAGAAAAATACATATATCAAAAATCAAAGCTCCGAAAGTTCGCTGCACGCTCCAAGTTCAACGCTGTTGCTGCAACCTAATGCTACCTGCACGCATCTATCGTGCATAAGCTTATAGAAAGTTTAGAGGGTGGTGAAAGTGTGTGCACAAGGTAAGTGCCAAGTAAGAAATATTAGAGTAATCAGAGTAAGCGGAAATACTGACAAGCCCATAAATCATACAATATGCGAAAACATACTGATAGGCTCATAAATACATCAGCCTTATCGAAATTATGCAATGTAAAAATATAATAAAAACAATATCATGTACTGATGAAGCAATGTATATCATTTATGCAATGCGGAGACAATAAACCAAATATCAGATGCCGACGATGCAATGCAATATGCGATGCGAATGAAATGACTAAGCTGGAGTGAAGTCGGGATGATAGTACGTAGTATCGTAGGCTATGGGGTCCATCACAAGGGACTTCTATCCAAACCAGTCCCATACCCAAATTTGGATAGCTAAACTCAATGTAGTAGACTTGTGATCTTAGGTTAGTCGTGCGCCAAACCGAAATCCTTGCCATAACGAAGGTACACAACAATTAGTTGCGCACCACTAGCCCGAGTGGATAGTGAATGAATGAATGAATGAACGAGCATGCAACTCTTACTCAATAAGTCTACATATCAGTACAGTTCCTCTCTCTGAAAAATCACCGGGGTCTATTACACTCCAAACTAGATTATCGCCCCATCACGTGCAACAAGGTAAGTGGAAGAGACCTCACTATTCACCTGCCAATATCAGGCCCGGCTCATCGATAGCAGACCCATTCCTCGAGCTGGTCAGACTCAGCCTAGCATTGCCCACTCCTCTCAGGTAGGTAAGGCTGTACCCCCTTCCAACCGACCACGACACAGTGGGAGACGTGGCCTAACGGTATATGGTCCTCATGCGCTCATGCATCCACTCGGTCTAGACGTTAGAGCAACCTCTGAAACCAAGAGAGTTCTGGGACTTTCACTCAAGGATATCTATAGCATCCCATGTAGAACAGATTTCCAGTGTCCAATCTAGCCATCCACGATATGCCTGTGGAGGCTACGACCCTGATGTCATTAAGGCGTACAGTGGTCATATCATACAAATGCAAGATACATGAGTTATACAGTCCAATCATGCATTAATCCTGCACATACCGTGCACTCATGTGGGGCAACTCCGCCTATCAGGGAGTCTCATAACAACCTGCCCAATGACATATGCTATGGTCAACCACATCTCATAACAAATATGCAGATGATGCGTATGGGCATGTATCATGATACTATACTGTCACATACTCATATCGGTATTAATAACTAGCATCAACAATCGGCCTCGACAATGTAGATATTTAACCAACATTGCCCCCAAGGAATGGCCCACATAGAGCCAAACATATAATGGACTCATGACCTCATACAAGGACCTAATATACAACACCATGGGCCTCACTCAAGAGCTTAATACACATCACGATGGGCCTCTCATATGGGCCTAATATACATCACAATGGACTCCATCGTCTGACCCTCAAATGCATCACAATGGGCCTCATCACATAGACCTCATATACATTACATTAGGCCTTAAATACGGACTGAATACATATCACAACAGGCCTCAAATATGGGCCGTATATACATCACATTGGGCCTCAAACACGGGCTGAATGCACATCACAATGGGCCTCAAATACGGGCCGCATATACATCACATTGGGCCTCGACAGTCACAACCAGAATCGGCCTCGATAATCAGCCTCGACAATCGGAATCAGCCTATACAATCGGCCTCGACAATCAGAATCGGCCTCGATACTTAGCCTCAACACTCGGAAGCGGCCTATACAATCGTCCTCGATAATCGAAAAATGGCCTATACAATCGGCCTCAACAAATCAAAATCGACAATCGGTCATGACAGCCAGAATCAATCGATAATCAGAATTGGCAAATCGTCACGTCAATCAGAATCGGCAATCGGTCACGACAATCAGAATCAATCAATAATCAGAATCGGCAAATCGGTCACGTCGTTCAGAATCGGCAATCGGTCACGACAATCAGAATCGATCAATAATCAGAATCGAAAAATCAGTCACGTCAATCGGAATCGGCAATCAGTCATGATAATCAGCCTCGATCACTAATCGGTAATCGTCGACGACAATCAAAATCGATGGATAATCGGAATCGGCAATCGGCCATGACAATCGAAATCAATCGATAATCAGAATCGGCAAATCGGTTACGACAATTGGAACTGGAAATTGGTCACGACAATCGGAATCGATCAATAATCAGAATCGGCAAATCAGTCACATCAATCAGAATCGGCAATCGGTCATGATAATCAGCCTCGATCGCTAATCGGCAATTGGCCACGACAATCGAAATAGATCGATAATCGGAATCGGTAATTCGCCACGACAATCGGAACGATCGATAATTAGAATCGGCAAATCGATCACGTCAATCGAAATCGACAATTGGTCACGACAATCGAAATCGATCAATAATCAGAATTGGCAATCGGTCACGTCAATCGGAATGGGCAATCGTTCATGATAATCAGCCTCGATCGCTAATTGGCAATCGGCCACGACAATTAAAATCGATCGATAATCGGAATCAGGAATCGGCCACGACAATTGGAATCGATCGATAATCAGAATCGGTAAATCGGTCATGTCAATCGGAATCGGCAATCGGCCACGACAATCGGGATCGATGAGAATGGGCCTAACAAGGCCCAAGGGATGGTCACAATGTGGGCATTCAACCACCATTACCCATCAATGTGGACATTTAACCAACATTGCTCCCAAGGAGTGGCCCACATAAACATCATTACATACATCATGGCAAAATCACACATCACATCGGGCCTTGAATACACAAAGGTGGGCCATGCACATGGGCCTCAAATACACAGCATGTGAGCTTTGTACATGGGTCTCATATACATCAAATGGGCCCTGCACATGGGCCTCAAATACATCACACGTGAGCCCTACAAATGGGTCTCATATACAACACATCGGGCCTCATACGCGTCACAACGGGCCGCATCATGGTGGGCCACATATGTCATAATGGATCGCATCACATGGGCTGCACTAATGGGCCTTATGTACATCAAGTGGGCTACATCAATGGGTCGCACTAATGGGCCTCATAGATGGGCTACAAATATATCAAGGTGGGCCTCACAGATGGGCCACAAGTATATCAAAGTGGGCCTCTTGAATGGGCCACAAAATACATCAAAGTGAGCCTGACAGATGGGCCACACACACAAAAAATACTTCAAGGTGGGCCTCACAGATGGGAGCTTGGATTACATCTAAAATCATTTCAATAGTTGTAGGTGCAACATGTGTATCACTATACACAATCATTCTATGGGGCACATGGCCCACTAATGATGATCAGCACTAACCAAACATTGTCCAGCACCGTCCAGATGTGTGGGCAGTGTGGATGAAATGCATACAACATGGTGAGGTCCCACAGAACCGTCGAGAAATGGACGGCCTGGAACACAAACCATACATCACGGTGTGGCCCATGTCCATGGACTGGACAGAGTGGATAAAACATTTACATCATGGTGGAGTCCACACAGTGGCCCATAAAATGTGGACGGACGATCTAGATCATGACCAGGTCCAACCATCCAATCCATTCGTCAGGTGGGTCTCACACACATGGGTAGGCCATCCCACCTAAATACAATATAATATAATATATTATATTATATTATATATATAACATATAATATATATATATATAATATCAATATATATATAAGATATATATATAGGGAAAAGGTACAATGCGCTCGAGCCGATTTTAACGTCCCATGAGGTCAAGCTGTGTAAGCCCCACCGTGATGCGTTTCGAACATCTACCCCATCAGTCAGATGCACCATTCCATCGTGGGCCTAGGTCTCAAAAATCAGCTCAATCCGTGACTTGTGTGGGCCACACCACATACAGAAGTGGAGAGGGGCCGTGCACCATTAAAACATTCATGGGACATTTTTTGGGCCCACCGAGATGTGGTTTGCAAATCCAGCCCATCCATTATGTGTATCCCACTTGGATGAGGGTTCAGACCAAGTTTCGGTGACATTCAAAACTCAGGTGGGCCCCACCAAATGCTTTTATATGTTTTTGGCATGTCTTCACATGATTTTAGATGGTATGGCCCACCTGAGTTCCGTATACGGCTGATTTTTGGGATATCCCATATTTTAAAGGGTACCCATCAAATACATGGTGTTGATGGTCGACACGCATCACGGTGGGGCCCACACAGCTCGACCTCACGGGACGTTAAAATCAACTCGAGCGCATTGTACCTTTTCCCATATATATATATATATATATATATTATATATATATAATGGCAGCCCAGATTCCACCGTCCAGACTCATCTGGATGGTGCAGATTTTATTTTATTTTTTATAATGAAGGTGGGTTCCACGTGAGATGGTGGCCCACCTACCATGTATATGCCATCCAAACCATTCGCCAGGTGAGTCCATACGGACGGGCGGTGTGGATGCAACCCACGAAACTTGCTGATGTCATACGGCAGTGGGTCCCACCTAGCAAAATAGATAGACGGTCTAGATATAGGATAAATACATCATGGTGTGTACCACCGTCCAATAGTTGGACGGTGGATACAACATATACATCAATGCAGGCTCCACCGTCTAGGGACGATGGATGGCTTGGATGATATGCAAATGTCAGGTGGATCCACATGTGTGGCCCACCTGCTCCAGACAAGCTGATATTTGTGCCTTTCCTTCATCTAAGCGGTCAGTAGGGGACAGCCTTGCTGCTGCTGCTACGGTGCAGGCCACAACCTGCTGTTAATCTGAACCATTGAAGTGGGCAATACATCACAGTGGGGATAAAGCCCATACATCATAGTGAGGTCTACGAGGGTGGCCTACACAGTTTTGGGTCAGCTGATATTTGTGCTTCCCCTTCAAACAGGGCTACTAGCAGGCTGGACGGTCTGCATTGCTAGGTCTGTCTAGACCGTGGGCCCAAGCCTGAAATGATCTCTCCACATGGATGGCGTGGATCTACTCACTTCCTCAAGGAGGGCCACACATCAAGAGAGAGAGAGAGAGAGAGAGAGACAAACGTGAGAGAGAAGGGACCCCGCCACTATGGGCCCTCCCTATACATTGCATACATCAAGATGGGTCCCACTAACGTAGGCCCTTAAATCACAAAAGACAAAACAAGATCACCCACATTTGATCTTCTTGGACTTCTTGGACTTCTTCTTCCATGAACGCATCCTTGAGCTCCAAGGGATGAACTTCAACGGTTGAGATGGTTTTTGGATGGTGGGATTGGGTGGTAGGAAGGTGGGCCACACCTAGCTCTCTCATGGAGCTTGGAAAGCTTGGACATTGGGTTCTCCTTTGGTTGCTTGGAAGAGAAGGGAGAAATAAGAGAGAGAGAGAGAGAAGATGGGATGGAGTGATGGATGGGAGAGAGAGAGAGAGAGAGAGAGAGAGGAGATGGGATGGAAATGTTGACTTTTGGGGTTATTGTGTAAGAGAGGTATGGGTTGTGATGGGGTGAGTGATGTGTTGGGTGATGGGTTGATTAATGTGTTGCACTTGACATGTACTTGACATTGATGGGACTGATGGAACATGATTTGAAATCTCTCTTGTGTTTGCAAATGCACGGTGTTTTTCCTTAAACTGAATGCGGGCCCACATCTCCTGGCCTGTATATCGCATCGGCGTGCGAGACGTGGCGTCCGAACCGCAGCGACAGCGCGGTCACTAGGGTACAAGTCTCAGATCGAGCTGACTCTGGAATACAGGATACGACTCAGAGTTGCGGGCAACCACATATTACATATCGCGGGTCACCGAAATTCGACCAGAAGGACCGAGAAGCTTACGGAATAGTACATACTAGGATACGGGTCTTACAACTTCTATCTAAACTAGTCTCATACCTAATTTGGATAGTCAGACTCAATGTGATAAACTCCTGATCTTAAGTTAGTCGCCCGCCCCAACCGAAACCTAGCCATTACGAAGGTACACGTAACATATAGTTGCGCACCACCAGCCCGAGTGGTTAGTGAAAGAATGAATGAATGAGTATACAACTCCTTAATACGACCACATATCAGTACAGTTCATCTCTGCGATTATCACCAGGGTCTAGTACACTCTACACTAGCTTGCTGCCCCATCAAGCACACAACTGGGTAAATGGAAGAGACCTCACTATCCGCCTAGCTAGTAGTCAATATCTACTCGACACGTCGATAGCGGACCCATTCAAGAGTTGGTCAAACTCAGCCTAGCTATGCCTACTCCCTCAGGCGGATAAGGCCACACCCCCTCCCAACCGACCACGACACAGTGGGAGATGTAGCCTACTGGTATACGGCCCTCATGCGCTCATATATATCCACTCGATCTCGACGTTGGGGCGTCCTCTGGTACCAAGAGAGTTTAGGGATTTTCACCCAGGGCCATTATGGCAGCCTGATACTAATAACAGATTTTTGGTGTCCCATCTGGCCATCCACGATATGCCTGTGGAGGCTACCACTGCGTCAGAACTGCTGATTTGCGACGGATTGTTGCGACGGACTTCGTCCGTCGCAAAAATCGCTTGGTTTAACGACGGATTTAATCCGTCGCCAAGGGAAAAGGTCCGTCGCGAATCCCGTGTTTCACGAAAATTCGTAGTTCAAACGTCGCAGAATTTCGCGACAGACCAAAATCCGTCGGTAAAATCTGATTTACGACGGCTTTACGACGAATTTTGGTCCGTTGAAAATTGGCGACGGACTAAATCCGTCGTAAATTTTGATTTTGCGACAGAATCTTCTCGGTAGCAAATTCCCGCCCAAAATACCAATTGGCGACGGTTTTCAATTGATTTTGCGACGGATCATGGTCCGTCGTAAAACCACTTTTGCCGAACATAAATTTTTTCCTTTTTTTTTTACAATATGGTGGAAAATTACGTTTCTTTATAGTCAAAGAATTGTTTTTAATAGAATTTCAGTAGTTTAATTGTACATATTTGTATCTAAGTTTATTTTTTAATAATTAATTGAATGCAAAAAAAAATTATTTTATTTTTATATCAAATGAGTGGAATTTAAAAAAAAAAGATAAAATTTAAAACTAATATTTAAATGATTTGTATTATCACATGAAAAAGAATATTGAGAAGTTTAAAAAATTTAACAATGCTTGAAAAATAATTGAAAATGTTAAAATTTTGAAGTTAAAAGAAAAAGCTATTTATAAAAACACAGAGATTTTAAATATATATATATATATATATATATATATATATATATATATATATCATTTTAAAAAAGAAAATTGAAAAGTTGAAAACAAAATGATGCTTTTAAAGAAAAAAAAATTGGCATTTTGAAATTTTTAAGAAAAACAATAAAATTTGAGAAAAATTTTCAAATTTTGAAAATAAAAATTCAAAATATGCATTTTAAATTTTTTTTTTGAAATATTTTATAATAAAATTGATATTTTGTTAAAAGTTTTCAAAAAAAAAAAAGAGAGAAAATATAAAAATATACATATTGAAAAAACTGTTATTTTTAAATGGAAATTGAAATTTATCTGTGAAAAAAAATATATATATTTTTTTAGTAAATTATTAGGCACATCCACTTATTGAACTTTTAACCATTTTCGGACAATCTAATCAGTCTAGATTAAAGAGTAAATAACTTCAAATGTTTAAATCAAAATTCACTCAAATCGTTAATCAATCTTGTATGCCAAATATCTTTCTCATATGTAGCTTGATCGGGGCAAGTAGCTAGTCAAATTGAGGGTATTGATTAGTAAAATAGAATAAATGGACCAGACGTGTAAAACGAGCCAAATATTTTGGTCAACTTATTGACCTCGTGAGAACCTAAGAATTAATGTTAGTATGTTTTGTGGGCCTCATCATGATGTGTGTCGAACATCAACACCGTGCATTTGATGTGTCCCCTTTAGGTTAAGAGATATCTCAAAATGAAACTCAAGTGGGCCACACCATCTAAAACTATGTGAAGACATCCTAAAAAATAAAAAAGCACTTGGCGGAGCCCACATGTGTTTTGGATGCGGCTGAAACTTGGTCTGACGCCTCATCTAAGTGGGACACACATAATGAGTGGGTTGGATATGTGAATCACATTTAGGCATGCCCAATATATGATTATGAATATTTTAAGGAAACCCATTTAGGTGAGTTACTCATTACCCTTAGCATACTGAGTAAACTCTGTGGGGTCCACCGTTATTTAATTATTTTATCCACTCAGTTCATCCATGTTAACGGATAATTTGAGGTCTAAAGAACAAAAAGAAAGCATATCCAAAGCTCAAGTGGACCACACCACAAGAAATAGTGTGATTAAACCTCTTAAAATGACTTTTGCATTGAACATTAATTTTTTCCTTTTTTTTTTAGAATATGGTGGGAAATTATGTTTTTTTATAGTCTAAGAATTGTTTTTTAATAGAATTTCAGTAGTTTTATTGTACATATTTTTATCTAAGATTATTTTTTAACAATTGATTGAATGCAATATATATATATATATATATATATATATATATATATATATATATAGTTTTTATATTAAATGAGTGGAAATTATATTTTTTTAATGTAAAACTAATATTTAAATGATTTGTAATATCACATGAAAAAGAATATTGAGAAGTTTAAAAAATTTAACAATGTTTGAAAAATAATTGAAAATGTTAAAAATTTGAAATTAAAGGAAAAAGTTATTTGTAAAAACATTGAGATTTTGAATATATATATATATATATATATATATATATATATATATATATATATATATATATATATATATATCATTTTAAAAAGAAAATTGAAAAGTTGAAAACAAAATGATGCTTTTAAAGAAAAAAAAAAAAAAAAATAGGCATCTTGAAATTTTTGAGAAAAAAAATTTTTAATTTGAGAAAAAATTTCAGATTTTGAAAATAAAAATTCAAAATTTGCATTTTAATTTTTTTTCTGAAATATTTTATAATAAAATGATATTTTGTTAAAAGTTTTCAAAAAAAAAATTAAGAGAAAAAAAAATATTCATTTTGAAAAAAAATATTATTTTTAAATGGAAATTGAAATTTATTTATGAATTTTTTTTTTATATATACTAAATTATTAGGCACATCCATTAATTGAACCTTTAGCCATTTTTGGACAATCTAATGAGTCCATATTGAAGAGTAAATAACTTCAGATGTTTAAATCAAATTTCACTCAAATTGTTGATTAATCTTATATGCCCAATATCTTTTTCATATGTAGCCTGATCGGGATGAGTAACTAGTCAAATTGAGTGTTGATTAGTAAAATAGAGTGAATGGACCAGACATGTAAAATGGGCCAAATATTTTGGTCAAAATTATAATTCAACTTATTGACGACGTGAGAACCTAATAATTGATGTTAGTAAGTTTTGTGGGCCCCATCACAATGTGTGTCAAACATCAACACCATGCATTTAATGTGTCCCCTTTAGGTTATGAGATATCTCAAAAATCATCCGTATATGAAACTCAGGTGGGCCATGCCATCTAAAACCATGTGAAGACATCCTAAAAAATATAAAAGCACTTGGTGGGGCCCACATGAGTTTTGGATGCGGCTGAAACTTTGTCTGACCCCTCATCCAAGCGGGACACACATAATGAATGGTTTGGATATGTGAATCATATTTAGGTAGACCCAATATATAATTATGAATGTTTTAAGGAAACCTCTCTCCGTATATTTAGGTGAGTTACTCATTACCCTTATCAAAGTAAACTCTGTGGGCCCCACCATGATGCATGTGTTTCATTCATGCTGTCCATCTATTTTTAAAAATCATCTTACAACATGAGACCAAAAATGAATTATATCCCAATTTGAAATGGACCACATTACTGGAAATAATATTGAATGAGCGTCAACCATTAAAAACATTTTGGGGGCCATAAAAGTTTTGGATCGAGATGATTTTTGTTTTTCCCCTTCATCTAGGCTTGTATGACTTAATAAACAGATTGGATGTCAAATAAACAGTCTACAAGTGGGCCTTAGGAGGATTTTAATGATGGATATCCAATCACTTATTGTTTTCATGCTTTTGATCGTGTGGTCCACTTGATAGTTAGATCTGTCTTATTTTTTGTCTCAAGCCTTACAACGAGCTCACCATATGGATGGACGGTTTGGATATAACACATACCTCGTGATAGGACCCACATAAGTTGCTGACGGCCCCCTCTCTCGCGGAGCGGATTGGCTACTGACAAGTTGAGTAGGGAGACGCTACTGAAGTGACGTCACCAAGTTCTGTGGACCCTACCATGATGTATGTTTTGTATCCACGCCGTCCATCCATCTGGAGAGATCATTTTAGGGTAAGATCCAAAGAATGAGTCACATCCAAAGCTCCAGTGGACCCCACCGAGAAAAACAGTGGGGAGAGTGACACCACCGTTAAAAACTTCTAAAGAGGACTGGTTAGGGCGCCGGCCCTAACCAACCCCTCGTCTCTCGCGCCTCTCCCTCTCCCTCTCCCTCCATCTCTCCTCTCTCTCTCTCTCTCTCTCTCTCGCGCCTCTCCTCTCCCTCTCCCTCCATCTCTCCTTCTCTCTCTCTCTCTCGCGCCTCGCCCTCTCTCTCTCTATGGCTCTCCCTCTCCCTCACGGTCGAGCTCTGTCCATTTGCACCCGTCGGATATATGATGTTCCGCAACAAGCAGGTCCCGTCCGTTTCTTCCTACTCCAAGCAGACATAGGTGTGCAACCATTATTGCTTTCTGTTCTCTTCCTTTATCTAATTGATCATTTTCTTGGATTCAACGTGGAATTCCAGATTCATTGCTCACGGTCGGAGCGCATTTACTATGATCCGATCTCGTGGATGGAATTCAATGGCATTTGTAATTTCATCTCTTTTTCGTGTTGACTTTTCGGGAATAAAGTCCGATATAGCAATGCTATGGAGATTTGGCTTCTTTTTCTGTCCCCTGGTTATTGGAAGGACCACCGTGTAATGCGGTTATTCTTATTCACTTTGAATGTAAAATCTGAATTTTGGGTTTTTAGTTGTTGGAAGTTCGATCTTTGTTTCCATAAGATGAATGTGTTTGGTCCGATTTGTTTGTCATGGAGAATTGCATTTGTTCAAGTGTCGTGTGTTTTCTTGAATATTTTCTTCTTTTTTTCCCTGCCCATCTGCAAAGAATTCTCTAAGTGAAAACAGAGACAAAAGGGCTGATATTTGAAAAGAAAAAAGAATGGATCTGTAGGGTCCCAAATGAATTGTTTTTTTTTTTTTGAAAAAAAGCCTTGTTCAATGCATTAACATATAGTTCCTTTGTTGGGATTATGTTGGGAACCATTGGCTTGGGAGTGATATCAGTGACAAGGTTTGAAAATTGTTGCTATGGTGGTCACCACCAAAACCAGATTCTTTTGTCTGTCAATCGCCGTGTTGGGCGATACATGACCATATCATTTATATATGAAGCGGTCATGCATGGGGAATAAAGTACCTTTTTCCTATGATACTGTGACCCTTGGTTGGTGATGCTGTAAACTGTAAATTCTATTTTGGGTGCATTTGGATGCACAATTGATTTGGAATGTGTATGTTCATTTCAATTATAAGAGAATAATGAAATTTTATTGGTGTTTTCTAGTACTCGTAATGAAAAAAGGTAGGCCCTAAATTGCTGTTGAGTTCCTTTCAAGTCCAACTTAAAGGTAACATATCTGGAATTCAGTTCCTTGTCTCTCAAGATCAAGGCTAAGGGCTATTTACATCTTGGTCATTTCCACTTTATTGAACAAATCATTGCAACTCAATTTAATGTTGCATCTGAACACAGGCTTAGGGAGCTTTCTACACAATGGTTAAAGATGGGTTAGAATTTCTCCATCAATCTAATTTTGGAGTCAATCCCCATCCACTAATATTTTTTTATTCAGTGTTCATGGTACCGCATATGCCAACGTTCTATGATTTTTCTTTCCATGGTTACTATAATAGACAGAGATGAGATGGATACATGTGAGCATGCTGTAAGCTCTTGGCCATTGCATCCAAACTTGATCTACGGTTGTGACATGGAAAGAGTGGACCATACCGAAGAAACAGTGGGAATCAAACACCTGCCTACAATTAAAAACTTCTTTAGGTCCCAGGAAGTTTTGGATCAAGCTGATATTTGTGTTTTCCCCTTACCCATGTAACCTATGAACTGGTTATATGACAAATAAACCTCATTGTTGGCCCAATGAAGGGAACAACTTTCAATGTTAGGCCAAGTAAGGCCACTATTTCCTTTCGTGTGACCCATTTGAGCGTTGGATCTGCTCTTATTTCGGCTCATTCCCAAAATGTTCGATAAAACAGATGGATAACATATACATTACGGTGGGGCCATGGATTAAAGTCAATACGTTTGGACTGGTTTTCCAGGTGGAATTACTAACTCATTTTCAAACTGGATGAAAAAGTAACAATTGCTTATTTATCAAGGATTTACATTTATCATGGAAAATCAAGCAGGCTTATATTTTTCTAGATACGACACCCATTATATCATGTCAAGGGAAATACAATTCATACAATTAAGGAGATTTTGACGACAAAGTTCCCAAGGAAATCCTAATTTCCGAATAATGCCAAAACCAACAAAAATTCCAAAGCGTGCTTTTTTTAATGCCACTTTCTTCTTTTTCCCAAAGAGAGGAGAATTGTGGGGCGATGTGGTCCGTGTTTGACATCCAATCCGTTCAACAACGCAATCCACCTTCATGATCAGGCAAAACAAAAAATCAGCCAATCCAATCTTCCAATGGACTATGAATGAATTTAGAATTTTTGGGTGATGTACATTGTTTTTTTATAGGCCCAGCTGATGATTGGATCAGCCTAGTTTGGGTTATTCTAATCATCATGCGGGGATGCAGCTGGTGGACGGAGTTGAATGTCATATATGCGCCATGGTGGGTCCCACAATTTATTGATGTTACCACCTTTTAGAGAGAATAATTAAGGGCATTACAGGGTAGTTTCCTCGAATTTTAAAATATTCGATGGTCCAATTTCAACATACAACTGTCTGCAAATCATAGGTTAGGCTTGTTCACCAATCGATTTTGGGACTATCACTTAGCATTAGCAACAAGTGTGTTCCAAAATTAGTTGGCCCCATTTGAGCTACAATTTAGGAGTGCTCGCATATCAAGCATCACAACACACAGACTAGAGTATCAAATAACTCCCCATTCCATTTAAAAAAAAAAAAAAAAAAGAGAGCATATATGCAATTTCAATCTAGACACCCAAATTGTAGTGTTAGATCATAAGACCAAGAGTTCCTCCATTGGTAGGATGATTCCATCAAGGGGTCAAAACTAAAATGGCCAACAGTTGAAATACTACAAGACAAATCATATGGTTAACATCATTAAATTAGTGTGAATTTCAGGCCAAGACCCAACCAAAATGGAATTTGGGCTAAGTTCTTTGGTATGGCGAGAAAAATCAATTGATTCCATTTTCGATTACATTAGCGTGCATGTTGTATGGACGGTCCATATTGAATCAGCCACATTGCTGGACCAATCTTTACAACAGATGCAGTAAAAGAGATGTCAATTTATTAAATTCCATGAGTTTATTAAAGGAAAAGAAAAACAAGAATTGCATACATTCTTTGTGGTTCCTATGCATGAGAGAGGTTTTCGGTTTGTTTTCATTTTTCCATTGAGAGGTTTTTGCCCAAACAGTCTCTTTCAAAATATGCTATGAGATTTGAAACACAGCTCGTTATATACAAGAAAACCACTCAAACTGTTTTTTTGTAGTACCGCCGAGTGGGACCTTAAAACTACATGAATACCATACCTCGATGAGTGCTGCCATAGTACCAAGCGTAATTGTCCTTGCACATCAGGAGCCTGTCAGTGGTTCTTGTTCTTGCACATCTCTCGAGCCATCTCCTGCAGCTCCTCCTGGAGATGGAGGCGAGGACCCTCGCGGATACACAACGTATGACCACTGCACATTAAACAAGCACAAACGCCTGGAGGTTGGAACGGTGAATTTACAAATGTAAACACTACAAGCTTGCTTGTGAGGTGAAAACAAGTTGGACGATTGCAAACACCCACTTCTTGTTCAACCTTATCAATCGGACGAGTTTCGATTTGAGTTAGTGAGTTTTAGAACTATGCTTTAAAATGTAGATGCTATTTGTCACTTGGGTTTGTTTTGTGAGGAAAAATGGTGATTCTATAGTACGAGTATGATGGTTCTTATGCACGTATGACTCAATATCAAACCATCTAAATTGTAGGTCCTACTTTTGATTTTAATCTTACCTTTTACATTTCATCATATTGTTGCATCTACTGATGTATTGTAAACATAACATTCTCTATAAGCTCAGTTAATAGTTATAGCATCATTGATATGCGCAGGATTTGCAAAATTGGTTACAACTTTTGCATGAAATGCTCACACATGAGAAGTATAGATTGAGGTGGAGTTTTGTCTATAGCCATAGTTTCTTGGACTTCAAAGTTGTTGCATTGTTTGTATTTGTATTTCATGCATAGAAACAAACACTTGTAGCCTACAAAGGATTCTGAAGTTTCTGGGACAAGATCCTTTAGGCTATTTGTTTGGGTAATTTGAATTTTGCATTGAAGTACTTCATGCTTTCTAGTTGCAGAAAGAATCAATTGTGGTAATCTCTGTGCTGGAGTGGCATGTTCAGATTATATTTTTCGATTTTGAAATGTCTAAATCAAACATCAAACAATATGATAAATGTCTACTATGATCTATGTTCATTCACCATTCTTGGTGGTTTTGGCTAAATAGAAACCTGATTATTTCTTTGATGTGGCATATGCTTGTGAACTTGACCTTGTTAGCTGTACAAAGATGGGAGGTGTACAATAGAAACCTAATTACTACTAGTGTACAAAGATGGGAGGTGAACAATAGAACAATAGAAACCTGATTTTTGGTTTTGACTACGTGCTGTATAGAGAAAAAGCCTTCATCCGAAGACATGAAGGGAGCTTCTGTTGGTACTAAATCCGATCCACGCATCTAAAGGTAAGCCTTCATCCTATATTTTTTTCTCTCCTCTTTTGTTCTTTTACCCACAAATTTGTCAAGTAACTCTTCATTATTTAGTATTCTTTTAATTTTTTATTATTATATATATTTAATTTCCCAGATTCTCAAAACCATATAGCATATAGTGGACACTTAATCCCTGATGCTTCCTCAACCTGCGAAGTTGCCTTTTAGTCAGTTTATTTATTTATTTATTTTTAAATCTATAAATTAAAAACAAAGTCTTGTGAACCACTATCTATCACTGATTTTTGGATTTATTAAATGGGCAGTCCCAAACTGAGTTGTGGGTGAGATTGGTTTCTTACAAACCCAATGTTAATTCGGGTGAGCTTCAAACCCTATCCATTAGTTCTACTACAATTTGATCTTCAAATGGAAATGGCTCTGTCCACTTCTTCAGTTACTTGTAAGTTGAATTAGGGAATGTTTGTAATCTTTTGTGCATAGTAGTGGAAGAAGAATGGGTTGGACCTAATGGATGGTCCAAGTAAGTAACATGCTCATGAGGCCAAATGTTACCGTGTATGGGAAGGTTTCTATACACTTCGCCCACTAAATCATTTCTCTTTAGGAAATTATGAAAGAGGAATATGGCATGTAAAGACCAAGGTATTAAAAAGTAGTTATGTAATGGCCGCTACCTTGTTTCATAAAACCCTTTCTTTTAGACTGTTGCTCTGCTCTCTTTATTAAAATGTTTTGGTTTGTACTTGAAAGCAAGCTGCTTTTATTCTTGTCATGAATGATTTGTTTGGATGCACACAATTGTACTATCTTGTTGTACGTTGTTAATCCAAAATCTTAGATCTTTCTATTTGTAGTACATTGCAGATAACAATCTTGAGAACAACCCATGGCATGGATTTGATGAGTGGTCACTTAAGATAAAAACCGATGCGCCTGAATGAAGTTCTGAAAATGTTGTTGGTTTTTCTTCTTCAGTTATTCTTGAAAGTTATATTGGTTGCTTTCAAAAGATAAGCAACAAGGCCCTCAGTATTCAAATAAAATCTTATTAGTTGTTGCATGGTTTCTTTCACAAGTTCTGGTATATTGCCTCAAGAAGTTGCTACTCCCACACCTGCGTGAAGCCTTTCCCATCCACATGCAGGCGCACATGCCAATGTGGCACACATATACATGATATAAGATTTTCATTAGGTATGCGACACAGTTTAGATATTCTGGCCAAAATAAGGCCATTTCACTCAGATGAACAACAGTTAACAAAAGAAATGTTTGGCTAAAACAAAATTTATTTTATTTTTTCTAGCCATCCATTTGTTTTGTACACTTTAGCTGACCTGAGTGGAACAACCTAGTTTCGATCTAAACAAGTGCAGCCCACCTGATGGATAGCTTGGATCTTGCACTAGTGTGCCATATTGGCACGTGTTCTTTTATGTGGATGGGCAGCAGTTCACTTGTGTGTGGGCTCAGCAAACCTGTTGTCTCAGTTCTCAGTCTCCTTTAGTAGTTAGTCTTATAAAATACCAAATTTCTTCTCATTTTCAGGATGAAGTGAACAAGCTTATCAGTTCAACCCTGGGTGAAAGGGGGAGAGATATAATACGCCTTTACTATGGCCTGGATAAAGAATCCCATACATGGGAAGACATTAGTAGACAGTAAGTAGCTGAAGTTTTTGTCTCATTTTCTTTTTTCATTTTTTAATGAAAAATGACAGTGATGCTTATCTAGCCACGTGCTGCTACAACCTCCTATGCTATGATGTGCAAAATTGTAATAATGGGATTGGCACTTTCACTTGGGTTGAGTTGTTTAGTTATTAATGGATGGGTGGAATTTTGGTGTTGGGTGTTTTGAGCATATGGGCTTAGGTTTTGCTATTAAGTTTTTTACGTGTTTGGATGCTCAGTTCAATTGCATATCAATTTATTAGGATTGTTGTGTAATTTGGAGTTGGAAGTCTTCCAAAGTGAGGGAAGTTGGGCTAGCCCAAATTCATTCAGGGACTTGTTTGCTTGGATGGGCCTGATGAAAATGGATAGGATAGGCCATCCATTTTGTTTCTAGCTTTGATGAAAGGAAGCAGATTGGAAATGGGTGCGTTTTTAATGTTTACTTGCTTTCAAACAGAACATTTTGATAGACCAAATACCTGATTCTTTTAATGATGAGTTCAATTACCACTTCTTTCAATCTAATGTTTATGTATCCTCATCATAGATGTAGAGCTGAAGGCGAGTGGTGACCTCACCAAGGATGTAGAGCTAAGGGCATGTTCGTAGCCATTGGTTAAGAGTGAGAGGCTACAGGGGCTATTGATGTCTATTGGTTGAAATTTAAGTTTGTTCAGGTAAGCATGATTTTCGAGCATGGATTTTCTCAGACTTGAGTATATTTCTATGATAAGAGTACTCATCTATACATAAATGTGGCAATGCTTATTAGTTGGAATGGGTTTTATATGTGGCCATGGGCATTTGCATAATATAGTTGATGTGGGTATTTCCTTAGCATGGTTAAAAAGTGAGCTTTAGACAAGGACTACGTTGGATGTGTATTTGGCATGGTCACTTTTTATGTGTTTTTTTTTTTTTCTTTTCACATGTATTTACTGTATGGTTTGTGTATTTGGATGTTATCCTCATTGTTGCATGTTTGCTCTGGTAGTTGGAATGCTGAAGTTAAAAGAATTAGCAGAGGCTTCTATTGTGGTTCTCAGGTGTCGAAGAGCATCAAAGCATAATCGCCTTCTATCGCCGATTGGTCTCATCTTGTTTTATTGCTATGATTTACCTAGGAGATGTTGTGCTACTTTCAGTCCCAACTGATGTATGGTTTTGCCTATGGACGTGTGCATTTATAGTCTGAAAACATTAAATAGACCGTTAACTGTTTTATTTGTATTGTGTTGATTATAGTCTTGATGAATGTTAAATGGGTGAAATGTGCATGCACATGTTTAATCATTAATTGATTATGATTGTTTGAATTATTTTTTGAATGACTATCAGGTGTAAGATTTAAAAAAAAAAAAAATACAAACAAATTTGACAATTTTTTTTTAATTCGCAGATATTTTAGCGACGGACTAAATCCGTCGCTAATTTCAAAACAAGACTCGACAACGGATTGGAGGTCCGTCGCTTTCCTCATATTTGCGACGGACCTTATCCGTCGCAAATATTTTAAACGACTCGTTTTTTCCGCATTTCACCGACGGATTTTTTATTTTTTGCGACGGATCTTATCCGTCAATGGTAGTCGCGACTTACCTTATCCGTCAGAGATTCAACGACGGATTTTATCCGTCGGAAACAAAAACGACCCAAGAACAATGAATGACGGACAAGCGACGACGGACTAAACCGTCATTTATTTGATTTTACGATGGATTTCGTCCGTCGCAAATCCGCGATTTTGGCGTAGTGTACGGCCCTGATGTCGCTAGGGCGTATAGTAATCATAATAAAAAATGCATGAATCATACAGTCCAGTCATACATCAATCCTTCACATACTGTGCGCTCATGTGAGTAACATCCGCCTATCAGGGAGTCTCATAACAACCTGCTCAATAATATATGCAATGGTCAACCACATCTTATATCAAACATGCAGATGATGCGTATGGGCATGTATCATGATGCTATGTTGTCACATACTCATAATCGGTATCGGTAACCAACATCGATAATCAACATCAATAATCGGCCTAACAAAGGGCCTAAGGGAAGGTCACAATGAGGACTTTCAACCATCATTGCCCATCAATGTGAACATTTTACTAACATTGCTCCTAAGGAGTGGCCAATATAAGGGATTCATACACAACATAACGGGTCATACATACATCGCATTGGGCCTCAACCATGGGCCTTGAATACATCACAATGGGCCTCGTCCATGGGCTTCAAATACACAATAGGTGGGCCCTACACATGGGTCTAATATACATAACAGGTGAGCCCTGTACACATGTCAAATGGGCCCCAATAGATGGACAGTGTGCCTACTATACACTCATCAAGGTGGGCCACATAAGTGGAGGACATGGATGAAATATGTACAACATGGTGGCCCCATCCGCTGCCAAAATAGATGGATAGTACGGATATAAACCACATGCATCATAGTGGTGGGGTCCACGTCCTAACTGGACAGGAGGGCGTGGCTAAAACACACACATCAAGGTGGGTTATACGTCCATTAAAATGGACAGCCGATGTGGCTATAGAATACATGCAATCAAGGTGAGCCCGTCTTAAAATGATCTTGGAAAACTGGATGGACGGCATAGATATATGATACATACATCATGGCAGGTCTCGCAGATGGATGCAAAACAGGTGGATGGCATGGAATACACCACATAATTCAAGTGGGCCCCACGAAACTTGCTAACGTCAATACCTCAGCTATCAAGTTGGCGTGAGGTACTCCAATCAATCTGCATCCACCGTCCATGGATTTGGATGGTGCGGATGCAATACATTAAATCAAGGTGGCCTCCACACCCTGCCATGGTGGGGCCACATCCATTGAATGGACGGGGTGGAGAAATGCATACATCATGGTGGAATCCCACCCTCCTTGGATTAAACGGTGAGGATACAACAATTACATCATGGTATGGTCCATGAATGACGTGGACAAAACACTTACATCAAGGTGGGGTCCACACACATGGCCCACCAGAGAACTGAATCTACTTCATTTTGTCTCAAGCCTAAAGAAGAGCTCGCCAATGGGTGATCAGCTTGGATCAAAACACATCAAAGGTGGGTCCGCCACATAAATAGTCCAAATGGACGGCTAAACACATGAATCAAGGTGGGACCCCACATGTGTGGATGTAAGCATCAATCAACGGGCCATAAATACATTAAGATGGGCCTCAACGGATGGGCCCCAAATACATCGCCTCATATGGGAAGTGGGCCACATTACATGGGCCACGTTATATGGCCTGCACCAATGGGCCTCACTAACTACACCATTCACCTATATGCTTAAGATCAATTTAGAGCATAAAAAAAATAAATCATATTAAAAGGTCATCTAAACCACATTCCAAATATAAGTGGCGATAATGATCTCCACCATTAAAATCCCCAAGGACCATCATAACATCTATTTTTCATCCAATTTGATCATAAGGTAACACAGACCTGTATAAAGAAAACAAATTTCATGTTGATCCAGATTTTCTGTGATACCAAGAGGATTTCAATGGTAGATGTTCAATGCTCCACTATTTTTAGTGAGTGGCCCACCTGATAAGTAGATCTGACTCATTTTTTCCTCAAGCCATAAAATGAGCTTGCCAAAAGGATGGACGATGTGGATTACCAAAAGATGGATGGTTTGGATGGAACACATCCATCAGGTAGAGCCGTAAATGGTACCGTCCAAATGGATAGTGCAAATAAAATTCATACACTGTGCTGGGTCCCACCAGAACTTGCTAACGTCAACTTCGCAACGGCGAGCTGTGTGAAGTACGCCAACCAAACCGTTCATCAGGTGGGTCCCACGTTGGAGTGGCCCACCATTCATTTATTAATATAATATATTATATTATATAATAATATATCTTATATATATTAGCGTGTGTGTGTGTGTGGGAGTGCAAAGGGCCAGCATCTAGACCTCTGGACGCTGGATGGATGACTTAGATGGAATATATCCATCAGCAGTGGGTCTCACGTGGGGCCCACCATAACATTAATTTCCATCCAATCTGTTAATAAGGTCACGCAGACTTGGATGCAGAGGAAAAAAAACAAATTTCATAATGGTCCAAAACTTCTGGCCCAAAAGGGGTTTCGATGGCAGACATTCAATCCACTGTTTCCTGCCATGTGGGCCACCTGAGTTCCATATGCGGTTGATGTTTGGGGGGGCCCACTGTCCCAAAGGGGACCTACCAAATGCATGGAGTGGATGTTTTACACACATCATGGTGGGGCCCATGGCTGGGACCCCTGCTCCCTGCCTCTTTCACGTCCATGGCAACAGTGCCCTGCGCTGCTGCATGCTTTATTAAATTATTTTTTTTGAAATATGATTTTTTGAGGATTTTCTGAGGTGGGGCCTACATCAGTAGAATCCGACCTAACCATCGGTCTCTATGGCTCAAGACAAGCCAAACAAGCCCAATATCCGAGGTATTTTGGTATATAAGAACATCAGGGTGGCTTTTAACGGTAAGGACAACCATTTTCCAAGATACGGTCCACCAGATACTCAGATTAAATTCATTTTTCAGCTCCGCCTAAATTGGGCTGGGAAATGGAATGAATGGCGTGGATTAGATGTACACATCAAGATGGGGTCCGCATGAACAGTCCACTCAAAAGTTTGAACCAAGCTGATATTTTTGTGGTTTCAATACACCACACCATCTGTTCACACTTCACGGCCTGCCTGGCCACATCCAGCGTCTCTGGACGCTAGACGATTTGTACACAACATAGACATCATGGTGGGTCCCACATGGACGTGGCCCACCATGCATGTATATATATATATATAATATAGTATATATCATTCAGTCCAGTGTGGGGATCTCCACCATCCCAACAATGGATGGTGTGGACCCCCACTTGTAATAGGATGGGCCACACCGTCAGATGGATAGTTATACATAACACATAATTATGGGGCCCACTCCAATCATGATAGAGAGAGAGAGAGAAATAGAGAGAGAGACGTGAAAGGGGAGGGACCCCGCCACTAATGGGCCCTCCCTTAAACAATGCATACATCATGTGGGTCCCACAACAAGTGGCCCTAAAATTTCATATCAACGGTAGATCACCCACCTCTTGCACTCCTCCTTGATCCCTTAGCCTCCTTAGCTCCTATGCTCAACTTTTAATGGTGCATGATGGAGTTTTGATGGTGGGGATGAGAGATGAGAGGGTGGCTCACACTTGTTGATTTGGGAGAGATTGGGAGGGCTTGGACGTGGGATGTTGCTTGGGAGGTTTGAGAATTGAGAGAAAGAGAAACATAAAGGATAAAGGGGGTGGGTGGAATGGTGGTTGTAAGGAAAGAGGATGGGGAGGCATGGGTGAGTTTGAATTTTTGTAAAAAGAGGGATGGTTAGAGGAGAGAGAGGGTTGACCTGTAGAAAAAGAGGGAGTGGTCATTTGTACTTGTTGTAGGGTGAGGTGGCATTGAGGTAAGATAGTCTACTTGACTTGATTTGATGGGACATGTTGTAGAGATAACCTCGAAATTCACAACGCGCGGCATTTCTTCAGAATGAACGCGGACCCACATCTCCTGGCCTAGGTATCGTTCGGTGCGTGAGTCACGGCGTTAGAACCGAGGCGACAGTGCGTTCACTAGGGTACAAGTTTTGGATTGAGCTGACTTTGGTATGCAGGACTCAGCTTAGGATCGTGCCAAACGTCGGATATAGGTCGGGGTTACCGGAATTCGACTGAGAGGACAGCGGAAGCCTACGAAACGGTACGAACTAGGATATGGGTCTTATAACTCTCCCCTCCAAATAAATTGCCAGTAAATATAACTCATAATAGAAGAGAAAACAAGACATCGTCTTATAAAATTAGAGACAGCATACAAGGTACAACATATAATCAATCGTCAAAGAGATGGGGATAGCGCTCTCGAATCTCTGCCTCGTACTCCTAAGATGCCTCATCAACATTATGGTGGCCCCTACTGAATCTTCAGATTCTAGATTAGAAATGATTGAACTAGGATACCTTGCAGACTCAAAATTTTATTAATGATTAATCTAATAAGACAGTCCTATAAACCGGTCGCGCGAATCATTGGCAACTTCTTCTGACAACTGAGGGTCCGGCTGAGCTGCATAAAGTCTATCCTATGCCTGTTGGGGAGGTGTGTGTCTTCTGTGTGGTTGTCGTTACCGCGGCTGCTGTTGGGGTCCAGATGGTAAAGTTGTTATCGCTGCTGCTGGTGCTAAAGGCGGGGACACTCCCATTAATGATGTCTCGTCTCGCCGCACCCATGACAGACACCGATGAACTGCCTCAGAGGTGGTGCTAAGGATGTTGTCGATGATCAGATGGATGAGTAATTCCTATACCTCCGAGGCCGTCGATGCTGCTGCTGTTGGGAGTCACCGGAGGGGGCCTACCTCTTTCGGTCTCTTCTTTGATCACGATCCCTCTGTGAACTGACCCACTCGTCCTCATATATCTGGGCCCTCCATACTACCTTCTTGAAAGTCGAGAGCTCATGCCCAACAACACAGCCTCAAAGACTATAACGTAAGTCGTTCTCGAAATGGCAGGCCTTTCGCCTCTCATCATCAACCAAATACGGCATGAACCTCGATAGCACCACAAAATGGGCCGCATACTGGGCCACGGACATGTCCCCCAGCACCAGAGTCTCAAACTCTAACGCTCTCTGACGACGAATGTGGTCGGGAAAGTACTGCTGCTCGAATCGATCAATGAAATCCTCCCATGTCCAGACATAATCAGGCCCTACAACATAGATAATGGAGGTCCACCAGTGCTCGGCCTCACCCTGGAGAAGAAATACTGCCAATCGGACTCGCTGCTGAGTCGTACATGCTATCGTATCAAAAATCTTCTCCATATCGGAGCACCACTTCTTGGCTGCTTTCGAATCTAGCTCGCATTGGAAATGCAGGGGATCGAGCTATTGGAATTCCCAAAGAAGGGTGCTCGTACGCTCCTGCTCTGCCTAAGCTGGCGAAATAATGGGGTGCCTGCTCTGCCCCTGAAGGGCGGCCATCACAACTTGCAACACCTACTGTAACTGGGAGGCACTCGTGGGTATGGTCGGATCCTCACCGGTCTCCGATGGAGGAGCAGCGTCCTCAGGGTGGGGAGCAGGGATTTCTGGGGGTGGAGCAGGAATCGCATGGGTCGCTCTCCTGGGCAGCATGACCTATTGGAAAGAACAAAGGGGCCTATTATCCTTAAATACTCTCGAATATACATACGATGGTGAGATCTATCAGAAAGTCTCTAAGTTATTCGAACTTGGGTACCTAATCATTCTAAGTTCACAACAATCATACAGTGTAGGGTACCTATTAGCAGATATGTGATGTTATCCTCAGGTATTCCCAAA
Source organism: Magnolia changhungtana (assembly GCA_030180095.1). Lineage (NCBI taxonomy): Eukaryota > Viridiplantae > Streptophyta > Magnoliopsida > Magnoliales > Magnoliaceae > Magnolia > Magnolia changhungtana. Next base: position 7,626,277 of record JASAUF010000375.1, read on the forward strand.
TTACGCTCTGATACCATCTTCTGTTACGCCCCAAACCCAAAATTGGGATTCACAGGAATCCCGATTGCCGAATCCGGTGCCGACAGCCTCCGTAGTGCCCCATTCTCGGCTCCCAGCGCCCATATACCAGGTTCCAATCCTACGATCCTACAAGGAGGATTTTTCATCGTTCATTTATCTTATAAGAGGCATAATCACAAGTTTACCCAAATCACAAAGGCAACATCATCATCACATATCCACTAATATAAACATTTGAATACAATGCTGAAAGGGAAATACATATGTCGAAATTAAAGCCCCAGAAGTCAGCTACATGCTCCAAGCTCCCCGTTGCTGCAACCTAACATCACATGCACGCATTTATCATGCATAAGCTTATAGAAAGCTTAGAGGGTAGTGTAAGTGTGTGCACAAGGTAAGTGTCAAGTATTCAATACAATGTCATAATCATACAACATTGAAAATGTTGGTAAGATCATGAATCATACGATATCAAAGTAAGTGGAAATACTGATAAGTCCATGAGTCAATCAATATTATTAGAATACGTAATACATATTAGCTACACAAATGAGGAATCATAAAGAGCCAAAATATTAGATGCCGAAGATGCAATGTAATATACAAATTCCTAATGAGTTCACAAATAAAGTCATCCATGTCTAGATTGTATAAAAGCAAAAACACAGTAACCCAGAATGTCATATGCCACGGATGTAATGTAAAGTGCGGTGCGAATGGAATGACCATGCTAGAGTGTGAAGTCGGGATGATAGTACGTAGTATCGCAGGCTAATGGGTCCATCACAAGGGATTTCTATCCAAACTAGTCCTATACCTAATTTGGATAATCAGACTCAATGTGGTAAACTCCTGATCTTAAGTTAGTCGCGCGCCCCAACCGAAATCCTAGCCATTACAAAGGCACACGTAACATATAGCTAGCCCGAGTGGTTAGTGAATGAATGAGTATACAACTCTTGCTCAATAAGACCATATACTAGTACAGTTCATCTTTAGGATCATCACCGGGGTCTAGTATACTCTAACCAACTTGTCACCCCATCAAGCTCACAACTGGGTAAGTAGAAGAGACCTCACTTCCGCCTGGCTAGTGGTCAGCCAATATTTACTCGACACATCGATAGCGGACCCATTCACGAGCTGGTCAAACTCAGCCTAGCTATGCCTACTCCCTTAGGCAGGTAAGGCCACACCCCCTCCCAATCGACCACGACACAGTGGGAGATGTGGCCTACTGGTTTACGGCCCTCATGCGCTCATACATATCCACTTGGTCTTGGCGTTGGGGCGTCCTCTGGTACCAATAGGGTTTAGAAATTTTCACCCAGGGCCATCTATGCTAGCCTGATGCTAATAACAGATTTTTAGTGTCCCATCTGTCCATCCACGATATGCCTATGGAGGCTACGGCCCTGATGTCGCTAGGGCGTATAGTAATCACAATGCAAGATGCATGAGTCATACAGTCCAGTCATACATCAATCCTTCATATACCGTGGGCTCATGTGAGATAACATCCGCCTATCAGGGAGTCTCATAACAACCTGCTCAATAATATATGCAATGGTCAACCACATCTCATATCAAACATGTAGATTATGCGTATGGGCATGTATCATGATGCTATGTTGTCACATACTCATAATCGGTATCGGTAACCAACATCAATAATCGGCCTAACAAAGGGCCTAAGGGAAGGTCACAATGAGGACTTTCAACCATCATTGCCCATCAATGTGGACATATAACCAACATTGCTCCTAAGGAGTGGCCCATACAAGGGATTCATACACAACGTAATGGGTCATACATACATTGCATTGGGCCTCAACCATGGGCCTTGAATACATCACAATGGGCCTCGTCCATGGGCTTCAAATACACAATAGGTGGGTCCTACACATGGGTCTAATATACATAACAGGTAGGCTCTGTACACATGCCAAATGGGCCCCAATAGATGGACAGTGTGCCTGCTATACACTCATCAAGGTGGGCCACATAAGTGGACAACATGGATGAAATATGTACAACATGGTGGGCCCCATCCGCTGCCAAAATAAATGGATAGTACGGATATAAACCACATGCATCATAGTGGTGGGGTCCACATCCTAGCTGGATAGGAGGGCATGGCTAAAACACACGCATCAAGGTGGGTTATACGTCCATTAAAATGGACATACGATGTGGCTATAGAATACATGCAATCAAGGTGAGCCCATCTTAAAATGATCTTGAAAACTGGATGGACGGCATAGATATACGATACATACATCACGGCAGGTCTCGCAGATGGATGCAAAACAGGTGGATGGCGTGGAATACACCACATAATTTAAGTGGGCCCCACAGAACTTGCTAACGTCAATACCTCAGCTATTAAGTTGGTGTGAGGTACTCCAATCAATCCGCATCCACCATCCATGGATTTGGACGGTGCGGATGCAATACATTAAATCAAGGTGGGCCCCACACGCTGCCATGGTGCGGCCATGCCCAATGAATGGATGGGGTGGAGAAACGCATACATTATGGTGAAATCCCACCGTCCTTACATTGCACGATAAGGATACAACAATTACATCATGGTGTGGTCCACGAATGACATGGACAAAACACTTACATCAGGGTGGGGTCCACACACGTGGCCCACCAGAAAAGTGAATCTGCTTCATTTTGTCTCAAGCCTAAAGAAGAGCTCGCCAATGGGTGATCAGCTTGGATCAAAACACATCAAAGGTGGGTCCACCTCATAAATCGTCCAAATGGATGGCTAAACACATGAATCAAGGTGGGACCCCACACGTGTGGATGTAAGCATCAATCAACGGGCCATAAATACATTAAATGGGCCCTCATATGGGAAGTGGCCCAAATTACATGTGCCACATTATATGGGCCGCACAATGGGCCTCACCAACCACACCATTCACCTATATGCTTGAGATCAATTTAGAGCATAAAGAAAATAAATCATATTGAAAGGTCATCTAAACCACATTCCAAATATAAGTGGCGATAATGATCTCCACCATTAAAATCCTCAAGGACCATCATAACAACTATTTTTCATCTAATCTGATCATAAGGTAACACAGACCTGTATAAAGAAAACAAATTTCATGTTGATCCAGATTTTTTGTGATATCAAGAGGATTTCAATGGTAGATGTTTAATGCTCCACTATATTTAGTGAGTGGCCCACCTGATAAGTAAATCTGATTCATTTTTGCCTCAAGCCATAAAATGAGCTTGCCAAAAGGATGGACGGTGTGGATTACCAAAAGATGGATGGTTTGGATGGAACACATCCATCAGGTGGAGCCGTAAATAAAATACATACACTGCAGTGGGTCCCACTAGAACTTGCTGACGTCAACTTCACAACAGCGAGCTATGTGAAGTGCGCCAACCAAACCGTTCATCAGGTGGGTCCCACGTAGGAGTGGCCCACCATTCATTTATTAATATAATATATTATATTATATAATAATATATCTTATATATATTAGTGTGTGTGTGTGTGTGTGTGTGTGTGGGAGTGCAGAGGGCCAGTGTCCAGACCTCTGGACTCTGGATGGACGGCTTAGATGGAATATATCCATTAGCAGTGGGTCCCATGCGGGGCCCACCATAACGTTAATTTCCATCCAATCTGTTAATAAGGTCACGCAAACCTGGATGCAGAGGAACAAAAGCAAATTTCATAATGGTCCAAAACTTCTGACCCAAAAGGGGTTTCAGTGGCAAAGATTCAATCCATTTCCTGCCATGTGGGCCACTTGAATTCCATATGTGGCTGATGTTTGGGGGGGCCATTGTCCCCAAGGGGACCTACCAAATGCACAGAGTGGATGTTCTACACACATCATGGTGGGGCCCACAGCTGGGACCCTTGCTCCCTGCCTCTTTCACGTCCACAGCAGCAGCAGTCGCTGCTGTATGCTTTATTATTTTATTTTTCTGAAATATGATTTTTTGTGGATTTTCCCAGGTGGGGCCTGCATCAGTAGAATCCGACCCAACCATTGGTCTCTATGGCTCAAGACAAGCCAAACAAACCCAATATACGAGGTATTTTGGTGTATAAGAACATCAAGGTGGCTTTTAACGATAAGGACCACCATTTTTTAAGATACGGCCCACCAGATACTCGGATTAAATTCATTTTTCGGCTCAATGCCTAAATTGGGCTGAGAAATGGAATGAATGGCGTGGATTAGATGTACACATCAAGGTGGGGTCCGCTTGAATGGTCCACTCAAAAGTTTGAACCAAGCTGGTATTTTTGTGGTGTTAGTACACCGCACCATCTGTTCACACTTCACGGCCTGCTGCCTGGCCACATCCAGCGTCTCTGGATGCTGGACGATTTGCACACAACACAGACATCATGGTGGGTCCCACATGGACGTGGCCCACCATGCATGTATGTATATATATATATATATATATATATATATAAAATATAAATATAATATAGTATATATCATTCAGTCCAGTGTGGGGATCTCCACCGTCCCAACAATGGATGGTGTGGACCCCCACCTGTAATAGGATGGGCCACACCGTCAGATGGACAGTTATACATAACACATAATTGTGGGGCCCACTCCAATCATGATAGATAGAGAGAGAAATAGAGAGAGAGACGTGAAAGGGGAGGGACCCCACACTAATGAGCCCTCCCTTAAACAATGCATACATCATGTGGGTCCCACAACAAGTGGCCCCAAAATTTGAGATCAACCGTAGATCACCCACCTCTTGCAATCCTCCTTGATCCCTTAGCCTCCTTAGCTCCTATGCTCAACTTTTAATGGTGCATGATGGAGTTTTGATGGTGGGGATGAGAGATGAGAGGGTGGGCCACACTTGTTGATTTGGGAGAGCTTGGGAGGGCTTGGACGTGGGGTGTTGCTTGGGAGGTTTGAGAATTGAGAGAAAGAGAAAAATAAAGGACAAAAGGGGTGGGTGGAATGGTGGTTGTAAGGAAAGAGGATGGGGAGGCATGGGTGAGTTTGAATTTTTGTAAAAAGAGGGATGGTTAGAGGAGAGAGAGGGTTGACTTGTGGAAAAAGAGGGAGTGGTCATTTATACTTGTTGTAGGGTGAGGTCGCATTGAGGTAAGGTGGTCTACTTGACTTGATTTGATGGGACATGTTAGAGAGATTCCCTCAAATTTTGCAATGCGTGGTGTTTCTTCAGAATGAACGCGGACCCACATCTCCTGGCCTTGGTATCGGTTCGGTGCACGAGTCGCGGCGTTAGAACCGCGGCGACGACGCTGTCACTAGGATACAAGTTTCGTATTGAGCCAACTTTGGTATGCAAGACTCGGCTTAGGATCGTACGCAAACGTCGGATACAGGTCGAGGGTTGTCGAAATTCGACCTGGAGGACTGAGTAAGCCTACGGAACAGTACGGACTAGGATACAGGTCTTACAGGAACGGATTGACTACTCCCCCTGACACCATCCAATGGCTGGTGGTTGGTGCTCTATGAGCCCTACCATGATGTCTGTGTTTAATCCATGTCGTCTATCTATTTTTAAAGATCATCTTACGGTATGAGACCAAAAATGAGATATATCCAAATCTTAAGTGGACCACATTCCACGAAACAGTGTTGAATGAGCGTCAACCATTAAAAAACATTTTGGGGCCATAAAAGTTTTGAATCAAGCTGATTTTTGTTTTTCCCCTTCATCTGGCCCTGTATGAACAAATCAACATATTGGATGTCAAATAAACAGTACAGTGGGCCTTAGGAGGATTTTAATGAGGATTTTAATGATGGATATATAATAATTTTATTATATATATACACACGGAAACGCTCACCTGCGAACCAGTTCGTACGTACTACGTACGAACTTTTTTGAGAACCCATCATACGTGATGGGAATCCAAAATCTGAACCGTTCACATGAAGCAGCACCTCGTGAAACGCCTCGAGCCCAAGTTTTATGTTGATTTAAAACTTTGATGGGCCATGAAAAATGAAAACAGTTTCCTCCCTTGATTTGCATTTCTCTTTGTTATGGCCCCCCAGAATTTTAGATAGGGGTGAAAATCTGTCCATGAGGTTTCATGGGATTCCGCATCACATGGACCGTTCAGATTAGACACCCATGACACGTGTGCAAAGGTGCGCACGTGCGTAGGTCTTAGAGGGAGCATATATATATATATATATATATATATATATATATATATATATATATATATATATATATATGGGAAAAGGTTCTATACACATCTACCCAATCAGTCAGATGCACCATTGCATGGTGGGCTTGGGGCTTAAAAATCAAGTCAATCCGTGACTTTTTTGGGCCACACCACATACAAAAGTTAAGAGGGGTTACCCTCCATTAAAATATTCATAATCATTTGTTGGGACCACCGAGATGTGGTTCACAAATCCAACCCATCCATTATGTGTGTCCCACTTGGATGAGGAGTCAGACCAAGATTCATATGCATCAAAATTTCAAGTGGGCCCCACCAAGTGATTTTATATGTTTTAGGCATTCTTCGCATGATTTTAGATGGTATGCCCCACCTAAGTTCCGTATACGGCTGATTTTTGGGATATCCCATAATTTAAAGGGGGCCCATCAAATGCACGGTGTTGATGGTCGACACGCATCACAGTGGGGCCCACACAACTCGACCTCGTGGGAAGTTCCCATGAGCTCGACCGTACAAAACCTTTTCCCTATATACCCAACCCGACCCAACCCTAGCCTCCTTTCCCTTTCTTCTCTTTCTCTACCCACCGCACGCTCGCCAGACGCCCGACCACCAGAAATCCCCTCTCTCTCTCTCTCTCTCTCTCTCTCTCTCTCTCTCTCTTCCTCTCTCTCTGATTTCTCCACCCTACCGTTGCCGCATGCCCTACCCACGCACGCCCTCTCTCTGTCTCTGAAGCTCAGTGAGGTATTTCTCTCTCTCTCTCTCTCTCTCTCTCTCAATACTGATTTAGGGCTTTCGACTATTTGATCCAGCATCAGGATTTGCTTCTGCAGCTTTTCCAAGAGTTTGTACTTTAAATGTAGGTAATATGAGCCCACAAAAATGACACTTTGAGATGCAGATGAGGGAAACAACAAGGGCATGATTTGGATGCGCTGTTGAATTATAAGCAATTGGGTGAACTATATCGAAATGCAAAATTGAAAATATAATCAAATTATAAAAACTTAAGAATGAGTTTGGGTGAACCGCATTGAATTTCAAAATTGAAAATGACCAAATTGCAATCTCTCCAATCCATCCGGTTCAGCATATGATGGGCTCCCCATCAGGTTCTTCGTATTTAAATATGAACATTGGTCATTCACAGCCATTGAATCGATTAATCTAGGAATCAAACTCACGTCCAAGAGCCTTTTTTTTTTTTTTCATAACATTTTATAATGATTTCAAAAATTCTGTCTTGTTTACAACAAATCCAAATCAGATTATACGTGTCGCTACAAGATCGAATGGGAGAATCTTGCTCTGCTTGACCAAACCAATCTCAAAATTCAATCATTTCCCTGTCACCATTCCTTCTACAAAAGATTCACCGGCAGAAACATCATAACGCATCTGGTTTTCTGCCACCCTATCTCCGTTGTCGATCTGATCTACATCACAATCCGACAGGTAATGGGATTTCGATGGATCTATATAGGCGTGGATGGACCGCTTAGCCTGAGCCAGGGGGGCAATACCCGTTCTCGACAAAAGCAAAGCAATGATCTTAATCAAATCCCCTTTTTGGGTGTAATCCAAAACACCCCAGGACGGCTTGAAAATCAAGTATGTCGAAAAGAATCCTCATTCAAGCTCGCGCCAAAGCAAGAACACATTGGAGATGGGAGATGGGTTTTAATGGTGTGGGGAGAGAGAGAGAGAGAGAGAGAGAGAGAGGGCAAAATCGTCATTTTGAAAAAAAAAAAAAAAAAGATTAAAAGCATTGCCACCGTTCGTTTGGGACCAATGATTCGGGGGTATTCGAGGGGATTCCAAATCCTCATTTTTGGTGAGTTTTGCAGTCCCTTTATTTTGCTTGGATTTCAATTCCCTAGTTCCCAAATCCCCCCCCCCCCCAGCTTTCAACAGGAATATCTCATTGACAAAAAAAAAAACCAATTTCATACAATCTGACAGGAATCGAATTATCAGAAGAAACACACAGAAATCATCAAATATCCCTTCGTAGCATGAAAAAAAATATAAAAAAAATACAATACCTGAAACTACAACACTACAACTCATTCCCCGAAACTACAACACTACAACTAATTCCCTGGAATCTGAAGATAAAAAACAACAGTAGCCTCTGAAATTTCCAGAGAAAAGATAAACCCACGAACCCATCATTCTATCTATGGAAATAGAAGGCGATCTAATATAAGTCCCTCTGCTTCCTCTCCACCTGTTCTTCCCCTCTGCATAGCTCCATAGCCCATGACCAGATGTGGATCAAGCGCTGCCAGAGCCGCTTCCTTCGCTCTCTCCATCTCCTCCTTCAGATTCTGCTGATCCGGGGTTCGTTCCGAACAAATCATTAAATATAATGGTTTTGATCTTCCCTCGCCTTGGAAATGGATCTCCTTTCCCTTTCTTCGATGATGAAGTTCCATTCCTAGCATGGAGTACCTTACCTCCACTCTCTCCATTTCCTTTCCCTTTATTCGATGATGATGATGGAGTTCCCGCCATTTCTGCAGGCATTTTGAAGAAGCTGAAAGAATTCAAGAAAAGAAAACAGAGAAGGGCGAGAAAGGAAAGGGAGCTTGGCGCAGGTATATGCAGAGGCAGGGATTTTAGGAAAGGGCAAAAACTGATGACAAAGTGCGCAGTCCGTTTGCTTTTTTTTATAGAAGTGTTACGCACTGGGTGTTACCCTTGAAAGCGGATTGGCTGGTGTACCATACACCACCGATGTGGATGGTGTGTTGACGTCACCAAGTTCTGTAGGTCCCATCATGATGCATGGGTTATATCTAAACTGTCCATCCATTTTGTGAGCTCGTCGTAAGGCTTGAGCCTAAAAATAAGACATAATAAAAAAATCAAGTGGACCACACTGTAAAAAGCAGTGGAGGATTGACAGCCTGCCATTGAAATCTTTTTGGGGTCACAGGAACTTTGGACTAACATGATATTTGTTTTTTTTTTTTTGTGACCTTATGAACAGATTGGATGGAAATTGAACGTTACAATGGGTCCTATGAATGTTTTAACAGTGAGAATCATTGTCCCCTGCTATTTGTGTGGTCTAATTGAGCCTTCAAAATTACTCATTTTGAGGATCAAGATATAAAATGATCTATTCAAATGAATGAACGATATAGATCTGATAAATACATTATTGTTAGGCTTACGTAACTTTGATCTCCTTTAAACATCTTGTACACCAGCAAATCCGCTCCCGTTACCCTTGCCCTGTGGACCCACCTTTATAAATGCGTTTCATATACCTGCAGCCCATTCATTTTTTCAGCTCATTTAAGGATGTGTTATCCCAGAAATTAAGCAGATACAAATCTCGAGTGGACCATGGCATTAGAAAAGATGGTGAACCTTTTTTTGTGCTAGAAAAGTTTTGGAACAAGCTAATCTTTGTACGTTTTCCTTCATCCGGCCCTGGTTGGCCTTACCAATGGGTTGGATCACAAATAAATGCTACTATTCTTCTTACAATGGGACTTAGAAAGTTTTAATGTTGAACATTCAATCATCATTGTTCAGTTTGTTGGGGGCCTTGCACAAAACCTTAGGATCTAGCCCTCCAGAACAAACCAGAATTATGGATAAAGCAATGAAATAAATCAAAGCAACAATCACACACACCACACAAGAGATTTTTACGTGGAAAACCCTCAAAGAGCGGGACCTTCAGATCAACAATCCACTATGAAGTAGAGAACGTTACAATCTTCTTCACTCACGCATGAGTGGATAAACAATAAGAGAAATAGAGAAAACGGAGAGATTAACCGTGACATAAAGCCGAGATGTTTGCAAAGTAGAGAACCTCCACGCAGAACCTCCCTTCTATAAGCTTCCTCTCTCTTTTCTCCCTCTCTCTCACCTTTGATAGCCCTAAACCCTTTAGCAAATCCTTGCAAAGCTTTAGGAAACCCTCTTGCTATTTTTGTGATACCTAGAAAAACCCTAGGCAACCCCTTTTATAGTTTTGGGAAACTCCTTTCCGCATCCCAGGTTGAAAGGACTCAAATGATTTCGCGCAAAATCGCGGAACAATCTACGTAACCTAGGACTAGTCTGGAAATTCCAGGCTGGTCCTAGCCTCTACGACGGTCGTAGCTACCTACGACCGGGTCGTAGCTCTCCTACGACCCAGTCCTAGCTACGGTAAAAAACAGCACGAACTCGCTGGACTTTAAGTCGTGCCAGGGCTCGAACCTACGACCGGTCGAGCACCTCCCACGACCGGTCGTACCAGCCCTCGACCGGTCGAGCACGGGGCAAAAAACCCCATCACAGATGGCCTTGGAAAGGTTTAATGTTGAGCGTTCAATCACCACCATTTCTTATCGGGCGTGGTCCACCTGAGATTTGTGTGAGCTTAATGTTTATGATCACGTTCTAAAATGAGTTGAAAATACGAATGGACAAGATGGATATACAACATATAATCAAAGTGGCCCTACTGTAAGGGTAATACCCACTAAGCTGTTACCTCGGGAGGGAAGTAGCTGTTACCGGGTAACAACTTAGTGGGTGTTATCCTTGCTATTGTTTGGGCCTACCTTGATGAATGAATTTTATACCATGCAGCTCATTCATATTTTCAGTACATTTAATGACCTTATCCTAAGGGGTGGCTAGGCACCATGGATTTAGGGGGATTTGAGGGGGGTTTCTAATTCCCCAGCTGTTTGGTAGGGGTTTTAAGTACTCTCAAAGATGGGGTTTGAAATCCATAGTTAGAGCTTGGATTACACGTAAAATTATTTCAATAGTTGCATGTGTAACATGTGTCACCATACTATTATTCTATTGGACACATGGTCCACTAATGATATCCAAAAATAATTAGATTATCAATAGCATCACCATTAATTACTTTAATGTGAAGATCAGCACCGTCTAAACATTGTTCATGTAAATCATTACTTAAAATCGTTGCTTAGTCACTTGGACATGATCTTGAGCTTGTGGCCCATCCAAGACTTGGAATTTCATCATTTTCGGACAAAGCATATATTTCAGTTGGCTTACTATGACCATTGTGTCAAACACTATATATGTCACTAATTAGAGCCATCAAGGTTGATTTAGTAATTAAATTCAAACCCCCTAAATATACTTGCATAGCTACTTTTGGATTAAAGTTGATTCCCAAACAGGGTGCCAAACACAATAGGAGGATTTCAAATCCAGGGGGTTCCAAATCTAGGGGGTTCGAAATCCACACTCTCAAACAGACCCTAAGACTTATGCATATTCAAATCTCCAGTGGACCACACTACTGAAAAAGTTATGAATGACCATTAAAAACTTTTCGTAGGCCACAAAAGTTTTGAATTAAGGTAATTTTTGTATATTCCCTTCATGGTGTCCTAAGTTGACCTTATCAATGAGTTGGATGATAAATAGACATTATAGATCTTCTTACAGTGGTATTTTGGAATTTTTTAATGTTAAGTGTTCAATCATCACTGTTTTTTGTGGAATGGTCCACCTAAAATTTAGATATGCTTAATTTTTGAGAGTGTGTCGTAAAACGGGCTATAAAAACAGATGGACAAAGTGGATATAGAATATATGATAAAGGTGGCCCTACAGTAATGGTAACACTTGCTGGGTACTACGCCCCCCCTTAGATAAGACATGGATTACAGTGTGAAATGCATCGGGAATGGATTTTCAAGGGTAGATAGAGTTACTTTTTTAAGATACATTGTTTGGCCACAATTTCACCGCCGGATGATTCAATCCATTTGCAGTTGAGTTGGGAAGGATGCACGGATTGGATCAGCGCCTGTTTGGCCAGGCGAATCCCATGGGATTAGGAGGGATGGGATGGATTTTAAAGGTAATGATGGTGGTGTCAGTGAATTGGTTTAAGATCCATGGGATTGCTATACCTCGGGATAAGTTCACTGGGTCTGTTTGGCAGGCCGGGCATATCCCGGGATTTTACCTTCCAATCCGTCCAACCAAGGGATGAGATCAATTTTAAGGTAATGATGGCGACGTCAGTGGATTGTTTTAAGATCCATGTGATTGCTTATATCCCAGGACAAATTCACCGGGTCTGTTTGGCTCATCATGCATTTCCCGGGATACCGTGATCCCATCCCTCCTAATACTGTGAGATCAGTCCGGCCAAACAGGCCCTCAGACACGTATTGTGTCCTACTCCCACCCGTCTCTGGCCACGAATGGGCAGATTTGTGAGTGGGTCCACCGTGATGTATCCATTTATCCATGTCGTCCATCCCTTCTCTCTATCATTTTAAGGTATGTGCAAAAACATTAGGCAGATCTAACCCTCAAGCAGACGACACCAAATAAGAAACTAGGTTTGCATTAAATGCAAGAGTTATCTGTAGTGTGGTCAACTTGGCAGGGAGAAATGGTATTTGAAAAGAGATGGACGGAGTGAATTTCTCATGATATCTCCGTGGGCCCCACACAACCAGGAGCAAAAGAAAATCTATGTCCGGGATCACAAATAATGCTCGCTTCTTTTGTATGTGGAACTCTCTGTGAATAGAAATATTGATCATCCCATGCATACAATGAGGAGCAGTGCCTAGCGATTACACCAATTTTTAGCACCCCAGTATGGATTAATAGAAAGTTTTGATAATGGCATAATGGTAGAATTATACTGACATTTAAAGAAATTTTAAGGCTATGCATTTTTTTTTATTAATGTGCAGACATATAACCGAATGCGTGCCTATAGGAAACGGAACCGTCAAATGATAGGTGACTGTGATTTGTGTGCCATTTAAACGAGGTAGTGCATTCATCACATCTATAAAAGATCAAAGTTCTACTGAAATAAAGATTTTATCATAGATCTGTCTATGATATGCCAAGTAAAGTTCTCTTTCAAAATCCTTTCAATATGAGATATCTTTATAGAAATGTTTAGAGCTCTCATGGTAATTAGGAATGTTATAGGAAAAATAGGCCGACCAATGATTAAAGGTCAGGTTGGAACCTTACATACCTCCCCGGGTCGGACACTACGATAAGTTCGATCCCATACTCAAAACCCGAGCTCGAAGTAAGATCGAGCTCGGTATCTCGTCACCAGATCGGGACATTTGCTGACCTGCCCATGCACCTGAAAGAGCACTATCTCCATCAGTTCCAAGATCCACAAAGTTCTTCAGGGACATCCCGCCCCGCTGCCTGACTAAGAAGACATGTTGGCATAGCACAGGTCGGCACGTCACTCCCCTGGTCAGGTCGGCCAAGACCACTTCGGCCTCCCATTGCGTAACTCTGACGATCTCAAATGATTAGATCGAGCCCAAGAGAAATCCATCTGGGGTCTTCTCCAAGGATCTCAGAGGATATCTGCGATACGCTCGAACCCCCGAAGATCTCGGGAGACCCTCCTACTAATTCGGGATCTGAATCCAATTTCAATACATATCTACTAAACAAGAAAATTCCTTCTATCTCACTGCCTATCCTAAAAGTTATAAATAAGGTACCTCTAATGGTTAAAGGTACATACTATCTTTAGCTCTAAAACTCTCAATACTCGACTAGACCCATATCCCTTTCCTAACTTAGGCATCGAAGGGTCTCATTCTCTAGCCAGGGTCTTCCTTATCTGTTCCTTGTGTAGGTAAGCAGGTCCAAAAGGGGCTAACCAAATTTTTGCATCAATAGTTTGGTGCCTTCTGTGAGAACGACATTGAAAGCCGTTCTCATCCCATCATATTTCAACAATGGCAAGGGGAAAGAAGAAGGCTCATGCCTCCTCAGTCGTGCCAGATCTCGCATCACCGGACTAGTTCGCCAGCCACTGGGATTCCTCTTCCCAATTGCAGGCTGACTCCGCACCTGCGGGGCCGGCGAAATGGTCCCGGAGTTGATGAGGATGACTTGTCTCTCTCAAGCACTAAGTTAAGATGTTGAATAATAACATGAATTATATGAAGCATTATTGGAACAGCTACAAACCCGCCCCACACAAGGGAACAGGGTAGTGGCGGGACCTACAATTCGAGGCCTTCTTGAGCCATCTGACGTACATGCCGCCTCCCACAAGATCTAACAACTCAGAACATCAAGGCCAGTACCTTCTCATGTGTCTGGCATTGTTGTGCTGGTAGCCTCCAATCTATGGCACAAGTTGAACAAAAAAAAGCGCAACAAGGCACCTAAGATAGCCGTTGAAGATATAGTTGAAAGTGGCGACCCCTCGAAAGCCAAGTTTGATAACCTCCAAGGTCAGATCAGCGACATACGGCAAGCTTACCGATCGAACGTCCCGACCCCTGGGAAGCTGACCTTGATAGAGGCAATATTAGAAGAAACTAAGCCTCCTTTCACTGCTGACATCATGCACGCGCAACTCCCATCGAAGTTCCATATGCCTCAGATCACCCTGTACTCCGGGACCACCGATCCTGCCGAGCACTTGGAGTCTTTCAGGGTGTGGATGGAATTACATGGTGCATCAACCGAGATCATGTGCCGCGTTTTCGCTAACCCTAGTAGGAGCAGCTCGAAAGTGGTTTTGGCAACTAAAGCCACAATCGATTAGTAATTTCATGGAGCTTAGCAAAGCCTTCATCACCTACTTCATCAGGGGGAAAGAAAGCCTCAAATCGGCCTCCCACCTCCTCTATATCGTTCAGAAGGAAGGCGAGTTGCTCAAGGACTACGTCAAGCGTTTGAACCTCCAATGATCCACTTATAGATTTCTTAATATTATTTTACTTGATTCAATGAGATCACACAACTATAATCGACGTCCTATCCTATCCAGTCGGATAATGGAGTAGTTAAATCACATTCATATATTCCAAAATAGATATGAACTTTCATTGAATTGGTTTCTTCATTAAGCATCAATGTAATGATTACAGGGAATTCAAAGCATCTATCATGCCAAGAATCAATGAATTTTATAGGCCAAACAATTGCAAAATATATATAAAAAAATAAAATAAAATATCAATAGTCTTCCTAAGCATCCAAAGTGCTTAAAGTCGACAATAGATCAAAGTAAATTGAAAATACTTCTTAATTTAAACAAAAAATCAATGAATTATTCAATATGAAAGCTAAATAACTTGAGTCAAAGTAAAATAAACATTGAGAAGAACTACAAGCTTTACCTCTTAACTTTAACTAAGAGATTAGCCAACCATAGACATGATTGAACTAAAACTCACAAAAAAAAAAAAAAAAAAAAAAAACATTAAACTTATTATACCCGAAGGATTGAAGAGGAGGGAAGACTCATTAAAGCTCCACAACTCTTTGCCCTACTCGTACCCTAGTTCGTATTTAAAAAGTCCTAAAACATTTATTTATATAGGCTGGATTTGCAATGACTTCAGAACCAACTTGATTTTAAGTAGCTAACGCAGCTTCGATGGCACCTTTGATGGCATCGAGCTCCCATCGAAGATTCCCAATGAAATCAGGAAACTGTCCAACAATTAACTTTTAAATTTGCTTATTTTCTCGATGTCATCGAACCTCCTTCGATGGAATCGAACTTGGGTTTGATGGCACTGAACATGTCCTCGATGGCATCAAAGAATGCACAAATATGTTTAATAAGAAATTTGAATTTTCTGGATTTTTTTGATGAGATCAAAGTAACTTCGATGGCATCGACACTTGCTTCAATGTTATTGAAGGTGTCATCAATCTCATCGAATGATCGATTTCTGTACTTCTAATTTTCTGCACTTTAATTCATCGATTTTCTTCATTCCTCATTTGGTTTTCTTGGATCTTGGACTCTTGAATTCTTCAATCTTAACCTAATTAAATCCAATCATTCACTTAGTAATTCATTGAGCATTAAATTCCTACTTTAAGTATCATTTTCTCCTTAACTTTCATAATCACATCGTAAGAGAAAATATGTATAATTAGATCATTTAAGCACATCCATGTTCATAAAACCAATGTATAACAAGAGAAAAATATATACAATATTTCATTCTCAACACCTTATGGAGAGCGTACACAGATGCCTAACATCCAATACTTAAATAAGTGTCCCCGACACTTACGCAACTACAAAGATGATCTTTCAAGCACTACGCTGACACTTCAAGATGCGCATAGTCCAAGAGGAAAAGTTTAGAATCACAATTACCACGCAATGCATAAATGTGGCACTACTTATTCACACATGTTGATAATATGGCATTACTCACAAGCATGATAGATGTTATAATGTTGTATATTTGGTTTTCCTTTTTTAATCAAGGGTTTTATCTGAGAAATGTAACTAAGGGCTTGTGTTGATGGCCTGGAATTTTCATGCTGCTAAATTAATGAAATCCTCCAAAAGAAAATTTTAGTACAAATTTGTCTACATTTGTAACAATTCATTCTCAATTGCCAGGAGCAAACACCACACAAATATGTGAAACACATCTAATCATCTTGAATCTTTGACATTCATGGGTGCCACATTTATCTATCAGGTACAACTTCACATAGTGAAGAAAAAAGAAATAAAAGTTTACATTTGGTGCGTGCCTATCCACACTGGACTAACAAAAAATTTCATATTTCTAGGCCCTAACCTTCTCTATTAATAGCCCTGATAAAGGATTTTTTGTGAAAGTTTAGAGTGCGGATCCTCTGTTTCCAGCGCACCCTGGCTCCCCGTATTCTGGAATTTAATTGGTCCACGTCATTTGTTCTGACATCAGCATACGTTAATAAAATAATTATCAGTTTACAAAATACTGCTCAATTATGAAGAAAGGTTGCGTTTCCCGTGGCTGATTCAAGATCGCGCAAGCTGCCAAACGCACGCGCATTTTGGAGGAAGTCATTGCCCAAGGATGCTGGTTGGGACCCACCGCTATGATTTTGAGAAATCCACTCCGTCCATCCGTTTTATGAGCTCATTTCATGGCAAGAAACCAAAAAACAGTAAGATTCCAAACTCAAGTGGGTCGCATGAGAGAAAATAGTGGGTTTTCAGCAAGCACCGTTGAAACATTCTAATGGCCATAAAAGTTTTGTATCAGCCTAAATTTGTTGTGTTTTAACTTCATCCAAGTGGGAATAACCTTATAAGCGGTTTAGATGACATATAAACATCAACGTGGAGCCCAAAAAGGTTTCAACGGAAGGAATTTCTTTTCCCAATTTTTCCTATAGTACAACCCACTTGAATTTGAATCCTCCTTTTATGGTGCATGTCAATAAAATAATCTCACAAAACAGATAGACGGAGTGGATTTCTCACAAATATAGCAGTTGGTCTCACCCAGCATCCTTGCGCGGGAACTTCCTGCCAAATGATTTTGCAGGAAATCCGCGTCCCTGCCACACCCAGGATCGCCGACGTTGGTAAGCCGATTGCATGGTGAGTTTACCGAGTAAACTCAGTGACGTCCACCTTGATTTATTTATTTTGTCGGCTCCATCCATCCATTTCCCATCTAATTTTAGTGCTTAATGCCAAAAATGAATCACATAAAATGTTCAAATGGACCACAATTGATTTGAACGTTTACCGTTGAAAACTTCTTAGGAGCCACAGAAGTTTTGGATCAAGCTTATATTTGTTTTTACTGTTCATCCATGTCTTTATGATCTCATGAACAGGTTGGATGACATATAAACATTACTGTGGGGCCTAGCAAGGTTTCAACGGTGGAAATTATTATGCCTACTGTTTCCGGTGGTATGATGCATGCATGAATCTTGGAACCAATCCCTTAAATTAGATGGAAAAACGGATGGACGGTGTGGATAGTTCATATACATTCAAGGTGGGCCCAACTGTGTTTACTCGGTAAGCTCAGTAATCAATCCGATTTTGGTGACGTCCGTGGCCCACCTCAACGTATGCTTTATATATCTACACCCACCACCTCATATTATTATTATTATTTTTTTTTTTACATTAATTCTCCAAAAAATAAAGAAGATACAAAACGTATGCTTTATATATCTACACCCACCATCCGTTCTTCTTCTTCTTCTTCATATATATATATATATATATATTTTTTTTTTTTTTTTTAACATTAATTCTCCAAAAAGTAAAGAAGATACAAATCTTAGGTGGACCACATCACAGGAAACATTGGCCAGCGAACGGCAACCATGGAAAACTTCCTAATGTCCATGGCTATGTTTATTTGTCAAGAATTGCGTCTGTTTCAGTTTTTGTTCCATTCCTTAAAATGAGCTGACAAAACAAATATATAACATAAATATACACTACAAACATCAAAGTTGCATTACTTTTTCAATATCAGATTGCATGGTGTAGCAAGCAGCACCGATGTGGGTGTTATGTACTAATACACAATATATCTCCATTGGCACACCATGATAGATGTGTCTTATCCATAGTGTCCATCCATTTTTTCACCACATATTACGGCATGAGCCCAAAAATGAGGTAAATCCAAATCTCAAGTGGATCACACCGAAACAATAGTGATTGAAAGCTCATCATTAAAAACTTCCTAAGGCCCACTGTATTGTTTACTTGCCATCCAAACTCTTCATAAAGTCGCAAAGGCATGGATGAAGAAAAAAAAATACAAATATCAACTTGATTCAAATTTTTGTAGAGCCACCAAGAAGTTTTTAATGGTGGGCATCCAATCACCAGGTTCTTGTAGGTGGTCTACCTGAGATCTAGATCTATATCAATTTTGGGCTCATGAAGTTGAAGAAGTTCTATTAGACAAAGCGATGGATACTAGACAAGGTGACTGGATTGCCGGATAAAGTAATGAAGCTCCACTAGACAAAGTGACAAGGTTACTGGATAAGGTGACAAGATTCCATTAAACAAAGTGACAGGATTCTGCAAGACAAACTGACGAGGTTGTTGGATAAAATGATGGGGTTTCATTAGATAAAGTGACGAGGTTACACTAGACAAAGTGACATGATTATGGGATAAAGTTATGGAGTTCTACTAGACAAAGGGACGGAGTTTCAGACAAAATAATGTAGTTCCATTAGACAAAATGATGGAGACTTACTTGACAAAGTGACATGATTCATTAGATAAAGTAATGGAGTTGCTGGATAGCTACAAGATTCTACTAGACAAAGTAATGGATCTTTGAGATAAAGTGGTGTGGTTGCAGTAAACAAAGTGACGACGGAAGTTGTAGAAAATGGTGGGCCCCATGGTGATCATTGGACCCATCCGATCCATCCAAAAGCATTAGATCTGAAGATGAGACCATACATAAAAAGTCGTCATAGTTGGTTATTTCATTTTCTTCATTCGAGTGAAGGACCCATCATGATGAATTGGGCCCCATTGCTCGACTTGAAGCATTCATCTGGTAGACCCTACTAAAAGGAGTCTATCCCAAACACTGGATTAACCCCATGCAAGTGGGATATTAGCTTACTCCCCCTAACGCAAGACATAAGAGGCTCAAGACCATTAAACTAATCCCCTGATTAGTTACAATCATAACTTTGAGAAGGAGTCCGAGAGCTATCAAAACTCTTTTTTCTATTTTTTCCATTTTAAGAAATCCTCTCCTCCATGCAAGTCAGGTTAGTATGATTGTGAGCTTTGATTTGGAATCAGTGCCCTAACCTTTGAATCGACTTAAATTCAAGCATTGCATGGGGTCGAGTTAACTCATTCCTAACAACTGTACGAGTTATCTGAGTAACCTCCAATTTCCTGTTGGATAGGAGAGCTGAATTCAACTAATGAATTATCAACAATCGTTGATCCAAGCCCTATATGTTAATTGTGCTCTATTTCGCTAAGAAACGGTCGCAATCGACGCCAGTGTTTTTTTTTTTTTTTTTTTTTTTTAAGATCTTAAAAATGATCCAGTCCATCGAATCACAAATCGATGGTCGTATCGACGTTTGTTTTTATTGGAAGATCCAGTCCATGGGATTGGGAGTTGACGGCCGCAATCGATGCTAGTGTTTTTTGAGATTTTGGAAAAGATCTAGTCCATCGGATTGTAATAATTGGTTAGTGACGACTCTGGTTAGACATGACACCCTTTTTACTCATAAATAAAAGCCCTCAAGTAAGTCAACTAGTGGAAAGAAGAGAGTCGATCTCCCGTCCCCTCAAGAAATTCGTCCTCCAGTGTCACAGTATTGGTACAATTTTTTGGCGACATGCCTTTTTCATAGAACCTCATCACTTTACTTATGAGAACCCCATCACTTTATCTAATAGAACTTCGTCAATTTGTTTAATGGAACCATATTACTTTTTCCAGTAATCTCATACTTTGTGTAGTGGAATCCCATCACTTTGTTTGATAACCCTATCATTTTGTCCTACAACTTAGCCACTTTATCTTGTGGAACTCTATTAGTTTATTCGGTAACCCCATCACTTTACCCAAAAAACCCCGTCAAATTGTTTGGTAAAACCTCGTCATTTTATCTAATAAAATTCCATCACTTTGGTTAGTGTAACCACACCACTTTGTCTACAATTCCATCACTTTGTCTAGTAAAACCCTGTTAGGGGCCTTGCACAAAAACTTAGGATCTAGCCTTCCGAAACAAACCAGAATTATGGATAATAAAACAATGAAATAAATCAAAGCATAAATCACACACCACACAAGAGATTTTTATGTGGAAAACCCTTAAAGAGGTAAAAACCACGGGACCTTGTCCAGATCAACAATCCACTATGAAGTAGAACGTTACAACTGTCTTTACTTACGCAGGAGTGGATAAACAATGAGAGAATAAAAAGAAAAACGGAGAGATCTCATCGATTACGAGGACGTAGAAGCGCTAAGATATAAATTGCACAATAGATAACCTCCATGAGCATAACCTCCCTTCTAAAATATGTTTCTCTCTCTTTCTCTCTTTCTCTCACACCTTTGATAGCCCTCTTGTATTTTTCATCTTTGTAGAAAAACCCTAGGAACCTCTATTTATAGTTTTAGGAAACTCCTTTCCACATCCCAGTTGCGAAAGGACTCAGATTTTCACAATCTGCAAAATCACAGAACAAATCTGCGTAACCACAACAGGTTGAAATGAGGCCACAACCGGTCGAGCGCCACCAATGACCGGTCGAGCACCACCCTCGACCGGTCGAGCACCCCCAGAAAAAATAGTCTAAGGTCGCTGGACTTTGAGTCGAGTCAGGGCTCAACTCCATGACTGGTCATGCATCAGCCCTCGACCGGTTATGTAAGACTCATGACCGGTCGAGCACGGGAAATAAAAACTCCATCAAATCCCCCCCTTTTTTACCCAAGAGAGATTTACCTTCTTCAAGCCAGCCTGGTTTCTACAAACTTCAAACTTGCCCTTGAGCAAAGCCTTGGTAATCATGTCTGACCCTTTATCGTTCGTGTGGACCTTCTCAAGCTATAACACCTTGTGTTCTAAAGTATCTCTGATCCAGTGATACCAAATCTCTATGTGCTTTGACTTGGAATGCTGACTTGGATTCTTGCTCAAGTGTATAGCACTCTTACTATCGCAATAGACCATGTGTTCCTCCTGCTTCAAGCTAAGTTCCTGTAAGAACCTCTTCATCCAAAGCATCTCTTTACATGCCTCTATGACTGCAATGTACTCGGCCTCTGTCGTCGACAATGCTACGATCTTCTGTAGCTTGCTCTGCCAAGAAACTGCTCCCCCTGTAGGCGTGAACATGAACCCCGGTGTAGGCTTTCTGGAGTCTATGTTGCCTGCCATATCTGCATCTGTGTAGCCCTCTAACACAGGTTTTCCATCATCATAGCATAGGCTCAACCTGGATGAGCCTCTTAGATACCGCAGTATCCACTTAATCGTTGCCCAATGTTCTTTACCAGGATTAGCAAGATATCGGCTGACAACACCAACCGCATATGCTATGTTGGGTGTGTACACACCATAACTGTAACGTCTCGGAAAAATTCGTACAAAGACCTGAGTACCACCTCAGGCAAAAATCACTAAGGACCAAATCCTTTAGAAATTAGACGAAATTGGCTAAGTGCTAAACTAGATTAGTTGTGAAATTCGCTTGAACCACTTTAAATACGAACTGCAAGACCCAAAACCTGTAGAATCCTTAATGCTACATTACCCTCTAACTTAGGATCAATCTCAAAACCCAGTTGCTCTCGGGAGCATCACGAAACTTCGTATCGGACCGGGACCGCGCGTCGAAAGTCCGATTACTGTGAAACTAAATCGTTATGACCACTTTGCTGGGCTTGACAACCATCTCAGAAATCAAATACAGATAGTATCCAGAAACGCACAACTTGAGCCCAGAGCAAAGTGTGTGAGAAACGCGAATATCTTTTGAAAACGTACTCAGATTTAACTGAATTGAGTCGTTCACTTGCAGGTCAAATATAAGGATTCAGACCGTCAGAATCTGAGCTAATTACACCCTCGGATCAGGGAAAATTTCATACACATGTCAGTGTACTTGTGGTCCTGATCAAGTATCGGTGACCATTGAACTGAAACGGGTCCGCCATAGTCGATCTGTAAATCCGATCGGACTGAAAACTTAACTCGACATAGATCCAATGTTAGGGAGCTTAAGTTCGACCGCAAGTAGAAAGGAGGCCTCCAGAAGTGCTCCGTTGAGCTGAAATAGATAGGTTTTAGCTATAACTTAAGTATACCATAGCCCTGGGGCCATTCCAATCAGTTCTGGGCCTATATAAGGGCCTTAAAACCTCTCACTCCCTTCACATATGAATTTCTAACCCTAAGTGAGAAAAGAGAGAAGAAAGAGAAGGAAAGAGAGAGAAAGTGAGAGAGAGAGAGAGTTGGAGTTCATCTTTGGGATTAAATCTCATCACTCCACGGGCTGATTCAACTTTTCTGTATTACTATTCCGACGATTCCAATCCCGTTCTTAGGTAAGAAATCCAAACCCTAATCTGTTTTAGGGTTTCAAATAGTGTATGTGATGAAATAGCTAACCTATTTCATACTGTAGGTTGTCGTTGTGTCATAGACACAGACTCGGTATACAAACTGAGTTCATTGCTTGTTTACCAGTGAAAGGTGCGGACTATATACGTTTAGGTTATGGTTTTCAAGACTTTCAATGTCAGTTAATGATTTATTACTGACTTGGGTGTCATTTCACATGCCAAACATGATGTTTGTTTCGTTTTACGAATATGTATGAACTATGTCAAGTATAGGGTATTCCATGTATTTGTTGAAATAATTGAATACGTATGGTTTTTGGATTCGCGATTGCCATGATTATTCATCGTGTATATATGACTGTTATGCGTGCGACAACTCCTTGGTAAAAGGAATTGACCTAACACCCATCATCGCCAACGTACGTTACGTTTGTTATAGAGTGTAGTCTAAGTGTTTGTTGAAATGACTGAATGAATAGGAAATTTGGATTTGTGCTTGCCATGATTATTAACGATGAATACATGCATGTTGAGTTTGTGGCAACTCTTTTTATAAAAGAGCTTGCCAGGATATATGTTATATTTAGTCCAATCTGTGTATGTTGAAATGTGTAGCTTATGTGTTTGATAAAATGCCTCAATAAGGAAATACCTGTGGAAATGCATATACTGAGGGTGTTGAGATAGGATACTCAACTCCCTTAACTGTGGTTATAGTTTTCCTTTACATATTCTATAATCTTACTACATGCTATATGGCTGAATGCCTATGTATGCTAACATGTGTTTGTTGAAATGCTCAAATGAAACTTATATTTAAGTGGGTTGCTACATGCTGTATGAGACTAGCACATATGTATTCCTATTTTACTTAAGTTATGTTTGGGACTATGATATAGTCCAGGCATTCGGTAATAGATTCTAATCAGGTGGCTGAGGTTGTCTCACCACACAGGACGTGTTCGATGAATACGAGCCGTACTTTTGTTGTTAGCAGTGATTAGGCCACACGGAGTGCTTACGTACTTCACGTCGATTAACTCGAGGTGTGATCGTACTAGTCGAGCTTTTCAAGTAACCCGATTGGCCCAATGTATGTTCACCATGTATGGACACTATTGCTTGAACCTAAGGTACCGAACTCACTAGTGAAAACCCTGTTAACCTTGGTACCTCGATCTATTAAGACTCATGAGCTGAACATGGTGGTATAGGACACCGTGGTCGAACTGTCGGCCTACGCTGGGATGACGAGCCTCTCCATAGTGTCCAGTGAGTAACACAGCCTCTTGAGCTGAATACGGTGGTATGGGACACTGTATTCGAGCTATCAGCCTACACTGATAAGGTGACGAGCCCTTTGTAGTGACCTCGAGCATACTCTGAGCCTGCGTAGAGGCGACGAGTCTTTCTATAGTAACTAGAGTACAAACTAGGCCTACACTACATCGAGTTGATGAGCCCTTTGCAGTGATCTAGAACCGCAACATAGTATGAGATTTACTAGGACTGACGACCCTATAATGGATAATTGTTTGGGAAATGATATAAGGGAGGTACCTTAGTTTCCCAATCCTGCTGTATGAAAAGGACTAATAAGAACTTGGTAATACGCTCATGCACCGCATTGTATGTGCCGTTTGGCGTTGGGTAGAGCACTGAGGAAGTGACTGACATGCGCGACCATGAGATGAAGATCGCAGAGAGAGTATAGGCGAGGGCATGCATCATTTATACATACCATTCTTACATTAACCAGAGTACTTAGGAATGCTTGTTGTATTACCTTATTATTACTGCTTTACTGACTTGATAACATGTTAACCTTTGTTTTATGATTCCACTAAGTTGATCACTCACTCCCACGTTATGGGACGGTGTTGTACACACCAACCGGACCTTGTCTTAGTTGCAGGTGCAGGCGATGCCTACAAGGCGGAGCCGGACTTCGAGGATGATGAGGAGGCATTCTCTTACATGCAGTTTTCAGGCGGGTTCATGTGAGTCGTATCCTGATCGACGGGGATTTTTGGGATGTTGACTAGATGACATTAAACCTTTTGTATATTTTGGAATTGTACATGTAATTATTTACACTGGTAACATTATTACACTCTAAAGATTTACCATAGTTTATATAGTTTATATATCTATCATAGTCTTCAGCTTGCAATTTCACTTGTCTTTAGAGTATGATATGCTGTTTTGGTATAATCTCATTCATGTTTCATGTACTAATACAGACTATTTAATCATCATTTTCTATGTTGCATAAGTGATGCGTTGGAACTCTGGAGTTGGGCTCCTGTTCGACCCCCGATTTTCAGGGCGTTACAATAGCATACATCAAACTTCCTATAGTTGACGCATAGGGTATCTTCTATATCTCTTCCACCTCTGCCTTTGTCTTGGGATACTGTCTGTCGCTCAATCCAAAGTGACCATCCAGTGGAGTACTGACCGGCTTCGCTGCATTCATATTGAACCGATCTAGGATTTTCTCAATATTCCGCTCTTGTGACAACCAAAGCTTTCTGCTGCTTCTGTCATGGGTTATCTCCATTCCTAGGATCTGTCTAGCAGGACCCAAGTCTTTCATCACAAAAGACTTACCCAACTCCTGTTTCAACCTGTCGATCTTCTTAATGTCTTTTCCCATGATGAGCATGTCATCAACGTATGACAGCAGAACTAAGAAATCATCATTTGAGAACTTGCGCATGAACACACAGTGGTCCGACTCCGTTCTGTCATACCCATGCTATAACATGAACGAGTCGAACTTCTTGTACCATTGCCGTGGAGCTTGTTTCAGCCCATACATGCTCTTCCTCCGCCTACACACCATATGTTCTTTGCCCTTGACTTCGAACCCCTCTAGTTGGTGCATGTAGATTTCTTCTTCCAGGTCACCACAGAGGAAGGTAATTTTAACATCTAACTACTCTATCTCTAGATCCATGCTAGCTGCCAATGCAAGTAACACCCGTATGGATGTCATCTTCACCACTAGTGAGAATATCTCCTCGAAGTATATACCTTTCCTCTGACCAAACCCTTTCACCATAAGTTTGGCCTTGAACCTCGTCTGTGAATTCTCCTGCTCAACCTTCTTTCTGAACACCCACTTGTTGCTCAAAGCTTTCTTACCCTTAGGCAATTCCACCATATCATAGGTGTGGTTCTTATGCAAGGATTCCATCTCCTCTTGCATAGCTTTCAACCACTTCTCCTTATGCTTGTCGGCTAGGGCCTCAGAATAATCTTCTAGCTCTCCCACATCAGTCAGCATAATGTACTCATATGGCGAGTACCTCTTGGACGGTTGTCTGTCCCTAGATGATCTCCTCACCTGTGGCTCAACAGGTGGATCAAATGAGGGCTGCTCCCCTGGTCCATCTTCTGAAAGAACTCCCTCGTCCTTTGCACCTTGTTGTACTCCCCCATCGTCAAGCACCACAGGAGGAATAACTGTATCCATACTTGTAACACCCTAAAAATCGGGGGTCGAGTAGCAACTCAACACCCGAGTTCCAAAACATCACTTATGCAACATAAATGCTTATGATTGAATGTTGTCTATGATAGTGCAATAATCATGAGTGGGATTATACCAAAACAGTAATTCATACTCCTGATCAAGTTATAAAATGCAAGTGGAAGACTAAAAGATGTATATAAATGTCTAAAAAGCCAAAAACGTCATAATCGGTCTCTAGAGTATGAACACCTTACTGAGTCACCATATACATGTATTTGTTTCAAAAGTCAAAATGCCAAAAATGGTACAACTAGAATGGTACACCCTGTAGCCCCGTCATCTGAATGGCCTAAGCATAGCCTCCAGAGAACTGCATGAAAGAGAACTCATCCTAATCATCATAGTAATCAGGCTCAGCCTCCAGTGTCTCGTCAATACCTGCATATAAGACAGGGTCTGGTGGGTGTCCAGAACACCGTCCCGTAACGTGGGAGTGAGTAGTTAACTCAGTGGAACAATAACGCACAGGTTAACATGTTATCAATTCAGTCAAGTAGTAATGATAAAGCAGTACAATCAACATTCCTAAGTACTGTAATTAATGCAAGGATGAGATGCGATAATGATGCATGCCCTCACCAACATACTCCCTCGTGCGACACCATCTTACGGCCGCGGCATGCTTTCATCCCTCAGTGCTCCACATCTTCCAGGCACATGCAGTGCGGTATGAACATGATTACCGAGTTGTTATCATCGTATTGGGAAACTAAGATACCTTCCTTATATCATTCCCAAACAATGATCCATACTAGGGTCGTAATCTTAGATAATCTCATACGATGATGCGGTTCTAGGTCACTGTAAAAGGCTGCTAGGGCTATTACACGCACTCGTTACACCGCTCCCCCATCACCTTATCAATACATGTCTAGTTTATACTCTGTTACTACGGGAAGGCTCGTCGCCTCTCTGCAGCTTCAGAGTAGGCTCGAGGTCACTACAAAGGGCTCGTCACCAATTAGTGTAGGCCGACAGCTCGAATACAATGTCCCATACCACCGTATTCGGCTCATGAGTTTGGGTTGCTCACTGGTCACTACGGGGAGGCACGTGACCCCGACGTAGGCCGACAGCTCGACTACGGTGTCCCATACTACCATGCCCGGCTCATGAGTCTTAGCGGATCGAGGTACCAAGGTTAACGGGATTGCACTGGTAAGTTTGATATCCTAGGTTCAAGCAGTAGCGTCCAAACATGGTGAACACACATTAGACAGATCGGGTTACTTGACGAGCTTGACTAGCACGATCGCACATTGCATCGATCAACATGAAGTGCATAAACACTTCGTGTGGCCTAACCACTGCCGACGACCAACATACGACTCGGGTTCGTCAAAGACGTCCTACGTGGTAAATGAATCTTAACCACGAACTCAAGTCTGTTACCGATCGCCTGGACTATAATCATAGCCCCGATCACATTCAATCCTTAATCAAAAGCATGTAGAGTAAAGCAGAATGAACAAAGTAATTCAAGCATATTAACAAGCATGTCATAAAGCATGTTATCAAGCATAATATAAACAGGAAATACAAACACATATATTTCATAGTAAGCGGTTAAGTTAAACAATCAACATGGAGGAAATCATATACATCTCTAAGTTAGTTGAGAATCCTATCTCAACACTTACCTAAAGCACAATCATCTAAGTACTTACTCTTACAAGCATTTTCACAAACACTTAGAATACACTTATTAACATACATAACGTATATTAGCAAAAACATGTATTAAGGAGAATTCTTTCATCGAGCAAGTATTATACTTATATATAACATGTACACATAGTAATTTATCATGGCAAACATACTTTCACAATTTATACGTATACGGTATTTTCTACAAATATACAGAATATATTATACGCCATAATTCGCATACGTAACTGAAACGCAAAACGAACATCGCATTGTACATGTGAAATCGCATCCAGATCATGAATCTACCATTATCTGAAATTGAAAGCTTTAAAAACCGTAACTTATACGTCTAAAGTCCGCACCTTACGTCGTAGAAACAAGTATCAGACTCAGTTAAGCACCAAGTCTTAATCATTGGCAGAACGACAACCTAAGACATGAAATAAGTTAAGCTATTTCATCACTTACAACAATCATAACCCTATAACAGATTAGGGTTAGGATTTCTTACCTAGAAATGAAGCCGGAATCACCGGAAAAGCGATTAGATCGGAGTAATTAAGCACGTAGGATAGTAGGATAGGGTATCAGGAAGAATCCCTCACTTGTCTTACACTTTCTCTCTTTTTTCTCTCTTCTCTCTCCTAGGTTTTCTCAAATTCGTATGGTGAGAATGAGAGAGGGTTTAAGGTCCTTATATAAGCCTAAAACTCTCCAAAATAGACCCAGGGTCAAGGTATACTTAGGTTATGTCCAAAGGGCATCTGTTCCGTCTCAATGGAGCACTTCCAGAGCCCCGCCTTGAGCCAAAAGTTGGACTTAAGCTCACTGACCATGGATCTAGGTCGAATTAAGTTTTCATTCCAAATGGGTTCCCATATCACACGTAGCGAACCAGTTTCAGTTCAATGGTCACCGAAACTCGATCAGGATTACAAGTATAAGGACTTATATGGTAAATGTTTCCTGATCCGAGGGTGTATTTGGGTCAGATTCCGACGGTCTGATTGCTTATATTTGGCCTGCAAACATCAAGTCTCAGATTACTTAAATTTAATTAAATTTCTAAAGAAAACTAGATTTTCTCACACTCCTCGCTCCGAGCTCAAGCGAATAGCCCCGGAATACTATCTGGTTTCGACTTCCGAGATGGTTGTCAAGTCCAGCAAGGCGGTCCTAAGTCTATAACTGCGTATCATTTGGACTTTCGATGTGTGGTCTAGACCTGATATGGAGTTTCAATGTGCTCCCGAGAGTGGTCGGGTAATGAGTTTGATC
Organism: Magnolia changhungtana; assembly: GCA_030180095.1. NCBI lineage: Eukaryota > Viridiplantae > Streptophyta > Magnoliopsida > Magnoliales > Magnoliaceae > Magnolia > Magnolia changhungtana. Next base: position 7,655,858 of record JASAUF010000375.1, read on the forward strand.
CTAGATTTTAGGGTAACCTAGCGTCAATGATTCCACAAGTTTTAGGTCTTGCAGATCATATTTAAAGTGATTCAAACAGATTTCATAGCTAATCTAGTTTAGCACTTAGTTAACTTTGTCTAATTTCTAAAGGATTTAATCCTAAGTGATTTCTGCTTGAGGTGATACTCGGGCCATTGTACGGTATTTTCCGAGTCGTTACAATCTACCTCCCTTAATGAAAAATTTTGTCCTCAAAATTAATACCTTTTCGTACTCCTCGAGAAGCTGATGGTAGTTTTTTCGGATCTCGGCTTCAGTCTCCTAGGTCGCTTCCTCCTTTGTATGATGCGTCCAAAGTACTTTCATGAGTGAAATCACTTTACTGTGCAACACCTGCTCCTTCCTGTCTAGGATACGCGTCGGACGCAGTACATATGTAGCATCGTCGCTCAACTGCACCTGCTCCCAATGGATGATGTGTGATGGATTAGGGACGTATTTATTCAGCATAAATACGTGAAATACGTTGTGCACGCCCGCGAGTGGTGTAGGCAAAGCGAGACGATATGCCACCGCACCCTCGATCAAGTATCTAAAATGGCCCGATAAACTGCGGCGTAAGCTTCCCCTTCTTCCTAAACCGAATGACTCCCTTTATAGGAGAAACTCTGAGGAATACGTGATCTCCAACCTCAAACTCAAGTGGTTGCCGCCTCGTATCGGCATAACTCTTTTGTCTGTTCTGGGCTGTCAAGAGTCGACGCCTGATAATGTCGATCTTCTCCAAGGTTGCCTGTACTAACTCCAGACCAATCAAGCTACGCTCGCCAACCTCAGCCCAACAATGCGGTGCTTTGCAAGGACGCCCATACAAGGCCTCGTAAGGAGCCATACCAATACTCGCCTGAAAACTGTTATTGTAGGCGAACTCTGCATACGGAAGGCAGTCAGCTCAACTGTCCTTGAAGTCTAACACAGGCCCGCAGCATATCTTCTAAAATCTGATTTACCCGCTCTGTCTGCCTGTCGGTCTGAGGGTGAAATGCGGTACTGAACTTCAACTTCACGCACATCGCTTCCTGGATACGAGTCCAGAAGATAGACGTGAATCGCGTGTCGCGGTCCGACACAATCTCCAAGGGAACTCCATGCAGACGTACTATCTCTTTGATGTACAACTTAGCCAAGTCGTCTGAGAGGTCGTCATTCTTAAAAATGAAGTAGCAAAACAAATAAATAATACACATATCAAAGATTTGTTTTGCTACTTCATTTTAAGGAATGAAAAAAAAAAAAAAAATACAAAGAAGAAAAAAACTGAAATTAATGCAAATCTTAAGTTGACCACACCTCAAGAAATAGTAGTTACTGTTAAAATTTCTCCGCCGGCTACAAAAGTTCTGGATCCAGCAGATATCTATATTTTCCCTTCACATGCTATGTCTGACCTCATCAACAAAAGGTTGGATGACAAATAAACATGCTATGTCTGACCAATGTTTCCTGAGATGTGGTCCACCTAAGATTTGTATCTTCTTCATTTTCTGAACAATGAAGGTAAAGAAAAAACCGCTGGAGGGCGTAGATATATGAAGCATACATCGAAGTGGGCCACGGTCAGGTCCTAGCAACCTAACACCCAGATCCATAGCCCAAGTGGTAGGCTACCTGGTTTAAACACTGAGGTCTTGGTATAGATTCCTAGGGGTGGCTTCCAGTGAAGTGTGAACTGACGAGCTAACATATAAAAAAAATAAAAATAAAAATCCCACCAACGTCACCTATCCTAGGTTACTACTCCGCCCGTACCGTAATCCTTTTGGGCAGGGCTCCGTGGGGCCCTCTGTTATGTAAGTATTTTATCCACTCCGTTGATTTCTTTTCTTGGATCATTTTGAACTTTAAAATGTTGCAGGTCAACAGCTCCACTGGACCACACAATAGGAAGCTGCAGTGATAAGGACACCCGCCGTTGAAACCTTTCTAATGGCCACGTAATGTTTTTTTACCATCTAACCAATTCATAAGGTCACGAAGACGTGGATTAAGTGAAAAAACAAATATCGGCTTGATCAGAGACTTCTACAGCTCTTAAGAAGTTTTTAATGGTGGAAGTTCAATCAGAGATGAAGTGAAAAAACAAATATCGGCTTGATCTCAGACTTCGACGGCTATTAAGAAGTTTTTAATGGTGGAAGTTCAATCCCCACTTTGTGGTTCACTTAAGCCTTTGACTTGTCTCTTTCTCTAAAAACCACTTAAAATGATCTAAGGAAAACGATGAACGGCATGGATAAAACACCTACATCACGGTGGGCCCCACAGATCCCCGCCTGACGGATTACTGTCCGGGTGGGGGTAGGACGCAATCCGCTCCCCTGGCTGGCAGCTGCACGCCATTGAATCCGCGGATTAGCTACTGACACGTTGGAGTAGGGAGAGACTCGCTAGTGAAGTGACGTCACAAAGTTATGTGGGCCCCACCATGATATATGTTTTGTATCCACACGGTCCATATATTTTGATAGATTATTTTAGGGCATGATACAAAGAATGAGGCAGATCCAAGGCTGGAGTGGACCCCACTATAAAAAACAGTGGAGAGAGTGACGCCCACAAAGTCCACCATGATGTTTATTTGAGATCCAACCTGTTTATATGTTAAAGAAGACATGAAAGAAGAGAAAACAGAAATATCAGCATGATCGAAAACTTTTGTGGCCATTAGAACTTTTTAATGGTGGGCGTCACTCTCCCCACTGTTTTCTGTGGTGGGATCCACTCGAGCTTTGGATCTGACTCATTCTTTGGATTATGCACTAATATGATCTCTTCAAATGGATGGATGGTATGGATACAAAACATACATGATGGTGGGGCCCACAGAAATTGGTAACGTCATTTCAGTAGCGAGTCTCGCTGCTTAACCCGTTGGTATCTAATCCGCGTCCCTTGAATCACCTGCTGGAAATCGTAACCTTCCTTCCTAGATAGGCAGTATTTTTTAAACTGTTTTTTATTTTATTAAAATACTGTGCTGATGTCAGCACAAATGACGTGGACCAATTAAGTTCCATAATACGGGGAGCCAGGGTGCACTGGAAACAGGCGATCCGCACTCAAAAGTTTAATATAGTGCCTCGCAGTATAGAGTTTTTGTAGGTTTGCTCGTCGAATGGGGATGCAAGGATACAGCTATTAGGCTGTTACAAAAATCAAACCTAGAAATTCTTATCTTTGCAAGGTAAGAGCTGAGAGCCTATTATTTTCAATTGATGGTGATGATGTGAAGGGTGTGATTTTCTCCATTCACAGGCTCGTTTGATTCTGTTCACATGAATACAACTGTTTCTCTTGGTGCATGCATCGTAGGAGGAGAGAGACCTTCATAAGTTGTGGATATGATAACGCGCGTGAATCCCATTGTTAAGAGGTGTGAAAAGGCTTTAAAAATAGCTGAAAAGTCGTTCCATATGCTAGTGGGACCCGCAGGATATCTAAAGGGACATCCACCACCAAGAACTCGAATGCCGTCTTTTCCCAAAGAAATAAGAAATATAGGTTGTGCTGGATGAATTGAACACGGTACAGCTTTTTCTCTACACTACACCAGCAGGATTACATGTCTGTCCATTTAATGGGCCCGCTAAAGAGAAGGTTCACGTTTTCACACGGGAATAGCTGTCAAATGTCACTGTATTTAGTCTATTTTATTACAATATATCTATGAAATATATATCACTCCTTTATCCTCTCAGCCTTCACTTTTTTATTCAAATAGCTCTACATCGCAGCCAATGAGCATTTCAAACATAAAATAACAAAGAACCCTTTGAAAAGTAGTGGGCTATCACAGAAGTCTAGCCACTGCTTTGATTTTTAGAGGATCAGGAGTTTGCTTGAATATATACATCCTCATGTTCTGCAATGTGATAGTCAGCTAGTGGAGTTATTGCATTTTTCAATGATCAAAACCATTTGTATAATAGGGATCTCCATGGATGGGCTGAGAAATTAATCATATTGAATTATTCAAATTTTGATTAAACAAAGATTATTGTGACCATACATTTTCAAAGCAAAAGATCGATCCATATTTCAAAAGGACGAAATAAACCATTTAAAAAGATTTATTTGTTGCATATCCACCGTTCAAGTTGAGGCTCATTGTATAGATGGTTTTGATCCTTGGAATAGGGTCTAGATTTAGAGGTCACGTCACACAAAACACATGGAGGGCTAGAAACAACTATTTTAATGGGCGGTTCACTTTGTACTTTGTATTTTGTTTTTACCTACACTATTTCCCACCAGATGGAACGCTTAGATCTCCCATCCACATGGATAGCCAGAAATAATTATTTTAATAGGCAGTTCACTCTGTACATTGTTGTCCGCGTCAAGAGATAAATGGTTGATTTTTGGGATGGAAGATCTAGAACCGTTTCCAATCAAATGGAAAGCTCATATCTCGTACACATGTTTTAAGTACATATGTTTTAAGATGGCATGTGTTGTTTGATTTTTAATTTTGAATCAAAGTAGAAAGTACAAAATTTCAAAATTCATCTTAATTAATCTATTTTCTAGGAACCTATCTTGATAATATTGTATTTTTATTATAAAAAATCAAAGATGAATGATTGACATCTTATCTTGGCGCAATCAAATTGCACACATAATTTTTCCATAAAAAAGTTGTCAATACACATACTCTATATTAAAAGGTCTCTCTTTAACCTATCTAAGGTGAAAGAGGTAAAAGAGTTCTTTTGCTCATCTTGTAGAGGCTGAAGGAGAAACACACCATTGACAGGATGGACCCTAGTTTCCACGTGTGTGAATGGAGAAGAGAAGATGGAAGGAGAAGACGGGATGGGTGATGCACTCTCTCTCTCTCTCTCTCTCTCTCTCTCTCTCTCTCTCTCTCTCTCTCTCTCTCTCTCTCTCTCTCTCTCTGATCTCTCTCTCTTCATCTCTCTTAGTAAGGCCCAAGCTAGTGGGACATCCAAGGCTCCTTGGTTGCCTCTTTTGTTATACGGTATCTAATTTATAAGGAGGATGTAGGGTTTCAAGTGTTTATTAAGATATTGTGCACTACCACCTAGGAATTTCTTTCTATCCTGTTGTAAAGGAAGTTTGTCTATTTGTCTCATACATAGATGAATGTATTCATGATCCAATACTATCATAGTTATTTACCACGAATCTAAATCTCAACATGATTAAGAAGTAAAGTATTAAATTTGTGATGGGGTTTTTCCTCCTCAGTTTCGAGGAGAGATAGTGCAGCCGGTTGAAAATCGGAGTGTTTCACCGCGCTGTATGACCAGTCGAGTGGACTGCTCCACCAGTTGAGTGAACAGTGCTCGACCAGTCGAGGGTTACTCGACTCAAAGTTCAGCGAGCTCAGTGAACAGTGCTTGACTAGTCGAGAGCCTGTCTCAACCGGTCAAGTGAACAGTCTCGACCAGTCGAGGACTCTGCTCGACTAGTTGAGGCTACGCAGATTTGAGTCCGGATCTTGCGTGGACTGCGGAAATCTGAAGCCCTTTTACAAGGGGTGCGAAAGGGAGTTGCCTAAACTATAAATAGGGGTGCCTAGAGCTTTTTTAGGTAATGGAAGAAGGTTTCCTAAAACTTTGCAAGGGTTTGTCAAAGGGTTTAAGGCTATCAAAGGTGTGAGAGAGAGAGAGAGAGAGAAAAGAGAAAGAGGAAGTTTGTAAAAGGGAGTCGACGTCTCAACGCTTCTACGTCCTCATGATCAGTGAGATCTCTCCATTTTCTGTTTATTCTCTTATTGTTTATCAACTTCTGCGTGAGTGAAGAAGGTTTGATCCAAGCGATGTATGCTTGTGATCGGTTGTAACGTTTTACTTGATAGTGGATTGTTGATCTGGACGAGGTCTCATGGTTTTTACCTCTTTGAGGGTTTTCCACGTAAAATCTCTTGTGTTGTGTGGTTTGTGCTTTGATTGTTTTCATTGGTTTATTATCCTATAATTCTGGTGTTTTAGGGAGGCTAAATCTTAAGGTTTTGTGCAAGGCCCCTAACAAAGTGGTGTTAAAGCTAAGTTCATTGAATGGAGTGGGATCAATTTTGAATTATAGAAGGTGGCTTATCAAGGATGATTAGCCTTAATGGTTCTAATTGGACCATATGGAAGGCTAAGATAGAGGACTTGCTTTATTACAAGGACCTGTATTCTCCAATTTTAGGCATATCACCAAAATCCAAGGATATGTCTGATGATGATTGGAAGAAGTTGGACCGGAAGACGGTGGGGTTTATTAGACAATGGTTGGATGATTCCGTGTTCTACCATATGTCTACGGAGACCTCAGCTGCTAACCTTTGACTGAAACTACAAGTGCTGTATGAGAGGAAGACAATCAACAATAAGATTTTCCTGATACGACGACTTGTGAATCTCAAGTTCAAAGATGGTGGTTCTGTGGCTGAGCACATGAATGAGGTCAGCAATATAGTGAACTAGCTCTCCGCTATAAAGATGGTCCTGGATGATGAATTACAGGCTTTACTATTGCTTAGCTCATTGCCTGATAGTTGGAAGACATTGGTGGTGTCTCTAAGTAACTTCGCCTCAGATGGAAAGGTATCAATGGAACAGTTAACTAGCTATCTCTTCAATGAGGAGATGAGGAGGAAGTTTCAGGGGTCTACTCAGTAAGAGGCCCTTGTGACATAAGAACAGGGGAAAGGAAAGAACAGAAAGGGCGGGAAGGCTCGAGATAAATCAAGAGGCAAGTCGAGCACAAGGAAAGATATTGAATGCTCGAATTGTGGCAAGAAGGGCCACTATAAGCATGAATGTCGTAAGAATAAGAACGACAAGAAAGGAAAAGGAAAGGAGAAGGAAGATGAATCGAATTCCTCTGCGGTCGCTTCAGATGGTGACGTTATAGTTATTCTTTCAGCAGATTATGATGTATATTTCATGGCTGTGAGTCAGGACACCGACTGGGTGATAGACTCCGGAGCCTCGTTTCATGTGACTTCACGCATGGATTTCTTCACAAGCTACAAGTCATGTGACTATGGGACCGTGAAGATGAAAAATTCTGGCATATCGAAGATCATAGGGGTTGGTGATATTTGTGTGAAGACCGATGTGGGCTGCACATTGGTTCTCAGGGTTGTGAGGCATATCTCATACCTTCGCCTCAACCTGATGTCGACGGGAAGGTTGGATAATGATGGCTATGAAAGCCGATTTGTTGGTGGGCGTTGGAAGCTCATCAATGGTTCATTGATGGCGGTCAGAGGGAAGAAGTGTTGCACCCTATATAAGGCAAGTGTTAGTGTGTGCAAGGGAGTTGAACGCAGTGAAAGATTTAGCTATTGACATGTGGCACATGCGTCTAGGCCACATGAGTGAAAAAGGGCTTCAGCTACTAACGAGGAAGCAGCTCCTTTCAGAGGTGACAGGTATACATCTCAAAACCTGTCTTGATTGTTTATCAGGGAAACAACATAGAGTTTCATTTATTAAATCGGTTTATCATGTTAATAGAGTGCATACATTAGATTTGGTTTATTAGAGTGTTTGTGGTCTTATGAGGACAAAAACCTTGGATGGGGCATTGTATTTTGTTACTTTTATAGATGATGCATATAGGAGGGTTTGGGTTTATGCTTTGAAATCCAAGGACGAGGTCTTTCGTGTGTTTAAATTGTTTCATGCTATGGTCAAGAGAGAGATAGGTAGATCATTTAAGTGCATCTGCATTGATAATGATGGTGAATACATTGGTGACTTCCACGAGTATTGTAAGTCCCTAGGTATATGGCATGAACAGATGGTTCCCAAGAACCCCTCAGCATAATGGTGTAGCTGAGCGAATGAATCGCACCATTGTTGAGAGAATCAGATGCATGTTATCCTTTGTGAAGTTGCTCAAGATGTTTTGGGGAGAAGCAATGTACATGGAAGTGTATCTAATAAACAGGTCTCCATCAGCCCCATTGAATGAGAAGTACCGAAGAAGGTGTGGACTGTACAAGATTCATCGTACAGTCATCTCAGGGTGTTTGGATGCAAGGCATCCGTTCACGTACCAAACAATGAGAGGTCCAAGCTTGACATGAAGATCAGACAATGTGTCTTCTTGGGGTACGGTGATGAAAAGTTCGGTTACAGATTGTGAGATCCAACCGAGAAGAAGCTCGTAAGGAATATAGATGTGGTTTTCTTTGAAGATCAGTGTATAGAAAACATTGGTAAGCCAGAGAAGAATCAGTTTAGCTCAGGTGAGCTAGAGGACATGGATCTGGTTATTCCTCCCGTAGTGCCTGATGACGGGAGAGTACAACAAGGTGCAGAAGATGAGGAAGTTCCTACAGAAGATGGACCGGGGGAGCTGCCCCCACTTGATCCACCTGTTGAGCCACAAGTGAGGAGGTCATTTAGGGACAGATAGCCATCCAAGAGGTACTCGCCACATGAGTACATTATGTTCACTGATGGGGGAGTGCCAGAAGATTATTTTGAGGCCCTAGCCGACGAGCATAAGGGGGAGTGGTTGAAAGGTATGCAAGAGGAGATGGAATCCTTACATAAGAACCACACCTATGATATAGTGAAATTACCTAAGGGTAAGAAAACTCTGAGCAACAAGTGGGTGTTCAGAAAGAAGATTAAGCAGAAGAATTCATAGACAAGGTTCAAGGCCAGGCTTATGATGAAAGGGTTTGGTCAGAGGAAATGCATAGACTTCGAAGAGATATTCTCACCAGTGATGAAGATGACATCCATACGGGTGTTGCTTGGGTTAGCGACTAGCATGTATCTAGAGATAGAGTAGTTAGATATTAAAATTGCCTTTTTCCATGGTGACCTGGAAAAAGAGATCTACATACACCAACCAGAGGGGTTCGAAGTCAAGAATAAGGAGTATTTGGTGTGTAGGCTAAGGAAGAGCTTGTATGGGTTGAAACAAGCTCCACGATAATGGTACAAGAAGTTCAACTCATTCATGTTAAAGCATGGGTATGAAAGAACGGAGTCAGACCACTGTGTGTTCACCCCCAAGTTCTTATTTAGTGATTTCTTAGTTCTGCTGTTATACATTGATGACATGCTCATCATGAAAAAAGACATCAAGAAGATCGACATGCTGAAACAGGAATTGGGCAAGTCGTTTTTGATGAAAGACTTGGGCCCAGCTAAATAGATCCTAAGAATGGAGATAACCCATGACAGAATTAGAAGGAAGCTTTGGCTGTCACAAGAACGGTATATTGAAAAAGTTTCAGAGCAGTTCAATATGAATGCAGCGAAGTCGATCAGTACTCCACTGGATGGTCACTTCAGATTGAGCGACAGACAGTGTCCCAAGACGAAGGTAGAGGTGAATGAGATGTAGAAGATACCCTACACATCAGCAGTAGAAAGTTTGATATATGCTATGGTGTGTACATGCCCAGACATAGCATATGTGGTTGGTGTTGTCAGCCGGTATCTTATCAATCCTGGAAAAGAGCATTGGGCAGTGGTAAAGTGGATACTGCAGTATCTAAGAGGCTCATCCAGGTTGAGCCTGTGCTATGGTGACGAAAAACCTATGTTAGAAAGTTACACAGATGCAGATATGATAGGTGACATATACTCTAGAAAGTCTACATTGGGGTTCATGTTCATGTTTGCAAGGGGAGCGGTCTCTTGGCAGAGCAAGCTAAAGAAGGTCGTAGCATTGTTAACAACAAAGGCCAAGTACATTATGTTCACAGAGGCATGTAAAGAGATGTTTTGGATGAAGAGGTTCCTATAGAAACTTAGCTTGAAGCACGAGCAACACGTGGTCTATTACGATAGTCAAAGTGCTATACACTTGAGCAAGAATCTAAGTCAGCATTTCAAGTCGAATCACATAAAGATTCGGTATCATTGGATTAGGGATACTTTAGAATAGAAGGTGTTACAGCTTGAGAAGGTCCACAGAGATAATAATGGGTCACACATGATGACTAAGGCTTTACTCAAGGGCAAGTTTGAGGTTTGTAGAAACCGGGCTGGCTTGAAGAAAGTGAATTCCTCCTGAGTCAGAAAGGGGGAGATTTGATGGAGTTTTTCCTCCTCAGTTTAGAGGAGAGATAGTGCAGCCGGTTAAAAATTGAAGTGTTTCACCGCCCTGTTCGACCAGTCGAGTGAACAGTACTCGACCGGTTGAGGGTTACTCAACTCAAAGTCCAACGAGCTCAGTGAATAATGCTTGACCAGTCGAGGACCTGTCTCGACTGGTCGAGTGAACAGTCTCAACCAGTCGAGGACTCTACTCGATTAGTTGAGGCTATGAAGATTTGAGTCCGGATCTTACGCGGATTGTGGAAATCTGAGGCCCTTTCATAAGGGGTATGAAAGGGAGTTGCCTAAACTATAAATAGGGGTGCCTAAGGCTTTTTTAGGTAATGCAAGGGTTAGCCAAAGGGTCTAGGGCTATCAAAGGTGAGAGGGAGAGAGAGAGAGAGAAAAGAGAGAGAGAGGAAGCTTGTGGAAGGGAGTAGACGTCTCAGTACTTCTACGTCCTTGTGATCGGTGAGATCTCTCTGTTTTCTTTTTATTCTCTTATTATTTTTCAACTCCTGTGTGAGTGAAGAAGGTTTGATGTAAGCGGTGTGTGCTTGTGGTCGGTTGTAACGTTCTACTTGATAGTGGATTGTTGATCTGGACGAGGTCTCGTGGTTTTAACCTCTTTGAGGGTTTTCCACATAAAATCTCTTGTGTCGTGTGGTTTATGCTTTGATTGTTTTCACTGGTTTATTATCCCATAATTCTGGTGTTTTTGGGAGGCTAGATCCTAAGGTTTTGTGCAAGGCCCCCAACAATTTGGGCCATTAAATCATTATCAAGTTTCTTTAAAATAAATTTAATAATTAAAATAAAACTTCAACGATTAAAAACCTATATCTAAACTCTTTTAAGTGCAGGGCCCTGGTGTAAAATAATATGATGAGCAACCAATTTAATCAAATCTAGCCATATAATAAGTCACGGGATAAAACATGTCCATGTCTAGCTAGATCCAAGTGGGTGTACTACCTAAAGGGCCTCTGGCTCCCGCATTCTTAATTTTTATTTTAGTCTTTTCGTGCACATGAGACCCACAACATTTTTGGGACCACAATGGATATGTGACTTTCCTGTGCTCCCCTATAAGAGCCCCACAAAAAGATGCTCTGTGACGCTCCGTCACTGTGGTCATATGTGGGCGGGCACACGTGGGCGGGCCCTAAGGTGGCTGGCAGGCTACTGTGCAGGCAGTGAAAGTGAAACTTTGTCCCACATCGGAAGTGTTGTCTGAAGTTGTGGTGGTTATATGTGAAGTTGCCACCCTATATTGTATGAGGCCTTTTGGGGGCGACCCCGAGAACAAAACCGTGTGGGGTGTGCCTAGAGCGGACAATATCATACAGTGTGGGCATGAGCTGTTATAAGCTTTGTGGGGCCCACCAATGTGTGTGAGAAATCCAGTCCATCCATCAGTTTTGGCTGTTATGTCAGGATGAGGTTAAAAAATGCGTCTATCCACACGACATACTCAAGTGGGGATGGAAAAGCTCACTACTGGAATTTCTCTCGAGCCACTATGATTCTTATGACATTTAAGTTATGGATGTGGTTATTTTCACCGACAAGTGAAAGCATAAATATAAGTCGGATTCAAAGCTTCTATAGCCACATAAAGGTTATAACGGTGGACATTTGCTCTCCATTGTTTCTTATGGTTGGTCCTGCTTGGACCTTGTATCTGCCTATCTTTGTACTTGTCCATTATAGTGTAGTAGATGTTGAAATTTGTGGTTTTTGAAAAATCAAAATTTTTTGAAATTTTTTTGAAAATTTTTGGGATTTTTGTCTCCAAAATGCTTTTTGGAAATTTTAAATTGAAAAGTGCAGTGTATGTTTTTGTCCCATATCAGAAAGGAAAAGAAGAAAATTGTGGTTTATATATAGATGTTTGTGTAGTATTCTTACTTGGAGCTTTGGAGATTGTGACACTCGGGTTGCATGTTCCAGTGCGTAACATTAAAACGCATGCACACGCTCAGGCGTGGGCAGTGTAGCTGTAGTGACGCTAGTTGGCACACTTTGCACTTGAAAGCCACAACGGTCCGAAAACGGACAGGCCATGATGATCCAATGGTTAGATCTTTTTATCCGACAACCAGAAATGACTCAAATTAATGATCAACGGTTAGAAACATTTTTCAAATGTTCAAAACCATTGATGGCCACCTAACAACAATCCACTCCCCGGAGCCCATATAAACTGGACCATTCCGGTCCAAATTCTATCAACTCAAACACACATCTCTTCCCTTACATCACATCCTCCAGATAGTATCTCCTTCATAGAATATTGTAAACACATCTATGGTTTAATTTTTCCAGAAGATCTGCTGCATTGAATTGTTCCTAAGTGGACCCTTCATGATTGTTGCACGCTGGATCCAGAAAGGCTTGTCTTATCCTAGAAGCAATTCGCCTATAACTCATCAACAATTGATAAGGGGGCGAATCATGCTTTAAGGACATCGTATATTTTACGTGTTTTAGTGTAGTGAAATGAAATAATTAAACATTATTTTATTTTTTATTTTCAGTATATCCAATACATTTTTTCCAACAATCTTAAAGCATGAAAATGGATATTGAAAGTGTTCCATCAGTTAAAATGATGAACCAGGATCTGATAAGATTGGATCAGTTCGACGGTACAAATTTCACTAGGTGGTGGGACAAGCTAAAATTCTTATTAACTGCGCTAAAGATTTTCTACATCTTAGACCCGAATATCCAGCCTCTACCTGAAGCGACGGATGCTAACACTCCATAAAAGATCGCTGCAAGAATCGAGCGATATAAAGACGAATTGTTGTGCCTCGGCCATATTCTCAATACTCTTTTGATCGGTTGTGCGATATGTACACATGAACCACATTAGCGAAAGAAATCTGGAGCGCACTGGAATATAAGGTTGAAAAAGAAGGTACATAAAAATTCCTAATTATTAGGTATTTTGACTTCACGATGATAGACAATAAGCCACTGCTGGACTAAATCCACGAATTACAATTAATTGTAAATGAGATAAAGGCTTTAAAAATAGACCTGCCAGAATTGTTTCAAGTTGAAACTATTATCGCCAAATTGCCTCCGAGCTGAAAAAACTACAAGAAAAAGCTACTGCATAAATCTGAAGAATTTACCCTAAAACAAATCGAAAAGAATCTTCATATTGAAGAAGAATCTTGTAACCGAGACAAAAAGGATAACGCAAAAGGTGCATCCTCATCCAAGGTGAATGCAGTAGAAAGACCAACCCAGGACAACAACGATGAGAAAATGATTCCTTAAAAGCTAATAAAGAATAAAGAAAATTTAAGAAAACCTAAAAGAGGAAAAATAGAAAACCCAAGGGTTCTTGCTATATTTATGGCAAGACCAGTCATTTTGCCCAAGTTTATAGGGACCACGAAAAGCCTAAGAAAGAGGCTAATGCAATAGACAATGATATGGTCACAAAAGTGAACTTAGTTCAAGAGAAAGTCCTCAGTTAGTGGTATGATACAGGTGCCATAGTCCATGTATGCAACAATAGATCTGCCATCAAAACCTATGAAGACGTGACCAATGGTCAAGAGGTTCAAATAGAAAATAAAGGTCGATTGAAAGTCGTAGGTAAAGAAACCGTGGAATTACTCTTTACCTCTGGAAATAATAGAATCATGACTAACATACTGCATGTCCTAAACATAAAGAGAAACTTAGTTTCAGGGGATTTTTTAAGCAAACCTAGGATAAGGGTTGTGTTTGAGTTTGGCAAGTTAATCTTATTCAAGAATAGAAACTTTGTGGGTAAGGGTTATACTTGTAATGGGCTGATCAAATTTTCGTTGAATGAAAAGAATTCTTCTCCTTACATAATTGAGTTTGTAACGTTGTGGCATGGTAGACTAACACATATTGGCTATAGTACCATAAAACTTATGGCTAAGAATGACTTAATATCGTACAATGATAGTGACAACGATAAATGTGAAGTATGCATACGGTCTAAAATAACTAACAAGATATTCCTAAGTGTTGAGGGATCATCTTAAATATTAGACCTAGTATACTGACATATGTGAACTAAATGACATTCTTACGCGAGGAGGGAAGAGGTACTTAATAACATTTTTATATAATTGTTCAAGATATGTGTATATATATCTATTAGAATCAAAAGATGAAGCATTTAATGCATTCAAGATCTATAAATCTGAAGTAGAAAATCAATTAGTTAAAAAGATTAAAATCATTCGTAGTGAAAGAGGATGATAATATTTTTATAATGAATTTTCTACCTATTGTGAGGAACACAACATAGTACACCGGTGCATATCACCCTATACACCATAACAAAATAGTGTAGTACAGAGAAAAAATAGAACATTGGTTAAAATGGTCAACTCAATACCAATACAAGCAAAGTTTTCATTAAACATATGGGGAGAAGCGTTGTTAGCTACGTGTCATGTTCTGAATAGAATATCATCTAAAAAAAAAACAAGACCTCTCCATATGAAATATGAAAAGGAAGAAAATCAAACATAAAGTATCTTAGGGTCTGTTTGATTCCGAGGGAATAGAGAAATACCCTTGAAAAAGATCATTATTACCTTTTCCCCTGTTTGAAATTTCAAATGCACTTTCACCTCGAAAATTGGTCCGAAAAAGCTGACTTGCATTTGTGGACCCCACTGTGATGTGCATGACATATCCACACCGTCCATCTATTTTATTAGAAGATTTTAGGGCCTAAGTCTAAAATTAAGACAAACGCAATGCTCAACTGGCCCATATCACAGGAAACAATGGCCTTAAACGTCCGCCATTAAAAGTTATTTTGTTTATTGGGCCCACATTAATATTTATTTATCATCTAACCTGTTCATGAGGTCATAAAAATATTGATAATGGGTAAACACAAATATCAGCTTCAGCCAAAACTTCTAAGGGCCACAAAATTTTTTATACGACAAACATTAAATTTCCACTGTTTCCTGTGGTGTGG
This sequence comes from Magnolia changhungtana, assembly GCA_030180095.1. Taxonomy (NCBI): domain Eukaryota; kingdom Viridiplantae; phylum Streptophyta; class Magnoliopsida; order Magnoliales; family Magnoliaceae; genus Magnolia; species Magnolia changhungtana. Next base: position 7,670,921 of record JASAUF010000375.1, read on the forward strand.
TCCATTGGAGCTTTGGGTCTGCCTCATTTTCGGGTTCATGGCCTAAATGAGGCTGACGTATGGGATGAACAGTGTTGATACATCACGTACATCATAGTGGGCCTATATTCATTTGGCAGTCATCCTCGATTTTAACGCCAAAAAGCTACGACATCAACATAGGCATAGGAAACGATGGGGTAATTCCCTAGTAAGTAATTATTACTTATCTACAAGGTAATTGCCATTTACTTCAAAAATCAAATAGGCCCCTAGAGTGTGGGGGTGTCTTGCATATTGCAAAACTCGTGAACCTAAAAGAACTAATTTAGGACCAAGAGCTATCAGGTGCGCCTTTATAGGATATACACAAAATAGTAAGGCTTATAGAATTTTAGACTTAGACTCCAATGTAATCATAAATTCTAGAGATGTAGAGTTCTTTGAGAACTTTTTATTCATAGAGAAAAAGAATACTGAGATTTAATCTCCTAATGAAACTATATAATAAACATAACAAGAAGTTGAAACACCAAGTGAACTTCGTAGGAGTCAAAGAGCAAGAGTAGAGAAGAGTCTTGATCTTGATCAAATAGACTCTCAACATCTCTCTTTTCATCTAGTAGAGGGTGATAGAGAGAAGGTTATTAGGAAAATACCTATGGTTTTAACTATAGAAGATGAACCTAAAACCTTTAATAAAGCTATGACTTTAAGAGACTCCACTTTTTGAAAAAAAAGGCAATTAATGATGAAATGAATTATATTATATCAAACCAAACATGGGAACTGGTGGATCTACCTCCTGGTTCTAAACCCATAGGATGTAAGTGGGTATTTAAGGAAAAAATATCACACTGATGGTACAATTCAAACCTTTTAGACAATATTAGTTGCCAAGGGTTTTCGATAGAAAGAAGGATGATTGCTTGCCTCCAAGTGCAGAGGGTCGTAAGTAATATCCCGTAAATACAGGGTCGATCCCATAAGGAGATTAATTGCGAGAAGGAGAAAATCAAATGCAAAACAAATTAAGTAATAAAAACTAAACTGATGATTTAATTTTGAAATTTTTGAATGGATGTAATTCAATTGAATTAAAATAACACCCAAGCTTCAAAGTTCCACACATATGTTAATGTTCTAAAATCATGATGACTTGGATAACACAACTAGAATCTGAGCACTATGGTCGGCCTAATCGAAAAATAAAACAGTTTAAATATTTTAATAAATGATATAAAAGATTAGAAAATCATGGATTTGCACCATTGATATATATTCTCAAGCGTCAGTGATTTTAAGAATTTAATATCAATGAGATAATGAAAATCAAATAAATATGATAGGTTGAGAACCTCTCCTATCTAGGAAATCTGATTGATCGAGGATAAGTCTGTCCATCAATGTGGATCTCATATGATGGAAACATCTAGATCTAACATGAGGATAAAAAACTAAACTTAAACAATAGATAACATGCATACATCATTTGTGAGGCCCGTATCGTAGCTCGTACAGTTCCGTAGGCTTCCGCAGTCCTCCAAGTCGAATTTCGGTGACCCGTGATCTGTTATCAATGTTTGTGCACAATCCTGAGTCATGTCCCGTATATCAGAGTTGAATTAACTCGAGACTTGTACCAGTGCGACCGCACTGTCGCCACGGTTTCGATGCCGCGTCTCACGTACCGAGGCAATTCCTGGGTTAGGAGATGTGGGCCCGCGTTCAGTTTGAAGAAAATGCCGCGCTTTGCAAAACCTAAGAGAAACATCACATCAATCCCATCCATCACATTAATCAAGTACACATCACTCCCATCACTCACACCCATCCCCAAGTACAACCACCCTCCCTAAAGTCAACTTTCTCTTACAACAAAGTACACCCATCACTCACCCATCACACCCCATCCCTCGCTCTCTTATAACCTCTCTCATCTCTCTCTCTCTCTCTCTCTCTCTCTCATTCTCCAAGCAACCCACATCCCAACCTCCATGAGAGAGCATGGTGTGGCCCACCTTCCTACCTCTCCTCTCCACCATCCAAGCTTCATCTCGACCGTTGAAATGCATTCCATGGAGCTCTAGGACGCATCGGTGGGAGAAGAAGTCCAAGAAGACGATCGGTGGGTGTTTTCTAGTGTTGATTTGTATGGCTTGATGACTTGATGGCCCACATATGGTGGGCCCATCTTGATGTACAATTTGTATCAAAGAGAGACCTATAGTGGCGAGGTCCCTTTGCTACTCCGATCTCTCTCTCTCTCTCTCTCTCTCTCTCTCTCTCTTTTTGTGATGACGGTGGAACCCACCTGATTTATGTGTGCATCCAATCGTCCATCTGTTGGACCAGTTGAGACGATGGGGATTCATCCCACACGTGGGCCCCTTTTTTTAAAAAAAATGGAAGTGGATTGGTTGGAGCATCGTACGTAGCTCCGTAGGCCACCATGATGTATGGTTTCATCCAGTCGTCCATTAGCCAGGACGGTGGACTCCACCATGATGAATTGTTTTATCCAAACCGTCCATCCATCTGGAGGATGTGGCCCACCCCTATATGTGCGGGTGGGAACCATTGTGATGTATTTGTTTCATCCACACCATCCAGACCTCTAGACGGTGTCAGGCCACCGTGATGCATGTGTTTGCACACCACGCCGTTCATCTATTTTGCTGGTGGGGCCCACTGGTGTGTGTGTGGTGCCCACACATGGGGCCAGCGACATCCTAACCGTCTATCTCTGCATCCATGAGCAGCTTAACTACTGTATTGATCCGCTGCATGTTTAGAGAAAAAGGAAAAAAATTATATAATAATAATAAATAATATTATAATATTATAATACACAATATATGTTGGTGGGCCCTATGTGGGACCCACCTAGATCGAAAGCGGATTGACTGGATTACCTCATACCAGCAACTGTTGCTGCTGTCTGGCCTTTCATCTACACCGTCCATTGACGGTGGGACCCACTGCATGATGTATGTGATATGTCCAACCGTCCATCATCTGATGGATGAGGGTTGGACGCTAGTGGGCCACCCATGTGGTACCACACCATGTTATATGTATTTTATCCTGGCCGTTCACTATCCAGATGGTGCTGGACAGGGATGCCTGCTCGACTAGTGTTTCACCAGGCCACCCCTCCATGGGACCCCATCATGATGTATTTGTTTCATCCACACCGTCCAGAAGATCTGGACGGTGCTTGATCTGTTTGGATGATGTTGTCCAATGTTTGGATGGTGCTGATTTACATGAGAAATGTTTGGATGGTGCTGATTCACTGTAACATCTCGGTTCCCTGAACCCAAGTACACTACTCGTTTTCCAAAAACCTCGAGCATTAACCTTTAAATATCCCAAATTTCATGTACATTTTTTTTTGTCTTATCAGAGTTAGCAATATAGTGGGATGGAAACAATTCAAGTATAAAAGGGAGTCCAAATATACATAACCAAAGTTTCAAGTGGTTACCTAAAAACTTATATAAATCAATGTCTTAACACTTACAAACATGACAATACAAATTAAATACAAATGTAATTAGGAATAAGGAGTCGCAAGATCATCTGGCTCCTCACATTTCATATGATGTCAGCATGCACGTCATCTGCGTCTCCTGCACACTGAATACAGTTTAATAGCCTCAATGGCTATCTAATGAGGTATAACCCCCAAGATTTATTGCAGCATCAAGATAATTAGGCATAGTTATTAGAGACAATATATAACAAATATTACAAAAATGATTATCAAGGGAATTAGATAAGGTTAATCAAATACACATTCATTAAATAAATCACAAAAGATAATCTTGTTTAAATGCATAGATGCATACACATGCTCACAGACCTGGGGATGCACATTCAACGGGTAAAAAGTCGCCCAAGGAGAATTAGTCACCCAGAAAAGACTATACAGACCGCTCGCGGTAGATTAACTACCTAGAAAAGGCCATGTAAACTGCCCGCGGTATATTAACTACCTGAAAAAGGCCATGTAGACTACCCGTGGTAGATTAACTACCTGGAAAAGGCCATATAAACCGCCCGCAGTAGATGAACTACTTGGAAAAGGCCATGTAGACCGCTCGTGGTAGATGAACTACTTGGAAAAGGTCTTAATAATATATAGATTGCCCAAGGAGGACTAGTCACTCGGAAAAGTACACAAAGGTACGCCCAGGGAGAATTAACTACCCGGAAAAGACCATAATATATGCCACGAAAATGCATGATTAGCACAACCATTATTAATCCCATTTGAAATAATCAATTTAGAAAAGCTTAAAGGTCACTATGGGAGGTTTATCACCCATCATATGCCGACAACTTAGGCATAGTGTCTCATTCCACCATCCCTGGCTCATGAGACAAACGACTAACAAATGGGGTGTTTAAAGGTAACCTACTCAACTAGTGCCAATTATAGTTCTACAAGTGAGACTTATCATCAAAGGATTATTTAATAATAATTCATTAAAGCCGTAAGGGTAAATAGCCAATCCAAGCCACAAAGGGCAAATAGCCTATCAAGGCCGAAAAAGGGTAATTAACAAATCAAAGACACTAGGGCAAATACAAGATGTAAAAGTAAATAACAAAAGCCACTTAGGTAGTAAATGGTCCATAAGATGGTAAGTCCACCATAATTTCATTTAATTCATTACACAATTGGCCACTACTTTGAGGACCTCTAAATACGCCATAAAGTAATCGCAAATGGTAAAATAAGTCACGTACAACATCACTAACATTTACACATATAAAGTGCGCATCTTAAATCAGATTAGAGATACTAGAGATTCATAGCATGGTAAATTACTTGGATTTAAATCTAAACATGTTGCATTTATAAAAGATTACTCAAATGGAACTAACACTAATCATTATTTTCACATTGCACTATATTAAGTAATCAACAAATTAATTAAACTAAGCTAACTATTATGATGTAGGAAAAGCTTGAAGGGTGATCCTCACCTCTAGTTACGATTTTCTTTGCTAAAAGGTAAGGAAGAGGAGATATTGGAAGAATTCCAAACTCCTACAATAAGAAGATAATTCTATTAATAAACCCATTGTGTAATCTATAATTAATTCAAACCTAGAAATTTTTAGAAACTGTAGTTAACTCACCTCGGATTCGAGCCAACTAGGGTTTAGTCCAACCCAAGATGATCTAACCCACTAGAATGACGAGATCTACAACAATAATACATCAAAAACCTAAAACTAAGAATCGAGTCAAGATACAATTGAATAAATTACTTAGCTAAGCCGAGTTGACTCACTACGATTTCGCGATTAATATAACTCGATTCAAGATCGAGCTCTTCCGACACTATATGAAATAGATCTCTCTCATGAAGGTTTCAGGTGTTGTTGAACTGAATGTGGTCAGCCTCGATTTGCACTCAAACTGAGCCAACTCGGTTGAGTCAATTTGACTCACTAGATTTTCCTCTCCTGTCCTTTTTCCTTTCTCTCCCTTCTTCTTTGTTTCCTTTCCTTCCTTCTATCCTTTCAGATTTATCTCCTTTTTCCCCTCCTCTCTCCTACATTTGCTGAGATTCAACGAAACTCGGGATAGTGGTTGGACTCGGCCCACGATTCAGTTGACTCGATAGTGGCCCGTGTTGTCCGACTAGCTACCTTCCTCATCTCTCTTCCTCCGTATTCTTCTTCTCCTTCTTCTCTTTCTTTACTTTCTCTCTTCGTGGCCGGACAGAGCTTGGGTGCGTCCTCCATGGTCTCGGACGGAACTTGGCTCTGCTATAACTCAAGCCACAACTCGAACGAGTTTGTGTGGCATGAACACAGCGTTGTACGATGTGCTCTCTCGCGTTCCTCTCTTCTCCCTACTTCCTATCCATCTTCTCCCTTCTGCAATACCTATCCAGCAACTGGACTGACCACGACCCGCCTCGACTCACTGCAACCTAGACCGAGTTGACTCGACTCCATGCGGCACAACAGACGGTGCCTTTTCCTCTCTCTCTCTCTCTCTCTCTCTTTATCTCTTTTCATTTTTGGAAAGGAAGCCCTAAAAGGGCGCCTCTTATAAGGCTTCTCTAATCCCGTTCTCGAAGGTTCGGGATAAACGGATCTAAACGCGTGAATTTCTTTGATGGTATGTTCAAATTTATTTGTATGATTGTAATTAGAGATTATGAATGTGCTGCTAGTACCACGGTCCATCATTTGAATGGCTCTGATCGAGAGCCGGGGCCCACTGTGTTGGGATGGGTCCGTCAGTTTAATGAGGAAGCTGGTTACGCCGTTAATGGCGGATCATCCGTTTATGGTTGATATTTCGATCTACAATGTGCAGATGGAGTGGATTTGATCATTGATCATTGTGGGACCCGCGTTTTGAACGGTCGTTTGAGTTTTTTTTAATGAGATTAGGTTTGCATTTACGGCGGCTTTTTTGTTGTAAAGAAGCCCTAAAATGTAGAGGGGAATGGATGGCTGAGTTCGATTTGCACGAAGGGTTAGGATGGAGGGAGAATCCCGCATGTGTGTAGCCAGCCTGCCAGCGCAACGAAATTTTTGTTTTGGGAAAAACACTCACACGCAACTCTACTTGTGCTCGTGTTGTGTACACACATGTGTGTAGTTTCACGTGAAATCAATAGGGTTTTGATCAGTATGTTCCCAGGTCCACGATGGACGGTTTGGATTATGGAGGCAGTCCAAGATGGTGGGTCATCGCATGATAAAGAATGGACTCGCTCCGTTTAAAATCTTGCACGGTGGGAAAGAGGAAGGAAATCTTCCTTTTTTTGGCTATCATCGGGTCAACGTCATGTTGACCCGGACTGAGATCCTGTGCACTGCGAGTGTACAGACCTTCAGTGAACCCACACCGCAGGTGTATGGTCCATAGGGTTAGCTTGACTAATTCAATCCGTCCATTTAACTCCACTGGTCCCTTTTTATAAGTCCAGTCCAATGGTAAGGCAGATCCATAGTTCGGGTGGGCCCTATATTTAAATCTTGAGTTTAATACATGGATTTTTGTCAATCCGATGGTCATATTCTTTTCAACTCTAGTTGATAGCACATCTAATGGTTCTTAGTTGACTTTAGTGATGTTTTGCTACTTATGTTTATGATCTAATGGGTAGATTATTATATTAATTCGTAATTACCCCATCAGGATTGTTGGCAGACTGAGTGGTGAATCTAGCAATCCAAGATTTGATGTTAACCATTGTCGGTCCACTTTGAAATTCAAGGGACAGGTGATGAATGAAAAGAGTTCTTGTGATTAGAATAATGAACTTTTGAGCTTATAGGCTGGTCTTGAGGGTTTTTTTTTTTTTTTTTTTTAACGATATTTGCTTGGATTCCAAACCATCAATTCATGATAGGGTCATGAATTGATGATCCACGGGTTCCTCAGGTTTTGCGGCATAGGTGTACCATTAGACCCTTAGATCAATGGTCTGATTAACTCCAAATTCGAATCTTAATGGTAAAATGATGCTAAGGACTGATTACCTGAAAATCAGTAGTGATTTATGTGATTAGATGATTCAATGGTGATGATTAAGCGATGGATTCATAAATTAAGAGTTGTGGACTTGAAGGATGGTGGATTTGATGCTTTGGGTTCCAATGAATGGTGAACCTGATGATGTGACTGTCCAGTTTGAAAATTAATGGATGGATGGATGGAACCATAAATGAAGGTTAATTCTAACCATCAGATTTGTGCTAGAATGAAGATGAGCAGTTTCATAAGTTAGGTTATCGGGGAATGCCGGAGTACTAAAGATCACAGGGTGTTACAATCTACCCCTCTTAAAGAAGAATCTCGCCCTCGAGATTCGATAACGCACATCTCAATTATCATTTCAGATAGCAAGGTTGTCCTATTGATGTATTTTATCACAATTTTTTTATTACTTTATTTTGTTATAACCTAGATTTTGTTAGACTCTATCTAAATTTTGTTAAAACTATTATACCTCTATCATAATAAATCTACTAATGTATATAGGTTACATTAATGCTAGGTTACCCAAACTAGGGATTATCTTAATGTCTAATTGTATCCCAACAACATGCTCTCCCTTCATAAAAAGTTTATTCAGGTGGCATTTAATACTTATTCATTTATTTATTTATCCATTTTGAAATTTACCACAACAGTCTCCCCTCTATCTTCAAGTAAAAGAAATATTCAAATTTTTAGTATTCAGGCCACACAGAAGGATGGTTGTAGTAAGTCTGAGCCCAATATAACGATCTTCTGTTTGATCAGGGCAGTGAGTTTCTTAGTATCATTCCTAACCCTGGTGAGTCTTGATCTTCTGCTTGATCAAGGCATTGGGACCATTGAGATTTGCTAGGATTTCAGCATTTGAGCCAAACTACGCATCCTTTAATCAAACGTGGTTCAATCAGTTTGTGATCCTGATTATTCTAAACTCCTGAGAACCATCCTAAAATTTTCTTTCTTGTACAACAAAGGTACTCGAAATTTATGTGACATAGACCTAAATGACCATCATGTTTTATTATGCGCTCTGATTACCTTGCACACTACCTGAAAATTCTAAGACCAAAGGTTCTACAAGGAAATTGAGTTAGAAAGTTTTACATTTATCATGATCCTCGAATCTAATCCTCGCATATCTAGTCTAGGTTAGAACACTTACCCCAAAATTATATCACTTCACCCTTAATCAATTCTAAGTATTGGAAATTATGAGAAGTGTTGTTCCTAACTAGAGAGATGTATTTGGGAATTCAAATTACAATTCCTGGTACTATTTCTTAATCTTATAGGGTGCTCAAATTTGATCTTATACGCAATATGGTGGGTAGGGACTTTTCTACAATGCCTAAGTTTATTTCACTCACGGCGTACGGTGAAATTTTTAGTTCAACTAAGGAAATTTTTGGAAAATTTTTAAATCTTATACTTATAAAATGTTCTTTGGGAGTCAGGTTCAAAGAGTGTTCTTGTTTGATCTCATATACATCATAACAACTATTTTGTTCTTTCATGGTATCTAAGTTTAGTCTCTAAGTTCCAAAAATTTTACAGGGCCTAAGTTCGTTTCTAAGTTCTAATGACTAAACTTAGAATTTCAAGGAAGCCTAAAATTTGAGTTTCTATGTCCTCAATCTTTCCTAATTATAAGGGAATTTCCACATGTGTTTGAATGGCTATCATAACAATTTCAAACAGAACTTAAGTTTGGTTTCTAAGTCCATATAATGGGATCTAAGTTTATTTATAGGTTCTACAATTGTCCAAACAACATCCTAGGGAATTTAGAATTTCAAGTCTCTATGTTCTCAATTTCTCCTTCTCCTAAGGGAATTATATGTACGTTCGAATGGGAATCTAAATTTAATTTCTACGTTCAAACACTAACCTCAAACTTTCCTACGGGGCCTAAAGTTTTGTGTCTCTACGTTCTCAAAATTTCCCTTCTCAAAATTTCCCTAAGTCTAGGGGAGATTCACCTAATTCCAACATCTTAACTTAAGGCATTTAATGTTTGTATAAGTTCTTTTCCCAAAGGCAAGTTTTGTTTAGACTCTCTCTGATACCATCTTGTAACACCCCGGTTCCTGGAACCCGAGTACACTACTCATTTTCCAAAAACCCGAGCGTTAACCTTTAAATATCCCAAATTTCACGTACATTTTTTTTTGCCTTATCAGAGTTAGCAATATAGCGGGATGGAAACAATTCAAGTATACGAGGGAGTCCAAATATACATAACCAAAGTTTCAAGTGGTTACGCAAAAACTTATACAAATCAATGTCTTAACACTTACAAACATGACAATACAAATTAAATACAAATATAATTAGGAATAAGGAGTCGCAAGATCATCTGGCTCCTCCCATTCCATACGAACACCAGCATGCGTGTCTCCTGCACACTGAATACGGTTTGATAGCCTCAATGGCTATCAAGTGAGGTATAACCCCCAAGATTTATTGCAACATCAAGATAATTAGGCATAGTTATTAGAGACCGTATATAACAAATATTACATAATGATTATCAAGGGAATCGAATAAGGTTCATCAGAAACGCATTTATTAAAAAAATCACACAAGATAATCTTATTTAAATGCATAGATGCAGCACATGCTCACAGACCTGGGGATGCACATCCAGCTGGTAAAAAGTTGCCTAAGGAGAACTAGTCACCCGGAAAAGACCATACAAACCACCCGCGGTAGATTAACTACCCGGGAAAGGCCATGTAGACCGCCTATGGTAGATTAACTACTTGAAAAAGGCCATGTAGACTACCTGTGGTAGATTAACTACCTAAAAAAGGCCATATAAACCACCTGTGCTATATGAATTACTTGGAAAAGGCCATGTAGACTGCCTGCGTTAGATGAACTACCTGAAAAAGGTCATAATAATATATAAATCACCCAAGGAGGACTAGTCACCCGAAAAAGTATACAAAGGTACGCCAAAGGAGAACTAACTACCCAGAAAAGACCATAATATATGCCATGAAAATGCATGATTAGCCCAACCATTATTAATCCCATTTTAAATAATCAATTTAGGAAAGCTTAAAGGTCACTATGGGGGGTTTATCACCCATCATATGCCGATAGCTCAGGCATAGTATCCCATTCCACCATCCTTGGCTCATGAGACTAACAAATGAGGTGTTTAAAAGTAACCTACTCAACTAGTGGCCAGTTATAATTCTACAAGTGAGACTTATCATTAAAGGATTATTTAATAATAATTCATTAAAGCCTCAAGGGCAAATAGCCAATCCAAGCCACAAAGGGCAAATAGCCTATCAAGGCCGAAAAGGATAATTAACAAATCAGAGACATTGAGGCAAATACAAACTGTAAAAGTAAATAACAAAAGCCACTTAGGCAGTAAATGGTCCATAAGATGGTAAGTCCACCATAATTTCATTTAATTCATTACACAATTGGCCACTACTTTGAGGACCTCTAAATACGCTATAAAGTAATCGCAAATGGTAAAATAAGTCACATACAACGTCACTAACATTTACACATACAAAGTGCGCATCTTAAATCAGATTAGAGATACTAGAGATTCATAGCATGGTAAATTACTTAGATTTAAATCTAAACATGTTGCATTTATAAAAGATTACTCAAATGGAACTAACACTAATCATTATTTTCACATTGCACTATATTAAGTAATAAACAAATTAATTAAACTAAGCTAACTATTATGATGTAGGAAAAACTTGAAGGGTGATCCTCACCTCTAGTTATGATTTTCTTGGCTAAAAGGTAAGGAAGAGGAGATATTGGAAGAATTCCAAACTCCTACAATAAGAAGATAATTCTATTAATAAACCCATTGTGTAATCTACAATTAATTCTAACTTAGAAATTTTTAGAAACTATAGTTAACTCACCTCGGATTCGAGCCAACTAGGGTCTAGTCCAACCTAAGATAATCTAACCCACTAGAATGATGAGATCTACAACAATAATACATCAAAAACCTGAAACTAAGAATCCAGTTAAGATACAATTGAATAAATTACTTAGCTAAGCCGAGTTGACTCACTTACCACAATTTCGCAGTTAATATAACTCGATTCAAGATCGAGCTCTTCCGACACTATATGAAATCAAGATCTCTCTTATGAAGGTTTCAGGTGTTGTTGAATTGAATGTGGCCAGCCTCGATTTGCACTCAAATTGAGCCAACTCGGTTGAGTCAACTTGACTCACTAGATTTTCCTCCATTGTCCTTTTTCCTTTCTCTCCCTTCTTCTTTGTTTCCTTTCCTTCCTTCTATCATTTCATATTTTTCTCTTTTTCCCCTCCTCTCCTACATTTGCTGAGATTTAACGAAACTCGGCCAGTGGTTTGACTCAGCCCATGATTCAGTCTACTCGCTAGTGGCCCCTACTGTCCCACTAGCTACCTTCCTCATCTCTCTTCCTCCGTATTCTTCTTCTCCTTCTTTTCTTTCTCTGCTTTCTCTCTTCATGGTCAGACAGATTCGGGCTCGTCCTCCATGCGCCTGGACAGAGTCTGGCTCTGCTACAACTCAAGCCACAACTCGAACGAGTCTGTGAGGTGTGAACACAGTATTGTACGCTGTGTTCTCTCGCATTCCTCTCTTCTCTACTTTCTCTCCATCTTCTCCCTTCTGCAATACCTGTCTAGCAACTGGACTGACCATGGCTCACCTTGACTCACTGCAACCCAAACCGAGTTGACTCGACTTCATGCGGCACAACAGACGGTGTCTTTTCCTCTCTCTCTCTCTATCTCTTTCCATTTTCAGAAAGGAAGCCCTAAAAGGGTGCCTCTTATAAGGCTTCTCTAATCCCGTTCTCGAAGGTTCGGGCGTAACTAATCGCTGGATTAGTTACGCACAAACGGATCTAAACACGTGAATTTCTTTGATGGCATGTTCAGATTTGTTTGTATGATTGTAATCAGAGATTATGGATGTGCTTCTGGTACCATGGTCCATCATTTGGATGGCTCTGATCGAGAGTCGGGGCCCACTGTGTTGGGATGGGTCCCGTCAGTTTAATGAGGAAGATGGTTATGGTTTTAATGGTGGATCATCCATTTATGGTTGATCTTTCGATCTGCAATGTACGGATGGAGTGGATTTGATCACTGATCATTGTGGGACCTGCGTTTTGAATGGTTGCTTGAGTTTTTTTTAATGAGATTAGGTTTTCGTTTGTGGCGGCTCTTTTATTGTAAAGAAGCCCTAAAATGCGAAGTGGAATGGATGGCTGAGATCGATTTGCACGAAGGGTTAGGATGGAGGGAGAATTCCGCATGTGCTTTGCCAGCATGGCAGCGTAACGAAATTTTTGTTTTGGGAAAAATACTCACACACAACTCTACTTTCGCTCGTGTTTGTGTACACACACGTGTGTAGTTTCACGTGAAATCAACGGGGTTTTGATCAGTACATTCCCAGTTCCACGATGGACGGTTTGGATTTTGGAGGCAGTCCATGATGGTGGGCCATTGCATGATAAAGAACGGACTCGGTCCGTCTAAAATTTTGCACGGTGGGAAAGAGGAAGGAAATCTTCCCTTTTTTTTTGCTATCATTGGGTCAACGTCATGTTGACACGGACTGAGATCCTATGCACTGTGAGTGTACAAACCTTCAGTGAACGCATACCGCGGGTGTAAGGTCCACAGGGTTATTTTGACTAATCTGAGCCGTCTGTTTAACTCTACTGGTCCCTTTTTATTAGTCCAGGCCAATGGTAAGGCAGATCCATAGTTCGGGTGGGCCCTATATTTAAATCCTAAGTTTAATACATGGATTTCTGTTAATCTGATGGCCATATTCTTTTCAACTCTAGTTGATAGCACATCTAATGGTTCTTAGTTGACTTTAGTGATGTTTTGCCACTTATGTTTTATGATCTAATGGGTAGATTATTATATAAATAGGTAATCACCCCATCAAGACTGTTGGCAGACTGAGTGGTGAATCTAGCAATCCAAGATTTGATGTTAACCATTGTCAGTCCACTTTGAAATTCAAGGGACAGGTGATGAATGAAAAGTGTTCTTGTCATCAGAATAATGAACTTTTGAGTTTATAGGCTGGTCTTGAGGTGTTTATATATATATATATATATATATATATATATATATATATATATATATATATATATATATATATATATATACACAATATTTGGTTGGATTCCAAACCATCAATTCATGATAGATTCATGAATTGATGATCCACGGGTTCCTCAGGTTTTGAGGCATAGGTGTACCATTAGACCCTTAGATCAACGGTTGATTAACTCCAAATTCGAATCTTAATGGTAAAATGATGCTAGGGAAATGGTAAAATAATGCTAGGGATTGATTACCTGAAAATCAGTAGTGATTTCTATGATTAGATGATTCAATGGCGATGATTAAGCGATGGATTGGTAAATTAAGAGTTGTGGACTTGAAGGATGGTGGATTTGTTGCTCTGGGTTCCAATGAATGGTGAACCTGATGATGTGACGGTCCATTTTGAAAATTAACGAATGGATGAATGGAACCATAAATGAAGGTTACTTCTAACCATCAGATTTGTGCTAGAATGAAGATGAGCGGTTTCATAAGTTAGGTTATCGGGTAATGCCCGAGTACTAAACATCACGGGGTGTTACATTCACTTGGACAATGTTTGGGCAGTGCTAATCATCATTAGTGGGCTATGTGCCCCATCGAATGATAGTGTACTGTTCACTCCCCAAGTATAGGGTTGTGATGTAGTAATAAACTCGATAAGACCGAGGTTGAATCCCAAGGGACTGGAACTTGTACGTTATCTGAAACTAAGTAGAACTAGAACTAGGCTAGGATGAAATCTAAACCAATTATGATTTGAGGAATAATGGTGAAATAATTAAACTAAAATTTAAAAGAATTTAGAAGTGGGAAACTAGGGATTCAGAGGATCCACTTGTAGAGATCAGGGAAAACTACACTTGATTCATGAAAAACAACTGAACTTCCTTTGATGTAGTTTTGAAAAGATGAAAGGTATATGAATTAGAATGGATTCCATCACCAAACCATGCCCAAGAGACATAGCAAACAACAGAATTAAACTAATTACCAACCAATCAATGTATGAAGGTTAGGAAGGGTACCGACATCTAACCATGCCCAAGAGACGATGGTGAACAACAGGGCTTCCTGACGTCATAAACATAAAAGGAAAAGAACATGCTCAAAGCCATTGCAGACCCATTGTAATTTCAGTCACAACAGACGATTAAAGACTGAAAACATTCCCTTAATTAAACTCAAATCAATATTAGAACAGTGTAAACAAAAGGCAAGCAAAGAGTTCCCATCACACTACAAGCTTCACCTCTTAGCCCTAGCTAAGAGGTTTAGCCACACATAGACATGGTGGACTAGATCTCTTAAAAAAATAAAATAATTAAATAAAATAGTAAAAGGAAAAAAATAAACTTTTTATTCTCTGTCTCTCTCTCTCCTGACGTCTGCCCCAAGCCTCTAGCTTCCAGCCTCCAATCCCCCCCGGATCAGATCTCCCCATTCTCTTCTTTATATAGCTGCTGGAGGTCCGTTTTGTGTTTGAACAGGAGTCGGTGCAGAATTTCTTATCCTTTTCGCGATGAAAAACGCTTGAATGACTTACGCTGATTCTTGGTGAGTTAAATTCTTGATGCTGAAGAAGAAATCCAAGCCGTCCATTGGATGGACGTCGAAACAACAGATGGGAATGACTGGTTTTGGATCAACTTCGGTGTGGCCTACGGAGTCTTTTGTTGCTCCGTTCATCTTGCGTTGGGACTTCAATTTCATGCGTACACGTGTATGAGACAAAAAGGCCACCTAGGCATTGGTAAGATGAGCCTTAAAAAGCCAATGGACGGTTCCGATTATCCATATGATCAATGGGTGGGGCCCACAACCTCAATCAGCATCCAGTCTTCGCGGACGCTGCGAAACAGACTCCTTCGCATGACGAGTCCGGTGGGCCCCACTTTGATGTTTGTGATGAAATCCAATCCGTCTGTTGGAATCACTTCAGAAAAATGGTCAGATATGGACGGTTTGGTTAAGTTTTGGTGTGGTCCACTTGATCGATCTTAACACCGTCCGAACTGTGCCCGAACGGCCGGATTTCACTCCTCGCAACTGTTCAAAATTTTACCACCTAGGCAGGGGTGAAAAGTGCCACATGGAGCTAATGGACGGTCTCGATCGGACCTTTGATCAGTGATGGTGGCCCACAAGCAGCCACCGACGACCCTGTTTGCGAACTCTGTTTAAAACAGAGATTTTTGTTTTGAATTCGGTCAGAGACGGTTTGATCGTCTCTGGTTCTAGCCGTGCACGGCTAGTGTACACATACACTATGCACATGCACTTCAGATGGGGTCCATTGCAATGGTTATGAGAGATCCAATCCGTCTATCTCTTTTTTCAGCTTATTTAAAGGGTTGAGACTTGATTTGAAGCTGATCCAAGTGCCAGGTGGGCCCCGGTTTGACGATTCATGGTCTGATCTAGCCGTTGGGCCACTTCTATAGCGATCCAGGAGCTGAAATTCAACATGTACGGTTCATTTATGGTCCTCAGGCCCTGTATGAAGTTTCAGGCCGACATGGATGGTGAAACCCAGTGATCTTGCGTTCTGGCTGACTTTCAGGCCACTTGAGCTCCACTTTCTCGATTTTCTCGAATCTCTGGTGTAAAAAATCTGCCGATCTTGGTCCCCTGGAATCCCGTCCATGGCCTTGGTGAATTCTGAGCGTTAACTTCATGCTTTTAGCGTCCTTTTCGGTCTAAGCTTGCAATTACGTCCTGTATCACGAACACGATTAAAAATAGACTGTTAAATGGTACCAGGCTCGTAAATCCAGGTAATAATTGGGGTCTGATATGCAATTTTTGACCCTCAACACAACCCCCAACCAGCATTTTGCTAGTCCCGAGCAAAGTATGCGAAAAATAAATTGAAAACCACAGGATAATTCCTATGAACTAGAGTGAAATCTTGAAAAAACCGATTCAAATATGAGAAATCCAAGATTCATGAATGTTGGGCATTATTCTCTCCTAGACTCAAGGACATGGTAGTCTTCATAATCAAGTTCAAAGTATTTATCCATCAATTAGAAAAATTCTAAATATTGAGTTCCATGGGTGTATAGTGAATTCTCGTCTTGTCAGCATTAAGATTCAATTTGTCATTTCAGGATATCATTGATTACCAGCAAGAGCATTAGGACACCCAAAACCTAAAATAAAAGATCCCTCATAGATCGTTCTTTTTATTTATTTATTTATTTATTAATTTTTAATTAAAAGAATGTCAAGAGGGGAATCAAATTTTTACCTATAGGGAGCAAACCTATGGTGAAAACTTGTTACCTAACTTTTTCTCAATATCAACATCATGGGGAATCGAATCTACACCTATAGGGAGCAAACCTATGGTGAAGTTCGATCGCCCAACCCTTTCAATTCTTCTTTATAAACTGATGCTAACATTTTTATTTTTTTTTAATATTTTTCAGGCTGGTTCCGTTTATGCTTAGTGATTACCAAGTCAACCCTTCAATATCAAATTGAAGCCTTAATGTGAAAGTGAGATGTGACATGTGAGAGCATGACTCAATCAATGTTTACAACTTCTAATTATGGTTTAACAATTCAAACTTAACTGTGAAATTTAACAAATACTGAATCCAAGAGTCATATATTACCAACATCACGAATCTTGAAATTCTAAATCCAAGATGGCCGTCAAAATCACTTCGGATTCATAAGAAATTCCAGAAAATTTTAAAAATTTTCACAATTTTTGCTCAAGACCAAGAAAATACTGATTAGGTAACCTAATCTCCAACCTAATCTCCCACCCCCAACCTAAAATCTACATTGTCCTCAATGTAAAAGATATGAGCATGGAATGCACATGGGACAACGAAAGTAAAAGAGAAGTGATGGGAAGATAGTACCTGAATGATGAATCGTGAGAGACTTTCCAAGAGATCTCAACATGAGAGCGGGTGAGCACGAGAGAGAAAGCAACACAAAAATAACAAGAAATAAAATCCTACCTATACCACTTTCGCAGGTGCTCTCGATTGCATTTAGCGCATGCAACAAGCCTTTAAACCCCTAGGTTGCCCCTAGTGGACGAGTTGTAGTCTCGTGAAGGTTTGCAGCAATGTTACCCACAAACATTGAACTCACTACTCATGCTGCAAGGTTCATCTTCTGGCCAGTATCTTGATAAGTTCCTCAGTAAGTTCCTCAACAAGATCATCCAAAAGCCCTTTTGCAAAAGGCTTGGGTGCCCCTGAGCATGACTTTCAGAGAGACTTATGTACCTCATAAGAAATTTTTCATCGCATTGCTTGAGGTAACAGAGTATGTACGATTCACATGTGTGAAGAAGTTTCAACGTTAGTATCCCATGGTGAATCGAGACTACAAGTAGATAAAGTTTAGAAAACTTCGCAAAAGTGATGTAGCCTCAACACATTTCGAAGTGTCAAACTTCGGTTCAATTTTCGGCTCCTCCTCCTTTAATGGTAGACGTTTAGGATCGGGGAAGAAGGGGCTTCAAAATAAGGGTTCTCTCGGTCGGATGATAACTACGAGATGTTGTTTTGCAAGGAATCCACTTTGTCTTTTGACATGGGATCGTTTGACTTTGCAAAGTGTGCCCAGCAATTATCAAAATAGTCGAAAATTTCAGCTTTGAGTGACTTATTTTCCTCATGGAAATCTGTAGTGAGATGCTCAAGGACTCCCTCGCCCTTAAAAGTATATGAAGATATGCTCTCTTGCTCCAGCCCTGCACAAACATATTGAAGATCAATAGGGGAAGCATCGATGGGATCACTTTGTTCATTGAAACTACTCAATCGAGGCGTTGAACTGTCAGACGTGTACAGCTCAGATGGTGGTCTTAATTGAGTGGTTTCAAATTCTAGAGTCGTAGCGAGCAACTCGTCCTTCTCCCGAATCACATTATCATTCAATTCAAGAGAGTGGTCCAAACATGTCTCACAGAAGTTGGAAGGGTCGGTTTTAGTGAGCTCATCTTCCACTTTTAAATCAGACATGTTAGGTGAGTGGAGTAGCTCAGTATGACCGATCACTTCGTGTGCTTCTTGAGCATTGACCTGGACCATACTGGAGATTGATTCCAGGGAATTTGGGTTGTGCTCTCATGAATCTCATCCCAATACTTCTCAGCTTCCAATTCAGTGCAGTACACACTTGAGATGGGGTCGCTTTCCTTACATTCTAAATTCGGTAGAGGTTCGAATAAACTAACCTCAACCTCATCATTGAGATCCTGTGTATCATGTAAGGAAAGTGTGTCATCATCACTGTATTTGAAAGACACCCATGTATCTCCATCATTCTTTTGAACAGTCATTGAGATTGACTCATCGGGGAGTTGAACCATATGCTCATTAATGGAATCCAACTCCTCATTCCAAATTCCAGATTTCGTCAAAAGCGAGTGAGGATCACTTTCCTTGCATTGTATTTTTGGATTGGATTGTAGTTGGGATGAGCGAGCTTCCTCTATCCTTTCAAGGCGCGAATTGAGTACTTCTAATGATTTCATCATTTTCGCAACATGTTGGTTGAATTGTTCTAGATTAAAACATGAATCCTCTTGGATCGTTTCTGGTTGGATCTCAAAGGTATGGGATCCAAGAGAATAATTATTACAATATGTTGTTGGTTCATCTTCCCAGTTTTGATGGTTCCACTGGTTATAGTCATACGGGTCATCAGTCGGGAGTTGATACGCGTTATCATTCCAATAATCACGTACTGTTTTCTTAACTCGTGGAATGCAATTATTTTCCCGTAGATAATCTCCGAAGGACTTCTTAATCGGTGGAGCATTATGTTTTGATTGGTTGAAGTAATTTTCAGAAAATATTTGAGGCATAACATTTTCCATCATTATCATCATACATCAAAAATTTTTCCCAAGATTCCTTAGCTATCTCGATATATATGCGTTCCAACTCTTGCATAGTAAAACCCTAATTGAATCTAATCCTAAGAATAAAATAATCCTACAACAATATGAGATCTAGAAAAAGAGAAAGAATTAGAAAGAAATTACCGAATTAAAAGTGTATGTCAGGATCTACAAAACAGGAAAACAGGTTAGTTTCTAAATAGAAAATCTAAAAATAGAAAATTTTCTAGAAATAATATAGGAAATAAGGTTAGATTCTAGAAGACTTAGAATTAGAAACTGCCTAAAAAGGAAGACAAATCCTATTCTATAAATAGAAAGGAAAAAATTAGGAAGAACGTTACCAATTTAGAAGTCTATCAAAGAGTCTACAAAACAAGACAATTAGGTTAGTTTCTAAAAAGAGAACAAAACCTAAGAAAATAGAAAGTTAGTAAAATCCTAATCTTACCCTAATTCTAGAACCAATTAATTTCAGAGAATCGTAGCCGTCAGTCCCCGGCAACGGCGCCAAAAACTTGTTCACTCCCCAAGTATAGGGTTGTGATGTAGTAATAAACTCGGTAAGACCGAGGTCGAATCCCAAGGGACTGGAACTTGTACGTTATCTGAAACTAAGTAGAACTAGAACTAGGCTAAGATGAAATCTAAACCAATTATAATTTGAGGAATAATGGTGAAATAATTAAACTAAAATTTAAAAGAATTTAGAAGTGGGAAACTAGGGATTCAGAGGATCCACTTGTAGAGATCAGGGAAAACTACACTTGATTCATGAAAAACAACTGAACTTCCTTTGATGTAGTTTTGAAAAGATGAAAGGTATATGAATTAGAATGGATTTCATCACCAAACCATGCCCAAGAGACATAGCAAACAACAGAATTAAACTAATTACCAACCAATCAATGTATGAAGGTTAGGAAGGGTACCGACATCCAACCATGCCCAGGAGACGATGGTGAACAACAGGGCTTCCTGACGTCATAAACATAAAAGGAAAAGAACATGCTCAAACCCATTGCAGACCCATTGTAATTTCAGTCACAACAGACCATTAAAGACTGAAAACATTCCGTTAATTAAACCCAAATCAATATCAGATCAGTCTAAACAAAAGGCAAGCAAAGAGTTCCCATCACACTACAAGCTTCACCTCTTAGCCCTAGCTAAGAGGTTTAGCCACACATAGACATGGTGGACTAGATCTCTTAAAAAAATAAAATAATTAAATAAAATAGTAAAAGGAAAAAAAATAAACTTTTTATTCTCTGTCTCTCTCTCTCCCGACGTCGCCCCAAGCCTACAGCTTCCAATCCAATCCCCAGGATCGATCTCCCATTCTCTTCTTTATATATGGAGGTCCGTTTTGTGTTTGAACAGGAGTCGGTGCAGAATTTCTTATCCTTTTTCGCAGTGAAAAACGCACAGCAACTTACGCTGATTCTTAGTGAGTTAAATTCTTGATGCTGAAGAAGAAATCCAAGCCGTCCATTGGATGGACGTCGAAACAACAGATGGGAATGACTGGTTTTGGATCAACTTCGGTGTGGCCTACGGAGTCTTTTGTTGCTCCGTTCATCTTGCGTTGGGACTTCAATTTCGTGCGTACACGTGTATGAGACAAAAAGGCCACTGGCGTTGGTAAGATGAGCCTTAGAAAGCCAATGGACGGTTTGATTATCCATATGATCAATGGGTGGGGCCCACACCTCAATCGGCGTCCGGCCTTCGCGGACGCCGCGAAAATGTACTCCTTCGCTGCGCCGACGAGTCCGGTGGGCCCCACTTTGATGTTTGTGATGAAATCAATCCGTCTCTGTTGGAATCACGTCGGAAAAATGATCGATATGGACGGTTTGGTTAAGTTTTGGTGTGGTCCACTTGATCGATCTAACACCGTCCGAATCAACGCCTTGAACGGCCGAATTTCACTCACCTGCAAATCTCGAAATTTTGCCACCTAGCGAGGGTGAAAAGTGCCACATGGAGCTAATGGACGGTCTCGATCGGACCTTTGATTGATGGTGGCCACGCGACCAACCGACCTACTGTTTGCGAACTCTGTTTAAAACGAGAGATTTTTGTTTTGAATTCGGTCAGAGACGGTTTGACCGTCTCTGGTTCTAGCCGTGCACGGCTAGTGTACACATACACTATGCACATGCACTTCAGATGGGGTCCATTGCAATGGTTATAAGAGATCCAATCCGTTTATCTCTTTTTTCAGCTTATTTAAAGGGTTGAGACTTGATTTGAAGCTAATCCAAGTGCCAGGTGGGCCCGGTTTGACGATTCATGGTCTGATCTAGCCGTTGGGCCACTTCTATAGCGATCCAGGAGCTGAAATTCAACATGTACGGTTCATTTATGGTCCTCAGGCCCTGTATGAAGTTTCAGGCCGAACAGATGGTGGAAACCCGGTGATCTTGCGTTCTGGCTGACTTTCAGGCCACTTGAGCTCCACTTTCTCGATTTTCTCGAATCTCTGGTGTAAAAAATCTGCCGATCTTGGTCCCCTGGAATCCCGTCCATGGCCTTGGTGAATTCTGAGCGTTAACTTCATGCTTTTAGCGTCCTTTTCGGTCTAAGCTTGCAATTACGTCCTGTATCACGAACACGATTAAAAATAGACTGTTAAATGGTACCAGGCTCGTAAATCCAGGTAATAATTGGGGTCTGATATGCAATTTTTGACCCTCAACATGTACAGTGATACACATGTTACACCTATAAGTATTGAAATGATTTTTTTTGGTGTGGTCCAAGTCCACTTGAGGCCCATGTGATAGGGCCCACCTGTCTTATATTTAAGGTCCATATGATGGAGGTCACCTGCTTGAATCTATGGCCTATAGGCAAGGCCCATAGTGATGTGTTTGATGCCTACATGATGCAGCCCATTTGATGTATTTGTGGCCCACATGATGCGTCCCATTTGATGTATTTGAGGCCCACATTGTAACACCTCGAACTTTTCAATACCCAAGTATTGAAAGTCCTCGAGTGTTACCATAAATTTAACCTATTATATATAAGTGCACGGTACCAATCTAGTCAACCTAACCCTACATCCATCCTCCAACATGAATCTGACCGATTATGAATGATATTCATCCATAAATCAAGCTGTCCAACCATTACTCATTTAGTTCGATATATGTACCTTCCTTTAACTAAATCAGTGAATAAGTCTTTATTTATAATAATTTAAATATAAGTCTTTTTGTAAGAATTGTTTAGAAAATGACATATAATCATCTAGAACCATTAGATTTCGCAAAACTCTTAGATCAACAATAATTACGAAAATGCCATCAACCTATACCCTGAATTTCAACTCACATGGTTCTCATCATCCATTTCGTGTGAAACGTTATACCAAGCCTAATTATCATAAATTAACTGTACATGTCAAATTTCAGCCCTTAGATTATATTAATTTAGTTACTTGATCCCTACATCCGTCCATACACTTATCAGACCAAGATTCTGATCTGTTCATCTTGTTCACACCATATGAATATGCTTAACCCAACATTAGAATTATAATCTGAGAAACCTACACGTGTAAATAAGACACTCTAATCTAACGATACACATGCTTTACGCCTAATCCTCCTGAAACTCGCTTTACATATTATCCGTTTACGAAACTGACCGTATACCCACCTACATACATAGTAAGAGTGTTAACCATCAAGTTTCCTTATTTTTAGCTAGTCATCTGACCCCCAGTCATATTCGGATTTGCCAAACGGGCCACAAGAACATCACAGTAAACTGATTATCATGAAGATCTTAGGTTCTAAGTCCAAACTGCCCGGTAACTTGTTGATTAGAGGTGTACAAATATTATTTTAGAATTTTGAAGTATATTAGCCATTAAAAGAACATCTTATTCATCCTCGAGAGATCGGGACCCAAACTGGATCACAGGAAAGAGCACGAAAAATGATGCATGTTCGCCAAATTTCAAGACATTCGGACGACACATTTCGACATAACGGGCATTGGATGCCGGTTGAGAAATGGATGGCGAGTTCGTAAATAGTGAATGCCACTACATGCCACCATTGATGCTTGATCGGATAGTATGGCCCACCCGATCAACAGATCTGCCCCATTTTTGGACCTTAATCTTAGCAGGGCATGTTAAACACAATGAACAGAGCGGATCGTACAACTACAAGTAGTAAAGTAGACTTCACACAAAATAACTCAATTCATTCAAATTTTCACAGCAAGCTACGTCTCTCATGCATGGGGTTTAACAGTGAGTGTTGGTTGCTATTGGACACACCGTACGACTTACTTGACTAACCAAATCGTCTCATATTTGATCCTGTGTCCTAACATAGCTATACAAAAGTGGTGAATGACATGGATTCTCTGAAAGATCCTCACAGGTGGACCCCACCTATTTTGAACAGCAACATGAAGAATCATTCAGAAACCGGAAGTGACTGTGGTTTCCACCACCATGTCCCTACAACATGTGGACCCAATCGTCAGGTAAATTCCAGGGACTATTTTAGCCGTTGACATTCAATTTCAGAACAATCTGACCATTAGATCGACGAGAATCCACCATTAAAGCTAGGAATCGACCCGTATGGCCCAACTAAACCTTAGATCAGTCTGATCAACAGCCAAGATCCGTTGGTGAAGCTTCTAAAACTCAATGGATGAAGTAGATTTGGTAAGGAGTTGGTGGACCTCACCTCTATATTTAGAGTGTGCACACGGTACGTGTGCACCAGCAACACACCGAATGACATGCGTGGTCAGACTAGACGCTGACGCAACATTTCTCGAAAATGGGAATTCTCCCGTTGCACTTCCGTTTAAAACACGGCTCGTTGTGTTTTCCCCTCCCCCGTTTGATTAAGAAATGGCCCACCATGAGGGGCCATCTTAATGATCCAAACCATCCATTTGATTAAGGAGGTAAAGCTGACCAAAACCTAGCTTAACTTGTGTGTTGGAGTACCCGTCTGTGAACACAATCTCTGGCACAAACCAGCCCTTCTAGCACAAATTTTCCAAAAATGGAAACCTGCTGGTGCTAGGTTGGCGATCCGTATAGCACCCCATCTCTACATCTCCACCGTTCAGACCAGGAAAATCTCAATCATCCAAACCCAGTCTCCACCTCAGCAAAGAAAACCATGGGCAATTTCGGCCATACCCACTGTTTTAGGGACAGTTTCGGGCAGACAAATCCTGACCGTCCACCCTCCATCCAACGGTCTGAAAACGGCTAGGTTTTTTAAATAAGAAGAGCATGATGGATCGATCAACAGTAACCTCTTCCCATCTCCTTGCAGCCACCCATGAGAAAACAACTGTTTCTTCTCCGTCCAGACCCACCATCCAAACGATCTTAGAGCTTTGAAAAAGCCCGTCCTTAAGCTTCCTAGAGTCCATATGAACCATCCCATGCGGTCGGATTGGAGGAGGGAGCCTCCATTCGAAATCCGCCATTAATGGCGTCATCTTCTTCCTCGTCCTAGCTCCAAGCCTAGCCAAGTCAGGTGATCTCTCTCTCTCTCTCTCTCTCTCTTTAATCATGTGTGGCCCACCTGATGTGTGCCTCTCATCTGGGTCATCCAGCGCGTGGACCCCACCTCGATGGTGTCCCGTCCAGCCCTTTGGACGGTGGACGCTGGAGCCTCCTCTTAAATAAAAAATATATATATATATATATATATATGTTATGATATTATATAATAATAATAATATTATGTTATGTTATGGTGGGCCCCACGTGGGACCCACCTGATGTGCAAAACCGATTGGCTGGAGTCTGTACAGCAGCTATATTGCCGCTGTATTGACGTTACCAAGTTCCGTGGGTCTGTGGGTTTAACTGGGGTATGTGTTATTCAACACTACCCATCTAATTTGCTTAAAGTGGGACCCCACCTAGATGTATGTTATATCTCCACCGTCCATCCCATTTCCTACCCATCTATTTTGCTTAAAGTGGGACCCCACCTAGATGTATGTTATATCTCCACCGTCCATCCCATTTCCTACCTCATTTTAGGCGTTGTCTCGAAAAACGAAGCCAACCCAACCCGCCGGTAGGCCACACCAACTGAAAGACTAATTTAATAGTAAAAAATCATTAGGGCCCGCCACGATATTTTGGTACCTCAAGACATATCCGATATTGGACTCATTGTACCTGTCCTGAGCCTGGAACCCTACCGACGGAGTAGATCCTCCTGAGGTGGGCCTTACCTATCAAAAACAATAATAATAATAATAATAAATATATTAGGAACATGCATGTATACATCCAGAGGACGCTGCCTCCTTATGCTTGAGATTTTGGCTAGGATCATGGGCCCCACCACAAACTCTACCATGATGTGTGTTGAACATCAACACCATTCATTTGATGGGTGCACTTTATATATGGGGTGCCCCCAAAAATCAGCCATACACAGAGCTCAGGTGGCCTACACCATCTGCAATCTTGTGAAGACATGTTAAACTATATAAAAGCACTTGCTGGGGTCCATCTGAGATTTGGATGCACCTGAAACTTGGTTTGACCCATTAACCTAGTGGGACACACATAATGGATGGGTTGGATTTGTGAACCACAACTTGGTGGGCCCAACAAATGATTATGAATGCCCTAATGGTGGATAAACCTCCTAATTATTGAGCATGGTTCTGCCCATATAAGCCACATATTGACCTGATACTTTTGTCCCAAGTCCACCATGATGTATGTGTGTTGCACACACCATCCATTTATTTTTAGGCCGTGGGCCTCGTTACCTGGAGAGGCCCACTTGCTGTGCATGTGAGACCCATTACGTTATGCCAGGCCCAATTCCAGCCCTAGTTGTGGACAAACTCCATGTCCGATTTACAACTACCACCCTTATTACTATTATCATATAATTTTTTTATATAGACATGATTAGCCATTGGTAGACTATTTACACTGATAATAAATATTATAAACATAATTATAACTATTAAATAGTAATATTTTAATTACCATCCTTAAATATTACCATTAATAATGGGCTGTACTACCTGTCACTACCATAACGATTATGATTACCAGATTAGTTAATACTAATTGTATCATTGATATTAATAAGTACCTGGTAGATATTATATTACCATTTATCACAACGATTATAACTACCATATTGGCTAATATTAATTGAATCATTAATGTTAATAAGCACCTTGCAACTAGTAAATTAACCCTTTAATTAATTGTACAACTAACTAGGGCCCAAACCCTAAGGTCCAAGTCTAGACCTAGACTCTTGGGTAAAACCCTAAAACCAAGGTAATTCAAACCCTAGGTTAAGACCTTGACCAAGAATAGCGTGTAAAGCTTGAGTCTAATGATATAACTTTACAATTTATGATAGGGTTTGATTTTAAGGACACATGCATTCTCTAGCAACATGGGTAGGCTGTTCAAAATATAAGGTGATGATTCTTCCCCTTGAGCTTTCCATCTTCTCATTAGCTTAAGTTATAGTTTTTATTTAAATTCATAATTGATATCTCCCTTTATAATCACATGTGTTAGCTGGTGGAAATTGAATTACTTGTTTACATACTTTATGATTATCCTATATAATTGTTCATGCTTGTGGATTATTAGTTGGTTGCTTACGGAACTTAAACTGATACATAAGTGGGAAATTCCCACATATGAATGTATACCCATACTTGGGATGTAACTTGACTAGTTGTGATCGTAATGGACCTTCAAGCTAGTGGTTATTGAGTGGTGGTCTAGATGGATCATTGATATGGGCCTACCATCCAGGGTTGTTATGCCCAATGGTTTTTAAGGATGGTATTTATCGTATGGTTTTGATATCGGCCTTATGTAGCATATTTTAATACTCGTCCTACGTGGTTTTGTTTTGATACTTGCCCTAGATGGGTTCAATGTTTTATATAGTACAACCATGCGATGGTAAGCCCCATATATTGTAATGTGATTGGCCACTAGTCGATGGGTTTCCATTAAACATTCTAAGATGGTAGTCTCATGAGCTGGGGATGGTGGTATGGGACCTATGCCCGAGCTGTCGGCCTACGCTGGGATATACACTCCCCGTAGTGACCTTGAGCTTACCTAAATTGGCTGATTGTAACTGGACTAATAACGGTTTGGCTAATCATGCATCCATAGCATGTTGGCGATGACGCGTGGCTATTTTGGATGCTATAGCACGTGCCCTTAAGATCTTCGGGGTATCATTTTGCTAGCTCCCAGACCACCGACTATCGACCCCTGTCCGACTGGATAATTTTTCCAGGTTGATGATTTGCATGGGCGACGAGCCCAAGTCCAACTAGATATGCATCCCCAGGTCGATGTGCATTCGTGCATCCATGCATTTAAAAAGACTACATCATGTATTGTTTTGATTGCCTTGTTGTTTTATAACTATGCTTACCTAATGCGATGGTGTGTAATCTTGAAGGGAATTCACATTGAGTTGGCCACTCATCCATCAAAAATATAACCATACAGGTAGCACAGGTGGCTTAAGTGATATGCAGGTTCAGATGGATGAGGTGCCATTATGGGGGTCAAGGACACATGGTTGTACCTGTTAAGGAAGCTGTGCGATCTTGCGGCTTTCGCTGTGTTTCATAGCTTTAAAATTTTTCATGTGTGTAATCTTATATTTTTTATTGTGGAGACATTGGTTTGTATAAGTCATTATGGGCAGCTCTTGTATATTTAAATGATAATGAGAACTTTCCTTTTATGTTTGATTTGTCCATACTACACTCATCTACTTACTCTGATAATTGAATATATATATATATATATATATATATATATATATATATATATAGTCAACCTAACCCTACATCCATCCTCCAACATGAATCTTATCAATTATGAATGATATCCATCCATAAATCATGTCGTCCGACCATTGCTCATTTAGTTCGATATATGTACCTTCCTTTAACTAAATCAGTGAATAAGTCTTTATTTATAATGATTTAAATATGAGTCCTTTAGTAAGAATTGTTTAGAAAATGACATATAATCATCTAGAACCATTAGATTTCACAAAATTCTTAGATCAGCAATAATTACGAAAATGCCATCAACTTATACCCTGAATTCCAACTCACAAGGTTCTCATGATCCGTTTCATGTGAAACTTTATACCAGGCCTAATTATCATAAATTAACCATACACATTAAATTTCAGCCATTAGATCACATTAATTTAGCTACTTAATCCCTACATTCGTCTGTACACTTATCATACTAAGATTCTGATCCGTTCATCTCGTTCACACCATATGAATATGCTTAACCCAATATTAGAATTACAATATGAGAAACCTACACGTGTGAATAAGACACTTTAATCCGACGATACACATGCTTTACCCCTAATCCTCCTGATACCCGCTTTACATATTATCCATTTATGAAACTGATCATATACCCACCTACATACATAGTAAGAGTGGTAACCATCAAGTTCCCATATTTTTAGCTAGTCATCTGACCCCCAGTCATATTCGGATCAGCCAAACGGGCCACAAGAACACGATAAACCGATCAATGTGAAGATCTTAGGTTCTGAGTCCAAACTGCCCGGTAACTTGTTGATTAGAGGTGTACAAATATTATTTTGAAATTTTGAAGTATATTAGCCATTAAAAGAACATCTTATTCATCCTCGAGAGATCGGGACCCAAACTGAATCATAGGAAAGTGTACGAAAAATGATGCATGTTCGCCAAATTTCAAGACATTCGGACGGCACATTTCGACATAATGGGCGTCGGATGTCGGTTGAGAAATGGATGGCGAGTTCGTAAATAGTGAATGCCACTACATGCCACCATTGATGCTTGATCGGATAGTATGGTCCACCCGATCAACAGATCTGCCCCATTTTTAGACTTAAGCCTAACAAGGCATGTTAAACACAATGAACAGAACGGATTGTACAACTACAAGTAGTAAAGTGGACTCCACACAAAATAACTCAATTCATTCAAATTTTTACAACAAGCTACCCCGAATGGCATGCGTGGTCAGACCAGACGCTGACCTTAGATCAGCCTGATCAACGGCCAAGATCTGTTGGTGGAGCTTCTAGAACTCAATGGATGAAGTAGATTTTACAAGGAGTTGGTGGATCCCACCTCTAGATTTAGAGTGTGCACACAGTACGTGTGCGCCAACAGCACACTGAATGGCATGTGTGATCAGACCAGACGCTGACCCGCCATTTCCTAAAAATGGGAATTCTCCAGCTGCGCTTCCGTTTAAAACACGCCTCGTTGTGTTTTCCCCTCTCCCATTTGATTAAGAAATGGCCCACCATGAGGGGCCATCTCAATGATCCAAACCGTCCATTTGATTAAGGAGGTAGAGCTGACTAAAACCTAACTTATATTGCGTGTTGGAGTACCCGTCTGTGAACACAATCTCTAGCACAAACCAGCCCTGCTAGTACAAAGTTTTCAAAAATGGAAACCTGCTGGTGCTAGGTTGGCGATCCGTGTAGCACCCCATCTTTGCATCTCCACTGTTCAGACCAGGAAAATCTCAACCGTCCAAACCCAGTCTCCACCTCAGCAATGAAAACCATGGGTGGTTTCGGCCATACCCACTATTTTATGGACAGTTTTGGTTAGACAAATCCTGACCATCCACCCTCCATCCAACGGTTTGGAAATAGCTAGGTTTTTGAAATAAGAAGAGCATGATAGATCGATTAACAGTAACCTCTCCCCATCTCCTTGCGGCTGCCCATGAGAAAACAACGGTTTCTTCCTCCGTCCGGACCCACCATCCAAACGATCCTAGAGCTTTGAAAAAGCCCATCCTTAAGCTTTCTAGAGTCCATATGAACCATCCCATGCGGTCGAATTGGAGGAGGGAGCCTCCATTCGAAATCCGCCACTAATGGTGTCGTCTTCTTCCTCGTCCTAGCTCCAACCTAGCCAAGTCAGGTGATCTCTCTCTCTCTCTAATCGTGTGTGGCCCACCTGATGTGTGCCTCTCATCTGGGTCATCCAGCGCGTGGATCCCACCTCAATGGTGTCCCGTCCAGCCCTCTGGACATTGGACACTGGAGCCTCCTCTTAAATAAAATATATATATATATATATATGTTATGATATTATATAATAATAATAATATTATGTTATGTTATGGTAGGCCCCACGTGGGACCCACCTGATGTGCAAAACCGATTGGCTGGAGTTTGTATAGCAGCTATATTGCCGCTGTATTAACGTTACCAAGTTCCGTGGGTCTGTTGGTCTGACTGGGTTATGTGTTATTCAACACTACCCATCAAATTTGCTTAAAGTAGGACCCCACCTAGATGTATGTTATATCTCCACCGTCCATCCCATTTCCTACCTCATTTTAAGCGTTGACTCAAAAAATGAAGCCAACCCAACAGTCCAGTAGGCCACACCTGCTGAAAGACTAATTTAATAGTTAAAAATCATTACGGCCAGCCGCGATATTTTGGTGCCTCAAGACATATCCGATATTGGACTCATTGTACCTGTCCTGAGCCTGGAATCCTACCGATGGAGTAGATCCTCCTGAGGTGGGCCCTACCTATCAAAGTCAATAATAATAATAATAATAATAATAATAAATATATTAAGAACATACACGTAAACGTCCAGAGGATGCTGCCTCCTTATGCTTGAGATTTTGGCTAGGACCATGGGCCCCACCACAAACTCTACCATGATGTGTGTTGAACATCAACACCGTCCATTTGATGGGTCCCCTTTATATATGGGGTGCCCCCAAAAATCAGCCATACATAGAGCTCAGGTGGCCCACACCATCTGCAATCTTGTGAAAACATGTTAAACTATATAAAAGCACTTGCTGGGGTCCATCTGAGATTTGGATGCACCTGAAACTTGGTTTGACCCATTAACATAGTGGGACACACATAATGGATGGGTTGGATTTGTGAACCACAACTTGGTGTGCCCAACAAATGATTATGAATGCCCTGATGGTGGATAAACCTCCTAATTATTGAGCATGGTTCTACCCACATAAGCCACATATTGACTTGATACTTTTGTCCCAAGTCCACCATGATGTATGTGTGTTACACACACCATCCATTTATTTTTAGGCCGTGGGCCTCGTTACCTGGAGAGGCCCACTTGCTTTGCATGTGAGACCCATTACGTTGTGTCAGGCCCAATTCCGGCCCTAGCTGTGGACAAACTCCAGGCCCGATTTACAACTACCACCCTTATTACTATTATCATATAATTTTTTTTATATAGACATGATTAACCATTGGTAGACTATTTACACTGATAATAAATATTATAAACATAATTATAACTATTAAATAGTAATATTTTAATTACCATCCTTAAATATTACCATTAATAATGGTTGTACTAGTTGTCACTATCATAACAATTATGATTACCAGATTAGTTAATACTAATTCTATCATTGATATTAATAAGTACCTGGTAGCTATTATATTAACATTTATCACAACGATTATGATTACCATATTGGCTAATATTAATTGAATCATTAATGTTAATAAGCACCTCGTAACTATTAAATTTACTCTTTAATTAGTTGTACAATTAACTAGGGCCCAAACCCCAAGGTCCAAGTCTAAACCTAGACTCTTGGGTAAAACCCTAAAACCAAGGTAATTCAAACCCTAGGTTAAGACCTTGACCAATAATAGCGTGTAAAGCTTGAGTCTAACGGCATAACTTTACAATCATGATAGGGTTTAATTCTAAGGAAACATGCATTCTCTAGCAACACGGGTAGGTTGTTCAAAATATTAGGTGATGATTCTTCCCTTGAGCTTTCCATCTTCTCATTAGCTTAAGTTATAGTTTTTATTTAAATTCATAATTGATATCTCCCTTTATAATCACATGTGCTAGCTGGTAGAAATTGAATCGTTGTATTACATGCTTTATGATTATCCTGTATAATTGTTCATGCTTGTGAATTATTTGTTGGTTGCTTACGGAACTTAAACTAGTACATTAGTGGAAAATTTCCACATATAAATGTATACCTATACTTGGGATGTAACTCAACTAGTTGTGATCGTAATGGACCTTCGATCTAGTGGTTATTAAGTGGTGGTTTAGATGGATCATTGATGTGGGCCTACCATCCAGGGTTGTTGTGCCCAATGGTTTTTAAGGATGGTATTTATTGTATGGTTTTGATATCATCCCTATGTGGCATATTTTAATATTCGCCCTACGTGGTTTTGTTTTGATACTTGCCCTAGATGGGTTCGATGTTTTATATAGTGCAACTATGCGATGGTAAGCCCCATATACTGTAATGTGATTGGCCACTAGTCGATGGGTTTCCATTAAACATCCTAAGGTGGTAGTCTCATAAGCCGGGGATGGTGATATGGGACCTATGCCCGAGCTATCGGCCTACGCTGGGATATATGCTCCCCGTAATGACCTTGAACTTACCTAAATTGGCTGATTGTAACTGGACTAATAATGGTTTGGCTAATCATGCATCCATAGCATGTTGGCGATGCTGGGTAGCTATTTTGAATGCTATAGCACGTGCCCTTAGGATCTTCGGGGTATCGTTTCACTAGCTCTCAGACCACCGACTATCAACCCCTGTCCGACTGGATGATTTTTCTAAGTCAATGATTTGCATGGGCGATGAGCCCAAGTCCGACTGGATGTGCATCCCCAGGTCGATGTGCATTCACGCATCCATGCATTTAAAAAGACTGCATCATGTATTGTTTTGATTGCCTTATTGTTTTATAACTATGCTTACCTAATGCGGCGGTGTGTAATCTTGAGGAGAATTCACACTGAGTTGGCCACTCATCTATCAAAAATATAACTATACAGGTAGCACAGGTGGCTTAAGTGATATACAGGTTCAGATTGATGAGGAGCCATTGTGGGGGTCAAGGACACGTGGTTGTACCTATCAAGGAAGCTGCACGATCTTGCGGCTTTCGCTGTGTTTCATATGCTTTTAAATTTCTCATGTGTGTAATCTTGTATTTGTTATTGTGGAGACTTTGGTTTGTATAAGTCATTATGGGCAGCTCTTGTATATTTAAATGATAAGGAGAACTTTCCTTTTATGTTTGATTTGTCCATACTACACTTATCTGCTTACTTTGATAATTGAATATATATATATATATATATATATATATATATATATATATACATACATACATATATACTTGAATTTGATCATCCTTTAAGGTTAACACTTGGGTTTTTCAGAAACGGGTCGTGTACTCGGGTCCTGAAAACACGGGGCGTTACAGTTGGTATCAGAGCATAGTTTGGACAAACTTGGCCTTGAGAAATGATCTTATACAAACTTTAAATGTCTCAAGTTAGGATGTTGAAAGTAGAAATTTGAACTTAGGTGAATCTCCCATAGACTTAGGGAAATTTGGAGAACGTAGAAACCCAAACTTAGGTCCCTTTAGCAATTATTAGAGTAACCATTCGAACTTCTGTGAATTTCCTCCTGTAGCTAGGAGAAATTTGAGAATATAAGAACTCAAAATTTTAGGCCCCTTAGAAATTGTTTGGAGGACTGAAGAACTTAGGAATGAACTTAGGTTCCCCTTAGAAATTATTAGAATAACCATTTGAACTCATTTGAACTTCCCTTGTAGTTAGGTGAAAGTGGGAATATAGAAATTCCAGATCTTAGGCCCCTAACACATTGTTGGATAATCTTAGGACTTAGGAATGGAACTTAGATACCCTTGTAAATCTCATGTTTGGTCAATTGAACTAGAAGTTAAACTTAGGTACTGTGGAAGAACAAATACCCACCATGACGTATTCGAAATCCAACGAGAACCTTCCTTGGACTAGACCCTTGGTGAACAAATTTAATAAATCTAGAAATTTGAACTTCTTTAAAGATTTTGTAGTTAGAAATCATGTTGTTGCCATCTCCAAGGAATGAAACAACCTTAGGCATTGTAAAGAAACCCCATTACTCACCACATCGTACAAACTTGAAGAATCATAGTAGGGGATATAGTTTAAATTCCCTAATGCATCTCGTTAATTAGAGATAAGAATTTTCATGAATCTCAACACATAAGATTTATTAGTGATGAAGTCATAGAATTCCGAGTAAAATTTTAACCTGAAACTAAACATATTAGAACTAGATTTGAAATCCTAGCTAAATTACAAAAATTTCAAACTCAGGTTCCATATAGAAATCATGGTCTTGAAACTTCCAAGTAGTGCATTAGGTGATTAGAGCGCGTAGTGGAAGCATAATGAGCGGCATAGACCTGAGGATATAAGATTACATGATATTTCTCAGAAGTCCAGAATAATCGGGATCACGGATTGATAGAACCATATTTAAACAAAGTTTACATGGTTTGACTTAAATTCTAAGTCCTAGCAAATCTCAATGACTCCAGTGCAAGTTTGATGCATAACTAGATGATATGACTCATACATCTTGCATTGTGTGCTATGATTACTATACACCCTAATGACTTCAGGGCCATAGCCTCCACAGGCATATCGTGGATGGCCAGAGGGACACTGAAAATCTGTTACTAGCATCGGGCTGCTATAGATGGCCCTGGGTGAAAATTCCTAAACCCTCTTGGTACCAGAGGATGCCCTAACGTCTAGACCGAGTGGATGTATTTGACCGCATGAGGGCCGTATACCAGTAGGCCACTTCTCCCACTGTGTTGTAGTCGGTTGGGAGGGGGTGTGGCCTTACCCACCTGAGGTAGTAGGCAATGCTAGGCTGAGCCTAATCAGCTTGAGAAATGGGTCTATTATCGACGAGCTGGGCCAGATATTGGCAGTCGAATAGTGAGGTCTCTTCCACGTACCTAGTTGTACGCTTGATGGGGCGGCAGGTGGCATAGAGTGTACTAGACCCTGGTGATAATCCCAGAGATGTACAGTACTGATTCGTGGAGCAGGAGTTGCATACTCAGTATTATATTCATTCATTCATTCACTATCACTCGGGTTGGTAGGCGGAACTAATTGTTATGTGTAGTTTCGTAATAGCCAGGATTTTGGTTGGGGCGCGCGATTAACCTGAGATCAGGAGCTTACCACATTGAGTCTATCTATCCAAATTTAGGTATGGGACTGGTTTGGATAGAAGTCCTTTGTGATAGGCCCCATAGTCTATGATACCACGTACTATCATCCTGACTTCACACTGCAGCTTAGTCATTTCATTCGCACCGCATATTGCATTACATTCATGGCATATGGTATATTGGCTTGCTATGTCTTTTCATCGCCTATCCTGGATGAAGTTCGGTATATGATATTTGGCTCACTATGATCTGCATTGTGTACTCTGATATTGTATGACCTGTGGACTTACCAGTATGTTTCCTCTTACTCTGATATTGTATGATTCATGACTTGACAGTATTTCCGACATTGTATGATTATGGCGTTGTATTGAATACTTGACACTTACCTTGTGCACACACTTTCACCACCCTTTAAGCTTTTTATAAGCTTATGCACGATAGATGCGTGCGGCTGACATTAGGTTGTAGTAGCGTGGAGCTTGGAGTATGTAGCTGACTTTTGGAGCTTTGATTTCGATATAAGTATTTCCTTTTCAGCATTATATTCAAATGTTTATATTAGTGGACATGTGATGATGATGTTCCCTTTGTGATTTGGGTATACTTGTGGTTATGCTTATTACAAGTTAAATGTACATTAAAAAATCCTACTTGTAGGATCCCAGGATCGGAATCTAGCGTATGGACGCTAGGAGCCGAGAATGGGATACTATGGAGGCTGTCGGCACCGGATTCGACGATCAGGAATTTTGTGATCCCGGTTTGTGAGTTTGGGGCGTAACACCATTCTTCTCATTATTAAAATAATCAATAATCATAACTTAAAGAATTATTAAACCCATGTGCTTCCCTTTTAGCTTGGGCTAGAGGGAACTTAGAAAAACATAATTAAATTGCAAAAATAAAAAATAAGAAGAAAGAAATAAATGCAAATAGAAAAGATCTAAAAAAAATAACTCATAGAACTTTAATAAAATTTAAAACTCTTTAAAAACCATAATTCTTGCTTTTGGATGTCTTGAATGATGCTTAGTAATGCCCTAGGAAGCCCTATTTATAAGTGGAGAACTCCAATTTTCATATAAAGTTGGAAAACTCTAAAAACTGCCTTAAATTTATGTTAGTTTTCCAAAATAGACTTATGCTACACAGTTTGTTTAAAATAGATTTTTCACACTCGCAGTTTCTCAAAATAGACTTCAAAACTTCATAATACACTTTTTCAGGACGATTTCATGATTCTTCACTTCAAATCTTCGATTCTTTTCATTCCTCACTTGATTTTCTTGGATCTTTGGCATGTGAATTCTTCAATCTTGGTCTCTTAAGATCCATCCCTTGCCTTGGTGATTCTTGAGCATCAAATACATGCTTTTTAATACCATTTTTCAATTCAAGCTCTTAAATTCGCCTTGCAACACATACAGGAGTAAAATAGAACATTAAGCTGATTCATGTTCATAAAACTAAGATGTAAATGAGGGAAATTATATAATATTTGAGTCTCAACACACCCCCAACCAGCATTTTTCTAGTCCAAAGCAAAATAAGTGGAGAAAACTAAAAATAAGAATAAAAAATAATTTTAGAAACAAATTAAAATGAAAAAAGTTCTAACTACACCACTTTTGCAGGTAATCTCGATTACATTTAACATATGCAACAAGCCTTTAAACCCTAGGTTTTCCCTAGTGGACAAGTTATAGTCTCGTAAGGGTTTCCAGAAATGTTATCCACAAACATTAAAAACCTAAAAAATAGTTTAATACTCAGAAATTTATACAATTATGCCTTCATTCATCGTATGAATTCCAAAACAAAATAATACTTACCCTAAGTCTGAAGTTAGTTAGAATCTCAATTTCTTAATCCATTACATCCTTGAGTTCAAAGACCTAATCAAAATTTAGAATAGTTATGATCCAATATCCTTAGGTGCTCTATTACACTAATCTAACTTTGAGAAATATGTATGTTCACTATCCTAACTCCTTTCAATCATTCCAAGAATATGAAATCTCTAGTTATCTCATT
This sequence comes from Magnolia changhungtana, assembly GCA_030180095.1. Lineage (NCBI taxonomy): Eukaryota > Viridiplantae > Streptophyta > Magnoliopsida > Magnoliales > Magnoliaceae > Magnolia > Magnolia changhungtana. The sequence continues at coordinate 7,708,596 of JASAUF010000375.1, forward strand.
TTCTTCATGACACTTCTTCTTTTATCATCATATCCTCATTATTATAGACCACCCTTAGATGAAGATTCCCACCGGGTTTGCTTCATAACCTAAGGTATCATACTTGTAATGGTAACAGTAATGAATACTTAGGTATCCTTACTCTGAATTACTGACACGATTGTTATGGTCATTGCATTCATGCTCTATAATAAAATTTTATTTTTTCCATCACTTTCGTTTTCCTTCAATATTCTCTCTTTTGAGCATATATCAATGGTACTAGTTCATTCAACCTTGTTTGAATCAAAATTTGTTATTCTAATTCACATATCATATTCCTCACTTACTTAACTAGGGTGTATTGTGAATTTAGTACATTAAATTATAACTCACTTTAAACTAGTGATTAGATAATTGAACTCAAGTCTATAATTTTTAGTTATCAGAATTCTGACTACTATCGACCAAGACTAAGTATTAACTTTGCCTTTAGAATTCGCATAATATCATGTTCACATCTTATATATATTATTTTAAAAATGTTGAAAAAAAATTTCCCCATAAACCTAAAAAAAATAAAAATTGAAACCTAAAAAAAAAAAAAAAATCTCACATTGATGACTAAACCTCACATGGATGACTATCCACACCCCCAACCTAAAATCTACATTGTCCCCAATGTAATGATAATGCAGTGCAGAGAACAATAAAAATAAAAGAAAGAGTGGATAGAACCTAACATGAAGAACTCACCTGCTAGGTGACACTAAAAAAATTGAACATGATACAAATCCTACATAAATACTCCGTCAGACTAGGAGCATCGATCTGAATATTCTGGTTTATGAAGAGGGAAGGACTCCTCTCCCAAATGAAAGTTTTTCACATAAGGCTTGAATCTCTGACCATTAACCTTGTACACATTACCATTACGTGGATTCTTAATTTTAACAGCCCCATGAGTATAAAAATTCTTCATAATGAAGGGACCTGTCCATCTTAATTTTAAGTTTCCCGGAAAGAACTGGAGACGAGAATTGTACAATAGGACCTTTTGCTGAGATTCATAATTTTTCATCAGGATGTTTTTATCATGAAAAGCTTTGGTCCTCTCTTTGTAGATTTTAGAATTTTCATAGGAGTCTCTCCTCATCTTCTCTAATTCATTCAACTCTAGTTTCCTTTATCCACTTGCTTGATCCATATCAAAGTTTAATTTCTTTATTGCCCAATAAGCTCTATGTTCTAATTCCACAGTCAAATGGCAAGCCTTCCCATACACCAATCTGTATGGAGACATTCCAATGGGGTCTTATAAGCAGTCCTATAAGCCCATAAAGCGTCGAATAGTCTGAGGGACCAATCCTTCCTATCTGGCTTTATAGTTTTCTCTCAAATGTGTTTAATTTCCCGATTAGAAATCTCAGCTTGCCCACTCATTGGTGGGTGGTATGGGGTGCTCACTTTATGCTTGATGTCATATTTCTTTATCAAAGCCTCAAATATCTTATTGTAAAAGTGAGACCCACCGTAACTAATGATGGCCTTTGGAGTTCTAAATCTAGAAAAAATATTTTCCTTTAGGAATCATATGATCACTTTGTTGTCATTGGTCTTACTCGGAATTGCCTCAATCCACTTTGAAACATAGTCCACACCAACCAATATATAAAGAAATTCAAAAGAAGATGGAAATGGGCCCATAAAATCAATACCCCAACAATCAAATATCTTCAATGGTAAAATTGGGGATAAAGGCATCATGTTGTGCCAGGACACTCTTCCCAACCTTTGACATCCATCACAAGCAACACAGAAAGCATGAGTGTCTTTAAACATGGTGGGCCAGTAAAAACCACACTTTAGGATTTTTGCAATAATTTTCTTAGCAAAAAAATGGCCACCACATGCTTCCGTGTGACAAAAAGAAATAACACTCTGAACTTCATCCCCCGGGACACAACGTCTAAAAATCTGATTAGTCCTATATTTATATAAGTACGTGTCATCCAAGAAGAAGTTCCTGACCTCAGTTTCAAAATGCATCCTATCTTGTGACCTCCAATGATATGACATTTTTTCCGTAACAAGATAGTTCACTATATCCGCATACCAAGGCAATTTGGAGATTACGAATAATTGTTCATCTGAAAAAGTGTCCTAGATATGCATCTCCTCAATGGAATCATCTAATACCAATCTGGAAAGGTGATTGGCCACTACGTTTTCTACTCTTTTTTTATCTTTTATCTCTAAGTCAAATTCTTGGAGTAGGAGGATCAATCTCAAAAGTCTCGGCTTTGTATCCTTCTTATATAAAAAATATTTCAAAGTTGAGTGATCCGTGAAAATGAGCACTTTAGATCGAAGCAAGTAGGACCTAAACTTATCTAAAGCAAAAACTACTGCAAGTAATTCTTTGTCAGTTGTTGAGTAGTTCACTTGGGCCAAGTTTAGAGTTCTACTTGTATAGTGAATAACCGTTTATCTTTCTTTTGGCCTAAAACATCCCCTATGATATAATTACTTGTATCGCACATTAGTTCAAAAGGAAGTGTCCAATCTGGTGGACGCATGATAGGTGCAGTGGTAAGAGATGATTTAATTTGATTAAAGGCACTTGCATACTCATCTATCCACTTAAATGGGACATCCTTTTGAAGAAGATTAGTCAAGGGTCTAGTAATGACACTAAAGTCATTGATGAATCTTTTATAAAAACCAGCATGCCCTAAAAGTGATCTAATATCTCTAATAGTTTGGGGGATAAGTAGATTACCAATAATGTCGAGTTTTGAGCGATCTACATCGATTCCATTTTTGGAGATAATATGGCCCAAAATAATTCCTTTTTGAACAATGAAATGACATTTCTCCCAATTTAAGACAAGGTGCTTCTCTTCACACCTAGATAAGATAAGAGATAAATTTTTGAGGCATTCCTCAAAATTACTCCCAAATACAAAGAAGTTGTCCATGAAAACCTCAAGAAACTTCCCAACCATATTTGAGAAAATACTTAACATACACCGTTGAAAGTTGCTGGGGCATTACACAATCAAATGACATCCGTTTGAAAGCAAACGTGTCAAATGGACAAGTGAACGTGATTTTCTCTTGGTCTTCCAGGGCTATCTCTATTTGGTTATACCCGGAATATCCATTAAGAAAACTATAGGAGTGACTTGCTACCCTCTCTAAAACTTGATCAATGAATGGTAGAGAGAAATGGTCCTTCTTTGTGACCTGGTTCAATTTTCTATAGTCAATGCAAACACGCCAACTAGTGGTGACATGTGTTGGTATGAGTTCATTATTAGAATTCTGCACAATAGTTATTCAAGATTTCTTTAGGACTTCTTGAGTTGGACTCACCCAAACACTATCAGATATTGGGTAGATAATTCCCACATCCAACAATTTGATCACCTCATTTTTTACAACTTCCATCATGTTTGGATTGAGACGCCTTTGAGGTTGTCTAATTGGTTTAGCGTCCTCATTGAGGTGTATCTGATGGGTGCATATGGAAGGGTTTATACCCTTGATGTCTGAAATGGTCTAGTCCAAGGCTCCTTTATGGTCCCTTAGAATATTCAACAATTTAATCTCTTGATCCTTGTCTAAAAATGAAGAGATCACCACAGGCTAAGTTTTATTTTTACCTAAGTATATATACTTAAGCTCATTTGGTAGTGGTTTTAAATCAAGCTTTTAAACATTGGTTGGTGATGGCAGAGGTCGCGAGTCCTCGATAGATAGGATTTGAGTGCGCGGTCTCCATTAGTACATACCAATGTCCTGGGTTGTAGTGCTCTCATTATCATCATAAATTTCAGCAAGCACTTTTTATATATCAGAATTTTTCAAGTCCCAAATGACTTGAATCAATTTCTCAGTCAGACTAGGTTCCAATTCTTCTTCTATCAAGTAATTCATTAAATTCAGCTCATGGATCTCATTATTATCAATGGGCTACTTACATAAATTGAAAATATTTAGCTCTAGAGTCATGTTACCAAAAGACAAGTTCATCATTCCATTCCTGCAATTTATAATTGCATTTGAAGTTGCTAGGAATAGGCGGCCTAAAATTATGGGAACTTAAGCACTAACATTTACACATGGTTCAGTGTCTAGTACAATAAAATCCACGGGAAAGTAGAATTTCTCCACTTGGACTAACACGTCCTCTAAAATTTCCCTTGGTACCTTAATGGAGTGGTCAACGAGTTGGAATGTAATCGTGGTTGGTTTAAGCTTGCCTAACCCCATTTGTTTGTAAACCGAATAAGGTACTAAGTTGACACTTGCACCAAAATCTAACAAAGCATGCTCAATTTGGAAATTTTCAATAATACATGGAATAATGGGACTTCCCAGGTCTTTGTACTTTGGTACGACCCTTTGTTGAATGATAGCACTCACTTTCTCAGTAAGAAATGCCTTTTTGTGCACATTTAATTTTCTCTTTACAGTGCACAAATCCTTGAGATATTTAGCATATGATAAAATTTGTCTAATGGCATCAAGCAGAAAAATATTGATAGTAAACTTTTGGAGCACATCCAACACCTCTTAATATTTTATGGGGACAGTTGAATTCCGAAGTCTAGATGGGAACAGAACTGGAGGCTCATACGACTTAGTCTCTTTATCCTTTTGTTGTTGTAGCTCTTGAGCCATAGTCGGTTCATCATTCTCCTGAGACAATGGCTGATCCTCCAGTATTTTTACCAATTGCATATCTTGTTATCGACCTCTTTTCCACTTTTCAAGGTAATGATAGCATTAGCTTGTTCATGTTGTAGCTCACTTGGATTTGGGTCTCTAATGACATGTGTGTTTATAAGGTTTGGCACAGGTTGAGAAGGAAGAGTGCCTTTTTCCCTAGCATTTAGTTGAGTCTCAATCCTAGCCATGGCTATCTTTAATTCCTGATTTGATTGGATTAGAGACTAATTCATTTGAACTTGAGAGTTCATGAATGTGGTTAATGCATCCTCCACAGATGATCGCTTTGGCGGGGGCACATATGGTGCATTGTTAGGTGCCCCAAAGAAGTTGTTTTATGGAGGCATTTGAGGTGCATTGGGCGCATTAATTTGTGGTCCATTCCTCCAACTAAGATTAGGATGGTTATAGTAATTTGGATTATACGTGTTTTCCATTAGTTGCATAACTTACCTTTGGTAGTTATTTATAGCATTTGCTTGCTCATGCTCATGCGTGATATTTTGTACAACTGAGATTATTGTACAATCCATTGTGTCATGGTCTGTACCACCAAAAATGCTACAAAAATTACGTAAGGAAGTGTTTCCTTTAACCATATCAACCTTCCTAATTTCCAAGGCTTCGACCTTTCAAGCCAATACAGCGAATTTTGCATTAAGGTCGTCTTCCTCTCTTAAGACATACATCCCCGCTTTCTCTCTAGGAATGAGTCTAGTTTGGTTGGGTTTAGTAGAGACATCCCATGTTTGCGTATTCTCTGCTAACATATCTAGAAAATCCCAAGCCTCATTATGATCCTTGTTAAGAAAGGTTCCACCACACATCATCTCTATGAACTGACGGGTATCTATGGTGAGCTCCTTCTGGAACACATCAATCATGTGTCATGATTCATAAACATGATGTGGACAAGTAATTAGAAGGTCTTTGAAGCACTCCCAAGCTTGAAAAAACAGTTCATTCTCCTTTTGGGAGAATGACATGATTTCTTGTTTTAGTGTATTTGTTTTGTGCTCAGGAAAGAACTTTTTCAAAAACTGTCTACTTAAGGCTTGCCATGAAGTGATGGTATTAAGTCTTAAAGAGTTAAGCCATGCTTTGGCCTGATCATTTAGAGAAAATGAGAATAACCTAAGCTTAAGTACATCTTTATTGCCATTATTTACTCGTAACGTTACAATTACTTCCTCAAAGTCCTTGAGGTGCAAGTAGGGGCTTTTAGAATCCAAGCCATAAAATTTAGGAATCAATTGAATCAATCCTGGTTTAAAATCAATGTTCCCTGTGTGAGCAAGAAATACTATGCAAGATGGTAAAGTTGATCTCTCAGGGTGTAAATGTTCACGTAAAGTCCGCGGTTAGTTTAACACATTCCTATGAACTTCATTTTCATCCTCGAGAGGAGGATTAGGTTGGTTTTTTATGTTTTGATTTATAGTTGGATTTGACATATTTGGATTTGGATTATTAATTGGGTCTACCATGGAATCCAAGTGATGTTGAGTGCCTCTTCTAAGTGAATGATTAAGGCCTGGAACTAGTCTGCCTTAGGAGAGTCGATTGTTTTGATCCATACTTCAACGGGACATAAACCATCCACACCACACAACAAATACCACTAATTCAAATAGTAAGTATGATACTTAAAATAAAAATAAAAACTTAATCAACAACCCAGGTAGCGGGGCTGACCATGAGGGTTCAATTCACAAATCAAAAATAAATCAACAACCCAGTCGGCAGGGCCGACCATGAGGGTTCAGTCCACAAAGTAAAAATAAATCAACAACCCATGCGGCAGGGCCAACCATAAAGGTTCAGTCCACAAAGCAAAAATAAATCAACAACCCAAGCGGCAGGGTTGACCACGAGAGTTTAGTCCACAAAGCAAAAATAAATCAACAACCCAGGCGACAGGGCTGACCATGAGGGTTCAATCCACAAAGCAAAAATAAATCAACAACACAGGTGGCAGGGCCGACCATGAGGGTTCAAACCTCAAAAAAAATCAACAAAAGTAAAACTAATGCAGAAATTAAACTATTCTAATCTGGAAAATAGATTCGGCGGATGATCTTTGTGATCAAACAACAACTGTAGGACAACCATAACACTTGGGTAATAAAATCCTAAGCAGGGCAACCTTATGTCATAGTTAGTGCTTGAAAGACCCAATTAAATTTACTTTCAAAGAAAAAAAAATCTATAGAAAATTTAGAGGGTTTAGAAGAGAACTTACCATAGAAAAGAACTTACCTTAGCTATCTTATACAGATCTGATCTATCTCAGTATCTCCCCAGCAACGCCGCCAAAAACTTGATTGCTTGCCTCCAAGTGCAGAGGTTCATAAGTAATATTCCATGAATACAGGATCGATCCCACAGGGAGATGAATTGCGAGAAGGAGAAAATCAAATGCAAAACAAACTAAGTAATAAAAACTAAACTGATGATTTGATTTTGGTATTTTTAAATGGATGTAATTCAACTGAATTAAAATAACACCAAATCTTTAAAGTTCCACACATAGGTTAATGTTCTAAAATCATGATGACTTGGATAACACAACTAGGATCTGAGGACTATGGTCAGCCTAATCGAAAAATAAAACAATTTAAATATTTTAATAAATGATATAAAAGACTAGAAAATCATGGATTTGCACCATTGATATATATTCTCAAGCGCCAGTGATTTTAAGAATTCAATATTAATGAGATAATGAAAAAAAAAAAATATATAACAGGTTAAGAACCTCTCCTATCTAGGAAATCTGATTGATCTAGAATAAGTCTGTCCATCAATGTGGATCTCATATGATGGAAACATATGGATCTAATGTTGAGGGTCAAATATTTCATATCAGACCCCAGTTATTGCCTGGATTTACGAACATGGTACTGTTTAATGGCCCGATTTAATCGTGTTGTGATACAGGGTGTAGCTACGAGCTTGGACTGAAACAGGGTACTAAAAGTATGGATTTAACGCTCAGAATTCACCAAGGTAAGGGATGGACCCCATGGGACCAAGATCGATGGATTTACATCCCAAAGATCCGAGAAAATCAAGAAACTGAAACTTAAGTGGCCTGAAAGTTAGCCAAAATGCAAGATCATAGGGTTTCCACCATCTTTTCAGTTCAAAAATTCATACATGGCCTGAGGACCATAAATTAACCGTACACGTTAAATTTCAGCTATTGGATCCTTGTGGAAGTAGCCCAACGGACAGATCAAACTATAAATCCTCAAATTGGGGCCTGCCTGATATCTGGATATACTTCAATTTTTGTATAAAATTCATAAATTGGATGAGAAGGAGGTTTGACGGAGCGGATTTCATATATACGTCACTAGTGGACCCCATTGTCAGTGTCAGTGCACAGTGTACAAGTGCACTCGACATGCACTGGACGGGTACCACCAGTCAAAGGGCGCTGACCCGCCCTCTCTCGTGCGAGAAAGCCAGCGACGGACGCTGGATGATTGGGTTTCGATTGTGGGCCACAATCATCACACATTTTGATGATCTGAACCGTCCATTGCGTCCAGGTGATGGCCACACCCCTCGCCAAGGTCGCCTTTTGGCACTATGAACGTGTACACGCGTAGATTGACGGAAAATGCAGGATGTACACCGAGTTAATTTTATATAGTGGATTGCACCAAATCTCGACCAAAATTACTCCTTTCCAACCAAAATTTTGCCAGAAATCCAATGAACGGGGTGGATTATGCTAAAACATCATTGTGTGGCCCATCGAGCACGTCAAAGTAAGTCGGTTAAAAGATTAATGCACGTCCGAAATTTTCGGATGTTCCGGTCAGTTGTGGCCCACCACTTCTGATCGGATGGCCGATTTGAACCATCCAGATGGAATCTAGGACAAAACCGACCGTCTCAGAGAAGATTTTCAAAAATATTTCAAGTGAAGACCGTTCGCCACTGCACTTTTCTCCAAACGCAAACCGTTTTGTGTTGTCGTTCACTGCGCATAGCTGCGTAACTCCTTACGCACCACCTCTTGTGCGTGAAACCCATTCAACCGACCTATTTCCTGCTGCTATAAAGGAGAGAGGAGAAAGAGCAAAGGGGGTATCTTCGAATGGGCAGCCGGGGAGGCTATTCACGGCTGAGAAGTTGGACGTCAGGGGAAGACATTATTTTTATGTTTAATCGCTATTTTGTTTTTTTTTTTTTATGAGATCTAGTCCCATCATGTTGGGCTAAACCTCTTAGCTAGGGCTAAGAGGTGAAGCTTGTAGCGTGATGGGGAAACTATTTGCTTGTGCTTTTTGTTTAGACTGAACTGATGTTGATTTTAGTTAATTAAGGGAATGTTTTTAGTTTTTAATGCTCTGTTGTGACTAAAATTACAATGGGTCTGCGATAGCTTTGAGCATGTTCCTTTTCTTATTTGATTATGATGTTAGGAAGCCCTGTTGTTCACCATCATCTCTTGGGCATGGTCGGATGACAGTACCCTTCCTAACCTTCATACATTGTTGATTGGTTGGTAATTAGTTTAATTCTGTTATTTACTTTGTCTCCTGGGCATGGTTTGTTGTGATGGAATCCATTCTAATTTATATACCTTTTATCTCTTGAAAACTATATCCAAAAAAGTTCAGTTCGATTTTCATGGTTACACTTTTCAACTGGATGAAGATGGACTCTAAGTCCAGTTGAGTTTTGAAGCAGGCATAAGATTTTCCTTGATCTCTACAAGTGGATCCTCTGAATCCCTAGTTTCCTTTCCCTAAATTTCTTATGTTTTAGATAATTATTTCACCATTATTCCTCAAATTACAATCGATTTAGATTTCATCTTAGTTTAATTCTAGTTCTACTTAATTTCAGATTACGTACAAGTTTCAGTCCCTTGGGATTCGACCTCGGTCTCACCGAGTTTATTACTACATCACAGCCCTATACTCGGGGAGTGAACAAGTTTTTGGCGCCGTTGCTGGGGATTGACGATTACGTTTTTCTGAGATTAACTAGTTTTAGGATTAGTTTAAGATTAAGATTTTTTAATTTTAGGTTAGAATTTTTTCTATTTTTAAAAACTAATATGTTTTCTTGTTTTGTAGGATCCTGATATAAACTTCTAATTTCGTAATCCCTTTCTAATTTCTCTACTTTTTCTATGTTTAAAATTAGGATTTTAGTTTTAGAAACTTTCTTATTCTAGGTTTCCTTTTTAGAAACTAACTTTCTATTTTTAGAAATTTTCTATTTTTAAAATTTTTTTCCTTTTTAGAAACTAACATTACTATCTATTTTAGGATTAGGATTTATAATTTAGAACTTTCTAATTTTAGGTTTAGAACTTTCCTCTTTTGTTTTTACAAACTAGGTTAATTATTTTCCCTTTTTGGAAACTAGTTTTCTTTCTATTTTTCCTTTTAGGATCTTTTTATATTTAGACCTTCTATTTTAGAAACTAACTTGTTTTGCAGATTTTTAAGTTAGGAACCTCCAATCTGGTAACTTCTTTCTAACTACTCCTCTTACCTTCCATATTACTGTAGGAATGTTTTTCTTTTATTTTTAGAATTAGATTCAAAGTTAGGGTTTTACTATGCAAGAGTTGGAACGTGTGTATGCTGAGATAGCCAAGAAATCTTGGGAAAGTTTTTTAATGTATGATGATAATGGGGGGAAACAACCTATGCCTCAAATATTTTCTAAAAATTTCTTTAACCAATCGAAATATGATGCTCCACTGATTAAGAAGTCCTTCGGTGATTATCTGCGGGAAAATAATTGCATTCCACGAGTTAAGAAAACAGTACGTGATTATTAGAATGATGACACGTATCAACTCTCGACCTATGACCTGTATGACTATGATCAGTGGAAACATCAACATTGGAGAGATGAACCACCAATTGATTTTAACGACTACTCCCTTGGATTCCCTACTTATGAGACTCAACCGGAAATAATCCAAGAGGAGTCAATTCAAAAATACATAGGTGCTCAAGAACAATTCAACAAATATGTCACACAAGCAATCGCATATATGACAAAATCATTGGAGGCGATTGAAATCTCCATTCAAGAGCGTCAGTCGCATCTTAATGAGGAGGAAGAGGCTAGTTCATACCAGCTTCAACCCGATCCAGAAATATAATGCAAGGAAAGTGACCCTAGATTGCTTTTAAAAAATTCTGGAATTTGAAATGAAGAGTTGGATTGTGTTAATGAGCATATGGTTCAATTCTCGGATGAGTCGATCTCGATGACAGTTCAAAAGAATGATTAAGAGACATGGGTGTCTTTCAAATACAATGATATTGACACACTTCACTCACATGACACACCTGATTTTAATGATGAGAAAGAAGTTAGTTTATTCGAACCTCAACCCAATCTAAAAATAGAATGTGAGGAATGTGATCCCATCCCAAGTGTATACTGCACTAAATTGAACGATGATGAGTATTGGGATCCAATCTCCAGTTTGGCCCATATCAATGATCAAGAGGTTCAGGAAGATGTCAACCATAGTGATCTACTCCACCAATCTGACATGACCAATTTAAATGTAGAGAATGAACCGCTTCCACCTAAACCTTCAACCTTTGTGATGCATGTTTGGACCACTCCCCTGAATTGAATGATGCTATGATTCGGGAGATGGACGAGTCGCCTGATATGACTTTGGGAATTGAAACCTTTCAGTTAAGGCCACCATCTGAGCTGTATACTTTTGATGATTCAATGCATCTACTGAGTAACTTCAATGAACAGAGTCCTCACATCAATACTTCATCTACTGAACCTCAATCTGTCTGTGCAAGGCTAGAGCAAGAGAGCGTACCTCCATCTACTTTTAGAGACGATGGAGTCCTTGAGTGTCTCATTACAAATTCCAATGTAGAATTTCCTAACTCTACAGATGATTGCTTGACACACTTTCTAGATTCAAGCAATCCTATGATTAAAGAAATAGTGGATGCCTCACAAGAGAATATCTCGGTAGTTGTTACTAACCGAGAGAACCCTTACTCTGAAGCCCCTTCTTCCTCAGATTCTGACTGTTTACCATTAGGGGAGGAGGAGCTGAAAATTAAACCGAAGTCTGAAACTTCGGAATGTGCCGAGACTACATCACTTTCTAAGAAGTTTTCTGAGTTTTATTTACTTGTAGTCTCTGATTCATCATGGGATACTAACTTTGAAACTTTTTTTGACATAGGTGAATCATATATACTTTAGATACCTCAGGCGAATCAACGACAAATTTTTGATGAGGTACATAAGTTTCTTTGGAAAATCATGCTCCGAGGCATCCAACCCTATTGCAAAAAAGGCTTTTAGATGATCCTATTGAGGAACTTACTAAAAAACTTATCAAGATACTGGCCGAAAGAGGAACTTTGCAGCATGATTGAGTAGTTTTTCCCTGCTTTCATAGGACTAGGATAGTTTGCTTTATGCTGTTCTAGGTTAGTTGGTTTTATGCCATTAGGTTAGTTTGCTTCCTACATTATTTTAGGATAGTTTGATTTAGTTGTCTTCACTCTCTTGCTGACTTGCTTTCATGTTGAGATCATTGTGGAAAAGTCTCTCTCGATTCCTTCGTCTAGGTATTATCTTCCCATCACTTCTCATTTACTTTCGTTGTCCCATGTGCATTGCATACTCATATATCTTTTACATTGAGGACAATGTAGATTTTAGGTTGGGGGTGAGAGATTAAGTTACCTAATCAGTGTTTTCTTAATCTTGAGCGAAATTCGTGAAAAATGTTTAAATTTTGACGGATATTCTTGTGAAGTCGAAGTGATTTTGACGGCCATCGTTGAATTATAATTATAAGATACGTGATGTTGGTAATTTATGACTCTTGGATTCAGTTATCTATTAGATTTCACAGTTAAGTTCGAGTTATTAATCCATGATAGACGTTGTAAACATTGATTGAGTCATGATTTCACATGTCACATCTCGCTTTCACATTAAGGTTTCAATTTGATATTGAAGGGTTAACTTGGTAATCACTAAGCATGTAAGGAATCAGCCTGGAAAATTTGCTCGTCATGATCAATTGAAGAGACAGAAAATACCCAGCTAAAAAAAATTAAAAAGAAAAAAGAAAGAAGATACCTTTAGAAAGGTTTGGACGAATAATCTTCACCATAGGTTTGCTCCCTATAGGTGTAGATTTAATTCCCCATGGACGATATGTGAAAAGGGTTGGGTGTATGATCTTCACCATAGGTTTGCTCCCTATAGGTGAGCATTTGATTCCCCTCATTGGCATTACTTTTAATGGAAAAATTAAAAGCTGGAAGAATGAAAAGATGATCTATGAGGCAAGTTTTGGTTTAAGTCATGGTTATCATGAATTCTCTTGTTGGTAACCAATGATATTCTGAAATAGATAAATGAATTTTAATGATGATAAGCCGAGATTAGACTATACAATCATGGATCCTAATGTTTAGAATTTTTTTCTAATTGATGGATTAACACTTTGATCTTGATTATGAAGTCTACCGAGCGCTTGAGTATAGGGAATGTAATGCCCAACATTCATGAATCTTAGACTTCTAGTATCTTGATTGTTTTCAAAAATCGCTCGAGTTTTTAGAGATTGTCCTGTAGTTCTCAAGTTATTTTTCGCATACTTTGCTCGGGACTAGCCAGATGCTGGTTGGGGGTTGTGTTGAAGGTCAAATATTGCATATCAGACCCCAGTTATTGCCTGGATTTACGAACATGATACTGTTTAGTGGCCCGATTTAATCGTGTTGTGATGCAAGGTGTAGTTACGAGCTTGGACTGAAACAGGGTACTAAAATCATGGATTTAACGCTCAGAATTCACCAAGGCAAGGGATGGACCCCATGGGACTAAGATCGATGGATTTACATCCCAGAGATCCAAGAAAATCAAGAAACTGAAACTTGAGTGGCTTGAAAGTCAGCCAAAATGCAAGATCACAGGGTTTCCACCATCTTTTTGGCTCAAAATCTCATACATGGCCTGAGGACCATAAATTAACCGTACACGTTAAATTTCAGCTATTGGATCCTTGTGAAAGTAGCCCAACAGACAGATCAGCTTATAAATCCTCAAATTGGGGCCCACCTGATATCTGGATATACTTCAATTTTTGTATAAAATTCGTAAATTGGATGAGAAGGAGGTTTGACGGAGCAGATTTCATATATACGTCACTAGTGGACCCCACTGTCAGTGCCAGTGCACTTGACATGCACTGGACGGGTACCACCAGTCAAAGGGCGCTACCCGCCCTCTCTCGCGCGAGAAAGCCAGCGACGGACGCTGGATGATTGGGTTTCAATTGTGGGTCACAATCATCACACATTTTGATGATCTGAGCCATCCATTGTGTCCAGGTGATGGTCGCACCCCTCGCCAAGGTCGCCTTTTGGCACCATGAACGTGTACACGCGTAGATTGACGGAAAACGCAGGATGAACCGTGAGTTGATTTTATACAGTGGACCGCACCAAAACTCGACCAAAACTACTCCTTTCTAAGCAAAATTTCGCTAGAAATCCAATGAACGGGGTGGATTACGCTAAAAACATCACTATGTGGCCCACCGAGCATGTCAGAGTAAGTCGGTTGAAAGATTAACGCACGTTTGGAATTTTCGGACATTCCGATCAGTTGTGGCCCACCACTTCTGATCGGATGGCCGATTTGAACCATCCAAATGGAATCCAGGACAAAACTGACCGTCCCAGAGAAGATTTTCAAAAATATTTCAAGTGAAGACCGCTCACTACTACACTTTTCTCCAAATGCAAACCGTTTTGTGTTGTCGTTCACTGCACATAGCTGCGTAACTCCTTACGCACTGCCTCTTATGCGTGAAACCCATTCAACCGACCTATTTCCTGCTGCTATAAAGGAGAGAGGAGAAAGAGCAAAGGGGGTATCTTCGGACGAGCAGTCGGGGAGGCTATCCACGGCTGAGAAGTTGGACGTCAGGGGAAGACATTATTTTTATGTTTAATTGTTGTTTTGTTTATTTTTTTTATGAGATCTAGTCCCATCATGTTGGGCTAAACCTCTTAGCTAGGGCTAAGAGGTGAAACTTGTAGCGTGATGGGGAAACTGTTTGCTTGTGCTTTTTTATTTATACTGAACTAATGTAGATTTTAGTTAATTAAGGGAATGTTTTTAATTTTTAATGGTCTGTTGTGACTAAAATTACAATGAGTTTGCGATATCTTTGAGCATGTTCCTTTCCTTATTTAATTATGACATTAGGAAGCCATGTTGTTCACCATCATCTCTTGGGCATGGTCAGATGATGATACCCTTCCTAACCTTCATACATTGTTGATTGGTTGGTAATTAGTTTAATTCTGTTGTTTACTTTGTCTCTTGGTCATGGTTTGGTGATGGAATCCATTCTAATTTATATACCTTTCATCTCTTAAAAACTATATCAAAAAAAGTTCAGTTCGATTTTCCTGGTTACACTTTTCAACTGGATGAAGATGGACTCTAAGTCCAGTTGAGTGTTGAAGCAGGCATAAGATTTTCCCTGATCTCTACAAGTGGATCCTCTGAATCCCTAGTTTCCTTTTCCTGAATTCTTTATGTTTTAGATAATTATTTCACCATTATTCCTCAAATTACAATCGATTTAGATTTCATCTTAGTCTAGTTCTAATTCTACTTAATTTCAGATTACGTACAGGTTTCAGTATCTTGGGATTCGACCTCTGTCTCACCGAGTTTATTACTACATCACAACCCTATACTTGGGGAGTGAACATCTAACATGAGGATAAAAAAACTAAACCTAAACAATAGATAACATGCATACACAATTCTTCTCATCATTAAAACAATCAATCGTCATAACTTAAAGAATTATTAAACCCATGTGCTTCCCTTCTAGCTTGGGCTAGAGGGAACTTAGAAAAACATAATTAAATTGTAAAAATAAAAAATAAGAAGAAAGAAATAAATGCAAATAGAAAATATCTAAAAAAACAACTTATAGAACTTTAATAAAATTAAAAACTCTTTAAAAATCCTAATTCTTGCTTTAGGATGCCTTGAATGATGCTTAGGAATGCCCTAAGAAGTCCTATTTATAAATGGGGAACTCTAAATTTCGTACAAAGTTGGAAAACTCTACAAACCGCCTCAAATTTACCTAGTTTTTCAAAATAGACTTCTCGCTGCACAGTTTGTTTCAACTAGATTTTTCACTACGTAATTTCTCAAAATAGACTTCAGAACTTCAGAATACACTTTTTTAGGATGATTTTAGGATTCTTCACTTCAAATCTTCAATTATTTTCATTCCTCACTTGGTTTTCTTGGATCTTTGGCATATGAATTCTTCAATCTTGGTCTCCTAAGATCCATCCCTTGCCTTGGTGATTCTTGAGCATCAAATCCATGCTTTTTAGCACCCTTTTTCAATCCAAGCTCTTAAATTTGCCTTGCAACACATACATGAGTAAAATATAACATTAAGCTGATTCATGTTCATAAAACCAAGATGTAAATGAGGGAAACTATACAATATTTGAGTCTCAACAAAGGAATTGATTATTTTGACACATATTCACAAGTGACTAAAATAACATCGATTAGGATTTTATTTGCTCTAGCATACATCATATTCATATCCATCAAATGGACATGAAGACAACATTCTTGAATGGTGACCTCGATGAGAAGATATACATAAAGCAACCAGAAGGGTTTGTTCTACTAGGAAATGAAAGGAAAGTGTGTAGACTTATTAAGTCTTTATATGGATTAAAACCAGTACCAAAATAGTGGCATAATAAATTTGATTCTAAAGTTTTGTCTTATGGTTTTGCACATAACATTGCTGATAAATGCATATATCCAAAAGTGTGTAATGATTATATTGTAATCATATGCTTGTATGTAGATGATATGTTAATAATCAGTAATAAAATGGAAGGTATAACTGTAACAAAGAAGTTTCTCTCTTCAGTTTTCAAAATAAAGGTTCTTGGACAAGTGGATACAATAGTAGATATTAAAGTTTAAAAACATAGTGGGGGTTATGCATTGTGTCAGTCTCATTATATTGAGAAAATACTGAACAAGTTTAACCAGTTGAAAATTAAAGAGGCAAAAACCTCATTTGATCTAAGTATCAAATTGAAAGAAAACAGTGGAAGAGCAGTTGCACAACTAGAGTATGTTAGTGTTATAGGCAGTCTTATGTATGATATGCAATGCATAAGACTGGATATAGCACATGCTATGAGTAAACTAAGTAGGTTTACTAATAATCTAAGTGTTAAACACCGGAAAGCAACAAATAGAGTTCTAGGCTATCTAAAAGAAACCAAAGACTATGGCTATTTTACTCAAAATTTTCAACAGTGTTAGAAAGATATACCGATGCAAGTTAGATATCGAGTGCAAGGGACAACAAGTCCACTATAGGGTGGATATTCACCTTAGGAGGTGTAGTTGTATCTTGGAGATCCAAGAAACAAACTTTCATAACGCACTCAACAATAAAATCTGAGTTCATAGCATTGGATGCAACAGGCAAAGAGGCTGAGTAGTTAAGGGATATTCTATTAGAAATCTTGTTCTATGCAAAGCCTATACCAGTTGTTTCACTTCATTGTGACAGTAAAGCCGCTCTAGCGAGAGCCTACATCAATACCTATAATGGGAAGTGCAGACATAAAAGTTTGAAACATGATTATATAAAGCAATTGATTCAGGATAGAATCATTGTGATCTCATTTGTGAAGTCAAGCAATAACTTGGTTAATCCCTTTACTAAACCTCTGACAAGAGAGGTAGTAAAGACAACATCTAGAGAGATGTGGTTGAAACTCTTTAATCAAAGTTCCACCAGTGATAGAAACCCAACCCAAACTTAGAAAATCTCTAAAGATTGGGTTCAATAGGTAACAAAAAATCATTGATAAGTGAAAAGTTATAGTGCTAAATTTAAAAATAACCTCACCAAGGATGAAAGTGCTGGCCGTTACGAACAGAAAGGGCTGAGTCCTAGAACTCTTAATGAAATCTACTCAAATAGAACAAGTGTTTTAAGTAACGGAAACACTAGAAAGATTACACCTATATGAACATAGAAGTGTTGTCACTTCTTATAAGAGTTAAAATTCTCTCGAGATCGTTCATTAAATAGATAAGCATATAACCATTAAAAGTGCTAAGCAAGTAATATAAAGGAACACATAATGCAAAAGTTATTATGTGTGTACTATTTTCGGTTATGTCATTTAAGAATAACTTGTTCAATGTTGTGGTAAAGAGAAATTTCGAGATAACTTTAAAATACTTATACTAAGGAAATACTCAAATTGTAAGATATCTTTCTATATGCATAATAATTGTTCTTTATCTTTAGCAAATATTTTCTTTTATTTATTTATTTATTTTAAAATCAGTGGAGGATTGTTGAAATTTGTGGTTTTTGAAAAATCAAAATATTCGAAGAATTTCAGGATTTTTGTTTTGCTGTCAAAACGCTTTTTAAAATTTTCAAATTACAAAGTGTGGTGTGTGCTTTTGTCTCACATCAGAAATGAAAAGAAGAAAATTGTGGTTTATATGTGGATGTGTGTATTATTCTTACTTGGAGATTTGGAGATTGTGACGCTCGGGTTGCTTATTCCGGTGGAACGCACACATGCAGCGCTCGTGCTCCAGCTCGGGCACAGGCATGAGCATGGGTGAGGGCGTGGGTAGTGTGGCGCTAGTTGACGCACTTTGCACTTCGCACGTGCACATCGTGTCGCAGAGTGGTCGTTTCCTCGCGAGACAGTGCGAGTGGTCTAGTATGAGCTTAAGTGCGATGAGGCTGAAATAGGTCAGGGCTTTATAGGCAACTGAGAACGGTCAGATTATTAATTCGAAATGGTTAGACGTTTTTTAAAACGGCTAGCAGCCTTGAAAGCCACAACAGTCCAAAAACGGATAGGCCATGATGATCCAACAATCATATCTTCTGATCCGACGATTGGAAACGGCTAAAATTAATTATCAATGGTCAAAAATATTTTTTAAATATTCTAAACCATTGCTGGCCACCTAGCAACAGTCCACTCGCTAGAGCCTATATAAATTGGACCATTCCGATCCAAATTCCGTCAACTCAAACACACATTTCTCCTCTTCCATCAGATCCTCCAAATAACATCTCATTTGCAGAATATTGTAAATACATGCACAGTTCTGAACCATTGATGGCCACCTAGCAACGGTCCACTCCCTGAAGCCTATATAAATTGGACCATTCCAATCTAAATTCCGTCAACTCAAACACAAATCTTTCCCCTTCTATCAGATCATCCAGATAGTTTGTTATTTGCAGAATATTGTAAATACATCCATGGTTTGATTCTGCTAAAAAATCTGTTTCGTTAAATTGTTCTTAAGTGGACCCTTCGTGATTACTGCACGCCGGATCTGGACAAACTTGTCTTATCTTAGAAGTAATTCTCTCGTAATCATTTCTCCTGTAACCCATTAACAATTGATAAGGGAGCAAATCATATTTTAAGGACAACGTAAATTTTATGTGACTCAACCTGTAAAAATGCAAACTTGTCTTATCTTAGAAGTAATTCTCTCGTAATCATTTCTCCTGTAACCCATTAACAATTGATAAGGGAGTAAATCATGCTTTAAGGACAGCGTATATTTTATGTGACTCAACCTGGTAAAAATGAAATAAACAAACCTTATTTTATTTTTATTTCTGGGTATATCCGGTACATTTTTTCCAACAGTAGAGCTAGAGGTGGGCAAGTTGGACCCGATCCGGTAGATCCGACCAGATCCGACCCGACTCGGTACCGTTCCGAACAGAACCGACGGCCTAGATCGGCCTGATCGAATCTGTCCATCCAGATCCGGTCGTTTTTCGGATTGGATTCGAATAAGGGTGTATCCGAACAGAACCGATCCGAAAACCCGAACCGGAAGGGTCCGAACCGACCCGACCCGACCCGACCCGGGATATAAATATCCCTCTTTTTTTGTAAAATTCTTTCTCTATACATCTTTAGCTTTTCGTTTGGCGCTAAAAAACCCCGCCCAATATAGCCCCAAATCTATTTCTCTCTCTCTTTATCTCTCTTTATATGTCTCTCCCTATATCCGTCTCTCCTTTTTTTGTTGAAGAAAAAGGTAAGAAGAATGCCAGTTAAATATCTTGCAATGGGTTTTAGAGTTTTCATGGGATTTATCTGTGGGAGAGAAATATGCATGGAGAGCCGTTGGGTCTTGGAGATCGATTTTTATGTCGGAGAGGAAAATACATTGAAAATTGGTATAAAGCTATGAGAGAGAGAGAGAGAGAGCCGTAGCAGGCAAGGTTGGCATATAGATATTTACCTGCTGGTTGACGGAAGCGTATTTGCTAGTGTACGACGTGGATTTGTGGGTGGCAAGGTCTGTGGGTCTGATTACAAGGTATGTGTTATATCCAAATTACTGCCTATCTATTTGCCAATATCATATTAATGCTTGAGACCAAAATTAAGTGGACCACACTATGGAAAGTAGTGGGGGACTGAACGTCTACCATTGAAACCCTTCTTGGGTTCACGGATGTTTTGGGTTCACGGATGTTTTCAATAAGAAATTTGTTTTTCCTCTTCCCTGAGGTCTTTGTAACCTTACGAACAGATGGGATGAAAATAAACGCCATGTTTGGCCGTACAAACTGTTCAACGGTGAAAATCATTATCTCCGCTTCTATTTATGGTGTGGTCCAGATGATCTTCGGATATGATTACTTTTTTGGATAATGTTCTAAAATGAACTCTAAAAACAGATGAATGGTATGGATTTACTAAATACATCACTGTGGGGCCATGTAACTTTGATCTCCTTCGAACCGTTCGTACAACTCGGAGCTCAAGGAGCGTCAGTGCTCGTCTTCACGCGACACGTGCAGAGCAGCTGTAGCTAGTAGGAGCTATACCCTACTCCCCCGACACCAGCCATTGGTTGATGGTCGGTGCTCTATGGGGCCCACCATGATGTATGTGAATCATCAATGCCGTCCATCCTTTTTAATATATCATTTTATGATATGGTAGAAAAAATTAAGTATATCTCAATCTCAAGTGGACCACATTACAGGAAACAGTGTTGAATGAATTTTCACCGTCAAAAACGTTTTGGGGGCCATAAAAGTTTTGGATCAAGATGATATTTATTTTTTCCCTTCATCTAGGTCTTTATGACTAAATCAACAGATTAGATGACAAATAAACAGTACAGTGGACCTTAGTAGGATTTTAATAGTGAATATTCATTCATTATTTTTGTCCTGTGTTGTGGCCCACTTAAGATTTATATCCCTATCATTTTTTGTACCAAGCCTAAAATGATCTATAAAAATTAATGAACGGCATGGATGAAACACGTACATCATGCTGGGGCCCACAAATCACCGATTAGAGTAGCCAAGCTGTTTGCACTCGTACATAGAGTAGTCATTTAGGTGGTAGGAGCTATCACCTATGAGCTATAGCTGATAAGACAGCAAGAGCATAGCAGCTAGCTGGAATCGGATTGCGTACTGAGCTCGGTAAGTTCTTATCGTACTGAGGAAGCTTTGTTGGGCCCACCGTGATTGCTTGTAGTTTATCCACGCTGTCTATCTGTTTTTCCAAATCATTTTAGGGGTTGAAACAAAAATTTAAATATATAAAAAGCTCAAGTAGACCATACTACAGGAAATAGTGGAAGGATTGATTTCCACCATTGAAACATTCCTAAGGCCCTACTGTGGTGTTTATTTGTTTTGAATCATGCTAATATTTGTTTCTTCAATTCATCCCAGTAGGAATGACGTTATTAACGGTATGGATGTCATGTAAACTTCACCGTCGAACCCAGGGAGGTTTCAACGGTAGGAATTTACCTAACTACCTTTTCCTTTAATACGGCCCACTTAAGTCTTGGATCTTGTTCACTTTTGGTCTTATATTCTAAAATGATCTCAAAAAATGGATGAACGGAGTGGATTCCTGAAAAACATCACGGTGGGGCCCACCTACTATCCCAGCACAGGAACGTTGTGCGAATAGCTTTGGCAGGAAATCCCGCCGTGCACGCCAATACAGGCCACCTGTACTCTCGAGCTCCGAGTTGTACGAACGGTTCAATGAGATCTACATTAGATGGGCCCCACAATGATATATTTATTATATCCATACCGTTTATCCATTTTTTGTGGTCATTTTAAAGTATTTGGAGAAAAAATGAATTATATTTAAAGCTCAAATGGACCACACCGAGAATAGTAGCAAAGATAATGATTTTCATCGTCCAAAAATTCGATTCTTGCCAAATCCGATCCGACTAGTTTCCTTGACCGAGTCTGACTCAGTTTGGGTCAGGCCATCCACATTACGGATCTGATCGGATAAGATACCCCAGACCCGTTCTCGGATAGGATCGGATTCGGATTAGTCCTGGCAACTTTCGGACCAAACCGAGTTGGACCAAATCCGATCCGACTCGGTCCGATGCCCACCTCTAAGTAGAGCTCTGGTTTGCAAGCACTTCCTTCAGGTTGAGAGCATGGGCAGTTGGCGGGCTGAATGCCACCGGCTTTACAGGATGCCAATGTAAGCCAAAGCTCCATATAGCCCTCCAGCATGTCCACAAGACTAGCACTGTTACTCCATCCCAAGTTTAAAATGCAATCATGAAGAGAGGCGTTGAACACATCATGCCAAGAGACGAAAGCGTATATGGGTTCTACGGGCCGGATTGTGTCCCACCCGACAATAAGCTGTCTGACCAGGTCTTCTGTGTGGTCCATCTTAATGTATCTGTTTATCCACGCTGTCCATACATTTTCTTATATTATTTTAATATATGAGCCTAAAAATGAGTTAGATCCAACGGTCAAATGGACCATACCAAAGAAGACTCTTGCAATGCTTTGTGCATTTAATGCAACCGAAACTCGCTATTTGGTGTAGTCTACTTGAGCGTGGGATTTGTCTCGTTTTTTGTCTCATAATTTAAATTGATATTAAAAAATGGATGTACCGTATGGATAAATAGATACATCATACTTGGTCCCACAGGAGCCCTGGTGGGACGGCTCATTATACACCGGCGTCCAACGCAATCCGCTTCAGTCTGAGCGGATTAGGAGAGACCCAGCAGGCTCACCCAAAACGGTGCAGTCCTTATCATGGGGCCCACCTTGGTCCATCTATTCTATATCCATGCCGTCCATCCTTTTTCCAAATCATTTTAGTGCATCATTCGATAAAATGTAGCAGATCCAATTATCACGTGACCATGTCATAGGATATTTGTTTTTCCCTTCATCCAGGCTTATATGAATTTATCAATCGATTGGATTAAAAATAAACATTACCGTAGCATTAAGGTGCGCCCTAAGAAGTTTTTAATGATAGGGTATTCAATCATTACTATTTCTTAGAATGTAGTCCACTTAAGTTTTGGATATTCTTCATTTTTTGGATCATGCTCTGACAGAAATATCAAGGTGGTAGCATAGTAATAACCGCGCCGTCTTGGGTGAGGCCTTCTTACCTAATCTGCTCACCAACCTGAGTAGGCATAGGTAAGCCTTGATTAGACGGACACCCTGATCTATAGCTCAAGTGGTGGACGAGTGAAAGATACTTCGTTTCAACAAAAGGTTTTGATATCGATTCCCTGTTGGGGGTGGCTAATAGTGAAGTGTGAACTGACAGTGGGTGTACTAACAAGCTAGCAAAAAGAGAGCCTTGATTGGACGGTAGCTCTGTAAGAGCTTGGCTCAGATAGACCTAATTTAATTTTTAATAAAATTTGGTCAAAAGTACAATATATTGGCCCGAGCCCACTTTTGACGAGGCCCTAATGTCCAATCAAAATCCCACCTCACCACTGCAGAAAAAGAAAATAATTTTTGGACGGTCCAATTGTTTGAAAAAGCTGAGAATAGGCGTTTCATGAGACCTGTCCCAGTGACCATGTCTAACTTGTCCGTATTTCAACCACTCCAATTTCCAACAATTCTGAGTTTTTCTTGTAAGTTTTGGGCACGCCTGTATGAGTACCACATGTGTAGACCGGCCACATTTACGAGGTTACCTTCTTCACACGTGTTATGCATGTAATGGCAGCCGGTTGGGTGAGGCTCTGAGCACTGTAAGCCCTTAAAGTGGCTATGATTGATTAGATCAGCACCTTGTGATGTTCAACCGAGCCACGTTGCGTGGCCCCATATCTAACAGCAGCATGTCACAAGAATCAAACGCCCCAAGTAGCTACCGCATGTACTGCTATCCACACCTTTCAAATTGCAAACAACAATTACAAAATCCTAGCCATCCAATTTATAGTTAAAAGGGTTAAACAGTGAGCGGAGAGAATTAAAAGACGAAAATAAGATGTGTGTTATTACATTCTCGGCCTAATTTTACGGACGCGGATTTTCTGCGAAAGCCTTTCGCAGGAAGTTCCTGCGCTGGGATGCTGGGTGGGGTCCACCGTGATGTTTGTGATAAATCCATTCCGTCCATCCATTTTACGAGCTCAATTTAGGACATTCTAAAGAAAATGATGTGGATTCAAACTCAAGTGGGCCATATGAGAGGGAAAACTGGGGAAAGAGTTTTCTACCGTTGAAACCTTCTTGGGCTCCACCTTGATTTTTATATGACATCTAAACGGTTTATAAGGTCATTCCCACTGGGATGAAGTGAGAAAACGAAAAAAATTAGCATGATAAGAAACTTTTATGGCCTTAAAAATGTTTCGACGGTGGTGACTGAATCAAAACTGTTTCCTCTCGTGCGGTCCACTCGAGTTTTGTATCCATCTAATTTTCTGTAGAATGTCCTAAAATGATCTCAGAAAACAGATGAACGGGGTGGATTTATGACAAACATCAAGGTGGGCCCACCTAACATCCCAGCGCAGGAACTTCCTGCGAAAGGCTTTCGCAGGAAATCCAGGTTCTAATTTTACGGCTCTACTCCATCCAAGATCAGACAGGTGGTTTGGCAGGTTTGAATATACCGTACGTGTTTTTCTATGAAGGGGATTGCGTCCTGGCCTTGGGCTATATGGGGCCATCGTGATGCATGGATTTTATCCACACCGTCCATCCATTTTTCCAAGATCATTTTAAATTATACACCTAAAAATGAGAAAATCCAAGGCTCAAGTGGACCACAAAGTAAGGATTGAACTCCCACCATTAAAAACTTCTTGGGAGCCGTAGAAGTTTTGGATGAAGCTGATATTTATGTTTCCCTTCATCCAGGTCTACATGATCTTATGAACAGGTTGGATGAAAAATAAACATCACGGTGGCCCTAGGAAGGTTTCAACGGTGGGTGTCATTATCACCACTACTGTTTTTGGTGTTCTCCTGTTCAACTTTCCATCTTCCTCATTTTCTGACGCAAAACCCTAAATGATCTGGAAAAATTGATGGACGGCCTGGATAAAACCTATACATCATGGTGGACTCCACAGAGGCTGTCTAGCGGGGCAGGACGTAATCTGCTTCAGTTAAAAGTAGCCTCGAGATTTTATTTCGGGAATTTACATAATACTCCCAAATTAGTATAATATTTACGTCTCGATACTTTTTAAGTTTAGTTTTTAAGAACCCACGTCATTAATCAAGTTGTTTTCAAACGGTAGGTTCCGTTAGTTTTCTTTAAAGTATGTTAATTAAAATTTTTTTTTTTTTTTCTAAAATGACAAAAATGCCTATTACTTAATGAAGCTGCTTGATAAAATTAAATAGGTACCTTATTATTAAAAAAAAAAAAAAAAAATCTAAGAAACAAAAATACATGCCTGCAGGATCATTGCATGATGATAGGTATGAAGTCAGGGGTTGGTCGGACCACTATGATGGATCCACGCAGTTCATTCATTTTTCCAGATCATATTTTAGGGAATGAGCCCAAAAATAAGGCAGATCCAAATCTCAGGTGGACCACGCCACAGAAACCGTAGTGATTGAGCGACCACCATTAAAAACATCATAGGGCCTACCATAATATTTATTTTTCATCCAATCTGTTGATTGGGTCAGACGGACCTGGATGTTGAGAAAAAATGAATATCAGCTTGATCCAAAGCTTTCGTAGCCCTCAAGAATTTTCTAATGGTAGGAGTTCATCACTACTGTGTCATGTGGTGTCGTCCACTTGAGGCTCTTATCTGCCTCATTTTTAGGCTTATGCTGGAGAAATAGATAAACAGTATGGATAAAATACATACTTTGTGGTAGAGCCCACAGCAAACGTAAGCAATCCAGGTTAAAGGCAGACATTTGGTGGCTTTGTCGGGCGCAGATTGCTTGTGCCCTGGTACAGGGAGTTCATGTAATCAAAAAATGGTGCGAGACCCACAGAGATTCTCGTCCTAAATCCACTCCAACCATCAGTTTTAAAATATTACTAAGGAATAGGATTTTACAGGTCAGGCAGATTGAAATCTCACTGGGCCACATCACATTAAACAGTAGGAACACAAATGTCCACCATTGAAAACCTTCCTGCAGCCGAGCATGATATTTATAGGCTATCCAAACCATTCATTAGGTTATTATTAAGATAAACTGTAGCCCCAAATATTATCCTGATAAAAAAAAGTTTTAAAAAAATAAAAAAAATTAAAAAAAAACTTTTTTGCCCCACAGAGTTTCTATTGGTGGGTTTCCAATCACCACTATTTCTTGTGGTGTAGTGGGTCCCATGAGTTTTGATCTGCACAGTTTTAGGTTCCTGTACTTTTGTTGTCTTAAAAAAGGTAAATAGAATGGATTTGTTAGGGAAATGACTCCACACAGCTTTCAACCACATGAAGTCCAAGCAGAGGTGCCTGGTGTGTGCCCTGATTTAATGGTTTTCAAAATAGGTGCCACGTGGGCCTCACCCAACATATATAGTGTGGCCCATATGGTGAAGGGCACCTTGATGTATTTATTGTATATCTAGGCCGACCATCAGCTTTGACGGTTCCTTACAGGGCATGAACCCAAAGATTAAGCAGATCCCAATCTCAGCTGACCATGCCATAGGAATACTCACCGTTAAAATTTTCCTAGGGCCCACCGTAATGCCCACTATCATGTTTGTTTTCCAACCAACCTGTTGTTGATAAACAAACGGCCTGATGAAGGGAAAAAACAAATATCGGCTTGATCCAAAACTTTTGTAGCCCGCAAGAGTTTTTAATGGGCATTCGTCGCCATTGTTTCTTGCCGTGTGGTCCACCTGGGATTTTAATCTGCTTTGTTTTTGGGCTTTTGTCCTAAAATGATTTTGCAAATTGGATAGACAACGTGGATTAAACACATACATTAGAGGGGTGCTACAGTGACCGCTTATGCAATCTATGTCCACGTAAAAGGTTCATTGGGCATGTTCTTCATTTTAGAGAAATATATATATATATATATATATATATATATATATATATATATATATATATATATATATATATATATATATATATATGGGAAAAGGTACTATGCACTCGAGCGTAAAGCGGTAGTCCATGAGGTCGAGCTGGGGTGGGCCCCACCGTGATTCCGTTCGAAGATCCACACCGTCCACCAGATGCACCGTCCCATTTTGGGCCTGGACGGCCTAAAATCTTCCGTCCACCGTGATCAGGTGGGCCATACCATCTGAAAACATAAGTATACAAGTAAAAACATGTAAAAGCACTTGGTGGGCCCCACCTGAGATGTGGATACCACCTGAAAAATGGTTTAAAATTACTTTCAAGTGGGACACACATGATGGACAGTTTTGATCATGAAGAAACCTCTCGAAAGGGCCCCACAATTGGTTTTGAATGTTTCAATGGTGCACAGCCCCTCTCCACTTCTGTACGTGGTGTGGCCCACAAAAGTCATGGATTGAGGTGATTTTCAGCTGTGTGGGCCCCACCTGGGATGGTGCATCTGACTGAGGGGGTAGATGTTCGAACGGCATCACGGTGGGCCCCACACCAACTCGACCTCATGGACGACCATAAGCGCTCGAGCGCATAATACCTTTTCCATATATATATATATATATATATATATATATATATATATATATATATATATATATATATATATATCATACTTTTAAACCTTGGTCGAGCTTCTTTTTTTTTTTTAATTTTATAAATAATTTTAGTAAAAATCATACTTTAAATAATATAATAGTTAGGGCATGCATGTATTATATCAAAATTCATACACATTGAAATGATCAATCTCTTTGCATTATAAGTACTATTCGACAAAAAGTTCCACTTGGTAGAATTTTCTTGAGCAGGTTTAACAACTTCGTAAAGTTATTGTCTGACCATTGAAACCTAGACTTCATACTCATCAACTCCACTGTCATAGATAACTTTGTATGCTCAGGTTTACACAATGGATAGAAGGATTGTTTCACATCCTCCGTTAACTTCTTGTACCGAGAATCATTGCCTAAGTAATCATGAGGTTCAATATTATATTCATCATTAACCTCAGCCATACATGCATCTAAGTCATCAGGTTAAAAATGACCAGAAGCATCATTCACTAAATCAACCATTTTGGGCAACATATTTTCGTTACAATTATTGATAGATGTACTTGCATTTGTATTACGACGTTGTTCCCCATGGAGAAACCATGTCGTGTACATTTCATCTATGCCATTGCAAACCAAATGTTTATAAACTGATTCTAATGTCAACTTCTCATTTATATTATAACACTTTATACAAGGATAACTGTGCTAATAAATCCCATTTGAATTTTGTTCCACGTACTCTAGGAATGTTACAACACCTTCCATGCATTTAGGGGTTAACGTTTTTGCCCTCATCCAATTCTTGCATGGTGTCATGGAAGGCCATCTCTAGTACTACGCACATGATGTGTATACATTAGATTACGACAGACTGTCTACAAAACTGACTAACTCAGTCACCCATCCAAGACCTGATAGATTGTAATGCTTTTAATTTTCAATTTAAATGCCTACACCGAAATTCCGACAGCATCTCATTATGTCTCTTCAGATATGTTGATCTTACATTTGATTCTCATATCAGGTATCGATACAAAGGGATGATATTTAACAATGAAAATAAACGTAAGAAGCATATCCAGCAAGAAAAGGAGAGATGATGCATAGAAAAGGCAAATACATTTAAATTTGTAAAATGAAAGTATTACAATTTATTTAGTCTTGAACTGTCCAAACAAAGGCAATTTAAGGATTTTTATGCATCAAAGAGTACACTATATCTATGCCTGGCCACATAAAAGCCCTCAAATGGGCAACTAATTGTCCTATTCTAAAATAATTCCATATTCATTCGCAATAAATAACTATACATACGCAAACACATCAAAATGTGTAAATTAAAGAAACACAATTCAAAATCTGACCATATAGATTCAAATTGTAAGTGCCAATTTTTTCGTTTAAAATGTCAATTTTTTTCAACATCTCAATTTCTTTTTAAAAATATTCTTTTCAAAATCTCAAAATTTCTCAAACAATGTTTAAAAAAAAAAAAAAAAAAAAAAAAAACTTTTGAACTTTATGTATTGTCAAGCCTGTCCTAGTGACCATTTCATTCCTTAGGACTTCACGGTCCTCCCGGTCGAATTTCAGCGACCCATGACCTATAAATAGCATTTGCAAGCAACTTTAAGTCACACTCAATCAACCTGAGCCGACTCAACCCAAGACCTATGCCATTGTAACCGCATCATAACCGCGGTTCCAATGCCTCGTCTTGTACGTTAATGCGACGCTTAGATCATAAGATGTAGACAGTGCATTATAATGGTCGTGGACAACATATTGTGGGACCCACCAATCACAATGACACCATTCCCTAGGCCATCATGGGGTGATGTCATCACCCCATGCTAGGTAATGATTTCTTTCTCTCTTGCCCATAAGTCCTCTTACACCCACCATAATTTTCTTACGCTTATCATCATTACCTTACAAGTAATGATTACTTCTCTCTCCCTCTTATCTTTCTCTCTCTCTCCCTCTTATCTTTCTCTCTCCCTCCTTTCTTCCATTCTCCATTAGCAAAAGCTTGGGACGTCCAAGCAAACCCCATTTTTCCAGCCATCTCCACCCTCCACACTTCCCAATTTAGCCCTCCAAACCCCATCTCAACCATTAAAATCCCTCCCTTGAAGCTAAGAAGACCCAAGTTGGAAGAAGAAGGAGACGATCCAAGGTGGGTGCTTTTCTAGGATTAAATTTGTGTTTTCTTGTATGGATTTTCTAATTTCTCTAGCATGAGGCAACTAGGACCCACCAATCAATGGTGAGGATCCTACCTTAACCCCTAAGTGTGGCCAATAGCCCACCTTAGCTTGCATGCATGAATCCATGGTGGGGCCATTCTCCACGGACCCCACCATGATGTTCGATTTAATTTGATTTCCTAGTGCATGAAGGCCACCTAGGCCCTGATTTATGTGGTGAAAATAGGATTTCCTTATCAGATTTTTCTAATGTATGACCTACCTATTTTGTGCCCCATTGATGTATATGTTGTAAGGATAGGATAGGAGCTCATAGTGGCGGAGCTCCTCCCTCCCATGGCCGCCGTTCTCTCTCTCTCTCTCTCTCTCTCTCTCTCTCTCTCTCTCTCTCTTTCTTTTTTTTGATGATGATGTGTGGCCCACTTGATGTGCAAAGCACATCCAAACCGTCCAGGGCCAATAGGCCCACTGTGATGCATTTTATCCATGTTATTTGTCTAGTAGGCCCACCTTGCTGCCCTTTTTCGCACTGGCCTGGACGAAGGGAAAGCACAAAGATTAGCTTGCTCCCTAGCTGTGTGGACCACTTGTGTGGGCCCTACTATGATATATGTATTTTATCCAAGGTGTTCATCAAGCAGGTCCCACACTGTTGACTGTCCAGTAGCATTCCTACTGTCTAGACCGTCTGGACAGGCCCAAGCGAAGAGAAATGCAAAGATCACCTTGTATCTAAGTGGTGGGCCACCCATGTGGGACCCACCGTGATGTATGTATCATATCCAGGCCGTCCATCGAATGGGCCAGCGGCCCAGGAAGCTACTGGACACCGTTTATCAACTACAAGGCCCACCAAGGTGTGTTTCATCCCCACGTCCAGCACCCTTGGACGATGGGAAAACACAAATATTAGTTTTATCAGAAGATGGTGGGTCCCACGCGTGTGGACCCACCTATGATGCGTGTGTTTCAACCATCCCATCCACCATCCAACTACTGGACGATGGAAACCCACCTTGAATGTATGTGTTTCAACCATGTTGTCCATCCGTTTTGGGGCGTGGAACAATCCCACACGTGTTGCATGTGTGAGGGTGGGATCCACCTTGAGGTATGTGTTGTGTATTCACACTGTCCATCCCTGGACGGTGATATGTGGGGCCTACCTTGATGATATGTGTGTATCTGCACCATTCAGTCCTTGGACGGTGAGACCCACATGATGTAAGTGTTGTATCCACTCCGTCTGCCCATGGACCCCACTTGATGTATGTGTTTTCCCACACCAACCAGGGCTGGGACACGTGGGGCCCATTTGATGTATATCCATACTGCCCATTACTGGACGTATGGGGTCCACCATGAGGTATGTGATCCACGCCGTCCACGTGGGACGTGGACCCCATAATGATGTGTTGTATATTCGCACCATTTGGCCTTGGACGGTGGGCCCACCTATTGTGTAAACGTGGGCCCACCATGCTGTATTTGTTTCACCCTCACTGTTCGGGGCAAACGGCCCATTGTAATGTATGTGTTGTATATCTACGTTGTCCATCTGGTGGGGCCCATTGTAAGGCCACCTTGAGGAATTTATTTGCTGCCCATCTAATTGGTTGAACCATGGGCTGCACATGAGGCCCATTTGGTGATGCATCAAGCCCACCATGATGTGTATACCATTTAGGCCGTCCAACAAGGGCCCATTTTGAGGGCCCACAATGTTGTACATGTTCTATATTCATGCTATCCATTTATTTTATGGGCCATATGGGCTGCCCCATCAAGCCCACTATATTGTATGAGTTACACACACTATCCATTCCTTGTGCCTAGCTTATGGGCCCTTGTGTGAGGCCCAATATATATGATGTATATGAGGCCCTTGTGTGAGACCAATATGATGTATATGTGGCCCTTTTATGAGGCCCAATGTGATGTACATGAGGCCCTTGTGTAAAGCCCAATATGATGTATATGTGGCCCTTTTATGAGGCCCAATGTGATGTATATGTGGCCATTTTATGAGGCCCAATGTGATGTATATGTGGCCCTTTTATGAGCCCAATGTGATGTTAATGAGGCCCTTGTGTGAGGCCCACTGTGATGTGTGTGAGGCCTTTGTGAAGAGGCTCATTGTGGTGCATATGAGGCCTATGTGATGAAGCCCAATTATGATATGTGAGTCCACCATGATGAGTGTGGTAATGCTTATGATGCCCATCTATCTCTTAGTTAGTATAAGGATTATGGGCCCCCATTATAGGATAGGTTCTAATGGGCTAAGCCTTGGGAGTAATGGTGGTTAAATGTCTACATTGTAAGAGCAATGGCGGTAAATGTCCACATTGTAATCCTCCCTAAGGCCCATTGACTAGGCCCATTCTCTCATCTCCTCTTAGTGGCCTAACTCAAATCATTAGATCCCTATTATGAATTATGTTTCCGCTATGCCTTGTAGAACCCACCTTGTGCTTATTGAGCCCTTAGGAAGCCCAGATTGCTACGTAATAGGACCGGCAAGGAAGCCCACTCCTTGATCTTAGGAACATTCTTGATATGAGTAGGCCATCTAGGCCCATCCTTGATATGAGAGGAGTGCTTCATCACTGTACATGAAAGGATCGGTGGTATCAGATTTAGTTTATCCATTGTTGAGGATCGATCCTCATGTTATGAATTAGATCTAATGTCCTTCTATGGACCCCGCCATATATATAAGCCGATTATTAATTACGACTATGTTAGTATACGCATTGAGTATGTGTTAGCATAGGATTATGATTGTATGAGGCCCTTGTGTGAGGCCCATTGCAATTATATGAGGCCCATTGTGACCATGTGAGGCCCATTGTGATTGTATGAGGCCCATTATGATTGTATGAGGCCCATTGCGACTGTGCAAGACCCATTGTGATTGTATGAGGCCCATTTTGATGTGTATGAGGTCCACCATGATGTTTGAGACCCTTGTGTGAGACCCATTATATGTGTGAGGCCCAATTATGATGTGTGAGGCCCACTATGTGTGTGTGATTATGTGCACGCCACTCATTCATTAGTGCGCCATGAGCTATCTTACACAGGCCCACCATGATGTATGTTATTATAATCATGCTTAGTATACTTCATGACACATGCCCATATGCATCATTTGGATGCTTGTGTATGAGGGGTGATTGAGAATAGTATGTGCCATTGGGCTGATTATTTATGGGACTCCCTAAGAGACGGAGTTGCCCCATATGAGTGCGCAGTACGTGCAGCTTTGATGCATGACTAGATGGTATGGCTCATGCATCTCGCATTTTGTGAAATGATCATTTGGCGCCCTAGCGACATTAGGGCTATGGCCTCCATGGGACACCGAAAATGTTTGATTTGAACATATGAGCACTTTAGATGTCCGTGGGTGAAAGTCCCTAAACCCTCGTGGTTAGGGGATGATCCAACATCTCAACCGAGTGGATATATATGAGCGTAGGAGTGTCGAATATCAGAAGGCCGCGTCTCCCACTATGTCATGGTCGGTTGGAAGGGGGTGTGGCCTTATCCGCCCTAGGGTAGGGGCATAGCTAGGCTGAGTTTGACCAGCTCGTAAGTAGGTCTGCTATTAACGAGCCAGGCTGATATTGACAAGCGGGTAGTGAGGTCTTTTCCACTCGCTAGACTGCGCAGCTGGAGAGGGCAATAACCAGTTTGGAGTGTACTAGACCCTGGTAATGATCCCAGAGATGTACGATACTAACATATGGACTTATTGAGTAGGAGTTGCGTACTTAGCATTTGATTGATTCATTCATTCACTATCCACTCGGGCTGGTTATGCGCAACCAAATCATTATGTGCACATTCACAGTGGCCAGGATTTTGGTTGGGGTGCACAACCAACCTGAGATTAGGAGTTTACCACATTAAGTCTGGCTATCCAAATTTAGGTATGGGACTGGTTTAGATAAAAGTCCTTTGTGATGGACCCCATAGCTTGCGATACTACGTACTATCATCCCGACGTTACACTCTAGCATGGTCATTTCTTTTGCACCGCATATTGCATTGCATCCCCAACACATGGCATTTAGTTTACCATGACCCCACATTGCAAAGCCGATCTGCATTGCATACTCTGATACT
This sequence comes from Magnolia changhungtana, assembly GCA_030180095.1. Classification (NCBI taxonomy): domain Eukaryota; kingdom Viridiplantae; phylum Streptophyta; class Magnoliopsida; order Magnoliales; family Magnoliaceae; genus Magnolia; species Magnolia changhungtana. The sequence continues at coordinate 7,742,737 of JASAUF010000375.1, forward strand.
ATATGACTCATGGACTTGTCAGTATTTCTAATTACTCTAATATCGTATAATTCATGAACTTGTCAGTATTTTTGACATTGTGTGATTTATGGAATTGTATTGTATACTTGGCACCTGTGTTACGCACACACGTACACCACCCTCTAAGCTTTCTATAAGCTTATGCACGATAGATGCGTGCAGGTGATGCTAGGACGTAGTCGAGCTGAGGTAGGAGCGTGCGACAGAGCGTCTTGAGTTTTGATACCTATCTTGTATTCCCTTTTATGTATTGTACTTAAACGCTTTGATTATAGTGGATATGTGGTCATGTTGTCAATTGTATCTGGGTTATGTTATGGTTATGCTTCTTATAAAAGAAATTTTTGTATTGAAAATCCTCCTTATAGGATCACAGGATCAGAATTTGGCATATGGGTGTCGGTCGCCAAGAATAGGGTACTACGGAGGTTGTCAGCCCCGGATTCGGCAATCAACAATTTTGTGAGCTCGATTTCTGAGTTTGGGGCATGACATATATCAAAATCACAATTTCTTTAACTTCTCAATTTTCTTTTTCAGAATGTCATTTTTTTCAAAATATAACTTTTCATCAAAATTATTAACTTTATTCAAACTTCCTATTTTTTTTTTTCAAAATGTCAATTATTTGTTTCAAAATCTCAATTTTTCTCAAACATTGTCAAAATTTTTTGAACTTTTTAACCTTTTTTCAAAATCATAATCATTTTTTTTTTAAAATCTCAATTTTATCCAAAATCTTAATTTTACTTTCAAAATCTCCTTTTGTTTTTATTAAACTTCTCGTTTCTTTCAAACTTCTTTAACCTTTTTTAAAAAACACAATTTCAAAAAAAAATTTATTTTATTTTTTTCCAAATCTTCATTTCTTAATGTCAAAATTTTTTAAAACTTCTCTCTTATTTATTTTATTATTTTATTATTATTTTTTTCAAAATCATACTTTTTTATTGAACTTTTTAAGCTTCTCCTTCTTTTTTTTTTTTTTTTTTCAACTTCTTAATTTTCTTTTTCAAAATGTCGATTTTTTATCAAAATCTCAAGGCTTCTTAAAATCTCAAAATTTTTATTCAAAATCTTAATTTTTCTTTTTTTGTAAACATTGTCAATTTTCTTAAACTTCTCACATTCCTTTTTCAAAATGTAAATTTCTTCTTAAAATCTCAATTTTTTTAATCTCACTTTTTGAAAATTTATATTTTTTTCACACCTCCATTTCTCTTCAAAATGTCATTTTTTTTTCCAACTAAAATATTTTCTTTTAATATTGCATTTTTACGAAATTTTTTAATTTTTTTTTAAAATACAAAATCTCATTTTCTTTTTCAAAACCTCAAATTTTTTTCAATATCTAATTATTTTTCAAACTTATCAATTTTTTTTTAAAGTGCCACTTTTTCTAAATGTCGATTTTTTGTAACATTTTTTTTTTTTAATATCAATTCTTTTCAAAATCTCAAAATTTCTCAAACATTGTTACTTTTTTTTTTTTTTCAAACTTTCGAACCTTCTTATTCAAAATTACAAATTTTTGTAAAGTTTTCCTTTAAAAAAAAATAATTCAAAATATCATTTTTATTCAAAATCTATTTCATTTTTATTAAATCATAGTTTTATTTTCAAAATCACAAAATTTATCAAATATTGTCAGTTTTATTTTATTTTTTTTAACTTCTCAATTTTCTTTTCTCAAAATGTCAATTATTTATCAAAATCTTGATTTTTTAATCTCAATTCTTTTCGAATTTCATATTGTAAAATCTCAAATCATAATGGATGTAGAGTGGGAATTTTCATGTGATATTGCAAAGCATTTAAATATCAGTTTGAAAGTGACATAGGGGAGGACGTGAGGCCAAGCACCGTCTTCCTCAAGAGGATAACTATTCCGAATCCACGGAACTTCTCTGGACTCCTCATAGAGACTTCTTGAATCCACGAGGAAAGAAAGCAGAAAATAAGAATAAATTCTAATAAATTCGAAATTGATTAATCAATGAATAAAAATGAGTTCACAACCCTTTAAATAGGGGTACCAAGCAATGGGAAAGAAATCGGAATCAAACTACAACTAAAACTCCTAGAAATTGCGACTTACTATAAATAGTAAACTTACTATTTATAGACGGTCGTGATGTCTACTAGTGCACAAGGTTTTCGGCCAAAAATAGTAAGTGTCCTATTTGGCTTCACCAAACCGTTCTCCTAATTATTCTAAGCTCTTTTCATGTTGGGCGCAACTCCTAAAGCCCGATTGATGAAGAGTTATAATCAAACTAAAACTTACTATTTATAGTAAAAATGAAATTAAAATAGGGAAACGATCATCGATTCAGGGGTTTTTCGCAATTCCAGGCATCACAACCCGGCATAGCAGGGTTGGTTGGCTAAAGTAGCTCGTTCTACCCCATAATCATATATTTTACACGAGATAACTCATTCCTGATTGCAAGATGCACCCGATCTAAGGTCCGACGGTCCGGATCACTTCTGTCATCAACCGGGCTTTTTCTGATCCATCTTGGCCATGAAACTATCCGCGACCCGCTCTACATCATAAAGCAAAACAAATTAATAAATACAATTAAAATAAATCTTAGATACAAATAAATACAATTAAACCACAAATTCTATTAGAAAACTTTTTAGACTATAATAAACAACAAATTTCCACCAAATTCTACAAAAATATATATAAAGAGGCTTGGGGCAAAAGTGAATTTATGACAGATCGTGATCTGTCAAAAAAGGAAATAAAATCCGTCACTACATGTTTTTATCTTTTATTGGACAGTATTTTGGGTCACAAAATCTCTAGTTGCAATGGACCAAATCCTTTGCAAATTTCTGATAGACAAAATCCATCGTAAATCTCATTTTAGTGACAGATCAAGTCCGTCATTATATGAAGTCCGACAATGCATAAATTCACGATTTTGGCATACTGTCTATGGTTGAAAGAAGTATGAAATAAAATTTCAATTCTCAGGGTTTTTATATTCTCAGCAAAAAGCTAGTCCATTTTTTTAAAGGAAAATTTGGGAACATTACTACCAATCAAAAAGTGAATCGAACCTTTTTTTTTTTCCTTTCTTTTTATTAATGAATGATTGAGCCAAGAAATACAAAAACCAACAACCAAACACCCCTTGTGTGCTCGTATGTTGTGTTTAAAGGTTTACCAAGCAACTTTTATAATCACCAATCTATCATCTCAATGGTTGGATTCACAACACCCCCATGTTGAAGTTCTTCACAGGCTTTTGGAACTTTAATCAGTCAAATGATTCAAAATAGTTATAATAATAATAATCTTAATACTAGTGATAACTATACAAGCACAAAACTGTTTAGGAGCTTGATTAACAAGCCGTTGTATAGATTATTTTCCATGAACTCCACAATGAGTGGGCCTCCCAATTGCTTTTCTCTCTCAATAAACCACATTGTTAATGAAGCATATCCTGAAATGATTTAATCACCAAAATTCTTGTGAAAATTTGAATACCAGGCAATTAATTTATTCTTATTCAATTGCTCAACAAGTACAAACCACTACAAGAAATATAGGCTTAGCCGTCAGTTGGGGTTACCCTTTGCTGGCGGCCAGTTTTACCGACCGCTAGTAAAGGGTCCCTATAAATTGAAAACACGGGACGCCCTAAAACTTCATTTGCAAAGCTCGCCCTAAGCTCTCTCTCCTCCCGCTCTCCCTCAAGCTCTCCCTCTCTCTGCCTCTCTTCCCGCCCGCTCTCCCTCAAGCTCTCCCTCTCTCTGCCTCTCTCCCCGCCCGCTCTCCCTCAAGCTCTCCCTCTCTCGCCTCTCTCCCCACCCGCTCTCCCTCAAGCTCTCTCTCTCTCTCTCTCTCTCTCTCTCTGCCTCTTCCCCTCTCCCTATCTGCTTGCTCTCCCTCTCGCGTCCGAACTCCCCTTTTCCACCAGCTAGCTGGGTGGTGTTGGGGTCATCACCTAATCCGAAAACCCCCAAACCCTCTCTCTCTTGATCAACTCTCCCCTTCTCTCTCTGATCGATCTCTCTCCCTCTTCCTCTCCCTCTTACATCGGCCAGCGGCGTTCTACCGCAACCTAGCGGTGCATCAGTTGCATCGTGATGGAGATCCGACCATATCTCATCATCTAACGAATAGGGTTTCTACCCTGGAAGGTAATTTTTTTTTTCTTCATCTTGTTTATATGCTTGTAGTGGGGAGTGTTTTTGATTTGGGATTGGAATTAGGGTTTTTCCTTTTAGGATTGGAATTTGGTTTTTCGTTTGTGATTGGGATTTGGATTGGAATTAGGGTATTTCTTTTGGGATTGGGATTGGAATTGGGGTTTTTTATTTGGGATTGGGATTGTCAAACTTCTCCCCCATCTGATTAGTGGTCTGCAATTGGCCAGTTGGTAAAAGAAAAATCCACCAGATGGCCTGTTGTAATGGATGAGATTTTCGGCCCTCTGATTGTAATGGAGGAGATTTTAAGGGCATGGCCTGTTTATGATGAGGCTCACCAGATGGATGTTGTGGATATTAGGACATGATTGTACAAGTACTGTTGCCACAACTTACTCGAGTTCCCGGCGAAGTGCATCGAAAAGATCCCTCTTAGTCTCTCTCTGCCACAAATTTTGGAGTCAGTCAAGGATGGTTGTGGCAGTTCCAAGAGTGGTGTTTGCATGGGTAGGATTTTATTGAGCACCTTAGGATGGTCATGTGTTTTAAATGATAAGGGACTGAATTTTGCCACTGCCACTTTATAAAACGAATTTGAGATCCCTTCTAAGAAGTTCACTGTGCTGCTTGGAACACTACCCCTTACATGATTTGATTATGGTCATCATAGAGATTTAAATGGCAAGTGCTGTCAAATTTGGATTTCACCTTTTTGCTTCCAAATGGTATCTTTGAAAGAAGAGGAAATGAGGGAATAGTTAGATACTTGACCCTATTGATTTATGGAAGGCATTTCTTACAAATGGCGGAAAGAACTTAACCACAATTTAGTTCAAAACAGACCAGTTTGGGGGATCAGATCTAATTGAAGTGTACCACCTAATCAACTTTAGAATTACATTATGAATAAATGTGCAAATCAGCACACAACCCGCTTTTCTTTTTCAATTTGTATAGGCAGGATAAATTAAGAGCAACAGTGCTGATGGTAATGCACAAACCATCTTTCATACTTCCCATGAAGGAATGAGCAGACACATCCATCCACAATAATCTCTTTTAAACAGATAATGTCATTAGGCACAAGCTAAGCTTTCATGCTGGCAATGAAAGCAAGGACCATGGAAAAAGTCAACCATCAATAGTCTTATTAGCAAATAAGGGTACGATTGCAAATTACTTTTTTCAATGAGCAAAATTTCCATTGGCTGAAATGACGAGACAATGTCATTGCATGGTTTAATGGCACAATTGATTGATTTAATTGGGCTTTTTTAAAACAGTTTGTATTTTTGGGTGGCATTTTTGTCATGCAATTTTGCATGTTATATGTTGAAAGAAATAAAATCAGAAGTTTGGATCTCTCTCTCTCTCTCTCTCTCTCAGTTTGCTTTAATACTCTGGCAGAGTGTGATGAATGATATGCAGGATATATATATATATATATATATATATATATATATATATGTGTGTGTGTGTGTGTGTGTGTGTGTGTGTGTGTGTGTGTATGTGTGTGTAGTTTTGCAATATTCCCCACCTTCTTTCATCTACCACTATGCGTCCAAGTCACAACTACTTAAATGTGGCAAAACTTGCATTTGAAATAACCATATAGTCTTCCAAACGTCAGTTAGTTTTAGCTGATCATAAGATTGGTGGAGATTATTTAGATGTAGCAAAACTTTCATTCATGAGAAGATATGACCCAAACCATGATTCCATATGTTCCAAATTGGGCATGAAATATTTTTAAATTACATTTTGTGCATCTTCACTTGTCATAAATGGAGTTGGACTAGTACAACTTTTGCTATTTTGAATTATTGTAATTTGACTCTTCGAAGAAACTGCAACTTTGTTCCCAAAGGCTGCAAGGCTGAGGAACCTGACTTAATCTGCACCATTGTATGTGGATGTCACAAAACATGTCATAAAGAAATGGCATGACTGTGAAGAAGTCACAGAGACACAGGAGTTCACCAAAGTTTTCATTGGGAAGGTAAAATTTGAGCTAAGAACTAAGGATTCAACCCAGAGCATAAATCTTGGTTGACTATATGCTTATTGTTTCCTTTATTATACTGGTATTATGTTTCAAGTTCCTATAATGCTGCGGTCTAGTTATTGTACGTTGTACCAGAATTCGAGAAAAGATCTACGTAGAACTCGGGAATGTCCATATGACCAAGGTGGATATTGTGACTGATTCTGTCTTGTGCCTTACCATGCTAGTGCTAAAGTTTGGCATTCCTTGTGGTCTGCAGTAGGCTCTTCGTAGTATATTCGGGCTACTCTTCCTTATATTCGGACAGTAAATCCCAATAATTATTGTGTTTCGAGCATTAGGGTTTGTTGTCGACAAGGATATATTAGAGCATATATGCTATGACTTTTCTGATACTCAGATGATGGAATTAATTCCATCTAATGCAATTCCATACCATTTAATCCCGCGGTCCATACTCAGTTATTCTTAAGTATTCACTGCATGTTTTGTTGGCCAGATTGTATTTCTGATTGGAAAAGGTCCTCGTGGCCTGAATATCTGTAGAGATATTTCAAAATTAGCTAAAGAAGTCCATCTAACATCAAGATCCATAGATGTTGAAGTTGTGAAGTTGGAGGGCCATGATAATATTCGGCAGCATCTGACGGTATGTTGACCCCTTTACTCTCACCACATCCTGTAGTTCCCACTACATAATTCCTTGCACTAAGGTGTCTCACAAAAATCTTTTTCATTGGAAATGTTATGTTGAAAATATGAAATCTGAGTGGACATAAAGGAACAAAGGCATGGCACTAATTTGAGCTCCTTATTGCAGATAAAGTCCGTTCATTAAGACAGAACAGTGCTATTTCATGATGGATCATCAGTTTTGCAGATGTCATCTTCCTTTGTATAGGGTATTAAAGCTACTTATTTATCAGTTTCTTCAATTCTTCCATTTTCTTTGTTAAATCCATATTGATGTTTTTTAGGGAGGCTTACGGGTTCCTCTTGGAGATAGAAGCCCTTAGTTTAAAAGGCAAGCTAGATCAGATTGTCAACGTATCTTAGAGACCATCCAGTTTCATCCATGTCACCTAAAGCAGGTCAATGAAAGAATACTAAATCAATCCAATGGGCTAAGGAATAAATGATATGTGGTCTCTTCTACAACACAACTTGATACTCACTATCAACACATTCAAAAAGTTTCTATACATGTTGTCTTCTCATATATCTTTTTGATGATGCTTTTATTCTTCTTCATGTGTAATTTGTTAAATTTCATCTGTCAGTGTTTTTGTTAGACTTGCACTCTTGTTCACTTGGCTATCAGATGTCGACAAATATGATTCATTGGCAGCAGGGCAATGATTAATGAGGGAAAAAGCAACTCCATTCTGGTTAGTGGTGAAAGTGGTGCTGGTAAAACTAAAACCACAAAAATGCTTATGCAATATCTTGCATATATATGTTTCTTTCTTCTATTAGTATTGTACAGTTATTACATAGAATGGTTTGATGGATGTTTTGATTGGTAGTTTGAACAATAGATGGCTTGGTGCATTGTATTTTTGTCTTCCTAATATGCCATTCTATGCAAGGATGCCAAGTTAAATCATGTTGAGATAGATGTGTGGGAAGGCTAAGAAGGACATAATTAAGAATGAGGTCAGCCAAAGAAGCCTTAGAGTAGTTCTGATAATAGATAAAATGATGGGGGGTATATTGAGATGGTTTAGTAATGTGCAACAAATATTGGAGACGGTTTTGGTAAGTAGAGGACTACTTGGGGTTGAAGAGCTTGATAAGAAGATCAGTTGGAAAGGCCTAAAAGGACTTGCATTGAGATGGTGAGAAGGGATATGAAGGATTATTGACTTACCAAGGATAGACCCTTTGATAGGAATGACTAGCAAATCTGGATTAGTAAAGCTGGCCCCAAATAGTATGGAAAAAGCTTTTTTTTTTTTTTAGAGGCAATTTGGAAAAAAGCTATGATGATGGTATCATAGATTTATAATTTTCAGGAAATAACAAACAAGCTAAAATGGTAATCGCGGAGGATCAAGTTTGGGAGAAATGATAGTGTAGCTGAGTTAAGCAGATAAATGTGATTGCCATGTTCAGGACACACAAAACAGATCAAGAGTACAGACTGAGCAATGCACTACATTCAGCAGTAGCGATTGCTTTATCGAATTTCACATATTGGCGACAACAAGAAGTGTGCAGTTGAATCTCTTTCCCTAGGAATTATGACCCAAATGCCTCGACATTGAAGTTCACGCTTCAATCTTACCACCAAAGAAAGACTGGAAGAAAAGAAACACAAACAGGAAGGGGAGGGAAAAGGGTAAAAGACAAGGAAAGAAAAAGTGCTAGCACCAATTTCACATGCACATCATGGTTGGGCCCCACCCAGCTCGAGTTCTTTGCCACCAAGACAATTTAAAATGCGCACGTACCAATCTCAACCCATCTAATGATTTTATTAACTTGTAACAGATCATTCTTTAGTAAGAGTGTTGTCTCAACCCACCAAGTACATTGGACAGTTTCCTTTATCTGGCTACAGTCCCTGTCAGACCAGAACTCCCTATTTGTTTAAGACAACTACATTTACAGCACAAGTAAGATGCAATAGATACAGATTCCTTCATTTTGATGGAAGCAAACCTGCTCTTTACTTTACCAGGAAACTTCAAATGACATTTGTTGCTAATCTTGATAACCATATGATATATGCTTTGTATGTTTATTCAGAGTTGTTATATATGAGAATGAAGTTGTTAATCTTGATAACCATATGATATATGCTTTGTATGTTTATTGAGTTGACTTATATTGCAAGGTCATATCAAAATTTATGCAAATCCAGTGCTCACGTGAGTCACAATAGGAAAATACAAATTTGGGCAGTATGCTTTATATGTATTACATTTTTTTTCTTAAATTATTATTGTGACTTGTTAGTTCATCCAGATACAGACTTCCTTGAAGACATCACTGGAAAACTTGGAGAGGTTTGTCATTTAAAAAAAAACTTATTAGCTGTATTGGACAACTCACTGTCTTTGTGTATATAATCGTTGCAAGAGACTTCTAGTGCGCTCTAACATTTTTGGCTTTATCATTTTGGGGAAATTGCTTAATTGTAGTTTTGGATTGCCCATCCTTTAGTAATTGATCTTTTCTTATTATTGTCTTGGTGGCAAAGAACTCTTCAATATGCAATGCATTCATTCTGCCCTTATGACTTTGAATGTTTTCACTATTTCACATTATGGTGATCTTTTAATGTTTTTCTTCCCATGAAACATTTTTTATCCATCTATATTGTATACATCCATCCTTTGAGTTTACAATCTCCACTGTTTCTATGACTGCTTGTAGTTGTAAAGGAAAGAGAGGAAGGGATTGGTGCTATCTTTTAGTCATTTTAGGAAGCTATTCATCCTCTAGCAGGCCTTAAGTCAGTTTGAAACCCTAAACCCACTGCTTTGATAGAACTTTGCGTCAAATGTTGTTTGAATACAGTAGATGTAGAACTAGTTTTACACTTCATTTCTTCATTCTATGGTTAGCTTATCCTTGGTTTGCTTCTTCTTCTTCTTCCACACACACACACACACCTGTTGGAAGCTCTTATATAATACATTACTTATGGATATCAATTTGAAATGTAGTATGTGAGGGAGGAGCTAAATATCAGATCAGTGGTTCCATGCAATGATCCTTTGAAGTATGCTTCTTTACGTGCTGAACCTGATTTCAAGTATACATCAGACTCCTAGTTCATTCCAGTTACTTAGCAATTAGCATGTATTCCTATATAATACTGTTATTTAATAACTTAAATTATCTTCCCCTAGTGTATTAGGTAAACGTCTAGGAAAAGCGATGGGTGCCATCGCAAAGGAGGTCAAGGCCATGTCTCAGGCTGACATTATAGCATTTGAGAAATCTGGAGAAGTTACCTTAGCCGGTCATTGTTTGAAGTTGACTGATATTAAGGTGCTTCATGTTTTTTCTGGATTAATTAAGCTCTTTCCATTTCCTACACTAGATGCACTTGTGCGTGCATGGGAAAAAAACAATAGTTATCCAATGATTATTTCCATGAAACTACTGAAACATGGATTCCAATTTTGAGTTCTTATTTGGGTACTCGTATTCCTCTCACAATGTTCACCTAGTTTCTTCTGCCAACAATCCAATTTAGAGAAAAGTGTAATGATTGCATGGTGGAATTCACCATTTTCTTTGCTATACAAACAACACAAATCCTCACACTAAAGGAAAATGCTTTTTTCCTTTTCTGTTATTGGGCATGGAATCCATAATTTCCAAGGATAACCTAGATTTTGAGTGTAAAAAAGATGTGGATTAATGCATCTATTTCTATGTTATCCGTGTTGAGTTTGAGTGCCTGCCCCTATTTTCTTACTATTGAAACTGCCTTTTTCACTTGAGTGACCTTCCCTTTCCCAGTTAAAGAAATGGGACGTTGGCCTAGTCTGGACTTCCATCAAGGAGCTGGTCATTAAATTGTATTTCACATAATAAGACCTTACTTCCTAGTTATGTTGAGTGTTAAAAATGATCTTTCACTACTAGATGTTATCTTTCATCTGTGCAAGGATGAATTGTCTTATGGTAAATCCTACAGACATTTTTTTTTTAATGGGAAATCCAAAATTGCATGTTTTGCTTGTTAAAACACTTACTTGTTCTCAATAAAGAGGAAGCTCAATAAAGAGGAAGCTCATCCAATGTATAGATCAATAAAGAGGAAGCTCATCCAATGTACATGTGACATACATGTATGCCAATCAAATCATGGACTGATCACCAACCGTTGGATCCTAATTATCCTAATAGTCCAACAGATGATCAGCAATTACAATTAGGAAGTGAGGTTTGTCCATCAAGTGGGCTTGCTTACAATAAAGTGCTTTTGGTGCATGCACCTACTTTTTACTAGTAAGTAGAGAAGTTGAGAGACTAGGTTATTTAATACTCTGGCTGAGTCTGATGGATGATATGCAAGCACTTGTACATGTGCTTGGTCCATTTCCCAGTCATGGACCTCAAATGGGTTTTGATAGGATATGGTATCAAAAGCACCACATTACCATTGGGGTGTACTTTCATGCAAGGTTATTTCTAAAATGATCTTATGAACCATTCATGTTCTCATTATTATCATATACAAGTTATAATCTTTTATTCATGCTTCACGAATGATTATGACATTTGACTTTTTTATATTTGAATACAAGCTCAAAAAAAAATTTACTTTTTCAAAGTCCTAAATTCATCTTCATATATAATCATCCTTTCAGGTTCTGCGAGGTTTTCTCCGAACTCAGTTTCAAGTTTTGGAGATCTAATTTGTGAGTTTTCTCTCCGTTCTTTTCCTTTCTTATTTTTCTTTAGCTCTTGATGTTTTGTTTACAGGAAAAATTGAGCTTTGGATCTTAATTCAGATCTTTGTTTCTTTGAGATGCTTTTCTTTTTCTATTTCCTATTTGTTTTGTTTTGAGATATGTAGGTTTTGTGTGATTATGTATTCAGCATTTTCTAACAGGAATGACATTGAATTGAAAATGTTTGTGTTGCAATTTGGAAGAAATCAGCCAGGCTAACTTGAATTCTTATGGTTTCTTTGACATTTCATTATTTGTACGAGTTTAATTTTGGGGTTTTTTAAAAATCTAGTTGCAGCCTTGCTAACCTCACGTTGTAGAAGTTCTCTCATGGTACAAGTGGCAATTTGGACCATTGTTGATAGATGAACCATTGCGTGGATGGCTAGAACTGTAGAATATGCTTGATTTTAGGATATAGCTATGTGGCCCACTAGATCAACAGTCGTGTTCACCAAGAATAGAACTTTTTAAAGAATTTTTTCAATCTTCTATTGCCTTAAAGAGATAAAATTGCTTACTGAAATTGCTATGAAATTGCAAAATTCTGAGCAATTTTTTGACATGACCTGTAATTTCCCATCAATTATCAAAACAAGATGCAGTTGTAATTCCTATTTATAAAACATTACAATGTGTATGTACTGATGCTATTTGGTTTATTTCGTGATTTTCTTGACTGGAATATTATCTTGATGAAAGACCATCAATTTTCTTTGCTCACTTTTTCTATGGAAGTCACAGACATGAGATACAAGTGGAACTGTAGGCATTGGGATTCCATCAATGCCTGAGTTTTCATTAGCTTCTCTATTGTATACTGAGTTTTCATTGCTCGAGTGAGTTGCTTTCAGGTCCTAATGATGAATCTCTTGCAAACATTGAAGCAGCAGTAAGTAAAAATTCTCAATTCAACGATTTTCTTTGCTTACTCATTTGTTCATGACGGTCAAATAGGGTGGTATTGGAATTTCATAAATTCGAATGGAGCAGAATGACCTTTGGCCTGAATGTCTATACTGCTGTTTCTTTCCTTCAAAGAAATGGGCCGCCTCACCATTTCTAGCTGGTTTGACATTCCATTCTCCGTTCTCCTCAATGAGGACCAGGATTTTAATGAGTACCAAATGTCCAAGCTTAAAAGCAGTGAGGCATTTACGACAGAAAGGGAGAGAGAGATCACTCAGGTAAAATAAAAATAAAAATTCAGCCGTTGATTCCTTTCTCAATCTGATATAGACCTTGTCCTTGTCTAACCTGAAGTGTCATTAGGTTGTCGAATCGTAAATGAGCTTGCCCAAATCATGAAGGATCTCTCTCAGTCCTAGTCGTAGACCAGGTTAGAAGGTATACCATCTACACCCTCTTCTCAAGCTCTACAACTATCATTATTTTAGGGTGGCTTATTGGGTCCATTTCCATGAGCAGGGGACCATCGTCAATCGGATTGACTACAACATTCAGAATGTGGCAACTTCGAGTGGTGGAAGGATTTTATTTATTTATTTGAAACTATTTGATTTATTATTGTAAATATTATTCGAATGACTCGATGCATGTGAAAGGGCCACATAGACATGTATTTTTTTTTAATAGGAAAACAATCACTAGGCACAATGACTTCCTAAGAGGAATGGGAAATCAAGTGGGCCTTAACCAAAAGGGTCAATGATAAGGTCCATCATTTTATGAGTTGGAGAGCGAACTCATAAAATTCACTGAAGTCGCATCTATTTTGTGTCATTTTCTCTTTTATTATAAATTGAATGTTTGCAATCTAATGGGCCTATACATCCGAAACTGCAGGCAACATGAAGTTGCCATAGGCAATGGAAAAGAGAGCTTAACTAGTAAGGCATAGAGAAAAGAAAAAAAAAAAAAACCAACTCACAATTATAGATGCGTTTACAAATGCATATGCATGATGGAATTAGGAACTTAAATGCTAATTGAAGTGTTAGTAAAGTTAAATCAGTCTCACAGGGATCAAGAGCCAAAAATTCAAATAGCACAACCTGCAGTACAAACTGTCAGCAAATCCCACACGCAGTGGCGGCCAGTACAGATGCTAGTAAATACAGCACGCAGCGGCGGCTTGTACAACTGCCAGTAAAGGCAACACGACCGTCGGTAAAGCCTTTACCGACCGAGGCTTTACTGGCTGTTGCAAACCGCAGGCAAAGGCTTTACCGACGGTTTTTTGGGCCTTTGCTGGCGGTTTTGACCGCCGGTAAAGGCCAATTTTCTTGTAGTGAACTCAGTTCTCGTGATCACTTGAGTAATTTTTGTGCTAAGCTCTTGTTATGCTTTGTGTGGCTTATTAGACATAACATGTGTATATTCACCGAATTACATTTTGAGAGTTTTTTAATGTTTATATTTATAAGCATGGATGTGACCGATTCATGATAATGTATATACATAAATGTTCAGATTGACAATTATGAAGAAATGTAGCTAAAATTCATGGATTAAAAGGATTGGCTCACTTCTTGCAAGGCACAGACCATTGTGCTGGTATGCTCGCACACATACATATATACGGGAAATGGTACTATAACATCCACCTCATGGGAGCTTCCCATGAGGTTGACTGAATGGGCCCCACCGTTATGTCCGTCAGAACATCAACATTGTGCATTTGATGGGTACCTTTTAAGTTATGGGATATCCCAAAAATCAGCCATATACAGAACTCAGGTGGGCCATACCATCTAGAATCATATGAAGACGTGCCTAAAACATATAAAAGCACTTCATGGGGCCCCACCTAAGTTTTAGATGTGGCTGAAACTTGGTTTGACCCCTCATCCAAATGGGACACATAATGGATGGGATGGATTTGTGAACCACATCTCCGTGGGCCCAATAAATGATTATGAATGTTTTAATGGGAGGGTAAGCCCTCACAATTGTTGTGTGGTGTAGCCCACCGAAGTCAAAGATTCACTTAATTTTTAAGCCTCTAGCCTACCATGAATGGTGCATCTGACTGATGGGGTAGATGTTCGACACACATCACGGTGGGGCCTACACAGCTCGACCTCATGGAAAGTTCCCATGAGGTCGACCTCATAGTACCATTTCCATACACACACACACACACTTCCTAGTTTATAAGAAGATTAGGATGAGATCTCATCTATTCCAGAGCTGCAAGGCTCTAAATCCAATCACTTCATGTAAGCCTATATCTAATGTTTGTAAATTAGGGAACCCCTCATAGATATGGAGTTAATAAGGTGGAGTGTCACCTATATTGCTCACTTATATTTACTTTATAAGGGCAGTGCAATAGAAATTGATCATTGATTGATTGGATGGGTTCCCCATGATAATGTCACAATCAATGAATGGCTGATCATTTAAGATGAGCTAATGCATGTTGTGTGACTAATTACTACAAATGATGAGTAAAAAGAAACTTGACAATGAAACTCCTCACATGTGAATTATAGTGCTTAACTTGTTAAAAAATTAATTTTGACTCTTAACTGTGTTTCCTTCCTGCCATCCATTTAAAGGCACATGATTAAATGATCAGGATCATCCAATCTAAGTGAATCTCGAATAAAATTTCATCCATAGTGGTCCTACTAGATGGATGGACGGAATGGATATCGGGGGAATTACCATTTACCGTGTATTAATTTACCATTTCTTTGAAAAAACAAACAGGCCTTTATAAAGCAGGAAAATGGCTTTACCATAATTTGGTTCTCCAAGCTCTACGGTATTGCTTCAATTGAGCTGCATTAGCATGACTCCTATTGGGTACAGGGGCGTGCCTATTGCTAGTTGAGTGTCATGTGAGGCAACGTGCATGAGATATGTTCAATAGATCAGATGTGTTGCGCGAACTCAAACTCAGGACACTGAATGGATACTGACACCGCCAACGCTGCCAGTACCTACCTCGCTACTGGACAGGGCTCTATGGGCCTATATATATATATATATATATATATATATATATATATATATATATATATATATATATATATATATATATATATATGGATATGGGAAGTGGTTCTATGTGGTCGAGCTCCATGGAACTTCAGATGCACCATTCCATGGTGGGCCTCGGCCTTAAAAATCAAGTTAATCGATGACGGTCAAAAGTTGAGAGGGGTTACCCTCCCATTAAAACATTTATAATCATTTGTTGGGCTCACTGAGGAATGGATCACAAATCCAGCCAATCCATTATATGTGTCCCACTTGGATGAGTGGTCAGACAAAGTTTCAAATGCATCCAAATTTTAGGTGAGCCCTACCAAGTGCTTTTATATGTTTTAGGCATGTCTTCACATGATTTTAGATGGTATGGCCCACCTAAGTTCCGTATATGGCTGATTTTTGGAATATCCCATAATTTAAAGGGGACCCATCAAATATACGGTGTTGATGTTCGACATGCATCACGGTGGGGCCCACACAGCTTTACCTCATGGGAAGTTCCCATGAGGTCGACCGCATAGAACCATTATATATATATATATATATATATATATATATATATATATATATATATATATATAGGTACTATACGCTCGACCGTATTATACCTTCTATAAGGTTGAGTGCTGGTGGCACGTTATTCATTAGATGGTGAAAATTTTAAACAAACCAGAAAATTTTATAGGGTTGTAGCCTTTCGTTGTTGAAAGATTATGTGCTAGGATTCAGTGTAGGGCTCACTATGATGTTTGTGATAAATCCAACCCATCCATCCATTTTTCAAAATCATTTTAGGGCATGAGACCAAAAATGAGGAGGATCTAAAAATTAAATGGGCCACATGAGAGGAAAAACAGTGGAGATTTAGTGACCACCATTGAAACATTCATATGGCTACAAAAGTTTTGTATCAGTTTATATTCATAGTGTTTTCATTTTATCTTAGTGAAAATGACCTTATAAATGGTTTGGATGGAATATAAACACCAAGGTGGAGCATAAGAAGGTTTCAACGGTAAGCATTCCTTTCCCCACTGTTTCATCTCGTATGGCCCACTTGAATTTTGGATCCTCCTCATTTTTGGTATAATGTTCTAAAATGATATATAAAAATGAATGGACAGATTGAATTTCACACAAAGATCACAGTGGGCTCCACACAGAATTCTTCTGCTTATCTTCATGGGAAAGACTTTAGCAGGAAATCCGCGTCCCTGGGTTTTGAGTTTGGGAAACAGACTGGCTACTCCCTCACCACCAGCCAATGGCAGGTGGTCAGTGCTATGTGGGCCCCCACCATGATGTACGTGTTTTATCTATGCTGTCCATCCATTTTTCCATCTACTTCATGAGGTTGAGCCCAAAATTGAAGCATATCCAAAGATTAAGTCCATCATGCCTGGAAAAAAGTGGGGGATAATGATTTCTACCGTTGAAACCTTGTTAGGCCCCATAGTGATGTTTATTTGTCATCCACCCTGTTCATAAGATCATACATACATGGATGAACGAAAAATAAAAATATAAGCTTGATCCAAAACTTATGTGGCCCCCAAGAAATTTTCAACAATAGAAGTTCAATTCAACTGTTTCATGTGGTGTGGTTTATTTAGACCATTAAACAAAAAATGAATCATATCCAAAGCTCAAATGGACCACACCAAAAATAACAGCGAGGACAATGATTTTCATCGTTAAAAATTCATAGGGCCTACATAACTTTATTTTCCATCCAATCTGTTAATAAGATCACAAATACATGGATGAAGAGGAAAAACAAATTTCATATTGATCGGAAGCTTCTGTGACCCAAAAAGGGTTTCAATGGTAGACGTTCAATCCTCAACTGCTTTTTGCAGTGTGGTCCACTTGATCTTTGTATCTGTCTTATCTTTAGGCTCAAGCCTTAAAATGAGCTTGCCAAATGGATGGACGTTTTGGATATAACACATACCTCATACCTCATTATGGAATCCACAAAACTTGTTGACGTTAATACACCAGCTATATAGCTGGTGTGTGGTACACCAGCCAATCTGCTTCCGTATCGGAGGAGAGGTTGAGTAGCTGAAGTCACGTCACCAAGTTCTGTGGGTCCCAGCATGATGTATGTATTATATCCACACCGTTCATCCATTTTGAGAGATCATATTACAACATTATCCAAAGAATGAGGCAGATCAAAAGCTCTAGTGGACCCCACCTTAGAAAAAAGTGTGGAGAGTGATGCTCATGGTTAAAATCATCCTAAGGCCCACTGTACTGTTTATTTGACATCCAATTTGTTGATTAGGTCATACAGACCCATATGAAAGAAAAAAACAAAGATCAACTTAATCGAAAGCTTTTATAGCCCCTCAAAAAAATTTAATGGTCGACGCCCATTCAACATTGTTTCCTGTAATGTGGTCCATTTGAGATTGGGATATACCCCATTTTTGGTCTCATTACCATAAAATGATCTAGAAAAACATATAGATAGCATAGATGAAACACATACAACATGGTGGGGCCCACATAACACCGACCACCCGCCATTGGCCGGTTGCGGAGTAGCCAGTCCGTTTCCCAAACCCAGTGACGCGGATTTCCTACCAGAGCCTTTCCCGTGAAGATTCGATTCTATCTGGGGCCCACTGTGATCTTTGCGTGAAATCTAACCCGTCCATTTGTTTTTAGAAATCATTTTAGGACAAAATGAGGAGGATCTAAAATTCAAGTGGGCCATTCGAGATGAAACAGTGGGGAAAGGAATGCTTACCGTTGAAACCTTCCTAGGCTCCACCTTGGTGTTTATATTCCATCCAAACCGTTTATAAGGTCATTTTCACTGATATGAAATGAAAACACCACGAACATAAACCAATACAAAACTTTTGTAGTCATATGAATGTTTCAACGGTGGTCACTAAATCCCCACTATTTCCTATCATGTGGCCCATTTAATATTTGGATCCTCCTCATTTTTGGTTGCATGTCCTAAAATGATTTTGAAAAACGGATGGACGGTTTGGATTTATCACAAACATCATAGTGGGCCTTACACAGAATCCTAGCACATGATCTTCCAACAACGAAAGACTCGCACATAAATTCCTTGCGGTCCTATAAAATCTCCCGGTTTGTTTAAAATTTTCATCATCAGACAAATAACGTACCACCAGCATTCGACCTTATAGAAGGTATAATAAGGTCGAGCGTATAGTACCTTTTCCCTATATATATATATATATATATATATATATATATATATATATATATATATATATATAGATGTACTTCCCATGAGGCCAGCTCGACTTGGCTCGGCCACTAGCTAACCTCAGGTTGAACTCGACTCGGCTCCGTCCTCGAGCCTGACTGGCCATCTCGGCTCGGTTTGGTCAGTAGGTCCGACCGAGTTCGAGCTAAGTTCGCCATTGAGGCATTTTCACAAACACCTGGACTGCACCTTTAAAATCTCACTGTATTTGAGATAGTAGTCATGGTTTTACATGTATTTTATCAAACACCTTCTAAGCAACATAAAAATCAAGAAAAAAAAGGGTGTTGGCTTCATATACATACCTTACCACCAGCCACGCTTCTTTGAGTCATTTCATCAAACAGTTAGTGAGCAACATCAATATCAAGGTAATCGAGTCACCGAACTGGTTTGATCCGAGTTCGATTCGAGCTGGGTTCGATCCAAGTTGAGTCGAGCTGGGGCTAACTTGAACTCATTTTCAAGCTCAATAAATCAGCTCGACTCGGCTTGAACTCAGCTTCAAACTGAGTCGAATCGAGCATTTTCGAGTCGAGTCGAGTGAGGTAATCGAGCTAGCTCGGATCGTGTACACCCCTACTCGGGCTTAAAAATCAAGTCAATCCATGACTTGTGTGTGCCACACCACATACAAAAGTAGAGAGGGGTTACTCTCCCATTAAAACATTCATAATCATTTGTTCCACTGAGATGTGGTTCACAAATCCAGCCCATCCATTATGTGTGCCCCACTTGGATGAGGGGTCAGACCAAGTTTCATTCGCATCCAAGTTTCAAGTGGGCTCCATCAAGTGCTTTTATATGTTTTAAGCACGTGTTCACATGATTTTAGATGATATGACCCACTTGAGTTTGGTCTAAAACTGATTTTTTGGATATCCTATAATTTAAATGGGACCCATCAAATGCACGGTGTTGTGTTCGACACACATGATGGTGGGGCCCTCAGGCATGTGCCCAAAAATGAGGTAAATCCAAATCTCAGGTGAACCACATCATAGGAAAACAGAGGTAATTGAACGCCCACCATTAAAAACTTCCTAAAACACATATATAAGCTTGATTCAAAACTTTTGTAGCCCTCAGAAAATTTTTAATAACGGACTTCCAATCATCTCTGCTTCTTGTGGCTTAGTTCACTTGAGATTTGGACCTGCCTAATTTTTGGGCATGTCTAGCAAAATGAATAGACGGGGTAGATAAAACACATAATAAATATACCATGTGGGGCCATAGAAAAAGGTGGCAGTGTCAGTATGCAAGCTGCATTCCAAAGTCAAACCGTAAGTGGGCTGCACCAAATTGAATAGCTGAGATGGTAAAGCCCGCCATTAGCAGTTTATGGTTCCCTCAGTTATATTTAAATTCCATCCATTCCATTCATCTGACACACCTCACCAGGGTAAAAGAACCCTTAAAAATTAGGCTATTCCAAAACTCAGGTGGGCCACAACAAATAAAGTTAGTGGTTTTGGGCTATGGTGTGGCTATCCTTTGCATGCTTTGGACAGGACTTTCTGAAATCAAAGACAAATCAAGGATGACACACATGATGAACGTGGTAGATCTCATTGATATGAATTCATTCCCCTATGTTAGGGGTAGACATGCCTCCAAAAAGCAACCCAAGTTATGATAGGCATTTTTTAAAATTTTGGGTGGACTGCAGTTTTGGGAATGGAAGTTCGTGTACGCACTTTCTTCGCATGTTGAAAGGAGAGCACCTTTCATGGATATGACACATGCATCTACTAATCAATGGTGTATATACAATGCACCACGTGTTCTTGAGCTTGAAGTTGCTATCATATGCGGAAACAATCAATGCTAGCTCTACCATTTAAGTATCTGCTTTCTAGAGAGAATTGGGTTGATTTGTGCAAGTCAACTTGCAAGTAATGTATGAAACCAATAATAATAATAATAATAATGTGTGAATAATAATCCCAATGGTCAAAAGTGAAGGAGTACCAAACATTTTCTCTTCCCATCCAAAGGCCCTTGATGGGAAATGGGAAGCATTCCAAAATATGAATTTTAAATACTCATCTTGAAATGCATGCATCTTACGATTTCAGCCCACAATTATGCAGTTGTTATGTTGAAAATAAGGATTCATGTCAGTAATGGAAAGCTTCCTGGTTTCCAGAATGACTCTTGACTAGAGGAAAATAGTTTTATATGTTGATTTGGTACACAGGCTGTCTGTGATCTTGACATGTCCTGATATTATAGTTGTTACCTTTGTTCAAGACATTGAATGACAGCGGCCGTACCTAACTTTGGCTAGTCTAATTGAGATTTTTGAAGAAATCCGATCAGGTTATTTAGTACGTCATGATTCACATGATGGGATTGTGTAGACCCTGTGCCCCAAGGGATGATCTCTTTGATTCTCTCTTACGGGCTTGCCATCCTAGCACTCTTATCCATTGGCTGACTTGGTTTGGGTTTTTATATTTTTTATTTTTATTATTTTTAATATCCCCATAGACTCTATTGCTGCCTTGATGACTTTCTTAGAGCGTCTTAAAATAAAAGATATGCTAATCAAATTTAATATTATAGATAGTGGCAAATATCTCCTGCCCGTAGTATAAGCTAGAGGCAATTGAACATCCTTTTGATGCAGCTAATATTCATTGGATTTGGAAAAGGCTTGGTTAGAAATTATCCATTCCCTATATGGTATCTGCCCCTCTTTACTTCAAACAGTTCCAAACCATGTAGAGGGCTCTATGGATCCTGTTAGCCTTAATAGGCTTTGCTTCCTTACCGTGTACTCAGTAAGGTAATTAACCTTTAGGCTTGCCATCTTGAAACTTATTAGGAAATACCATAATGAAAGGAACATAGGAGTTTGTTGCTAGGTATTTGATTAAATACGATCGTCTAATTCCTATAGAACCATGTGCTACTCTGGTTTGCTTCGCAAAGCTCCGCTCGCTGCTTTGAAGCCAGCAAGCTGAAAACTATATGAAAACGTTGCGTGCAGCTTTGAAATAGCCGTTGCTTGCTGGATGAAAAGTGTGAAACCTTGTATTTTGCATTTAACTTTTTTTTTAAAAACAACAGCAAAAAGGAAATAGCACATTTGGAGGGAAAGAAACAACTATATCTTTAAATCCCTCCCATGAGAAGTTCTCTTGGATACATTTTGAAAGATATGAGGTATCATGCCAATTTTGTCTTCATGTTGTCTGTAGTAGTCACTACAAGAAACAGTGCTTTTATCAATGAAATTTTTGTCGACGAAAAAAATTTCGTCGGTAAAAACGTACTTTTACTGACGAATTTTTTTTTTTTTTTTCATTGGTAAAACTGCACTTTTACTAACGAAATTGTTTTTCGTCAATAATAATATTTTTACCGATGAAAATTTTCGTCGGTAAAAGTATTTTAATTTTTAAGATAGAAAATTTTCACGCCATTTGGAAAATTTTGCTGTAAGACTTTTACTAACGAAAATTTTCGTCAGTAAAAAGCACAAAACCACTTTTACCAACGAAAATTTTCATCGGTAAAAGTGTTATGTTTTTAAGTTAGAAAATTTTGCCCTGAGTTTTACCGACGAACTAAAACTGTCGGGAATAATGGTTTTACCAACGAAAAAATTCGTCAGTAAAAGTATTTTACTTTTTAAGATAGAAAATTTTCGCGCCATTTAGAAAATTTCACAGTAAGACTTTTATTGACGAAAATTTTCGTCGGTAAAAAGCACAACTACTTTTACTGACGAAAATTTTCGCCAATAAAAGTGGTTTTTAACTTAGAAATTTTCGGCTAGAGTTTTACCAACGAACTAAAATCGTCGGGAATAATGGTTTTATTGACGAAAAGGTTTGTTGGTAAAAGTGTTATGTTAACTTAGAAAATTTTCGCCCTGAGTTTTACCGAACTAAAACTATCGGGAATAATGTCTTTACCGACGAAAATTTTCGTTGGTAAAAATGTTAAATTTTTCAGATAAAAAATTTTCGCTGAGTTTTATCGATGAAAACTTTTATCGCTAAAAAGCACCCAAAAACTTTTACCGACGAATATTTTCGCCAGTAAAAATGTTAAATTTTCAAGTTAGAAAATTTTCGACCTGAGTTTTACAGACGAACTAAAACCGTTGGGAATAATGTCTTTACCGACGAAAATTTTCGTCGGTAAAAATGTTATATTTTTCAGATAAAAAAGTTTTGCTCTGAGTTTTACCGATGAAACCTTTCGTCGCTAAAAAGTACCCATAAACTTTTACCAACGAAGATTTTCGTCGGTGAAAATGTTTAAATTTTAAGTTACAAAATTTTCGCGATGAGTTTTACCAACGAATTAAAACCGTCGGGAATAATGTCTTTACCGACGAAAATTTTCGTCGGTAAAAATGTTATATTTTTTTAACTTGGAAAATTTTCCCACTGCCTTGAAAACTATCACGGTGTGTTTTACCGACGAACCAAAATCGTGGGGAATAATGTTTTTACCGACGAAAACAATTTTGTCTGTATAACTTGTCATGCTCCAAACTCGGAAAACGGGCTCACAAAATTCTCGATTGCCGAATCCGGCGTCGACAGCCTCCGTAGTGCCCCATTCTCAGATCCCGACACTCATATGCCAGATTCCGATCCTGGGATCCTACAAGGAGGATTTTCAGTATGATTTTTTTTTTGTAATGGAGCATAACTACAAGTATAACCAAGTCACAAAACAACATCACCGCATATGCACTATATTAAAAACTTTAAGTACAATGCGGAAAAGGGAAATACAGGGTGATCAAAAAGCTCCAAAATAATCCGGTACGCACTCCTGCCTCAGCGATGCTGCGATCCCACGACACCGACACTCAATGGTCGTGCATAAGCTTACAAAAGCTTAGAGGGTGGTGTAAGTGTGTGCGCAAGGCGAGTGCTAAGTATACAATATCAGAGTAATACGGAAATATGCGGGTAAGTCCATGAATACTATCAACTGTACCAAGGCTATGTAATGAAGCCATGAATGCTATTGACCATACCAAGGCCATGCTATATGAGGCCTATGTAGCGAAATGTCATATGTGAGATGCAAAACAAGCATTCCAGTCCTCATCAAGTACACATATCAGTATAGTTTCTCTCTGGGATATCACCGGGGTCTAATACACTTCACACTGACTGCCGCCTCCCTAGCCACACAGCCCAGCAAGTGGAAGAGACCACACTATCTGCCTGACCAGTAGTCAGCCAATACCTACCTGGCTCGTCAATAGCGGACTCATTTGCGAGCTGGTCAAACTCAGCCTAGCTTACAACCCCCTCACTCGGGCGGATAAGGCCATACCCCCTTCCAACCGACCATGACACAGTGGGAGATACAGCCCACTGGTATTAGGCACTCGGGCGCTCGTGTATCCACTCGATCGAAATGTTGGAGCATCTGCTAGTACCAAAAAGGTTATGAGACTTTCACCTAAGGACATACTAAGTGCCCATAGTGCTAGAACTAAGTATTTCTGGTATCTAATACAACCATCCACGATGTGCCTATGGAGGCTACGGCCCTGATGTCTTTAGGGCGTACAATGATCAAGTCACACATATGCGAGATGCGTGAGTCACATTGTCTAGTCATGCAGCAATCTCGCGCGTATCACGTGCTCATGCCCATAAATAATCTGCCTAATGGCATATGCAATGATCAGTCACTACTCATAGCAAGCATACATATGATGCATATGGGCATGAATCATGGAGTTATATTAAGCATGTTATAAGGTGATGAACTATCCTCACAACGAAGATAGGCCTAAATGGCCTACGCACAACAAGTATGGATCTATCAATGGGCCCTAGGGAGATTTATAATGTGGACATTAAACCAACATTATTCTTACAATGTGGACGTCAAACCATCATTGCTCCCAAGGCATAGCTTACCATAAACATCATTACATAACCATGGTAGAATCATACATTGCAAAGGGCCTTGCATACATCCCATTGGGCCTCGACCCATGGGCCCCAATTACATCAAATGGGTTGCATCACATGGGCCTCATGTATATCAAGGTGGGTCTTAACAATGGGCATCAAATACATTAAGATGGGCCTCAATGATGGGCCTTATATATATTAAGATGGGCCTCAACAACGCGCTTTATACACATCAAGGTGGGCCTCAACAACGGGCCTTATAAATTCCCAAAATGAGTCATATTGAAGGATCATTTGGACCATACCACAAATAGCAACGAAGATAATAATTTTTACGGTTAAATAAACCACAGGGCCCACTATAAAGTTTATTTTCCAACCAATCTAATCATAAGGTCATAAAGACCTGAATTAAGAGGGAAAATAAATATCATATTGGTCCAAACCCTGTAGCCTAAGGGTTTTAATGGTGGACGTTCAAACCCACTGTTTCCTGTAATGTGGTCCACATGATCCTAGATCTGTCTTATTTTTAGTCTCAAGCCTTAAGACGAGCTTTCAAAATGGTTGGACGGCTTGGATGCAACACACGCATCATGGTGGGTCCCATAAATGGATAGCATGAATAAAACATATACCTCATGGTGGGGGTTCACACCGATGAAAGGTGTGAACACATACATCAGTGGGTCCCACGTAGGGCCCACCATAATGTTTATTTTACACCTGACCGTTGGTAAGGTCACACAGACCAGAGTGAAGAGGAAAAACAAATTTCATAATGATCAAAAGCTTCTGTTACCTAAAAAGGGTTTCAATGGCAGACGTTCAATCACACTGTTTCCTGCCGTGTGGGCCACTTGAGTCCCACACGCAGCTGATTTTTGGGGTGGCCCACAGCCAGAAGGGGGCCCACCCAATGCACGGTGTGGATGTACATCACACATCATGGTGGGGCTAGTGGCTGGGACCCTTGGTCCCTGCCTTCCACGTCGCAGCGCAGAGGACGTTGCTGCGCCGTCCTCTAGATGTGCAGTAGCAGCAGCGTCAACTGCATGTTTTATAATTTTTTTTTTTTAAAAAACATAGTATTTTCTACAATTTTCCGTATGTGGGGCCCGCATAAGGTGAATCCAACCCAACCACTGGATTCTAGGACCCAAGACGGACAAAACAAGCCCAATATGCGATGTGTTTTGGCATATAGAAATATTAGAGTGGATTTTAATGGTAAAAACCTCTGTTTTCTAGGAAATGGCCCGCTAGAAAATCGGATTGACTTCATTTTTCGGCTCAACGCCTAAAATGAAATAGGGAATGGGATGGACGGCGTGGATTAGAACCATACATCAACGTGGGGCTTGCATGGGTGGCTCTTCCCAAAAGCTTTGAACCAAAGCTAATATTTATGTTTTCAGTTAACGTCTAACGTCCCTGAGCGGTGGACAGTTTGGGTACACCGCGTATATAAGGTGGGCCTTGCTCAAGTGGGCTACTAAATGGTGGATGGTGTGGATACAACACATATATAAAGTGGGCCCCACCTACAAATGGCTTGGGTAAAATACATGCTTCATGATGGGGTTCATCCGGGTGAGCCACATGGCCACATCATAACATACAATAGGAAAAAAATGAAAGAAAGAGGGGAGAGAGAGAGAGAGAGATGAGACACACGTGTGATGGAGGGACCCCGACACTATGGGCCCTCCTTTTCAAGCATTCAATCATACATCAAGTGAGTCCCACAAGTGAGTCTCAATACATGTGGGCCCACCAAATCAAAAATTAATTGTGGAGATTACTTCTCCACCAAAATGGAAGGTCTAGATGACCTCTTTAAATCCTCAAAAAGTAAACATCATGATGGGGTCCATGGAGAATGACCATCATGGAACGATCATATGAATCAAGATGAGCCATCGGCTACACCTAGGGTCCAAAGTGAGATCCATACCATCGATCGGTAGGCCTCACTTGGCCCATCATTCAAATAATGAAATCTAAGCTTATAGAAGCACCCACCGTTTGATCTTCTTAGTCCGAAGGAACGCCGAGCTCCTTGTGTCTTACTTTAATAGAAGGTAATGAGAGATGAAGGGCTAGGATGATGGATTTTTGAGATAGGAAGCGGGCCACGCAACACACTTTTCTCTCTTGGAATTCCATGGACGCGCACCTCCCTTTTGCTCTTTGTTGCTTGGAAAATGTGAAGAGAAAGAGAGAGAGAATGGGTGGTTGTAAGAGAGGTGATGGATGTGAGTGATGAATGTGAGGTGATAGTTGTACTTGACATGTTGTCACGCCACAAATTCGAAAATTGGATTCATTGGAATCCCGATCACTGAATCTGATGCCGACAGCCTCCATAGTACCCCATTCTCAACTCCTAGCGTTCATACGCCAGATTTCGATCCTGGGATCCTATAAGGAGGATTTTTTTTTCAATGTACATTTAACACAAAATAAGCATCACCACAAGATTACCTAATTCATAAAGGCAACATCATCATCATATATCCACTAATATAATCATTTGAGTACAATGCTGAAAGGGAAATACATAAATCGAAAATCAAGCTCCAGAAGGCCGTTGCATGCTCCAAGCTCGACACTGCTACAACCTAACATCACCTGCATGCATCTATCGTGCATAAGCTTATAGAAAGCTTAGAGGGTGGTGTAAGTGTGTGCACAAGGTAAGTGCCAAGTATTCAATATAATGTCATCATCATACAATACCGAAATTACAGGTAATCCATAAATCGTACATTATTGGAACAAGCAGAAATACTGATAAGATTATGAATTATCAGAGTGCGCAAAAATACTGACAAGATCATAAGTCATACGATAACAGAATAAGCGGAAGTATGGACAAGTCCATAAGTCAAACAATATCAGAATACACAATATGGAATAGCTGTGCAATAAGGAGTCATAAAGAACCAAATATTATATGCTGAAGATGCGATGCAATTATACAAATCCTACTAAGTCTATCTAGGCCATATAAGTACAGAAACATAGCGACCCAAAATGTCATATGCCTGCGGATGTAATGCAATATGCGATATGAATGAAATGACCATGCTGGAGTGTGAAGTCAGGATGATAGTACGTAGTATCACAGGCTTCGGGGTCCACCACAAGGCACTTCTATCCAAACCAGCCCCATACCTAAATTTGGATAGTCAGACTCAACGTGGTAAACTCCTGATCTCAGTTTTGTGGCGCGTCCAACCGAAATCCTTGCCATAATGAAGGTACACAACAATTAGTTGCGCACCACCAGCCCGAGTGGATAGTGAATGACTGAATGAATGAGCATGCAACTCCTACTCAATAAGTCCACATATCAGTACGGTTCCTCTCTAGGAAATCACCAGGGTCTATTACACTCCAAACCAGGTAGCCGCCCCATCGCGCGCAATAAGGTGAGTGGAAGAGACCTCACTATCCGCCTGCCAATATCAGGCCCGGCTCGTCGATAGCGGACCCATTCCTCGAACTGGTCAGACTCAGCCTAACATTGCCCCCTCCTCTCAGGCAGATAAGGCCACACCCCCTTCCAACCGACCACGACATAGTGGGAGACATGGCCTAATGGTATACGGCCCTCATGCGCTCATGCATCCACTCGGTCTAGACGTTGGAGCAACCTCTGGAACCAAGAGGGTTTAGGGACTTTTACCCAGGGATATCTATAACACCCCATGTAGAACAGATTTTCGGTGTCCCATCTGGCCATCCACGATATGCCTGTGGAGGCTACAGCCCTGATGTTGCTAGGGCATACAGTAATCACTGCATACAATGCAAGATGCATGAGTCATACAATCCAGTCATGCATCAATCTCGCGCATACTGTGCACTCAGGTTAGACAATCTCCGCCTATCAGGGAATCTAATAACAACCGGCACTATGACATATGCAATGGTCAATCATATCTCATAACAAACATGCAGATGATGCGTATGGGCATATATCATGATGCTATGCAGTCACATACTCATAATCGGTGTCAATAATCGGCATCGACAATCGACCTCTACAATGTGGACATTTAACCAACATTGCCCCTAGGAATGGTCCACATAGAGCCTAACATATATTGGACCCATGGCCTCATACAAGGGCCAAATATACAACAACATGGGCCTCACTCAAGAGTTTAATACACATCACGATGGGCCTTTCACATGGGCCTAACATACATCACAATGAGTTTCATCGCCTGACCCTCAAATGCATCACAATGGGCCTCATTACATAGGCCTCATATACATCACATTGGGCCTTAAACACGTGCTGAATACACATCACAACGGGCCTCAAATACGGGCCGCATATACATCACATTGGGCCTCGACAATCGGAATCGGCAGTCAACCACGACAACAGGAATCGATAATCGGCCATGATAATTAGCCTCGATCGATAATCGGCCTCGATAATTGAAATCGGCAATCGGCCACGACAATCAGAATCAGCAATCGGCCACGATAATCAAAATCGACAATCGGCCACGATAATCGACCTCAATCGATAATCGGTTAATCGGCCACGATAAGCAGAATCGGCAATCGGCTACATCAATCGACAATCGGCCACGATCGGTAATCAGTCACAATAATCAGCCTCGATCGGTAACCAGTTAATTGGCCACGATAAGCAGAATCGGCAATCGGCCATATCAATCGACAATCGGCCACGATCGATACTCAGCCACGATAATCGGCCTCGATCGGTAATCGATCAATTGGCCTTGACAAGTAAAATAGGCAATCGGCCACGTCAATCGACAATCGGCCATGATCGGTACTCGATCACGATAATCGGCCTCGATCGATAATCGGTCAATTGACCATGATAAGTAGAATCAGCAATTGGACACATCAATCGACAATCAGCCACGATCGATAATCGATCACGATAATCGGCCTCGATTGGTAACCAATCAATTGGCCACGACAAGCAGAATCAGCAATCGGCCACGTCAATTGACAATCGACCACGATCGATACTCGGTCACGATAATCGACCTCGATCGGTAATCGGTCAATTGGCCATGACAAGTAAAATTGACAATCGGCCACGTCAATCGACAATCGGCCACGATCGGTACTCGGTCACGATAACCGGCCTCGATCGGTAATCGGTCAATCGGCCATGACAAGTAGAATCAGCAATCGGTCATGTCAATCGACCTTCGGCCACGATGGATAATCGATCACGATAATCGGCCTCGATCGATAATCAGAATCAGCAAATCGGTCATGTCAATCGAAATTGACAATTCAGTCACGTCAATCGAAAATCAGCAATCGGTCATGATAATCAGCCTCGATCGCTAATTGGCAATTGGCAATCGGCAATCGGCCATGACATTCCGGATCGGTCAATAATCGGAATCGGTAATCACTAGGTAAACAAAATGGGGTCCATAGATGATCAGCCGATCAACTATGGCATAAAGATCAACACTCGGCCGTGGTTATATCAAATTCGATAACACGGAGCCATCCGTCTACGGCGAATGGGGCCCACTTATTTGGGTTAACCCATTGAGGGAATGATGAGAATGGGCCTAATAAGGCCTAAGGGAAGGTCACAATGTGGACATTCAACCATCATTGCCTATTAATGTGGACATTTAACCAACTTTGCTCCTAAGGAGTAGCTCACATAGGGCCAAACATAAAGTGGGCCTATGGCCTCACGCAAGGGCCTAATAGACATCACTGTGGGTCGCGTCGCATGGACTTCGAATACCTCGGATGGGCCACGTCCCATGAGCCCTGAATACATTATAAAGGGCCACAGCCCATGGGCTTAAAACACACAATATGTGGGCCCTACACATGGGCCTAATACAATCAAGTGGGCCTCATACAAAGGCCTCCAATATATCTCAATGGGTCTCAACCCATGGGCCCCAAATACATCACATTGGGTCATGCTCATAAGCCTCAAATACACAGTAAGTGGGCTCTACACATGTGTAACGCCCTCAAATTCGAGGGTTGAGTAGCAACTCAACTCTTGAGTTCCAGAATATCACTTATGTAACATAGATGATGAAGATTAAATGTTGTCTGTGTCAGTGCAATAAACATGAATGAAATTATATCAAAACAGTAATTCATACTCCAGATCAATTGTATAAAGGCAAGCAGAAGACTGAAACTGTATATATAAGGTATGTAAGGAAACAAAACCATCATGATCTCCAGAGTATGAACACTAACTGAGTATCCATATACAGGTATTGTTTCTAAATCAAAAGGTTAAAATACAACTAAAAGATAGATCCTGAAATCCCCGCGATCTACTCGGCCTAAGCAAAGCCGTCAGAGTACTGCATATATGAGAACTCGTCCTCGTCCTCATCGTAATCTAGCTCCGCCTCCTGAATCGGTGTATCATCTATACCTAAGACAGAGTCTGGTTGGTGTGTACAACACCGTCCCGTAACGTGGGAGTGAGTAGCTAACTCAGTGGAACAATAAAGCATAGGTTAATATGTTATCAATTCAGTCAAGCAGTAATGATAAAGCAGTACAATCAAACAATCCTAACTACTCTTATTAAATGCAAGTATGAAATGACATGATGAATGCCCTTGCCAAACTACCCTCATGCGACACCATCTTACGTTCGCGAATGCGTTCATCCCTCAGTGGTCCACATCTACCAGGCACATGCAGTGCGATGATGAGCATGATTACCGAGTAGTTATTAGTCCATTTCAAACAGCAGTATTGAAAAATTAAGGTACCTCCCTTATATCATTCCTAAACATGATCCATTCTAGGGTCGTCAATCCTAGTTAATCTCATACGATGGTGTGTTTCTAGGTCACTGCAAAGGCTACCAGGACTGTTACGCACAAAGGTTACACCACTCCCCCATCACCTTTTTAACGGTTCATCACTATACAGATACAGGCCTAGTTCATACTCTATACACTGTGGCAAAACTCGTTGCCTCACCACAAATTCAGAGTATGCTTGAGGTCACTACAAAGGGCTGTCAGGGCTGTTACGCACAAAGGTTATACTGCTCCCCCATCACCTTATCAATGTAGGCCGACAGCTCGACCACGGTGTCCCATACCACCATAATCGACTCATGAGTCTGGTTGCTCACTGGTCACTACGGGGAGGCACGTGGCCCTAGCGTAGGCCGACAGCTCGACCACGGTGTCCCATACCACCATGCTCGGCTCATGAGTCTTAGCAGATTGAGGTACCATGGTTAACGGGATTCCACTGGTAAGTTTGGTACCCTAGGTTCAAGCAGTAGCGACCAAACATGGTGAACATACATAAGGCAGATCGGGTTACTTGACGAGCTTGACTAGCACGAGCGCCCGTTGAGTTATATGACATGAAGTGCATAAGCACTCCGTATGGCCTAACCACTGTCACCAACTGATGTACGACTCGAGTTCGTCAAACACATCCTACGTGGCGACATAAATCTCAACCACGATCTCAAGTCTGGTACCGATTGTCTGGACTATAAACATAGTCCCAAACTCAATCAATCCTTATTCATAACATGTGGAGTAAAGCATAATAAACAAAGTGATTTAAGCATGTTAACAAGTATTTCATAAAGCATGTTATAAAGCACTACATAAATAGGAATACAAACACATATATTGCACAAGTAAGTGGTTTAAGTAAACAACCTCATGGAGGAAATCATATGTGTCTCTAAGGTAGTTGAGAATCCCATCTCAACACTCACCTAAGGTATCACCATCCAAACGCTTACTCACACAAGCATTTTCACAAACACTTAGCACACACTATTTCAACATACTTAGTGTATGTTAGCCAAACATGTATTAGGGCGATTCCTTCTGCCAAATAAGTATTTTATCCATATATCATATATTCATACAATAAATAATCATGTCAAATACATTTTCAAAATATATACGTATACGGTATTTTCTACAATACACTATTTTTACATACATAGTGTATATTATTATAACATGTATTAGGGCGAATCCTTTCGCCAAATAAGTATTTTATCCATATATCATATATTCATAAAATAATTAATCATGTCGAACACATTTCCAAAATATATACGTATACGGTATTTTCTACAAATACTTAGAATATGTAAAATTCCATATTCTACATCTTTAATCGAAACATAAAACAGAAAGCACTTTGTACATGTGCAATTGCATGCAGA
Organism: Magnolia changhungtana; assembly: GCA_030180095.1. NCBI lineage: Eukaryota > Viridiplantae > Streptophyta > Magnoliopsida > Magnoliales > Magnoliaceae > Magnolia > Magnolia changhungtana. The sequence goes on from JASAUF010000375.1 coordinate 7,775,708, forward strand.
TCATGAATCTATCATTATCTGATATTGAAAGTGTTGAAAACCGTAACCTATACACCTAAAGTCCTCACCTTATACCGTGGAATCGCAACGGATCAGCTAGGTTTGTTAAGCCTTCGTATTCGGCAGTTAGGTAGCCTAAAGAATGAAATAGGTTAGCTATTTCATAACCAACAACCCTTACAACTCCAAAACTGATTAGGGTTAGGGTTTCTTACCTCAAAACGAAGTCGGTATCACCGGGAAAGCGACAAGAACGGAGTGGCGGAGCTTGGGTAGTGACAAGAAACAGTAACTCTCACTCTTTCTCTCTCTTTTATCACTTCTCTCTCTAGGGTTTCTCTCAAATTCATATGGCTGTGAGAGAGAGGGTTCTAAGGTCCTTATATAGCCTAAAATCTCTTCAAACTAGACTTGTGGACAAGGTATACTTAGGTTATAACCATAGCAGCATTGTTTCAGCACAACGGAGGATTTCTGGCGGGCCTCCTTGAGCCAAAGGTCGGACTTAAGCTCATCAACCTTAGATCCAGGTAAAGTTAAGTTTTCGTTTTAGTCGGATACCCAGATCACGCGTGGCGGACCAGTTTCAGTTCAACGGTCAGCGGATCTCGATCAGAAATTCCAAGTACATGGATATGTTAATGAAAATTTTCCTGATCCGAGGGTGTATTTGGGTCAGATTCTGATGGTCTGGTTGCTTATAAATTGACCGCAAGTAACAAGTCTCAGATCACTATTCAAGATATTTATTTTGTAAAGAAAACAAGTGTTTTCACACTCCCTCGCTCCGGACTCAAGCGAACAGCCGTGGGACACTGTCTGGGTTTGATTTCCGAGAAGGTTGTCAAGCCCAGCGAGGCGGTCCTAAGTCCTTAACCTCGTATTATTTGGACTCCCGATGTGCGGTCCAGACCTGATACGGAGTTTCAATGTGCTCCCGAGAGCAGACGGGTAACGAGTTTGATCCTAGATTTTAGGGTAACCTAACATTAATGATTCTACAAGTTTTGGGTCTTGTAGATCGTATTTAAAGTGATTCAAATAGATTTCATGGCTACTCTAGTTTAGCACTTAGTTAACTTTGTCAAATTTCTAAAGGATTTAATCCTAAGTGATTTCTGGTCGAGGTGGTACTTGAGCCATTGTGTGGAAATTTTCGAGTCGTTACAACCCGGGCCTAATATATATCACAGGTGGGCCCTACACATGGGTCTCATATGCATTAAATGGGCCACTTATCTAAGTCTCGAACACATCAAATGGGCCACGTGTCATGGTCCCAATACATATGACAATGGGCCACAACCCATGGGCCCTATACACATTACAGTGTGTCTCAACCCACGGGCCTTTATACATCATAATGGGTCTCAACCCATGGGCCCTAATACATCACAATGGGCCTCAACCCATGGGCCCTAATACATCAAAATGAGCTTAATCACATGGTCCTCATGTAGGTCAAGGTGGCCTCAACAACGGGTCTCATACATATGACGGTGGGCCTCAATAACGAGTCCTCATACACATCAAGGTGGGCCTCAATAATGAGCCCTCATATGCATCAAGGTGGGCCTCAATAATAAGCCCTCATATGCATCAAGGTGGGCCTCAACAGATGGCCACAAATGAATTAAGATGGGCCGAATCACATGGGCCATATATATATCAAATGGGCCACACAACTTGGGCCCCATGCATATCAAATGGACCTCAACCAAATAAGTGGTGATAATGATTTCCACCATTGAAATCCCAAGGCCCACAATAATATTTATATCCCATCCAATCTGATCATAAGGTCATAATGACCTGAAAGGGAAAAGCAAATATCATATTGGTCCAAAATAGGTGGCCCAAGGGTTTTAATGGCGGACAGATTGGATGCAACACATGCATCATGGTGGGGGTCCACATGGAGGCCCATTATCAAGTATATAATATATATAATCTATATATATATATAATATAATATAATATAATATTACATATAATATAATACAATATTACATATAATATAATACAATATTATATATAATATATATACATACACACACACACACACACACACACACACACCACACACACACACACACTGCACACACACACTCACACACACACACATGCTCACACACACACACACACACACGCTCACACACACCGTCCAGGGGGACGGTGTGGATAGAACACATAATCATGGGGGACCCACCGTCCACCGTCAGTGGATGGTGTGAATATACACATACATCACTGTGGGTCCCATGTGGGTCCCACCATAGCGTTTATCTTCCATCCAACCCGTTCATAAGGTCAGGTAGACCTGGCTGCTGAGGAAAAACAAATTTTGTAATGATCCAAAACTTCTGTGGACCCAAAAAGGCTTCCAATGATGGACGTTTAATCAACACCGTTTCCTATGATGTGGGCCACCTGAGCTTTGGATGGGCCTGATTTTTGGAGGGGGCCCACCTTAGGAGATGGCCCACAAATGGACGGGTTGGATGACAAATATACATCATGGTGGGGCCCATGGCTGGGGCCGTGGGTCCCTGCCCATTTCACGCTGACGCTTAGCAATGCGTCTCCGCACAGAGAAGAAGACAGTCTTGCCCTTATTTATTATTTTTAAAATTTTTATTTTAAATCACGTTTTTCCATGGTTTTTCGCGTGTGGGGCCCGCATCAGTGGAATCTGACCCCACCACTGGTCTTCAGGACTCAAGACAGACCGATCAAGCCTAATATTGGGTATATTTTAGAGTATCGAAACGTTGGAGTGGATTTAAACGGTAGACACACTATTTTCAATGTTATGGCCCACCTGATATTCGGATCAACCTCATTTTTTGGCTCAACGCCTAAAATGACATGGGGAAGGGAATGGACGGTGTGGATTGAATGCATAAATCAAGGTGGGGCCTGCATGAGTGGCCCTTCCCAAGAGCTTGAAACAAGCTCATATTTGTGTTTTCATTTCACGTCCAAGGACGTCCCTGGACATGGACGGTCATTGTACAACACATGTACAAGGTGGGTCTTGCCCAAGTGGGCCACCAAATGATGAATGGTGTGGATACAATACTTATGAAGTGGGATCCAACCAAGTGGACCACACATCACACAAAAAAAAAAAAAAAAAAAAAAAGAAAGGGAGAAGCACCCACCTTAGATCTTGTTCTTCTTCTACCAATGTGATCTAGGGCTCCAAGGGAACAAGATTCGATGGTCAGGATTGATTTTGGAGGGTTGGATTTGGGGGGTGGAGAGCTTGTAAAGGATTGGAAATGGAGAGCTTTCATGGACGTTGGGAGCTCTCTCTTGCTAGGGGAGGAAAAGTGAAGAAGAAGAGAGAGAGACTAGAGAGATGAGAGAGAGTGAAAGGATGGGTTTGTAAGAGAGTAATAATGGGTTGTAGGAGCATAGGGAAGAGAACTTCATAATGACTTGTAAGAGAGAGTTGACTAAAGCTCTCATGGGAAATGGTGCTCCTAGGGCTGGTCCACCTAAGAAAACGTGTACACCCCCTTAAAGTGGACCCCACACCAATCAATGGCTTAAATATTGTAAACGGTACATCTTTTGATCTACCCGTCAGATCGGTGCACGAGATATGGCGTTGGAATCGCAGCGATGATGTTGTCGCAATGACATAGGTCTTAGGTCAAGCTGACTCGGGATTACAGGATAACACTCAAGGTCACGCGCAAATGTTATCTACGAGTCGCAGGTCTCCGGAATTCGACCAGAAGGACCGCGGGAGCCTAAGGAATGATACAGTCTATGACACGGGTCTCACAGGTCTCCCCTCCTAATAAAAATTTCATCCTCAAAATTTACAGAACAGACAAGGGAAGAGGAAACATCATCATGTATGTTTGTTAGGGTAAATTAATCTACAAAAGGATGAAGATAGCACTATCCAATCTCAACCTCGCCCTCTCCAGACACCTCATCAACGATATGGTGACTCTACTGAACCTCGGATCCTGAATCAGAAATGATCGTAAATGGAATACCATGCAACCTCTCAATTTCAACGATAGGGAGCTATATTAGAAAGTCTCTAAGTTATTCGAACTCGGGGATCTAACCATTCTAGGTTCTCAACAATCATAGAGTGAAGGGTAGCTATTAGTAGACATGTGATGTTATCTTCAGGTATTCCCAAGTTATGCTCTGATACCAACTTCTTTCACACCCCAAATCTGAAAATCGGATTCACTGGAATCCCTATCACCGAATCTCATGCCGACAGCCTCCATAGTACCCCATTCTCGGCTCCTAGCGTCTATACGCCAGATTCCGATCTTGGGATCCTACAAGGAGGATTTTTTTTCTAATGTATATTTAACTCAAAATAAGCATCACCACAAGATTACCCAATTCACAAAGGCAACATCATCATCACATATCCACTAATATAATCATTTGAGTACAATGCTGAAAGGGAAATATATAAATCGAAAATCAAGCTCCAGAAGACTGCTGCACGCTCCAAGCTCGACACTGTGCAACCTAACATCACCTACACGCATCTATCGTGCATAAGCTTATAGAAAGCTTAGAGGGTGGTGTAAGTGTGTGCACAAGATAAGTGCCAAGTATTCAATACAATGCCATCATCATACAATACCGAAATTACAGGTAATCCATAAAATAGTACATTATCGGAATAAGCAGAAATACCGACAAGATTATGAATTATCAGAGTGCGCAGAAATACTGACAAGATCATAAGTCATACGATAATAGAATAAGCAGAAGTATGGATAAGTCCATAAGTCAAACAATATCATAATACACAATATGGAACAGTTGTGCAATAAGGAGTCATAAAGAGCTAAATATCATATGCTGAAGGTGCGATGCAATTATACAAATCTTGCTAAGTATGTCTAGGCCATATAAGTACAGAAACATAGCAACCCAAAATGTCATATGCCTGCGGATGTAATGCAATATGCGATGCGAATGAAATGACCATGCTGGAGTGTGAAGTCGGGATGATAGTACGTAGTATCGCAGGCTACGGGGTCCACCACAAGGGACTTCTATCCAAACCAGTCCCATACCTAAATTTGGATAATCAGACTCAACGTGGTAAACTCCTGATCTCAGGTTAGTCACGTGTCCAACCGAAATCATTGCCATAACGAAGGTACACAACAATTAGTTGCGCACCACCAGCCCGAGTGGATAGTGAATGACTGAATGAATGAGTATGCAACTCCTACTCAATAGGTCCACAATCAGTACGGTTCCTCTCTGGGAAATCACCGGGGTCTATTACACTCCAAACCAGGTCGCCACCCCATCGCACGCAACAAGGTGAGTGGAAGAGACCTCACTATTCGCCTGCCAATATCAGGCCCGGCTCGTCGATAGCGGACCCATTCCTCGAGCTGATCAGACTCAACCTAGCATTGCACCCTCCTCTCAGGCAGGTAAGGCCGCACCTCCTTCCAACTGACCACGACACAGTGAGAGATGCGGCCTAACGATATACGGCCCTCATGCGCTCATGCATCCACTTAGTCTAAACGTTGGAACAACCTCTGGAATCAAGAGGGTTTAGGAACTTTCACCCAGGGATATCTATAGCACCCCATGTAGAATAGATTTTTGGTGTCCCATCTGGTCATCCACGATATGCCTGTGGAGGCTACAGCCCTGATGTCGCTAGGGCATACAGTAATCATAGCACATAATGTAAGATGCATGAGTTATACAATCCAGTCATGCATCAATCCCGCGCATACCGTGCGCTCAGGTGAGACAATCTCCGCCTATCAGGGAATCTCATAACAACCGGCACTATGACATATGTAATGGTCAATCATATCTCATAACAAACATACAGATGATGCATATGGGTATATATCATGATGCTATTCAATCACATACTCATAATCGGTGTCAATAACCGGCATAGACAATCAACCTCTACAATGTGGACATTTAACCAACATTGCCCCTAAGGAATGGTCCACATAGAGCCTAACATATATTGGACCCATAGCCTCATACAAGGGCCAAATATACAACAACATGGGCCTCACTCAAGAGTTTAATAAACATCACGATGGGCTTTTCACATGGGCCTAACATACATCACAATGGGTTCCATCGCCTGACCCTCAAATGCATCAAAATGGGCCTCATCACATAGGCCTCATATACATCACATTGGGCCTTAAAGACGGGCTGAATACACATCACAACGGGCCTCAAATACGGGCCACATATACATCACATTGGGCCACGACAATCGTAATCGGCAGTCAGCCATAATAATCGGAATCGACAATCGGCCACGATAATTGGCCTTGATTGATAATCGAAATCAGCAATCAGCCACGACAATCAGAATCGGCAATTAGCCACGACAATCAGAATCGGCAATCAACCACGATAATCGACAATCGGCCACGATAATCGACCTCGACCGATAATCGGTCAATTGGCCACGATAAGTAGAATCAGCAATCAGCCACATCAATCAAAAATCGGCCACGATCGGTAATCGGTCACAATCGGCCTCGATCAGTAACCAGGCAATTGGCCACGACAAGCAGAATCGGCAATCGACCACATCAATCGATAATCGGCCACGATCGATACTCGGTCACGGTAATCAGCCTCAATCGGTAATCGGTCAATCAACCATGACAAGTAAAATAGGTAATCGGCCACGTCAATTGACAATCGGCCACGATCGGTACTTGGTCACGATAATCGGCCTCGATCGGTAATCGGTCAATCGGCCATAACAAGTAGAATCAGTAATCGGTCACGTTAATCGACAATGGTCACGATAATCGACCTCGATCGGTAACCAGTCAATTGGCCACGACAAGCAGAATCGACAATCAGCCATATCAATCGACAATCGGCCACGATCAATACTCGGTCACGATAATCGGCCTCGATCGGTAATCAGTCAATTGGCTATGACAAGTAAAATTGGCAATCGGCCATGTCAATCGACAATCGGCCACGATCGGTACTCGGTCACGATAATCGGCCTCAATCGGTAATTGGTCAATCGGCCATGACAAGTAGAATCAGCAATCGGTTATGTCAATCGACAATCAGCCACGATCAGTAATCGGTCACGATAATCGACCTCGATCGATAATCAGAATCAGCAAATCGGTCACGTCAATCGAAATCGACAATTCGGTCACGTCAATCGAAAATCAGCAATCGATCATGATAATCAACCTCGATCGCTAATCGGTAATCGGCAATTGGCAATCGGCCACGACAATCTGGATCAGTCAATAATCGGAATCGGTAATCAGCAGGTAAACAAAACGGGGTCCATAGATGATCAGTCGATCAACTATGGCATAAAGATCAGCACTCGGCCGTGGTTATATCAAATTCGATAACACGGAGCCATCCATCTACGGCCAATGGGGCCCACTTATTTGGGTTAACCCATTGAGGGAATGATGAGAATGGGCCTAACAAGGCCTAAGGGAAGGTCACAATGTGGACATTCAACCATCTTTGCCCATTAATGTGGACATTTAACCGACTTTGCTTCCAAGGAGTAGCTCACATAGGGCCAAACATAAAGTGGGCCCATGGCCTCACGTAAGGGCCTGATAGACATCACTATGGGTCGCGTCGTATAGACCCTGAATACCTCGGATGGTCCATGTCCCATGAGCCCTGAATACATTACAATGGGCCATAGCCCATGGGCTTAAAACACACAATATGTGGGCCCTACACATGGGCCTAATACAATCAAGTGGGCCTTATACTTAGGCCTCCAATATATCTTGGTGGGTCTCAACCCATGGGCCCTAAATACATCACGTTGGGTCATGCTCATAAGCCTCAAATACACAATAAGTGGGCCCTACACATGGGCCTAATATATATCACAGGTGGGCCCTACACATGGGTCTCATATGCATTAAATGGGCCACTTATCTAAGCCTCGAACACATCAAATGGGCCACGTGTCATGGTCCCAATACATATCACAATGGGCCACAACCCATGGGCCCTATACACATCACAGTAGGTCTCAACCCACAGGCCTTTATACATCATAATGGGTCTCAACCCATGGGCCCTAATACATCACAATGGGCCTCAACCCATGGGCCCTAATACATCAAAATGACCCTAATCACATGGTCCTCATGTATGTCAAGGTGGCCTTAACAACGGGCCTCATACACATGACGGTGGGCCTCAATAACGAGTCCTCATACACATCAAAGTGGGCCTCAATAATGAGCCCTCATATGCATCAAGGTGGGCCTCAATAATGAGCCCTCATATGCATCAAGGTGGGCCTCAACAGATGGCCAAAAATGAATTAAGATGGGCCGAATCACATGGGCCATATATATATATATCAAATGGGCCACACCACTTGGGCCCCATGCATATCAAATGGGCCTCAACCAAATAAGTGGTGATAATGATTTCCACCATTAAAATCCCAAGGCCCACGATAATATTTATATCCCATCCAATCTGATCATAAGGTCATAATGACCTGAAAGGGAAAAGCAAATATCATATTGGTCCAAAATAGGTGGCCCAAGGGTTTTAATGGTGGACAGGTTGGATGCAACACATGCATCATGGTGGGGGTCCACATGGAGGCCCATTATCAAGTATATAATATATATAATCTATATAATATATATATATATATTATATAATATTATATATAATATAATACAATATTACATATAATATAATACAATATTATATATAATACACACACACACACACACACACACTGCACACACACACACACACTGCACACACATGCTCACACACACTCACACACACACACACACTCTCACACACACATGCTCACACACGCTCACACACAGCGTACAAGGGGACGATGTGGATAGAACACATAATCATGGGGGACCCACCGTCCACCGTCAGCGGACGGTGTGAATATACACATACATCACTATGGGTCCGACGTGGTGCCCACCATAGCGTTTATCTTCCATCCAACCTGTTCATGAGGTCAGGCAGACCTGTCTGCTGAGGAAAAACAAATTTTGTAATGATCCAAAACTTCTATGGACCCAAAAAGGCTTCCAATGATGGACGTTTAATCAACACTGTTTCCTATGATGTGGGCCACCTGAGCTTTGGATGGGCCTGATTTTTGGAGGGGGCCCACCTTAGGAGATGGCCCACCAAATGGACGGGTTGGATGACAAATATACATCATGGTGGGGCCCATGGCTGGGGCCATGTGTCCCTGCCCTTTTCAAGCTAACGCTAGCAACATCCTGCTGCACAGCAGCAGCAGGCGTTGCCCTTATTTCTTTTTTAAAATTTTATTTTAAATCACGTTTTTCCATGGTTTTTCGCGTGTGGGGCCCGCATCAGTGGAATCTGACCCCACCACTGGTCTTCAAGACTCAAGATAGACCGATCAAGCCCAATATTGGGTATATTTTGGAGTATCGAAACGTTGGAGTGGATTTAAATGGTAGACACACTATTTTCAATGTTATGGCCCACCGGATACTCGGATCAACCTCATTTTTTGGTTCAACGCCTAAAATGACGTGGGGAAGGGAATGGATGGTGTAGATTGAATGCATAAATCAAGGTGGGGCCTACATGAGTGGTCCTTCCCAAGAGCTTGAAGCAAGCTCATATTTGTGTTTTCATTTCACGTCTAGGGACATCCTTAGATGTGGACGGTCAATGTACAACACATGTACAAGGTGGGTCTTGCCCAAGTGGGCCACCAAATGATGAATGGTGTGGATACAATACTTATGAAGTGGGATCCAACCAAGTGGGCCACACATCACACAAAGAAGCACCCACCTTAGATCTTGGATTTCTTCTTCTACCAATGTGATCTAGGGCTCCAAGGGAACAAGATTCAATGGTCAGGATTGATTTTGGACGGTTGGATTTGGGGGGTGGAGAGCTTGTAAAAGATTGGAAATGGAGAGCTCTCATGGACGTTGGGAGCTCTCTCTTGCTAGGGAGGAAAAGTGAAGGAGAGAGAGAGAGAGAGAGAGAGAGAGAGAGAGAGAGAGAGAGAGTAGAGAGATGAGAGAGAGTGAAAGGATGGGTTTGTAAGAGAGTAATAATGGGTTGTAAGAGCATAGGGAAGAGAACCTCATAATGACTTGTAAGAGAGAGTTGACTAAAGCTCTCATGGAAAATGGTTCTCCTAGGGTGGGTCCACCTAGGGAAACGTGTGCACCTCCTCAAAGTGGACCCCACAGTAATCAATGGCTCAAATATTGTAAACGGTACATCTTTTGATCTACCCGTCAGATCGGCGCATGAGATACGGCGTTGGAATCGCAGCGACAATGCTGTCTTAATGACATAGGTCTTAGTTTAAGCCAACTCAGAATTACAGGATAACACTCAAGGTCACACGCAAATGTTATCTATGAGTAGCAGGTCACCGAAATTCATCTAGAAGGACCGCGGGAGCCTACGGAACGATACAGTCTAGGACACGAATCTCACACATGTATGGGTGTGTAAGAGAGAGAGAGGGAGAGAGTTGACTTTAGGATTACTTGACTTGAGGAGAAAGAAAGCATTGATTGATTGATTTATTAATTGATTGTATGATTAATTGATGGGATGAGTCGTAGAGATTCTCTTAGGATTACAAATGCATAGTGTTTTTCCTCAAACTGAATGTGAGCCCACATCTCTTAGCCAGGGTACGGATCGGTATGCAAGACGTGGCGTTGGAACCGTGGTGACGGTGCGGTCGCAATAGTATAAGTCTCAGATTAAGCCGACTCAAATTTACGGGATACGACGTAGGGTCGCACGCAAACGTCGATTATAGGTTGCAGATTGCTGGAATTCGATGGGAACGATCGCAGGAGTCGACGGAACAGTACGGACTAGGATACGGGCTTTACATAACTTATGTTTTACTGACGAAAACATTTGTCGGGAATAATGATAGAATTTTAACTTACAAAAATTTTCCTGTTGCCTTGAAAAGTTTCGCGGTAAGAGTTTTATTGACGGTCCAAAGCCATCGAGAATAATTTTTCGATGGATGAAAACCGTCGGTAATGTTTTTTACCGACGAACAAAAACATTATTTATATATATTTAGTTTGTATATATATATATATATATATAGTTTTTATATCATATAAGTGCAATTCATTTAATATATATAATTAAAAGATAATATTTAAATGATTTGTAATATCAGATGGAAAAGAATATTGATAATTATTAGGCACATCCACTAATTGAACCTTTAATCGTTTTTGGACAATCTAATCAGTTCAGATTGAAGAGTAAATAACTTCAGATGTTTAAATCAAATTTTACTGAAATTGTTGATCAATCTTGTATGCCCAATATCTTTCTCATATTAGCCTGATTGAGGCGAGTAACTAGTCAAATTGAGAGTATTGATCAGTAAAATAGAGTGAATGGACCAGACATGTAAAATGGGCCAAATATTCTGGTCAAAATTGTGACCCAACTTACTGACCTCGTAAGAACCTAAGAGTTGATGTTAGTAAGTTTTGTGGGCCCCATCATGATATGTGTCAAACATCAACACCGTGGATTTGACGTGTCCCCTTTAGGTTATGAGATATCTCAAAAATCATCTATATACGAAACTCAAGTGGGCCATACCATCTAAAACTATGTGAAGACATCCTAAAAAATATAAATGCACTTGGTGGGGCCCACATGAGTTTTGGATGCGGTTGAAACTTGGTCTGACCCCTCGTCCAAGTGGGACACACATAATGAGTGGGTTAGATATGTGAATCACATTTAGGCAAGCACAATATATGATCATGAATGTTTTAAGGAAACCCTTCTCCACTACATTTAGGTGAGTTACTCGTTATCTTAACCAGAGTATACTCTATGGGGTCCACCGTTATTTATTTATTTTATCCACTTCATTCATCCATGTTAACAAATAATTTGAGGTTTAAAGAACAAAAAAGAAGCATATCCAAAGCTCAGGTGGACCACACCATAGGAAATAGTGTGATTGAACCTCTACCATTTAAAATTTCTTGGAGGCTATAGAAGTTTTGGATCAAGCTGATGTTTGTGTTTTCTATTCATTCATATATTTTTGATATTATGAGCAACCTTTAACCATTTTTGGACAATCTGATCAGTCCAAATTGAAAAGTAAATAACTTCAAATGTTTAAATCAAAATTCACTCAAATTGTTGATCAATCTTGTTTGCCCAATATCTCTCTCATATGTAGCATGATCGGGGCGAGTAACTAGTCAATTTGAGGGTAATGATCAGTAAAATAGAGTGAATGGACCAGACATGTAAAATGGGCCAAATATTCTGGTCAAAATTGTGACCCAACTTATTGACCTCGTGAGAACCTAAGAATTGATGTTAGTAAGTTTTATAGGCCCCATCATGATATGTATCGAACATCAACACCGTGGATTTGATGTCTCCCCTTTAGGTTATGAGATATCTTAAAAATCATCTTTATACAAAACTCAAGTGAGCCATACCATCTAAAACTAATTTAAGACATCCTAAAAAATATAAAAGCACTTGGTAGGGCCCACATGAGCTTTGGATGCAGTTGAAAATTGGTCTGACCCCTCATCCAAGTGGGACACACATAATGAGTGAGTTGGATATGTGAATCACTTTTAGGCAGGCCCAATATATGATTATGAATGTTTTAAGGAAACCCCTCCATTATAATATGTGGTGTGGCCCACATTTAGGCTGATGTTTGTGTTTTCCCTTCATTCATATTTTTTTGATATTATGAACATGTTGGATGACAAATAAACATTTTTGTAGGCCCAAGGAAGGTATCAACGGTGGAAATCATTATTCCACACTGTTTTGTGTGGCATGGTCCACTTGAGTTTTGGATTTACCGAAAATTTGGGATCAACCCACACCATTCATCCATTTTTCGAGATCATTTTATAGAATTATCTAAAAAATGAATCATATTCAAAGATTAAATGGACGACACCACAAATAAGGGGAACGAATTGGCTCCTCCCCCTACACCATCCAATGGCTGGTGGTTGGTCCTGTGTGGGCCCCACCATGATGTATGTGTTTAATCCATGCCATCCATCTATTTTTAAAGATCATATTATGGCATGAGACCAAAAATGAGGCATATCCCAATTTGAAATGGACCACATTACAAGAAATAGTGTTGAATGACTGTCAACCATTTAAAACATTCTGGGGACCATAAAAGTTTTGAATTAATATGATTTTTATTTTTCCCCTTCATCTAAGCCTGTATGACCTAATAAACAGATTAGATGCCAAATAAAGAGTACAGTGGGCCTTACATGGGATTTTAATGATGGATATCCAATCACTATTGTTTTCATGTGGTGTGGTCCACCTGATATTTATATACCTCAAAATTTTGGGCCCCACCATGATGTATGTTTTATATCCACACCTTCCATCCATTTGGAGAGGTTATTTTAGGGCAATATCCAAAGATAAATCCATAGCTCCAATGGACCCTAGCACAGAAAACAGTGGGGATAGTGACACCCACCATTAAAAACTGTTTAAGGGCCACAAAAGTTTTAGATCAATCTGATATTTGTGTTTTACCTAATTTCATGTCTTTTTTAACTTTTAACAAGTTGGATTTCAAATAAAAATTATGGTGGGCCTTAGGATAGTTTCAACGGGGGAATCACTCTCCCCACTGTTTTTTATGGTGAGGTCCACTAAATCTTTTGATCTGCCTCATTCTTTGGCTCATGCCCTAAAATAATATCTCAAAATGGATGGACGGTGTGGATACAACACATACATCATAGTGGGCCCCACAGAACTTGGTGACGTCAATTCAATAGCCAACATGCTACTCAACCTAATAAAAAGGGCGCCCGTGAGACTCTCTCTCTCTCTCTCTCTCTGTCTCACACCCTCTCCCTCCTCTCGCTCTCTATCTCTCTCTTCCTCTCTCTTTGATCTCTCCACCCTGTCCTCTCTCCGTCTCTCTCGCATCCTCTCCCTCCTCTCTCTCTGTCTCTCTCTTCCTCTCTTCCTCTCTCTCTGATCTCTCCTGCGGTATGTTGCCGAATGCCCTACCCACGCACACACCCTCTCTCTCTCTCTCTCTCTCTCTCTCTCTCTCTCTTTCTACGAAGCTCTGTTAAAGGTCATTCGCGACAGTGAGGTATCTCTCTCTCTCTCTCTCAATCTCTCTCAATCTCAATACCGATTTAGGGATTTGGGGATTTAGGGTTTGCGGATTGATACATAGGCACTTCAAAATTACTTAGGGCGTGTTTGGGCAGTGGGATTAGAAGGGATTAGGTGGGATGGAATTGTATCTGGTCCCGGGATTAAACCTTCCCATCCCCAAACACATCCTAGGCAAATTTGAACGGATTAGGGTGGATTGGATGGGATTTAAGGGCCTGCTTGGCTGAGCATATTGGATGGGATTGGATGGTATTAGGTTATATGGATTTCAAGGTAATGATAGCTGCATCAGCGGATTGGTGCAAGATCTATGGGATGGCTATATCCCGGGATTGCTATATCCGGTCTGTTTGGCACGCCCGACTAATCCCAGGATTAAACCTTCCAATCCCTTTCAATCCCTCAAACCAAACACGTCCCAGGCAATTTTAAAGGGATTAGGGTGGATTGGATGGGATTTAAAGGTAATGATGGTGATGTCAGTGGATTGTCTTAAGATCCATGGGATTGTTATATCCCGAGATTAGGATCCCGTGTTTGTTTGGCATGCCTGGCCAATCCCGGGATCTATCTTCCAATCCCATCCAATCTGCCCTGCCAAATAAGCCCTAAAGGTTATGATGGTGTTGTCAGTGGATTTTCTTAAGATCCATGGGATTACTATATCCCAGGATCAGATCACCCCGTCTGTTTGGCATGCCCGGCCAATCCCGGGATTTAACTTCCAATCCCTTCCAATACCATCCAATCCCTTCCAATCCACCCGTCCAAATGAGCCCAACTGTCTTTTTTATTGAACATTGGCCGAGGAACAATTGTCATTTTGTCTGATAAATTACAATAGATTTGTAAGATAAAAAGGTTTGTAAGTCATTTTTAATGTAATAACTATACCAGGTTGTAGGTGTAGGCTCTTTCTCGAGGACCATAGTCGTTGCTTCTACTATTGTTGTTAGGTAATTCTCTGACTATGATGATTAGTAATGCAATAACAGATTGTCTTAATATTTGGATGCTTTCTGTGAACTTCTTTTATCATCTTTGATTGTATTTTAGTAGTGGAGTATATGTTTCATTTATTTTGAATGATAAAGATAGTAAAGAGTTTCTGCAATGTTCTCATAACTCTATAAGTTATAGTGCTCGTAGTTACTTAATTTGGCACACTTAGACAGTCAACCCATCGATCTCGAATGTTCATTAGGTTTAATACACAGCTCATGGTCTACCATGCAAACATCACAGTGATCTGACATATATGAACCATTTGTTCAAAATGTTTTTAATATGGATGTTAAGATAAATTTACACAAAAGCAGGTTCGATCAATTTGATCCATCTATTTGTTAGGGCCTGTCATGGATTGCTTATGATTCTATAGAATCTCATTTGTTAGGCAAGTGTAACCATCCTATAACCTAAACCTAAACCTGGAACCTAAACCTAAGCCTAAACCTATAACTTAAACCTAAACCTAAACCTAAACCTAAACCTAAACCTATAATTAGTTACTCGTTTGAGGATTTCTATGAGGCCATACATAGATATGGTGTGTTTTTGGTGGCATAGAAATCCCTCAAATTGTCCCATTTTAGACAGTTCAAGGTTAGATGGATAGTATGCTTTCATATAATCTATTTAAATGTTCATGCCTGATCTGCCGTCCATCTTCTCGTTTCTCTCTGGATTTGTTTCTTCCATTTTGTATCCAATGCTAAATATCTTGACATTGTTTTACATATTTGACATCAAAATGTAACGTAAGATCAACTTATCTGGAGAGGCATGGGGAGATGTTGCTGGATTTTCGGTGTAGATGTTTAAATGGAAATATGAAAGTATTACAATCTATCCAACCTTATATGGGTAACTAATTTAGGATTTAATTGAGCGGGGGTCCCTGAAAGGTGGAAACCGGTGTTATGACCATGACGAGTAGCTGTCCATTTCTTATGGACAACAATATGGGCGGCCTTGCCATTTGAATAAGCCCGTGTTTATGTATAGCTTGAAATTGATGGAGCAGATCCGGATGTGCGTCGGAGCTATCCGGGTGTACAGTGGGGGTCCCCAGAAGGTGGGAACCGTTGTTATGACCATGATGAGTAGTTGTCCATTTACTCTAGACAACAATATAGATAACCTGGCTATTTAGACAGGCCCGTGTTTATGTATTAGCTCGAAATTGATGGAGCAGACCCGAATGTGCGTCAGAGCTATCTGGATGTTGAGCGGGGATTCCTGGAAGGTGGGAACTGTTGTTACGACCATGATGAGTAGCTATCCATTTCCTATGTACAGCAATATGGGTGGCCTGGCTATTTGGACAAGCCCGTATTTATGTATTAGCTTGAAATTGATGGAGTAGACCTGGATATGCGTCGGAGCTATCTGGATGTTAAGCAGGAGTCCTTAGAAGGTGGGAACCACTGTTATGATCATGATGAAGCTACCTATTTCCTATGAATAACATTGGAGTGGCCTGACCAGTTGGACAGGCCGTGTTTATGTATTAGCTCAAATTTGTTGGAGCAAGCCCATGTTTATGAAAATTTTAGGGCTTTATCCCAAAAATGAGGTAGATCTAAGTCGCAGGTGGACCACACTATGGTAAAAAGTAGTGATTGAATTTCCACCATTAAAAAATCCTAGGCCACATTTTAATGGTTCTTTGACATATAGCCTGTTAATTATGTCATACAGACTTAGACCGTGTTATGCCCAGTCTGATCCTAAACCCTAAACCTAAACCTATAACATAAACTTAAATCTATTACCTATAACCTTTAATCTATAACCTAAACCTAAACCTATAACCTATAACTTAAACCTAAACCTATAACCTAAACCTAAACCTAAACCTAAATCTAAACCTATAACTTTAACCTATAACCTATAACCTAAACCTAAACCTAAACCTATAACCTAAACCCGAACATAAACCCAAACCTAAACCTATATAACCTAACCTTAAACCTAAACCTAAACCTAAAACCTAACCTATAACCTAAACCTATTCCCTTAACCTATAGCCTACACTTATAACTGAAACCTAAACCTAAACTTAAACATAAACCTATAACCTAACCTATAACCTAAACCTAAACCTATATCTAAACCTATAACTTAAACCTAAACCTATAACCCATAACTTAAACTTATAACCTAAACTTAAACATAAACCTATAACCTAACCTATAAGTTAAACCTAAACCTAAACCTAAACCTATAACTTAAACCTAAACCCAAACCTAAACCCGAACTTGATTTCCTAAACCTTAACCTTAACCTATTCTCAATTCCCTCCTAAACCTAAACCTAAACCTATAACCTACACTTATAACATAGCTATAACCTAAACCTATAACCTTAACCAATAACCTATAACCTAAACCTATAACCTAAACTCATATCCTTAACCTAAACCTATTCCTAAACCTATAACTTATAACCTATAACCTAAACCTAAAACCTAAACCTAAACCTACACTTATAACCTATAACCTAAACCTATAACATATACCTAAACCTAAACTCCCAAACGTAAACCCAATCTTAAACTCGAACACGATTTCCTAAACCTATACCTTAACGTATTCTCAAATCCTTAAACCTAAACCTACACCTAATTCATATCTCAACTCCGTAACCTAAACCTAAACCTAAACTTGAAAACCCAAACCTAAACCCAATCCAAAACCCGAACCCGATTTCCTAAACCTAAACTTATTAACCTTAACTTAAACTTATTCTCAAATCCTTAACCTATAACCTAAACCTAAACCTAAACCTTAACCTAAACCTAAATCTAAACCTATAACTTAAACCTTAACCTATAACCTAAACTCAATTCCCTAAACCTTAACCTATAACCTAAACCTAAACCTAAACCTATACTTATAACCTAAACTAAAACCTATAAATATAAAACCTATACTTATAACATAAACCTATTCTTATAACCTAAACCTATTCTCAAATCCCAAAACCTATAACCTAAACCTAAACTTATAACCTTAACCTATAACCTAAACCTATAACCTAAACTCAATTCCCTAAACCTTAACTTATAACCTAAACCTTAATGTATTCTCAAATCCCTAAACCTAAACCTATACCTAATCCTAATCTCAACTCCGTAACCTAAACCTAAACATAAACTTGAAAACCCAAACTAAACCCGATCCTGAACCCGAACCCGATTTACTAAACCTAAACCTTAACCTATTCTAAATTCCCTAAACCTTAACCTATAACCTAACCTAAACCTAAACCTATAACCTACACTTATAACGTAAACTTAAACCTATAACCTAAACTCAGTAACCTTAACCTAAACGTAAAACCTAAACCTAAACCTAAAACGTAAATGTATTCTCAAATCCCTAAACCTAAACCTAAACCTAAATCTAAACCTATAACCTAAACCTATAACTTACAACATTAACATAAACTTATAACCTAAACCTATAACCTACAACATTAACCTAAACCTATACTTATAACCTAAACATATTCTCAAATCCTAAAACCTATAACCTAAACCTAAACCTTAACCCAAACCTAAACCTATAACTTAAACCTAAACCTTAACTTATAACCTAAACCTTAACCTATAATCTATAACCTATAACCTATAACCTAAACTCAATTCCCTAAACCTTAACCTATAACCTAACCTAAACCTAAACCTATAATCTACACTTATAACCTAAACCTAAACCTAAACCTAAACCCGTAACCTTAACCTAAACGTAAAACTTAAACCTAAACCTATAATGTAAATGTATTCTCAAATCCCTAAACCTAAACATATAACCTACAACATTAACATAAATTTATTACCTACAACATTAACCTAAAACTATACTTATAACCTAAACCTATTCTCAAATCCCAAAACCTATAACCTAAACCTAAACCTAAACCTGTAACCTTAACCTAAACGTAAAACCTAAACCTAAACCTAAAACGTAAATGTATTTTCAAATCCCTAAACCTAAATCTAAACCTAAACTTATAACCTACAACACTAACATGTACAACACTAACATGAACTTATAACCTACAACATTAACCTAAACCTATTCTGAAATCCTAAAACCTATAACCTAAACCTAAACCTTAACTTATAACCTAAACTTATACCTATTCTCAATTCCCTAAACCTAAACATATAACCTAAACCTATAACCTAGCCTAATCTTAAACTTATTTCCATAAACTGACTCCAGTCTTTTTATTGTAGAGATGGATAAGAGTTGGATGAGAGCTAAGAACAGGTTTGGCCCAAAGTATAAATAAGGGGTTGAAGAGTTCATGGAATTTGCGCAAAATCGGACAAATTCAAGGAATAAGATTAGGTGTCGATGTCGAAAATGCAAGAACGTGATTTATAAGACTTTAGACAAAGTAGAAGATGATTTGTTCATAGTTGAGATTGTCCAGGGTTACACTTGGTGGATCCATCATGGTGAAGATATCCACCATAGAGTTGAGGTCACTGAAGTCTTTGCTAACCCAATTGTGTCGGATGACGAGGATGAAGACGTTGATGAAATGTAAGATATCATAGGGGATGTGTTTAGAGGAATAATTACAGATACTGATTTTACAGCGACAAGTAGTATTGAAGATATTCTTCCTATGGGTGATGTTGAATCAGAGAAGTTTAGTAAGTTGTTGAGGGATGCGCAACGTCCACTTTATCTGGGGTGTGAGAACTTCTCTAAGTTGAATTTTCTTACAAGGTTACTTCATTTGAAGACAATAAATCGTTGGAGTAACAAATCGTTTGACATGTTGCTTGACTTGTTGAAAGAAGCATTACTGAATGGTGAGACATTGCCCAAGTCTCATTACGAGGTAAAATCCTTGATGCGAGACTTGGGCCTTGGTTACATCCCCATACATACATGTATAAATGATTGTTTACTGTATTGGAAAGAGCATAAAAATGTTGAAGAGTATCCAGAATGTGGAGAGTCTAGGTAGAAGTATGACGAAGCCAAGCGTAAGAAAATCCCACAAAAGGTGTTAAGGTACTTCCCATTGAAACCCAGATTGCAAAGATTGTTTATATCTCGCAAGACAGCTGAAGATATGAGGTGGCATAAGGAGAAACACGTTCATGACGATAGTACACTGAGGCACCCTGCGGACTGTAAAGCCTGGCAAAATTTTGACAAGCAATATGACTGGTTTGCAAAGGATTCTCGCAATGTTCGACTAGGTCTTGCAAGTGATGGTTTTAATCCATTTGGTAATATGAGTAGCTCATACAGTATGTGGCCAGTGGTACTTATGCCCTACAATTTACCTCCTTGGTTGTGTATGAAGGAGTCATTTTTCATGATGTCATTGCTTATTCCTGGACCCAGGTCACCTGGGAATGACATTGATGTATATTTACGACAGTTAGTAGATGAGTTAAATGAGTTGTGGAGTCAAGGTGTACAAACGTATGACACATTGTAAGACAGACATTTCGATTGCATGCAGCGATCTTGTGGACAATAAATGACTTCCCCACGTATGGGAATTTATCTAACTGGAGCACGAAGGGAAAGTTGGCTTGTCCTACATGTGGTATTGAGACTTGTTCATTGTTATTGAAGCATGGTAGAAAAATGTATTATATGGGCCATCGTCGCTTCCTTCCGATCGATCATAGTTGGCACAGGAAGATGATGATCTTTGATGGGAAACAAGATCATAGGCCACCCCTGAAAGAGCTATCTGGAGAAGATGTGATATAACAACTGAGTAACATTGGAGAAGTTAGATTTGTAAGGCATCGTACTTGAAGAAGAGGAAACGTACAATATTGGACTATAACTAGAGGAAGAAGAGCATTTTTTTTGAGTTGTCCTATTGGAGTGATCTGAAATTGCAACACAACTTGGATGTCATGCATATTTAGAAAAATATATGTGACAATGTCTTAGGAACATTAATGAACATAAAGAAGAAAACAAAAGACAGTTTCAAGGTTCAATTGGATGTACAAGCAATGGGTTTAAGGAAAGACCTGCACTTGCAACCACATGGAAAGTCGTATACTATACCAGTAGCTTGCTACACATTGACAAAACTAGAGAAAAATGTTTATGTGAATGGTTGAGATCAGTGAAGTTTTCCGATGGGTATGCGTCAAATATATCTTGGCGCGTAAACGTTACAGACTGTAAGGTAACATAAATGAAAAGTCATGATTGTCACGTCCTTCTTCAACGTCTACTACTGGTTACGATTCGTGGATTCCTGAGCAAGGATATCAGTGCGGCGCTGATTGAGTTGGGAATATTCTTTAAGGATTTGTGTTCGAAATTGTTGAATGTAGATGTTATTAAACGACTAGAGAGGGATATTGTCGTAATCCTTTGCAAACTTGAAAGAATATTTTCACCCGCTTTTTTCGATGTCATGGTACACCTAGCGATTCACTTACTGTACAAGGCGAAGCTTGCAGGCCTAATACAATATCGTTGGATGTATTCGATAGAAAGGTGGTAAAACCTATTAAAAAATTTATTCATTCCATAAACTACATATATCCATGTTTTCATACATAAAACATAGTGGTTTGTATACAGATACCTTCACACACTAAAATGATTTGTGAGGAATAAGGCACGACCGGAGGGATCCATTGCTGAAGGTGTCACGCCCCAGACTCGGTAATCGAACTCACAAGGAACCCAATTGCCGGTTCTGGCCGCAACAGCCTCCGTAGTACCCCATTCTTGTCTCCTAAGGCAAGTTCCGATCTTAAGAACCTATAAAGAGGATTTTCATAACCATATAATCATTTCTAACACGAGCATACCCATGATCACAGTAAGTATATTTGAATATAACAAGGCACACATCACAAAATCTACTTAGAATTTGAACTTTTATAAGCTTACATAAGGTCCAAAAGGACATACATAAGATAATAGAAGAAATAAATGAGTCTGCAACACTAGGTCCTCAAGCTCAGCTCTAGCCCAAACTCTGTCACTACGATGCCTGCTTAAGATCTCTTGCATGCATCAATCGTGCATAAGCTTATAGAAGTTTAGAGGGTGGTGAAGGTGTGTGATAATAGTGCACATAAGAATAATAGGAGATATAGGGAGGAAACATGATCAATGTCAACACCACCAGTGTAACAACCTGAAATTTTAGGTGCGAGTTTACCTATACATAAGGATGTATGATTACACTTGTTCAACTCTACACTTATAGATCCATTAATATTTATATGGTTTAACCTGAATCTAACCATAGGAGAATTTTTCAATGGTTGATTAATAGGACAAACCCTTAAATACCTTAGAATTCTCACCCGTTCATTAAACTGACCATTAAATCAATTATTTTCACTAGATGAGGATATCTAACCGACCGCTTTGAATTTGGTGCACTTGATCAAAATAAAATAACTACTAGATCTTCATATCTACTCGTACACACGTCAAATTAACATTCTGATTCATTCATCTTATTTGTCAATTATAAATATGCTTAATTTACCGTCAAAATCATGATCTACATATTTTACATCTGTGAACCCAATAGCTTGAATCTAACATTATACATTTCTAACATATATCGCATCCAAAAACTACTTTATAAGTATCCATTTAAAAAAATGACCGTATAATAACCCATAAATATGATTAACATTTTAACCATCTACTTATTTAAAATTTAGACCATCAATTGATCATCCATCAAAGTCCGATCTGCCAATCGGGCCACCTAAATGTCTAAATAAACCATTCATTAGGGAGATCATAGGGTATACATCAAAACTATCGGTTAATTTTTACATAGGATGTCGTTAAACATTGTTTTGAGTTACAAATAGGCCTGAGCCATTAAATAGGCATCTCGATCATCTTTAAGAGATCAAGTTCCAAATTTAGTCCATTTATAGATCACACAAAATGAAGGACCATACTAAAATTTCACCTTATTTGGACAGTACAATTAAAAGATATGAAAGACCAAAGTTTTATGTGAAAAATGAGGATGTGAGAGGGTCATTCTCTCACGGCTCTCAAGTACAGAGAGACTTGAGTTGTTTTTAAAAAAAAATTGGAAACCAACCTCTACGTGCATCCACACCATATGGTATGTGGCCTACTTAAAATTCAAATTTATCTTATATTCGGGCCAATGACCCAACATAATATAACAAAATTGATGAATGGATCGGATTTTGGTCCACATCATTCTAGGTCCCACATCTAAAAATAAAATAAAACACAAAAGAAGATAAACATCTGGTTTTTGTATAATAATGGAGAAAAAATGGGGAGAACATTAATAGTAGGAAATTGATCCACCGTTTAATCCACACACGTCACCTAATGTTTCCATCCTCCACACGTGTACACACACATGTGTGAAGTACGATGGTAAATATAAAATATAAATAAATATAATATATAAATAAAATAAAAATGAATAACAACAACAACAACAACAACAACAACAACAACAACAATAATAATAATAATAGTAATAATAAGGAGAGAAGTTTCAATGATAGTTCTTCTTACTCACGGTTTATAATCAAGTGGGCCACTCGAGTACTAGTTATACTTTATTTTTTGACCCATATATTAACATGACAAAGCAAAGAAAATGGGCGGAGTGGATTTCTCATAACATGTTAGGGAATGTCATGAATTGAAAGGCACATGTATGCATGAAAGAATTCCTTTGAAACAATTCCCTAAAATTTAGTTTTATCCAACACAAACAAAGTTTGAAACGGAAACTACCTATTTTCCCTCCCTATTCAAGATAGACTCTGCTTTATCTTTAGGAGATACTCTTATTGTTTAATCTGAGTCATTCATTAGTAAATCATAACTGTCTATTTGGTTAGACTCATCCATCAAATCTCAACCGTCTATATGGGATGTTCTCCATCGTCTCTGGACCCTAATTTAATCAAAATACATCCTTAGGCAGTCTTTACGTATATTTTCTAGTTGGTAGGTTGTTTCAAGTGATAACTTGGAATTGTACTTGGAAGAGTCGAATCCTAACCACTCAGTATCATTAAATCCATGTCATATCTTTGGTTGTTAATGAAACTTCCAGAATTGAATCCGAAACTTTATAAAAACCACACTTTTTCAAAATGCTTCTTAACGGAAAAACAAGAGAGAAATGAGGAAACCTTAAGTCTCCTTTGATATAGGTTAGTGATGGATATTTTAATTTTATTTTCTCATAATTTTGAATTATTCTTTAAGATCTATGTAATGAACCAGTTGTATTGACCACACGTTCATCGCATCGGCCTATAATACATACTGTGAAAATAGTAAATCTTAGGCGAAATCTCTTGCTATAGAGATTGGTATGGGATCGCCTAGTTTAATTAGATTAGATCCATGTTGACTATATGATTCCTAAGGCTAAGATATATCAAGGCCTTAGATTTTGGATTGATCAGACCATTAGATGGGCAACATCGATCTGAATAAATAATAAATAATAAATCATACGTTTTCTTCATTATGTGTAATAATAAGATTAAAGAGAATTCTTATGTGATTTTAGGAAGTTCTAATTCAATTCAAATCGTTGGTTCATGGAATCATCTTCACCACATCAAGGTGAGTGATCCCAAAGTGTTTCCCATCCATCAAGTTAAAAAAGACGGATTGTTTAATGTGTTGTATTATTATTTTGATTTAATTGGCATGATTTAATTGTTATGATTTAATTGTCATGATTTAATTTCCATGATTTAATTGTCATGTACTCTTAGTTGATTTAAAGGACTATGATTTCTGTATTAATAATGATATAATTTGATTAAGATGTTAAATTATATTGATTCAAATGTGATAAATAACCTATGCAATACATGATAAATGATTTCATGGTGCATCTATCAATTGCATGCACAACACGTGCTAGATTCCTGGGGGACCTCCCTGGACAGTATATCCTGGTAGAATCGTTACCAGAAGCCCAATATACTAGTGGAAGCCTACTCAAGGAGTAGATGCAGGCCTTGCCTATGCCTACCAAATGGTAGAAACCTGCTAAAGGGTAGATGCAGGTTAACGAGTTTCCAACTCAAGCAAGTGGACGGATTCCCACTTGATGCATTGATGCATTTCTTTTAAAATTTATATTGTGTATGATTATGGGCATCTTTTATAATTTGATATAAAGAACCATGTCAGGAATTCTCACTAAGCTTGGCCAGCTTATCTTTTTTATTGCTGGAAAAATCATACAGATGTGAATGAAGGTGAGCCGATGGCTCAAGAACAGAGATGCGTGGTCTTATCGGAAAGGACTTAAGGAACACGTGGCTCTACTTGATAGAGGAAGAAGTTGCTGCATTAGACTAATTATGATATTTTTATTTTAATTATATTTGATTTTCTTAGATAGTTAATCAATTCTTTTAAGTTGTTGGACGTGTTTATTTCATTTCATAAGACCCCGAATGGGAGGGTCCTTAGTTATGTTTATGATTGATTATTGGAATAAATGATCACTTCTTGTTTTTTTGAGCTTGTTAAGTATAAATGGAATGTAGATCTACGGTAGAGCTACTAAGTAGATGAATAATTGTATAATTGAATGAAATCAGTACACTCAGTGTACGTGTCATGGGCCGAAATTTGGGTCTGAGGGTGCACACTCTGTACTCGAATTTTGGGGCATGACAAAATGGTATCAGAGAGAGACTCGTTCTAAATTTAATGTAACCTGTAAGTTATGATCTCACATACATACATAATTGGTAGATCCCCTTTAATTAGAAATTGTACACTTAGGATTCCCTATTTGACTATTGTGTATTAAAAAAAAAACATAGGAAAAAATAAATAAATAAATAAATGTTCCATATTCATTAATGTATTATTTTTATTATATATATATATATATAATGCATAAAACAACGTTATGATGTTTCCCTATACTCTAATTTAATATTATTTGAACCATAAAATTTTATTAAAAACATTAAATTTTCCAAAATCCCGCTATACAGAAATGGACAACAATAGTCACTCTGATTGTAAAATTCAACTATAAAAAAAATATAATTCTAATGGTGGTGATTCAAAAAAAAAAAAAAAAAAAACAAAAACAAAAACTTAATTCTAGGTTGGAAAGTTTGGATTAATTTTTATTATTAAAAAAAAATAATCTAGGTTCCATGCACTTTAATTGAATGTGTTTTAGATTGAAATGATTTATTCTAAATTAAATATAAATTTTAAAGATATTTAGTTGACAAGTAGCGTTGGACAGTATGAATCATTCAACTTGTAAAATTCTTAACTATAAAAGTATAACTCCGATCGAGGCGATTCAAAATACTGATCGATGATAGACAAGTTTAAATTAAAATTAAAATAATTAAAAAATTGAAATCAGACAGTCATTATACTGATTTAGAAACTTAGTGTAGACTTGTCAAAATTCGTCAAATTTTGGATAGGTTATACTGCATGAATTTTAGAAATTCATGTGAATTGCTGACTAAGCTAAAATTTTATAAAGGATTGTCTACTTGTCATAGAATCCAAATATATATATATATATAATAATTAATTAATTAAAATAAAAAAATGAATATAATTTGATGTTCCTAAGTATTTAAATATTGATTATAACCACATCCATTAAAAAGAAATTAAATCTGCCCAAAACTAGCTTCCTGTTAGTTCGATTGAAAGAGTTTTTCATTTTAATAATTACCTTTGGTTTTTTTTTAAAAAAAATCCCTTATTAAATTTCAAATTTTCTTTCGTATAGGAATATGGGCTTGATAATTCGTAGAAAAAAAAAAGAAGAAGAGATTCCCTATTCATTGATGTGTTTACTTTATATGTAAAAATAAAATAAAATGGGGTCTATGTTAATGAAAAGAAAATATTTAGAAACAAAAGTCTGAATTTGATATTAACTGTATTGATTTAGGGACTTGGTACATTTTAGCCTGAATTTATTTGTTTTAGTCAGATCTGACGGTAAGAATTTTAAAATATTTGAAATTAGTGAAATAAGATAAAATTTTACAAAGATAGTAAACTTATAATAGGATCTTCAATAATAATAATCTTATAAAATAATCCAGTGTTTAAAACTATTGATAACATCAATGTGGCCAGAAATTATTTTTTATACTATATTTCAAATCTTGAGGACGAGATTTTATTTTAAGGGGGGTAGAATGTAACAACCCAAAATTTTAGGTGCGAGTTTACCTATACATAAGGATGTACGATTACACTTGTTCAACTCTACACTTGTAGATCCATTAATATTTATATGGTTTAACCTGAATCTAACCATAGGGAGCATTTTTCAATGGTTGATTAATATGACAAACCCCTAAATACCTTAGAATTCTCACCCGTTCATTAAACCGACTGTTAAATCAATTGTTTATCACTAGATGAGGATATCTAACCGATCGCTTTGAATTTGGTGCACTTGATCAAAGTAAAGTAACTACTAGATCTTCATATATACTCGTACACACGTCAAATTAACATTCTGATTCGTTCATCTTATTTGTCAATTATAAATATGCTTAATTTACCGTCAAAATTATGATCTACACATTTTACACCTGTGAACTCAATAGCTTGAATCTAACATTATACATTTCTAACATAGATCGCATCCAAAAACTACTTTATACGATCCATCTACTTATTTAAAATTTAGACCATCAATTGATCATCCATCAGAGTCTGATCTGGCAACTGAGTGATCTAAATGTCTAAATAAACCATTCATTAGGAAGATCATAGGATATACATCAAAACTATCGGTTAATTTTTACATAGGATGTCGTTAAACACTGTTTTGAGTTACAAATAGGCCTGAGCCATTAAATACGCATCTTGGTCATCCTTAAGAAATCAAGTTCCAAATTTAGTCCATTTATAGATCACACAAAATGAAGGACCATACTAAAATTTCACCTTATTTGGATGGTACAAGTAAAAGATATGACAGACTAAAGTTTTATGTGAAAATGAGGATGTGAGAGGGTCATTCTCTCATGGCTCTCAAGTACAGAGAGCCTTGAGTTGTTTTTAAAAAAAAATTTGGAAACCACTCTCTACGTGTATCCACACCATATGGTATGTGGCCTACTTAAAATTCAAATCTATCTTATATTCGGGCCAATGGCCCAACATAATTTAACAAAATTGATGAATGGATCAGATTTTGGTCCACATCATTGTAGGTCCCACATGTAAAAATAAAATAAAACACAAAGGAAGATAAACATCCGGTTTTTGTATAATAACGGAGAAAAAATGGAGAGAACATTAATAGTAGGAAATGGATCCACCGTTTCATCTACACATGTCACCTAATGTTTCCATCCTCCACACGTGTGCACACATGTGTAAAGTAAGATGGTAAATATAAAATATAAATAAAATAAAAATGAATAATAATAATAATAATAATAATAATAATAATGAGGGAAGTTTCAATGATAGTTCTTCTTACTCACGGTTTATAATCAAGCGGGCCACTCAAGTACTAGTTATACTTTATTTTTGGACCCATATATTAACATGACAATGCAAAGAAAATGGGCGGAGTGGATTTCTCATAACATGTTAAGGAATGTCATCAATTGAAAGGCACATGTATGCATGAAAGAATTCCTTTGAAACAATTCCCTAAAATTTAATTTTATCCAACACAAACAAAGTTTGAAATGGAAATTACCTATTTTCCCTCCCTATTCAAGATAGACTCTCCTTTACCTTTAGGAGATACTCATGTTGTTTAATCTGAGTCGTTCATTAGTAAATCATAACTGTCTATTTGGTTAAACTCATCCATCAAATTTTAACCGTCTATATGGGATGTTCTCCATTGTCTCTGGACCCTAATCAAATCAAAATACATCCTTAAGCAGTCTTTACGTATATTTTCTAGTTGGTAGGTTGTTTCAAGTGATAACTTGGAATTGTACTTAGAAGTGTCGAATCTTAACCACTCGATATCATCAAATCTATGTCATATCTGTGGTTGTTAATGAAACTTCCATAATTGAATCCGAAGCTTTATAAAAACCACACTTTTTTAAAATGCTTCTTAACGGAAAGACAAGAGAGAAATGAGGAAACCTTAAGTCGCCTTTGATACAGGTTAGTGATGGATATTTTAATTTTATTTTCTCATAGTTTAGAATTATTCTTTAAGATCTATGCAATGAACGAGTTGGATTGACCCCACGTTCATCGCATCTGCCTATTGATACATACTACGAAAATAGTAAATCTTAGGCGAAATCTCTTGCTATAGAGATTGGTGTGGATCGCCTAGTTTAATTAGATTAGATCCATGTTGACTATATGATTCCTAAGGCTAAGATATATCAAGGCCTTAGATTTTAGATTGATCAGACCATTAGATGGGCAACATCAATCTAAATAAATGATAAATAATAAATCATACGTTTTATTCATTATGTGTAATAATAAGATTAAAGAGAATTCTTATGTGATTTTAAGAAGTTCAAATTTATTCAAATCGTTAGTTCACGGAATCATCTTCACCACATCAAGGTGAGTGATTCCGATGTGTTTCCCATCCATCAAGTTAAAATAGATGGATTGTTTGATGTGTTGTATTATTATTCTGATTTAATTGACATGATTTAATTGTTTGATTTAATTGTTATGATTTAATTGTCATGATTTAATTGCCATAATTTAATTGTCATGTACTCTTAGTTGATTTAAAGGATTATGGTTTCTGTATTAATAATGATATGATTTGATTAAGGTGTTAAACGATATTGATTCAAATGTGATAAATAGCCTATGCAATAACATCATTAATGATTTCATGGTGCATCTACCAATTGCATGCACAAGGCGTGCTGGATTCCTGGGGGACCTCCCTGAACGGTATAACCTGGTAGAATCGTTACCAGAAGCCCACTATACTAGTAGAAGCCTACTCAAGGAGTAGATGCGGGCCTTGCCTATGCCTACCAGATGGTAGAAGCCTGCCTCGGGGCAGATGCGGGTTGACGGGTTTCCAACTCAAGTAAGTGGACGGATTTTCACTTGATGCATTTCTTTTTAAATTTATATTGTGTATGATTATGGGCATCTATTATAATTTGATGTAAAGAACCATGTCAGGAATTCTCACTAGGCCTGGTCAGCTTATATTTTTTATTGATTGAAAAATCGTACAGATGTGAATGAAGGTGAGCCGGTGGCTTAAGAACAGGGATACGTGGTCATGCCGAAAAGGACTTAAGGGACACGTGGTTTTACTTGACAGAAGAAGAAGTTGCTACATTAGATTAATCATAACATTTTTACTTTAATTATATTTAGTTTTCTTAGATTGTTAATCAATTCTTTTAAGTTGTTGGACATGTTTATTTCATTTCATAAGACCCCGAATGGGAGGGTCCTTAGTTAGGTTTATAATTGATTATTGGAATAAATGATAGCTTCTTATTTTTTTTGAGATGTTGTTGAGTATGAATGGAATGTAGATTTATGGTAGAGCTACTAGGTAGATGAATAATTGTATAATTAAATGAAATTAGTACACTCAGTGTACGTGTCATGGGTCAAAATTTGGGTCTGAGGGTGCACACTCTGTACTCGAATTTCTGGGTGTGACAACCATCCTTACCAGGGCTGGCATGAACGCAAGAAGTTATACCTAGACAATACAATAATGCAAAAAACCATACCAAGGCTATATAATACAATGAGTACTGTAATGCAATGAGTACTGGGCGCTATACCAAGGCGATGCAATATGAGGCTTACACAGCCAATGCAAATGTAATGTGAAGTAATGCCATGCTCATATCCAATCCACATATCAAGTACATTTCCATCATAAGGAAATTACCGGGGTCCATTACATTGTTGGATGACTGCCGCTCTACAGACCCACACAGTCAAACGAGCGTAAGAGACCTCACTACCCTGCCTGCGGACAGCTAATCACCAACAAGGCCTAAAGGTAGCGAACCCATTCACGAGCTGGTTAGACTCAGCCTAGCAATGCCTCCTTACATCAGGCAAGTAAGGCCACGACCCTATCCAACCGACTACGTGACAGTGGGAGTCGCGGCCTAATGGTGTAAGGCCCTCGTGCGTTCATAGTTTCCACTCAGTCACGACGTTGGAGCAGATCCTTGGTACCACAGAAGTCTTGAGAATTTCACCCATGGGCATCCTATGCACCCGATATGCTTAAGTAACATTTTCAGTGTCCAATCCTAACCATCCACGATGTAACTGTGGAGGCTACAACCCTGATGAAGTAAGGGCAATGATTGTCCATATGCTATGCAGTGCCAGATGCATGAATCACACAATCAACCATGCATCAATTCCAAGTATCCAATATGCTCAAGGGGGAATACTATGTCCCTCGAAGAAGGTAACATGCAATGCCCAATGACACAATATGACCACACACACAGTGCCAACTAAGCATACAATGACGTACCTGAGTCATGAGGATGAATTTAATCACACTATATAGCGATATATAATGTATATTACATTCCTCCTATCCAAGAAGGAACCAAGACTAGGTACTTAGACAATATCCATAAGGAAATCCAACTTCTAATGGGGGCCCATTTACCTGGGGTAGCCCTCGAGACTAAGTATACAAGCTACGGGTCTAAGTAATATAGAAATGAGCCTAGCAAGAGTCTAAGATGAGTATCTAATTACTCTTAAATACAACCGGGCCTAGAGGGGTCCATAATGGGGACATTTAACCACCATTCCCTAAAAAGGGATATCAACCATTAACTATATGGATAGAAGGCCCAAGGCCTACATTCAAGATAAAAATAAAGGTAACCACATGTATACATTCCTCATAATAGGCCATAAAAAGATATAATATCACTTTTAACAATATGGGCTCCAAGAGGGGAATTAGGGCCCAAGGCTCAATTCCCAATGACCATAGAATCCATGCATTAAGTTGGACTTGGTGGGCAGCCCACGTACACAATATACGGCCCAAAAATAAGTTTAAGTTTGGATAAAATGGGCCCCACTACATCAGCCCAATAACTAGCAATTTAAGTGGGCAACCAAGGGCCCAATACTATCCTTATCTTAGCCCACAAGTCCATCAAAATGATGGAAGTCAGCCCAATATATGGCTGGGCTAAGCTGGGACATCCTAACCCACTCTGGGCCCATGGGATGCCCCAAAAATCTGATCTAAGATGGGGTCCTCATGTGATCACTAAAGGTGACCCAAAAGAATGCATTGATTAAGCCCAAAGATTATAAGAAAACATAAGCATGCAACACGTACACAAGTTCTCAATATGGTGGGTCCCACAGCTAAATAAAGTTTTAACCATAAAATTATTCATTTAAGGTCCTTTGATAAACTTTTGGCCTGTTTGACTTCCTGAACCTGCTAAGGTCCAAAAATTAGTTAACTATGTGGAAATAATCTCATAAAGGCCAACTATACTCATTGGGGGATCCCACCAGATGGAGAGTGTGTATATATCATGAAAAGATCAAGTGGGTCTGCTACTGGATTGTGAATCCAGCAGCAACTCAAGGTAGAGAGTGTATCTACAATCGGGCGATCCAAGGCTTGGATGGCCTGACCAAACATGCATTAAGGTAGGTTCCACATATATACACATTGAGCCTTAAACAAATAGCCTAGGGTCTATGGTGGGTCTTTAACCATCCATAGAGAAACCCATGGGCCTACCTTAAGATCACCTAGGAGGACATCCAACCCCAACTGGGTCCCAAAAGGGTAGCCTGCTACGTATGTAAGGAAAAGTCCAAGGCTCAAACAATTCATGGCCTAGTGGGCCATACACTAAGCCCAACACATAGGCAATATAGTGGGCTCTCAAGCAAGGTTGGGCCCAACCATAAATATCATGAGTCTACTCATTGTGGTGGGCCTAATGGGTAGCCCATTATTCCAACATATGGGTGACCCTTGTATTTAAAACAAGTAAGTTAGGCCTCACATCTCGGCCCAAGTATGGATTACTTTAATGGGCAAGCAATGACCCAAATGCCTGAGTATTTTAGCCCATAAAACCCATCATAATAGTATATTAAATATAGGCCCAAAGGTCAAGGGTCTATCAAGGAAGTTTCAAGACATTGGGTCTAGGAAACCCAACAACCAACTATGAATATTGTTCTAATAAAACCCATTTAAGGTGGGCCTTAAGAGTGTACTAATTAAGCCCAAAAATCCAATCAAGATGGTGCAAGATATGTGTAATAATGTTCCTAAATATGGTGGGCCATGCTGCCCCAAAACATACATTTGTGGGTAGCAACCTTGGGCCAAATGCTAAAATTCCAGCCCACCCACTATCTAGGCTTGCTGGAAATTCAATAAATTTTATTTATAGTATATTTATTTCTCTGATAGTTCACACATACCACTGTGGGCCCCACCAGATGAGAGGAGAAATATACAACACATATATTCAAGTGGGCCATGCCATTGGAATGTAGGCCCAGCAGCCCAAGGTAGGGGCGTCCCATAGTGGGTAGTCCTACGGGCCCAGGTATTTAGCCCAAAATTGACCCAATTTACAAGCTGCACCACGGTTAGTCCAGGGACCAGATGGCCCTGAAAATTTGTAGTATGGTCCTTTCATAGGTGGGCCATAACTCCATAAAATTTTGCAATATTTGGATAACTGGAAGTATTTTAATTTATTTTTAGAAGACAGTCTATCCAGAAAATCGGACTGACCAGGACGTCCCAATGTGGTGGACCAGTCTGGCCCTTTCCACGGTGTGAACAGGTATTCATTGGCCCCAAAATTTTGTGATTGGGTCTTACTATGTGTGGGACACCTCCCTATAAAGTTTCATAATTTTTAGATACTCATAAGTATTTTAATAAATTCCGGAGTTACAATATGTCCAGGGTGAAATGTTGCTGGAAATAACTGTCCTGAATTTGGGTCATCCAAATGGGTGGGTTCTGGGACTTCAAAATTCCTGAAATTTGGATCCAAGGTCCCTCATCAAGTCTAGAATAATATAAGACCCCAAAATATGGCCCACCTTCTTAGAAAATATTTTTAAAAAATTTATTTTTATGTAACTATGCTGCTGGACTGCACAACAGAAATTTCTGGCAGCCCTCTATATTGGCCCACCCTTTTGGATGCCCAAATGGAGTCCATTGGCCCTAAAATTTTTCCGGTAGGTCATACTATGGGTGGGACACATCTCTGAAAAATTTTAGAATTTTTAAGATAGTATAAGTATTTTATTTAATTCATACAAATTATTGTCAGCAATGAATATCAGAAAAAATCTGTTGGTACAGAAAATACTGTTGTCACATGTTTGGCACCACATGGGGTGGGCCTATACTTGCCCAAATTACTGAAAAATTGGTGGGTTTGATGGCCCCACATATGGACAGCAAGTGGGGTCCACTGGAGTGGCCCACTTACTCCCAAATTAAGATGAAAAATGAGCATTTCTAACATGTAATGTTGCTAGACTGTCCAGAAATTTCTGGACAGTCAGCATACTTTGGCCCATCCCATAGGCCCAAGCATGGGGGAAATGATGTGGGCCCCATTCCACATCAAAGTGGGGTCCATACTCTAGAAAAATCAAAGAAATTTGGAAAAAAAAGACATGCAAACAGATCCAAACATTAGCTTAAAAGTCATGCTCAAACTGGGCCTGAAATCTGGACAACAACATTTATTGTCCATATTTCAGCCCATATAAATTAATCAAAGGGTTTATGGCCCTGATTCAACATGTGGGGTCCACCTTGATGTGTTAACAAAATTCTAGACCTAGGAGCTCACTTCGACCTCTATGAAAAAACCATTTTGGAGGCCACCCAAACCATGCATGCATGGTGGGCTTGGACATCTAGTCAAAGTGGGCTTGGACTTCCCATTTAGCTAAGGGTCTGAGATGTTGCTGACCTCTCCTTGGTGGGCCACACATCATCAGAGTACAAAGGAGAAAAATAGAGATAAAGGGAGAAGGAAGAAGTAAATTGGTCATTGGGGGAAGGTCTCACTACTAATGAACCTTCCACTCCACAATCCACACCATCCACTATGTATAAACTTACATGCAAGCTATTATGCATCAAGATAATTTGCTGGAGGGTAGGGATACCCTCCCTTCATGCATGCAAAGGTCTAGGTGGTTTATGAAATGTAAGAATAAACGAGAAAGCATCATGGTGGGTCCATGGAAAATGGCCCACCATAGAAGGAAATGAGTAGGATCTAGGCCCATTGCCTTCATATGAGGAACCATGTAGGACCTCCTTATGGATTGGTGAGTCCTACATGCCTCCATGCATGCAAGGAAAATAAAGAAAAGAGAATAAAGAGAGAAGAAGCTAAGGAGAGAACCCACCTTGCTTGGATCTTCAAAGTTCTTGATGCATTAAAATCCTTAGGCTTCAAGGACCATGGATGAAGGGTCAAGATGAGAAGTGGAGGGTTAGATGAGGAGGGAGATGGAAGAAATGTAGCTGAAATTTTCAGCAATGTAGGATATTTTGGAGGTTTTAGTAATGGGAGAGAGAGGAGAAAATGAGGGAAAAAGAGGAGAAAATCCTTTTAAGCAAAACAATCATTGCTTTCTTACCTTGGTTAGAGAGGGGAGATTGCAAGTAGGGAGTTTAAATCAAAGTTGTAGGTTTCATAGGTTAGTAAGCATGTGGGTGGTATTTAAGGGTAGATGGTGTGTGAGATGGAACTCTAGGTAGTGTGTGTGGTGTTTGTTGAAAATTACACCAAAAAGGGAGTGGGCCACCTTGAAAAATATGCTCTCCTCACTAGGTGGGCCACATGATCATTATCAAGGCTAGAATTAAATTACCCACATCTTATGATTTACACATAGGATGGATACACAAGATGCGGCATCGGAACCCCAATGGCGATGCGAACAAGATGGCATAAGTTTCTGCTCAATCTGAGTCGGGTCTGCCTGACCTGACTTAAGGATGACAGCAAACACTATCTGATAGTTGCAGGTCACTGAAATTCGACCTGTAGGACTGCGGGACCAAGAAGAACGAGATGCATACTCACACACACACATGCGAACTTGGGTCGGGTCTCACAGAAGCGTACATTGATAATGAGTGCCTGACATTTTGCTCCATGTATCTTCATGGCATAGAAACTAGATTCAATCGAGAAGATCAGAATGCTGATAAAGGGCAGGAGCAGAACAATGATTTATATCTATATTCATACATAACGTTAGTTCTTTAGGATCCTCGACGTTTCAAGATATGGACCTTGGGAATCTAGCAAAGGCATGGTGGTATGTGTTGTATAATTGTGAAGAAATAGAGTCGTGCTTAGCGTAAGTCTTCCCTCGATTATTATTTTCTTTACATACGATGATCTTAATGTTTCGTGCTGATGACGTGCCATTTATGTGTAGCGAACACATCATCTAGATGAAGTCCCAATTCCTGACAAATTATGATCGAATGCATCAAGATTAGTTTCAAGAATGGTTCGCAAAACATGTAAGATTTCACATTGTATCTCACTACACTTAGAATTTTTGTTGTATTGCACATTATTTGAACCTAAGAAAGTCACTAAACAATTATATTATGTACATTATAATAGATGAAGATGTTGCGCACTAGCAACTCTGCGGATGTGTCTGATGCACTTTACTCACTTGCGTGTGGCCTTGATAGACGTGTATCTAGATATAAAGGTTATATTGTAAACGGGATTCGGTTCCACACTGAAGAACGTGAGAAGTATGGACCACACAAAATAGTGGGGTGGTTGTGAAGGAAACGTATGAGGAGGTAGAAATTAACTTTTATGGCATTTTGACAGATATTATTGAGTTGAGTTATTGTATGAGTAAGCGGGTGTACTTATTTAAATGTGATTAGTGAGATATTGGAAATAAGAAGTTAGGAATACAGACTGACAACTACTTTACGAGCATAAATTTATCTCAGAAGTAGTTTAAGGACAACCATTTGTCCTCGCCAGCCAAGTCGAACAAGAATTTTACCTCGCTGACATCAAGTTAGGTGGCTCTTGGCACGTGGTGCAAAAAATAAATCCCAGGAACATATTTGACGTTCCCGTACCAGAAGTTGAAGATAGCGGGATGGAGGAAATGAAATGTCTAGGGTTGAACAAGCATATCAAGAAGACATGCCATCTGGGGATACAAGAATTGATTCAAGTGTTGATATTGATGTGGTGCAATTCGACAAAAATGATGTGCCACCTAATCATATTGATGCCTCAATAATACATCACATTGTTAGAGATGATACCGGTTTTATTGATGACAACGTTGCAGAAGAGGAAGAGAAAATATTGATCAACAATAGTGATGGTGAAGAAGAAATAGTCCTAAGCGATAGTGATACAGATGACGATTATTAAATGTACACATGATTTACATGTCATTTTTCAATTCGAATAATTTATGTATTCCATGTATACGTGAAAATTACAAGTCATGATTTATTCATTTAATTGACTTGTTTAGAATCCACATTTGCAGTTAAATTAATTTGCGATCATGTCCTCCTCAAACCGAAGCATAGCGGAAGCACGGAGCATACTTCATCAGCTGTTGTAGATGGACTTTTCGGTCCTATTTTCTTCTGGTAGGGCCAAAGAGATACCCGGTCTGGTCGATGAGTGTACCATGGAATATATTGACGATGACTCAGATGAAAGATTACACCATCTCAAAGGAATTTCGGAGCTGATGGAGATATATAACCGCGGGAAACTTGCTATGGAAGATACGGCTCTGTCACTTGCACATCTAAATGGAGTCCTGAGATACTAGATTTCTCCTATTGTGACTGCCGAGTTGGCTGTAATTATCTCGAGTGCTTCACGCAACATGACAAATGCTTCTGAAGCGTATAATAACTTACGCAAGGAGTACTTCGGATAGTTTACCTCAAAGTTGTTTCGTATTACAACGAAATACATGTATTTAATATAGAATGAAAATGTGTAATGGAATTTCAAAGGGTTATAGATTAAAGTTTACAATTTTATTATATTCTACTTGCATTATAGTGTAATGTATAATCATATTTTAATCATCTCTCTAAGCATAAGCACAAATGCATTGTACCATCAATACTACTTGGATAATGTTTTAGTATATTCCACTTGTATTAACATTGTTTAAATTTATAAGTTCGTAGCTCGTACATATTCAGTGATGGCACCCATTGGGAGACTACGTCGTTCGTACACTGGATCCACCCCTTCTACCCGTGATGTGACGGAGACAGCATCGCCATCACATATTGCATCGCATGCGTCTGATCCCTCAGTCGCGCATACACCGGGCACTGCATGTAAGTCTAGACATATATTTCTTTTAATGACTTCTGTTTATGTTTAGACCTACATATTTCTTTTGTAACAGCACCGTTGACCAGCCGATGAGGATGTGGACCTATGCGTGAGTTGCTTTTAGAGCGGCATACGCATAAGGGTAGGGTGACGGTAGAGTTCCTACACGACTGCATTAGACTTGTTGGGAACAATGTCAAGTTGTTTACGTCGGAGGACGGTGTCTTATACCGATCTCTGGTCCCCCCACTACCCCCCATTGGGCGGATATGACAGATGATGTGTGGCAGCTCATCCGTGAGCACCTTCAAGTAAATTTTAGTAAATTAAAATTTATTTTATAAAAGTTCATTTACGGTTAAGTTATTTTGTTAATAAGTTTATTGCTTTAATCTATTATCTACGAAACTGCAAGATAAATTTGACTTGGATTTGAGTGTTTCGCACATTTGTCATGTCATCGACGACATGGTCAAGGAGCTATTCAAGGAGTACCGCGGTGCCTTACACAAGCGGTACAAGCGGTGCGTGAACCATGAGGAGGGCGTACAGTCTGCACCGCCGCACGTGACCCATGACGATTGGTGGATACTTTGTGAGAGATTTTCGTCTGAGTCTTTTTAGGTAATATTTACATATTTACGATATCTTAAGGTAACAATTAAATTCGTAATTAATAACAATGTATTATAAATAATGTATTTAGAAGAGGAGCAAAATAAATTTTGACAACATGGAAAAGTTAGAAGTGAACCACGTAGCTGGTTCAAAGTCATTTATACAACTTTGTCACGACATGGTAAGAAATTATTGGTAATTATTAATTTGATATATTCTTTCCATGCATTTATATTAACTCTATTGTCTTTTTGATTGTGCAACGAGATTCCTTCACTAACCAGGAGCCCGGACCAGTAGACCTCTACAGAGGGACTCACTGTTGGCAGGCGACGGGATCTTGGGTACATCCTACAGCCAGCGAGAATTGTGTAAAAATCCCTGCATTGTAAAATTTAATTGCATTGAATTATAATAATGTCATTTATTACGAAAATTCATATGTTTTCATTACAGGCGGCGATGGACACTTTATACAGTTAGCCCACTCCCGATGGTACTCAGCGAAGTGAGCTAGAGATCCTGAGTGAGGTGCTTGCCACCCATTCTGGATATGTACGTAGGCTTGGCCATGGTGTTAAGCTTATGACACCCGCTAGAGTTGCCTCCAGCCGATCCATCGTTGTTGGCGATAACGCCGTACGCCGAGCTGATATCGCAGAGAGAGAGAGAGGATCCATCGTTGTTGGCGATAACACCGTACGCTGAGCTGATATCGCAGAGAGAGAGAGAGAGGTTCAGCAGCTATGGGCCGTCGTCCATGACATCAGAGAGCAGCTAGATATGCAGAGGGAGCAGCTGGAGAGGCAGAGGGAGGAGCAGGAGAGGAGGATGTAGGAGCTGGCGAGACAGAGGGAGGAGCATGAGAGGAGGATGGAGGAGCTGGCGAGGCAGAGGGAAGAGCAGGAGAGGAGGAGGATGAAGGAGCAGGCGAAGTAGAGGGAGGAGCATGAGAGGAGGATGGAGGAGCAGGCGAAGTAGAGGGTGGAGGAGGAGAGGAGGATGGAGGAGATGCGGGTGGAGTATGAGCGACAGATGGCGAAGATGTTTCAGACTCTCACTACACGCTTACCCACAGATGCCCTACCACCTTTGCCTTCATCTTTATGATTTTTTGTATTTTATTTATGATGTTAAACTTACATGTATTTATGCGTAAATGAATGTGAAGTGGATAAGATTGTTTGTGTTTGGATGA
The DNA here is from genome assembly GCA_030180095.1 of Magnolia changhungtana. Classification (NCBI taxonomy): domain Eukaryota; kingdom Viridiplantae; phylum Streptophyta; class Magnoliopsida; order Magnoliales; family Magnoliaceae; genus Magnolia; species Magnolia changhungtana. The sequence continues at coordinate 7,816,135 of JASAUF010000375.1, forward strand.
ATGTAGTTTATGTTTGGATGGATTTACATAATTTGGGTGTAGATAGATGTGAATGTGAATATGATGACATATATAATATGTTTGGTGTATATTAAGAATTTTGTAAAGGAATATTGAAAACAAAAAGGAGACTTTTACCTACGAAAAATTTCGTAGGTAAAAGTTTCATTCACGCCTTTTCCCTACGAAAATTTTCGTAGGTAAAAGTCTCATCAGTCTTTAGTTATCTGTAGGTAAAAGTCTATAAAAATTTTCCCCAAACCTACGAAATAAGTCGTTGGTTTCATCGGTAAAACTCTTGTAGTGAGTTGATACTCTAGGCATTGTTTCAATAGCTTGGAATCCTCATCTTTTTATTGAGTAAATCATCCTGTAGTTCTTTAAAATTGCATTAGAAGAGACCATACTCCAATATGGGTAGAGAAAGGTGTCTAACCCCTTCTTTTACCATACTAAGGCCATTGCACGGAATCAACGGCTGTGGATAAATCGCACAGAATCATACCAACCACTAATTACCATCCCAAAGAGAGCACATATTCACACCCCCGGCAATACCCATGTCAACATGGTGGCTTTGATGAAATGGACAAACTAGATGGCTTAGATGAGATGGAGGATTTGCATGGCTTGGACTCTCTCTCTCTCTCTCTCTCTCTCACACCTTGTAGAGATTTTTTGTTAATGAAATTGTAGATAATGGATGTTATTATATAGAATGAGCGGGCAAGTGGGTATTTATAAATTGAGTCAATAGCACTTTCATAATAAATGAAAAGTTAAAGTGCAAAAATAAGATGTGGCATGATTTGATTTGTTGTTAGGACCTCTTAGAACACGTAACACTCATATATTGGATGTGAGGGTGGTATTGTTTGTAATTCTACTAGAGGCAAAGAGAAAAGGTTTAGTGTAATGCCCCAAAACTTGACACCCAAGTACAGAGGCTCAGATCCTAAAGTCGGGGGTGTTAACTAAATAACGAACAAGTGCTCAAATACTAACTCTATAACACCCTAGTTCTCGATGCTCAAGTATAATACTCTTGCAGTGAAAGCACAACTCACAAGTGGGTGTGCTTCCCATGTGTAACATGGTAAGAGTTATATTTACACCCATAATCATGCAGTACCATTCATTTATACATTGGGTATCAAAAGATAAGTAAAGATAATTGTGCCAAATGTCAGAGCTAATATCCAAAATATATAATCCAAAAGTTCCCTCATCTGAGGACTATCCAACCATAACATAAACAAAATGTACGAGATGTAAAGCTATCAAAGAAAAGAGCTATCCAACTATTGGTTGTGCTCGTAGACCGCAGTGCTCGGCCACACTAGAAAAGGACACTTCAACTCCCTGCTCTGCAATAGGCTCTAAGAGTGCACCCTCCTGCACACTATTATCCTGCGCTACTCCTGAAGCATTTGTGTATGTCAAATGGGAAGGCGTCAATGGCCAGCATAGTAAAGAAATACCTCCAAGATTATGCACACAATATATTAGCCAAATAAGCTCTTTAAACATAAGCAAATATTCTCACACATGTGGTTCATACATGATGCCAAGTAGTATAGCTGCAAAACGTAAACCCCAAACACTCGTACAAATCATCGAATGTTATACATATTTTTCTCATATACCAATGAAATATAGCAACATGACATGTAATTTACAAGTCGGGACTTGTTTAAATACATCAATATATGAAATGCACATCCAGCCACGAAGAGGACAACCCATAACAAACTAACCAGCTGGTAAAATACTCTGATGTACGACCCATGTTGACCAACCACCCAGTAAAACCCACATAAAAGGACAACCCATAGTGAACTAGTCACCTAGTAAAATACTCAATTTTACTGCACATAGTGAGTAGCCACCCAGTAAAATTCATACAAAAGGACAACCCACAATAAACTAGTCTGCTGGTAAAATACTCTCAGGTACAACCCATATAGGCTAGCCAACGGTAAAATCTGCGTGCAGTGGATTTGAGATTAGCCTAACCGTCATTATTCCAATTTACAAGCGATCCATTTATGATACACTACAAGAAAATCCACTTTTACCGACAAAAAATTCGTCGCTAAATGATAGTTTTTCGTAGGTAATAAGTTTTACTGACGAATTTTTTCATCGGTAAAAGACCGAGGGTAAAGGCTTTTACCGATGAAAATGGGCATCGTCGGCAATGACAAGACTTTTACTCACGAATTTTTCATAGGTAAAAAATAAATAAATAACTTTTACCGACGAAAATGGGCATCGTCAGCAAAGCCTTCCAACGAAATAAATTCTCCAATCCCTGTGAATTATCCTAAAAACAATTACTAACTTGTTTCCACCATTAAACAAGCAGTCATTAGCTTTTAAAAAAAGACTTGCAGAGGCAGATGAAGAACTTGGAAAAATAACATAACATTCCAAAAAACAAACAAAATAAAAAAAATAATAAAAATCAATTCAAGATGTTGAAAAAGAGAGATGTTTATTTCCATCGGATGGAGGAGAGGGCATCGACCATGCCTTGGATGCTGTCGAGCTGACTGACAATATCAAGGGCATCTGCTCCTCTAGCCACAACCTTCATCGAATCTGGAGGTCAAGAACCCTCCTCTCTCCAAAGCAATCTCTAGCCAGATTCAATGGAAATGATATGCTTGCTTGCTGCGAATCAGAAGCCCTATTAATGACTGGTTTAAAGGAAAGATGGGAAAAAGAAAAAGCCTAATTTCAGATGTACAAAGAGAAAACCCCTAATTTAAAGGGAAATTTTTGAAGGAGAGGGAATGAGAAAGGAATGCGGCAAATAGGGAGGATGGGATGGGGGAGTCGAGTCTTGGCAGGGGATTAGGATTTTGATGAGGGTTTTCATAAAAGAGGGCGAGAGAGATCGAGAGAGGGATTTTGAGGGTTTTGATGGGAACAATTTTGAGAGAGAGAGGTATTGACGGATTGGCTAAAAGTGTGTCCAAGGAAATGCATGAACATCTAAGCTTACCTCAGCCGTCCATGCAAATGACCAAACAGTAATGACATCCATTTTCTACCAGTTATTCTTAAAGAGAGATACTTACATGCGGGTGCCCGTAAACACTGGGTGCAAGGTAGACAATTGGATGGCCGTAGAAACTGATTTCTTCTAAGGGTCCAATGATGTTAGAAAAGGACATTGTTGCGGAAAATCTGAAAGAAGTGTTGTTTGAAGAATAAACTCTTTGAAGAATAAACCACATCTGTAAAATATGAAAACATAGTGCTCACAAAAGAAAAAAAAACAACAGTGCTCACCCAAAGCTAAAACTGATATGACTTGGACCAAACCAAATTGTGTTGTATGGAAAATTTTTAAAACCTTCCCATAAGAACAAACATTTGACACAGAAATGATTGAAAATCCTCATCAGAGTCATATCCATGCATGGAGAAGCCACTTGTACAAGAATTCAATGTAGTTGTATCTACACACACACACACCCACACACCCACCAACACACACACACACCCAACTATGTACTGATGCAATAAGATTAAACAGAGATGAACCAATATTTCACATGGAAAAAATAGCAAAGAGTACCCAAAATGTACCAATGAAAGCTCATATAGTGGGACCCAGAATGGAAAGGAGATGCTTAAAATGCTCACAGAGTGTGGAAGATCACAATACTTTAAAATTTGGACCCTTTTTAGTGTCAATGGACTGTTTTTGCATTTTTTAATCTTAACCATCTATTTGTACATCTTCCAAGAAATGCTTAATTTGCAAAACTAATTAATCCATTTAGGCTATTTCATGTTGTGAAGAACAAAAAACAATGCAGGTTAAACAAACCAAGAGCCAAATGCAGATTATCTAATCCCCTTAAAATCTTGAATAATACAAGTATCTGAAGCAGATGTTTTCACACCCAAACTCACAAGTATCTGATGCAGATGGATTTGTAGCCATAGTGGCGCATTTGGATGCTCAATTATATTGTATTGAGATAAATAAAGAGTGAATTTCCAAGCTGGCCATGACACCATTCTAAGAAGCCCAAGTTGCAATTCCATGCATTTCAAGTTGTGTTCCAATTAATTTTAGAGGTCATAGTAGAAGATATGGGGCCCAGTTCCACATTGTTCAGTTCCTTCTTTATCAGCTCGAGTTATTGCAATGTGGTTATATATATATATATATATATATATAGACGCACACACACGCACACGCCATTCCTCAGATGAACATCATACATATTCTACTATGAAATGGTTGGTTTTTCTGAGCAACAACATTCTCTGGACAATTAAGTTTACAATGTTATGATAGTAGGAAATGCACATCGTTATGTACGGTTATATGATGATCAAACAATGGGTGGGCCATAAAAAAATCTTATTGATGTTAAGTGAGACCATTAACAAAGTGGGATGTATTATCTGTGAACACAGGCTGCAGCAGATGCAATAAAATTCAATGTGGATAACTCTGTCCTAAGGAAAAGGCTAAGGCAATGGATGATGATCTTGAAGCCAAAAGGGCCCTGGTGGTTTACTCCTTGGAAAATCGAGAAGAATGTATGGCCTGTGGAAGTTAAATAATATTTCTCTGTGTAATATTTGTAATATTGTCCATTATGAATCAATCTTTTTGCTGAGGCTGATGGCAGTAATTGTGAAAAGTCCATTATGGTGGGAAGTGGGTTTGGTTGAATAGTTCATGCGAAAAATCTTGTAGAGGATTTGTACAAATGAGCCCTGTTTGCAGCGTGGCAAATTTGGTTGATCAAATGTGAAGGCCAACCTGCCTTGATTTATCATAACTTTCTTGTAAATTTATTTCAATATTATAGCAGTATAACAAGTATTGCTCTTTTATGCAACAAAAAAAAAAAAAAAAAAAAAAAAAACAATACTAGTTTTTTTTTTTTTTTTTTTTTTTTTTTTTAAATAAAGTAATAAAAATGAGGGGTGAAAAGGAAAAATAGAGACAATCATAGATCCAGAAAACATCAAGTACACTGATTATATCTCCTAGCTAAAAAATGTAGGCTCTTTCACTCCTTAAAAGCCTTTTTGCAGACTTTCCATGCCTGAGGAGCAGAACGACCTAATTTTCAGGGGAGAATCGTGGGCCCTGGAATACGATCTAATCAGTGTGTCCACTAGATGCAGACTCTGGACTTCGCATGCATGTGCCCACGTGTAGATGTGTAGGGCTCTGTGTGCGTATGGAGAATGCAAATTCAAATGAAAAAAAAAAAAAAAAAAAAAAAACATTTTCTCATTCTAATCTTCCGAAATGCAGACCCTATCTCTAGATCTAGCAAATCTCCATGAAAAATGGAAAAAATATCCACGGAAATGAATTCAAACGCCTTGAGTCAATGAGCTTATTGATCAAACGCATAGTTCAAAAACGCATATAAACATGGAGAAATAGAATCATGTGGAGCAGTTCTTGTAAGCCTATAACACAAAGGTCAGCAGGTGTCAAAAGATTATGAATGGGCCTTTCTGCCAAACGTTTGTGTGCTTGCAACATCACAAGAAGAAAAGAGAAAAAGCAATGACAGATGGAAAGGATTCTGGAATAAAAACAACAAGAAGAGGAACAATCGGCGAGGAAAATAAGGGATTTCGAGAGAAGCTCACCTAGTTGAGATGAATCTGCATGGCACAAGGAAATTCTTCAAGGATTTAGAGCTCTGGCGAGGAAGATTGCGCCGTTCGGAAGAGGGAAGAGCTCTGGCGATGAAGATCGCTCGTTCGAAAGAGGGAAGAGCCGTGCGTTTGGAAATCCCTCATTTGAAATGAGGAGATACTTCCAAATCCGATATTTGTGCGTTTACCATCATTAATAACATACACCATATTACTAGCCATACATGCAAGGGACCATTTAATGGATGGTTAACATAGTTTCATGTAATAAAATATATACATATTACCCATCTACAACTAGACCCATTATTTAGTTGGTCTAGATAACCCTATATCATTACCACATTTTTACAGAAAATGAAAAACTCACACACATTTACAGTAAAAAAAAAAAATACCTTGAGTGTCGGATCTGGTAGGGCTCTATGGGCCCCACCATGATGTTTTTGTTTTATCCACGCTGTACATCAATTTCTAAACATTCTTAAAAGAATGATATCAAAAAATGATCTCTAAATAAATCTCAGTTGAGCCACAACACATGGTTAAAGTAGAGATTGGACGTCCACCGTTAAAAAGGGTTCTTTAGCTACGGATTACTTGGTTTCAGCTACGGCTTTTAGCCGTTGGTGATACCAATGACTTTTAGCCTGAAACAACCCCAAGTCCGTCAACTTTACCCTGTTTTTTGGTAGTGATTTAACCCGTTCTTTGGATATTGCCATAAAATGATCTCTCCAAATGGATGGAAGATGTGGATATAAAACATACATCATGGTGGGGCCCAAAAATGAGAGGTATATAAATATTAGGTGGACCACACCACATGAAAACAATAGTGATTGGATATCCATCATTTAAATCCTCGTAAGGCCCACTGTACGGTTTATTTGGCTTCTAATCTGTTTATTAGGTCATACAAGCCTAAATGAAGGGGAAAAACAAAAATCATCTCGATCCAAAACTTTTATGGCCCCCAAAATGTTTTAAATGGTTGTGCTCATTCAACACTGTTACCTGTAATGTGGTCCATTTCAGATTGGGATATGCCTCATTTTTGGTCTCATGCCATAAGAAGATCTTTAAAAATAGATGGACGGCATGGATTAAACACATACATCATGGTGTGGCCCGGCCATAGAGCACCAACCACTAGCCATTGGATGGTGTCAGGGGGAGTAGCCAATTTGTTCCCCTTATTTGTAGTGTGATCCATTTAATCTTTGGATATGATTCATTTTTTGGATAATTCTCTAAAATGATCTTGAAGAATGGATGAACAGTGTGGGTTGATCCCAAATTTATAGGTAAATCCAAAACTCAAGTGTACCATGCCATGTTAAACAGTGTGGAATAATGATTTCCACCGTTTATATATACCTTCCTTAGGCCCACAGTAATGTTTATTTGACATCCAACATGTTCAGAATATTAAAAAGATATGAATGAAGAGAAAACACAAACATCAGCTTGATCCAAAACTTTTATGAATGTTATTTTTAATGGTGGACGTTCAATACCCACTTTGTCGGAACTTTTTTTTAATCCATCTTGGCTTCGAAAGTGTCCGCGACCCATGATCCATTCAGTCCATGAGACAATAAATCATATTTTCACCATGTATCTTAAATTTCATTCAAATATAATAGTTATGTAGATCACATCACAGTGAAAAGTGTGAAATCACGTATAAAACATCTAAATTCACATTTTTGCACACATGAACATTTGAATACAATTGATTTCAGGAAACTCAATCTTCATTTTGTCTAGGATTGGATGAATAGATTGGATTGCGTGTATATAGTAAGGTGATCCTACACACAATTAAGAAGATTTTAACATATTTCTAATCTCGTTTTTTTCCCATTGGGTAGAGAATCGGAACGTTGAATCCCTCGGATTTTTAATTCCCGATATAAATACATGGTGAGCCACCTTATATACGGATTAGATCTTATTCATATTAATCCATCCTGAACAAACCAACAAATGTAATGTGTTCATCCATACGAAAGTAACACCGAAAATTTTTGTATATTTAATTACTATTGATTGATCCATCATCAACGAATGCAAGCTTTTTAAGTAAGCGGATTAGATGTCACCTCAGTCTCATCCAACATGGTGCCATCCTAACAGTGGGGCCCATATTGATGAATGTATTTTGTATCCACGCCGTCCATTCGTGTTTTCAGCTCATTAATTCTAGAGCTAGATCCCAAAACTAAAGCATATCCAAATCTTAAGTGGACCACACCACCAGAAAAGTGGGAATTTGAATCAAGCTGATATCTTTGTTTTTCCTTCATCGACATCTTTCTGGCCTTATCAACAGGTTGGATGACCTTCATCGACATCTTTCTGGCCTTATCAACAGGTTGGATGAAAAACAAACATCACTGCAAACCCTAGTAAGGTTTCAACTGTGAACATTATTATTTCCACAGTTCTTTGTTGCATCGTCTATTACAAGCTTGGATATACTTCATTTTTTTCTTTTAACCTAAAATGAGCTGAAAAACAGATGAACGGCATCAATTAAACACATAAATTAAGTTGGGCTACAAATTATCCATACGCGTGGTGAGAACGGAAACATTAACCATTGAAATCTTCCCGGGGATCGCCATGATGTTTTATTATAAAATACTTAAAAAAATAATTTTAATACAAATTCTGAATTTTTATTTCAAAATCTTAAAAAATTTCTCATATTTTAATATTTTTCTCAAAAATTTCAAATTGCCAATTTTTTTTTTTTTTTCCAAAAGCATCATTTTGTTTTCAAAAGTTTTCTCAAACATTGTTAAAATTGTTAAACTTCTTAATATTCTTTTTCATGTGATATTACAAATCATTTAAATATCACTTTTTAATTATATGAAAAAAAATTTCCACTCATATAATATAAAAACTATATATATATATATGTTTGTTGGTAAAAACCATTAGCGACGATTTTAAATCGTCAGGAAAAAATTTCATATTTATTTTTAACGATGAAATTAATCGTCGGTAAAAGTGAGTTTTCAGACGAGGCAGGAATTTTTTGTCGGTGGCGGTAACCTTTTTTGAACGGTTTTAGTTCGTCAGGAAAAACACTTTTACTGACGAAGATAGGTTTCGTCGATAAAAACATTGTACTCCGTCGGGAAAAACACTTGTACCGACGAAAGTTTTCATTGGTAATAACATTGTATTGGATTTTTGCCGACGGTTTATGGCCGTCGGGAAAAACACTTGTACCGACTAAAATAATTTTCGTCGGTAATAACATTGTATCAGATTTTTGCCGACGATTTATGTCCGTTAGGAAAATAGTTTTACCTACGAAATAAAAATTTCGTCTGTAAAAGTAAATTTTTTGATTTTTTATTTTAAAAAAAAAATCAAAACAACCATTACCGACGAACATTTTTGTCGGTAAAAAGTAAATTTTTTGATTTTTTTTTTTGAGAAATTCAAAACACCCATTACTGACGAACATTTTCGTCGGTAAAAAGGGCTTTTACCTATGAAATTATAATTTCATCGGTAAAAGTAAATCTTTCGATTTTTCATTCAAAAATTCATAACAGCCTTTACCGATGAAAATTTTCGTCGATAAAAAGGGCTTTTACTTACGAAATTATAATTTCGTAGGTAAAAATAAAATTTTCGAATTTCTTTTTTCAAAAATTCAAAACAGCCATTGCCGATGAAAATTTTCGTCGGTAAAAATGACTTTCACTTGTGAAATTACAATTTCGTCAGTAAAAGTAAACTTTTACCAAGTCCTTTTTACGGATGAAAAAAAATTCGTCAGTAAAAATCCTATTTCTTGTAGTGATAAATCCCTTTAATTAATGGCCCTTCCTAAATTGATAGCTACTTAATAGACCAAACGATCCTTTCCATAGAAAGTCTAATTGTAGACACATAAAGGGTTCAACCCAAAAAGGCCACTCAGGCAAAAAAGTCCATTGAAGGACACAAATAAAGGGTTTATCCCAAAAAGCCTCGATGGGCATAAATACATCAGAGATGGAATTCATCAAACAAGTTTAAATAAATCTCATAAGGCAAGGCCACTAGTCCAAGTTGTGCTTCCATCAAGTTCATAGAAATGGTAATTAGAATCACATAAATAATTCGTATTTTTCATAAATTTTATAATTACAGTCCAATCACCTTATTTTCATAATTATGAGCATATTATTAATCTAACACATGTAATCTATAAGATAGCATGTTAGAATCCATAACTTATGGAATTATACAAAGGATTCACATGTAAACATAGATTACTGAGCTATAGACAATGTCCACAAGTTTAAGCAACAGTACATCGTGTATACGGAAACTATTACTGAAATAAAATGTCAAAACAACCTTGAAGGGTAGATCTTCACCTTTCGAATTGGGATTCTTAGATTACGAGCGCTTCAATCTTAATGCTTTAATCAGGGTGGTTCCTATGGCTGAAAATTAGGGGAATGCTCAAAAATCTAAGTTCAACTATGAATCTAGTGTCGATCATTTGGATTGTATTTTAATTAAATTCTAAATAAAAGTGATAAGTGTTTTCCTACCTCAATTAGGACGATTCCCAACTTAACCCAACCCAATTTTGAGGTCCATGGTGAAATTGAAAGCGTCCAATTGGGAAAAAATCAAAGCCTACACACAACTAGGGATAAAATCAAGTCATTATACTTTTCAATTGGATTTAGAAGTAGGAGTTATAGAAATTTCACTCACCTATCTAACCAAGTCAACTCGACTCAATGGCTCGGCCTCGAACGTGGACCTCACATGCGATTGGGCATCTTCCAATCACCATCCAGAACTTCAGAACCCAACATGCATGCATTGGATAGGGGGTTACAAGACATACATGCATCGATCAAAGGGCACACAACGTGCATGCATTAATTGAAGGGCATGCAACATACATGCACTAGTGGATTCAAGTTGCTAGCCTTCATACGTCACAATCTGGCTCTCCTCATCTTCTTTAACCCTTGGACTTTGCTGAAATTGGCTGCTAGGGGGCTCGTAACGAACGGAGCAGTAAGCCTATTCTCTCTCTCTCTCTCTCTCTCTCTCTCTCTCTCTCTCTCTCTCTCCCCCAATTTGAGAAATGAAAGAAATGGGCAAATGGGGCTTTTATAGGTTCAAATTTCAGGTTGGGGTTCACAAGTATATAACATGTTGGTGTTTGTTGGTCGGACTGATGGAATCAACAGATATGTCAGTCGAACGAACACATCACAGATTTCATAAGTTTTCGGGTTTGTAGAATTGATCGAACCGATAGGTCTATAGGTCAAATCGATAGAGTATCATCTCATCTCATAAATTGAAAATTTCACCATTTTAGGGTCGTAGGGTCTGATCTATATGTTCTATTGGTTAATCGTTTGAATTGAACATTCAATTAATATGGATTTCATCTGACCGAACATTGAGGTTCGGATGGAGGGGGATCTAATGATTCCATGTGTCACCATTGCTATCGTACGGTTTGGTCGGTTTGTGTGCAAAGTCTAATTAAGTTTGAATTTCTAAAATAAATATTACATTTACAAGTTCTGATGGTTTCGAGTTTATACGTGTGTAATTGTATATTTTAATCATGGAATTCCTTGTAACACCCAAGTACATCCAATGCCCTAATATTGGTGGGCTAGGGTGTTATAACCTACCCCCCTTAAAATAATTCCATCCTTCAAATTTTCTAATATTTCTATCATAAAACTAAATAAAGACATTCTAACTCCTAATGCCTAAGCTTCCCCCTATGCTCATCTTGATAGGTTTATGCATGGATGGACGTGTGTATTCAACTTAAGTAAAATCATTTTATTTACAATCTAACCCCTCTTACAATAATTTTGATTTTCAAGATTGTTTTTGTATACCTCCCTCACCAATGACATAATACTAATCAAACCTAATCCCCTTGTATAAGACATGCAACAAACTACTCTAATGCCTTTCCCTAAATCCAACAATTTTTGCACCTAAAACTAGTCTATAGTGCCTGATTCAACATGTTTGGTGGGATCTCAACACCCCCCCCCCCCCACATCAACAATTGGCAAAGACCCAACGTATGAAAATATTGAGCTCTATAAGGCACAAATACACATATAAGCATATGCATACGTAACAAGACACATAACTAGAAACATAACCATACATGCACAAATAAGCACAGGATAGATGATAAGAATACACTGATAAGAGAGATAAATGCAATCGAGGTGCATATATAGAGCTGAATCCCATAACTATATATAAAAATCTACAATCAAGATCTAAAAGATACTATGAGTCTAAAATGAATGTGGTCATTTGTGAGACCCGACCCGAGTTCGCCTGTGTGCATGTGTGTGTAAGTATGCATTCCGTTCATCTTAGTCCCGCGGTCCTACCGGTCGAATCCCGATGACCCGTGACCCTTAGATAGTGTTTATGGTCATCCGTAAGTCCTGTCATGAAGACCCGACTTGGATCGAGTTGAGACCTATGCTATTGCGACCGCTTCGTTGTTGCGGTTCCAACACTGCGTCTTGTGCGCCCATCCGACGTGTAGATCATAAGTTGTGTATTTTATTTTCTAAGCCTTTGATCATGATCATGTGACCCACCTAAGGGTGGTGTGCACCAATTTCTAGGTAGGTCCCATCTCTTGGAACTATTTCCAACACACTACACACATTACCTAGGCCCTATCCCTATACCACCCATCTCTAAAACACCACCCACTAACCTAAAAAGCCTACTAACCCTACAACATTGTTTCTAACTCCCTATTACTATGATTGCTCTTCTTTATCCAAGGAAAAAGAGAGATGATTGCTTGCCTTGAAATCCCCTTTCTCTCTTTTTACCTCTCATTCTCTCTCTCTCTCTCTCTCTCTCTCTCTCTCTCTCTCTCTCTCCCCCTCTATCTCCCTCTCCTTTCTCTTCTTCTCTAGTAATTTTTCACCCCTTTTTCAGCCCTTCATCCTCCCTTCTACCCCATAATCTAGCCCTTAGTCTAGCATCTTGACCATTAAACCTCTTTTCTTGGAGCTTGAAGACTATCTTGGAGGTGTTTGCTTGAAGATCTTGTAGGTGGGTGTGCATGTAATTACAAAATTCAGATTTCTTCCATTTCATACTTGTTTTTTCCTTTTCTTTCATGTTGAAGCTTGTAGGGCCCATCAAATGATGGTGGTGGCCCCCAAGATTTCATGGATGAGGCTCATAGCCCATCTTACTTGTATGCATGTTCCATGCAAGGGGTCATTCTTCATGGAGCCCTACATGGCTTTTCTTTCTTTGATCAAGGATCTTTGGGTCATCTAGACCCTTGATCCTTGGTGGAGATTGCATCTCCACCATAAATCTCAAGTAGAAATCCTATGATCATGTAGATCTTGTGATAGTGGAATGTGTATGCATGAGTGATGAGGGGAAGGGCCTCAATGTGGTGGAGACCCTTCTCTTATGTCCGAATCCTTATTTTTCCTTTATTGATAAACTTCTTATCATGGGTGTGTGGCCCACCTTGTGGACCAAAAATATCCAGACCATCCATGGAGGTTGAACGTCCATAACAGTCCACCCTTAGACGTTGAAGCCCCCTAATCTACCTATATGGGGCACATGCAAGGGGTATTTTATAGTGGGAAGGGTCTGGATGCTTATAGGGCCTAATGGGTTGGCCCATACCATGATTTTTCTAGGATTAAATTCCCTTTTAAATAGTGTTTATATTTATTTATTTTCAATTATATGTTGATGTCCAGAACTGTCTGGACAGATTTTTGGGTCATCTTGAGGCCAGCTTTTTGGTCATTTAGAATGGTGTTTGGTTCCATGTAATATATGTTTCTTAAAACTATGGACCCCATCTATAAGCATGCCAAATTTCAGCCCCATTTGACTCCATTTGGTTATCTAAAAGGGTGGGCCAAGAGGGGTGGTCAGCCTGATTTTTTGCTGTGCAGTCCAACAATGTAGACTGTTGTAAACTGAAATTCATAAATTATTTTGATGACGGTGGGCCAGTTTTCTAGACTCCATCTTGTTGTATACCTGATGAGGGACCTTGGGTCTAAATTTCAGGAATTTTGGAGGCCCAAAAGCCCACCCATTGGATGACCCAAATTCAGGCTAGTTACATTCCAGCAATACTTCTCACTAGATAAATTATTTTATTTAAATTAATTAAAATATTTCTAGATGTTCAAAAATTCTAAAATTTTGTGGAGGTGTGGTCCACTCATGGTAGGACCTACCTACCAAATTTTAAGTCCAATGGATCCCTGTGCACACCGTGGAGAGGGCCGGACTGGCCCACCACGTTGGGACGTCCAGGTTTGTCCAATTTTCTGGACAGACTGTTTTGTTTAAATTAATTAAAATACTTAGAAAAATTCAAAATTTCTGAAATTTTTTGGAGGTGTGGTCTACACATGGAATGTCACCCCACAATATTTTAAACTCATCGGACATTTGAGCTGGCCGTGGTGTGGCCGGGAGTGGCCCACTATGCAGGGACTCTTAGTATGGGGCGTCCAGCCTACCTTGTGGGCCCACCTAAATGTGTTGTATATCCCACCACATTATGTGGATCTTAGAGGGAATAATTTACACCTTTAGTCCCTTAAATGTTGGGCTTAATAAATTCACTTTTGAGGCCCACCACAGTTAGATTCAATTGGGTTCATGAATGTAGCTAGTTTTTTAACTTTTAAGGCCCGATTTGGGCTGGAACTTTCTAGATAGGCCCATTGAACTCTTGGGCCATTTTCTTTTACCATACTATTGTGTTGGGCTAGTGGGCCAGGTTACACAAGTAGATGGGCCTTTGGTTGCCCACCAGATTAACTTTATACTTGGGCCGGTTTGTAGGCCCAACCTTACTTGACTAAGAGCATGACATTTGCCTATGTGGTTTGATCAATGGGCTGCCCACTAGGCCACCACAATATATGGGATTAGTGGCCTTTATGTTGGGCCCTAACCCTTCCCCTATGGGCCCATAGTGGTATGTATGGGTTGGGCTATATGTGTTTTCTTTGGACCTATGTTTTGGATAGGCCTTGGGCCGCCTTTCTGAAGCCCAACATGAGTGTATATGGTATGTTTATGGCTGCCCATTTCTTATTTCTAATGTTGTGTGGGCCTTAGGCCTTGATCCGTGATCAATTAGAGATGGGCTACCTCTTGAGGATCAATTGTGGTTGGATGTCCACATTGGTGGCCCTAAGGTAGGCCCATGGGCTTCTATGGGTGGTTAAAGGCCCACCATAGACCCTTGCTAGGCCCGTCTCATTTATTTAGGCCCATATCATTGTTCTCCTTAGTTTCGTGGGCTACCCCAGGTTAATGGGCCCCCACTAGAGGTTGTATTCCTTATGAGAAAATTGGTTAAGTACCTAGACCTTTCATGGTTAGGTAGAGAGTTCATCTTCACCTTATTGGTACCCCTATTCATCTTCATGGCCCATTCTCATACACATCATATGCATGCTTGGTTGAGGTATGATTGGTTATGGTTATGCCATTGCGTAGGATATGTTCGTATCTCCCCAAGGGGTGGAGTTTTCCCCTCTGGAGCACGATTGATGCTTGAGATTAATGCATGGGTGATTGTGTGATTCATGCATCTGCAATTTACATAGCATGTGGGTATCTACCCTTGCTTCATCAGGGCCTTGCCTCCACAGGGATATTAGTGGGTGGTCGAATGTGTGGACACCGAAAATATTAGTTGAGCATACTGGGTGCATAGGATGCCCATGAGTGAAATTCTCAAAACTTCCATAGTACCAAGGATCTGCTCCAACGCCGTGAACGGGTGGAATACATGAGCGCACGAGGGCCTTATACCATTAGGCCGTGACTCCCACTGTCATGTAGTCGGTTGGATAGGGGTGTGGCCTTACCTGCCTGGTGTGTAGGGGGCATTGCTAGGCTGAGTCTGACCAGCTCATGAATGGGTCCGCTACCATCAAGCCTTGTTGGTAATTGATTGTCCACAAGCGGGTAGTGAGGTCTCTTACGCTCGTTTGACTATGCGGGGGTCTATAGAGAGGCAGTCATTCAACAGTGTAATGGACCCCGGTGATTTCCTTATGATTGGAAATGTACTTGACATATGGTTTGGATATGAGCACTGGCATTACTTACATCACATTAGCATTGGCTGTGTAAGCCCCTTCATGCATTACCTTGGTATGGTGTCCAATACTCATCGCATCATATTCATAAGCTTTGGTAAGGCTAGTGATATTCTCATTGAGCATGTTTCCCTTCTTGCATCTCTCAGTATTGTTCTGTGCACCATTGTTACATAGTTATACCACCCTTTAAGCTTCTATAAGCTTGTGCACGATTGATGTGTGCAGGAGACTCTAGGCAGGCATTGTAGCAGCAGATCGTGGACTAGAGCTGAGCATTTGAGGACTCCAGTGTTGCTGACATTTCTCTCTTTCCTTTTATCTCATGTATATCCTTTTGGACCTTATAGATGATTGTAAAAGTTCAAATTCTTAGTGGATTTTGTGATGTGTGCCCTTTGTTATTCTCAGATTTACTTGCTATGATCTTGGGTATGCTCGTATTGGAATAATTATACTATTACGAAAATCCTCCTTGTAGGATCCCAGGATCAGAACCTGCCTCAGGAGCCGAGAATGGGGTACTATGGAGGCTGTTGCGTTCAGAACTGATCATCGGGATCCTTATGAATCCGGTTACCAAGTCTGGGGCGTGACATCATTAAACATATCAATTATCGCATGACCGATATGGTTAGCAAAAGACATAAGTAAAAGCAAAAGACAAGCTGCGAGAGGGAACATCATCTCTTTAATGATGGGAGTAAGACGTTAAGGTCTTGACCCAACGTTAAATATTCTATAGCATCTTCTCCATCCATGTCTAGCGCTCCTCAATAACAGTTAAGCAAGGTAAAATATTGAACGGAGGTTAGGCTGCAGACGATGATGTAGGTGGTGAAACTGGACTAGCCTTAAGTGGGGATGAAAGGTATGGAGATACGGTACCTCAAAGTGTAGGAGGAGCCCGTGGGGGCGGCCTTCTGGGGATGAGCAGGAGCCTATTAAGGTGCAACTTCATTTTCTGAATGTTATACGAGTTGATCAATTTTATTCGGACAAGGTGCTTAGAAGTACTTAGAAAGTCGCACTCCCAGGCTAATGTGCAGATTAGATGGCCAAAAGGTAGTGCAAATGTGTGGATAGAAATTAGGACAGATACAATCTAGTGCATAATCAGAGTAGGGAGGCACAATACCTCATTTCAACATTGAGGTCTTGGTATCAATCCCTAGTGGGGGTGGTTAATAGTGAAGTGTGAACTGATAGTGGAGTGTATTAACAAGCTAACAAAAAAAAAGGGTAGGGAGGCATAGGGGGTGATGCTGACCAACCAGTATAGAATATCCATGATGAAGGGAGTCATGTTAGTGCGATTGCCCACTAAAGGGAACACGTTAGAGGTAAAGATGAGGTGCATGGTGTGGAAATGAGCGGTCATCTCATATGCCCATAAGGCGTTTACATGGTACCATGCAACATTTCAGACGCCACATAAAAACTAAGTCCACTCCAATATTTGGGCTTCAGGAGCCAAGTCAGACTCTAGAGTGATCAATTGGGATGGACGAAATCAATATCCCAATAAGGGTTGGAGTCACATGAGTGACTGTCTCATTGTACTTCACGTCAAAACTTAGAGGATCCAAACATGGCTCGAAATATTTAGAGAAGAATAGACAGATCAATGTTTGATATATGAGGGCCCCAAGCAATAAAATAGGCTCCCATCCAATCCGGACTAGCATTTCTCTAACTGGAAATCCCCAAAGCAATTATCCAAGACTCTACGCTCACATGCAACGATGCGGTTTGAAAATCTTACCGATGATACGCTGAGGTCCTTTATTTCTTCATCCAGAGAAGACAATCATCCAAGAATCTACACTCATATGGTTGCATGATGGGGGCGGTGGTTAACATGCCTTTGAGCTTTCTGAAATATTTTTGGCATTCCTCGGTCCACTCAAAAGGGATTTCTGAAAAGGCCAAGTTATACGTCCTAGATTGGGGGGGGGGGGTGTAAATGCGAAACTTAAAGAATGATAGCACAAACAAATAATAAATAAGCACAAGTAAATAACAACCTCAAATGTACTAGTATTTATGGCAGGACAACCTTACTAGAAAATTTGTAAGTATTAAAAACTCAAACTAATAAAGAGGCAAAGAAAATAGCAAATAAAATAAACTAAGTTATTACAACATTCCCACAAGTGCATAAAATAAATTACATCATTCACCATAAATGCTTAAAATAAATTACAACATTCACACACATAGGCACATTCAATCATCCACCACAACACTTGAAATTATAGTGGTTCACTTGTGTGTACACCAACTGTTAGAAAACAACCACACAACTACTCCACTTCTAATATCTACTCCCTCGGGATATTAGCGTTCACTATGAAAAAAGGTTTTCAAAGGTTCACCTTAAAATGTTCACAATTGTGTCTTTAATTGGGCTTACATATTTCCAAAAACCTCACACTGAGATTTCCTGGATCACCTCGGATAAACCAAGAAGAGATTTTTCTAGCACAACCTCAAAAACTAAAAAGAGATATACAAAATGTAAATGTACTTATCTGGAAATTCTCCTTTGAAGAAGCTCGGTAGAACCGATCCAATGTAGACGAAGATGTTCAATGTCCAGTCTCGAAAAGGTTCTAGTTCTAAATGATTTTTAAATTAAATCAACCTGAGCTAGCTTGATTTGATTTTGATCTTAAGAAGGGAGAAAATACAAATCCCTTCTTAAAGTAAGATTAGAATAGAGATCTCAAAATCAAATAACAAAAGTTAATTAAAGAGAATATTAAATGAGCACAATATAGCTTAAAAATATCACAAACTTATCTCTTAGAGTGGTTTCTTGATTTCGCTTTAATGAATGAATAAACTCTAAAATTCATGCTCTATTTATAGGTGAAAATATTGTTCACTCGACTAGTCTAAGGGTCGGTTCGACTGGTCGAAGGACCAACAAAATTTCAAACTTCTGGCGCGATAAGATAAGACCGTTACTCGACTAGTCGAGTGGCCTGCTCGAGTAATGCACTCGACTGGTCGAGTAATGCACTCGACTAGTCGAGTGGGATCAGAAAAGCTTGCTGGACTTTTAGTCGAGCCTGCATGACCGGTCGAGCACTATTCACTCGACTGGTCAAGCAGACTCCAGGACCGGTCGAGAGTCCAATAGAAATTTTCAAAAATTAACAACAAACCTTAGACTGGTTGAGAAAACTCTTAGACTGGTCGAGCCAGTACTAGGACTAGTCGAACAAGGTCTAAGACTAGTCAAGAAAATGACTTATAAACATATGAAATAACCCACATACAATATGCAATGAATATGGCATAATCTAAGGTCAATCTAGCGTCATCCAAACCTGTTTGTGAGTAGGAACAAATGAAACATCATTCGCTTCTGAATCTTAATATCTTGTGATACTTGAAGCTTTAGTTCGATCACTTAATACTTGAGCTTGAGTTACGCTTGAGTTCTTGAGTCATTAGTGTATAAGAGTTGAACATCAAACTTGAACTTGAGTTTTTGAATTTGATTTTGAAACCATGAACTTCAACACTCTTCACTTCAATTTGAAGATGTAGGCAAGTTCGATGAAGATCTAGAGAACTTTGAAATGTATGAACTTGATCACTTCAACTCAAAGCATGATACAAATACTAAATAGTTTGGCACAACAAAATTTGACAACACTACGGGTGCTAGATTTACACAATAGCATTTACAATCTCCCCCTTTATCAAATTTGTGACAAAACCAAAAGAAACATGCATAACAAAGAATCATGCACTAGTTATATAAGCACAATAAAGAATCTTGCACCAGTTATATAAGCACATTAAAGAATCATACACCATATGAGTAACAAATGATCAATAACTCCCCCTCATTCCATTACTCCCCCTCAATCCAAGAGTGGTGATTTGCAGAACTTGTAAAAAATATTTTCATACATACATACTACACTTCATATTCCACAATCACACATCTCTACAATTTCTCCCCCTTTTGGTCACAATATGATAAAGGAAGGATATATAAAGAAGAGAGAAGTAAAGGAAATAAGATAGAAAATAGCATCACCATGATAATCAAGATATAAACTAGCATCACAATAACATGTCCACATACTTAAAAAGTAAAAGTATGTCCAAGAAATATCCCAACACATAAAGAGTAGAAAGTATTAATACATAACTAGAAAGAAATAAATAGCTAATCAGATCCAGATGAAGGAGCAGGAATAGAAGGATCTATCTAATGTAGTCCCTTGTTAATGCGCCTAAAATATTTGCACATGTATTTGAATTGATTTTCTTAGGACACATGCATACCCTCTACCTTCTCCTCAAGGGATCGCAAACGCTCATCAAAGTTAGAAGGATGAAAGTCAGGATCAGCCGCAGAATCTGACTCATCAATCTCATCAAATAAGTCATCCATATTGACATCATCTGGAGGCAAAGCATCCTCCTCTTCGGTTGCTTCAGCAGCTCCACCAACACCCACATCAACTTGGCCAGGAGCCAACCTCAAATTCATCTTATTTATGTTCAAGTTGTTGAAGGGACGATGGTTACTGGGAGCTTCTCCAACAGGCATAACCACAATACTATGGGTGGCTAAGATAGTCATAAGATAGACAAATGAAATTTCACTATGACCTGAATGGAGACGAAACTGAATCATGATGTAACAAATAAGAGATAGAAGACATATAGAGATACCAGTAACAATAGAGTGAAGGATACAAGCCATGAAAGTAGTGAGCTCAGTCTTGTTACCAGACCTAGGATAAACATTAGAGATAAAAATTTGATGGAGAACCATGTATCTAAGTAGCATAAATTTGGAACTGAGTGCATTCCCGGAACTCCATTCTGCATTCATGTTACATAACACTCTAGTGAGCATTCTTTTCTCAGACTCAAAAGGTTTTTCTACAAGAGTAGAAATAGGAATTTCGTTATCATTAACTGAAAGATCCATCAATCCAGATATTAAGTGACGGTCTACATCAATAGGACCTTCTCTGGTTGTAATTATAAAAGTTAGATTCTCAGAAGAGAAGTCAGTTATGCAAGCAAACATGGCCTGCGTAATGGAACGGTATGCTGGACCGCCCCAATTTAAAATGTTATCCCATCCTACAGTTTGAAGGAGGGGAACAATGTCAAATGGTTCTAAATGATTAGAGTTGACCGTCTGTTCAACAACCACGTTGGGAAGACGTATATCTCGCACATACTCGGGGTCTTCTTCAGGTGACTGAAGATGGTGCACCGTCATTGGAGAGAAATGAGAAGAAGGACCACGAGAACCTTTCTTCTTATTTCGACCTTCCACAGCAACAAGAAAGACAAGGAATATAAGCAATGCAAGAAAGGATGAAAGGGTTTCAAGGAAATCAAATTTTTAGCTAGAAAACCCAACAAACCACCATAAACCTTGAAACAAACTACAAAAATAAGGAAATGGAAATATAAAGAACTTAAATCGATAAGGAAATCGAAAATAACGCACTAACCATGAAGAAATCGAAGGTGGGTTCGACCGATCGTGGTAGGGCTGGTGGGGAAGATGAAACAAATGAAGAAAAAGTGCTTTTTGCATAACAAAAACCCCCAAACCCGAGCGGCTCGACTGGTCGAGTGTGTACTCGACTGGTCGTGCACCACAAAAATTCTGCAATTTTCACTATTTTTGAAAATTAAAAAATTTGTAGAAATAAATAAAATAAAAATATGCAATATATTATAAATAAACACAAACATTTCAGATCATATTGCACATACCCATATCCAATTTCAACTGAGGAAACCTATTTATGTCAAGTGATTTTGTAAATATATTTGCAAGTTGATTTTCAGTTTAAATATAATCCACAGAAATAATCTTATCTTCTACTAATTCATGAATATAATGATATCTAATGTCAATATGCTTAGTTCGTGAATGCTGAATTGAATTTTTAGAAAAGTTAATTACGCTTTAATTGTCACAATATAATATCATAGAATCTTACGCAAATCCATAATCACTTAACATCCTCTTCATCCACACAAGCTGAGTGCATGCATTACCAGCTGCAATATACTTAGCCTCAGCTGTGGAAAGTGATATGGAACTTTATTTCTTATTATGCCATGAAACTAGATAGTTCCCAACATAAAACATCCACCGTTGGTTGACTTGCGGTCATCAATATTACCAGCCTAATCATCATCCGAATAACCGGCTAATTGAACATTAGTATCGTGAGGACACCAAAGGCCAAGTTTGGCCAAACTTGCGACCTATCTTAAAATGCGCTTTACAGTAATCAGGTGGGACTCTTTAGGGTCCTATTGATATCTAGCACAGATTCCTACACTGAATGCAATATCAGGTCTACTCGCAGTTAAATATAATAAACTACCCATCATGCTGCGATACAACTTAGGATCTACACTTTTACTTGTTCAATCCTTTGAGAGTTTAAGTGTCGTACTCATAGGAGTATCGAAATTTTTACCATTCTCAAATCCAAACTTTTTAACCAAGTTTAGAGTGTATTTGGTTTGAGAGATAAAGAGCCCATCAGGAAGCTTTTTACTTGCAAACCTAAGAAATAGTTTAGTTCTCCAACCATGCTCATTTCAAATTTCAACTTCATTAAATCTACAAACTCAATGGTCATGTGGAGCAAGTAGTTCCATAGATAATGTCATTAACATATATTTGTACTATCAGTATATAATCATTGTGTTTCTTTATAAAAAGTGTCTTATCAACACTCCCCATTATAAAGTTATGACTTAGTAAAAACTTAGTCAATTTCTCATACCATGCCCTAGGAGCTTGTTTCAATCCATAGAGTGCCTTTTTCAGGCGATAAACATGATCAAAATGTTTAGGGTCTTCAAAACCAGTAGGTTGTTCTACATATACTTCTTCATGTAGATCACCATTCAAGAAAGCACTCTTAACATCCATTTGGTAAATTTTGAACTTTTTGTAATAAGCAATGGATATAAATAGTCTGATAGATTCAAGACAAGCTACTGGGGCAAAGATTTCATCATAATCGATGTCTTCTATCTTAGTGTACCCTTGTACAACCAGTCTAGCCTTGTTTCTTATAATCTTATCAAGTTCATCGAACTTATTTTTAAAGATCTATTTAGTTTAAATAATGTGTTTATCATTAGGTCTAGGAACTAAGTACTATACATCATTCCTTACGAATTGATTAAGTTCATCTTACATAATTACAATCCAGTTTTCATCAGCAAGAGCTTCTTTTACATTGGCTGGCTCAATCTGGGATGTGAAGCACACATAATTACAAATGTTTTCAAATTGTCTACGAGTGTGTACACCAGTGAGAGGATTCTCAAGAATTTAATCAATTGGATGGTCTTTAACTTATCGCAGTTCAGGGTCATTTTGACTAGACGAAGAGTCTGGTTTATCAAATAAAGAGACTTCATCATCTTCTGAACTTGAGGCAGGTGTATTCAAGTAATCATCTATAACCACATTAATGGATTTTTGAATAACATCGGTCCTCTTGTTAAGAACACGATATGCTCGACTATTTAACACATATCCTAGGAAAATACCTTTGTCACTCTTTGTGTTGAATTTTCCTAGATTTTTTTGGTCACGCAAAATGTAGCACTTGCTACCAAAAACTTGAAAGTATTTAACAGTAGGCTTCTTATTAAATCATAGTTCATATGCGGTCTTATTATTAGACTTTCTAATATAAACACGGTTAGTGATATAACACGCCGTCTTCACAACTTCAGCCCAAAGATTTTTAGGAAGTTTCATACTATTTAATATCATATTAGCCATTTCTTGAAGAACTCGATTTTTTCTTTCAACTACACCATTCTGTTGAGGTGTCCTAGTTGCAGAATACTCATGCGATATTCCATGATTGTTACAGAACTCCTCAAAACTGTTTTTATCAAATTCAGAACCATGATCACTGCGGATTTTGGTGACATGTGATTCCTTCTCAGTTTGGATACGTTTGAGTACCCTTTTCACTTCATCAAGAGTCTCAAATTTCTCTCTCATGAAAACTACCCATGCATACCTAGTAAAATCATCTACTATGACCAGTATATATTTCTTACCACCTCGACTCTCCGTTCTAGTTGGTCCAACAAGATCCATGTGGAGAAGTTCAAGGGGTTTGGATGTGGCGTTGGAGTTCACTTTCTTGTGAGCACTCCTAGTTTGTTTTCCAATCCGGCATTTGCCACAAACTTTAGCCAATTTCTTAATCTTGGGTAGACCTCTTATTACTTCACTTTTACTAAATCTATAAAGATTACAGTAGTGTACATGTCCTAAGCATTTATGCCATAGTTCGGTCTCATCGGTTTGGACCATGTAACACGATAACTTAGACGAGCTTGAATCACTGACTATATAGCAATTCTCAGATGTTCTACGACCAGTTAATATCACAGAACCATTCTCATTAGAAAATTTACACCTTTGGTTGGTGAATTTGACGCTATGTCTGTTATCACAAATTTGAGAAATGCTTGAGAGATTATGCTTAAGGCCATCTACAAATAACACATTCTCAAATGGAGGAAGATTAAAGAGTTGAACCGTACCTTGGCAAATAATCCCGCAGCTGCTACCATCACCGAATGTGACTAAGTCATCAGTCATATCTTTAAGATTGGTGAATAAGTCTTTATCACTTGTCATGTGTCAGAGCAACCACTATCTAGGTACCACTTTGATTGACTCGAAGCCTTTAAAAGCGGTGTGGGCAACCAGACAAGCAACTTTAGGAACCCATTTCATTACCATTTTGGGTTTTGGAGTACAATTGGTCTTTCTATACTTGTAGTTGTTGTATATTCTACCATTCGATTTAGATTTTAGAAGTTCCTTAAGTAGATCCACAATTTTCTCGACTAAGGGGTTAAGGTTTTGATTTTTATAGTTGATATGGTTGTTTTTAGGTTTCATAGCCTGAAAAGTTTTAGGATTTTTAAAATTATTTTGATTCAGACTTTTCCCTTTTGAGTTAGAGGACTACCCTTTAACAAATATAGGAGTAGTCTTATATTTAGGAGGGGTATTTTTTTTTGTAGCCCAGACCAGATCGATCGTCACAATTCCTTGATCTGGTTAATAATTTTTCTAGTTTAGCATCACCTTGGGCATACCTCCAAGTATCCTTCATACTCAAGAGAGAAGAGACTTCTAGTTTCAGTTTTTCATTTTCAGATTTGAGGTTTTCAACTTGGGATGTTTTGAAATCTAAATCACACTCAGCTTTTTCAAAACAATCTGAAATGTGTGATTTTTTTAAAACTAGATTATCAAAATTTTCTTTTAGTTTCAAAAACTTTTCCTTTTGAAGCTTTAGTTTTACAGCTATCTTGCAACTTTCCCTGTATAAGGCATATAGGCATCTTGTAAATCTTCATCATTTTCAGGATCACTTCTTAGATTTTCTTTACTAGTTGAATCACAACTGTCTGAGAAAGTGAATTTGGCTAGAGTCATTAAGGCTTTGACTTCATTAGTAGACTCACATTCAGAATCATCGGACTTAGAAGAGGCTTCAGAGTAAGACGATTCATCCCATGTAGCCAACATGCCTTTCTTTTTAGATTTGTCCCTTTTTAGACATTTGTTTGCCAGTTGCTCGTATTCATGGTAGTTGAAACATTGGCTGTCTTTAATAGATTTTCAAGTTTTAGATCTAGTCATTTTCTTTTCAGAAGGTTTTTGAAAATCTATCATCTTTTTGCTTTTGAAAATCTTATAAAACTTCTTGGCTAATAGTGTCATATCGTCTTCAGAGTTTTCAAAATCAGAATTACTAACATTTTTATGAGAAGTATTTTTAGAGGACTTAAGGGCGATGGACTTACCTTTAGGAGCTTTAAAGTTTATCTCATAGGTTTGTAAAGAACCAACCAGTTCTTCAACCCTCATATTATCCGTATCACGAAGTTCTTAAATGGCAATGACCTTTGAATTGAACCTTTCAGGCAATGATCGTAATATCTTTGCACAGACTTTACTTTCTGAGATACTATCACCACCACCCCACATAGAGTTGACTATGTCATTTAACATAGTATAGAAGTCCATGAAAGTTTCACTTTCTTCCATACGTATTTCCTCAAACCGAGTGGTGAGGATTTGAAGTTTAGATTTCTTGACAATAGTCGTACCCTCGTGTGTCATTTCTAGAATGTCCCAGACTTGCTTTGCAGAATCGCAGTATATAATTCTTTTGAATTCACCCAGTGATAGTGCGCAAGTAATTACATTTAAAGCCTTTGCATTGGCACTACTCTCATTTTTCTAAAGTGTGGTCCAAGAAAAATAAGGTACAACCTTCATCGATTTTGTTCCATCAGTGCGTAAAACTTCAGCGGTAGGAGGGGTCCATCTAGTCACTGTAGCTTGCCACACACTCTCATCTATGAACCTTAAAAAGATCCTCATTCTGGCTTTCTAATAGGCATAATTGGAGCCATCAAAAGGTAGAGGCCTAGTGATTGAGAAGCTATCAAAATTTAATATCTTATAAGCTCAGATCAGTTAGCTTAGGAAATGAATCCAAATAAAAAAGCTATTAGGCTCTAATACCACTTAAAAAGGCCGAGCTATACATCCTAAAGGGCGGTGAATAGGACTTTGCCAAATTAAAAATAAATACAGAACTTAAAGAATTATAGCACAAACAAATAATAAATAAGCACAAGTAAATAGCAATCTCAAATGTAGTAGTATTGAGAGGTTGATACAAACTTAGTTCTAAGGACAACCTAACACCAAAAACCAAAGGCTTATGGCAAGACAACCTTACTAGAAAATTTGTAAGTATCAAAAACTCAATCTAATAAAGAGGCAAAGGAAATAGCAAATAAAATAAACTAAGTTATTACAACATTCCTATAAGTACATAAAATAAATTACACCATTTACCACAAGTGTTTAAAATAAATTACAGCATTCACACACATAGGCACATTCAATCATCCATCACAACACCTAGAATTATAGTTGGTCGCTTGTGTGTACACCAACTATTAGAAAACAGCTACACAACTACTCCACTCCTAACATCCACTCCCTCGGGATATTAGCGTTCACTATGAAAAAAGGTTTTCCAAGGTTCACCTTAAAATCTTCTCAATTGTGTCTTTGATTGGGCTTACACAATTCCAAAAACCCCACACTCTGAGATTTCTTGGATCACCTTAGACAAACCAAGAAGATATTTTTCTAGCACAACCTTAAAAACCAAAAAGAGATATACAAAACGTAAATGTACTTATCTGAAAATTTTCCTTTGAAGAACGGTAGAACCGATCCATGGTAGACGAAGATGTTCAATGTCCAATCTCAAAGATGAAAGGGTTCTGGTTTTAAATGATTTTTAAATTAAATCAACCTGGGCTAGCTTGATTTGATTTTGATCTCAAGAAAGGGGAAAATACAAATCCCTTCTTAAAGTAAATTGGAATAGAGATCTTAAAATCAAATAAGAAAAGCTAATTAAAGAGAATATTAAATGAGCACAATAAAGCTTTAAAATATCACAAACTTATCTCTTAGAGTGGTGTCTTGGTTTTGCTTTAATGAATGAATAAACTCTAAAATTCGTGCTCTATTTATAGGTGAAAATATTGTTCACTCCACTGGTCTAAGGGTCAGTTCGACTGGTCGAAGGACTAACAAAATTTCAAAATTTCTGGCGCGATAAGATAAGATCATTACTCAACTGGTCAAGTAGCCTGCTCGATTGGTCGAGCAATGTACTCGATTGGTCGAGTGGGACCAAAAAAGCTTACTAGACTTTGAGTCGAGCTTGCACAACCGATCGAGCACTGTTCACTCGACTGGTCGAGAGTCCAACAGAAAATTCTAAAAATTAACAACAAACCTTGGACTGGTCGAGAAAACTCTTAGACTGGTCGAGCCAGTACTAGGACTAGTCGAACAAGGTCTAAGACTGGTCGAGAAAATGACCTATAAACATATGAAATGACCCACATATAATATGTAATGAATATGACACAATCTAAGGTCAATCTAGGGTCATTCAAACCTATTTGTGAGTAGGAACAAATGAAACATCATTCGCTTCCAAATCTTGATATCTTGTGATACTTGAAGCTTGAGTTCGATCACTTGAACTTGAGCTTAAGTTACGGTGAGTTCTTAAGTCATTAGCGTATAAGAGTTGAACTTCAAACTTGAACTTGAGTTCTTGAATTTGATCTTGAAACCATGAACTTTAACACTCTTTACTTCAACTTGAAGATGTAGGCAAGTTCGATGAAGATCTAGAGAACTTTGAAATGTATAAACCTGATCACTTCGACTCAAAGCATGATACAAATACTAAATAGTTTAACAACATTTGACAACACTACGGATGCTAGATTTACATAATAGCATTTACAGTTTCCTTTTGAAGAAAGTTACATAAAGTATGAGAGATGAAGCTAAAGTCCTTTATGAACCTTCAGTAAAATGTGACATGACCTAAGAAGGATCGCATATCACGTATACTCTTGTGTGGTGGTAGCTTAGAGATTAAGTCAATTTTGGCTTCGACCACCTCAATTCCATCGCGTATACTCTTCACATCTTTTCAACATCAATTTTAAGTGCTCAAGGCACTCATTGAAAGAACAACCCAAGACAGAGAAATCATCCATGAAGATATCTAAAAATTGCCCACCATATTAGAAAACAAATACTCATCATACATCATTGAAATGTGATGGGAGCATTACACAATCCGAATGGCATCCTTCGATAAGCGAAAGTACTAAAGGGACATGTAAAAGTAGTCTTTTCTTGGTCCTCAAGGGCTATATCTATCTGGTTGTAAATTGGGTATCCATCCAGGAAGCAATAATAGGAATGACCTGATAACCTTTCCAAAATTTGATTAACAAAGGGAAAAGGAAAGTGGTTCTTCCTCGTGATAATATTCATCTTTCGACAGTCAATATGCATTCTCCAACCAATGGTAACTCTAGTTGGCACAAGTTCATTGTTTGCATTGGCTATGATGGTAATTTCACACTTCTTGGGCACCACCTAAGTAGGACTCACCCATTGGTTGTGACATCCCGAATTTTCGCGGCCAGAGTTTATACTTGTGCCCGAGAAAAAAAGGGTGTTAATAATCGAATGAATTAGATGCTTTAAAAATCACACCATTTTTTTTATTCAGATCTCATCCAGTTACATTCATGAAGGTAACCATTCATAAGAATAAAATTGATTATATTTATTATTTTATCAAAGTAAAAGAATTCAACAAATTATCAAATGCCCTCTCAATAGGAGCTTATTACATTATCGAGTTCACAGCGGAAATATAAAACTAGATCATAAAACTATCTTCTTATTCTTTCAGTATTATCTTTTGTAGGGAGATGGTCCTCTACGTCTTCATTTTGTATGTCACCTGCATCATCTGTACGGTTGGAGAGGGTCAACGCCCTCCTCATAGTGATGTTTATCCTTTAAGATTAACAATAATTTAAGAGATTCATAAAAGTAAAGGGTTGTGATACGTCTCGTACTTCACTACTACAAGAGGTATTAGCATGCGCAATCAACCTACATAAGATGCATGCCTAGCAAAGTGTGTTTGGTTCATCATATATAGTGATTATTACAATGTGAAATATGATTCATATTAAACCTAGATCACCCCGCATTCTCATACTATGGAGATTCACCGGCATGTCCGACGCTACCGTGGATTTATGTGAACACCTCAATGCGGCACAAAACATGAGTTGGATGAATTACATGACACGATTTGTTCATGTAGCTACTATTTACGACATTTAATTACGGAAGTGATGTAACACGTATTACGAATTACTTACATCGATTTGTGCACCACTACCCAAAACTCATGGAATTACGCGTCGACTAAGAGGATCTCTACCTAGAGCGTATTACGTCCATGATAAAATATTTGAATCACTAGTTGTGATACCTCTTAACACATCACTTACACTTATAGAGAATAAAAGCCGAATCATAAGGGTTCTGAAATATCAAGACACATGCCTAAGCCTCAAAGGTAAATAGCACAAGGCTAGTAAAGTATGAAAGAGAGTAGCAATGGCTAACTCACAAAGAGGAGAATGACAATGGTCAACTCAATAAAAGGATAGTAGCAATGACTAACTCAACAAATAAAAGAGTGGTAATGACTAACTTAATAACAAAGAGAGTAGCAATAGCCAACTCAATAAAGAGAAGAGTGGTAATGACCAACTCAATAAAGAGAAGAGTGGCAAAGGCTAACTCAACAAGAGATGAGTCGCAACGACTAACTCAACAAAATTGATAAAGGCAAGGGCAAGGCTCGTATTCATCGCCCCACATAAATTCATAAAGATTACTCGTAATTAACATCACATCATAATCCCAAAGGGTAAATAATTATTGATGATAAATTAAACAATTGCAGAGAGAAAATCATGAGAACATGTAAAAGGCAAGATAATTCATATTAACTTGAATAAAGGTAAACTTTAGAGGATAAAACCTTCAAGTAAATTCAGAAAGGTCAAGTATACTTAACATTACACCTTAACCATTATTCCCAAAGAATAAATAATTGATGGTGGTAAATTAAATATTGCAGAGAGGATTCAACGCATGTGAGGGAACAAAATAAATCATATCAACTTAAATTAATATAAGCTTAAAGGATAAAATCCTCACATCTAAAGTCGAATCATTCTCATCCGATGCTAGGTGTTTATACACACTCCTTCAAATTCAACCTTATCCTATATCACAAAATATTATAAGGTTAGGATTAAGTCTAGGGCTATGTCTATGGCCTAGGTATAAGGCTTAACTTAATTAACTATTTAAGTAAAACTTAAATCAAGGTGTTCAATTAATTTACCTCATTCAACGTTTGTCTTCAGCTTGTTAATTCCATAACTCTGCCAATGCTTCTCTCTTTTCTTTCGTCTCCTTTCTTTCTTCATCTTTCTTTCTCCTTGGAAAATTGGGTAGGAAATCTGGATATACTGGGCAAACTGCCAGCCCGAAACAAACTGAGTTAACTCAATAGAACGTTCGCACCTTCTCTCCTTCTTCCTCTCTCTCTCTCTCTCATTTATTCTTTTTTTTCCCTCTCTCTCTCTCTCTCTCTCTCTCTCTCTCTCTCTCTCTCTTTCTACCTTGCATGGAAAGAGCATGATTCCCCTCCTCGGCATGGGGTTTTATAGACTCCAACCCCTGTGGAACAAGTTTCGGTTTGGGCAGAAACTGGTCATCCCGCATTCTGTTCGTGCACAACGCATTGTTGTTTCCTGCATGCAAGACCGAAATCATGCTCCTGATATTACTTTCGATCCTATCTGCTCATTATGGGAGGGTCCTCTTACGAAGAGCCAACAGATGGACGGTTATGATTGCCCCCTAACTGCTAAAATAGGCATTACTTTTCAGCAATTGGTTGAGCTCTACTTCAACGGCAGATCTATCTTCCGTTAGTCTTCATTCGAATTGATCCTTTTGAACAACATAGGGAGGGTCAGAAATCCTCCTCCATCTTAGATAGTTCAGATCGGAGCCAGGTGTTTCCCTCAGATTTTCTTATGTGAGAGAGTTCGCATCGCGTACGGTTTCTTACTAGCGCTGTTTGCGGAGAGAAGACGGAAGGAGTGCGACAGGACTTTGGTGCGTTACTTGCTGGAGTCTGTGGGGCCCATCTTTAGTGCTTCTTTGGAAGATCTATCCCGTCCATCGGCTTGGCAGGAAGAATGCAAGCATCGACTCAACATTTGGAGTCGATCCATGTTCTGGTGGCCCCCACGGCTGGTCATGGTGCAGCTTTTGCCCAGCTGTCCTTTGGGTCTTAGTCAGTGGTGAGGCCCGCTTTTGATGGACGGTTCGGATCGCTCACATGATCCAAGATAGTGGGTCCCATCTCCATCTGAAAGTGCGGTTGTTTTGAATTTCCCTGCGTGGGAGCGTGAAAGGAGGGAGAGATCGGGAGAGTCTGGTCAAACAACCGTTGTGGGCCCCTCGGTCATGGTTTCGATGGATCTCCTTCGTTCATTCTTTTTGTGAACTCACCTTAGGGCCCATCCCAAAGTATGGGGCGGGTACAAGTCTTAGGTGGGCCACACTCGATTGATTTCAGTTATTTCACCAATTCTGACGGTCGGATTGACCTCATGTTTGATTTCGAGGGTTCCTAGGGGTCCTTAGAAATTTCTAAAGCAAATCTAACAGCTATTTTTGATCAAGGGATCGATTCTTGAATTAATTGCAACAAGCACCTAAATTTCATTCGTTTGATGATCATCCAGATAGTCCGACAGGTGGATTGTCCCTAAAGTACACTTTAGATGCCTCACGGGATTTTCTCAGAGAATGAGAGCGTAGATGCATGGATGCTCCATGAGAATATGAGGACTTTGATCCAAGGATTAGAATAATTGATGATTGATCCTAAAGGTCGGGATCACATCTAAAGTTGATTTTATCAGGAATGTTGTAAGTGATCATGGAAGTCAATGGTTGGATGATTTGATTCCTGGATGGCAATCGTTCCCAATAGTCAAATTCACATTAGAGAATGGATGTAGGGTTAGAATAGCTAAATTGATATTGTACGTATTTACATATAAAGTTAGATTTCATGGTAACACTCGAGAACTTTCAATACTCGGCCATTGAAAAGTTCGAGGTGTTACATTAGTTATTGGATATAAGATACATAATACCCACATCCAAGAGTTTTAACACATTTACCTAACCACATATTTTATGTTTGGATTTAAACGGTGTTGGTTGTTTAGATATTTTCGTATTATTTTCAAAGTAGATGCAATGAGTACAAATCAGGGGGTGAATTCCCTTAAGGTCTATATTAGTCCATCCAAGAGCTCTCTTATGCTCTTTAAGAGTAGAAATTAACTTACTCTCTTGCTACTTATCTAAGTGGGAAGAAATCACCAATGTATATGTCTCATCTTGACCCAAATATGCATATTTCAGTTCAACGTGCAAGGATTTTAGGTCAACCTTCGATGCCTTAATATTAAACAGTTAAGGGTAATGGTTTAAATTAAGGCCTCCACTAGTTAGTTTCAAGTATAGACATCGCATCAAGCAAGGCATCCATCTCATGAATCATATCATTATCAAGATTGGTGCAGTGGGCCAAGCACACTTTTAAGGTGTCAGAGTACAAAGTTAGAAAAGACTTGTCTTCCATGAATGAATGAATCAAATTAATTTTGTGGACCTCATCACCATCCTCTTGTTGCTTGCACATATTAAACACATACAGTTCAAGTGTCATATTCTGAAAGGACAACTTCATGATGGTTTTGTTAGTCAAACTGATAGAACACAGTTTTGGTCTACTGATTTTTCTTGCTCAGTTGGCCAAGCCGACAACAACAGTTGGCTGAACCAACAGAGCCTTAAAACCTTTCCCCTATTCTTCTAATTATGAATGGATGGCCCATAAGTATGCATGTAGGGGTTTTCCTATCTTAGGGATGATATAAATCATCTAAAAGTGGGTTACTTGGGATGAAAGGGTTATGTTTTGCAGACAAAGGGGTGGGCACCCTTCTTCCTATGAACCTACATATAAATTCCAGATTCAATTGGCTACTTCAAAAGGTCTTGAGGAGTCTAGACTATTATTCCCCTACATTATTTAGTTTCCCATTATCTAGAGTAGACATGTCATTTGTTACAGGGTTTGGGCCAACACGGAAGGATGGTTGTAGTGGGTCTAAATCTGATACATTGGCCTTCTACCAGGCTAGGGTAGAAAAATCATTATATCGCTTCATAATCCCAGTGAATTTTGGTCCTGTACTCAATTAAAGCATTGAGTCCACTGGTTATCACTCAAGATTCAGAATTTGGATCAAACCACGAATACTTCTCTTAAAATTGGTTATGTAATTCCATGTTCCCAATTAATTTAGGCTCTTTGGGATCAGTTTTAGGGATTATGCTAGTCAGATCTAATGTACATCCCAATGGGTAGAAGATTTCTCACCAAGCTTAAGTTTGTTTCTAAGTTCGAATGGCCATCCCAACGCCTTCAAGAGAGCCTAAAATGTTATGTCCCTAGGATACTAGGTTTTCCTAATTCTAAGGGATTCATTCCCAAGTTCAATTCTCTAATCCTAAACATCCCAATATTAAGTCATTTAGGGTTCTATACGTCTTATTTTCAAGGCTTGGTTATCTCAATACTCCGCTCTAATACGAACTCGTGTAATGCCACAAAATCCGATACCCAAGTTTGAAGGCTCAGATCCTGAATTGGGAGGTGTTAACTAAATAGCGAATGAGTGCTTTGATACCAACTCTATAATGCCCCGGTACTTGACGCTCGAGTATAATACTCTTATAATGAAAGCCTGATATTACAATTAGGGATAACTCAAAGGCGGTTGCATTTTTCATGTTCCACATGATCAGATTTACATTTACACCTATAATCAGAGTAGCATTCATTCATACAATGGGTATCAAAAGACAAGTACAAATAATTATGCCAAACGTCAGGGCTAATGTCCAAAATATACAATCCACAAGCTCCCTCATTTGGGGACTATACAACCATAACATAAACAATATGTACGGGATGTAAAGTTATTAAAGGAAAGAGGTAGCCAAGCACTGGTTGAGCTAGTAGTGCTCAGCCACAGTAGAAAAGGGCTCTTTAACTCCCTATTATGCACTATGATCTAAGAGTGCACCCACCTGTGCATCGCTATCTGTTCACAACCCCAAGTGCAGGGTCGTGATGTAGTAATCAATCGATGAGAACAAGGTCAAATCCATAGGGAATGGGGAACATGGTCTAGAACTAATGTAAGTCTAACTTGGTTGGTCTGAGTTCATAATCAGGCAAGATAAAAAGAGTTTTGAATAATAAAGATAAAAGACTAAGGATCCAGGAATCCACCTATAACAATCTCAATATTAATATACTTGATTCAACAATAACTTGATTAGAATCGAAGTCCTATCTTATCCAATCGGATGATGGAGTGGTTAAAATAGAATCTAAACTTTCATTAGATTAGTTCACATATGAAGATCCATTATATTGATTGGAGGGGATTCCATCATCCTACCATGCCCATGAAACAATGGTGAACAACAAGATTTACCAATCTCCATAACTCCAAATAGATTAAGAAGATATTAAAAGATCCATATAATCTACTATAATTGAAGTCACAATAAATCATAGAAAACCATAAATATTCCTCAAACCAAAACTAAAAATCAATGAAGTTCAACATAAACTTGAATCAAAGCAAGATAAACATCAAAATAAACTATAGGTTTCATCCCTTAGCCTTAGCTAAGAGATTAGCCTAAGAAGACTAACATCCTAGAAGAAAAACGAAAAGATCAACTAGAACTCGTGAAGAAATCAAAGTGAAAGAACATTATCGGCACTCCACCTAGGCCTTCTCTCCATTTTCAAACCCTAAAAGATGCTTTAGAACATCCTAGAGACTCCTATTTATAGTTTTGAAACTCCAACTTTCGCACTGAATTGAAAAAATCCGCAAACTGCCTCAAATATATGCACTCCACATAAACTATGCGTAACGCCTTCGATGCATCGAACAACTTTCGATTGCACCTTCGATGCTATCGAAGTGTCTTCGATGCCATCAAAAATTGGTCCAGATCTGTCCAACGAGTTTGTCTTGAGAAATCCTGAAATTCTCGATTGCATCGAACAGGCTTCGATTGCACCTTCGAATTCACCTTGGATGTCATTGAAGTCTATTCTGGAATTATTTTAGAACTATGTTTTTCTGGCCCCGAAATTTTAAAATATCTTTTTCAGGACAATTTTCAGGATTCCTTTTCTTCACTTCCAATGTTCGATTTTCTTCATTCCTCACTAGGTTTCTTTGAATCTTTGGCATGTGAATTCTTCATTAATGATTTCTAAATCTTCAATTCTTCATTATCTTCTTTTGAGCTCTAAATCCATCCTTTTAAGCCCATATTTATTATAAGCTTCCGAATCACCTCGCATAACAAAAACATATAAAACTAAATGCAAAGAAAACTAATGTAATTGAAGGGTTAAATATGCAATATTTGAGTCTCAACACACACCCCAACCAGCATTTTGCTAGTCCTAAGCAAAATATGTGAAAGATATTTCAAAAACCAATGTATAATTTTCATAAGCTCAAGCGGTTCTAAAAATAATCCATATTATACAAATATAAAATACATTAATATTGAGCATTACTTTCTCATAAACTCTGGTACTTTATAAATTTGCTAATCAAGTTCAAAGTATTAGTCCTCTAATTAGAACAATTCTAAACATTGAGTTCCATGGGCGTATAGTGAAGTCTAGACTTATCACAATCAAAAGTTTAATTCTCTATTTTCATAATAACATTGATAATCAAAAGAGTTCAAGATAATCAGAACTTAAACAAAAACTTGCCTTACAGTTCAACACTCTATTCTTTCAGCTTTTGATTTTTTCATCGATGGCTTTCACACTATTTCACTTTTTTCTTTTTTCTTTTTAAATAGTCCTTAATGAACTTTAATTGGTAGCCCTTTTCTATGACAACTATTATTTTTGCTAGGTATTTTCTTTTTCTCACTTTTCTTTCTTCTTTTCTTTTGATTCAAGATAATGGATAAATTCCCCAAGTTTTAGTTCCTATTATTCTTAATAATCATCAAGTTAACAATTCAATACCAAACTAAAACTTTAATGTGTAAGATAGATGTGACATGTGAAATCATGACTCAATCAACGTTTAAAACTTCTAATTAAGAACTAATAACCCTACTTAATTCTAAAATCTATCAAATAACTAAAATCTAAGAGTCACAAATCATCAACATTATCTTATAATTCCAATCTATAGATTAATTTTTAAATCACTTAAATTCACAGAAATTTTAAGAATTTTAGCTAAAAAATTTAACAATTTTGCTCAAATCCAAAGAATTTTCGAAAGGAAACCTACCCCTAACCTAAAGTCTACATTGTCTTCAATGTATAAGCATATGTAATAAGAGCAAAATTGAGAGTAATGAAAATAAAGGGGAGTAGATAAAGAGTCAGTACGTCAAAATCGTGAATTTACGACGGATTTTGCGACGCAAAGTCGCAAAAATTGCATGGTTGAACGACGGATTTAATCCGTCGTTAACAGAAAAAGTCCGTGGCTAATCCCGTCTTTCTCGAAAATTCGGTCCAGAAGTCAAATTTTGCAACGGACCAAAATTCGTCACTAAAATCTAATTTACAACGGATTTTGGTCCGTCGTAAAATGACGACAGAATAAATCCATCGCAAATTTTGATTTAACGACGGAATATGATCAGTTGCAAATTCCTGCCCAAAATAGCAACTCATGACGGTTTTTAGTTGTTTTTGCGGCGGATCATGGTCCGTCGTAAAAGGACTTTAGCCTTAAACATTTTTTTTAGAATATGGTGGAAAATTATGTTTTTTTATAGTCTAAGAATTGTTTTTTAATAGAATTTTAGTGGTTTAATTGTACATATTTGTATATAATATTATTTTTTATCAATTGATCAAATGCATATATATATATATATATATTATTTTTATATCAACTAAGTGGAAATTATTATTTTTTTAAATTTGAAACTAATATTTAAATGATTTGTAATATCACATGAAAAAGAATATTGAGAAGTTTAAAAAATTTAACAATGTTTGAGAAAAAAATGAGATTATGAAAAAATAAAAATCATGATTTAATAAAAATATATTTTGTGGGAGAAAAAAAAAAGAATATTGAATAAAGTTGATAACTTTGAAAAAAAGAATTTGATTTCAAGAAAAAATAATATACTGAAAAAGAAAATTAAAAAGATTTTAAAAAATGTGAAATTTTTTACAATGTTGAAAAATAAAAATAGTTTGAAAAAGAAAATGAGAGTTTGTATTTTGAAAAATAAAATAAAATTAAGAAGTTCGATAAAAATTGACAAGTTTAAAACAAATGCTTTTAAAAAAATGGAGTAGTTAGAAAGAATTAAAAATTTTAAAATAAAACAATATTAAAAAATCAATACTTTAACAAAAAACAAACATTTTGAAACGAAAAATAAAGAAGTTGAAAATTTTTGTGGTTTTGAAAAGTAATTGAAAATGTTAAAATTTTGAAATTAAAAGAAAAAAGGTTATTTATAAAAACACTAAGATTTTGAAAAAAAAATATATTTCATTTTAAAAAAGAAAATTGAAAAGTTGAAAACAAAATGATGCTTTTGAAGAAAAAAAAATAAGCATTTTGGAATTTTTGAGAATTTTTTTTTTAATTGAGAAATTTTTTGAGATTTTGAAAATAAAAATTCAGAATTTGTATTTTATTTTTATTTTTTTGAAATATTTTATAATAAAAATGATATTTTGTTAAAAGTTTTCAAAGAAAAATTAAGCGTAAAAAATATACATTTTGAAAAAATTGTTATTTTTAAATGGAAATTGAAATTTATTTGTGCAAAAAAAAAAAAAATGTAGCCTGATCGGGGCGAGTAACTAGTTAAATTGAGGGTATTGATCAATAAAATAGAATGAATGGACCAGACATATATAATGGCTAAATATTCTGGTCAAAATTGTGACCCAACTTATTGACCTCGCGAGAACCTAAGAATTGATGTTAGTAAGTTTTGTGGGCCCCATTATAATGTGTGTTGAACATCAACACCATGCATTTGATGTGTCCCCTTTAGGTTATGAAATATCTCAAAAATCATCCGTATACGAAACTTAGGTGGGCCATACCATCTAAAACCATGTAAAGATATCCTAAAAAATATATAAGCACTTGGTGGGGCTCACATGAGTTTTGGATGCAGTTGAAACTTGGTCTGACCCCTCATCCAAGTGGGACACACATAATGAGTGGGTTGGATATGTGAATCACATTTAGGCAAGCCCAATATATGATTATGAATGTTTTAAGGAAACCCCCCTCCACTACATTTAGGTGAGTTACTCATTACCCTTACTAGAGTAAACTCTGTGGGGTCCATCGTTATTTATTTATTTTATCCACTCCGTTCATCCATGTTAACAAATAATCTGAGGTTTAAAGAACAAAAAGGAAGCATATCGAAAGCTCAAGTGGACCACACCACAGGAAATAATGTGATTGAACCTCTACCATTGAAAAATTCTTGGAGGCCATAGAAGTTTTGGATGAAGCTGATGTTTGTGTTTTCTCTTCATTCATATCTTTTTGATATTATGAATAGGTTTGATGGCAAATAAACATTACTGTGGGCCCAAGGAAGGTAGCAACGGTGGAAATCATTATTCCACATTGTTTCGTGTGGCATAGTCCACTTGAGTTTTGGATTTACCGAAAATTTGGGATTAACCCACACCATTCATCCATTTTTTGAGATCATTTTAGAGAATTATCCAAAAAATGAATCATATCCAAAGATTAAATGGATCACACCACAAATACGGGGAACGGATTGGCTACTCCCCCTGGCATCAACTAATGGTTGGTGGTCGGTGATGTATGTGTTTCATTCATGTCGTCCATCTATTTTTAAAGATCATCTTATGGCATGAGACAAAAAATGAGGTATATCTCAATTTAAAATAGACCACATTACAGGAAACTGTGTTGAATGAGAGTCAACCATTAAAAACATTTTGGGGGCCATAAAAGTTTTGGATTGAGATGATTTTTGTTTTCCCCCGTCATCTAGGCCTGTATGACCTAATAAACAGATTGGATGTCAAATAAAGAATACAATGGGCCTTAGGAGGATTTTAATGATGGATATCCAATCACTATTGTTTTAATGTGGTGTGGTCCACTTGAGATTTATATATCTCTCATTTTTGGAATAAAACCCTAAAATAATATTTAAAAATGGATGAATGTAATGGATGAAATACATACATCATGGTGGGGCCCACAGAGCACCAACCACCAGCCACGGGGCTGGTGTCAGGGGGAGTAGGGAGACTAGTTACTGAAGTGACGTCAACAAGTTCTTGGGCCCCACCATAATGTATGTTTTGTATCCACACCTTCCATCCATTTGGAGAGATCATTTTAGGGCAATATCCAAAGAATGAGTTAAATCCAAAGCTCCAGTGGACTCCAGCACAGAAAACAGTGGGATAGTGACTCCCACCATTAAAAACTTCTAAAGGCCACAAAAGTTTTAGATCAAGTTGATATTTGTGTTTTCCCTTATTTCATGTCTTTTTTAACATTTGAACAGGTTGGATTTTAAATAAACATTATGATGGGCCTTAGGCTAGTTTCAATTGTGAGAATCACTCTCCATGCTATTTTTTGTGGTGGGGTCCACTACTAATTTTTATCTCCCTCATTCTTTAGCTCATGACTTAAAATGATATCTCAAAATGGATGGATGGTGTGGATATAACACATACATCATAGTAGGGCCCACATAACTTGGTGACGTCAAATGGAAATAGGGTGTCCAGAGAGTCGACGCTCTAATTCTTTCAGCGTCTGCCCTCTCTCTCTCTCTCTCTCTCTTTGTCTCTCTCGCACCCTCTCCCGCCTCTCTCTCTCTCTCTATGTCTCTCTCTTCCTCTATCTCTGATCTCTCCAACCTACCGTTGCCGAACGCCCTACCCACGCACGCCTCTCTCTCTCTCTCTCTCTCTCTCTCTCTCTCTCTCTCTCTCTCTCTCTCTGTAGCTCGGTTGAAGACTAGCTCATTCACAACCATGAGGTCTCTCTCTCAATCTCTCTCAATCTCAATACCGATTTAGGGATTTGGTGATTTAGCAATTTGTGGATTCCTGATTCGATGTGGACCCTTATTTAGGGATTTGGGGATTTTAGGGAGCATTACTTCTCATTGTTGAGAATCAGTGAAATTCATTAATCATGGTGGTCACTATCTGATGAATGGTCTAGATGGATTTCCAACACATGTCCTGTTTCTCCTACATATGTACATGAAGGGCCCTCATTGAATCACTAGTTGAAGGGTTAGGATTGTTCTATTGGGATGATTTTTGGGGCATGGTTGATCCAATGTGTACAATTTCTAAGTGCCTGTCTAACAAGCGTCATGCTCTCATAGTGTATCAAATCCCTTGTCCTCATGCACATGTATTCTTATGCATATGGCTTGACAGCATACTAATGTGAGCATGGCATCAGCCCTTTATTGGCTTCCAAATCCACACAGAACATTTGCAGGTCCCCTCATTGCTGTTGTTGGGTCTCATATCAAGCTTTATGTTGGCCTAATTTTGAGGCAGCTGTTGCCCCCCTTAGGATTGTGGTTTCTTGCTTGGTGTATGCCAATGTATTCTTCTCATTCTTCATTTCCAAATCACCTAATTGTTATTCTGAATGCCCTTTCTTCTCCTTATCTTATTTTTTCCATTATGAGCAGCAACTTCCTGGGCAATGTCGTTGTTTATGGTCATTGGGAAGTTGGAGGTTTTGTTCAATCATATCATGTGGACTTTAGCATAACTCTTCAGTATACAACTGGAGTTGCAATGCATGTTTCTGCCGTATTC
This sequence comes from Magnolia changhungtana, assembly GCA_030180095.1. Taxonomy (NCBI): domain Eukaryota; kingdom Viridiplantae; phylum Streptophyta; class Magnoliopsida; order Magnoliales; family Magnoliaceae; genus Magnolia; species Magnolia changhungtana. The sequence goes on from JASAUF010000375.1 coordinate 7,857,530, forward strand.
TTCATTTGGCATCCACTAATTCAATAATAGTTTAGTTAATTTAATGAAGGATTTGTACTTTCTTTGGATTTTATTTACACAAGGAAAATATTTTCTTGTTATAAATTTGAGCTATTCCATCAAGTGATTATATTAGTTCAAATTTCTTCTTAGTTAAGGATGACCATCAGAATGACCTTTGTTAGAATGTCTTTGAAGACTTGAAAGAGTCATTTCATGCCTTACAATTGAGTAGAACTGTAATTTCTTTTTTTGGGGCATCTGGTTTGGGTCCAGAACCATGAACACTCTTTTGTTGCAAGTTACATTAGGATGTTAATGGTGGGCTCTAACATTATTACTCAATCATGTATCTACTACCTAGGGAGGGTAATCAGTTGGTCAGCACCCCTGCTAAGGAAGCTGCTCTTGACCTTCCTCTTTGAGTACGTTCTTACTTATCAATTGCCTTGATTGACCTTATGCATAGTCCTGTTAACAAAGTTGATTGGTTTTGTTAGTAATACCTTCCATCCCTTGAAGCTGTTTATGGCCCATTGTCTGCATCAAAATTGTTAAAAGTTTCATAGCAAAAACAGTTGCATGCACACTTCCTTATTTATTAATTGAATGTTGTGCTTGTACATTTTAGGATAATCTTACATCAAATGAATGAAGTTATTTAGTTGATTTTCTTTTCCATGAAGATCATGGGGTTTTCATTGTTTAACATGGCCTATTGCTGTTTTTTTTTTTGTTTTGTTTTTTTAAAGGCCTATGTTATTTGAATGATTGGAGGTTTTAAGGGTTTTTGGCGGCGCTTTTGAGCGCTGCCAAAAACCACTAAAAGCGCCCCGCAAACTTGACATTATGCGCTCGAATTCCATTATCGGTGTTTGTTTGAGCGCCGCTATAGTGTGGGAAAAGCAACCGTTTCCAAACACTCAACCGTTTCCGAACACTTTTTGCACGTAAAAGCGCCGCTACAACTCTTTGTATAGATTTGAAAAGCAAGCTAATAATATTTTTTTATTATATATAATTCAATTTAAAAACCTGCGCTTTTTTAATATTTGAAACATAAAAAAATGATGCAATACAATTAAAACTGAATATTAAATAAAATTTATACTACTTCACTATTAAAAAATATAATATTTATTACAATAAATTAAAAATGGTTTCGAATAAATAAATAATTAAATTAAAATAAATCCTTTATATGGTCTACTCATAGCACGAGTGGCGTCGAAAGGCTGAAGAATCCTGCATAAAAAGACAAGAAAAAAAAGAGAGTCAAAAGGTAGCATTCAACAAATTGATACATGGAAATAATCAATCATTTGATCCTATCCTTAAAAAGTAAAAAACTATCAAGGCAACAAATGTTGTAACTTGAATTTCATTATATCTATTGGCCCTACATTGATGCATGTGTTTTATCCACGCCAGTCCATCCATATGCATCCTTCACACGTGACATTCAAGTGTAAACCTGACCAATATCAGTGGTGAATCCGGTTGATTAATTACAATTCTATGATCTGCTTTAGGTGACATGGATGAAACTAGATGGTATCTAAGAAGTGTTGAGATTCTAACAAGAATCTTCTACATAGTAGTAAAGGAATAGATTTATAAAGTTGAGAATCTATTAGCATCTACAACAACTCTCAATTTAATTACACTCTAATATTTAAAAAAAAAATCAATTCCTCCTGCCCTCTACATACAGTGTCTCTGCAAGATTTAGCCTTTCAGTTCTAAAGTTTGACCAGACTGAGTTTGTTGAGGTCGAAATCTGGTCAGCCCTCTTCCCCTCTGAACAGGCGACGGACCTGGAATCCTGCACATAAACCATCCACAATGGAGACCCTGGCTAAGCCGGGGGACCCTCCGATGCCTAAGTCAGGACAACAGAATCTGGGTCTAAGTTTAGAAGAGAGGGAGAGTCTCAGAAGTCGCGTACCTTTGCTTACGGGATGGTGTAATATTTATACCTCCTCATTCGCTCGATTTGTGCCCGATCATCTCGGCACAATCAGCGGGATACGTGGGTCGTGGAGATATTGCTCGGAATCCGGAGATCGTGTCCTACGACGTGTGTATCTGCGGGCGAGTTAATAGCGCATTTCTATATATGGCAGTTTCTTCATTTAGCGCGTGGGACCTTCATCCTCGGGGGTACCTCGGCTCGGCTGGACTGAGGACGACAATGCCAATCCGAGCTGATGACTGATTTCATTGAACCATTCGCTCGGAGTCGATCGTACACCCCAGAGGCTCTTCCTTCCGATTACCCCTGGGAAGAAGCTGATCGAGGGTGGGAGCTTCGTCCATCCTAACTCATTCTTTTAGTATTACTCCGAGGTTCGGACTCCGCTCGGAATAATGAACACTCGGTCCTTCTACTCGTTATCGGCTCGGATCTTCCCATAACAGAGTTGATAAAAACTTGCCTATAATCAAAGGAAGACATGGCCCCAAGCTCATGTTCCAATTGCTGCATGGCAGCAAGGTTCTGCCTGATCCTTGCATCAAGCCTACAAATCTGCAGGAATTTCAATTTACTACAACTGAATATCAGAAAAATGAAATGAAGAATGTAGAGAAAGTTTCTTCTTCTTCTTCTTCTTTTCTTTTGTATTGAAGGAATTTTAGTTTAAGCCATGCTTGAATCCAAGGTTACTTCAAACATGAGGAATTTGAATTCACAAAAACCACGCATTACCAACCAAGCAAGTGGACAGCACAAGTGTGGAAGTTAAAAGAAATGGTAGTTCGAGGATTAAAAATTTCTTTACCTTGTTTTTAAAGGAACTACCCATGAAAAGTAGTACAAACTTGTGGCTAGAAGGTATGTGGCAACCTTCTTTCAACTTCGTACCAGCTGATAATGCCTGAGATTCACGCTCACTCCCTGCTAGATCAACAATTATAGAGGAAATGTTATTACCCCGTTAATTTCATCAAAAAAATAATAGCACAACAAGAATCACTAGCCCTGTTGCAGCTACACATCAGTAAGTTTAACAAAATAGTCCTCTAACATTAACAGCAAACTACTTACAATGCTGACACCACACATACAAAGGAAGTCATGGACACCATCATGGACAGGCTTGTATTCCTATCAAAGAAAAAAAAAAACCCAATTAGAACAAAATACAAAGGAGACCCAAACATGCCTTTTAGAGGAATAGAAAGGAGGGCACCACAACCTCTAGCTTCTGCACCAGCTCTTTAGCATTTGGTGCGGACGTGATTATGTGGCGGTGATAGGGCTTGATGAATCCATCATCCACAAGCTTTGTCGATGAAAGTAAGAAGGGAGTTGTAGTAACCATCCACATTAAGAAGACCCACCTTATAGGAATGATTAGCTTTCACCTCCCACGATGGAATTCAATTCTTCAAAAGATTCCCTACAAGGATAGTTTGAGTCTAAATACATTGAGCGTGATGAAAGGAAAAACAAATCTCAGTAGGATAAAAGGTGATAATTCAAGGTAATTACGAATCATCAAATAAAAGATGATTTTTTAGAAATTGAAATGGGAACTAAAAAAATGACAAAACGAGAAAGAACACAAGAAAAGAATTCACGTTTAGATACAAATGGCAAAACAAAATACCTTTGACAAAAACATTATAACATGGGTTAATTGATGACAAATTAAACCACATATAAGTATTTGTTATTAAGCTCTATTATTCCTCAAAAAGAAAGTGACAGTATAAATAGGCTTCTTCCAAGTTCAACCTTGCAGCAAATGATTAAATCTTAGCCCTGTCAAGATAGGATTAGGTGCACTAACTGACCTTGAAATGTGGAGGGAAACAACACATCAACTTAACTTGCAGACACAGTCCACTAACTGTTGCCATGCTATAATGTTGGATGGTTGGAATGAAGGTAATCCTAACAGTTCAAGTAAGGAATTAGTACTGTAATTTTGAAAAATACAATAATCATTGCTAAAAACTATCAATAAATCCATATCAAGTAAATATAAAACATGGAGTATAAACAATTTAATGACAAATAGAATTGCAAGCAGCCCATATCCAATTTTTTGGTGGAACATATTAGAAAACAATGTTACTATCAGCAACGTGATAAATATCATTCAGATTTTGAAATATTTCAAGAAATACATTTGTGGGCTGAATTTATTTGTAGGCTTGGGAGTTGGATTAGAGCCAATATACCTTTAAAAAAGAGGATCCAAAGTTTTATGCCGACTCAAATTGATGTTGGCCATGAGATGGTTGAGGAATTATTTACTTGCATATTGCCAAGGAGAATTGAAAATAAAACCAAGCCACGAATGGAAATGAGAACCGTAAAGAAAATCTCCCAAACATAAGTACTTATTTACACATTTTGGCCAATAACACTCCAAAGCAGAAATAGCCGTCACACATTAGCTCAAAAAGCAAGACATAACAATGCGATATGAATGTCCCTATCAATGCATCTGCCTAGTGAGAGGCAAATGGCAAATCCAGGTAGACAGATAGACTGGAAAACTGTAGTATTGAATGCTATTTACCAAAGTACAATGCTTAACCAAGGAGATAGGGAATTCCCCTAAGTTTTAGAAGATTGGAAGATCCTATACCTATGATCTTTAGATTATATACTCTCGGTTGAATTCGGAAACCTACTGCTGACTACAAAAAAAGCACATCTCATTCAATTGCTAAATCACACTGATTTCTTTTCAAATTTTAGGTAAGGAGTCATCCAAGCATCAAGTAGGGACAAAACTCCCTGTTTTCTTCTTCTTCTTCTTCTTCTTCTTCTTCTACTTTTACTTCTTTATAAGTGGAACCATTGACCACATAGTTAGGAGGTTAGTATCTCAATCACTCTATTACATGCACTTTTGTTGCATGATAGGTTGTATTTTATATGCTCATTTAACTAGACATCAGAAGTTTAAACTGTTGGATTGAAATATTTGCATGCATGAGCAAATTTATCAAACTCCAGCAGAGTACCATACAATTCATGAAGGGAAGACAGTAAGTTATAACATACAGTAAAATTCATATGCAAGAAGAAACTTGAAGAACCAAAGAGACTGAACACAACACCAGTAGGCAACAAACCTTCAGCCTTGCACTAGAGTTCACGGAATTATCCCATCTCCAATACTCCTGCCATGAAAAAAACAAAGCTACAAAAACTTCATTCTAATTAGTGTGTGTTGCTACGAGCCATATTTATGGAGGTGACTACACAGTTTATTTTTTGCTTCACAAAACTATGAAAGTGCGGTGAAGACCGTACTAGTTGAAGAAGGAATATGCCAATATGTCCTAGAGGGGGGTGAATAGGATTTTTTTAAGTTTTTATGATTTATTTAAAGATCCTACTTCACTAATCCTATGAATGTGCAACTATCAGGATTACTCAAATGTAACTCTACCGGCTTCCAAGCCAAGTAGAGGATCCAATTACAAACTATTCAAGATATAGTAATATGCAACTTAGTTTATGTTGGATGTGACTGTGTATGTGTGTGAGGTGTGATCAGATATATAAAAATGAATGCATTGACATAAATCACACACACAGAAGAGTAATCACAAACATAGTCATTTTTATAGTGGTTCAACTACTTGTCTACTCCACTCCCGGTAACGGCACTCAACCCTTGAGTGTACCGGATTTCACTAAGGAGGTTTCACAATGGTTCACCTCAAACTTAAGGTTTTAAATTAGGTTCACCTTCAACCTTTACAACCTATACTGAGGCTGACTGTTTATGTTCTCACGAGCAAGGGTCAACACAACGCACCCACTTTTAGGTACATTGGCCAAGGATCTTCCATAAGACCCTACTGGAGGTTTGTAGACGGTTCACCTCAAACTCGAGGTTTCACACGGTTCACCTCAAACCCAAGGTTTTACATGGTTTACCTCAAACCCAGAGTTTTACTGGTTCACTCCAAACCCAAGATTTTACATGGTTTATCTCAAACCCAGAGCTTTACTGGTTCACTCTAAACCCAAGGTTTTACACGGTTTACCTCAAACCCAGAGTTTTACTGGTTCACTCCTAACCAGATGTTTATGCTCTCCATAAAGCAAGGGTCCACACAATACACCCACTATGTACACTCCCACCGGAGGCCTCCTCGAGGGCTTCAAAGGGTGAGAACCACTTAAGACCCAATCCTATAAAGGAATGATCTCAAATGTCCTCTTGGACTCTAGATACTTACAAATAAGTTGATGAGTCCCATTTAGCACAACGCCGAAGATCTCCTCCTCCTTGGTGACGAAGAGTCTTCTGCCCCCTTGATCCACAACATAAAATGATGTACCAATACTAGGCTTTGAGTTGGGTTAAGGTGAAGATGAAATCTTACTCTCTAAAGATTTTCCTATAAGGAAGATAGAGTAGGTCTACTCTTATGCATTCAAGGCATCCTAGCTTAATGATTTACAATTAAGTTAGTAGATGGGGGATCCTTGAATGCGAAAGTTCATTCCCCAATCCACTCTATTGAATATCAATGTTGAGGATGGATTGGAGGATAAACTCCCTTGAGAGAATGGGCTTTGAATATAAGATATAAGTTAAAACACACAAAAGCACTCTCTTCTTTCTCTCACAGCAACAAAAGACAAGTCCTCTATAAATAGGCAAAAAGTTCTAATAGAGATAAAACGGTCACATTTATGACAAAGTTCGATATCATCGAGCAGTTTCGATATCATCAAGCGTATACTTTTGATAGCATCGATGGTCTGCTCGATAACTCGAACTCAATGTCATACGCTTTGAAACTCTTTGCCAACTGGTCGATGAATCGAAACTATTGTCGATGTCATCGGATTTCAAACTCTGATTCTATCGATGACAGGTTCGATCCATAGACACTTGAAAAATGAGAGAGACTTGACTTTAAAATATTTTAGGTTTTCATGAATGATCGAGGAACCATCGAGATCATCGGAATTTGAATGTCGATGATATCGAGATCAGATTCGAGGCATCGATAAATCCAATAGATTTTTCTTTAAGCTTGCTGGACAGTTTATGACCTTGTTCGATGCAATCGACCTAGTGCCGATGTCATCGATATTTGAATATCGATTCTATCGAAGGGCCCCCGATCATAGTTAAAACAACCTGAAATATTTGCTGTAAGATATGCCCGCCCACGATCGATATCATCGATAAACTTCTAATCTTATTGATATTTGATTTCAGATCATATCGGAAGGCGTATCGATATATTGAAGAAATTCAAAATTTTCTCTAAAAAATAGGTGCGCCGAAAAACTACCTGTCGATCTTATCGAGCCACTTTCGATGGGTTCGAGATTTGAGTATCAATGATATCGATACGTGTATCGATACATCGATAATTCGTCCAGATATGTTGTGAAGTTTCTGGACATATTTGGTCCTCTTTTCGATGGTATCGATGAATCATCAAGGACTCGACAGCGCAGGTCGATCATATCGAGGGTGTTTCGATAAATCGACAAGGCAAGAAAAACTTAGAGATTTTCTTGTTTTGAAAAAAGTTTTCTCACCTTAAAACCCCATGATTTCTAACTTATTTTTAAGGGTTTTCTTCACCTAGTGTTTAGGGTCATGGGATGTGAGGCTTTAAATTTACCTATGGCGAGCTTGCACACATCCGGTTAAGGCAGACGCTTGAATCGATCTTCCTATCAGGCTTTATAGACAATCTGACTCAACACTCATGTAATTTGACAAACTAGGGCACTTTCAAACTACACTTTCCAGGGGCAACAAATAAAGCCTTCTAATACAGCTGGACTTTTTAAGGTACTGTAGTAATCAAATAAGGAAATATTCATAATAGAGTTTCTAAAATAAAAAATCATGCATATAAAAACTACTCAGATAGGAATTCTTGCCACATGTGATTAAGTGGACCCCATTTGGTCATTTTCTTGTGCATACATATGAAACATGGGTGTCTGGGTGAGGTGCGGTTGCATCACACACCATTCCACTGTTTTTGGGGCAACACAGAAAAATGAAAAGTGCATTAACTGGTCCCCTTTCCTTCCTAAAATCAATATTCAAAACAGTTCAACCAGGGAATTATTCAAATAAATATTTGGAATCATTCTATACATTTGCACCTAATCAGAAAAAAAGAGGAAAAAAAAAAGAAAAAAAAAAGAGGGAAACAGAACAACAGTCAGAATTCAAACCTCTTCTGAGAAATGAACTCCAACGCATGCAAAACCAAAGAATATAGATACTCCGCTTTCTGACTATACACCTGAATCGAACCTTGAATATGCAGAGCGGCTACAAAACAGGAGAAAGAAAACTTTCAAAAGAACCCCCTTGACAGAATGATAAATCATGGAAAAAGCAATGAGAACAAAGGGATCCAAATAAGAACGGGACCTTCAGCAAAATTCATGGGGGGGTGGCCGTCTTCATCTTCAGCCATGATTTCTCTAGAACAGATCTTGAGAAGATCGTCTTCAAGGTTCTTGGCGAGATCAATGTCCCAGTTTGATAAGGGTCGCGATTGGGCTGCAGGATGTGGAAGCTAGCGCCGCTGGCGCTGCCGTGCTCTTCTTTTTCTGTCATTTTTGGTGGGACGACTGCCGATGCGATTTCATAGGCTGTTAGTTGAATGCCATTTTTGAAAGAAACCCTAGATATGGAATGGAGTGGGAGAAACGAGAGAGCTGGAATTGGGCAATTAGGGTTTTGAAAATGGAACCCTAGAAAAATGCGGTAGAGAGACAGGGGAGATATGGTTGAAATGGGGCAGCGAGAGGGAGAGTGGGGAGGGGAGAAGAGGAGGTTAGGGCTTTTGATAGGGTATTTATACTGGATTGTTAACCTATGCCTGATCTTAGCGCTGGAAAACGAGCCACCCACAACGACGACTTAGCCGACTTTTGTTGTAGTGCGGAGTTATGGATTGGCCTGATTTCTGGTATGTATGATAAACATGAGGGGGTGCAATCATGCAACTAATGAACATTGGATTTCATAAATAGATCGACGGTAGCTCAAATGTACTGTAACTTGTACAGTTGATTTACCTATGGGAATATTGCATGCACGTGTGTCTGATCACACAGTGATCTATAGACCATGTCGCACATTCGACTTTGTAATGTAAAATCTTCCTAAAACCTCTAAAATCATGCAGCTTGTCCCACCTGAGTTTTGGAATGGTCTGTTTTTTTGGGCTTTCCCTTCATCCAGCTGGGATGCACATGATGAATGGGTTGGATAGTATATACACATCATGGTGGCACTACAACAAAAACGTGCTTACTCGGCACTCTCGGTGAATCTTTCAGCGGCGCTATGTAAAACGGTGCCCACGCATTTCACTGTATATAAAAGAAAAAAAACCCACTCCCCACTCTCTCCTTGTACCTGTCCCGACTCTCTCTCTCTCTCTCTCTCTCTCTCTCGATTTCTAGGGTTTTGATCTTTCATGAAAAGTACAGAAACTAGATCGGACCTCTGATGGTGGATTCAAGCACCAACAATCCAGACGCCACGACTCCATCTCCTCGCCATCCCGTCTTCACCTCGTCCTCCTCATGCGACACAACCCGACCGTCGATTCTGCTACCGTCTGATTCCTTCAAGGGCCGTAGGAAGGGTTCCTCAATCGCACGTGCACGTTGATGATCTTATCATCCTCCTCCATGGCTTCGACCCTGTCAGGGTCGAGCTCAACCGCCTCGAGAATGAGGTCCGAGGTCGGGATTTCCTCATCTTCTGTTATATCTGGGCTGTGGATTCATCGGTTTTTTGCTCGATTTTGCTGGGTTTTGGGGGTTTAGGGCTTGATTGGGGCAAGTTTAGGGTCTTTGAGGTGTTTTGGCTGTGTCAGTGCACGGCCGCCCAACCTCCATCGAAAGCCGCTACCATCATAAGAGGTCGCCCGTCCCTCATCATCAACAACCAAACACATCTCCACCTGCAATCGTCCACCATTAGTTCTGATTGGTAGGGATTTTTATTATTATTATTATTTTTTATTATGGATTTTTGTTTTGAGTTTTTTGATGGATCGGCATTTAGGTCAGGCTTTTGATTAGGGTTTTTCTGTTCTGGGACTTATTATTAGGGCTTTTTCAGTGTTTTTATTATTAGAGCCCTCACAGCTGATACCTTCGCAGACAAGGTGAAGGAGATGATGAGCCACTATTTTGTTTGGGTTTTTCTAGTGCTTTTTTTTTTTCTCAATTTATAATGACTATAGAACTTAGCAGTTAACCATCTGTATGGTATGAAGCCATTGCAAACTCCTTGACTTCTGTTTATCATGCATGATTCATTGCTCATTTGGATCTATGTTCAATCATTGATTCAAGCCCCGTTATTATTGAGGCTTTTTTTTTTCCAATTTTCTATTGGATTTGGTTGATTTATTATTATTATTATTTTCAGACTTGTCCATATTTTGTATTCCCATGTGATTGCTTAAATTGCAAGTCATTTTGTTTTCTACATTTCTTACTTATATTTGGAGCAGTACTTTTCCAGTGCTATTTAAGGAGAGATTATATGTCTCTGTTTAGTGCATTTCTTGGTGCTTGTTTGATTTCTTGGAGCCCTGTTACAAGGGTTGCAAGAAACTCACTCTCTTCTGTTAAATGGAGAATATGAATAGTAGACTTGCATGTGGGCCCATTGTAGGAAGATATCCTTGGAGAAATTCTAATCACCAAATTTCACAAGCATGCTATTTTAGAAATGCCATTCATTCATGAATCCAACTCATTCACTAGTTAGCACACACCATTATATGCTTGTTGGCTGAAAATCACATGGCCTGATGTTGCCTTAAATAAGTATACTGGTTTTGTTGAATTTTCTTCTTCTTCTTCCTTTTTTTTTTTTTTTTTTTTTATTCTCTCCCTTTGAGTAGTCTTAGCACATTAGTGAAAAACTCAGGAACTTTTGATTGAGGGAAACCTGAAAACAATCTAAAGGGGTCTCTTGCTTATTTGAGAAATTTGTTGTTGTTTCTGATTTTTCTGGAACACTATAATCTCCAAGATCAATTCATGGGGTTATTCTACCATAAATTTCTTTGCTCCAATAAGCCACTATGCTAGTTCTAACAAATGGCTAAAGCCTTGCATAATGCTGGAATTGAGGTATGGTAGATCTTCCATTGTTTTAGGCAGTTTGCTTTTTCTCTTAAGGATAGTTTCTGATCAGTAGTCTGTTTGACATTGATTTTATTTTTAATTCATGACTTCTCAATAAGTAGCTTGTGATTTTTGGGTTAAAGCATATTAAGATAGTTTTGATATGTGAATGACATCTATCCTATGTAATATTCTCCTTTTAGCAAAGCTTGGCAATGGGTTGGGCTTACGCCAGCCAAATCAAATTTTCAAAATCAAAATCCAGGCCAACCTTCGACTATCATGAAGCAATATAATTTTGTGCATTACGATTCCTCTTTCATTACAACTGTGGCCAACATCAAACAACATTGATATTCGGTCATGCACATGCACAATCAGGGACACTATCAGACAAACTCAACTTTCTGCATGAACTTTGTATTGAAGCATGTTGAATATCTTTTTACACATCCATATGTGCATTTTCATGGTTTGATAGTTCCACCCATTTGTTAGCTGTGCATCTACAAACATTTTGAAAACAGAGCAATGATCACATTCATCAGGCAAACTTCCACATTTGGATGAAACCATTGGATCATATAATTTTTATTATAGTTATTATTTTTTTGTCAGATCCATACCATGATGTGCATTAGCACCACACGAATTTGCTTAAGCATCACAACCAAGAATTGAGATTCACTCTTCCAAAAGGGAGAGAATCTCTCATAAGAATACGAAAAAAAAAAGTAGCCTAATTCTATGTTCGACTATCATCAAAGGAGGCTCTACAAGCATGTATAAGTATGGAAAAATTCCAACTATCCATACAATCTAATTGTAGTCATTAAAAAAATTCACCTAAGCAGTCCCTCACATTTTTCTACTTTTGCATAAAATAAAAATAAGACCTAACCAAATTCTAAACAAATTAGAAGGCCAGTTAAAAACCTCAAAACTATAATCCCATTGTATTCTTGTACCCGCCATACTTTGGCAATAACTTCCTAGAATCATGGAGGGATCACATTATCAAGGAATCATTTGAATGCTAACTCAAAATGCTTTCAAATGGGATTTTTTTTAATTTTTTTTTGAATTCCTCAGCCGGACATCATTTCACACCCAAAAGATGGCCCTAAAGTAACTGATGGAATTGCTCCAGCAATAATTCAATCTATTCACAAGGGACTCATCATTGAGATCTTGTACAGGTGCTTCCATTTCCATCTGATCAGGTACATTGACATCTTGTTTCTTGTTTCTTCATTTTCTCCTGTCCAATCTGAAAAGAATCCTTTATAGGCTCTATGACTCGGCCTTTTATGACACTGTTTACAAAAATTGCCCAAGGTTTATTTTAATTGAGCCATGAGTAAGACTCAAATATCAGCATGATTTAAAGCCCTAAAAAGGTCTAAGAAATGTTTCTGCCACATTTTGAGGATCATGCCCTAAAATGAACTGGCAAAATGGATGGATAGCGGGGATAAAAACATACATCAGATCAAGTCCCCAGCTCATCATGGGGTCCTTACAGCATCCAACACCACCGTTTTGCAAGCTCAATCTAGGGCATGAGCCAAAAAATGAAGCAAATCTGAAGCTCAAGTGGACCACACCACAGGGTGTAGTACCTCCACCATGCAACTTTAGTCCTACCACTTGGTTGGACCAAATTTTAAAAGGAACACTGATGCAACTGTTCAATAAGCTAAATCTATGGACAGTTTTCAACAGACTTTAAAATAACAGAAAAGTCCGTAGGCATAGACCCTAAAAATTCCCTGATTCACATGTACATGGGACATACGCACCTTCATGTTAATGGTCACAGTGAGATCTTGACTGGTATGACTTCGACCTGGTATGACGAGCTTTCCTTTTCCTAGAAAACATGTTCCTACTTGCAGGCCCAAGCTGAAAATCAAAAGAAGTTTACTGATTATCAGCTCCTTCAGCATCTAAAGCTTTGTAGGGAACATCGGCTCCATCAAGGAAACCAACAGTCTGCTCCACTTCCAGAGCAAGATCAAGGACAGTCTCTGTAGTTAGGCCAGTTCTTCATGAGAGATCCTTTGCATTAGAGAATACATGGTACAATTCTTCTTGCATTAGTCAGATCTCCATCTATATTTTCTTGTGCATCTGAGTTATCTCTACTACATTTGGAATAATTTTCTTCTCTGAGAAGTCTTTAACTGATTTTACATTTGGAATAATTTTATTTTCTGAGAAGTCTGACTAATTTTAGTCTCTCATTGTTGAAAAGGCCAAGCTATATGTCCTAGAGGGGGGGGGTGAATAGGACTATGCCAAATTTAAAAATAAATCAGCGGAACTAAAGTAAATCAATACCCTTACAATGATGAATCAATTCACAATGCTAAATATAAATCACCTTGATAAATAATTATTGAGAGATTGATACAAATTCAGTTCTAAGGACAACCTTACACCATAATAAACAAGGGCTTATGGTAGGACAACCTTATTTCTAGAACCTCTTTTGAATCAAGAACTCAATGTTAATATAAGTAAATGAAATAGCAAGGAATTGAAAATAAATGCAGAAGTAAAGATCTAAATTATTACAACAATCCCCACACTTGCTTGAAAATGTAAATAGTTACAACATTCACATCCACTTGTACATTCCACACAATCGAATGATAAAAGATATGAAAATTAATCAAGCATTCAATCCACAAGACAAAGAGTTATAGTGGTTCGCTTGTGTACACCAACCTGCTTTACAAACACATAGAATGCTACTCCACTCCTAATATCCTCACACAGGGATATTAGCGTTCACTATCAAATAGGTTTTCTCAGTTCACCAAAACCTTTACAATTGTGCCTTTTTCACTTGGGCTTACACAATTCAAAAACCCCTTTTTCTCGAAGTTTTCTGGTTTTCCTCGATTAACCAATACAATGAGATTTTTCTAGCTCAATCTCAAACAAAACCAATACAATGAGATTTTTCCTGCTCAATCTCAAACAAAACCAATACAATGAGATTTTTTCTCGCTTAACCTCAAACAAAACCAATAACAAATGAATTTTGCTGTAATTGTAAAATACCCGGATTTTTCCTTTAGCGTGTTCAGAGAACCAATCTGAGTAGATGATTGAATATCAAAGTTCAATTTCCAATACTCACATTCATAGGGTTCTAAATTCTAATAGATTTTAGATTTTGACTTGTTGGGCGTAGCTATATTTGATTTTGATTCCAAGAAGAAGGAATAATATAATTCCTCTTTTCAAATAAGATTGGAATAGAGAAACAAAATCAAATTAAATAAGCTAGCAAAAAGGAATATTAAATAAGCACAATTTAGCTTAAAATAAACACAGACTTATCTCGAGTGATTACTTGAAAATTCTTGAAAGGAATGGAGTTCTGGATGTAAAACTCAATTTCGTGTTCAATTTATAGAAGAAAAATCGTTCCTACGATCGGGTCTTAGAAACCTAGGACTCTGGTCGTAGCTCAAAGATTTTTGAAAATTTGAGCGATCTTTGAAAACCGTTCTACGACTGGTCGTGTGTACCCTACGACTGGTCGTGGGACACCTACGACTGGTCGTGGGACACCTACGACTGGTCGTAGGACCATGAAATAGGTTGCTGGATTTTCAGTCGTAGCTCCACGACTGATCGTGGACGAGTCGAAGCCAACCTACGACCGGTCGAAGGACCTCCAGGACTGGTCGTGGGCGTTCCAAAAAATCCGAAAAATCTTCAACAAATTAGGACTGGTCGTGGAATTTCTTGGACTAGTCGAACCAATGCTAGGACTGGTCGAACAAGAGCTAGGACTGGTCTTGGAGCAGACCAAGCTCATGTAGAATAAACATTTGTTTTATGTATCCAAAATGACCTACTTAAAGGGTCAACCTAAGGTCAATCAAACCTGAAACATGTCGTATGGACATTGAACTTCAACCATTCAACGAATGTAGATTGTTTGAACCAATATCAGGCTTGAAGTCTTGAACAATATCAGGCTTGAAGTCTTGAACAATATCAGCTTGAGCTTTGACATCTTGAGCTTCATCTTGTAGCTTTTTGAACTTTAACATCTTGTGCTTCAACTTGTAGCTTTTTGATCTTTAACATCATACCAGCACAAGACACAGATAGATGTTTTGACACATCAAAATTTGACAACCAAAGGAGTATGAGACCATAACCCTTACAATCTCCCCCTTTGTCAAATTTGTGACAAAACACCACACCAAGTAATAATTCTTCCAATAGACATAAGAGAAGTACAAAGCAAGCACAGATGATAAGCAATGTATAGACATGTGTGCAGATGATAAGCAATGTATAGACATGTATAAACATGATAAGCAATAATCATTTTCCCATAACTCATGAGAAGTTTTAACTCCCCCTGAGTAATAGCACAACAAAATTTGTAACATTCACCAAACTTCTCCCCCTTTTTGACACAAAATGACAAAGGAAGAAAAGCAGTTAATGTGCATAACCAATTTGGAGTTGAAGCTAAAAAAATAGTCCATAACCAACAAAAAGGTTTGAGATGCAAGCTAATATCAAGAATATTACGGACAAAAAAAAATTCAATCGAGAACTGAAGAAGGTGCAGGATTAGATGGATCAATTTTGTGTAATCCCTTAGCAATTCGCCTCATATATTTACGCATATAAGAAAATTGTGTGTCTTGAGTAACACGAATTTGAGCCACCTGCTCTTGAAGAGAATTCAACCTTTCATCAAAATCAGAAGGCTGAAAATCAGGATCATCAGCCGAGTCTGACTCAAGTTCTTCAAATAAGTCATCCATATTCACGTCCTCAGAAGATCACTAGCTTCAAAGATTACTCGCTTCACCACCACTCTGCACAAGATCCACTTGGCCTCTAGCCAAATCTAAAGTCATCTTATTAAGATTGGAGTTATTAAAAGGAGATGGTGGATGGGTTTTTCTCTAGTAGGCATGGCTATGAGCATATGATTTGCTAACCTAGTCAAGAATAACCAAAGGGTATATCACTATGTCCAGGATGGTGACGTGACAGAATAATGGAATGACATGATTAAAGAAGGGAGGCATATATTAACACCAGAGACAACAGAATGCAAAACACGAACCATAAAAGAAGTGAGTTCGGTTTTGTTACTTAACGTGGATAAAGATTTGAAATGAATATCTTATGAAGTACTCTGTGTCTGGGTAACAAATACCTTGAGGGAAGTACATGACCTTTATGAGTCCAATGAACGTCCATATTACATAAATCTATAGTAAGCATTCGTCGTTCAGATTCTGAGAGACTATCATGTAAAATATTAATTGGAATGCTTTCATCATTGATAGGTATTTCCATAATATCTGCAATCAAATGTCGATCTACAACAAACAAACCTTCTTGAGTATCAACTTTAAATGTTAAATTCTCAAGAGAAAAATCGCAGATACATGCAAACATGGATTGGGCAATGGACCGGTATGCTGCCCCACCCCAATGTAAGATGTTATCCCATCCCATTGATTCCAACAAAGAAGGAATACCAAAAGAAGCAATGTGATTGACATTAACATGACGTTCAACAATTACATTACATTACGCATAATGCTAAATCTCGAGCATCAAGTAGGATCATTTTCAAGAGAACGAAGATGACGTTGAACAATAGAAGTTGATCTAGAAGAAGATGGACCTCGAGTAGTTTTCTTTTTACCTCTAGGATCCATTTTCAAACAAAGATTTCAAGGGAACAACAAGATGCAAGATAGAAGAAATGAGATTTAGATAGAACAGATTTTTCAAGAGAAAAACCCCAAATCCTGCAATCAATGATCAAATAGATTCCACAAACATAAGTTTTGAAGCACTAATAGTAAGAATCTACAAGAAAAATGTAAAAGAATCACTAACCTTGAAGAACAATGAAGATGGGTTTAAAGTAATAGTAGGACGGTTGGAAAGAAATGAAGAAATGAAGAAGAAGACTAAAATCCCCAATTTTAAGTGAAATCCCGTGCTTTACGACAGGTCGTGTACGTGTTCGACCGGTCGTGTAGGACGACCGTTGGTCGGTATTCTCACGACAGTGTCGAGTATGACAAAAAATTTGCAATTTTTTTTTTTTTTTTTTAAATAATTTCAAGCAAATAAAACATCAAACTTATGCTACACAAAATCATGCAAACTCAATTTAAATTGCACATACCGAGATCAAATTTTAATTTATTAAACCGGCTTTTGTCGAGCGGTTTAGTGAAAATGTCCATAAGTTGAATCTCGGTTGGAATGTAATCCAAATTTATTAATTTTTCTTCCACTAATTCACGAATGTAATGAAATCTAATGTCAATATGCTTAGTACGTGAATGCCGAATCGATTTTTAGAGATATTTATTGCAGATCGAATTATCACAAAATAAAATCATAGAATCTTGAGTAATTCCATAATCGCTTAACATTCGTTTCATCCAAACAAGTTGAGTACATGCATTTCAAAAAGAAGAATGTATTCAAATTTCAAAATGATTGATAGCGATATAGAACTTTGCTTCTTGCTAAACCAAGAAACAAGACAATTTCAATGTAGAAACAACCACCACCGGTTGATTTCCTATCATCAATGTTTCCACCAGTCAAGATCTCAAGGCACTGCTAATTGAACATTAGTCTCATGTGGATACCAGAGACCCAATTTAGTAGAACTGGCGACATATCGCATAATCCGCTTAACAATGCTTAAGTGAGATTCTTTAGATTTGATTGATAACGAGCACAAATACCAACACTCAAAGCAATATCTGGTCTACTAGCTAGATAAAGTAAACTACCAATCAAACTACGATATAATTTAGGATCCACATCATTACCTGTAGAGTCTTTTGAGAGTCTTACGCTTGTACTCATTGGAGTATCAAAATTTTTACCTTTCTCAAATCCAAATTTTTTAATTAAACTCGAGCATATTTGGTTTGTGAAATAAATATTCCATCAGTTGTTGTTTTACTTGCAATCCTAGGAAATAGTTTAATTCTCCAACCATGCTCATTTCAAATTTAGACTTCATCAAATCTGCAAACTCAACAATCATGTTAGTACAAAGTTGATCCATAAATAATATCACAACATATATTTGAACCATTAGAATATCATCGTTATATTTCTTAACAAAGAGTGTCTTATCAACACATCCCATCTCGAAAGTTATGACTCAATTAAAAACTTAGTCAATTTTTCGTACCATGCCTGGGAGCTTGTTTCGCACCATAGAGAGCTTTCTTAAGACGATACACATGATCAAGAATTTAGGATCTTCAAACCCCGTAGGTTGTTCAACATATACCTCTTCATGTAAATCACCATTGAAAGGCACTCTTTACATCCATTTGATAAATTTTAATTTTCTTAAAACATGCTATGGAGATAAAAAGTCTGATCGATTCAAGACGAGCTACAGGGGCAAATGTTTCATTATAGTCAATACCTTCGATTTGTGTATATCCCTGTACAACTAGTCTTGCTTTATTTCTAATAATATTTCCAAGCTCATCAGATTTGTTTTTGAAAATCCATTTTGTTCCAATAATATGTTTATCTTTAGGTCTAGGAACAAGTTGCCAGACATCATTTCTGACAAACTGATTAAGTTCTTCTTGCATGGCAAGAATCCAATTTTCATCAGAAAGTGCTTCTTTTACGTTACCCGGTTCAATCTGGGATGTAAAGCATACGTAGTTACATATGTCCTCTAATTGTCTACGAATGCGCACACCAGTGAGAGGGTTTCCAAGTATTTGAGAGGTTGGATGATCTTTAACAGTCCTTAATTCAGGATTAGTGAAGTTTCTTGTTTTTCAAGTATAAGAACTTCATCATTATCTAAACTAGGGACAGGTGTCTTCAAAAGATCGTCAATCACAACATTTATTGACTCTTGAATCACACCGGTCCTGTTGTTCAGAACACGATAAGCACGACTGTTTAAAGAATAACCTAAAAAGATCCCTTCATCACTTTTAGTGTCGAATTTTCCCAAATTTTCACGGTCACGCAAAATATAGCACTTGCTGCCAAAAATTCGAAAATATTTGATGAATTTTTCTCAAACCACATTTCATAGCCGTTTTATTATTAGATTTACAAATATAAACCCGGTTAATAATGTAGTAGGTCGTATTCTTTCTTCAAATTTGAGATTCCTAGGTAGCTTCATGCTATTTAACATAACACTTCCCATTTCTTGAAGCACTCTATTCTTCCTCTCGACAATTCCATTTTGTTGAGGAGTTTTAGGTGCAGAGAATTCATGCGATATTCCCTGATCGCTACAAAATTTCTCAAAACCGCTATTTTCGAATTCGGATCCATGATCACTACGGATTTTGCTGACTTGTGAACATTTTTCAGTTTGAATCCGTTTTATAATCTTTTTCACTTCATCAAGGGTTTCTGATTTATCTTTCAAGAATGAAACCCAAGTGTATCTTGTATAATCATCTACAATAACTAAGATGTACTTTTTGCCACCTCGACTTTCCGTTCTTGTTGGTCCTATAAGATCCATATGGAGAAGCTCGAGTGGTCTTGTGGTGTTATTGGAGTTCACCTTTTTGTGAGAGCTCCTAGTTTGTTTACCATACTGGCATTCACCACAGATCTTGTCTACTTTTTGCATTTTAGGTAGACCTTTTATTAGTTCACTTTTGCTCAATCTGTATAAATTTCGGTAGTGTACATGTCCAAGGCGTTTATGCCATAAATCTGTCTCATCGGCATGGACCATGTAGCACGTTTGATTAGATGAGCTACCATTGCTTACTATATGTACTTTTGTAAGTTCTGCGACAGTTAATATTACTAGAACCCTTTTCATTTGTAATTTCACAACGTTGATTAGAAAATTTAACATTATGGTTGTTATCGCATATTTGAGATATGCTCAACAAGTTGTGTTTTAAACCCTCAACATATAACACATTTTTAAATAAGGGAAGGTTATAGAGTTGGACCGTACCTTTGCCAATTATCTTGCAGTTGCTACCATCACCAAATGTGATGACTCCATCACTCATATCTTTAAGATCGGTGAATAGAGCTTTGTCGTCATGTCATATGTCCTGGAGCATCCACTATCTAGGTACCATTTTGAATGGCTTGTAGCTTTGAAAGCAAGTGTGAGCAACCAAACAAGTAACCTTGGGAACCCATTTCAAGATCGTTTTGGGTTTAGGAGAATAATTGGTCTTCTTTTGTTTATAGTTATAAGAGTGACCCTATGAGTTAGATTTTAATAGCTCCTTAAGTAAATCAATAATTTTTTCACTAAGGGTTTGAATCTGATTTTTGAAATTTATATAGTCGCTTTTGTGTTTTTGAAAGGTTTTTGTATTTTTAGAAAAACTTGATTAGTACCTTTTCCTTTTGAGTTAGAAGTCTCTCCTTTCACAAAAATGGAAGGAGCATTCTTCCGTTTAGGAGATGTGTTTTTATCAAAGCCCAACCCTGGATCGATCACCACATTTTCTTGATCCGGATAATAATTTTTCTAATTTAGGATCACCTTGGGCATATCTCCATGTGTCCTTCAAACTCAGAAGAGAGGATACTTCATTTTTAAGTTTATCATTTTCAGATTTTAAATTTTCAATTAGGGAGGTTTTGAATTCTAAATCACACTTTGATTTTTCAAAACAATCTGAAATTTGAGATTTTTCTAAAACAAGGGTTTCAAAACATTCTTTTAGTTTAAAGAACTTTTCTTTTTGAAGTTTAAGTTTGACAGCAATTTTACAACTTTCTTTATATAAGGCATTGTAAGCATCTTGTAGATCTTCATCATTTTCATGATCACTATCCAAATTTTCTTCACTTGTTGAATCATCGTGATCCGAAAAGGTAAACTTGGCTAGAGTCATAAGGGCCTTAAGTTCATCGCCTGACTCGGTTCTCAATTTTCTGATTCATAAGAGGCTTAATCGACGATTCATCCCAAGTAGCCAACATACCCTTCCTTTTGGATCTGTCCTTTTTAGGACATTTGTTTGCTAAATGCCCATATTCTTGACAGTTGTAACATTGACTATCTTTCAATGATTTCCAAGTTTTAGACTTAGGTTTAGAACGTTTCTTTTCATTTACCTTTTGAAAGTCGACTCTTTTCTTACTTTTGAAAATCTTATAAAACTTTTTCGCAAAAGGGCCATATCATCTTCAGACTTTTTTCAATCTGAATTTTCTTGAGTAATACTTTTAGATGACTTCAAAGCAATAGACTTACCTTTAGGAGCTTTAAAACTTAATTCATAGGTTTGCAAAGAACCAACTAATTCTTCTACCTTCATATTGTCAGTATCACGAAGTTCCCTGGATTGCGGTTACCTTTGAATTGAACCGTTCAGAAGAGAGCGTAGTATTTTTGCACACACTTTACTTTCTCGAGATCTTTTCACCAAGACCCACATAGAGTTTACAATGTCATTCAATCTAGTGTAAAAGTCCATAAACATTTCATTTTCCTCCATATGAATTTCTTCAAATTTAGTTGTGAGGAGTTGGACTTTAGATTTCTTGACAATTGTAGTACCTTCGTGTGTCATTTCTAAAATATCCCAGGCTTGTTTTTATGAGTATCACAGATATGATTCTTTTGAACTCATCCGGTGATAATGCAAGTGATTGCATTTAGTGCTTTAGCATTAGCACTACTCTCATTTTTTCAAGTGTGGTCCATTGGAAAAATGGTGTAATTTTCATAGATTTTGAACCATCAACACCAGTTACTTCCATGGTAGGAGGATTCCATTCAGTCACTGTGGCTAGCCACACACTTTCATCCATTGATCTGAGGAAGATTCTCATTCTGGCTTTCCAATAGGCATAATTGGAGCCATCAAAAGGTGGAGGCTTAGTAACTGAAAGGCTATCAAAATTTGACATCTTTTTAAATAGCTTAGATCGTTAGCTCAGAAATAAATCCAAATAAAAAGTAACAAGAAATGAGCTATTAGGCTCGATACCACTTGAAAAGGCCAAGCTATATGTCCTAGAGGGGGGGGGGTGAATAGGACTATGCCAAATTTAAAAATAAATCAGTGGAACTAAAGTAAATCAATACCCTTACAATGATGAATCAATTCACAATGCTAAATATAAATCACCTTGATAAATAATTATTGAGAGATTGATACAAATTCAGTTCTAAGGACAACCTTACACCATAATAAACAAGGGCTTATGGTAGGACAACCTTATTTCTAGAACCTCTTTTGAATCAAGAACTCAATGTTAATATAAGTAAATGAAATAGCAAGGAATTGAAAATAAATGCAGAAGTAAAGATCTAAATTATTACAACAATCCCCACACTTGCTTGAAAATGTAAATAGTTACAACATTCACATCCACTTGTACATTCCACACAATCGAATGATAAAAGATATGAAAATTAATCAAGCATTCAATCCACAAGACAAAGAGTTATAGTGGTTCGCCTGTGTGTACACCAACTATTTTACAATGACCCACAGAATGTTACTCCACTCCTAATATCCCTCACATTGAGGGATATTAGCGTTCACTATCAAATAGGTTTTCTCAGGTTCACCAAAAACCTTTACAATTGTGTCTTTTTCACTTGGGCTTACACAATTCAAAAACCCCTTTTTCTGAGTTTTCTGGTTTTCCTCAGACAACCAATACAATGAGATTTTTCTGGCTCAATCTCAAACAAAACCAATACAATGAGATTTTTCTGGCTCAATCTCAAACAAAACCAATACAATGAGATTTTTCTGGCTTAACCTCAAACAAAACCAATAACAAATGAATTTTACAGAATTGTAAAATACCTGGATTTTTCCTTTAGCATTGCCAGAGTAGAACCAATCGGAGTAGATGATTGAATATCAAAGTTCAATTTCCAATACTCACATTCATAGGGTTCTAAATTCTAATAGATTTTAGATTTTGACTTGTTGGGCGTAGCTATATTTGATTTTGATTCCAAGAAGAAGGAATAATATAATTCCTCTTTTCAAATAAGATTGGAATAGAGAAACAAAATCAAATTAAATAAGCTAGCAAAAGGAATATTAAATAAGCACAATTTAGCTTAAAATAAACACAGACTTATCTCAGAAAGTGATTACTTGAAAATTCTTGAAAGGAATGGAGTTCGGATGTAAAAACTCAATTTCGTGTTCAATTTATAGAAGAAAAAATCGTTCCTACGATTGGTCTTAGAAACCTAGGACTGGTCGTAGCTCTCAATGATTTTTGAAAATTTGAGCGCTTTGATCTTTGAAAACCGTTCTACGATGGTCGTGTGTACCCTACGACTGGTCGTGGGACACCTACGACTGGTCGTGGGACACCTACGACGGGTCGTAGGACCATGAAATAGGTTCTTTGGATTTTCGTCGTAGCTCCACGATCGATCGTGGACGAGTCGAAGCCAACCTACGACCGGTCGAAGGACCTCCGGGATCTGGTCGTGGACGTTCCAAAAATCCGAAAAATCTTCAACAAATTAGGACTGGTCGTGGAATTTCTTGGACTAGTCGAACCAATGCTAGGACTGGTCGAACAAGAGCTAGGACTGGTCTTGGAGCAGACCAAGCTCATGTAGAATAAACATTTGTTTTATGTATCCAAAATGACCTACTTAAAGGGTCAACCTAAGGTCATTCAAACCTGAAACATGTCGTATGGACATTGAACTTCAACCATTCAACGAATGTAGATTGTTTGAACCAATATCAGGCTTGAAGTCTTGAACAATATCAGGCTTGAAGTCTTGAACAATATCAGCTTGAGCTTTGACATCTTGAGCTTCATCTTGTAGCTTTTTGAACTTTAACATCTTGTGCTTCAACTTGTAGCTTTTTGATCTTTAACATCATACTAGCACAAGACACAGATAGATGTTTTGACACATCAAAATTTGACAACCAAAGGAGTATGAGACCATAACCCTTACAATTGTCAAGGTTGTCAAGAATCTGTTGGGGTGATGTGATGATCAGCCGCCTGCTGCTACTGAGTTCAACCTCCACCTTAATGGACCTTCCAATATTGTTAACTTTCTGTCAGAGCACAGATGGTTGTGAGAGCATTTGCAGGTACCTCCCTCTAAAACAGGTGAGTCTCTTCCTTATTCTATTAAACATGCAATAAAGTGTACCCAATTAGTTGTTTTTAGATGATTATTAGAACTGGTCCTAAATTGTGATCATGCTTGCCTTTGTTTAGCTCATTGCTTGCAGGTTTCATGAATATAGGTATGTATTGGTTGGGTTGAATCAAGTTGTGAGTCCACAACTAACCCATTTTATAACCGTGGTCGGAGTTCAGGCCTCAAACTCAATCCAATAGTATATGCGTCGGTCAACTTGGATTGTGGTTGGGTCTTGGTTGGCTCTAGGGTAACAGTATCTAAACAACCCATTTACATAAACCCCACAACATGCCACAAGGTACCATTCCCAAAAAATACATCTTTGATAAAAAGAACCCCAGCAACTGATTAGTGTGAGGAAAGAGCAACTGAGGACCCAAGCAACACCAAATTGTAGGAAGACAAATCCCCCAGCCATATCACAGAGCAGAAACAAGTGATCCACACTTTCTTCATTTTTTTCCAAAGACATGGCGCACATGTTAGGCAAAGGGTATCTTATGTTTTTCATCTTTGTGCTCTCGATCATTTAATGTATCCTCCTCTGGGCAGGGAATGGTGCAATGTTTTGTGGGCTCCATGTTGATAATGGCTGCATTGGAGGTCCAACTTTTCTTAAAACTGCATATAGAAATGTGATGCAATGTCGTGGTTGAGTGTAGTCTTGTTGTCTCATTGTGTTTTCTTCTTTTGCATCGGTTGGTGATCCTCTGTTTTTGGATTAGCCAGTTTATTTCTCTTTAGTAAAATCTTCTATACCATTCATTATGTGTATGGGAGAGAGACAATTGTCTTTTTTTTTTTTTTTTTGCAATTCTCTCTCTCTCTCTCTCTCTCTCTCTCTCTCAACATCCAAGCACAGCTCCTGATTTCCAAGTAATCAAATTTTGGGTTGCGAATTCTCAAGGAATTCTCAAATTCCATCTCTCTCAATCAATCAATCAATCAACGTCGAAAGCACAGTTTCTGATTTCCACAATCAAATTTCAGTTTGCTAACTTTCAAAAAAAAAAAAAAAAAAAAAAAAAAAAATAAAATCAGTTGCCAATTCTCAAGTAATTCCCAAATTAAATTTCTCCAAACAACACTGATGTGTGATCCATATTCAAAGTACAAAAATAGGGCCAAAGACATGCATCGCAAGGATCTTCCACAGTATCCAGTTTTTTTTTTTTTTTTTCCCCAGTATGGTCCATCCACATGAGCCCAACAGATCAATGACCAGGATCACGAACTAAGGACCCTTTGAGATGACACCATTAATCATTCCCAGCTGGAGAATCATAAACTTCATCTTCTACTCCATTAGCAGAAGCTGAGCGTGGAATTCCTGACAATCTCAAGCGGGTTCGAGCTGTATTTGATAAGGCAAGCCATAAAGCTATATACTCACATTTTTTTTTTTGTGTAATTCAAAATGAACAAAAAAATATGCATCAAACCTGTTTTTCCAACCGGTTTTGGACAATTATCCATCCAGGTGGGACTCAAAAGATCAATGGACTGGATTATCGCACCATGGGCCCCACTTTTCATAATTGAAATGCATGTACACCGTGCAAAGATGTGGGCCATGTACATCATATAGTTCCCAACCCTATTTGTAGTTTTTTTTTTTTTTTTTTTTTTTTTTTTATAAATCTTTGTCATGTTAAACAGGAAGAGTTTCTCTTTCAAGAAACAAGAAAGGAAAGGACAACAACTGTTTTCTTTTGCATATGTGTGTTTTATGTTTTGATTTGCTTGGAATTTGGGTAGATATGGGCCAACAATCTAGTTTTTAATCTCTGTGGTTTTACTCAGGCTATCTTTCCTGTTTGATTCTTTAGAGTACGTATACTAAGTACTGCTATGCTGAAATTTTGTATAAGTTGTGCTAAATAGTAGAACACAAGTATTGACTATTCAATTAGTGAGTGTTGCTAAGTTTTCCAAATGGTGATCTCATGGTGAGGCCAACCTATTGGACGGGTTGGATGGATTACAACCTTGAAAGCTTGAAAATTATTGGCTAGTTGGACCACAACCTATATTCCAACCGGTTGGACTTGCGACCTCTCAATGTATACATATATAAAGAGAATATACACAGAGAGAGAGAGAGAGAGAGAGAGAGAGAGAGAGAGAGAGAGAGAGAGAGTCAGTCACAAGTCCAACTGGTTGAACCATAGTTCAAAGTCCAGCCCATTCGGTTCTTGTGAAATCCAATCCTCCTAATAAGTTGGCCCCACTATGAGGATCAACAAGTTTAAAATTCAACCTTATCCAATCATTAAGTGACCATAGAAAACTGAATAACCATTGATAGATAGAAAAAAAAAAAAAAAACAATTGTGGTCCACTTGATTAATGGATGTGGATGATTTTTACCTAAAGTGTTTCTCATGATGTGGCTAACCTATTGAACTAATTGGATGCCCCATGAACTTAGAAAGATAGAAGTTGTCTGCTAGGTGAACCATAACCAGTGGTCCACTCGTGTGTGTGAGAGTAGATGTAAGTCCAACCATTCGGACCACAGGTTAAAGTCTACCACTGATTAGTTCCAACCGATCAATAACTTCTAACCATTTAAGAGCACGTAACATCCAACTCCTGGAATAGACTAATCTAACCATGAGGATTACCTAGTTTAAAAATTAACCCCATTTGCATTATAATAAACAATTTATATCCATTGATAAATAACAAATTATAAGAGTGGTCCAATTGAAAAGTGGAAGTGGCTGATTTGTTAGATCTAGATATTCATTGGAGTTTCAGCTTCACTCCTTTAACATGATTGAAGGCGGTCTTTAGAAAGCTAAAGCTTATTCTTTAATGGGTTTCCTTCTTCTTTTTCTTTTTTTTTTTTTCTTTTTTCTTTTCTATTATTGAGAGCATCATTGACATGAAAGGGTGGATTGGTTACTGAAAACAATGTAATATATCTATTATCTACTCCAATTCCCAGTATCATCGATTAGCCATTCATCAAAACAAGAGAACTCCAGAAATGAATTCAACAATCACCTCAAATGCCTTTATTAAAATTGTTGAATAAGCTTTTCATACTTTTGTTGTGATGAGCCAACTCTAACAGCACTGGCATTAAATGCAGCAAGTTTTTTTTTTTTTTTTTTGTTGTTCCTTTGTGTTCCTCACTTAGAACACCCTACAAGATAGAACTTTAGTGAACAACAGATGACAACCAAGTTTTTGACCCAGGAGCTTGGACCATATCTTAGTGGACTTCCTAACATGAATTACATTGATCACATGTGGTTACAAATTGTGCAGGTTGCACCTACTTTAGTTCCACTTCTTAAATTTTATTTCCATGAAGAAGTAATTTTCTTTTATAAGCTCAGTCTTGCTCAATGTTATCCAAGTAGCCAAACCTGGCCATTTTAGTTGGCTAGCTAGAGGCAAAATCAACTACCGACTATAAAGCCCATGCCTATCTAGGAAAACTAAAGCCGTGCCATCTAATTTCTCTTTTCCCTCTCAGCTTTATTTGTCGAGTAATCCTAATCATAGGTCACTTGAGATGTATTGCATTTTTTTACCAATGTGAAATATTAGTTCTAACATGGGACTGGTTGGTCTTTACTTTGTTCTGCTTATTTTGATGTTCCGGAGAATAATTAACATTTTTCTAATGCTATCTATCTCTGAATCAGTCAAAGCATCCAACTTCAGAAACCTACGAAACTCTTGAGTTCTTTGTTTTCACATGAATTGATCACGCACTTCTTGATTATATTCCAATGTTTCGTTATTTGATTCTCTTGAATTGATTGATGTACTTCTTACATAGGTTGCACTTGAGGAACTTGCGAGATAGGGTTGGCATCATGGTTTGCTTGGGAAAAATCGATGACCACCCCACGATATTGCCCTCCTTACCTTGGCATCATGGTTTACACCCTCCTTAGCATACATTCAGATGCCTGGAGATTCTTTTTTTTTTTTTTTTTTCTTTTTTTTTCTTTTTTTAATTTGAAAGGTTACCAAAAGCTTGGAGGTTGAATCAGAAGTCTGTCAAAATGGGATTTGTTTCTTTCCTTCTCAACAAAATCGAAGCTTTTTTCATTGCCCTAGTCCAATGTGGAATTTGGAAGAATGATTCAATGTTCAACTTTGAGTCTTTGAATCATTCTTATTCTTTTAGGTGTCACCAATTTGTTTTCTTCAGCTATCAGCTACACAAGTAGAAATGCTATCAGCATGGATAGGTTGCCTGAAGAAATGAATGATATGAAGATAAGGGATGACAAGGTAGGTTTTAATATAATCTTATCTCTGCTTGCTTGATAGCATGTTAGCCTTTTCTATGAAATGTGAATTTTTCTTCTAGGAAATGGAAACTGCTGTGGTCAATGGAAATGGCACAGAGATGGGTCATATAATCGTGACAACTATTGGAGGTAGAAATGGCCAACCAAAGCAGGTAATCACTACATGAATTCTAAAATAATCAGTGCTTGTTGTTCACTAAACTTGTTGCTCACCTCACCTTATCCATTGCTTTCAGGATTATTTGGTATTAGTTATCAATTAACATTAATATTTTTTAGCCAACTCATCAAAATTTAAGATGTGTATTTCAGAAACAGCAGATGATGAGAGTATTAGCGTGTCGGAAGTACCTAGCTGCTGCATGAAGGCAATATGATGTTAGAAGATTTCCTCACCCCAACTGAGATGAAAGATGGACTCACAAACCTTGCTAGAGTCAAAGAGCTGGTTGCTGTTATGCAGAGGCAGAGAGAATATTATGAAGAATGTAGGTAATGCATCCTAACAATGGTCAATTATAGCAAGTACCTTATCAACAACAGAGAAGAATGGTCGCCTTAATCATTTTCTTCAGTTAGATGGGCATAGGTTTCTCAACCAATGGCTCCAAGTGCAGTGGTGGCACAAGTGATAGTTCTGTGGAAGAATCAATCAGTGCATTGCTAGGAGCACTTGAGAAGCTGCCTCTTGATGAGAGCTTCAGGAATTGTGGAAACTGTCAAACATCTCCTTGGCAGGCAATAGGAGCTTGAAAGTCCAGAGAACTTTGTTTGATAGATGAATTTTTTTTTATTTATTGTAATAAATAAATATTTTTTTGATTGTCTAGTAATATAATTTTTTTTCATATTTAGTTATATTTGTATTGCATCATTTTTATGTTTCAAATATTTAAAAAATACGGGTTTTGATTGAATTATAATAATAAAAAAAATTACTGGCATGCCAGGGCCTCTCAAATCCATAGAAAGGCTACTATCGGTGCTTGTGTAGAAATCTTACTACGCTTTTTCTCATTAGACTATTTTTAGCGGCGCTCGAATGGACCTTTAGCGGTGCTTATTAGCATTGCAAAAAGCTGTAATTATGGCGCTCAGACAAGTGCCAATAAAAGTAAACTAGCGCCGCTAAAACTTTTAGCGACATACCCATTACGCGGCGCTTGATTGGCGCAGATAATCTATAGCGCGGCGCTTTATGGTATTTTGGTGGTGCTTTCAAGCGCCGCTAAAACTCCAAGTTGTTGTAGTGTGGGCCACATGCATGACCCTATGGTGGGAGTTCCTTATCCATTGTTCCATGTGGTGTGGCCCATATGAGTCCTGATTTTTGGACTTTGGGCCTAACATGGGAGATGCAATTGATGGACGGGTTGGATATCTGACACATCACTGTGGTCCTTACACAGCTCGACTCACTGGAAATTGTGAAACAGTTGATTGCATGTGATAAATTCCTAATGAACACCCATGTGTATGCACACATGGAATCCATCAAAAAAAAGTATATACATATGGACAATTCTACCCCCATAATTAGTCGCACAAGAGTCAGAAAACTTTGGGTTTTTAAAGGGTATATTGTTGCTTCTGCATCTTCAACTGGGGGTAGTGACATATAATTTCCTCCTATCATGACAACGAGAGGCAATACCATAGGTAGTATAATCCAAACGAATAGTTTCATACGTTCTATCGCCAAACGCCAGTAAATAAAGTGGGGACCAAGGAAGACGTTTTGTATTCCAACTCTTAAATAAAACTAGCTTACCCATTTCCAGAAAAATCAAAGCGAAAAGTACCGATTCCTTCTCTTGTCAAAGCAACAGCAACACTTGCTATAGTTTTGCTTTCCTGGAGATATAAACACATAGGTCTATAAAATCATTCACACATACTTATCTTTCTGAACCTTTTTTGTTACTAATATACATGCATTACTAATAATGGCGGATTATCATTTAGGTTTGTAGTCGTGATAAAAGAGGATGTGTTAGGGGGTTGGGTCATATTTCAAAAACTACCATTATTGCTTCAACCCCTAACATTAATGAAATTAGAGAAGGAAAGGGCAAAATTGTTGAGGTTAAAGCATTGTTGAATGAATTCAAAGCAAATAGAAAATAGGATGAACGAGCAATTCAACATGTGCCAGAACATGATATCTAGCATTGGAGAACGTATGGCTGAATTTCAGAATCAAATAAATAGTCTAGTTCAGCCAATGCAATGCTCTCCTGGCACTGCTGGCTCTCAGGTATTTTAATAATTAAATAATGATGTATAGTTACTATTTTATCCATGAAAATAATAAAAATTATTTGTTCTAGGCATTTTTTTGATCTGGCGAGACCTCAAGTCATCGTGATGAGTCAGCTCCACCTCCACCTCTATGGGTGGAACAAATCTGTCATTTGACAAATATTCATAGTAGAGTTGTTGCACATGGGCATCTGCTTAGAGATAGTGCATGCATCCCTCCAGATTGCATCAAGGTTATATTGGATGTAGCTTAGTCCTAGAGGGGGGGTGAATAAGACTATTCTAAATAAAAATAAAATGCGGAATATAAAAACAGATAGCTGAAATAAATAGCTGCAAGACCTGTATCCTAGACCGTACCATTATGTAGGCTTTCACGGTCCTCCCTGTGGAATTCCAACAACCCGTGACCTGTAATCGACATTTGTGCATAACCCTAAGTCGCATCCCATAAATCTGAGTCGACTCGACCCGAAACTTGTACCCTGGCGACCGTGCCATCGCCGTGGTTCTAACACCACGTCTCATGCACCGATGCGATACCCAGGCCTGGAGTTGTAGGCCTGTGTATATTTTAAGAAAATGTTGCGCGTTGCGAATCTCGAGAGAATCTCTTCAATCAATCACATTAATCATAAGTCAAGTACAACCCATCACTCACCCTTACCTCTCTTCACCAAGTCAACAACACCCATACCTAACCATTCCTTTCTTACCAAAAGTCAAGAGAAACCATACCCTCCATCCCATTTCCCTTACAACGACCCATCCTCTCTCTCTCATTTCTCACTCCATCCCAAGCACCAAGGGAGAGCCAATGTCCAAGCCTCCCATGAGAGAGTCAAGTGTGGCCCACTCCCTACTACTCTATCTCCCATCTCCACCATTCAATCCTCATCATCCTCCATCAAAGGGAGAGCTTAGGAGCTAAGGATTCCAAGGGACCAAGAAGATTTACAATCAGTGGGTGTTCATAACATTAGATCTTGATTTTGATATAAGGCCCACTTGTGATGGGTCTTTTTTTGATGTATGTGTTGTAGATCTTTGAGGGGCCCATAGTGGTGGGGTCCCTCATTACGCCATCTCTCTCTCTCTCTCTCTCTCTCTCTCTCTCTCTCTCTCTCTCTCTCTCGTGATGGGTGTGGCCCACCATGATGTATGCTTTGATCCACACCGTCCGCACCATCCACTGATTGGACGGTAGGACTTCACCGTAATGTATGTGTTTTACCGCGTCCAACAGCTTTTGGGATGGTGAGGCCCATCTAATGAGTTATATCCCACCGTCCAGCACGTGGACCCAACTTGTATGTGTTGTATACACAGCCGGCCACGCATGGGACCTACCCGATGTGAGTGTTTCATCCAGGCCATTCGTCCAGAATGCTGGACGCTGGAGCTCCATTGTTTAAAAAAGAAAAAGAGAGATATAAATATATATAATATGGTGGGCCCCACGTGGGACCCACCTGCCATAGAAGCCGATTGGCTGGTGTACATTCACCAGCTATATAGTTGTATTGACGTCAGGGGTCTGATCATGCTATATGTGAGTTATATCTAGACCGTCCATCTGGATGGTGGCCTGGCCACACACCAGCTATATTGCTGATGACGTCAGCTAGTCCTGTGGACCCCTCGTGATGTATATGTTGTATCTAGCCATCCATCATCTGGACGGTGGGCCGCAGCAGCGTGGCTGCTATGCTGAAATGACGTCAGCAAGTTCTGCTAGTACGATCATGAGATATGTATTATATCCCAACCATCCATCCACGTGTGGATTCCACACATGTCTATGGGTCTGGTCACAAGGTATGTATTATATCCTACACTGTCCATCCATTTTTTTACGAGTGGGACCCACCCACACGTGTAGCACATGTGGGGTGAGGCCCACCTCTGATATATGTATTTTATATCTGATCGTCCATCCATTTTGAGTTGGATGTGGGAACCACCGTAATGTGTTGTATCCACCGTCCAGTAGTTGGTCGGTGGTACACCCCGTGATGTAAGTGTTTCATCAATGTCGTCCGTTTTTAGGGCGTGGGGACCCACTTCACACGTGTGGCCACCCGATATATGGATCTAATCCACACCGTCAGCAAGTGTTGTGGACCCCATCAAGGGGTGTAAGTTATATCCCAATTGTCCTTCCACCTTGATGTGTATTCTGTATCCACATCATCCATCACTGGATGGTGCTGCATGAGGCATACCCTGATGTATGTGTTACATCCAAACCGTCCATACGGTGGGGCCAGCTGTGATGCATGTGTTTCATGCACACCATCCATCTTAGGACCGTGGTGCGTGGGCCAGCACGTTGTACGTGTTCTACCCACGTCGTCCAGTCCAGCTGGATGTGGATCTCATCTACGTGGCCCACCATGATATATGTTTTATCCCTATTATCCATCAGTTTTCTGGCCCACCATGATATATGTTTTATCCCTGCCATCCATCAGTTTTCTGGCCCACTATGATATATTATTTATCCTTGCCGTCCATCAGTTTTCTGGCCCACCATGATATATGTTTTATCCTCACTGTCCATCTGAAAGAAGGGCCCACCTGCTGGTGTATGCAGGGCCCACCTGCTGAACGTATTAAGCCACTTGTTGGCTGTGCATGGCCCACCTACTGTGCGGCCCATTGTGATGTATATAAGGCCCATAGTGATGTATGTATGGCCCATGATATGCGGCCATTGTGATGTATATGCGGCCCATGTAATGAGGCCCATTGTGATGTATATGCGGCCCATGTGATGAGGCCCATTGTGATGTATATGTGGCCCATGAGTGAGGCCCAATGTGTTGTATATGAGGCCTTTGATGAGGCCCAATGTGATATATTTGTGACCCATTTGGTGAGGCCCATTGTAATGTATCTATGGCCCATGGGTTGTGGCCCATTATAATGTATATATGGCCCATGAGTGAGGCCCGGTGTGTTATATATGAAGCTCATGTGATGCAGCCCATGATGATATATATGATGTCCATTGTGCTGTATGAGAGGCCCATGTGATGCGGCCCCATTGTGATGTATTTGAGGCCCATGCGATGCGGCCCACTTGATGTATAAGAGGCCCATGTGATGAGGCCTATTATGTGGTATGAGAGGCCCTTATGTGAGGCCATGGGCCCCATTATAGGTTTGGCCCTATGAGGGCCACTCCTTAGGAGCAATGTTGGTTGAATGTCCACATTGATGGGCAATGATGGTTAATTGTCCACATCGTGACCTTCCCTTAGGCCTCGCTAGGCCCATCGTTCATATGAGGAGAGTACATCATCATCATATAACATGCTTAGTATAGATCCATGATTCATGTCATGCGCATCATATGTATGCCTGATATGAGGAGTGATTGATCATAGCACGTGCCATTGGGCGGATTATTATGGGACTCCCTGATAGGAGTTATCCACGTGAGCGCGCGGTATACGCTGGTTTAATGCATGATTGGATAGCATGACTCATGCATCTCACATTTTGTGTATGACCACTATACGCCCTAGCGACATCAGAGCCGTAGCCTCCACAGGTATATCTGGATAGCTAAATGGGACACTGGAAATCTTTTTCTACATGGGGTGCCATAAATATCCCTAGGTGAAAGTCTCTAAACCCTCTAGGTACCAGAGGACACTCCAACGTTTAGACCGAGTTGATATACATGAGTGCCCGAGTGCTGAATACTAGTAGGCGGCATCTCCCGCTATGTCGTGATCGGTTGGAAGGGGGTGTGGCCTTACCCGCCCAAGGGAGTAGGCATAGCTAGGCTGAGTTTGACTAGCTCATAAATGGGTCTGCTATTGACGTGCCGGGTAGATATTGGCGGACTACTGGCCAGCGGATAGTGAGGTCTCTTCCACTTACCCAGTTGTGCACTTGATGGGGCGGCAGGTGGTGCAGAGTGTAGTAGACCCTGGTGATGATCCCAGAGATGTACGGTACTGATATGTGGACTTATTGAGAAGGTGTTGCATACTCATTCATTATTCATTGATTCACTATCCACTCTAATTGGTGGTGCGCAACTAATGGTTGTGTACCTTCGCAATGGCCAGGATTTCGGTTGGGGTGCGTGACCAACCTGAGATCAGGAGTTTACCATATTGAGTCTGGCTATCTAAATTTAGGTATGAGACTAGTTTGGATAAAAGTCTCTTGTGATGGACCCCATAGCCTGCGATACCACGTACTATCATCCCGACTTCACACTTCAGCTTGGCCATTTCATTTACACCACCTATTGCATTGCATCATCAGCACTTAGCATTTATTTTACTATGCTTATGTATTGTATAGCCTAGATAAGGTTAACGATATTTGTGGACTCGTCAGGATTTGCATATTACATTGCTTCTTTAGTATTGGATATTTAGTTTATTATGTTTTTATATTGCATAGCCTAGATAAGGCTAATAGTATTTATGAACTTACTAACATGTTTCTACATTACTCTGATATTGCATACTTAGCACTTATCTTGTGCACATACATACACCACCCTCTAAGCTTTCTATAAGCTTATGCATGATAGATGCGTGCCGGTGGCATTAGGTTGCAGCGACATCGAGCTTGGAGTATGCAATAATCTTCTGGAGCTTTGATTATTAATATATATATATTTTCCTTTCAGCACTGTATTCAACTGTTTATATTAGTGGATATGTGATGATGATATTGCCTTTACAATTTGGGTAAACTTGTGGTTATGCTTCTTATGAGATAAATGTATGTTGAAAATCCTCTTTGCAGGATCTCAGGATCGAAATCTAGTGTTAGGTGCTGGAAGTCGAGAATGGGGTACTCAAAGGCTGTCAGCGCCAGATTCGAAGATCAAAAATTTTGTGAGCCCAATTTTTGAGTTTGGGGCGTGACAATAACAATCTCAATTGCAATAGTATTGAGAGGTTGATACAAACGTTGTTCAAATGACAACCTTACACGAAAAACCAAGGTTTATGGTAGGACAACCTGATTTCTTAAAATCAGTAAGGATCAAAAACTCAAACCAAAGCAAGAAGCAATAGAAAAAAAATCTCACTATTACAACATTCACCACATGTACATGAAAGAGATACAAGCATTCAACACATATATACATCATATACAACATCCACCACAACTCCAAGAATTATAGTGGTTCGGTGTGTACACCAACAGTTCGCAAACAGCCACACTTACTCCACTCTCAATAATCACAACCCACATGATATTGGCTTTCACTAAGAAAGAAGGTTTTCCAAGGTTCACCTTAAAACCTTTACAGTTGTGTTTTTCAATTAGGCTTACACAATAAAAAACCCCGCGTTGAGATTTTCTAGCTGATCTCAGTCAAAACCAAAAATAGAGATTTTCTGGCTAATCTCATAAACCAAATGTGGAACGTATAAAATACTTATCTGAAGATTCTTCTTCGATGTAGCCCGGTAGAACCGTTTCCTTGAAGATGAAGATCTTTATTGTTCAATCACACAAATGGAAGGGTTCTATGTCTAAATGAATTTTAAATTAATTCAACCATGAGCTACTTTGATTCAATTTCTTGGATCCCTTGTGGTAGCAAAAGGGAATTCTGATTTAAGGTCCAATCTCAATCTCAACTCCCTTTTATAAAATCAGATTGAAGTAGCAAGAAATCAAGAAATTATAAATCAAAAAAGCTATAAAAAAATCTTAAATTACCGTACAATAGCTTCACAATCATGCGGACTTAATCTCAGAATAGTGGCTTGATTTAACTTGGAATGAATGAAAAACTCTGGGAAAAGACCTCTATTTATAGGCAGAAAAATAGTTCCTTTGATTGGTTTAAGGTCTCCCTCGACTGGTCCTGAGAACAACTAAATTTTAAAAATTTTTGCGCAATCAAAGAAAACCAACCCTCGACTGGTCGAGTGGACTGCTCGACTGGTTAAGTGGCCTGTCGACTGGTCGAGCATGGCACTCGACTGGTCGAGTGGAGCTCAAAATGGTTGTTGGAGTTTGAGTCAAGCCCGGTTCGACTGGTCGAGCACTGTTCACATTACTAGTCATGACCCTACCAGAAAATTCCAAAATTTGAAGTTATTTCCTGGACTGGTCGAGACAAATCTTGGACTAGTCGACCCAGAGCTTAAACTAGTCGAACATAGGCTAAAACTAGTCGAACCAAAGCCTATAATAAGTATATTAACCCATATAGAATATGCAATATGAATGACCTAATTCTAAGATCTTTCTAGGGTCATATATACCTGAAAGTTGAACATTGAACCATGTAACTTCAATTACTTCCAGTTGATCTTGTACTTGAAGTTCTTGCAGCATGATCTTATACACTTGAAATTCTTGAACTTAATCTTGAACATGTGAAGTTCTTGAACTTGATCTTGAACATGTAGTGCCTTTAAGCTAACATAAAGACTTGAAGTAGCACATGAAATAGATCTTGAACTTGCACTTGAGGTAGCACTTTGACTTGATCTTGAATTTGAAGCCATACTTGAACTTGAAGCAATACTCCATGACTTGAATGTAACACATCTTCACTTGAAGGTGAACTTTCCATCACTTTACAGGTCCATCAATTCAAAGTGGTTTGTCACAACAAAATTTGACAACTAAGGGTGCTAAATATACAATACAACACTTACAAGATGTTGTTGAAGTTCCCAGTGCGGATGTGTTTGGTGACATTGGGGACAAGACATTGGCCGATTGCGACGTGGGTGATATTCTCGTTTTTCCTAGTGTCGACGAAAACATAGATATTAAAGGAGTTTACTTAAAACTTTTCTTAAGTCAAGAACATACTTTTTAAATTTGGTCAGGACATATGGATTGTGTTTGAGGTTATTTTGGATATTATTTGACTAAATATTTATCATGAATTATTTAGTAGTTTTGCTTGACTAATCTACATATATTTATGTTGTGATTTGTTTCAGCTTCTCATCTTCTTATGCGTAACATAAGGTACACATATTTCTATTATGATTCGTTTTGATTTTTTCTCTACTTATGCATAAAATGTTCTGATTTAAATATTAAGAACTACGTAATGACTTGATCTCAATCTTCCGAACATTGGGTACGTAGGCAGCCATTCATACTAGACCGTATCGGTGTAGCCACAAATTCTTTTTTTTTTTTCCCTTGTTGTAGTGTGGATACATTTTCATCCGAACTACTTGAAAGTAAGAGTGAGGTGGATATAAGTTCTCGAAACCTTAAATTAGTCTTGAATAATTTATATCTTTATCGCTTCATTTATATGCTATCGTTGGGGTCAACTTGTAGCTCCTCAGAACCCGCTCTGCCGTAAGACATTACGGTGAATGACGGTTCCCAGTAGGTTAAGTTGCAAATTATTATTATGAGTTAGTTAGATATCTTTTATTATTGTAAATGTTGTTAATAGTTGGATGGATGATGAATGTATTTGCGAATGGATGTGTGTGTGTGTGTGTGTGTGTGTGTGTTATCATTGGAGGATACCTTGTTTAAGGGGACATGAAATTCTTGTATCTTATGGTATGATGCCCTAATATTGGTTGTATGTTACTAGTATGTAATAGATAATACTAGGTCCAATATTATTTTTTATATGTGGCTAAAAATATAATATATATTATGGATTTAATTTTTTGTGAGAATGTTTACTCGGATCATTTATATGATCCTCATATGCATACTGTAATTTTGTTTTGAACAAGTTGATCCATTGTCCAATGGTCTGGACCATTGGTACGTGAGGTGCCAATACCGACGCAGACCATGCCTTGGAATTGTCTCAGACTTTTGCTACACTCCTTTTCCTAACCATGTATTTTTAAGCCACAACTTGAAAAGTTAGGTTGTCCTAATTCACTACCAAACAATAATAGAAAAGGCAAATCAACGAGCTGTAGCTTGTAGTGACTTTGACCTTTTCCTATGTTTGCATTGATGGAGTGGCCCACCTAAGGTAATGGTCCCGTTTTAGTGGAAGGCCATGAAGCCAAGTATCTCCACCTCTTAACATTCTAGTGTGGTAGGTTCAATGTTTTGAATATGATGTAGTGATGTGCGTGATGAGGTCGAGCACCGTATTTATTAAAAGAATAATCACCTACAGCCAACTGCATGCTAGCTTGGCATGCAGCCCCAATTTTGTAAGATATCACTACAAGACAAATGACTTTAGCCGGCGGCCAAAACCGCCGCTAAAAACCCTAAAAACGCCGGTATCTAATTTTAGCGGCGCTAAACAAGCGCCGCGGGAGGGGTATGTCGCTAAAAGCTATTGCCGCGCGACTCTATTTTAGCGGCGCTATGAGAAGCGCCGCTAGTACTACAGTCTGGTGCGGCGGTCTCGTTAGTTCCAGCGGCGCTTTTTCTGGCGCTGGTATTTCTGACAGAAGCCCTGCAATCGTTAAAAGCGCCGTCAAAGATCTCGACAAGCGCCGGGGCTTCTTGTACAACCCAGTTAGGCCAATAATCTTTTTATTATATATAATTCAATTGAAACCTGTATTTTTTAAAACATAAAAAATGTTGCAACAATTTAAACTAAATATTAAATAAAATCTATATTACTTCACAATAAAAAATATATATAATATTTATTACTATAAATTGAGAATGGTCTTTAAATAATAATAATAAAAAAATCCTCTATATGGTACTCCCAATGCAAGTAGCGTCAAAAAAGCTGAAGTCATGGTTTTTTACCTGTTTTGAGGGTCCTTCCATTTCAATCTACCATGGAAGCTTCTGATGGTGAAAGATAGTACTTTGATGAAGTTATAGAGTCCATCTCCAACGATGAGAGCTATGGAGATAAAGACATGCAAACTCAATCAGCAATTCATGGTAGAATGAGAAAAAGAGAATGGTCGATGACTTAAATGATTCGGAGATAAAGACATGCAACTATCCTCCACGTACAAACATGAAAGGACCTATTACCATCCACCATTTTCCTAACAAGGCTATATTGGAAGTTTGAAATTGACAGCTCCATGCAGAAAGGGTCCTTGACTCTTAGAGATTCCATAAGAACATCCCAAGAAACAACACAAGTTGCCATTTTTATTACACATGATCTGGATTTCCATCAGACTTCATGGCCATGAGAGTTTAATAAGGTGTTTGAGTTAAGACAATCAAGATGTAGAATTTAAACAAAATGGCACTATACAGAAGGCCTATAGATTTCTAGTAGCTATAAAATATATCAATGACTCAACAATGTTCTTTTATACACAATTGTAAATGAGAGCGCACCTGTAAGCAGTACTGCACATCAACGATCAACTCTATTATCTCAAACCCCTTGTTCAACATCAAAGAACACTTATCAGCTTATGACCATCAAGGAGGAATGCCATAATTTCACAATAGCCCTAAGTAAAATGAAATGGGAGCCCAATAAGCATTGTGATGCCTGAATACCTTAATCATATCACTGCGCCTTTCGCATGTCCAAGTAATTAGTGTTGTTAAATCTGACATGTACACCTGCAAGATGCAGAAGGAGGTCACCAATCACCATCAAGTGTGATATATGATATGAAAAACTTAAAAATTATTTGGAAATAAATAAAAGTGAGATTTTTTTTTTTATTTTTTTTTTAGGATTCTTTCACAATTCACATGTTATTATATAAATAAACTAAAGCATAGCATTTTATTATTTCACGTAGGAGTGACAAGGGAAAAAAGATAGG
Source organism: Magnolia changhungtana (assembly GCA_030180095.1). Lineage (NCBI taxonomy): Eukaryota > Viridiplantae > Streptophyta > Magnoliopsida > Magnoliales > Magnoliaceae > Magnolia > Magnolia changhungtana. The sequence goes on from JASAUF010000375.1 coordinate 7,898,078, forward strand.
GTTTCAACAAATAGAGCAACATGGGAAATCCTAATACTAGAATGCAACATTAGACGGCACAGGGCCAATTGGAACTCTTCCAGCAATGACAGAGTAGCAGGTCTGCTTATTTTTTGAAGAACATACAATATTGTTTGATCTTCTTAAAAAGCTCTTGTCAGGTTTCAATAACATTTTTGCCTTATCATTGTTGACATGGAGTGCACGTAAGATTAGAAGATCATCGGATTGCGAAATGAGGATTTCATGTCAAATGGTGAATAGAAGGCTCGAGTAAATATAACCGACACCGCTTGACATCACTCTCAAGCCTAACTATGTGTGCCGTAATATGAATGAAATCGACATTCAGACAAAGAAAATGTCCAAGCACTATGAGAGAGGCAGAACACAAACCTCTTGTTCAGGCCCAACAATTTGAAATTCTCCATCCATCATTAAGTTTTTATTGGCAACATTTATTTCTACAATTGAAGACTGCCCCCTAAACTTCAAGAAGTCAAACACTGAATAAATTAGTCAAAGGAGAACCCAGCAAATCACAAATACTTTGGTTTTACCCAATAGCATTACACAGGATGTTTGGTTTAGGATGTGTTTGGTTGCACCAACTATCATGAATTGCAACCAAACATTAGGGTTCAAATTGTATTTGTGATTTGCTGTTTAGATAGTCTTGACATTTTATTTTTTTTTTAAATTCTGTTTTAGACTCCTTTCATGCAGATTTCATAGGATCAGGATCAACCAATCAGGCTAATTCAACATAAAGTGGGTCCCTCTTACCCAACAATGTACAACATTCCGAGGTGGGGCCCACCTCCAATGCCAAATGATGCACTAGGCACTTCTTCTGAGTTTGATACAGTGAGTTACAATCATTAAAAAGTGAAACCTCTAAATTTCCAATTCTAACAACATGCAGTCATGCATATTCAAGTCATCCCAATTTATTATCAAAGTGTTCAAAATTGCTATCTACCAGTAGAAGGAATCATAGTAAATATTCACCAATGAAAAAATTGGGAATCCCAACATTTTTATGCAGAACAGGGGAGATTACCTTCATGATTATCTCATAAACATCATCTGCAACTAACGGAGCTTACTTTGATCTTTCATTGAAATGACAATACATCTCTTTGATTCTGCACAGATCATCCAATTAGATTAAAAAAAAAAAAAAAAATTCAAGCAAAAACAACAAAAGAAAAGTTAAATCAACAAACACTCACGTCTCAGAAAACAATTTCTTCGTGCTCTTATGCAGATTTGAAACAACAATTCTCGCCGCAAGCTGAATGAAAATTCAAAAAAGAATCAGGCAAATAAAACCAAGCGCTTCTCTCCAATCTCCAAATCCACAAAACAATAAGAAGGGAAAACCTATAGAGGCATAATCGGGGTGGTTTGCAGTCATAGCGGCCATGATCTCGGCTCAAGAACAAGTTCGTCAAGACTCAAGCTGACTGGTGGTGACGCCCTTGTACATTCTAGCACATACCTTCTGAGCCACAAGTACAAGATCGCAGTGATCGAGGCTGAGGCCATAGCTTAGCTTCTTCAGATGAGTGGTGATCTTATCAAAGTGGACGGTTTCCTGACGGCCGTCTCACTTCACCACATAATCTTCAGATCTCTGGGAAAATATATAGGGTTTGGTGATGAGGAATTTCATCGAATAGGTGGTGAATGGAAGGAGAAATATAAAGAGAGGGGTATATGATAGAGAGAAAGAGACGGTTTCCTGACCGCCAATTTGTGCATGTGATCAGTGCTTCCCATCATGCAAGCAACATCTTCCATACAAGTGGTTACAATGATTCGACTGCCAGCTGCACCAGCTTGGAAGGGAAGTCTCAGCAGCTTCTCCCACTTCTCGCTGTCTTTGCTCCAAACGTCGTCAAGCACCAGGAAGAATTTCTTTGCCTGCAACATACAACATAGGCGATCCGCAATGGTCCAAGTCTAATGACTTGCAACCGATTCAGATTTGCAGACTCTATTATTGATTTCGTAATTCGTTTCACATCGTAATCTTCTGAAACACAAACCCACAATGCTAAAATCACAGGTTATAATTTGCATGTTTTGTTTACGAAGTTAGACTTTAAGCAATCATGACTTTCAGGTGAATAACATCAATCACCAAATAACCAATCATGATTTCCCAAAAACTGAGCAAATGTTGAAAGATAAAGCTATCAGAAATATATCACTCAGAAAGTAACTTACCCGTGCTATCCATTATAAGAACCAAAGCAAAGTATTCCACGAAGAACTGTGTATTGTGTCTCATTGCCTGGCCATAAAGTGTGTGCAATAAAGCATGACCAGTTCGATCGGCAGCACATGCACTGCGATAGGCCTGCCCACCTACAATTGCAACATAGAAGACGGTATAAATTAGGAAATGTTACAGATAACTCGTGAAACTAACTACCCCTATAACAAAGTTGAGTATGTGAACCTTTTCTGAAATTCAGGCTTTGACCGCCAAAAGCACGCTGATATATTTTCCCTTCTTCAGTTCCGGAAAATGGCAATCCATAATTTTCAAGCTCTATGACAGATTTTGGTGCCTCTCTACACATATACTGGATAGCATCTTGATCGCCTACATAACACAACAACATTCCACTTTAAGAACAGACATAAAACAGTTGCAAGAGGAATTGCATACAAATTGGCCACCATAAAGGGAAAAAAAAAAACACACAAAAAACAAAAATCACACTCTCATGACTCCGCCTGTTAACAAGTGGAAAATGTAGAGATGCTCCATTAAGTTTGATTCAAATTACATAACATGTAATAACAATTGTAGTTAAGTAAATACTTAGAAGGCAAAGAATGTGCAGAAGATGTTTATGAAAAGACAATATAAGAGTACATGATACAGTAAAATATTTCTTACCCAAGATTAGGAAGAAAGAAAGAAAAGAAAGAAACAAGAACTAATGCAAGGGAAAAAAAAAATGATTTCTCAGTGTAACTCAAATAACAAAGGACTTATAGAACATGCCATGTAAGTGAATGCCAAAGTTGGAAATTTCTATCACTTGAATGTATTACCTAACCAATCGCTTCCTTTGACAAAGTGTCATACATATGCCACCTCCAATCATCTTCAGTCATATTTCCTAAGGCTGCATTTATACCTCCCTGCAAAGAATCTACTAGCACAAATTAACATGCATTCCCATCAAGATCTAGAATAACAAAAGTTCTAAAAGTTGATATACTCTGAGTGAGCTCTCCTGAAGGAAGAAATATACACCTAATACTAATTAACCAATCTTCAGAATAACCTAACAGAACAGACCTGATTATTCTGCAACAGAAAATGGTAATAGAATGAAATAATTTTCTTCTTAGCTTATTCTTTTGGGTGCATGATATTGCAAGCTAGTTTCAATCTCCATAAATCATTAAAAAAGACAAATAATCAATCATTTATACAGCAGAGATGGGGTTAATAAGTGAATGGCAACATGACAGATCTGCACAAAGGTCCCATGCAAACCTCTGGATATGCATTTTTCAGTGAAGCACTCATGAGCAGTTTGACATTTAAAAAAATAAAATAAAATTTGAAACATTTGACATAAATTATTTACATGAGCATAAAAATGAGGTATATACCATCATATGATTTTTATTTTTTTTGAAAGAACTGAATATTGTTAAAGCCCAAAGGGCAAAAGAAAAGCACAACAAAAGACAAAATGATGGGATCTACCATCATTTGATATTAACCAATTATCGTTATGCTATAAAACAGTGATAAGCATGATGGTAAAAAATGATAATAAATCAAAGAAATACATTTCGGTTTAGATAACTCACCTGCTGCAACTTGTGGTGCCATACCATCTTTCTGCTAGCATGTCACATGTGTAGGACATCCATATATTACACTAGTTTTGGTACCTATCCGTTTATCCCCAAGAGCAACAACCTGCATAATTTGTAACGACATTTTAAATGCCTATGTGAGGTTCCTTGATGAAGCCCCTGAGCTTGTGAAGATTACCCAAGTGTCATGCGGGGAGTACCACTTGGCAGCCATATCAGAAAGTGGCGAGGTGTAAGTGATCTGAAAGGACATTGATAGCTGGAGATTCTACTATTGAGAAACATGTGGATTTTTCGCATTACACAAATAACATTTTTGAAGATTTTAGAAAGATCTTCTAGTAAAAACATCCCAGCTTGGTGGATGAGTGAATACAAAGGAAAAGGAGTGCATCTGATCTCACCAGTCTGTGTTTTACATCGAGTTTCTTATGTATAGTTAACCCATGACATCATACTTTTTCGATACCTCTTTTTTTCCCCCTTTTGTCATACCCAATTGATGAACATAGGGGAACCATTCACGGCTTGGTTACTTATGTACGTTAACTGGTGATTTGCTAGTGATATACACTTGTGGCCCCTGCTAATTGGCATAAAATTAAAGCAGTTTTCAAGCAATCTATTTCTGTACAAATGGCATGCATAAATGAGATCTGAGCCATAATCACTTTGTATCTTTATATGTCGCATGCCTGCAATAAACAAATGGTTCACATGCTGAGGTGTGCATGATAGATTTTACTCTTATATGATCCTAGCTGTCAATCAGAGGACTCCTTCCTGTTGTATGAGGAACTTTGGTTGGATATTTTCTCTAATAATTTTTTTGAAAGATATTTTGTCTAATATTATATATATATATATATATATATATATATATATATTTGAAAGATATTTTCTCTAATAATTATTTGTATATCTCAAAATTCCTTCAATTGTGGCTAAGGTCACCGATTGTTTTTCCCGGTTATGGCTCATCCATGACACGGTCCAAGAGATGAACTCGTATCTCATACATGTATGTGGCGTATATAGATATAGAGGGCTGGTAACTATCTTAGATATAGTTTAAAACCAGATCCTTTCCTATTATTTTGTGATACATTTTTATTTACAAGTCCTCATAAATGAAACATTGGGTAGCCTTTCTCTCAGAGTTTCATACATTTTATTCTATGGCTGTATGTACCACTTGCTTGTTAGTTTAGCATACTAGCTTACCTAGATTTTCAAGCACCCATAAGTGTTCAAAGCCAACAACATGCTAACCTAGCATGCAGCCATCTTTCCCACCGTCGTGTCGTATGTATGGGAAATTTGACTGTCCAAAATATGTCTTCCCAATTTGGATGTATCATGAACTAAAATTTATGATTATTTTATTATTATTATTATTATCCACTATCAGATTGGTGGACATTTATTGGACGGTTAAAATGAAAAATATCCAATGGTCGAGTGAGTGCATGCATCTAAGGTCGAGTGAGTGCATGCATCTGAGGTTAGAGTCGTTCCATCAATCTAATTTTCGGAATTTAGTTAATGTATGCCACGTGTACAATTTCTACGTGCCTGTGTATCAAGTATCCCACGTTGTGTGAGTATCATGTAACTGCAAGAGCCTGCTAACAAACAATACCATCTTTGGCAAGCCACTTTGCAATTCACCCAAATCAGGAAAATAGAAGAGAACAAAATCCAGATCATCATAGCTGCAAAACAACATTTGAATTTGAAATACTATGCCCAACTCTAACATATAAATTGAAAACTGTTAGAACAGAGACATTTCATCAAACATGTGTTGTGCACACCTTAAACATTCACAACAATAAACCATAAAAGTGATTTTAGGAAACCCCTAATCCTTTTCCCATTGCAGAGTTTAGGAAATCCCTAATTCCAATATTGTATCCCCTGATAATCTGCGGATTTACAGATCTAAAAATGCAAAACCTAGATATCTATTTGAGAGAACTGAGTACCTGGCCGGGGAAGGATGAAGGGCGGGGCTGCCGCACCAGATCTGGAGATGATGCAAGTGAGAAGAGAGAGAGAGAGAGAGAGAGAGAGAGAGAGAGAGAGAGAGAGAGAGAGAGAGAGTGCGAGATAGGCAGATGGAGAGAGAGGCGCGAGATCTGGAAATCGGGAGAGGGAGATAGAGTGCGAGATAGGCAGTTGGCGAGAGAGGCGCGGGGTCCGGGAGCGAAATGACTGTATGTTTTTTTTAAGATATATATACGGCAATAATCCGTGGGCCCTGTTTTACACAGCGCCGGTGCAAGATGCACCTAAAGTGCCGCTGTTACTCTATTTTGTTGTAGTGTATCCAGACCACACAAAATGTATCCCACCATGAAGTCCACCCGGCACAAAATCAGACAGGTTCATTCTTCAGGTGGGCCACAAGACTGAAATCTAATGAGTAGATCAGCCTCATTTTTGAGACGGGTGATCTTGATGGATTGCCCAACTTTTGCATGGGTCAGATGTCCTACTCATGCGACAAATTGGTAGGAAAAACAGGGCTGCCAGCCCTGCTAAGTTAGCATATAGCCAACTATTGGTGATCAGTTCTTTTACATAGAGAACTAATCACCTGCAACCAGTTACATGCTAACTTAGCATGCAGCTCCAGTATCTCTTCCAAACACTTATATTTGGCATTGAAATCCCAGAAGGTCGGGGTTTCAGCCACGTACAGACAGGCCCTTGAGAATTGGAGGATAGACTTGTTATAAAGTTTATAAACTAATGCAGGCAGGCGTATGTAGGTTGTGTTTCTGTTACTATTTTGTTATGTTTAGTGGATATGTTTTTATCTTAAGGCTGTTAGATCTTAAGGCTGTAAAATTGTTCCCACTCATCAATCAGCTCGAGATCTTCGCAACATGGTTTATATTGCTTGCTAAAGGGGGGTTCTTGAGAATTAATGCATTTTTGGAATTTTAGGTTGGCGGATTGTTACGTGTTGTAAAGTTGTATCCCAAAATAGAGAAGATGCAAACCCCTAAACAATGTTAGGCTGAACTGTATAGAAGAACATGGAATGGTTGACAGTCTAGCATGTGAGACATGATTAGGGTTGTTAACGGGTCGGGTCTTAGTACTTGTATGTGCTATAAATAGTAGAACAATGAAAGTTACCATTCATTGTCGATCCTCCAATCAACAATTTAAGTTACCGAGGTCCTAATCGCACCACTACCTAGGTCCTGTAAAAAAATAAAAAATAATAAAATAATAAAAAATATTTCTTTCCATGGCTCATGATATAATAAATGGCTTGTCCAGCCTACGAGGGAACCATCTCGTTTTCTCAGAATACCATTAGAACACTGGGCCCCAGTTCAAAAAGTAAAAGCAACATGGTGATACAAAGGCTTTCACCAAATCTATTTGAATAGTATTGACCCATAGCCAACAGTAATAGCAATTAAGCATAATCTCACAAATAATCTAGGCCGTCTATGTAGATCAATACATTATGGTGGTAAGAAAAAGCAACACGGTATACTTAAGTTCACTTCTACTAAAGCCAACAAGATTTTCACTGAGAATACCTCTCAAATTGACATTCGTCGAGCCAATCGCAAGGAGAACCCTTCGTCATGGTGGTGATGCTTACCATAGGCCACAAGCTCCCGTCGATATTCAAGTTTGTTCCCTACCCCATGCTCGTGAATTTTCAATTCACTTCCTTTAACTTGAACTTGAATGGCTGTTTATGGTCTGCAAGGTTTAATTCTTGCTGCTGCTTGGTTTGAGAAGGTGGTGAACCTCGTGGTCCTAAGTAGATGTTTTCCTCTTCCTTAATGGCCTGTAGTAGAGGAATATATAAGAGGCTTAAGACCAAGTTTCATTTAAGAAGCACACTACAGTGTCACCGGTACCATGGTTAGCTTACTGTGATTCCACACAGAAGGGGGCATTGTAACGTCTCGGAAAAATCCGTATAAAGACCCGAGTACCACCTCAGGCAGAAATCACTTAGGACCAAATCCTTTAGAAATTAGACAAAATTAACTAAGTGGTAAACTAGATTACCTGCGAAATTAGCACTAATCACTTTAAATATGATCCGTAAGACCCAAAATAAGTAGAATCATTAATGCTACATTACCCTGAAACCTAGGACCAATCTCTAAACCCAGTTGCTCTCGGGAGCACCTTGAAACTTCGTATTGGACATAGACCGCGCGTTGAAAGTCCGTTGACCACGAAACTATACACTTATAACCGCTTTACTAGGCTTGACAACTATCTCAGAAATCAAATCCAAATAGTATCCAAAAACGCATAACTTGAGCTCGGAGCAAAGTGTGTGAGAAACACGAATATTCTTGAAAATTAAACTCAGATTTAAGTGATTTAGGCCGTTCGCTTGTAGGCCAAATATAAGGATTCAGACCGTCAAAATCTGACCCAATTAAACCCTCGGATCAGGGAAAATTTCTAACACTTGTCAGTATACTTGTGGCCCTGATCGAATACCGGTGACCGTTGAACTGAAACTGGTTCCCCACAGTCGATCTGTAAACCCAATCAGACTGAAAACTTAACTCGATGTAAATCCAAGGCCAAGGAGCTTAAGTCCGACCGCACGCAGAAAGTGGCCTCCAGAAGTACTCCGTTGGATCGAAACAAACCCTATTTGGCTATTACCTAAGTATTCCATGACCCTGGGGCTATTCCCATCAGTTCTGAGTCTATATAAGGGCCTTAAACCCTCTCTCTCTCTCTCTCATTGCATATGAATTTGGGAAAACCCTAAGAGAGAGAAGAAAGAAAAGGGAAGGAAAGAGAGATAGTGAGGGAGAGAATCGGAGTTTCTTCCTAGGATCTTTCCCTGCTGCTCCACGTGCTTTATCACCTCATTTGTATCACTATTCCGACGATTCCGACTCCGTTAGTAGGTAAGAAATCCCAATCCTAATTTGTTTTAGGGATACAAGTAGAGTAAATGCTGAAGTATCTAACCTATTTCATGCTATAGGTTGTCGTTGTGCCGTAGGCGAGGACTTAGTATTTAAATTGAGTTCGTTACGAGTCTACCAGCGAAAGGTGCAGACTATAAATGTTTAAGTTATGGTTTCCAAGGCTTTCAATGTCGGCTAATGATTTATAACTGATTTAGGTGTCGTTTCACATGCTAAATGCGAAAATTTCCTTCGCTTTACAGATATATATGAACTATGTTGAGTATAGCATACTCCATGTGTTAGTTGAAATGATTGAATGCGTATAGAATTTGGATTCGTGTTTGACATAATTATATGTCATGGATATAGGGTTGTTGTATGTGCGACAACCCCTTGGCGAAAGGATTTTCTCAAATACATGTTATGGCCAACATACGTTATGTATGTTATAATGTGTGGTCTAAGTGTTTCTTGAAATGTTGATATGAATATGGAATTATGATTTTTGTTTGCCATGATTATTGATTGTGAATACATGATTATTGTATACATGGCAAATCCTTTGTGAAAGGAGTTGTTATAATATGCATTTAACTAAATTATTATAGGCATGTATTATGTGTAGTTTAAGTGTTTGATAAATTGCCTAAATGAGAAATGCTTGATATGGTGTATGTAATGAGGGCGATGAGATAGGATTCAAAACCCCCTCATATATAGTTATAATTTACTTTGTGTAAACTATCATACCACTACGTCACTTACTAATAAAATGTCTATGTATGATTGACATGTGTAGCATGTGTTTGTTGAAATGCACAAATAGAATTTATATTTAGATTTGATTGTCACATGCAGTCTATGATTACCACATGTGAGTATTGTTGTTCTGAAATGTATTTAGGGCTACGTCGTAGTCCAGGTAGTCGATAATGGCCTACGGTCGGTGGCCGAACTGTTTGAGCCCCGACGAATGCGTTCGACGAATCCGAGTCGTACGTTGTTTGACGACAGTGGTTAGGCCACGCGGAATGCTTATGCACTCCATGTCAATCAAATCAACGTGCGCTCGTGCTAGTCGAGTTTGTCAAGTAACCCAATTGGCACGATATATGTTTACCGTGTATGGACGCTACTGCTTGAATCTAAAGTACCAAACTTACTAGTGGAAACCCCATTAACCGTGGTACCTCAATCCCCTAAGACTCATGAGCCAGACATGGTGGTATGGGACACCGTGGTCGAGCTGTTGGCCTACGCTGGGGTGACGAGCCTCCCCGTAGTGACCAGTGAGCAACACTGCCTAGTGAGCCGAATACGGTGGTTTGGGACACTGTATTCGAGCTGCTATCGGCCTACACTGATCAGATGACGAGCCCTTTGTAGTGACCTTGAGCATACTCTGAGACTGCATTAAGGCGACGAGCCTTTCTGTAGTGACTAGAGTATAAACTAGGCTTACACTGATCAGGTAACGAGCCCTTTGTAGTGACCTAGAACCACAACATCATATGATATTTACTAGGACTGACGACCCTAGAATGGATCATTGTTTGGGGAAAGATATAAGGGAGGTACCTTAGCTTCCCAATCCTTCTGTATGAAAAGGTCTAATAAGAACTCGGTAATCACGTTCATGCACCGCATTGCATGTGCCTTTGGCGTTGGAGTTGAGCACTATAGAAGGGATGCATGTTACGATTGTGAGATGAAGTTCACAGAGGGAGTGCAGGCGAGGGCATACATCATTAATACATATCATCCTTGCATTAACAAGAGTACTTAGGAATGCTTGATTGTATTTCCTTATCATTACTGCATGATTGAATTGATAACATATTAACCTTTACTTTATAGCTCCACTAAGTTGATCAGTCACTCCCACGTTCTAAGACAGTGTTGTACACACCAACCAAACTCTGTCTTAGCTGCAGGTGGTGGCGATGCTCACGAGGTGGAGCCAGACTTCGAGGATGATAAGGAGACATTCTCCTACATGCAGTTCTCGGGCGGGTTCATGTGAGTCGTGCCCTGATCGCTAGGGCCACAAGGACACTGACTAGATGCCCTTACAATGTTATTCTGTATTTTGGAGCACACATGTATATTTATTTTGTACATTTTGGGAGTATACATGTATATATTTAACCTGGTAACATGATCACACTTCGGAGACATACTACAGTTCATATATCTTACACACGTATTACAGACTTCTGCTTGTAAAACTCACTTATCTCTAGAGTATGATATGTTGTTTTGGTTTAATCTCATTTATGTTTAATGTGTTAATACAGACAACATTTAATCATCATTATCTATGTTGCATAAGTAATGCGTTGGAACTCGGGAGTTGAGCTCTTGCTCGACCACCAATTTTCATGAACACTAGCCGTGTTCATGGACTTGATGAACAGGGTGTTTCGGTTGTTTCTATTCTAATTTGTCATCGTGTTTATTGATGACATCCTGATATACTCCAAGAGTTGGGAAGATCACCAGGAGCACATGCAAGCAGTCTTTGATACTCTCAGGAAGAACCAGTTGTTTGCACGGTACAAGAAGTGTGACTTCTAGAAAGAGGAAGTCAAGTTCCTAGGACATGTGGTATCTAAGGTAGGGATAGCGGTTGACCTCACTAAGGTAGCCGCGGTTCAAGACTGGGAGCAGCCCAGTTTGGTTACTGAGGTGAGGAGTTTTCTTAGTCTGGCAGGGTACTACCGTCGATTTATTAGGGACTTCTCAAAGATTGCCAGGCCGTTATCTCAGTTGACACAGATGGATCTGAAGTTCACCTGGAACGAGAAGGTAGAAGCAACTTTTCAGGAGCTGAAGGATAACCTAACATTCGCCCTCGTGCTAGTATTGCCAAAGCAAGGGGTTAGGTATACTATCTACACCGATGCGTCTCGCGTTGGTCTGGGTCGTGTCCTTATGCAGAAGGACAGGGTGATTGCTTACGCCTTGAGACAGTTGAGGAAACACGAGGAGGACTACCCTACACATGACCTAGAGTTGGTAGCCGTTATCTTTGTACTGAAGCTCTGGAGACATTACCTCTACGGAGAGGAGTTTGAGCTCTTTTACGACCACAAGAGCCTCAGATACATATTCACACAGCGGGACCTGAATATGAGGCAGCGGCGATGGATGGAAACCTTGAAGGACTTTAAGTTCGAGGTTTCCTACCATCCGGGTAAGGCTAACCTTGTGGCTGACGCATTGAGCCGTAAGAAGACCATAGAGTTTGCGGCTCCGCTGATGGTGGCAGAATGAGGTATGGTAGAGTTCATGTGAGACTTCAAGCAGAAGCTCACCGTGGAGGAGCCATTCGAGAGCGTCGCGCACGTTCGTTGCGGCCACTTATTGATGATAGGATCATCAAGGCCCAGAAGGACGATGGACGATTGTCTGAGCTTCGAGACTAGGCTAGCAATCGTGAGGACGCCAAGTGGAGAGTTGGTATGAATGAGGGCTTACGTTACCATGGATGCCTATGCGTCCCAAATTTCATGCTTGAGGCAGGAGGTCTTCGAGGCTGCACATAGTTCGAAATTGGCGATGTATCATGGAAGAATGAAAATGTATCGAGATATGAAGAGATGATACTGGTGGAACAATATGAAGGCCCACATAGCAGCTTACGTGTCCCGTTGTCTCACGTGCCAACAGGTCAAGGCTGAATACCGTCAACCTCCTAAACTACTTCAGCCCATGCCCATGGCAGAATGGAAATGGGACTTTATCTCTATGAATTTTATCTCTGGGCTACCGAAGATGAGGAAGGGACATGATTCCATTTGGGTGATTGTGGACCGGTTGATAAAATCAGCCCATTTCCTCCCCATTAGAGTTTTGAACTCGGCAGATGACTTGGACAGGTTGTACATCAGGAAGATTGTACGTCTGCATGGAGTCCCTATGGAGATCGTGTCAGACCGAGACATGCGATTCACATCTATCTTCTGGACTCGTATCCAGGAAGCGATGGGTGTGAAGTTGAAGTTCAGTACCACGTTCCACCTACAGACGGTTGGGCAGACGGAACGGTAAATCAGGTGTTGGAAGATATGCTGCGACCTTGTGTACTAGATTTTAAGGACAGTTAGGATGATTGCCTTCCTTATGCGGAGTTCGGGTACAACAACAGTTTTTAGGCGAGCATCGGCATGGCTCCTTATGAGGCTTTATATGGGCGTCCCTGTCGGGCACCGCATTGCTGGGCAGAGGTTAGTGAGAAAATCCTGATTGGCCCAGAGTTACTTCATGTGACTTCAGAGAATATCGACATTATCAAGCATCGACTTTGGGCAACACAGAGCAGACAGAAGAGCTACACCGATACGAGGCGGTGGCAACTAGAGTTCGAGGTCGGGGACCATGTATTCTTGTAGGCTTCCCCGATGAAGGGAGTCCTTCGGTTTGGAAAGAAGGGGAAGCTCACGCTGAGATTCATAGGCCCATTCCAGATTCTGAATCGAGTGGGGGTAGTAGCGTACTGCCTTGCTTTGGCCACACCACTCGTAGGCGTGCACAACGTATTTCATGTATCTATGCAGAAGAAATACGTTCCTGATCCTTCCCACATTATCAAGTGGGAGCAGGTGCAGTTGAGTGAGGATGCTACTTATATACTACGACCACGTATCCTAGACTGGAAGGAGTAGGTATTAAGTAGTAAGGTTATCCCACTTGTGAAAGTGTTATGGACGCACCACACTGAAGAAGAGGCTACTTGGGAAATAGAAGCTGAGGTTCGTAAGAACTACCCTTAGATTCTCGAGGAGTACGAAAATGTACTAATTTCGAGGATAAAATTTTTCTTTAAGGGGGGTGGATAGTAACATCTTGGAAAAATCCGTCCAAAGACCTGAGTACCACCTCAGGCAGAAATCACTCAGGACCAAATCCTTTAGAAATTAGACGAAATTAACTAAGTGTTAAACTAGATTACCTGCAAAATTAGTACTAATCACTTTAAATACGATCCGCAAGACCCAAAATAAATAGAATCATTAATGCTACATTACCCTGAAACCTAGGACCAATCTCTAAACCCGGTTGTTCTCGGTAGCACCTTGAAACTTCGTATTGGACATAGATCGCGCGTCGAAAGTCCGTTGACCACGAAACTATATACTTATGACCACTTTACTGGGCTTGACAACCATCTCGGAAATCAAATCCAGATAGTATCCAGAAATGTATAACTTGAGTCGTTCGCTTGCAGGCCAAATATAAGGATTCAGATCATCGAAATTTAACCCAATTACACCTTCAGATCAGAGAAAATTTCAAACACTTATTAGTATACTTGTGGCCTTGATCGAATACCGGTGACCGTTGAACTGAAACTGGTCCCCCACAGTCGATCTATAACCCAATCGGACTGAAAACTTAACTCGACGTAGATCCAAGGCCAGGGAGCTTAAGTCCGACTGCATGCAGAAAGTGGCCTCCAGAAGTACTCCGTTGGATCGAAACAGCCCCTATTTGGCTATTACCTAAGTATTCCATGACCCTGGGGCTATTCTCATCAGTTCTGCGTCTATATAAGGGCCTTAAACCCTCTCTCTCTCATTCCAAACGAATTTGGAAAAACCCTAAGAGTGAGAAGAAAGAAAAGGGAAGGAAAGAGAGAGATAGTGAGGGAGAGAGTCAGCGTTTCTTCCTGGGATCTTTCCTTGCCGCTCCATGTGCTTTATCATCTCATCTGTATCGCTATTCCGAAGATTCTGACTCCGTTAGTAGGTAAGAAATCCTAACCCCAATCTGTTTTAGGGATAGAAGTAGAGTAAATGCTGAAGTATCTAACCTATTTCATGCTATAGGTTGTCGTTGAGCCATAGGCGAGGACTTAGTGTTTAAACTGAGTTCGTTACGAGTCTACCAGCGAAAGGTGTGGACTATAGATGTTTAAGTTATGGTTTTCAAGGCTTTCGATGTCGGCTAATGATTTATAACTGATTTGGGTGCCATTTCACATGCTAAATGCGAAGATTTCCTTCGCTTTACAGATATATATGAACTATGTTGAGTATAGCATACTCTATGTGTTAGTTGAAATTGTTGAATGCGTATAGAATTTGGATTCGTGTTTGACATGATTATCCGGCGTAGATATAGGGTTGTTGTATGTGCGACAACCCCTTGGCGAAAGGATTTGCCCAAATATATGTTATAGCCAACATACGTCATGTATGTTATAGTGTGTAGTCTAAGTGTTTGTTGAAATGTTTGTATGAATATGGAATTATGATTTTTGGTTGCCATGATTATTGATTGCGAATACATGATTGTTGTATGCCTGGTAAGTCCTTTATGAAAGGAGTTGCTATAATATGTGTTTAACTAAATTATTACAGGCATGTATTATGTGTAGTTTAAGTGTTTGATAAATTGCCTAAATGAGAAATGCTTGATGTGGTGTATGTAATGAAGGTGTTGAGATAGGATTCTCAACCTCCTCATATATAGTTATAATTTACTTTGTGTAAACTATCTTACTACTACGTCACTTACTGATAAATTGACAGTGTATGATTGACATGTGTAGCATGTGTTTGTTGAAATGCTCAAATAGAATTTATATTTTGATTTGATTGTCACATGCAGTCCATGATTACCACATGTGAGTATTGTTGTTCTGAAATGTGTTTGGGGCTACGTCGTTGTCCAAGCAGTCGGTAATGGCCTACGGTCGGTGGTCGAACTATTTGAACCCCGATGGATGAGTTCGCCGAATCCGAGTCATACGTCGTTTGACGACAGTGGTTAGGCCACACGGAATGCTTATGCACTCCATGTCGATCAAATCAACATGCGCTCATGTTATTCGAGCTTGTCAAGTAACCTGATTGGCCTGATGTATGTTCACCATGTATGGACGCTACTACTTGAATCTAAGGTACCAAACTCACTAGTGGAAACCCCGTTAACCATGGTACCTCGATCCGCTAAGACTCATGAGTCGGACATGGTGGTATGGGACACCGTGGTTGAGCTGTTGGCCTACACTGGAGCGACGAGCCTCCCCGTAGTGACCAGTGAGCAACACCGTCTCATGAGCCGAATACGGTGGTGTGGGACACTGTATTCGAGCTGTCGGTATACACTGATCAGGTGACGAGCCCTTTGTAATGGTCTTGAGCATACTCTGAAACTGCATTGAGGCAACGAGCCTTTCTGTAGTGACTAGAGTATAAATTAGGCCTACACTAATCAGGTGACGAGTCCTTTGTAGTGACCTAAAATCGTAACATCGTATCATATTTACTAGGACTGACGACCCTAGAATGGATCATTGTTTTGGGAAATATATAAGGGAGGTACCTTAGCTTCCCAATCGTGCTGTATAAAAAGGTCTAATAAGAACTCGGTAATCACGTTCATGCACCGTATTGCATGTGCCGTTGGCGTTGGAGTTGAGCACTATGGAAGGGGTGCATGCCGCGACCGTGAGATGAAGTTCGCAGAGGGAGTGTAGGCGAGGGCATACATCATTAATATATATCATTCTTGTATTAACAAGAGTACTTAGGAATGCTTGATTGTATTGCCTTATCATTACTACGTGAGTGAATTGATAACATGTTAACCTTTGCTTTATAGTTCCACTGAGTTGATCACTCACTCCCACGTTTTGGGACGGTGTTGTACACACCAACCAGACTCTGTCTTAGCTGCAGGTGATGGCAATGTCCACGAGGTGGAGCTAGATTTCGAGGATGACAATGAGGCATTCTCCTACATGAAGTTCCCGAGCGGGTTCATGTGAGCCGTGCCCTGATCGCTGAGGCCACAGGGACAATGACTAGATGCCCTTACACTGTTATTCTGTATTTTGGAGCACACATGTATATTCATTTTATACATTTTGGTGGTATACATGTTTATATTTAATCTGGTAACATGATCACACTTCGGAGACCTACTACAGTTCATATACCTTACACATGTATTACAGCCTTCCGCTTGCAAAACTTACTTGTCTCTGGAGTATGATATACTATTTTGGTTTAATCTCAATCATGTTTAATGTGCTAATACAGACAACATTTAATCATCATTATCTATGTTGCATAAGTGATGCGTTGGAACTCGGGAGTTAAGCTCCTGATTGACCCTCGATTTTCAGTGCGTTACACTAAGTGATGTTCTCATGGAATCTAACCTTTTTTTGCATAAGATAGCACCACCTCAGAAAATGCTTATGACCCAAAATTTGCCCGCTCTATGCTCTATGGGCCATGGTAATGGGAATGAGCTGGAAGGTAACTCCCACCCTTAAATTCCACAATGGCTCATATGAGTTGCAAAACAACATGGTGGGTCCTCCAATCTAATCAATGGTGGGTGTGTCGTTTCAAAATGTTCCCTATATTGTGTCCCATCTATGTTTTAGATAGACTAATTTTTAGGATCTAGGGGCTCTGTGAGGTGATACATCTTATGGACGGCTTCGATTATGTGAAAACATCACAGGTCCCCAAATCTACTTATACGGCCACCATAAGCTTATGGTGGTACCACTGGAGTTTGCTCCTTCTTTCAAGTCCAGAAAAAAGGGTATCTTGGAAAGTAATTTTCCATTGTCATTGTTTTACAAGAACTATTAGGAAATTTTCATTAAGCATGTTGTTATTGGTTCAACAGTGTCGTATCTTCAAAATCCAACATCTTTCAAGCAATTCTCGTTAACTACAACTGTGAACTTTTAAAATGGTGTGGCCTACTTCAACAGGTGGGTTTCATAGTTGCATGGAAGGAATAATAAAAATAAAAATTTTGTTCTGGGGTATGGCCTGCTCATCACTGATCTTTCTCAGTTGCAAACCAAACATATAGGAATTCGTGTTGAAAACTTTCAAGATATTAAATTTGCAAACGTCAATTATAGTAGGGAAATCATAAAAACAATGGTGGTTAGTTGCAGGCTCCCACAACAACACATTAATTAGCCATGGCATATTAAGTAAGTTTAGGCTATGTTGTTTTTGCCAAGCTTTATCCATGTGATGCATTAATATCGAGCAGACAAAACTCCAGACATCATATGGATAACTACAAAATCGATGGTAGCAGGAAATAAAGCAGTTGGTGTGATGAAAGTAGTTGGTGGTAGCCGTTTCCTCACTTGCTAAATTTTGTTGTTAGCTGTGGTAGTAGTTTCCTTGACCCATAGTAGGAAATAAAGCAGTCGGTGTGATGAAAGCAGGGCAGACCTTTACAATCGAACCCATGATCAATGCAGGTATCCTTTTGAGATTTTAACAAATGTCTAGCATTTCGGTACCTTTGTTAAATTCATTCTGATAAAAGCTTCCTTTATAGGAATAAGATCATCTGATTAGAGTGTTTTTTCACCTTGACAATGGAATGTAAGTTGACCAATTGGATGGTCTAGATTGATCAACTAACCACGTGTCCAAATTCAACTCATTGTGCTTGAAGCTCTAGCACTATCTTATTTATTTATTGCTTAATTGCAGCTGATTTACTTTGTTTTGCTCTATGGCTGCTATAGGATGATCTTGTTTGTGCTACTGCTCAAGGTGATGGCAAGATTCTTATTACAGATCTGTGTTAAAGATAGTCAAGATCTTCAAAGACTTGTAGATGCTAGCCGAGTCAGTTTCTTCTATTCTTTTTCTTGTTTTGGTTTCATTCTCTTCGTTAAAATTCTCTGTGAACCACTTCAAAGATTCATACTCTTAATGAGACTTTTATTTTATTTGTATTTAATTAATTAATGTTGTCTTCTATAAATACTATGACAATGTGTCTAGCAGTAGTTTTAAACATGCTTCTCTAATTTGGAAGGGCAGGGTTCTTAGAGTTTGATGAATATGTTCCCATGGTAAACAAAGCTGTGGATTCAAGCTGGAAGAAAGAAGTGTCCCATCAAAAGCTCTCGTCTCCTAGTAGTATGCAAGTATATATTGGATTTCATTAGGGAGTTGTAGGCTTTTACAAGTCAATGGTTATACGTTGTTATATGAGGTATCATATTTAGTGGATTCCATTTATGTGCATGTATTTGTCATATGAGGTATCACATAATGTTTTGGTAGGTAGTTTTTATTTTTAGCATGCTTGAACTTTTTGGTTTGATGAATAGGATTCTTATTAAACAATCATGTGAATAGGATTTATTTTGTGAATAGAATTCTTATTAAACAATTGTATGAATTATTTTTTGAATGACTATCAGGTGTAAGATTCAAAAATTAAAAAGAAAATTAATTTATAGATATTTTAGCGACGGACCAAATCCGTCGCTAATTTCTAAACAAGTTGAAAATCAACGACGGATTTGGGTCCGTCACTCTCCTCATATTAGCGATGGACTTTATCCATCACTAATATTTTTAATGACGAATAATTCAGGTGGTTTTTTCTAAATTTCAGCGACGAATTTTTTATTTTTTACGACGGATCTTATCCGTTAGTAATCTGCAATGGACCTTATCCGTCGCAGATTACATGACGGATCTTATCCGTCGAAAAAAAAAAGACCTAGTAAACAGCGACGGACCAAGCGACAGATGAAATCTGTTGTTTATTTGGCTTTTCGACGGATTTGGTCTATCGCAAATCTGCGTTTTTGGTACAGTGAGTACCCGTGAAGTGAATATAATCTTCCAATAAACTGTGGTTCTAGTGTCTAAACTAAACTACGGAAAGCAAATTAATCCTAAGAATGCAATGAAATCATAATCATAGAATAGGAAAGCATGGAAAAACTACTCAATCATGTATCAAGGTTCCTCATCCTGCCAGTATCTTGATAAATTTCTCAGTAAGTTTCTTAACAAGATCATCCAAAAGCCCTTTTTGTAGTAAGCTTGGATGCCCTAGAGCATGAATGTCTAAAGAAATTTATGGACCTCAGCAAAAAAATTTCTTTTAATCCCCTGAGGTATCCAAAGTGGATAATATTTACCTGTAACAGAAAAGTTTTTAATGTTAGTACACCACGGTGAATCAGAGACTACAAGTAGGTGAAATTCAGAAAAATTCTCGTCGAGTAGTATAGTCTCAACACATTCCAAAGTTTTAGACTTCAGTTCAATTTTCAACTCCTCTAATGGTAAGCATTTAGGATTTGTGGAAGGAGAGGCTTCAGAATAATGATTCCCTTGGTTAGTATCAACTACCGAGGTATTATTTCACAAGGCATTCACTATATCTTATATCATGGGATCGTTTGAATCTACAAAGTGTGTCAAGCATTCTTTTAGAGAGTTGAGAGATTCAATTGAGAGGGGCTCGTTTTCCACATTGAGGTATGTGACGATATGCCCAAGGACTCCATCGTCTTTCAAAATAGAGAGAAGCATGCTCTCTTGCTCTTCATCTTGGTGAGAGTAAATCATCATCAGATACATCTCACCTTGCTTTACATAAACAAATTATGGATCAGTAAGCAAAGATTTAATGTGAAGACTCGATTCCTTGATACTAATTAGTAGAAGCTTTGTATTGTCAAAGGGTGATTGCTCAAATGGTGGCCTCCACTAGGTAGTTTCAAGTTCCGGAGTCATATCCGGCAAGTCGTTCATCTCCTTAATTATATCATAATCTAAATCAGGGGAGTGGGCCGAGCATTCCTCAAAAGAGTCATGAGGTTCACTTGAAAGGGGCTTATCCTCTACATTGGAATCAAGCGTGTCATGTAGGTGGAGTGGATCAAGATCACTATATTTGAAAAATACACGCCTCTTGATCATTACTTTGGACAGTTATCAAGATCGACTCTTCGAGAAATTGAACTATATACTCATGAACATAATCCTACTCTTCATTCTCAATTTCAGTATTCTCCACAAGCGAGTTGGAATCACTCTCCTTGCATTGTGTTTCTAGATTAGGTTGAGGCTGGGATAAATTAGCCTATTCCTCCTCATTAAGGCGCAATTCAATCGCTTCTAATGATTTTCTAATGTCTGCAACGAATTGGTTGAATTATTGGTTGAATTGTTTTTAAGCATCCATGTATTTCTGAAGTAAATCCCCTTGGATTATTTCTAGTTGGATCTCAAAGATAGGGGATCCAAGAGGATAGTTACTAGAATTGATTATTGGTTCATCTCTCCAATGTTGATATTTTCACTAATCATAGTCATATGGGTCATATGTGGGAGGGTCTGATGGTTGTTGGTACACTTTATCACCCATTATTTTCTTCTTGCCGGATAGATGATAATTGTACTCCAATAATCACGTAATGATTTCTTAATCCATGAAGTGTAATTATTATTCCTCATATGATCGCATATAGACTTCATAACTGGTGGAGCATTATATTCCGATCGGTTCTCAATAATGGTTTCAGAAACATTTTAAGACATAGGTTGTTTCCTAACATAATCACCTGACCACCCTTCCCGATATCTTTCATCTTCTAGAAGTATATTAGCATATTTACATGTCCACTCTTGCATATACATGGTGAAACCCTAATTCTAAATCTAATCCTAAAATAAATTCCTATTAAAAAAATCCGATTGCAATATGGAAAGTCAGTAGAGAGAAGAAGTTACTAAGAGAGAAGAAGTTACTAAAAGAGAAGAACTAGAATTGAAGATCCTACAAAATCAAAACAATTAAAACTATGTTAGCAATGTTAGAAGAAGAAAGAAGAAGAAAAAGGGAAAAATAAAAAAGATGAGTCCTAAAAATAAAAAATCCTAAAAACCCTAGATTAGAAAAAATTTAGAAAACAAGAAAAATCTAACGTAAAATAAAAATCAAACCTAGAAAACATAAACCTAATAATGTTCCACGCCACTCCCCGGTAACAGTGCCAAAAACTTGTTTATAACCCCAAGTGCAGGGTCACGATGTAGTAATAACTCGGTGAGAACGAGGTCGAATCCACGGGGAATGGGAAATATGGTCTAAAACTAATCTGAGTCTAACTTGGTTGGTCCGAGTTTTTAATCCAGCGAGATAAAAAGAGTTTTGAATAATAAAAATAAAAGACTAAGGATCCATGAATCCACCTATAGCAATCTCAATATTAATCTACTTGATTAAACGATAACTTGATTGGAATTGAAGTCTTATCCTATTCAATCGGATGATGGAACGGTTAAAACAGAATCTGAACTTTCATTAGATTAGTTCAAACATGAAGATCCATTGCATTGATTAGAAGGGATTCCATCATCCTACCATGCCCAGGAACAATGGTGAACAACAGGATTTACCAATCTCCACAACTCCAAATAGATTAAGAAGATATCAAAAGCCTCCACGAAATCTATTATAATTAAAATCACAATAAATCATAGAAAACTGAAAATATTCCTCAAATTAAACTAGAAATCAATGAAGTTCAACATAAACTTGAATCAAAGCAAGATTAACATCAAAATAAACTATAGGTTTCATCCCTTAGCCTTAGCTAAGAGATTATCCTAATAAAACTAACATCCTAAAAGAAAAACAAAAAGATCAATTAGAACCGGTGAAAAAATCGAATTGGAAGAATGTTGTTGGCACTCCATCTAGGCCCTTTCTCCCTTTTCAAACCTTAAAAGATGCTTTAGAATATCCTAGGGACTCTTATTTATAGTTGTGGAACTCCAACTTTCGTACTAAGTTGGAAAAATCCGCAAACCACCTCAAATTTACGCACTTCGCATAAACTCTGCGTAATGCCTTCAATGTATTGAACAACTTTCGATTGCACCTTCGATCCTATCGAAGTGTCTTCGATGCCATCGAAAATTGGTCTGGAATTGTTCAGCGAGTTTGGCATGAGAAATCCTAAAATTCTCAATTGCATCGAGCTGACTTTGATTGCACCTTCGATTTCACCTTCAATGTCATTAAAGTCTATTCTGGAATTATTTTGGAACTGTGTTTTTCTAGCCCCGGAATTTCAAAATATCTTTTTTCAAGATTCTTTTTCTTCACTTCAAATATTTGATTCTCTTCATTCCTCACTTGGTTTCATTGGATATTTGGCATGTGAATTCTTCATTAATAACTTCTAAATCTCTAATTCTTCATTATCTTCTTTTGAGCTTTAAATCCATCCTTTTAAGCACATATTTATCATAAGCTTCTGAATCACCTTGTGTAATAAAAACGTATAAAATTAAATCAAACTATCAATTAAATGCAAGGAAAATTAATGTAATTGAAGGGTTAAACATGCAATATTTGAGTCTCAACACTATCCTGCACTACTCCTGAAGAATTTGTATATATCGAATGGGAATGAGTAAGTGGCCAGCATAGTAAAGAAACACCTACAAGATTATGCACATGACATATTGATCGATCTAGAAGGATGACAACTCCAAGTGTAAGGCTAGATGTAGTTTTAACTTAGTGAGACCGAGATAGAATTTTTAGGGACTTCTATTGGTACGTTCTCAAAACACTTTAGTGAAATTGCGCCGGATGGGCCGCAATACGTCTAAGTGTGAAATATGGTGGAGTTATAGAATGTAGGATAGGTCCTAGAGGGGGGTTGATTAGGACCGATTAAAAATTATACATATTACTTAAACTAATTTGCAATTAAACTAAATAAGGTTATATAACTCTAAGGCTTCCAAGCCATTAGAGGGTCCAATCACATAGGCTACACTAGATATGCAAGTTAAGCAACTAGCTTATATAAGATAGTATATATGAGTATGTGGGACGTGATTCCTATCAATCCTAAACACTCATCTAATCATGTATTATATTTAAACATTCAAGATACAAAAGCATAATTAAATAAATGCACAAATAGCAATCTCAAACATGATCATATATAGTAGTTCGGCTATGTGCCTACTCCACTCCCGATGGACGCACTCGACTCATGAGTGTACCGGATTTCACTATCGGAAGTTTTAAATCAGGTTAACCTCTAACCTTTACAGCCCTACATAAGGACTCTAAATTTTATGCCCTATACAAGAGCAAGGATCCTACACAAGCACCCGAGGGTTTAGGCTACACAGGCCAAGGTCCTATTCCCGACCTTAAGTTTATGCCCTACAAAAGAACAAGGGTCCTATATAAGCACCCAAGGGTTTAGGCCACACAGGCTAAGGTCCTAATCCTGAACCTAAGTTTATGTCCTACATAAGGACAAAAGTCCTACACAAGAACCTAGTCGAGTTTATGGATAGCAAACTCTTAGCCTCATCCTACATAAGGAGGCTAACATATGGACTCCTAACAATGACACATACTTGTTGGATTAAGTCCCTTTTTGTAGATCATCTTGGGTTACTTGATCTCCGCTCTCCCATGCTTCAATCAACTCCCCGATGCTCTCACAATCATGCTACTGCTGCTTTGCCAAGGGTTTAGCTCCACTATCATCTCCTTACATTTGATGCTTCTTCAAGATGACCAAGGTGATGGAAGTGGGTCGAATCTCCTACAATTAATGGGTAGTTATTTATCCTAGGGGATTCAACTAGATGGGTCTCTTAAAAGATCTGGACAATGGTTTACCAAGATTGCTTAAGTCTAAGAGATAGGAAATGGAGGAGTTCAAGCACATCTCAATGCTGAGTTTGGAATCCTCATTAGAGTTGTATTCTCAAAAGAGATGGCTTAGAACTCAATGGAATAGAAGCAAGGAATGAGAGATATGCATACAAAAACACCTTACCTTCTATTGTTCCAAAAATCATCAAAATGCCCAAGAACTGACTGCCTTTTATAAAAAGTTTAAGTTCCAACAGTCAAAAAACCAGTAGAAAACCGGCAGAAAATGAGTAGAAAAAGGCCTTGTCGATATCATCGAAGGAGTTCGATGTCATTGAGAAAATCTAGACAATATGACATTTTTTCTTGTTGGACATATCTAGACCATTTTTCGATGTCATCGAACATCAAGCTTTCAATGTCATCGAACATCAAGCCTTTGATGTCATTGAAGGGTTGGATGTCATTAATAGGGGTGCACACAGTTCGGTTCGGTCCATTTCTGGGGTGAAACTGGAACCAAACAGTTCCTTACTGTCCCAGGATTTTCAGAACTAGAACCAGGCCGTTAGCACCCTAGAATCGAACCAAAACCGGACCATGAAAATCGGTTCAATTCCGGATCGGTTCCACGGTTTTAGACTTTTTATAATCCGACCCAATTGCATGTTCTATTTTATAATTTAGCCCATGTCCATTTATGTTGTGATCCACTTAATGAATGGTTTAGATATTGTATATGGTGTGAAAAAATACGTTTATGAAAACAAGCAAAGGGTGCATTGTAAACCATAAATCAGAAGTCAAATATACAACTAAAATATATTGTAAACTCACAGCTTTAGGTTTGGTTCCAAGTTTAGTTCCACGAATCGGCTCCACAATTCGGATTCTGATTCGAGATTCATGGTTCGGTTCCATAATTCGATTCGGTTCCAGGAATCGTGTGCACTCTAGAACCGGACCAAACCAAACCGTTTGGTCGGTTCCATCGTTAGGTTCTACCGGTTCGATGTGCACCCCTAATTATCGAAGTCTTATAAAAACTACTGTTTTGGGCTATTTTTTGCAAAGCAATTTCGCACATCTTCTAGCCTTCTTTATTATGTTTTTCTTGTTCTACCAAGGCTAAGGGATGATTAAATTAATATACCGAATTGGGACAAGATCATGTAGAGGCTATAGGGTTATTTTGGGTCAAGGGTTAGGGTCACCAAGGCCACCTATTTACCTATTCTTGTCGCCTTGATGTTTCTGCTCCATTGTGTCTTTGATCTTCGTTTTCTAAGGGCTCAACCGACTTTACAACACAATGACTTACGTAATTGATAAACTAGGGTGCAAAAATGAGTGCACTAACATTTAGAACTCGAATATAACTAGAACTAACTATAGAATTTAAATTAGAAGAAACAATAATGAAAATCTAAGTAATGTAGAGAAAAAATTAATAAAATAAGACACTAAAGTACCAAGGATCCACTTCTAGACATTCTCAATGCCTATTTCACTTGATTTAATTAGATAACACAATTGGAATTGAAGTCCTAGTATATCCAAGCAGATAACAAAGCAGATAATTCAAAATCCACAAATAAAAATAGATTTGAACTTCAATTTATTTACTTCCCACATGAATCACCAAGTTATTGATTGCAAGGAATCCAAACCAAACTATCTATCGGGCCTATAGTCTACGATAAATCTACGAATTTAATATATTAATCCCTTACAAAATAAATAAGTAAATAATCTTAGCCTTTATAAGTATCCAAAGTGCCCGGAGTTGACAATGGATTAATAATCTTAGCCTTTACAATCATGCTACTGCTGCTTTGCCAAGGGTTTAGCTCCACTATCATCTCCTTACATTTGATGCTTCTTCAAGATGACCAAGGTGATGGGAGTGGGTCGAATCTCCTACAATTAATGGGTAGTTATTTATCCTAGGGATTCAACTAGATGGGTCTCCTAGAAGATCTGGACAATGGTTTACCAAGATTGTTTAAGTCTAAGAGATAGGAAATGGAGGAGTTCAAGCACATCTCAATGCTGAGTTTGGAATCCTCATTAGAGTTATATTCTCGAAAGAGATGGTTTAGAACTCAATGGAATAGAAGCAAGGAATGAGAGATATGCATATGGAAACACCTTACCTTCTATTGTTCCAAAAATCATCAAAATGCCCAAGAACTGACTGCCTTTTATAAAAAGTTTAAGTTCCAACAATCAAATAACTAGTAGAAAATCGGCAGAAAATGAGCAGAAAAAGGCCTTGTCGATATCATCGAAGGAGTTCGATGTCATTGAGAAAATCCAGACAATATGACATTTTTTCTTGCTGGACATATCTAGACCATTTTTCGATGTCATCGAACATCAAGATTTCAATGTCATTGAACATCAAGCCTTTGATGTCATTGAAGGGTTGGATATCATCGATAGGGGTGCACACAGTTCGGTTCGGTCCATTTCTGGGGTGAAACTGGAACCAAACCGTTCCTTATGGTCCCAGGATTTTCAGAACTAGAACCAGGCCGTTAGCACCCTATAACCGAACCAGAATCGGACCATGAAAATCGGTTCAATTCCAGATCAGTTCCACGATTTTAGACTCTTTGTAATCCGACCCAATTGCATGTTCTATTTTATAATTTAGCCCATGTCCATTTATGTTGTGATCCACTTGATGAATGGTTTAGATATTGTATATGGTGTGAAAAAATACGTTTATGAAAACAATCAAAGGGTGCATAGTATACCATAAATCATAAGTCAAATATACAACTAAAATATATTGTAAACTCACGGCTTCAGGTTTGGTTCCAAGTTTAGTTCCACGAATCAGCTCCACAGTTCGGATTCACGGTTCAGATTCATGGTTCGGTTCCACAGTTCAGTTCGGTTCTACATACCCCCAAACCGGAACCGAACCGAAATAAACGGTTCTTTAATTTTTGGAACCGGAACCGGTGCACTCTAGAACCGGACCAAACCAAACCGTTTGGTCGGTTCCAGTCTGGTTCCAGGGTTCTACCGGTTCGATGTGCACCCCTAGTTATCGAAGTCTTATAAAAAACTACTGTTTTGGGCTATTTTTTGCAAAGCAATTTCGCACATCTTCTAGCCTTCTTTATTATGTTTTTCTTGTTCTACCAAGGCTAAGGGATGATTAAATTAATATACCGAATTGGGACAAGATCATGTAGAGGCTATAGGGTTATTTTGGGTCAAGGGTTAGGGTCACCAAGGCCACCTATTTACCTATTCTTGTCGCCTTGATGTTTCTGCTCCATTGTGTCTTTGATCTTCATTTTCTAAGGGCTCAACCGACTTTACAACACAATGACTTACGTAATTGATAAACTAGGGTGCAAAAATGAGTGCACTAACATTTAGAACTAGAATATAACTAGAACTAACTATAGAATTTAAATTAGAAGAAACAATAATGAAAATCTAAGTAATGTAGAGAAAAAATCAATAAAATAAGACACTAAAGTACCAAAGATCCACTTCTAGACATTCTCAATGCCTATTTCACTTGATTTAATTAGATAACACAATTGGAATTGAAGTCCTAGTATATCCAGGCAGATAACAAAGCAGATAATTCAAAATCCACAAATAAAAATAGATTTGAACTTCAATTTATTTACTTCCCACATGAATCACCAAGTTATTGATTGCAAGGAATCCAAACCAAACTATCTATCGGGCCTGTAGTCTACGATAAATCTACGAATTTAATATATTAATCCCTTACAAAATAAATAAGTAAATAATCTTAGCCTTTATAAGCATCCAAAGTGCCCGGAGTTGACAATGGATTAATAATCTTAGCCTTTACAATCATGTTACTGCTGCTTTGCCAAGGGTTTAGCTCCACTATCATCTCCTTACATTTGATGCTTCTTCAAGATGACCAAGGTGATGGGAGTGGGTCGAATCTCCTACAATTAATGGGTAGTTATTTATCCTAGGGATTCAACTAGATGGGTCTCCTAGAAGATCTGGACAATGGTTTACCAAGATTGTTTAAGTCTAAGAGATAGGAAATGGAGGAGTTCAAGCACATCTCAATGCTGAGTTTGGAATCCTCATTAGAGTTATATTCTCGAAAGAGATGGTTTAGAACTCAATGGAATAGAAGCAAGGAATGAGAGATATGCATATACACCTTACCTTCTATTGTTCCAAAAATCATCAAAATGCCCAAGAACTGACTGCCTTTTATAAAAAGTTTAAGTTCCAACAATCAAATAACTAGTAGAAAATCGGCAGAAAATGAGCAGAAAAAGGCCTTGTCGATATCATCGAAGGAGTTCGATGTCATTGAGAAAATCCAGACAATATGACATTTTTTCTTGCTGGACATATCTAGACCATTTTTCGATGTCATCGAACATCAAGATTTCAATGTCATTGAACATCAAGCCTTTGATGTCATTGAAGGGTTGGATATCATCGATAGGGGTGCACACAGTTCGGTTCGGTCCATTTCTGGGGTGAAACTGGAACCAAACCGTTCCTTATGGTCCCGGATTTTCAGAACTAGAACCAGGCCGTTAGCACCCTATAACCGCACCAGAAGGACCATGAAAATCGGTTCAATTCCGGATCAGTTCCACGATTTTAGACTCTTTGTAATCCGACCCAATTGCATGTTCTATTTTATAATTTAGCCCATGTCCATTTATGTTGTGATCCACTTAATGAATGGTTTAGATATTGTATATGGTGTGAAAAAATACGTTTATGAAAACAAGCAAAGGGTGCATAGTAAACCATAAATCATAAGTCAAATATACAACTAAAATATATTGTAAACTCACGGCTTCAGGTTTGGTTCCAAGTTTAGTTCCACGAATCAGCTCCACAGTTCGGATTCACGGTTCGGTTCCAGATTCGGTTCTACATACCCCAAACGGAACAACCGAAATAGGGTTCTTTAATTTTGGAACCGGTGCACTCTAGAACCGGACCAAACCAAACCGTTTGGTCGGTTCCAGTCTGGTTCCAGGGTTCTACCGGTTCGATGTGCACCCCTAGTTATCGAAGTCTTATAAAAAACTACTGTTTTGGGCTATTTTTTGCAAAGCAATTTCGCACATCTTCTAGCCTTCTTTATTATGTTTTTCTTGTTCTACCAAGGCTAAGGGATGATTAAATTAATATACCTAATTGGGACAAGATCATGTAGAGGATATAGGGTTATTTTGGGTCAAGGGTTAGGGTCACCAAGGCCACCTATTTACCTATTCTTGTCGCCTTGATGTTTCTGCTCCATTGTGTCTTTGATCTTCGTTTTCTAAGGGCTCAACCGACTTTACAACACAATGACTTACGTAATTGATAAACTAGGGTGCAAAAATGAGTGCACTAACATTTAGAACTAGAATATAACTAGAACTAACTATAGAATTTAAATTAGAAGAAACAATAATGAAAATCTAAGTAATGTAGAGAAAAAATCAATAAAATAAGACACTAAAGTACCAAGGATCCACTTCTAGACATTCTCAATGCCTATTTCACTTGATTTAATTAGATAACACAATTGGAATTGAAGTCCTAGTATATCCAGGCAGATAACAAAGCAGATAATTCAAAATCCACAAATAAAAATAGATTTGAACTTCAATTTATTTACTTCCCACATGAATCACCAAGTTATTGATTGCAAGGAATCCAAACCAAACTATCTATCGGGCCTGTAGTCTACGATAAATCTACGAATTTAATATATTAATCCCTTACAAAATAAATAAGTAAATAATCTTAGCCTTTATAAGCATCCAAAGTGCCCGGAGTTGACAATGGATTAAATTAAAATAAAACTAAACCTTTATTTAAACTAAAACCAATGAATTGTTTAACATTCAAACTATAAAATGTAAATCAAAGTAAACTAGAATATTAATAATAATTACAAGCTTCACCTCTTAGCCTTAGCTAAGAGATTTAGTCAACCATTGTTGTAGTTAAACTAAACTCAAATAAAAAAATATAAAAAATAAACTAGAACCGAAAGATTGAATAAGAAGAACAGCTCTGTAGAAGCTCCATCACCTCTTACTCTCTCTCACAAACCCTAATTTGTATTTAAAATAGCCTAAATCACCTCTTTAAATAGAAAACTCACACACTAACTTCAAATTTATGCACTTTTGTTACACTTCAGTCGCACCGAACCAAGACAAGCATAACTTTGGACGCAGCAGAATTTTTCTAAAAATTGTATTAAACTCTGTCTCCTTTAGGTGGTACCGAATATCACTTCAATCACACTAAATAGTCGAGCCAAATTTACTCTGAAAATCATTATTTGTTGTTAGACTATTCTTGGCAATTTCAGTCAAACCAAACATACCTCAGGTGGGACTAAAAAGTCTTATTTCTGTTATTTGAGTGTGTGATTTTTTAAACTTTTCTTCAACTTTTACGCTTAGTTTCCTTGGATCTTTAGTACTTGAATTCTTCAATACTATTCTTCAAACATCCAATCCTCCACTTGATCATTCTTTAAGCTTTAAATCGTTATTTTAATCACATTTTCATCTTAGCTCTCCACATCACTTCACATAGCAAAACACATATAATTAAATCAACTTAGCACATATATGCATATAAAACCAATGCACAATTAAGAATAAATATGTGACATAATTGAGATTGTAATCATCCAGATTTTCAGGCAACATCCTAACACGAGCAAGCACAAGTGATGGTCATAATATTATCTTATAAAATTCAAGGTGGGTCCCATAAAGATTTTTGTTGCATTATAGTTGGGAAGGGAGAGCGACATGTGTCAGTAGTAGGTGGCAAATCGCTTGGGAAAATCGCCTTTAGCAAATGCCACAGCTCCTCCATATAGATCAAAAGCCAAATCCCTTTTCACCTAATGACAAACAATAATAAATTATTTTGAAAGGTGTAGACCCTCTACCCAAATCCAAGTAAATGATTGCACGAAATTTGAAAAGCAAAATAATAATACATAAATAATAATAATAATAATAACTTATAGGTTAAAACTATAGAACCAATAGCCAGCCAGGTCTAAAATCCTAGGAAACACACCCTAAAAAACCTATCCAAACCCAGACAAAAACCTTTACCCACCTTTAAAAAAAAAAAAATAGTAATAAAAAATAACCAATCCAATTTGACTAAGGGCCTCAAGAAGACTATCCAAAGATGAGCATACGATCAAATGGCCCTCTCTATGTTGGTGGAAATCCAAAATCTACTTGTAACTTTTGGCCAATTAGAAACTACCATGTGGCTCTCAAGACAGTTGTAGAAGGGGAGCATAAAGTATAAGGGCAGCCAGGTAGCAGAACCCAAAGAAAAATGTCAATTATTTTTTTAACTGATATTTCTCAAATTCTAGGGACGAATCATAGGTCTGAATTACTAGTGTAAGTACAACTTCTACTAATAAAAAATATCAATAATTTGCCCCTAGTTTTACCTAAAATTATAACATTAACCATCCTTCCAACAAGTCTGTCAGTGCCACATGTCCAGAAGAGGTCTAAAAACCAATCAAGGTATGCCACATGCTATTTTCACCCTTCAACTTTCCATTATTTACAAAAATACCATTGGCGCATATATAAATACTCATTTCCCTTCTCATTTCAACAACCCTTAACCTTTTCAAATTCTCTGCAAGGAGAGAGAGACCATTCTCTACAATATCCTACCCGTACAGTACATGGTGGTTTTAATCAAGCTTGATAGGGTTGAGATTTAAGATCCACAATCATCTTCTCTGAGTGTCAAGACTTTCTTTCTCCTCTCAAAATCTCCCACGTGCAGGGTAACTTGAAGTAGAATTTTTTCTCTTTTCTCACTATGTTTATTTTACATTGCAACAGCATCCTTCTCATACACACCCCTCTTATAGTTTTCCTACCTAATGTATGCTATATGTCTTGTCAAGTAATTGGATCTTGACAAATCAAAAATCGGCATGTTAGTTTCTTTCCCTTTTTACTTTCAAACATGACATAGGGATGAACGTGATGAGGATAAATACTCTGAATCCACGGAGCTTCTTTGGACTCCTCACAGAGACTTCTCGAATCCACGAGGAAAGAAAGTAGAAGATAGAAATAAATTCTAATAAATTTGAAATTGATTAATTACTGAATAAAAATGAGTTCACAACCCTTTAAATAGGGGTACCAAGCAATGAGAAAGAAATCAGAATCAAACTACAACTAAAACTCCTAGAATTCGCAACTTACTATAAATAGTAAACTTACTATTTATAGACGGTCGTGATGTCTACTAGTGCGCAAGGTTTTCGGCCAAAAATAGTAAGTGTCCTATTTGGCTTCACCAAACCGTTCCCCTAATTATCCTAAGTTCTTTTCACATTGGACGCAACTCATAAAGCCCGACGGATGAAGAGTTATAATCAAACTAAAACTTACTATTTATAGTAAAAACGAAATTAAAACAGGGAAATGACCGTCGATCCAGGGGTTTCTCGCAATTCCGAGCGTCGCAACCCCGCGTAGCTGGGTTGGTTGGCTAAAGTAGCTCGTTCTACCCCAAAATCATATATTTTACGTCAGCTAACTCATTCCGGATTGCGAGATACGTCCGATCTAAGGTCCGACGGTCCGGATCACTTCTGTCGTCGACCGGGCCTTTTCTGATCCATCTTGGCCATGAAACTGTCCGCGACCCGCTCTACATTAGTCCCCTCCACTTCAAAAGAACTCGTCCTCGAGTTCTCATCCTGCGCTGGTTCATGATACTCGGTCAGGTCCGCGACGTTGAAAGTCCTTGAGATCGCCATGTCATCTGGAAGATCAACAACATAAGCGTTGTCATTGATCTTTCAAATGATTGGGACGGGTCCAATCTTTATATTTTTCAACTTGTTGTACGTACCGGTTGGAAATCTCTCTTTAAACAGATGAACCATAACGCGTTCGCCCACCTCAAACACTTTTTGTCACCGGTGCTTATCCATTGTTCCTTGTACTTCTCATTCGAGGCATTTAGCTTGGTTTGCACTTCCGCATGGATGCCCATGATCTTGTCTACCATATGTTCTTCTACAATGCTCGTGCCTGGGTACTTGGGTAAAGGGACCAGGTTAAGCGTGTGGCGAGGCACTCATCCATGGATAATCTGAAATGGAGATTTCTCTGTCGAGTGGTTCACCATGTTGTTGAATGAGAACTCTGCTTGAGACAAGGCCAAATCCCACTGCTTCAGTTTTTCTCCTGAAATACAACGAATGAGGTTTCGCAACGTGCAATTCACAACTTCGGTCTGCCCATCAGTCTGTGGGTGGTAAGCACTACTGAATTGAAGTCGTGTATCGAATCGAGCCCACAAAGTCCACCAAAAGTAGCTAATGAACTTTGTGTCACGATCAGAAGTAATGGTCTTGGGGACCCCGTGTAGCCGCACGACCTCCCTGAAGAATAGATTTGCCACATGTGTTGCATCGAGGGTCTTCTTGTATGGGATAAAGTGCACCATCTTGGAGAAACAATCTACCACCACGAACACCGAATCCATGTCGCGTTGTGTTCATGGGAGACCAAGCATGAAGTCCATTGATAAATCCTCCCAAGGACCGTCAGGCACAGATAACGGGGTGTAGAGGCCCGTATTCTGAGATTGTCTCTTGGAGATTTGACAAACATGACAACGTTGTACGACTTTTCCCACATCACGTACTAATTACGGCCAGTAATACCGCTCTTCCATAAGAGCTCGCGTCTTGTCTCGCCAAGGTATCCACCGAGGCCACCTCCATGTAGTTCCTGAATAATCTGCTCCCTAAGAGAACTTCGGGGGATGCACAATCGATTTCCTTTGAAGAGAAAATCGTCCTATATATGAAGGTCACTGGGGTAACCTTCTTGGTACTTCACCCAAGAATCTTTGAAGTCCTCATCCTCAGCATACAGCTCCTTGAGACAGTCGAAGCTGACCACCTTGTTGCTCATCGTAACGAGTAGTGATGCACGACGACTAAGTGCATCAGCCACCTTGTTCTGCTGCCCAGACTTGTGCTTCAGAACGAACATGAATTCCTGTAAAAACGCAACCCATCTAACATGCACACGATTCACGTTAGTCTAACTATTAATAAACTTTAATGCTTGATGGTCAGTATATAGATCAAACTCTCTTTGAATTAGATAATGCCGCCAATGTCGCAACGCCTGAACAACTGCGTACAACTCAAGCTCATAAGTCGACCACTTCTTTCAGGCTTCGCTGAGCTTCTCACTGTAGAAGGCTACCGACCTACCTTCTTGTGATAACACTCCTCCAATTCCGACGTATGAAGCGTCGGGCTCAACCTCAAACAATTTGTCGAAATTAGGAAGCACCAAGACCAATGTTGTAGACAAACAATGCTTGATCTCATGAAAGCTCTTGTCAGTTTTATCGGTCCACTGGAACGGTCCTTTTTTTCATGCAATCTGTTATAGAGCGACTATGGTGCTAAAATCTCGCACAAATCAACGATAGAAAGTCACCAACCTGTGAAAACTTCTCACCTCATGAATGTTTGTCGGGATCGGCCATTCCCTAATAGCTCGCACCTCTTCATCGTCCACACAAATGCCTATAGACGTTACAATAAATCCTAGAAACAACAAGCTGTCAGTTAAAAAACTACACTTCTTCAAGTTGAGGTACAACTTGTTAATTTATAGGACCTGCAGCACCTGCCTGAGATGTTTCCTGTGTTCCGCCTCATCCTGGCTATATATCAATATATCATCAAAATATACTACCACAAATCGGCCAGTGAACGGTTTTAGAACTTGATTCATCAAACGCATAAAAGTACTTGGTGCGTTCGATAGGCCAAAGGGCATGACCAGCCACTCATACAACCCTTCCTTGGTCTTGAATGTCGTTTTCCACTCATCACCGGGTCGGATACGAATCTGATGGTACCCACTCCTTAGATCTAGTTTTGAGAACACCTTGGCCCCTTCTAGCATATCGAGCATGTCGTCCAACCGTGGTATTGGAAACCGATACTTGATGGTAATTTTGTTGATTGCCCGGCTGTCGACACACATGCACCAGCTTCCATCTTTTTTTGGTATTAATAATGCTAGTACGGCACATGGGCTCATGTTCTCTCTCAAGAGACCCTTACGGATCAATTCCTCACTTGCCCCTGAAGTATCTCGCACTCCTTCGGACTCATCCGATAATGAGGGCGGTTGGGCAGGCTAGCCCTAGGGATGAGGTCTATGTGATGTTGGATGTCCCTCATGGGGGGCAATCCATCAGGTAAATCCTCAGGCCAGACTTCTTTGAATTTGTTTAGCAACAGTTTTAAACTTGGAGGGATGTTTGAGGGTTCCTCTTCCTCGCCCTTCACCACTACGGCGTACACCTCGCCAGTTTCCTTGAATTCCTCTATGAAATTCCGAATGGTCAAGAGGGAACTCCCCTCCACTTTAGAGGCTTCAGGGTGGTTCTCTGGTGCCATAGGGGTAAGGATTATTTTTCGGCTATTCTTAACGAATATGTAAACATTTTCTCATCCCCGATGGGTCACATCACGATCCGACTGCCAGGGTCGACCGAGTAGCATGTGGTAAGCTTCCATGTTAACCACATCACAAAGTATCTGATCCTTATAATTTTTACCAATTGAAAACGAGATAGTCATTGTTCAATTACCTTGGTTTCATTCACCTTTTTTATCCAGCTGATTGAGTACGGGGAAGGATGTTTTGTTGTTGGTAGCTGTAATTTGTCTACCATCACTCTTAAGACGATGTTCTCACTACTACCACTGTCTATGATCACATCACAGACCTTTCCGTTGATAGTGCACCGAGTACGAAATATATTGTGTCGCTGTGGATGTAATTCTTTTCGTGGGGTATACAGTAATTGCCTCACAACTAGAAATTCGCCACGATCTTCTCGTGTCATTTCATCGCCACTTGCTATTTCTTCAGTGGTTTGTTCATGTTCACCATAGCCACGGTCTTCTTCTGCGGGCTCATCTTCAGTGCCTCCTTTGTTTATAGTCAAGTGTGCTGCGGGACGTTAAAGACAGGTGTTTGATAAGTGGCCTGGCTGGCCACAACGGTAACAATTGTTTGACCTTGGTCGAACATAAGGATTTGGAATCCTACTCAGGCCCACTGTTGTGGGTGTTGTAGGTTGAGGTCTGGATGAGCCGCTCCCCGTATCACGATTCGCGGTTGTAGGATGTTGAGGACGTTCTCCTACTGAATCTTTTCCTCGTGCCAGTACTAGATCCTGCGTGGGACCCGTCATGGGGGGTCGAGTTGAAGGATAGGGACGAGTAAGAACTCTTACAAGTTCTGTTTCTGCCGTACCCACCAATTGAACTGCTTCATCCACTGTCCCAACTGGATACATCTGAACTCAGTTCTAAATTGTCGATTGCAGCCTACCTATAAATCGTGCTACCTTCTGTGACTCAGATTCTGACAGATCATTTCGTGTAGCCAACCACTGGAATTCTTCAGTGTAATCGGTGATAGTTCGATTTCCTTGTCGATAATTTTGGTATTGCTGGAATAATATTTGCTCATAATCACTAGGGAGAAATCATGATCGAAGAAGGCGTCTCATCGGTGGCTATGATGAGATGGGTGCCTTATTCTGGCGGGCTCGTGAGAGTTGTAATTGTTCCCACCATGCAGAAGCACCAAATTTTAACTTAAACGCTACCAATTTTACCCTTTTATGATCTGGCACGTCCATATAATCAAAATATCTCTCTACTTCGGCTAGCCAATCGAGGAAATCTTCTATACGTAATAAACTATTAAAACTAGGAAGTTCAGCCTTACCTCGATAGTCTCTTTCAGCACGATCTAGATGATCGCCTCCATAGATTGGTCGTCGGGCAAAACCCTCATTAAGGTCCTCGTTGCTAGAACTTGAATAATCTGGTGTAGCCCTATGGTTTGCCACTAGTAATGCCCTACAAAAATCGGGGTTGCGTCGTACAGCAACCATGGATGGTGGAGCAACTATTGGTGGTGGAGCACCGCCCAGGGCTCGGGGCGGAAGTAGCACATCCGCAAGACGGTCGAGGGTTGCCTGCAGCCCTTGCATGGTCAACTGACTATCCCGGTGGAAAGCTTCCATTCTTTCCGAAAGATAACAAATCCCTAGATCACCGTCCACAGGATTTTGATTCATACCATCATTGTTTGCCATTGGCTCGAGGGGAATCCTCGTTCTGATACCAATTGACGCAGGGATGAAAATGATGAGGATAAATACTCCGAATCCATGAAACTTCTCTGGACTCCTCACAGAGACTTCTCGAATCCACGAGGAAAGAAAGTAAAAGATAGAAATAAATTCTAATAAATTTGAAATTGATTAATTATTGAATGAAAACGAGTTCACAACCCTTTAAATAGGGGTACCAAGCAATGGGAAAGAAATCAGAATCAAACTACAACTAAAACTACTAGAATTCGCGACTTACTATAAATAGTAAACTTACTATTTATAGACAGTCGTGATGTCTACTAGTGCGCAAGGTTTTCGGCCAAAAATAGTAAGTGTCCTATTTGGCTTCACCAAACCGTTCCCCTATTTATGCTAAGCTCTTTTCATGTTGGACACAACTCCTAAAGCCCGACGGATGAAGAGTTATAATCAAACTAAAACTTACTATTTATAGTAAAAATGAAATTACAACAGGGAAACGACCTTCAATCCAGGGGCTTCTCACAATTCCGAGCGTCGCAACCCCACATAGCTAGGTTGGTTGGCTAAAGTAGCTCGTTCTACCCTAAAATCATATATTTTACGTCAGCTAACTCATTCCGGATTGCGAGATACATTCGATCTAAGGTCCGACAGTCTGGATCACTTCTGTCGTCAACCGGGCCTTTTCTGATCCATCTTGACCATGAAACTATCCACGACCTGCTCTACATCAAAACAATAATTATCTCAGTAGCTTGATTAACATTGAGCACTTCATCTTCTTATGACCGCAGTTGAGCTATATTATTTTTTATTTCTTTTCCTTTACTTCAATCGTCTTCTTATCCATGATTGATTTCAAGGCTCCGTCACTATGATCATCAATGTATTGAGCAATAAATCCTTCTTAGCTTCGGATATTGTTCACAATCGGGTTGGGAAATCCACACGAGTGCAAGCAGAGAAGGGCATGCTTAACCCATTCCTTATCCATCATAAAGCCCTTACTCAGATTAGTTAGTTGTAAGCCAATCACAAGAGTCACTCAATTATAATTCTATGGTGCCTAGCCAACTCTATATTTCAAGTTTATGGCTAGTGAAGATTCCAAATCAATAAAAACATTTGCAAATCACATCTACATTAGAATAAGAGAGAAAGAAGAAGCATGTCATATCTCCCTCGCTCACATCCGCAAGGAGTAAAGAAAATTAAGTATTCCAGAGGTATGGCATGTGCATCACACACAGAGGTAAAAGGGGATGGTGGGAGAAAAGGGAGAGAAATTTAGAGGGGAGAAATAAAATGAGAGAGAGGAGAGCAATGAGGGATAAAATGATCAAAGATAAAGAGATTTAGAGAGGAGAGAAGCAGGTGCATTGATGTAAGACATGGCATAGATACATTTGTGGTGTGGATGGACCAAAAGAAAGCAAAAGTAATTCATCAGATTTGTACCCAATCCTACATGAGGCATGGCATAATTGGGCCTTAGGCATGTTGATGTAGAGCGGGTCGTGAACACTTTCATGCAAAGATGGACTAGAGAAGACCTGATCGAAGGCGGGAGTGATCCGGACCATCAGAACCATAAAAGAAACGTGCAAACCGTAATGAGTTATTCGACGTACCATATATGATTTTGGGGTGGGAGATTCTACTTTGGCCACACAACCCACTACACAGGGTTGCCCATGCCAAATTTACGAGATTCCATCAGATCGAAGGTTGAAAGTTCATTTTAATTTTATTTTTACTATTTATATAAAGCTTTAGTTCGATCATTACTCTTGATCCTTCGAGCTTTAGGAGTTGTGCCCAACATGAAAAGGGCTTAGAAAAATTAGGAGAAT
This sequence comes from Magnolia changhungtana, assembly GCA_030180095.1. Lineage (NCBI taxonomy): Eukaryota > Viridiplantae > Streptophyta > Magnoliopsida > Magnoliales > Magnoliaceae > Magnolia > Magnolia changhungtana. The sequence goes on from JASAUF010000375.1 coordinate 7,937,388, forward strand.
AATGTGGTTAGGCCAAATTTGCCACTAACTATTTTTGGCCAAAAACCATGATGTCTATTAAAAATCATTATCGTCTATAAATAATAAGTTCACTATTTATAGTAAGTCATGAATTTTAGAGAGTTTGAGTTGGAGTTTGATTCTAAGACTTCTTCCTAGGTTTGATATCACTATTTAAAGCATTGTAAATTCATTTTTATCATCAATAAGTTATCTTTTTATTTTATTAGACTTTATTTATTTTTCCTTGTGGATTCAAGAAATCTCCATGAGGAATCCAGAGAAGCTCAATAGATTAGGAGTAGTTATCCCCTAAGGAAGATGGTCATTGACCTCATCACATCCATCCCTACGTCACATGTCCGAATCGAAGAGATTCAATCCAGATATGGAAAAATTGTCGTTCGAAGTCCGAACTATAAGTCAGCCATAACTTTTGATCTAGGTATCATTATGAGATGCACGACTATGAATTTTGACTAGAATAGGCTATTTGGGGCCAACCAAATCACAAAGTGGGTTACGTCAGTCTATTTCATGAAAAAATGCATGCTTCCAACTTGAAAATGGAATTTTAAGAAAATTTTACTATTTTTAGTAATTCTGATTTTTGTAATATTTCCTTATTTTTAAAGATTTGGATTTTCTTCTTTTTTAGAAATAACTTATAAACATGTTAGGACTCTTCTACTAAGGTTTATCTAGAGTTTCTATTTTTGGCAAATTAGGCTTTAGATGAGTTTTACTGTTTTAGGTAACTTTTATTATAGTTAGAATTTTACTATTTTTCATCATTACAATTTTTGTTTATTGTTTTCTTTATTGATGGTGTAATCGAGAAATCCAAAACATTAGACATTAGACATTATTCTATAAAATATTAGAGTTTTTTTTTAATCTCTTTTTGTCTTATGGATTCAAGAAAATACCTTGTAGATTTAAAGTTTTGATTATTTGAGAAAGACGGTGATCTTCCTCTCATTATCCCTTTATGTTCTTCCCTTTGTCACGCATTCCACCGAGGGGTGTTGCCCTCACTGCTTCTCTTATTATGGCCTATTCAAGTACCTAATCAGCCTAACTTTTGTGCTAGAATGCTAATATGACCTGCCAAGTTGGAGTGGTTGTAACTAGTCATCAAGTCTCACATAACCTTTGTTACATGGTTTCCATAATTAGATGCTTCATGGGCTCACACAAAGCAAACTGCTCCTTAGAATCTAAATACTTAAAATAAATAAATAAATAGAAGGACGCGAGTTCCATCTATAACATTCATGATACATTGTGGGATAAAATACGAAGTATCCTTAATTAAAGTTGTAAGGGAGAAAGAAAAAATGTCTAAAACACATTGGAGTTATATATACAGTAGATAAGGAGGCATGCTGATAAACATCTGGATCCTTGCAGTCTTATGCAATTCTGACCTCAACGTGTATACGACAATCATTTAAGGCAATCAGGATTGCTGATCTAGTGTCTCATCGTGCAGATAGTTTATATACCAAAAAATAGCAATTATTTGACAACCCTAACCACTTGCTTTGGAGTTCGCTGATTGAATATGGAATTATGCTCTAACCCTTATGTCTGCCACTCAACGGCTGGTGACCACAGTCCGGCCCACTTGCCTCTTGGATTGTGACTATTCACATGTTGGCCCACTAGAATAGCATTCATGATCAATATACCTATATTTTCCCAGTGTACATTAGGGAGTGACTTGCATAGAGAACTTTCGCCATGTCTAAAATGTTTGAATTCTACCAGCTTACAACAGAACGAGCAAATGACACTGAACGCTAGATGCTGAAATAGCTGTGAAGACCGCTTTAGTTGAAGTAGGAATATGTCAATATGTCCTAGAGGGGGGTGAATAGGATTTCTTTTTAAGTGTTTATGGTTTATTCAAAATCCTATCACTCTAATCCTATCATGTATGCAATTCTCAGGATTACTCAAATGTAACTCTACTGGCTTCCAAGCCTTGTAGAGGATCCAATCACAACCTACTGTAAGATAAACAAGTTATAGATAAGATTATGAAGGATATGACTGTGTGTGTGTGTGTATAAGGTGTGATTTCAGATAATCAGATATAAAGGCATGTAAGGAAATCACATAAATAAAAGATAATAATCATCTCAAACACAGTCATTTTTATAGTGGTTCGACTACTTGTCTACTCCACTCCTGGCTGTCGCACTCAACCCTTGAGTGTACCAGAATTCACTAAGGAGGTTTCCCATGGTTCACCTCAAACCTAAGGTTTTAAATCAGGTTCACCTTCAACCTTTACACGGAGTTTTCTACGCTGTTCACCTCAAACCCGAGGTTTTACTCGGTTCACCTCAAACCGAAGGTTTTGCTCGGTTCACCTCAAATCCAGAGTTTTGTTGGTTCACTCCTAACCAGATGTTTATGCTCTCCATAAAACAAGAGTCCACACAACGCACCCGAATTTTAGACCACACAGGTCAAGGACCTACACAAGGACCTAACAGTTTATGCCCTACACAAAAGCAAGGGTCCACTCTATGCATCCACAACGTACACTCTCCCCGGAGGCCTCCTACAAGGGTTTCAAAGGGTGAGAACCACTTAAGACTCAATCCTAGAAAGGAATAATCACAAGTGTCCTCTTGGACTCTAGATACTTACAATAAGTTGATGAGTCCCGTTAAGCACAATGTCGAAGATCTCCTCCTTGTTGACGAATAGTCTTCTGCTCCCTTGATCCACAACACAAAAGATATACCAAGACTAGGCTTGAGGTTGGGTCAAGGTAGAGATGGAATCCTACTCTCTAAAGATTTTCCTGTAAGGGAGGTAGAGTAGTTCCACTCTTATGCATTCAAGGCATCCCAGCATAATGATTTGCCATTAAGGTAGTAGCTGAAGGATTCTTGAATGCGGAAGTTCATTCCCTAATCCACTCTATTGAATATTAATGGTGAGGGTGGATTGGAGGATGAACTTCCTTGAGAGAAAGGGCTTTAGGTATAGGATATAAGTTGAAACACTCAAAAGCTCTCTCTTCTTTCTCTCACTGTAACAAAAGACAAGTCCTCTATAAATAGGCAAAAAGTTCCAACGGATATAAATCGGTCACATTTATGACAGAGTTCGATATCATCGAGCGTATACTCTCGATAGCATCGATGGTCTGCTCGATGACTCAGACTCGATGTCATATGCTTTTGAAACTCTTTGCCAATTGGTCGATGAATCGAAGATATTGTCGATGTCATCGGATTTCGAACTCCGATTCCATCGATGACAGGTTCGATCCATCGACACTTGAAAAATGAGAGAGACTTAACTTTGAGATATTTCAGGTTTTCATGAATGATCGGGGGAATTGTCGAGGTCATCGGAATTTGAATGTCGATGACATCGAGATCAGAGTCGAGCATCGAAACATCCAGCTGATTTATCTTTGAACTTGTTGGACAGATTATGGCTTCGTTCGATGCAATTGATCTGGTGTCGATATCATCGATATTTGAATATCGATTAAATTGAAGGGCCCCCGATCATAGTTAAAAATAACCTAAAATAACTGTTGTAAGAAATATGCGCCCACTGTCGATATCATCGATGGACCTCCGATCTTATCAATACTTGATTTCAGATCATATCGGACGGTCATCGATATATTGAAGGAATTTGAGATTTTCATTAGAAAACAGGGGCACCAAAAATCATCCCGTCGATCTTATCGAGCCACTCTCGATGGTCTCAAGTTTTGAATATCGATGATATCGATACATCGATAATTCATCCATATATATTATGAAGTTGTTAAACATATCTAGTGCTTTTATCGATGATATCGAAAGGTGTATCAATATATCGATAAATCCGTCCAGATGAATATTTAGTTGCTAGACATTTTGGTCCTCTTATCGATAATATCATTAAGGTATCGAGGACATTAAGGGTGCTTCGATAAAATTGACATAGCGAGAAAAACTTAGAGATTTTCCTATTTTGCAAAAAGTTTTCTCACCATAAAACCCTGAGATGTCTATCTTATTTTAAGGGTTTTAATCACCTGATGTTTTGGGACATGGGATGTAAGGCTATAATTTACCTATTGCGAGCTTCCACACATCTGATTGAGGCAGATGCTTGAAATAATCTTCCTATCAAGTTCTGCAGCCAGTCTGACTCACCGCACACGTAACTTGACAAACCAGGGCACTAGCAGGTGCACTTTTAATCTCCCCCTTTGTCAATTACGTGACAAAATACCTAAAACACCATAGAACACTTATAGACACACTTTAAATTGTGTGTACATGCATTTACACAATTTTACAATTTTTTCTAATCCCATGTATACATTCTAGAAGTGTCTGCTCCCCCTTACTCCAAAACTCCCCCTTTCTTGGTGCAGCTGCTCCCCCTAACACCTACAACACATCAGATATACAATTTTTCGCTCGGGGTGTTTGGAATTGTTCTCCCCCTTTTTGTCAGTCATTGGCAAAGGCATAATTAGTGATATTGACTGAAGATTGAAGTACTTGGGAGAAACTATCCAGGCAGAAGCAGATCTTCTTAAAGCATTGATGCATAATAATCAACTCAGTTTAAGCAGACATCAATTTCAGAACCTATGGATGCATATCGAAAAATGGAGCAGTGATATAGTAGTTAGAATATCATCATCAGAAACATCACATGCATTCCATATTAGCCACTTGATAAACTAGGGGAACACATATACCAGATTGGCAGAAAAGATGAGAAATATATCCAGCCACATTCAACAAAATATCCAAAAAATATACTGCCCAAGATTGGCAGTAGCAAAACATCCATCTCCACAATACTATCCAGAGACTGAGTCCTCTTTACTCAGAGATTTTTATATAAAAAAATAGTAGTAATGCATCACACCTATGTATGAGCGAAGAGCTTTCAGTGAGAATCCAGGTCTGTGATGCATTGGACATTCTGTAGATAGTCAACAACCTCTAGAATGTTGGCAGTTCATTCAGAATTTTCTGTGTATCATTTTGCAGAGTTGCCAGCATGATTTTGATCTTCAGAAGACAGACTTCACACTTATCCAGCTATTTCATCATGTGGGATTGTCTATCAAGCAAATCTTTTATAACATTTTGATTGATGACAGCCTGAGTGTTTACGCAAGAGATGAGGCTACATACCGAATATCCTTTGTCTAAGCTTGAATTGGTTTCTTCACGAGGCATACTGGCCATGATATGGCAGATGTTTTCTTGATTAAACCAGATACGCGGGTGTGGAGGATCATTGGTAGGAGACAGCCCAAAGTGTTGTGATAGCTTCATCACAAGGCATGGGAATGGAAATTCTCCACCAAGATTCATGATATTCCCCCATCCAATCAGTTCTAAGAGATTGATGATCCCAAAAGGTGTAATGCTCTTCTTCAGAACTAACCATTCTGCCACAGGGTTCAAGATTATATGTGAAGATGAGCCAGTCTCTCTATTCTTTCCTTTCATGCTCTTCATTGAAGGTTGTTGTGGAAGAACCAGATTTTTAGAAATTTTCAATGAAGATCAGAAGAAGTTTAACCGTCCCGACGATTCAGCTTCTCAAGAGATTGTCAATGGTATCGAGTTTCGGTCGATGAAATCGAAATGTTTACTCGATAGATGTCTCTAAGGTGAATGTTTTCAATTTTCAGCATTTAGACAATTTTTCATGTATACTATTAGTATATCTATGTATCAGCAGTATACACAGCAAAATTTTGTACAATCAATGCACACATCAAAATTATAAACATTTGAATGTTTATATACAAAAGATTGAGGTGAGAAACCTCAGATATATCATTTAGAGTTTGGCAAAAAAATGCATCATTTCAGTAAATATCCAAATCTCGATGCATAATCTAGACATGTTCCTTCATTCTTAATGCTCCTCTATATCATTCCTCTCTATTCTTTTAATAATGTAGCAGTGGTTGTTTGTGCGATGACCCTTAATTATTGATTTTCCTGATTGATCTAGGATATCGCATTCTTCTTTGTTGAACTTGACCACATGCCCATTATCACAAATTTGAGAGATGCTTAAAAGATTATGCTTTAATCCTATTATGCAGTAAGCATTCTCATTTTTGAATGATTCAATTCCGCTTATGGTTCCTTGTCCAATCACTTTAGCGGTGGTACCATCTCCATACATGATTATCCCTTTTTGAATATCCGTATATTCTGAGAGAAGGGATTTGTCGCCTGTGACATGTCTTGAGCAATAGCTAAGTACCATCTAGCATTATTACTTTTTAAATAATCTGAGAGTATAACAAGGCATTTTTTTCTCTTTGATTATCCATTTTGTGGCAGGATTCTTACTTGTGGCAGATCTATTTTTCTTATCTAATTCAACCACCTGATTTACAGAGTCTTTTCTTCCTGTCAAATAGTTTGAGTGGTGATGGTTGTATATATCCTTTGTTCAACACATCCTTTGAATCACCACTTGTTTGATAAGCCGGATTTTTGCCTTTGTTTCTACTGGCACTACAAAAAAGAGGGTTTTTAGCGACGAAACTCATTTTCGTCGCCAAAAGTCACTTTTAGCAACGAAATATATTTTCATCGCTAAAAGTGAGATTTTAGCGACGAAAATTTTCATCGCTAAAACAAGTGCAGTATACTTTTAGTGACGAAAATTTTCACCGTTAAATGCTCCACACTTTTATATCGATGCGGAATAAATTTCTTTTAGCTGCAAAAATTTTCGCTGCTAAAAATACGGTATGAGACTTTTCACGACGAAAACTTTCATCGCAAAATAACCCTTAAACTTTTAGCGGCGAAACTTTTCGCGGTGAAAAGTCTTGTACTATATAAGACTTTTGGCGGTGAAAATTATCGCTGCTAAAACTCTTATGGTGTACAAGACTTTTCGCAGCGACACTTTTCGCTGCTAAAACTAAACTAACATATCTTTTAGCGATGAAAATTATCGTCACCAAAACTTTCTTTTGAAAAAAAATTATTCCAGTTCAAAATACGTACAATATTTCAGATATACTCCTGTTAACAATATATTCCATCATATTCGTCACATTCACATTCAAATTAATTTAAACCCAAACAACATAAACTTTTAGCGGCGAAAATATTCGTCGCTAAAAAATACTATACAAGACTTTTAGCAGCGAAATTTTTCGCTTCTAAAAATATTTTTCAAAATATTTTAGCAGCGAAAATATTTGCGGCAAAATAAATTTTCCAAGACTATTAGCTGCGAAACTCTTCGCTGCTAAAAAATACTATACAAGACTTTTAGCAGAGAAATTATTCGCTGCTAAAAATATTTTCCAAAAGATTTTAGCAGCGAAAAAATTTGCAGCAAAATAAATTTTCCAAGACTATTAGCTGCAAAAATGTTTGCTACTAAAAAATGCTATACAAGACGTTTAGCAGCAAAATTTTTTGCTGCTAAAAATATTTTCCAAAAGATTTTAGCAGTGAAAATATTTGCGGCAAAATAAATTTTTGAAGACTATTAGCTGCGAAACTGTTCGCCGCTAAAAAATACTATACAAGACTTCTAGCAGCGAAATTTTTCGCTACTAAAAATATTTACCAAAAGATTTTTTGCGGGAAAATATTTCACATGCAAAATAAAATTTTCAAGACTATTAAGCTAAACTTGTTCACCGTCAAAAAATTTCAAAGACTTTAGCAAATGAAAAGTTTATTTTAAAAAAAAATTTCTAAGATTTTAGCAATGAAAGTTATCACGCTAAAAAAACATCTAGGACTTTTAGTAAAAAAATATTTCACGCCAAAAAATTCCAAGATTTTTTGCTAAAATGTTCCACTTTTAGCGACAAAAATTTTCGTTGCTAAAAGTCATTTTTTTAATATACTGATTCAAAATTCGCACAAAATTCTTGATATACACTGTTAACAATATATTTCATCATATTCATCCTAATATACACTGTTATATAATATATTTCATCATATTGACATTCACATCCAGTTTAAACCCAAAACCAAATCCAAACATAAACTACATTCATCCAAACACAAACAATCTTATCTGCATCACATTCATTCACGCATAAATACATATAAATTTAACATTAACAAATAAACAAAAAATCACAAAGATGAAGGCGGAGGTGGTGGGGCATCGGTGGGTAAGCATGCACCGAAAGCCTGAAACATCTTCGTCATCCGTAGCTCATTCTCCACCCGCATCTCCTACATCCTCCTCTCATGCTCCTCCCTCTGCCTCACCAACTCCTCCTCCATCCTCCTGCCGCCACGTGAGTGATCCTCTATCCTCCTCTCCTGCTCCTCCCTCTGCCTCGCCGCTCCTCCAGGTTTAGGTTTAGGTTTAGGTTTAGGTTCAGGTTATAAGTATAGGTTTTGGGATTTGAGAATAGGTTTAGGGTTTAGGGTTTAGGAAATCGGGTTTAGGTTTGGGTTTCAAGTTTAAGCTTAGGTTAAGGTTAGGGAGTTGAGATTAGGATTAGGTGTAGGTTTAGGTTTAGGGATTTGAGAATACATTTAGGTTTTAGGTTTAGGTTTAGGTTTTAGGTTATAGGTTTAGGTTACTGTTGGGTTATAGGTTATAAGTTTAGGTTATAGGTTATAGGTTTAGGTTATAGCTTATAAGTTTTGGTTATAGGTTTAGGTTTTGGTTTTAGGTTTAGGTTAAGGTTATAGGTTTAGGTTCGATTTAGGTTTAAGTTATGGGTTATAGCTTTGGGAATTGAGAATAAGTTAAGGTTTAGGTTTAGGAAACTGGGTTCGGGTTCGAGATCGTTTGGGTTTTCAAGTTTAGGTTTAGGTTTAGGTTAGGGAGTTGGGATTAGGATTTGATGTAGGTTTAGGTTGAGGGATTTGAGAATACATTTAGGTTATAGGTTTTAAGTTTAGGTTTTAGGTTATAGGTTTTGGTTTGGTTTTGGTTTTAGGTTTAGGTTATAGGTTAAGGTTAGGTATAGGTTTAGGTTATAGGTTGTAGCTTTGGGAATTGAGAATAGGTTATGGTTTAGGTTTAGAAACGGGTCTCGGGTTTGGGATTGGGATTGGGTTTAGGTTTGGGTTTTCAAGTTTAGGTTTAGGTTTAGGTTAGGGAGTTGAGATTAGGATTTGGTGTAGGTTTAGGTCTAGGGATTTGAAAATAGGTAAAGGTTTAAGTTTAGGAAATGGGTTCGGGTTCGGGTTCGGATCAGCTTTAGGCTTGAGTTTTCATGATTAGGTTTAGGTTTAGGTTAGGGACTTGAGATTGGGATTTGGTGTAGGTTTAGGTTTAGGTTTAGGGAATTGAGAATAGGTTAAGGTTATAGGTTATAGCTTTGGGAATTGAGAATAGGTTAAGGTTATAGGTTATAGCTTGGGAATTGAGAATAGGTTAGGTTTAGGTTTAGAAACCGGGTTCGGGTTGGGATTGGGTTTAGGTGTAGTTTTTAGGTTTAGGATTTAGTTTAGGTTAGGGAGTCGAGATTGGGATTTGGTGTAGGTTTAGGTTTAGGATTTGAGTTTTAGGTTAAGGTTTAGGAATTGAGAATTGGTTTGGGTTTAGGTTTAGTTTAGGTTCGGGTTCGGGTTCGTGTTTTGGTTTAGGTTAGGTTTTCAAGTTTAAGGTTTAGGTTTAGGTTAGGAGTTGAGAATAGGATTAGGTGTAGGTTTAGGTTTATGGATTTGAGAATACATTTAGGTTTTAGGTTTAGGTCTTAGGTTTTAGGTTATAGGTTAAGGTTTAGGTTAGGTTTTAGGTTTTAGGTTATAGGTTATAAGTTTAGGTTATAGGTTTAGGTTTTTGGTTTTTAGGTTTAGGTTAAGGTTTAGGTTTAGGTTAAGGTTAAGGTTTACGTTTGGGTTATAAGTTATAGGTTTTAGGAATTGAGAATAGGTTAAGGTTTAGGTTTAGGAATCGGGTTCGGGTTCGGAATCGGGTTTAGGTTTGGGTTTTCATGTTTACGTTTAGGTTTAGGTTAGGGAGTTGAGATTGGGATTAGGTGTAGGTTTAGGTTTAGGGATTTGAGAATAGGTTAATGTTTAGGTTTTAGGTTTAGGTTTAGGTTATAGGTTTAGGTTTAGGTTTTTTTAGGTTTAGGTTATAGGTTATAGGTTAAGGTTTAGGTTATAGGTTTTGGTTTAGGTTTAGGTTATAGGTTTAGTTTTGGTTAGGTTATAAGTTTAGGTTTAGGTTCGGGTTCGGGATCGGAGTTTTTTGTTTAGGTTGAGGTTATAGGTTTTGGTTTAGGTTTAGGTTTTAGATTTATAGGTTTAGGTTATAAGTTATGGGTTTAGGAATCGAGGTTCGGTTTTAGGTTTAAGTTAAGGTTATAAGTTTAGGTTAAGGTTAGGGAGTTGAGATTAGGATTAGGTGTAGGTTTAGGTTTAGGTTAAGGTTATAGGCTTTGGTTTAGGTTAAGGTTTACGTTTGGGTTTAGGTTAAGGTTATAGGTTAAGGTTATAGGTTTAGGTTAAGTAATTTAGGTTATAGGTTATAGGTTTTGGTTTAGGTTATAGGTTTAGGTTTAGGTATAGGTTTAGGTTTAGGTTTAGGTTATAGTTTATAGGTTTAGGTTATAGGTTTAGGAATTTTGGTTTTAGGTTTAGGTTAAGGTTATAAGTTAAGGTTTTTGTTTAGGTTAAGGTTATAGGTTTTGGTTAAGGTTTGGTTTTTGGGTTTATGTTAAGGTTATAGGTTAAGGTTATAGGTTTAGGTTATAGGTTATAGGTTAAGGTTTAGGTATAGGTTTTAGGTTATAGGTTTAGGTTTTAGCTTATAGGTTTAGGTTTTGGTTTTAGGTTTAGGTTAAGGTTATAAGTTTAGGGTCGGGTTATAGGTTTTTATTTAGGTTAAGGTTATAGCTTTTGGTTTAGGTTATAGGTTTAGGATTAGGTTTAGGTCTAAGTTTTAGTTTATAGGTTTAGGTTATAGGTTTAAGTTTTGGTTTTAGGTTTAGGTTAAGGTTATAAGTTCAGATTAGGTTTAGGTTACTGTGTTTTGGTTTAGGTTAAGGTTATAGGTTTTGGTTTAGGTTAAGGTTTAGGTTTAGGTTTTTAGTTTATGTTAAGGTTATAGGTTAAGGTTATATGTTTAGGTTTAGGTTATAGGTTATAGGTTATAGGTTATGGAATTGAGAAATGGTTTAAGGTTTAGCTTTAAAATCGAGTTCGGGTTCTGGGATCGGGTTTAGGCTTGGGTTTTCAAGTTTAGGTTTAGGTTTAGGTTAGGGAGTTGAGATTGGGATTAGGTGTAGGTTTAGGTTTATGGATTTGAGAATACATTTAGGTTATAGGTTTTTAGGTTTTTTAGGTTTAGGTTTAGGTTTAGGTTTTTATGGATTATAAGTTAAGTTTAGGTTAAGGTTTTAGGTTTAGGTTTAGGTTATAGGTTAGGTTTAAGGTTATAGGTTTAGGTTTAAGTTAGGTTATAGGTTATAGTTTTAGTGAATTGAGAATAGGTTAAGGTCTAGGTTTAGGAAATCAAAGTTTGGGTTGGGATTGGGTTTAGGTTTGGGTTTTCAAGTTTAGGATTAGGTTTAGGTTAGGGAGTTGAGATTAGGATTAGGTGTAGGTTTAGGTTTGGGGATTTGAGAATACATTTAGGTTTTAGGTTTAGGAAATCAGTTCGAATAGGTAGTTTAGGCTTGGGTTTTCATGTTTAGGTTTAGGTTAGGGAGTTAAGATTGGGAGGGAGTTTTGGTTTAGGTTTAGGTTTAGGATTTGAGAATACATTTAGGGCCCATTTGGCCGGACTAATTGGAAGGGATTTGATGGTATTGGAAGGGATTGGAAGTTAAATCAGGATTGGGGTTTAAGCAAACAGAGTTGGGTGATCTTATCTGAAGGATATAGTTATCTCATGGATCTTAAGACAATCCATCGACAACACCATCACTACCTTTAAATCCCATCCGGCTCCACCCTAATATAAGTTAAGATTAGGTTAGGTTTGCAAATTTGCCTGGGACATGTTTGGGTCGAGGGATTGGAAGGGATGGGAAGGTCTAATCCCGAGATTGGCTGGGCGTGCTAAACAGACTCCATATAGCAATCCTTGGATATAGCAATCCCATGGATCTTAAGACAATGCACTGACAACACCATCGTTGCCTTGAAATCCATGCCATCCACCTTAATACCATTCAATCCCTTCCAATCCACCCATCCAAACAGGCCCTTAGGTTTTAGGTTTAGGTTATAGCTTATAGGTTTAGGTTATAGGTTTTGGTTTTAGTTTTGGTTTTAGGTTTAGGTTAAGATTATAAGTTTAGGTTATAGGTTTAGGTTTGAATTAAAGTTATAGGTTTAGGTTTGAGTTAAAGTTTAGGTTTCGGGGGATTCGGGTTCGGGATTCCATTTGGGTGGAAGGGTTTAGGTTATAGGTTTTGGTTTTGGTTATGGTTATAAGTTTAGAATAACGTTTAGGTTTAGGTTATGGGCTATTTGGGATTAGAAAATAGGTTTAGGTTATAAGTATAGGTTTAGGTTGGGTTATAGGTTAAGGTTTAGGTTTAGGTTATAAGTATAGGTTTTGGGATTCGGGATATAAAAAGGTTTAGGTTATAAGTATAGGTTTAGGTTAAAGTTGTAAGTTTAGGTTTAGGTTATAAGTATACGTTATAGGTTAAGGTTTTTATTTAGGTTTAGGTTATAAGTATAAGTTTAGGGAATTGAGAATAGGTTTAGGTTAAGGTTATAAGTTTGGGTTAAGGTTATAAGTATAGGTTTAGGTTATAGGTATAGGTTTAGGTTTAGATTTATGTTTGGTTAAGGTTTAGGTTAAAGTTTTGGTTTAGGTTATGGGGTGTGGTACTAGGTTTAGGTTATAAGTATAAGTTTAGGATTTGAGAATAGGTTTAGGTTAAGGTTATAAGTTAGGGTTAAGGTTATAAGTATAGGTTTAGGTTATAAGTATAGGTTTAGGTTTAGGTTTAGATTTATGTTTAGGTTAAGGTTTAGGTTAATGGTTTTGGTTTAGGTTAGGGGTGTGGTACCGCAAATACAGGGATATGAAATACGGTTTAGGTCCAAATGGTTATAAGCCCCCAATTAAGGTTATAGGAAATGGACACCATCATGATCATAACAACGGTTCCCACCTTTGGGATTTATGCTCATTAGGATAGTTTATGCACATCCGGTCCGCTTCCATTAATCTCGAGCAAATACATAAATACGGCCTGTCTAAATGGTCAGGCCCTTCCAATGCTGTCCATAGGAAATGGACAACTTTATCATGGTCATAACTGCGGTTCCCACCTTCCAGGAACCCCGCTCATCCGGATAGCTCCGACGCACATCCGGGTCTGCTCCATTAATCTCGAGCAAATACATAAATATGGCCTGTCCAAATAGTCAGGCCCTTCCAATGTTGTCCATAGGAAATGGACAGCTTCATCATGGTCATAACAGCGGTTCCCACCTTTCAGGACCCCCGCTCTTTCGGATAGCTCCGACGCACATCCGGGTCTGCTCCATTAATCTCAAGCAAATACATAAATACAGCATGTCCAAATGGCCAGGCCCTTCCAATGTTGTCCATAGGAAATGGACAGCTTCATCATGGTCATAACAGCGGTTCCCACCTTCCAGGGATCACCGCTTTTCCGGATAGCTCCGATGCACATCCGAGTTTGCTCCATCAATATCGAGCAAATACATTTAAAAATAAGGTATGCATCTATTTTTTTTATGAATGAAAACCAATCTTGAAGACTATTCATCAGACAGTCCCTACAATGGATAGTAGTTGGACATTGAATAATTAAAAGTATTAACCACTTTTATTGCATTTTTGCATATACACAAGATTCATAGGCTAAAAATTTTCCATTGAGATAGTGTTTTATGTTCGATTGGTAGAGACGGACAAGCTCTTTATGCCATATGACCTACAGCTGATGAAAATTTCAAGTAAATTGTACGAGGTTTATAGTAATCTTAGAAATTAGAAAATTTCCAATTATGTGCATTTTCGATCGAGTTATTTCTCTAATCACGATAGCCTTGGGAGGGTTAATACGAGGGATGAGTTGATTGCAAGAGGCTGATTAAAACTATATTGGGTTATCTTACCGGACATAATCATTTCAAGACCAGCAAGATAACCCAATATAGTTTTAATCGGCCTCTTGCAATCAACCTATCCCTCGTATCAACCCTTCCAAGGCTATTGTCATTAGAGAAATAACTTAGACTGAAATGCACATACTTGAAAATCTTCTAATCTCCAAGATTACTGTAAACCTCGTACAATTTACTTGAAAATTTTATAACGTGAAATAATACATGAGTGAGAGAAGACAACGTAACCTTTTATATAGAAGCCAGAAATTGATAGGTTGGGGTTGTCCTATCGAGGAGATTGTTGGGCGTAGTCCATCTGCTGTTGGGACAAACATGCATGGGTTTGGATTATTGGACCATGGACCCCATCTGTCATTGAAAACCAAGGATTAAAATGGTGTGACAATCTATATGTAGTAAGATATATATATATATATATATATATATATATATATATATATAAATCCCTTGTGTAGTATTTGTGGATTATGTATTTGTGGATAATGTGTAGTTGTGTACTATCATTTATATAAGAACATGTCTTGACTATATATGGACACACATGCTAAGACATACGTATGTGAGATTGGTGAAGCTAAATTGATTTGGATCACATTAAATCTACACTAATTTAATAGATCATAAACTAAAAATCTACACTAATTTGATCTTCTAACTTCAGATCATTGTAAGTATAATAGATGGTTGAAATGCAGTACAATGATCAAAATTCTGTAAAAAAAATGTCCATTAATCAAACTCTACAATAACCAAAACAATCTGGATTTGAGATTCCATTGGACTCTCTGGTAGGCATTTCCCTTCCTTCATACAATTCTCAAACCAAAGATGGTTAACTATTTTTGTTCCCAAATCCTTAGCCAGACTATATTTCCTGAAAAAGTAACTCATCAAACTCATCACTCAAACCGGTACTATAATTGATTCCTTCATTTCAAAACTCACCAAATGTGTCGTCGATTTAGACATTATCCCGACATAACTAGCACCAGTTTGATTGATGAGCTTGATGAGTTTAAACTTCTCTAATCTCCCAAGCTGGACAGCTAGATCAAATCTGTAATTAAGATCGGTAGCGACTTCAAGTGCATTCTCCAACATACCTCGAGATTCCAAAAAATGAGCCACACTATGGCAAGTAAAATACAGTTTTCAAGACTATGGCAAGTAAAATACAGTTTTCAAGACTATGGCCCATAAAATACAGTCCAATCAAATTATAGATGAATGATGAATCCTATTGTCAAGAGAACCCTTGAAATAAATTCAAGTTATGTTATCTTGTTTGTTCAGCATAGTTGTTTTCTATGAAAATGTTAGAAGGCCAATAGTAAAATGATATGAATTCTCTTATAACTGTGAAAATCGATAACTAACATATTCTTGAAAGAAAATAATAGCCATGTTTTTTTTGTTTCAAGCCAAACTTTGAAATGGAAAATGATTCCCATAGCTACTTTTTTTTATATATCAAACATATATAGAAAGTAGATTTCTATGGAAACCAATTTCTTGTCTATGGTTTTCAATGTTCCCAAAGGATTCTGATGAATTGACTTTATTGGACCGAAATAAATGCTATGTACATCAATGGGCAACTACCCTTGTTGGCTAATCGTATTCCATCCTTGATGATTTCCTTCACGACCTTACTCTATGAAGTGGCAATTCATACACAGTCCAGAAACCGTAAAATCAGACGTATGTGCTGAAAGAGATAGAGAAGGGTACTATAATTGATTCCTTCATTTCAAAAATCACTAAATGACAAAAACAACTTGATATGAAGGATAATTCTAAGTCAAATAATGCAGTTGATGCAGTTGATGCAGTAGAACCTGAATATAGTAGAGAGACCTTCCTCTAAGGTACACCTAGCAGAGATTGTTCAACTATCAGGCCTTAACACAGATGGGAAGCGAATTGAAAAACACATGGAGGGAATGATCCTAGTCATCCAGTTTGTGGTCATTCACCGCCAACATTCAGTGCAACAAAGTCACCCAAAAAAAAAATCTCTACTATGTTTTTTTCAATCCATCTTCCATTTTCTTCTTAATAAGAAAATCCATATTTACTAATATTCCCATTTTTCTATTTTTCAAAAGAATGAGTTTGGACTCCGAAAGCGTCGGCTCCAGCACTCGTACTGGAGGCCCAAACCCTAACCAAGGACTCCAAAATTACCAAGTACTCATAAACATTCATTGCGAGCATTTTTTGTCTATGTGCATGACAACACCATCATTACCTTTAAATCCCATCCAATCCACCCTAATCCGTTCAAATTTACCGGGACGTGTTTGGTTCGAGGGATTGGAAGGGATGGGAAGGTTTAATCCCGAAATTAGCTGGACGTGCCAAACAAACTAGATATAGCAATCCAGGGATAGAGCAAAATTAGTATTTATTCTAGTTCTAATGCTTGATTATAATGTGTAAGTATTAGAAACACAACCATGTTTATAAAGTCATTGGACAGCCAATTACAATGCTCTCACCAAAGAGTGGACAGCCAATTACAATGCTCTCCCAAAAACGACCATTAGACATCTTTTCTATGCCTAATTTAGATTTAAAGTGTTAAGTTGATGGAGTTTTTTCCATATTAGAATATACATGAGTTTTTATAAGCCCACATGCCTGTGGAGCCTTTCCCATCCACATGCAAACTCACCGCCAAGATACCACTCATGTGAGAGATCTGAGCTTCCCCACTTGGTGGGGCAGATCTTTTGGCCCTATAATGAGGCCCTCTCTTTTCAGGTTGGTCAAGTGAATAGACATTGATCATCCTTCTCAATTGCATAGTTTAAATACTAAAAAACAACACTCAACTCGATACTCAGCTGGGTTGGGTAGACTCAACTAAATCTTTATTTGACTGGACTCAATATTTAATAAATTAATTAAGTGATATTTAAGATGAAATAAGTATTGAAAATGATGAAACAAAATCAATTAAGGATTCCAAATGTATTCCTTGCAACTCTGTTTTTCACTAAAAATATATCCTGGCTGGCGAGTGACTTAGTTGAGTTGGCCGGGTTTTCAAACCAACTCACAAGTCTTGTCATGAGTCGATTTGAGTTATGCCAGTCACTGAATTTCATGAAACTCGGATCTAAATCTAGCTGAGTTGACCCCATTGAGTTTTGATAACCTGCTTATACGTCATGAAGGCCTATCTAGACCATCCCATATTGTGAGACGTTGGAGCATATCTTTGGAATCGTAGCCATCCAATTAATGGCCATGGAATGGAAGGATGGTTGAAAGTACACTTGTAAGTGGCCTATTAGTTTTATTTTTGCTCGGGGCCCAACATGGAAATTACACATCTAATGATCAGAAACATATCACGGTGGGACCCTTCAAAAAATAAGAGTGGGTGTCTGTGCCATGACTGGAAGTGTATCGTGTTATTACTCATGTAACATCAGAATAGTGTTCCCTTAACCGTCGAGCCCATCTTGATGTATGTATTGTACATCCACGCCGTCCGCTTTTACGTCTCATTTTAGTACATGATTTTTTAAAAAAAAATGAAGCAAATCCAAATCTCAAATGTACCACAGCACAAGAAACGGTGGACATTGAATACTCACTATTGCAAATTTCTGATGGCCCACCATAATGTTTATTTACCATCCAACTTTTTGATAAGGTCACATGGATGAAGGTAGGTCGGGTTGGGTCAGGTTGGTGCTCAACCCTAGCCCAACCCAAGGTTCATGTACCTCCACCCTAACCTAACCCAACCTAATTTTAAGTTGGGAATTCTCAACCCAAGCCTAACCCAAGCAGGCTTATAATATTTTTGTTATAATGTTAGTTTATTATATTTTAATACACGTCTTATTTTTTGTACTTATAATTTTATTAATTATATGTAGTTATTTATAGTAAATAACTTTATTTTTTTTAAAACAAATAAGCTAAAATATAGGACAATTAATCCTTTAAAAGTGTAGCACGCAATCAAATCCAGGGATATAGTAAAATGAATGTGTTAAAGTCAGCAAAGTGATTTGACTCAAAATTCAACCGAGTCAAGTTGGCTTGGCCAATTTCAGGTCAATTTGAGAAGTTGTAGAATTATGAAAACAAAATTTTCATTAATAAAAATTTTATTATTGGCACACTTATTATTGGCACACTTAAGAATGTGGAGAGTCTAGGTGGAAGTATGGCAAATCTAGGGATAAGAACATCCCGCGAAAGGTGTTAAGGTACTTCCCATTGAAACCAAGATTGCAAAGATTGTTTATGTCTCATAAGACGGCTGAAGATATGAGGTGGCATAAGGAGAAACGCGTTCATGATGATAGTACACTGAGGCACCCAGCGGACTCTGAAGCCTGGCAAAATTTTGACAAGCAACATGACTGGTTTGCAGAGGATTCTCGCAATGTTCGACTAGGTCTTGCAAGTGATGGTTTTAATCCATTTGGTAATATGAGTAGCTCGTACAGTATGTGGCCAGTGGTACTTATGCCCTACAATTTACCTCCTTGGTTGTGTATGAAGGAGTCATTTTTCATGATGTCATTGCTTATTCCTAGACCCAGGTCACCTGGGAATGACATTGATGTGTACTTGCGACCGTTAGTAGATGAGTTAAACGAGTTGTGGAGTCAAGGTGTACACACGTATGACACATTTGCAGGACAGACATTTCGATTGCATGCAGCGGTCTTGTGGACAATAAATGACTTTCCCGCATATGGAAATTTATCTGGGTGGAGCACGAAGGGCAAGTTGGCTTGTCCTACATGTGGTATTGAGACTTGTTCATTATCATTGAAGCATGGTAGAAAAACGTGTTATATGGGCCATCGTCGCTTCCTTCCGAGCGATCATAGTTAGCGCAGGAAGACGATGATCTTTGATGGAAAACAAGATCATAGGCCACCCTCGAAAGAGCTATCTGGAGAAGATGTGATGCAACAACTGAGTAACATTGGAGAAGTTAGATTTGGTAAGGCATCGCACTTAAAGAAGAGGAAACGTATAGTATTGGACTATAACTGGAGGAAGAAGAGCATCTTTTTTGAGTTGCCTTATTGGAGTGATCTGAAATTGCGACACAACTTGGATGTCATGTATATTGAGAAAAATATATGTGACAATGTCTTCGGAATAGTGATGAACATAGAGAAGAAAACAAAAGACAGTTTTAAGGCTCGATTGGATCTACAAGAAATAGGTTTAAGGAAAGAGTTGCACTTGCAACCACATGAAAATTCATATACTATACCAGCAGCCTGCTACACGTTGACTAAACTAGAGAGAAAGCGTTTATGTGAATGGTTGAGATCGGTGAAGTTTCCCGATGGGTATGCGTCAAACATATCTCGGTGCGTAAACGTTACGGATTGTAAGGTAACAGGAATGAAACGTCATGATTGTCACGTCCTTCGCAACGCCTATTGCCGGTTGCGATTCGTGGATTCCTGAGCAAGGATATCAGTGCGACGCTGATTAAGCTGGGGATATTCTTTAAGGATTTGTGTTTAAATCGTTGAATGTGGATGTTATTAAAAGACTGGAGAGGGACATTGCCATAATCCTTTGCAAACTTGAAAGAATATTTCCACCTGCATTTTTTGATGTCATGGTACACCTAGCGATTCATTTACCGCACGAGGTGAAGCTTGTAGGCCCAGTACAATATCGTTGGATGTATCCGATCGAAAGGTGGTAGAACCTGTTGAAATTTTTATTCATTCCATAAACTGCATATATTTATGTTTTCATACGTATAACATAGTGGTTTTGTGTACAGATACCTTCACACACTTAAACAATTTGTGAGGAATATGGCACGACCAGAGGGGTCGATAGCTGAAGTATACATTGATAATGAGTGCCTTACATTTTGCTCCATGTATATTCGTGGCATTGAGACTAGATTCAACTTAGAAGATCGGAATGCCGATGAAGGGCAGGAGGATGAACAAGAACACATATCTATATTTGCACAAAACGTTTATCCTTTAGGATCCCCGACGTTTCAGGATATGGACCTTGGGGATCTAGCAAAGGCACGATGGTATATGTTGCACAATTGTGAAGAAATAGAGTCATACTTGGAGTAAGTTTTCCCTCTATTATTGTAATTCCTACATAAGATGATCTTAATGTTTCTTGCTGACGACATGTCATTTATGTGTAGTGAACACATAGACGAGATGAAGTCCAAATTCCCCACAAATTATGATCGAATGCATCAGGATCAGTTTCCAGAATGGTTCGCCGAATGTGTAAGATTTCACATTGTATCTCACCACACTTAGAATTTCCGTTGTATTGCACATTATTTCAACTTAAGAAATTCACTAAACAATTATATTTTGTACATGATAATAGATAAAGACGTTGCGCATAAGCAACTCTCATAGATGTGTCGATGCACTATACTCATCTTTGGCGTGTGGCCCCGATAGACGTGTATCTAGATATACGTGTTGTATTATAAATGGGATTCGGCCACACATGAAGAACGTGAGAAGTACAGGACCATGCAAAATAGTGGGATAGTTGTAAAAGGAACAAATGAGGAGGATGAAATTGACTTTTATGGCATTTTGACTGATATTATTGAGCTGAGTTATTGTACAAGAAAGCGGGTGTACTTATTTAGATGTGATTAGTGGGACATTGGAAATAAGAAGTTGGGCATACAGACTGATAATTACTTTACGAGCGTAAATTTATCTCGAAAGTGGTTTAAGGACGACCCATTTGTCCTCGCCATTCAGGCTGAACAAGTATTTTACCTCGCTGACACTAAGTTAGGTGGCTCTTGGCACGTGGTGCAGAAAATAAAGCCCAGGAATGTATTTAACGTTCCCGTACCAGAAGTTGAAGATAGCGAGGATGGGGGAAATGACACGTCTAGGGTTGAACAAGCATATCAAGAAGACATGCCATCTAGGGATACAGGGACTGATTCAAGTATTGATATTGATGTGGTGCAATTAGACAGAGATGATGTGCCACCTGATCAGTTGATGCCTCATTAATACAAGACATTGTTAGAGATGATACAGGTTTCATTGATGACAACGTTGGAGACAATGAGGAAATACTAATCAGCGATAGTGATGGTGAAGAAGAAATAGCCCTAAGCGATAGTGATATAGACGACGATTATTAAATGTACACATTATTTACATGTCATTTTTCAATTCAAATAATTTATGTATTCCATGTATACGTGAAAATTACAAGTCATGATTAATTCCTTTTATTGACTTGTTTATAATTCACATTTACAGTTGAGACAATTTCTGATCATGTCATCCTCAAACCGGAGCATACGTGTGAAGCAATAACGTACTTCATCGGTATTCGATGGACGTTTTGGTCCTGTCTTCTTCTGGTAGGGTCATAGAGATACCCGATCTGGTCGATGAGTGTAGAGTGGAATATATCGACGACGACTCAGACAAAAGATTATACGATCTCAAAAAAATTCCAGAGCTGATGGAGATATATAACTGTGAGAAACGAGATATGGAAGATGCGACTCTGTCACTTGCACATCTGAACGGAGTCCCGATAGATCAAATTTCTCTTATTGTGACTGTCATGTTGGCTATAAAAATGCCCAATGCTTTACACAGGATGACATACACTTCTGAAGCATACGATGACTTATGCAGGGAGTACTTCGAATAGTTTACCTCATAGTTGTTTCGTATTACAACAAATATGTGTATTTAATATACAATGACAATGTGTAATGGAATTTCTAATGGTTATAGATTAAAGTTTACAGTTTTATTATATTATGCTTGCATTATAGTGTAATGGTCTAATCATATTTTATTCATCTCTCTGAGCATAAGCACAAATGCATTATACCATCAACACTACTTGTATAATGTTTTAGTATATTCCACTTGTATTGACATTGTTTAAATTTCGTAGTTCACACATATTCAGTGATGGCACCAGGTGGGAGAGTACGTCATTCGCGCACTAGATCTATCCCTTCTACCCGTGATGCGACGGAGCCAGTATCACCGTCGCATATTACATCGCAGGCATCTGATCTCTCAGTCGTGCATACACCAGGCACTGCATGTAAGTTTAGACATATATTTCTTTTAATGATTTCTATTTATGTTTAGACTTACATAATTCTGTTGCAACAGCGTCGTCGACCAGCCAGTGAGGACGTGGATCCAGGCATGGGTTACTTTTAGAGCGACTTACGCGTGAGGGTAGGGTGACAGTAGAGTTCCCACAGGACTACATTAGACCTGTTGGGAACAATGTCATGTTGTTTACATCAGAGGTCGATGTCTTATGCCGATCTCTGATTCCCCCCACCACCCCCCATTAGAGAGACGTGACAGATGATGTTCAGCAGCTCATCCGTCAGCGCCTTCAGGTAAATTTTAGTCAAATAAAATTTATTTTATAAATGTTCATTTACGGTTAAGTTATTTTCTTAATAAATTTATTGTTTTAATCTATTATTTACGAAACTGCAGGATAAATTTGACTTTAATTTGAGTGTTTCATACATCTCCCATGTCGTCGACGACATGATGAAGGAGCGGTTCAAGGATTACCGCACTAGGTTACACCTGCAGTACAAGCGGTGCGTGAGCCACGAGGAGGTTGTACAGTCTGCACCGCTGCACGTGACCGATGGGGACTGGCGGATACTCTGTGATAGGTTTTCGTCTGATTCTTTTCAGGTAATATTTACATATTTAAGATATCTTAGCGTAATAATTAATTTCACAATTAATAATAATGTATTATGAATAATATGTTCAGAAAAGAAGAAAAATAAATTCTGACAACAGAGGAAAGTTAGAAGTGAACCATGTAGCTGGTTCAAAGTCATTCGTACGACTTTGTCACGACATGGTAAGAAAGTACTGGTAATTATTACGTTTATATATTCTTTCCATGCATTTATATTAATTCTATCGTCCTTTCGATTGCGCAGCGAGATTCCGTCACTGACCAGGAGCCCGGACCAGTAGACTTCTACAAACGGACTCACTGTCGGCAGACGACGGGATCTTGGGTACATCTCAGAGCCAGCGAGATTTGGGTAAAAATCTGTAACGCCCTGAAAATCGGGGGTCGAGTATGAACTCAACTCCCGAGTTCCAACGCATCACTTATGCAACATACACAATGATAGTAAAATGTTGTCTGAGTTAGAGCAATAAACATGAATGAGATTATACCAAAACAAGAAATCATACTCCAGTTAATTGTATAAAGGCAAGCGGAAGACTGAAATTTTATATTCAAAGTATGTAAAGTAACAAAATTTTGTGAACTCCAGAGTATGAGTACTAACTGAGTACCCATATACATGTATTGTTTCTAAGTCAAAAAATCAAAATACAATTCCGTAGATAAGCCCTGGAATCCCCGCGATGCAGTCGGCCTAAGCATAGCCGCGTAGTAATTGCATAAAGGAGAACTCCTCCCGATCCTCCTCGAAGTCGAGCTCCGGCCTCCCGAATGTAGGCGCCATCTACACCCGCGACAGAAGTCCGGTGGGTGTTGTAAACACCGTCCGTAACGTGGGAGTGAGTAGATAACTCAAGTGGAACAATAAAGCATAGGTTAACATGTTATCAAATCAATCAAGCAAGAATGATAACGCAAAGACAAATCAAACATTTCTAATTACTCTTGTTAAGTGCAAAATGATATGACATGATGTCCGTATGCCCTTGCCAAACCACCCTCAAGCGACATCATCTTACGTTCGCGAATGCTTACTCCCTCAAGTGCGCCACATCTACAAAGCACATGCGGTGCGATGATGCTCATGATTACCAAGTTTTTATTAATCCATTTCAACCAGCCAGATTGGGAAACTAAGGTACCTCCCTTGTATCATTCCCAAACATGATCCATTCTAGGGTCGTCAATCCTAGCTAATCTCATACGATATTATGGTTTGAGAAGCGTAGTGAAGGCATCGCAAAGGGCTCGTCACCCGTCGGCGCGGATGATACAGATCTCACCGTATGCGGCTCAATTGGCCGTCGTCACCAAGTACATATCTCACCGTACTTGGCTCAATCACTATCCGTCACCAAGTACATGTCTCACCGCACTCGGCTCAACTCATACTCTCTAGTTTGTGTGAAAGACTCGTCGCCAATCACAGACACTTGGAGTATACTCGAAGATACTACGGAGGACTCGTCGCCCGTCAAGACGAGCACAGTTCACCGTATTTCGGCTCTCGCCGTAAGTATCGAGTACTCGAATATAGTGTCCCATACCACCATAATCGGCTCACGAGTTTGGTTGCGCAATGGTCACTACGGGGAGGCACATGACCCCAGCGCATAGGCCGACGGCTCGACCACGGTGTCCCATACCACCATGCCCGGCTCATGCGTCGTAGCGGATCGAGGTACCATGGTTAACGGGATCGCCACTGGTAAGTTTGGTACCCTAGGTTCAAGCAGTAGC
This sequence comes from Magnolia changhungtana, assembly GCA_030180095.1. Classification (NCBI taxonomy): domain Eukaryota; kingdom Viridiplantae; phylum Streptophyta; class Magnoliopsida; order Magnoliales; family Magnoliaceae; genus Magnolia; species Magnolia changhungtana. Next base: position 7,961,948 of record JASAUF010000375.1, read on the forward strand.
GACCAAACATGGTGAACATACATATACACTCTGGTTTACTTGGAGGGCCTGACTAGCTCGAGCACACCATAAGTTGAGCGATATGGAGCGCAAATGCACTCCGTGTGGCCAACCACTATCGCCAACCGAAGTACGACTCTGGTTCGCAGACACGTCCGTTGTGGCGATATGAATCTCACCACAACCGCAAGTCTGGTACTGGATGCTTGGACTATAGGCATAGTCCCAAACTCAAACAGTTGTAAGGCATGAAGTTAAGCATGAAGTAAAGCATGTTAGCAGGCATGTTATAAAACATGAAGTAAAGCATGAAGTAAGGCATGTTGTAAAGCATGTTGTGAAGCATGTTGTAAAGCATGTTGTAAAGCACTATACACATAGGGATACAATTACATCCACATTTCAAGTGAGTGGTTATAGCTAACCACCGCATGGAGGGGGGTCCTACATGTCTCTAAGGGAGTCGGGAATCCCATATCAGCACCTCTCTAAGGCACTAACACTCAAACATTTACACACACAAGCATCTACGCGAACACTTAGAATACACTATTCCAACATACACGACGTATGTTAGCAAATGCGTATTAGGGCTTTTCTTTCACCAAGCGGTTATTTTATCCGCGCATACCATATTCATGCAACAAATAATCATGACAATTACATTTCCAAAATTTATACATATGCGGTATTTCTAGAATACGCAATTTCAACATACATAGTGTTTACAAGTTTAACATAGATTGCGGCGATTCCTTTCGCTAAACCGGTATTTTATTCATGTATTGTATAATCATATATTAAATAAATATGTCAAACATTATTCCAAAAGAAATACGTATACGGTATTTCTAAAATACACAATTTCAACATACGTCGCGTTTACAAGTGAACATGTATTTTGGCGATTCCTTTCGCCAAACTAGTATTTTATTCATATATTATATAATCATACATTAAATAAACATGTCAAACATTTATCCAAAAAAATACGTATACGGTATTTCTACGTATACCTAGAATATGTGAAATTCCATATTTCACAACGTTAATCGAAACAGAAACGGAAAGCACTTTGTACATGTGCAATTGCAAGCAGATCATGAATCTACCATTATCCGACATTGAAATCGTTGAAAACCGTAACTTATACATTAAAGTCCTCACCTTTGCCTTTTGAAACGCAACGAATCGTAAGGGTAGTAAATCTTCCGTATACGGAGTTTTCTAGCCTAAAGAGTGTAATCGGTTAGTCGTTACACAACCCACATCGATCCTACCTTAAATCAGACCTAGGGTTAGGGTTTCTTACCTTTAAATGGGATGGATACCGCCGGGAAAACACCTGGAATGAAGCGGTGTAGGCCGTGTAACAATCCAAAGCAGTAGGAGGAAGATCTCCCACAAATCCCAAACTATTCTCCCTCTTTTCTCTCTTTCTCTCTAGGGTTAAAATCCCAAATTCGTATGGCTGTGAGAGGGGCTGTTCTAAGCCCCTTTTATAGCCAAAAACATTCCCAAACTAGACTCAGTTTCAAGGGTGACTGCTTATATAGGCATTTCGCCACTTTTCCAGCTCAAAAGGGAGGTTCTGGTGGCCCTCCTTGAACCAAACGTCAGATTTAAGCTCACCATCTATGGATCTACGTGGGTTTACGTTTTTGACTAGATCGGATTCCCAGATCGCACGTGGCGGACCACTTTCAGTTCGACGGTCAGTGGGCCACGATCAGAAATTCCAAGTACATGTAAATGTTCCTGAAATTTTTCTTAATCCGAGGGTGTAATTTGGTCTGATTCTGACGGTCAGGTTGCTTAATACTGACGCGTCAACGAATGATGCCAGATCACTATTCCAGATATTTATTTTGGAATGGGAATAGTGTTTTTCACACACCCTCGCTCCGGATCGAAGCGAATGGCCATGGAACATCGGATGGAGCTGATTTTTGAGATGATTGTTAAGCCCAGTGGGGCGGTCCTAGTTCCTTAGCTTCGGGTTAATCGGACTCCCGATGTGCGATCTAGACCTAATACGAAGTTTCGTTTCATTCCCGAGAGCAGACGGGAAATGAGTTTGGTTCTAAACTTTAGGGTAATCTAGCGTCACTTGTTCTGCAAGTTTTGGGTCTTGCAGATCGTATTTAAAGCGATCCCAACGGATTTCATGGCTAATTGAGTTTAGTACTTAGTTAACTTTGTTAAATTTCTAAAGGATTTAATCCTACGTGATTTCTGGTCGAGGTGGTACTCGACCCAAAGTACGGAAATTTACAGGTCGTTACAATCTACCCCCCTTAAAAAAAATTTCATCCTCGAAATTTATACATTTTCGTAGTCCTCGAGAATCTGAGGGTAGTTCTTTTTGACCTCGGCCTCAGTCTCCCAGGTAGCTTCCTCCTCGGAATGATGTGTCCAAAGCACCTTCACAAGTTGGATGACCTTGCTACGTAGTACCTGCTCCTTCCTATCAAGGATACGCGTCGGGCGCAGCTCGTACGTAGCATCCTCACTCAACTGTACCTGCTCCCATCTGATGATATGTGAAGGATCAGGAACATACTTCTTCAGCATAGATACATGAAATACGTTGTGTACGGAAGCAAGTGGTGTAGGCAAGGCGAGAGATACGCCACATCACCCACTCGATCCAGTATCTAAAATGGACCAATAAACCTCGGTGTGAGCTTCCCCTTCTTCCTGAACCGAAGGACTCCCTTCATAGGGGAAATCCGAAGGAACACATGATCTCCGACCTCGAACTCCAGCGGTCGCCGCCTCGTATCGGCGTAACTCTTCTACCTGCTCTGCACTGTGAGTAATCGACGCCTGATAATGTCTACCTTCTCTGTAGTCGCCTGTACCAACTCTCGGGCCAACCGACTACGCCGCCAACCCTCGCCCAACAAGGCGGTGCCCTACAAGGTCGACCATATAGAGCCTCATATGGGGCCATGCCAATAGTCCGGAAGCGTTGTTGTTGTAGGCGAACTCGCGTACGGAAGACATCATCCCACCGTGCCCTTGAAGTCCAACACACATGATCGCAACATATCCTCCAGACCGATTCACTCGCTCACCGCCCATCGGCCCGAGGATGAAACGCCGCATCTTGAACTTCAACTTCACACCCATCGCCTCCCGGATACGAGTCCGGAAGATGGATGTGAACCGCGTGTCTCTCGTCCGACACGATCTCTAAGGAATCCGTGCGAGACGGACGATCTCTCTGATGTACAATCTAGCTAGCTCGTCTGCAGAGTTCGTAACTCTGATAGGGAGGAAATGGGCCGATTTGGTCAACCGGTACACAATCACCCAAATGGAATCGTGCCCCTTCCTCGTCTTCGGCAACCCTGATATGAAGTCCATGGAGATGAAGTCCCACTTCCACTCCGCTTATAGGTATGGGTGAAGTAGTCCAGAGGTCGGCGATGTTCGCCTTGACCCGCCGGCACGTCGACATCGAGACACATATACAAAGAATGTGGGCCTTCATGTTATCCCACCAATACGTCCGTCTCATATCCCGGTACATCTTCATGCTACCGGGATGCATCGCAAACTTCGAGTTATGGGCGACTCGAGAAGCTCGCGTCTCAAGTCGCCCACATCAGAACACATAGGCGGCCACGAATCGTAACCCCCATCGAACCAACTCTCCACTCGGAGTCCACGGCGTCGCTAGGCCGCTCTCGAAGCTCGACACGGTAGGTATATCGCCCTCTTGGGCCTCAACAATCCTGTCGTCAATAAGTGGCCGCACCCGAATGTGCGCGACACACTCAAAAGGCTCCTCGATAGTGAGTCTCTGCTCGAAGTCCCGCACAAACTCCATCATGTCCCACTCGGCTATCATCAGCGGTGCCGCAAATGCAATCGCCTTCTTGCGGCTCAACGTGTCTGCCACAAGGTTCGCCTTGCCGGGATGGTAGGAAACCTCGAACTGAAGTCCTTCAAGGTCTCCATCCATCTACGCCTGTCTCATATTCAAATCCCGCTACGTGAATATGTATTTAAGGCTCTTGTGGTCGCAGAAAAGCTCGAACTCCTCACCATAGAGGTAATGTCTCCGAGCTTCAATGCAAAGATGATTACCGCCAACTCCTGTGTCATGTGTAGGGTAATTCTCCTCGTGCTTCCTTAATTGTCTCGAGGCATACGAAATCACCCTATCCTTCTACGCATCGGCCACACAACCCAAACCAACGCGAGACGCGTGCATATAATCACCGTGTATTTCACCCCTTGCTCGACAATACTAGCACAGGGGTGGACGTCAACTTGTCCTTCAGCTCCTTAAAAGCTGCCTCCGCCTTCTCATTCCAGGCGAACTTCAGGTCCTTCCGAGTCAACTGAGACAACGGCCTGGCGATCTTCGAGAAATCCCGAATGAAATGTCTATAGTACCCAGCCAGACCAAGGAAACTCCTCACCTCAGTAACCGATTCAGGCTGCTGCCAATCCTAAACCGCAGCTACCTTAGTAAGGTCCACTGCTATCCCTTCCTTGGACACTACATGTCCCAGGAACTTGACTTCCTCCTGCCAGAAGTCGCACTTCTCATATTGCGCGAACAACTGGTTCTTCTTCAGTGTATCCAATACCGCTCGCAAGTGCTCCTCGTGCTCCTCACGACTCGTAGAGTATATCAAAATGTCATCAATAAAGACGATGACGAATCGGTAAAGGAAGGGCCGAAATACCCGGTTCATCAGATCCATGAACACGGTTGGTGCGTTCGTCAGACCGAACGACATCACCAAGAACTCATAGTGCCCAAAGCAAGTCCTGAAGGCTGTCTTCTGCACGTCCTCCTCTCTCATGCGCAACTGGTGGTACCCTGACTGAAGGTCAATCTTCGAGAAATACTTCGCCCCCCTCAACTGATCGAACAGATCATCAATCCTGGGCAAAGGATACTTGTTCTTCACCGTGACCTGGTTCAACCTACGGTAATCAATACACAACCATAGTGACCCGTCCTTCTTCTTCACGAACAACACAGGTGCTCCCCAAGGAGACACACTAGGTCGAATAAAATCTTTCTCTACAAGTTCGTCAATCTGTTTCCGCAGCTCCTCCATCTCACATGGAGGCATATGATAAGTCGGCAACAAGATGGGCGTCACACCAGGCGTAAGGTCAATCGTAAAATCAATCTCATGCCGAGGAGGTAAACCAGGGATAGTCTCAAACATGCCTGCAAATTCTCGAACCACCGGCGTACCATCTACTATCGGACCATCAATCGGCATAAGTAAAGCAGTGTAACAATCAACACGGCAGGGCCAACTGACCTGCACTGGGAACGTGAAAGCTGTGCCGTCAGGTCCATAGGCAGTCACGATCCGAGCATCGCAATCTATCTCCGCCCTCATCTTGGCGAGCCAATCCATGCCAAGTATAACGTCGTAGTGCCATAGCGGAGCAACAATAAGGTCGACGAGTACTGTGCTGCTACCCAAAACTACCGAGCAACTCTCGCATAACCGTGTGACATCCGAACAGTCCCGGTAGAGTCGTAGTGAGTCTCATTCCCTTTGTGGGAATCGTATGCAAAGATAGGCGTTTAACCGCCCCACAAGAAACAATAGAAGTGGTGGACCCAGTGTCCACCAATAAAGAAACGGGAGTGCCATGAATAAAAGCCGTACCCTCAAAAGCTGTCGGAACTGAAACCGACGTCTCAGGTGCCTCAGCCACAAGCATATGAACGCGAGCCTGCTGCTGGTGGTTCGGCTGAGGAGCCAAGGGTCACTGTGGCGGCCTGAAGGACGGCACGGGAGGTCGGAATGAAGGATGTGCAGGAACGGTCTGTAGCGGCGGAGTTGATATGGCCTGTGGGTAAGGGCGACCCAATCTCTGCGGTGGCGCAAATCCGCTAGCCCTCATGCGCGAAGCGCTCTCGCAGGTGTCCGGGTTTTCCGCAAAACGTGCGGGTCACCAACGGGCGTCTCATAGGAATAACTGCGCGCGGCCCCTGGGGAGAATCGGCACCGAGGCCTCTTGCCTAAGATAGGCCTCGCTTCAGTAAATCTGCCGCGGTCTCGCAACCATAGTACCACGTGATCTAGCCAAATGGGGCCCACATCCCGCTTTCTACGTCATAAACATGTGGACCAACGCCGCATATGTAGGAATACTGTGGCAAAGATATCCTCGACCGTATCTCCGGCCGCAAACCCAAGGAGAAACGACGCATCCGCATCCGCTCATCCACCCGGTATAGTCGGGACAAAGCGGCCCAAATACGTGAAGCGGTGCTCGTACTCCATGATCGTCATGCCTCCCCGCCCGAGGCGCGAAACTCTTCCTCCCGCTCATGCCGATACGTCGTCGCGGGTAGTACTTCTCGTGGAACCGAGACTCGAAGGCCTCCCGGGTCCACACGAAATCCCATCGCAACAAAGTGCGCAAAGACACCTGTCCCACCATAAACCGGCCTCCCTCTCAAACATGAAAGCGGCCGGCTCCACACCGCTCGCCTCGAGCAATGTAGCATCCGAAGCATCTTAGAGATGCGGTCAAGCCGTAACTCGCCTCCTCTGCCGTGAGAACCCATAAATGAGGGAGGCCTCAAGCGCCGAAATCGCTCGAGTAAACCACGAGTACTAACCTCACCGGTAGGGAGGGGCGACTCGGGTGGGGCGAGGCACATCCTCAACCCGAGCGGGAGGCCCGAATGCTCATTAGGATGTGCGGATGTCGTGAGTGGAGTCACACTACCACCATGGGACAAGGCCTCGCCGATAGTGGCCATAAGCCGCCGATGCCGCTCGGCCGTGCCTGTTGTATCTGCTCGGCCTGGCCGATGCATCTGCGTGCCGATGCATCATCATCATCGGTACCGAACCTATCGATCGGCGGAGCGCACGAGAGTCATGCCGCGCGTAAGAAGACGGCCGAGCACGCTCACGGACCGGGGCGTGTAAGGTGGTCGTCCACCGATAGGACAGCAGGAGGCTGATCATATCCCAACCCTCGGTCCGCAGGACCGCTACTACCAGGAGGAGTCTGGTCCATAGAGCCGGTCAGAAGAAGATGTGCCGTGCTCCGCGTATACTGTCGCGGCATGCCCTATACAACATAGGGTAGAATCATTTGTCGTAGATAAGGCACAATACACTCCATAAAGTACTTAAGCATTCCACACATCATCAAAACAAAAGAGGCTATATGCTTTTCATTTACCCAAAATTGTCATAATACATGGACTACAGAGTTACATGAATCACTTAGTAAAATCACATGATAGCCAATACATCTACTACATCAAACACCTAAAACATGCTACCACGTAATACAACATCTGTATGAAAACACAAACCGCCTATCGCGGTAACCAAAGCAAACACAGCATACAACAACATGGATGACTAAGTATCCGAAGTAGGTGATGGAGGAGGAGCGTTCTTGTCCTGCACACAGCACAAAATGGCCTTCAGCGTACGAGACACCTTCTTAAAGCTCCTCTTCATGTAGGCTTCGGTCTCTTCAAGCTTGGCTCGAGTCTCACCAAGCTCAACCCGAACTTGTCCAACCTCTTCTTTGCAGGCGGCTTGACCCTCCTCAAGACGGGCCAATCGCGCATCAAAAGCATCTCGATCCACACCCTGCTCCTGAGCCGCAGGGGGTGAACTCTCCTCAGTGTCCTGAGCCTCAGGTTCTTCTTCCTGTATGTCATAACGCCCTGAAAATCGGGGGTCGAGTATGAACTCAACTCCCGAGTTCCAACGCATCACTTATGCAACATACACAATGATAGTAAAATGTTGTCTGAGTTAGAGCAATAAACATGAATGAGATTATACCAAAACAGTAAATCATACTCCAGTTCAATTGTATAAAGGCAAGCGGAAGACTGAAATTTTATATTCAAAGTATGTAAAGTAACAAAATTTTGTGAACTCCAGAGTATGAGTACTAACTGAGTACCCATATACATGTATTGTTTCCAAGTCAAAAAATCAAAATACAATTCCGTAGATAAGCCCTGGAATCCCCGCGATGCAGTCGGCCTAAGCATAGCCGTCAGAGTACTGCATAAAGGAGAACTCCTCCTGATCCTCCTCAAAGTCGAGCTCCGGCTCCTGAACAGAGGCGCCATCTACACCCGCGACAGAGTCTGGTGGGTGTTGCAAACACCGTCCCGTAACGTGGGAGTGAGTAGATAACTCAGTGGAACAATAAAGCATAGGTTAACATGTTATCAAATCAATTAAGCAGTAATGATAACGCAGTACAAATCAAACATTTCTAATTACTCTTGTTAAGTGCAAAAATGATATGACATGATGCTGTATGCCCTTGCCAAACCACCCTCAAGCGACATCATCTTACGTTCGCGAATGCTTACTCCCTCAGTGCGCCACATCTACAAAGCACATGCGGTGCGATGATGCTCATGATTACCAAGTTTTTATTAATCCATTTCAACCAGCAGTATTGGGAAACTAAGGTACCTCCCTTGTATCATTCCCAAACATGATCCATTCTAGGGTCATCAATCCTAGCTAATCTCATATGATATTATGGTTTGAGAAGCGTAGTGAAGGCATCGCAAAGGGCTCGTCACCCGTCAGCGCGGATCTGATCTCACCGTATGCGACTCAATTCTTTGGCCGTCACTCAAGTACATATCTCACCGTACTTAGCTCAATCACTAGCCGTCACTCAAGTACGGTCTCACCGTACTCGGCTCAACTCATACTCTAGTTCTTTGTGAAAGACTCGTCGCCAATCACGGACACTTGGAGTATACTCGAAGATACTACGGAGGACTCGTCGCCGTCAAGCACGAGCACGGGTCTCACCGTACTCGGCTCTCGCCGTAAGTATCGGCGGCTCGAATATAGTGTCCCATACCACCATAATCGGCTCACGAGTTTGGTTGCGCAATGGTCACTACGGGAGGCACATGACCCCGGCGTAGGCCGACAGCGGCTCGACCACGGTGTCCCATACCACCATGCCGGCTCATGCGTCTTAGCGGATCGAGGTACCATGGTTAACGGGATCGCCACCGGTAAGTTTGGTACCCAGGTTCAAGCGTGGCGACCAAACATGGTGAACATACATATACACTCGGTTTACTTGCGCGGACGACTAGCTCGAGCGCACCACAAGTTGAGCGATATGGAGCGCAAAAGCACTCCATGTGGCCAACCACTATCGCCAACCGAAGTACGACTCGGGTTCGCCAGACACGTCCGTTGTGGCGATATGAATCTCGGCCCACAACCGCAAGTCCGGGTACCGGATGCTTGGACTATAGGCATAGTCCCAAACTCAAACAGTTGTAAGGCATGAAGTTAAGCATGAAGTAAAGCATGTTAGCAGGCATGTTATAAAACATGAAGTAAAGCATGAAGTAAGGCATGTTGTAAAGCATGTTGTGAAGCATGTTGTAAAGCATGTTGTAAAGCACTATACACATAGGGATACAATTACATCCACATCTCAAGTGAGTGGTTATAGCTAACCACCGCATGGAGGGGGTCCTACATGTCTCTAAGGAGTCGGGAATCCCATATCGAAGCACTCTCTAAGGCACTAACACTCAAACATTTACACACACAAGCATCTACACGAACACTTAGAATACACTATTCCAACATACACGACGTATGTTAGCAAATGCGTATTAGGGCTTTTCTTTCGCCAAGCGGTTATTTTATCCGCGCATACCATATTCATGCGACAAATAATCATGACAATTACATTTCCAAAATTTATACATATGCGGTATTTCTAGAATACGCAATTTCAACATACATAGTGTTTACAAGCGAACATAGATTATTGCGGCGATTCCTTTCGCAAAACCGGTATTTTATTCATGTATTGTATAATCATATATTAAATAAATATGTCAAACATTATTCCAAAAGAAATACGTATAAATTATTTCTAAAATACACAATTTCAACATACGTCGCGTTTACAAGTGAACATGTATTTTGGCGATTCCTTTCGCCAAACTAGTATTTTATTCATATATTATATAATCATACATTAAATAAACATGTCAAACATTTATCCAAAGAAAATACGCATATACGGTATTTCTACGTATACCTAGAATATGTGAAATTCCATATTTCACAACGTTAATCGAAACGAGAAACGGAAAGCACTTTGTACATGTGCAATTGCAAGCGGATCATGAATCTACCATTATCGACATTGAAAGCGTTGAAAATCGTAACTTATACACTTAAAGTCCTCACCTTTGCCTTTTGAAAGCGCAACGAATCAAGCAAGGGTAGTAAATCTTACGTATCTGAGGAGTTTTCTAGCCTAAAGAGCGGAATCGGTTAGTCGTTACACAACCCACATCGATCCTACCTTAAATCGGACCTAGGGTTAGGGTTTCTTACCTTCAAATGGGATGGATACCGCTGAAAACACACGGAATAAAGCGGTGTAGGCCGTGTAACAATCCAAAGCAATAGGAGGAAGATCTCCCACAAATCCCAAACTATTCTCCCTCTTTTTTCTCTCTCTCTCTAGGGTTAAAATCCCAAATTCGTATGGTCAGGCGTGCGAGGGGCTGTTCTAAGCCCCTTTTATAGCCAAAAACATTCCCAAACTAGACTCAGTTTCAAGGGTGACTGCTTATATAGGCATTTCGTCACTTTTCCAGCTCAAAAGGGAGGTTCTGGTGGCCCTCCTTGAACTAAACGTCAGACTTAAGCTCACCATCTATGGATCTACGTGGGATTATGTTTTTGACTCGATCGGATTCCCAGATCGCACGTGGCGGACCACTTTCAGTTCGACGGTCAGTGGGCCACGATCAGAAATTCCAAGTACATGTAAATGTTCCTGAAATTTTTCTTAATCCGAGGGTGTAATTTGGTCTGATTCTGACGGTCAGGTTGCTTAATACTGACGCGTCAACGAATGATGCCAGATCACTATTCCAGATATTTATTTTGGAATGGGAATAGTGTTTTTCACACACCCTCGCTCCGGATCGAAGCGAATGGCCATGGAACATCGGATGGAGCTGATTTTTGAGATGATTGTTAAGCCCAGTGGGGCGGTCCTAGTTCCTTAGCTTCGGGTTAATCGGACTCCCAATGTGCGATCTAGACCTAATACGAAGTTTCGTTTCATTCCCGAGAGCAGACGGGAAATGAGTTTGGTTCTAAACTTTAGGGTAATCTAGCGTCACTTGTTCTGCAAGTTGAGTCTTGCAGATCGTATTTAAAGCGATCCCAATGGATTTCATGGCTAATTGAGTTTAGTACTTAGTTAACTTTGTTAAATTTCTAAAGGATTTAATCCTACGTGATTTCTGGTCGAGGTGGTACTCGACCCAAATTACGGAAATTTACAGGTCGTTACAAAATCCTTACATTGTATAATTTAATTGCATTAAATTATAATCATGTCATTTATTATGAAAATTCATATGTTTTTATTACAGGAGGAGATGAACACCTTACACAGTCAGCCCACTCCCGATGGTACTCAGTGGAGTGAGCTAGAGATCATGAGTCAGGTGCTTGGCACCCGTTCTGGATATGTGCGTGGGTTTGGCCATGGTGCCAAGCTCATGGCACCCGCTAAAGCTGCCTCCAGTCGATCCATCGTCGTTAGCGAGAGCGCCGTACGCCGAGATGATAGCGCAGAGAGAGAGGTTCAGCAGCTACGTGTCGTCATCGATGACATCAAAGATCAGCTGGACAAGCAGAGGGAGGAGCAGGAGAGGAAGATGATGGAGGAGCTAGCGAGGCAGAGGGAGGAGCAGGAGAGGAAGATGGAGGATCAGCTGGCGAGGCAGAGGGAGGAGCAGGAGAGGAGGATGGAGGATCAGCTGGCGAGGCAGAGGGAGGAGCAGGAGAGGATAATGGAGGAGATGCGGGTGGACCATGAGCGACGAATGATGTAGATGTTAGAGGCTTTTGCTGCACGCTTACCCACCGATGCTCCACCTCCTCCGCCTTCATATTTGTGATTTTTTTTGTATATTTGTTTATTATGTTAAGTTTATATGTATTAATGAGTGAATGAACGTGTTTGAATGAATGCAGTTTATGTTTGGATTTGGGTTTGGGTTTAGCTCGATGTGAATGTGAATATGATGAAATATATTATATAACAGGTGTATATTATGATGAATATGATGATATATTGTTAACAGGTGTCTATCAGGAATTTTGTGCGGAATTTTGTGCTGTATATTGAAAAAAAAAAGACTTTTAGCAACGAAAATTTTCGTCGCTAAAAGTGGAATAATTTTTTCGCAGCGAAAGTTTTCATTGCTAAAAAATCTTGAAAATTTTTTTGGCAGTGAAACTTTTCGCTGCTAAAACTCTTAGAGCTTTTGAGCAGCAAACGTTTTCGGTGCTAAAAATTCTTGGAATTTGTTTTTATGCGAAAATTTTCACTAAAAGTCTTCGAAATTTTTTTGACAGCGAAACTTTTCGATGCTAAAAATTCTTGGAAATTTTTTTGGCAGCGAAAATTTTCGCTGCTAAAAACTTAATTTTTGCTGCTAAAGATTCTTACATATTTTGAAAAATAGTTTTTGCATCGAAACTTTTTGCTGCTAAAAGTCATCTAAAAAGTCCTGGATATTTTTTGGCGGCGAAAATTTTTGCTGCTAAAAGTCCCGGATATTTTTTGGCGGCGAAAATTTTCCCTGCTAAACATCTTGGCGGTTTTTTTGGCGGTGAAACTTTTCTCTGCTAAAAGTCCTGGATATTTTTTGGCAGCGAAAATTGTCTCTGCTAAAAGTCTTGGTAGTTTTTTGGTGGCGAAAGTTTTCAGTGCTAAAAGTCCTGGATATTTTCTGGCTGCGAAACTTTTCGCTGCTAAAAGTGTTGGCAGTTTTTTTGGAGGCGAAAATTTTCGCTGCTAAAAGTCTTGAAGTTTTTTGTCCGTGAACGTTTTCGCTGCTAAAGGTCTAGGAAAATTTTTTTAGCGACGAAAATTTTCGTCACTAAGAATCTTTCATTTAGTGACGATTTATATTTTTCGTTGATAAAAGCCTTGTACATCGATCTTTTAGCGACGAAAATATTCGTCGCTAAATGCTTTTAGCTGCGAAAGGTTGACTTTTAGCGACAAAAATGTTCGTCGCTAAAAGTGGTGTTTCTTGTAGTGTAGAAATATCAGAGTTTCCATGTGTTCCATATCCAGTTCTTATTCTAGCTTTTTCATAGCCCAAACCATTTTTGTTGTTTCCAGATTTTCTCATACCCAAAAGTTTTTCTAACCTCTCACCACTCTGGGAAATTTTACAGTTTAGTTGGGCTATTTTCCAGGATTCTTCTAATCCATTTTGAAGTGTATAATTTTTCTTCTGAAGAATTAAGTTTTCCTCATTTAACCCTTCGACTTGTTTCTTTACTTTTTCCGACTCAGATTTCAAGTAAATGTTGGTTCTTTCAAGTCTATCATTATCTGAGTGATAATGCTGTAAATCAGTAATTAGATGAGTATTAATATTTGAAGCTTTATCCAAATCTAATTGCAGCAACTCCTTTTTGGTCTCAATTATACCAAGTCTTTTGACAATGTTAACGCTATGAATATAGAGTTGATTATAAGCGTCTTGTAGTTCATCTTTTTCTTCCCTTGTTTCATCATTATCGGATGGAAATGATTCAGTGGGAATGATTGGAGCGGTGGAGACCATGAGAATTTTCATTTCTGATCTCCATCGCTGTCCGAGTCACTAGATTCTGAATTTGACTCTTCAATATCATCCCATGTGGCGGCTATCGCCTTACCCTTAGTTTTTCTGTTTGGGCATTCGGTTGACAGGTGTCCATACTCATGACAGGCATAGCATTGCGGTTCATTGGTTTTTTTACCAAATTTTCCTGTAGAAGGTTTATAGTTCACCTTTCTTCCCTTGGATGGATGGCTGTGGTTCTTCTGAAAGAACTTCCTGAATCTTTATGCCAGCAAGGCTACTTCCTCATCTTCATCCTCTCTTTCACTTCCACTGTCCTCTTTTAATTGTTTCTTTGAAGTTTTCAGGACAGTTGTTTTTTATTTAGGAGTTTGAGTGAAGTGTAGTTTAAAGGTTTGTGGGGAACCTACTAGTTCTTCTACTTTCATTTCCACTATGCTCCTACATTCCTCAATTGTTGTTACCTTGGGATTAAATCGTTTCGGTAATGATCTCAAGATTTTTCTACAGATTTTAGGAACCAGAACCTTTTCTCCCAATCCACCCATGGAGTTACAGATGATATTTAGCTTGGTAAAGAACTCCATAAATGTCTCATGCTCTTCCATTCTGAGATTTTCGAACTGTGAGGTCAATAGTTGAAGTTTAGATCTCTTCACAGTGCTTGTGCCTTCATGAGTTGTTTCCAATATATCCCATGCTTCTTTAGATGTCTCACACATGCTTATTTGATTGAAAATATCTTGGGACATGGCACAATAGATGGCATTCATAGCTTTTGCTTCCGCAGTCTGATTATCTTTATCGAACGTCGTCAACATCTCTTTGGATTTGGGTTTTATGATAGTTGTGCCACTGTCTAGTACAACTTGATCTGTTGGTGGCACAGAACCATTCTCAACTATATCCCAAACATCATGATCCAAAGATCTCATAAAGTAGTGCATCCGAGCCTTCCAGTATGCATAATTTGAACCATCAAATACTGGAGGACTGGTGACTGATGAGCCCTCTTCTTTGGCCATATTCCCAACTTCAGTCAAGATTACTCTCTAGGCGGTGAATCCCTTAAAGAGAGACCCGCTCTGATACCAATTAAAATAGCGGTGAAGACTACTTTAGTTGAAGTAGGAATATGTCAATATGTCCTACAGGGGGGTGAATAGGATTTTTTTTTAAGTGTTTACGGTTTATTCAAAATCCTATCACTCTAATCCTATCATGTATGCAATTCTTAGGATTACTTAAATGTAACTTTACTTGCTTCCAAGCCTTGTAGAGGATCTAATCACGACCTACTTGTAAGATAAACAAGTTGTAGACAAGATTGTGAAGGATATGACTGTGTGTGTGTATAAGGTGTGATCTCAGATAATCAGATATAAAGGCATGTAAGGAAATCACATAAATTAAAGACAATAATCATCTCAAATACAGTCATTTTTATAGTGGTTCGACTACTTGTATACTCCACTCCTGGCTGTCGCACTCAACCCTTGAGTGTACCGGAATTCACTAAGGAGGTTTCCCAGGGTTCACCTCAAACCTAAGGTTTTAAATCAGGTTCACCTTCAACCTTTACATGGAGGTTTCTACGCGGTTTACCTCAAACCCGAGGTTTTTCTCAGTTCACCTCAAACCCAAGGTTTTGCTCGATTCACCTCAAACCCTGAGTTTTGCTGGTTCACTCCTAACCAGACGTTTATGCTCTCCATAGAGTAAGGGTCCACACAATGCACCCGAATTTTAGACCACATAAGTCAAGGCCCTAACAGTTTATGCCCTACACAAGAGCAAGGGTCCACTATATGCACTCACAACGTACACTCCCGCCGGAGGCCTCCTACGAGGGCTTCAAAGGGTGAGAACCACTTAAGACCCAATCCTAGAAAGGAATGATCACAAGTTAAGCACAATGTCGAAGATCTCCTCCTCCTTGTTAACGAAGAGTCTTCTGCTCCCTTGATCCGCAACACAAAAGATATACCAAGACTAGGCTTGAGGTTGGGTCAAGGTAGAGATGATATCCTACTCTCCAAAGATTTTCCTGTAAGTGAGGTAGAGTAGTTCCACTCTTATGCATTCAAGTCATCCCAGCATAATGATTTGCCATTAAGGTAGTAGCTAAAGGATCCTTGAACGTGGAAGTTTATTCCCCAATCCACTCTATTGAATATCAATGGTGAGGGTGGATTGGAGGATGAACTTCCTTGAGAGAAAGGGCTTTAGGTATAGGATATAAGTTGAAACACTCAAAAGCTCTCTCTTCTTTCTCTCACCGCAACAAAAGACAAGTCCTCTATAAATAGGCAAAAGTTCCAACGGATATAAAACGGTCACATTTATGACAAAGTTCGATATCATCGAGCAGTTTCGATATCATCGAGCATATACTCTCGATAGCATCGATGGTCTGCTCGATGACTCGGACTCGATGTCATACGCTTTTGAAACTCTTTGCCAATTGGTCGATGAATCGAAGCTATTGTCGATGTCATCGGATTTCGAACTCCGATTCCATCGATGACAGGTTCGATCCATCGACACTTGAAAAATGAGAGAGACTTGACTTTGAGATATTTCAGGTTTTCATGAATGATCGGGGGAACCGTCGAGGTCATCGGAATTTGAATGTCGATGACATCGAGATCAGAGTCGAGGCATCGATAAATCCAGCTGATTTATCTTTGAACTTGCTGGACAGATTATGGCTTCGTTCGATGCAATCGATCTGGTGTCGATATCATCGATATTTGAATATTGATTAAATCGAAGGGCCCCCGATCATAGTTAAAAATAACCTGAAATAACTGTTGTAAGAAATGCACGCCCACTGTCGATATCGTTGATGGACCTCCGATCTTATCGATACTTGATTTCAGATCATATCGGACGGTCATCGATATATCGAAGGAATTTCAGATTTTCATTAGAAAACAGGGGTGCCGGAAATCAGCCTGTCAATCTTATCGAGCCACTCTTGATGGCCTTGAGTTTTGAATATCGATGATGTTGATACATCGATAATTCGTCCATATATATTGTGAAGTTACTAGACATATCTAGTACGTTTATCGATGATATCGATAGGTGTATCGATATATCGATAAATCCGTCCAGATGAATATTTAGTTACTGGACATTTTGGTCCTCTTATCGATAATATCATTAAGGTATCGAGGACATCGAGGGTGCTTCGATAAAATCAACAGAGCGAGAAAAACTTAGAGATTTTCCTATTTTACAAAAAGTTTTGTCACCATAAAAATCTGAGATGTCTATATTGTTTTAAGGGTTTTAATCACCTGGTGTTTTGGGACATGGGATGTGAGGCTATGATTTACCTATTGCGAGCTTCCACATATCCGGTTGAGGCAGACGCTTGAAATAATCTTCCTATCAAGTTCTACAGCCAGTCTGACTCACCATACACGTAACTTGACAAACCAAGGCACTAGCAGGTGCACTTTCAGA
The DNA here is from genome assembly GCA_030180095.1 of Magnolia changhungtana. NCBI lineage: Eukaryota > Viridiplantae > Streptophyta > Magnoliopsida > Magnoliales > Magnoliaceae > Magnolia > Magnolia changhungtana. The sequence goes on from JASAUF010000375.1 coordinate 7,979,076, forward strand.
TGCCTATGTTGTCAGAGATATGTCTTCACATCTTTCATGTTGCTCGACTGGTCGAGGCCCGCTCGACTCAAAGTCCAGTGAGCTTGATTTTTTGGTGTTCGTGATGCTCGATCAGTCGAGGGTCAGGCTCGACCGGTCAAGTGGGTTGCTCGACCAGTCAAGGCCCTCCTTCGACTAGTCGAGGTTACATAGATCCTGCACGGACTGTGTAAATTTGAGGCAGTTTTCGGACTTTTTCGGACTAGGTGCGTAAGTGGAGTTTCCTAAACTATAAATAGGGGTCCCTAAGGCTATTCTAATGTATTCTAAAGCTTTCTAAAAGTTTTCCAATGGTTCTTAAAAGGGTTTTAGGGTTATCAAAAGGTGTAGCAAGGGTGAGATTCGTGGTTGTTCGAATCAGGTAAGTCCTCGCTCTTGTAATTTCTATTTCATAGTGAATTTCTGTCACTTTGTGCCATGGTTTTTTCCCGCAAGGGTTTTCCACGTTAAATCTTTGTGTTATCTTGTGATTGCTTGACGTTATCGGATTGTTATCATAGATCTAGATCTGTGTGATTCCGCATCACAAATCCCCAACAAGTAGTATCGGAGCAATCGTTGGGGCACAAATCTAAATCTGCAGGATTAGTAATAATGGGAAACGGTAAGTTTGATATTGAGAAATACTCAAGCAAAAATAATTTTGAGTTATGAAAGGTTAAGATGATTAGCCTGTTAACTAAGCAAGGTGAGATTAAGGCTCTTGAGGAGCAGAAATCTACCATGAAAGATGATGAATGGCAAAACCTTGATAGTAATATTTTAGCCTCTATCCGTTTATATCTCACGGATGAGGTTCCTTATAATGTTTTAAGGGAGAAAACTACGGCTAGTTTGTAGGCGAAGTTAGAGAACATTTATGCAAAAAAGTCATTTAAAAATCGCCTACACTTGAAGCTATAATGTTATACCTTCAAGATGGCAGAGGGTGGAGATCTAGAAGCCCATATCAGCAACTTTAATAAAATTGATATGAAAATTGTTGGATATGGAGGAAGTGGTCAAAGATGAGGAACGGGCATGTATATTGTTGAATTCTCTTCCTGCATCATATGAGTCTTTCAAGGACACGATGTGCACCGCAAATAAAACCCTAAGTGTTGACACCGTTATCTCAGCCCTTCAAGGGAAGGCTATGAGAAAGTTAAATGGTGACATGGGGGCATCTTTCGAAGCACTGATTACGAGGGGAAGAGATTTTAACGAGGTATGGGGTCTTCAAGACCTAGATCCAAATCTAAGGGCAAGGGTAAAGGAAAATTAAAGTGTTAGAATTGTAGGTTATTTGGACACATGAAGAAGAATTATAGAAGTCCTAAAACGAATAAAGAAAATTTAGCGGCTTCTTCTAAGGAGGCCAATGTGGTCACATCTAATGAAGAATCAAGTGGTGGTGATGTTCTGTCTATTTTCATGATTGGTTACTTACGCGACAATCATAAAGACGAGTGGATACTTAACATAGGAGCATCTTATCACATGACTCCTCTTCGGAGTTAATTTACCAGCTACAAGGAATGCGATGGTGGACAAGTTTTTATAGGCAATGACAATGCCTGTAATGTTGTGGCCATTGGTACGGTGAGCATCAAGATGTTTGATGGGATGGAGCGTACCTTAACTGACGTCAAGCACATTCCTGATATGAAGAAAAGTCTAATTTTTCTCGGTGCACTCGAGACTATAGGGTACAAGTTCACCGATATTGATGGTGTCCTTAAAGTTTTAAAATGGGCACTCATGGTTATGAGAGCGCAGAGGCACAGAAACCTTTACAGGTTGATTGGGAGCACTTTAGCAGGTGAAGCAACAGAAACTATTGCAGACTTCACGTCTCTACATATGTGGCATGCTCGTCTGGGCCACATGAGCGAGCGGGGCATAAAGCTATTTTCTTATCGATGTTTGATTCCAACTTTTAAAATTTCTGATTTAAATATATGCGAGCATTGTATATATGGTAAACAATCTAGATTATCTTTTAAATCTGGAAAACATGTTTGTAAGGGAGTGCTTAATTATGTGCACTCTAACGTATGGGGGCTATTGCCAAAAGTTTCCATTGGGGGTTGTCATGGTTTGTTTCATTCATTGACAACTACTCTAGGAAAGTTTGGGTTTACTTCATGAAACGTAAATCCAAGGTTTTCACCATATTCAAACAATTGAAGGCAATGGTGAAAAAACAGTCAGGGCGAAAAATAAAAATTTTAAGGACTGACAATGGTGAAGAATTTACTTCCATTGAGGTTAATAAGTATTGCAAGGATGAAGGGATCATCAGGCACAACATAGTACGCCACACGCCCGAGCAAAACGGTGTGGCTGAGCAAATGAATCAGACTCTCCTGGAGAGGGCCAGATGTATGTTAAGTAATGCTGCGTTGGGCAAGGACCCGTAGATATAGGCCATTAACACGGCTTGTTATTTGGTGAACTGATCCCCTTCAACGGCAATTGAATGTAAAATTTCAGAGGAAGTATGGAGTGGTCAGAAAATCAACTACTCAGATCTATGCATATTTGGTTGTGAAGCTTACTCTCATGTACCGTCAATTGAGAGAGATAAGCTAGGCCATAGAGCCAAAAAATACATCTTTGTTGGTTATGGCATTGGTGTAAAAGGTTACAGGTTATTCGACAAGATCACACGCAAGGTCATCACTAGCCGTAACGTCAGATTCGATGAAAGCTCTCTATTCCTCAAAAATGATCAAGAGGAGCAAAAGGAACCAGAAAGGTTGATCATAGACATCCAGATTCACTCAGATAATACTAAGGTAGAGACAGATGCCCAGACAAAGGTACATGATCAGGTGGAGCAGGCACCTGTGGGAAGAAACCCACCGCGTGATCGCAGGTTACCTGCAAGATACAGGGACAACTCTAATATTGCATATGCCCTCATTACAGATGAGGGAGACCCGTCTACTATTCAGGAGGCTCTTGATGATCCTGATGTAGAAAAGTAGAAAGAGGCTATGGACGATGAGATGGACTCGTTGTACAAAAATCACAAATGGGAGCTGGTGGAGCTTCTTGTGGGCCGAAAAACAATCAGATGTAAGTGGTTATTCAAAAGGAAACAGAATAGATACAAAGAAAGGTTAGTAGCGAAGGGTTATGCTTAGAGAGAAGGAATTGACTTCACAGAGATATTCACCCCGGTAGTTAAGCAGGTATCTATCAGATTCGTGTTGGCATTAGTTGCCCAATACGATCTCAAGCTGGAACAAATGAATGCCAAGACTGTATTCATATATGGGGAATTGGAAGAGTAGATTTACATGAAGCAACCAGAGGGCTACGAAGTTAAAGGGGTAAAGAAAAAGGTTTGTACGTTAATGAGGTCGTTGTACCGCCTGAAATAGTCGCCTAGGCAATGGAATAAAAAATTTGATTCTTTCATTGTGAGTCAGAAATTTACTCGGAGTAAATACAATCACTGTGTCCATTACAAGACACCGAATGATGGAAAATTCATATCCTAGTACTATATGTTGATGATATATTGATCGCCTATCATGATATGTTTGAAATTAACATACTAAAGACTCAGTTATCAAGGGCATTCAAGATGAAAGATCTGGGGGCTGTAAAGAAGATTCTCGGCATAAATATTCATAGAGACAGGAAGAAGAGTAGGCTTTAGTTATCACAGGCAGAATACCTTGAAAAGATATTGATCAAGTATGGGATGGACCAAGCAAAGCCGCTAAGCGTTCCCCACGTGGGTCACTTCAAGCTTTCTTCAGAATAATGTCCTAAATCAAATGAAGAAAAGCAAGTTATATCTCATGTGCCTTATTCAAATGCGATTGACAGTTTAATGTATGTCATGGTCTGTATAAGACCAGATATTTCACAGGCAGCCGGTGTTGTGAGCAGATACATGTCAAACCCAGCAAGCAACATTGGGAAGCGGTGAAATGGCTACTTCGATACATTCGAGGTACGAAAGACTACATCTTAACTTTTAAGAAAACAAGGACAAAGTTGGTAGGGTATGTGGATTCCGACTACACAGGCAGTATAGATTCCAGGAAGTCTACTTCAGGATACTCGTTTGCACTATCAGGTGGAGTAATCAGCTGGATGTCGAAGCTTCAATCCATGGTGTCTCTTTCCACGATTAAAGCAGAATATATGGCAGTGACGGAAGCGTTTAAAGAAGGTGTTTAGCTCAGATGCATGATAAATCAGTTGGGACTTCAGCAGGAGGCTATGTCGGTTAACTGTGATAGCGAGAGCGTTATCAATCTGGCTAAAAATTCTATTTATCACTCATGTACTAAACAAATTGATGTTCGTCACCACTTTATCCGACAGGGGCTTGAGGAAGGATACATAACTCTGGAGAAGATTTATACTAGCATGAATGTAGCAGACATGCTCACCAAGGTCGTTCCTATAGAGAAGTTCAAGTTCTGTGCAACTTCTCTAGGCTAAGCAATGGCATAAAAGAAGGACGGAGTGTGCACAAGAAGTGTTGATTGAAGCTATGATGCTATGCAGAGATAAGAGAAGAGGTCAAGCAGCTACACGATTGAAGATTGAAGACATAGTTAAGATTGTTGTCAGAGAGATGTCTTCACATCTTTCGCGTTGCTCGACCAGTCGAGGATCCACTCGACCGGTCGAGGCTCGCTTGACTCAAAGTCCAGCAAGCTCGATTTTTTGGTGTCCATGATGCTCGACCAATCGAGGCCCTCCTTTGACTAGTCGAGGTTACGCGGACTGCGTAAATTTGAGGCGGTTTCCAGACTTTTTCGAACTAGGTGCGTAAGTGGAGTTTTCTAAACTATAAATAGGGGTCCGTAGGGCTACTTTAATGTATTCTAAAGTTTTCTAAGAGTTTTTCAAGGGTTCCTAAAAGGGTTTTAGGGTTATCAAAGGATGTAATCAGGGTGAGATTCGAGGTTGTTCGAATCGGGTAAGTCCTCTCTCTTGTAATTTCTATTTCATAGTGGATTTCTATCGTTTTGTGTCGTGGTTTTTTCCCGCAAGGGTTTTCCACGTTAAATCTTTGTGTTCTCTCGTGATTGCTTGACGTTATTGGATTGCTATCCTAGATCTAGATCTGTGTGATTCCGCAGCACAAATCTCCAACAGCCTATGTGTATACATATGGGTTCGGACTAGGTTGTTGTCAACCTTAAGCCCAACCCATTTAAATTGGACAAGAATTCTAGCCCAACCCACATAAAATTCATCAACCCCATTAACCTGTGGGTGGTCCAACCTGACCCACATAAAATTCATCAAGCCCAGGCCTGGCCCAGTTAATTGCAACAGGTTGGGCTCTATTGACCCAACCCTATACAACCCAGCATGACAACACTCTGGGTTTAAGAATAGAATATGAGACTAAAGGTGTGCCCAACCCACGGTTTGATGTATCTTTGGACACCGATACATATAGCCCAATGTATGTTGGCCATTCATACATGGCGATACGAGCAACACAACACTGTATCATTGGTGAACCATATGATATAGGAGAAGTGATTTGAAAACTATGGTGCAGCCCTTCCCAATTAGCATATGTACTGGCATTGTCTATGAATGATATGGTTGTATTGGCCCAAAATAGCCTGACACAGGGCTATATAGGTGGTGAGCAATACAATACCAGATACACCAATTTTAAACAAAGGTTAATGTGGTTCAACTCAAGCCCAGCCCATTTAATTAAACAAGTCATATTTTTAACCCACGCTCAACCAAATACCTATTTTCTACAAAATCAGCAACCAGGTTCGTGCTATGGATGCCAGTTTTGGTAGGTGGGCCCATCTAAGAATAGTCTGGATTTACAAGTTCATGGACAATGGTGTAGATATAGGGCATACTATATACATGAGTGTTATTATTATGACTTCATAATGTTTGTTTCAACACATAATTCTGCGTATAATTCTGCGGTCAAATGGAGATGTAATGGGAGCCACGTGTTATAAATTATAATCATTACAAATTTATATTGTATATAATGAAAATCACCAATTCAAATAAGTATGTCAATGCATTTTTTCTGTTTATTAGACATTTTAATAATATAAAGGTATCGTGAATATGTTTGTATCATGTCTATCTAAACATGAGAATTAATAGGCAATTTCAAAAGACAAGTATTGTAATTTGTAATCTTTACTTATTTGCAACACAATCCAAACCGGGCTTTCCATGTTAGGCAGCATTATTGTATAATTTCTCTTGTGAGTAGGAATTGCAATTTACTTCAATGCACATCCAAACATGCCCCCTAGCTTTGATCCAACTCACTCACCTACAAATCTCTCAATATCTCCTTCTCAGACATTTTATCAATGCAACCTCAGTTTCATTTTATCATCTGTAAAACTAATTCCTAATTGAACAATTCCCTATAATTTCAAACACCAAACAACCAAAATCACGCACCGCTCTGTTTTTACTCTGTTTCATCCGTGAAATAGCCAAATTTTCTCAATCTTATACGAATCTATTATAGACAGAAACGCATTAAAATCCTCAGAATTCCCTATGAACCCCTGAAACATTAGAAAAGCAGCGAAAAAAAAAAAAAAAAAAAAAAAAAAAAAAAAAAAAGAAGAAACAAAATGAAAGAAAAAGATCCATGTATTCCTCTAAACTTGAATAACCAACAGAAAAAGAGGCAGTTTCAGCAAATGCATATTCCATCAGATGAGGAAAACTAAAAAACAAGAACAATAAAACCAGGTAAGATTTTTAAAAAATGCAGCAAAAACACTATTTAAAAATAAAAAAAGTAAAAAAAAAAAAATTTTTAAAGCCATACTTCTAATGCTTTTTCTTTCTCTGAAACTTGCAGATATAACAGTAACAAAGATTATGACATAATGAAATTTACAGAGAAACCATAAATTCAAACAAACCCAATCTACAAAAGCCTGAATTAGACAAAACCCAATTTGTTTTTGGTGTTTTTCTTTCTCGTATAATTCCCATATAAAATAGTCCGAGTGGCCTCTTTCGTTACGTAAAAATCTTCACACACAGTAATGAAAACCCTTCTGCAAGATTTGATTTTCGACTCAAATTTCCATCTCTAAGTCTTCAGAAATACTCTGAAAGGAGAAAATCCATAGAAAATATATACCACCACTAAATCATCTACTTCTCATCCTTTTCTATTTTCTGCTATTTACCAAAAAAAAAAAAAAAAAAAAAAAAAAAGAGGCAAGTTAGGACGATTCGAAAAAAAAAAAACCCAACACAGTAACTTAGAGAATGTTCGTCGATCAGGCATCGGAATGCGTTTCCGACGTGCAGGTGCTAAGAGACGGCGTTCTAGAGGCAGAGCTTCGGCCACTTCTGCTCAGTTTTTCTCTAGCATTTGAGGCAAATGCGACGACAAATCTGACTGTTTGTTTGAATATGCGAGCTTTGATCTGGCCTCTTTTTGGTGGGAGATCTACTTTTCGTTGTTCATTCCCTTTCTTCGGAGAAAGTCGACCTTCGGAGGCCATTCCTATGTAGAGGATTTCAGATGTTGATGGAAGCTGACAAGGAAGGAAGGGGAGAGAGAGAGAGAGAGAGAGAGAGAGAGAGAGAGAGAGAGCTGAGCGAGGAGAAAATTGGTAATATGGTAGTGAGGGTAGGAAGGCTAAGATGGTATTTCGAAAATGAGAAGAATTTCAATGCCTGTGAAGAAGGAGATGAAAGCAATATGATTGGTAAACGGACAGATGCTACGAATGACTGTTGCTTGCTTGGGACTTCCACGCTACTTTGTTTTGGAAGCAGATTGCGTGGTGTCCCACACACCACCAACATTGGTGCTGTGTTGACGTAACCAAGTTCCGTAAGCACCACCATGATGTATTATCTCCACCGTACATGCATTGGGCTAGATTTAGGGCTGTACACAAACCGGGCTAGCCCAGTTAACTTGTTCGACTCAGCCCGAAAAAGATCGACTCGGCCTGACCCAGAACTGAGTTCGGGTCGGGACGGGCCATTTCTTTGGCCCGAAACTGAGTTCGGGCCGAGTTCGGATAGGTTCCAGTTCGGCCCAACTCGGCCCGAAACCTGACTCGACCTAGCCCGACTCTATCAAGTGTGTGTGTGTGTGTGTGTGTGTGTGTGTGTGTATAACCCTACCCGTTCCCTTCCTTTTTACTCTTCTGGGATAGTTCACCGCTCATCTTTGAAGTGACAGTGACTCATCCACTTCACAGACGTATAACTTGAATAACCTAGATTCATCCAAATACAAAAAGGAATTATAATGTCCTAACTAGTTAGATTTTTTGTAGAGTCTATAGTTGTTCAACTATCTAAACCGTTGATCGATGGCCTTGTAATGGGACGCGGATTACCTGCCAAAGCTCTTCCCATGAACTTGTTGTAAGGTCTGAACTCGGCCCGAACTCGTCGATTGCGACCGGGCCGAGCCGAGTTGGACATGTTGGCCGATGGACATGTTAGGTTTGGTCGGTGGACAGGTGGGCCGGCCGGGCCGAGTTCGGGCTGGGTTGAGCCCTGTTCGACTCGGATCAACTCGTGTACATCCCCAGCTAGGTTATTTTAAACCATAAGACCAAAATGATCCAAATGTAAAGCTCCAAGTAGACCACACAGTAGAAAGTACAGGAGAAAAATAAATGATGCCGACCATTGAAACCTTCTTATGGCCCACCTTTGACGTATAGAAGATACAAAGGGATGAACGTGATGAGGTTGATCACCGTCTTCTACAGAGCTTCTCTAGACTCCTCACAAAAACTTTTCGAATCCACGAGAAAAAAACAAGGAAAATAGAAAATAAATTATATAAAATTCGTAATTTGATTGATAAATGAAATAAAGGAGTTTACACCCACTAATCCATGGAAGAAGTTTCGGAATCAAACTACAACTAAAACTCCTAGAATTCGCAACTTACTATTTATAGACGGTCATGATTTCCATTAGTGTGCAAGGTTTTCGGCCAAAAATAGTAAGTGTCCTATTTGGCCGAACCATGACGTCCTCCTAATTATTCTAAGCACTTTTCATGTTGGGCGCAATTCCTAAAGCCCAACACATGAAGAGTTATATTGAAACTAAAATTTACTATAAACAATAAAAATGAAAATAAAACAGAAATTCAACCTTTGATCTGGTCGTATTTCGCAAATTCTGCATTGGCAACCCGGCGTAGTGGGGTTAGGTTACACCTAGATCCATAGCTCAACTGGTAGACTAAGTGGAGATACCTCGTTTCAACACTTGAAGTCCTGGTATCGATCCCTAGCGGGGGTGGCTAACATGGAGTGTGTGTACATGGGTGTGTACTAACAAGCTAACCCATAATAATAATAATAATAATAATAATAATAATAAAATAACGGGGTTAGGTTGCTAAAGTAGCTCGTTCTACCCCAAAATCATATATGGTACGTAGAATAACTCATTTCAGATTGCGAGATACACCCAATTTAAGGTCTGACAGTCCGGATCACTTATGTCGTGTCGACCAGGACTTTTCTAATCCATCTTGTGCCATGAAATTGTCTACAACCCACTCTACATCAGTAGACCGGGATGAAGTTTTTTTTTTTTTTTTTTTAACAACTTGTTACCCATCCCATCTATTTTTTTTTAGCTCATTGTAAGGGTTGAGCCCAAAAATGAAACATATACCAAGGTCAAGTGGACCATAATACAAAAAACAGTGAGAATAATGATTTCCACTGTTGATTTTTGTTTAGAGCTTGCAGAGACATTTATTTATCATCCAACCTGTTGATAAGATTATACAAACATAAATAGAGTAAAAACACAAATTTCAGCTTGACTCAAAACTTCCGTGGCCTGTCAAAAAAATTTTCAAACACAAACATTAAATTCACATTGTTTCGTGTGGGGTGGAAAACTTGAGTTTTGGATGTGCTAATTTTTTAGCTCAAGCCCTAAAATTATAGGGTAAAATAGATGAATAGGGTAGATAAAATACACAAATCAGTGTAGGCTCCCCAGAGTTTACATGGTACGCTTTCAGTAGGCAATCCACACAAGTGGGGCGGGCAGGCAGGCAATTTTACGACCGCATTGCATGGTGTAGAGCAGAGGGGAGCGGAATGCATATCTGTTATATACAAACTCTGTCCATTTGGCAAGAATATTAGGGATTGAGCTTAAAAATGAACCTGATTTAAATTTCAAGTGGTCCACACCACAGAATGTAGAGGGGATCGAACATCTACCATTGAAAACTTCTTAGGGTCACTAAAGTTATGGAACCATCTGATATTTGTTTTCTGCTGTCATCCAGGTTAATATGACATTATGAACAGGTTGGATGGCAAATAAACATCGTGGTGAGCCTTAGGAAGGTTTCAGTAGTGGAAACCTCAGCTTTCTATGGTGTGGCCCACTTGTGCTTTGAATCTGCCTCATTTTTAGGCCCATGTCCCAAAATGATCTCGCAAAATAGATGGATAGTGTGGATATAACATATACATTGTAGTGGGGCTACAGACTTGGTGTCATCAACACACCAACATGTCTCTTCCAACTGTTTTATTTGGTGTGGCCCACCTTAATCACGGTGTAGGCATAGGACTAACGGTAGTTGACGCAACTGTTGATAGGAGTGGATTGTGAATACACGTTACGATGGCACCTGTAAAAAATCGGGGGTGTTGATGCGGCTGATGGCACCTGTAAAAAATCAGGGGGTGTGGATGTGGCTAATTTCTAACATGGGAGGAAGCGTCTGCTGGTTAGAGTAGATTGCAGAAACACGTTAGAGTTGTGGGGCCCACCTGCGGCAAGATATATATATATATATGAGTAATGCTCACAAACAACTAGTGGGACAATTTAAAATTGGTCCAACTAGCTATGCATTAAATGCTAACAATATATTTTTTATCCACATGTAATATCTACTGATTGGAGTTTATGTGACATCCGGTTTTATATCCATATGATGGAAATACATATGATAGATCTAGTTGGTTTATTAAATTGGGCTTACTAATTTAATTTTATCTATAAAAAAATTTAGTAAATGATCTTTCTTATTAGAGACACATATGCAAGCTGAATTTATATTGTTGGAATAGATTTCTAATGGCCCACTTTTCTTGTAAAAGAATAGTTAGCTATTAATTATAGAAAAATAATATTTTATAACCTTCACAAGCTTAAAAGGAACTGTAACGTGTATCTCATGAGTATATCACACACGCACAACTTATCCAGCTATACTATTTTCTTTTGATGCAATCCTACCTTCTTCTTTTTTCTTTTTCTTTTTTTCTTTTTTTGGGTTAGGTTGTTAGTACACAACCATGTCAGTACACACACTCCATGTTAGCCACCCCCACTAGGATCGATACCAAGACCTCAAGTGTTGAAACGAGGCATCTCCACAGAGTTTGCCAGACACTAGCTTAATCAGCTCTCAAAATAATTCATAAAGTGCATGTCTTTGGCGTTGATCAAGTCGCTAATGCATTGTCGTTGCAAAAATTTTGCAACCCCCACGATGATACCATATACAAACCGTCCATTCATCTTTTTGGGATCGTTATTTTTTAGATCATTTTAAGTATGAGCCAAATAATGAGGCAGATCGAATGCTCGAGTGGACAGTGGGATTGAATGCTTACCATTGAAAACTTCTCGGGGTTGTAGAAGTTTTGGATCAAGCTGATATTTGTGTTTTCCCTTCATTCATCTAGGTCCATGTGACATTATGAACAGGTTGGATAGTAAATAAACATCATGGTGGGCCCTAGGAATGTTTTGATGGTGGGCGTTCAATGTTTACTATTTTTCGTGGCGTGGTCCACTTGAGATTTAGATCCGCCTCTTTTTTAGGATCTTGCACTAAAATGATCTTTAAAAACTGACGGATGGCACAGATATGTGACACATACATAGTGGTGCCCCCACGTTTATAGAAACGCTTACCCGTAGGTGTTACTCGGATAATACCTAATCCACTCTCTGCTAATACGGGAAACGTAAGATTTTTCCCGGGACCAACTATAGTTTGAGATACGCCCACTCTTCAAAATTTTAAAGGCCCCACCATGATATTTTTTAGAAATCCACTTTGATCATTACCTATATAATCCCATGTTAGGGTAGGACAAAAAAAAAATCAGGCTAATCAATGATTTAAGTCGGCCATACCAATTGAAACAATTGAGAGAGACTTCCACCCTTGATTTTTATAAGCCCTATCATGATGGGAATATAAAATCCACTCTGACCAATAGTTCTCACACCAAAAATTTGGCCTTGAACCTAAAAACTTGGCACATAAATGATTAAAGTGAATCACACCAAGGGAAAGAGTTTGGAGGATGAGCCTTCTCCATACACATTTTTCAATTATATGGTTCATGTGAGCCAGGGATGGGGCTGATTGTTTTGCACTGGGTCTAACTTGAGGTGGCTCACCTAATGGCCAGGTGGATTTTACATAATACTACAGTGGGGCCCACTTAAGTAAGCAACTCTTTTCATCAATTGAAATAACTTTTATATGGAAATTTTTACTAGCATTAATTGTTCATTAAAAGCCCAGCTAGTTGGACGAAAATGAAGCGTCCAACTAGTTGTGTGTGAGCATCTCTCTCTCTCTCTCTCTCTCTCTCTCTCTCTCTCTCTCTCTCTCTCTCTCTCTCTCTCTCTCTCTCTCTCTCTCTATATATATATATATATATATATATATATATATGGTACTATGAGGTCGACCTCATGGGAACGAGCTATGTAGGCCGTGATCTTTGTCAAACAACAACACCCTTCATTTGATGGGTCACCTTTAGGTTATGAGACTTCCCAAAAATCAGCCTTATAAGGAACTCGGTTGGCCATACCAGCTAAAATCATGTGAGGACATGCCTAAAACTTATAAAAGTACTTGGCGGGGCCCACTTGAGTTTTAGATGTTGTTGAAACTTGGTCTGACCCCTCATCCAAGTGGGACACACACAATGGATGGTCTGGATTTGTGAACCACATCTTGTTGGGTCCAATAAATGATTATGAATGTTTTAATGGGAGGGTAACCCTTTCAACTATTATATGTAGTGTGGCCCACCCAAGTCATAGATTGACCTGATTTTTAATACCGTGGCCCATCATGGAATGGTGCGTCTAACTAACGGTGTTGATGTTTGACACAGATAACAGTGGGGCCCACACACACACACACACATATATATAGGGAAAAGTTTCTATGCAGTCTAGCTCATGGGAACTTCCCATGAGGTCGAGCTGTGTGGGCCCATTGTGATGCATGTCGAACATCAACACCGTTTATTTGATGGGTCCTCTTTAAATTATGGGATATCCCAAAAATCAGTTGTATACGGAACTCAGGTGGATCATACCATCTAAAATCATGTGAAGACATGCCTAAAACATATAAAAGCACATGGTGGGGCCCACCTGAAATTTAGATGCATCTGAAGCTTGGTCTGACCCCTCATCCAAGTGAGACACACATAATGGATGGGCTGAATTTGTGAACCACATCTCGGTGGGCTAAACAAATGATTATGAATGTTTTAATGGAGGGTAACCCCTCTCAACTTTTGTACGTGGTGTGGCCTACACAAGTCACGGATTGACTTGATTTTTAAGCCCTAGGCCCACCATGGAATGGTGCATCTGACTGATGGGCCCCATCGTATGCGTGTCGAACATCTACCCCATTAGTTAGATGCACCACTCAAAGGTGGGCCACAGACGATATCCATCGTTCATCTGGTTTTCAAAACTCCATCAGATGATACAATACTTAACCATTACAATTATGCCATTTGATCACTAAATTTATTGATGACTTTCACCTAAACTAGGCTATGAACCATAGGGATCACCAATCACCAGGTTTAGAATCGATCTGACCATCAGATCTTCATAGATCATAAGATAAACACATGTTTAGAGAGCATGGCCCACCTGAGCATTGGATCCACCTCATCTTTGGACGGATCTTCTATTTAAACCCATAGAACGTCGTAAACAGTGTGGATCTCGGAAGAACATCATTTGTAGGGACCGAATCACCAAATACGTTGTTTATTAACTCCAAAACCAAGCTATGAGTGACACACAAGATAAAATTATAAGACCTTACTACATGGGCCTTAAATCCCACAACTCATCGTTAAGTGGGTAGCCTTTGGACCCAAGAACCTTTCGGATAGGGATAGATTACAATCAAAAAAATTATAGCCATTAGGTTGTTAGAAATTGTCATCTTATCACACAAATCAAGTCATGGGGCCCACTTAAACTTTGGATCTGCCTGATTTTTAGTTAGAGGCCCTGATTGGGACCTCCAAAGTGAATGGACAGATTGGATTTCCTCGATCATCACTATGGACCCCACATTTCACTGTGGGTGTGCACCTGCAATGCACCGTGCCGATCAAACAGCATTTGACCCGGCTGTCTCAAAGAGGAAACCTCCTCTTTTCTTTCTCTTCACGTGATTCCTGCTCGAGCTTGGTTTGAACGGACAACATCCGTTTACGACGTCCGTGGCCCACCATGATCACCCAACCGGGAGATCCAAACCACCCATCGTGTTCAAGACACAAATATGAACAGACCTTGGGAAGTTGCATCGATAGATAGACGAGTGTGTGCGCACGAAGACGGGCACGAGCAGAGCTATGCATGTGGTATTTTGCTGAAAATAGAAAATGTCGTTTATAAGTGCCATTCCTGCAATCCATGTGAGTAGGACTAGGCAAATCCTAACCTTTCAATCAAGCAAATCTCAGTCATCGAATTCCTTTCACGTGGATTAGGGTTTCCACCTGTAGCCGAGCAAAACCACAGCCTGTTTTGGCGTTTCCAGCCGTATTTGGAGGCAGTTTCAAATAGATCGAATCCTAACCATTTAATTTCAATCAAACGGCTCTGGGGAACTAAGGTACGCAATAAAAAGAGAGTGGATCGAGCAACATAGGCTCCTCCCTCCGTTTCTAGCGGCCACGCCCGAAATTGGCCGGAACCTTCAACTGTCGAACCTACCACCCAAACCTCCATCAACCTTCAAAATCCTCATTCAACAAGCACCCTTGCATCTATCTGAGTAGTCCCCAATAACCAGATTGAAGGAAAACCGTACAGGCAAGATTCCACCATCGACAGGCACTATCGTCCTCACC
The DNA here is from genome assembly GCA_030180095.1 of Magnolia changhungtana. Classification (NCBI taxonomy): domain Eukaryota; kingdom Viridiplantae; phylum Streptophyta; class Magnoliopsida; order Magnoliales; family Magnoliaceae; genus Magnolia; species Magnolia changhungtana. The sequence goes on from JASAUF010000375.1 coordinate 7,994,273, forward strand.
AAATTGCTGACTTGCTCGGACTCAGTTAAACTGAGTCCTGAGCTTGTTAAACACGATAGAAAGAAAAATAAAAGAAGAAAGTTAGAGGAAGAGTAGGGAGAGAAAGAGCGAGAGAGAGAGAGAGAGAGAGAGAGCATGTTGGGTTGCCGCACTACGACCGAGTCCCGGATTGCCGACAAATCAGATTGACTCAAGTCGACGACGAGTTCGAACTGGGGCCAGACCCTATCTAGTCGTGCAAAAAAAAAAAAGGAAAGAAGGAGATAGATCGGAGAGTGGAGCAGTTCATCTCATGTGAATCTACGGAGTCCGGTTTGCCGAGTTCGTGGTGCACCAACTTGCTGAGTTGATTGGAATTTCAGCGAGTTGTGTTGGGCATTCACTACTAACTCATGGGTGTGTAGTTGGGTTGGACAGAAACTCAATCCCATATGTGTAAGGGGATTGTTGTGGTTAATCTCGAGAATCAGATGAGTTGTGCAACTGGTTTAAGACCGAGCTATGACTGCACAATCGTCGAGTCGTTGTTCCATGGACTCAGCAAGTTGGGTTGATTTCGTGCTTGCATAGGAAGTCCAGGGGTGAAAGAACCATGGGAGAGAGTTACTATCGAGTTCGGTCAACTCACTGGCCAGATTGGTTACTGTAATTCCAGCAAATTGCTGGTCATTTTGTTGACAGTTTATGGAGTTGGAAAGAGAAGGGAAGATAAGAAGGAAAGAGGAAGAAGAAGAAAAATAATAAGAGAGGAGTGAGGGGCTTTGCTTCGCTTCATGGGGTTTCTACCGAGTTGACTCATGTAACATCCCGAAAATTGGGGGTCGAGTAGTAACTCAACTCCCGAGTTCCAGAACATCACTTATGCAACAAAATGAATGATGATTGAATGTTGACTGTATTCGTGCATTGAACATGAGTGAGATTAAGCCAAAACAGCATATTATACTCTAGAGACAGTTAAATTACAAGTGGAAGACTGTGATAGACATATAGAATATAAAAACTGTGGTGAGTCTCCAGAGTGTGATAATGTTACCAGGTTAAATAATTACAAGCACAATTCTAAAATATACCAAATGTGAGGAAGTGTAATGTCTTCTATCCTAAGTGTCATAGCCCCGTCAATACAATACCAGGTCTTCATAGACCTGTTAGAGAGTTACATGTAGGAGAACTCCTCCTCAACATCATAGTAGTAGTCCGGCTCTGCTTCATAAGCATCGCCATCACCTGAAACTCAACAAATCTGGTTGGTGTGTACAACACCGTCCCGTAACGTGAGAGTGAGTAGCTAACTCAGTGGAACAATAAAGCATAGGTTAACATGTGATCAGTATAGTCAAGCAGTAATGATAAAGCAGTACAATCAAACACTCCTAACTACTCTTATTAATGCAAGTATGAATGCAGTCATGATGTATGCCCTCACCACACCCTCCCTCGTGCGACACCATCTTACGTTCGCGGCATGCTTTCATCCCTCAATGCTCCACATCTTCCAGGCACATGCAATGCATGATGAGCATGATTACCAAGTATTTATTAGTCCATTTCAAACAGTAGGATTGGGAAACTAAGGTACCTCCCTTGTATCATTCCCAAACATGATCCATTCTAGGGTCGTCAATCCTAGTTAATCTCAGACGATGGTGTGTTTTCTAGGTCACTGCAAAGGCTGCCAGGGCTGTTACGCACAAAGGTTACACCACTCTCCCATCACCTCTTTAACGATTCATCACTATACAGAAATAGGCCTAGTCCATACTCTCTACACTGCGGCAAAACTCATCGCCTCACCGCAAATTCAGAGTATGCTCGAGGTCACTACAAAGGGTTGTTGCTCGCATTCGTTGCACCACTCCCCCATCACCTTATCAATGTAGGCCGACAGCACGAATATAGTGTCCCATACCACCATAATCGGCTCACGAGTCTGGTTGCTCACTGGTCACTACGGGGAGGCACATGGCCCCAGCATAAGCCGACAGCTCGACCACGGTGTCCTATACCACCATGCCCGGCTCATGAGTCTTAGCAGATCGAGGTACCATGGTTAAAAGGGATTTCACTGGTAAGTTTGGTATCCTAGGTTCAAGCAATAGCATCCAAACATGGTGAACATATATTAGACAAATCGGGTTACTTGACGAGCTCGGCTAGCTCGAGCGCACAACAAGTTGAATGACATGAAGTGCATAAGCACTTCGCGTAGCCAACCACTATCGTTAACCGAAGTACGACTCAAGTTCGTCGAACACATCTCACGTGGCAAATGATTCACAGCCACGAATTCATTTCTGGTACCGATTGTCTGGACTATAGACATAGTCCCAAACTCAATCAATTCTTATCCGTAGCATGTGGAGTAAAGCATGATAAACAAAGTAATTCACGCATGTTAGTAAGCATGCATAAAGCATGTTATAAAGCATGTTATAAAGCACTACATAAATAGAAATATTAACACATATATTGCACAAGTAAGCGGTCTAAGTAAACAACCTCATGGAGGAATTCATACATGTCTCTAAGGTAGTTGAGAATTCTATCTCAACACCCTCCTAAGGGATCAACATCCAAACACTTATTCACACAAGCATTTTCACAAACACTTAACATACACTATTTCAACATACATAGTGTATGTTAGCAAGGATGTATTAGGGCGAGTCCTTTCACCAAGCAAGTATTTTACGCATATATGATATATTTATACAACAAATAATCATGGCAAACACATCTTTAAAATATATATATATACGGTACTTTCTACAATACAGTATTTCTACATACATAGTGTATATTAGTAAAACATGTATTTAGGTGAATCCTTTCGCCAAATAAGTATTTTATCCATATATCGTATATTCATACAACAAATAATCATGTCAAACACATTTTTAAAATTTATACGTATACGGTATTTTCTATGAATACCTAGAATATGTAAAATTTCATAATCTACATCTTTAATCAAAACAGAAATCGGAAAGCACTTTGTACATGTGCAATTGCATGTAGATCATGAATCTATCATTATCTGACATTGAAAGCGTTGAAAACCATAACCTATACACCTAAAATCCACACCTTGTGTCGTAGAATCGTAACGGAGTCGATAGGTTTGCTAAGCTTCCGTATTCAGCAGTTTGGCAACCTATAGAATGAAATAGGTTAGCTATTTCATAACCTATAACCTATACAACCCCAAAACAGGTTAGGGTTAGGGTTTCTTACCTAGAAACGGAGCTGAAATTGCCGGGAAAGCGATTAGAAAAGCGTGGTGTAACTTGTGCAGCGGCAGGGTAAAGTGGTAGGGAGATGCTCTCACTTCTCTCTCACTTTCTCTCTCTTTTCTCTCTTCTCAAATCCAAATTCGTATGGCTGAAATGGGAGAGGTTTTAAGGTCCTTATATAGCCTAAAATGTCTTCAAAATAGACTTAAGGTCAAGGTATACTTGGGTTTTGTCCAAAGGGCACCTGTTTCAGCTCAACGGAGCATTTCTAGCGGGCCTCCTTGAGCCAAAGGTCGGACTTAAGCTCACAGACATTAGATCCACGTGGAGTTAAGTTTTCGTTTCAGTCGGATTCCCAGATCACGCGTGGCAGACCAGTTTCAGTTCAACGGTCAGTGGGTCTCGATCGGAGATTTCGAGTACATGTAAATGTTTATGAAATTTTTCCTGATCCGAGGGTGTAATTTGGTCGGTCGACGGTTGCTTATCTTAATACTTGATCCAAGCGACGAGTCTCAGATTACTATTCAAGATATTTATTTTATAAAGAAACAAGTGTTCTCACACTCTCTCGCTCCGGACTAAGCAAACAACCATGGGACATTGTTTGGATTTGATTTCCGAGATGATTGTCAAGCCCAGCGAGGCGGTCCTAAGTCCTTAACCTTGAATTATTCGGACTCCCGATGTGCGGTCTAGAACTGATACAGAGTTTCGAGATGCTCCCGAGAGCAGCCGGGTAATAAGATTTATCCTAGATTTTAGGGTAACCTAGCGTCAATGATTCTACAAGTTTTGGGGCTTACAGATCATATTTAAAGCGAATCAAGCAGATTTCGTAGCTAATCTAGTTTAGCACTTAGTTAACTTTGTCAAATTTCTAAAGGGTTTAATCCTAAGTGATTTCTATCTGAGGTGGTACTTAGTCCTTTGTAGTTTATATATAGAATGATCCGAGTTATACTACTTAGCTAGTTTAAGATAGTGTCTAGGGTGAAAGTACTTAGGAAAAATTGAAAGATACAAGGTGGAGAAGGGTGGGATTTGTGAAGGAAATGGGTTCAAATGCGGTTGTAGACTTTGGGATTGAGTTCTAATAGGTTCATAAGGTGTTAGGATTGACCCATTGCCTAAGGACGTCTAATCCCAGGTTGGCAAAAATACCGGCTGTTACAACTCGGTCGAGTTGTGCGGAGTTGGGTTGACTTAGTGGAAGTCGAGTTGGGTTAACTCATGTTTAGCACTAGTTACTAGGGAGAAAAGGAAAGAAGATGAGGTAAGGAATGGGAGCCTTACAATAATCGGGTCGTTGATGAGTTAACTCGGTGAATTACGCCAAGTCCATACATCCGTTCCCACAAACAACAAGCAAGGAACTGTCTCGATCTAACTACATCCAAAAGGCTTGGCTAGACCTAAGTTGGAGCTGAGTTGATTCAAGTTGAATCAACTAGGTGAGCTTTTCTTTCGAATCTTGCATTAGAGTTCTAATTAGAGTTTTGATTGGTTAATTAACTTCCAAATCTCAATTAAGATATAGCCTAATATTACATTTTTAGTTTCACCTTAACTATGATGGGAGTGAGTTTAGTCAAGTCCATCTCAGGAAGACTCTAAGGGCGCATGTGCTTCCTAATGATGATGTAGTCGGTTCAAAACATAAGTTGATGATTTCTTCCCCTTCAGCTTTCCACTTTCCCATTAGTTTAAGTGATAGTTTGTGTTTTAATTTCAGTTGATAATTGATATCTCTATTACTTGCGCTAGTTGTTGGATTTGACTTCTAACTTATATGATCAACATTTATCATGTATAAACATATGTATGTTGCACTTGTATACCTTCTCATACTTGTGGATTGGTTATGGAACTTAGATTGATATATCTATCAATGGGAAACCCCACTTATAAATGTACATCCAGACTTGGGATGTAACTTGATTGATTGTGACTATAATGGGCCCACAACCTAGTGGCCATTTTACCTAAGTTTGTTGTGGACTTACCATCTTGTGGATCCTTGTGCCCCCTGTGGCTTGATATGATATTTGCCCTTTGCGGATTTGATATGATATTTGTCATTTGTGGCTTTGAGTTGATATTTGCTCCAGGTGGCATTGATAGGATATTTACCCATGTGGCTTTTATTTGATATTTGCCCTAAATGGTTTTATGGATTGTTTTTGTATATCTATGCGATGATAAGATCCACTTGTTGCGTTATGATTGGATACTAGTCGAGGAGGTTACCATTAAACATTCAAATGTTGGAGTCTCATGAGTTGGGGATGGTGGTATGGGACACTATGTCCGAGCTGTCATCCTACACTGGGTGATGAGCCCCCTGTAGTGAACTTTGAGCTTTCTTAAATTGGCTTGTTATAATCGGAATAATAAAGGTTGGGCTAATCATGCATTCATAGCATACGGGTGATGACGGATAGCTAAATCTGAATGTTGTAGCACATGCCCTTAGTGTGGTATCATTTCACTAGCTCTCAGACCATTGACTATCGACCCACGTATGTAATGTATGATAAGCTTGGTCACTATACTTGTACGTGTTGTGGTTCGCTGGTGACCAGCCATATGCATTAGCTTCACCCAAGTCCAACTAGATGAGCATCCTCAGGTCGATGTGCATTCACACATCCATACATTTAAACAAGACTGCATCATGTATTATTTTAGATGCCTTATTTCTTTAAACTATACTTGACTAATGTCGTAGTGTGCAATCTTGAGGGGAATTCACACTGAGCTGGCCACTCGTTCATCGAATATATAACCATACAGGTAGTGCAGGTGTCTTAAATGATATTCATGTTCAAATTGATAAGGAGCAGGGTACAATTATCAGGGATGCATGGTTTACCAATAGAATCTGCGCAATCTTGCAGCGCAAGTTTATATGCATTTTGTTATTTTTCATGTGTTAAATTGTGTATTTCTTATAATTGTTATCATAGAGACATTAGTTCATATAAGTCATTTGGGCAACCGCTCGTATATTTTGAATGTATATGAAATTTCTTTTATGCTTGATTTGTTAATCTTCCGTTAAGCTGCTAACTCTGAAAAAAGAAAGGGAAAGAAAGAAGAAAAAAATTATATGTAAAATTTAGCTATCTTTAAAGGTTAACATTCGAGTTTTTAGAAAACGAGTCATATAATCAAATTTCGAAAATCGGGGCATTACAGGATCTGTGCCTACGATCCCTGATCCGTATTAAGGTTTACCACCCATACGATAACTCCCCAATCAATGTAAGGCTAACACTGTCCCGGCCAACCGACCTAACTAATCACTAAGGACCCAAATGACACAATCCAGATGTACAGGGTTAGGCCGTCCATCGACGGGTGGAGGGCGCCCACAAATGATATAAGGGTCGTCACCCAAACACAAATGTAGAGCGGTTGCAACATCATTACAGTTTGATGTACTAGGCTCATAGCCTCCTTGATTGCTCATTGGTCACTACGGGGAGACTCATCACTCCAGCGTAGGCCGACAGCACAGGCACAGTGTCTCATATCACCATGCTCGGCTCCTGAGATTCGGGGATCGTATCACTAACGATTATTAGTAGGCCTCTCTAGGGTATGGGGTGCTCCATATTCAAGCAGACGTGATCATATATGGTAGATAGGCATGGCTGACTATTAGGCTAGTTCAGTTAACTTGGGTGAACCTCGGTGTAACCGGCATTGGGTGCAAGCATCCCATATAGCTTGACTACTGTCGGTTATCCGTGTTCACCCTAGGTTAGTCAGACTAGTCTGGGGTGGTCAACCTAGTCAGGGTCGCCCACGTGGGTCTGCGGTTTTCCAACCAACCTAACTGTACAAGTAGTCCCAATCAATCAATGACACTGATAAATCAGTTATGCGGCTATAAGGAAGGATACAAACAACAAATCAGAAAATTCTACTATATTTGGCATTTTATCGAACATGCAGGCCGCGTTATAACTAACTAGCAATTCATGGGCAGTAAAGGAAATTAAGTGCATAGGCAAGTGAGTAGTAAGAAGCATGAGCAATAAAGTAGGAAATTCAACCTATTCTAGCAACCAATCGAACACACATGCTTCATTACACATGAATAGCAATTCATGGAAAGTAAATGGGTCATACGAGTACGCACGGGTTACCATGCATTCATCCATTCATGAAACAAGTCATTAATCGTGACACGAGGTTCTAATAAATAGCAACCTAGGGGTAATGGTCCGCACCATGGGTTGGTATGTCGGATTTGGACTCGCTCTTAGGGCTAGGGTTCCGTAGGTCAACTGATTGGCGCCCTACACTAGCGTGGTTAGCTCGTAAGGGCACATACAATTGGTCCTCAAGGCCCAAAACTCAAGGAAAAGCTAGATAGTTACCTTTACTCGTTGTCGAGGCAATTTCAGTGGTGCAACGCGTCGCAGCTACGTTGTGGGCTAGCTGTGGTGGGCGAGTTCTCCAACCAACCCCCTCTTACACCTCTTCTCCTCTCTCTCTCTCTCTCTCTCTCTCTCTCTCTCTCTCTCTCTCTCTCTCTCTCTCCCTCTCCCTCTCTCTCTTTCTCTCCTTTGTTGCAATTGAAATTTCGTAGGGGAGTTAGACAGTAGGAAATAGAGCTATTTATAGTGCTTAAAATGTGCACAAATAGCCCCGATGTCCCCTTTTCCATTAAACTTGCCTTGGGGGAGGCAGTTTTCAATTCACAGGGTCTTTCTATGGGCCCATTGGATCATCCACACCAGGGGAATGTGCCCCATTATGGAATCTATGTTTCGTCACAATCGGGCATCAATCAAATGCTTCGATTAGCCGTGGGGACCCCACTTGCGATAGACGATTGTCGGTGATCGATCGGGGCCGCGGCTATACGGATATGAGCGGGGAATTATCATTAACGCATACCTCAAGTTTGGTTGTGATCAAACAATCGAAAAGTCATAACTTCATGAAAGAGTGGAGTCCTATTTCACTTAAGTTTCAAATTTCAACGCAGGGCATTCATGTATTTCAAGCACTCGACCCCTGGCCCAAGTTGAGTAATTATGGGCACTTTCTTAGTTCTCTACTCACGATGGACGTCAAGCCCACTAAGATTAACGTCTTTTTATAACCTCGGGTTTAGTGGCCCACTAATGAGAGGTATAGAGCTTATTCAGATAATCAGGGCATTTTGTAATGAATTTGGTAGGGAGACTTCTTATGTGCAATGATTAGGGTCTGTATTAGATACGTTGATAGTGTGGCCTATTCGCAATTAGCGAAAATGACATTTCGGTCATAAACCCTTTAAACTATTGGTTTATAAGATAAATAAGTAGCTAGGTTGATTTAGTTTGTTAATTAAAATCTGACCCTTAGTTATCTCGACTTTAGGTAGGTCTTTATTTAATTAAAGTTTTCTCGATTAATCAGTGATAAGTCGGCTAGATTTGGACCCTATGTGAACAAATCCTGATGTTTTACCGGTATCACCCGCGTATAAGCTTACCTCGAGCATCAAAGGTCATTAAGTGACAACGTAAGAAAATCCAAAATAACGAAAATTAAAGACGTTACAATATCACAATGGGCCCCACGGAGCCCCTAATAGGACTGTACATTTCTAGCTAGGTCTTGGTGGGGATAATACCCAATCTACGCCCATTTGGCCCAATGTATCAAAAATGAACAGCGTGGCTTCAGTGTGGATCTCCGGATCCACCGAGGTGGGTGGGATCCCTAACTATGGAGCCCACTGTAATGCCTATTCAATATATTCTCGTTGTCCATCCATTTTGAAAACTTGTTTTAAAGCATGATTCCAAAAATGAAGCAGATCCAAATCTCAGGTGGTCCATAATACAGGTAATCAGCTATTAAAAACTTCTTGCGAGGCATAAAAGTTTTGGACCAAACTAACATTTGTGTGGTCTCTTCGTTGATGTCTTTGTGGCCTTATCAACCAGTTGAATTGCAAAGAAACATTCTAATGGCCCCTATGAAGTTTTGAATGGTGGGGATTCAATCACAACTTTTCCTTGATATGGAACACCTAAGATTTGAATAAACTTCATTTGTTAGCTAGGTTCATGCCGTAAAATGAGTTGTCAAAATGGATAGATGGTGTTAATGTAAGAGATATACATCACAATAGGCTACACAATTAGGGATCTACCAACCTCATTGGATTCAAGGATCCACCCAAATTGTGCCCAAAATGGACGAGGATTACCTACTAATGTTGTCAATAGCCATTAGCTATGGGATGGTGTACTATGGGCCTGCATGATGTATGTGTTTTAACCATGTCATCCATCCATGTTTTTTCATATTAATTTAGGGCATGAGCTCAAAATTAAGGCAGATCCAAATCTAATGTAGACCACACCACAAGAAATAACAGTGATTGAAATTCCACCATTAAAACTTTTATCGAGTGCCATGAAAGTTTTGGATGAAGCTGATACGTGTGTTTTCCCTTCATCCAAGTCGGTGTGACCTAATCAACAGCTTTGATGGAAAATAAACATTACAATTGCCGCTAGGAAGTTTTTAACAGTAAGCATTCGATCACCATTGTTTTCTTGTAATGTGGTCTATTTGAAATTATGTATGTTTTATTTTTAAGCTCATACCTTGAAATGATATTGAAAAATAGATGATGGCACGAATAAAACACATACCATGGTGAGGCTTTGGGCCCACAAAGCAATGTGCAATAGCTGTTGTATTTTAAATTATTTTAAAATAATTTAGTGTTTCAAAATATCTGTTGGGATGGACCATGGCTATGGCCATAAGTGCGCATGTGCTCTATGGATGTGTCTTTTCACTGAAAGGTTATATCCTTTCAATTTTTGTTTTGAAAAGTTGTGCCTTTTGAAGCCTAAGGGTAGCACCACTTGGGTTTAAACCCAATAGTCACTACGCTTTGTGAAATGGTGTCTTCACAAAGTCTATAAATAGACTTTCTCTCACCTATTTTTAAAAAGTAAGAAAAAGTTTGTTTTATATTAAAAGTACAGTTTAAGTGTTTTCTAGTTCGGGTTAAAACTACAAGTAGTTTGAGCCCGTGTACAGTGAGTGCACCTCTAGGACCGGGTCATAGTCATTGTATCCTAGAGGTCGATTGCTCCGGAAACTTGTTGCACTTGGGACGCTGTCCAAGGGGAGCAAATTCGATTTTAAGCCAAGTGACTCATGTCATGCCTCGACTTATATAAACTGATAAGTTTTCTCTTTTTCTCAATTTAAATTTATTTTATTTAAATAGTTTTTCAAACTCCATATCCCAACAATCTTGAAATCGAATTTGTTTGAAAAACTATTTAAGAATTACGATTGCAGTTATTTGGTTGGAATAGCCTAAAATGAAACCACACCAACCCGATTTGTGGGTCATGACTCATATAATCTAGAGTTGTCAGATAGGTTGGGTTAAGGCTATCTTGGGTACTAGAGCTATAACCTACATATGGTTTTTATGTCCCAAAGACATGTCATTCTATCACACACATGTAAAATCCAAGAAATCTATAGTGCCTACGTCTTGGATAATGTTAGGCCCTGTTCACTCATAAAAAAGCCTGTATTTAGTAAATTTTCTCAAAATCATGATATGACATTAAGGAGCATTTCTTTTTACATCTCAAAATTTATGATTTATTTTCTCATAACTTGAGCCAACGTAACCTTCACATAAAAATAAATCAAACTATTGAACCATACTGAGTAGGATATACACTAATCTCAACATCTATCTACAATAAAGATCAACCCAAAATGTATTTCAAAATGAGATTTTTTGTTGGGATTTCCATCATATTAGGAATTCTTCTTTGTAGACCACCATACATGGTTTTTAAAAAAAAAAAAAACTTTGTAAAGAAAAATGTGAAAGAAACTTAAAAATACAATCTTCCAAAGTATCTTCTAAAATGAGTCTGATAGGTCGATGGTGTGGTTACTATCTCATAAGTCTGCTAGTTGATTATATGCGGATGGGTAATATTCATTGTACAGTCAACCGGTTGATGGATCTAAATCCGTCACGTACGTACTAGAAATAAAATTCTTAGTATTGGAAAATGTAGTTGTTAATTATGTGTCTTCCCTTCATTTTCAAGTTGGTGCAACCCTTAAGGGTTCTAACAAGGAGCATCTGGTGGTTATAACAGTTCTATATGAACTTGACATATTACATGAGAGCAAATGGCATTCCGATGACCCTTGATCTAGTCTACTGATCCGATGGACCTCACGTAGGAACAAAATCGCTAAATATGAAAAGACTTGAATGTCCCAATAATGAGATTTCTTGGACAATCTCATTAAATAAATAAATAAATTGGTGGAAATGGCTCAAATCTAAAGGGGTGTAAAAAAAAGTAATAATGAATTGATACTCTAATCACTTGTCCAGCAGAAATGAAGTGGACAGTTAGAATCATCTATCTTAATTTCTCATGGGTTTATACTCTTATGAGTTTCCTCTCGTAGGTAACCTTTTAATACTTTAACATATTACTGTGGTTCATACACATACAATCTATAATTCTATATGATATATTTCTTTGGATAATCTAATCCGGGCCCAATTTTGATGATCAAGACTATTCAGTTAATGTGTCGAACCATGTATAATGTGTCACCAAAATATTCTTCCATTGGACAATCTTACATGTCAACTTATAGACTGTAAGTATATGGTTTACTGTCTACTTTATGATAGGAGATTTTGGAAAGATATTTGATGGCAACTGATGGTGGGTAGCACAGGAGTGCATGGTCTGAATCGTGAAAAAATGGGGACTACTATATTATTGGTGCTAGAATAAATATAATATATCATTTTGATTAAGTGCATGTTAAGGAGTTAATTTTTGTGTGATTGATGTGCATAAAATGAATAGTTATATTGATGTTGATCTTCAAAAATGCGGTAGAATGCATGGTTACATACTAAGGCGTCACTGTACACATGTTTATAACATAAGTAGTTCATTAATGAAGCCTTCTTTGTATTTATAGTGACCTAAAAATTAAGTTGTAACATGTACCAACCACTGGTATGAATTACCTTTATGATAATGAGTGTACACAAGGAATAAATGAGTATGTTATATTGAACTTGATCAAATCAATGGCCAAATCTATCAAACCATGGGCCCACTTATCACTATATATCTATAGACAACGCACATTATTCCTTTCGTATCATTGCATGTATCTTGTGGCCTTTGATCCATCCTATGTGAATTGAAGATTAAAATGTTTGAATCTTGTATTCATGTGTTACATGTACAAAATATATTCTTCTCATTATAATATGAAACATTAAACAATGTATGACTCTTGATACATAGACACTTAGAAATTATACATATATGATAAATATGTCATTTATAAAGATTTTAAATTGTGGGGGTTATGTACTTAGATGCACTACAATGTTCTAAAGTTATAGATCCATACAAATATTATATTGGCCCATGTGGGATGATTGGGCTAGTATATTTTTTTAAATATTATCTTTTGCGGGCCCAATAGATGAAAAGTCTAGATCTTGCATGTGTATTACTTTTATGAATATTAAGTACTTGATAACTCACATTATATGGATGCTTGTTTCTCTAGGGTTTCACTTACCATGAAGCAAATGGTGACTTGAGTTTCTCGAATAGACTAGTAGTGAATGTGCTTTAATTCAATGTTAATTATGACTTACATTTTATTATGTAAAAAGTAATATAGAATATTAGGTCCAATAATAGACGGACCGTCGGCACATATCATTTAACTGTTTGACACACTTATCGCTGCTTTTCTATAAACGGTTCATATTGCTCTTATACATAAAGTTATTGATAAGATGACGAGTACGCATGCCTAATTTATGAGACAAGTTACATTCACTCTTGGTATCGTTCATCATACTTTCTAGACAACATTACTTGCTAAGAAAGATGGAAGAAATGTTATTTTCATCTGATCATGTGCCAATTTGGGACATGTGTTATCTAGTCAATTTATATGATAATTCATACAAAAGATTTCTCTTAACTCTTACTTAATTAGTTTATCAGGTGGGGCATAGATATATCTATCGAGAAAAAAATAAAATTATGGAGGTGCACTTGGATGTATTTAGATAAACCACTTAACCCATGGAGTATAAGTTTAGTCAATAAGTATTTGATAAATGGGTTGACATAAAATTAAAGATTTGCAATAAGGAAACTATATGTTGAATGTTATGGATCAATATGCATATGTTTTCTATTAACATATAGATTTTTAAGACAAAGTGTCTGGAATTAAATATATTGTATGTTTTAATAATCAAATTGGTAGTCATTAAATAAATGGTTAGAAAGAATATTATAAGTGGTTTGAATTCAAAGATGATTGTTGGATCAATGAGATTTTTAGGTTATATTCTATTTTCATTGGAGACTAGATTTGGACATTTGAGATTGGTATTCATATGAGAATATAAGTTCATTTGATGAACTATATTGTTTTACCATCAACAAATGTATCTAATGGGCAAACTTATGCACTTATGGAGCCCATTGTTCAATCCGTCGATCAAGATGATAATGAACTTAGACATTTTTCCTCCATATTCGGTTGCTAAATATCCATTGATTGTATTGAATTCTAATCACTAATTGATAAATTGACCAACTTTTCATGTGTTAGGGAACATATGATAACATGATAATGTTGCAATATGATTACATGAAAGCTATACTCTATTTTAGTTGTTACATGTCTATGCATGACAGATTACTCCAGCTTCTTTATACTGCAGATACAATAAGTTCAATTGACTTTACCACTAGTTGGTTGAATGGTGGGCTAGTGAAGTTAGTTGAATAGTAGGAGTACATTCAGGGTTAAGAAAGTTAGTTATATTCAGAGCCAGTGATATGACAACTATCATAATAAAAGTGATTCATAATTATTGACTCTGTGAGGTTAGAAATGAGTTCAGTATGCTTTGACTTGAGATATGAATAGTCAAAGAGGTTGCAACTGACTGCCAAATACTTGACTGAGGAGCAAAAGAATGAATCCGCCTAAGCAGAGGCTCGTTTCTAAATAGCTAGTTGGTGAGGCAATAGCTTGCCAATACGATGATCCCTAGCTGATCTGAAAGGATGATTACTCACAATGGGACTAGGACATGGCCAGACTCGTATGAGAGGTAATGATGTTGAATTTTCTATAATAGGCGAAAGCCTGACGAAGCAATGACGGGTGGAGGTAAAGGGCCTATGGGTCATAAATCCTCTGACCAAGTGACTATCTAAAAGACTAGTCAATGATACATTGAAGGGAATGGGGCAGAGCTTAATATATGAGCTACCAGTGTTGGCAACCCAACCTATATGAGTAAAGATCCTATTAGATAAGTTCAATGGGTAAACAACAAGGTAAAAGGTAGATGATTGTATTGATATAAATGAGCCCCTTCTATGGTGTACAGTGCGAGTAGCAATGAAAAAGGATGAGTTTGTGAACTCTTAATGAAACCATAGCCATATATTTGGTGGTGTACCCAATTATTGTATACACTTAATGGAATTCACCTATATGGGTGTGGAGGTGGAGGCCGCTTCCTATGAGAATCTAGGCGAATTCTCTAGAGCACTCATGAAATCCAAGTAATGGTATATGGCCGAAATGCACTGAATCGCAGAATCACTTGTAGCAGAAAAGTTGTGTGAGTGACATGTACTTACGATCTACATCAAAAGGAATCAGGTTCAAGACTATGGTGTCACCTGATTCCTGTAGACCTGTTATGTTTACTCTAATGTCGGTTCAAGTCTATGGTGACACAGGCACCATTGCACAACTCTTCCATCTTAACCCGAAATGTCAAAAAATTTTGAAACATGTGGGGGATTTGTGTATTTTAAATTATTTTAAAATAATTTAGTATTTCAAAATATCCGTTAGGATGGACTATGGCTATGGCCATAGGTGTGCATGTGCTCTACGGATGTATTTTTTCACTGAAAGGTTATATCTTTTCAATTTTTGTTTTGAAAAGTTGTGTCTTTTGAAGCCTAAGGGTATCACCATTTGGGTTTTAACCCAATAGTCACAACCCTTTGTGAAAGGGTGTCTTCATAAAGTCTATAAATAGACTTTCTCTCATCTGTTTTAAAAAAGTAAGAAAAAGTTTGTTTTATATTAAAAGTATGGTTTAAGTGTTTTCTAGTTCGGGTTAAGACTACAAGTAGTTCGAGCCCATGTACAGTGAGTGCACTATTGGGACCGGGTCATAGTCATTATATCCTAGAGGTCAATTACTCTGGAAACCTGTTGCACTTGGGATGTTGTCCAAGGGGAGCAAATTCGATTTCAAGCCGAGTGACTCATGTCACGCCTCGACTTCTATAAACTGATAAGTTTTCTCTTTTTCTCAATTTAAATAGTTTTTCAAACTCCATATCCCAACAATAGCCACCTCTCTACTAGCAGGGTCAGTAGGCAATCTGCATCCCTACAAAATTAGTCGAATCTAACATTTAAGTGGGCCACGGAACAAGGGAAACGATGATAGGGAACAAGAACACCCAACCTTTATTTGCACCTGGTCCTTTATATGTGTTATGAGAGAGCCAAGAGAATCGCCTGGATGAAGAGTCTGAATGGGCCGGATTGCAAATAAACTACACAGGGATACCTGTTAAAATCAAAAGTACATGTGGAATCTCTACTTATTCCCTGTGTAGTCTGTTGGGTTTAATTTCGATGGGATGATTGTGGGTTTTTCTTATGTAAATCGGAACACCTGTAGATAGGTTGGATGTTTTTAGTGCATCACGCACTACAAGAAAAATGGCTATTAGGGGCATTTTCATCACAGGCGGCCACAAAAAACCGCCACTGTAGATGAAATGAGGGGCATTTTTACGTGGCCGCCCGTGTACAAAACGGGCCACCGCCGCTGTTTTTTTTTTAAAAAAAAAAAAAAACCCCAAATGAAACCCTATCCCGCTTGGCGCCCTATACCCAAATATCTAAAACCCTTACGCGCGCCTATCCCAAATCTATCCCGCCAGTTCTTCTCCCACCTCTTTTCTACCAAAACCCATCCCCAAAACCCTTTTCTCACTCTCACTCTCCACATCTCCCTCTCCTTTTGTCTCTCTCGATCTCCCTCTCCCTCCAAGTGCGCCCCAAAACCCTCCTCTCCCTCTATCTCTCTCGATCTGCATCTGTCTCCCTCTTAATCTCCTTATCTCTCTCAATTTATCTCTCCCTCTACAGCAATGATGAATCGTCTCCAGCAACGACGCATCCTCTCCGGCATCATCTTCACCACTCTAAGTGCGGCCAGCAGCCCCCGCCCTTCACCTCGTCCCTGGCCATTTCTGGTAAACAATGAGACCAATGACCTAGATGGTCTGGGTTTTTATAGATGTATGTATTTATACAATGGATGCAGATATAGAATAGTCTTGCCATTCATCATTTGTTGTGAATGTTTAAGGTGTGCACAACATGTGTTTGATGAAATGTCTCCGTTTTAAAATTTTTTTTCTCACAACATGTGTACATGGAGACATTTCATCCATTGTTTTTGTTTTGATTTGTAAAGATTTATTTTATTTTATTTTTTTGAGGGAGAATTTTTCAATTGGAGGTTTGCGGTTTGATAGTGGAGATGGGTTTTTCGTTTCTTATAGTGAGAATTTTGAAGGAATGGGTTTTTCTTTTTATTGTGTAGACGGGTTTTTTATTTTAAAGGGAGATTTTTTATTTTTGGAATGGGTCTTTGATTGCTGAGATGGGTTGGTTATGTTCTTGAGGTGGACTTTTGAATTGGAGCGAATTTCGAATTTGATTGTGGGGATTGGTTTGAGAAATGTTGTAAACTTGTAATTTGTATAGATGATTTGCTTTCCTGTCCTCGCCAACGTCTCACTTGTCTAGAACATCGAGTGGTCTTTGGTGGGCCAAACATAAAGATTGGCAGTGGCGAGAATCAGACCAGTCCACTAAGTGGGCTGCATCCATACATTGAGTCTGGCCAACGGCTGTCTACTGATTTGGACAATGTAGCACACTTGATTACTCTGGTTTTTGCACTTTGTAAACTTTATGTTGTTGACCACCGTCTGCATGGCTTGGATGTTCCATGCAAGTGTGACAGGAAAGAACATTATATGTTATTCTGGAATGTTTAAGAGAAAATTTTCAGCAATAGTCCATATTCAAGGAGGAAACAGCAAAGGATCAAAGGGTTAGAATCTCCTAATCCAACAAAAGGCCCACCTGATCAATGATCTGAGTCATGGAAAGCCCCCTGTTTCTGTTTTTTTTTTTTTTAATTAAAAAAACATGGTTTTGTGGTTCTAGAGTTGCAAATGTGTGCTATATGAACTTGTGTAGAATTGGAGTGACTTTGAAAACTTAAATGATTTTAATGAGGTTTTTCTTCTTCTTCTTCTTCTTCTTCTTCTTCTTTCTGGGATTCGAATATCCTTGTTTGGTTTTGGATCTGTGATTGAATGGTGCAAAAATTTCCAGAGAATAGTGGTGACTTTGAATTGGATTTTGTTCTGTTTGGGTCTTTTCTATTGAACTATTGAGGTTTTTAAAGAGAGTTTTCTTATGTAGTATGTGACTTTGTTTGGGGATTGGGATTTCTTTCTTCCTGAGTTATGTTTGTTGAGAATTGTTGTTTTTATTGATTTTCATTTTCCTTCCTTTGGGTGCAGAAAAGCAATATGAACCAGAACAAGGATATTCAGATCCAGGTATTATCGTAGAACTTTTTCTTTTCTCTTTTCTTGATTTTAATTAAAGAATGAATTGTTAGTGATTTAACATGAAATAGGGAAATGATCACATAGATGTTAGGGGCTCACCATGATGCATGAGTGCCATCTAACCTATCCATTATATGCATGACCCAAAAATCTAGCCTGATCCACAACTAAGGTTGGCCACACAAAGGGAACAATGGAGGACATTTGAGGGCGAGAGACACCATACAAAGTTCCAAATGGAATGTGGGGTCCACCATGTTGTGAAAGTAAGCCAGTTGAGAGAGTAGATGAGCCTTTCCCTGTTTACAGTAAGGGGAGGCGAGTGGCTAAACCCCAAGCTGGCGATGATTATAGACAGATCTAGGGGTCAGGTCCTAATGAAGATAACGGAAAAGAGCTGTATGCAGGGAGAGGTGAAAATGCCAGGTCTTTTCATTCAATGGCGATGATATCATCCAATCCACTCTTCTGTTGCAACCCACCATGATGAAGGGACAATGAAACGAAAGTCATTCCAAAATTTGGTTAGGCCACAACAAGTGAATAAATAGACTATAGGCGTGAGTGACGTGATTGTTCACAGCCATTCAAAATTGCCTCAAAATTTCCTAAACTGGGTGATCACAGCCATTCAATTAAGGGCCTGAAAAATGGATAATATGATGGTAATACCCTTTTCACTCCTTGAATGTCATTTCCTGGGCCAGTGAGGCTGTGACGGACTCCATGTTTGATGAGATTCGTAACATTCGTTCATCTTGAATCTAGAGTGAACATTTGTTCGCCCATGTTGGAAGAAAGACAAATGCTTTAGCTGATTCTTTAGCTAAGGGGAGCTCATCAATCCTTCATTTGAATAGGAAACTCCCTTTCATCTCAATGTATTGGTTTCACTCTTTTTCAAGAGGAATGGTCACATGCCTTCGAATGCATAGTAATTATGGTATGTTTGAGTTGTGTATGGACCCATAAATTCCAAGAATCATCTCCATCAAAAACTCAAGTGGGACACACCACACAAACCAATGTACAGTCATGCGCCACCCATATATTCACTTGTTGCAGCCCACCTAAATTTTGGAATGTTTTGAGTTCCAGTGCATCCCTTCTGGTGTAGTGCACCTGAAGTCTAGGTTGGATGACATATACACAACATGGTGGACCCCACATTCCATCTCAAAGTTTATGTGGCAGCTATCCCCTACCCATTATTTTCCCTATAAGAGTGCCCTTCCTAAGTTATGGGTCAATCAAGCTGGATTTTGGGATCTAGGCCTCAAATGGATATGTTGGATTCACTGGCACATCACGGTAGGCCCCACGCAGCTTGAACTTACTGTGAGTTGCATGAAATTCGAATGCATTTGATCATATCCATTCTAAATGAACAAGAAAATGGATAACCATAACCATACAATTGCATCAAAAACCTGGAATTCACCGTCACTAATTTATAAACAAATTGGGCTCCTATGTTTATATGGGATCCTGTGAAGGCAATATCGAATATCCATCACCATATATTTGGGCATATATGAAAATGAGTAGAGAAAGAGACAAGACTATTCTATATCTGCATCCATTGTATATCACTGTAGGCCCCATGCACATCACGGTAGGCCAACCTTTTCAACAGCTAAGATGGCATACACGCATGACAGGTTGGCCATGGGCAACTAAACGGATAGCAACCTTTTCGTCCATTGAGGTTGATCAAAATAGCTCCATCTCTGGTCCTTACTCATGATGGGACAGATGAACTTAAATAAAAATTCCAAGTAAGAAAATCAAGACCAAGGATTCTTGTTTTAAATGTAGGTGTCACTCTTCTTGTTTGGAAATTGTTTGATATTTTCATGATCAGTTAAAAAGAACTTCTATTGTATGAGTTAGGAAAATAAGAGATTTTGAAAAGATGTTCTGCTTTAAGGGTGTAAGCTTCTGAGTGAAGCTAACTCCATTGCTGACAAGAAGTCATCTCTTGGAATAGCCTATCTATTTTGTTATCCATGGGCCAAATTTGGAATAGGGTCTGTTTGGATTGGTGGAAAATGGGATACAACAACAGAGGAAAGAATATTGTCACCTGATGTGATGTTCCAGTGGTTTCTGAAAATCAGTTTTCTTTTCCTACGACTTCCTCAGTAAGGGATCATTTCTTTTTCCTCTCCATGGTAATGTGAAATGGAATTTTTTATCTTTTGCCAATAAAACAGTCTTTATGTAATAAAAAAGATGAAGTTAGTAGATGGGTTCTCTCAAGTTCTCTTCATCTCTATGTATCATGCTTGGTGTGTATTAACAAGTATAAAAATGACTGTACATTCATATCACTACAACAAAAAGGGGATTAGTCGGCACTTTTGGAGTCGCATTGTACCGGCGCTGAGCAAAATAGGGCGCTGCTAAATGAGGTGTATAAATACAAAAAAAAAAGGGTGCGTTTGAGTAGTTTTGTTCTATGATTTAACTATTAATCACAGTCAATTTCAGCGCATTATTGGTAGCTAATTTTTGTTTTGCTGCTACTCAGCGGTTAATTGATTATATAGCTTCATGGTTGTTTGAGTAGTTTTGTTCTATGATTAACTCATCTGAACATTCTGGATTTATAGTTTTAATGGTTAATTGATTTGTGATGTGCATTTGTTTATTCATGTTTAGGAATGACTTTTTATTGCAGAACAAAAATACTATTCAAAACTAGATAGCGACATGAACTTGTTGGGGTTATGATTCTATATGATGACTTCATGCGGATAATCTTTCTTTTTCCATTGCCAACTTCGCAATTGTTGAGTTTTCATCATTTTATATCGAGAGTAATACTCCAGTCATTCTTATTTGAATCAGTAATGTTCCATCAGTTTATGTTCTTCATTGAAATGCCAATGTTTGTGTAAGAGAAACAAGAAGTTGTCATTGAAAAGGTTGTTCGAAATAAACACTAATGTGTCACAATTGTGAAAGGCCTTGAACTCTTTGGTGAGTAATGTCCATTGTCCACTGCAATTCTTTTTCATTTTTAGTTCAAAAGTTTGATGGAATCCCTTTGTTTGCTAGAAGTTTCTAATTTTGTTTTATAACTCCACATGATGCATGGCTTATTGTTTTAAGTGTTAAACTGAGCGACACTTCAAAGAAGCTTGGAAAAAAATTCGCCAGAGTGGGTTTGTTGCAACCTTTATGTGAAAAAAATAAAATCATTAACATTACCTGATGATGATGATTTGTGATTTCTCTCCATTTCCTCCTGTAATATAATGGATTGGGTCTTGTACCAATTGTGTCATGCTGACACTTGTACATGAGCTTTACTACACACACGTGTGGCATAGCAAATCTATGTTTTTCATTTTTATTTTTATTTTTGGCTTAGAATGACATGTTCAAAAACATCAGTGTAGTAGTGTTTATGCCTGTAACTGAGCTATTTTCTCTTTATGTGCTTTGCTTAGGTATTTGCACTTGACATTCTTACCTCCTATTGCACATGGTATCATAAAGGTTGAGGCCCCTCATTTACATTAAAGTAATTTTTTCTTATTCCCTAGTTTTAAGCCGTTTCTTTTTTCCCTCTTGGGATTGCCAGCTTGGGAGAACACCTGACCATGGATTGTATGGCCTACCTGGAACTATCACTTACAATGAGAAAATTTACAAAGATCTCATACTTGGAACTATCATTTAGTGTTGTTTATGCAATAGATGAGGAAATTTACAAAGACTTTGGAGTCTATGCTTTGGTTTTTATGGTTTGATCCATTTTTGGTTTCAGGACATCAATTTTCACTATTGGGTGGATTTCTATAGAAATGTTTGCCTTTTGTGATTTCTTATGCTCATATAATGGTAGTGGAGTAAAATTCTTCCAAGAAACATTCCACTGGTGTGCAAGACTTATCTTGGTTATGGCATTCTTGAAGTAATTCAACAACAGAGGTACTTATGTTCTCAGTACTTTTAGTTGTGCAGATTAAACATTTCTCCAGTTATTTTGGCTAGGGTTACTTAATATATCTTGGGTAAAACCATTCTGTGTAGATTGAAGAGGTGATGGGATGTCTTGTTTCCCCTTTCCAAGCACATTTATTTAAGAGAAATTCTTAGATGGCTTCTTGCTAATAAAAGTATTGACTCTCAATTGAAACGATGAGCCAAACCTCATCACTACAAGACAAATGGCTATTAGGGGCATTTTTAGCATGGGCGGCCACAAAAAAACTGCCACTGTAGATGAAATGAGGGGCGTTTTTATGTGGCCACCTGTGTTTCAAAATGGGCCACCGCCGTTGTTTTTGGATTGTTGCAAAAGAAGGCTGCAAAACAGAGGTTCATTTTATTTTTTTAATTTTTATTTTCAAGTGGCTTGATTTGGGTTTTCTCTAAAACAGAGGCCCTTTGTCTATTTTATCAGTTAAATGATTGTTAGGCCATGCTATATCCATGATAGGTCTGCAATTTAACCGCTATGCATAAGACTATGCAGTTCATGATTCTCCACCATAGAAACAGTCATGTTTTCCATGCCAACCTGGAATTTGTAAAACGGACTTGCTATCTGGTGGAACATGTATACATCAAATGTACTATGAATCAAGTTTTCTTAACTATTTATTCTTGTCTACACGTGAGGAGCACATGATTAGCCCATAGTCCCGAGTTTTGGGCCAACACATCTAAGTTGTGGCTACACCCGATGAACAGTCAGGATCTCAATCATGTGTGGATCAAGAGTCCCATTGGAAAATTCTGAAACAGATTGGTTATAAGTCCATGAATACATTTCTTTTTCTTCACTATTTGGAGTGCTTCATGTATCTTTTCCTTGTTTGACCGCAGGTTTGTATTCTTGAGTTGGGAGCTTTGTTCACATGACATCTTCACAAGTTCACATTTTCTTTTTCATTTTTGTTCTGTTTTCCTTGTGCGGATTCATATTTTTACAGATGAATGTGAAGTTTCCTATTAATTGTTGTGGGTGTTTTTGGTGTATGGGTTGTTGTTCATCACAAAGCATATTGAAGCATGGACATTTTCCGCATGTAGTACTAAGTGTAGGAAATTCTATATCATGCTCAAGACAAAAAAAAAAAATAATAAATAAAAATAAAATAAAAATAAAAATTATGGACCTAGCTTGTATAATAGGAAGTAGCTTGCTTTTTCTATAGAATATTGATGTCATGTTTGGATGAACCCGTTTGAAAATGATTAAACCATTGAGTGAATGGCATATTATCCCTTGATCCCATCATCTAGATGTTAACATCCAGTCCCCACATAAAAATAGCAAAGACCATTTTTTATTTTTTATTTTTTCAACTAGCTATGGGAATGGGTATTCCTTGTTGTGTTAGAAATTGCTACTTAATGATGACTGTACTGCTTGTTGATTTTACTGCTTGTTGATTTATTTTTATTTATTTATTTTCTAAGTCGTCATCATCATCTAAGCCTAAGCCTTTATCATAGCTAGTTGTGTTAGGCTTTCTCACGAGCTGAAATATGTTCAACTAATGCTCATCCTAACTTGAAAATGTAAAGCATGTAGCAATTTTGCAATATAACATTGATTTCTTTGTGACATTCATGAGGAAGTAAGACTTATTTACATGAACAGATCAACCGAGTTGTTGAACATCTAATTACAATTTATAGTTGTTAATTGATCTTGCTTAATAATATTTTTTTTGTGCTTTATTTATAATTGGTTGGATGATGAATATACTTGGGATTGTTATATCCCTGGATTGCTATATCCAGTCTGTTTGGCACGCCTGGCCAATCCGGGGATTAAACCTTCCCATCCCTTCCAATCCCACGAACCAAACATGTCCCAGGAAAATTTGAATGGATTAAGGTCGATTGGATGGGATTTAAAGGTAATGATGGTGTTGTTAGTGGATTGTCTAAAGATCCATGGGATTGGGATTAGATTACCGACTCTGTTTGGCACGCCCAGCCAATCCCGGGATTTAACTTCCAATCCCTTCCAATACCATCCAATCCCTTCCAATCTGACCGGCCAAACGAGCCCTAAGGTAAATTAATGGAATCTTACGAATATGAATGAATTGAATGAATCATATTTATCATCTACTTTCTGACTGTTGAGTTTTCTTATTTCTTCAGGTTTTGGATGCTTTCTGTACATGCCTGACTAGTAACGAAATCCACTTCAAGAATATCAGGTCATGACTTTTGTTTACCTTTTCTTTCTAAACTTTTTCATACTTGGTGTGTTTTTCTTACTGGTTTTTCTTTTACAAGGCCAATTTTTGTTTCCTTTGTTGCTTATGATTTGCAATACCTACCAGCAAGCAATTGAGTAGGGGTTGTATTGTGGTGCTTGTAAGCCTTGTAGCACCATATAGTTTGATACAATGACAATTTATTAATGTGATTGAAGTTCCAATTGAAGGCAAATCATTAAGAAAAAAGGAAATGGAAAAAGAAAGAAAAGAGAAGAAAAGGTCCAATTGATACAATGACAGTTTTTTTTTTTACTGTGACACTTTCTCAACTATAAAGGTGACTTGTGAAGCGGATTATCCTTTTATTTTCTTGTTTATCATGGGCCTTGATTGTTTATAAATGTTCAAGTCTTCAACAAATAGAGGGCACAGTTCTCAAAGCACTCTCTGACTCCAAGCAAGCGATATAATCTCAATGTTGTGCCACTTACCGAATCACTATGCTTCTCATTATCATAGGAAACTTCCCAGGGAGGACTTTAGGCTCATTGCAAGAAAAGGGCCTACATCACACATAGTGGACACGTGATCATGGCCAGTGAGGTTGGTGTTGTAGACATTTGCCAAAAGATGTGGCTAGGAAAGGAAGACGTATGATTGGTCTAGAAGGAGACCTTATTGAAACAGTTCACGTGGAAAGCTAGGAAAGGAAGACATTTATAGTTTGTTTTGAAAACTTTAAATCGACCATTAATTATTTTGTTGATATTGTGCTAATTGTCACTACAACAAAAGTGAGATTAGCCAACGATGTATTTGGCTAATTATCGGCGCTAATTAAAGGAATGCGTCGGTTTACGATCGGCTATAAATACCGTATGAAAATCCCAAAGCCTCTTTTGCTTCTTTTTTTACCCTCTCCCGACTCTCTCTCTGTATCTCTCTCTCTCCACCCCCGCACCTCTCTCCATCTGCCTCTCTCCCTCCTCTCTCTCTCTCTCTCTCTCTCTCTCTCTCTCTCCACCCCCGCGCCTCTCTCCCTCCTCTCCCGATCTCTCTCTCTCTCTCCATCTGCCTCTCCCGATCTCTCTCTCTCTCTCTATCTCTCTCTCACTTGCATCATCTACGGATCTCGCGCCTCTCTCTCCATCTGCTTATCTCGCACTCTCTCCCTCTCCCTCTCCCGATCTCTCTCTCTCTCTCTCTCTCTCTCTCTCTCTCTCTCTCTCTCTCTCTTCCTCACTTGCATCATCTCCAGGATGGTGCGGATGACCCCCGCCCTTCATCTCTTCCCGGCCAGTACTCATTTCTCTCAAATAGATATTTAGGTTTTTTATTTTTAGATCCGCAAATCCGCGGATTATCGAGAGGATACAATATTGGAATTAGGGATTTCCTAAACTCTGTAATGGGAAAAGGATTAGGGCTTTCCTAAAAAATCACTTTTATGGTTTATTGGTTTGATTTTCTTGAAGGAATTGTAGGGCCCTACTCGTATTTTCTTTGAAGCAAGGATCTGTACATGTGGATCCCATGGATCATTGGTCCAAACAGTGTTCCCTTTGGCTCCACCATGAATGAAGGATGCCCTAGAAACCTCCCAGATTAGAAAATCATAACCATCTGATATGTGTTTCTTTTCATTGAATGTGGATGGTTGCTGCATTTTTTTAGGAATCTGGACCATCTGATATGTGACCTGTGAATCTGGACATTTGGACCCTTAACAAATCCTATCAGACACAATCGTGTGGCTCACAGTGCATATAAGGAATGGTGTGTGTGCACCCCACGTGTAGGCTCCCCACGGTGCATAAGGAATGGCTCAGATGGGGCCCACTTGATCATATACGTGGCAACATACAAAGGCTTACTTTCCTTTTTAATTGATTCTAGTTTCCTGTATCACGCATCAATCTGCATCCAATCATAATGAGAAATCCAAATGGTCATAGTATTGATTGATGAAAGGTAATCATTAATTTCACCATTCCAAGTATTACTGCTCTCTTGTCTTCTCAACACCCAAGATATCACCAAGCTTTGATCCCGCAAGCTCCCAAAACCTTTGGCGTGATTTGTTCTGACTCTGTTTTTCATGAATTTTCCTAACAAGAGCAGATCCTTTGGGTGATATTATAGCCATATCAGATGTGGGATCTTTCAACGGCATTATAGGCTCTTGCCTACTTTGTAAAAACAACCCTGCCATCCAGAAAGGAGGCTTTGTATCCGTGGCGAAGAAAAGATAGTCAAGTAAACATGTTTAGGTAGAAGGCCCAATGAAACAAGTCTATTCAATTTTTTATCAAAGGCATTTAATGTGTCAAGAATCATAGACAAACAAGATAATTTTTTTTGAAAAGTGAATATTATTAAAAGAAACCAGAAAGAAAACAACACTAAGGAAAGGGAAAAAGGAAAGAACAAGAAAAAACCTAGAAGAAAAGTAAAAACTTAAAAACGAGAAGTGATTTCACACTCGGTGCTAGTATACTTCCTCGCATTTCTGTTTCTTATAGGAAATGGTTTCCATACAGGATGACTTGAGCTTTGATGAACAGACTTGGAGGACCATCTCTTCATCCATGAAGCAATTGATTTCAGTCTTCTGATCGTCGATCCTCATAGAAGACCACTGCACAAGAGGTA
Organism: Magnolia changhungtana; assembly: GCA_030180095.1. NCBI lineage: Eukaryota > Viridiplantae > Streptophyta > Magnoliopsida > Magnoliales > Magnoliaceae > Magnolia > Magnolia changhungtana. Next base: position 8,021,144 of record JASAUF010000375.1, read on the forward strand.
TATAGCATGACCATTAGTCCATTCATGTTACATTAGCTACTTATGCTCAAATCTAAAAGGAAGATGGAACAATGTATCCTAACAGGAAGGATATCAATAGTGATTAACAAGATTCCATGAGCATTTTTCCTTTGACTTCGAGGTTTCATCCACTAGAATATTGTTTACCATCGTTCTAGAGTCTTTTGTGTTTTATGTACTAGAGTTTTGCCATCTGGTCCCTGTAGCAACTTTCCTGCTAGCTGAGCTGGGATGTAATCACAAGTCTCCAAAATGTTGAGGTTTGATGATTTTTGTAGAATCCTATTTAGACCTGAATTTGAGGTTTGTTGCATGCTCTTGGAGCTAATTTCATGGGTATGGATCATTTGGTTACTAATTTGTTATATGTATTAAATTTGGGTGGCTCTTTGCGACCAATTCTTGCAGAATGCAGGTTCTACTCAACATAAATCATTCCTATGGGAATCCATGATGGTTGGGATCTTTCATGTCTCTCTGCTTTCTTGGGGACCCATGTATGGTTTTCCTTAAGGACCTCTCTCTCTCTCTCTCTCTCTCTCTCTCTCTCTCTCACAAAAACTCAAAGTTGGTTTAATCAGAAGTCATGATGCAGAAGGTGGTGAAGTTCTTATCTGTCCTTCTACAAAAGAAACTGAAAGAAATTTAGAACTTAAAATCTTCTATCGCCAGTCTCTTCTTCTTCATTTTTTTTAAACTAAAGCTTTTTCCAATTCATTCATACATGATATCCGAGGTTTGCTAATTCCACACTGTGGGGACCATACACAGCCCATGTGTCACAATGTGACATGTGTGATATCGATCTTTCCATCGGATGAGGTACTTTGTTCAGATTGTGCGGCATAAAAATAAGGCCACTTCACACCTCAGGTGGGTCACAGAATATCAAAACAAATGAATGGATAGACATTTTTTAACTTGTCAATTTAACTTGTACATCGTGGCCCACCTTAAGTGTGAACTTGTCTGATATTTTCAGGCAGAAGTTATAAGCATTATTTCCAACCTTATTGAAAGCTCAGCCCAAACATGTGTTTCATACTCGCCCCTGTACTTATGTGTGGATGTGTATGGATTTGCATGCGTGTGGAATTAACACACCTCATGATATCATATGCCCTTGTTACGTTTCAAATGGAATAAGGGTATTCATAAAACTAAAACAATACTAAATCAAAAATTGCTTTAAAGAAAAATAGCTTTAGATTGGAGGGACCCTACAAAACACTGTAGGAAGTTCTTTAAATCAGAATCTTGTTGTTGTTAGTCAAAGGGCTGTTGTTGTCAATCCAATTTCTCCAGATTGGGGGCATTAACTGGATAATTAAAAGTGAATTGTAAGCTGTCCATATTCCACTAAACACCACATGCTTGTAATAGTCTATTTAGAACCAGTTATTTTTCAGCTATGCTCCATCCATTGTGGTGCCCATGGTGCCAATCTGTTGTATAAGTCTTTTTATTTTGTTTTACTTGCTAGATGCTAGAAATTAATAATTGGGGATGTAACTCATTGCAGGAATAGGTGGCAACTACCTTATATAGTCAATGTTATTTATGGTCTACCATACACAACAACTTTTTTTTTTTTTTTTGAAGAACGACCATCGCTTTCTTCTTACAGTGAAGATCTGTGTCATAGTTAATGTAGTTGCATTTGATTACTCTTTTAATGATGTTCAGATGAAAAACTTATTTTGATGAATTTGATATTAACGTACATGGCTCGTTTTGTCAAAACAACCAACTATATGCTCGTAGGCACTTTTTGTTTCCTCTTTGAGTATTGAGGAATACAATGAACGCGTGATGGCAATAGTATGCTGTGAAGCACAGGCAACTCTTGTTCTTTCCATGTTTCTTTACAACATTAATAGGAGGGCATTTTCCTTTTTTAGCGTGTTTTTTGAGGCAGTGTTAGATGATGGAAGCCAAGCAAAGGAGAACAACTACATTTATGTAAGTATTGTTGTGTTATTCTTGGTACATATTTGTAGTATTATAAGTCTTAAGCTCCATTTGGTCATCACATCAATCTTTAAGAATATAATTTTTTTTCAAACCAAATGGATCTTAAGCCCTTTTTTAATTCCACCAATGCAACCGCTTGCATTGCCAGTCCCAAGCCCGGGTAAAGGAGGAGGGAGAAAGGCTTGAGCGTCAAAGTCAATAGCAGAGGAAGCTGGTAATTACACTTGACTATCTCAATTTTTTTTTTCATTAGGTGTCGTTTGGCTCCGTGGATTTGGATTCTAACTTACTTGATTTCATCTCATGCACAGTTCTCACCATTGTGATTAAATAAGGATTATATTTTACTTTGTTCAAATGTTGAGTTGATTCAAAAGAGCAAGGATAAAAGGTATCTAAAGAAATATTTGATGTCGTCTCATTCACATTGCAGGGAAGATTAGATATGTGAAATGGATGCTTAGGATTGCTAGTGTTCATGGAAATAAAGCATTGTTGCATTTCCTTAAATCAGTTGAGGTAAAGATGTTATTAGTTCTCTGTTAATTTTCACTAGATATGTGAATGGTGCAATGTTTTCTTCTTCACAATTCATCTGTTAAAATAAATAGGATGAAGTCGAAGCTATGACCATCAAGACCGTGGAGGCGGATGCGCTCTTGGAGGACGTGCGTTTCAAGACCGTGAGGCACAGGGCCATGAAAACGAGAAATTCCTATCATATTTCAAACCATGTATCATACCTCAAGATGGTGGCATAGCTTCTGGGTTCAAGCATCACAAAGCTGATGAGTATGAGACCCGTTTGTATGTTTGTAAAGGAAAACATGTCGTCCATGTGAAAGAGGCAAGTTGAAGTTATCTAGCTGTTCATGTTACAAGGACTAACATACATTCTTCATTTATCTAAATCTAATAGAGTTGGCAGTTCATTTTTATTACGTGACTTTATTTGATTTGATTATTGGTTCATTTTATATAGAGGATGGAAAGATGATGGCCGATGTTGAAGCCGGGGAATTTTGGGGTCTCTTTGGTGGCTTTGCTCCACTTCCAAAAAAGGCAACCATAGACAAGGATACACAAATCGAAGAGGCTCTCGCAAAGTCAAGCTCTGGTATATAAAGAAAAATTCACAAATTCATATTTGAAACTGCAACATTTGGATATGCTATCAAACATTTCTCTCATCCTTGCTTGGATTCTTCTTGTTTCATGAAAATATCCTTTGGAGCAGATTGTGCATACTACACTCTTCGTAGTTCGTTCGATGAAATTTCTTGTGGCTTTCCAACATCCAGAAAGGGCAACCAGAACCCATTGAGGTGATTCCTTGACAAGAGAATTGTTGGACACAAACAAATGCTACCTGCTAGATTGTGGGTGGAAGTTTTCGTATGGATGGGTAGAAATACTTCTCTTGATGAGAGGAAAAGTGCCGGTGTGGTAGTAGAAGTAATACCCAAAGCCTGCTTATCAAAAGTTACTTTTGAATCTTTTTTGTTTCAGTCCAAATCTTTTATTCTTAGTGTAATAATCTTAATCCACCACACACAGGACTTGCTCCACATGCCCTGACCGGGCGAAATCTCACTTCGTTCGCATTATTGAGGGATTTGAGATAGTCATGTTCCAATCAAAATTCGATTCATGGCACAGAAGCAATTTGGCTCAGATATCGAGGATGGTAGAGGCAAAGTTGCAGGTCAGTAATTCTAAAGTTCATATGTATAGTTCTCCATTAAGGAACAACGTGTTCATAAGATAAGTGTAACTGAAATGAGGATGTTGAGATGGATGAGTGGCAAGACAAGGAAGGATAGATGTATAAATGATTGCCTTTGAGGAAATTTAGGAGTAGCACCAATAGGTAATAAGATGAGGGAAAGTAGACTTTGATGGTTTGGTCATGTGCAATGGAGACCAAGAACCACGCCAGTTAGGAAATTTACTGTGCAATTTATATTTACTATTGCATCTTGTGTATTTGTTTGCAGTCAGGACTATTTGAACTTTGAGTGCCTCGAGTTTGGAGCACAGCCCATATGCTCAATGTAAAAGTTATAACTGAGCGTAATGTCATTTTCATCAGGAACTAACTCGGCAATCTTTTACTGTTATACTTTGTGATATATTCTGTTGCTGTATTTGTCTTCATGTGGCAGTTGGGTGATATGCTTATGGTCTAATTTCATATAGGCTAGTTCCTCTACAACTTTGTTGAATAAGCTTATTCAACAACACTTTTCATGTTGGTCCCACCATAGCTTGTGTGGCATCCAACCTGTCCATCAGGGTCGTGCCACCATGAAAGTGGGACGCCCCAAAAATTATGACAATCCAACCACCGCAAGAGCCACCACCTATTTTGGAGGGTTTTGGGTGGTCGAAGATTGTTTTCTATGGTGTGGTGCACCTGATGATTGGATAGGCTGGACTTTTGTGTATGCCCACCATAATGGTTGGGCTCATTTGAGGGTTGGATGGCATACACACAACAAGATGTGCCACTCGCTGGCGGTGAATAACTTTTACAAGTAGGTGAATAAGTTTTGATATGTGAATACATTTCCACCCCGACGAATAACTTTTATATTCATGTGAATAAGTGTTGTAGAATAAGCTTATTCTACAATGTTATAGTGGAACCAACCTCCCTTTTCATATCACTTCTAGTATCTTGTACTTTGCAATATTATTTTTTCTCAGTTGTTGGGAGTTTGGACTGCCCTTTGGTAGTTGCCTCTTTGGCATCTCTCTGTATTCCTTTATAAGCAATATATTCGCCTAGTTGACTTTTTCTAAAATTTTTTTATGAGGAAATATGAGCATTGCTGTCATCAAGCAAGTCATAGAAGAGTACAACTCTAGTTGTGTTACATGTAGGCTTTACATAGTTGGCTGCATGTGCATGGAGTTCTCCGTAATAATCATGGATTACTTATCCGAATCGACTCAGGCTTGGGTGAGTTCAATCCACTTAGGTATTATGATTGCAACATCCATGCGTCTGCAATCGTGACTCTACTCAGGAACGCACAAGTTGGTCCAAGTCGCCAATTCAAAAAAAAAAAAAAAAAAAAAAAAAAACCATTGTAATAGTTAGTTCATATTGGCGAAAGAAAAGCAGTGCTTTCTAAGATATTGTGTCACCGATTTATTGCGGGAAGAGAAGGAAGCAAGTAATATCACTTGCAAGCAAGATGGTTGAATCTGAAACTATTACATTCGGGTAATTTACTAAGATATTTGTCTTAAATTTGAGAACCCCTTTTTTCACATAATTTACATGTTATTTCCAAATTATTTCTGGTTATGCATTTACAGGCTCGCATTTTTGAAGGGAAGGAACCTATTCAGTTCTTTTCAATCTTTCAGAGCTTTGTCATGTTTAAGGTTTGTTCTTGTATTGAGATTTGTTATGCAAAAATGGCTCTTTTCGTTCTTTGGAAAGTTATTTCTGAAATTTCTTTAGATCTTTCCCGATGAGTGATGAGCACCGATTAATTTGAAACATCACAGGGTGGTGTCAGCTCACTGGCTATAAGAACTAAACTGAGAAAGAAATGATAGATGATACATACACAGACGATGGGATTGCATTGTTTAGAGTTCAAGGATCTGGTCCAGATAACATAAAAGCAATTCAAGTTGAACCGGTATATCCTGCTTGAATTATTAATTTATCATGTTCTGATATAGTAATTTAGTAAAGTATGTAACCCCTCTTTGAGCATGTTATAAACCATTTGTTCCAGTCTCTCCCTTGAAAACACTGGCATGATCTTTGTTTTCATACTTCCTTGAACACTTGTCTTGGATCTTCTATCTATCTGAGGCATTGGATGATTACATTTGATGATTCTTTAGTAATAAATTGTTAGAATTTGAGGTAGGGAAAGTAGTAGTAGACTTGAACCACGCTACCATTATTTGCCCCCTACTGAGGTAGGCATAGGTTTCTCAACCAATGGCTCCAAGTGCAGTGGTGGCACAAGTGACAGTTCTGTGGAAGAATCAATCAGGTGAGGCTTAGGAGCACTTGAGAAGTGCCTCTAGATGAGAGGCTGCGAGAATTGTGGAAAGCTGTCAAACATCTCCTTGGCAGGCAATAGGAGCTTGAAAGTCCAGGAGAGGGCAAGAACTTTGTTTGATAGATGAAATTGTTTTTATTTATTGTAATAAATATATATATTTTTAATTGTCTAGTAATATAAATTTTGTTTCATATTCAGTTATATTTGTATTGCATCATTTTTATGTTTCAAATATTTACAAAATACAGGTTTTGATTGAATTATAATAATAAAAAAATTACTGGCATGCCAGGGCCACTCAAATCCATAGAAAGGCTACTATTAGCGCTTGTGTAGAAATCTCACAGCGCTTTTTCACTAGGAAAAGTGTCTTAGAGAGATTTTTAGCGGCGCTCGAATTGATATATAGCGGCGCTTATTAGCGTCGTCAAAAGCTGTATTTATGGGCGCTCAGACAAGCGCCACTAAAGTAAACTAGCGCCGCCAATACTTTTAGCGACATACCCATTAATCGGCGCTTGAGTGGCGCCGATAATATATTCAACGGCGCTTTTTGGGGGTTTTGGCGGCGCTTTTTGGGGGTTTTGCCAGCGCTTTCAAGCGCCAACGAAAGTCCAAGTTGTTGTAGTGTGTTGTCTTGATGAATGTTAGGATATTGGGTAATTCAAATTCTTATCATTCAATCATAGGTTTTTAATAGTTATGCAGATAGAGATTTGATAGTCAGATTGATGGAGATTTGATTGTAGGACAGCAATTATAAGAAAGGATTAGTCAAAATCAACAGGAATTTGTGTGAAAGGATTAGTAAAGAATCAGAAGGAATTTCTATTATCGGCACTTTAGGCGGCGTTTTCAAAGAATTTAGCGGCGTTTCTCCCAATCTCTTACGTTTCTAGTAACTTCAGCGGCGTTTCTAATGTGGTTCATCGCTTTTTGCGGCGTTGTTGTAGTTTTTCGCGGCATTTTACCGTTTAATCGACGCTTCGTGCAGTTTTAGCGGCGCTTCGTTAGTTTGGCGGCGCTATTGTAGTTTTTAGCTGCACTCACAAGAAGCGCCACTAAAATATATTAAGTGCAGCTAAAAGTAGACTTTTGGCGGCGGGCGTTAAAAACGCCACTAAAATGGGGCGACTGTCGGTAATTCTTCTACTGGCGGTTTTTTGGACTTTTATGGGCAGTTTTGGCTGCCAGTAAAGGTCTATTTTCTTGTAGTGACGTAGGGCCTACTTCTATCAGAGGCAAAACCTGTCAATTCACTGCATATGTCTGACTTGGAATATATAGCATGATTTTTTGGAAAATACTTTCTTTCGAACGAGGAAGTCAGATGAATAGATTATAGAATAAATATAGATAGTGCAGTGGCCCTGGTCCCACTGATATTGCTTATCCCTCTCAAAAATATCACTTGCTCACATGACCTAATCATCTATTCAATGCCTAGGAAAATGGATCATCATATCAATTGTACTACAAATGGCTTAATCACTGATATAAAACATTCATCATGTGGCTTCGACTTAATGATCCGTCTCTCTCATGAAGTCAATTTGGTCGAATGATCCTATCCTTCAGTCAACCCATGGAGAAATATGGGCAGTGAATATTGATCATGCTACAAATGATCAATCATCAATCTAGTAATCCATCATGTGGGGCCCACTAACCATCAAATTTAAAAACACTTTCATTATTGTACAAATGGTTTTATCATTGATCTAGACCATTCATCATGTCCATTGTATGAGGTCCATGACTTTAAGAAAGAATCCCTTTATGTTCAGATGTGAGCCAAAGCTGGCCTGAGTGTTTAGTGGAGTTGATGGTCCAACTTCCTAATAGGGATTTGTTGGTGATGAATTCAGCCGCACCTCGATCTTATGTGTGTGCGCATGTGTTGTTTCGGGTGTGTTAGAGCTAATAGTAGTTTAACTTGAACTGAATGCCTTGTGACCCTGTCGACGCCACGGTATGGGAGGGCATGTGCACAACCAGACCTAGGTGTTCTCCTTTTGTTTCCATAGTGTTCCATGTGATACGGGATGACATAGATTTAGACATTTAGTAGTGTTCTATGTGATAGGGCACAATATGGATTTAGACATTTATATTGGAGTCGTCACTAGCTAAATAAGTTCCAGAATCTAAGATCAGTCAAAAATTGTAGAATTGCCCGTGAGCCGGAAAAGTAAGTGAGGGGTTAGGCACATTTTTCTCTATCCACGTGACTCATATAGTTGATCTACGAGGGTAAAGACTTCGGTTACGGAAAAGTAAGTGAGGGGTAAGGCACATTTTTAATTCCCACAATGTGCAGTATTTACTTTATAGGATTTTATGATTATTTTTTTAATTCTACAAAGCTTCAATGTTACTACAATAGATCATATTTCGTATGGAATTAAGCCCCTATGTAAGCAAAATAAGAAGTAAAAGAGAAAAAATAAAAGGTATAAAATAATGAAAATGGTGCGTGTGTGTGTGCAAATGTTGTGAATGTTCTAGGAATTTGTGAAACAAAGTATGGATTGATTCGAGGTCTGAGAAGAAAAATGAAAAATCATAGATCCTTCTCTAACATAAGGGATGGTCAGATGTCCCTAATTTCAACCATATTCTTTGATTTTAGTTGCTTCTTGTTTTACTATTTATGCTTCTAATCAGGCAAAATAATAGTGTAGTCAATCATTTTCCAAGCTGGTAGGGATTGGAGTGGAGTGTGTCGACCCTACTCTTCAACCCACTCCGACCTCCACTAGAATTAGGTTGAACCCATGTTGAACGCCTTCGCAGAACCTAAGTTAGGGTCAAAATCCACTTGGAAAGCGTTACATTACTCTATAAAGACTCTGAGCCACTATGTTCCCCTCCGACCCACTTTGACCTCCACTACAAGTGGGTTGGATGCATGTCGAATGGCTTTACTAAATCCAAATAGTGCCCAAATCCACTTAAAAAACCATTCATTATCCAACGAAGACTTTGGACCCAGTCTGACCTCACTCCAAACCATTCTGATCCCCACTATAAGTAGGTCGAACGCATGTTGAATGCCTTTACCAAACCCAAATCTGGTCCAAATATGCCTGAACAACCGTTACATTACCTACGAAGACTCCTGAGCCACTCTAACCCCACTTTAACCTACTCCGACTCACTTCGACCTCTACTTATAAGTGGGTTGATCACATATCGAATAGCTTCATAGAACCCGAGTTCGATCCAAATCCACTTGAAGAACCATTACATTACCCTATAGAGACTCCTGAGCCACTCTGACCCCACTCCAACCCACTTCGACCTCCACTATAAGTGGGTCGAGCACATCTCGAATGCCTTCACCGAATCCAAAGCGACTCCAAATCCACTCGAACACCCATTACATTAACCTATGAAGACTTCGAAGCCACTCTGACCTTCACTACACGTGGGTCGAATGCATGTCCAACGCCTTCACTGAACCTTAGTCAGGTCCAAATCCAATTGAACATCCGTTGCATTACCATACGAAGACTTTAGAGCCACTCCGCCCACTTCAACCTATGCTACAAGTGGGTCTAACACATGTCAAACCCCTTCATTGAACCTGTGAGGCCTGTATCCTAGACCGTACCGTTCTATAGGCTTCCGCGGTCCTCCCGGTCGAATTTCGGCAACCCTGGACCTGTATCCGATGTTTGCACGTGATCCTAAGCTGAGTCCTGTATACCGAAGTCAGCTCAACCCGAGTCTTGTACCCTAGCGATCGTGTCGTTGCCGCAGTTCCGATACCACATCTCGCGCGTCGAGGCAATACCCGGGCTAGGAGATGTTGGCCCACGTTCAGTTCAAGGAAAAATGCCGCACAAGAGAATCTCTACCAAATGTCAAATTAATCACATCAATCAATCAAAGTACAACCCATCACGCCATCCCATCCCCAAGTACACAGTCATTCCCCAAGTCAACTCTTTCTTACACAACCCAAACCACCCATCACCCATCTCTCTCCCTTACATCACTCCTTTCCTCTCTCTCTTCACTCCATTTTCTCAAGCAACCTCATGAGAGCAATCGTCCAAGCTCCATGGATAGAGTTTGTGTGGCCCACTTTCTATCTCCCATCTCCACTATCCAAAGATCATCTCGACCGTTGAAATCGTTCCCTTGGAGCTCTAGATCGCATTGGTGGAAGGAGTCCAAGATCTAAGGTGGGTGCTCATAGCATTAATTTGTTTATTTTGATGATTTGAGGGCCCACATTTAGTGGGACCCATCTTGATGTATGCATTGGATAGGGAGGGCCCAATAGTGGCAGGGTCCCTCCCCTTCACGTCTCTCTCTCTCTCTCTCTCTCTCTCTCTCTCTCTCTCTCTCTCTCTCTCTCTTGTATGGATGAGGGTGTGTGTGTGGGGCCCACCATGAAGTATGTATGTTATCCATGTTATCCACCTTTATGGGACCCACTCGATGGATGTGTTAGATCTACACCGTCCAGCCTGTTACCAGGCCTGGACGAAAGGAAAATACAAATATCGACTTGATCCTAGCATGTTGCCCACTGGACGTGGGGTCACCGTGATGTAACATCCACAACGTCCATAAGATCTGGATGGTGGGGCATGCTGCACGTGTGGCAGTCCACCAGTCCAATCCACTAGACGGTGATTACTGCTATGTAATATATATATAATGATAAGAGATATATATAATATATAATATGATACAGAGAATGAGAGGATGGCCCACTACGTGGGACCCACCCTGGTGCATGTACAGTATATCTACACCGTCCATTCATTGAATCTAGACTATCCAACGATCTGGGTGTGGACCTCATATCAACTCTGTCCATTCATTTACGTGACCCACCATGATATATGGGTCTTATCCACACCGTCCAGCAATCTGGACGGGTGGGACCCACCGATGATGGATGCATTCCATTTAAACCGTCTATCTAGTTGACGAGCTCTATCTAAACGGTGGACCACGTACGTGGACTGCACCCTGGTGTATGTGAATCATCCCAACCATCCATCCATTTAATCAACTCGTCATAGGGCTTGGGATGAAAAATAAAATAGATCTAATTATCAAGTGGACCACACTGCCAAAAATATTGGAGATTGGACATCTACCATTGAAACCCCTTTAGGTCATAGAAGTTTTGGACCAATATGATATTTGTTTCTCAGGTTGGTTCAGGTCCTTGTGACTTAATACGTGATATGATGGCCCCTGTGAAATTTTGTACAATGGAAATCACTATCTCCACTGCTATTTGTGATGTGGTCCAGCTGACCTTTTGATCACTATCACCATTATTATTTGTGGTATGGTCTAGATGATCTTTTGATATGATTCATTGTTTGGATAATGTTCTAAAATGATCTCCATAGATGGATGAATGGTGTAGTTGTTGTGGCCCATTTGATACGGCTCGTTGAATGTATTTGAGGCCCATTTGGAAGGGCCCAATGTGATGTATATGAGGCCCTTGTATAAGGCCCAATATGATGTATTTGCGGCCCATTTGATATGGCCCGTTGAATGTATTTGGGGCCCATTTGGAAGGGCCCAATGTGATGTATATGAGGCCCTTGTATAAGGCCCAATATGATGATGTAATTGGGGTCCATGGGTTGAGGCCCATTGTGATATATTTAGGGCCCATGGGTCGAGACCCATTGAGATGTATTTGGGGCCCATGGGTTGAGACCCATTGAGATATATTTGAGGCCCAGGTATGAGGCCCACTTGATTGTATTAGGTCCATGTGTAGGGCCCACCTATTGTGTGTTTGATGCCCATGGGTTATGGCCCATTTGATGTATTCGAGGCCCATGGGCGAGGTCCATTGTGATGTATTCAAGGCCCATGGGTGAGGCCTGTTGTGATGCATTCTAGGCCCATGGGCAAGGCCTGATATGATGAACTTATGTGTCGAGGCCCATTATGATGTATTTTTGGCCCATGGATGCAACCCATTATGATGTATTTTCAGCCCATTGCAATGTAATGTATATGTGGCCCCTTGAGTGAGGCCCATCATGATATATATGGCCCTTGTGTGTGGCCATGGGCCCACTATATATGTTTGGCCCTATAAGGGCCACTCCTTGGGGGTGATGTTGGTTAAATGTCCACATTGATGGGTAATGATGGTTAAATGACCACATTGTGACCTTCCCCTAGGCTTTGTTCGGCCGATTTCGATTATCGAGGCCGATTGTTGAGGCTGAGGTCGATTGTAGAGGCCGATTCTGATTGTCGAGGCTGATTATCGAGGCTGATTCCGATTGTCGAGACTGATTCTGATTGTCGAGGCTAATTATTGAGTTCGATTCCGATTGTCGAGGCCAATTGTTGAGGCTGATTCCGATTATCGAGGCTGATTTTGATTGTTGAAGTCGATTCCAATTATCGAGGTCAATTTCGATTGTCGAGGCCGATTCCTATTATTGAGGCCAATTCCAATTATCAAAGCCGATTCCGATTGTCGATGCCGATTGTCGAGGCCGATTCCAATTGTCGAGGCCGATTCAGATTGTCGAGGCCGATTGTTGAGGCCGATTCTGATTGTCGAGGCCAATTATTGAGGCTGATTTCGATTGTCGAGGCCGATTCTGATTGTCGAGGCTGATTGTTGAGGCCGATTCCGATTGTCAAGGTAGATTCCAATTATCTAGGCCGATTTCAATTGTTGAGGCCGATTCCGATTGTCGAGGCTAATTGTCGAGGTCGATTCGTTAGTTTGCTATGATTGGGTGGTCCAAACTCAAAGTGGATGGTCAGATATCTTTATCTATCAGTGGATAGTTGACTGGACAGTTGATTATGATTGATAAGTGGGAATATTTGGACATATGATGATCTTGTCTTAAAATCAACGGTTGGATGGCTTAATCTATGGATGAATATCATTCTCAACGGTCAGATTTATGTTAGAGAATAGATGTAAGGTTAGGATTTCTATATTGGCATCATACACATGTACATATTAAGTTAAATTTCACGGTAACACTCAAGAACTTTCCATATTCGGGTATTGAAAAGTTTGAGGTGTTATACTTCCAACTGATCTGGTTTTTATTGGAACTGTACAAAAGATGTATTTTTATGATTTTTTTGAAAAGGATCTGATCCGTCGTTTCACACTCTAATGGTTGTGATCAAGATTGACTTCGCTGGGGATACATATTTCTGTTTTTCCAAGATGATCCAACCTATTGTTTCATAATCCAATGATTGTAATTGAGGTCAGTTTTTATTGAAATGTTTTTTGTAATTTTCCTCTATTTTTCTTGAATTTTTTCTCTCTTTTGAATTTTCTATCTTTTTTTCCCTTTTTTTTGTCTTTTTCCCCTTCTCTTCCCCAATTTTTCACAAGTTCCCAATTTCTCATGAGGTTTTTCCATCTCATGACAATCTCACCTTTCTTCTCCTTTTTTTTTCATTACTTATTGGTCATTCCTCTTCCAACCACCAAGAGCAGTCAAAGAATCTAAACGAGTACATACCAGGCTAGAGGTAGTCTTGCTCACTTCTGTCCTTTCTTTTTATGACATGCTATGTACTGAACTCTTTTTCATGAAATTTTACTTTGCTCACATTGCTCTTGTGTTCAGTTTCCACTTTATTTCTGTTAATGGGCCTTTAGTGGGCCCATGATGATCGCATCACTCAACGGATCATTTCTTCTCACATAAATAGTTCTTTTTAGCTTTTGAAGGTCAGGGGAGTATTGTTAGCGAATTTTGGCTTAATTGGTGCTAGAGCAGTAATTGGATTACCGCTTGCCACATCATCTCATTGACCATTGACTTTTTTACATCGTTTTCGTGTGAAGAGAGGGGAGGGGGGGTACATTTGTTGAGATGGGATGGTAATCAGATTACCCCCTTGCGGTAATCCAATTATTCCCTCTGATCGACTTTCGTTCTAACATCTGCGATTCTTCTCCAAAACCTAAAATCACTTCCCTGTCTTTTTCGTGTGCCACTGTGCCATCTGAACAATCTTTTTTGTCTCCTTTCGTATCATATTCTCTCATTTCCTCTTGTCCCTTCTCTCTCTTGTCTTCTTCATTTTTGTTCCTTCCATGACTAATGATAAAGAAAGCTCAAGTGAGATCCTAAATGTTAGGCTTTTAGGATTATCCTTTAGGAAAGGAAATGATGCATCATATAGTTTTTCTTGTGGTAAGCTCGGAGGAAGGAAAGCACATTTGTAGGTCTCTTGGATGAGGCCATTAATGGGGTTTGGTGGAGCCTTATGATGAAGTGAACATTATTAATGAGGGAGCTCCAACTACCATCAATGGAGGAGATGGTATTTAAGAGGAGTTGGGTGATGGATTTAGGGAGGAATGATTGATGGTTTGGATGGACCTTTACTCGGTGGGCCATCGGGCGATAAGCTTTGGGATCTCGGAGGGCTAATTTTTGGGAGCTTTGGCATCAGCAGGCCATTGGGTGGTATGGATGGGGAGGTAATGATGATGGGTGGTCCATATTTTGGTGGTGGAGAGATGTCCATGATGGGGGACATAGCTTTGGATGGTGGGTTGGCTATGATGGTTGGTGTGGATTTCTTTGGAGGCGAGGGGATGGTCAGGATGGATGGTGTGGGTTTGTATAATGGGATGGGTACGAATTTCAATGGTGGGCCGGCTAAGATTGGCAATACGGATTTGTATGGTGGGATGGCTATGATGGGCAGTAAGGATTTAGGTGGGATGACCATGATGGGTGGTATGGATTTAGGTGGTGGGTCGGCTGTGATTGGGTGGTATGGATTTGGGTGAAGGTGTGGCCATGATGGGTGGTGCTCCTTGCTTGTCCATCTTGAAAATCAAATCCATCATACCATTGGAAATGTTAGATCCTTTTTCACCTTGGAGTTTGTGATTTCGGAGGAACTCTAGCACCTGTAAGACAAAAATGAGAGAATTAGCTAAGAAATCGGAGAGTTAGAGTACGTAGAGAGATATTTACCTTTGAGTGATGATGATCGGGAGACTATCGCTTACGAAAAGCTACCTAGAGAGGATTATGGAATTTAGGAGTTTTATTTACAAGAAGCCATGAATGGCTGAAAAGGGGAAACTTATTTTTTATTTTTTATTTAATTTTAATTTTAATTTTTTTAAAGGGATGAGATTATATACAAAAAAATGAAAATGGAATGAAAATTGTTGCACCATGTCTGCCTGTGTGTGCTTGTGTTTAAACTTGTGCCTAGATGGTGGAATCAAAACATTTTGGCTTAGCCCACGTCAAATCTGGTATTATGAGTTGTCTACTAGAGATACCGATTTCTTGAGAGTAAACGCATACTAGAATCTTATCCCTTAGATTTGGATAAAGTCTGACAGAATTCTGATCCAGGATTTATCTTTTCGTTGCACTTATTTATTTTGCTCATTGCATTGGCTTCATCTGTACTTGCTTTTTTTTTATTTTTTTTTCTAACCTTTATTGTTCGTAGTGCCCTTTCGAGTTTTCACCATGACTAGTTTTCCCGTCATTTTTGCTTGTGGTGCCCTTTCAGATTTTCACCACGTCCCGAGTTTTTTTCTCTTGCCTGGCCCTTGGCAATTGTGCTCTTTTTACCCTTAACGCTCTTCCAGATTTTCACCAAGTTCGATACATGCCCGCTATTTTTTACTTGAGGCGCCCTTTCGGGTTTTCACCTTGCCCGCTTTGCTTAGGCATGCGTTTTTCTTTTGATTTCTCTTTTTCTTTTACAAAGGCGAGAGGTTAGATTTTATTCATTACCGGCCGAATAGTGAGCTGCCTGACTTTGTCTTCAATCGTGACCGTGAAGCTACTGACATTGGGTTGAACTATCCTGAGGGGAAACAAGCTGGTGACTTGTGTTCTCACTCATTGGATTCGACTCTTTTTTTTTTCTTTTCTTCTTCTTTTTTTTTTAAACTGCGCGCTTTTATTCGTTATTGTTTTTTCTTTTTTTTTGAACCCTTTATTTTTTGGAACACTTATTGGGGGAAGGAATGACAGTGAAATGTACCTCGGTATACTAACCTCTTGTTGTTTGGTTTTAACTTTACGATTGTGGTTGTTGACATAATCAGGTAGGATTACTCGTGATAGATTTTTACATTGGCGGCTTTGATGGGCTCTAAAAGATCTTTGCCTCTAATGATGGTGAGACAAATGACACCTCTCGGAAGAATTTCGCGAACAATCAGTCGATCATCTTAGGATGTCTTGAACTTGCCCCTTAGATCTACTAGGCACAATGATAAGATATGCATTATTACCATGTTACTAACCTTTCTTTTTAGACATGCTTGTCATTGGTCCTAGCAATCGTCGTGCGCTTTATGTCTACGAGATGTAGATATTTGCATCAAGCTTACAACCACTCATTTTCCTTGACTTCTTTTTTCCTTCGTACACATGATGTAGGATGTCGTCGCTACCCACTTTGTGTAGTAGTTGTCTACCACGTTAATGCAATCATGGCCTTTGGATGCCTTTGGGTTTACTCTTCCAATGATGTCAACACCTAACAATGAAAAGAGCTAGGGTGTTGTCAGGTTATAAAGATTCAAAGCATGCACATGGATCCGTTATACAAGTTTCAGATACTTGAAGCACTTCCTAATATGCTGCAATAACCTATCTCCATCGTTCATCAGTAACAACTTAGTTACAAGTTCTTCTTGGACATCACATGTTTATTTATGCGCAAGCTATGGACTTTAGACATGATCTTGATAGCTTTGCTTGATGGGCTTAACTTCAGGCTTCATAGCAGATGGTGTATGATTAGCTATTCATTCAATCTAGGTAAGGTTTCATAGGAGAACCCGAAGTTGGATAGCCCCGGGCCTCAAGAATTTTGTCATCTTATATTCAAGAGACTAGGATCTCTTAATGCGTACTTTTCTAGGGAGCTCAAGGGATCTTAAGTTTACAGCTTCAAAATTGTCTGCAAAAATATTGGCCTTTGTTTCAAACCTTATGAGGGAATCCTCTAGCTCGATAGTTGGGTCATCATCTTCCACATCCTGGGCTTTGTCCAAACCCGTGAGTCTAAAGTCTAACTCTAGATCAAAATCATATGAGTTGACTTCATACTCAAGTGTTTTAATGGACAAACTTGGAACATTATTACTTATGATTTTTGACAGATTTCTAGTGTCTTTGTGTTTTGAGAAATTTTCGATGTTTTTGGATTTTGGCAAATATATGAATTTTTTGGAATTTTTGAAATATCTATATTTTTTGGTATTTTGAAAATATTTATTTTGTATTTTGAAAATATTTTATGTTTTTGCCTTTTAAATCTTCTTGTTTTTTAGATTTTTTTTAAAGGGACCCGAGTAAGACGGCGATGTGAACCAGGGATTGCCTGATTCAGCTTAGGGAGCCAAGTATTATTTACTTTTATTGTGCCATCATGAGGGCTGCGAACCAACTACTGCCCTACACTCCCTCCCCTCAGGAGGCAGGGCCAAAAGGATAATAGGTGAGCCCTTATTGTCGTGCCCAAATGTCATGATGAATTTGGGATTGCGATCTGAGTTGGTGTTGGATGTCATTTTTCTCAACTTATCTCTAATACATTGCAACTCTTTGGATTTTTCTAGCTCAGGTGGGACCCGGACTGTGGTCCAGTCAATCAGGGGTAATTTTTGCCCCTTGCCCGAGGCCTCCTCAAATATCTTGGTTAGGCTCATTCCACTCAGTTGATCTTTTATGGTGGATTCGTGCCTACCAACCAGATAGATGATCCCTTCTTTGATGGATCTAATTAATGTGTGGATGAAGGGATCATCTTCATCTTGTCGACTTTGCCCTCCTTCGGTATATTCGTGTTTTGCTATCTCACCCATAGGAGGCTGATATTCTAATCTTCTCATGCCTGCATTATCTTAATACTCGAGTTGATAATAAAAATGTTGGCGTTCGACTGGAGGGAAGACATAGTTTGATCCAATAGGACATGCAAGAGGAAGGTAATTCACAGTCTCAATCTTGAGACTATGGTGTGGGTTGTCCTCACCGGAGCATTATGTATCTATAATTGGGATATGTAGCTCTTGATGGTTGGTTGCTTCTATCAGGAAAGTTTGTTTGGGATAATTCAGAATGATAAACGCCTTGTATCTGAAAATGTACTTGACTTTTTGGTGAATAGTCGAAAAGATAGCCTCAACTCTGTGGATCCAAGATTGATCAGGGAGGAGATGAAATGAAGCTGTGATGTCGAAGACCTGAAACGTGATGGTTGATGCTCAACTTCAATCTCTCCCTCAAAATGTCTCTTAGAGGCGGGGACCACCCGTCCTAAACTCTTCTTTCGAAGGATCGAAGATTGGGTAGAGCTAGGTAAATCTCTTTGAGTAGCAAAATATCCAGTCACCTCATAATTGAAGCTAGACCCTGATTTTGTCAGGGGATGCGACATGTTGATCGGGGAAGGGGCATTTCATTGGAGCATGACGGTTGGAGTAGGTGTCAGATAGGCATATGGTGCCCCTTACAAAATAGAGGATGTATAGACTGGACTGACTTGGCGTGCCTCTTGTAGACTTGGGGACATGGAGATTGGACTAGTTGAAGATGTCCCTTGCATATTTAAGGGCGCAAAGATTGGACTGGATGGGTGTGCCCCTTGCAGAATCGGGAGTATTAGTGTTCGGCTGGCGGTGATTACATGAATGGATTAGACTGGATGGCAAGGTGATTCTCCCTGAATGATATTAGTGGCAGGGGTGCCCGATGAGTTAGGGCTTACTTGATGCGGTGATAGGGGATTCTAAAGGGAGTAATTGGTGGCGCAACAGTAAGAGAGGTAACCACAATCCTTTAGCTGTAAATTAAATCTTAAACTGCATGCCTCAGGGTGATACAATTGTCCGTTGTGTGGCCTTAAGATTGATGGTATGCACAGTACTCATTCTTATTATAGTTTGGAAGCAGAGGGTTTAGTTGGGGCCTAGGCAATAGCGGGGTAAGTATGTGCCTCTAGACTAGCGCGACTAGTATCTCGCTGTAAGTTTAGGCTATTGGTGTGAACTGCCTATGCTCCCGGGCCATCCCCATCTGCTGACCCTAGTTGGGGTAATGAGGAATCACCCTTTTATTGTTGTTGTTTCCATTGTCCCTCTTGAGAGGCAAATGGAGCGCCTAAGGTAAAGGCGATAAGATTGCCTTTTTCTGTTGGATGGAGGTTGGGAACACTTTAGTTACCATTTTGATATCCGGTAGGTATTCCTTCCACTATCCATTGTACCGAGGAGGCCTGATGAGGCTACTAAGGGGAGATCGTCCCAGCCCTTATTCCGGCTTCGACTTGTTTCTCGGTGCAGATGAGTTGGGTAAAGTTGACATATGGATATGAGACAAGGTATCTAGAGATACTCGAATTTGTCGAGTGGACAATCATAGAGATTTTCTTCTCATCATCAATGGGTGTTTTTATTCTGGCGGTCATGGCCTACCACCATCCAACATAAGTTGATAATGACTCATCATTCCTCTGCCTTAAGGTAGCAAGATCCGCCCTTATAGGCACTACATTAAGATTGTACACGGAATGATCAATGAATACTTGGGAAAGTTGTTTCCAAGTTTTAATTCGACGGTAGTCTAATGACGTGTACCAATCTAACACATCGCCTTTCAAGGATTTCTCAAACGAACAGAGCGTTCCGTCATTATCTGCCATATTATTAAGCTCTGCATAAAATTCTCTTAAGTGGTCCATAGGATACCTTGTACCATCATATCTTTTGAATTTTGGTACCTCAAAGTCCTGAGGTACCTTTGCATCAAGGAAGGGACAAAGATCCCTGAACTTGGTGTGTGGGAGATCCACCCCCTACTTCTTCCGTAACTTCAATTTCAGAGGGACCGGATGAGAGGGGTTTTGTCCCTTAGAATTGACTAGATCTCCAACTAGGAAGAGAATGTTGGAATTGGCTGGGATTCCTGGCTGTGAGAGGTTGATTTTGATAGCGGCTCTCATCAGTGAGAGGTTATAGGAAAGGATTCTCGGCTGTGGAAATTTGGCCTTGAAGGTGACTCGTGTTATGGGGGGATGCTAGAAAGTTGAGATGACTGGGGCACTAGGCGATGATACCAGTATAGTTTGGGCAACCCCTCTTTTAATACATTGGGCAAGAAGGTCCTACAAAACCTTGAGATTTTGGGCCACATCGCCCATAGATGCAGTGGTTGTAGTATTACCAGCCATGAGCCCAGGTGATCCAAGGCTTTCTTTTTAGGCGCAATGGTTTCTTCTTTTTGGATTGCCATTACAACTCTGTAAAATTGTGATTTAGACCGCTGTAGTAAAATTATGGAATAGACCAAGCATCCTAGAGGGGGGTGAATAGGACTTTTCAAATATTTTGCCTATTTAAAAATCTTAATTGCCTAACTTAAATAATCATTCAGTTTAAAGTAAGTACGGTAATATAACTCTAAAGGCTTCCAAGCCAATGGAGGGTCCAATCATAAAGGCTATTCAAGATGTATAAATAAAACAACTAGCCTAGTGTTGTGAGCTTGTGTCCGGAATGTGATTCCTATCAATCTTAAGCATTCATCTAATCATGCATAAACAATCAATCATTTAAACTTAAATAAACATGATTAAATAGATGCGCAAATGACAATTCTAAACACAAACATATAGAGTAGTTCAACTACTTGCCAACTCCACTCCTGACAACCGCACTCTCTCCTAGAGTGTGTCGGATTTCACTATGAGCGGTTTTAAATCAGGTTCACCATTAACCTTTACAGCCTTATACAAAGGACTCATCATTTATGCTCTTCACACGAGCAAAAGTCCTACACTAAGAACCTACGTTTAGGCCCCATGGCCAAGGTCCTACACTAGGCACCTATATTTAGGCCCACCAGCTAAAGTCCCACACAAGGTACCTCAGTTTAGGCCCCACGACCAAGGTCCCATAATAAGCACCTACGTTTAGGCACACCGGCCAAGGTCCCACAATAGGCACCTACAATTTACCCACACAAGCCAAGGTCCCATACTAAGAACCTACACGAGTTTGTTGATAGCAAATTCTTAGCCTCAATCCT
Source organism: Magnolia changhungtana (assembly GCA_030180095.1). NCBI lineage: Eukaryota > Viridiplantae > Streptophyta > Magnoliopsida > Magnoliales > Magnoliaceae > Magnolia > Magnolia changhungtana. The sequence goes on from JASAUF010000375.1 coordinate 8,042,250, forward strand.
ACACGAGGATAGAGACTAACTTGTAGAGTCTTAACAATGACACTTGTCAGATTGAGTCCTCTTTTATAGCTTGTCTTGGGTTGCTTGATCTTTGATCTTTCTAGCTTGAATTAGCTCCCTGATTCTCCCTCGATCGCTATACTGTAGTTTGCCTGTTGTGTCAGTTTCACGATCAAGAACCTTGCATATGATGTTCCTATTAAGGTAACCAAGGTAATGGGAGTTGGTTGAATCTCTAACAAGGGTTATGAATGGATTTTCTAAGAGATTCAACCGATGGATGCACTAGAGTATGATTGAGACTGAGGATTTACCTATAGGTTGGGTCTCAATACTCTAGTGTAGGCTTGAGATCATGTTCTTCATTAAAGAGATGACGAATCATAATGAAAAGAACATGAGTCTGCTGTGGATAGTCTAGGATGAGTGATAAGAGCTTGGGACAACCTAAGGACTCTGAAATGCCTAAATCCACGCTTTTCACAAAGTTCTAGGTCTTATATTTATAGAGAAAAGGTACCAACGGATATAAAATGGCTAGTTTTTGGTTCTATCGAGTGAACCTTCGGTAGTACCAAAATTCACTCGGTAGCACCGAAATATCACTTGGTGGTACCGAATTAAATCCCGAAGTTGCTGGATGAATTTTACTACTTTTGGTGGCCCCAAAATTTGTACATCAGTAGGAGTCAGTGGTATCAAAATTCCAGTCAGTGGTACCGAATTTTCTTTGAAAGCTGCAGGAATGTTTTGGGCACTTTCGGTGGTATTGAAGGTATCTTCGGTACAACCGAAAGTGTTATTCAGTGGCACCTCCTCCTGCCGAACTAGGACAGATTTTCCTGTTTTAATTCTTTATCTTATGATTCATTCAATAACTTGAACTTTCTCAAAGCCAACTCTATAATGGTGGAACTTATAAGGTTAGAATGGCTTATATAGATGATCTAAGAGGGTTTTCCTATTTGTGGATCAAGGTCATTTATATGAAGGATCTAGATCGTAGAAGCTTTTCTTTTCTTAAATTTATAGATTGTGCTTCTGCTCCAGTTGCATCATCGGTCTTCTTTTTGCAAAGGACTCATCCGACTACTTGACATAACCAGTCACATGATTGACAAACATATGTGCAAATCAATGCACTAACACTTTAGACTGGGTAAGCATGGGGTGAGCGGAAGCCTTGAATGGGTGCAAGTTAAAGATCGATGCTCATCTTTTTTATTTTTTTATGCAAAGTTTGAATGCAAATGTTTGTATGTAGAATATCCCCTAAGATTGGATTAACACGCACTTTCGAGTAGGGTCTCAGCTAGTGCGAGCTAGTAAATTTCCAGTGGAGTCGTCATTCTGTGAACACTGGAAATTGGCGCCCATGCTTTTTATCTTTATATGGTGGTTATATGGGTTGATTTGGATGGATGATATAGTCGCCACAAGCTAATTAATTCAAAATCCCGCAGTTGGCTAGAACTTGTAGAATCTGTATAAGCCAGAGAATCTGGAGGCTCTCTTTCTTTTAGTTGACTCATAATTTATGGCCTGGGATTCCAAGGGACCTTAGTTACAAAAAGGGAAGGTGTTGGGCACCCTCTCTATACGGTCTCTACTTCGTGTGGTAAGCTGATCTTAAGGGATAAAATAATAGGATGCAAAGTATTAAAATGAGATTAGGCAGACTCAGATTTATGATGTGATAGGGCCCGGAATTCCGGTAAGCCAAAGAGCATACGTCTAAAAAATGTCTATAAATGAGATTTAAAAAGATATATGTTGATGTTAGAATGACATGTAAGAGGCCATGAGTTTCTGATGTGATAGGATCTGGAGTTCTAACAAGTCACATAGCATGTTCAATGGAAACCTAGAGAAGCAGGGGCATTGAGAAGGGAATTAATAATGTGATTGGTGAAGTATCAATGCTAGTGATGATGGCATGATCTTCGGATTGCACTTAAAGTGGTTTGGATGTTTGGGTGCACCATGGTTAGGAAGGGTAGACCTAAGTGGGACTTAGAAGGGCTAAGAGAGGGTTGGAGGAGGTTAGAGGGGGTTGAAGAAGATGGAATCTTGAGAACTCAAGCACTCTCTCTCTCTCTCTCTCTCACTCTCTCTCTCTCTATCTCTCTCTCTCCCACACTCTCCTTCTCTTTGTTTTTTTTTTTTTAGTTAAATGAAGAGAGGTGGGGGGTATTTTAGTCCCTCAAGATGGTTTTCTAGTAATTTTAGGGATTATAGAGGGTAAATAATGATGTGGTAGCCTAGGATTGGTGGAGGGAAGGGAGATGCCACATGACACCTTTTTATGGGTTAAATGGCTTGGAAAATGGTAAATAGTAGGAACTCCAGGGTCAAATAGGTCCAACATAATTGACTTTCGAGGGGAGCCATAGTAGTAGCTCTGGGCACATCTTTCGAGAGGGGGCATACTTGGATTACCGTCAACAGTAATCCAATTAACACCTCCTCCTGCTTACTTCCACAATTCATCCAGAGGGCTCGTTCAGGCCCAAAGAGTGGCTAAAGGCCCGTGGTTTGATGATTTGGCTCGAAAATGGCTTAGATAATGGCTTGGGTATGGCTCTGCTTAGTTAATGGTTTAGCTTGGGTGATGGATTAGGCTTGGAAATGGTTGTGATTTTAAGTAGGGTTTAGGTTTAGTTCCTAAGAATCATCCATGCCTCATCAAGTTGCTAGCTTAGGTTGGGTGTCTACACTCGGATCTGCCTCATTTTTAAGAAAGTCGCCTATAAGTGGACCATCTCTATTGTTGATGTTGAGGACAATATTGGTGGTACTGTTGTCGCCCTTATTGAGGTGCTTGCTGAGTGCCCTGAGCTGTAGCGATGATGTTGGCTTGGGAAGTGACATTGTCATTTCTATTCTCATTTCATGTGGGTCATCCTTCGACCTTATTCTGTTTGGATGGAGTGGTCTGATGAGGCCATGGGAGATGGTTCATGTGTGTATTCCTACTTCCACTTGCTCTCTAGCACGGGTGAGTTAAGTGAAGTTTGCATAGGGATGTGAGATCAGATACCCAGAGATGCCTAGATTTGCCGAATGGACGATCATAGAAATTTTCTCCTCGTTGTCGATCAAAGTACTCATCCTAACAGACAATGTTCGTCATCACCCAACATATGCGGATAGCGTTTCGTTGCGCTTCTATCTTAAGGCTGTCAAATCTGTCATTTTGGGATCTATGTTGAGATTGTAAGTGAATCCATCGACAAATGCCTAGATAATAGTTCCCAGGTCTTGATTCGATGGCAATCCAAGGAAGTGTACCGGTCTAAAGCATCACCTTACAGAGATTTTTGGAATAAGTGAATGAGCGCTCTTTCATTTCCTGCCATTGCATTCAATTCTCCATAAAATGCATTAAGGTGTGTTATAGGACATCCGTTACCGACATACCTATTGAATTTTGGTACCTTGAAGTTCCGAGGTATCTGCGCATTTGGAAAAAAAAAGATATAAGTCTTTGAATTTTGTTGAGGGGAGATTGACCCCTAGTTGTCTCTGAACCAAATTTTGCATGATTTGAAGTGCTCTCGCAACTCCTCTATTTCTGCGCAGCTTGTTTGAGGGACTGACATCTCTTGCGGCAAGGCTTGTTCCACTTCTTCGGCATAGTGATTGATTTCTTTGATCCTATGACTCCTATTAGGGGAGGCTTGTTAGAATATAATAGTGTTCTCGTGTGCGGAGAATTGAAATTGAAAAGCACTCCTTGTCGAGGGAGGCTGAGATGCTGGGAAGTAACTCCCTTGTTGGGTATTTGCCACATTTCACTAATCTAACTGGACTTAACACTGACCCCCATTGTGGGCATTCACCAGAGTTGATTTAGGGAAGTTGCTGCTCAAAATTGATTTGAAATCCCCGTTGCGGGATGCACTGGAAATTGATTAGAGACCATGTTTTCCGGATCGGTTTCAAACTGAATTGAAAATTGATTGGAGGCCTCGGCTGCAAGGCTGTCCTGAAATTGACTAGAGATCTTATTTGCATGATCGGTTTAAAACTGTGCTAGAAATTAATTGGAACTCCCGATTGCAGGATTGTTTGAAACTGTGTTGGAAATTGATGGGATGCTTTGGTTGTGAAGCTATTCTGAAATTGACTTGTAACGTCCTAGATTTTTGATATTTTGAATTTTCAAAAATTCTTGAAAACTTTCCATATGACTAGCCTATATTGCCGTTTATTAGCCCTTGACGTTCGAAGTGGGCCTATACACGGGTGGTACCGGTAAAGAACCGCACAAATCCGATTAATCAACCGTAAGAAGCCAACGAATCCGGCCGATCACTTAAACACCGAATTTAGCCACATGATTTGGTCACATGGAGCGTAAATCTAGTCGACCTATCACTAACTAATCAAGACAACCGTAACTAAATAAAGACTTACCAAAAGTCGAGACAATTAGGGGTCAGATCTTAATTAACAAACCAAACTGACCCACTTATCCTTTTAGCCTAAGAACCAAAGGCTTAGGGTGAGTATAACCAAATCGTCATTTCTGTTAGTTGCGAATAGGCCACACTATAAACTTAGCTAATCCAAACTCTAATCATTGCGCATAAGAAATTTAGATACCCAATTCATTCCAGAAATGCCCTGATTACCTAAACAAGCTCTAGATCGCTCATTCGTGGGCCACTAAACCCAATGCTATAAAAATATGTTCGTCTTATTGGGCTTAACGTCCATCGCGGGACATCGAGTCAAGATCGCGTCTCAAATTGTTTAACTTAGACTTGCAAGGGGAGTGCTTGAGTTGTGCGAATACCTTAAATAAAAATCTAAAACTTAAGTAAAATAAGTCCATTGCTCTTTCGTAAAGTTGTAACTTTTGACCGTTGGTTCATGGCCAAATTCAAGGTACCGACTAAAGACATTTCTCCACACATATCCATATAGCCACGTCCCCGATTGATCATCGGTGACCATCGATCTAAGTTAGGGCCTTCCTGGTTAATCGACAAGCCCAATCATCAAATGGTTGTGTCTAAATATAGATTGCCTATTAGGACACCTATCCTATGTCTTAGATTGACACTTGCATCTCCCAACGGGTCCCATTGGTTGGAAATAACCCCTTTCAGGGTTAGTATAATGAATAAAGGGCCATTAGGGCCATTTGTGTAGCATCTGGCACTATATAAAGCCCTCATTTGGACACCCCCTCTCCTAGTACGAATTTATATTTGCTAAAGGAGAGAAAGAGAGAAAGAGAAAGAGAAAAAAGAAGAGAAGAAGAGTGAGAGTAGGAGTGGGGAGGCTTTAGTGCTTTTCTTCATCGGTTTCTTCCAATCAAAGCCCTAGCCTTAATCATTTTCCTCCACCGAATCTACCCCATTTGTGATTGGGAGGTGAGAAACAAACCCACTTCCCAACCTAGGTTTTTTTATGATGAATTGCATGGATCTCATGTATTTGTTGGTGTTTGTATAGGAAATTATGATTTTTTCCAAATCCCTAACCCTTGAGGAACATGAGTCGAGTGGATCATCATAAGGTGCAGACCATTATACCTAGGTTTCCAATTATCGACCATTGAGGGACTCGGTTAATGATTTTGTTGTTTATAGATAGGTTGGTGTATGCTAACAAGTTTAAATTTCAATTTGATTGCAACATGTGTTATTATTTGGTTATAGATGCACATATGTTTGATAAAATGCCTAAGTGAATGAATGTGTTATTCTAATGATGATCACATATTTAGTTGAATACTTGATTGAATGTGTTGATTTGTTGATGCATGCATGTTTGATTAAATGCTCTAGCAAATGTATTATTCTATAGAGTATCACATGCTTGATAAAAATGCTTAAGTGATTAGATGGGTGTTCTATGGATGATCTCATGTTTTATAAAATGCCTAAGTAGGTGTGTTGATCTATTAATGATCATCTGTTTGATGAAATGCCTAGGTGGTTATGTCGTTGAATCTATGCTAACAGCATGACTAATTGTTTAGTACATAGCAATACATAGGATTACTACGATTTTGGGTCAGTTGGCTAACCGTCCGAACTAAATGGGTGGCCCAAGTTAAGGCGACCACCTTAGGCTTATTCGATCGACCTGGGTTGAACACAGACGACCGACAGTAGATGGACTACACGGGATGCTTGCACCCAGTGCTAGTTGTGTCGGAGTTCTCACGTGTCAATCGAACTAGTCCACTAGCCAACTAATCATGTATGTTCATAATGTATGACACGACCAAATCGAATCTAAGATACATCGTTCCCAATGAATGAGTCCATTCATAACCGTTAGTGTGAAACGATCTCATTAAGACTCATGAGCTGAGCATGGTGGTATGGGACACCGTGTCCGAGCTGTCGGACTACGTTGGGGTAACGAACCTCCCCCGTAGTGACCAGTGAGTACTAATGAAGGTGATAGACCATTGTTCGAATGACCACTATCAAATTACCCGGTCGATGGTTCCGTGTCAGAGTATCGTTCGAACGACCTGGGTGTGAATGGAATTGGGTGACGAGCCCTTTCCTTTATGTATTTTTAGTTTTATGTGACAAGTCTGCACCTCAGAACTGAGTGATCATACTCATTGTTTAGGTGACGACCCATACCGGGTTAATCCTCATACCTTTGGGTATCATGTCGTACCTTTGAAATTGTTGATTAGTGAGATAAACTGGCGATACCTAAAGTTGGACCAAAGGACACTAGTAAGGAACCGCTACGTGCAGCAATGAGCCACATAATCCGGATAAGGACTCGTGATATAACTTCGATATCTTAGCTTTGCCAATATGCTATATGAATGGAACTTAATAATTGCTCGGCTAACATATGCATCAATCGCATTGCTTTAGATAGGATGTGGCGATTTGGCATTGGAGTCGCGTGATAAGAGAGTGTTGGCATTTGTAAAATAAGCATTGAAGTCGCTTGTGAGGGAGTATTGGATTGAAAGGTGCATGCATCATTTCATAATCTCATTCATATACTTAACAAGAGTATTTAGGAAATGCTTGATGTCTTGTTTATCATTAACTAAGTCGATTGAGTTGATAACATGTGTAACTTAGAACTAATGGAACCACTAAGTTAGCTACTCACTCCCACATGGGATGGTCTTTTAAAACACCAATCAGACAATATTATTTATGCAGATACTAGTGAGGCCTCAGGCGGATAGGCTTGGATCCGCTTACACTTTCGTTGTGATACCTTGGGAGCTTCAGACGAAGCTAGAAGTCCTTTCATTTTCTTAATTTTATACATGTATATGTTAATGTCGTGCTTTATGTGTAAGTTTTATTGTATGTTCATTATGGCTTGTATAATCCCATTTTGGGCGATCATTGCTATTGGAATTGTATTTTTAACTCTTAGCCTTATATTTTTGAATCTTTTGTTATATCTACCTCGCTTTGGCTCCACTAAGTTGAATTACTCAACTCTAATTATTTGTATGTGAAATGAACTTGAATCTGAGTGAGGACACGCGCATTTTATTAAGTTAACTCCTGGAAACTCGGGACCAGAGTCTTTGTTCTTGGGTGCTGATTTTTGGGGCGTTACATGACTGGGGATCCTGTTTGTAGGATCAATTTGAAATTAATTAGAAATTTTGATTACAAGATGTGCTGGAAACTGATTGGAGGCCTCAGCGGTGAGGCTATTTTGAAACTGACTGGGAATCCTGGTTGTGGGATTATTCTTAGATTGACTCTCGACTACGAGAGGGTATTGAAAGAAGTGCCCCATGGTAAAGGACTACATTGGCTGGTGTCAATGGTCCTGTGTAGAGTCAAACGGTTATACTTAATTTAAACTGGAGGCTAGGAAGAGCCTATGAGCTGCTTATTGTTGTCGTTGAACTGGACAAACTTGGTTATTGGTTGCGGCAACTTAGGTTTGTATGAATTGCCAGAATATGTCTTGGATTACCTTCAGGCCTTATGCCAATTCCTGGATGTAGGTCATTGGCACGACTTTTCCCTATGGTGGCTGAGAAGGTTGTGTTTCTACAAGATCGAGATCGAGAGCATGGAAGGGATGAACATCTTCCTCATGGTGATCCATTTCTACTTGAAATCTAGTGCGGATTATACTGAGACAAGGGAGACTTTTTTTAGGACGCCAGACTCGTGAATGCATAATTTTTTGTTTCTTTTAATATGAATGTTAATGCAGATATGAATGCATATGTAAATGGAGATATACGAGAATTGGTATTTCTCAGGAATCCGTAAGATCTTATTTTTCAAGTCAGGTTGTGAATAGTATAGCTAGTTCCTCCCTAGTGGAGTCGTCATTTTGTGGATGGGGGAGGATTCCCTCCTAGTGCTTCTAAATAGGAGTGGATCCTTAAGGATGGAAGGGATGGTTGAAATGAGAAGAGGAGAGTGAAATAGCGGTGAAGACCGATGTAGTTGAAGTAGGAATATGCCAATATGTCCTAGAGGGGGGTGAATAGGACTTTTTGAAGTTTTTATAGTTTATTTAAAATCCTATTCCACTAATCCTAACAACAAGCACATATTAGGATTATTCAATAGTAACTCTACTGGCTTTCAAGCCCAGTAGAGGATCCAATCACAAACTATTTAAGAAGTAAACAATATGCAAACTAGTTTATGATAGATATGACTGTGTATGTGTGTGAGATGTGATCTTAGATATTCAGATATGAAATTATTAAAGTGAATCACACAAACCAAAGAATAGAAATCTCAAACACAGTCATTTTCATAGTGGTTCAACTACTTGTCTACTCCACTCCCGGTAACCGTACTCAACCCTTGAGTGTACCGAATTTCACTAAGGAGGTTTCACAGCAGTTCACCTCAAACCTAAGGTTTTAAATCAGGTTCACCTTCAACCTTTACAACCTACACCTAGGCTGACTATTTACGCTCCCTGAGCAAGGGTCAACACATAGCACCCGATTTTAGGCAGACTAGCCAAGGATCCATACAAGGAACCTCTGTTTATGCTCCCTAAGCAAGGGTCAACACATAGCACCCGATTTTAGGCACACTGGCCAAGGAACCTAACTGTTTATGCTCTCCATACAGCAAGGGTCAACGTACCCACCATGTACACTCCCAACGGAGGCCTCCTATAAGGACTTGCAAGGGTAAGAAACACCTTAGACCCAATCCTAAAAAGGAATGATCACAAATGTCCTCTAGACTCTAATAACTTTCAAATAAGTGGATGAGTCCCATTCAGCACGTTGATGAAGATCTCCTCCTTGTTGATGAAGAATCTTCGGCTTCCTTGATCCGCAACTCATATGATGTACCAATACGAGGCTTCGAGTTGGGTCAAGGTTAAGATAGAATTCTACTCTATAAAATGTTTTCCTATAAGGAAAATAGAGTGATTCCGATTATGCATTCAAGGCATCCCAGCATAATGATTTGCCAATAAGGTAGTAGTTGGAGGAACTTTGAATGTGGAAGTTCATTCCCCAATCCACTCTATTGAATATCAATGATGAGGGGGATTGGTGGATGAACTTCCCTGAGAGAAAGGGCTTTGAGTATATGATCTAAGGCAAAACACTCAAAAGCACTCTCTTCTTTCTCTACCAATAACAATAGACAAGTCCACTTTATATAGGCAAAAGGTTCCAACGGATATAAAATGGTTACATTTATGACAGAGTTCGATATCTCGAGCGTATACTCTCGATAGCATCGATAGTCCGTTCGATGACACAAACTCAAATATCATACGCTTTTGAAACCTCTTGTCAGCTGGTCAATGGAATCGAAACAGGTGTTGATGTCATCGAATTTCGAACCCCGATTCTATCGATACTAGTTTTGATTCATAGACATTTGAAAATGAGAGAGACTTGACTTGAAATATTTCAGGTTTATAAGAATGATCGAGGGACCTTCGAGATCATCGAAATTTGAATGTCGATGATATCGATAACTGTGTCGAGGCATCGATAAATCCAAGAGATTTTCGTTTAAGTTTTTTGGACAGTTTTTGTCCCTATTCGATGTCATCGAAACCGTACCAATATCATCGATATTTGAATATCGATTCTATCGAGTGACCCTCAATCATAGATAAACTATCCTAAAATATTTTGCTGGAAAACTTGGTGCCCATGACCGATATCATTGAGAGCCTTCCGATATCATCAAGATTTGAATTTCGATGGTATCGAGGCGGCTTCGATATATGGATGCACATATGATATTCTTAAGTTAAAATAGGGGCACCGGAGATCTGCCTATCGGTATTATCGAGTCACCTTCGATAGACTCAAGATTCAAATATCGATGATTTGATAGGTATATCGATACATCGCTAAATCCGTCCAGATGTACATGTGGTTGCTGGACACTTTTTTCCTCATTCTGATGGAATTGAATTATCATCAAGGACGTCGACAGCGTAAGTCGATCATATCAAGATGTGTTTCGATAAAATCGACAAAGCAAGAAAACTTAGAGATTTTCTGATTTTGAAAAAGTTTTTTTAACTTAAAAACCTTATGATGTTCTAACTTGTTTTAAGGGTTTTATTTACCTGGTGTTTTGGGACATGGGATGTGAGGTTTAGATTTACCTGTGCCGAGCTTACACAAATTCGGTTGAGACAAACGCTTTAAATTTATCTTCCTATAAGGCTTTGCAGACTAGCTGACTCAACAGTCACGCTAATTGACAAACCAGGGCACTTTCAGAGAGAGCTATTTATAGTCTCCCAACCTGTTTTTTTTTTGTAATTCCTTGTGATCTTAGGGGTAAAAGGTGTTTAAAGAGATGAGATTGGAAATTGCCACATGACATCATCTCATGGGTTAGATGAGGTAGTAAAATGGTGTTTTTGGGTAAAGAGATGGGCATCAAAGTAAATGCATCTCAAACCGCACACTTAAGATTAAAAAAATGAGAGTTCCACATGCTTGAGGGATGCTGCCCGAAAGAGGGGGAGTGCCACTTAGCCGGCGATAACCTGGCTGCCACCGGTCCCCACTTGGATTCCCTACTTTGGCAGGTAGCATCCTTCAAGCTTATGAAGGCTCTGCTTGAGAGTTGCTGCTTTGAGGTTTTAGTTATCTCTCTGATTGGGCTTAGTTTTGTGTAAGGCCTGTATCCTAGTCCATTATATTCCATAGAATCCCACGATCCTTCCAGTTGAATTCCGGCAACTCGTGACCTGTAAATGCATTTGCATGCAGCCCTAAGTCGCGTCTCGTAGATCTGAGTCACTCAACCCGAGACCTATACCCTAGCGACCACACCGTCACCGTGGTTCCAACGCCGTGTCTTGTACACTGATGCGATATCTAAGCCAAGAGTCGTGGGCCCGCACATATATCGAGGAAAACGCCATGCATTGTTAATTCCGAGAGAATCTCTACCTCTTATCGCATCAATCAATCAAGTCAAGTTAAGTACACATCCCATCACAACCCATACCTAGCCCATCCCTCTCTTACTAATAAGGCATGGCACCCATCTCTCTCTCATCTAAAAGTCAACCAAGCCCATACCTCTCATCCCATCTCTCCTTACACAACACCACTCCACCCATCATTCACTCTATCTCATCTCATTCTCTACCCAAAAATCTCTAGCAATTAAGGAGAGAAAAAAGAAGGCCCACCTCCCTACCACCCAATATCACCATCCAACCATCCAAACTTCATCATCTACCCTTAAAGTTGAAGACCAAGGAGCTTAGCATTCTAAGGAGCCTAGAAGAAGTGGAATCGATGGGTGTTTTGTAGGATTATATTTATGTTTTTGATGATGAGCCAAGTGGGGCCTACCGATTGATAGTATGGATCCCGTTTTGGACCCTAAGTGTGGCCGATGGCCCACCATGATTCATATATTCATCCCATGATGGGCCATTCTCCATGGACCCCATCATGATGTTTATTTTCCTATTGTGAGAAGGTCATCTAGACCTTGATCTTATGGGTGGAAAGGGGATTCCCACGGTTAATTTTATGATTTGAGGGCCTTACAACTGATTTGGGACCCATTTTAATGTATGTATTGTATTTGCATAGCCCACCTAGGAGAGCTCATAGTGGCGGAACTCCTCCATTACACGCTTCTCTCTCCTTCTTTTTTCGTGAATGATGGCCCACCTTGATGTATGATCCACGCTGGCAAGTGGGACCACATGTTGTCCAAACAATGGGGTGCTCACTATCCAGCAACTGGACTGCCTTGCTGCCCAAGCGAAAGGAAAACACAAATATCAGTTTAATCCCGAACTCAGGTGGGCCACACTGATGTGGACCCCACCTGATGTATGCATTTTATTCACACCGTCCACCTGCGTGGACCCCACCTAATAAATGTGTTCATCCAGACCATCCAGATGGTGGGGCCTAGACGAAGAGAAAACATAAATATCAGCGTTATCTAAAGCTGGTGGGTACCACATGTGTGGACCCACCTTAATGTATGTATTTTGTATCTGGCCGTCCATCTGCTGGACGGCCAGCAGCTATAGCTGTTGTATTGACGTCAGCAAGTTCTGGGTCTGATCATGAGGTATAGGTATATCCATACCGTCCGTCCATTTTTCCTGATGAGTGGGACCCACCCACATGTGTTGCACGTGTAGGGTGGGGCCCACGTTGATGTATGCATTGTTTATTAGCACCGTCCATCTGGACGGCTGTGGGGCCAACTGTGATGTATGTGGTTTACATCCACGCTGTCCGTCCATTTTCTGCAAGTGGGACCCACCCCACACGTGTTGTACATGTGAGGGTTGGGCCCACCTTGTAGTATGTATTGTACATCTACACCGTCCAGACCTCTGAACGGTGGGGCCAGCTGTGATGTATGTGTTATATATACATCGTCCCTCCATGGGACCCCCTTAATGTATGTGTTTTATCCATCTCATCCGTCCAGATGGGCTGGACGTGGGCCCACCATGATATACGTGTTTTACTAGCGTCGTCCAGCTCGTGGACCCCACAATGATGTGTGCGTAGTATATCCGGCTAGTGGGGCCCACTTCGTGATGCAATAGGCCCACTTTGATGTATGTATTATAAGCACATTACCCATCCCTTGTGCCTAACCCATTGGCCCAATGTGATGTATTTGTGGCCCATTTAGTGAGGCCCATTGTGATGTATTTGCAGCCCATGAGCGAGGCCTAATGTGATGTATATGTGGCCCATTTGGTGAGGCCCATTGTGATGGATTTGTGGCCCAATTAATGAGGCCCATTATGATATATAGTGACCCATGAGTGAGGCCCAATGTGATGTATATGAGGCCCATGAATGAGGCCCATCGTGACATATATATTAGGCCCTTTGTGTGAGGCCCATTATGTTGTGTATGAGGCCCTTATGTGAGGCCATGAGCCCCCTATACGTTAGGCTCTATGTGGGCCACTCCTTAGGAGCAATGTTGATTAAATATCCACATTAATGGGCAATGATGGTTAAATGTCCACATTGTGACCTTCCCTTAGGCCTTTGTTAGGCCCATTCTCATACTTCTCTAAGTAGGTTGACCCTAATCATTGTGCCCCATTGAGAATTGCATGATCCATCTATTCTTATTGGGCTAACCCAAAATGTTGGGCCCCCATTAGTTGCTAATAGGGTTATTTTTAATCTTGGAGTCCATCTAAGACTTATTTGGGCCCCCTAGGGCATCTAGCAGGTCATATGATACTATGGTGAAGGAAGCCCGTTCCGGATCCTTAAGATTATAGGTAGGCCACTTAGGCCCAACCTTGATATGAGGAAAGTTCATCATCGCCATGGACGGAGGGATACGTGCTATCAGATTTGGTATATCCATAGTTGAGGACTGACCCTCTATGTTATGGATCTATTGTCCATCTATGGACCTCGCCTTGTATATAGGCCGATTATCGATGCCGACTATGAGTACGTGATACTATAACATCATGATTCATGCCATTGAGATAGTATGAGCCCCATTGTGATTGTATTAGGCTCATTCTCATTTCCCCCTTAGTGGGTTAACCCAAATTGATGGGCCCCCACTATTATTAGTATGATCCATCTTGCCTTATTAGGTTATCCCAATTCTTTGGGTCCCCATTGATGCTAGTAGAAGTACTCAAACCTAGAGGCCCATTCTTAGGCCCATGAGTAGGCCATCTAGACCCATCCTTGTTATGAGGAGGATGCATCATCACCTCTGGCCATAGGTAGAAGAATCTGTGGTATTATATTTGGTATATCCACTGTTGAGGACCGATCTGCATGTTATGGATTAGATCTGTTGTCCTTCTATGGACCCCACCATATATAGGCCGATTATTGATTACGGTTATGTTAGTATACGCACTGAGTATGTGTTAACATAGCATTATGATTGTATAAGGTTATTGTGAGGTTTAGTGTGATTATATGAGGCCCATCATAATTGTATAAAGCCCATTATGTGATGGAATGAGGCCCATTGTGACCATGTGAGGCCCATTGTGATTGCATGAGGCCTATTGTGATTATATGAGGCTCATTGTGATTGTATAAGGCCCATTGTGTGATTAAATGAGGCCCATTGTGATTGTATGAGGCCCATTGTGACCATGCGAAGCCCATTGTGTTTGTATGAGGCTCATTGTGATTATTTGAGGCCCATTGTGATTATATGAGGCCCATTGTGATTCTGTGAGACCCATTGTGATGGAATGAGGCCCATTGTGATTGTACGAGGCCCATTGTGACTATGTAAGGCCCATTATTATGGTATGAGGCCCACTGTGATTCTATGAGGCCCTTTGTGATAGCATAAGACTCATTATGATTATGTGAGACCCATTGTGATGGTGTAAGGCCCATCATGTGTAGGTGATTATGTACACACCACCCATCCACTTATAAGGACCATGGGTCGTCTTATACTGGCCCACCATGATGTATGTGATTATAATTATGCTTGGTATACTTCATAATACATGCCCATACGCATCATCTGCATGCTTGTTATAAGTGATTGAGCATAGCATATGTCATTGGGCTGATTGTTTATGGGACTCCCCGAGAGATGGAGTTGCCCCACATGAGCGTGCGGTACGCATAGGTTTGATGCATGACTGGATGGTATGACTCATACATCTTGCATTTTGTGATATGATCACCGTACGCCCTATCGACATCAGGGTCGTAGCTTCCACAGGCATATTGTGGATGGCCAGATGGGATACAGGAAATACTTAGTTCTAGCATATGAGCACGATAGATGTCCCTAAGTGAAATTCCCTAAACCCCCAAGGCTAGGGGATAACTCCAACGTCTGGACTGAATGAATATATATGAGAGCATGAGGATCGTATACCAGTAGGCCGCATTTCCCACTGTGTCATGGTCGGTTGGAATGGAGTATGGCCTTACCCGTATGAGGGAGTAAGGAATGTTAGGCTAAGTTTGACCAGCTCATAAATGAGTCTGTTATTGATGAGCCAGACCGATATTGGTAGGCAGATAGTGAGATCTCTTTCACTTACCTAGTTGTGTGCTTGATGGGGAGGCAAGCTGGCGTAGAGTGTAGTAGACCCTGGTGATGATCCCAGAGATGTACGATACTGATATGTGGACTTACTGAGCAGAAGTTGCATACTCATTCATTCACTATTCACTCGAGCTGGTAGTGCGCAACTAATTTGTTATGTGTACCTTTGTAATGGCTAGGATTTCGATTGGGGCGCGCGACCAACCTGAAATCAGGAGTTTACTACATTGGGTCTGGTTATCCAAATTTAGGTATAGGACTGGTTTGGATAAAAGTCCTTTGTGATGGACCTCACAGCCTATGATACCACGTACTATCATCCCGATTTCACACTCAAGCTTGGTCATTTCTTTTACACCGCATATTGCATTGCATCCCGGGCACATGGCATTTGGTTTACCTCGACCCCGCATTGCATAGCCGATATGCATTGTCGACTCTGATATTATATGACTCATGGACTTGTCAGTATTTCTGCCTACTCTGATATTGTATGACTCATGAACTTATTAGTATTTCTGCTTACTCTGATATTGTATGACTCATGGACTTGCCAGTATGTTTCCGCATTACTCTGATATTGTGTTCTGAGCACGCTTATATTGCACACACACTTATGCCACTCTCTAAGCTTTCTATAAGTTTATGCACGATAAATGCGTGCAGGTGACGTTAGGACGCAATCGAGCTGAGGCAAGAGCGTGTGGTTGAGCTTCTGGAGTTTTTGATATCTCTATATTATATTTCCCTTTATGCATTATACTCAAAGTTTTTTATTTTTAATAGATATGTGGTGATGATGTTGTTCTTGTGATTTAGGTACACTTGTGGTTATGCTTCTTTACGAAAAAATCATACTGAAAATCCTCCTTGTAGGATCCCAGGATCGGAATCCGGCATATGGGCGCTAGGAGCTGAGAATGGGGTACTGCAGAGGCTGTCAGCACCAGATTCGGAGGTCGAGATTCTGTGAGTCCAGTTTTTGAGTTTGGGGTGTGACATTTTAGGCTTGGGTTCAGCTTAACTAGGTGAGTTGACTAGGTTGTGAGGTTGGGTAGGCTGACCGGGTAAGTTGATTCAATAAGCTGACCAGGTGAGTTGACCCACCTAGTTTACTCAAGGCTCTAGGGTTGTAGGTTCCTAGGGTTCAGGGTTAGGTTGACTAGGTTGAATGTGTCGGGTTTAAGGTTTAGGACTGGGGTTCTTAGGGTTTAGGCTTCTAGGGTTAGGGATTAGGACTGGGGTTCGATTGTCCATCCATTTGTTTAAACTCTATCAGCTTATCAACCTGAGGTGGGGTTTTTACAGTTACTAAAGTGATGAATATCTCATGACGTAGTCATTGGATTGGGATTTTAATGGGAAGAAAAGTTTATGCAAAGTCAAGAAGTAAAGTGAGATTAAGTATATGGATGGATACAATGCTCTAAGTGTTGGTTTACCATGATAAGTTGTCCCACTACATGATATGAATTGATGGATTGCAAGGTCTACAGTTACTAAATTATCTCAAAAAGTCATATCAGTAAAAGATCAAGTCTATAAGCTAAAATTCATGAAAGATGATCATTTAGAATATGCATGAAATAAATATAAAAATACAAAAATTCTAAAATAAAACATAACTATCATAAGGTTGAAGAAAATCAATGTTAGCCATCTAAATTTAAACAATAAACTCGTAAAAAAAAATATCTATAATATTACATTCTGAAACTCTAAAAATCTTTTTAAAAATTTGAAATATCGTAAAGTAGAGATTGCATGCAAGCGCGAGTGCTAAAGAGTGCCTATCCCCTTCCCCCACTGTCACTAAGGTCCTTACCTAGAATCCTTAATAGCAAATACTATCTCAGAGTCATCTTATCACAAGGAGTCAACAATTCCCCAATTTAAGGCAATTCTATGAATCTAAGTAGACCATAGATTATAGGTCTTCAATGACTAATGGAGACACCAAGTCTTTTAAACACATTATTCTGAGTCCCCTCCATATCCATCGAAGATCAAGCTTACAAATAGTAAAAGACATATCGACTGCCATTTTTATGTGCATGCGCTCACCAATCATGGGGATATGTCATCCAAAACACAATAGGGATTGAATGCCCATCATTAAAACTTCTTGAGGGTTTTGGAACAAGCTTATATTTGTGTTTTCTGTTCATCTAGGTCCGTGGGACCTTGTCAACAGGTTGGATGGCAAATAAACATTACGATAGGCCCTATAAAGTTTTTAACTATGGAGGTTTTATGACCACTATTTCTTACGGTGCGGTCCACTTCCCTTCATTTTAGAGACCATGCCATGAAATGAGATGAAAAAACCAATGGATGGCATGCATCAAGGTAGGCCCCACGTTCCGGGCAACACCCACATAAGTTGGATACTAGGCAATCAGTTTCCAAACATCTCTAGATTCATGCATGCGAGCATATAGGGGCTTGTACCACAAGCGATTAGATAAGCCTAGAGGATTAGTAAAAAAAAAAAAAGCAATTAATTCTTCACGACATGTACGTGAAGCCAGAAATTAGACTTCGTTACCTTTCAAGGGAGCAGATTAGGTGTGGCCCCTGCCTCACCCAAGACGGTGTGACCCTCACCGAGGGGGTCACTTTAATGTATTTATTCTATATCTATGTTGTCCATCTATTTTTTTAAAAAAATATCATTTTACAGCATAAGCCCAAATATGAAGAAGATCCAATCTCAGATGGGCTATATTACAGGAAACAGTCGTGATTGAATACCCTACAATTAAAAACTTCCATAAGGCTCACCCTAATAAGGTCACATAAACCTAAATGAAGGGAAAAAATAAATATTAGCCAGATCTAAAACTTTTATGGCCCATTACTACTCAATCATCACTGTTTCCTTTGGTATGGTCCAATTGAGATTTGGATGTGCTTCATTTTTTAGTTTGTGCTCTAAAATAATCTGAAAAAAAAAATGTATGGACGGCTTGGATATAGAATGGTAATCATCGTAATGACTAAATGAATAGATCATTCTCTACATGTTCCATGGAATGCCTTGATCAGAGGTAGTACTAGAATCATCTGTAACATGCACTAGAGCCTTATGCAGCCCACCATGATAAATTTCATTTCTTTTTATCAATTTTATTATATCATTTTTGTTGATGCAGTTCTCTAGTTAACCCTCGTTAGACCTCCTAATACCTGCACACGAAGAAGACAAAGGAGACCCTAGCTATAACAAAGGGGACCCTTCTGAAAGTGCCCTGGTTTGTCAATTAGCGTGAGTGTTGAGTCAGCAAGACAAGTGAGGCCCATAGAAAGATCATTCAAGCGTCTGCCTCAACTGGATGTGGCTTCAGATCTCTACAAAGGTAAACTTAGCCTCACATCCCATGTCCCAAAACACCAGGTAGATAAAACCCTTAAAAATAGTTAGAACAACATAGGGTTTAAGGTGTGAAAACCGTTTTGCAAAATAAAGAAAATCTTTAAGTTTTCAGCCTTTGTCGATTTATCGATCGTGCTTCAATGAAATCGAACTATGTTATCAATGTCCTCGAAACTCACTCGATGTTATCAAAATGAGGACTTCAGATGTCCAGCAGCAAAAATGAATCTAGGACTGAATTATCGATGACAGGCTCGATATCATCGACTTTCAAATCTCGAGTTCATTGAAACGACTTGATAAAATCAACATCTAGTCAGTTTGTGTCCAATAAGCAGTTAAGGAAAAGAATGTAATTTTTGATGACTCAAAGAGAACCTCGATATCTTCGAATTTCAAATCTCGATGATATCAGATTGGGACACGAAATTGTCCAGCAAGCTTTCAGGTAAATCCTTTTTAAATGTTCGAGGTATCGAGATTCTCTCGATGATATCGATATTCAAAGATCGATCATATCGAGACCAGGTCGATGTCATCGAATTGGGTAACAAAATTGTTCAGTAAGTTTATAGGAAAATTCCTTGAAAAGATCGATGAATTGAAACCGATATCGATATCATCGATATTTAAAACTGGATGATATCGAGGGATGATCGATCACATCAATACCTGTTCAGTTTCAAAGGCAAGTCAGCTCTCAGGTTTTCAAATGTCGAGGAATCGAACTATGGGTCGATGAAATCGGAGTTCAAAATCCGATGACATCGAAGCACGTTCGATATCCTCGATCAGTTGGCAAAAAGGTTCAAAAGTGTTTGACAGATTTAGTTTGTGTCATCGAGCGGCTATTCGACATTATCGAGAGTATACGCTCGATGATATCGAAGCCTGCTTGATAATATCGAACTCTGTCAAAAATATGACTGTTTTATTTCCATTGAAACTTTTTACCTATTTAATGAGAGCTTCCCTGAGGTTGTGTGTATGGCCCGTATCCTAGACCATATCATTCCGTAGGCTTCCACAGTCCTTCTGGTCGAATTCTTGCAACCTTCGACCTGTATCCGACATTTGCACATAATCTTAAGCCAAATCCTGCATACCAAAGTTGGCTCGACCCGAAACTTGTATCTTAGCAACTGTGCCATCGCTGCGGTTCCAACTCCGTGACTTGCGCACTGAACCAATACCCAGGTCAGAAGATGTGGGCTCATGTTCATTTTGAGGAAAACACCGCGTGTTACGAATTCTGAGAGAATCTCTACAACCTATCCCATCAATCAATCAATCAATTAATGTCAAGTACAAGTAACCCATTCCTTCCCATTCTTAAAGTCAACTCTCTCTCTCTCTCTCTCTCTCTCTCTCTCTCTCTCTCTCTCCACCCATCCCTTTCTTACAACCCATCACTCCACCCATCACCCATCACACATCACCTCATCCCTTTTCACCCATCACTTCCCTCTCTCTCTCATTCTCTCTTCACTCCCAAGCAACCCAAAAATTTTCATACGTTCAAGCCTCCCCAAACTCTCCCAAAATAACAAGTGTGGCCCACCCTTTCATCTCTCATCCCCACCATCAAAACTCCATCATCCACCGTCAAAAGTTGAGCATAGGAGCATAGGAGTGCAAGGGATCAAGGAGAAGGCCTAGAGGTGGGTGATCTACCGTCAATTTGCATTTGAGGGCCCACTTACAAGTGAGACCCATTATGATGTATGTGTTTTATTCATGAGGGGGCCCAAAGTGGCGGGGCCCCTCCATCACCGTCTCTTGTCTTTCTTTTCTCTCTCTCTCTTTATCCTCCCCCTGGAATGAAGTGGGCTCCACCGAATCATGTCAAATCTACTCCATCCATTAAACGGTGCGACCCACCACATTTTGGGCGAGATGGGAAGCCCCACAAGGTGGGTTAAATGATATATAATATGTTATATTTATATTATATTAATATAATATTTATATATACATGCATGGTGGGCCACGTCCTTGTGGGACCCACCATGATGCCTGTGTTATATCCATTGTCCAGCGTCCACGGATGCTGGACGTGGTGCTGCAGTGAAGTGTGAACTGGCGTGGTGTGAGGGTAGCAGTGAAGTGTGAACTGACGTGGGTGGGTGGTAACAGGGAAGTGTGGACTACTTATACAGGCCCCTCCTTGATGTACAAATCAAATCCACACCGTCCATTCCATTATTCAGCCTAATTTAGGCGTTGAGCCGGAAAATGAAGTTAATCCGACCTTCTGGAGGGCTATAGCATAAAGAATAGTACTTTTACCATTGAAATACACCCTGATGTTTCTGCACGGTTTGTATTAAGCCATGGAAACCAACGACTGGGTCGGATTTCCCTGATGCGGGCCCCACCTGTGAAAAACCACCAAAAAACAAAAAAATCATAATAATAATAAATATGCAGCGGAGACGGTCTCCTGTAGAGGGTTTCAGAAGGCTCGCGTGCGGCCGTGTCTGTCTTGTGACGGACGGACGGACGGATAGGCAAGACCCACGGTCCTAGCCGTGGGCCCCACTGTGATGTGTGGTGGGGATCAACACTGTGCATTTGGTGGGCCCCCTTTTGGGCGGTGGACCCTCCAAAAATCAGCCGTATGTGGTGCTCAGGTGGCCCACATCACAGGAAACAGTATGGATTGAACGTCTGCCATTGAAACCCCTTTGGGCATCACAGGAATTTCAGATCATTATGAAATTTGTTTTTTCCTTTTCATCAGGGTCCGTGTGACCTTATCAATGGCTTGGATGACAGATAAACATTATGGTGGGCCCCACGTGAGACCGACTGATGTATGTATGTATACCCACATTGTCATCCCATTTGGTGGGAACCACCAATGATGTATGTGTTCAGTCCGCACCACTGGATGGTAGGACCCACCATGATGCATGTGTTGCATCCAAGCCATTCAACCATTTGAGAGCTCATTTTAAGGCTTGAGTTCAAAATAAAACGGGTCTATTTATCAAGTGGACCACACTGCACTATGAGGATTGAATGTCTACCATTGAAATCCTTTAGAAGTGCAGAAGTTTTGGATCAGTAGGAAATTTGTTTTTCCTCTTCATTCAGGTCTATGCGACCTTATGATCAGATTGGATGGAAAATATATGTTATGGTGGGCCTTGAGAATTTTAATGATGGAAATCAATATCACCACTTATAATTGGGTGTGGCCCATTTGATATACATGGGGCCCATTGGTGTAGCCCACTTGATGTACATATAACCCATGTGATGTGGCCCACCTGCCATATGAGGGCCCATTATGATGTATTCAAGGCCCATGGGTTATGGCCCATTGCAATGTACATAAGGCCCATTGGTGCGACCCACTTAACGAATATAAGGCCCATGTGATTAGGCCCATCTTAATGTAGTTGTGGCCCATCCGTTAGGGCCCACCTTGATATATACGAGACCCATGTTATAAGGCCCATTTAATGTATTGGAGGCCCATGGGTTGAGGCCCAATGGGATGTACATGAGGCCCATTGTAATGTGATTCCACCATGGTTTATGTGTTGACCTTTATAGCAGGCTATGCCTTGGGAGCAATGATGGTTTGACGCCCACATTGTAAGTACAATGTCGGCTAAATGTCCACATTGCAACTCTCCCTAGGGCCCGATGATAAGTTCATACTTGTGTGTTGGTCGTCTAGGCCCATCTTCGTTGTGAAGACAGTTCATCGCTATATAACATGCTAGTATAACTTCATGATTCATGTCCATACGCATCATATGTATGCTTGAGATGAGGAGTGACGGATCATAGCACATGCCTTCTGGCAAATTGTTTATGGGCTCCCTGATAAGTGGGGTTGCCCTACATGAGCGGCGGTACGCACGGGATTGTTGCATGTTTGGTAAGGTGATTTATGCACTTGTATTTGTGTTATTATTGTTTGCCTAGTGACATCAGGGCCATAGCCTTCACAGACACATCGTGGGTGGCTGGATTGGATATCGAAAATTATTGTTTCTAGCATCGAGGCGTCATAGATGTCCCTGGGTGAAAATTCTTAAATTCGATGGTACCAGAGGATGACTCCAACGTTGAGACCGAGTAGATACATAAGCGCGCGAGGACCGTATACTAGTAGGCCTCGTCTCCCACTGTGTCTGGTCGGTTGGAAAGGGGCGTGACCTTACCCGCTTGAGTGAGGGAGAAATTTCTAGGTTGAGTTTGACCAACTTGAGGAATGGGTCCGCTATCGACGAGTTGGGCCCGATATTGGAAAGCGGATAGTGAGATCTCTTCCACTCTCTCAGTTGTGCGTTCGGATAGGGGCGGTAAGCTTGCGTAGAGTATACTAGAACCCGATGATTATCCAGAATGAGAACTGTGCTTATATTTGATGAGTTGTATGAGGATTTGGATGAGGATTGGCATGCTTGTGTTACATCTCGCATCGCATGGTTTTGATATGGTCGATAGCATTCATATCCTGCACCGCATAACCTTGGTATAGCTGATTGCATTCATGTACCCATCAGCATGATTCTGCATTACTCTGGCATTGCATTCTGAGCACGTTCATACTATGCACACAGTTACACCACCCTTTAAGCTTTCTATAAGCTTATACACGATTGATTGTGCAGGTGACATTAGGACACAGCCATAGCCTCGCCGCAGTTGGAGTGTGTAGTCAAGCTTCTGGAGTTTCTGTTATTATCACTATCTTGTATTTCCCTTTCATACGCATTGTATTCAAAGTTTTTAATCATAGTGGATTTTGTGATAGTGTTCTTATAGTTATTGTTCGTGGGTTATGCTTATGGTTATGCTCATTACGAATCAAATCATGTTTGAAATCCTCCTTGTAGAATCCCAGGATCGGAACCTAGTGTATGGGTGTTAGGAGCCGAGAATGGGGTACTACGGAGGCTGTTGGTGATGGATTCGGCAATCGGGAAATTTTATAAGCCCAGTTTCTGAATTTGGGGCGTGACAGTGTGTAGGGAAAATAGCTAGAGCTTTTGAATGTTTAATTTAGATCACCTACCCTAAGCCCTTTTCTCTCATGGGAGTTCATTCCTCAATACGCCCTCATCATTGATATTCAATAGAGTGGATTGTTGAATGAACTTCTGCATTCAAGGATTTTTTCAGTTACCACCTTAATGGCAAATCATTCAGCTGAGATTCCTTGAATGCATAGATCATGGTATTACTTTGTCACTCCAATGACTAATCATTTAATAGAGTAATTGCCAACATAACCTTGACCCAACCCGTCACCTTACATTGGAGCATCATAAGTGTTATGAATCAAGGGAGTTGAAGATTCTTCATCATCAAAGGAGATCTTAATCAACGTGCTTAATGGGGCTCATCTACTTATCTGTAAGTCATTAGAGTCCAGAGACCCTACTGATCATTCCTTTGTATAGGATTGGGTCACAGGTGATTCTCACCCCTTTCAAGTCCTCATAGGAGGCCTCCAATGGGAGAATACGTGTGGGTGTTTTGTGTTGACCCTTGCTCTTGGTGAGCATAAACTTAGGTCCTTAGTGTAGGTCCTTGGCCTGTGTGGCCTAAAACTCGGGTGTTGTGGGTTGACCCTTACTCTTGGTGAGCATAAACTTGGGTCCTTAGTGTAGGTCCTTGGCCTACGTGGCCTAAAACCCTAAGTACTCTGTGTTGAGATTTGCTTTTATGTAGGGCATAAACTTTAGGTTCCTTGTGTGGATCCTTGGCCTGTGTGGCCTAAAACCCGGGTACTGTGTGTTGACCCTTGCTCCTGTATGGGGCATAAACTTGTGTCTCATGGAAACATGTCTAGGTTCCTTGTGTGGGTCCTAGAGTCGACCTTGTGTAGGTTGTGTAGGTTAGAGGTGAACCTGATTTAAAACCTCCGTTAGTAAGATCCAATACACTCAAGGGTTGAGTACGTCCGCCGGAAGTGGAGTAGACACATAGTCGAACTATTATAAAAACGACTATGTTTGGGATTGTTATTTACTTTTAATACTTATGTGATTTCTCTGAATGTTCTTATAATGCATGGTTACATGATTACCTAGAACTAATTAGAATCACATCTCTCACACAGTTACATCCATCATGAACTATGTTTCGCATCTTGTTTATGTTTTAAATACTCTTATGATTGGATCCTCTATTTGGCTTGAAAGCCATTAGAGTTACATTGAAGAAATCCTGATATTTGCATATTAGTTCAGGATAGGGTTGAAAGGTTTTAAATCATCATAAAATTTTAAAGTCCTATTCACCCCCCTCTAGGACATCTTGGCATATTTCCATATCTACTAAAGCGGTCATTACCGCAATTTCACCTTTGATGTTGTAACGCATAGAAAATCAGCACCCAAGTATATAAACTCTGATCTCGAGTTTCCGGTTGTTAACTTAATAAAATACACACGTGTCTTCATTCAGATTCATATTTATTCCACACATAATAATCAGAGTAGCGCAATTTAACTTAGCAGATCTAAAGCGAGGTAGAAATAACGAATATCCATAAATATAGAGCTAAGAGACAAAAATACAATTCCAATAGTGGTAATCGCCCAAAATGGGGATTATACAAGCCACAATGAACATAAAATAAAATTTACATATAAAGCATGCCCGATCGGGGACTCTAACATATACATGTACATAATAACAATAAAAGCAAAGTCTTCTAGTTTTGTCCAACACTCTTAAGGCATCATAACGAAAGTACAAGCCAATCCAAGCCTACCCGTCGGAGGCCTAGATAGAACCTGCATCAACAATAATGCATGGTTGATGTTTTAAAACATCGTCCCAAGTGGGAGTGAGTAACTAACTCAGTGGTTCCATTAATTATAAGTTACACATGCTATCGACTCGATCAATGCAGTTAATGATAAATAATAAATCTTGCATTTCCTAAATACTCTTGTTAAATGCACGAATGAGATTATGGAATGATGCATGCGCCTTCCAATCCAACACTCCCTCACAAGCGACTTCAACGCCTATTTCGCAAATGCCAACACTCCCTCACAAGCAAATCCAACGCCAAATATCAAAATTCTATCCAATACAATACGGCGAATATGTATGTTAGCCAAATAATTATTAAGTTCAATTTATCTAGTATATTAGTGAAAGCTAGGATATCAACGTTATATCACAAGTCCTTATCCGGATTACGTGGCTTATTGCGGCACGTAGCGGCTTCTCACCAGTGTCTATTGATCTAAATTTAGGTATCACCCGTTTATATCACAAATCAACGATTCCAAAGGTATGACATGATATCCGAAGGTATGAGGATCAACTCGATATAGGTCGTCACCCAAACACCAAGTATAATGACTCAGTTCTGAGGTGCGTGCTTATAACATTAAAAAAATTACAACAGAAGCAAAGGGCTTATCACCCAATTTCATTCACGCCCGAGTCATTCGAACGGTACTTTGACATGGAACCATCAGCTGGATAATTTTATGGGGATCATTTGAACAATGATCTGTCACCTCCATTAGTGATCACTGGTCATTATAGGGAGTCTTGTCACCCCAATGTAGGCTGACAGCTAGGACACGGTGTCCCATACCACTATGCCTAGCTTATGAGTCTTAATGGGATCATATCGCACTAACGGTTATGAATGGACTCATCCATTGGGAACGTAGTATCCTATATTCTATTTGGTCGTGTCACACATTTTGAACATACATGATCAGTCGGCTAGTGGACTAATTTGATTGACGTAGGAGAACCTCGATGCAACCGGCATTGGGTGCAAGCATTCGGTATAGTCCAACTACTGTCGGTCATCTGTGTTCAACCCAAGTCGATCTAACAAGCCTAAGGTGGTCGCCCCAACTCGGGCCCCCCTTTAGTTCGAGCGGTTAGCCAACTGACCCAACATCGTAGTAATCATAAGTATCGCCATGAACTAAGCACTATATCACGTAATTATAACATATGTTCTACTACACACCCACTTAGGCATTTCATCGAACATGTAAGCATCAATAGAAGCAACACACCTACTTAGGCATTTTATCAAACACGTAAGCATCAATGAAACAACACATCTACTTAGGCATTTTATCAAGCATATGGGCATCAATAAAATAACATGTTCAATTGAGCATTCAATCAATCATATAAGCATCCATAAAATAATACATTTAATCACTTAGACATTTTATCAAACATGTGAGCATCTATATCCAACTAATAACATATATTATAGAAAAATCAAAATGTCAACATATTAGCATGCACAAATTCATCTACAAGCAGTTAATCATTAACCGAGACTATCTAGGGTCGATAAATGATAACTTAGATATGATGGTCTGCACCTTTATAATGATTCTCCTGACTCAAAGCACTCATACAGTTAAGGATTTGGAGAAATTGATACATATACCAATTTAGAACCAATTGTGTAAGATTCATGCAATTTAATCAAGAAAAACATATGTTGGAAAGTTGGGTTCGTTTCTTACCTATCGATCGCAAGTGGGATGGATTTGACGGAGGAGAACGGTCGAGGGTAAGGCTTGATCGAAGAGAATTCAACAAGAACATCCAAGATCTCCATCCTCTTTCTCTTTTTCTCTTCTTTTTATGTCTCTCTCTTTCTCTTTTTCTTTATATGGTAAATTCGTATGGGGAGAGGGGGTATGAAATGAAATGGCATTTATAGTGTCAGATGTTGCACAAATAGCCCAAATGGCTCTTTATTCGTTATACTAACCCTGAAGGGGGTTGTTTCTAACCAATTGGATCCACTTTGAGGTGTATAGGTCAATCTAAGCCATGGGATAAGTGTCCCAATTGGTGATCTATATTTGGACACAACCATCTGATGATCGGACATGCCGATTAACTAGGAAATCCCTAACTTAGATCGACGGTCATTGATGAACAATTGGAGTCGTGGCTATACGGATATGTGTGGGGAAATGTCTTTAGTCAGCACCCCAACTTTGGTCGTGAATTGGTAATTTGAAAGTCACAAGTTCGTGAAAGAACAAAGGGACTAGTTTCACTTAAGTTCTAGATTTTCATATAAGGTATTTGCACAACCCAGGCACTCACATTGCTAGTCTAAGTTGATTGATTTGAGATGCAATTTCGGCTCAATGTCCCACGATGGACGTCAAGCCCACTAAGACGAACATATTTTTATAACCTCAGGTTTAGTAGCTCACTAATAAGAGGTATAGAGCAGATGGTCGTGTTCTTATTCTTTCTTGAATTGATTTTGTTCTCGTTGTTGATAATGGTTTTTATGGGTACTTTATTTTGATTCTTGGGATCTTGTTCTTTCCTGGATTTGAGGATTTCTTTTCTTATTCTTATTTTTTGGTCTTTCTTGAATTGAGATGTAGTTTTGTTCATTATTGTGAACCGGGTTACTTTTTGAATGTTCCCTCTTTTATTCTATCGGTTGTGATCTTCTGTCTCAGATTAAGGTCTTATGTTGTTAGTATTTTTTGTTGGTCCTTCTTGAATTGAGATTTGGTTCTTGTTCTCCCCATTCTAGATTGGGCTTATTATTTAGGGCCTGTTTGGATGCCCATAAGTTGAGTAAATGGGAAGTCACTTATAGGTGGTGTTTGGGGAGGAAATTCACCTGTAAGTCACTTACAACCTATAAGTTACTTACAAGCAAAACTTCCATGAAACTTTCAGGGGCTGGGGGTGAGAAGTCACTTCCCTGTAAGTGACTTACATGCCAACAGTCTGATTTTTAAAAAGAGGGAAAGAGGAGGGACACGCATCTCCATGACAACAATGCTCCAGTAATCTCTCTCTCCCTATAATTAGGGTCGCCTCACACCTCTATCTTCCCCTCTCTCCCTCTTTGCATCTAAGGTTATGACTTTTTTCTTTTCCTTTTTTAACTTTTATTTAAAGTGGGCCCGATTCAGTGAGTTTGTGAAAGTGGGGCCCACACCTTAATGTATTTTTGGTATGTCCACACCACCCATCAGTTTTGCCAGCTCATTTCATCACTTGGGCCCATACATGAAGTAGATCCAAATCTCAGGTGAGCCACATCACAGGAAATAATGGTGATTGAAAGTCAACCATTAAAAACTTCCTAGGCCAACCATAATGTTTATTTGTTGTCCAACTTGTTGATGAGGTCACACATACCTGGACAAAGGGTAAACATGAATATC
Source organism: Magnolia changhungtana (assembly GCA_030180095.1). NCBI lineage: Eukaryota > Viridiplantae > Streptophyta > Magnoliopsida > Magnoliales > Magnoliaceae > Magnolia > Magnolia changhungtana. The sequence goes on from JASAUF010000375.1 coordinate 8,071,307, forward strand.
AACTTGATCCAAAACTTTTGTATCCCACAAGAAGTTTTATTGGTGCGCATACAATCATCGTTGTTTCTTGTGGTTAGGAGCACATTGTTAAAGGAGTTGTTTTCAACTATAAGTAATCAACTATGTGTTGAGAAGTGGAGCCACATCTGGAGCCGCCCACGACCAGTCGAGGTTATGCAGTCGCAAGTCCTTTCGTAACTGGGATGTGGAAAGGAGTTTTACGGATTTCGTGTCGCAAGTCCTTTCGCAAGTCCTTTCGCAACTGGGATGCGAAAGGAGTTTTGTGGATTTCGTGTCATAAGTCCTTTCGCAACTGGGATGTAAAAAAGAGTTTCCTAAATTATAAATAAGGGTACCTAGGACTTTTCTAGGTATGATGGGAAAGTTATTCTAAGGTGTGGGCAAAGGGTTTTCAATGTGCTTCCAAGGGAGAGGTTAGTATATTGCCTTGTAATCTTTATTTTTCTTCATAGTAGAAGTTTGCATCCATGGTTTTTTACCCTAGTTTGGTGTTTTTCCACGTATATCTTGTCTTATGGTTTGTTTTGGATTGCTTTGATCTACTTCTAGTTTATATTTCTTCTTGTTTATCATTTATAGGTGAGGCCTGAGATTGGATCTAGGCTCACTGCGTTGTTGGCGTGCTACGCAACAACTGGTATTAGAGCTATTGGTTTAGTTCTATTGAGAGCGATGACAGAAGAAGGGAAAACTAGAATTGAGAAGTTTGATGGTCCAAACTTTACCTTCTGGAAGATGCAGATGGAGAATTATCTGTGTCAGAAGGACCTCTATGTTCCTCTAGGAGGAAAAGAGAAGAAACCAGAAAAGATGACAGATGATGAATGGTTTTTACTGGATAGGAAGGCTTTAGGAACGATCCAACTCTCTTTGTCTAAGAGCGTCGCCTTCAATATATCTAAGGTGAAAACTACAAAAGAATTAATGGAAGCCCTAGCCACCATGTACGAAAATCCCTCAGCATCTAACAAGGTTCATCTTATAAAACAACTATTCAACATGAAGATGTCAGATGGTGGGAGCGTGGCTGAACATCTAAACGAGTTCAATACAGTCACGAGCTAGTTGGAATCCGTTGGCATTGTTTTTGAGGATGAGGTCAGGGCGTTATTAATCTTGTTCAGTTTGTCAGATAGTGGGGATGGTTTGGTGATTGCTGTGAGCAATTCTTCAAGGTCGACAAAATTGAAATTTGGTGATGTGGCCGGTCTAATTCTCAGCGAAGAATCTAGAAGAAAAGCATCAGGAGTTTCAGGGGATTCGGGGAATGCTCTAAACGTTGAAGGAAGAGGAAGATCACTAAACAAAGGAGGCAATAAACACGGGCGTTCTAAGTCGAGGAAGATGTCCAAGGGACTGAAAGACAAAGACGGATGTTAGCATTACGGCAAGAAGGGGCACATGAAACATGATTGCAGGGCACTCAAGAAACAAGAAGGAAGCTCTTAAGACGAGAAGGATTCAGTAAATCTATCTGAAGAGAGTAACACAGATGCGTTGATCTTGTCTCTTGATGCGAGGAATGAGTCTTGGGTTATAGACTCGGGTGCTTCGTTTCATGCCACTTCATGTAAGGAAGTTCTGCGCGATTATGTGTCAGGTGACTTTGGGAGAGTCTATTTGGGTGATGATGAGTCATGCAGTATTGTTGGAAAGGGGGACGTTTATGTAAATCAGAAAGATGGAACGTCTTTACAATTGAAGGATGTCAGACATGTACCGAGTTTGAAATGTAACTTGATCTCAGTGGGCAGTTGGCCGATACTGGTTATGTGACGACATTCACCAGTGATTCCTGGAAGATCACAAAAGGTGCCTTGGTGATATCTCGAGGTAAGAAGGAAGGTACTTTGTATGTGACTTCAGGATCGTACAGTTCACTCGCAGCCGCATCAACTGGAGTGAATGGGCAATTATGGCATCAGAGGTTAGGACATATGAGTGAGAAGGGGATGAAAGTGTTATTGTCTAAAGGGAAGCTACCAGGGCTAAAGTCTATTAACTTGAAATTCTGCGAGGACTGCGTGTATGGCAAGCAGAAGAGAATAAGCTTCAAGAAGACGGAACGCGCTCCAAAGACACATCTGTTGGAGCTTATACACACTGATATGTGAGGACTGTCACAGGTATTATCTCTTGGTGGCTCACATTATTTTGTTACTTTTATTGATGATGATTGTAGAAAACTGTGGGTCTATTTCTTAAAGCATAAATCTGATGTATTTGATGTATTTAAGAAGTGAAAAGTTATGGTAGAAAATGAGATAGGTAATAGTAAAATGTCTCGGATCTGATAATGGGGGAGAGTACTGTGATAAGATATTTGAGGAGTATTGTGGAGCGAATGGAATCAAACATCAGAAAACGATTTCAGGGACACCGCAACAGAATGATGTGGCTGAGTTCATTAACATGACCATCCTTGAGCCGTCAGGAGCATGAGGTTACATGCATGGTTACCCAAGACCTTTTGGGCAGATGCTGTGAATACTGCCACATATCTCATCAATAGAAGTCCCTCAGCACCATTAGATTGTGGGCTACCAGAAGAAACATGGACTGGGAAAGAAGTGAACCTTGCACATCTCAGAGTGTTCGATTGCACTTCATATGTTCACATTAATGCAAAGCACAGAAACAAACTGGATGTGAAATCCAGGAGGTGCAAGTTTATAGGCTACGGGTAGCATGATTTTGGCTATAGGTTTTAGGATGCAGAAAACAGGAAAATCATCATAAGTAAAGATATAGTCTTCAATAAAAAAGTGATGCATAAGGACAGTGCGCAGGAAAATAAGGTCGAGGAGAAAGAATTCGTAGAGATGGAAGAGTTACCGGACACGGGTGTTACAGCGCCACAGGATGATCATGCATGGAAGCATTATGAGGCAGAGCCATATACACCGATTGTGAGGAGGTCTACTCGGGAGAGGAGACCCATGGTCCGATACTCACCCTCCTTACATTATCTACTGTTGACAAATAATGGTGAACCAGAGTGTTTTAAAGAGGCATTATAGACGAATACACGGGTTAAGTGGGAGCAGGCCATGAATGAGGAAATGGACTCTCTTGAGTCTAATCGTACATGGGAGCTAGTCGCTCTACCTAAGGGTAAGAAAGCTCTTCATAACAAGTGGGTTTACAGACTAAAGGATGAGCACGATGGTTTGAAACGGTATAAGGCTAGATTGGTTGTGAAAGGGTTTCAACAATAGGCAGGTATCGATTTCACTGAAATATTTTCACCTGTAGTGAAAATGTCTACGATTCGCATGATCTTAAATATAGTGGCTACAGAGGACTTACATTTAGGGCGGCTAGATGTTAAGATAGCCTTTCTTCATGGGGACCTTGAAGAAGAGATATATATGCATCAGCCGACAGGATACGTGACACTAGAAAAGGAGAACAAGGTATGCAGACTGAAGAAGAGTCTATATGGCCTAAAGCAGGCCTTGAGGCAGTGGTATAAGAAGTTCGACAGTTTCATGTTAGGAAACGGTTACAGGAGATGTCATGTAGACCACTGTTGTTATTTGAAGAAGTTTGATACGTCATACATCATCCTTCTTCTGTATGTTGATGACATGCTTGTGACCGGTTGAAGGACATCTCAGATCTCAAAAGACAACTGTCTAGAAAATTTGTCATGAAGGATTTAGGAGCTGCAAAATAAATCCTAGGCATGAGGATAAAGCGTGACAGGGAAAACAAGAAACTAGTTTTATCACAGGCAGAGTACATAGCCAAGGTACTTGATCGATTCAATATGGGAGGTGTTAAGCCAGTTAACACTCCATTAGCCAACCACTTCAAGTTATCTAAGGAGCAAGGTGCAAAGACGCAGGAGGAACGAGACTACATGGCTAAAGTCTCATACGCGTCAGCTATTGGGAGTCTCATGTATGCTATGGTGAGCACGAGGCTAGATATTGCTCAAGCAGTGGGAGTTGTTAGCAGGTTCATGAACAACCCCGGGAAGGAACATTAGGAAGCTATAAAGTAGATCCTTAGATACTTGGTAGGTACTAAGGATGTAGAGTTGTGCTATGGTGGATTGGAAATCAAGCTACAAGGCTACGTGGATTCAGATTTGGCAGGAGATATCGATAGCAGAAGAAGCACTACAGGTTATGTCTTTACTCTGGGTAGTGCTGCAGTCAGTTGGGTCTCTCAGTTACAGAAGATAGTATCTATCAGTATGACAGAGGTATAATATGTTGCGGCTACAGAAGAATGCAAGGAGATTGTATGGATGCAAGGTTTTATGAAAGAGTTAGGTAAGAAGCAAGCAGATTGCAAGCTGTACAATGACAGTCAGAGTGCAATACACTTGGCTAAGAATTCAGCCTTTCATTCAAGGACCAAGCATATTGCCATCAGATATCACTTCATACGCTCGTTACTGGAAGATGGATCGATTACTCTAGAGAAGATTCATACAAGTGAGAATCCTGCGGATATTCTAACCAAGGCGGTCACAAGGGAGAAGTTGAAGCTTTATTCAGCTTTGATTTGTCTCAGGCTTGAAGACGGGAAGGTGGTGCACTCCAGATGAAGAAAACAAAGATTTATGCCGATGTGTCTCCAAGTGGGAGATTGTTGAGAAGTGGAGCCACATCTGGGGCCGCCCACGACCAGTTGAGGTTATGCAGTCGCAAGTCCTTTCGTAACTGAGATGTGGAAAGGAGTTTCGCAGATTTTATGTCGCAAGTCCTTTCGCAACTGGGATGCGAAAGGAGTTTCGCGGATTTCATGTTGTAAGTCCTTTCACAATTGGGATTCGAAAAGGAGTTTTCTAAATTATAAATAAGGGTACCTAGGGCTTTTCTAGGTATGATGGGAAAGTTACTCTAAGGTGTGGGCAAAGGGTTTTCTATGTGCTTCCAAGGGAGAGGTTAGTATATTGCCTTGTAATTTTTGTTCTTCATAGTGGAAGTTTACATCCGTGGTTTTTTACCCTAGTTTGGGGTTTTTCCACGTATATCTTGTCTTATAGTTTGTTTTGGATTGCTTTGATCTACTTCTAGTTTATATTTCTTCTTGTTGATCGTTTGTGGGTGAGGCCTGAGGTTGGATATAGGCTCACTGCGTTGTTGGCGTGCTGCGCAACACTATGGTCCCTCCAAATGGATGTTTGGAATTCTTGATTGGACCTATTATTTCCATAAATATTTTTTACTTTCCATTTTCTAACAATTTTTTTGCTATTGACTGGATGGTTACAATCATTTGACTGGCATGATTTTTGCCTAATGGTTCATTAATTGTGGGCTAAACTTGATGGAAAGGTTCGAATCAATTGATTGGACGGTCCATGTGTCCCTATGCAATCTTTTGTTCTTCAAGCAATTGATCTTGTCTCATTTGACATACCTTTTACATGATCCTATTTGAGTGGGGCCTACCAAATCAATAGTCTAGATTAGGGAGCCATGAATCTGATTATGTAATCTAGTGCTATTGTAGGTATTTTGAATTCATTAGCCCATTTTTACGACCTACTTGATGATTGGTTTAGCCTGATAATTGGCTTAAATATTCATATAGATGGACTTAATAAAATGACATATTTGGTGTCAAGATTTCTTATGTGATCATAAAGTTTTGGAACAATTTCTTGCTCCAAGTTCTGTTTGGTGTGAATATACAACTTCTTACTTATAATTAACTTACGGGTTACCCAAACACAAAAACCAACTTACCTGTAAGTGACTTACAACTTACATCCAAACATGATAACTTGTAAGTGACTTTCAGGTGTAAGTAACTTACCTGCAAGTCACTTATAACTTAAAAACTTACAAGCATCCAAACAAGCCCTTAATGTGTTTAATGGTTTCCTTTGTTTGAATTGTATGTGTTCTTATTTTAACTTGAATTAAGCTTTTGTTGTTCCCTTGAATATATTTTTTACACCTTCGAAACTGAATTTTATGTTGATTGTTTTTATTTCAAATCAGGTTTGTTTCATTTTTGTTTTCTCACATTTCATTTTCCTTAGTGTTGAAAGGGTTCTCTCTTTTATCATGGATTTTTTTTAAAATAATTTAAACTCTATTTTCCTTCTAATTTTCTTGAAATTTCTTCCTTTCTTTAGTCGTAGTAATCCTTCTTTAACAATGCTTGGCTGCATGCTTCTTTCACATGGCAGAAATTCAAGTTAATATTTTAGAGGTTCTCTTTCTCATTCTCTTTCATCTTTCCTAATTATAACTATTTATTCACAAGCCTTAGCTATCTGATATTGATTTAGAAGGTGAAAATCTCATCTGAGTTGGTTCAGCTTACGTAATGTCAAGCTCACATTGACTCAATTCCAGCTCGACAGATTCAATTGCCAACTCACCGAGTCTTGACCGAGTCTGCCTAGTTGAAGTGGAGTCCATAATTTTATATTTTCTTTTTAAAATTTTCATCTAAGCTTATTGATTTCATAACTCAAGGGGCAGTGCCTGAATTGGCAAGTTGCATGAACCAACTTGCTGACTTTGGGTTACGGGGTCCTGACATTTTGAAATTGTGGGGAAAATCAAATCAATAGTTGAACAATCCATTTTGCAGATATGTTGTTGTTAGCAATGAGCCTTTCCTAAAGACCTACAACGACACCTTAAATGTCGCGATGCCGACCTTGCAAAACATTCAGCAAGCGCTTGACAAGGCTAAGTTAGGGACCTGGATAAAAGCCACTATCCCCTTTAATTCTGATATCTACAACTCTCCCATCAGCTGGGACTTCCGGCCAGATATCCATGACCTCACAATTCAACTAATTCAATTCATCTCAGAAAATGGCACCCAATTTGTTTAGGGTTAGGGTTATATGGTTTATTGTTTTATGGTTTGGGGTTTGGGGTTTTAGAGTTTTTGGGTGTTTGGGGTTTCGGGTTCATGTTCGGGGTTTCAGGGTTTAGGGGGTTAGGGGTTAGGAGTTAGGGTTTAGGGTTTAGGGTTCATCTTTATCTCTTATCCAAACCTAATCCTTATCTTCTATCTTTTATCCTATCTTATCTTTATCCCTAATCATTATACCTTTTATACATGTCTAACTTTCCCTTGAGCCTTTCCTTTTATGAAAGGCGTTGTAAGAGTTCTACTATAACTCATACTAGCAAAAAGACACCGTACGTACAACTAAGAAAGGAAGAAAGAGAGGATTTTGGATAGCTTAGATCCAGTAAGTTTATTGTCATTATTTCATTATTTGTGCATTTAATGTAATTTGACTCGATATATGCAATGAACGGTGTGGATCGGCCATACATTCATTGCATTGATCTATGGGTAGATGCGATGTAGAGACAATGGAAAACGAAAATTCCATACGAAGTTTCTTGTTGCAGAGATCGACTTGTGTGCTTCTGATTGAATCATATTGGATTTGTATGGATCATATGATCCCTAAGGCCAAATTATACAAGGGCCCTAGCTTTCAAATCAATCTAACCATTGGATGGGCCACACTAGTCAGATATGCAAATGTTTAATAAGGAAATCTCATATTTTTGTGCAAGTGTTTGTATCACTTGGTATAGAAGGTTGAGATTGGACATCGGTGTATGTGTGGTTAGATTTACACCATTCATCCAATGTGTAGAGGTAAAATATGATAAGATATCAAGAATTTAGATGATCCAATTATCCGATGGGCCACCCCGATCAATAATTTTTCATTCAATTTCATAATCTAGATTAAATAAGCATATGAATGGTTCAGATTAGTAAATCCATGGGTCTTCTTTGGTATTTGGCCAAGGAGTGAGGGTGTAGATCTATTTAAATTAGTTAAATTTCGTTCAATAATCTGTGTACCTTAAATGTATTTTCTCAATTCAACGGCATCAATCGATAGTTATTTGAATAGAATTTTCAAAAATCTAAATTTTGATAATTGATTTTAATGAACATATTATTTCAATTATTTGGTCATTTAGGGTTTGGCCACTTGGGATGATGATCAAAGGCGGGCCCCACGGTGTAATATAAATGGATGAATAACAATGTTCTCGATATAATTGATATGATTTCCGAAATGAAATCAATCTGATTATCTTGTGGATTCTTCAATAGTAGACCCATGTGAGTAATCCCACCGTATCTCATGTTCATTGGAATTAAAATAAATTGTTTGTGATAGTTTGATTAATTGATGTACTGAATGGAGTGTTTTGTTATGATGTTGTTGATTTAACTATCGTGAATATATGTTATGGTAAATCACATGCTAATATGTGCCAAATTGCATAAATTTTAATAATTGTACTTTAAATTCACATATGAATGTTCTGATTAAGACAAGTAATTATGATAGTTATAAAAATAATGCATTCATACATCATCCATCATACAACAGATTGCATTGTCGATCATGGGGGCCTTACCTGAAAGAAACGTTGATCGTTAGCAGATGCAGGCTATGACCCAGCCTATCGGAAGCTGTAAGCCTACCCAATGAGTGTATGCAAGTTGACGATCTCCAATCTTAACAAATGAACGATCATCCAATCTGATGCATTTATACATGTAAGTGTTATAGTTTATATCCCTGTCGGTTGTCAAATTTATGGTGCCAAAATCACTATTATATAACTTGCATAAGTGAAGCTCTCTCAAAGATCAACATTCATGAACAAGCAAAGCTCAAAACAAGCAAAGTTCACAACAAGCAAAGCTCACAAGTACAAAGATTCACTCAAAGATCAACCTTGATGGCAAATATTGCTCACAAGACATGACTCAAGAATGCAAGACTTCAAGAAGAGTACAAGGCAGTTCGTAAAGAACTCAAGACATTTTCAAGATTGAGCTACATCAAGACTTCAAGGCTTAAACTTCAAGGTCACTTGTTCCTAATGTTTTCAATGTCCTTACTTCATGATTGGGGGTTTGATTGACCATAGGTTGACCTTAGAAGTAGGCCATTTTGGATACATAAGTCATATGTATATGTCACATGAGTTTGGGCTGTTCGAGGACTTGTCCTAGGCTTTCTTCGACTAGTCCTAGCTCTGCTTCGACCAGTCCAAGAAATTCTACGATCAGTCGTGAGTTTGTTACAAAATTCGGATATTTTCTGTTAGGCTTCGACCAGTCCAGGAATATGTTCGACCAGTCGAAGGAACAGTGTCGACTGCTTCTTCGACCAGTCGAAAATCTTCGACTCAAAGTCCAGCGATGAATTACAGGATCTTCGACCTGTCGAAGGAGACCTTCGACCAGTCGAAGGTGACCTACGACCAGTCGAAGATGACCTTCGACCAGTCGTAGAACGGTCAAAGCTTATCGCGCCCAATTTTTTTCAAATCTGTTACTTCTTCGACTAGTCGAAGAGCTCCCTAGACCAGTCGAAGACGCGATTTTCTCACCTATAAATAGAACACGAATCTCAGAAGAATTCAATGAATTAATTAATCCATTCAAGCTAATCTTCGTCAAACTTCTGAGAGATAATTTTGTGTTCCATCTAAGCTAAGTGTGCTTATTTAATATTCTCTTTCTTTAGCTTTATTTAATTGATTTTGTTTATGCTATTCCAATCTAATTTGATAAGAGGAATTGTTATTCCCTTTCTTTGGAATCAAAATCAATTAAGGCAAGCCCTAGTTGGTTTAATTTAAAATCCATTAGAATTAGAACCATTGTAATTGAGTACTGGACATTGAACTTGGACATTCAATCATCTACTCTGACTTGGTTCTACCGGGCTGCTACAACGAAGGAGATAATCAGGTATTTTACATTTAATTGTAAATTCCTTTCTGTTTTGGTTTCTTTCAAGATTTGCCAGAAAAATCTTGTTGTATTGGTTATCTGAGGAGAGCCAGGAAAACTCAAAAGTGGGGTTTTTTTAATTGTGTAAGCCCACAGACAAAGACACAATTGTAAAGGTTTTGGGTGAACCTGTGAAAACCTATTTTATTAGTGAACGCTAATATCCCCTGTGTGAGGATATTAGGAGTGGAGTAGCATTCTGTGTGGCTGTTGTTTAACAGTTGGTGAACACACAGGCGAACCACTATAATCCCTTGTGTTGAGGTTGAATGATTTACATTTCTAATCTTTAATTATTTATTTGTGGGATGTATGTATGGTGGTGAATGTTGTAATCATTTAATTCAAGCTTTGTGAGAATTTTGTAATAGTTTAGAATTTACTTTCTGCTATTCCTTTATCTGCTTGAAATTCAGTTTCCTTTAAAGTTGTTCCAGCAAGGTTGCCCTGCCATTTTTATGGTGTATGGCTGTCCCTAGAACAATACATTTGTGATTACAATTTATTTCAGTTTGTACTTATTTCTGTATTCCTCTTTGGTTTAAGATTTGATACAAAGATCTTTCTAGAAATAAGGTTGTCCTACTATAAACTCTGGTTTTTGGTGAAAGGTTGTCCTTAGAACAACATTTGTATCAACCTCTCAAGATCAGATTTTTGAGGTTGTTTTACTTTCCTGCATTGTGTTTTATCTTGGTTATTATATTCTTTTTAATTCCGCTGTTATAAGTTTTATTTGGCATAGTCCTATTCACCCCCCCCCCCCCCTCCTCTAGGACATATAGCTAGGCCTTTTCAATACACCATTTACATCCATGTCATTGTGCATCATCTTTTTCTATTATATCTTAATTTTAATAAGCATGAACCATGCTGAGTTTTCTCACTAAGCCCGGCTAGTTTACATTTTTATTGATGGATGAGTTGATCTATAAACAAGAAGTTGTGGCTAAAATGATGCATGACCCACATGAGATGTGGCCAGAACTGACCGCATTTGGACCGTTCCTAATTATTTAATTAGAATTTTACTTGTTAGGATAATATGATTCATATATAATGAATGCTGGTATTAGTTGTAGGATTTTAAGCATTTGATTATTTTTATTTAATTGAATTGATCTAGGTTTGTAGTAAATACTCATTGGTAAGTTGTATTGGTTGATGAATTGTGCCTAATTTATGTTGATTAAATGTTTATGGATGTTGAGAATAAATGGATATTGATCCATAAATCATTTTGTGTGAATGATTGTAAATAGACTTAATTGGAATGTAAAATGAATATTACTTTTGTGTCTGAATAATCATATAATAAAATAAGCTAAGTGCATGATGTATGAGTTACAATTAAAAATTTGGGTTTGATAGTGCACAATCTATACTCAAATTTTGGGGCATGACAATTTCGGCATCCAATAATGGGGTTAAATTCGTCGATGCTGATTTTTTTTTTTTTTACTTCATTTGTTCCCTTGAAAACCCTAATAACTCTTTCGTTAGAGGTTGGATTTTGATAATTTTTATCTCATTAGAAAGGTAACTTGACGAGCTTTCAAACGAGACAAGAATCAATTGATTGGGAAACCGTTCAACATCCCAAACGCATGCTAGAAGCCTTTAACAGTCATTTGTTAACTTTGATCGTTAATTTTTCGAAATCATGTGATCCAATGAAAACGCTCATAACTCACTAGTTACATATTATACAATTATTGGAGGTCAAAAATATAAAATTACACTCATGCAATTAGCTAGAAATAGGATTAGTGATATTTATTAGTAAATTGAAAGTGTAAAAGTCGACATAAAAGCTAACATAGTGGGACCTAGATATTGTATGAGGTTGGTGTAGCTCACATTGATGTTTGTATTTTATCTACGCGGACCATCCATTTTGACCAATAATTTTAAAGCATGAGCCCAAAGGTTAGGTAGATTTAAACATTGAGTGGACCATACATGAGAAGTAGTGGGGATGTAACTCATACCGTTGAAAACCTACCAAAGCCATAGAATTGTGGATCAAGCAGGTATTTATTTTTCCCCTTGTCTGATCTCATGAACAAGTTGGATGTCAAATAAACATTACAGTGGGCCCTTGGAGGTTTTTTAGAGTGGACATTCAATCACTATTATTTTCCCATGGTGTGGTCCACCTGAGATCTAGTTCTGCCTCATTTTTGGGATAAAGCCATACAATAATACGTAAAAATTAATGGACGGTGTGGATAAAACAAATACACATGGTGGGGCACAAAGAGCACCGACCAGCGTCACTAGCGAAACTCGTCCGCAACAGAAACTAAAGTGTTAGTTGTTATCTATGGATATAATGTAAGATGGTGATGATTCGTTCATATCACCTGTGGTATTGATGTAGAGTTATCCAGACCATTCAAATAGTGGGTCCGCTCATATTTTGTTAATATTTATACTTTTACTATGTAAGACAATCTTAAATGTCTATTCGGTGGGCCTTAAACGTACTGCTGATGACATATAGTATTATTTAAATGATTTAAAACGCGTATTGTGCGTATTTGAATGCAAATGTCATTTTGAAGAGGAAATCGGATTGCGTACTAAGTTACTACTACACGTTCTTATCGGAATAAGTAAACTTAGTTGGGCCCACGTTAAATGTATGTGGTGTATCTACACCGTCCATCCGTTTTTCCATCTAATTTAAGGGGTTGAGCCCAAAATTGAAGCAAATCCAAGGATCAAGTGGATCATACCATAAGAAACAATGGGGATAGTGATTACCACCGTTGAAACCTTTTTAGGCCCCACAGTGATGTTTATTTGTCATCCAACCTGTTCATAAGATCATCCAGACATGGATGAAGGGAAAAAACAAATATAAGATTGATACAAAACTTCTGTGGCCCCCAAGAATTTTTCAACGGTAGACGTTCAATTTAACTATTTCATGTGATGTGGTCCATTTAAACATTATATATGCTTTGTTTTTGGGCTCAGGCATATCAGATACATAAATCATGGTGGACCTCATAGAGTTTACTCAGTACGCTAAGCATAGTGAGTTACTCACTACGCAATTTGCTCCCTTGAAAGACGAATTTCTAAAGAAATGGGATTGCATACTGAGTTACTCAGTATGCTCATATCGTACCGAGTAAACTCAGTTTGGCCCACCGTGAATGTATGTGATTTATCTCCTTCATCCGTTTAAGGGGTTGATCCCAAAATTGAAGCATATTCAAATCTCAAGTGTATCATACCACATGAAACAGTGAGAATAATGATTTCCACCCTTGAAACCTTTATAGGCCCCACTGTGATGTTTATTTTTCATCCAACATGTTCATAAAATCATGAAAACATGGATGAAAGGGAAAACACAGATATACCATTGATCCAAAACTTTCATGGACCTTAAGAAATTTTCAACGGTAGATGTTCAATTGACACTTTTCTCATGGTGTAGTCCATTTGAACTTTGAATATGCTTCATTTTTGGACTCAGACCCTGGGCCTACTTGGCCGGACCGATCCCACGGTTTAGGAGGGATGGGATCACGATATCCCGGGATATGCATGACGAGCCAAACAGACCCAGTGAACTTGTCCCTTGGTTGGACGGATTGGAAGGTAAAATCCCAGGATACTTAAACCAATCCACTGACACCACCATCATTACCTTTAGGGCGTGTTTGGATTCACGGCCCAGGTGGTATTGCACTGTGTTTAGAGGTTGACCGTACGTTATGCAGCATTTGAATTCGAATTAAAACCAGTCGTGGACGAGGGACCCGAGTACGCCCCCGAACCAGTTTTCGGCTTCCACGCGTAATCTCATGTCAGAATATAACGCATCGAAAAATGCAGTGCAGTCATTGCACTACACCGCCCTGCGGCGTGAAAGACAAGCCTCATTACGTTTCGAGTCTGCGGACCATAGGCGCATGTACTCTATCAAGCGCATATCATCCCTCCTACATCCATTCCCTTCTTTCTCACCGATCTCGTTGGCTGAGAATATCATAGCAAATCTTCAAGATCCTCGTCATGAATACTCATCTGTCGTCCTCTTTGATGTATGCTATTGTTATGTGCTCGTCTAAGGATCGTTCGATCGGCGAGTCCCTGTGAAATTTCCCTGATTTTGTCCTAGTTCCAACTGCTACAGCGATCATCTCACAGAAGGACAGTGGTATCCAGGTATTGAGCGAAGGTAAATATAATACCCTATGCATGTAATGGAATGTCATTATTTTTTATGGAGGAGAGGATCAACAAACGTCGTCTGATGGACCTTATCACTTGCATGTTGGTCTTCCTCATCTTCCTGTTCACCATGAGATGATCCCAAGACATGCAGTCACATTTTTATGGGTGTTAACCCAAGATCTTCTTGCCCTCTACGATGCGGGCAGGTGATACAGTACATCCGCAATATCTTTTTACAGTATGATGTACCACCATGACATTACTGCGATCCGGGAGAAAATCTCGTAGATGGATACACCTCCAGATACTTGTGACATGACTTATGCATGTCAATTTGACTTGTATTTATGATCTTCTTCGGCAGTTAGAACAATATCTGTCATAAATATATAAGAAAATTTTCTTCACCAGATGAAGAAGCAGCTTCCGTTTGTCTATGAAATATTGTTGGGGTTTCCACTAAATCGTAGGTGCTGAAGGACAGTGGAGGTAATATTTTAATCTCAACGCCAATGAGATTTGTGTAGGATCATCACTGTTCTTCATATTACCTCCACTGTTGGACAGTGGAGGTAATATTCCAAACTCAACGCGGGGTGTGTGTTTTTAATATATTCGTGTAATTTCAAGTGAATACTCACATCATGTGTATAGACATTTCTCATAGAATACTGTCTTCACTTGCATATAGCACCCTAAAATCTACATTTCAAACAGGACTAATTGTAGCCCTTTACTGCAGTCCAGTCTTCCGAGAGTGCTGACTTTCAAAGTTATCAGTACTTTTCATTTGAAACTGTTAATAGGTGCATGGTATATTGATCAGTTATGTGGCATACAGAACATTGATTTTCTTCTGTAATTATTGCATTATTTATGTTCGTGGCACGATTACTGTTTAATATTTTGAATAAATTAGCATATAAATTATTTTTTGTTATGTTTTATCCATGAATGATTATTATTATCTTCAATGAAATGCATATTGTGTAATAGATTCACTATTTTAGTGGAATTCTTGTATGAATATTATTATAAAGAGTGTTTTGGCATAGCTATATATTTGGGATTTTTTCTGTTATCTAAATTATTAAAAACAGGGTAACTTGAAAAAGTTATAGGTCAGAACCCATATCACTCATGGGGTCTCACAGTAAGGTCTCTAGTCGGACAGACTCCTCCAATAGTGATTGGAATGAAATAGAAATTACAGTAGCATTAACCGTAATTGCAGCATCTACATGTGTTATGGGGGCTACTGAATATTATCGTCGTTACTGTATGAAGTCGTTACCACGGGATTATCATATAAGTAGAAATAGATTTATAGATGGGATCATAAAGAAGAGCACATAGACTGTCTTGCACAACTAAGAATGACTCGTGATAAGTTCATTGAGCTTTGTTCTTTATTAAGAGATAGGAATTTGCTGTCTGACACAAGGAGATGCTCTTTAGATGAACAAGTCATCATGTTCCTTCATACTATTGGCCACAATGTGCGAAATTGTGTCATCGATAATCGATTCGCGCGGTCTGGCGAAACCGTGAATCAACATTTCAATAAAGTTCTTGATGCTGTAATAGGCCTCTATTTGGAATACGTAAAGTTCCTAGGATTGCATACACCGAAAGAGATGTCTGATAATCCAATGTAGAGCCCTTATTTTCAGGTAAGACACTGCGAAAATAGGCAATGATAATACATACAAATTGTTGGTTGTATAATATAAACTTAAAAGTCAGCTTAATGTTTCTTATAGGACTGCATTGGGGCACTTGATGACACCCACATACCGGCCTATTTGCCGAAAGAAGAAAGTGCAACCTTCAAAATTGAAAAGGTTTCTTATCTCAGAATGTATTGGCAGCATGTTCTTTCAATATGAAATTCATATATGTGCTAGCAGGTTGGGACGGTTCTGCCTCCGATGCTCATGTTTTGTAAAATGCATTAACTCGACGCCCTGATTGTTTCCTTGTGCCTCATGGTAAAGAATATCTGTTGCATGTGTTATATAAAGATGTCGCAAGCAATTTCACTACTGCTTAATATGTAAATATTACTTTTGTAGGAAAATACTATGTTGTCGATGCGGGATTTATGGCACCTTATCGAGGTGTACGATATCATTTGAATGAATTTTGTACTGGGAAGAAGCCTGCTAATAAGAAAGAATTCTTCAATTATCGTCATACGCAATTACGAAATATAATTGAACGTTGTTTCGATCTTTTAAAAGGACGATTTCATATACTACACATAGCACCACAATTCAAATTTAAAACACAAGTAAAATTGTGATAGCTTGCTGTGTTATGCACAACTTCATCCATGTGAGTGGTGAAGATGGATTTCCGAAAACAGTTGACGAACTTGGAGATAGTGTGGAGGAAAGTTCGCCATCCTCGAATGACGTATCTCTTGCAGAGGAGGAGCACATAACGTCTACTGTGACATACCACGCAAGAGATGAATGGATAAAAAAGAGAGATGATATTGCGAAGAGGATGTGGAATGACAACCTTCTTCGAACACGACAACGTCATTAATTTCTTTTTTTTTAAGTACCTGTTTTAAGCTGTTATGGTAACAGCAATACTGTTTTTATGAGGAAATTGGTATGTGGTGTGCTGTTGGGGTGTTTCTTTCATTACAATATCAAACTCTTTATATGGATTATACAATATGTGACAACTTTTTACAATATGATTTCAGTGCGTACGCATATTATCCTATTGGATCTGTGTAAACATGTAATATATGTCTTTTAATTAGTATCATGAGATTGTATTTTCATTGACTGTTACTGCAGCTTAGACAAAGATGAATTTCCTTCGAAGCTCGTACAAAGTGGGGAAAGACAAGAATGACACTCCCTCAACCTCTAAATGTATAGTTTCACCCAAGAAGATTGTTGCATCAACTAGCCAAATGTTCGATACTCTGTCAAAGACAAGCTCGCCAACAATGTAGAAAGCTCTGTCATCCAGGTCTCCGAGTGCACGCACTCAATTAACCAGAGATAGTAAGAAAACAACACGCATTTAATGGAGCGATCCGATGGATAATGCGCTGGTTGACAGCTTAGTTGAGCAAGTCAATCTGGGTAGTAAGAGTGATGTTGGTTTCTAGCCCGAAGCCTATAAAGCTAGCATCACTGAAATATTCAATCGTTGTGGGGTGGAGTTAGAGAATAAGCATATATATTTCCAACCGTCTGCGAACTATGAAAAAATTATATTGGACAGTTAGGGATATGCTAAATGCTAGTGGTTTCGGATGGGATGTAGACCTGAAAATGGTTGTGGCAACAGATGATGTTTGGGAAGGCTATATTTTGGTAAGTAACAAGATCATTACAGTTAACCGAAAAGCCCTTTAATACTTCTTTTTCCAGCTGTTTTGACTATGAACATATCTTGAATTATCTTCAGACATGCTTATATTCATATGTGATTGCAGTCTCATCCATATGCTGAGAGAGTGCGTGGTAAACACATTGATCGCTACAATGATTTGGCTTATATGTTTGGTAATGATTGCGCTCATGGTGCATTTGCCAGCACAACCTACTCATCTCAGCTTTCCGGCAAACGTCGCGGTAGAGACGAACTCGATTCTGATGAGTATTCTAATGACTATGGAACAGAAACTGTTTGCCTGTCTTTAGATGAGGATGATGAACATGTAAGTGGTGTACGATTTTTTTATAATGATGGATCACAACAGCGGTCTAAGAGGGTCCGCAAAGGGCCTATGGAGACCTCCCATGGGACTAGAAATAGCCAAAGCACCGCTACAGGCATATCTTGAGGAAGAAGGGGAAAGCCAAGTGATCACATAGGTGATAGAATGGAGGAAATGACAGAGACCGTCAAGACCCTTACTGTCACGCCTCGAACTCGAAAACCGGGCTCACAAAATTTTCGATCATGAATCCGCGCCATCGAAGACCTCGTAGAACCCCATTCTCGGCTCAAAGCGCCCATACGCCAAGTTAGATCTGGGATGCTACAAGGAGGATTTCTAATAATCAATTTGATTCGTAATGAGCACAACCACAAGCATAACCCACGAACAATAACCACAAGAACACCATCACAAAATCCACTATGAACAAAAACTTCAAGTACAAGGCGTATAAAAGGAAAATACAAGATAGTACTAATAACAAAACTCCAGAAGCTCGGCTGCACACTCCAACTGCGGCGAGACTACGGTTGCGTCCTGGAGTCACCTGCAAGCATCAATCGTGCATAAGCTTATAGAAAGCTTAGAGGGTGGTGTAAGTGTGTGCAAACGTGCTCAGAATGCAATGCTGGAGTAATGCGGAATCATGCTGATGAGTACAAAAATGCAACCAGCCGTAACAAGGCTATGCAGTATAAGATGTGAATGTTTCGGCCATACCAAGGCCATGCGATGCAATATGTAAGTCAAGCATGCCAATCCTCATACCAATGTAACTCCTCACAAGAGCATCAAATCAGTACGATTCTCAGTCTGGATAATCACCGGGGTCTAGTACACTCTACTCCAGCTTGCCGTCCCTATCCGGACGCACAACTGGAAGAGCGAAAGAGACCTCACTATCTCTGCCAATATCGGGCCCGCTCGTCGATAGCGGACCGATTCCTCAAGCTGGTCAAACTCAACCTAGAAATTGCCCCTCACTCAAAGCGGGTAAGGTCACACCCCTTTCCAACCGACCACGACACGGTGGGAGACGCGGCCTCCAGTATTCGGCCCTCATACGCTCGTACATCCACTCGGTCGGGACGTTGAGTCATCCTCCTGCAGGTACCATCGGGTTTAGGGATTTTCACCCAGGGGACATCTATGGCGCCCGTATGCTAGAACCAAACATTTCGGTATCCAATCCCTACCCACGATGTGTCCTGTGGAGGCTATGGCTGTTGTCACTAGGGCATACAAGATAACTACAATCACACAGCAAGTGCATGAGTCACACTACCAGTCATGCAACGGTCTGCGTAAACCATGCGCTCATGCAGGCAACTCCGCCTATCGGGGCCCGTGTGATCTGCCTGAAGGCATATGCTATGATCAATCACCCCTCATCTCAAGCATGCATATGATGCGTATGATCATGAATCATGGGATAGCACTATACTTATGGTATGATAATGGACGTTGCTCAAAGTAAAGATGGGCTAAGCGATCTGCAGAGTACGTGTATGGGCCTATTGGGCCTTAAGGAGCGTCACAATGCGGACATTTAACCAACATTGTACTTATAATGTGGACGTCAAACCAACATTGCTCCCAAGGCACGATCCGCCATAAATATCATTACACAAACCATGGGGAAGCACACATTGCAATGGACCTATATACATCTCATTGGGCCTCAACCCAAAGTCCTCAAACACATCAAATGGGCTGCCTCATATGGGCCTTTCATAAATCAAGTGGGCCGCATCAATGGGCCTTAAGTACATTGCAATGGGCCATGTCCCATGGGCCTTTGAAAACATCACATTGGGCCTTAACCCATGGGCTCCAAATACATCAAATAGGCCTCACGACATAGGCCTCATGTATATCAAGGTGGGCCTAAACAACGGGCCATAAATATGACAAGTGGGCCACATCGCATGTGCCATATGTACATATCAAGGTGGGCCTCAGCAACGGCCAAAAATATGATAACGTGGGCCTAAAACACTTGGGCCTTATATAAACCAAGGTGAGGTCCACTGAATCTGACTCATTCTTTAGCCCATGCCATAAAATGAGTTTTCAAAGTGGCCGGATAAATTGGATGCAACACCTGCATCATGGTGGGGCCCATAAAGGCCCACCCACATATATATATACACAATATAATATAATATATATTATATATATATATATATACATACATACTCACATGCACCCACATACACTCACACACACACACACACGCATGCACACACGCAGGCACGCACACACACGCACACACGCACACGTATGCACACACACGTGCACTCCCCACACGCCCACCGTCCAAACAAACATCACAGTGGGTACCACCGTCCAGGCGGACGGTGGTAAAAAAAACACATGCATCATCGTGGGTCCCATGTGGGGCCCACCCTTATGTTTAAACACCATCCATCCCATTCATGAGGTCACGCAGACCCATATGAAGGGTAAAAATAAATTTCAGCCTTATCCAGAACTTCTGTGGGCCCAAAAAAAGATTTCAATGGTAGAGTTCAATCATCACTGTTTCTTATGGTGTGGGCCAACTGAGGTCCATAGGCCTGAAATTTGGAGGACCCACTTCAAAGAGTGGCCCACCACATGAATGGTGTGGATACAAAATATACACCATGGTGGGGCCCACTATTTGGAGCCGTGGGACCACTGCCCGCCACTGTTGTGACGCGCGGCGTCACCTCCTCTCTCGACGGCAAGCCTCTCTTTATCTTGTGATATATATATATATATTTTTTTGAAAACACCTTTTTCAAAGGTTTTTCATGTGTGGGGTCCACTTCATCTAAATTCACCTCAACCATTGGTTCCCACGGCTATAACAATCGTAACAAGCCCAATATTGGGCATATATCGGGGCACGGAAACAATAGGGCAGTTTCAATGGTAAGGAAACTTTTCCCACGCCATGGCCCACCAAAAATTTGGATCGGCATCATCTTTTGGCTCAACGCCTAAAATGATCAGTAGAATAGAATGGACGGTGTGGATTGACTACATACATCAAGGTAGGGTCTAAATGAACCATCCTCTCCAAGGCTTGAGAACCAAGCTAATATTTTGTCTTCCCAAGTCCACGTCCAGGGACGTCCCTGGACGTCTTGTCATAACACATTTGTTGAGGTGGGCCCTGCTCAGGTGGGCCACCAAATGGATAAATGGCCAGTATAAAACATACATTAAGGTGGGGTCTATCCAAGTAGGCCACATGTCCACCTCATCACACACAAAGAAACATAAATAATTAAATAAAAAGAGAGGGAGAGAGAAATAGAGAGAGAGGCGGGACACGCATGATGGAGGGCTCCGCCATTATGAGCCCTCCCTTATAAGCAATCATACATCGAGTGGGTCCCATTGCATGTGGGCCCACCAAATCAAGAATTAACGGTGGAGATCCTTTCTCCACCAAATGTAAGGTCTTAGATGACCCTATCCCTATAAGGAAAATAAACATCATGATGGGGTCCATGGAGAATGGCCCCATCATGGAATGATCATGAGGATCAAGGTGGTCCATCGACCACATCAAGGGTCCAAAGTGAGATCCATACCATTGATCGGTAGGCCTCACTTGGCCCATCATAAAAATATGGAAACTAGCCTATAGAAGCACCCACCGGTTGATCTCTTCGGTCCGTTGGAACGCCACCCTCCTCGTGCTCCTCTTTGATGGTGGAGATGGGAAATGGATGGCTAGGATGAAGGTTCATTGGGATGGAAAGGTGGGCCACCAAAAATTACATTTTCCCTCACTTGGGATGGCTTGGACGTGCACATTTTTTTCTCTCTTGGTGTTGCTTTGAAAAAGTGTTGAGAAAGAAAGGGAGAGATGGAATGTAAGGAGAGAGAGTGATGGATGTGAGTGATGGGTGAGGTGATGTTGTACTTGACTAGGTATGGGTGTGTAAGAGAGAGGGTGAGAAAGCATGGGTTGCTTGTACTTGACATTGAAGTGATTGATTGATTGATGTGATTGATTGATTGATGGGATTGATTTGACATTGTGTAGAGATTCTCTTGGGATCGAGAAAGCGCGGCGTTTCTTGAAATAAACACCGACTCACATCTTCCGCAGTCGGGGTATCGGATCGGTGCGTGAGTCGCGGCGTTGGAACCGCGGCACGGTGCGGTCGCAATGATATAGGTCTCGGATTAAACCGACTCGAATCTAAAGGATACGACTTACGATCGATCGCAACGTCGATTATCAGTCGTGGATTGCCGGACTTCGACGGAAATGATCGCAGGATTCATCGGAATAATATGAACTAGGATACGGGTCTTACACTTACCATAACAATGGCACAGGGCAAAAGTATGACCCGCGTACAGAAATTGCTGGATATACTAGAGGAGGTTGATGGGCTGAGCCACAAAGATCAGGTCCGCGCCGCAAGGTTGATGCAATAGGATATTGTCAGTGCCGGCTTCTTCATCAAGATGGGACATGAGAGACACAAGGAGTGGGTCCAAAAGCTCTTGGACCGCAATCCTCTTGCCTGATACTGATCTGCTTGGCTGGAATTGAAATTATAAACAACTAAACACTTTTTTTTGGGTGACTATTTGGTTTGTGTTATGATGTGGATTGCTGGTAGATATTTGGGTGCTGGATGGTGAATCTAACACTCTGCTCATTGGTCTTGCAGGAAACTTTGGTTAGTGATGGTCAGACCATCATTCATATATCTACGTCAATTACCAGTTTCTTCTATAATCTAACTCATAACAGGATTGCTATTTTGCTCATCAGTACAGGTACACCATGGGCCATTGCCTCTTAATGAATGCATAAACTGCATTTGCAATGAGGCCACTATTGTGGTTATTTGATTCTTCTGAGATGCTTTGCTGTTTGAATCCAGTGTGCTATGCTTATTTAAAATACTGTGTTTTTGATGTTAACTTTCCTTCTGTCTCTTATGATATCGTGGACGATATAAATGTCCTCTTTTGATTATTGATCTTGTAGACATTTTATATCGGTAGGCAAGGTAGTTTTAAATCCTACCACAATAGCAAAATATCAGATTCTACATTGACATGGAAATCGAATGTTCAGTTACTGTATGACTGTGATTTGTTGAGGTGAGACTACAAATACATAACTTGTAAGAAATTTTCCTATACTGCTGCTATGAAACATCACCCAAATATTAATTTTATCAGACATTTTTTGGGATACTGATCTATTCATATAAACTACTTCAGTATCTTCAATGATGCTTTGACAATATCAGTTCACACTTTAGTTTTGACAGGAAATTATGAAGAAATATTATGTTGTCTTTATGGGAAGAGTTTCGGGTGTTTATGAGAAATGGGAGGATGCGAAAGCGCAGGTGGATCGATATTTAGGTTGTAGACATCAGTCGTACAAATCATTCGAGGAGGCCGCAACAACTTGGTTGAACTTTAAGGTATGTTATATACTTTCTAATTTTGGATAGGCGACGCATCATTGGTTTCTTTGTCCTGACGTATCTCTTATAGCTGAAATCACTCATTTTATCGATCAGCAGGTTATTTGTATTTTCTCTTACTTTTTTTGTAACTGTAATCATTTATATTTGGTCGGCTACGCAGATTATTTGTTCTTTTCTCATAATTTGTTCTAACTGAAATCACTCATTAGATCGGACAATAGATTATTTTCACATATGTCATAAATTTTTGTTAAAATTTATTGTAGGCCATGAGGCATAATTGCCGTAATGAGGGACATTCCATGAGACGCCAGAATGAATCGCCACCGACTCATGCTCCGACTATAGACGAAGATCGGTTTAATGGCCATTGTTTCTCCGACGCTGCCGTTACGGATGAGAGAGGAGATGTCGATTCGTCAGATCATGGTTTCCCTATATTTCATATTTTGATAGGGGGGTTGATAGTATATGTGGTGGTCAAATGGATTTTTTCATATCTCATCTCGATTGAAGGAGTGTTTAAAATGTAATAGGCCTGCTATTGGAAGCATTTTCTGTGATTGAAGGAGATGTCTGTCACTGCTTGACAGCTCTGGAACTGTTATTATGTTTTGGACTTTTTTTGGGTTATTTTGTAAGATGGTTGCATGAAACACTGTTTAAAATTTTGATTATTGTAGGTGTTTATTTCCCAGCAAAAATGTACCCTACAGTGTGTGGACCCCACCACTGATCATTACTTCTTTAAATGTATAGTTATTGCGGGTCTTAGTCCACATCATGGTATAATTCAGAGGTGGCCCACACCTTTGAATGGATGTCCACTGTTGAAAATCTCCCGTGAGGATTATAAATCAAAGGTGGACCACAGTACAAAACTGATGGCCGCTGGATATCATGCATATGTTACTTCTCTTTGGGTTAGAAATGGCAGGTGTACCATGCCACGTGAGATCTTTCAAGGTTGCAATCCCCGCATGTATATAATGGTGGGTCCAGATACAGCGTAGACCTCATATAGACCTCATATAATAGTGTGTGTATATATTGTACTCTGCAATTACACATCTTAGGCCTGATGACGACTCTATTCTCAAACGGCGACAATGCATTCTGCAATTAATACGTATCTGGATTCCGGTCAGAAGCAAACCGTGCGATAGTTCACGCTATTTAAGACGTACACTATGCTACAGTGACAGGTATGCCGTGTCCCTACACTTTTACAGTGCAAAATAATATTGTACATGAATCCAAACGCCCCCTAAAAATCCATCCAATCCCTCCTCATCACACGGGATTCGCCCGGCCAAGCTGCCCAAAAATTATCTGGTAAAATGGATGAGAGGAATAGATAAAATATATAAATATGAGTGGACCCCGCAGAGTTTACTCACTACGCTTACCTTACTGAGTTACTACGCAATCCGCTTCCATTTCTGAAACCATGTTTCGAATTCCATTTCCCACTCTCTCGCTTTCATTTTCGAACCATATCTCCATCTCCGGCGAGATTCCGTTTCTATCGGCTGCATGTTTGAGAGGTTTTTTGTTTCTCAGATTTCGCATCGGAAGGTATGCAATTCGCCTCTGGTTTCTAGAAAATATGTGATAGGGTTTGATTTTGGTGGAATTGGAGTTATTTGTGGAAATTTGTATTTGCGTAGGGTTTCGGTTCGAAATATAGGGGTTTACGAGTGATTTGATTTCTTTTGGCAGGAATTTTGGTTTTTCTAGGGTTTGGTGTTGGTGTAATCAGAGTGATTTGGTAAGACTCTGCTCTCTCTCTCTCTCTCTCTCTCTCTCTCTCTCTCTCTCTCTTTTCTTTCCTTTCTTCTCGTAGTTTGACAGCATTCAATGTATGATATCTGTGGCAGCATTCAACACGCACGGCGCTCATGGAACGCCATCATCCGTGCCTACTCCAAGCGCGGCCTCTCCCAAGATGCAAATCGTCCATCACATGCGACTCATGTTCTCCTTGGTGCCCAAAAATCAGGATGACCAAAATTCAGATGTGCCACACCACATTATTTTCGTGTTTCTAGTAATGATTTTACCTTTTTGGCTCACCTTAGTTCTAGATTTGCTGGATTTTTCGGCTGCAATGAGAACATGAGGGGTCTGACATGGACTGATTGATTGTCATGCAAACATCACAGTGGGCCCCACATAATCACGTTGTAGTGCATCAGGACATGTGCGCTCAGTCGTGCAGGTGCAACTATGGGTCTGTGCTGGTCTGTGTATGTTTGCGTGTGTGCATGTGCGTGAATGTGCCTGTGAAATTGCAATGCTGAACTTATCCAATGGATGCAATGGGTACACAGAAATTCATTTTTCAAATGGATTGCCAAGGAAAGTCCGTTTCTGGATGTAGTCTCCGGTTTTCATTGATTGATGGCCAATATCCATCATCATTGGTTTTCCCTTTCTTCTCTTTCTTACCCTTCCTCAGGATCTTGCTCTTCACTGCTACATTCACATCAGCTACAATGCTATCCAAGTGATCATGGTTGCTCAAAATCCCAACAGGGCAAACTTGGCTGGCAAAAGGAAGTACACTTAGATAGTTTGGCAATGTTGATTCAAAATGAAGGTTATAAAAGGACAAGGGGAAGGCACAAAATGACGTGGGGGAGGGGTTTCATGAGGTGCTGCTTCACGTGAACCATTCAGATTTTGGGGTCACATCACGTATGATGAGTTCTCAAAAAAAAAAAAAAATGACGTGGGGGAAGCTAGTAAGAGTATGTCGATGAGGGTTTAACTAAGGATATGGCCCTCGATAGAGTGGAATGGTGGAATAGGATTCTTGTAGCTGACCCTGGATAGAACAAGATTCATGTAGCTGAACCCAAATATAAGGCTTAGATGATGATGATGATGATGATGATGATGAACCAAATGGATTAAAGAAGATCAAAAAAGAAAAGAAAAGGGAAATCAAAAGAAACATAGCCCAATGAAAAACAAAGAAAGCTAAAATGCAAAAAATCCACATAATAATGATCTCTTGTCAATATTTGACAAGACTGGACTTTTAGGAGTAGTCTTGTTTTGGGTTTGCAGGTCAGTTGACTACTTGAACAAAGGATTGAATTGGGCCCACCTGGTGAGCCCATCAACCTGATCTTTTGGTGAGAATATGTTGACAGTCTGACCTTGATGGACAACTTCTATATTCCATTGCTCTACACATGCAATGCTTTATAGATGACATGCCTCATCCACGCGTGGCCTAACAATCCTCCTAGAGAACTTTGTTGATAGGGGCATAGGGCTAATGGAATGGGTTCGGGTTGGTTCCTAGTACCCGTACCTGGACTTAGTCAACCAGCATAGGTTATTGCTAGGTTCGGGTCTTGACAGTCAGACCTAGTTGATGGACAATTTTTATATTCCACTTGATCCTTTTCAAGGTAAGGTTGAATGATGTGTGGATTTGGGAAGTTCTTGGATTGGCAAGGCAACTCTTTCCTCTCTGTTTCCATGTCTCTAGTCCATTTACATCTATGAAGGAGTCAAGGTGAAGGTTTCATTGAATATGAATTTTAGGAATCTAATGGACAAATAGAATATGTTTTTCCAAGCTGTTTGTTTTTAAGCAAGGTGTAGCTTTTTGAGGAGCAGGATTGTTTTATGAGTCGGGTTGATTGAGGATTTGGGAAGATATGTGGCTTGGCGAGGTAACTCATGCCTCTTTGTTTCCATGACTCTTCCTCATTTACATCCATAAAGGCGTCCAACATGAAGGATTGCATTGAATATAATCATATATAGAGACACTAGCGTGTGGAATGTTATATTTTGCTTGGAGCTAATGGATGGATAAAATATGTTTTTCCAAGCTAAGTAGACCTGCTAGATTTCAGCCTACATAATCTACTTAGTGTGGTTGGACTGAATGATTGGTTGGATATTTGCACATGCATGCCACATTATTGTGTACTGGTGTGATAGGCAGGGCTGTATACGTGTGTGGACTTGACGGAATTAAATGGAATATCTAGAGAACAAGTTGCAAACATTTTAGTATTATGTCATACAATCGATTTTCTCCCATGAATCTTGTCTACAACTCTAAACACTTGCTTTGTGTTTCACTGTCACATCACGCTCATTTATGCAACTTGAACTAAACACAAACAAGTTCCTCAACCATCTCATCAGCATTCATTTCATTACATATGGAGTTTAGATGCTTTGTTTGCCAGCTTATTAATTATCTTCTCAATTCTCGAATCATGATAAAGTTCTCTAATATTCTGTTATTTTACTTTAAAATGGGTGTTACCACTTACAATACTATTTCTTCAAAGCATTTGATGTCCCAAATATCCTAAATACTTGTCAAGAATAAAAAACTCATTAGCCTTATTTCGTGCAAAATTATAAATTTCCCTTGTTTAGAGGCTACATTTTCGTTAGTAGGTTTGCTAAGTCCAACTTGGAAATACATGGGTTAACGATAATCTGGCAGTTTCTGAAAATTTCTCTTTGTTGGGCTGACAATAATATATTTTGATTGGAAACAGGTATATCTTTCTAAAATTTGCCTCTTATCTCTCTTTTGTGGCTTTTCTGTGGAGGAAAGATTTTGTTAGGTTTGTGAATTTGTCACTTGACATGTCGTCGTGCTTTCTATGTGCAGGAACTTGGTATAGTTATGAACCTTTGTGCGTTGGTGTTTGGAGAATCTGTTCTAAATGATGCAGTATGTATTTATATCACCGAACAGGAATGATATTACAAAGAAACAGATCAAGCTTGACCCTAGCCACCCTGAAGATGCAAGACTGGTATTGTCCTCTCTCTCTCTCTCTCTCTCTAATAGTGCTGGCTCTTTTTAAGTAATCCAAACCCCTTATGCCATTTTAGTGATCCCCATGTGCCCGCCCTTCGTAATATTGAGGCCATTTTCAGTGATCCAAATCAACTAACATGCTAAGGCCCATGTTACAACAATCCATGCAAAGTGATCTAAACCTTTTACATAAGTTCGGCCGTTTTTGTGATCAGAATTCTTCATATTATTTGAACCAAATGGTTTATATTGGTTGGGCTGTTTTAGTCATCCAAACCCTTCATATTATCGAGGCCGTTTTCAATGATGAAAATCAATTAATATGTGTCAAGCCCCTTGTTCAACAATCCAAGCAAATGTTTTAGAGACCTTGTTGGATGTCACATGCATAAAAGAAAGAAAGAGAAATCGTTCGGAGTGGATGAATTTGGCCATAGAATACTTCAATCTTTTGTAGTTGTATGTGGCTTGTTTTGGTTGCCACATGCACAAAAGAAAGAAAGAGAAATCGTTAGGAGGGGATGAATCTGGCCATATGATACTTTGATCTTTTGTAGTTGCATGTGGCTTGTTTTGGTCGCCACCTGCACTAAGGAAAGAAAGCGAAATAGTTAGGAGTGGATGAATCTGGCCATAGAAAAGTTCAATCTTCTGTAGTTGTATATTGCTTGTTTTGAACTTTCTGTTCAAAACTATCAATTTGTTTAGCCGCTTAATTGAGAGTTGCGATTTTTCTTTTGTTTAGGACACTTGATACATGGTCATTCTTGCTAGGTCCTTTTGCTGTGATCCAAATCTTTTCTTATGACTTGCCCTCTATTTAGGAATCCATCCTGTTGATATAATTGGGCTGATTTTCGGTGATCCAAACCATTCATTTGATTGGGCCTCTATTCAATGTTCCAAAGCATTCTTATGATTGGGCCTATGTTTAGTGATCCATACCCTTTACATGGATCTGGTCATTTCCACACTACATGTACAATTTGGTTAATTTGGTTGTTTCCAAACTTAAATTCGTGGTTTTGATGACTGGATTGCTGGATTCCGGTGGAGATGGTAATTACCAATGCATATCAATTGCATATCAAATACAAACTACCACATGACCCCTTAAACCATATTGAAAGATAGCTTTTGGGATTTGAGAATGTTAGGGTTAGGGTTTGGGATTTATATATAGGGGTTTTGTAAAGGGGATCAAAGGGAAGAGGGAATTCGAAGATTTGAAGCAAGGGGGTCACGAATTGGGGTTGTTTGTATGGACATTGTTCCCATGGTACTGTTCATGGCTAGAACTTGGGTGTAGGTTAGGTCTAGGTTGGTTTAAAATCATTAAAAAAAGAAAAGAAAGAGAGGAAGAAGTTGAAGAAAGAGAGATGAGAAGTACCTTGTGAGAGAGAAAGAAGATGAGGATAACAAGGGTTTGGGGTTTTAGGTTTTTACTCTTTAGGGCTTTAGGGCTTAGGGCTTTGGGTTTTAGGGTGAAATCCATGAATTTGGTAAAATCCCCGTGAACTAAAAACCTGGTTTTTGTGTGTGTGTGTGTGTGGGAAGTTATTTAAAACTTGAGTAACTTATGAAGTTTGATACTTAATCATTTAGAAATAGACATTGTCTAGTGCACCCGGCTAAAGTTGGGTGCTTAAAGAGTGCTAAGATTCAAACCCATCTTGTTTGTGTACACTTGATTACCAAAACATGACCATTGCATATACATGTGTACATGTGTAAGTGATTGCAGTCATTCATCAAATAGGGTAGGGTTGTGTTGGGTTATGTATGGTTGGCCTTTATGTTATAACTTCTTTATTGCTAAAGAGTATGTTTCTAGGCAAGAATGTTCACCTTATGCATGTGTGGGGTGGTCGTGGCTTAGATTAGCCTATGAAACAATGATGAATTTGTAAGAATTATATAAGGTGGGCCAATGCACCCGCCCCACCTTTTACGCCATTCAATGCTGTTGTTGTTCTCATTAACCATCTACCTTCTTTAAGCACACGTCAAATATTTTTCTCTATGAATGTTTACATTAGGTTATGGCTATGTGTTGACTCATCCTCTTCACATGTGGCACAAACATACATCTAGACCACAAAATTGTAGGTCCCATTGTGGATGGAGCATATCTCTAAATCTCAATAATCATTGATTGATAGCTATCAAATGGATGGTTAAAAGTAAAATATGTAGTGGTCCAAATTTGAAGGGAAAAGTCAAATGGTTAATATTATCTTCTCAGTGTAATTTTTCACTTATGCTCCAACAACAATTGGGTCAGCAATTTGGACAGTCTGGATTGTCATACAGCTATGCCAAGTGTACAGTTGAAGAGTCACCACCATTTTTAAATAGTCAAATGGTTAATATTATCTTCTCAGTGCAATTTTTCACTTATGCTCCAACGACAATTGGGTCAGCAATTTGGACAGTCGGGATTGTCATACAACTATGCCAAGTGTACAGCTGAAGAGTCAGCACCATTTTTAAAATGGTACTGAGCTGAGCCTGATGAGACCCTTTCATTTGATCAGACAATATAGATAACTAATCATCCGACGAATGAGATTTGGGGTCCACATGATCCACATGCAAAAGATGGGGATTGTTGCTCTGTAGAATCACTCTCACAAAGGAACTGCACGAGGAAGAGTTCTCAAATGGAATTAAAACAGGGAAATGACATTGGTTCCTATGTTTTCTAAGTATACATTCTTCTCACACCCAAATATTTCGTGACGCAATCTGGAGAAGGATAAAACATTCAGCTAGTGTGGCTAAATGAAATCCAAATGGATGTTTTGCAAATCAAAAAGACAAGATAGGTGCAGTTGATTTTAATTTCAGTTATAGGCAACAATAAATTGTGACAACATTTGTATAAGCTCTTACTCTTCTTTGCCATGGGCTTCGGCATGATCATCCCTTTTCTCTGCTGCAGATTGGCTAATGCTGGCCTTGGCATCAGCCAGGAAGGTGGGATCCGACTGATGCTCATTGTCCGAAGGCTCCTTCATTACCATGATGATGTAGAACGCGATAACTAAATTCACTGATATGACAGCAAGAAATTCACTCAATAGTGTCAGCGAAGAAGACGACAGTTGGCTCGAACCTGTTCCAAAAGAATTGCTCTTGCTTATGAATTTGGCCATAGAATCCTGATACGAACTTTCACGAGCTACTGTCAAATGCACCTCTGATGCCCCAGCATAGATGAAAAACATTTGGCCTGCTCGTCAGATAGGACGCACCATGGATGTTCAGTTGGCCAAAAATAAAATTGATTGAATAATCCTAACCACATCAACAGAGGGCATTCATTAACACTGAATGCAAACCTTCCATCTGCTTTTCTTTTGACCATCCCAATTTTTCCCTGAAATCTCATCTCTGTTCAACTATGGCCATCCACATTGGGCCTGGTGGACAAGCAGTCCAGATCTCGTTCACGTGTACATGTGTCCCATGGAGGAAATGTGACAATCATGCATGATACAAGAATTCCTCAGACCTAGTTTCAACGAAAAGCGACCGCAGGGTGGCAAGCGACTTGTTATTAAATCATGCATTAGCATGAATGAACTATGTCAAAAACATTCATTTACTTAGTTTGATGTGTGTTAAGGATGCAAATGAATAAATACAAGATCAAAGAATAATTTCTATGAAGGGGAGACTAAACTTTGTTTCTTTTTCTTAGACTAGAAAAGCATATGATAGAAACCCCAATTGGCTACATTTCCATAACATTCTCAGAGCAGATCTCCTATTTGTAGAAACAAACAAGACAAGCAATTTGATATTGGATGGGGCTGCTTGCCTTAACTTCTATCAACTGGTTAAAGCAGGGGGCAATTAGAACTTGTTTGGTTGACTATAACTCTCATTGACTCATATAACTTCTATTATGCTATTCTCGGACAATTTATGAACTGTTCTTATAAAGCTTCCAACATAAATGTCATACGACAAAGTTGCACATGTTATGCAAGTTTTTCTAAGGAAATTAGGATCAATTTGAGAAGTAGAATTCTAATTGTAGCCCTTTGAAAATTCCAAAAACATATGCCCGATGTCTTCCAATGTGGCACACATGTGGAAGATCCTTGCCATCCATCAGTAAGCTCCAAGTTGAAAAAAAAAAAAACCTCTGTTCCACTTGTTTAGGTTGGCCAAACATACCAGAAAAATAGGCTTTTATAAAAAAAAAATGGTACACATTCAACAAACATGTGTCTCACCTGATGAGTTGATTGACTGAGATTTTGGCTGTGTCACACAATGTGGGGCGCACATGCAACCAGGATCTCACAAGTGCTCTTGGCACTTCTGGGGCACTTGTGCTTGGTGTTTACAAATGGGTGCTTGTAGTTGCATTCCTCCTTTTTAGGGGAAAAACGCATCAAGAAAACATGTCCTAAACATGTAATCAATCAATTATAATCACAAAGATGTAGAAAATGCATCAAGAAAACCAGTCCTCAATTTCCCTTTTGGGGGGAGTTTCTGTTAGTTTAGTGAGACAAAACATTCCTGGTTTTGACATGCCACAAGCTTTTTGGTCTTCCATTACTTCTTTTAATCCTCTGGCAATTTTGGTGTTCCAATATTGGAGAAATGGTGAAGGTGCACTAGATAATAATATAAAACATAAGGAGTTGCCTCAAATACCTGTTCAAACCTTGTCTAAAGGCAGGATCATTTGACTGTGTGAATGATGTCTAGTGTTCGAAGACTATTAGCTCCAAACCATAATAATACTATAATCTTCTGATTGATCCTCTTAGCTCAACAATGTAATTTGATTGTTGATCTCGTCATATTGATCATTAAATTACAGATCTATCCAGATCATCAATCAAGACAATTGAATGGTTGGATTCTTCAAATATTGATCAATCGGCTTGTGCAACCATTTGGTTGCATCATCTCTTTATATTGCTCTATATCTCATTTTTCCCTTAGTAGGCAGGATAATATCACAAGACTTTGATATTGTCATGTTGGCTTTCAAGACGAAA
Organism: Magnolia changhungtana; assembly: GCA_030180095.1. NCBI lineage: Eukaryota > Viridiplantae > Streptophyta > Magnoliopsida > Magnoliales > Magnoliaceae > Magnolia > Magnolia changhungtana. Next base: position 8,104,295 of record JASAUF010000375.1, read on the forward strand.
GTAATGATTAAGAATGACATATTTTGAGTCAAAGGTGAAATTCTTGGGTTTATAAACAATTTTTTGAAGTTTGAAATATGACTTATTAAAAAGGAAAAACTTAGCAGATACAACACAAGGGTGTTGATTTATAAAAGATGAACAATCATTCGTGCTCAATGGGCTTATCCAACAATGCATGCTCTAGACAGCTATCATTTGCAAATTTCCCTTTGGTCAGGGATGTTTAGTGTGCCATCCTACTAGTTTATTGTGTGCACTCCACATGGAATTAGGCCATTCCAAAACCCAAGTGGACCACAACACCTGATTGAGAGATTTCGTTAATGGTTGTACATTGTTCCTGATGGTGTGGCCCACCTGATTTTTGGGCATATCTGATTAATGCTTTATTCCTCCATCTGGTTTTTTTATTGGCGCCTTTGCTTCTTTCTACATAGTGATGATGATTAAATCCAATTATTTTAGGATCGATCCCACATTAAGGATTGAGATTTTTTATTGTCTTTTATGCAATTATCCCAATGAAATAAAGAACTTTGGTCATAAAATTAATTATAGACATCCAAGTGGGAGTTTCAAAATGCAATAGAAACTTGTGGCGATGTTTCATATACTGATGTCTAATAATGATAGAATTAATGATTAAATTATTTTTCCTATTACATATTTACATTGGGATTTAATCACCACAAAAGTCATGATCCTAGGCAAGAATGTTCACCTTATGCATGTGTGGGGTGGTCTTGGCTTAGATTAGCCTATGAAACAATGATGAATTTGTAAGAAGGGCCTTCTTGATCAAGGGTCTGTATTACCCTATGGGTTGGATAGTGTGATCGGGAGTACCAGTGAATCCCACTCAGTTGTGATTCATCTAAAATCGTGTAAGGGGGGTGGCGCGCTACAATTCTGTCACGCACACAATGTTCTAGCTAAACTGGGATTACCAAACTTGTGTGGAGCCTTAGGGATAGGAGTTTCGATGGGTACCAAACTCCTTAACCCTCTTTAAGTTATTTAAACCGAGCTGGTTCCGAAGCCTACATACAACTGAAGCCTCCATTCCCATCCGATTAAGGCATCAAGCCTATGGCGATGACATCTGAGAAGGAGAAGGAGAAGAACAGTGGTATTTTTTATTGTTTATTTTTATTTCTTTTTGTATCTCTCTCTTCCTTTGTCTCCATGTGTTTTTTTATTTTTTTTATTTTTGGTTCTCTCCACGTGCCATGCACTCTAGTGATTGAAACAAAGGGGGAGAAGTAAAAGAGAGCTGCTACTCACTCTTCTTCACCTAATCTCTATTTGAAACCTAGAAAAATTTAAAACTATCAACCTGTCTGCATTAAATCCTAAGGTGATCCCTGTTCTCTTCTCCTCCTATTCTTTCATCATAAGTCATCGAGAAAATGCATTAAGTTGCCTTCATGAATCTCAATGTTTCTATTCACTCTTACCCTCAATTCTTAACAAATCTTGTGCTTGCATTGTTTCTTATCTTTTTATCTAATGTTTTTTGAATGTTTCAAGCCGTATTTGCCGCCGTGTTCCCCATGTCATCACATTGCTCCTCTGTTTATTATCTTATTCTTCATTGCTGACAATTCCTTATTTGCTTCATTTTTTTCTTGATTTTTTTTTTCTTTAATTTTTAGGTTTTTGCTGTAGCTGGCTATAACTCTTTCTTCCAGAATTACTAAGAAGAGAATTAGTCTGGCAACCTGTTGTCTGCTGGTGGATATGGCTCTATTGCTGGCAAGCTTCTATGCCATTAGATAGGATTTCGAGAAAGGTATGTATATCCTCTAGAACTTATTACAAATTTGTGAGCTCAATTACCATTTTGCTTCATATTGTCTTCGAACAGCATGATACTAAACTTTAGTATAATCCCTTGCATCACTATTCTCTTTACAACAACAGGCGTTTTGATGCAATTTGAGAACCTCAAGAAGCTTAGAGTCACATCACTGAAGTGAATCCATCATGCATCAAAAGCAATAGAAATTAATAGAATAAAGTGTATAGAGTACTATGATAGTAGTCTCCTGCTCATAAGATGAGCTGGTGGAACTGGAGACAGTGTAGTGTGTGTGAGTGATCCAGGGTTCAATCCCTGGTAGTGTTACCTTTCAAAAACAAAAAAAGAGTGCTATGTAGTACATCAATTTAGACAGCCAATCCATAGTTACCAGGAAACCTCTCATGGAGTTTGATATGCATTTCACAGTACATGTATTTCCAGAATGGGGAAAATGCTTTTCCTGGAATATATATATATATATATATATATATATATATATATATATATAAAGGCATGCTCACCTACGCACGTGCGCACCTTTGCACACGTGTCATGGGTGTCGAATCCGAACGGTCCATAAGGCGCAGAATGCCATCAAACCTCAGGGGGTGAATTTTCACCCTGATCTAAGATTCTGGTGGGCCATAGAAAAGAGAAATTCAAATCAAGGGAAGAAACTGTTTGCGTTTTTCATGGCCCACCGAAGTTTTGGTTCAAAGTAAAAATTGGTACCAGAGGGTTTCATGAGGTTCTGCTTCATGTGGACCGTTCAGATTTTCGAGTCTCATCAGATATGATGAGTTCTCAAAAAAGTTCGTATGTAGTCCATGCCAACTGGTTCGCAGGTGAGCGTTCCACTATATATATATATATATATATATCGCAGGTGAGCGTTCCACTATATATATATATATATATATATATATATATGGGAAATGGTTCTATGCGGTCGACCTCATAGGAACTTCCCATGAGGTCGAGCTGACCTTTCAAAAACAAAAAAAGAGTGCTATGATAGTACATCAATTTAGACAGTCAATCCATAGTTACCAGGAAACCTCTCATGGAGTTCGATATGCATTTCATGGTACATGCATTTCCAAAATGGGAAAAATGCTTTTCCTGGAAAACAGTAAACATGTGTGTGTGTGTGTGTGTGTGTGTATATATATATATATATATATATATATATATATATATATATATATATATATATATATATATATCATAGTTGGACGAGTTGGACAAGCAGCATATAGAGTCCAACTTCCAGCGAGGCTAAAGCTCCATCCGGTGTTTCATGCAAGCTGCCTCAAGCCATACCATGGGGATTCAAGCGATGAAAGAAGTCACATTTCCTCAAGAGCACCTCCACCATAACCTAATTCAAAAAGGAGGCTGAATACATCATGGCTGATCGAGTAAGCAGTAGCAGAGGGGTGGCTAAGCACAAAGAATTTTTAGTCAAATGGAAGGCCCGAAAGTTAGGCTAGCTGGGAACGGGACGCAACTCTTTGGCTTAGGACTTTGGCAATTTGAGGACAAGGTCAAAGAGTATCTTCATGGAAAGTCGACGAGGACGACGACTCGGGGGAGGATTGTGACAGACTTAGCCATCTCACCTTGCTCGCTTCGCTTTCTGTTCGACGAATCGGTAGCGTAAGTCTCCTGGTTTTAAGGGAGTATATATATGGGAAATGGTTCTATGTGGTCGACCTCATAGGAACTTCCCATGAGGTCAAGCTGTGTGGGCCCCACAGTGATGTGTGTCGAACATCAACACCGTGCATTTGATGGGTCCCCTTTAAATTATGGGATATCCCAAAAATCAGCCGTATATGGAACTCAGGTGTGCCATACCATCTAAAATCATGTGAAGACATGCATAAAACGTATTAAAGCACTTGGTGGAGCCCACCTGAAATTTGGATGCATCTGAAACTTGGTCTGACCCCTCATCGAAGTGGGACACACATAATGGATGGGCTGGATTTGATGTGGGCCCAACAAATGATTATAAATTTTTTAATGGGAGGGTAACCCCTCTCGACTTTTGTACGTGGTGTGGCCTACACAAGTCATGGATTGACTTGATTTTTAAGCCCGAGGCCAACCATGGAATGGTGCATCCAACTGATGGGGTAGATGTTTGACACGCATCACGATAGGGCCCACACAGCTCGACCTCATGGGAAGTTCCCATGAGGTCTACCGCATAGAACCATTACCCATTATATATATATATATATATATATATATATATATATATATATATATATATATATATATATACTTCCCATGAGGTCTACCGCATAGAACCATTACCCATTATATATATATATATATATATGTATGTATGTATGTATGTATGTATGTATGTATGTATGTAGGAAGCATGTTTCCTACTGATTTTACCAATTAGGAAGTCAGTTCCCTAAATAGGAAAACCATTTCATGTATTCGGGTAACCCCTTTCTTGTAAAGTAGGTAACCTGTTCTTTGTATTTAGGAAACACATTTCTTGGTTTATAACACAGTTCCTGTCTGATTTCACCAACTAAAGATTAATGTGTTTCACAGGGGGCCCACACGTAAAAGGTTGGGAATCACATCTTAACTGTTCCCTATAGCATGGCCCACCTCAGTGTTGGATTGGCCTGATTCTTGGGCTCAGGCCCCAACATAGAAGGGCAGACTTACTAGATGGTTTGCATGTCATGTATACATTATGTGGGCCCCACAGCTTGACTCCATCAGAGGCTTTGGTGGAGTGGACTCCCATGTGAGCATTCCCCTAAGTGGGTGACTGGTGTCACTGGTGTGGAGGTGTTTTGGGGTTGTGTGGGTGGGCGGTGGGTTGTGTTGTGTGTGAGGTTTACTCCTCTGTTATTTTTTTTTTTTTAAATTATATATTATTATTATTATTATTATTATTATTATTATTATTATTATTAAAAAAACAGAAAAGAAAAGAAAAAGATTGTGGTGAGACTCGTCCTCTCTGCATGTGGCACTCATATACTATCTGGAACATCCAAATTGTGGGTTCCACTGTGATGGAGCGTATAACTAAAACCACAGTGATCAACTAATGGCTGTCAAATGATGGTTAAAAGTTAAATAGTAAGTGGTCCAAATTTGAAGGGAAAATCAGATGGCTAATGTTATCTTCTTAGTTAAATTTTTTGGTTATGCTCCATCCATGTTGGGTTGGCAGTTTGGATAATCCAGATTACTACAACTGTGCTGTGTGTACGGTTGAAGAGTCATCATTATCATCTAAGCCTTACCCAATTAATTGGGTCGGCTGGTTGAAGAATCTCCATCATTTAAAAAAAAAACTAGTGTAAACTAATGAGTCTGGCCCATATATATGTATGTTAGTGTCCGTATATAGTAATGCATGCATGTATGTACATATAGGCTTTGTCCTTCACCAGTTGAGAAGTGTCTTAAACCTTCACCCAAACTCATCGTTGAATGTCCCCGATAGTCCGCGCTGCTTGTTAGAGTTACTAGCTCTTAGATAGTCATTGGCCAAAAAAATAAAAATAAATTCCAAGGTTGACCGGATGCTCTTAACCATGCCAAAGTATCCATCAAGTAGATTGTTGGGATGTCAATGTGCTAGGCCTAGGCTGGGTTAGGAACAACCCAACCCTGATTTGAAAATGCATGGAGCAAATTTCATTTAAGATGGAAGAAAGCTTCCACATCTTGAAATGACCACTTGAGACCTAACAGCAATGTTCATATAGTCACCTTCAACAGTCATTGGGCCAGAGTAATTTTTGAAGATCTACAATCCCTCTCTAAGAGCCTACAATACCCACTAACTAGATTGCCAATATGCTGGGCCTAGGCTGGGTTAGGAACAACCCAACATTGACCTGAAAATACATGGAGCAAATCTCATTTAAGATGAAAGAAAGCTTTCAGATATATCTGAAAGCGATCACTTGACAACCAACAGACAACGTTCATATGGTAACTTTGACAATCGTTGGATCATTTTTGAAGATCTACAATCCCTTTTTAAAAGCCAAACCCTCCACCCTTGTTGCATCCTCCTCACCAGTTGTCTATGAGAACAGGAAAGATTTCTTTGTTGTCATTTCTTAAAGCACACCAATCCCACCATGACCCACCCACATTAGCTTGGGAGGAACTGTCAAGTTTAGTTTCCACCAATCTGCAGTGTGAAGAACATGTGAAGATTTAATTAAAAACAAAGAAGAAGAAGAACAACAGGAAAATGGTTTTTGCACACTGCAATCCCACACTTAAAAGGAAAAAAAAGTTTTTGTTTTTTTAATGGATTTCTCCCTTTGTAGGGACATTATTCCCCCCACCCTCCCCCAACTCCAAGCTGTATGGCGTATTCAAATACTCACACATCATCATCATATCATTTGCCCGAACAATTTTGGGTGGGCTTCTAAGTGGTGAAGCCGCTAATCTTTTTACGATTGGCTGCCCACCAGATATTAACCACTTTTACACTTCCTTTCAGTACTAGTAGCAAAGGTTTACATTGACCCAACTTGCCAAAATTGCCCCATCGGTATTGAACCCCAAGCAAACTATTACATGCATGGCCCTTCGGGTGAGCAAGTAATTAGGATCAAGGAGGGGCAGTTTCTGGAAAATCACTAAGCAGAAAGCACCAACATACATGAAAGGTCATGCTCAAATAGTTGGCTGCTCAAAATAGGAACCTACCAATACATGATTGCTAATGTGACTAAAATGCCAACATGGTTAGGCCCCAAACTACACACAAACACAAACACTACGCACCAAAGGGGAATTTGCAAATGATAGCTGTCTAGAGCATCAATTGTTGGATAAGCCCATTGAGCACGAATGATTGTTCATCTTTTATAAATCAAAGCCCTTGTGTTGTATCTGCTTAGTTTTTTCTTTTTAAGAAGTCATATTTCAAGCTTCAAAAAATTTGTTTATAAACCCAAAAATTTCACCTTTGACTCGAAATATGTTATTCTTAATCATTACTTTCGTCCTGAAAGCCAACATGACATTACCAAAGTCTTGTGTTGTTATCCCGTCTACTAAGAGAAAAATGAGATATAGAGCAATATAAAGAGATGATGCAACCAAATGGCTGCACAAGCGGATTGATCAATATTTGAAGAATCCAACCATTCAATTGTCTTGATTGATGATCTGGACTAGATCTGTAATTTGATGATCAATATAATGAGATCAACAAGCAAGTTACATTGTGGAGCTAAGAGGATCAATCGAATGGTTATAGTATTATTATGGGTTGGAGCTAATAGTCTTTGAACACTAGACATCGTTCACATAGTCAAATGATCCTGCCTTTAGACAAGGTTTGGAGAAGTATTTGTGGCAACTCATTTTTTATATTATCATCTGGTGCACCTTCACCATTCCTCCAATATTGGAACACCAAAATTGCCAGAGGATTGAAAGAAGTAATGGAAGACCAAAAAACTTGTGGCATGTCAAAACCAGGAATGTTGTCTCACCAAACTAATAGAAACTCCCCCCAAAATGGAAATTGAGGACTGGTTTTCTTGATGCATTTTCTACATATTTGTGATTATAATTGATTGATTACATGTTTAGGACATGTTTTCTTGATGCGTTTTTCCCCCCAAAAGGAGGAATGCAAATTACAAGCACCCATTTGTAAACACCAAGCACAAGTGCCCCAGAAGTGCCAAGAGCACCTGTGAGATCCTGGTTGCATGTGGGCCCCACATTGTGTGACACAGCCAAAATCTCAGTCAATCAACTCATCAGGTGAGACACATGTTTGTTGAATGTGTACTGTTTAAAAAAAAAATAAATGCCCATTTTTCTGGTATGTCTGGCCAACCTAAACGAGTGGAAAGGAGTTTTTTTTTTTTTTTTTGAGTTGGAGCACATTCACTATTGTGGCTTGCTGATGGATGGCACGGATCTTTCACATGTGTGCCACATTGGAACACGTCGGGCATATGTTTTTGGAATTTTCAGTGGGTCACAATTAGAATTATACTTCTCAAATTGATCCTAATTCCCTCAGAAAAACTTGCATAACATGTGCAAGTTATCGTATGACATTTACGTTGAAAGTTTAATAAGAACAGTTCATAGATTTTCCTAGAATAGCATAATAGAAGTTACATGAGTCAATGAGAGTTGTAATCAATCAAACAAGTTCTAACTGCCCCCTGCTTTAACCAATTGATAGAAGTTAAGCCAAGCAGCCCCATCCAATATCAAATTGTTTGCCTTGTTTGTTTCTACAAATAGGAGATCTGGTCTGAGAATGTTATGGAAATGTAGCCAATTGGGGTTTCTATCATATGTTTTTCTAGTCTAAGAAAAGGAAACAAAGTTTAGTCTCCCCTTCATAGCAATTATTCTTTGATCTTGTATTTATTCATTTGCATCCTTAACACACATCAAACTAAAGTAAACGAATGTTTTTGACATAGTTCAATCATGCTCATGCATGATTTAATAACAATTCATTTGCCACCTATGAGCATGATTTAATAACAATTCATTTGCCACCCTGCGGTTGCTTTTCGTTGAAACTAGGTCTGAGGAATTCTTGTATCATGCATGATTGTCACATTTCCTCCATGGGACACATGGACACGTGAACGAGATCTGGACTGCTTGTCCAGCAGGCCCAATGTGGATGGTCATAGTTGAACAGAGATGAGATTTTAGGGAAAAATTGGGATGGTTAAAAGAAAAGCAGTTGGAAGGTTTGCATTCAGTGTTAATGAATGCCCTCCGTTGATGTGGTCAGGATTATTCAATCAATTTTATTTTTGGCCGACTGCACATCCATGGTGTGTCCTATCTGACGAGCAGTCTAGATGTTTTTCATCTATGCTGGGGCATCAGAGGTGCATTTGACAGTAGCTCGTGAAAGTTCGTATCCGGATTCTTCAGTCCACTTATATTTGTTAACGGGAAGGCTCACTATTGTCATGGAGTTGATCTAACAAACTTCTAACTCTCTATAAAGGCCTACTGAATATCGGGCATATGGATCTCATCATAACTATGCCTCATACCAACTTGCACCACCTTGTGCCTTGCCTGGGTGAAGGAGGCTTGATGTTAGGTAGGCTGTTGGTTGTTGAACTTTTGCCAAGCTACAATGACAATAAGCTGACCCCAAATACCAATCCTCTTTCGTCGATGTCGCCTTCTGTTGTTTGCACCACATGCTCTCTCTCTCTCTCTCTCTCTCTCTCTCTCTCTCTCTCTCTCTCTCACACACACACACACACACACACACACACACACAACTTTTGAAAATGTCATACAATATTTGTGTTTTTATGATGTTATTTTGTTTCATCGCAGGTAGATAGTGGTCATGGCGGGAGTGGTAAGAAAGTTCTTGTTTGCATCTATGTTTATGTGGATAACCCCAATTGTGATCTTATATGGGTTTAACCATCATATGTTTCCTGGTAAGCTTTCCTGTTCTACTAACGGTGGTACACATTCATTATCTATCCACCATGACGGCAACTTGTATTGCTCTATGATGCTAATCTTTAAGCTCGACCCATTTTAGTTTAGGCTTTAAATGGATTTCAACAACCATTCATTTAAGCTAATTCAGATTGTAAAAAAGTATTAATCTGTCTTTTATGAACTGATGGGATAATTTTCATTCTTCATCCAATAGCACAATACATGTAATGCAATTGAGCTCTTTGTTAAAATTTCCCCTTATATGATCAACAAATCCAATATGAAGCCATGGAATAGATTTCTTCTTCCAGATGGAAGAAATGGTTGTGTTGATCCCCAAATAGCTGGGACAAGGATACGACATTATGATGGTGATGATGGAAGCAACTGTCTTCTAGATAATTGGTAGTTTCTGATGCAGGACATGAAAATTAACTATGATGTGCAAGATCTCAGGCTTTAGATCAAACTAATTCAGGAACATTCACATAAAATTTCCACATCCCACACAAAAGTTCAAACATTCAAGCAAGGGGAATCTGTGTGGGTCCAAGCCTACACATGTTAGGGCTGGAACAATAGAAATTATAAGCCAAACAATACTCAAAGGGAAGTAAAACTCATCCACACATGCACAATATTCAATCTCTAATCCAAGAGATTCATCAGCTTCAGTTCAGAGAACCCTAGGATTAGAAAAAGGGGCAAACAAATTGAAAATAATGCAATCTAGGGTTGTGGTTATGGAAAATTGGTATGGGAGAGATAAGATAGGCGGGAATTCTGAACCTGGTGATAGTCCTTGCCGGCGGACAGCGGGCCAAGCCTGACGTGCGTGAGCAGGGGCCTGGCCGCATGTGCGAGGGAGCCCCGGATGCAGAAAGAGCCTCCTTGGCTCTGGTCGGCCAGGGGAGGGCTTCAAAACCCCTGAGTTTCTTGTCGATCGGATGTGCGGTCTGTGCGTGGTGGTCCGTCGAAGTTTCAACTCTTCTGCAGGACCAGATTCTGAAAAATCGGCTGTAGGGAGAAGAACTGCTGCAAAAGTTGACGGATTCGAAGCGAGGATGGTTGTAGAAGGTGAGAAGTATGGATGATAGAAGATGGGTGGATCGGGATAGATGTGGATTCGCACGACGATAGTTAGCCCTTCGATGAAGGGAGGGCTTCACACTCAATTGGATTTTCAAAACTCAAGAACTCGAGAGGAGTAGAAAAATGCAGGAAATTTTTTATTAATATTCAATGAGGAATAAAAACCTACAAGGGGTGCCTATTTATAAGAAAACTCTATACCTCAAAACTCGCGCCATGTGCGCAACCTATTACTTGGCGATAAAGTAATAAAAAATAACAACTAATCAAAGTAATCTAAACCGTCCATGATACTCTAAATAATAATAATAAATACCTAAAATATGAGATTAATCAGATTAGTGGCCACGATCATGAGAACACGTGATGGGCTTTACTTGACTATCGGGCTCACTCCAACGAACCAAAACTCAGTCTTCTGACTAGGAGGCCCTCACTGGACATCGTCATTAAGCTAGATCGACCGTGGGGCCCTCCTTGTGTACGTGCATAGGGGGGCGGCGTGCGTATGCATGTGCGCGTGATGTCTCCATCAACTCTCCCCGGTTGCGAAGATTTTGCCACCGGCGAAACAAAATTCCTGAACCGCTCCAAGATGTCAGGATCAAATCTCTGAAGTTCCTCCTCAGTGAGCCACGTGCCGTTTGAAGCTGGGTGTGACTTTCATTTAATCAGGTACTTCTGAATCCCACCGTCCGACGTCGATACTATCTGATGGTCCAAAATATCCTTTATTTCTTTTCTGGGTGTGGGAAGGATAGGTATGAGAGGTAGAGGCTGGGAAGATGGGTCGGGACGGGTAGGTATGGAAGGTAGAGGCTGAGAAAATGGGTCGAGAATAGTAGGTATGGGAAGTAGTAGCTGGGAAGATAGGTTAGGACAGGTAGGTATGAGAGGTAGATGCTGGGAAGATGGGTCAGGTGACGGCCATGGATCAAGGGAAAGGTCTGAGGAATCAGGATGGTTAGGTGATAGGTTGGACATTGTATCAGTGGTCCCCTGAAATGCAACTAGATCTTCCACATTGAATGTGGAACTAATTCCCATGGAAGGTGAAAGATCTACCACATACGCATTGAGACCGTTTCATTTTATAATTTTGAATAGTCCAGCGCTACGCGCGTGTAATTTATGAACAACTCCCTGAGAGTACTGCTCTCTTTGGCCTGATGCGGGCCATCACAAAGTCCCTTACATTGAATTCCTTGAAACGTTTATGTTGTTCTGTAGAAAGTGTGTATTGTTCATTACTAGTCATGATCTTCTGCCTAATTTCTTGATGCTATGAATGAATGTGATGCGCAAAAGACTCTGCAAACTCTGACGGTCTATGGGACAGTGACATAGAGATGAGATTAATAGGTTTCCTACGTTTATAACCAGTAACGACTTCACAAGAACTTAGACCTGTAGACTTATCGACAAAACTATTAAACGCAAACTCGACTATATGTAGTACGGTGTCCCATGTTCTGGTGTGCTTTATATCCCTCATAGGGGGAAACTCATCCGGTAGATTATCAGGAAAGACATCATGAAACTCATCCACCACCGGAATGGCCTCAGTGGGTAACTCTACACTAGCCTCTGGTGCACTTTCTCTAGCCACCAGGCCGTACATGTTGTACCACTCAAAATAGTAGTCTTGATGTCTCTCACGGGATGGGTGCATGGGCGCACGCCCATAACTGATTCCTTGGCCACCTCCATCCATTGGTCTATCCTCCTAGTTACCTGCCTGAGATTGAGCATCTTCCCCAATAGTGGGGTTTGTCCTGGTAGAGGTCTCTAGTTGGGTAATGCATACATTAAGTTGTTCAAAGCATTGGTCCATATGTTGTTCCCAGCGCTTACCCAAAGACTCAAACTGTTGGGTCAGCTTGTTTATTGACTTTTGCAATTACTCCATGTTTACTATAGGATGCAAGCCAAAACCATGACCCGAATGTGTGGGCATACAACCACTAACTCAACTAAAAGACCTTCTAATACGACTATATGCGTCTAAATGGGACTAAATGATCCTACGATACTTTATATGAGGAAAACTACACAATGCTACCAAAATCCAGTAATATAGTTGTCAAAATAAGGGGATAAGAGAAAGTTACGGCAATGTGAATTGCCAACTTCCTGATAATAGAAATTTTAGCAACTAATATCGGGAACTACGAACTTCTAAACAGTTATATACGATGAAACTGGATGCATGATGGACTTAAACAAAGTAACCCTAAACATGTAATGCATTCCCCTATAAGAACCGTAGGCTTCAATACCAAGTTTGATGCAGGACATGAAAATTAACTATGATGTGCAAGATCTCAGGCTTTAGATCAAACTAATTCAGGAACATTCACATAAAATTTCCACATCCCACACAAAAGTTCATACATTCAAGCAAGGGGAATCTGTACGGGTTCAAGCTTACACATGTTAGGGCTGGAACAATAGAAATTATAAGCCAAACGATACTCAAAGGGAAGTAAAACTCATCCACACATGCACAGTAATCAATCCCTAATCCAAGAGATTCACCAGTTTCAGTTCAGATAACCCTAGGATTAGAAAAAGGGCAAACAAATTGAAAATAATGCAATCTAGGGTTAGGGTTATGGAAAATTGGTATGAGAGATAACATATGCGAAAATCCTGAACTTGGCGATAGTCCTTGCGTGCGGACAACGAGCCAGGCCTGACACGTGTGCAGGGGCCTGGCCACACGTGCAAGGGGGCCCCGGATGCGGAAAGCGCCTCCTTGGCTCTGGTCGGCCAGGGGAGGGCTTTAAAGCCCCCGAGTTTCGTGTCGATTGGATGTGCGGTCTATGCGTGGTGTTTCACCGAAGTTTCAACTCTCTTGTAGTGCCAGATTCTAGAAAATCGGCTGTAGGGAGAAGAATTGCTGCAAAAGTTGATGGATTCGAATCGAGGATGGTTGTAGAAGGTGAGAAGTATGAATGATATAAGATAGGGGTGGATCGGGATAGATGTGGCTTCGCACCACTGTTGTTAGCCCTTCGATCAAGGAAGGGCTTCGCACCCATTTGGATTTCCACAACTCAGGAACTCAAGAGTAGAAAAACGCAGGATTTTTATTTATTTATTAATATTCAACGAGGAATAAAAACCTACAAGGGGTGCCTATTTATAAGAAAATCCTATATCTCAAAACTCGCGCCATGTGCTCAACCTATTACTTGGCAATGAAGTAATAAAAAATAACAACTAATCAAAGTAATCTAAACTGTCCATGATACTCTAAATAACAATAATAAGCAACACCTAAAATATAAGATTAATCAAACTAGTGGGCTACAATGATGAGAACTCATGATGGGCTTTACTTGACTATCGGGCCCACTTCAACGAACCAAAACTTAGTCTTCTAACTAGGAGGCCCTCCCTGGACGTCGTCATCGAACCAAATCGACGGTGGGGCCCTCCTCCTTGCATACGTGCGTGGTGCGTGCGTGTGCGCGCGTGATATCCCCATCAGTTTCCAAACTCAAGCTTTTTACTTCAACTCAAAGGAGAATTTTGTTATGCTTTTGAGCAATGAATGGGAGATCATTGCAAAAATAAAATTAAAGATATTTGGGACAACACTGTCCATTGGATTAGGGATTCACCTTTTACATCATTGTAGTTTCTGTGTATTCCTATCACGGTATGCCGCATTGATAATGGTGTAATGTTACAATACAGGCCATAATGGTTATTAAGGCTCTTTTTTTTTTTTTTTTGAAAAACCCTGTATTGGCCTCATGACAGACCATTATAGGGCAATTATGCCCGTTTTTGGCCTCCTCTTTTTTTTTTTTTTTTTTTTTTTTTTTTCCATAATGGCAATTACAGTCGTAATGCATAATGTTGGCCATTGTTACTGTTACGCAACAGCCATTATGTAACTATTTTTGCGTACCATGATTTATAGTTTAAAAACTCAAAAAAACTTGACCTGCTTGAGTCTTACTTGAATCAACATGTTTTCACCAAGACTCTAGAAAATTTTGATCTAGTAATGACTCCGTCAAAACATGAGAAAACCCCTAACCGACTAAAAAACTTGTAATTTTTATTTTTATTTTGAAGAAACTCGACTCGACTTGTCACGACTTGGTATTATTTGTACTTTCACATATTTAATAATTAATAATACTGAGAAAAACTCGGAAAAACTCGTACGAGTTTTTGAGAAACTCACCCGAGTTTTAGACGACTCGACTCAAGTTTCAAGTCGAGTTGAGTTTCATGTTTTTAAACTATGGGTCTATTTGTTGTAGCATGTACCAAGGGTCCTTTTTGTGAGCTCCTCCATGTAGCTATTGTAATGTTCTTTTTGTTTTCTTGAAGAAAATCTTTTGTTTTGCCTTTCATACAAATACATGGAGGATCCAAAAAAATGCCAATTTGTTAAATTAATGAAGGTCTCTATTCCTAGGCCTTTTTCTTTCGCAAAGCTTTTGACATGAAATTCCCACTAATATCCGAGTTTGTTGACCTACTTGGCAAAGCATAGCAAAAGTAACAACATGATGTGGAATGCATCCACCAATTAAAAGTAGAGCATGGAAAGAATAAAACGGCTCACAGAAACAAAGGCTTACAGAACTAAACAAGGGCCATGCCTCTTTCTCTACGACTGAAAGTGTCTATTCCATGTTTCATGAGTGTACTTTCTACTTGAACAATGCTATGTGTGAATGCTTAATACTTTTCTTACTACACTTCCAAAGTCGTTAGAGCATTAAAGATTGGGAAGGTTTTTCTCTTAAGTTTGTTGGTTTGACTTCATCAACTATTTCAGTGTGAGGTACTTCATATATTAGAATTTTTTATGAATGAGAGGTCACCCTGATATTATATGTTTTTTGGGTTTAGGGTCCAACATCCTATACTATTTAGCGAATGGTATCAACCATACAAATCCTTCATTGGTGCCTTTTGGTGATGATTATGGCCTATCCAATTAGTTGACCAATGCGTGGATGAACCTTACCTAAAATCTCATGGTTTTTTTTTTTTTTTTTTTTTAAAATTTTTGGTTTAAATTATTGTGGCCAACTTGAATGATTGTGGCCTCTATATTTTATTTTAATAATATCTTTCATCTTTTGAAAAAAAAAAAAGAAAGAAAAAGAAAGAAAAAAGAAATTCATGCTGATAGGAAGGTCAACTAAACATAATGCCTTTAAAAAAGTTCATAACTAAGCAAACCATCGCAGCTTGTTTTTGACAGTCCAGATTGTTAATTTTTGAAGGCGGAAAAATAGAAAATGAATTACTTAAAGATAAGCTTAAGGCGCGTTACGATATCGCTATCTTTAAGGCGATATTCGCATCCTACTGGTGATTAAACCAATTTGCAAAAGGGTTATAACAAATCCGCCTCCAGGATACAACGAGCGTCTTCTCCAAGATCGGAGAAATATGGGTTTCGGCCTGCAAAACTGAAAAATCGCACCTCGAACACACTTTTACAGCGTACAACCTTGACTTCTGTGCTGTTACAATTTACCCCTTGAAAACTGTTTATAATTTACTGCCTGAAAATTATTTACAGTTTAGCGCCTAAAAACTGTATCTTTCCAAAAACGAAAATGGTGAAGAAGAAGAAGATGGAGAGGAGATTGTTGGAAATTGTGAATTCGGATTGACCCAGAGATGGGTTTATATAGAATTACAAAAGATGCTTAAGGCCCTTTTCATGAAAAAACATCTTCTTCTATGGTGTCTTTTCATCAATGGTGGTGTCTTTCCAACAATGGCATCCCTCCATTTCAAATTCAAAAGATGTTCCCTTTACCAAGAGGCATCATCATTCACATCAACAATCACCAAAGCCACAATCATCCTTTTTCCAAAAATTTCTTTTCTTCTTATTTTGAAAAAACCCAGTAATCCCCCACTATTTTTCAAAATACAGAGGTCAGGGTATGTAAGGAAAATATGTGCATAGGAGGTGTCTTATGGACTTAAACCTTCACTTAGTGTAAACAAATCAAAGTTGAATCAGAATCCTTAGTGACTAAAGTCTTGAACTAAGTATTCTATGTGATACAACCGGACACGTTACACATACATATATTTCAATTGTCATGTGTTCTAAAATTATAGCACATTAACGGCCTTGTGCTCTGTCCTGGATTCGTGAGTTCATGAGAGTAGCCAAAAACTCTTGAACATCAGGAAGCGGCCCCACTTCCAATACTCATATAGGTGAGTCATTATGAATGCCTCTGTAACTATAGCACCCTTGAAAGAACTCATTAAGAGCAGCAACTCATCCTTCTTTTTATCATCTAGGAATGAGACAGATAGAAAACGTACAGTGCTGCTTCAGACACTTCCTGTGAGGTACTTTGCCCATTGAACCTATTAATTTAGGTTGGGTTTCCCTCATGCGGTGTCTGTGAAATTGGCTTTAAGTCCTATTCCTCTTTATGTTCTACTGACAACATCCTTTGCCAATCCTTTGGTGAACGGGTCCGCTAAATTCCAGATAGATCGTACATATTGTATTGTTATAACACCGTCACCAAGTAGTTGCCGCACAAAACTATGCCTTAGACTGATATGTCTAGATTTTCCATTATAAGTCTTGTTATATTCCTTTGATAGTGTCGCTTCACTATCACAGTAGATAGAGACCGGTGGTAAAGGCCTTACCAATAATGGTATTTCTAATAAAAGGTTTCTTAAACATTCTGCTTCTTTACTACTAGCTGCTAAAGCTATGAATTCAGATTCCATGGTAGAGTGAGATATGCAAGTTTGCTTTTTGGATCTCTAAGAAATGACAGCTCCTCCAGGTGTAAAAATCCATCCACTGGTAGACTTGGATTCATTAGAATCAGTAACTCAACTTGCATCACTATACCCTTCAAGTACACTATGGTAACCAGAAAAATGTAAACAATAGTTAATTGTTTTTCTTAAGTATCTAAGTACTCTAGAGACAACATTCCAATGATCTAAACTTGGATTACTTGTAAACTTACTCAATTTACCTACTGCAAAAGCAATATCAGGTCGAGTAGAAATTATAGCATACATAAGACTACCAATCACCTTGGAATACTCTAACCGAGATACACTACGACCTTCATTTTTAATTAACTTGATATTAGAATCAAAAGGAGTAGAAACTGAGTTCTTATCATAGTGATCAAACTTTTTAAGTATCTTTTCAATATAACGTAATTGAGATAGAGTTACCACCATTGTTTCTTAATAGCTTGATACTTGAAATCACATTAGTTTCACCCATATCTTTCATGTCAAAACTAGATGATAAGAATCTTTTAGTGTTATTTATAACTTTTAAACATGTACCAAATATTAGCATATCATCTACATAGAGACATATAATTATTCCTTTATTATTAGAGAATTTTGAATATATACATTTATTAGATTCATTAATTTTAAAGTCATATGAGGTGATTACTTTATCGAATTTTTTATGCCATTGCTTAGGTACTTGTTTAAGTCCATATAATGACTTGATCAATTTACACAATTTATTTTCCTGTCCTGGAACTATAAAACCTTCTGGTTACTCCATATAAATCTCTTCATCGAGTTCTCCATTTAAAAAAGCTGTCTTGACATCCATCTGATGAATTTCTAATTTATGAATGAATGTTAGAGCAACTAAAACTCGGATAGTTGATATCCTTGCTACTGGAGCACAAGTATCGAAAAATCAATACATTCTTTTTGTGTAAATCCTCTAGCCGCTAATCCGGCCTTAAACCTTTTTATAGTTTCATCTGGTCTTAATTTTCTTTTGAAAATCTATTTATAACTTATTGGTTTTGATCCTAGGGGCAGATCCACAAGTTTCCATGTTCCATTTTGCAATATAGAATCCATCTCATCGTTTATAGCTTCCTTTCGAAAGGAAGTATCCTGAGATCTAAGAACATCATCTATTGTTACTGGATCATTTTCTATGTTACAAACCAATATGGTTTCCTTTGTTATGTTATCTTTATCTCCTTCTATTAGCAGAAAGTAGAAGTCGGGTCCAAAAGATGTACCTATTTTTATCATCTTGGTCCTTCTAGGTTCTATGTCCTCTTTATCGAGATTGCTAATATCTTGATCAGATCTTTGAGAACTACTGCTTGTACTAAGATTTTGAGGTCTTGTCTCTTTTCTAGTTATAGAAGAGAATGAGTTTTCATAATACTCGGCTTTTCTAGATTCTATTATAGTGTTTATCGGGATCGCATAATTAGATTCTACAACTAGAAACCTATAAGCCTTACTATTTTGTGCATATCCTATGAAAATACACTTAAGAGATCTCAACCCTATCTTGGGCCTTTTAGGATCAGTAAGCCTAATTAAGGCTCTACAACCCCATACCTTGAAGTATGAGATGTTAGGAATCCTAGTCTTCCATAGTTCATATGGAGTCTTACAAGACTTAGAGTGAGGTATCTTATTAAAGATATGATAGGCAGTCAATAGGGCTTCTCCCCAAAATCCTGAACTTAAACGCGCATTATTGAGCATAAAGTTTACCATGTCTATGAGAGACCTGTTTTCATGCCAAACATCATGTGAATCAAGCATATAAATGGAAGAAGAATTTTCATTTATGAGGTTCAATTTGAACATTCCATTGGATACATAGCCATTTCCTACATATACCCCATTTTTAGACAATTAATTTATCGGATTCAAATAGGAGTTTGAATCCAAACTTAGTCAGTAGACTAGTTGATATAAGATTTCTCCTAATATCCGGTACATGCAGAACATTGTTCAGAGTAAAAACTTTTCCGGAAGTTAGATTAAGACGTACCTTCCCTTTTCCTACAACCTTGCATGTGGAAGCATTCTCCATATATAGTTCTTGATTATCCCCCACTAATTCGTAGGAATTGAACATGTTGTAATTTATACAAACATGTCTGGTAGCACCAGAATCTACCTACCATTCAACATCCTTATTCAACATATTAACTTCAGAAACGACATCTGCCAGATTCATGTCTTCCGTCATATTGACTTGCTATTTCTTTTCTTGCATTTTCTTTTTATATTTTCGGCAGTCTTTTTTAAAATGACCAGAGATTTTGCAAAAGAAGCATGAACCTTTATTGGATGTGTTCTTTTTGAACCCTTGGTTATTAGGTTTGATCCTATCATTTTTCTTGAAAGGTGGTTTCTTCGATTCCCGATTCACACTATTCTCGACTATATTAGCGTTACCTAAGGCCTCCTATTGTTCTTCCTTTTTGTCACAGAGCCTTGATTCTTCTTCTATTCCAAGAAACATTAGGAGGTCCTCTAAGGACATTTTCTCTTTTTTCTGTTTCAATGATTTTCTAGTATCCTTCCATTTAGGTGGATACTTGGAAGGATTCGTCGAGATTAGTGCCATCGACAATAATTTGTTAGATGATGACCTGTAACTTGTGTACTTGATTAAGGATAGGTTTTTCATCCAACATTTTGAATTCTAAAAACTGACTTACAAGGGATTTTTTGTTGCCTTCGTCCTCTGATGTGTATTTGGTGAGCAACGCTTGCCACAAATTCTTAGCAATCTTCTTTTGACGGTAAACAACGTATAACGAATCAGAAAGAGCGTTGAAGATATGACCTTTGTATAGGTAGTCGTTACGCTCCCAACTTTGTCTCTTTTGAATTTGTTCTAACGTATCATTGTCAGATAGTGTTGAAGGAGGATCTTGAGTGAGCACATGATCCAACTTGAGTGATGTGAGTAAGAGCTAGAACCCTCGATTACCATCGAAGAAAATTCGAGCCGTTGAACGGCGTAATTCGAACAAAGTCAGGATAACCCATAGAAGAGGCCATAATATTGCCTTAAAATTGTTAGTTTTTGAAGGCGGAAAAATAGAAAATGAATTACTTAAAGATAACCTTAAGGCGCGTTACGATTTCGCTATCTTTAACGTGATATTTGCACCCTACTGGTGATTAAACCAATTTGCAAAAGGGTTATAGCAAATCCGCCTCCAGGATACAATAAGCCTCTTCTCCAAGACCAGAGAAATATGGGTTTCGGCCTGCAAAACTGAAAAACCGCACCCCAAACACACTTTTACAACGTACAACCCTGACTTCTGTGCTGTTACAATTTACCCCCTGAAAACTGTTTATAATTTACTGCTTCAAAATTATTTACAGTTTAGCACCTGAAAACCGTATCTTTCCAAAAACGAAAATGGTGGAGAAGAAGAAGTTGGAGAGGAGATTGTTGGAAATTGTGAATTCGGATTGATCCAAAGATGGGTTTATATAGAATCACAAGAGATGCTTAAGGCCCTTTTCATGAAAAGACATCTTTTTCCATGGTGTCTTTTCATCAATGGTGGTGTCTTTCCAACAATGGCATCTCTCCATTTCAAATTCAAAAGATGTTCCCTTTACCAAGAGGCATCACCATTCACATCAACAATCACCAAAGCCACAACCATCCTTTTCCCAAAAATTTCTTTTATTCTTATTTTTGAAAAAACCCAACACAGTTAACTGTTATAGTCTAGAAAAATAACATCTCTAGTTCAAGTAGTTAGAAACATTCAATTGGTACAAGTTTTAATGTCCATCCATGTAATGGCAGTTGGATGGTCTAGATTGATTGGCATGTTTGGCAAGTCTACATGTAATGTGGTTGATACCATATACTAACTGTTACTGCAAGCACATTAGATTGGGTCTCATTTTTAACACAAAGCAATCTCCATGAAGACAAGATGTTCTAGTGCATCTCCGGAGTTCATCTATGCGTCAAAGATGAAGGTTGGGACCTTCACTAAGCTTGCTTGTATTTCCATAGGTGACCTGAAATGCTTCTTGGACATCGGAGCCTGCATCAGGTCAGACCCACAGCGTCGGTGACTTGGCCCAAAGACGAGGTTGGTCAATTCATTATGTGGGTGGCACATTGTCAAAAAAGAAGAAGGATGGTCTAAACAGGATCAATTTTCCAAATTCAACATACACGTGGGCCCCTCCTATTTAGTGGACTTTGGCATTGTCATCTACATGGACCCACCTGTGCACAGCACGGATGTCCCAAATACACACCAGCTTGGAATTTGTGGTTGCATTAGAGGTGCATGCAGGCTAGCAGTTACATATGTAGCTGCAGTAGCTGACTGATTGTTGCGGTACACTGGTACTGGTACGGTGTACCACTATTTTTTCTTCCTGCCTTTTCTATTCTAGTCTATTAATTTTCTTTTCTTTTCTTTACTTTCTTTTTTTCAAGCTTTCGTCTTGGTCATGACTTGGACTTGTGGTTAACCATAGAATCGTCTTGTTGAGAATTTTGGTTTATCTTGTAATTCAATTTTACTTCTCAAGGATCATATGATCCTCCACAGAAGGATATGCATAGATTGTCAGCTTTTCAGTTTGTACAGGTGGGATCTATTGTTCTGGCATCCAGATCATTTATTTGTTGGGTTCTGCCATGGATAGACCATGATCTGCTGAGCTCCCAGATAGGAAGAATGGAGATATCTCATGTTTGTCCTTTCTACTCAATTGAATATGGACCGTTTCTGTATTTCTTTTTCCTGTCTATTTTCAGGCCTCAAATGGAAGGGGTTTGGGATAAGCCATTGCGTAATTTCTGTCCATCAATTGTAGGGTCTGTCAGATCAAGCCATTGACCCCCCTTGTACAAATTGACAAACTGAGGCAATCATGCATAATACTCTTTCCAAGGATCATATAAGACAAATAGCAAAAATGGATATTTTTTTCATAAGCAAGAGCGATTCTTTTGGAACAGGTTCGAGCCAACTATCGCCTTCTTCGCTGATGCTATTGAGTGGATTTCTTGCTGTCATATCAGTGAATTTAGTTATCGTGTTCTACATCATGATGGCAATGAAGGAGCCTTCGGACAATGAGCATCGGCCGGATCCCACCTTCCTGGCAGATGCCAAGGCCAGCATTAGCCAATCTGTAGCAAAGAAAAGGGATGATCCTACCGAAGCCCATGAAAAAGAAGAGTAAGAGCTTATACAAATGTTGTCACAATTTATTGTTGCCTATAACTGAAATTAAAATCAACTGCACCTATCTTGTCTGCTTGATTTGCAAAACGTCCATTTGGATTTTATTTAGCCACACTAGCTGAATGTTTTATCCTTCTCCAGATTGCATATTTAGGTGTGAGAGGAATGTATACTTAGAAAACATAGGAACCAATGTCATTTCCCTGTTTTAATTCCATTTGAGAACTCTTCCTCGTGTATTTCCTTTGTGAGAGTGATTCTATGGAGCAACAATCTCCATCTCTTGCATGAGGATCATGTGGACCCCAAAACTCATTTATCGGATGATCAATTATCTATATTGTCTGATCAAATGAGAGGGTCTCATCAGGCTCAGCTCAGTACCATTCGAAAAATGGTGGTGACTCAACTATACACTTGGCATAGTTGTATGACAATCCATACTGTCCAAATTGCTGACCCAATTGTCATTGGAGCCTAAGTAAAAATTGCACTGAGAAGATAATATTAACCATATGACTTTTCCCTTCAAATTTGGACCACTCCATATTTTACTTTTAACCATCCATTTGATAGCTATTAATCAGTGATTATTGAGATTTAGAGATATGCTCCATCCACAATGGGACCTACAATTTGGGTGGTCTAGATGTATGTTTTTGCCACATTTGAAGAGGATGAGTCAACACAGACATAACCTAATGAAAACATTCATAGAGAAAAATATTTGCTGTGTGCTTGAAGAAGGTAGATGGTTAATGAGAAAAACAACAGCATTGAATGGCGTAAAAGGTGGGGCGGGTGCATTGGCCACCATAGAGAATCAACGAGACCATTTGCTCATGGGTATGAGGACAAGAAACAGTTATTAATGCCCATGTATTTCAAGAAATGTTTTGAATTTCTCTTATTCATTGCATTGAATGCTATTGATTATGCACTCAAAGATATTCTCAATGTTCAATTTAGACCCGTGAAAAATACCATGTAAATCTACTAACATCATCAATGAAATGTATCTAATAGCGAAACTGAGTATGTCCCCTGATATCAGAAAGCATTAATCCCAAAGGTTCATTGGCTACAAATATATCATAGAAGGAAGTCTTTAAGACTTTTGCGCATCATAACAGCAGTTAGATTTAATGGTGATATGAAATTAAAAGCGAGCAAGCACACAATGATCCGTACACATTGTTCGATGACAAGATCAGTTGGATGATAAGTGTGAGGAATTTGGGGTTCCCTCTAGATGATATAAATCGCCTTTCCTAGAGCTACGCAGAAGAAATCTCCCATTTGGATGTTCCTTCACAAAGAAACAGTTGGATGAAACTCAAAAGCGAAGGTTTCTATACACTTACCAGCTAGATCATTTCTCAAACCAGAAGTAGGGCATGTGAGCCATTGCTATGCTTTTCTAAACCATTTGTTTTGATGTGTGCCCACCTAATGAGCTGCCCTACCTGCTTTTTTTTTTTTGTTTTTTGTTTTTGTTTTGGTCACGTATGCCTTGGAACCATCAGATGGATCATTCATCTGTACCATACATAAAGTGGGAAGATGCTTGTGGACATACCACTACAAAAGGAAATGGTAACAAAACAAGAAAGTTGAGAAGGTAGAGCCATTAGAACCCTTCTATTGTACATTGGTTATGGTCATGTGTCAATTGAGACCGTTCATCAAATAGGACACATCACGGATCATGTTCCAAAAAAGTTTATAGATAATCCAAACCTAAATTTCTTCTCCTCTTACCAAATGTGGGCCATTAAAACCATTTAATTTAATTAAATTTTTTTTTTTTAACAGTTGGTTTGGACTCTGCCAACCGGATGGCTAGGATCATATGATTTGTGTATTTCTAATCATTTTCCAACCACAGTAGAGGAAATTGAATGAATGTACTGAGTGACACGTCAACCCTGCCAAATGTACAATGAAAAGATTATTCTATTCCAGTCCCCCACCAGCTCCGCCATATTAACCACAGTAAAACATATGAAATATCGTCCAACTGCAACGAGTTTTTTGATAGGGTACAGTGGCCTATATCACAGTTACAATAGGGGCCGTATTCATCACTGGAACACATCTTAGATGATGATATGAATCGTTAACATTCTCAATTATATGCTACAAAGGCCATTTGAAGAAAAATTGTTTCAGTTGGTTGTGTATAAAGAAAAGTGATATATATATATATATATATATATATATATATATATATATATATATATATATATATATTTTAATGACACGTGTTCAAATCCAAGATTCAAAGCTCAGGATCATCAATGAGACATGATTACAAGAAAGTAGGGCCTATACAGTAGTAGTAAGAACATGATGGGTTGAGATCAATCTAAGAAGGTACTCCAACCATTGCCACGCCTAATGAAAATACGCCCATCATGTCTACATTCTGTTAAGTATTATTATATAATTAAAAAGAGAAGGGATGGGGGTATTTATCAAATCAGTGGGTGTATACAAAAATGGCGATTCCTTACATGTGTGGGATCTATGATGTTCACCGAGCAGCTAAGATTAGGTGAATGTTTTTGATCCAGAGATGTTGTGGCATGTGACAGATGATTGAGAAAAAAAAAAAAAAGAACCAAAAAAGAAAATGAAATACGTGCTTCTTCTTTGGAGGCACCCGCAACTTAAATTTAGGAATCATCTGTCAACTAAAATTTTGAAAATTACTTAAGAATCCATGTCTAGTAATTGGATTCTTGAGAATTTCAGTGTCAGTTGTGTTTGACAAGCGGGAATTTGAATGCAATCCTTAAGAATTTTAAAAGTAGCTTTTCAAAGAGAATCATAAATGGCTTAGAATCAGGAATTGAATTTCGACCTAAATCCAAATTGCCAAAAGTGAAAATTAGCTCTACAATTACATTCCAATTCCAAAAGAGAATGCTTTGGGAAAACTTAGATATTCAAGTAGAGTGTCATGATGGTAATCTGGCATTTAGCTTATTTTATTATCTAACTATCAGATTGGCGGACATTTTATTGGATGATTAAAAAAAATCCAATGTTTTTATTTCACAAACAAGTGTCCCGAGGTGTGCAACATGTGCCATTTCTAAATGCCTGTCTCAAGTGTCAAACATGGCTAGAGTATCAAATAGCTTGACCAGTAGCATATTAGCCCTATGTAACGTCTGACAACAGTGATTGTCTCACAATGTAGGTTTGCTAATTGCACACGTGGGCATGTGTCACAACGTGATACATGCATGACATCTGAGCTTTCCACCAGGTGTGATATGGTGTTTAGATCTAGATCACCTCACATGAAAAGTCAGTCCATTTTTCACAAACTCAGATGGGCCACAACGTATCAATAGAAATGAATGGTTTAAAATTTTAACCATCAATTTATTTTGTACAGTGTGGCCCATCTGAAGAATGAGATTGTCTGAATTTTTAGGCAGAAGATCCAATAAAATTTTCCAACCCAATGAAAAAATTCAGATCTCACACATGAGCATTTGTGTTAAACAAATAGTAGGATATACAAAAGGAATCAAGTTAGGGTAACCCTTGAATTGCAGCAGCATTACCTTCTTCTTTCATCCATCTGTTCAAGTTCCAAACGATAGAATCTGTAGCCTTTCCTGCTTCTTTCATCCATCTGTTCCAGTTCCAACTGATAGAATCTGTAAAGACATCATCGAATGATTAAGACATACAAAATAAATGAAGTGAGGTTACACATGAATTACAGTATCTGCACCTCCTCCTCCTTTCCTCCGTACGCTCCACATCCAACCAGTAGAATCTTCGAAGACGACATTGAATGGTAATGACTTAAGCTTCGGACAGTCACAAACCTTGAGGAGTCTTAAAGATGGCATTGCCCTTCGCATCCTCAGCCACTCATCCATCTCTTCTAATACCGTTAGCACCAAGACCTCCACTTTCCATACCGCGCTATGACTGCCCCAAAATCTGCGGTCCATCTGCCTAATACTTTGTAAATGGAAAGAAACTAAAGATTGGGAAGGGAAGTAGGACTGAGCCATGCAGGCGTGCTCTCTCTTGGGTGGTACGAAAGACAACTCTCTTAGGGATTTTAGGGAAGTAGAAAGCTGAGGGTTAATCTTCCCATAAAAATCCATTGCAATTAAGAGAATTGCCAATAAAGTTTACCGCTAGAAATTGTAGATGATGGAGCATTGATAACACATTCCATTCCACTTCAATTTGTTCCTGGTAAGTTTTCGACCACCAAAATCCCTATTTAGGAATAATTTAAAAACGGTTTTAAACTGTTCCTAATTAGGGTGTTGCAAAAAATAGGCACGGTTTAAAACTGTCGCAAATTTTAGAACAGGGACAACAAAGTCATCGCAAATTTTAGAAATTAATCGCCGTAAAATTTTAAAAACAACAATTTCAAAAAGGTTTTGAACCCTTATTTAGGAAGCGCCAATAAAAGCCATGCATCCATTGGCAACTGCTAGTAAATCTTTTTCTCATTGGTGTGTGTGTGTGTGTGTGTGTGTGTGTGTGTGTGTGTGTGTGTGTATGGAAAAGGTACAATGCGCTCAAGCTGACGATAAGCTCCCGTGAGGTCGAGCTGTGTGGGCCCCACTGTGATGTGTGTCGACCATCAACACTGTGCATTTGATGGGTCCCCTTTAAATTATGGGATATCCCAAAAATCAGCCGTATACAGAACTCAGGTGGGCCATACCATCTAAAATTATGTGAAGACACCGTTAAAACATATAAAAGCACTTGGTGGGGCTCACTTGAGTTTTGCATGTGCCTAAAACTTGGTCTGAACACTTATGCAAATGGGACACATAATGGATGGGCTGGATTTGCAAACCACATCTCTTCCAAGTTGCTGTTTCCTCTCTCAAATCTCCCTTCCGTCCACCCATTTCATCATTCCCTGGCCAAACACGCACACCATCACTATTTTCTGCTATATCCAACTTCCAACCTCTCCATTCTCTCTCATTTGAGCCCATACATCTCCCATTGGTGGTTCAAAATCGTGTAAGCTTCCTAACTCATCCCATTTCTTCATTTTCCTTCTTCATTCCCTGTCATTTGGGCCTTTACAATCCCTGTTGAGGCTCAAATCCGTGGAGGCCTAAAGACCCCAGCCCTTTCCTCCCTTTTCTTCACTTTTCCATGGCTCTATCCGAGCTTAGTACGGTCATTTTCTTAGATGTCTAGTCATCCATACTGTTGTCTTGTAGTTTGCATGGGTTACCGTATTTGGATGTTTATGTTTTCATGTTGATGGGTGTAGTAGTTAGTAGAATGTTTTAAATGTTTGAGGATGTTTAGGGCCCGTTCGGCCAACTACATTAAGTGATATTAGGTGGATGGAATTGTAAAAGTAATAATAAATGTATGTGTAAGGTATGGTCCCTAGTACATCCCGAGTTTTCCTTTCAAATTACACTTAGCAATTCCTCATCATGGGATATGGAAATCCCATCTCACACCTTCCAACACAAGGCTCACTTTTCAAAGCCTATAAAATTAATTTTTTTTAATCCCCTCCCACCCTCCTACCAAACATGCCACTCCCAAATCTCGAAGTGGGATTAGCAATGCAAGCCCATTTAATACAACTTAAGACCACTGGCCAAATAGGCCCTTGGATTTTTGGACCTAAGTGGTGTTCTTAGATTCGAACGACCTAACAGTATGGGAAATCCAATAAATCGATAACGTGAACCCTAGATTGATAACGTGAACCCTAGGACCTTCTTAGCTAGTATGAGCATGTGTGTAGTGCTCGAGCGTAGTTAAATTCAAGTTCGGGCAACTCAATTCCAATCAGACAACGTTTGACCCTAAGCGATAAGACAATTTCTTATATTAGAAAGGGTATAAAATCATCGAGTGTATAAGCATAGACTTTGGATTACAACCAGTGGATTACCACTACTCCTAAATTAAGACTAGACTACTAGTTAGGCTAAGGAAGGTCAAGGACTAATTAGTTATGCTAAACCAATTGAATAATAGACTTAGTTATTTGGTTTTATAACTTCGTCTTTGAGAAGTATTAGGAGTATATAGCCAATAGAGACTTTGTCTTTTAGGCATAAAGAATTGCCCAAATGGGCAACAAACAGTTAGGAATTAGGTCCCAAATTACATGCCATGTCGGCATACATATTGTGCATATGAACGTAGAAAGATAGCCTGCCTGTTAAGCTAGACATGATTAAATAGGATAAGTCTGGACCGTGACAAAATTCCTTGGTAGAATTAGGCATCTTGCCTCAAACTCACACATGCCCTTGAAATCAACCACAATACCCATCATCTTTAATTCCTTTCTATAATCATAGGTATCAATGCCATAATACACATCATCGATGAAATGAAGACCAATGTATTGCTAAATCGCTTCCCATGTCATACCAAAGAGTCAATCATGTGTACACACGTGTGAGACCAATGTACGAAACGGTACGGGTTAGGATACGGGTCTTACACGGATCGCCAGGTTGGTAACACAGCAGGTTTTTATTTTCGAAAATTGCTGCACGCACACCTCTATTGTTCTTGTATTCATGCGTACACACGTGTGAGACAATGTGTGGAATGACCCAGGTTTTGGGTAAATCTCCTACGTGGACATGATGGACGGCTCAGATCATTTCCATGCTCAATCATGGTGGGTCATGGTTGATGCAAACAGACGTTGTCCATTTAAATCGGACTGGGGCGGGGGCTGTGAAAGGAGAGGAAGGAGTTTCCTCTTCTGGCTGTCAGGTCAAACCCGACTTGACCGAGTTCTTGGTCTAGTGCACTGCTGGTGCACATGCACTAAGCAACACATCTGGCCATTGTGGGGTCCACAATAATGCTCGAAAAAATCCACTCCATCCATTCTCCTTGGAGGCCTTAATCAGGTGCTCTGACAAAAAACCAGGCAGATCCAATTCTCAAGTGGGCCCCATGACTTGATTCAGATCTGATTTGTGGATTTCCCTTGATCTGATGGTCAGATTACATCTAAACTTACTATCAACTATAAAAAGGGTCAACGAGACTACTTAATTAGAATTTAGTGGCTGGATTCTGGATCAGATAGCCTAATATATACATTCATAATATTAAATACCCTTTTTACAATGTTTTTAATAATATTATTATTATTATTATCATCATCATCATTACTATTATTTTTCTCTAAGTCATTTATGTAGGTCTCATCCCGATCAGCACCATTTATTTACTCACTTAGCCCTTATAGGGCTTTGATCAGAAAGATTAGATCATTTCAATTTGTAAGTGGGCCATACTTAGTAATCTCATGGCCAACTAATGATTCCTGCTAATCCGATGGTCGGATTTCTTGTAGATTTGATCATCACCGATCAAAAGGGTTTTAAAGGCCCAAGGACTATCCACATTGTGATTATTAGCAGGATTTAAGGCTTGTATATCTCAGTTGTGTTTACTCCTAACTTAATCTTGAAGCTGGTGAACAATGGACTTGGCAATTTGAGTCACACGATGGAATATTCTAAGATCCATAATGTCTAGGATGCTCCATGGGTTTAAATAATAGACCTGGCCAAAGATATCATAGACTATTGGATGGTTTGGGTTGTCTATCGAGGTGATTAAAACCCTAAAGGTAAATCTCTTTGGTGGTATGATGATCCATCTTGGAAATCGATGGATGCACAACTTGATATATAGATTGGGATTACTTTCAGTAGTCGGATTTAAACTAGGATGCACGTGAATGTTCGCTTAAGCTAGATTGGTATTCTACTAAATTGGGTTATATGGTAACACTTGAGTACTGGAAAGTACGAGGTGTTACACAAGCTCCCTAAAAAACGTGACTTACTATAAATAGTAAACTTACTATTTATTTACGATCATGATTTTTACTAGACTTCATGGTTTTCGACCAAAAATAGTAAGTGTCCAATTTGGCCTAACCACGTTATTCTCCTAATTTTTCTAAGCCCTTTTCATGTTGGGCACGATTCTTAAAGCTCAAAGGATCAAGAGTTATCATCAAAATAAAGCTAACTATAAATAGTAAAAACAAAATAAAATAGACTTTTGACCATCAATCTGATGGAATCTAGCAAATTCAACATGGGAAACCCGACATAACAGGGTTGGGTGGCTAAAGTAGCTTCTCCTACCCCAAAATCATATATGTTACGTCAAATAACTCATTTTGGTTTGCGAGATATGTCTGCTTTAGGGTTCTGACAGTCCTGATCACTCTGCCTCTGATCGGGCCTTCTATGGCCCATCTTGGACATGAAAGTGTTCGCACCCGCTCTACATCACATTCTGATCGAGATTCATCATGGTCCACACCGATTGTTGTCGTAATGTTGGCATTAGCTAATCATACGGTGAAAATATAATTCACACATATCATGAGGCCGAAGAAAATGTTGCAATTATCCCTATACTTTCTACAACATTATTGGTAACCAATCACAAAATTTCTTATTGTGGTCGGTAATTATTTGGAATGTCAGTTAACCTGTATAGGAGTTGCCCATGTGCTTTACAACTTACAAGGATCTCGCTATTATCTAGATTTGTGATGTTCATTACATAATCACCTTAGAAGTACTTATTGTCTAGTCGTCAAAGTAGTTAGCTACCACGTGCTTTCTACTTTCTTACAAGGAACTTACATACTATTTTGATTTGTTAAACACCACACCCATTACAGACTAGGTATGTGCAAGTGACCTTTGCATTATGCAACTTATTGACTTTGACACATGGGTTACAACCCATGAGTTGGGGCACGGTTGGCTTGGACCTGAATTGCGGCTTTCTAACCGTCATTTTATTTTCTTTCAAGAGGTGAGTGAAGTGGCATTTTATTTTCTTTCCGAAGGCGAGCAAACTGGCATGTAAGTTCAAATCGCTTCTGAATATAATTAAACCAAATGAAATTGGAAAAATCAAGTTCAACCTTTATTGTCGCACTAATGTCCACAGAGGAATATGGAAGATTCCTTAGTGCCTCGAATGTTTGACACTTATGTATTTTTTGAAATTTTGATTTTTTTTTTTTGGATTTTTTTAAATGACCCCACCTATGGAGCAATGCTATACGAGGATTTTTTTTTTATAAAGATTTTTGAATTTTTTATTATTATTTATTTTAAAAACTAGAAAAGCTTGCTCATAAGATGGCACCAATCACTATTTACATGAGTGTTTTAGGTTTTTAGACCAGTGTTCGTGGATGATTGACCGTTTGCTTTTACCATCAAGGAGATTGAACTATTTACTTCCTTGCTCTCCCACCAGTCGAGAGGCAGGATTAAAAAGGATGGGAGATTGCTCCCACTATCATATACAATGGTCATTCATGTGGCCCACACTAATGGAAATAGTTTGGAAGGCCACTGTTGTCTTCTACATGGTTTCCAATCATTCGCAAATAAAACTTTTTTTCGAGCCATCGGCCTAACCTGCCATGATGCACCTGGGGGTCAATGTGAATGTAAAATAAATATTACAGTGGGCCCACCTTACCCACCGCCTTATTATTCACGCTGCAAAGCAATGGAATGATAATTATATCTATTAATAAGTTTCAATGTTAGACTTGTAAATGTTTCAACACAAGGTCATGGATTCGCATACACATTGAGGTGAAAAACTACGGTTGTGTGAGTGTGATAGGTGTGTGTGGGGTGTGAGTGTGTGTAAAAAGAAAAATTGACTAATGAGGAAGTTTTTTGAAGAAGTAGATGAAGTAAATTCATATCAGTTAGGTAGTTACGTAACATTCCTAAAATGTTAATTAGGCAGTTATCTTACCTCCCGAAATATTTTTACAAAATCGGCAACCAGGCTCGTCGTACAGATGCTAGTTTTGGTAGGTTGGCCCATCTTAGAACGGTCTAGATTCACGCGTGCATGAACAATGGTATAGATATGGGGGCAGACTATATACATCAGTGCCTGCTGCTTGTTTGAAGATGTTAAATTGATATCAACTCCGGATTAATCACCCCGGCCCTTACTAAAAGATCAGATCACGGGTGATCCTAGCCATTGATTGGAAGACTGCTGAAGATATGTGGGCCTCGCCTAGGTATGCTTTACAAATCACCTAGATGTTAGTTGGTATCGTTGTGTTATTTCTCTTGCTTTTTCCTGGCTTCATTTGACTAGGAATTGCAATTTACTTCAATTACACATCCAAACGCGCCACCTATCTCTGATCCAGCACTCCACTAGCAGGTTCTTTCGATAAACTCCATCTATTCGGGCGTGGATGGAAGAAACCTACAGGAACTGTTTATGATATTTCAAAGAAGGCGGAAGTATTTAAGGAGCTTCGAAATAAATTTTATGAAATAGAAAAAGAAAAAAAGAAAAAGAAAAAAAAAAAAAGATTTGAGTGAAATAACTGGCAATTAAGGGGATTATCATTAATCAGATGGTCTTCTTTGGGACTCTACGAATAATCTCATTATCTGATTCTCATACATTTTACCAATGAAACATTAAATTTCATTTTATCATCTCTAAAACCAATTTCAAATTGAACAATTCCAATTCCCCACAACTCCCTCAAATTTCAAACATCGAACAACTAAAACCACACGTCTCTGTTTTTCCTCTGTTTCAGTCATGAAATACCCAATTTTCTCCATCTTCTAAGAATCTATCATAGACAAGATTGCATTAAAATCCTCGAAATTCAATATTAAGAAAGGCCCTCAAAAAGAGGCAATTTCAGCACATGCAATTTCCATCAAATAAGAAAAAAAAAAAACAAGAATAAAACCAGGTAAGATTTATATATATATAAAATCAGTGAAAACACCGTAAACTTGCAGAATAACAGTAACAAAGATTATAACATCGTGAAACTTGCAGAATAACAGTAACATAGATTACAACATCATGAAATTTACAGAGAAACCAAAATTCAGACAAACCCAATATATAAAAACCTGAATTAGACAAAACCCAATTGGTTTTTGGTGTTTTTCTTTCCCATGTAATTCACATATAAAACAGTCAAAAAAGCCTCTTTCATTGCATGAAAATCTTCACAAAACAATGAAAACCCATCTGCAAGATTCACTTTCCCAACTCAAATTTCCATCTCCAAGTCTTCAGAAATACTCTGAAAAGAGAAAATCCATGGAAAATATATACCAGCACAAAGTCATCTACTTCTCATCCATTTCTATTTTCTGCTCTTTACAAAAAAAAAAAAAAAAAAAAAAAAAAAAAAAAAGGAAAGTTAGGACGATTCGCAGAAATAAAATAGCCCCAACTCAGTAAATTTGAGAATCTTCGGCGATCACGAATCGGAATGCGCATCTGACGTGTAGGTGCTAAGAGACGGTGTTCCAGATGCAGAACTTCGGCCGCTTTTGCTCAGTTTTTCTCCAGCCTTCGAGGCAAATGTGATGAATGGCTTGAAGATTTCTTTGAATATCTTAGCTTTGATCTGGCCTCTTTTTGGTGGGAGAAATCCTAATCCTTTTCCTTTTCCATTCCCTTTCTTAGGAGAAAAGGCAGCTTCGGAGGACATTTCTATGTAGAGGATTTCAGATGTTGATGGAAGCTGAGAAAGAAAGAAGGAAAGAGAAAGAAAGAAAGCTGAGCTTCTGGAGGAGAAAATAAGTGATATGGTATCTGAGAGTAGGAAGGCGAAGATGGTTTTTCGAAAATGAGAAGAATTTCAATGTCTGCGAGGACGGAGATGAAAGCAATATCATTGATAAACGTATAGAGATAGGCCGGCTACGAAGAAAATGAAGGAAATGGATTGCAATGTGTGCCGCACGCTGTCGACCTCCGTGGTGTGTTGACGTCACCAACTTCTGTGGACCCCACCATGATGTATGTATTACATCCGTACCGTACATACATTTTAAGAGATCATTTTAGTATGTGAGAACCAAAATGAGGAAGATCAGAAACTCAAGTCGACCACGATACACATACCAAATGGGGACAATGATTTCCACCGTTGAAACCTTGCTAGGGCCCACCATGATGTTTATTTGTAATTCAAACTGTGCATGAGATCAAAAATACCTGAATGATGGGAAAAAAGAAATATCAGATTTATCCCAAACTTATGTGCCCCCAATAAGTGTTCAATGGTACACATTCAATCCCAACTTGTCTCTATGGTGTGGTCCCTTTGAGCTTATTATTCAAATATATTTTAGCTTCATGCAATAAAATTATCTTGTAAAATGGATACACGGTGTGGATGTAAAACTTACATAACGGTGGGCTCACAAAACTTACTGACGTCAATACACCACCGAATCGGTGGTGTGTAGCACACCACACAATCACGTTCCG
This sequence comes from Magnolia changhungtana, assembly GCA_030180095.1. Classification (NCBI taxonomy): domain Eukaryota; kingdom Viridiplantae; phylum Streptophyta; class Magnoliopsida; order Magnoliales; family Magnoliaceae; genus Magnolia; species Magnolia changhungtana. The sequence goes on from JASAUF010000375.1 coordinate 8,139,032, forward strand.
GCTACGAATATCCGCTCCGGCATCTTTTTGGTGTGCTACACACTACTTAACTCACTCGTGTGTTGCCCCACCATGACGTATGATGTATGTGTTATATCCGCACCATCCATCTATTTTTTAAGATAGGACATTGTAAAAAAATGATGCAGACATAAGCTCAAGTGTACCACACGGCATAAAACAGTGGGACAATGACACTTACGGTTGAAACCTTCCAGGGACTATAATGTTTATTTTTCATTAACTTGTTCGTGAGATCTAAAGAGAAGACACAAATATCAGTTTAATCCATAACTTATGACACAAATATCAGTTTGATCCACAACTTATGTAGCTCATAAGAAGTTTTCAATGGTAGGTGTTGAATCCGACTACTTCCTATGGTGTGGTTCAATTTAACTTTCGATATCCTCATTTTTTGTCATAGGCTATAGAATGATCCTTTAAAATGGATGGATGGCGCGGATCTAAAACATACATAATAGTGGAACACACCAAAACTTAGCCACGTCAACACATAGGGTACGTTTTAACAGTATCGGCCTCAACTCAGCACTGATGCTGGTACTGTGTATAAGGTGCAAAACTTTGTAACGCAAGTATGATGTACATTTTAATGCATAAGAAGAAAAGCTCCACTGTAATATATGTTCTTTATCCACACCATTTACCTATTTTTCCCTGCTATTTTAATGCAAATATGTGCTTTATCCATACCATTTATCCATTTCCCCCTGCTATTTTAGTGCATGATCCCAAAAAATGGAGAAGATTCAAAGCTCAAGTAAACCACACCATACTAAATAATAGAGATTGAATGCCTACCATTCAAAACTTTGCAGGACCACTAGTTTTGGATTAAGTTCATGGTTATGTTTTCCTTTCATGCGGATGTGGTTTATGAATACGTTAGATGACAAATAAGCATCATGATGGCCGTGAATGTTTATCCTCACTATCTCCATTACTTCCTATGGTGTGGTCCATTAGACCTTTGATCTGTCTAATTTATGTCATGCCCTAAAATAATCTGGCAAATATATAGACAAGTAGATAAAACACATCGATCATGGTGGGCCCACAATACTTTTTCACGCATGCAAAATACTTAGGTAGGTGTTGTATTCAACACTACCCATTGGACTTTTCCCTTCTTAGCAGCACTTAATTAAAACACGGGGCTACTCTAGGCCCACCATGTATAATAAGTGAAATCTATTCAATCCTGGAGAATAATTTGGGCCATACTGCAGTGAACAGTGGAGATGAGATACCAACCATAGATTTTTTCCACATGACAACTAGGGTGGGTATTCATCAAGTGGGCCATATGCACTACTGATTAGAGCTTTGTGGTTTCATTACAATGTATTTGTTTTATCCCTGTTTATTCATTTTGCTTAGCTCATTTTAGGAGATGAGCCCAAAAAAAAGTTAGATTTAAAGTACTTAAAGTGGACCGCACTAAAGGAGATGGCGGGGTTTGAACGCCTGCCATTTAAAACTTCTTGTGGGTCATAGAGGTTTTGGATTTATCTAATTTTGTGTCTTCCTTTCATTCATATTCATGTGATTTTATGAACAGGTTGGTGGGGAATAAACATCACAGTGGGCTTTCGGAATATTTCAACAGTGGGCATCATTATCCCTATTGCTTCATGTGGTGTGGTCCACTTAAGCTTTGAAATTGTCTCATTTTTTGGCTCATGCCTTAAAATGAGCTCTCAAAATGAATGAACGGAGTGGATAAAACAAGTATATCATAGTGGGCCTTACAGAGCTTCAACAAAGTGAGGACCATCACCAACTCGTTCAGAAAATAATAAGGGTTTTCACCTGATGGACTGAGTGGATTTCACTCAAACAACATGGCGGCCCCAAAGAACTTGGTTGCTTCACTGACTGCCTGGCCTTGAATAGCCATCGCCGTCCGTCCTTGTACCCGTCCTATGCTGCAATTAGATTCCTCTACGCATGACGATCTGGACGCGGATTGCGTCCTATACCTACCCTGTCTCCAGCTGGGAACGGGGGCACGAGCTTTGAGTGGCCACCGTGATGTATGGGTCTTATCCACACCACCCATCCTTTTTTATTTTTTTTATATCATTTTAGGGTAGAAGACTAAAAATGAGGCAGATCCAACGCTCTGGTTGACCACACCACAGGAAGCAGAGGTGATAATGATTCTCACCGTTGAAAATTTTATAGGGCACCATGATTTTTATTTGCCATCAAACATACTGATGAAGTTAAATGATCCGTATGAAAAGAAAACACAAATATCAGCTCCATCCAAAACTTCAGTGGCCCCAAGAAGTTTTCAAGGGTAAGAGATTAATTACGTTGTCTGGTCCACCTGAGCCTTGGATCTTCCTCAATTTTGGGCTTTCATAAAAAAAAAAAAAAAAAAAACCCTAAGTTTTAAAAAATTTATGACAATGGTCTTATGAAATCTAGGTTCCGGGCTCTCTTCTCAAAATCTCATTATTCCTTTTCAGCCTCGACAGCATTTTTGTTTTTTAAAGACAAAAATGCCATTATGCCGGTGCGAAGGCTACATGTCTCGGGAGTCTAGTCGGAAGGTATTTTTCAAAATGGGAGTGTGGACCCACTAAAATAAGGATGGGCCAACTCCTTAGTTGATCTAATTTGTTCATTTTAATCTGGCAACCATAAGCCCCAAAAGGGTGATTTTTAATTTCATTTTAATTTTCTTATTAAGCTCTTTGGGCTTTCATTAATTTTAAATTATATCCCCCCCCCCCGGTGTAGTCCATATATATGTGATGATTTTTTCCCTCAAACTTAGGCGACGACATGAAATTAAAACTCATTTCGTTTGGATGAGGTGGGTTTGCCATGTGACAATAGTGGGCCCCACATAAGCCATCCGATGTGGCTCTTATGGTTGGGCCCCACCGGAGGAGGGCTAGTTGGCCTTTCTCTCTCTCTCTCTCTCTCTCTCTTTTTTCGAGAGGGGACCACGAAGAGCCGAAGCTTCTTTGATGTTTTATAGTTGTATGGATTGTCATCACATTCTCTAGGGGACCATGACAATCTCTACCAAGCTCTGATGAATCTTAGTACTTTCTCTAGGTGAAAAAAGAGATTTTTTTTTAAATATTTCTAGCCACACTCTCTGCGTAGAAGCTATAATAGCCAAAGTTAAGTTTATATTACGATAATGGTGACCTTTTATGTTTATTTTTGTTGATGGGTATCAATTATGTGAGTTCGTGAAAGGGAGGAGGGTGTGGTGGTTCTCTGTACATTTGTTTCTTTTCTATTTTCTATATATATTTTTTTAGTTATATACGAATAGTAGGAGTTTGTAAAAGGGAGGAGGGTGTAGTATTTCCCTTTATAGTGTTTTTATATGAATGGTGGGAATTTGTGTTGGGATATGAATGACATTTTTTATTTATTTATTTATTTTGTATGAATGGTGGGAGTTTGTGAAAGGGAGGAGAGTGTAGTGAGCCCATTTTCAAAGTCGGTTTTCTTAAGGCCAGGCAGTGTGGCTCGTGGATGTTCACTATGGATCGCCGATGTGTATTGGGACCATGGATCGCTAATATTCACTGTGGACCACTGATGTACATTAGAACCACACTTGGATTGCCAATATTCACTGTGGATCATGAATGTAAAGTGTGTATCATATATGTTCATAGTGAATATCGGTGATTCACAACGAACATTCATGATCCTTTGTATTTCATGTTATTTTTGAGGCGGAAAATTAGAAAATAAATCACTTAAAGATAGGTTTAAGGCGCGTTACGATGTCGCTATCTTTAAGGCGATATTCTCACCCTACTGGTGATTAAACCAATTTGCAAGAGGGTTACAAAGAATCGCCTCCAGGATACAATAAGCCTCTTCTCCAAGACCGAAGAAATGTGGGTTTCGCCCGCAATGTAAAAATCGCACCCCAAACACACTTTTACAGCGTACAACCCTGACTTCTATGCTGTTATAATTTACCCCTTGAAAACTGTTTGTAATTTACTGCCTGAAAAACTATTTGCAATTTAGCGCCTGAAATCTGTATTTTTCCAAAGAACATCCAAAAATGAAATTGGAGAAGAAGAAGAAGATGGAGAAGAGATTGTTGGAAATTGTGAATTCGGATTAACCCAGAGATGGGTTTATATAGAATCATAAGAGATGCTTAAGGCCCTTTTCATGAAAAGACATCATCTTCCCTTTTCATGAAATAACATCTTCTTCCATGGTGTCCTTTCATCAATGGTGGTGTCTTTCCAACAATGGCATCCCTCCATTTCAAATTCAAAAAATGCTCCCTTTACCAAGAGGCATCACCATTCACACCAACAATCACCAAAGTCACAACCCTTCTTATTCAATTTTCTTTTCTTCTTATTTTGAAAAAACTCAATAATCCCCCACTATTTTTCAAAATATAGAGGTCAGGGTATGTAAGGAAAATATGTGCATAGGAGAAGGTGTCTTATGGACTTGAACCTTCACTTAGTGTAAACAAATCAAAGTTGAATCAGAATCCTTAGTGATTATGGTCTTGAACTAAGTATTATATATGACACAACCGGACATGTTACACACACATATATTTCGATTGTCATGTGTTCTAAAATTATAGTAGATTAACGGCCTTGTGCTCTTTCCTGGATTCATGAGTTCATGAGAGTAGCCAAAAACTCTCGAACATCAGGAAGCGGCTCCACTTCCAATACTCATATAGGTGAGTCCTTATGAATGCCCCTGTAACAATAGCACCCTTGAAAGAACTCATTAAGAGCACCAGCTCATCCTCCTTTTTATCATTATAGGTACCCAGCACTTTACATACATCCAGGAATGAGACAGATAGAAAATGTACAATGCTGCTTCAGCCACTTCCTGTGAGGTACTTTGCCCATTGAACCTATTAACTTAGGTCGGGTTTCCCTCATCCGGTATCTGTGAAATTGGCTTAAGTCTCATTCCTCTTGATGTTCTACTGACAACATCCCTTGCCAGTCCTTTGGTGAACGGGTCTACTAGATTCTGGATAGATTGTACATATTGTATCGTTATAACACCGTCACCAAGTAGTTGCCGCACAAAACTGTGCCTTAGACTAATATGTCTGGATTTTCCATTATAAGTCTTGTTATATGCTTTTGATAGTGTCGCTTCACTATCACAGTAGATAGAGACCGGTGGTAAAGGCCTTACCAATAATGGTATTTCTAATAATAGATTTCTTAACCATTCTGCTTCTTTACTACTAGCTGCCAAAGTTATGAATTCAGATTCCATAGTAGAGTGAGATATGTAAGTTTGCTTCTTGGATCCCCAAGAAACGATAGCTCCTCCAAGTGTAAAATCCATCTACTGGTAGACTTGGATTCATTAGAATCAGTGACCCAACTTGCATCACTATACCCTTCAAGTACACTAGGGTAACCAGAAAAATGTAAACCATAGTTAATAGTTTTTCTCAAGTATCTGAGTACTCTAGAAACAACATTCCAATGATCTAAACTTAGATTACTTGTAAACCTACTCAATTTACCTACTGCAAAAGCAATATCAGGTCGAGTAGAAATCATGGCATACATAAGACTGCCAATTACCTTGGAATACTCTAACTGAGATACACTACGACCTTCATTTTTAATTAACTTAATATTAGAATCAAAAGGAGTAGAAATTGAGTTCTTATCATAGTAATCAAACTTTTTGAGTATCTTTTCAATATAATGTGATTGAGATAGAGTTATACCATTATTATTTCTTAATAGCTTGATACCTAAAATTACATTAGCTTCACCCATATCTTTCATGTCAAAACTAGATTATAAGAATCTTTTAGTGTTATTTATAACTTCTAAACAAGTATCAAAGATTAGCATATCATCTACATAGAAACATATAATTACTTCTTTATTATCAGAGAATTTTGAATATACACACTTATCTGATTCATTAATTTTAAAGCCATATGAGGTGACTACTTTATCGAATTTTTCATGCCATTGCTTAGGTGCCTGTTTAAGTTCATATAGTGACTTGATCAATTTACACACTTTATTTTCCTGTCCTGGAATTATAAAACCTTCTGGTTGCTCCATGTAAACCTCTTCATCGAGGTCACCATTTAAAAAGGCTGTCTTTACATCCATCTGATGAATTTCTAACTTATGAATGGATGCTAGGGCAACTAAAACTCGGATAATTGATATCCTTGCTACTAGAGCATAAGTATCGAAAAAATCAATACCTTCTTTTTGTGTAAATCCTCTAGCCACTAATCTGGCCTTAAACCTTTCTGTAGTTCCATCCGATCTTAATTTTCTTTTGAAAATTCATTTACAGCTTATTGGTTTTGATCCTGGGGGCAGATCCACAAGTTTTCATGTTCCATTTTACAATATAGAATCCATCTCATCGTTTATAGCTTCCTTTCAAAAAGAAGCATCTTGAGATCTAAGGGCATCATCTATTGTTACTGGATCATTTTCTATGTTATATATCAACATGGTTTCCTCTGTTATGTTATCTTTATCTCCTTCTATTAGCAGAAGGTAGAAATCGGGTCCAAAAGATGTACTTGTTCTGACCCTCTTAGTCCTTCTAGGTTCTATGTCCTCTTTATCGAGACCTCTGATACCTTGATCAGGTATTTGAGAACTACTGCTTGTACTAGGATCTTGAGGTTTTGTCTCTTTTCTAGTTATAGAAGAGAATGAGTTTTCATAAAACTCTGCATCTCTAGATTCTATTATAGTGTTTATTTGGATAGCATGATTAGATTCTACAACTAGAAACTTATAAGCCTTACTATTTTGTAAATATCCTATGAAAATACACTCAAAAGATCTCAACCCTATCTTGGGCCTTTTAGGATCAGTAAGCCTAACTAAGGCTCTACAACCCCATACCTTGAAGTATGAGATGTTAGGAATCCTATTCTTCCATAGTTCATATGGAGTCTTACAAGTTTTAGAGTGAGGTATCCTATTGAAGATATGACAAGCAGTTAATAGAGCTTCTCCCCAAAATCCTGAACTTAAACACGCATTATTGAGCATAAAGTTTACCATGTCTATGAGAGACCTGTTTTTCCGTTCTACTATCTCATTTTGTTGGGGTGAATAGGGAGCTGTAATTTGGTGAATTATACCATGAGTTTTACAAAATTCTGAGAATTCTAAAGATAGATATTCTCCTCCCTTGTCCGACCTTAGAATTTTAATCGTATGGTCTAACTGGCTCTCAACTTCTGCCTTATATATCTTGAATTTTTGTAGTACCTCATCTTTATTCTTTAATAAGTATACTAAGGTATAACGGGAGAAATCATCTATAAAGGTTATGAAGTACCTCTTTCCTCCTCTTATTATTAAGCCACTCATTTCACATATGTCACTATGAACTAGGTCTACGAGTTGTGATTCTCGTTCCACCCTTGGAAACGGTTTTCTAGATATTTTAGATTGTACACAAATACTACATTTATCGTTAAGTTTTGTATACTTAGGAATTAGATTAAGATTAGACATATTATCCATTCTACGATAACTAATATGTCCTAATCTAGCATGCTAAACATCATGTGAATTAAGCATATAAACAGAAGAAGAATTTTCATTTATGAGGTTCAATTTGAACATTCCATTGGATACATAGCCCTTCCCTACATATACCCCATTTTTAGACACAATCAATTTATCGGATTCAAATAGGAGTCTAAATCCAAACTTAGTCAGTAGACTAGTTGAAATAAGATTCCTCATAATATCCGGTACATGCAGCACATCGTTCAGAGTAAGGACTTTTTCGGAAGTTAGATTAAGACGTACGTTCCCTTTTCCTTCAACCTTGCATGTGGAGGCATTCCCCATATATAGTTCCTGATTTTCCACCACTAATTCGTAGGAATTGAACATATTGTAATTTTTACAAACATGTCTGGTAGCGCCAGAATCTACCCACCATTCAACATCCTCATTCAACATATTAACTTCAGAAACGACAGCTGCCAAATTCATGTATTCCGTCATATTGACTTGTCGTTTCTTTTCTTGCATTTTCTTTTTGGCTTTTCGGCAGTCTTTCTTAAAGTGACCAGGGATTTTGCAAAAGAAGCATGGACCCTTCTTGGATGTGTTCTTTTTGAACCCTTGGTTATTAGTTTTGAGTCTATCATCTTTTTTGAAAGGTGGCTTCTCTAATTTCTGATTCACACTATTCTCGATTATATTAGCATTACTTAGGGCCTCTTGTTGTTCTTCATTTTTGTCACGGACCTTAGATTCTTCTTCTATTCGAAGAAACATTAGGAGGTCCTCTAAGGACATTTTCTCTTTTTTCTGTTTCAATGATTTTCTAGTATCCTTCCATTTAGGTGGAAGTTTAGCAATAATGGTGGATACTTGGAAAGATTCGTTGAGATTAGTGCCATCAGCAATAAGTTGTTGGATGATGACCTGTAACTTATGTACTTGATCAAGGACAGGTTTTTCATCCAACATTTTGAATTCTAAAAACTGACTTACTAGAAATTTTTTGTTGCCTTCACTCTCTGATGTGTATTTAGTGAGTAGCGCCTGCCACAAATCCTTAGCAGTCTTCTTTTGACGGTAAACAGCGTATAACGAATCAGAAAGAGCGTTGAAGATATGACCTTTGCATAGGTAGTCGTTACGCTCCCAACTTTGTCTCTTTTGAATTTGTTCTAACGTATCATCATCAGATGGTGGTGAAAGAGGATCTTGAGTGAGTACATGATCCAACTTGAGTGATGTGAGGAAGAGATGGACTCTCGATTGCCATCGAAGAAAATTTGAGCCGTCAAACGGCGTAATTCGAACAAAGTCAGGATGACCCATAGAAGAGGCCATAATATTGCCTTAAAAATGTTATTTTTGAGGCGAAAAATTAGAAAATAAATCATTTAAAGATAGGCTTAAGGCACGTTACGATGTCGCTATCTTTAAGACGATATTCGCACCCTACTGGTGATTAAACCAATTTGCAAGAGGGTTACAGCAAATCTGCCTCCAGGATACAATAAGCCTCTTCTCCAAGATCGAAGAAATGTGGGTTTTACCGCAAAACCGAAAAACCGCACCCCAAACACACTTTTACAGCGTACAACCCTAACTTCTATGCTAGTTATAATTTACCCCCTGAAAATTGTTTGTAATTTACTGCCTGAAAAACTATTTGCAGTTTAGTGCTTGAAAACTGTATTTTTTCGAAGAACATCCAAAAACGAAATTGGAGAAGAAGAAGAAGATGGAGAAGAGATTATTGGAAATTGTGAATTCGGATTGACCCAGAGATGTGTTTATATAGAATCATAAGAGATGCTTAAGGCCCTTTTCATGAAAAGACATCATCTTCCCTTTTCATGAAAAGACATCTTCTTCCATGGTGTCTTTTCATCAATGGTGGTGTCTTTCCAACAATGGCATCCCTCTATTTCAAATTCAAAAAATGCTCCCTTTACCAAGAGGCATCACCTTGCACACCAACAATCACCAAAGTCACAACCCTTCTTATTCAATTTTCTTTTCTTCTTATTTTGAAAAAACCCAACATTTCATGCACTACAGATAGTGTCTTTGAATGCATTAGTATGATTAAACTTAAATCTAATACTTTGTCTTCCATACACTATCGAATCCTTTTATGAGGTGAGAGAACCTAGTCGTTGATTAGACTACATCAATATAAAAGTCTCTCCCAAGTGCTTGGTACTATTTCTACCTTTCGTAAAGGATGATTTTAACAAGTGTCCTGTTAGGAGAGATGTTAAAAAAAACCCAATTCAGATATTTGCTTAATTTCGATGAAAGCAAATGGACCATTGTTCCATTGCCTGATGCAGAGGCACCTCGATAACCTATGGTTTGACTTCCATGGCACCATTAGCAAATTTAGGGAGATAAACTTTACCTTTATTATGGGTCTCAAGTAGTCACCAGTTGATGAATTGAAGTTGACCGGTCAAGGATCACGAAGAAAGACTATTAGGGATCGATATTTCAAGGATCAATCTCTAATTATAACGAATGATTTGCTTGAGACATTTCTTAAACCCCCGATGTACTAAAAATCATGTGGACACCTTGAAGTTGGTTATGTTAATATGCACAGAGAATTTAGTTGTTGGATCGCTTAGGAAGAACGGGTGCATAGATGGGTATATAAATTTAGTAAATAATTTTGATTCATTTTCTACTTACCCTTAGGGGAGTGAGAGGTATCAAATATTAAAAGAAGTGAATACTCTAATTAAAATACACTTTTCATATTCTTACAACCTGTGTGGATGTCCATTTGTCTTCATTTTTCCTATGAGCTTCCGTGAGCTATTATAACTTTGTAGATTTCTTTGCCACTATACTATGCCTTATTTTAAAATTTTTTATTTCCCTCATTCAATAGGTTTTGGCATATGAGCTTTTTCCCAATATATATGGCCCGAATGGATAGGCCACCAGACATAATTAGGGGTGTACATCGAGTCGAACTGAGTTGAGCTGGCCTCAGCTCGACTCAGCTCAGCCACTAGCTGACCTTAGCTTGAACTCGACTCGACTCGGTCCTCGAGCCTGACTGGCTAGCTCGGCTCGGTTCAGTCAGCAGCTCGGGCCAGTTCGAGCCATTGCAGCATTTTCACAAACACCTAGATTGCACGTATTTGAGACAGCAACAATGGTTTTACAGGTAGTTTATCAAAAACCTTCTAAGCAACATAAAAAATAAGAAACAAAAAGGGTGTTGGTTTCATATATATACCTTCCTTGCCACCAGCCACACTTCTTTGAGTCTCATCAAACGCTTGGTGAGCAACATCAATATCAAAGTAACCGAGTCACCAAATTGGTTCGATCCGAGTTCGATTCGAGCTGGGTTTGATCCAAGTCGAGTTGAGCTGGGGCCAGCTCGAAATCATTTTCGAGCTCAAAAAATCAACTCGACTCAACTCGAACTCAACTTCGATTCAAGTCGAATCGAGCTTTTTTGAGTCATGTCGAGTGAGCTAACCGAGTTACCTTAGTTCATGTACACCTTTAAACATAATTCTATCAGAATTCCACAATTTTCAAATTGAACTACAACTAAGGTGGAAAAATATATGGGTTTATTAAAGGTTTTTACGAATGTGCAAGTAAGTTAAACTATTGGTTATTGGTTTGTTCATTTTGTACTATTATGATCACTGTTTCTAACATTACATGCATGTTGTTGTGGCTTAGGATTAACGACGAACTCATCCTTGAAAAGGCCAAGCTATTAAGTCCGGGGGGGGGGGGGGGTGGGTCGCAATAGACAATCCCACAATGCTGAAATTAAAGACAACCTCAAATGTACGAGTATTGAGAGGTTGATACAGATGTTATTCTAAGGACAACCTTACACCAAAAACCAAGGGTTTATGGCAGGACAACCTTACTTGAACGGTTTGTGTATCAAAAACTCAAACTAATATAGAGGAATAAAGAAATAAATAGCAAATAAAAGAAATCTAAGCTATTATAACATTCCCACACTTACATAAAAGAAATTTATAATATTCTGCACAAATGTAAAAAGGGAAATTTCAACATCAACAAAATAAAATAAACAATTAACCACAAGCCCAGAACTTATAGTGGTTCGTTTGTGTGTACACCAACTGTTAAACAACAGCCACACAACTACTCCACTCGTAATATCTTCACACAGTGGATATTAGCATTTACTATGAAAATAGGGTTTTCAAGGTTCACTTAAAATCCTTACAATTGTGTCTTTCAAGTGGGCTTACCCAATTCAAAAACCCCACACTCTTAGTTTTCTGGATCACCTCAGATAAACCAAAACAGAGAGATTTTTCTGGCACAATCTCAATGAAACAAAAAGACAAAATTTATAATAATGTAAAATACTTGGATACTCTCCTTTTGATGCAGCCCAGAAGAACCAAATTGGAGTAGAAGTTCAATGTTCACACTCACTTGTGATATGGTTCTAGGTTCTAAATTGATTTTAGATTAAACCAAGTTGGGCTTGCTCGATTTGATTTTGATTCCAAGAAATGGGAATACAACAATCCCTCTTTCAAATAAAATTGGAATGCAGAATTCAAAATCAAATACAAAGAAAGCTATTTAAAGAGAATATTAAATAAGCACAATATAACTTAAAATAATGGCTAACTTATCTCTCAGAGTGACGTATTGATTTAGCTTGAATTAGATGTAAAACTTTGAAATTCGTGTTCTATTTATAAGTGTAGAAATTACACCTTCGACTGGTCTTAAGGTACCCACGACTGGTCGTAGGATTAACAGATTTTTGAAATTTTGAGTGCGATAAGATAAGACCGTTCCACAACCGGTCGAACGGCCTCCACGACCGGTCAAGTCCTGTCCACGACTGGTCGTGCGGAACCCAATTTAGTTGCTGGAATTTGAATCGAGCCTATAAGACTGGTTGAGCACGAGTCGAGCATTGTTCACACGACTGGTTGAGCAGTCTCCACAACTGGTCGAGGCTTTAACAAAAATTCTCAAAAATCAGTAACAAACTTAGGACTGGTCGAGGAATTCTTGGACTGGTCGAGGCAGTGCTAGGACTAGTCGAACATAGCCTAGGACTAGTCGAAAAATAGACTATGCACTTATAAAATGAGTCATTTGACTTATGTATTCAAAATGACATACCCTAAGGTCAATCTAGGGTCAACCAAACCTTGTTAGAGATATATGAAGATTGAGTCTTCTTTTCCTTCAGTTGATAGTTAATCTTTAAAGTTCACGAAACTTGAGATCTTGTCATAAGTAGAAGCTTGAACTCGAGACTTCTGAAACTTGACTTTGTGATACATCGAAGCTTGAGCTTGAGGTTTAACATTTAGAAATTTTGTCTTAACTTGGACAAAGTTCTTGATAACTTGAACTATAAAGCTTAAATCACTGAGCGATGTTCTTGAATCATGAAGTCTTGCTTTTGAAGATCTTGAAAGACTTTTATCCTTGTACACGAGATGCACTGTCCTGAATTTGCAGAAGCGCTACGCAAGGCACAGATTCCAAGAGGTTTCGGCACTACAAAATTTGACAATTATAGGAGCTAGTAGCTTAGCAATTACAATCCCCACGCAAATGAAAAAAATTATCATTTTTGGAGAAGTTCATACATTCGTTAAAGAAATGGAAGAGGTGATGTCACTCCCCAAACCCAAAAATCGGATTCACAGGAATCCCGATCACCGAATCCGGTGCTGACAGCCTCTGCAGTACTCCATTCTCAGCTCATAGCGTTCATACGCTAGATTCCGATCATGAGATCCTACAAGGAGGATTTTTTTATTGTACATTTAACTTGTAATAAGCATAACCACAAGATTACCTAATTCACAAAGGCAACATCATCATCACATATCCACTAATATAATCATTTGATTACAAAACTGAAAGGAAATACATAAATAAAAAATCAAGCTCCAGAAGACCGCTGCATGCTCCAAGCTAAATGTTGCCGCAACCTAACATCACCTGCACACATCTATCATACATAAGCTTATAGAAAGTTTAGAGGGTGGTGTAAGTGTGTGCACAAGGTAAGTGCCAAGTATTCAATACAATGCCATCATTATACAGTACCGAAAATACTGGTAATCCATAAATTGTATAATATCGAAATAAGTAGAATTACTAACAATATTATGAATTACCAGAGTAAGCAGAAATACTGACAAGAGCAGGAATTATCAGAGTAAACAAAAATAGTAGCAAGATCATAAATTATACGATAACAGAGTAAGCGGAAATACAGACAAATCCATGAGTTAATCAATATCAGAATACGTAATATAGAATAACTATGCAAATGAGGAGTTATAAAGAGCCAAATATCAAATGCTAAGGATGCGATGCAGTATGTAAATCCTGATGAGTCCACAAATAGTGTCAATCGTATCTAGACCATATAAATGCAGAAACTCAGTAACGCAAAATACCATATGTCGCAGATCTAATGCAATATGCGGTACAAATGGAATGACCATGCTGGAGTGTGAAGTCGAGATGATAGTACGTAGTATTGCAGGCTATGGGGTCCATCACAAGGGACTTCTATACAAACCAGCCCTATACCTAAATTTGGATAGTCAGACTCAATGTGGTAAACTCCTGATCTTAGGTTAGTCGCGCACCCAAACGAAATCCTAGCCATGCGAAGGTACACATAACAAACAGTTGCACACCACCAGCCCGAGTGGATAGTGAATGAATGAATGAATGAGTATGCAACTCCTACTCAATAAGTCCATATGTCAGTACGATTTATATATGGGATCATCACCAGGGTCTAGTACACTCTACATGCAATCGCTGCCCACTGGACGCGCAACCATATAAGTGGAAGAGACCTCACTATCCGCCTGGCCAGTAGTTAGCCAATATCTACCCGGCACGTTGATAGCGGACCCATTCACGCGCTGGTCAAACTCAGCCTAGCAATGCCTCCTACCCTCAGGCATGTAAGGCCACAACCCCTCCCAACCGACTACGACATAGTGGGAGACGCAGCCTCCTAGTATTCGGCACTCGGGCGCTCATGTATCCAATCGGTCTCGACGTTGGGGCGTTTCCTGGCCACGGAGGTTTAGGGATTTTCACTCAAGGACATCTATGGTGCCCGTATGCTAGAACTAAATATTTTCGGTGTCCCCTCTGGCCATCCATGATATGCCTGCGGAGGCTACGGCCCTGATGTCGCTAGGGCGTATAGTAATCATAGCACACAATGCAAGATGCATGAGTCATACAATCCAGTCATGCATTAATCCTGAGCATACCGTGTGCTCATGTGAGATAATCTCCACCTAGCAGGGAGTCTCATAACAACACACTCAATGACATATGCAATGATCAACCACGTCTCATAACAAACATGTAAATGATGCGTATGTGTATGTATCATGATGCTATGCTGTCACATACTCATAATCGGTATCAATAACTGACATCGACAATCAACCTCGACAATGTGGGCATTTAACCAACATTGCCCCTAAGGAATGACCCTCATGGATCCTAACATATAGTGAACCTATGACCTCACACAAGGGGCAATTATACAACACCATGGGCCTCTCTCAAGAGCTTACTACATATCACGGTAGGCCTCTCACATGGGCATAATATACATCAT
This sequence comes from Magnolia changhungtana, assembly GCA_030180095.1. Lineage (NCBI taxonomy): Eukaryota > Viridiplantae > Streptophyta > Magnoliopsida > Magnoliales > Magnoliaceae > Magnolia > Magnolia changhungtana. The sequence continues at coordinate 8,154,218 of JASAUF010000375.1, forward strand.
GCTGGGTTCCATCGCCTAACCCTCAAATGCATCACAATGGGCCTCATCACATAGGCCTCATATACATCACATTGGGCCTTACACATGGGTTGAATACACATCGCAATGGGCCTCAAATATGGGCCATATATACATCACACAAGCCGAATACACACTACAATGGGCCTCAACTTCGGGTTGCATATACATCATATAGGTCTCGACAATCGACCTCGACAATTTGGAAATCGGCATCGACAATCAGCCACGACAACCAGAATCAACATTCGGCCACGATCGGTAATCAGTCACGATAATCGGCCTCAATCGGTAATTGGTCAATTAGCCACGACAAGCAGAATCGGCATTCGGCCACGATCGGTGATCAGTCATGATAATCAGCCTCGATCAGTAATCGATCAATTGGCCACGACAAGCAAAATTGGCATTCGGCCACGATCGGTAATCAGTCACAATAATCAGCCTCGATCGGTATTCGGTCAATTGGCCACGACAAGCAGAATTGGCATTCGGCCACGATCGGTAATCAATCACGATAATCAGCCTCAATCAGTAATCGGTCAATTGGCCACGACAAGCAGAATTGACATTTGGCCAAGATCGGTAATCAGTCAATTGGCCACGACAAGCAGAATCGGCATTCGGTCATGACAATCGGAATCGATCGATAACTAGAATCGGTAAATCGGTCACAACAATCGGAATCGATCGATAAATAGAATCGATAAATCGGTCACGTCAATCAGAATCAGCAATCGGTCATGACAATCGGCAAATCGGTCACGTTAATCTAAATCGGCCTCGACCTCGATAATTGGAATCGGTAATCGGTAATCAGAATCAACACACAGAATCGGCCTCGATACTCGGCCTCGACAATCGGTGAGAATGGACCTAACAAGGCCTAAGGGAAGGTCGTAATGAGGACATCCAACCATCATTGTCATTAATGTGGACATTCAACCAACATTGCTCCCAATGACTGGCCCACATAAGGCCAAACATATAGTGGGCCCATGGCCTCATACAAGGGTTTGATATACATCACAATGGGCTTTATACAAGGGTTACATACACAACTGGTGGACCCTGCATAAGCAGCAAGTGGGCCTACTCATAACATACCCCTCATGATGGGTCACAAGTATATCAAAGCGGGCCTCATAACATGGGCCTTATGGCCTCAACAATGGGCCACAAATACATCAAGATGGGCCTAATCACATGGGCCTCATATATATCAAAGTGGGCCGAATCAATCATATGGGCTAAATCAATCAAATGGGCTGATACAAGTGGGTCGATTAAATAGACCGATACAAATGGGCTGAATCAAATGAGCCAAGTCAAATGGGCCGATACAAATGGGCCAGGTCGAATGGGCCAATCAAATGGGCCAAGTCGAATGGGTCAAATCAAACGAGTCGAGTCAAATGGGCCGATACAAATGGGCCATGGCAAATGGGCAGAATCAAATGGGCCTCTACCCATGGGCTCCAAATACATCACAATGGGCTTCAACCCATGGGCTCCAAATACGTCACAATGGGCCTCAACCCTTGAGCACCAAATATCTCACAATGGGCCTCAACTCATGGGCCCCGAATACATATTATTGGGCGTTAACGAATGGGCCGTAAATACATCATATTGGGCCTCATACAAGGGCCTCATATACATCACATCGAGCCCTTCTAAATGGACCCCAAATACATCACATCAAGTCTCAATTACTTCAAATGGGCCCCAAATACATCCAACAGGCCGTATCAAATGGGCCACAATAACTACACCATTCATCCATAGTTAGAGATGGTTATAGAGCATTAGAAAATGAATCACAACAAAAGGATCATCTGGGCCATACCACAAATGGTAGTGGTGATAATGATTTCCACGGTTAATTTTGTAGTGGGCCCACCATTCCCGGATGACATCCAACAAGTATAACATAGTACTTCTCTTTACCCATCTGCAATAACATGCGGGGATTAGGAACGACATATATGAAAATCGGATTAGGATTGCGAAATGATGCATATAGATCAGAAGGAATCCAACTATCCCTTACTAATCCACTATAAGAGTTATAAAACTTGTATATACATACCCTTCCTCTGGTAAATCAAGGTGTGGTCCATTCCTTCTTTTAGAGCATTATGCAAGCATGTGAGTATATATACCAAAGATGTCAACAAACATATATAGTCAAAGACCACATTAGTCACATATGGTATACAATACGCATATATAGCAGTACATCAATATCCAAAAAATATCCAAACACATTAAAAAAATAACATCACTACAATATAAGTTATTACATGCCCAGATAAAGAAAAACCCATAAGAGGCAAAGTGACCAGACCCTATCAGATAGATCCAACACCTCCATCACCAAAGTGATCATGGAGTGTTTTCTTTAACCACTCCATTCAACGCTCGGGTCAGAGACTTACAAAGAACGACGCCAGTGACTTGCCATTACTCAGGATCCGACCAACTTCGAGAAATTCAGAGCTAGTCAAGCCTTTCACCTCTTCCAGCACATCAAGTACCTTACTTATGCAATTGACCTCTTTGCTAAGGCCAAAATCATCATTGAGTCGGCAACGGTCTACAGAGAGGTCCCCAGTACGTCACAGGAACGAGGAGGGCACAATCGTTTCCGTGTTCCTATCCCTCCTCGGGTACCATCGAAATTAAGACTGCGAGTGGGAGTGCTACGGAGTCATGATGTCCCATCATAGGACTTCCTGATGGTAATGGAATCATCCCTTTAGAGTCAATCACATAATCCTTTGATAGGTCAATCGTATTATCCATATCATCAACCTCTCTCCATGGTTCATTAAGATCTCACTGAAGACGAGAAGATGATGCTGATGCCGCCATACTCCTACTTCCTTGCACATATCGTCCTGTGGCCTGGTCGGATCCGCAAATCAATGTAAGGTCATCCATCCTTTCGATGCGTTTCCCACAGAGTCGTTCAGTACGTGGGTGAGACTGCCAGACGAATAAGACAGTCGTAATTAAGGACAAAAACAATATACAAATGTATGATGGGATGTTAAAAACTAATAATAGATACTCATCCCAGACTTCATATGGAGCCGTGACCACCATCCTCTCATTGTCCCAACCAAACCCACTCACCGCCAACATGTCTTTCACTGCATTATACTCTCTTTTATAATATCTCAACAGAGTCGACACGTTTTGCCACTAGACGGCTACGTTCGTATGTTTCGTTACTGCCTCGGCCATAATTTGGTACGTTTTTCGCTTGAAACTGTTATCAGCTCTACATCCTAATGCGACCTGTTCAATAAATGTGTCAAACAGAATCTGATCCATAGCAGTAGTCCATTTGATCTTTGGCGCTCAGGATAGAGGCTCCACTAGAGATTTCACTGTCTTCTCATGTGGAGAACTTCGAGTGGGCACCGGTGGTGTTTTTACGGGAGATTGGATCGGTGTTGCTGTAACATTAAAGGAGTCTGCGATTTCACCTGAATACGGAGAATGTATTATATTTTACCATTGTCAATCATCATCGTGAAAACAACAACTATTAACATATACGAATACAGTATAAATTCATTGATTATTATTAGTAACCAATAAATCACCCAGTATGTAACTGGGTGATTATAAGTCCAAAAATGGATGAAGTTAGCTAAACCTGAAATACACTATAACCAACTAATGTAATGGAAACGAAATAGGAGGTATCGACTATCTACTCCTACTATTGTGCTGAGCATCTACCCATATTCTGGTTGCAATGTCATCACGCACTCGATTCCAAGCATCTTTTTCAAGCTGAGTTACTCGAATGGACCATTGACGCTCGTCATTAGTTGATACCTCTACAGGCATTGGGATAGCTACCCCATCAGCAACAGATACACCAACGGAATCGGTCTCTAGTTGAGACTCATTTTCGATACATATATAATTGTGTAGGATACAGTAGGCTATCACAATCTGGACTTGTGTTTGAAATTCGTACTGCATAGCGCTCTTCAATATCGAAAATCTGCCTTTCAAAACACCAAAACAACGCTCAATTGCATTACACAATTGTGTGTGTCGATAATTAAATAGCTCATTCATATTCGCAGGCGCTCTCCCAGTTCGATACTCCTGTAGTTGATATTGAATGCCCCGATATGGAGCCATAAAACCAGGTGAATGAGCGCATCCAGCATCGACAACGTAATATTTTCCTACACATTCGAATCATAGTTGTATTACATCCAGATCCATACCTCAACTGGCAGACTAAGCGGAGATTCCTTGTTTTAACACTTGAGGTCTTGGTATTGATCCCTAGTGGGGGTGGCTAACATGGATTGTGTGTACTGACATGCATGGGTGTGTACTAACAAGCTAACCGAAAAAAAAAGAATCATAGTTGTATTAAGTGAATAAGCGGATGCATTCATAGTTATGAATTAGATTGGCATTGTTTTAACATATAAGCAGTACCATTTGGGACAAGCAAGGGATCATCTGATCGGGTCATTGCATTGTGTAGCACCCTCGTATCTTAAGTAAAACCCTCCCAACAAGCCAACACATATGTAAATTTCATATCGAATGAACATGCTGCCAGAACATTTTGGGAGATGACCCCTTTATGATTACGAAAACTCGCCTGGTCAACCGCCAGAATATGTACGGGAATGTGTGTTCTGTCAATTGCACCAACACAATCTTAAATCATAAGAATCACTTATCATGAAAGGACCACACGTCGGATTGAAGTGAAAATTGTAGGCTTAGAAAATAGACCTATTGAAAAATTACCTGAAAGTAAGCAGACCAATCTAGATTTGTTTGGATCTCTGACGGCATTTCTGTTCCAGTTGGTTTAACTAAGTCGGGGTACAGTGATACAATTACCTATAGAACACGATGAAAGTGCCGACTGACAATCTCTCCTGATCGAACAAATCTGTGACCTAAAACCTGATTGCGAACATTGTGCCCCAATGTGTATAGGAAAATAACTACTTATTCTTCAAGACTAACATTACGAGTATCACAGAGCCGTGTCTTCTCGCGTATCAGCGTACATAGTTCAAAAAATGAGTCTCGATTCATCCTAAGTTGATATAGACAATCTCCGTCGCTAGCCCAAATAATAGAATTGATGAACCTTGGTCGCTCATCATCCCCATGACGCGTCGGCTGTTTGAACATGTATAAGTGACAATATTCCCCAACAGCCTGTACGCTGACACTGCTTGAAACACAATTACCCTTTCCATCTCGTCCTCATCTGAAGAATCCATCGTCAACTGATAACTTACACTCTCTGATTTTGAATTTCACATACATCATTGTTATGTAACTAAGAATGTAATCAAATGTGTGTGCATGTGTGTCTATATATATATATATATATATATATTCAAAGTATAGACAATCCATATACACACGAGGATTCTCGGCCGAGTGGCTGGATTGATATATAGTATATGTATATATACTATATATGTGTATATACACCACACACACACACACACACACACACATCCATACATATACTATTAGGTTAAAAGACCAGCCGAACATATTTCAGAAATATTAGCTTCACATAGCCTTAACACAACTTTGGATAAAAGTTGTTCTGTAGAAGAGAGAAGAGAACAAAATAGTAGCTTTTTTATATTTGTGAAATTTTTCTTAAGGCTGCTTCAAACTTCACAGTGGAAATAATGAGTTCCATCAGGTTGACCCACTGTGAGTATATGTGATTTATCAACACCCTCCAACAGGTTGACCCATTGTGAGCCCAATTCATGAAGCTTAAAAATATCTCAATTGGGCCATACTACAGGTAACAGTGGAAATAATGAGTTCCAACAGACTGGATGAAATACATGAATCATGTTGTAAAACTCGAATGTTGTACGAAACAAACTTAAAATGGTCATACCTGATATATACAGACTGTAATCATGTCCGCTACAAATTCTATAACAGACCTATTATTATGTCCCAATTAGTGCATTGTAAAAAAAAAAAAACAGTGGCCACCCTATTTAGAAAATAATATCAAATCCAATTATAAAAAAAAAAAAAAAACCCATTTAAAAACAAAAAAGGCAAAAATATAAATTCAGTTTCCGGATGAAAAATATATCTAATACAGACATAACACATAACACATAACAGGGGAGGAATGATCATTAGACCATGCATAATTTACATCCCCCATTGGAATGATTGATTCTCAATTTGATTTAGGTAAAAAAAAATAGTCAGATAACTCCACTAACCATAAAGGAGACACCTAACTCAGAAAAAATACTCATATGAGAAAATATTCATAGATAGTCATAGATCACCCATATGACAAAATATTCATAGATAGTCAGATAACCCAAACTTTAGGTTCAATGAAATTGCACAAGATTAACTAAAAAAAAAAAAAGGAAAAATAGAAATTCATGAGGAATGGGACACATCAATTTCAGACATCATACTGCATTATAATATTTGCCAACTTGATGCATATTGAAGAAAGATCATATGGAAAAAAAATGTTCTTCATAGATAGTCAGAGAACTGTTTGCAGGCCAAGCAGTGAAAAGGAGCTGAAGCAGGCTTGATTTGGGTTTCTCAGCTACATTGATGTTAATTGCAACTTTGTTGTCAGAAAAACAGCAGACACTTGATTTTGGTCAAGTATCAGCAATGGGTTTCTTCCTGTTGTAGATAGGTTTTTAAATGGGGTACAGTAGCTGAAATATAAACTCAGTTTCCAAATGTAAAAACATGAAACATATATAATGCAACTCTAAACTGCTGGAAGGTTGAAATACATGAGCTAGATTTAGAACATCAATTTCCCCAAATCTGAATTCTGGGAGTACAACTACAGAGAAAATCTTGCAGCATATAACTTTGTAGAGAAGATTTGGTACCAAACATGGAAAAATTTGATGTAAACAGTTGGATAGATCAGATACATTGACGGTGGGCCCAACAGAGTTTACTCAGTATAGTAAGAGTGTACTGAGTAGAAGTACGCAATCCGATTTCAAATCTTTTCATATATAACTGGATTTGATTCGTGGGTCTCCAGACAAACAATGTTTCATCCATTACCCTAATATTTTTTTGTTTTGTTTTTCCAGTCTCCTGCTTATACCATCCATGTAAATTATAATATTTTGCAGTCACTACAATAATTTGTAGTGATATCCAAGGTTCCACTTACCATATAACACTCGATTGCATTAATATAAACGTATTGTAACATGAATTAGTTGTATGAAACTCTTCACATCTTTCAGACACAGCTTCGATGTATCTTGGTCAACATTTGTATAAAGACATGAAGACAGCGTGATACACCTATTCAGGTCAGCCTCCATTGTAAAAGTAAATTTTCAGTTCTCCTGCTTATACCATCCATGTAAATTACAGATTCTGAGTCAGACCAACCTCATACCATATTTTTGCATCTATAAAAGGTCAATATAAAACCTTCAATCACAATGGGAAAAGTTCTTCTATATTCCTTCATGAAAAAAACTTTTCCATTCATCCAAAACCATCAATTGAAGATGACAAAGTGCAAACATGAATAACAACACCTTACAAGAATCAAAACGGTATGAGATCTGTAGCATCAACAACAATAAATAGAATGAAAGATTGGGTCCTACAGGATCAATCTTTCAATGAATATGAAATACAATTTAAAGAACTACAGCCTTGTGCTTTAAGCTAAATTGTACATCAGGAACTAAACATGTCTCAATACACAACAAATTCTGATCATAGCACAGATGACATCAATATATAATACATGTCTCCTGTTGTAATTGCCTTGCATTGGCTTTGATAATGCTTGACTTGTGTATGAAAATATTAGAACATTTTCCTCTCTCATCAATCAAAATTTACAATTGTAAAAGATATTGCCAAAGATCAAGTTTATATTTTAAAATAATGTGCACAACATTATAACCCTGATGAAGCAGAAAAATAGGTCTTAATCCCTAGCAGAGCATTTCTTCATGCATCATCTCATTGCTACACGCCAAGCATAAAGTAAGCAATCCCCAGGAAGAAGAAAGAAAGAAAAAAAAGTTCAACTTCTATCAACTACATTATATGTTTAGATGTTACTGGGATCCATGCCATGGACTGGTTGACATTCATGAAGTTGAAGTTGTATCACCAAAACAGGCACAACACAGATGAATGGCGCGGAGTCTGTCCAAAACTTCAAATCTACATTATCCACCTTTGTATATCGACATCATACAATTCAATCACATGCTGAGTCAGCTGAGTTGGAAAACAATCCCATAGGATTTGTCCTGTTTAGATTGGGCCTCACCACTTTTCTGAATTAGTCCCACAAATCATCTCATCGAGGATTGTTCCCAAGTGGACTGAACAATATTTTAAACCCATGGAAGTTGGAACTACAGGTAAAAGGATCCCTGCATCCTCTATATTATTCACATGCTGTAATCCAGTTTGTTATTAGGTATGCATTCTACACTATTATGAGGATGTTGTAGATATCACATGCATAAATTGCATGTCGTAATATCCACACTACTAGGAAAGAAATTATTGAAAATCTTTCACTATCAATTGAATACAGTGTTTATGAAGCCCAGACAGTCATCCACAGCATAAAATATGATTTCAAGTTAACCTAAAAACCCTAATATCCAGAAACCCCCATTTTCTGGAGGTCTTATGAAGAGTAGATGTAAGATTTCATGAAACTCCCAATTTCCAACCCAAATTTATTTCGTAAAATCGACGCCACGGATTAGATAAACAACGTCTTTGAAGCACAAACTATCCTCCTAGAATGCCAAATTGATTTAAGAAAAAGCCAAAACGCCCAAAAACCAGAATATGGGGGTCAATCGGAGCTCTTATGAACCGTAGAATTCCGATTTGACGAAACCCCCAAAATCTAGAAACCATTGGCAAAAAAATTTCATCTTTTTTAACCCATCTACTGAAGACAACATCTTTGAACAAGAGATGATCTATGTGGGTATCAAAATCACTTTTAAAATAACCAAAAAACCACAAGATCCATAAACCCCCAATTTCTGGATACCTCAATACATTAGAAAAATGAAGAACATAAAACCCTCAAATTTCAGAAACCACCACCTGAGTAATTTTTACTAATCCTGCTGTATTGAATTTATAACAACGTCTTTTGAAGCATAATAGTCGTAATGGAAGCCATGGCAGAAACCTAAGAAACTAGAAATGCATCTCAAATGGCTAATGTCCTGTCACAGCCAGGTGAGGTGATATGTATGAGGGATTTTCAGGTTTCAACAACGTTGTATGCCGGGAGGAAGGAAGAAGACATACCTTGTTAGTGCGATGGGACGATGATGGCTGTTATGGCCAGCTTCGTTACACCAACGGAAACATATATAACAGTTATAAGCGCTCGAAATTTTACCTCCCACCACCACTCCCGCCTTTACCAGTCTTCTTCCATCCCATCCCACTGCGTCCGTATGCAAGACTTCCGATGGGATTGGGATGGGGTCGAGGTTCCATCCAGAGAGAGAGAGAGAGAGAGAGAGAGAGAGAGAGAGGAGGAGGAGGAGGAGGAGATGGATGGATTGCCGAATCCAGCAGAAAATCGTTGTTATTGCCATCCGCCTTATCTCCTCGCCAAACCAAACATGCCGTCGCCCGTACGTTGGTGGAGTGGACTCGCGAATCCCATCCAATATCGACTACTCCCTTTTAATCCATCCGTCCAAACGGGCCCTAAACTTAGATTTTATGATTTGAATCCTACATTATTATTGCTATTATTATTATTATTATTATTATTATTATTATTGTTGTTGTTGTTGTACAATGAATCAAATAATATTCATAATGGGAGTATTAATCAATCAATATTAATAATGATGATTCACAAGTTCATATTTAAATATACCAATGTTCTCCAATATTCCTGTAATGACTAATAATCTATTAAATAATACAAGTAGTAATACTAAAATTTTTACTAACAATAATATGATAAGGACTAATACTAATAATTTAATAAGAATTATATTAATCCCATAAGGAAAATGATAATGTTTCCTAATGGTAATAGCCCTAACTATCCATAATGAATCCAGTCATGATAATAAACGCTATGGTCTACTATAAATTATGAGTTTCTACAATTAGATTCAAATCTCACACACTATTTAGGTTTAGGTTATTGACCTAAAGTTTAGGTTACTTAGGTCTAGGGTTTTATCCTAGAGTTTAGGTTTTGGCTAGATTTTTAAGGTTGAACCCTAGTGGTGTGTAATTAATTATAATGTTAATATAATAATTATAAAATATTTATTAACATCAATGTTACAATTATTACTAGTTATCGCAACAATGATAATAATTATGATGATATCAAATTGTATAATCTACTATTAATGATAATATTTAAGCATGATAAATAAAATGTTAATATTTAATAACTGTAAAAAAATTTATTTATTTATTTATAATAACTAATATAAGCATGGATAATCTTCTAATAGTTAATCATGTTATATGATTGCAAATTTCATAGTAATAATAATAATAATAAATAAATACTAAGATCTACTATTAATGTAACGCCCCAAACTTTTTGATACTCGAGCATCGAAAGTTCTCAAGCATTACCGAAGATTCAACATAATGTATACATGTGTACATTACCAATCCAGCTATTCTAGCCTCACGTCCTTGCCCCGACACTAACCTAAACCCTCGAATTCAAAGATCACATGATTACCATAGTCCTTTTGGCATGAAACCTTGTATGAAGCCTAAGTATCATAGATCAACCATACAATTAAAATTTCAACCATTAGATCATTGTACAAGTGGGACAGATAGAGATCAGCCATTAAACGCCACAGTGAGGCCCACCTGATCTTTGTATATGCTTCCATTTTGGGATAAACCCCCAAATTATATGGAGAAACGAATGGATGGTGTAGATTTCTCATAGACATCACTGTGAGCCCCACGATCATGGCTGTGTAAGTAGAGTATGAGCACCAGCGGTGCATCGTAACAACAAACCTGGTCAAATGGCATTTGACCGCAAGAAGTGGAGAAAAATCCTTCTTCTTCCCAGATTCCCGCCGCAAGAATATTAAAAAAAAAAAAAACGGACCGTTTAATTTCATCCGTGGCCCCGCCAAGTTAGCCCATGAGGATGATCTGAGCCATTCATCAAGAGAGGATGAGACCTCCGACCAAAACCCAATGAACTTCACCGAGAATGCATCAGAGGTCATCCCCCACTGTTCTGGACGTCCAGATGGTCGTAGCAAGATCACCACAATGGGCTACACTGAAACGAAATCAAAACACTTCTTCCTAGCCCGAAATATCACGAAGAGGCTAATGGAAGGTGTGGATTTTGTGAAATATCAAGAGAAGTGGCCTCATAGACACCACCGCAACCTTCCTTACGCACAAGAGCTACGTCTGAGCGTTTTGGACGAACTAGTGAGAAAAAAGATTGGATCTGGAATCAATATGATGATCCAGACTGTACAGACGTTGAGAAAGGTAGTTTCGACCGTCCCCATGAAGTCAGATCGGTTGGATTGGTAGGCCATCCACGCCAAGCGCCGATCAAACGCAAGTTTCCCGTGGTTTGGCTGCGCAGGAGCAGAAATTGTCTCCGAACGAGACTCTGCTCGAAACCGAGCACCCACCCTATAAAAGGGAGTGTGCTATCCAGCGGAGGAAGGAGAAAGAAAGGAGAAAATGAGAGAGAGAGAGAGAGAGAGAGAGAGAGAGAGAGAGAGAGAGAGAGAGAGAGAGAGAGAGGCCTCGCCGAGGAAGAAAAGAAGGAAAAGAGAAGAAGAAAGAAAGAAAGAAAGAAAGAAAGGAAAGAAAGAAAAGAGAAGGAATGAAAAGAAAGAAAGAAAGAGAAGGAAAGAAAGAGAAAGAAAGAAAAGAGAGAGAAAGAAAAGAGAAAGAGAAAGAAAAGAAGAAAAGAAAGAAAGAAGGGAAAAGAGAGAGATTGGGGGCGTGTGCTTGTTGATCGGCGACTCTCTGAGTCACTAAATGAGTTCTGGTTCAAGTCATGTTTTCTCGACACCACTACGGTGAGGGTTTTATCCTTTAAGCTTACATTAATTTGAGTTGGTGAAGTTTATTTTGTCTCTGTATAATGTAAATGCTTTCCCTTTTATCTTAAATTAAGTTTATCTATTTATCTTGTCTCTTCATGTCTTTAAGGATGTGAATTATCCTGCATAATTTTATGATTACATGTTTTTCTTGAAATTATCCTATCAATTGATTTAGTTAATATCATTGCAACTATTGGCCCTTTTGAGATTATGACATGATGTCAAATACAAGTGAATTCTCTGAATTTATGTGAGACCATGATACAAGCCTTGTCCTACCTTATCAATTATTGAGTTGGCCCTTGCCACTTGTCTCTTTATTTGAGTTGGCCCTTGCCACTCGTCTCTATATTTGAGTTAGCCCATGCCACTCTTCTATCTATTGAGTTTGCCATTGCTACTCTCCTTTGTTGAGTTGACCATTGTCACTCTTCTTCTTATTATGTTAGCCTCTTGTCATCTATCTTTAAAGGCATGGGCATGTATCTTGTAATTCCAGAACCTTCATGATTCAGTTTATATTCTTCATGATTCAGATTATACTCTTCATGATTCAATTATATTCTTAATGATTCTTAATGATTCAACTATATTCTCTATACGTGCAAGTGATGTGCTAAGAGGTATCATAACTAGTTAATCAATTATCATATCATAGACATAATGCGTTACGGGTAGCGGCCCTCTTAGTCGGCATGTAATTTCGTGGGTTGGTTGGCGTGGTGAATAATTGATGTATGTAAATTGGCATACGTGTTACATCAACCTTTTGGGATTGGATGTTGCAAATAGTCGCTAAATGAACACATCATGTTATGTAAATCCTCCAACCGCGTGTTATGTTGTGTTGCCTTGAGATGTTCATGTAAATCCACGTTAGCGTTGGACATGGCGACGAATATCCGTAGTTATGGGATGCAGGTCAAGTCAGATTTTCTATGAATTATATTCCACATTGTGACGATCACTATGTATGATGAGCCACACACACTATGCTAGGCATGCATCTCATGTAGGTTGTTTGCGCATACTGATATCTCATGTATTAGTGGAGTACGAGACGTATCCGTACCTTTAAGTTACTTTTATGAATTTTGAATAATTGTTAATCTTAAAAGATAACCACCACTATGAGTAGGGCATTGACCCTCTCCCAACCGTACAAAAGATGCAGGTGACGTACAGATTGAAGACTTAGAGGACTACTTCCCTATAAGATTATACGGAAAGAACGAGAAGATAGTTTTATGAATTAGTTTTATATTTTTACTACGAACTCTGATAAATGTAATAAGCTCCCATTGAGAGGGAAATTGATTATTCTTGTTACTCTGATGAAATATAATCAATACAGTTGATTTTATTCGTGTGAATGTTACCTTCATGAATGTATCTGGATGTGATCCAAATGAAAAATAAAATAAAATAAGGTGTGATTTTTCAAAGCATCCAATTTATACATCATTAACACCTGATTTCCTTGGGCATGAGTATGAACTCTGGCCATGAAAACTCGAGATGTTACAATTAATGATGATTTTTTAGAGTGATAATTAAACCACTTCTATTTGGTAAATACAATCTTTGTTTATAATAGTTAGTTATAGCATAAATAATCTACTAATGTTCTAATTACAATTCTAATGAAATGTTTGAGAGAAAGCGCACCTATAGTTATTCGACTTGAATCAACTCAGCTCAGCATCTGAGTTGACTTGGCTCAACTCTTCTCTCCTTCTCTCTCTCTCTCTTTCTTCTTCTCCTTCCTTTCCCTTTTCTTTTCTCTTTTCTTCCTTCTTCTCCTACTGCTGGAAAACTCTAGCAAGAAGACTGATTGGTTCGAGCTGTGACTCAAACTGAGTTGAGTCCAGTTGACTCGGTAGTAATCAAACCCAACTCAACTCCCTTTTTATCCTATCTTCTTCCATTTTCTTCCTTCTTTTTCCTTTGTTGGCTTCTTAGCATGGCTCGAAACAGACCCGACTCGGACCAGCACACCGGTAGGGTCCCTGGCCTAACCCAGACTCAACTCAGGCCAAACTTGGCCTGGTCAAGTTGGTGCAACACGCACACCTCCTCTCTCATATTCTCCGTCTCCCCCCCCTTCTTTCAACCCTGGTCAGCGAGGACACCAACCCAAACCGATCTCGGTTGGTTCTGCGTAGTGCAGCTGCGTTGCAACAACCCCTACTCTCTTTACTTTTCTTTGCTCTCTTTTGATCCTTCCTTCTTACTTCTCTCTTTCTTGTTCTTTCTTTCTTTCCCTTTCTTCTCCAAAGATGTCCAAGAGGGACCGGTCATAACATCAGCAACCGTTTCTTCTTGATGAAGATGGTGATGGCCATTAATGGCGGATCTCGAGCAGAGGCTTCCTCCTTCGATCTGCCTGTTGCAGATGGTTCATAGGGGCCCTAGGAAGCTTGTAGACAAGCTTCATTGTAGCTTTGAGGAGGTTAGGTCGGTGGGTTCGAAGGGAGGAAGAACGGCTAGGTTTTCAGATTTTCTTTTTATTTTCCTTTCCAAAGACCTAATGATAAGGTATAAATGGCTAGGATTGCTTGCAAATGAAGGGACGAGAGCAAAGGATTTTCATGCACACGGATTGCCAAGCTGACAATGAAGCAATTTCCGTTTTCGAAAATGGTGCGTTTGTAGGCTCTCCTTGCGTTGAGAATCGTGTGTCCGCATGTATAGGAAAACCTGTTGTAGTAGTTGGGTTTTGGTCAGCCCCATGCTCTGAAGTTGATGGACGGTTTGGATCATCCCAAAGGGGCTAGATGGTGGGCCACTGATTAATGAAACGGACGTCAGTCTGTTCGCTGGCATAAGCAAGGAGAGAGGGAGATTCTCTCTTTTTAAGAAGGTGCGGGTCAGCCCGCTTTGACCGAGCTACTCGGACTAGTGCACGGAGAGTGCACATCCCTGTTGTGCACTTACGCTACGAGGTGGGACCCACCATGATACTCTGGTGAAATCCATGCCATCCATTCCATTTAGGGGTTCCCAAGGAGGGCCCTTGATCAAAGATCAGGCAGATGGGATACCTAGGTGGGGCCTACAACTTGATTTGGGCCCTATTTATGGATTTCTCACTGATCTGACGGTTGGATCAGTTCCAATCTGACCATCAATGGTCAAAGTCTCCTAATGGGTCATTTGTATGATCAATACTCATTATTATCCACTGATCATATTAATTTTAATTTTAATTTTAAATTTCCATTATTATTACATGAATATATATACATATATTTATTTATATCATAGTCATGTAGTGGGTCCCACACTAATGATTTGTGAAATCCACCTCGTCTATGCGACTATATGAGTCATCTAAGAATGCATGGTCAAAGACGAGGTGGATCCAAAGCTTTGGTGGCCCTGCCGAGTGATTTTTGGTTTTACTTATGGATCCCTAATGATCCGTTGGTCGGATCATTTCGAGTTCGAATACCAGCGGTTAAAACGGTACTAAGGGTCACCTAACTAGAAATTTGTGGTTGGATTGTGGATCGGATGGCCTAATATACATCATAGTTAATTACAATATTTTTAATATCATTATTGCTATTATTTTATTTTATTTTTAAGTTGTTTACGTGGGTCTCGTCTCGATCAGCACCATTTATATACTCACTTAGCCCCTATAGGGATTTGATCAGAAAGATTATATTGCTTTAATTTGAACATGGGCCATGCTTGTGATCTCAGGGACAACTAATGATTCATGCTAATCCAACGGTTGAATTTCTTCTAGATTTGGTCATCACCGATCAAAATGGTTTTAAAGGCGCAAGGGCTATCCGCATTGTGATTATTAGTGGGACTTTAGACTTGTAAATCTCAGTCGCGTTTACTCCCAACTTAATCTTAAAGCTAGTAGACAATGGACTTGGCAATTTGAGCCGCACATATGGCATTTCCTAAGATCCTTACTGTCTAGGAAGCTCCATGAGTTTAATTAGTAGAACTGGCTAGAGATTGTAGACTGTTAGATGGTTTGGTTTGCCTATTGAGGTGATTGAAACCCTAAAGGTAGATTTCTTTGGTGGTATGTCGATGTCTTGGAAATCGCTGGTTGGATAGCTTTATATATGAGTTAGGATTATTTTCAACAGTCATAATTAAACCAGGATGCACGCAAACATTTGCTTAAGCTAGACTTGCATTCTGCTAAATTGCGTTATATGGTAACACTTGAGTACTGGAAAGTACAGGGTGTTACAATGAAGTTACAAAAGAAGATAGTGGGAGGAGAGTTTGAGGGTCAGGTGAGAAGAATGAAATCCAAATTGAAGGTGTTATTGAAAATGGTTGGGTAGTATGCGGTAAAAATGGATAAGGTGAAAAATGAGAGTAGAAGACTACGCAATGAGGTGAATATTCTACGGGCCGAAGCAAAGTCAGAATTAAACTAGGATGCACGTGAACGTTTGCTTAAGCTAGACTTGCAAATCGGAAAGTACAGGGTGTTACAACGAGGTTACAAAAGAAGATAGTGGGAGGAGAGTTTGAGGGTCAGGTGAGAAGAATGAAATCCAAATTGAAGTTGTTATCGAAAATGGTTGGGTAGTATGCGGTAAAAATGGACAAGGTGAAAAATGAGAGTAGAAGACTACGCAACGAGGTGAATATTCTACGGGCCGAAGCAAAGTCATTGAAGCTATTTTAACTTCTAATTATTATCATGTGCAAGTCTATTTTATTATAAATTAATCAATTTATGGTTTGTTCTTGTAAGGTGTGCGTGTTATGGCACCAGGGGCCGAGGCATAAGTCCAGCCCTCACCATTTCATGAGTTGGGGACCCACTCTACATTAACATATTAGGAGGGGGTCGACGCCAATGAAATGGAGAAGTCAGGGACCTACTTCACATCATTAGATTAGGTAAGGGATGAAGCCGATGACATAGAGGAGTTGGGGACCCACTCTGCCTCACCAGATTAGGTGGGGCACGAAGATGATTACAATAATGGGTGGGGGTCCGACTCCGCACATGCAGATGAGTTGGGGGAGCAAGCCCGATGATATTCATGAGTCAAGGGAAAGCCCAATGTCATCATGAGGAGTATTAGATGCTGATATGAAGAGGCCCAAACACGACAAATAACCTTTGATATGGCTTCTCAGTTCATACACTACCCCTAGCACCGATTAAGAACTCATATTTGGCTAAAGCTTTTAGATTTATGGACCCGTTAAGAAGGTTGAGCCCTGAGGAATATGCAATTGTCAAAGCAGCCTATGATGATGGTGTTTTTTTTTTTTTTTTTACTGAAATTTCTATGTAGAAAACATAGGTTAATGATGAGATAAGATTGTGGCACAAAAATCTTCTAATTACTTATATTATCCATGATTATTGATACTTGGGGCTTGCATAGTGTATCAACCCGTATATGGATTTTTTGACCAATTGTCGTCAACGATATCCTGAAGCATATGGTCAAGACGGCACGTTTATGATGACATTTTTCTAAGTAATGTCCATAACATGATATGCATATTTAACTTATATCGTAACCATCTAATTTATAATATTTTCATTCATTCATGACAGGAACTTTTCAAGAACGATGTTGACATACTACGGGAATATGGTGCCGGTTAACATTAAAACAAAAATGATATTTTGAAGGATATTAATACTTAAGTTTTATCGATTATTGGAGGCTTTCGCTTACAAAAGAAAATGTGAAATTTTGATTACGTAAGTTTTATCTATTATTAGAGGATATTAAAAGTCGTGTTTAATAGAGATGTGCTTATATTACTGCTTATGTATTTTATAGGCATACTTGCCACAAAATGTCTGAAAGAAATACTGGATTTTTATCGTTGTATACCCTCATAAAAGATTGGTTTGATTGCTTGATAGGATGCCTGACAAATAGGAGGAGAACTGCGATTAGTTGTTTATTGGATTTACAGAGGGATTGAGATGGATATTCCATCTTTATAATGGAGGAATGCTTATTGAGAAGCTAAATGAGTTTTGAAATGGTAAACAGGATCCCAAAACAAAATAATGGGATGGGTCTTCATGATGAAATACATCGACTTCTTATGTAGCGAGTTGGAGATTGTATTTAGTATAGTAAGATTCCTATGAAATACATCAGCTTTCTATTTGTTATTTTATGAATCATATCAACTTGTATGATAACTTATAAGACAAAACGCCAAAGTTTACACAAACATTTTCTTTCAATTGTCTTCATCAGCTCAAAAAGACTAAAACAGAAAGAAATGTCCTAAATGTGAATATAGATATGGTTAAGGCTGAAGTGGAGGATGATGAGGTACAAGTGAAAGATATAAGACCCCTTCAAACCATATTCAAGAGAAAGCCAACCACAAATAGATTCTTTTTTCGAAAGAAGAAGTCAAAAAGCATTGTTGTATAGTTATCTTATTTTCTGTTTCAGTAATTTTGAAATTGGGCAGCCAAATGTATGTATGGGTATTTTGATTTTTTTTTTTCATTGATGTAATTTTTTTATTATTATGAATGTTGAGATGAATTAATGTTTAAATGGAAGAATGTTGTAATTGAAGA
Organism: Magnolia changhungtana; assembly: GCA_030180095.1. NCBI lineage: Eukaryota > Viridiplantae > Streptophyta > Magnoliopsida > Magnoliales > Magnoliaceae > Magnolia > Magnolia changhungtana. Next base: position 8,172,947 of record JASAUF010000375.1, read on the forward strand.
ACGTCATGATGTTGTAATGGACGAATGTTATGATGGACGAATGTCGTAATGGATGAATTTTGTAATGGAGGAATGTTGAGATGAAAGAATGTTACAATGGATGATTTATGAAATGAATGAATGTTGTAATGGAGGAATGTTGAGATGGAAGAATGTTGTTTGATGAATGTTGAAATGGAAGAATTAATGTTATAAAACGGAAGAATATTATAATGGATGAATGTCATACAGAGGATCCCCGATATTCATTGTGAATCATCGATATTCATAGTGAATATCGGTGATCCATAGAGATTATTGTTGATCCACAGTCAATATTGGCGATCCTTAGTAAATATCGATGATCTACAATGAATATCAGCAATCCGTAGTCCATATTGGCAATGTCTATTATGGATTTTCTTTCATTGTTTTGTAACTTCTCTACTTTCTCCAGGCTTGTATATTCAAACTTATACATTCCTTTTCCAAATGCATCCAAATGTATACATTTTAATTTCATTTTGTTAATTAAGTGACAATAATTTGGGATACAATAATTTATTAATGTATGAATATTCATTGACATATATATATATATATATATATATATATATATATATATATAAAGGCAATGAAATTTATCTTCTTAAGCATTATTTTACAAATAGTGGCCCAATATAATATACATATACAAAAACTGGCTAATAGAATCTACAAGAATCAATTTTCATTGACGACAGGAAGGAAAATGTACGTCGTTCTTATTTCTTCACCTTGGCTAGTAATTTTAATCTTTTTTGTCTTCTAAAAGCTATTTTCTTATTTGGGGGATGGATTTTATCATATATCACTTTAGCGTCTACCGATGTTCCCATTGGTTAATATCAAGGACTGTGCACACCGATTTCTGGTATGTCAGTCAGTAAATATCTGATGAGTAGAACATGGAGCAATACTTGTAGCGATCATGTTCATACTTATCACAAGCTACAATTATATGTAGGTAAGATAACATCATCACACCGTACTCTCCCCATGAACATTATGCAAGACTCAGTTTCACGATGTTCGTATACTCCCTCGTTATGGATCACTGATACTCACTATAAATCACTGACATTCACCAGCGATCCACAATGATCGATGATCCACAGTGAATATTAATCATTCACAGTAAATATCAGCGATCCACAACATTAATTTATTACAACATTCTTTCACAACACAAGATAAAGTATTGTGCCAGATAAAGCAAAATAGCTGAAAATTAGTTTCATTTGTTAAAAAGATAAAATACATACATAAGATGGTCAGAAGGCTACATATATAATAGAAAAGACATTTAGTATCTTAATTTGGGAAATTTTGCACCAACTCATATCAAGAGGTGCAGTCGCCCAAGATTACAACAATCTTAGATAAATGCTCCATCCACAAAACTGTGTTGACCTCTTCCTGTTCATAGAGGGTAAGCATTGTCACAAGGAGCTCTTGTCCCCTAGTTAAGAGCATTTTAGTCCCTTCCAACATTTCAACCATTAATAGTGTTATGTGTCGGGTTGGTCGAAGTCGAATATTGACTTCATGAAAATAATCTTTCAATTTTGTAACACAATATTCTCTTCATATTTAATGTCTTAATCTATTTTTTAACCTATAGAGCTATAGAACAGAGTGTTGGGTATCATGGTAATCCGTTCGAAGGACATCTATGGTGGCTTGGTAGCCATTATTGTCTTCATATATTTGTCTAAGTTTTTCTTGAAAAGCTTGATGAGAATGAAGTTGCTGTGTTATCAGAGTATAAAAGTATCGGATCTTGTAGAATTCTTGAAGAATAGACCGAAGCAATCATAAAATGATAGCCATTTCCTACGCAAAAATGTCTATATTTTCAAAGAGTTAGACTTCTTCAATATGTGCAACAATCTCTCCATCCCTTCCTACAATACACATAGTCAATAAATCTAACTCAAAGAGAGAAATAATTAAAGTAATGGAACTACGAGAAGCATTGGAAGCCATAACAAATGATATTAATTTTTACAAGAAGAATATATAACTAGAAGGATGGAATTAAGAAGGTTTGATGGTTAGAAAGCATATATAAGTAGGAAAGGCATTAAACATGGCACTACATTAATTGCAAAGTGTTTGTGAACGGCAAGTGAATGATGGTTATTTGGTTCTCGAGGTTGATTTTTCATTCTCCAATGGACACGTTCAAAAGTCGAAGGGTTTTGGTCTACAATGCATTTAATGCAAGTGAATATCGGTGATCCATGTTGTGGTATCAGCGATCCACAATGAATATCGACAATGCATAGTTTGGTTCCAATGCACATAGACGATCCACGGTGATCACTATCAACAATCCATAGTGAATATTAGTGATCCATAATGAATATTGTTGATCCATGGTACACATTGATGATTCACAATGAATATCGATGATCTATAGTGAGTATCGGTAACCTACAGTGAACATCGGTTATCCACATTACTTATCCTTTAAACCCACTATGAAAATGAGATCTACCTTCCATAGAGGGGGACTACGTACCACAATCTCATCTCTTTCACATACTCCCACCATTCACATGCAAAAAAAAGGGAATCGCCACACTCTCTTCCCTTTCACAAACTCCCACCATTGATACCTACTAACAAAAATAAAAACAACACATAAAAAGCTACTAGATCTTAATATAAACCTAACTTTAGCCGCTACAGTTTCTATGTCAGAAAGTATGACACAAAATCTTTAAAAACCCCTTGTTTTTTTTTTTTTTTTATAAGAGTGTTCTGAACTACACTAAAGCTTGGTCAGAGAGTGTTATGGTTCCCCAGAGAGTGTGGTGGAACTCTGTACAACTTTTAGCTGCCATGAAATCTTTGATAGTTGTGTGGTGCCTTCTTGAAAAAAAAAAAAAACAAAGCAAAAACGAAGGAAAATGCCAAATGGCCTTCCTGTGGCAGAGCCCCACCATAAGAATCCCATTGAATAGCTTTTTGTAACATCTTGTTGAAATTCACTTTGACCATTAGCTCCAAAAATAATTTCAAGGCATGGCCTTAAGAATGAGGGAAGAAGACATTAGGATGGATCACACTAGAAAAAAAAATACTTGAAAAGAAAGTCCATCATCATTTCCATTTGGGGGCCATTGAGGTCTTAGATGAAGATGAAAACAATGGCTTCTGATTTTCAAAGAAGCCCCGAAACAAATGAACGGATCAGATCTCCTAAGGAGTGGGCCCATTCATGGTTTAGTGGGGCCCACGATCCTCTCTTTGAAAAAGAGTTTTCAACTTATAAGATAAAATACTACTATACAAAAGGGAACAGCCGGCAAAAGAGCATTTTTATCCTGAAAGAAAAAAAAAAAAAAGAAAAAAAAAAGTGAAGAGTGCCCTCATGGAAAAATAAAAAGAAGAAGAAGATGAAGAAAAAAAAACACTAATGCCTATTTGTTAAATTTGAACTCTGATGCTTAAATATGAAATCTGAACCTGAAGTCTTAATCTGAAGTATGAAAATTAAGTATTGAATCTGAAACGACTTATATGTTAACAAACATTTGAAATGTCTAAAATCCGTTAATTTGTCACATTTGCCCCTATCTCCACATGAAACCATTGTGATTGAATTCCTACCACTCAAAAATTCATAGATTCCACTAGAATGTTTATTTTCCATCCAACTTGCCGGTAGGTCATAAAGACCTAAATGAAGAAACCACACAAATATCATCTTGATCCAAATCTATGTTGCCCACAAGAAATTTTTTATGGTCAATTACTATTGTTTCTATACTATGATCCATCCAAGATTTGGATATGCTTCAATTGTTGGATCATGCCTTAAAAGGAGCATTCAACACCAATGGGCAGAATGGATGTAGTTGCATACATCACTGTGGGTCCCACAATCAGGGGTCTCGCCCACCTTGGTGGATTGAAGGACGCGAATTGCATGTTGAGGATGTCAAAGTGGGTGTGTGTGGGGTTCGAGTGCGTGTATGAAAAAAAGCCCATAGATATGAATGGTGCTATCTGGTCCTACCATGATGTATGTGTTTTATCCATGTAGTATAGTTTTTCATATCATTTTAGTAAATGATCCCAAAAACGAGGAAGATCAAAATCTCATGTGGACCACACCACAGAAAATGATGGTGATTGAATGCCCATCATTAAAATCTTCTTAGGGATTTTAAAAGTTTTGGATGTCACGCCTTAAACTCGGAAACCAGGCTCACAAAATTCCCGATCACCGAATCCGGTGCCGACAGCCTCCGTAGTACCCCATTCTCAGCTCCCAGCATCCATACGCCATATTCCGAACCTGGAATCCTACAAGGAGGATTTTTCCAATGTACTTTTGTGATCTTGTAATAAGAATAACCACAAGTTTACCCAAATCACAAAGGCAACATCATCATCACATATCCACTAATATAATCATTTGAATACAATGCTGAAAGGGAAATACATATATCGAAAATCAAAGCTCCAGAGGACCACTGCATGCTCCATACTCAATGCTGCTATAACCTAACACCACCTGTACGCATTTATCGTACATAAGCTTATAGAAAGCTTAGAGGGTAGTGAAAGTGTGTGTAACATAAGTGTTAAGTATACAATAAAGCCCATAAATCATACATCATCAAAATAAGCAGAAATACTGACAAGATCATGAATCATACGATATCAGAGTAAGCGAAAATATACTAGTAAGTCCATGAGTCATATAATATCAGAGTACGCAATGCAGATCATAATGAGCAAAATATCATATACTGTGGATGCAATGCAATATGCAGATCTTGCCAAGTCCGTCTAAGCCATATAAGTGCAGAAACGTAGTAATCTAAAATGTCATATGCCGTGGATGACATGCAATATGCGATGCGAATGAAATGACCAAGTCGAAGTGAAGTCAGGATGATAGTACGTAGTATCGTAGGTTATGGGGTCCATCATAAGGGAATTCTATCCAAACCAGTCCTATACCTAAATTTGGATAGTTAAACACAAGGTAGTAAACTCTTAATCTTAGGTTAGTCGGACGCCCCAACCGAAATCCTGGTCATTGCGAAGGTACACGTAACAAATAGTTGCGCACCACCAGCTCAAGTGGATATTGAATGTATAAATGAAGGAGTATGCAACTCCTGCTCAGTAGCCCACCAACACAGTAGCCTGTCAATCACTGGTAGCTTGCCCAGTATGGTAGCTCACCTAGGCCTCAGCCCCGCCCACATCACACCCGCCCACATTAGCGTCCGCCCACGTACGCCCGTCCACATGTGCAACAGTGACAGGGTGCCATCATATCATGTCAGTCCTCATATCAAGTCCACATATCAGTATTATTCCTCTCTGGGGAATCACCGGGGTCTATTACACTCCACACTGACTGCCACCTCCCTAGTTGCACAGCCCAGTGAGTGGAAGAGACCACACTATCCGCCTGAACAGTAGTTTGCTAATACCTCCTAGCTCGTCGATAGTGGACTCATTTGTAAGCTGGTCAAACTCATCTTAGCTTAAAGCCCCCTCACTCGGGTGGATAAGGCCACATCCCCTCCCAACCAACCATGACACAGTGGGAGATGCGGCCTACTGGTATTCGGCACTCGGGCACTTATGTATCCACCTGGTCTAGACGTTGGGGTGTCTCCTGGCCTTGGAGGTTCTGGGACTTTCAACCAAGGACATCCTAAGTATCCATAGTGCTAGAACCAAGTATTTTCGGTGTCCCATCTGGCTATCCATGATGTGTCTGTGGAGGCCACAGCCTTGATGTCGTTAGGGCGTACAATGATTATGTCACACATATGTGAGATGTATGAGTCACATCGTCCAGTTATGCATTAATTCTGTGTGTATCGCGCGCTCATGTAGGTAACTCCTATCAGTGAGTCCCATGAATAGTCTGCCTAATGGCATATGCTATAATCAGTCACTACTTATATCAAGCATACATATGATGCATATGGGCATAAATCATGGAGTTACACTAAACATGTTATAAGGTGATGAACTATCCTCACAATGAAGATGGGCCTAGATGGCCTACACACAACAAGTATGAGCCTATCAATGGGCCCTAGGGAGAGTTATAATGTGGACATTTAACAAACATTATCCTTATAATGTAGACATCAAACCATCATTGTGCCCAAGGCACAACCCACCATAAATATCATTACACAAACCATGGTGGAATCACACATTGCAATGGACCTTATATGCATCCCATTGGGCCTTGACCCATGGGCCTTAAATACATCAAATGGGCCGCATAACATAGGCCTCATATACATCAAGGTGGGCCTCAACAACGGGCCTCATATATCACATTGGGCTTTATCAAATGGGCCGAATCAATGAGCCTTATATTCATTGCAATGGGTCATAACCCATGTAAAGATCATTCTAGAGCATTTTCAAAGGAATGAATCGTATCGAAAGATCAACTGGACTGCACTCCAAATAACAGTGGTGATAATGATTTTCACCATTAAAATTCTCAAGGCCCACCATAACATTTATTTTCCATCCAATTTGATCATAAGGTCACACAAACTTGGTTGGGAGGAAAAACATATATCAAGTTGATGCAAGACTATTGTGGTCCAAAAGGACTTTAATGGTAAGCGTTCATCTCTCCACTGTTTTCTGTGGTGTGGTCCACCTAATAAATTTGCCTCATTTTTAGTCTTAAGCCTAAGATGGGCTTACTAATTGGATGGACAGTTTGGATACAATAAATACATCAAGGAGGGTCCCACACATGTCGCCAAGGTGGGCTCCACATAACCTGCCACATCACAGCCATATGGCTTGTGTGTGGTACACGTGCCAATCCAATCTGAAAGTACCCTGGTTTGTCAAGTTACGTGAGTATTGAGTCAGATTGTCTACAGAGCCTGATAGGAAGATCAATTCAAGCATCTGCCTTAACCGGATGTGTGCAAGCTCGCCACAGGTAAATTTAAAGCCTCACATCCCTTGTCCCAAAACACCAGGTGAATCAAACCCTTAAAAACATGTTAGAAAAGCATAGGGTTTTAAGGTGAGAAAACTTTTTTCGAAATAGGAAAATCTCCAAGTTTTTCTTGGCTTGTCGATTTTATCGAAGCACCCTCAATATGATCGACCTATGTTGTTGAGTCCTCGATGCTTCATCGATATGATCGGAAAGAGGACCAAATATGTCAGCAACTTCACAACATATCTAGATGAATTATTGATGTATCGATACACCTATCGATATCATCGATACTCAAATCTTGAGACCATCGAAAGTGGCTTGATAAGATCGACATGCAGATTTTCGGTGCCCCTGTTTTTTAAAGAAAATTTTAAATTCTTTTGATATATCGATGCACCTTCCGATATGATCTGAAATCAAATATCAATAAGATTGGAAGTCCATCGATAATATCGACCGTGGGCCCGCATTTCTTTCGGCAGATATTTCAAGTTGTTTTTAACTTTGATCGGGGGTCATTCGAGGAAATCGATATTCATATGTCAATGATATCGACACCGAGTCGATTGCATCGAAACTAGACACAAACTGTCCAACAAGTTTACTTATAAATTTATTGGATTTATCGATGCATCGACACTGCCTTCGATATCATCAATATACAAATTCCGATGACATCGGCTGACCCTTGATCATATCCTAAAAACCTGAAATATTTCATGTCAAGTCTCTCTTATTTTTTAAGTGTCGATTGATCGATCCTACCATCGATGGAATCAGAGTTCGAAATCTGATGATATCGATAGTGGTTCGATTCATCGATCATCTGGCAAAAGGTTTCAAAAGCGTATGACTTTGAGTTCAAGTCATCGAGCAGACCATCGATGACATCAAGAGTATACGCTTGATGATATTGAACTCAGTCATAAATGTGACCGTTTTATATCCGTTGGAATCTTTTGCCTATATATAGAGGACTTGTCTATTGTTGCTGAGAGAGAGAAAGAAGAGAGAGCTTTTGAGTGTTTAACCTTATATCATATACCTAAAGCCCTTTCTCTCAAGGAAGTTCATCCTCCAATCCACCCTCATCATTGATATTAAATAGAGTGGATTGGGGAATGAACTTCCGCATTCAAGGATCCTCCAACTACTACCTTAATGGCAAATCATTAAGCTGGGATGCCTTAAATGCATAAGGTTAGAACTACTCTATCTTCATTATAGGAAAACCTTTAGAGAGTAGGATTCCATCTTAACCTTGACCCAACCAGAAGCCGAGTATTGGTGAATCATTCTGTTGCGGATCAAGGGAGCAAAAGACTCTTCATTAACAAGGAGGAGATCTTCAGCATTATGCTAAACGGGACTCTTCAACTTATTTGTAAGTATCTATAGTCCAAGTGGACACTCGTGATCATTCCTTTTTAGGATTGGGTCTTAAGTGGTTCTCATCCTTTGAAGTCCTCAAGGAGGCCTCCGGCGAGAGTGTATGTGGTGGGTGCATTGTGTGGACCCTTGCTCTGTGGAGAGCATAAATATCTGGTTAAGAGTGAACCAGTAAAACTCCTAGGTTTGAGGTGAACCGTGTAGAAACTTTCAGTAGGGTCTTATGGAAGATCCTTGGCTAGTGTGCCTAAAAGTGGGTGCGTTGTGTTGACCCTTGCTTGTGAGAGCATAAACAGTCAGCCTCAGTGTAAGTTATAAAGGTTGAAGGTGAACTTGATTTAAAACCTTAGGTTTGAGGTGAACCATTGTGAAACCTCCTTAGTGAAATTCGGTACACTCAAGGGTTGAGTGCGATTACTGGGAGTGGAGTAGACAAGTATTTGAACCACTATAAAAATGACCGTGTTTGTGATTGCTCTTCTGTGTGTGTGATTTATGTCAATGCATTCATATCTATATATCTGATCACACCTCACACACACACACAGTCACATCCAACATAAACTAAGTTGCATATTGCTATATCTTGAATAGTTTGTGATTGGATCCTCTACCTGGCTTGGAAGCCAGTAGAGTTATATTTGAGTATTCCTGATAATTGCATATTCATAGGATTAGTGAAGTAGGATTTTCAAATAAATCATAAAAACTTTAAAAAGTCTTATTCACCCCCCTTTAGGACATATTGGCATATTCCTTCTTCAACTAGTGCGGTCTTCACCGCCATTTCACAAGCCATTACAGGTGGGTCCCATGTGGGGTCCACCATAACGTTCATTTTCCATCCATCTGTTGCTAAGGCCACACAAGCCCATATAAAGAAAAGAAGGAAATAAAGTAATAAAAATAAAAAATTAAAATTACATCTATCCAAAACCTCTAGAGGTCCAAAGGGGTTTCAATGATAGATGTTTAATCATCACTGTTCCCTGCCATGGGCCACTTGAGCTGCGTATGAGGCTGATTTTTAGGGTGGGCCCCATGTCTTAAGGGGCCCACAAAATGCACGGTGTTGATGTGCATCACACACCACAGTGGAGCCCACGGCTGGGGCCCATGTCCCAGCCCCTTACCGTCCATAGCACAGCGCAGCAGGAGTAGCAGCAGCGCATGCTGCATTGGTTTAATGTTTTTTTTTAAAAAAAGGAGTTTTTATGCGGTTTCTCACAGGTGGGGTCCGCATCAGGTGAATCTAGCCCAACCATTGCATTCTACGGCTCAAGACAGTCCAAATGAGCCTAATATTCGGCATGTTTGGGGTTTAGAAACATCAGAGTGGGTTTTAATGGTAAAACCACTGTTTTCCATGGTATGGCCCGTTTAATTATCGGATTACCTTCATTTTTTGACTCAACACCTAAAATGAGATGGGAAATGGAATGGACGGCATGGATTAAATTCATACATCAAGGTGGGGCCTGCATGAGCTATCCACCCAAGTTTTAAAACAAATTGATATTCTTGTTTGGCCGTGAGTGTAACATCTGTGTCTGTTCATTTATGAATCTTGAGGACACAAAATTCACTTGAGTTTATGTGAATTCTCCTCAAGTTCTCAACTTATTTTCCACATACTTTACACGGGACTAGCAAACTTCTCGTGAAGCTATGTCCAGCATACCTGGACGCTGGATGGTTTGTGTATAACACATATCTAAGGTGAGCCCCACCTATAGGCGTGCTGCCTAGGTGGGCCACCAAGTGGTTGGATGGTGTGGGTAAGACATACATCAAGGTGGGATCCATCCGAGTGGACCACACATCACACAAACGGAAAAGAGAGGGAGAGAGATAGAGATAGAGAGACATGTGTGATGGAGGGACCCCAATACTATGTGCCCTCCCTTGATTTACAACATACATCAAGTGGGTCCTATTACATGTGGGCCCATCGATCAAAACCAACGATGGAGATCCTTTCTCCACCAAAATGCAATGGTCTAAATGACCCTATTCATACAAGAAAAGTAAATATCATGATGGGGTCCATGGGGAATGGTCTCATCATAGAATGATCATGAGAATCAAGGTGGGCCATCGACCACACCTAGGGTCCAAAGTGAGATCCATACCATCAATTGGCAGGCCTCACTTGGCCCATCATAAAAAATGAAATCTAGGCCTATAGAAACACCCACTGTTCGATCTTCTTGGTTCAATGGAATGTCAAGCTCCTTGTGTCTCACTTCGATGGAAGGTGATGAGAGATGAAGGGCTAGGATGATAGATCTTGGAAGAGGAAGTGGGCCACACACAATATCACACTTTTCTCTCCATGGGAAAGCTTGGATGTCCACCACTTTGGTGTTGCTTGGAAAGTGTGAATAAAATGAGAGAGGGAAAGGGTGGTTGTAAGAGAGGTGATAGATGGATGTGAGGTGATAGTTGTACTTGACATGTATAGGTGTATAAGAGAGAGGGTGAGAAAGAGTTGACTTTAGGATTACTTTTGTACTTGACATGAGGTGATTGATTGATTGAGTGATGGGATATGTTGTAGAGATTCTTTTAGGATTGTAAACACGCGGTGTTTTCCTTGAAATAAATGCAGGCCCACATTTCTTGGCCAGGGTATCGGATCGGTGTGCAAGACGCGGCGTTGGAACCACGGTGATAGTGCGGTCGCAATGGTACAAGCTTCGAGCCGACTCAAATCTATAGGATATGACTTAAGATCGCGTGCAAACGTCGATTATAGGTCGCAGGTTGCCGAAATTCAACGAGAATAATAACAGAAGTCGACGGAACTGTCTAGGCTAGGATACGGGTCTCACATTGGATGAAGCTGATATTTGTGTTTTTCCTTCGTCCTGATATATGTGACCTAATCAACAGGCTGGATGGTGTAATGTGGGCCTTATGAAGTTTTTAATGGTCGGTGTTCAACTACCACTGTTTTCTTGTGGTGTGGTCCACTTGAGACTTGGATGTCTCATTTTTAGGCTAATATTATAAAATGATTACAAAAATAGATGGACGATGTGGATAAAACACATACATCATGGTGGGCCAACTATCCAATAGCCATCGCGCTTGTGGTAGTGTTAGTAGGTAATTCGAGTCAGATCCGAGATCTACCGATTCTATGCAGCAAATCTAGAAAACGGATTGCGTGGTGTGCTTGGTGGTGTGTTGACACCATCAAGTTCTGTGGGCCCAATCATGATGTATGTGTTGTATCCACACCATACATCCATTTGGCAACATCACTTTAGGTCATGATCTAAAAAATGAGGTAGATCTAAAGCTTAAGTAGACCACAAAATGGAAAGCAGTGGGGACAATGATTTCTACCGTTGAAACCTTCTTAGGGCCCATGATGATGTTTATTTGTCATCCAACATGTTCATGAGGTCACACCGGCCTAAATGAAGGGAAAAAAAAAATCATATTGATTCAAAACTTTTATGCTCCTAAGAAGTTTTTAACGGTATTTCCTGATCCATAGCTCAAGTGGTAGACTGATGGAAAGATACCACATTTCAACACTCAGGTCTTCATATCGATTCCCTGATGGGTGGCTAACAGTGAAGTGTGAACTGACAGTAGGTGTACTAACAAGATAACAAAAAATTTAAATTTGCCTAATTCTTGGTCCCATGCCCTAAAAATATTTCCTAAAATGGGTTGAATGTATATATGGATATAATACATATATCATGGTGGGCCCACAGAACTGGATGTCAACACATCTGGTAGGTTGGTGGTGTGCAACACACCAAGCAATATTCCCATGGGGATTGGGTACTACCCCACCAGGAACTAACGATATGGATGGTCTTGTTAGGTGTTCTATGGGGCCTACCATAATGTATATATTTTATCCACACCGTCCATCCATTTTTCCATAACATTTTAGGCCATAAGATAAAATGCGAGGAAAATATAAGGCTCAAGTCGGCCACACTATAGGAAACAATGAGAATTGGATGCCAACTGTTGAAAACTTTTTGGGGCCACAAAAGGCTCTAATCAAGCCGATATTATATTTTCCCTTCATCCAGATTTTTGTTACCTTATGAAGATTAAATGGAAAACAAACCTCATAGTGGACCGTAGAAAGGTTTCAATGGTAGTTGTTTAATTCCCACTTCTTTCTGTGGTGTGGTCCACTTGAGCTTTTGGACGTGTCTCATTTTTTGGGCTACTGCTCTAGAATGATCTAGAAAAGTTGATGGACTTGATCTACCATATAAATTACGGTGAGCTAGAGAAGTTTCACACATTAAAAGTTGGGTAGTGTTAGGGAGAGAGAAAATCTCCGTGACAATGTGTGTGGAGACAATTTCGAAAGAAAAAAAAAAGAGTTTTAGAAGAATATGCAGATCGCATTCTTTTTTCACCATTAAGCTAAACCTCGGTCGCCAAAAAAATTCCATAAAAATTACAGAGCGCTTTCTACATTCCACACTGACAAACAACACTTAACACCAAGTACTTTTCAGATTCCTTGCTCTTACCTGGGTGGTAGACTCTCTTGGAGTTTCAACACCGGGTCAGGGTTCGAGTACCCACGGTGGTGAAATCCCACGGCATGAAGCCAAAACCTTGATTATGTCATGCCATAAGGCCATTGTCATACAAATCCTCAATTTCTCGCCAGCCACAGGTGTTCCCTGATAAAGCCTTAATGAATGTTATCCTTACTGTGTGGGGCCTAGCTTTATGAAATTTTTGTATATTTGTGCCACGCATATGTGTTTTCGGCTTATTTCATATCAAAATGTCGGGTGGACCATACCACCAGAGAAAGTGGTGAATGACTAAAAAAGTTTTGAATCAAGTTCAATATTTTATTTTCATTTCATCCGGGTTTTGGTTGACCTTATCAATAAATTCTATGGCAAATAAACATTACAGATTTGCTTACCGTGAGTCTTGGAGAGTTTTTAATGGTATACATTCAATCACTATTATTTGCCGTGTTATGGTCCACCTGAAATTTAGAACTATTTAAAATTAAAACGCGTACTAAAATGAGTTGGAAAAACGGATAAATATTAGCATGAATATACATCACATGATCAAGGTGGGCCCCACGGTGAGGTTAACACCCACAAAGGTATTACCCGGGTAACACGTAATCCGCTCCCGACATCCACATCAAGCTGAAGTACAAGTGGTGAGAATCTTTGACTTGAAAGAAAGAAAATAGTATCCATCCACGCGGGAACACATGACATAAATTGAAATGAACAGCACACATGGCATATATCCAGGCCATTCATCATGAGAGTGGCTTGGGTGGATCTCTGACTGTGGGACCAACCGTGATGTACATGTCCTATATTCAAACTGTCTACTCTTTTAGGGCATGTGTCCAAAAAATTTAGTTCACCCGCCATCCAACCTATTGATATAAGGGTGCAAGGCTACGAAGGGACCATACAAATATCACCTTGAACAAAACTTTTAAATTAAAAGTTTTTAATAGCCTTTTACTATTATTTCATGTAGTGTGGTCCACCTGAAATTTGGATTTACTGCATTTTTGGACTCATGTTCTAAAATGATACGTTGAAATAGATAAAAGGGCATTGATATAAGATACATCATGTGGGCCCCACAGTCAGGATCCGCAGATCCACTGAATTGGTACACTGTAAACATGTCATGGACTGTTGAAAATTAGTGGTTTTTAACAATAATAAAAAACAAAAATTCGAATTTTCAAAATTTTGGGATTTTCCCGCCAAAACGATTTTGAATTTTTTGAATTAAAAAGTGCGGCGTGTGTGCTTTGTCCCACATTGGAAATGCAAAAGAAAGTTTTGTGGTTTATATGAGATGCTGTGAAGGGTATTCTTACTTGGAGCTTTTTAAAGGAGATGAACTTGGGTTTCGCACTGGAACACACACACGCACGCACGCGCGCTCGGGCTCTGGCTCTGGCATGGGCGTGGGCGTGGGCAGTGAGGCAGCATGGCTGTAGTGGCGCTAGATGGCACACTTTGCACTTCGCACGTCCGCATCGTGTCGCAGAGGAGTCACTCCCTCGCGACCTTACGCGAACCGGCGCGAGACGGTGCGACCTCGGTGCGATGGGTCTAGTGCGATGAGACTGGTCAGAGCCTTAGGGTAGTGTGGATCTGAAATGAGCCTGGGTTTTATAGGTGACTGAGACGGTCGGATCTAGAATCCGAAACGTCCAGCCATTTCTAAAAATGGCTCTCTGCCTTAAAAGCCAAACGGTCCGAAAATGGACGGGCCAGGATGATTTAACGGTTAGATCTTCTGATCTAATGACCAGAAACGTCTGTAATTAATAGACAATGGCTAGAAACATTTTTCAAACATTCTGGACCATTGAATACCACATAACAACAGGTCTAAACATGAGGCCTATATAAACTGGACCATTCCAGTCTGATTTCATCATCTCAACACACCATCTCTCCTATCAAATCAGATACAGTCCATAGCTCCTTTTTAGAACACTGTGATCATCTCTACCATCTAAATCTGTCAAAAGAAATCTACTACATTAAAACTGTTCCATAGTGGACCTATTGTCATTGCTGCACGCTGGATCCAGATAAGGTTTGTCTTATACTGGAAGCAATTCGTCTGTAACCCATCAGCAGTGATAAGGGGACGAATCACGCTTTAAGGACAACATATTTTATACGTGATTCAGCCTAGTCAAATTGTTAATTTTTCAATTAGTTATTTTTTATATTTTCGGTGTATCTAATTAGATTTTCTAACAATCTTAAAGCATGATTTGATGGACACCGAAAGTGTTGCATCAGTCAAACTGATGAACCAAGATCTGATTCGATTGGATCGATTCGATGGTTCAAATTTCACTAGATGGTAGGACAAACTAAAATTCCTGCTAACCGCTTTGAAGATCTTCTACATCGTGGACCCGACTCTCCAGCCTCTGCCTGAAGCAAAGGAAACTAATACTCCAGAACAAGTGGCTGCTAGGATCAAGCGATAGGAAGATGAACTGCTGTGTCGTGGCCACATCCTCAATGCTCTTTCTGATCGATTGTATGATTTGTACATAGAGACCACATCAGTGAAAGAAATTTGGAGCGCACTGGAATACAAATATAAGGCTGAAGAGGAAGGTACACAAAAGTTTCTAATCGCTAGGTATTTCGACTTCACGATGGTAGACAATCTATCGCTGCTTGCCCAAATCCAAGAATTGCAGCTTATTGTAAATAAAATAAAAGCCATAAAAATCGATCTTCCTGAATCCTTTCAAGTCGGAGCTATAATCGCAAAGTTTCCTCTGAGCTGGAAAGACTACAGGAAGAAACTACTGCATAAATCCGAAGAGTTCACCCTGGAACAAATCCAGAAACATCTTCGTATAGAAGAAGAATCCCGTAACCGAGACAAAAAGGATAACGCTAATGGTGCATCCTCATCCAAGGTGAACACAGTAGAATGGCTATTTTAAAATAATTCATATGAGAAAGCAGATTCCCTTAAACCTAACAAAGATCAAGGGAAATTCAAGAAAATCCAAAAGAAGAAAAACGGCAAACCTAAGGGAGCTTGCTATGTCTGCGGCAAGACCGAACATTTCGCTCGAGTTTGTAGGGACAGAAAAAAAACTAAGAAAGAGGCTAATGCAGTAGACGATGAAATCGTAGCCATGGTCACAGAAGTGAACCTAGTTCAAGAGAAAATTCCTGGTTTGTGATATGATACAGGTACCACAGCCCATGTATGCAACGATCGATCTGCCTTCAAAACCTATGAAGACGAAACTAATGGTCAAGAGGTTCAAATGGGAAATGAAGGACGATCGAAAGTTACAGGCAAAGGAACCATGGAATTAGTCTTTACCTCTAGAAAAAAGGTAATTCTGACCAACATACTGCATATCCCAGACATAAGGAGGAATCTTATCTCAGGGGATCTCTTAAGCAAACCGGAGATTAGGGTTGTGTTTGAATCAGGTAAGTTGATCTTGTCCAAGAATGAGAACTTTGTTGGTAAGGGATACGCATATAATGGGATGATCAAATTATTTTTGAATGAAAAAAATTCTTTTGCTTACATGGTTGAGTCTGTAACTCTATGGCATGGTAGACTAGCCCATATTGGCTACAGTACCTTAAAACTCATGGCTAAGAACGGCTTAATATCATATAATGATAGTGACAAAGATAAATGTGAAGTATGCATACGGTCTAAAATAATCAAGAAACCATTCCCTAGCGTTGAAAGATCATCTCAAATATTAGACCTAGTGTAAACTGACATATGTGAACTAAATGACATTTTTACCCGTGGAGGTAAAAAGTACTTTATAACGTTTATAGATGATTGTTCAAGATATGTGTATGTATATTGTTCAATCCCCAAGTATAGGGACTGAAACCGAGGTCGAATACACAGGGACTGAAACCTGTACGTAATCTGAAACTAACTAGGACTAGAACTAGAATGAGATGAAATCTAAAACAAGTGTAGTTTGAAGGAATAATGGTGAAAACAGTAATATAAAATTTAAGGAATTCAGAAAAGGGAAACTAGGGATTCAGAGGATCCACTTGTAGAGATCAGGGAGATCTACCCTTGATTCACGAACTCAACTAGACTTCGAGTCCCATCTTCATCCAGTTGGAAGATATATCGCTTAAAGAACAATCTGAACTTCCTTTGATCAAGTTTTCAAAAGATGAGACAGGTGTAAATTAGAATGGATTCCATCACAAAACCATGTCCATGAGACAAAGCAAACAACAGAGTTAAACCAATCCACAACCAATCAGTGTGATGTATGAAGGTTAGGAGGGATTCCATCACTCAACCATGTCCAAGGGGCGATGGTGAACAACAGGGCTTCCTAACCACATAATCAAAATAAAGAAGAGAAATTACTTGCAGCCATTGCAGATCTATTGTAATTGAAGTCACAACAAACCATAAAAAAAACTACAGGCAATTCCTTATAATAAAACTAAAATCAAAGTAGTTCAACTAACATAATCGAAGCCGTAGAAACATCCCATCATACCACAAGCTTCACCTCTTAGCCCTAGCTAAGGGGTTTAGCCAACCATGCTGGCTAGATCATTCAACAGCAAATGAAGAAAAGCAAAAACATAAAAGAAGAGTTCTCTCTCTTCCCTGTCTCTCCCTATCTCTCTCTCTCTATCCGTCAATTCCCTCTGCTGTAGATCCCCCAGGCGCCGTTTTCTCGTTTCTTTTATACGCTGCTAACGTCGGTGGAGAGCTGGAATCGGACGAAGAGTCGTTCGTTTTGCAACCGCAGCTGTGTAGCGAAAGGCCTTCTCGCAGCAAACTTTGGGGTCTCAAAACTCCCATCTTTCTTGCACTTTTACTCGTAAAATCAACGTCCCTTAAGACGTTTCTGCGTGGTCTACAAAATGGACGGATCAGATCTTGCATCCAATTGTCTCTGAGACCACACCACAGCCCGAAAAATCAGGCTACCGTCGGTTGCGGAACAGGGGTCGCGGCTTTCCTCTGCTATAACGCAGGTGGGGCCCACTCTGTAGTTGTTTGATAAATCCACTCCGTCCATTGGATGACGGACGAAATTCCAGATGGGAATGCTCAATTTTAGGTTGGATTTATGGTGGCCCACAAGGTTTTTACACCCGCCGTCCGTCCAGAGTTTGAATGGTGGAAATTGGTGATCGAGTGCATGCGGCCAAACATTCACCTAGGTGAGGGTTATGGCCCCCATATGAACACAATAGATGGTCCAGATCAGTAAAACATGAGATGGGTGGGGCCCACAACAGAAACCGATGGGTTCGGTTGCGACACAGAAAACGGAAATTTCCGTTTTTGATTTCTTTAGAAGGCAAGTCGGTCAGTGCCGCTGACCGACTGTTGAGTTGTTAGGTGCACACCTGGTGCACTTGTACACCATACACATGTTCTGTACATGTGGGTCCCACAGAGATGTTTTTGAGATATCTGCTCCGTCCATCCACTTTTCCATCAAATATAAGGGGTTGAGACAAACTTTCTGGCATATCTAGATATCAGGTGGGCCCCACTTAAAGAATTACAGGGCTGATTTGCTCGTTGGGCCACTTCCAGAGGGATTCACTAGCTGAAATTCGACGTGTACGGTTAATTTAGAGTCCTCAAGCCATATCTGAAGTTTGGAGCCGATCAGATGGTGGGAACCCTGTGATCTTGCATTATGGACGTCTTTCATGCCTGTTTAAAGTGAGTGGCTGGAATTTCTCTGATCTCCGGCGTGTAAATCCTCTATCTTGGTCCCATGGAGTCCCATCCAATGCCTTTATGATGCTTGAACGTTAAATCCATGTCTTTAGCAACCTTTTCAATTCATGCGTGTCAATTCACCCTGCATCACAAACATGATTAAAATAGCCCATTAAAACAGTATCATGTTCGTAATTCAGGTAATAAATGGGGTCTCATATGTAATATTTGACCCTCAACACAACCCCCAACTAGCATTTTGCTAGTCCCGAGCAAGGTATGCGAAAAATAAATTGAGAATTACGAGACAATTCCTGTGAACACGAGTGATTAGTGAAGAATAATCGAGATGTGAAAATGCGAAGATCCATGAATGTTGGGTATTCCTTTCTCCTTGACTCCAGCACGCAGTAAACTTCATAATCAAGTTCAAAATATTAATCCCTTGATTAGAAAAATTTTAAACATTAAAACTCATGAGTGTATAGTGTAATCTCGGCTTAGCAACATTAAGGTTCACTTCTTTATTTTATGATATCATCGGCAACCAATAAGAGAATTCATGACAATCAAAACCAAAACCTACCTCATAGTTCATCTTTTTATTCTTCCAGCTTTTGATTTTTGATTTTTTATTTTTTTTCTTTAAAACTAGTAACGTCAATGAAAGGTATCCGATCCGCACCTATAAGGAGCAAACCTATGGTGAAGACCAGTCGCCCAATATTTTCTGAATGTCAACTGTGGGGAATCAATCCTTCACCTATAGGGAGCAAACCTATGGTGAAGACCATTCGCCCAACCTTGGGTATTTTTTTTTCTTCTCTTTTTTTTTTTTTTTTTTTCTATTGATCATGATAGGCAAATTGTCTATGCTGGTTCCTTTCACGCTTAATGATTGCCAAGTCAATCAACTGAAACTTTAATGTGAAAGCGAGATGTGTCTTGTGAAATCATGACTCAATCAATGTTTAAAACCTCTAATCATGGATTAACAAATTGAACTTAACTGTGAAATTTAACAGATACTGAAATTAAGAGTCATAAATTTCCAACATCACGTATCTTGAAATTCTAAATCCAGGATATCCGTCAAAATCACTTCGAATTCACTAGAAAGTCCAGAAAAATTTTAAAAATTTTCACAATTCTTGCTTAAGACCAAGGAAACACTGATTAGGTAACCTAATCTCCCACCCCAACCTAAAATCTACATTGTCCTCAATGTAAAAGATGTAAACATGCAATGCACATGGGATAACGAAAGTACATGAGAAGTGATGGGAAGATAGTACCTGGGTAACGAGTCGAGAGAGACTTTTCCATAGAGATCTCAACATGAGAGCGGGTCAGCACAAGTGTAAAACCAATCGAAAGTAAAAAAATAAAAATCCTACCTATACCACTTTCGCAGGTGCTCTCGATTGCATTTAGCGTATGCAATAAGCCTTTAAACCCCTAGGTTGCCCCTAGTGGACGAGTTGTAGTCTCGTGAGGGTTTGCAGTAATGTTACCCACAAACATTGAATTAATGGAATGAAAAGCTGGGTTGCCTCCTAGGAGCGCTAAGTTTAATGTCTTCAGCCAGACCAAAGCAACTACCCTAATCCCATGAAAGCAATAAACTTACCTATACCTCCATCAGACTAGGAGATCATTCCTAGTAAACAGGATCAGTCAGAGGCATGGACATGTCCTCTGAATTAAATTTCTCGACAAATGGCTTTAAGCGATGTCCATTTACTTTAAACTCCTTGCCATTGTCGGGGTCTCTTATCTCAACGGCCCCATGAGGGTATGCAGTAACGACAATATAAGGACCGGTCCAACGAGATCGAAGCTTACCCGGAAAGAAATGTAATTGAGAATTATACAAAAGGACTTTCTGACCTGGCATGAATGATTTTCGTAGAATATGTTGGTCATGAAACACCTTCATCCTGTCCTTGTAAATTCTCGAGTTCTCGTACGCTTCGTTCCGGATTTCTTCAAGTTCATTTAATTGAAGTTTGCGTAGCGAGCCAGCGTTGTTCAGATTGAAATTTAGATTTTTGATCGCCCAGTAAGCTCTATGTTCCAATTCCACAGGCAAGTGGCAAGCCTTCCCATAGACGAGTCTAAAGGGAGACATTCCAATAGGGGTTTTAAAAGCAATACGGTATGCCCATAAGGCATCGGTCAATCGAATTGACCAATCCTTTCGGTCAGGGTTAACCGTTTTCTCCAAAATGTGTTTGATCTCCCTATTGGAAATCTCAACTTACCCACTTGTCTGTGGATGGTATGGGGTGCTTACCTTATGAGAGATACCGTATTTCTTCATTAAACTCTCGAATGGTCTATTACAAAAGTGTGAGCCCCCATCACTAATAATGGCTCGAGGCGTTCCGAATCGGGAAAGGATGTTTTCTTTCAGGAATTTAATGACCGTGCGATGGTCATTAGTTCGACACGGAATCGCTTCAACCCATTTAGTGACAGTATACGGCAAGCAAAATATATAAATTCCTAAAAGATTGGGGGAATGGCCCCATGAAATCGATGCCCCAGCAATCAAATGCCTCTATAATAAGAATGGGATTCAAGGGCATCATATTTCGACGGGACAATGCTCCCAATTTCTGACAACGCTCACAAGCTTTGCAAAACTCATGAGTGTCCCTCGAACATAGTGGGCCAATAGAAGCCACACTTGCGGAGAATTTTGGCCGTGGTCTTTTTTTGCGGAAAAGTGACCACCACAGGCCTGTGAGTGACAGAAGGAGATGACACTCTGATGCTCATTGTCTGGCACACATCTCCTTAAGATTTGGTCTGGGCAATATTTAAACAAGTACGGATCATCCCAGAAGAATTTGCGCACCTCGGTGAAAAATTTCTTCTTATCTTGCGCAGTCCAATGTGTCGGTATGGAACCTGTGGCAAGATAATTAGCGATATCAGCGAACCAAGGCGAATGAGAGACTCTGAACAATTGTTCGTCAGGGAACATGTCATTAATCGGTGTCGTCTCAAAGGAATCAGAGGGATTAAGGCGAGAAAGATGGTCAGCCACTACGTTCTCTACTCCCTTTTTATCTTTTATCTCTAGGTCAAATTCCTGGAGTAGGAGGATCCATCTTATCAGGCGGGGCTTAGCATCATTCTTAGACAGAAGATACTTAAGCGCTGCGTGGTCAGTGTAAATAATGATCTTGGATCCGATCAAGTAGGACCTAAATTTGTCCAAGGCAAACACTACGGCTAAGAGTTCCTTTTCGTAGTCGAGTAGTTCACTTGGGCAGATTTAGAGTCTTACTTGCGTAATGAATAACGTAGGGTTTCTTATCTTTTCTCGGCCTAGAACCCGCCCCAAGAGCATAATCGACGCATCGCACATAAGTTCAAAAGGAATGCTCCGGTCGGTGGTTGTATGATGGGTGCACTAGTCAATATGCCCTTAAGCTTAGTGAAAGCTTCCTGACATGGTTCAGTCCACTCGTATGGTGCATCCTTTTGAAGTAGATTACATAGAGGACGAGAGATGAGACTAAGTCCTTTATGAATCTTCTGTAAAACCCGGCGTGTCCTAAGAAGGATCTCACGTCCCTTATGTTCTTGGGTGGAGGTAGGTTAGAGATAAGATCGATTTTTGCCTTATCCACCTCGATTCATTTGGATGAAATAATGTGTCCAAGGACAATTCCCTTCTGAACCATGAAATGGCACTTCTCCCAATTAAGTACCAAGTTCTTTTCTTCACATCTTTTCAGCACACATTTAAGACTTTCCAAGCACTCGCTGAAAGATGGACCAAAGACAGAGAAATCATCCATGAAGACCTCTAAATATTGCCCCACCATGTCAGAAAATATGCTCATCATACATCGCTGGAAAGTGGCAGGAGCATTACATAGCCCGAATGGCATCCTTCGGTAAGCAAAGGTGTCGTAGGGACATGTAAACGTAGTCTTTTCTTGATCTTCAGGGGCGATCTCTATCTGGTTGTAGCCCGAATACCTGTCAAGGAAACTGTAATAGGAATGACCAGCTAACCTTTCCAAGATCTGATCAATGAAGGGCAAAGGAAAGTGGTCTTTCCTCGTGATAGTATTTAATTTCCTGTAGTCAATGCACATCCTCCAACCAGTAGTGACTCTAGTCGGCACGAGTTCATTATTGGCATTAGCTACGATGGTGATCCCGGACTTCTTAGGAACCACCTGAGTTGGACTCACCCATTGACTATCAGATATAGGGTATATGATACCCACATCCAATAGTTTAAGAACCTCGGCCTTAACCACTTCCTTCATGTTTGGATTTAGTCTACGTTGTGGTTGCCGAGCTGTCTTCGCATTATCCTCAAGATATATACGGTGAGTACAAATCGAGGGGTCGATTCCTTTGAGGTCCGCGATTGTCCATCCAAGGGCTCCCTTATGCTCCAGGAGAGTAGATATAAGCATACTCTCTTGTTCTTTCTCAAGGTGGGCAGAAATCACCACCGGGTATGTCTCATCTTAACCTAAGTATGCATATTTTAAATCAGAGGGCAAAGGTTTTAGGTCAAGCTTCGGTGGCTTGAGGTTAGACGGTAGAGGCACTTCATCAGTGTGGGGTAACTTTTCAAATTGAGGCCTCCACCGGTTAACTTCAAGTACCGGTACCGCATCAAGCATGGCACACGTTTCCCTAATTATATCATCATCAAACTCATGGGAGTGGGCCAGGCACGTCTCTAGAGGATCAGAGGATAAGGTAAGGGATGTCCCATCTTCCACGAAAGTATCGATCATGTTAATATCGTGGATATCGTCATCTTCCTCTACCCGTTTGCCAGTGTTGAAAAAGATATTCATTTCTAATGTCATATTCTCGAAAGACATACTCATGACACTATTCTTGCAATTGATAATTGCGTTTGAAGTGGCAAGGAATGGGTGACCAAGAATGACGGGAATTTGAGTGCTTGTATTGTTGATGGGTTCGGTATCCAGGATAATGAAATCTACGGGGTAGTAAAATCGATCAACCTGGACCAACACATCCTCAATTATTCCTCTTGGTACACGAACAGAGCGATCAGCAAGTTGTAGTGTGGTTAAGGTGGGTTTTAATTCACCTAAACCTAACTGTTTGTATACCGAGTAGGGAATAAGATTAACGCTCGCTCCTAAGTCAAGAAGTGCATGATCAATTCGATAGTCCCCAATTACACATGATATGGTTGGGCTACCGGGGTCTTTGAATTTTTGCGGCACATCTTGCTTTAGGATGGCACTCACTTTCTCAGTCAGGAAGATTTTCTTTTGAATATTTTGCCGTCTTTTGGTCGTACATAAGTCTTTCAAGAATTTGGCATAGGAAGGTATTTGTTTCACGGCATCAAGTAGAGGAATGTTGACCTTTACTTGTTTCAACACCTCTAGAATATCCTGAGAGTTAGAGAGAGGTTTTGGTGCAACCAACCGTTGAGGAAATGGAGCAACCGGCTTTCCTTGAGGTTCCGGTTCTAACTCTGGTGGGGCATGGCTAGATCCATCTTCTTTATCCACTTCCGGGTCCTTAGACTTTTCAATTCCCTACCGGAATGGTTTTGTCAATGATTTTTTCACTCCTAAGAGTGGTGATGGATTTAGCTTGCTCCATCTGATTTGAAGAGCTTGGGTCGCTAATTTCATATTGCGATTTAGGATTGGGAAGAGGTTGAGCTGGGAGGCTCCCCTTATTCCCAATCGCATTTTCAGCCTTAAGTCCTTGTATTGCTTTTGTAAGGTCTTGAAAGGCCTGTAGCATACCCTGATTGAAAAGCTCTTGCTTTTGAAAATGTTTCAGAACCGGATCCTCTTGAGGTTTCTCTTGAGTTGGATTTTGATTTAGGAAACCTTGAGGTGTAGCGGTTTGTCCATTCCTCCAACTGAAGTTTGGATGGTTTCTCCAGCCAGGATTGTATGTGTTAGAGGTGGGCCCACTAAAAGGTCTTTGGTAATTGCTTACAGCATTGGATTGCTCATTCAATACCTCTTGAAAGGCAGATATAGTTGGGCAATTCTCAGTAGTGTGAATGTTGCAACCACAAATACTACAAACAATTTCCTTGGCCTTATCCTTCTTTAATTCCATGGCCTCGAGTTTTCGAGTGAGATTGGCTACCTTGGCGTTAATATCATCATCCTCTTTCAGGAGGTACATTCCACC
Organism: Magnolia changhungtana; assembly: GCA_030180095.1. NCBI lineage: Eukaryota > Viridiplantae > Streptophyta > Magnoliopsida > Magnoliales > Magnoliaceae > Magnolia > Magnolia changhungtana. Next base: position 8,197,740 of record JASAUF010000375.1, read on the forward strand.
TTTTTCTTTGGAATGAGTCGGCCTAGGCGTAGTACTCGGTCTAGGGGAGATGTCCCATGTTTGTGTGTTCTCAGCAAGTTTATCAAAGTAGTCCCACACTTCATCGACACCTTTATTCATAAACTCCCCATTACACATTGTCTCAACTAATTGGCGCATGGGAGATGTCAGTCCATCATAGAAAAATTCGTGATGCGCCACGTTTCAAAACCATGTTGTGGGCATGAACTGACAAGATCTTTGAACTGCTCCCAATATTGGAAGAATGTTTCATCTTCCCTTTGGGCGAAGTTCATGATCGACTTCCTAAGGGTGTTCGTCTTATGATATGGAAAAAACTTTTAATGAACTCCCTTGTCATGTCATTCCATCTGCCAATAGATTGAGGACGTAATGAATGTAACCACGTCTTGGCTTTCTCTTTCAAAGAAAAGGGAAAGAGTTTTAACCTAACCGTGTCATCAGACACGTTAGGAAAGTATAGGGTAGTCATGATCTCATCGAACTCTTTCAGATGTAGATATGGATTCTCTGACTCAAGCCCATGAAATTTAGGAAGGAGTTGGATCACCCCTGACTTGATATCCATATGTCCTGCATTCTCCTGAAAAACTATGCATGAGGGCGTACTCATCCCCGCCGGTTGTAAGTAATCTCGTAAGATACGAGGCGGGAGTGCTTGATGCACCTCATTCTCATCCTGGACATCTTCTACCCTAGGTTGGGGTAGACGAGGTTGATTTTCAGCCATATCCTCAATTAACTCAGGGGAATTCGAGCGGTGTCTAGTCCTGCGATGGACAGTTAACCCCTCAACTAATCCTCCTTCAGTCAAGAGACGTCGAGTGTTGTCACGAGCCCACTTGGGCATGAAACACTCACAGCCCTCAATCAAATTCTAAACCTAATCCTATGAAGAGAAATAAGAATCTAAAAAGAAAGAGAGGGTTGGAAGGAAGTTACCAAATTGGAGTCCCTAAATTAAGAACCTGCAAAAAGAAACCAAAAAGAGATTAGTTCGTAAAAATAGAAATTCTAAAGTTAGAAAATTCTAAGGTGGAAAAAAAAGTTAGTTTCTAGAAAAGGAAAGTTTCCTAAACCTAGAATTAGAAAGTTTCTAAAAATAAAGGAAGAATGAGTTAGTTTCTAAAAAGGAAAAAAAAAAAATTTCTAAAATAAATGAAAGCCTAGAAATAGAAAAGTTCTAAAAATAGAAAGTAGAGAAATTCTGACCTAAAATTAGAAAATCCTAAGAAGAGAAATAGCAGTAAACTAGTTTCTAATTTAGAAAAAGAGAAATTCCTAAGAGAGTAGAAAAAAAAAAAATTCTAAAACAAAGAAGAAAGTTCTTAAACTAGAAAGTGAGTTAGTAACAGAAATTCTAAAAATAGAAAGTAGAATTTAGAAAGAGCTTACCGAATTAGAAATTTCTAATGAGCCTACAAAACAAGAAAGTTAGTTTCTAAAAAATAAAATAGGAAAAAAAATTGGATTCTAAAAGAGTTAGAATTAGAAACTTACTAAAAGGAATCCTAATCTAGAAATAGCAGGGGAAAAAAAATTAAGAGAGAAATTACCAAATTAGAAACCTATCTCAGAATCCTACAAAACAAGAAAGTTGGGTTAGTTTCTGAAAAGGAAAAACTAAAATAAAATAAAAAATAGAAAGTTACTTGAGAGAAAATTTCTAAAAATTAAAGGAAAAACTGAATTAGAAAATTCTAAAAATAAAACCTAAAAATCAAAAAGGTCCTAATCTTAAACTAATCTTAAAACCAGTTAACTTCAGGAAACGTAGCCGTCAATCCCCGGCAACGGCGCCAAAAACTTGTTCACTCCCCAAGTATAGGGTTGTGATGTAGTAATAAACTCGGTGAGACCGAGGTCGAATCCACAGGGACTGAAACCTGTACGTAATCTGAAACTAACTAGGACTAGAACTAGAATGAGATGAAATCTAAAACAAGTGTAGTTTGAAGGAATAATGGTGAAAACAGTAATATAAAATTTAAGGAATTCAGAAAAGGGAAACTAGGGATTCAGAGGATCCACTTGTAGAGATCAGGGAGATCTATGCTTGATTCACGAACTCAACTGGACTTCGAGTCCCATCTTCATCCAGTTGGAAGATATATCGCTTAAAGAACAATCTGAACTTCCTTTGATCAAGTTTTCAAAAGATGAGACAGGTGTAAATTAGAATGGATTCCATCACAAAACCATGTCCATGAGACAAAGCAAACAACAGAGTTAAACCAATCCACAACCAATCAGTGTGATGTATGAAGGTTAGGAGGATTCCATCACTCAACCATGTCCAAGGGGCGATGGTGAACAACAGGGCTTCCTAACCACATAATCAAAATAAAGAAGAGAAATTACTTGCAGCCATTGCAGATCTATTGTAATTGAAGTCACAACAAACCATAAAAAAAACTATAGGCAATTCTTTATAATAAAACTAAAATCAAAGTAGTTCAACTAACATAATCGAAGCCGTAGAAACATCCCATCATACCACAAGCTTCACCTCTTAGCCCTGGCTAAGGGGTTTAGCCAACCATGCTGGCTAGATCACTCAACAACAAATGAAGAAAAGCAAAAACATAAAAGAAGAGTTCTCTCTCTTCCCTGTCTCTCCCTGTCTCTCTCTCTCTCTGTCCGTCAATTCCCTCTGCTATAGATCCCCCAGGCACCGTTTTCTCGTTTCTTTTATACGCTGCTAACGTTGGTGGAGAGCTGGAATTGGACGAAGAGTCGTTCGTTTTGCAACCGCAGCTGTGCAGCGAAAGGCCTTCTCGCAGCAAACTTTGGGGTCTCAAAACTCCCATCTTTCTTGCACTTTTACTCGTAAAATCAACGTCCCTTGGGACGTTTCTGCGTGGTCTACAAAATGGACGGATCAGATCTTACATCCAATTGTCTCTGAGACCACACCACAGCCCGAAAAATCAGGCTACCGTCGGTTGCGGAACAGGGGTCGCGGCTCTCCTCCGTTGTAACGCAGGTGGGGCCCACTCTGTAGTTGTTTGATAAATCCACTCGTCCATTGGATGACGGACGAAATTCCAGATGGGAATGCTCAATTTTGGGTTGGATTTATGGTGGCCCACAAGGTTTTTACACCCACCATCCGTCCAGAGTTTGAACGGTGGAAATTGGTGATCGAGTGCATGCGGCCAAACATTCACCTAGGTGAGGGTTATGGCCCCCATATGAACACAATAGATGGTCCAGATCAGTGAAACATGAGATGGGTGGGGCCCACAACAGAAACCGATGGGTTCGGTTGCGACACAGAAAACGGAAATTTCCGTTTTTGATTTCTTTAGAGAGCAAGTCGGTCAGCGCCGCTGACCGACTATTGAGTTGTTAGGTGCACACCCGGTGCACTTGTACACCGTACACATGTTCTGTACATGTGGGTCCCACAAAGATGTTTTTGAGATATCTGCTCCGTCCATCCACTTTCCCATCAAATATAAGGGGTTGAGACAAACTTTCTGGCATATCCAGATATCAGGTGGGCCCCACTTAAAGAATTACGGGGCTGATTTGATTGTTGGGCCACTTCCAGAGGGATTCACTAGCTGAAATTCGACGTGTACGGTTAATTTAGAGTCCTCAAGCCATATCTGAGGTTTGGAGCCGATCAGATGGTGGGAACCCTGTGATCTTGCATTATGGACGTCTTTCATGCCGGTTTAAAGTGAGTGGCTGGAATTTCTCTGATCTCCGGCGTGTAAATCCTCTATCTTGGTCCCATGGAGTCCCATCCAATGCCTTTATGATGCTTGAACGTTAAATCCATGTCTTTAGCAACCTTTTCAATTCATGCGTGTCAATTCACCCTGCATCACAAACATGATTAAAATAGCCCATTAAAACAGTATCATGTTCATAATTCAGGTAATAAATGGGGTCTCATATGTAATATTTGACCCTCAACATATATCTATTAAAATCGAAAGATGAAGCATTTAATGCATTCAAGATCTATAAATCTGAAGTAGAAAATCAATTAGATAAAAATATTAAAATCCTTCGTATTGACCGAGGTGGAGAATATTTCTCTAATGAATTTTCTAACTATTGTAAAGAACACGGCATAATACATCAGTGCATAGCACCTTATACACCACAACAAAATGGTGTAGCGGAGAGAAAAAATAGGACATTAGTATAAATGGTCAACTCAATGCTAATACAAGCACAGTTGCCATTAAACCTATGGGGAGAAGCACTGTTAGCCGTGTGTCATGTTTTAAACAGAATTCTATCTAAGAAAATCAAAACCTCTTCATATGAAATATGGAAAGGAAGAAAACTAAAACATAGGGTATCTTAGAGTATGGGGTGTCTTGTATACTGCAGAACTCCAGAAACTAAATGAACTAAGTCAGGACCAAGAGCTATCAAGTGCATTCTTGTAGGATATGCACAACATAGTAAGGCCTATAGACTTCTAGACTTACACACCAATGTAATCATAGAGTCTAGAGATGTAGAATTCTTTGAGAATTCTGTATTCACAGAGAAAAAGAATGCTAAGATTCAATCTCCTAATGAAATTATAAAAGAAGCACAAATAGAAGAGAAAGCTCCTAGTGAACCTCGTAGGAGTCAAAGAGTAAGAGTAGAAAAGAGTCTTGATCCTGATCAAATAGACTCTCAACGACTCTCTTTTCATCTAGTAGAGGGTGATAGAGAGAAGGTGATTAGAAAAATACCTATGGTTTTAACTATAGAAGATGAACCTAAAACCTTTAGTGAAGCTATGTCTTCAAGAGACTCCACTTTTTGGAAAGAAGCTATTAATGATGAAATGGATTCTATAATATCTAACCAAACATGGGAATTAGTAGATCTACCCCCAGGTTCTAAACCAATAGGTTGTAAGTGGGTATTTAAGAAGAAATATTATACTGATGGTATACAATTCAAACCTTTAAGGCAAGATTAGTTGCTAAGGGTTTCCGACAGAAAGAAGGAATTGATTATTTTGACACTTATTCTCCAGTAGCTCGAATAACATCGATTAGGATCTTATTCGTTCTAGCATCCATACATCATCTTCATATCCATCAAATGGACGTGAAGACAACATTCCTGAATGGTGATCTCGATGAGGAGGTTTACATGGAGCAACCAGAAGGGTTTGTTCTACCAGAAAATGAAAGAAAATTATGTAGACTAGTTAAGTCTTTATATGGGTTAAAGTAAACACCAAAACAGTGGCATGATAAATTTGATTCTAAAGTTCTGTCTTATGATTTTGAACATAATATTGCTGATAAATGCATATATTTAAAAGTATGTAATGATTATATTGTAATCATATGCTTGTATGTAGATGATATGTTAATAATCAGTAATAAAATGAAAGGTGTAACTGAAACGAAAAAGTTTCTTTCTTCAGTTTTCAAAATGAAGGATCTTGGACAAGTGGATATCATGTTAGGTATCAAAGTTAAAAAATATAGTGGGGGTTTCATATTATGCCAGTCTCATTATATTGAGAAAATAATAAACAAGTTTAATCACTTGAATATTAAAGAGGCAAAGACCTCGTTTGATCCAAGTATTAAGTTAAAAGAAAACAGTGGAAGAGCAGTTACAACTAGAGTATACTAGTGTTATAGGCAGTCTTATGTATGCAATGCAATGCACAAGACCGAATATAGCATACGCTGTGAGTAAACTAAGAAGGTTTATGAGTAATCCTAGTGTTGAACACTGGAAAGCGATAAGTAGAGTTCTAGGTAATCTTAAAGAAACTAAAGAACTAGGGTTATTTTACTCAGAATTTCTAGCAGTATTGGAAGGATATACCAATGCAAGTTAGATATCGAGTGCAGGGGACAACAAGTCCACTACATGGTGGATATTCACTCTAGGAGGTACAACTATATCTTGGAGATCCAAGAAACAAACATGCATAACGCACTCAACTATGGAATCTAAGTTTATAGTTTTAGCTACTACAGGCAAAGAGGCTGAGTGGTTAAGGGATTTTCTATTAGAAATCTCTTTCTATGCGAAGCCTATACCGCCTGTTTCACTTCATTGTGATAGTGAAGCCACTCTAGCGAGAGCCTATAGCGGTATCTATAATGGAAAGTCCAGACACATAAGTTTGAGACATGACTATGTAAGGTAATTGATTCAAGATGGAATCATTGTGATCTCATATGTAAAGTCAAGTAATAACTTGGCTGATCCTTTTACTAAACCTCTAACGAGAGAGGTAGTAAGGATAACATCTAGAGGGATGGGGTTGAAACTCTTTACTCAAAGTTTCACTAGTGAAAGAAACTCAACCCTAATTTAGAAAATCTCTAAATATTGGGTTTAATGGGTAACAATAATTCACTGATAAGTGAAAAGTTTCAGCACTAAATAAGTTAATAACCTCATCCAGGATGATTGTGCTGGCCGTTACAAAAAGAGGGATGAGTATTAAACTCTTAATGAAGTCCAGTCAAACAGGACAAGTGTTTTAACGGAAACACTGGAAGGATTTCACCTATGTGAAAGTAAAAGTGGTGCCGCTTCTCATGAGACTTAGAGTTATCTCGGGATCGTTCATGAAACAGGATAAGTACATGGCCATTAAAGTGCTAAGCAAGATTATAAAGGAACACTTAATGCTGGAGCTATTATGTGTGTGGTATTTTCGGTTATATCATATAGGAATAACTGGTTCAATGCTGCGGTAATCAGGAATTTCAAAATAACTTTAAAATGCTTACACTAAGAAAAGATTTAAATCGCAAGATATCTTTCTTTATGCATAATAACTGTTATTATTCTGATAAAATTTTCATTATTTTAAAAACTAGTGGGGGATTGTTAAAAATTAGTGGTTTTTAACAATAATAAAAAACAAAAATTCAAAATTTCAAAATTTCAGGATTTTCCCGCTAAAATGATTTTGAATTTTTTGAATTAAAAAGTGCAGTGTGTGTGCTTTATCCCACATCAGAAATGCAAAAGAAAGTTTTGTGATTTATATGAGATGTTGTGAAGGGTATTCTTACTTGGAGCTTTTTAGAGAAGATGAAACTTGGGTTGGGTGTTTCAGTACGAAGCACTGGAACACACGCACGTGCGCACGAGCTCCCGCTAGGGTACGGGCATGGGCGTGGGCTTGGGCGAGGGCATGGGCAGTGAGGCAGTGTGGCTGTAGTGGTACTAGATGATGCACTTTGCACTTCGCACATCCGCATCGTGTCACAGAGGAGTCGCTTCCTCGCGACCTTACGCGAACCAGCGCGAGACGGTGTGACCTCGGTGCAATCGCGGTACGATGGGTCTAGTCGATGAGACTGGTCAGAACCTTAGGGCAGTGTGGATCTAAAATGAGCCTGGGTTTTATAGGTGACTGAGAACGGTCGGATCTAGAATCCGAAATGTCCAGCTGTTTCTAAAAATGGCTCTCTGCCTTGAAAGCCAAACGGTCCGAAAACAGACGGGCCAGGATGATCTAATGGTCAGATCTTCTGATCTAATGACCAAAAACGTCTGGAATTAATGGACAACGGCTAGAAACGTTTTTCAAATGTTCTGGACCATTGAATACCACACAGCAACGGGTCTAAACATGAGGCCTATATAAACTGGACCATTTCAGTCCGATTTCATCATCTCAACACACCATCTCTCCCATCAAATCAGATACAGTCCATAGCTCCTTTTTAGAACACTGTGATCATCTCTACCATCTAAATCTGTCAGAAGAAATCTACTGCATTAAAACTGTTCCATAATGGACCTATCGTGATTGCTGCAAGCTGGATCTAGATAAGGCTTGTCTTATCCTGGAAGCAATTCGTCTGTAACCCATCAGTAGTGATAAGGGGACGAATCATGCTTTAAGGACAACTTATTTTATGCGTGATTCAGCCTAGTGAAATTGTTAATTTTTCAATTATTTATTTTTTATATTTTCGGTGTATCCAATCAGATTTTCTAACATGGACGAAAAATAATTTTGGTACACGTGTTAGGCATCTAAAACTTATAGTAGAAAACTATGCTCTTAAAAATACAAAATGCCCAACGTCCAAAATCACCATATGTGGAGCACTGACGAGCTTACTACCCACGTTTTGGTACACTGCATGTCTAGGGTGGGTGACTGCTTGATAAGTGGCTTAGAATTCTGACTGGTGCTGTCTTTCTCAATCCTTTGCTGCCACGCTGGGGAGCGGATTAGGTGTTACCTAGTGACACATTAGTGAGTGTTACCTTACTGAGGGGCCCACCTTAATTATATGTTGTATATCAAGTCGTCCATCTGTTTTTCCAACCCAAGTTAGTAAGTGCTTTAAAAAAAATAAACAGATCCAAATCTCAGGTGGGCCACACCACAGGAAATAGTCGTGATTAAATGCCCACCATTAACAACTTTCTAAGGCCCACAGTAATGGTTCTTTTTCATCCAACCCGTTGATAAGGTCAACCAGACCTTGATGATGGGAAAATATAAATACTCGCTTGATCTAGAACTTTTGTGGCCCACTTAGGGTAAGGGTGACGGGTAACACCTCATCCCACTGCAAGAAAGTAGGCCTTTAGCCTCAATTTTTTAGCCTCGGTTCAAAAAAAGGAGCCTAAATATGGTTTTTAGCCTCGGTTGTAAAGGAATTGAGGTTAAAAATTCACTTTTTGTCTCGGTTGATGAGAAACTGAGGCCAAAACTCTGCCTTATTGCCTCGGTTGGTGAGAAACTGAGGCCAAAAGTCTGCCCTTTTACCTCAGTTGGTGAGTAACTGAGGCCAAAAGTCTGCCATTTTGCCTCGGTTGGTGAGCAACTGAGGCTAAAAGTCTGCCCTTTTGCCTCAGTTGTTAAGAACTGAGGCCAAAAGTCTGTCATTTTGCCTCAATTAGTGAGCAACCGAGGCCAAAATTCTACCCTTTTGCCTCAATTGGTGAGCAACTGAAGCTAAAAGTCTGCCCTTTTGCCTCGGTTGTTGAGAACTGAGGTCAAAAGTCTACCCTTTTGCCTCGGTTGATGAGAAATTGAGGCCAAAAGTCTGCCCTTTTGCCTCGGTTGGTGAGTAACTGAGGCCAAAAGTCTATCTTTTTGCCTTAGTTGGTGAACAACTGAGGTTAAAAGTTTGCCCTTTTGCCTCGGTTGGTGAGAAACTGAGGCCAAAAGTCTACCTTTTGCCTCGGTTAGTGAGCAACTGAAGCTAAAAGTCTGCCCTTTTGCCTCGGTTATTGAGCAACTGAAGCTAAAAGTCTGCCCTTTTGCCTCGGTTATTGAAAACTGAGGTCAAAAGCCTGCCTTTTTACCTCGGTTATTGAAAACTGAGGCCAAAGTCTACCCTTTTGTCTCAATTGGTGAGCAACTGAGGCCAAAAGTCTACCATTTTACCTTGGTTATTGAAAACCGAGGCCAAAAGTCTGTCATTTTGTCTCAGTTGGTGAGAAACTGAAGCCAAAAGTTTGCCCTTTTGCCTCAGTTGGTGAGCAACTGATGTTAAAACTCTGTCTTTTTACCTCGGTTAGTGAACAACTGAGGCCAAATATCTACCCTTTTGCCTCGGTTGGTGAGTAACTGAGGCCAAAAGTCTGTCATTTTGCTTCAGTTGGTTAGTAACAAAGGTTAAAAGTCTGTCCATCATTTTTGGAAAATCATTTATGGAAGTGGGCCGAAAATTTATTTCTTGAAGACGTCTATCATTGAAGCCTTTTTTCGGAAGCTAAGCAATTGGATGGACTCGTTTATGTTTGGTCTCTGGGTGCGGTGCTTGCTAGCCTTTCCTAGACCTGGATCCAGATTTTTGGAAGTGGGCCCCAGTGCTAAATCGAAATAGTTCACTGGCGAAGCTTACAGTGCAGCATTACTGTAACAACCATCTCACTACGGTACACGTGGGAGGGTGATGTTCAAATCGGTTTGGCCCATCCGCAGGGGCATAGTATGGATGGTTCGTCTCTCAAAAATAATAGCTATGAGATAATCCTATCCGTCTGATCTGTAGCCGTTAAATTGATGGTGTAAAGTAAAAACAGTTAACGTTTTTTTTTTTTTTTTTAAGTTGAAGATGATCTTATGATAAAATCCATCAGACCCTTGAAATCTTCATTTTCAGTGGCTCACATTCAATTCTGAAAATCAAAGGTGGGGATACAATCCATCGGGCCTTTTTGCCTCGGTTATTGAAACTTGAGGCCAATATCGCAAAGTAACAAGGGTAATTTCGACCTTCTAAAGTTATGGTGGCATTTTCATTATTTCCAGTAAAGCCCAGCTGCAAAAGCAAGCCACCGTTCCTCTCAGTCAGAGGCTTTTCGGGCAAAAGGTCTCTCAACAAGTCCAAGCAAGTCTCCCAAAACCCTCATTCCTCTCGATTTTTGCTCAAAAATCACCATTTCTTTCTTCCGTTCCAACCATTTCATCGATTTGATGGTGAAAGGAGCTTCAGAATTCTCGTTTCTCAGACGTACAGGTCGGTATTGCTCATGTTCCCTCATTTTCTCGTTAAATCTCGTCGAAGATCGGATGTTCTAGCTCTCAATTTCGTTTTTCTTGATTTTTTAGAATTTCTTTGCTGTTTTTCTGTTTTTTCTCGATCGAGAACCCTAGATCGTCCTAACCGCTAACAGCAAAATGGACGGTCGTTGGCTTCTACTTACGTTCGTCTCACTTCAACCGTACACATCGTTTTACATTAGAATCGGTCGGAGGGTAAGAAGACTACCGAGAGTTGCAACTGTCAATCAAGAGACTGAGGTACGTCACAGTCTTTTTCTTATTAGGGTTTTGGAAATTCCAGAGGTTTTTAGGGTTTCTGTATTCTTTTGTGCCTTTCCTCTGGAATTTCTGGGAAGCGGAATTGCAAGTACTAAATTCTGATGCGCCAGAACCTGAGCGTTTCAATGAGTTAGTTTGTGCATTTATAGCCCATGGATCGGGGATCCCGACCGTTGATTTGCAAGAACCTACAGTGGATGGTAGATCTGTAAAAAATTTCATAGATTAGACGGTTCTAAGCCTTGGATCAATGGCCTGATGTTATACGGTTAAAAAAACAGAGCAAGTCATCTGAACCAGTAGTTGTTGATCGGATGGATAATGCATCTGGGCCATCAAATTTCTCTTCTGGGAACTTACATGGTGTGCTACATCAAAATGGACATGCGGGAGGACAGTCCATGTTGCGGACCGTTCATTGGATGGTCCCTCCATGGATTGCCAACTGTCGTTTTTCTTGATTTCATTTTACTTTTATTTTTATTTGTCTTGACCGAGTCTTGCACAAGAAATCTGAATCCTCATCGCACATTGGAGCATTGTTACAATGATCGTTTTTTAAACCACAACTAAAGTTGGAGCATACTGCTTTTTGCGAAACTGCAACTAAAGTTCTTGTCTTGATGATGGTTTCAAAAACAGGCGATGCCAAGAACAACCACCTATTACTAATCAAGATGTTAGTTGATTCTTACTTTACTCAGCTAATAGAAAATTGAATCATTTCAAACATAGATTTGTTTCACCATCAGCTTGAGCATGTTTAAGTAAAATTGGAATGTGTGAAAGTTTGATTGTTTTAGCATTATGCCAACCTCCGCTATGTTTGGATGTTCGCTCCAGCTGAATTGCACTACTTCAATTCAATAAAGAGTAAATAAGCCTAGTGGTGTTAGCTCTACTCCATTCATAATGAAGAATCAGCCTCCAAATTGCAGTTGCTATTGTTTCGAGTCCAACTTGGAATGCACAAAATTGCAATTAGGGGTTTGTGGGTCACTGTGTTTGCTTTCACACCTACTCTTTTCATCTCATCTATAATGAATCGCAATTCAATTTGACTATGCACCCCAAACATATGCGTTGTCCTTTGACCTCTGTAATTTTCTATCCATGTCTATCCAGAGAACACCTTACTCCCTCTCCCTATATTCATAGGATGTGTTTTTGCATGATACCACCTAAATAATAGGGCATTTCCAAATACTCACATAAAAGATTCAGTTTACAAACAACTACTTCAATAACTATCTATTATTGCAAATTCCCCCTTTGTTAAGTTTTGCTGACAACATGTCAATTTTTTTTTTTTTAAATGATATAAATACCCCCCTTCATCTCTAATGCACGGACATGCTTCACCTGTCCTATGCTGACATGGTGCACCTCTACTGGATCCAAGACAGTGGTAGAATGGACCCACTGATTAAATGTGACGCTAGAGACAAATGTGATGTTAGCTTTAGATGGACAGGAGACTAGGGAACAATACACTTCGAGGCATTGGTCAGGCTGGTCCACCCATCATTAAAGCTACATGTGTATGCTAAATTCTTACTATAAGTGCATTAACCTGATTTTTTTGGCCATAACTTGTCCGATTGGGCCACGCCTGATGAGCGATCAGATCTTGTGCGCACATTAGTGTGTGGGGAGATAGGATTCAAGTACATAATCTGCTAGTTGCTATATAGTAGATGGTGGATACCTTCAGTGATCCCAAAGTTGTTATGGTAGGCCATTAGGTAGATAGGCCACATCTAAAAAATGAGGAGATCAAAGGCTATATGGCTGCCATGCAGTCAGTGGCCTGCAAAAGTAATGGTTAGAGCATCTTTACCCATGCACAACCAGCAAAAAACTGGATGGTCACAGTTGTCCTCTCATTGAAATTTTCATCTGATAACCTATCCACTTGGCGGCGGTGGCTCACCAGATCAGTGCTCTGGAATGTTTGTCATGTGTACCATGATGAGAGAACCATGAGCATGTCAGAATTCCTTAAATTATTATTATTATTTTTTTAAAAATGAAAAATCCCAATTTCATCTTTCACTTGCATTTGCCAAAATCCCAAAACAATCCAACATTACCCTTCCCCAACATCTCCAAACTCAGGAATATTAGCATGTGACAACTCTAGATGGCTGAAAGAGTTGGCATGAGCAAAAGAAAGCCTGACCCACTCTCCATTGCTGGTTCTTCTTCTTCTTCTTCTTCCTTTTCTCATTTCAGTTAGTTTTTTAGATGAGGCATCACCTGTTTTTGAAACCATCATCAAGAGCTGAATGTTTGTATGATTTAGTTAGTCAAATATAATGAAAATTTTGGTACTTTCATTCAATGAAAATGTTACAAATTGTCTTTGTATTTGTTGGACTCAGGGCAAGTCAAAAAAAGTTGTTCGAGCAACGACCCTATGGTTTGAAATTCTGAAATCACAGGTAGAAACTGGAACACCGTATATGCTTTTCAAGGTATTTTACTAAGTGAACAAAAGATCCTCCATAATCATTTAAATCCCATGGTTGTGTGGTTTTTATTTTTATTTTCTTTCCTTTTTCTCTAATGAACTGACTTGTTATGTTGGTTGGTAGACTTATACTACTTTATGCATGCAATGCAGAGAACTACATTGTTATCATTGTTCATAGGCTTCTTTTCCATGTACCATATTCATAATTTTAAAAAAATATGCACTGCTGATTCTAAGGATGACTTGTTTCTTGTAAGTTGTAGGTAGCAACAAATAATAAAAAACAGAGAATACAATGAGCTTCTAACATATTCCCTTCTTTTTTGGTTCCTCTTTTTGGTAAAACATCCCAAGGGCCTCTTCGAACACACTTCTGCAAAAACAAATAGCAGTTTTTGCAAAAGGGTTTTCATGCCTACTTTTTCAGTCGACTAGATAAAAACCAATCCAATTGGTTTTCATTGAGTTGGTTTTTAGGATCTGTTTTGCCAAGTGAGGGATGAGATAAGGTTTATGAAAAATAAATCCTATTAGTTTATTTGAGTTGGCTTTTTGGTGCCTATTTTGCCAAGTGGGAGATGAGATGAGGTTTGAGAAATTACATCCAAACAGACCAAGTAAAGTGGGTTTTTAGCTCATGAGTTTAATGCCAGCAATGTATGGGCAGGAAACATATTGTTCATGATTAGATAATAACCATTACAATTAGATCAGTATAATGGAAATCTCAATTTATCTAACACTTGGCTGAACTTGGAAATTCTTCCTTTGCTTCTGGAGTTGATTCTAAGATGATCAGCTTACACATTGCAGGACATGTTAATAGCGGGCCATCCCATCCACTGAATGTCCTGCATCTTGCACACATGCTGCAGCTGAGCTTCTTCAATCTGCTTGAGTGAATCACCTTTGGCCAACAGGTGACCCATCAACAATATCAGTGGCCCACTTTTGGTGAACAATGTTATTAAGCATGCCAAGTTGCCAATATAGAATTACAAAATTTCATATTATTTATGGGAAATCCCACATGGTGTGCATTCTGAAAGAAGCTCAAGGAGAGTCCCAACACAATTATCAGACCATCTTGTTGGGTGCACCTTGGAGAGACGTTGCCCCAGATGTCTCCAAACAATCTTATGCATATTATCAAGGATGTGTTATACAGTTCTATGGACAGAAGGTTTGTGCAGTACCATCTTTCAGTTCGTACAAGTTGGCCACATTGTTCATTAGTCCAGAATAGATATATGGGACACATCATTGATGGCATTGCAGAAAGAATATTACAGATGGAAGAACCCTAACCCTTCATAGGTGTCTGAATAGATAGACAGTTAAGAAAGAAAATATATCAGTAGTTCACATTCAGCCAAAAAATGACCGAATGCTTTTGTGCATGTGTCGTGGGTGCCTGCTTGTATATGTTTCTGGTTGAGTGCTATAATATGCCTGCTTGCATACCTTTCTGTTTCCAGTGCATTGCATTCTTTATTTTTACCAATGAGATTAATTGACCTCAATCCTTTAAAAAAAATAATTTAAAAACATGTTCCGTTTGGAACTCTTTATTTAAAAAAATGCTTAGTTCTGTTACCAAACACCTATATAGGAATTAATCTCACTCTAGATAGTAGTAATTATATATTAGAGATTTTGATCTCGAATGCATAAAATCAATCGTTACATTGAACAATTAGATCAATTCACTTTTTTGGGTGACTACCAAACACGGCCTTGAGTATAAAATAAACATGCAAGTCTAATTGTTATGAATCACTCCTCTGACATGGTGGTGTATTGGTTTCTCTGTTGCAGGTGGAGTAACATCGATGGATGCCTTCTTGTTAAAGTTCCCAGTCGTCTATCGAAAGACCAAAGATCCTGGTTTGGACAACATTTACTGCAAATACGTCAACCACGGCCTTCAGCTATTCACATCATCATTGTATCTGGCCGGCTTGACTTTGACCTTCTTCACATCCTACACCACAAGAAACCTCGGTCGGAGGCTGACCATGCTCATTGCAGAGATTTTCTTCATCATTAGCGTGGTGCTAAATGCAGCTGCCCAGAACCCATGCTCTCGGCTTTGCTAATCAGGTCTTTTTCTAGTTTCACTTCCGATTCCTGAGGCATGACCATTTTTATCCCCTTTTATAACCACGATATATGTAGATTCCCATTAAAATGACATGGACCAATTAAATTCAAGGACATGGGAAGCTGTTGTATGCTGGAAACAGATGGTTCGCACTCATTTTTCAACGAACTGATTTGATACGCAGATCAATCTTGGTTAGATAGTTTTAGAAATTTTACAAGTTAATGATTTAACTTTTGGCCATGTGTGCATGTGTACCGTCATGTACTCAACCGTTTATCGATGCCATACTTTTCTCATGCAGGGGGAGAAAGAAAAACCAATTGAAACTTAAATTGTATAGAACTGTACCCCTCAGGTTACGGAATGGTGTATGCATCATGCCTCTTTCATTGGTAGTTTCAAGTTATTTTTTAAAAATCTTTTTCTTTTCTTTTGTTTTTGTTGATTGGCTAGTAAGCAAGGTTCAAATCTGTGACCTCAATGTTGAAATGCACCCTGTCTACCATTGATCTACTGGCTCAAATTCTTGCAGTTTTGCTACCATCTATTTTTTATTTTCCTTTTTTATTTTCTTACTGGTAAGATCTTTTTTTTTTTGTTATTGTTGTGGATGCTTATATTCCTTCTTGTGGCAGGTTCAGGCGCACAGTATCCGTTCCTTGGTAGATCGGCTAATTTGAATCTGCAACAAGAAGTTGCTGGAAATAGCAGCTATGTTGATGTTGATTTCATCAATCCTGTGATTATGGTAGTTAGTAGAGGAAAGCTTCCACTACAGATGATGCACCAGATCTCTCCCAACTACAGCTCCAACATGTTGGCTGATTTCTCTGAAATGGACCAGAGGCTTCAGTTGTTGCGGTCAAGATCTAGCAATCTGAATTTGAATCCAATGATGGCAGTTGATCAAAGCTTCAGTTGTTGAATTCTTTTTATTTTTTTCCCCAGATTTCTATTCCAAATAAAAACTAAAATTTCGATTTGAAAAGTGGGTGTGATTCTCATGTTTTTCTCCATGAGTTGTTACCTTATGAGAACAAAAATGCAAGCCATTTGATCAATGGCCACTGAATATGTATAGGTTTATAAATGGGTTAAAATAAATGATTTAGCCTCGATTATTGATAAATGATGTTAGAAATTGATTGTAGCCTCAATTGATGTCAACAAAGGCTAAATTTATCTTTAGTCTCAGTTTTGCCTTAGTTACCTAAACTGAGACTACAACTCCCATGGCTAAAGGCTTTAGCCTCGGTTTTTGAAAACCAAGGTTAAAAATAGATTTAGCTTCCGTTGGAGGCAATTGAGGCTAAAATTTGGATTTAGTCTCAGTTGAAAACAATGGAGGCTAAAATTTTGATTTAGCCTCATTTTGAGAAAATTGAAGATAAAAAGTTTTTAGCCTCACTTGAAGAACCGAGGCTATAAAAGTTATTTTAGCTTCGGTTGTTAAACTGAGGCTAAAGCCTTTAGCCACAATGGAGGCTAAAATTTTGATTTAGCCTCATTTTGAGAAAATTGAAGCTAAAAAGTTTTTAGCCTCACTTGAAGAACCGAGGCTATAAAAGTTATTTTAGCTTTGGTTGCTAAAACTGAGGCTAAAGCCTTTAGCCATAGGGGTTTCAACCTCGGTTTAGATAACTGAGGCAAAACTGAGGCTAAAGGCTTTAGCCTCAGTTTTTAACCTTTTTAGCCACAGTTTTGAACTGAAGCTAAAGCTCCCTTTTCTTGTAGTGTCCACTCCCACCTTTGAGAGGGAGTCAGTTGTATCTCATACCCTTTTTAAAATTAGCAAAATTGTCTTTTCCACGCTATTATCAGTCCCCATGTAACCCAAACAGTCTCTCAAGCTGAACAAAAAAATTTATTTAGAAAAAGAAAGAAAGAAAAAAGATAACTAATAATAATAAAATATAAGAACTCTTCTAGGATTCACAACGAAGGTTTTCATTATTAACACGTGGGCTTTCAATTATAGCAATTAAGGCCGTGATTTCTTAGGATCACTATTCTTTTGCATAGCTAAACCTGCGTTGGTATTGAAAAAAATGAAAATGTTTGAATTGGAATAATCTAATGAAAATGTTAGGGTAAGGAAATAGATTTCTTATTATTTCACAATTAAAGTTGTTTGGATAATAAATAAAAGAGCAATCATTGAACTTGTCCATAGTAGGATTTGTTATATAGTGAGTATGAGATTTCTAATTGATATTCAAACTGGAGCTGAAAAATGAATTAAATGAAATTCATTTTTCACTAACTTTCATGAAAATAATCCTTAAATGATTATTACAAAAAAATCACCCAGTGTATGCCCCACGCACGCTTACACACTCACGGTTCCTCTCTCTTATTGTGAATATTGGAAGATGTGGTATAAACTAAAAAATAGTATATTTGACTTAGGGTCACACTACAGGAAAAGGGGGCTTTAGCCTCGGTTCAAAATTAAGGCTAAAAAGGTTAAAAACTGAGGCTAAAGCCTTTAGCCTCACTTTTGCCTCAGTTATCCAAACCAAGGTTGAAACCCCCGTGGCTAAAGGCTTTAGCCTCAGTTTTAACAACCGAGGCTAAAATGACTTTTATAGCCTCGGTTCTTCAAGTGAGGCTAAAAGACCTTTTTAGCTTCGGTTTCCTCGAAATGAGGCTAAATCAAAATTTTAGCCTCCATTATTTCCAACTGAGACTAAATCCAAATTTTAGCCTTATTTGCCTCCAATTGAAGCTAAATCTATTTTTAACCTCGGTTCTCAACAACCGAGGCTAAAGCCTTTAGCCACGGGAATTTCAGCCTTGGTTCTCAACAACCGAGGCTAAATCCAAGCCTCGGTTACAAATTGAGGCTAAAAATGTTTAATTTTTTAAAATATTTATTTAAACTACTAATCCATTCATTCAATCCACTCATGAAACAATCAATCATGAAAGCCATAATACCGACAAAATAGTTAGCAACTCAATCAAACAATTAATCTCACTTGTTTACTATTTAAAGTTTTCAAAACAAACTCAATCAAACTATTACACAACATTAGGTTCCACAACAAAGTCACAACGCAAGATTTGGGTATGCCTTTTGCTTGGCTGATGAACTACAGCTTGTTCGGTTGTCTAAAAGCATCTGCAAAGAAGAAGAGCTCGCCATTAGCAATAATTTATAGTGGAGTCCATCATATCGACGGTTTTGAAATTTAACTGGATCTAAGCAGGCTCGGAGCAGTGTAATGCTTCCCTCATTCCCATATTCAACAACCTACACAGCACAAGCAAATGGTTTTACAACTACAGGTCTAGGAAAGAAATGAGAAAGGGAAAATATTCAGTGCCACTAACTTAATAAAGAATTGGTTTGGATCACTAGTAGCACTATAACTTATAGTGCGAGCACTATAGCATCTCTCTTTTGTACCACTCTACATGTATGTTATTACTTATTACCCAACCAAGTAAGCTAGCTAGCCATGCATCATTCATGTATGCATGAATAAATTTGTATCCAACAAAGAGAGCAATAGGGCTATCCACTAAAACAGGTTGCAAGTACCCTCAAAGAAGTTAAATTGAAAGATACTTATGCTCTACTTGGTTTTAATAGCTGATTCTACATCTGATTGGACAATTATCAACCAGAGATATGTTGTAGGCATAGATTTCAAAAGATCCTATAATTGAAGGCTAACATGTCTGCCCTGTACCATTAGTTTTTTCAATAACTATACTATTTCTTTCTAGTTGGAGTAGCCCCTAGTTGCATGTAGTGCAAAAGTAGTGGAAACACATCATCATCACCATAGCTTGTCACAACTATTTGAATATGGAAGAGTGGAAGCATCCATCCAAAATTTTTGGCAGGTGTAAAAGACTAAAAGCACAGAAAGTGGAGGGGGAGCACAAGGAAGCAATGTTTAAGAAAGTTCATGCAACTAAGCTTTAGACATTATATTAGTTAGCTAGTACCTTCTAGATTCCCATTACCTCCTTCCACTGTCTTCGTGCCACAGAACTAGTGTTGGCTTTAAATCTCCCAGTGTAACACTTTGCCAAAGGAGACCAAAATAGGGTCAACAAAAGGATGCATCTTCTGATAATATTAGAAAGGTCTAATTTGCCGAAACATCAAAAGCATTAATATCGTAACTGTTTAAATACCCAGGATATTTTTTATAAAATGCGGTAATGTCCAAAAGTAACAAAAAGGGTCAAGACCAAATTAATCAAACAAAATGGGTACATTACATTCATGGGGAAAAATGCTCGACTGTAACCACTTTTTTTTTTTAATGAACAACTCATTTTTATTAAAAAAGTTGAAAAAGTTAACATAGATTGTGGGAGGAAAAACAATGAGAATAAGGTGATAACAAGGGATATTCACAAAGAAGACCAAAAGCTTCTTCTCTAGCTCCCAGATAGCAAAATACCCTCTCATAGAAGTAGACATTAATGCATGATCTAAATCTCGGAACTCCTCAAAAAAAAAAAAAAAAAAAAAAAAAGGTGTCTCCCATGATCATGTCTCTTATTGCAAGATGGATGTGCCAGTTATTGCAAGACAAAAATGAAACATGTCACACTACTCAAAAAGTTCACTAGGTCGATGCTTTTCGAAACTGAAATAAAATGAAAACGCCAAAGCAAAAGAGACAAAGACATGGACAAGTAATAAATAGGGCGTTTAAAAGGAAATTATGGCATATGAATGTCCAATGCGACATCACTAATGAATACCGACACATTCAAGACAAGAAAATGGACCCCACTCATGTTGTGAGAAGTCTCTACATACCTTCTTTGGGAATATAACTCACGGTATCTGGGTGATGTGCTTATGAAAATCCGGAAGTTTGTATATAGCGCATCTGAGAAGAATAAAGCAGTCTGAGATTGTTGATGGATTAAATACCTCCAAGTGAATTTTACTTTCAAGAAAGGCAAGCTTACAAGACTTAATTATTCATAATATCTTCCATTCCCGTAACAGGAGACCTGAAGATGAGAGGACATGGGTCTCCATTACAAAGGGATAGATACCCATTCATTCCACCACTGCGCATAAGAATAAAAAGAATTAGAAAACTATAACAAAATCATGAAATACTTAGAAATCAGAAATCCGAAACATTCAAATAAGAAAACGATAAGCAAGCGTAGAGTGACTGCTCTAAAATATGGATTTGATATGTCATTGTTCAAAAGCCAGGTTGGACACAGATGGTGTAAAACAACCCACAACCCAAAGAATTCAAAACGGACATGTAAAATTTTGTAAACAGAATATATCAAGATACAAATATGATATAAGTAGGGATAAACTCAACTTTCACACCAAGATCTATCAAAATATTTGAGGTTTTCAACCAGCCTCCCTGTCTTCTTTGACCAACAAAAAAAAAATTAAATAAAATAAAATCATGTTCTTTGAAAGAATTCCATGTTTGTTATCGGAAAGGGTTGTTCTACAGCCCAAAATTGTTACAGGCTTAATGCAAGAAGTGTTGTAAGAACACAAAATTCGCACCAATCAGATGATTCTAACTATTAGATCAATTGCCCACAAAATGGATGGTTGGTATCATTTATTGAAAACAGATCCCATCAACAATTTGATTCATCAATTTATATGGAGTATAATAGATCACTTGCAGTTCTAAAGAATCAGTTTTATCAAACCTACCAAAAACGAACAAGATGGATTGCATCATCCAATTACTATTGAATCTTCAATGGTAACTTTGTAGGGGAGAAAGGAAGGATTCTGCAACTAAGCTTTCGAAATATTGTCAGTATCTGATACCTTGTTAGAACCATAGCAATTCCCATTTGTTGTCAAAGAAACTAGATTATTGTGGTTGTCCTTAACATTTCTTTCTTCTTCTTCAAAGCCAGGGAAACCAAGGATTCCCGGTTAAAGGCGCAATCTCGCTCTAGTCCATTTGCACAATGTGTCGCTCTAGTTAGAAGGATCATGCAACTAGGGTCAAAAGAAGCATCAAAAGACTAGACAGAAACCATCAACAACCCAATGAAGAATTAAAGCTACAGATAGAAACAATTGCAACACAAGATTCTTATGTCACTGCACAATTTGAACCCCCTCAAACATGCAACTAATGTCAACATAGGTGGAAGTGCATCTACTTAGAAGGATTATTCAACTAAGGTCAAAACAAGCATCAAAAGCCTAGACAGAAACCATCAACTACCTAATGAAGAATTACAGCTACAAATAGAAACAACTGCAACACAAGATTCTTATACTCAGAGAATAGAAACACCAACTTTTAAAGCCAAATCAGCAATATCACGGGCAAAAATCCTTCAAACGTTTGAAACCATTACTCACATTATCCTACACTAACAATGTCAGATTTTCTCAAAAACAGAGATTTAAAACCAAAATGAACAGACAAATCAAAAGGCAACATCACCTCTTGATTGGCAATAGGTTGGAGCTCAACAACGCCTATTCATTTGATTGATGACCTGGAGATGCGGTAGGGTTTCGGTTGGTGGATGCGGTGTAAGGGTTACAGATCGAGAGTCGGATAGGGAGAGAGAAAATGAGAGAGAGACAGAAGGGGAAAACCAGAGGCCCGAATAGAGATCCAAGTTGCATCATCTACAATAGGCCGATCGATTTGGTGCTCTTCTTTGGCGCTTTCCGGGATGGAGCTTGCTCGATCGTGACATCTCTTGTTCGTAAATCAAGTTTGGGAGAAGGAACTGCGAACTGATGGTGAAAACGAGATGGATTTTGGTGATCCAGTGGGAAGAGTTGAGAGTCCATGGATCGAGGTGATGTAGAGGGATTTGGTAAGAAGATGGAGTGAAATTGGGTTGGTTCTTGGGTTAGGGCTCCGTAGATTTGAATGATTTTAGAAAGGGGTTGGTGGGAGAGAGCGAACGCAGACCTCTGTGTTTAAAGGGGGAATATAGAATGGGAATAGCCAGTGCATTGAAGATGTCCTCTGCAGGAGTATCCTTGAAAGCCCTTCTTTTTGCCTTGCAGATCGGAGTCCTACAAGCTTTGCAAAAATGCAATTCAACATTGTAAGGTAAAAGAAAATTACTCTTTTCGATCTAATCAAAAGAAAGTGAAAAAGCAGAGACAACTCATGCAACAATCACAACATCGTCATTTGAAATTTCATGAGAAGGACCAGAACTATAAGAAGAAGCTTGGTTTTTTCAATCCAAAGAGCGAAAATCAATGAGGAATCTGTTTCTGACGAGAATGAAAAACGAGATTTTAGAAAAATAGAAGTAAAAATAGAAGAGACGGAGATGGATACATGCAAAGATGGAGATAAAAGACGAATTTCTGCGGATTTCAAATGGCAGAGAATCATTTCTTGGAGGAATCTGGCTTTTGATTTCTCAACGCTGCTCTCTTTTGTTTCTTTCTTACGGTGCTTTATATATACGTGTCCGTTTTTGGCCTCGGTTCGTATGAAAGTGAGGTTAAAAGGTGGACTTTTTGCCTCGGTTCCAGAACTGAGGCTAAAAGGTGGACTTCTTGCCTCGGTTCTAAAAGTGAGGCTAAAAGGTAGTTTTTCATGTGATCATGTGAGTGAAACTTTCATGAGATCCAACCCAAACATAAAACATGCTCCAAATGGAACCCAAATATCATGACCACCCATAACTTCTGTTGTCCATGCCGTAGCAAAAAGTTGGGATGGGATGCCCAATATTAGCTTTTGTGTAGGGGCCACCATAGTGTTTACACACCATCCAATCCATTCATCTGATGTGCTTCATCAGGATGAAAGAATTACACAAAAAATCATTACAAAACATAGGTGGGCCATACCATGTGAATTTAGATATTTTGAGTTATAAATTTTACAAGGAAACTGAACTGAATGCTGAATCAACTTGATTTTTGGATTGAGGCTAAACAAGGGCATTCCTGCGAGGTACTTTACACCACCGCCAGGTCGCTTTTTTTCCTTTTTGTCTAAGTGGCGACTAAACAGGGCTCTATAGAATCGAATTGACGATGGTACGAATAATCTTTTCATGAAATTAATTTTGGCCTCAGTTGCTCACCAACCGAGGCAAAAGGGCAAACTTTTAGCCTCAGTTGCTCACCAACCGAGGCAAAAAGGGAGACTTTTGGCCTCAGTTTCTCATCAACCGAGGCAAAAGGGCAGACTTTTGACCTCAGTTTCTCAATAACCGAGGCAAAAGGGCAGACTTTTGGCCTCAGTTCTTAACAACTGAGGCAAAATGACAGACTTTTAGCCTCAGTTGCTCACCAACCGAGGAAAAAGGGTAAACTTTTAGCCTCAGTTGCTCACCAACCGAGGCAAAAAGGTAGACTTTTGGCATCAGTTTCTCACCAACCGAGGCAAAAGGGCAGACTTTTGGCCTCAGTTTCTCACCAACCGAGGCAAAAGGGCAAACTTTTGGCCTCAGTTCTCAACAACCGAGGTAAAAGGGCAGACTTTTAGCCTCAGTTGCTCACCAACCGAGGTAAAAGGGCAAACTTTTAGCCTCAGTTGCTCACCAATCGAGGCAAAAAGGCAGACTTTTGGCCTCAGTTTCTCACCAACAGAGGCACAAGGGCAAACTTTTGGCCTCGGTTCTCAACAACTAAAGCAAAAGGGCAGACTATTGGCCTCAGTTCTTAGCAACCGAGGCAAAAGGGTAGACTTTTAGCCTCAGTTGCTCACCAACCGAGGCAAAACGACAGACTTTTGGCCTCAGTTTCTCACTAATTAAGGCAAAAGGCCAAACTTTTAGCCTCACTTGCTCACCAACCGAGGCAAAAGGGCAGACTTTTGGCCTCAATTCTCAACAACCGAGGCGAAAGGACAGACTTTTAGCCTCAGTTGCTCACCAACAGAGGTAAAAGGATAGACTTTTGGCCTCAGTTTCTCACCAACTGAGGCAAAAAATGAATTTTTAACCTCAATTCCTTTACAACCGAGGCTAATAACCACATTTAGCCTCCTTTTTTTGAACCGAGGCTAAAAAATTGAGGCTAAAGGCCTACTTTCTTGTAGTGTCATCACGGGCTAAAATTCTTGGATATGGTCCTATGGTTATGGCTGGAGATTCTGTGTAATGACCTCAATAATGGATAATGAAAGGGTTAGGCACCCTTCTCCTACCATACTTACGTGGTATCTACTTTAGAGGATTTTAAGATTTTTAGGAATTTTTAAGATTCTAAATATTTTTATTTAACTAACATGCCAGATGTAGACAACGTCAGAAACCATCTAGAGGACTTCTACTCAACTAGAACTACTATTAAGGAGATCGCAATGTCTATACATGGGTAGGAATTCATGGAAATAATAGTTGCAGAGGAAAAGTAAAGAAAAAGCAAACGAGTATTGAATTAATGAGTAAGTAAAGGGAAAAATCAACTGACAATTGATTTCTAATACACCAGGATCAGAGAATTCAACAAGGTATAAAATATATACTTAAAAGTCACTTGAATAATTAAGTGAGGTTGTATGAGAAGGAATATATGAAATATGAAAAAAGCAAAATAAACGTTCAGATCACCACCCATGCATGTGGAAATGTGGAGGATGAGAAGAGATCTACGACACTCCTCCTAAGAGGAGGTGACCATGGATCTCAAATCTTGACCATATATTGATCGTCTTGAATCGATGAGATAGCTTGGATGCCTTAGAGACTATGTTGAAAGGCTTGGATGAGATGGATAGCTTGGATAGATGGGATGGTGTAGACACTGGATTGTGGGTGGATCACACTCATGAGTGTCTTTTCGGGATTTCTAGTCGGATTTGTAACTTGGGATGTTGTATATTTTACTTGGAGTCACTATTAGCTAGTTTCTTGAATTTCAATAGTCGGCTAAATCCTCTAGAAACCTTAAGCTAGAGAATCAGAAGATTCTCTGCCTTAAAATGACTCTCAATCTGCAACCTGAGATTTTAGGTAAGGGATCACGGTGATAAAGAGGGAATGTGTTAGGTACCATCTTTGCCTGTACATATGCATGGTCCTTATTTCATAGGACTCGACGAAATATAAGGGATTAAGTTAGTTCTTGTGTCTAACTAATGCAATGTAGTATGTGAAATGTAGTGTGCTAATGCAATGCCTACTTTAAGCGATGAATTGGGAAAGACTTCGCTACCCAAACTCACCCACTTGGAGAAGTGGTCGAGGTCTGTCCAATTTAAGTTTTTGATGGGCAAGATCTAGAACACCGGCAAGCCACAAAGCATACACTCAGATAGACCAACGTGGTAGATGCAATGTATATGGACATATGGAATGCCTAACTTAAGATGATAAGAAATAGAAAGTCTCAGTCAATCTAAGTTTTTTATGGGCAAAATTCGAGATTCTGGCGAGCCGCGAAGCATACACTTGGATAGATTAGGAAAGTAGAGTGATTGAAGAGTGAATGAGTGTTGCGACTAACTATAAGTAAAGAAACCAATACATAGACCATATTTGGTGACCAGCAAAACAGAGATGTGGGAGAGGCAAGAAGAGACACGATACTCTTCATAGAAGAGGTGGTTAGATATCTTCAACCCTGGCCATACTCTGCAAGATCCAAGCCATTGAAATAACTTATATTGGTTGTATGATTATTTTGAATGGATTGGATTGGTTTAGATATGAGTTGGGCTTTAAATACGTGGCTTGATTGGCAAGATTGGGTTAAAGGGTTTGGATAGGTTGGAAGGGCGAGATGGGGTAGATGGGATGGTTTGGATGAGTGCCTTTGATGGTTTAAGTGGTTTTAGATGAGTGGTTTTGAATTTGTAGTTTTGGATTGGTGGTTTTAGAAGATGGTTTTAGTTGGTTTTGGATTGGTAGTTTCTGAAAGGTGGTTTTGATTGGTGGTTTTGGAAGATGATTTTGGATAGCTGGCTTTGAAAATGGTTTTTGATTGGTGGTTTTGGAGGATGATTTTGCAATAGGTGGCTTTGAAAAATGGTTTTGATTGGTGGTTTTGAATTGGTGTTCTGGATAGGTGGTTTTGGAAGATGGTATTAGTTGATGGGTTTGGATGGGTAGTTTCGGTTTAAGTGGTTTGGGTAAGATGGCTAGAGAGAGTTAGATGGTTGGATGGGCTAGAGGGGGTAGGTTGAGATAGGTTGGGCTAGGTTGGGTGGCTAGGCTAAGAGCTTAAGGAGAAGAAGCGTGTGGGTGAACTCTTCCATCTCCCTTTCTTTGGTGTGTAGAGAATGAGAGGGAAGACCCCTTTTATAGTTGGATGAATGACAATGATGTAATTAAAGGTTATGTGAGGGTTAAAAAATAGCACATGGAAGGTTCTCATTAATTAAGAAGGTGTAATACCCCAGTTCCTAAAACCCAAGTACACTACTTGTTTTCCAAAAACTCGAGTTTCCAAAAACTTCAGTGTTAACCTATTATATGACTATAAATTTATATATATATTCTTTTTATCAGAGTTAGTAATCTAGCGGGATAGAAGCAAATCAAGTATAAGAGGGAGTCCAAAAATACATAACCAATATTTCAAGTAGTTACCCGAAAACTTATACAAACCACTGTCTCATGACTAAAATTTAACAACAAAATAATAAAAGTAGCTTAGAAATTAGAGCCACATAGCCATCGATTTCTCCATGCGACACACCAGAGTCAACCCATACATCATCAACGTATCCTGCATACTGAATATGGTTTGATAACATCAATGGCTATCCCAGTGAGATATAACTCCCAAGATTTATCGTATCATCAAGATAATCAAGCATAGTTATCAGGAATAGTGTATAATAAATATTTCACAATGATTATCATAGAATTCAAATAAGGTTCATAGATACGCATTCATCAGATAAATTCCACAAAGATAATATTGTTTAAATGCATGAATGCATGCACATGCTCATAGACCTGGGGATGCACATCCAGCTGGTAAAAAGTCACCCAAGGAGAACTATCCTCGAAAAAAGTACACAAAGGTACGCTCTAAGGAGGACTAGCTACCCAGAAAAGACCATGCGAAAAGGACACCTGTAATGTCTCGTATTTTCGAAACCCAAGTATATGACTTGTTTTCCAAAAACCCGAGTGTTAACCTTTACAGATAGTCAAAGTTGTGTATTTTTTTCTTTTTTTTTTTTCTTTCAGAGTTGACAGTTTAGTAGAAGATGAACAAATCAAACATAAAAGAAAATTTATACTTACATTCAGAATATATGAGCGGCTGCCCATAATGACTTATATAAGCCAATGTCTCAATATTAACAAATACAAGGACTTCACAATTTACACATGAGAATTAATAAAATGCATATAAATTTGAGCTGCAAGATCGCGCAGCTTCTCTTGGCAGATACAACCATGCATCCTTGACAATCGTACCATGCTCCTTATCGATATGAACACAAATATCATCTAGGCCACCTTCACTACCTCTACGGTTATATATTCGATGAATGAGTGGCCAGCTCAGTGTAAATTCCCCTCAAGATTACACACCACCGCATTAGGTAAGTATAGTTATAAACAAAAAGTATTCAAAATAATACACGATGCAATTTTATTAAATGTATGGATGCATGAGTGCACATCAACTGGGGATGCTCATACAGTTAGCTTTTGGGCAAAACCCATACATGTGGCCGGCCATTAGCGAAAGTACATCGTACATGTGTAGTGTCAAGCTCACCAAAAGTGGGCCGACAGTCGGTGGTCAGGGAGCTAGCGAAACAATACCCCAACTAAATCCTATTAGGCATGTGCTACAGCATCCAGAATTAGCCACCTGTCATCGCCCGTATGCTATCGTATACTATGAATGCATGATTAATCTAACCATTATTATTTCATTTACAACCAGCTAATTTGAGAAAACTCAAAGGTCACAAGGGGGGCTTATCACCCAACGTAGGCTGACAGCTCGAGTATAGGTCCTATATCACCATCCTCGGCTCATGAGACTCCAACATTAGGATATTTAGTGGAAGCCTATCAACTAATGACCAATCATAATTTAGTATATGGGGCTTACCATCACATGGTTGCACAAAATAATACATCGATCCCACATAGGGCAAATACTAAAACAAAGTCACATAGGACAAATATCAAAACTAAGCCACGTAGGGCAAATATCAAAATTATGTAATAAAAGATCATCCTCAAAAACATCTTAGACATGACAACCATGGATTGTAGGCCCACATTAATGTTCTATTTAACCCATCATTCAAGTAACCACTAAGTCGAAGGTCCATTATAATTACAAGCAATCAAGTTACATCCCAAGTCTGGATGTACATATATAAGTGGGGTTTTCCCACGATGTACCAATTCAAATTTCACAAGCAATTCATAGGCATGAGAAAATATACAAGTGCAACATATAGATTTTCATGCAAGATAAATATTGAGCAAGTAATCTAGCATTCAATCCCAACAACTAACACATGTGATTATTAGATAAGAATATAAGTTATTAACCGAAATTAAAGTAGAAACTATCACTTAAGCTAATGGAAAAATGGAAAGTTCAAGGATAAGAAATCATCACCTTAAGTGTTGAATCGCCTACATTGTCATTAGGAAACGCGTGCACCTTTAAAGTTGATTCCTACCACAAATTGTAAAATTGTACGATTAAATCAGCATTTTACGTGTTATCTAGGGTTAAGACCCTAGTTAGAATTCTCAAGCTATTCCAAGAACTCAGTCAGATGCATTGAGTTGACTCAATAGAGACTCAACCCAACAACTCTTACTGACAAACTTGTTGATGTTAGACCAAACCTAAACTCGAAATCATATCTAAACTAGCAAAGTAAATTGGGTTAACTCAATAATGTGGCAACACAAATTGGAATGACTCACCTATGGCTTGGTGTCACCTCATAGTAGATCTTGATGACCAATGTTTCCAACAATGTTGATTGCCACTAACATGTCCCCAACATTTCTGGACTCGAGCTCGACCTTGACTCAGTCCAAAGCGTAGTGGTAGTGGGTCAACTCAGTTTATACAACGAATCAACCCAACTTATCTTCTCTTTCTCCTTCTTTCTCTTTCTTTGTTGCAGGGTCCAACAACATTCTAGATGATCGCTAGGCACAAACTTCAGCTGAACTTGACTTGAGACCTGCTCAACTCACTAATGATTCGGTGGAGTCTAGCCGATGCAACAACTCATGCCCTCATCCCTCTCTCTCTCTCTCTCTCTCTCTCTCTCTCTCTCTCTCTCTCTCTCTTGCCCTCATTCTTCCTCTTCTCTCCCTAGCCTTTCACAAGGTCTGGAATGGACCAGACCCGTACCCAAGTTGGTCTGACCATGGCCCCAACTCGGCCAGTTTGTCTTAGCAACTCGAATAATCGCACCAGCAAGTCAGCAGTCCGTGACTCGGATCGTGATTCAAGTTCCCAAACTCGAACTCACTCTTCATTCTTCCCTTTTCTTTTCCTCCTTTTTCATTCTTCTTCTTCTTCTTGTTCTTCTTTTGCTGGAACCTCAGCATGGCTCGAACTAGGCAGCAACCCACATCATTTGTGCTTGACTCAAACGCGGCCTGAGCTTGAGCAAGATTGTGGAAGCGACCCACTCTCTCTTCTTCCCACTTCTTTTCTCTCCAAAAAGACCTTAATCAAGTCTAGATGAGGCTGGAACTGACCAGGAATGAGTCAGGACTCACCCAGCCCAAACCAAACCCGGTCTAGAATCGGCGTGGCCCAACTTGGTGCGGCACTGGGCAGACAGCAACGATCTCTCTTTCTCCCTTCTTTCTTTCCTATTTCCTCTCCTTATTTCTCTCTCTCTTTCCTAGATTTTTGGTGCAGATCCCGAGGAAAATACGGCCCTCTTATAAGCCAAGGGCGTTCTCACGATCCCTTATTCATTACTACCAATGGTCAAGATGGGG
Organism: Magnolia changhungtana; assembly: GCA_030180095.1. Lineage (NCBI taxonomy): Eukaryota > Viridiplantae > Streptophyta > Magnoliopsida > Magnoliales > Magnoliaceae > Magnolia > Magnolia changhungtana. The sequence goes on from JASAUF010000375.1 coordinate 8,227,968, forward strand.
TAGCTACACTTCCCATGCTTTGATTGCGTGGGGCCAATCTGTCACATGGGATGAACTCTTGCTTGTATGGCCCACTAGATGACTGCCCGAGATCAGGAAATGGGGCCCATCTCATCATGGTGGGTTTCCTAGTTAAATGGAGAGGATGAAGTGGCCACCAATGGCCAATTTCCATTTATGGCCTATCAAGGTGATCTGGCCCATTTGACGGACCAGATGGGACCTCAGACCATTGCGGGGCCAGCTTATCATGTCCGTAATGGTGGTTCTCCGTCATCTCACGAAACATTCAGTCGCAGCCAACATCTCGCATGAAGGGTGATATTTTCGAGAGGCTGATCCCCCAAAGTGAGGCTGCCCTAGTTCGGACGTCTAGGATGGTCGGTCGAAGCCTCATCGACAGCTAAGATTACACCAGCTTGCATACCCAAAGGGGAAAGCATCTCACCGCCTTTCTTCTGTCAGCCAGGTTTCCCGCCTTTTTCGGCGCTGGATGTGGGGCGAGGATTAACACCCCAAAGAACTGCTAGGATTGAAGGTGAGGAGATCATGTAGATCGCCAAGTTGGCAGCAGCAAAGCGAAATTTCTGTTTTTAGAAAGATTCACTGCATGCCACTCCCTAGCAAGCGTTTCTGTGTGCATGCACATGTGCATGAATGAACACAGATAGCATGGATCTGGTCAGATGACGATGCTCTATTAGATGGATGGTCTGGATTAATGATATGATTTCAAATGGGGCCCACATGATCTAAAGAACGACTTCCGATTTTAAACTTCTACTAGGCACACGACTCATTTTGCGTCTATTCTCGTGTGTATGTAGGTGCACTCTAGCAGGTGAAACCACCTAAGGTTTGTTTAAGATCATCATCTAGCCATGATGAACTGTTCTAATCTACAAATCATTTGATTATGGTGGGCCATAGGTCAACACTAGTGGCAGCTCGTTCGAACGCCTTATGGGTGAGAAATGAATAAAGAAAGGAGAAGATAGGAGAGAATTCTCCTTTCTCAGCTAACCATTGGGTCAAACCCGCTTGACCGATACCGTGGATACAGTGTACGGCGAGTGCACCACTTACAGGTGCACGTGCAGCCTCAAAGTGGGGTCCACAACAATGCCTTGAGAAGCCCACTCCGTTCATAAGTCTTTATGGGCCCAACTGGGTCATCTAACCAAATATGTGACAGATCCAATGCTTAGGTGGGCCATAATATTGTATTTGTGAGTCTAAATGGCGATACCCAATGATCTTCAAAGATTTAATGGTAAGATATTTTCCTAATCTGATTTAATTAACTATTTAGGATCTCGAGGTTGATTACGAGGAATCTTATAGTAAATTTTGAATTGGATGACCAATCTGATACATTGGAGTGGGGGTTGTAGGTTTGGACATCATGGATAATGGGCAGTTGATTCTACCTAATAGGGTGTCACACTCAATGAGTTTTCAGTTCTCTTGTTAACTCTCATTAATCTGACAGTCAGATAATTTCAAAACTGATAGTTAGCACATCTAATATTCCCTGTACCAATTTAGGGAACTTTTGACAACTGTGTTTATAATCTAATGGCTAACTTAATCAATTAAGCGATCATTCATCCTATCAAGGTTGTGGATCTGATGTATAGTAATCGATCCATGATTTCTCTAGTGGTATGATTATCCATCTTGGAAATCAACGGATGGATAGCTTAATATATGGACGGGGATTGTTTTCAACGGTTGGATTTAGGTGAGAATGAACGTAAATGTTCACTTAAGCTAGGCTTTTATTTATACTAAATTAGATTACATGGTAACACTCGAGTACTAGAAAGTACGGGGTGTTACAACATCTAAGGTGGCCTAGCTTCTTAGAAGAATACACTATGTACATCCAAGGAAAACTAGACCCCCGGAAAAGCCTATACGAAAAGGACACCCAAGGTGGCCTAGCTTCCTGGAAGAGTACACTATGTACGTTCAAGGAAAACTAGACACCCGAAAAAGCTCATGCGAGAAAGACAACCCTTTCAAATGCATGCAATGAAAACTTAGGATCACTAGGTAAAATACTCTACGGTACAACCCATAGTGACCCAAGAAAACCCCGCGTCTTATGTCAACCACCTGGTAAAGTCCGCGTGCTATGAAATATATGATTAACCCAACCATTATTATTCTAATTACAATTAGTCAATTTATGACAGCATAAAGGTCACTATGAGGGTTCGTCACCTAAGATAGGGAATCTACAGATGTGGTGTTTTAAAGGAGATAATCTTCAACTAGTGGCCAAATATATTTCAATGAGTGAAACTTACCATCACAGGGTTATATTAAATAATTCACCAAAGCCACATAGGGCGATCATTCTATAAAAGTCGCAAGGAGAAAATGTTTAATTTAATGATGCGATAAGAAGAGACTATTCCCTAAAAGCCACACAGGCACAAATGATCCACAAGGTGGTAAGTCCATGATGCAAATTTATTTAATTCATTACACAGGTGGCCATTAGTTTGAGGATTTTCTAAAACATCATCAAGAACCTCATGTGGCAAAATAAGCCATGAACAACATCGATAGTAATTACACATTTAAGGTACTATAATATAAATGTTTATACTCCATAGCATGTTTAGATATATGAGTTTAAATCCAATTCATCAATCGATTATAAGGAATCAAAATCAATAAGAGCAATGAACCACATTAAACAATTAATAAGATAAATGAATAAAGATGAATAAATAAGATAACTATCGTGATGTAGAAAAAGCTTGAAGGTAATCCTCACCTTTCCAGAGTTGAATTGGCTTCCTATGTTGTTGGAATCGTTTGCGCACGACCATGAACCCAATTCCAACCACTCTTTAAACCATTTGAGCAGTTAGATCGCAACACCAATTCTTATGATCAATCCTAAAGATTAGATGAATCTATGACTTTGAGAAAGTGATTCGAATTCCAATATAAGAATAACATAGTTAAATGATTTCTATATTGAAATTTAAGATAAAACTCTAAAATCAACTTACTTAGATGAGTCATGGTATGACTCGATGTTGAATCAAACCCAATCGAACTCTCCGACCCAACCTTGACTCACCTCAACTTGGATTCAACCCAAGCTCAGCTAAATGGATATAAAGTGGCGTTACTAAAATTTGACATTTACACAAGTAATCAATAATCCAAATAAATTTAATTAACACTGATAAAATGCCTATAGAGAGTCGACTCACCTGGTTGTGCAACTTGAACCGATTTGACTCAGTTCCTCACCAAGTCATACCAGGACCCAATCAGCAAAATCTGGTTAAAGTTCAAGTCTCTAATGTCCTATGCAGATAGTCGTAGCTGAACAACCAGCTAGATCGTATGCCTAACTCAACATTTAAATGAGTTAACTCACCACAACTCGCTAGTCAGCGAGTCAGACTCTGCCAACTGACTTGACAACAACATTCTCCTCTCTGATCTTCTTCTTCTTTATCTTCTCTTTTCTTTCTACTCCTTCTCTCTCTTTCCACCTACTAGAATTCTAATTGGGCATAGACCCAATCCCAACACGATTCAGATCGTATGGGCCATCCCTTGGCTCAACAACGAGTCAATCTTGGCTAGCTGATTCGTCCCGAACACAATCAGGAGTGCAGCACCACCCCATATCATCTCTCTCATTCTCTTCCTACCTACTCCTTCTTCCTTCCCTCTGTCCTTGAGCCTTGTCTCATGGCCAGACAAGGCCTTGACTTAGCCCAGATTCGGACCGTTCGTCCCAACGATTCAGGAAATCGCTCCAGTGACTCGGCAGTGAGTCATGGTGCAACATAAGCACACTCTCCTGTCCCTTTCTTCTTCTTCTTCCTCTTCTGCTTTCACTCTCTCTAGACTTTCTTCTTTCTTTTCTTCTTTTTCTCTTCTGCTGGAAAGTCCAGCAGCATTTCCAATGCTAACCAGACTCGGACTGAACTCAGCCGGCGACTTGGCCCAGTCCATCCAATTCGGTGTGAGAAGCCTCTCTTCCTTCTCTCCATCTTCTTCTTTATTTTCCTCCTCCTCCTCCTCCTCCTCCTCTCTCTCTCTCTCTCTCTCTCTCTCTGATGGAAGCCCGAATGGGACATTAGACTCAGCCCAATTTACAACAACTTAGACCGAGTTGACTCGACCAGGTGCGACACCACTTCATCTCTTTATAACTTTCTATTTTTGGAAATGGTTGCCCTAAAAGTAAGGTTTATATAGGCCCTTTTAATCATGTTATAGACCTTTCGAATGCTAACTAATCACCAGATTAGTAAGCCGAGTTGGTTTTGAATCTAAATGCAGAACTGTGACAATCCGATGATTTAGATTAAAATTGGTTACATGGCTATGATCTAGTTATTAAGATCGACGTTTGAGATGATGAGTCATCAAATGAATGACCCAGATCAGGGGATGGGGGCCACTAAAAGATGATGGGTTCTACAGTTGGTTTCTTATCTAGGACCCCATTTGATGATCCACTACTTCTGGATGGATTAGATGGGCCTCTTGATCATTGTGGGACCCACCTTTTGGAGGAATGACCACCATTTCTTGGTGGCTTCCAAGACAATGGGTTGCGGCGGCTCTCTTATTGCAATGAAAACCCTAAAGTGTGGACAAGAATGGATGGCTAGGATGATCTTACACTGAGGATTAGGATTCATGGATGAGGAGACATGCGTGATGCTAGCTAGCGTAGAAAACGGTTTCCGTTTTTGAAAACATTTGTACACATAACTTCTCATGAGCCCATGCTTGTATGCATACATGAAGGCAACTACGTGTGGGACCAATGGAATTTTAGTCAGATCTGTGTCGTGAATGTGATAGACGATTCGAAACAGTGCAATGGTCCATGATGGTGGGCCATGATCGACTCTAACGACAATCTTCCATTTAAACCGCAGTCATGCAGAAGAGAGAGGTGGATTTCTCTTTTTTTTTTTAAAAAAAATCTCGGGTCCATAGGTACTTGACTGTGTTGACGGTCCAGTGCACCACGGGTGCATTGTCTATGGTTTACACTCACACTAATGTGGGGTCCACTGTGATGGATTTGATAAATCTACTTCGTCCAATCATTTCACCAGCTCAAATTAGGACCCTAAGCTGATTTAAATGTAGGTCCATAACTAGAGTGGCCCTACTGATAGAGTTTGGCAGTCAGATTTCTTTGTAAATAATATTCACATTATCGTGAATCTAAAGTGGGGTCTACTGAGGATTATATGGATGATCCAATCCATCAGCTCATTTTGCAAGACCCTATTAGGACAGGGAATGGATGGGCCACATCAAGCGATTCCTTATTTGTTTTGTTAGTTCATATCGATTTGATGGTCAAATTGATCCCTGCCTGGACTTCAATAGCTTTTGAGATTGTTCAGGTGATCAGGACACTTCCAGGTCCACAACAAACGATTAGATGGTCAATTTTGTGGTTAGATAGGTTAATCATCTAAACTAATAGTTGATCTCAAAATTTAATGGATGATTTCAAGGATCAACTGCTGACTTGTTTTAAGTTGTCGAATAACATCCTTAGATAGTGTGATGGTTCATCTTGGGGATTAATGAATGGATGATTCGAGTTGTTGATGCAGGTTCACTTGGGTTCTTAAGTCCTTAAGAATTGTTAATTTGGAGTCTAACTATCGATTCAATGATCTAGTGATAGATTGGAAAATCGGGCATTATGGACTTGATCTGTAAATGTAGATTAATCTTAGGGGCTAGATTTAGGCCAAAATGTGGGTTTCGTGATGGTTTATCTTTAAAATCTATATGTGGATAGCTTGATCTATAGATGAAGATCATTACTACGGTTAGATTTTTATTAGAGTGTAGGTGAATTATTTAATAAGCTAGGAATTTATGGTAACACCCAAGCACTAAGAGTACAAGGTGTTACAGAAGGGCTTAGTGCCACATAACATTCCCTCATTTGCTTTAGGAGTGGTGGAATGTGTAATTAAAAATAAATCCAAGGGCATGGGGGTAGGGGGAGTTGAGTTTGGATGTGTTCTCCCTTGGATAAGCTTCCCCTTTAGATGTGTTCTCCTTTGGATAAACATCCCCTTAATGCACCTCTTGGATTTAGCTTGAATTTGGCTTAAGGTTTGGCTTATGATTGGACTTACCTTGGCTTATTATTTGGTTGAGAATTTGACTTGGCTTGGCTTATGATTTGACTTAGGATTGGACTTGGCTTGGCTTAGAATTTGGCTTGGTATGAAGCCCAATTTGAGTATGGAATTGGGCTTTGGATCTGGGCTTGAGTTTGGTTGAGGTTTGGGTATGGAATTAGGCTTGACTCTAGGCTTGATTTTGGACTTAGTTTAGGTACAAGATTGGGTATGGTCTGGGTACAGAATTGGACTTGGTTTAATATTTTTTAATGTGGACAAATTTAGCATTTCGAAAGTCATCAACGGTATGGATCTTGCTATAATTGATCACCCCACACAAGTTGGGGTGTCTATAGATGCCCTTCTTTAACAAAGGTTGCGTTCCACTTAATGCCAAACCGAGTGGACACCCTACCATTTTGATCAAGCTTGGTTGTGGTTTAGACTGGTTGCTACCTTAGTGTCAGCATCAACTAATTATGTGGAAAGAAACTCACGCATATTATGAAGATTTGAGGAAAATTTTATGATTATCCCTACAATTTTCATGACATTACGAGTAACCAATAACAACTCTTTCACATTAGAATGATAATAGCATTGGGAATAAATCTGGAAAGTAGTGCTCCTGCAATTCGTGTCCTTTCGGGGGTCCCTTAACAGTTTGGATATAAAGGTATCCTTTGTTATATGATCACCTTAGGAGTAGTTGCTTGGTTTGATTGTTAAAGTAGTTAGTTTTCCTACTTTTTCTATGGCCTTACGAAGAACTCACTATGCTAACTTGGACTTGATCAAGCTTTAACAAGCATACCGAACTAGGTTTGTGCGAGTGGACTTATTTTCGAGCAATCTTCTAATTTTAACACAAGTTACAATTGACCCTTTTCCACTAGTGAGGAGCGTTTTCCCCAAACCAGAATTTGGTTCAAGTACTGTGTTCAATTCTTCACTTATAATGGTGCAAACGCACTATAATGAGAGTTCGGGTTGACCGCAGTTATTTTGCATATGGATTTGACAAGTCTAGGGAAAATGAGAGAAGCCAAATCTTCTTCTCCTATTGTGATGTTCCTCACCGAGAGGTATAAAAGACTGTTAATGCGTTAATTTGTGTACTTGTTTGTCAATCACGTGAGTCCATGTGTCATGTAGTCAATCGAGCTCTTGGAATCTGAAGACAAAAGACACAAGTTGACGTGGAGCATCAAGGAGCAAAGAACATGTATATGAAGTGCCTTGGTGTTGAGGGTCAAATATTGCATATTAGACCCCAATTATTACTTGATTTTATGAACATAATACTGTTTAACACCATATTTTAATCGTGTTTGTGATGCAAGGTGTATGTAGGAGCCTAGACTGAAAAGGGGTACTAAAAGCATGGATTTAATGCTCATAGATCATCAAGGCGGGGACATGGAGCAGGGAGAGAGGGAGAACTCATGTGGAGCGGCTTTTCTAAACAGAGTTTTTTCCTCTCCTTTGTTTTTTCTTTTTGTTGATTTATGTTTTTTTTAGAGATTTAGTTTAATCATGATCATGATTTGTTAAACCTCTTAGCTAGGGCTAAGAGGTGAAGCTTGTGGCATGATGGGAAGGACTCTACGGCTTTGATTCATGTTTAGACTGAACTGATGTTGATTCTAGTTTGATTATAAGGAATGCTTCTAGTTTTTAATGGCTTGTTGTGACTAAAATTACAATAGATATGCGACGGCTTTGTGTATTTCCTTCTCATTATTTTGACTGTAAAGTTAGGAAGCCCTGTTGTTCACCATTGCCCCTTGGACATGGTTGGATGATGAAATCCTTCCTAACATTCATACATCTTTTAGATTGATTGTGGATTGCTTTAATTCCATTGTTTACTTTGTCTCATGGGCATGGTTTTGTGATGGAATCAACTCTAATTCTCATACCTCTCATCTCTTGAAAACTAGATCAAAGGAACTTTAGATTGAGTTTTAATGGATTATCTTCCAATTGGATGAAGTTGGGACACTAAGTCCACTTTAGTTCATGAATCAAGCGTAGATCTCCCTGCTCTCTACAAGTGGATCCTTGGCACCCTAGTTTTTCCACCTTTGAATTTCACAAGTTTTAGATTAATATTTCACCATTATTTCCTCATATTCACCTGATTTAGATTTCATCTTCAGTTCTAGTTCTGGTTACTTTAAGAATACGTACAAGGTTCAATCCCTGTGAATTCGACCTCAGTCTTATCGAGATTATTACTACATCACAACCCTATACTTGGGGTGTGAACAAGTTTTTAGCGCCATTGCCGGGGATAGATGGTTACGTTTTTCTAGGATTAGCTAGTTTTAAAATTAGGTTAAGATTAGGATTTTCCAGGTTTAGGTTTTTTTTTTTTTATGTTATTTTTAGAAACTAACCTAACTTTTCTGTTTTGTAGGATTTTGATATAACTTTCTAGATTGGAAATCTCTTTCTGATCTCTCCATTTTGCTATTTTTAGGATTTTGTTTGATTTTATTTTATTTTTTTAGAAATTTTCTAATTTTAGGATCTCTTTTATTTTTAGAAACTTACTTTCTAATTTAGGTTTAGAACTTTCTTAATTTGTTTTTAGAAACTTTCTATTTTCCTTTTTCGAAACTAGTTTACTTTCTATTTTTAGAACTTGACTGGTTTTGTTTTGTTTTGAAGGTCTTAACCTAGGACTTCTAATTAGGTAACTTCTCTCCAACTCTTTTCTTCTTTCTTTCCAGATCTCTATTTCCTTTCTTTCTTTTAGGTTAGGTTTATAATCTGGATTGAGGGCTGTGAGTGTTTCATGCCCAAGTGGGTTCGTGACAACACTTGACGTCCCTTGACTGAGGGAGGGTTGGTTGAGGGGTTGACTATCCATCGCAGGATTAGACACCGCTCGAGATCCCCTGATTTAATTGAAGTGATGGTTGAAAACCAACCTTTTCTACCCCAACCAAGGGTGGAGGAAATCTAAGATGAGAATGAGGTGTATCAAGCACACCTACCTCGTACTTTATGAGATTATTTACAACCGGCAGGGGTGAGTACGCCCTCATGCATGGTTTTTCCTAAAAATGCAGGACACATGAATATCAAGTCAAGGGTGATCCAAGTCCTTCCTAAATTTCATGGACTTGAGTTAGAAAATCTATATTTACATCTGAAGAGTTTGATGAGATCATAGCTACTTTATACTTTCCTAACGTATCTGATGACACGGTTAGGTTGAAACTCTTTCCCTTTTCTTTGAAAGAGAAAGCTACGACGTGTTTACATTCACTAAGTCCTCAATCTATTGATAGATGGAATGACATGATAATGGAGTTCATCAAGAAAATTTTCCCATACCATAAGACGAATACCCTTAGAAAGTCGATCATGAACTTCGCTCGAAGGGAAGATGAAACATTCTTCCAATGTTGGGAGCGGTTCAAGGATCTTATCAATTTATGCCCACAACATGGTTTTGAAACGTGGTGCATCACAAAGTTCTTTTTATGATGAACTGACATCACCCATGCATCAATTAGTTGAGATGATGTGTAATGGGGAGTTTATGAATAAAGGTGTCAATGAGGTGTGGGACTACTTTGATAAGCTTGCTAAGAACACACAATCATGGGACATCTCCCCTAGACCAAGTACTACGTCTAGGCCGACTCATTCTAAGGAAAGGGGCGGAATGTATCTCCTAAAAGAGGATGATGATATCAATGTTAAAATGAGTTATCTCACTAGAAAACTCGAGGCCATGGAATTAATTAAAGAAGGATAAGGCTAAGTGTTCACTCCCCAAGTATAGGGTTGTGATGTAGTAATAAACTCGGTAAGATCGAGGTCGAATCCCACGAGGACTAGTTGTCACAATTCAAATCTATGATTCTTCTTAACTAATCCAATGAATAATGAACTAAACTATTAAGCACAATTTTAGGAAAAACAATTAAGAATAGGGAAGAAAATTCAATCAGAGAGAAAACACTAGGACTTTCGAATCCACCCCTAATTATCCCAACCCTTGTTTTGTCTGTTGATTCACCTTGATCTAGATTGATACCACTTAAATAGAGAAAGCACAATCTGTGTCCTAAATCGGACATACAGATTGTCTAATTCCTTTAAGCAATGCCATGAATAACAAATTTCATGTCCTTGGTCGGGCACATGGAATGTACATTCTTAAAGCATCCTGTTTCTTCCTCTCGTAGGAAACTTGTTCTTGATCGAACACAAGCACTGTAATAAGCATCAAACAACATCCATCTATATACTTTGATCAAGTTCATAGATGGAGAAGTATGGAATTTAAACCCATAAAGCCCACTTAGAAAAAAAAAAATTAATTAATATTCAAAGTAAATCAACCAATACAAGAGTGATCAAATTAGGGGCTTCATCTCAATTGAGAGATTAGTTACCCATAAAATCCATAAAAAATATTAAATAAAATTCATAAACTAAAACTCCAAAGAACAATCTCTCTCTCTTTCTCCTTCTCTTTCTTCTCTCTGGCTCTGGATCTCCAATTCTCGGATCCAAGAATACCTTCCCTCGTCCAAAACTTCCCTTTTATTTTACCGGTTTGGATGAATTTGGAATGGGTGCGCAGTCGTAGATGGAATCGAAGTGTAATTTTTCGCAGCCGTGATCGGTGGGCCCCACAGAGGTGTTTTCTGGAAAATCCACCCCGTCCATTGGATTCAGGACGAAATTTCAGTTAAGAATGAGTGGTTTTGAAGGTCTATTGGCGCGGCCCACAGAAGAAACTCGAAAAGATCAGTTTTGAACGTCGCCGAATAGCCCTTTTGTGGCCTCTATACTGCACACGTGTGTACGCATGGGAGTGGAATCTCAGCATGGTTTTGTAGTTCTCGTGGCCCTCTACGTGATGGACGGATCAGATTTTTCGGAAGGTTGACGAATGGGGCCCACAATAATTCGCAAAAACGGCAGCGAATCACGTTACGCGGACAGCGGAAACGGACGCTGCGATGATGGTGGGTCCCATTCCGTTGATTAAACGAAAAATCCACTCCGTCCACTGAGATGAGGACGGAAAACCGGTCGGAAATGACCAGTTTCTGAGTTATATTTGTGGTGGCCCATAGTGTTTTGAACTCGCCGTCCGTCCGACGTTTGAACGGATGGATTCTGATCTAAGCTTTCCTTTGAGTTTTTGACACCTGGCGATGGTAACTGCCACCTCGGGAAGTGGATGGACGGCTTGGATTGTCCATTGGACACTAAGTGGGACCCACAACCGCCGACCGGCCGGACGCATGAAGATGTCGGTTTTCGTGGTTTGAAGACGGGCGCGGGTCGGCGTCGCCCCTACGACCGTCCGGCGGTTGCACCGGCCGGTGCATGTGTACTCGGTGTACACTCCCTATACAAGGGCCCACTATGATGTTTTTTACGAAATCCAATCCGTCCATTCCCTTTCTCAAACTATATTAACCGTCGAGACCAAAGTTGAGGCATATCCTGCTATCGGTAGGCACTGAAATCAACGATTCGTGGGCTGAATTGTCAGTTGGAGCACTTCCGAGATCATCAATGGCTGAAATTTAATATGTACGGTTAAATTATGGCCCTTATCCCATGTATGAAGTTTTGAACTGATTGGATGACGGGAACCATGTGATCTTGCATTCTTGACCCTTTTCGAGCCCCTTTGGCTTCAGTTTCTTGATTTCCTCGGATCTCGAGCGTTGATCTTAGTTCCCTGGGGTCGTTCTCGTGCTCTGATGCCTTCAGAACATGAAATCCATGCTTTTAACATTATTTTGCAATAATACTCTTGATTTCATCCTGTAACAAAAACACAATTAAAACACTCCATTAAACCTTATCATGTACGTAAAATTAGGCAATTACTGGGGTCTGATATGCAATATTTGACACTCATCACTAAGGAAATTATTTGCGGTATTTGTGGTTGCAACATTCACACTACTGAAAATTGCCCAACTATATCTGCCTTTCAAGAGGTACTGAATGAGCAATCTAATGTCGTAAGCAATTACCAAAGACCTTTCAGTGGGCCCATCTCTAACACATACAATCCTAGTTGGAGAAATCATCTAAACTTCAGTTGAAGGAATGGACAAACTGCTACACCTCAAGGTTTCCTAAATCAAATTCCAATTCAAGAGAAACCTCAAGAGGATTCGGTTCTAAAACACTTTCAAAAGTAAGAGCTTTTCAATTAGGGTATGCTACAAGCCTTTCGAGACCTTATAAAAGCAATACAAGGACTTAAGGCTGAAAATACTATTGGGAACAAGGAGAGCTTCCCAACTCAACCTCTTCCTAATCCTAAACTGCAATATGAAGTTAGTAACCCAAGCTCATCAAATCAGATGGAGCAAGCTAAATTCATCACCACTTTTAGGAGTGGGAAGATCATTGACAAAACCATTCTGGTTAGGGCCGAAAAGCCCAAGGACCTGGAAGTGGACAAAGAAGATGGATCTACCCATGTTCCACCAGAGTTAGAACCGAAACCTCAAGGGAAGTCGGTTGCTCCATTTCCCCAACGGTTGGTTGCACCAAAACCTCTCTCTAACTCTCAGGATATTTTAGCGGTGTTGAAAAAAATGAAGGTTAACATTCCTCTACTTGATGCCATTAAATAAATACCTTCATATGCCAAATTCTTGAAAGACTTATGTATGACTAAAAGACAACAAAATATTCAAAAGAAAATCTTCCTGACTGAGAAAGTGAGTGCTATCCTAAAACAAGATGTGCCGCAAAAATTCAAAGATTCCGGTAGCCCAACCATATCATGTATAATCGGAGACTATCAAATTGAGCACATACTTCTTAACTTAGGAGTGAGCGTCAATCTGATTCCCTACTTGATATACAAACAATTAGGTTTGGGTGAATTAAAACCCACCCCAACCACACTACAACTTGTTGATCGCTCTATTTGTGTACCGAAAGGGATAATTGAGGATGTGTTGGTCTAGGTCGATAGATTTTAATACCTTGTAGATTTTGTCATCCTGGATACCGAACCCATCGGTAACATAAGCACTCAGATTTCCATCATTCTTGGTTGCCCATTCCTTGCCACATCAAATGTAATTATCAATTGCGAGAATGATGTCATGAGTATGTCTTTTAGAAATATGACATTAGAAATGAATATCTTTTTCAACACGGGCAAACGGTTAGAGGATGATGACGATTTTCACGACATTAACATGATTGACACTTTCGTGGAAGATAGGACACCTTTGACCTTATCCTCTGATCCTCTAGAGATGTGCCTGGCCCACTCCCATGATTTTGATGATGACATGATTAGGGAGACGTGTGTCATGCTTGATGTTGCGCCAATATTTGAAGTTAACTGGTGGAAGACAAAATTTGAAGAGTTACCCCAAACTGATGAAGTGCCTCTATCGTCTAACCTCAAGCCAGCGGAGCTTGACCTAAAACATTTGCCCCCTGAATTGAAATATGCCTATTTAGATCAAGATGAGACATACCCGGTAGTGATTTCTGCCCACTTAGAGAAAGAACAAGAGAGTATGCTTATATCTACTCTGATTAAGCATAAGGGAGCACTTAGATGGACGATTGCGGACGTCAAGGGAATTGACCTTTCGATTTGTACTCACCACATTTATCTTGAGGATAATGCGAAGACCTCTTAGCAATCATAATGTAGATTAAATCCAAACATGAAAGAAGTGGTTAAGGCCGAGGTTCTTAAACTATTGGATGTGGGTATCATATACCCTATATCTGATAGTCAATGGGTGAGTCTTACTCAGGTGGTTCCTAAGAAGTTCGGAATCACTATCTAGCCAATGCCAATAATGAACTTGTGCCAACTAGAGTTACTACTAGTTGGAGAATGTGTAATGACTACAGGAAGTTGAATACCATTATGAGGAATGATCACTTTCCTTTGCCCTTCATTGATCAGATTTTGGAAATGTTAGCTGGTCATTCCTATTACTGTTTCCTTGACAGTATTTGGGCTACAGTCAGATAGAGATAGCCGCTGAAGATCAGGAAAAGACTACATTTACATGTCCCTACGACACCTTTGCTTACCAAAGGATGCCATTCGGACTATGTAATGCCCCTGCCACCTTTCAACAATGTATGATGAGTATCTTTTCTTCCATGGAGGGGCAATATCTAGAGGTCTTCATGGACGATTTCTGTCTTCGGTCCATCTTTCGGTAAGTGCTTAAAAAGTCTTAAATGTGTACTGAAAAGATGTGAAGAAAAGAACTTGGCACTTAATTGGGAGAAGTATCATTTCATGGTTCATAAGGGAATTGTCCTTGGACATATTATCTCATCTAAAGGAATCCAGGTGGATAAGGCAAAAATCAATCTTATCTCTAACCTACCTCCACCCAAGAACATATGAGACATGCGATCATTCTTAGGACACGCTGAGTTTTACAGAAGATTCATAAAGAACTTTAGTCTCATCTCTCATCCTCTATGTAATCTACTTCAAAAGGATGCACCATACGAGTAGACTGAGCTATGTCAGGAAGCTTTCACTAAGCTTAAAGGCATGTTGACCAGTGCACCTATCATATAGTCACCCGATTGGAGAATTTCTTTTGAACTTATGTGGGACGCGTCTGATTATGCTATTGGGGTGGTTCTAGGCCAAAGAAAAGATAAGAAACCCTACGTTATTCATTATGCGAGTAAGACTCTAAATCTTGCCCAAGTGAACTACTCGACTACAGAAAAGGAACTCTTGGCCGTAGTGTTCGCTTTGGACAAATTTAAGTCCTACTTGATCAGAACCAAGATCATTATTTACATAGATCATGCGATGCTCAAGTATCTTCTGTCCAAGAATGATGCCAAGCCCCCACTACACCAAATTGGCAAATTTGTCGCTAAAATCTCTTGGTTTAACGACGGATTTAATCCGTCACTAACGAAAAAAGTCCGTCGCTAATCCCGTGTTTCTCGAAAATTCGTAGTCGGAACGTCGCTAAAATCTGATTTACAATGGATTTTGGTTCGTCGTTAATAGGCGACGGACGAAATCCGTTGCAAAATTTGATTTTGTCACAACTGCAAATTCCCGCTCAAAACATCAAATGGCGTGCGTTTCAGTTGCTTTTGCGACGGATCATGGTCTGTCGTAAAAGGACTTCTGTCTTCACATGATTTTTTTTCATTTTTTTAAGAATATGGTGGAAAATTAAGTTTTTTTTTTTTTTTTTTTTTTTTTTTTTTGTAGTCTAATAGTTATTTTTTAATAGAATTTTGGTGGTTTAATTGTACATATTTATATCTAAGATTATTTTTTAACAATTGATTGAATGCAAAAAGAAAATTTATTCTGTTTTTTTATCAAATGAGTGGAATTTTTATTTTTATTTTAAAATTAATATTTAGATGATTTGTAATATCACATGAAAAAGAATATTGAGAAGTTAAAAAAATTTAGTTAAAAAAATTTAACAATGTTTGAGGAAAAAATTAGATTTTGAAAAAATAAAAATCATAATTTAATAAAAATATATTTTGTGGGAACAAAAAAGAATTTTGAATAAAGTTGATAAATTTGAAAAAAAAAAAAAAAAAAGCATTTGATTTTGAGAAAAAAATAATATCCTGAAAAAGAAAATTAAAAATATTTTAAAAAATGTGAAAATTTTCACAATGTTGAAAAATGAAAATATTTTAGAAAAGAAAATGGGAGTTTGAAATTTGAAAAATAAAATAAAATTTCATATTTTAAAAAATATGAAATTTTATTTTATTTTCACTTAAAATAAAATTTGAGTGAAAAATAAAATAAAACAATATTAAAAAAATTGATACTTCATCAAAAAACAAACATTTTGAAACGAAAAATAAATAAGTTGAATAATTTTGTGATTTTGAAAAATAATTGAAAATGTTCAAAATTCGAAATTAAAAGAAAAAGTTATTTATAAAAACACTAAGATTTTGAAAAAATATATATAATTTTAAAAAAATTATAAAGTTGAAAACAACATGATGCTTTTGAAGGAAAAAAAAATAATCGGCATTTTGGAATTTTTGGGAAAAAAAATTAAAATTCGTGAAAATTTTAGATATTTTTAAAAAAAAATTTCAGAATTTGTATTTTAATTTATTTTTTGAAATATTTTATAATAAAAATGATATTTTGTTAAAAGTTTTTAAAGAAAAATTAAATGTAAAAAAATATACATTTTAAAAAATGTTATTTTTAAATGGAAATTGAAATTTATTTGTGAAAAAAATAAATAAATTATTAGGCACATCCACGAATTGAACATTTAACCGCTTTTGGACAATCGAATTAGTCCAGATTGAAAAGTAAATAACTTCATATGTTTAAATCAAATTTCACTCAAATTGTTGATCAATCTTGTATGCCTAATATCTTTCTCATATGTAGCTAGCCTGATTGGGGCGAATAACTAGTCAAATTGAGGGTATTGATCTGTAAAATAAAGTGAATGGGCTAGACATATAAAATGAGCTGAATATTGTTGTCAAAATTGTGACCCAACTTATTGACCTTGCGAGAACCTAAGAATTGATGTTAATAAGTTTTGTGGGCCCCATCATGATGTGTGTCGAACATCAACACCGTGCATTTAATGTGCATTATGTTCATCCATTTTTACCGATCATTTTAGGGCTTGATCAAAAAAATGATAGGGATATAAACCTAAGGTGGACCACATCATAGGAAAACAATATTGATTGGATATCCAACATTAAAATCCGCTTCTACGGGTGGGCCCCACTATGATGTATGTGTTTCATCTATTCCGTTCATCATTTTTTTCAGATTATTTTATAGTTTTATACCAAAAATTAGCGGGACATAAATCTCAGGTGTACCACACCATATGAAAATAATGGTGATTGGATATCCACCATTAAAATCCATCTTAAGGCCCACTGTACTATTTATTTGACATCCAATCTATTGATTAGGTCATACAGGACCAGATGAAGGAAAAAACCAAAGATCAGCTTGATCCAAAACTTTTATGGCCCCTAAAAGGTTTTTAATGGTCCATGCTCATTCAACACAGTTTCCTGTAATGTGGTCCATTTGAGATTGGGATATACCTCATTTTTGGTCTTATACCATAAAATTTTCTAGAAAAATAGATGGATGGTGTGGATGAAACACGTACGTCATGTAGGAGCCCACAGAGCACCGACCACCAGCCATTGGCTGGTTGCTACTTTTTAATAGGACGCGGATTTCCCGCTAAACCCCTTGACATCCTACGCAAGGATACTAGGTGGGGCCCAACACCATGTGTTTGGAAAATCTACTCCATTAATCCATTTTTAGAGATCATTTTAGGACAAGAGACCAAAAAATGAATCATATCCAAAGATTAAGTGAACCACACCACAAATACCAGCAGGGGTGATGAGTTTCACCGTTAAAAAATTTATAGGGCCCACCATAATGTTTATTTTCCATCCAATCTATTCATAAGGTCACAAAGACCTAGATGAAGAGGAAAAACAAATTTCACATTGATCCAAAACTTCCGTGACCCCAAAAGGGTTTCGATGATAGACGTTCAATCCCCTACATGCTTTCGATCGTGTGGTCCAGTTGATAGTTATATTTGTCTCTTTTTTTTTTGTCTTAAGCCTTATGACTAGCTCGCCACATGGATGGACGGTTTGGATATAACACATACCTCATGATAGGACCAACAGAACTTGCTGACATCACCCAGCCCCCTCTCTCTCAGACAGATTGGCTACTGACACCAGCCCGTGCTGGTGGTCAGTGCTCTGTGGGCCCCATTATGATGTATTTATTTCATCCATTTCATTCATCCAATTTTACAGATCATTTTATGGATAAATGAAAAAAATGATAGGGATATAAATCTCAAGTGGACCACACCACAGGAAAATAATAACGATTGGATATCCACCATTAAAATCCTCCTAAGGCCCACTGTACTATTTATTTGGCATCCAATCTATTGATTAGGTCATAAAGACACAGATGAAGAGAAAAAATAAATATCGGCTTGATCCAAAACTTTTATGGCCCCCAAAACATTTTTAATGGTCACCGTCCATTCAACACTGTTTCCTATAATGTGGTCCACTTGAGATTTCAATATACCTCATTTTTTTCTCTCATAACATAAAATGATCTATAAAAATAGATGGACGGCATGGATGAAACACACACATCATGGTGGGGCCCATAAAGCACCGACCACCAGCCATCGGCGGGTGTCAGGGGGGTAGCCAATTCGTCTCCTTATATGCGGATTGGCTATTGGCAAGTTGAGTAGGGAGACCGCTACTAAGTGACATCACCGAATTCCGTGGGCCCCACCATGATGTATGTTTTGTATCCACGCCATCCATTCATCTGGAGAGATCATTTTAGGGTAAGATCCAGAGAATGAGTCACAACCAAAGCTCCAGTGGACCCCACCAGAGAAAACAGTGGCGAGAGTGACACCACCGTTAAAAACTTCTAATGTAAACTGGTTAGGCCTGGCGCCCTAACCAACCCGTCTCTCATCTGCATCTCTCTCCCTCTGTATCTGCGCCTCCCTCCCTCTCCCTCCATCTCTCGTTCTCGCTCTCTCTGCGCCTCTCCCTCTCTCTCTACGCCTCTCCCTCTCCCTCTCCCTCTCCCTCCATCTCTCCTCCCTCTCTCTCTGCGCCTCTCCCTCTCTCTCTACGCCTCTCCCTCTCCCTCTTCGGTCACCTCTCTCTATCTCTTTGTTTGATCTAAAGGAGGGAGATGAAACCCTAACCTTATCACAACCACACGCCCCAATGAAATCTAGTCGCCGGATTCTATCCAGAGATGAGAAATCCAGCCAACAATCATCGAATCCAAGTATCTGGTTTGAGATCTTTTGGGTTTTTCCTTGTGCGTTGGTGCATTTTCCCTATTTTAGAATTTTTTTTCTTTTTTTGTACAATTATGGAATGAAGTAATTGAAACTCTTATACAGAGATTCATTGGGATTTAAATAGAATAACCATTTTAGATTAATGCTCCTTATTTTCCAACCAGGTTCTAAACTTTTTTTTTTTTTTTCATTTGTTCCATGTAGGTGTTGGAGATTAATGCTAATCCTCACAGATACTTGCGAAATCTTTCTCGATTTCAGCCATAAATCAGCCAAAATCATCTACAAATGCATCAAAACAAGTTGAAAATCTGAAGTCACAGGGGAGAAACCTTTGTGACGATTTTCTATGTATTTTTTTTTATTAATGTAAATTTTCCTTTACTTTCTATGTATTAATGTCAATTTCCAAATTTGAGGAATTCAGGGTAGAGAATGGCTTTCGGGTTTTTTGTTTTTTAAAATGGGATTTGAGACTTTTGAATTGTGATGCATACCAAATGTTTGACGAAATGCCAAAGGAGATGTGCATACCAAATGTTTGACTGATTACATGTCTTTGCCATTTACCAAAAATGTAAGTTTCACTATCTAGAGGCAAGCATTCATTTGGAATATTTTCTCATAGATTTAATTGTGGACACTTGTTTCTTATTAAGAGAAAATATCAGGTTTATAGGCCATCTACCATTATTCATCATCTTTCCAGGTGATTAACGAAACTCTACGGATGACAATATTATCAATGGGGTATGGAGAAAAGATTAAAGGTATTTGTGATGGTTTAAAAGCTTCAGAGATATAATGTATATCATTGGACACATATGAATAAGTGTGTTACTAAGCCTACCTAAATCTGATAGAAGTCATAAAATTTTAATGGTACTTTAGAGATGCAATGTATATCATTGGTGCATGCATATGTAGATGCTTGGTTTTTTGTTGTTCCTTCACATGGGTAAGGTTCCTTGTTTGTTTGATTTTTTTTTTTTTTTTTTTTTTGTTGCATCTTCACAGCACTAAGGTTCCATGTTTGTTTGGTTAGAGTACCCAAGAGACAACAAAGTATATGCAAAAAAATGCTCTGCATTTGCTCCCTCCATATGCTCGTAGGTGTCTTATGCTTGCATCATCTGAAGTTTCTACTTAAATTTTGATGCAATCAGTTGTTTGCGTTCTTTGTAATACTAATATGACATGGGCGGAATAGTCGATCGTCCTAGTTGGGTTAGCATATGAAAATGGAAGATGCTCCGTAAGATGTCTTTGTTGTGCAAGTCTTGTCTTAACTTTGGAGTTGTGTTTGGATGCTCGGTTGAAATTATTTGCAACAGCTCAATTCAGCAACAAGGACAAATGTAGGGCTAACCCATTCAGCAATTGTCCGCCAATCCAATGGTTAGATAATCAAATAAGCATAATTTTTGCTACATGATACATCTAGAATGGGATCCATAATCTGGACAGTTCACTTTGAAATTGCTTGTATGCCAATTATGGATTTTTAAAGTAATTTCTGGTGCTTGTGTATAATATGTTGAACTCTGCAGAATATCAAAGTTCTTCTCTTGATTTCATGCTTTAATTTGAGAGGATCCGAATTGTTCATATGCCAGGATCCATAGCGTGTTGTGGACCATGCTCCAAAAGTCTCTTTGATGATACAATCCTAAACCTTTGAGTATGTGGCCTGCAAAGCATTAATTATCTACATTCATTGGAGGAAAGATAAGGATTGGATGGTTCAAATCTTCCTATTTGGGACATTTCACACAATGTTCAATCCATAGTGGGGGTTCATTCTTTCAAACTTCAATAGTTTGGATCACCTAACTGTACAACCTGCTTATAAAATGCTAGCCTCCCACAATTCCTATTAATTTTATGCCTTGAATTGTCTTTCATGTAATATCTGCAGTTTTCAACATGAGAGTATATGATTTTAGCAAACACTTGTCTAAAGACAACCACTGGGATTTGAGCCTCTTTGAGGTATTCTTAAATACATTGTTGATTCTATTACATAATCATCTAAGCCTTATTCCAACTAATGGGTCTGCTGCATGAATCATTGTCTGCCATTCCACTCCAAGAGTGACAACTTCAGTTAGACCATAGGTCATCAAGCCTAGTTGATTCCATTATATGAAATATTTATGTATAAGGGTTGAATAATTATTAGTCGCTCGGTTAAAGACCCCACATATTTAATTCAACCATCAGAAGGGAACTCGCGTCGGGATCTTGAATCCTACCCTCCCTGCATGTGCCATGTGGCACTTGTAGGATCTAGATCATTCATCAGGTGGGTACCCCCATGTGTGTATCGTAACCTGAAAATCAGACTGTAGGTGTTCATGAGATGGGTGATACGTCTACTTTGAATATGGGCCATTTGTCAATTCTTTTTAACTGTCCATCTTCCATATGGTTGTGGATTGGAGTACTATATGATATGATTCCACTACTTGTAAATGTAAGATGGTTTTCCTTAATAATGCTTGGTTTTCTGTAAACAGAGGATTACAAAGTGTGTACTATTAATTTTCTTTTCTTCCATATGTTTTCTTGGATAGATTCATGCAACCCATCATAACATAATAGCCAATGTGTGATTCTAAAATTTTAACATCATAAGATGTCACAAACTTAACTGAGGTTATGGTCCCTCGATAAAGTGGAATGGCAGAACAAGATTTGTGTCGCTGACCCCAAGTACTTGGGGTAAGGCTTAGATGATGATGATGATAACATGTCACAAATTTTTATTGTTTTCAACATCTTTTTCTTGTGTGACTTTGTATGCATTCCAAACATATTGCGCAAAGTTCATGTTTTGCCTCCAAAAATAAAGAATTTTTTTTTTTTCAAAACATGGAAAGACTAATCAGTCCTACTTCTTGTAACTTCAGCCACTGCTTCAAATGGAGGACTACAGAAAGATTTGGTTAGGGAGATTATTGATGGTGAACTAGCAGCTGCAACAAATATGAGAGTTGCAAAGGTGAAAAGAAACATAATGCGGTCGAGTTGCAAGAAACAAGCTAATCAAGGTACCACTCTCTTTTACTCTACTCACACCTAAGGCAAGATATCTTCTCTCCTGACAAGCCAGTAGAGTGAAAAACATAGATTGTATCTAATCAAGTTGCACACAACAAAAACCATCTTTGAAGATAAAAGCACACTGAAAATGGAAAATATTGCACAGATATAGTGGTGATATTATTCCTTTTTCTTCCTGTATAGTGATAATGGTTGTAGAAAAAATGGATCTATTTATGCAATGATCACCATTCATGTGTAGGACTGTAAAATCAAAGAAAAGGTCACTGTGTGCTTAATATGGATGGCCATGAAAGCTGCAATTGGGTCTTGATATTTATTCTGTGTTAGAATATTTTTCTAGTGTCTTCCTTCCCACCAAAACCTTTTTCAACGACTCTATCATTCTTTGCCATCCATCTTCTGCAAATCCAAAGCATCATCCACTGGATCTTTCAGCCCCTTTGATGTGATAGGAAGCCTATTCTTGGAATCCCACTTGCATGACAAGTTTTGTTGTTGCTCCAGCTTCACTGGAAATCATTTCTGGGCTCATTGTTGTGTGCTGGCACCAATTCTGAGAACAGGTACCTGCAAACTTCCCAGATCTTTGGTCTAGCATGTTGTGTGGTTCATATCCTGTTGCTTCTAGTTGTGCCAACTGCTCTTCTTGGTAACGTTGGAAGCAAATTTTAGGTTTCATCCTATTCATATCAGCAGTAGTTGGTTGGATTCATTTGATCTATTTGGTTTTCTTTTACAATGGCGAAAAAGCCCACATCTTAACAAGACACATGTCCTTTAAAAAATTGTCCTTTAAATGTTGTAACCTTGAGCATCTCATTGTTACTGTGTTATTCTTTTACATTACTTAGGTTCCTTCGGTTGTAGTTACATATACCTCCCTATTCTGTAGCATAGGTCCTGGTTCACTGTACTAGAGACAGACACATCGGCCAAACTGCAATGCCTGTTTATGAAATCAAAGAGGGGGAAATTGTGGGTTTTATAACGAGCAAAATATTAGAGTGCGGCAGTGTATGCTTTCCTTGGCCTTTACAAAACTGAACCATCTTATGCATGCTATTGTATGTTTCTCCCATTTTGACAAGATCTCTCATTTGGAGATATTTCTCTGTTCCAGGATCTAAAACCTCTTAGGAAAAATAAAGTGAACTTTGTTTATTGAAGGTCAGTCAGGGTATGACTGGTTTATTATCCTCTAGTTATTTCATGTTATGAATCTTAATACATGTAACAACAATTTCTTTAAATTTTTTATGATTTTCTGCAATCCAATTACCATATGATTTGCTTTCACTGCTAATATCCCCACTTTATTCCTTTTCATTGTTTCTCTCTAGTTTTGCATCGCAGGTATTTGGTATTAAAACCTTGGTGAAAAGCTTTTTACCTATTAAAGATGCTCATCTATGGCCAGGGATGGAAACACTTTTGGAAATCCTAAAAAACATGCTCTCTTTTGGAGACATTTCAAAGGTTGTAAAATCAAGGTATTATAGGCCTACTAACATGACAAACTTTTTCATCTCTTGGTGATGGGCATCCTTGCCTTCATTTACACTTATCATTTGTATAGGAATTATCTCTTGTTTGAATGACTATCAAGCGTAAGATTCCAAAAATATATATATAAACAAATCCGACAATTTGGCGGAACCTGACATTCTTTACAAGTTTAAAAATAACATAAACAGTTGAAAAACTGATTATATTATGTCTTGACTCTTGATTACTGCAGAAGGATCCACATGATAGAAGGGTTGGAAACTATGGCTAACCTCAATATACCTAAGGATCTTTCAAGTCAAGAAGCAAATGAGTATCTGCGAGATGCATGCGCAAGATTTCTTGGAGGAGACATGCGTAAATCCTACTTTTATCATAAATCATCTAGAGATAATGAGCCCATTGGCTAAGTGGCACAGATTGAAACCCTGCTTGACAGAGCATTTTGAACTCTTCGTAAACAAGCACGAGGTATGCTGGTGCCATTTTTTTCTCAGGTTCTAGATATATTCCTCTCTTACATTCTAATTCAATGCTTCCATTAATCCAATTGGTCAACACATGTGAACTAGAATACATCCATGTGCCAGCATGGCATGGCAGAGAGGTATAATAGTCAAATGGTGAAATAATTAAGATGGTTACTAGAAATGGGCTATGAAATGCATGGTAAGAAGTAAAATAGTGAAATAATTAAGATGTGCCAGCATGGCATGGCAGAGAGGTATGAAATGCATGGTAAAAAGTAAAATAGTGAAATAATTAAGATGGTTACTACTAACAGAATACAGTTTAGGCAAACTTTTGCCCAAATAGGGTCATGTTAGTTTTGCTGGATGAGAATTCTAGCAATTAGGGGAATTCCAGCCAAATGTAACTACCCACATATGAAGTTCTGATGTAATTGTGGTGATAATAAACCAAAGAGAATTTGTTGCACACATTCCAACCTGGCATGTTTTGGTAGGAACTGAATAGATAGTTTAATGTTTTTTTTTTTTTTCTTTTCTTTTAATGCGATTTGTGTGATGGATGGTTGTAAGTGTTTGGTTTATGTGATTGAATTTTCTATTTTTTCCTTATTTCTTAGTTCCAAAGTTATTTGGGGTTTTTTAGTCTAATACCATCCCTTGCACTTACATTAAGCACTTTTGTGGGCATTTTCAAGTTTTGTATCTTTTACAGCATACATGGCTGACTCCAATGGTGATGGTTATAGCAAATCTGAAGATGTTAATGCAACTGACAATCATGGTTTTTTTTTTTTATTACCTCTGTCACAACTTGACAGTCATTGAAATCAACTGATTCAGGTGAGATTTTACAAGGACATTGGTAATGAACTCCACATGCATTGGATTCCTTTCTTCAGTTTGATCTCCAAATTCTTGCATTTTACTACTGATAGTATTTGTTTTAGTTGCAATGCATGTTTGGGGATCTATTTATCTTTTCTTTTATTCCATTGCACCTAGAGCTCTTAGCTCTGGAACTATTTGCCTCTCTATTTATTCATTGGTTGCTGGCATCTTTGGCGTGAATCTCTCATATACATAGAATCTAAAACATGGATATCTATTTAAATGGGTACATTTTCTGCTGTTTTTTTTTTTTCCTTTCAAATAGACAATCTGTGCTTGAACAAACACGATGTTTTCGTATATAAATCAAGTTTCTTCATGTGGTCCCAAACAGTCAACATGCATGTGGGACCAACTTGATGAGCATACCAGCCTGAATTATGGGCCAGGGCATCTATACATATAGGGTTCATCCAATGCATGGATTGTGCTGATTTTTGCACAAGGTGCTGCTCATGCTAGGCCCACCTTTTGGACAAGTTGGATGTTGCATGCATGACAAGTTAGAAGTTGTCCACTGGCTTGACAATAACCTACGGTCCAACTTAGCTGAACATGATGCATTATCCCTGCTCGTAAAAGAGTTCGGATTGTTGGGAAATAGGAATTTCCAGTTTTTACACTTTCATTTGGTCATGTCGTTAGACACTAGTGCATTAAATGCAGATTGCATTGGGCTGTTGTGTATTGATTTCAACATCTAAAGATCTTTTCAAGCTGTATTGTGCTCTCCTAGTGAATGCTATGAAGTTAAGAAATGCTCTTTTACCTGAACCTCTAATGGGTAGGATGAATACTAATTTTTTATTTTGTTAATTGGTTTCAGTTGATTAAACTATTCACTTTTCATGGATTTGAGCTGGTTATTTGAAATATATGAAGGGTTGACTAAACTAGTCTTTTCTTGGATTGAATCTGGTTGTTTGTAATATATGTAGGAAGGGCTCAAAAGAAGGTTGAACAAGAGCAGATACCCAGTAGCCAATTCAAGGCAAGGCATAACCAACAGTTGGAAGTTCCAGGTAATTTCTTTTGTATGGGTCCTAGTTTAGGAGGGGGAAATGTTTAGTTAGGAGGGTTAAAAGTCAATTTTTGGAGTGGGCCACTTGGGTCATTTCCTCTTTTATTGAATTGAGTTGTTACCAATTTTGTGAATAGGATTCTTATAAAACAATAGTGTGAAATATTTTTTGAATGACTATCAGGTGCAAGATTTAAAAAATAATAATAATAATAATAATGTATCAATAATTTTTTATTTTTACAGATATTTTAGCGACGGACCTTATCTGTCACTAATTCTAACCATTGAAAATCAACGACAAATTTGATTTTTTATTTTTTACGGCGGATCTTATTCGTCGCTAATTCTAACCGATGGATTTTTTATTTTTTACGACG
The DNA here is from genome assembly GCA_030180095.1 of Magnolia changhungtana. Classification (NCBI taxonomy): domain Eukaryota; kingdom Viridiplantae; phylum Streptophyta; class Magnoliopsida; order Magnoliales; family Magnoliaceae; genus Magnolia; species Magnolia changhungtana. Next base: position 8,254,344 of record JASAUF010000375.1, read on the forward strand.
GATCTTATCCGTCGCTATGATGTGACGGACCTTATCCATCGCAAAGTAAACGACGGATTTTATCCGTCGAAAATAAAAAAATGACCCAGTAAACAGCGATGGACGAAATCTGTCGTTTATTTGGTTTTACGACGGATTTGGTCCGTCGTAAATCTGCGATTTTGGCGTTGTGCCTGCCTAATAAGAAGGATCCTCCTACTCCATGAATTTGATTTAGAAATTAAAGATAAAAAGAGAGTAGAGAACGTAGTGGCTGATCACCTTTCCCTCCTTAATCCCTTTGATTCCCTTGAGATGACACATCAATGACATGTTCCCTGACGAACAATTGTTCAAAGTCTCTCAGTCACCTTAGTTCGCTGATATAGCTAATTATCTTGCCACAGGTTTCATACCGACATATTGGACTGCATAAGATAAGAAGAAATTTTTCACCAAGGTGCACAACTTTTTCTAGGATGATCCATATTTGTTTAAATATTGCTCAGACCAAATCTTAAGGAGATGTGTGCCAGACGATGAGCATTAGAGTGTCATCTCCTTCTGTCACTCACAGGCCTGTGGTGGTCACTTTTCTGCTAAAAAAATTACAGCCAAGATTCTGCAGTGTGGCTTTTACTGGCCCACTATGTTCAGGGACACTCATGAGTTTTGCAAGCTTATAAAGATTGTCAGAAATTGGGAGCGTTGTCCCGTCAAAATATGATGCCCTTGAATCTCATTCTTATCATAGAGGCATTTGATTGCTGGGGCATCGATATCATGGGACCATTCCCCCAATCTTTTAAAAATCTATATATTTTGCTTGTCATAGACTATGTCACTAAATGGGTCAAAGCGATTCCGTGTTGGAATAATGATGATCGTATGGTCATTAAATTCCTAAAAGAGAACATCCTTTCCTGATTCGGAATGCCTCAAGTTATCATCAGTGATGGGGGCTCACACTTTTGTAATAGACCATTTGAGAGCCTAATGAAGAAATATGGTATCTCTCATAAGGTGAGCACCCTATACCACCCATAAATAGGTGGAAAAGCTAAGATTTCCAATAGGAAAATCAAACATATCTTGGAAAAGACGGTTAACCATGACCATAAGGATTGGTTAATCCATTTGACCGATGCTTTATGGGCTTACCATATTGCATTTAAGATCCTTATTGGAATGTCTCCCTTTAGACTCGTCTATAGGCAGGCCTGCCACTTGCCTGTGGAGTTGGAATATAGAGCCTACTGGGTGATCAAAAATTTGAATTTTAATTTGGACAACGCTAGTTCGCTACACAAACTTCAATTAAATGAACTTGAAGAAATTCGAAATGATGCTTACGAGAACTTGAGAATTTACAAGGACAGGATGAAAGCTTTTCATGACCAACACATTCAGCGAAAATCATTCATGCCAGGTCAGAAAGTCATTTTATACAATTCTCTGTTACATCTCTTTCCGGGTAAGCTCCGATCTCGTTGGACCAGTCCTTTCACAGTTATCAATGTTTATCCTTATGGGACGTCGATATTCAGAATCTAGACAATGACAATGAGTTTAAAGTGAATGGACATCTATTAAAGCCATTTGTCGAGAAATCTAATTCAGAGGATATGCCCATGCCTTTGAATGATCCTATTTATCAAGATTGATCTCCTAGTCTGATGGAGGTATAGGTAAATTTACTGCTTTCATAGGACTAGGGTAGTTTGCTTTTGTCGTTCTAAGTTAGTCGGTTTTATGCCATTAGGTTAGTATGCTTTCTACATTGTTTTAGGAAAGTTTGCTTTTGTTGGTTTCACTCTTGTACTGACCCGCTCTCACGCTGATATCTTTGAAAAAGCTTCTCGATTTCTTCATCCAGGTACTATCTTTCCATCACTCTCCTTTACTTTCGTTGTATCATGTGCATTGCAAGCTTATTTCTTTTACACTGAGGACAATGTAGATTTTAGATTGGGGGTGGGAGATTAGGTTACATAATCAGTATTTTCTCGGTCTTGAGCAAACTTTGTGAAAATTTTTAACATTTTTCAGGAATTTCTAGTGAATGCGAAGTAATTGTGAAAAATAGCCGTGATTTGAGAATTATAAGATACGGAATGTTGGTGATTTACACTCTTGGTTTTAGTTATCTGTTAGATTTCACAGTTAAGTTCGTATTATTAATCCAAGATTAGAAGTCATAAACATTGATTGAGTCATGATTTCACATGTCACATCTCGCTTATATATTAAGGTTTCAGTTCGATGAAGGATTAACTTGGTAATCACTAAGCATGAAAGGAACTAGCCTAGGAAATTTGCCCATCATGCTCAATAAATAAATAAATAAATAAAAAGAAAAAAAAAAAGAATTGACGATAAAGAAAAAGAAATAAATACCCAGCTAAACAACAATTGCCTATGGAAAGGGTTGGGTGAATGGTCTTCACCATAGGTTTGCTCCCTATAGGTGAATGTTCGATTCCCAAAGGTTGACACGACATGAAAGCTCCTGATGAAAAAGATGATTGTAAGACAAATTTTGGTTTTGGTTGTCATGAATGCTCTTGTTGGTTACCAATGATATCATGACATAGAGAAGTGAATCTTAATGTTGATAAGCCAAGATTATACTATACACCCATGGAACTCAATGTTTAGAATTGTTCTAATTGAAGGATTAATACTTTGAACTTGATTATGAAGTTTCCTGTGCACTTGATTCTAGGAGAAAGCAATGTCCATCATTCATGAATCTTAGAATTCTCGTCTCTCGATTCTTTTTCAAAATTCACTCGGGTTTATAGGAATGATCTCGTACTTCTTAAACTATTTTTTGCATAATTTGTTCAGGACTAGAAAAATGCTAGTTGGAGTTGTGTTGAGGGTCAAATATTGCATATTAGACCCCAATTATTACTTGATTTTGCGATATAATATAGTTTAACGCCCTATTTTAATCGTGTTTATAATGCAAGGTGTATTTAGGAGCCTGGACTGAAAAAAGGTACTAAAAAGCATGAATTTAACGCTCATAAATCATCAAGGTGGGGATGTGGAGCAGGGAGAGAGATGGAGAACTCACATGGAGCAGCTTTTCTAAACAGAGTTTTTTTTTCTCTCTTTTTTTGTTGATTTATGTTTTTTTTTTTTTAGAGATTTAGTTTAATCATGGTCATAATTTGCTAACCGTCTTAGCTAGGCTAAGAGGTGAAGCTTGTGGTATAATGGGAAGGACTCTACGACTTTGATTCATGTTTAGACTGAACGGATGTTGATTCTAGTTTGATTATAAGGAATGCCTCTAGTTTTCAATGGTTTGTTGTGACCGAAATTACAATAGATCTGTGATGTCTTTGTGTATTTCCTTCTCATTATTTTAACTGTAAAGTTAGGAAGCCCTGTTGTTCAACATTGCCCCTTGGACATGGTTGGATGATGGAATCCTTCCTAACATTCATACATCTTTCAGGTTGATTGTGGATTGGTTTAATTCTGTTGTTTACTTTGTCTCCTGGGCATGGTTTTGTGATGGAATCAACTCTAATTCTCATACCTCTCATCTCTTGAAAACTAGATCAAATGAAGTTCAAATTGAATTTTAATGGATTATCTTCTAACTGATGAAAATGGGACTCTAAGTCCAGTTGAGTTCATAAATCAAGCGTAGATCTCCCCGATCTCTATAAGTGGATCCTTGGCACCCTAATTTTCCCACCTTTGAATTTCACAAGTTTTAGATTAATATTTCACCATTATTTCCTCATATTCACCTGATTTAGATTTCATCTTCTTCTAGTTCTAGTTTTGGTTACTTTCAGAATACGTACAAGGTTCAGTCCCTGTGGATTCGACCTCGATCTTATCGAGATTATTACTACTTCACAACCCTATACTTGGGGTGTGAACACTTGGTGACCTTAACCCTTGACCCAAAATAACCCTTAAACCTCTAGATTAGGGGTGTACACGAACCATGCTAGCTCAGTTAGCTCACTCGACTTGACTCGAAAAAGATCGATTTGACTCGGTTCAAAGCTGAGTTCGAGTCGAGTCGAGCTGATTTTCTGAGCTTGAAAATGAGTTCGAGCTGGCCCCAGCTCGACTCAACTCGGATCGAACCAGCTTGAATTGAACTCGGATTGAACCAATTCGGTGACTCGGTTACTTTGATATTGAAATTACTCACCAAGTGTTTGATGAAAGGACTCAACGAAGTGTGGCTGGTGACAAGGAATGTATGTATATTAAACAAATATCCATTTTTTCTTGATTTTTACATTGCTTAGAAGGTGTTTGATAAAATACCTACAAAACCATTACTGTTGTTTTACATACAGTGGGATTTTGAAGGTGCAATCTAGGTGTATGTGAAAAAGCTGCACATGTGAACTTGGCTTGACCTTGGCTCGAACTCTGCTCGAACTAGCCTGAGCTGCTGATCGAGCCAAGCTGAGCTGGCCAGTCAGGCTCGAGGACCGAGCCGAACCGAGTTTGAGCTGAGGTCAGCTAGTGGTCGAGCCGAGTCGAGCTGAGGCTAGCTCGACTTGATGTACACCCCTACTCTAAATGATCATCGCTTAATCGGTAAACCTTGTTTAATAATCTCTTAGCCTTAGGAACCTAATTAAAAAATGATAAGGTTAGAAGATGTGCTAAGTTGCTGTGAAATCATATGCCCAAAATAGTTCTCGATTCAATTGAAAAATGAGTCCAGCAACTATTAGATAAAATCCTAAATTTTCTCAATGAGATTGACGGAGGGTTCAACCTATCGAAGGACCTTCGATCCCATCAAAGGCCCTTGCAACCTTATCAACAGAGCTGCTAACTAGTTGTTTTATAGCCATTGCAAACCAGTTTCTTATAAAATGGCATTCGGTTCTTGGACAAATCCATGGGTTTTTGGAGCAATAGAAGCTTAAGAGATTTCCCCCTCATATCACACATTCCTAGCCTCTAAATTCATAAGATCTAAGTCATCTTCCTTGTGATTCATCACTTAAAAGATGATTTTAACCTCAATGAAGAAGATAAACTTGATCTCCACCTTGTTCTAGAGATTAGATTTAAACCAATAGTCAAATCCATTGTCTAAATCCTCTAGGACACCCATCTAGGTGAATCCCTTGGGTATTACAGCCTTTCCATGAGTTGTAGAAGATTTACCCAACCTCTCATCACCTTGGTCACCTCAAAAGAGCATCGCATACAAGGTGTTTAATCTTAGAGTTGGAGCATTGGTAGCGTATTGGCATCAACATTCGGGGGAGCAAACGGGAAGCTACTTGAAGTATGAGAAAGCATCAATCAAACAACCCAAGATGACGCATCAAAAGGGCTCAACTCGATAAGTGTTAATTAGTGAGTTGATACTCTCTTTCCTTATGTAGGATTAAGAGTAAGAATTTGTAACCCAAACTATATAGATTCTTGTATAGGACCTAAGCTCTTGTATAGGGCCAATTCACCGGACACGAGTGTGTATGTATTAGTCTTCATGGGAGCCTCCAATGGGAGTAAACGTAGGTCTTTGGACTATGATCGATGTCGTTGGTTAACTAATTGAAAACCAACTAAGTCTCTTGCAGGAGCATCTGTCGGTAGTGTACACTAGATAGGTTCTTATGTAAGAATGTGATCCTTGTGTAGGGCTGTAAAAGTTATAGGTAACTTGATTTAAAACCTCCAATAGTAAAATCCGGTATACTCAGGAAGAGTGCATCTGCCGGGAGTGGAGTAGAAAAACCGAATCATTATACATACTTGTGTTTGAAATTTTCATTTGAGCACTTGTTTAATTATACTTATGTGATTGTTTAGTTGAATTTTATACGTGCATGATTATATGAATGCTAGGATTTGGTAGTAAGCATATTCCATACACACATGTACACTATTATTTATAGAGTAGTTGCTTCATTGGAATATGTTTTATGCTCTATGTGATTAGAACCACCATTGGCTTGGAAGCTTTAGTGTTAAATTACTTTAGTTAGTTTAAATCGGCATATTAGTTTAAGTAAACAATTGTATGTTAATTGAAAAAATATTTGGTCCTAATCACCCCCCCCCCTCTCTCTCTCTCTCTCTCTCTCTCTCTCTCTCTCTCTCTCTTCTGGGACATAACCTTCATTTTATAGCTCCCCCAAGCTTTCACGCATAACTGTGATATCTTACACCACGTACAATTTCTAAGACCACTTAGTGCTTCGGACACTGGGCACTTATTTTAAAATCTTTTTGGATTTTGAAAAGTGCCCCACTTAAGGAGTGATACTCCATGGGATTTTATTGTAGCAGTTTTTAGAGATTTTTAGGTCGTTGAAGATATCAGTGCGATTTTCGCAGGAGGAGGACGTCATCTGATTTTTATTTTGATATTTTTCTTTTACTTGAATAAATCTAGCTTGTCCTTTCATCCCCATTGAGGATGCCATTGGGAATGATCAAAAATAGTTTTTATTAGGATGCATTTTTTGGATGTATGAAATACATGTGACTTCCCCTTTCATCTCCGCTAAAGAATTTCAAGGATTATGATCAAAATCATTTTTATTGATTTCAAAAAACAAAATTTAAAGGTTACCATTTGTAAAACAATGTTCAATGGGGTTTTATTGCAAAGATTTTTTTAAAAATAAGTTTGACTTGTTCAGTTGCCTCCATTCGGGATTTCTAGGGGCTACGATCAACACTAGTTTTATTGAAAATATGTTGATGAATTTTGAAATATGCACTGACCTATTGTCTCTCGATCTAATGGTGATCCTTGCACTGATAAATTGGATTGGTGCGCATATAGATGAAACCATTATCTTCTTGACGACCCCGACCTCTTATAGTACCTCAGTACTTTGGTATCTCATGTCCACATTCTCTCGACCCTCAATGACCCAGGCTAAGTTTTGGTATTCAAGATGATAGTAGAAAATTTGATACTGAAAAGGAGGGAAGAAATAGTTTAATCTGATAGGACATGCAAGAGGCATGTAATTTGTAGTCTCAAACTCGAGACTACGGTACGGTATGTCCTCATTGGAGGGTTGTAAATTTATGGCTAAGATATCATCATTTTAAGGGTTTGCTGCTTTTAGCAAGAAGATTTGTTTAGGATAAGCCAAAATGGTGAGCACCTTGTCTCTAAAAACCCTTTGGTGAAGGTCGAAGAGATGGCACTGATTATGTGGAACCATGACTAGTCGGGAAGGAGATTGAATGACGCTAAGATGTTCAAGACTTGAAAAGTTATAGTTGATGTTTATGGATTGATCTAAATCTTGACATCAATCTCTCCCTTGGTCTATCTTCTAAAGTTATCTGATACGGGACCCATCCAAAACCATGTGAAGACATGCCTAAAACATATAAAATCAATTTGGTGGTGCCCACCAGAGTTTTAGATGCAGTTGAAACTTAGTCTTACCCCTCATCGAAGTCGGACACACAATGGATGGTCTGGATTTGTGAACTACATCTCAATGGGCCTAATAAATGATTATGAATGTTTTAATGGAAGGATAACCCCCCTCAACTTTTGTATGTGGTGTGGCCCACCCAAGTCATGGATTGGCTTGAATTTTAAGCCTGTGGACTGCCATGGAATGAAGCATCTAAATGATGGGGTAGATGTTTGACACACATCATGGTGGGGCCCACATAGCTAGACCTCATGGGAAGTTCCCATAAGGTCGACCTCATAGTACCATTTCCCTACCTCGTGGAAACTTCCCATGAGGTCGAGCTATGTGGGCCCCATTGTGATGTGTGTCAAACATCTACCCCATTAGTCAAATGCACTATTCCATTGTGGGCCACGGGCTTAAAAATCAAGTCAATTCGTGACTTGGATGGGCCACACCATATACAACAGTTGAGAGGGGTTACCCTCCCATTAAAACCTTTATAATCATTTATTGGGCCCATCAAGACCTGGTTCACAAATCCAGACCATCCATTGTGTGTCCTACTTGGATAAGGGGTTAGGCCAAGTTTCAGCCGCATCCAAAACTCAAGTGAGCCCACCAAGTGCTTTTATATATTTTAGACATTTCTTTACATAGTTTTAGATGGTATGGCCCACCTATGTTCCATATACGGATGATTTTTGGGATATGCCATAAACTAAAGGGGATGATTTTTGGGATATGCCATAAACTAAAGGGAACCCATCAAATGCATGGTGTTGATATTGGACACACATCACGGTTGGGACCACACAGCTCGACCACATGGGAAGCTCGACCTCATGGGAACTTCCCATGTGGTCGAACTCATAGTAACATCTCTCTCTCTCTCTCTCTCTCTCTCTCTCTCTCTCTATATATATATATATATATATATATATATATATATATATATATCACTGTGGGAAACCGAACCAGTACGTACGTACGTACGTCTGAACTTTTTGACAACCCATCATACGTGATGAATCTCGCAAATCCAAACCGTTCATGTGAAGAAGCACCTGGTGAAACCCCCCAGGACTAAGTTTTACTTTTATCTAAAACTTTTATCCATACCATCCATAGCAAAGAGAAATTCAAATCAAGGAAAGAAACTCATTTTACATTTTTCACGGTCCACCAAAGTTTCGGATCAAAGTAAAATTTTATACTATGAGGTTTCATGAGGTTCGCTTCCGTCAGTTGATTTGCAAGATTCATCACGTATGATGGGTTGTCAAAAAGTTCGTACGTACTATGTACGAACTGGTTCGCAGGTGAGCGTTTTCCTATATATATATATATATATATATATATATATATATATATAAAGGTACTATGCGCTCGAGCTGATGGTAACGTCCCATGAGGTCGAGCTGTGTGGGCCCCACCGTGATGTGTTTCAAACATCTACCCCATCAGTCAGATGCACCATTCCATCATGGGCCTAGGTCTTAAAAATCAAGACAATTCATGACTTGTGTGGGCCACAACACATACATAAGTGGAGAGGGGCCGTGCACCATTAAAACATTCATGGGATGTTTTTTGGGCCCACCGAGATGTTGTTTGCAAATCCAGCCCATCCATTATGTATGTCCCACTTGGATGAGGGTTCAGACCAAGTTTCAGCAGCATTAAAAACCCAGGTGGGCCCCACCAAGTGCTTTTATATGTTTTTGGCGTGTCTTCACATGATTTTAGATGGTATGACCCACCTGAGTTATGTATACAGCTGATTTTTAGGATATCCCATAATTTAAAGGGGACCCATCAAATGCACTGTGTTGATGGTCGACACGCATCACGATGGAGCCTACACAGCTCAATCTCACGGGAGCTTATCGTGAGCTCAAGCGCATAGGAGCTTATCGTGAGCTCGAGTGCATAGTACCTAAATATATATATATATATATATATATATATATATATATATATATATATATATATATATATATATATATATATAAAGATGGATTCGTGAGGAGCTTTTTAAAAAGCTCTTCTGAAAAAAGTAATGAAAGTAAATTCATATCAATTAGGTCGTTATGTAACATCCCTAAAGTGTCAATTATGTAGTTATCTTATATCCCTAAATTTTTTAACAAAATGGGCACCCAGGGTCGTGGCATGGATGCTAGTTTTGGTAGGTGGGTTCATCTTAGAATGGTCTAGATTCACCCGTGCATGGACAATGGTATAGATATGGGTCAGACTATATGCCTCAGTCCCTGCTGCTCGTTTGAAGATGTTAAATTGATATAACTCCAGATCATCCAATCAATAGGCCAGTCATGATTGGACTATAGTCTAAAAATCACCCCGGCCTTTACTAAAAGATCAGATCACGGGTGATCCTAGACACTGATTGGAGAACTACTGAAGATATGTGGGCCGTGCCTGATGATATGTCGTGAGATGGTGTGCTTTTACCGACTTCATTTGATTAGGAATTGCAATTTAATTCAATTGAACATCCAAACGCGCCCCCTATCTCTGATCAAGCCCAGTTGCTTGCGAATATCTCAATATCTGCTTCTTACACATTTTTCCAAAGAAACCTAAACTTCATTTTATTATCTCTAAAACTAATTACAAATTGAACAATTCCAATTCCCAACAACTCCCTCAAATTTCAAACAGCCAAAACCACACCTCTGTTTTTCCTCTGTTTCATCCATGATTTACTGAATTTTTCTCTATTTCCAAAGAATCTATCATAGTTAAAAAAACGCCTTAAAATCCTTGGAATTCCATATTAAATAGTCCCCTAAAAAGAGGCACTTTCAGCTCTTTCATTTTCCATCAAATGAAAAAATAATAAAAATAAATAAAAATAAAACCAGGTAAAGTTTTTTAAAATACCAGTGAAAACACCATCAAATAAAGCCACACTGCTGAAGTTTCTTCTTTCTCTGAAACTTGCAGAATAACATTTGAAAATATTAATACATCATGAAATTTACAGAGAAACCAAGAATTCAGGCAAACCCAATTTACAAAAACGTGAATTAGACAAAACCCAATTTGCTTTTGGTGTTTTTCACCTATATAATTCACATATAAAACAGTCAGAGCGGCCTCTTTCGTTACATGAAAATCTTCACAAAGTAATGAAAGCCCATCTACAAGATCTGCTTTCCCAACTCAATTTCCATCTCAAAGTCTTCAGAAATACTCTAAATAGAGAAAATCCATGGACAATATATACACACCACAAAATCATCTACTTCTCATCCATTTCTATTTTCTGATCTTTACAAAAAAGAAAAGAAAAGAAAAAAAAAAAAAAAAAAAAAAAAAAAGAAAAAGAAAAAGAAAGTTACGATTATTTGCAGAAATAAAATAGACCCAATACAGTTAATTAGATCATCTTCGTCGATCAGGCATCGGAATGAGCATCGGAAGTGTACGTGCTAAGAGAGGGCGTTCCAGAAGCAGAGCTTTGGCCGCTTCTGATAAGTTTTTCTCCAGCTTTTGAGGCAAATGCGAAGAGTGGTCTGAAGATTTCTTTGAATATCTTAGCTTTGATCTGGCCTCTTCTTGGTGGGAGAAGTACTTTTACTTTTCCATTCCCTTTCTTCGGAGAAAGGGCAGCTTCGGATGACATTTCTATGTAGAGAATTTCAGATGATGGAAGCTGAGAAGTAAATAAGGAAAGAGAAAGAGAACTGAGCTTCTCAATGAGGTGAAGATGGTCTTTGGAAAGCGAGAAGAATTTTAATATCCCTGGAGAACGAGAAGAAGACAATATATGAATGACAAAGTGAAATAGAGAAGCAGCGAATGTCTGTTTATATAAGTTTTATTTATTTATTTATTATTATTATTATTATTATTATTATTATTATTATTATTATTATTAATTTTTTTTATGTGTAACTTCGTGCACACGCTACTTGATGTCAGTTCTCACAAGTAGAAGCGGATTGCGTAGTGAGTAACTCAGTACGCTTTAGCGTACTGAGTAAACTCTGTGGGGTCCAACATGATTTATTTATTTTATCCACTCCTTCCATCAATTTTACCCGATAATTTTTGGGCTTGAGCCCAAAAATTAAGTATATATAAAGCTCAAATGGACCACACGATGGGAAACAGTTTGGATTGAACATCTACCGTTGAAAAGATCTTAAGGCCACGGAAGGTTTGGATCAAGGTTATATTTGTGTTTTCCCTTTCATCATTGTTTTTGGAATCTTATTAACAGGTTGGATGACAAATAAACATCATTGTGGGGCCCGCAAGGTTTCAACGGTTGAAATCATAATTCCCACTATTTCATGTGGTATGGTCGACTTCTGCTTTGGATATGCTCCATTTTTTTATTTCAAACCCTTAAACGAGCTAGGAAAACGGATGGACGGTGTAAATCAAATGCAGAGTTTACTCAGAGCGTACTAAGTAACTCAGCACGCAAACGGATTTCCTCAGTGGCCCATTTAAGAATTTGAAATCCGGACGCCAATCAGAGGCGGCACTTTGGGCGCAACGTGATGCACGTGTTCTATATCCATGCCGTCAATCTGTCTTGCCCTGTTCCAGATCATGAACTGAAAAAATACCATTATTAATAATTTTTTTGTGGAGCTTTGAATCAGTTCCCTTTGTCGACTTTATTAATAATAAGTTAGTTTATAAATAAATATTACAGTGGGCTCTATAATAAGGTAGATTATAAATAAATATTACAGTAGCCCTACAAAAGGTTTTAATTGTTGATGATGTTATTATCCCACTTTTTCTAGAAGGGGTTGGGCTAGTGACGCTGCCACTAGCAAGGTGGCTAGTGGTCGGTGCTATGTGGACCCCATTATAATGTATGTATTTTATCTATGCCATACATCCATTTTGATGGATAATTTTAGGGCTTGATCTCAAAAATGAGGTAGATTTGAGTCTTAGGTGGACCACACCATAGGAAAACAGTTGTGATTGAATATCCACCATTTAAAACTTCCTAAGGGCCACTGTAATGGTTATTTAATATCTAACCTGTTGATTAGGTCATACAGACTTGGATGAAGTAAAAAAATGTATATAAGCTTGATCCAAAACTTTTGTGCCCCCAAAAAGCTTTTAATGGTGGGTGTTCAATTAACACTGTGCAATCCACTTGAGATTTGGATCAATCTCATTTTGGGATCGTACCATAAAATGATATGGAAGAATGGGTGGACGGCATGGATGAAACACATATATCATGGTGGGGCCCACAGAGCATCAACCACTAGCCAATGGCCAGAGGCATGTGAGTAGCCCATCTGCTTCCACTTTTTCATGTGGTGTGATCCACTTGAGCTTATGATTTATTTATCTTAACTTATGTCTTAAAATAAGTTGGAAAAATAGACAAATTGCATGGATATAAAATACCTACGTCATGTTTAGGCCCCACAACCTGCAACACGTCAATACACAGCCGCCAGGGGTGTTTGCAATCATGGGATCTCAGCTCCACCAAGTAGGGGCCCTCATTTAAGGGCACTTCTCCTTAATGTTATACTTGGCTTTAAAGCTCTAACAAGTTAGGCCCTTGATTAAAAGCACTTTAGAACTTGTTTGAATCATTAATTCTATGAGAAGAGAAAATACTTTCCATTCTTTTTATTTTTTTATTTAATTTGCAAATAAAAATAAACTCGACAAGTTATTAAAAACCTTTTTCACAATTTTTTTTCTATGACATAAGAAACAAGGTTACAATTATCTAAATAATATGAAATTTTACATGAACTCTCCTTTCAGAATAAGTGTATACTTTGGCAACACCTAAAACACCGAGCTTACTGTGTTCCGATCTGAACTTATCTTATTAGTCAATCCATTTTCACCGGTAGCATTTTATAAGTGAAATATACTCCATGAGAAACTCCTCTATCGAAGGAAAAAATTCTAACAGATCCACAACCCAAGTGGGCCACACTACAGGGAACAGTGGAGATGGAACAACAACCCCAGGTTTTTGTGCTAAGCAATCCACGTATTTAATCTTTCATCAAAGCCATTCATCATGTGTAAGGACACAGAAATGAATATACAAAAATCAGCCGTTCCAAAAACTCAAAACTCATGCAGACAGTGAGTGAACTTAGACATTCTCCAGGCAATTTTACATTTTTACCACTAGTGTGGCTCAATGCGCTGGCCCAATCTTTTGTTTGCGCGGTGAAAAAAAGGATTTTCACCAGTGGACAGATGGACAGATTGGATTTCACCCGTACAACATGGTGGGCCCAAAGAACTTAAGGCTTCCAAAAGACTGCGTGGCCTTGTACAGTAGCCATTCCGGTCAGCCGCAGTAAGATCCACCAACGATGAAAGGGACAAAATCTGCATTTTTCAATAGTAGCGCGTAAAATTACTCACGCGCTTTCAGGTCAGAAAAGAAAATAAATAATCAATGGTCTAGATTTAACTAAAATAGGCTTAAGATTAGGGGTTCGACTCTTAGTATCTTTAATATTTTGGGGTATGGTTGATCCATTGGTGGATGGATCTAACCAATGGTCTGGATTTATTAAGAGATGGACCCTACCTGTCAGAAATGAAGTCCGTGTAAAACCCAGATCGAGGATTAAATTACATATGCAGAGGGGGTGAGCCAGTTTGTTGCTTGCGTTCCAAGCTTTCGTAACTTCCAAAACTACCGCAATTTCTCGCCGACGGAGGAATGTATGCTGCTAACAGAACTGATTGGAAAGTGATATGTGGACCCCACAATAATGAATGTGATTTATCCAAACCGTCCATTTATTATGAATTATTAATTTGGTGCATGATCCAAAAAAACGAGACAAATCCAAATCTCCTGTGGAACACAACAAAGGAAAACAGTGTTGATTAAATGTTCACCATTGAAAACCTAGTAGGGCATACTGTAATATTCATTTTTCATCCAACCTGTTGATCAGGTCACCCAGACCTGGATGAAGGTAAAACACAATTGATGCACCACATTTGTGACCTCCAACAAGTTTTTAACGATGGCCATTTAATTACCACTGTTTCCTGAGGTGTGGTCCACCTGGGATTTTTTATCATCTCATTTTTGGTAACGTACCCTGAAATAAGCTGAAAAAATGGATGGACGGTGTAGATAAAACACGTACATCATGATGGCTATACAGAGGACTGCTACTATAGTGACAGTGTGCCATTCACGGTTCGTTTCCCACACCCACTTCAAAGTTGAATTTACAGCTGAGGAGAATCTTTGATGTGGAAGAAAGAAACTAGTATTCTACATAAGAAAACACCGGTCATAAATTGGGACGGACGGCACACATGTCAAAGATCTGGGCCATTCATCTTGTGAGGGTATAATGTAAACATGCTTTGGACAAAAAAAATAACCTTAATCCACGTAATAAGAAAGTAAAATTTGGACGAGAAAACTCTGCTTTTAAGAATGCAAAAAAAGCACAACGTCCAAATTCACTTGTGTATACTACACTCGATGCATGTTGGGAGACTCCATCGTACGTCTATCCTTTTTAAAATTAGTAAAATGCCTATTAAATACGTAAACAAGTGCCATGTAGGGTGCCTTTTTGGTGTACCGTGCTATTCTCAGTTGCTACATGAGCCCAACAAGCTCTTAAGTTGAAGTACAAATAATGGTTGCCATGTGAGCCCAACAAGCTCTTAAGTTGAAGTAAAAAAAAATGATTTGTGGACACCTAATAATGATGTATGAAAATAGTCTTCTTTTCAATTGTGTAAATTAATGACGTTAATTTGTAGAAATTTATTTATTAAGGATGATTGAACCAACATAAGTAAGCATTTCATCCAACATATACTATGCGAAATGAGGCACTAAGATTTTTAACATGAAAAAATCTTCTAAAATGTGGGAAAAACCATAAGAACCAATCCAACGGTAAAATTCACTATAATCAAAATGAAATTACAATCTTCAAGAGAACTTTATTTCTTGAATCCCCAAATACATCACACAACAACCTTTAACAACTTTTAAGAGAGTAATCTCTTTTGAATAACCCCCAAATATACCACACCGATGGGTTATTTTGACCCATCTTCGACCGGTCGAGAGCCCTACTCGATTGGTCGAAGGCTGGTGGACGACCGGTCGAAGGTTCGAGTCGAGGACTTCGACTCAAAAGTCCGAGTTGTTTTTGTTTTTTATCGAGCCGGGGATCGGTCGAAGGCCTACGACCGGTCGAAGGGGGGCTATGACTTCGAAGACTAGCTAGACTAGTCGAAGTTACGTTAAGCTTGATTGTTCCTCGATTTTGCGCGAAACTGCGGATTTGAGTCCTTTCGCAACTGGGATGCGGAAAGGAGTTTCCCAAAACTATAAAAGGGGTTGCCTAGGATTTTTCTAGGGATCACAAAATAGCAAGAGGGTTTCTTAAAGCTTTACAAGAGATTTGCTAAAGGGTTTAGGGCTATCAAAGGTGAGAGAGAGGGAGAAAGAGAGAGAGAGAGGAAGCTTATAGAAGGGAGGTTCTGCTCGTGGAGGCTTTCTACTTCACAATTTATATCTCAGCGCTTCTATATCCTCATAATCGGTTAGATCTCTCCGTTTTCTCTATTTCTCTTATTGTTTATCCACTCCTGCGTGAGTGAAGGAGATTGTAACGTTCTACTTTATAGTGGATTGTTGATCTAGACGAGGTCCCGTGGTTTTTACCTCTTTGAGGGTTTTCCACGTAAAAATCTCTTGTGTGGTGTATGATTGATGCTTTGATTTATTTCATTACTTTATTATCCATAATTCTGGTTTGTTTCTGGAGGCTAGATCCTAAGGTTTGTGCAAGGCATCCCAACAAAGTGGTATCAAAGCTAAGTTCATTGAACGGGTAGGATCGGTTTGGAATTATGGAAGATGGCTCATCAAGGATGATCAGCCTCAATGGTTCTAACTGGACCATATGGAAGGCTAAGATGGAGGACTTGCTTTATGCATAGGACCTATATTCTCCAATCTCGTGCATATCAAGACAAAATCCAAGGATATGACCGATGATGATTGGAAAAGATGGACCAAAAGGCGGTGGGGTTTATTAGACAATGGTTGGATGATTCGTGTTCCACTATGTGTCTACGGAAACCTCAAATTGAAAGCCTATGGCTAAAATTAAAGGGTCATGTATGAGAGGAAGACACTGTAATAAGATATTTCGATAAGGCGACTTGTGAATCTCAAGTTCAAGGATGGTGGTTCGTGGGCCGAGCACATGAATGAGGTCAGTAATATAGTGAACTAACTCACCTCTATGAAGATGGTCCTGGATGATAAATTGCAGGCTTTATTATTGCTTAGTTCATTGCCTGACAGTTGGGAGATATTGGTGGTGTCTCTAAGTAACTCCGCGCCAGACGGAAAGATATCCATGGAACAGTGTAACAGTTGTCTCTTCAATGAGGAGACAAGGAGGAAGTCTCGGGGTCTACACACAAGAAGAGGCTCTTGTGACACAGGAACGGGGGAGAGGAAAGAACAGGAAGGGCTGAAAGGCCCGAGATAAATCAAGAGGCAAGTCGAGTAACAGAAAAGAGGTTGAATGTTGGAATTGTGGCAAGAAAGGCCACTACAAGCATGAATGTCGTGGTAAGAATAACGACAAGAAAGAAAAAGGGAAGGAAGATGAATCTGATTCCACTGCGGTCACTTCAGATGGCGACATGGTAGTTATTCTTTCTACAGATCACGATGTATGTCTCATGGCTACGAGTCAGGACACCGACTGGGTGATAGACTCGGGAGCTTCTTTTCATACGACTCCACACAGGGACTCCTTCACAAGCTACAAGTCAGGTGACTATGGGACTGTGAAGATGGAAAATTCTGGTGTATCAAAGATCATGGGAGTCAGTGATATTTGTGTGAAAACTGATGTGGGCTGCACATTGGTTGTCAGGGATGTGAGGCATATCCTAGACCTTCGCCTCAACTTGATGTCGACGGGAAGGTTGGATGATGATGGCTATGAAAGCCGGTTTGCTGGTGGGCGATGGAAGCTCATCGAGGGTTCGTTGATCGTGGCTAGAGGAAAGAAGTGTTGCACCCTGTACAAGGCAAGTGTCAGTATGTGCAAGGGTGGGTTGAACGCAGCAGAAGATTTAGCTATTGACATGTGGCACAGGCGTCTAGGCCACATGAGTGAAAAAGGGCTTCACTTACTAGCGAGGAAGCAGCTCCTTCCAAACGTGACAGGTATGCCTCTCAAAACCTGTCTTGATTGTTTATCAGGGAAACAACATAGAGTTTCATTTGTTAAAATTGCTTCTCATGTTAATAAAGTGCATGCATTAGAGTTGGTTTATTCTGATGTGTGGTCTTATGAGGACAAAAACCTTGGGTGGGGCATTGTATTTTGTCACTTTTATAGATGATGCATCTAGGAGGGTTTGGGTTTATGTTTTAAAATCCAAGGATGAGGTCTTTGGTGTGTTTAAATTGTTTCATGCTATGGTCGAGAGAGAGACCGGTAGACCATTGAAGTGCATCCGCACTGACAATGGTGGTGAATACATTGGCGACTTTCATGAGTACTGCAAGTCCCTGGGTATATGACATGAAGAGACGGTTCCCAAGACCCCCCAGCATAATGGTGTAGCCGAGCGAATGAATCGCACCATTGTTGAGAGAATCAGATGCATGTTATCCCATGCGAAGTTGCCCAAGACGTTCTGGAGAGAAGCAATGCGCACAGCGGTGTATTTGATAAATAGGTATCTATCAGCCCCGTTGAATGGAGAAGTACCTGAGAAGGTGTGGACTGGACAGGATCCATCGTACAATCATCTCAGGGTATTTGGATGCAAGGCATCCATTCACGTACCAAAGGACGAGAGGTCTAAGCTCGATATGAAGATCAGGCAATGTGTGTTCTTAGGGTACAGTGATGAAAAATTCGGTTACAGGTTATGGGATCCGACCGAGAAGAAGCTCGTCAGGAGTAGAGATGTGGTTTTCTTTGAAGATCAGTGTGTAGAAGACATTGGTAAGCCAGAGAAGAATCAGCCTAGTTCAAGTGAGCTAGAGGACATGGATCCGGTTACTCCTCCCGTGGTGTCTGATGACGGGGAGTATGCAAAGAAGGTGCGAGAGGACGAGGGAGTTCCTTCGAGAAGATGGACCAGGGGAGCAACCCCACTTGATCCACCTGTTGAGCCACGGGTGAGGAGGTCATCTGGGGACGATGCATACCGTCAAGAGGTACTCGCCGCATGAGTACATTATGCTAACCGATGGGGGAGAGTCAGAAGATTACTCTGAGGCCCTAGTCGACGAGCATAAGGAGGAGTGGTTGAAAGCTATGCAAGAGGAGATGGAATCCTTGCATAAGAACCACACCTATGATATGGTGAAACTGCCTAAGGGCAAGAAAGCTTTGAGCAACAAGTGGGTGTTCAGAAAGAAGGTTGAGCAGAAGAATTCACAGACAAGGTTCAAGGCCAGACTTGTGGTGAAAGGGTTTGGTCAGAGGAAAGGTATAGACTTCGAAGAGATATTCTCACCAGTGGTGAAGATGACATCCATACGGGTGTTGCTTGGGTTGGCGGCTAGCATAGATCTGGAGATAGAGCGTTAGATGTTAAACCGCTTTCTCCATGGTGACCTGGAAGAAGAGATCTACATGCACCAACCAGAGGGGTTCGAAGTAAAGGGCAAGGAGCATATGGTGTGTAGGTTGAGGAAGAGCTTGTATGGGCTGAAACAAGCTCCACGGTAATGGTACAAGAAGTTCGACTCATTTATGTTAAAACATGGGTATGACAGAACGGACTCGGACCACTGTGTGTTCACGCGCAAATTCTCAGATGGTGATTTCTTAGTTCTGCTGTTATATGTTGATGGCATACTCATCATGGGAAAAGACATCAAGAAGATTGACAGGCTGAAACAGGAGTTGGGCAAGTCTTTTGCGATAAAAGACTTGGGGCCTTGGCTAGACAGATCCTAGAATGGAGATAACCCGTGACATGCGGCAGGAAGCTTTGGGTCGTCACAAGAGTGGTATATTGAAAAAGTCCCTAGAGCGGTTCAATATGAATGCAAATGGAAGTCGGCCAAGACTCCACTAGATGGTCACTTCAGATTGAACGACAGGCAGTGTCCTAAGACGAAGGTAGAGGTGGAAGAGATACAGAAAATACCCTACGCATCAGCTGTAGGAAGTTTGATATATGCTATGGTGTGTATACGCCTAGACATAGCATATGCGGTTGGTGTTGTCAGCCGGTACCTTGCCAATCCTGGCAAAGAGCATTGGGCAGCGGTGAAATAGATACTACGGTATCTAAGAGGCTCATCCAGGTTGAGCCTATGCTATGGTGACGGAAAACCTATGTTAGAGGACTACACAGATGCAGAATGGCAGGTGACATAGACTCTAGGAAGTCTACATCGGGGTTCATGTTCACGTTTGCAGGGAGAGCGGTTTCTTGGTAGAGCAAGCTACAGAAGGTCGTAGCATTGTCGACGATAGAGGCCGAATACATTACAGTCACAGAAGCATGTAAAGAGATGCTTTGGATGAAAAGGTTCTTACAGGAACTTAGCCTAAAGCAGGAGGAGCACATGGTCTATTGCGATAATCAGAGTGCTATACACTTGAGCAAGAATCCAAGTCAGCATTCCAAGTCGAAACACATTGAGATACAGTATCACTGGATCAGGGATACTTTGGAACAAAAGGTATTACAGCTTGAGAAAGTCCACACGGACGATAATGGGTCAGACATGATGACCAAGGCTTTGCTCAAGGGCAAATTTGAGGTTTATAGAAACCTGACTGGCTTGAAGAAGGTGGATCCCTCCTGGGTCAAAAAGGGAGAGATTTGATGGGTTATTTTGACCCATCTTCGACTGGTCGAGAGCCCTGCTCGACTGGTCGAAGGCTGGTGGTCGACCGGTCGAAGGTTCGAGTCGAGGACTTCGACTTAAAGTCCAACGAGTTGTTTTGCTATTTTTTACTGTAGCCAAGACTGGTCGAAGGCCAGCTACGACTGGTCGAAGGGGGGCTACGACCAGTCGAAGACTAGTTAGGACTAGTCGAAGGTTACGCAGTTTGTTCCGCGATTTTGCGTGAAACTGTGGATTTGAGTCCTTTCGCAACTGGGATGCGGAAAGGAGTACTTTCCCAAAACTATAAAAGGGGTTGCCTAGGGTTTTTCTAGGGATCACAAAATAGCAAGAGAGTTTCCTAAAGCTTTACAAGAGATTTGCTAAAGGGTTTAGGGCTATCAAAGGTGAGAGAGAGGGAGAAAGAGAGAGAGGAAGCTTATAGAAGGGAGGTTCTGCTCGTGGAGGCTTTCTACTTCTCAATTTATATCTCAGCGCTTTTATGTCCTCATAATCGGTTAGATCTCTCCGTTTTCTCTATTTCTCTTATTGTTTATCCACTCCTGCGTGAGTGAAGAAGATTGTAACATTCTACTTCATAGTGGATTGTTGATCTGGATGAGGTCCCATGGTTTTTACCTCTTTGAGGGTTTTCCACGTAAAAATCTCTTGTGTGGTGTGTGATTGATGCTTTGATTTATTTCATTGCTTTATTATCCATAATTATGGTTTGTTTCGGGAGGCTAGATCCTAAGGTTTGTGCAAGGCATCCCAACACACACAACAAGTGGAATGCGAGCATCCATAAAAGAAAGGAAGAGAGTTTTTAATCAACCAAGCTTGTAGAGAAGGAAAACTCACTAACCAACCATTGGAGAAGATTTTAGATGGATCCAGAGATGTGGACGGAGACCCCACTATCTTGGAAATGAATCTTTTCTTGAAATGGACAAGAGGCTTAAATCAAGGCCATAGAAAGAGCTTACATCTTCTTGTTCACCAAACCCCTTTTTATCTCCAAGAGAGCAAAACAAAGAAATCCGAAATTGTTACTATGTTGCCGTGTATTTCTCTAGAATAAAAGCCCTTTAGTTTTTCTTTTCTCTTAAACAAAAGTATCTAACAAAATATCAAAATTCCCTCACTTGGGCTCACACATGGGAGGGAAATTCCAACAATCTCCCCCTCCCAATACATGATAAGGGAACCAACTAAAGATACTCACTTGACACACATGCTAGCCAAGCTTCTACAAAGCTCATTGCTTCACCTTTGGAACAACCTTCATCATCATACTCAATGGATTCTGATCGGTGTGAATCTTCATAACCTGCATCTACAGGTTCTCCAACACATTGTGTATCGAATGGTAGTGGACATTTATGTATTTGGTTCGGGAGCGATATGTGGCATTCTTGCTAAGATCTATGGCGCTTTAGCTATCACAATGAACCACATACTTTTCTTGCTTCAAGCCCAATCTTGGAGAAATATCTTCATCCACAATAATTATTTTCTAGCTTTAATAACAACAGTGTTTTCTACTTCTGTCATAGAGAGAGCAACACACTTCTATAGTTTTGATTGCCAAGATACAACTTCCCCCTATAAAAGTGAATAAATAACCAAAAGTGGACTTTTTGCTATCTGTGTCACCTGTTATGTCTGTATCTGTATATACTTCCAAAACAGGAATTGTACCTCCAAAACACAAACACACATTAGACGAGTCTTTTAAAGACCTGAGTATCCACTTGACAGCTACCCAATGTTCTATTAGGATCAGAGTGATTCCTAATCACAATGTTGCTGACAGATGTCTTAAATCTGACAATGTGGGTTTGATGACATCGAAGCTAGTCGATGCCATCGATTTATTTCAGATTTTCACCCTTGCTCGCTGGACATATTTTGTCATTTTTCGATGACATCGAAGCTAGTTCGATGTCATTAAAGGTTTTACATAGATTTTCTGCGGAAAAGTGGATTTTGCGTTTTTTATTTCCCATTCCGTTTTGACTTCTTTCTAAAACTATATAAATGGTTATATACATACTAGGAGGGTATTTTAAGAGGTTTTAAGTATTTCTAAAAGGGTTCTAGGGCTTTAAGGGGTGGAAAGAAGGTGAGGTTTGAGATTGCTCAAGCCGAGTTTCTATGCTTTCATAGTGGAATTTCTGTCGCTTTGTATCGTGGTTTTTTCCCGTAAGGGTTTTCAAGTTAAATCTTTATGTTCTTTTGTGTTTGCTTGGTGCTCTTGAATTTCTATCCTAGATCCATATCTGTGTGATTTCGCAGACCAAATCCCAATAAATGGTATCAAAGCAATCGTTGGGGGCATAGATCTAAATCTGAAGGATTAACAATAATGGGCATCATGGAATGAACATATAAGTCATGGTGGGCCAGACCACACCTAGGGTCCAAAGTGAGATCTATACCATCGATCGGTAGGCCCCACTTGACCCATCATCAAAATACAAATCTAATCCTATAAACACCCACCGATTGCTAATCTTCTTGGTCCCTTGGCTTCCTTAGCTCCTTAGCTTCTTCTTTAATGGTGGAAGATGAGAATTGAAGGGTTGGATGGTGAGATGAGGGGGTAGAAAGATGGGTCCTCTCTTTAGCTATTTTCTCTCCTTAGGATTTTCTCTCATGAAAGCTTGGGATTTGGTGGAGAATGGGATGGGATGGAGTGATGTATGGGAGAGAGGGATAGTGTTGTAAGAAAGAGATGGGTGGAGAGAGAGAGAGTTGACTTTGGGAATCGGAGAGAGATGGGAGCCATGCCTTGTTGGTAAGAGGGATGGGTTATGTACTTGACTTCTGATTGATTGATTGATGTGATGGGTTTAGAGATTCTATCGGAATTCACAACGAGTGACATTTTCTTTGAAATAAACGCAGGCCCACAACTCTTGGCCAAGGTATCTCATCGGCGCGCAAGATGTGGCGTTGGAACAGGGGCGACGGCACGGTCGCTAGGATACAAGTTTCCAGTTGAGCCGACTCAGATATTTGGGATGTGACTTAGGGTCGCAAGCAAACGCCAACTATAGGTCGCAGGTTGCCGAAATTCGACCGGGAGGACCGCAGAAGCCTACGGAACAGTACGGTCTAGGGTATGGGTCTTAATTTATAATTGGCCTGGTTCATGGATCATGATTGTCATCCATAGTAGGTCGCTGTTCACATCCACGATCTACTTTTGGTGATATCCACGACTAATTATACATGATAACCACGACCAATTATACATGATAACAATGATCCCATTGTAGATAATCATGACCCATAAATATACCTTCGATGCGCCGAACCCATCTCTTAGCTGCTCAAGCCTCTGCCGCTGAAGTGCATTCTCACGTCTCAAAGGGCTTGTCGAAATTTTATCCTGAAATAAAGTCATATATTATTTATGTATCATTAAGATGAATGGTCGTGGTTGTCACTTATCAGCCATGTTGGATCGTGGTTCTCATCCAAATTGGGTCGTGCAACATCCACGACCCATTATGAATATTAACCACGATCATTGTCTTGACCGGGCATATCAACACATAACCACGGCCAAATAAGGACAAAGATAAATAAATCCATATACCGTTGTAGAACAAAAATCTTCTTGTAGCTGCTTCATATGCTCCCATAGAGCAGCATTGTCATCTTTAAAATGGGTCAACCCAGCTTCAAAACTAGTGAGCTGGCTCATCCTAGCCTCAATGGTTGAGCTGTTGACCTGTTATAAAATCCTACATTAGAAGACATTACATTCATATTGACTTGTTAACTATTAAACCAAAGGCAAATCATGTACATATTTTTGTATGTATATCCTATCTCGTCCACACTGGGTCGTGTGTCAACCCATCTCCTCACAAGCATGCAGATGATGCGTATGGGCATGTATTATAATGTTATGTTGTCATATACTCGTAATTAGTATCGATAACCAGTGTCGACCTCGGCAATCGGCACCGATAATTAGCATCGGTAATCGGCATCGATAATCAGGGTCGATAATCAGTGTCGGCCGTGGTTATGAAGTCATTCACCTACAGCGAATGGGGCCTACTTATTTGGGTTAACCCATGAAGAGAATGGGCCTAACAAGGCCTAAGGGAAGGTCACAATGAGGATGTCTAACCATCATTGCCCATCAATGTGGACGTCAAACCAACATTGCTCCCAAGGAGTGGCCCACATAAGGAATTCATAAATAATGTAACAGCCACATACATACATTACATTGGGCCTCGCTCATGGACCTCACATACATCGCATCGGGCCGATCGAATGGGCCAAATCAAATGGCCGATCAAATGGGCCGATTCAAATGGACCAAATCGAATGGGCCGATTAAATGGGCCGAATCGAATGGGCCAAATTGCATGGGCTAAATGTATGTTAAATTGGGCCCACCCTAATGTAATTTGAGACCCAACCTATTCATAAGTTATCATAGGGATAGATGAAGTGAAAATAAATATCAACTTGAGTGGGAACCACTGTGACTCCTAAGAAGTTTTAAACGGTGGATGTCACTGTACCCCACTATTTATTGCAATTGGTGGGGTCTACTTGAACTTTGGATCTCACTCATTTACCCCATGTCCTAAAATGATCTCACCGATGGTTGGACAGTTTGGATAAAACACATGCACCATGGTGGGTCCCATAGATAGATGGTGTGGGTGAAACAGATGGGGCCCACGGAACTAGCTGTTGACGTTGAGAGAGAGAGAGAGAGAGAGAGAGAGAGAGAGAGAGAGAGAGAGCAGCTACGTGGCTGCTTTAATGAGCAGCATAGTTTCCTTTTTTGCTTTTTTCTTTTTCTTTTTCTATTTGAGACAAAACAGAGGTGGGTCCCACGTAGGGCCCACCACAACGGTATATATATATATATATTATATAATATAATATATAATATGTATTATATTATATATATCTCACGTCCAAGCCTTCCAAGGCCTGGACAGGAACATACATCAGGGTGTTGCCCCACACGTGAGGTGGGTTCCACCGTCCAAGGACGGTGGGTGGTTCGGATTAAACACATACATGATGGCGTGGCCCATCTAGATGGATGAAGGATGGGGGGTGGGTCCCATCGACCCCACCGTCACTCACACTTCTCTGTTAGCCACCCTCACAGGGATTGATACCAAGACCTCAACTCTTGAAACGAGGTACCTCCATTTAGTTTGCCAGTTGAGCCATGGATCTGAGTGTGCACACGCACCAAGGAGGGCCCACACGGATGTGGGCCCCACCGTCCAGGGGTGGTGGACGGTTTGGATAAAACGCATACAGTATATTGTGGCCCACCAAAATGGATGGATGACATGGGTGGGTCCCATGGACCCCACCGTCAGTCCACACCCATGTCAGTACACACTCCATGTTAGCCACCTCCATAGGGATCAATACTAAGACCTCCATTGTTAAAACGAGGCATCTTTCACTCGGTCTGCCACCTGAGCTATGAAGCTAGGTGGGCCCACGTCAGATCACACTTCACTGGTAGCCACCCCCACTGTTAGCCACCTCAAGGTGGGCCCCCTATGGACGGTTGTGATGACATATAAACATCATGGTGTGTCCCACATAGATGGGGTCCACCGGTAGATGGCATGGATGATATACACACATTAGGTGGGCCATAATCATAGAAAGAGAGAGAAAGAGGCATCGGTGATGTCGGAGGTGATGGAGGGGCCCCGCCACTATGGGCCCCTCTTTGATACAAAAATATACATCAAGGTGGGTCCCAATAAATATGGACCCTTAAATCACAAAACAAATATATGAAAAAAGAAAAAAAGGAAAAACGTGGGTCCAAGATCACCCACTGCCCACTCCTTCTTGGTCCGATGGGAAGGTAGTCGCCTAGGCTTCGACTTCAACGGAAGAGATGAGTTTTGAATGGTTGAGATGGAAGATGAGAGGGTAGGAAGTGGGACACACTAGAGTTTCTCCATGAGAGCTTGGGAAGCTCATACATGGGATTTTTTTTTGGTTGCTTGGAAAAGTGATTTGAGGAATGAGAGAGAGGATTGTAAAGAAAGAGGGAGAGAGATGGGTGATGGAGTGATGAATGTGGTGAGTGATGGATGTAAGAGCCTTTTTGACTTTGGGGTAGATTGTGTAAGAAGTGGTATGGGCTTGTAAGGAACTCTTGACTTTAGGGGTTACTTAGGGAAGGGTGAGAGGTGATGTGTACTTGACATGATGGGATTGATTGATTGATGGATTGATGTGACAAGTCGTAGAGATTCTTTCAGAATTTGCACGCGTGGCGTTTTCCTCGCACCGAATGTTGGCTCACATCTCCTGGCCAGAGTATCGGAGCGGCGCACAGGTCGCGACATTGAAACCGCGGCGACGGCGCGGTCTCTAAGGTACAAGTCTCGGTTTAAGTCAATTCGGGTTGACGGCGTGTGACGCAGGGTCACGCGCAAATGCCGGTTAAGGGTCGAAGGTTGCCGAAATTCAACTGGGAAGACCGTGGAAGCCTACGGAATGGTACGGTGTAGGATACGGGTCTTACAGGTTTCTTACTTCATATGAAATGCTTGGTGAGTTATGGTTGTTCTTGTTGCCAAAATATATGAATCACCAGTGATTTGGAGTACATCAAAACACAGCCTCACTGTGGTTTGTGCATAATTAGCAGTGGCAGTTTCTTAAGGGGTCCTCATGGTACATGTTGACAAAGTCCATATATGCATCCTAGAGTATAAGATGTTTTTATGTTCTTCATGATTATATAGTTCTCTGCAATTTCTAAGAAAGAAGAATTAGTAAAACTCCATTATTAGATCTTGTATCTTAGATTGTTAATCCTTTCTAATATATTAGTTTGGAAGATCCTAACTACCTCTCTTAGGAAAATTTTAAGGCGAATGTGGATTATGGCTGTATTTCTCTTCTTAACCTATCTATTTCCAAGTCAGAGATTAAAATGATTGTGGGATCTTTGCAATGAAATATGTTATTCTTAGAACGTCCAAGAAAAATTGAAGGTGAAATCTGAATATTTTGATCAAATAAATATTATTTCCTTTGCTTTGTTTATTGAGTTCAAGTAATATTGTGCCTTTATAGTGTTGTGAACGAATAATATTACATTACTGCAGTATTCAAAATATTGTTGTTGTTAGGAAAACATTAGTAAAATGGTGGAATTTTTTAGCGAAACTTCAGGAGATTCTAGAAGACGCATGATTACACTCTTTAGGACTCAAATATTAAACAACTATGAATAATAGGTCCCATTGTATAGCGGTACAAACATATTTAATTAATAAATGCGATTACTCAGATCATATAATGCGCTGATTTATAACACCCCTAGGAAGAGATCCCCCAACACAATTTTGGAAAAATGTTTATGTATTTATTTATTTTGTGTTTTTGATTTACTACAATTTCATAGGTATTATTGATAATATCTGGGATATTATTGCATGCATTGACAATACAATTTAAAACACCCTTGGGAAGATATCTTACTGAATATTGTCCAGATTTGAGAAAACAACTGAAAATTACCCAAAAGGTCGAGAGCAAGTCACAAAATCGACCGACACACCACTCCAATTGGTACTGCAACGATGCTATTACCCGGCTCCCTGGTGTGCCAGTTAGTGTGACTGACAATGCTAGTAGGCAGGCAGACTCGCTGGTGCGTTGGATGGTGCTGGCTGGTGTGCCGGCTGATGCACACAGCTGGTGGTGGGCAGGTGAGCCAGCTCTAGAGAAAAAAAAGAAAAAAGGATAAGAAGGGAAAGAGGAGAATAAGGGAGAAGGGAGGAGGGAGAAGAAGCGGGATTTAATATCCGTGCTCAGATACCATGTAATCACATGGTAAGATGTAGAAAGCAGGAAAGGACAATAAGAAAATATTGGGTGACAAAAGATAGAGAGAATGCAAGGACATTGTGCTGTTTAAGTTTTGAAAATCACCTCAGTTTCTCTTTTTGTCAGTATCATGTAAGGTTGTCCCAACGAAAAAGCAACATCTTGCATTGATGAAAACATTTCTTGTGATTAGTCTTCTTGCAATAATTTTCAGATTCAGTGGCTGGTGAACAGATAATTAATTGTTCTTTCAATTCTTCTCTTGGTGCATTTATTTTCCTAAATAGAGCTGTGTTTGAGGGTGGCATAACTTTGAACATGACATGTCTTTGTTGAGTATTAAGCACATTGTGCACTTGTCGCTGTAATTGCTGTAAAGTATAGCATTGCTTTCCTCTTATTTTGGTTGTCTTTTTTCCTCCTAAAGATGATCTTAGAGGAGAAGGCACAAGAAGCTGAAACCCTTACCACTAGAATTGAGGAGCTGGAAACCCAATTGAACAAAGAGCAAGAAGATTGTAAAAGGTGCTTATGAATATAACCAGAAGTCAGTATCTTGTTTCAAAAGTACCCATCTAATAGATTATATCAGCGCAAAACCGATAGGATTGGTGATATTTCTTTTTGAACAACCATAAGATTGCTTGTTTCAAAAGTACCCATATCTAATAGATTATATCAGTGCAAAACTGATAGGGTTGGTGATATTTCGTTTTGAACAATCATAAGATTGGTGAATGTAACTGTGAATCCTTTTGACCAAATGATAGGGCGCCTCATGTATGCACCAATGGTAAAAGATTCTAGTGGTTGGCTGTTTCCAACTTTCTGTTCTGTATAGATTTACACTGATTTTTTTCGTACCACTGCTCCAAACTTCTATTCACCATTTAAAAGTGGGTGATTTTGGATGTCGTGACTTCCAGTCAAAGAGATTTCCTCTTCCCATGGTTCATTTAAGAGGTAGTCTGCACATTGGTTTAGAAAAAGGAACTCGTTGCACTTAGGTTATAAACCCTGTAATAATTTGTTTTCCTGCCTATCAAAATTACCATATCTTTTGAAGTGCCTTCTTTAGGTGTTGTTTTTGTTTACCTTCTCTTGTTTGTGATCTCTCTCTCTCTCTCTCTCTCTCTCTCTCTCTCTCTCTCTCTCTCTCTCTCTCTCTCTCTCTCCAGGATTACTTCAAAAATTAAAAAGTTCATCAAAGCACATAATTGTTACTCACGTGCACAAGAGGAGCTAAAAAGGTCTGTTTCAATTTTTCTATTTTAGTCATCCTTCTTTTGAAAAATAGAAAAATGTGAATATTAGTAAATATAAATTTTCTTGTTAAGAAGAAAATGGAAGATGGATTGAAAAAACATAAAAGAGATTTTTTTTTTCTTCTTCTTTTTTGCTTCAAGAGAGAGACGGAGAGGTGAGAGTGGGGAAATCGAGGGAGAGAGTGGGGGAATGAAGTGGCTACGTGAGATTTGAAAATAGCGAGTGTAGTTTGGTTTGAAAATGACGTTTCGCATGCGTGGCGTGTGTGTCTATGAGAGGTGTTTGTGTCCAGAAGATTACTTTTAGATTGTGTTTGTGTTTGTGCTTGTGTCCAGCACATTACTTTCTTATTGTTTTTAGCACAGATCTACTGTTGTGGGCCTCTTTCTCATTTGATGATTGCAATCTATACCATGTGCAATTCAAATGGTAGTGCACTATTACAGAATGTGTTGCACGAGATTCCTAGAACTACGGTGACCTTTTGTCCAAGGCAGGTAATGCCTATCTATGCCATCCAATTCTCAGATGAGGGGAGTGGCACATCATGAATTTTCTGTAGCATGGAGTAGTTTCCTAAGCTTATCATTGGGAGGGAGCTGGTTGATCTCCCTTTCCTGAGATTGCTCAAGAGTTCAGACAAGAGTTGGTTTGTGGAACACAAGTGCAAGATCCAAGCTGTCCACCAATTGAGTACCAACTTGCAAATGTCTTATCCTAACATTCATGCTGCTATATTCTTGTTGACCTTAACATTTGAAATAGGGAAATTTAGCAACTTTCTTTTTCTGCCCATCCATTTCTCTGTATCTTGAACTCATGTCAATTTGCCATATGTGGTGGCATGAAGGAGCTTGGGCTGTACACACATTTGGGATTATAAAAACCCTGTTAGCAGAAATACTAGTTATTAACCTACAATGAGCTATCAATTTTTTGTCGTCTCTCTTCATCACTAGAGTAATTCTACAATTAAAAGAGTATTGAAATCCTTGTCATGCTATTTGGGTTCACTTTTTGCAGGTGCAAGCTGGTCTTTCTACACTTGAAGATGCAATGGAGGCAGGATATGAAGATTTCAAGGTAATCAACCCAATTTCTCAAAATCTATAATTTTTTAATCGTAAGATTGATGTCAACAGAATGTTTTCCTTCAAACAAGAGGTTGGCTAATCCCATATGCTGGCTTAAATGATATGTGGTTTTTTATTTAAAGCATATATCCAATCCAAATATTTAGAATTTGGATGATATATTTGATTTTGATTTCTTCCTTTTCTATTGTGTAGACTTACCTTCTTAAATAGGTTGGTTCGTTCAGAGCTTTGGAGAAATGGGTATATCTAGTTTTGGATGTGTGCGTTGATTAATACACATCCATAACTAGATATACCAATTTCTCCAAAGCCCTAATGAACCAACTTATCTGAGAAGGAAAAGTCTACACAATAGAAAAGGAAGAAATCAAAATCAAATATATCATCCAAATTCTTTATTATTATTATTATTATTATTATTATTATTATTATTATTATTTAATTAATGAGAATCACCGATGGTTTTTAGCCGCCGAAAATGCCGACAGTTTTAGCCGTCGAAAACACCGACGGTTTTTAGCCGCCGAACACGCTAACATTTTTTAGCTGCCGAGAACGCCGACGGATGTTAGCTACCGACAATGCCAATGGTTTTTAGCCATCGACAACACCGATGGGTTTTAGCCGCCGATAACGCGGACGCACCCTTTACCGACAGACCTTGCGATAGTTAAAAGCCATCGGGGAAGGTCATTGCCGACGGTTTTTAGCCGTCGGTGTTGTCCTGTTTTTTGGTAGTGGTGTAAACCACGATTCAATATGCATGTTAACCACGACCCCACTTCCGAGCCGTGGTTATCATACACAATGGATAGTGGTTCCCAACCATGATCCTATGTGGATGACAACCACGACCCAACCTTCATTATAATAATGACCTATCCACCTGTTTGAACCATTGCAGACCATCAGATTTGAATATTTTGATCATTCTTTGAACATTTGACTTTCCTAATGTTACTAAGAGGATGGATTGATCGGATTAGACAAAATGCAATTCGAGTAGGTGAGGGTGGTGGTTAGGGCTGTTCACGAGTTGAGCTAGCTGGAAAAACTCGCTCGACTCGGCTCGAGTCAGCTCAGATTGACTCGGCTTGAATAGTCAATTCAAGCCGAGCCAAGCTAATTATTTGAAGCTCGAGTTAAGTTCAAGCCAAGTTCGACCAGGGGGCATTTCAACTCGACTCGACTCGAAGCTCGAACTCGAGCTCGACTCGGCTCGATTAATAAATATATTAAATATTAAATATTATATATATTATAATATATATATATATTATATTAATATAAGTTTTAAGTTTTAATTTTAAAAAAACAAAACAAAACAAAACAAACAAACCTTAGAGTCTCTACCCGACCGCACGCACCCCCTTTCCCTTTCCCTTTCTTCTCTTTCTCTACCCACTGCCAGCCTCAGGACCGCACGGACCACCACCACAAGTTTTCATTTCAGCTCCACAATAGTATGATTTCAATCTCTTGAGATCTACTTCTTGGGCAAGAAACCCAAGAAATTCGAGATGGATTCTTCTCAGATTTGTTAGAGCTTCAAGGAAATCCAATGATCTGATTGGCTAGAGCTCCTTAGATTTCTGATCTGTGTTCCGTTTTGTTTCTTTTCTATTACTTGGATTTCTGCTGGTGAAAGAAGATCAAGAATAGATCAGTTCTTACAGGTTTCCTCATTCGATTTGAAGCTTTGTTTGGTATTTTCATCGGGTTTTGCTTTGATTCTCTTAAGATTTTTGAATTTTTCATCAATGGAGGAGGATCAAGAACAGAATCCATTATTCTCTCACCCAATAAGCTCGAGCTTGACTTGAGGTAAACTCGACCCGACTCGACAACTTTGGCAAATAAGCCAAGCTTTAATGTTGAGCTCGAGACCAAGCTCGAGCTCGAGCTCGAACTCGAGTACATCATGGACAAGCCGAGTGTTCACTCCCCAAGTATAGGGTTGTGATGTAGTAATAAACTCAGTGAGACCGAGGTCGAATCCACAGGGACTGAAACTCGTGCGTATTCTGAAAATTACTAGAATTAGAACTAGAAAAAGATGAAATCTAAATTAGGTGAATTTGATGAATAATGGTGGAATAGTAAAATAAAATATGTAGAATTCAAAGGTAGGGAACTAGGGTGCCAAGGATCCACTTGTAGAGATCAGGGAGATCTACGCTTGATTCATGAAATCAACTGGACTTCGAGTCCCATCTTCATCCAGTTGGAAGATATATCACTAAAGCACGATCTGAACTTCATTTAATCTAGTTTTCAAGAGATCAGACAAGTGTGACTTAGAATGGATTCCATCACAAAACCATGCCCATGAGACAAAGCAAACAACATAATTAAACCAATCCACACAATCTCGAGTGATATATGAATGTCATGAAGAGTTCTATCATTCCACCATGTCCAAGGGGCGATGGTGAACAACAGGGTGTCCTGGCTTCATAATCACAAGAAAGGAAAAGGAAATACTCAAGCCATCGCAGATCTACTGTAATGTAAGTCACAATAAACCATTAAAAACTGTGAATAACCCTATTAATCAAACGAGAATCAACATCAGTTCAGGCATGAATCCAGGCCGTAGAAATCATCCATCACGCTACAAGCTTCACCTCTTAGCCCCAGGTAAGAGGTTCAGCCCAACATGAATGGGCTGAAACCCTTAAACAAAAAAGCTAAAAAAATAAGAACAAATCAAAACCAAAACTACTCTCTCCCTGTCTCTCTTCCAAGCCTCCACGGCTGCTTGAAGACCCCTTTCTCTTTCTCTTTTTCTTCTTTTATATCCGCTGATGTGGAGAGGTGCGGACGCGTGATGGAGTCGGCTGCAAATCTCCGCACTTCGTGTAACATAGCCCGACTGCGTAACGGAAGCCTTCAATTTGCATTAACTGTGGACCCCAAAAATTGATATCGCCCGAGAAATCCAATCCGTCTATTCAATGCAGAACAAAAAACCATTAGGAGAGCCCAAGACCCGGTTGATTTTAGTGTATCCCACAAGGTTTTCTGCTCTACCGTCTGTTTGCTTTTGAACGGCGAAAATCCCCAAGAACTTCACATCTTCAATTTCTGTCAGCTAGGCATAGGTTGTAGCTACCCTAGGAAACGGATGAATGGTTCCGATTGTCCGTTTGCACACTGGATGGGGCCCACAATTTGACAGGAACGAGACTGGTGCCGTTAATTGCTGCCAAGGTAAATTTCCATTTTCTGGCTGAGATTGGTGGGGCCCATTACCGATTTTACGGAGGAATCCACGCCGTCCATTAGATGCGTGACGAAAAACGCAAGGATGGATGGTTTTTATTGTCATTTGATGCGTCCAAGAGAAGAAATCACGCTATCTATTTTTGAACGTCGCGAGACGGCCCGATTATGGCCTCTTCAGTATTTCGCACGTGTGTATGCATGAGTGCCAAAGGTCAGAAGGTTTTGTAGTGTTCATGGCCCTCTACAATATGGACGGTGTGGATCAGACGTATAAGGCATGTGTGGGGCCCACAATCATCCGAAAAACGGACTCGTCCGTTCGTTAGACGGAAGCCAAAAATGGCAACTTCCATTTCTAGAGAAGACGTGGGCGGGCGTTGTTTAAAATCGGAAGGTGGCGTGGTGCTCAAGCATGTATACCATGTACATGATGTACATGCACCATATGCAGGAGCTCACTATGATGCTTATCAGAAATCTGTACCGTCCATCCTTTTTCTCTTATTATTTAAGCCGTCAAGGACAATTTTGAAGCATATCCAGATAGCATGTGGGCCCCATTTAGTGAATTAAGGGGCTGATCTGTCCGTTGGCCAACTTCTCGAGATACCCAATGGTTGAAATTTAATATGTACGGTTTATTTATGGTCCCCAGGCCATGTATAAAGTTTTGAGCCAATCGGATGGCAGGAACCCTGTGATCTTGCATTATGGACTAGTTTCGGGCCATTTTTAACGTGAACGGCTTGATTTCCTCGGATCCCTAGCATATGAATTCGTTGATCTTGGTCCTCTGAAGTCCGTCCCTTTCCTTCGTGCTTCTCGATCGTTAAATCCATGTTTTTAGTATCTTTTTTCAGTCCTATGCTCGCAAATACACCCTGCAACACAAACACCATTAAAATCGGGTGTTAAACTGTCACACCCCAAACTCGGAAACCGGGCTCACAAAATTCTCGATCGCCGAATCCGGCGCCGACAGCCTCCGTAGAACCCCATTCTCGGCTCCCAGCGCCCATACGCCTGTTCCGATCCTGGGATGCTACAAGGAGGATTTTCAAAGATCCGTTTAATTTGTAATAAGCATAACCAAAGGCATAACCCACAAACAACAACCAAAAACTCCATCACATTTCCACTATGATCAAAAACTTTACAAGTACAATGAGCATAAAGGGAAATACAATGAGAATGAACAAAAAGCTCCAAAAGGTCTGCTCTGCGCTCCCGCCTCGAAGTACTGCTCGTCCTCGCGTCACACCGCACGTTAACGGTCGTGCATAAGTTTATAGAAAGCTTAGAGGGTGGTGAAAGTGTGTGCGCAAGGTAGTAATGCGTTATGAAGTATCGCAGTAATGCGGAACATGCCGACGAGTCCATGAATACCACTAGCGTGCAGTATTCAAGGCTATGCGATGCAAGGCATGAATAATGTCGGCCATACCAAGGCAATGCAATGCGAAATACAACTCAAGCATACAAATCCTCATCTAAGTCCACATATCAAGTCGCCTCAAAATCCGGGATATCAGGGGTCTAGTACACTCTAAACCGATTGCCGCCCATCGCGCGCAATAAGGTAAGTGGAAGAGACCTCACTACCCGCCGCCAATATCGGGCGCGGCTCGTCGATACCGGACCCATTCCTCGAGCTGGTCAAACTCAGCCTAGCATTGCCCCCTCCTCTCGGGCAGGTAAGGCCGTACCCCCTTCCAACCGACCACGACACAGTAGAAAGCGCAGCCTCCTGGTAATCGGCTATCGGCGCTCGTGCACCCACTCGGTCTAGACGTTGGAGCAACCTCTTGGTACTATAAGGGTTTAGGGACTTTCACCCAGGGATATCTATAGCACCCCATGTAGAACAAGATTTCCAGTATCCAATCCTGCCAACCACGATATGACTGTGGCGGCTACGGCCCTGATGTCGCTAGGGCGTACAGTAACCATATCACACAATGCGAATGCATGAATCACACTCTCCAGTCATGCAGCAATCCTGTGCGTCTCGTGCACTCATGTGGGGCAACACCGCCTAACCGGGGGCCCTTAAACAATCTGCCCGAAGGCATATGCTATGATCAGTCACTTCTCATACCAAGCATACATATGATGCGTATGATCATGAATCATGGGACTATACTAAACATGTTATATGGAACAGATGTTGTTCATAAGGAGATGGGCCTAGACGGCCTACAAGTATGGGCCTAACAATGGGCCCTAGGGAGAGTCATAATGCGGACATTTAACCAACACTATACTGCAATGTGGACGTCAAACCAACATTGCTCCCAAGGCATTGCCCGTCGTAAACATAATTACATAAACCATGTTGGGATCACACATTGCAATGGACCGTAGGTACATCTCATTGGGCCTTAAATACATCGAATGGGCCGTATCACATGGGCCTTACATTTACCAAATGGGCCGCATTAATGGGCCTCGCTAATGGGCCTTATGTACATTGCAATGGGCTATAACCCATGGGCTTTAGAATGCATCGAATAAGCCTAGTCTCATGGGCCTTATAAATATCAAAGTGGGCCTCAACCACGGCTACAAATACATCGAATGTGGGCCTCAACAATGGGCCATAAACAGGACATAATGGGCCTGATCACTTGGGCCTTACATCCACATCAAAGTGGGCCCCAATGATCTACCACAAATACGTTAAGATGGACCTCAAAACATGCCAAGGTGGGATCCACTTGGACTATGGATCCGGCTCATTTTAGCTCATGTCATAGAAATGAGCTTGCAAAATAGATAGACAACAGACGTTAACACAAGCATCATGGTGGGTCCCATGAAGGCACACCATCAAGTATATTTATTTTACATAATGTAATATATAAATATACATAATATATATATACAATATATATATATATATATATATATATATATATATATACACACACACACAGAGACACACCTGCACACACCACACGCATGCACACGCACGCACCCAAGTGTCGCACACGCATGCACACACGCACGCAACTACGCACCTACACACGCACACCACCGTCCCCCGGACGGTGGGGAACTAATAAATACATAATAAGGTTTCACCGTCCGGACACGCGGAGGCAAATACATGCATCATATGGACTCCACGTGGGGCCCACCGTAATGTCTACATGCCATCCGACCCGTTGACAAGGTCATACAGATCACAGTGAAAGGAAAACACAGATTTCATCTTGATTCAAAACTTCTGTGGCCCACAGGAGGACCCCAATGGCAGATGTTCGATCTCACTGTTTTCTTCAGTGTGGGCCACCTGAGCGTTGGATGCAGCTCATTTTGGAGGAGTCTCACCTTAAGAGGTGGCCTACCCAATGAACGGTTTGGATGGCTAATAAGCATCATGGTGGGGCCCACTACTGAGCCGTGGGTGGTCGCGCACCGCCCGTCCGCCATCGCCGGCGCAGCAGGCGCTGCGCCTCTCTCTCACTGTGTCGGCGGAATGCAGAAGCTTCTTGGCCGCACCTATATTTTTATTTATTTATTTTTTTTTTTTAAAAACCGTTTTTCCGCGGTTTTCCTCGTGTGGGTCCTGCAGTAAGTGAATCCACCCCACCCAATAGCCACCATGGCTCAATACTAGCCAAACAAGCCCAATATTGGGCATTTTACGGTGTATAGAAAATCAGGGAGCATTCCAATGGTAACCATGCTGTTTGCCGTGCCATGGCCCACCAGAAAGTCAGTTCGGTCTCATTTTTCGGCTCAAAGCCTAAAACGATGTGGAGAATAGAATGGACGGTGTGGATTAAATCTATACAATAAGGTGGGGACTATATGAACACCCACCCAAGTTTGTAATGAAACTAATATATATTTTTTTTTGTGTGAAACGTCCAGCGCGTCCAGGGACTCTGGACGGTTTGGGTATAACACGTAAACAAGGTGGGTCCGGCTTAGGTGGGCCATCAACACATGTGTAAAGTGGGCCCCGTTTGTAGATTTGTTAGATATAATACATGCCTCAAGGTAGGGTCTATCCAAGTGGGCCACACCATTTTGGATGGGTGGACAAGGTGGGTGATCTCATGCTCCAAGGCGGGCCACAAACTATCATACACAAGAGAGAGAGAGAGAGAGAGAGAGAGAGAGAGACATCAGCAATATCGGAGGGACCCCGCCACTATGGGTCCCTCTTGCATTCAACATACATCAAGGTGGGTCCCGCTACACATGGGCCCATTAAATCCAAAATTCAACGGTGGAGATTCCTTCTCCAATCAAATAGACGGTCTAGATGACCCTTATCAACTAGAAAGTAAACATCATGATGGGGTCCATGGAGATTGGCCCCATCATGGAATGATCATGATGATCAAAGTGGGCCATCGGCCACATTTTAGAGTCCCAAGTGAGATCCAAACCATTGATCGGTTGGCCTCACTTGGCCCATCTTAAAAAGAAATGAAAGCTACTCTATTAAAGCACCCACCACTTGATCTTCTTGTTCCTATGGGCTCCTTAGCTCCTTGGCCGATTTCAATGGAGGAGATGAGGAATGGATGGTGAAGATGGAAGATGAAGGAGTAGGAAAGGTGGGCCACACTTGTTGCTTGGGAGAGTTGGAGAGGCTTGGACGTGTGAAGCTCTCTTGCTTGGGAAAGTGTCTTGAAAATGAAGGAGAGAGAGGGTTGTAAAGAGAGAGATGGGTGATGTTTGATGGAGTGATGGATGTGGTGTAAGAGGCTCTTTTTGACTTTTGGGGTAAAAGGTGTAAGAGAGGTATGGGTTGTAAGAATCTTTTTGACTTTGGGGCTTGCTTGGGAAAGGTGAAAAGTTGATGTGTACTTGACATGATGGGATTGATTGATGGGTGATTGATGTGACATCTCGTTGAGATTCTCTTGGGTTTCGCAACGTGCGGCGTTTTCCTCGCACTGAACGTTGGCCCACATCTCCTGGCCAGAGTATCGCCTCGGCGCGCGAGTCGCGGCATCGGAACCGCGGCGACGGTGCGGTCGCAATGGTACAAGTCTCGGGTTGAGTCGACTCGGGTTAACGGCGTATGAATCAGGGTCGTGCGCAGATACCGGTAAGGGTCGAAGGTTGCCGGAATTCGATCGGAAATACCGCGGGATTCTGCGGAACGGTACGGTCTAGGATACGGGTCTTACATAAATAGTACCATGCTCGTAAATTCAGGTAATAAATGGGGTCTAATATGCAATATTCGACCCTCAACACAACCCCCAACCAGCATTTTGCTAGTCCCGAGCAAAACATGCGAAAAAAAAATAATTTCAAAAATAAAGGACAGTTCCTGTAAACTTGAGTAACTTGTGAAAAGATAGTTGAGATATGAGAATTCTAAAATTCATGAATGGTGAGAAGAATTTTCTCCTGAAATCAAGTTCACAGTAGACTTCATAATCAAGCTCAAAATATAAATCCACCAATTAGAACAATTCTAAACATTTAATTCCATAGATGTATAGTCTAATCTCGACTTATCAACATTTAAAATTCACTTCTCTATTTCAGGATATCATTGGTAACCAATAAGAGAATTCATGAAAACTAAAACTTGCCTTACACATCATTTTTTTTTTTCATTCTTTTAGTTTTTGATTTTTTTTTTTTTTATTAAAAGTAACGCCAAGAAGGGGAATCAAATCCTCACTTATAGGGAGCAAACCTATGGTGAAGACTGTACACCCAACCCTTTTTCACATATCATCCATGGGAATCAAATCCTCACTTATAGGGAGCAAACCTATAGTGATGATTATTCGCCCAACCCTTTCCAATGGTATCTTTTTTTTTTTTTTTTTTTTTTTTTTTTTATTTTAACCAGAACATGATGACAGTGATTTTCAAAGTGGTTCGTTGTATGCTTAGTGATTACCGAGTCAACCCTTCAATATCAAACCGAACCCTTAATCAAAGCGAGATGTGACATGTGAAATCATGACTTAATCAATGTTTAAAATTCTAATCATGGATTAACAATTCAAACTTAACTGTGAAATCTAAATAGACACTGAATCCAAGAGTCATAAATTACCAACATCACGTATCTTGAAATTCTAGTGCTTTACATGACTGTCAAGATTACTTCGAATGTACAAGAAGGTCCAGACAAATTTTAAAAATTTTCACAATTTTTGCTCAAGACCAAGAAAACACTGATTAGGTTACCTAATCTCCCACCCCCAACCTAAAATCTACATTGTCCTCAATGTAAAAGATATAAACATGCAATGCACGTGGGACAACGACAGTAAAGAAAAAGTGATGGGAAGATAGTACCTGAATAACGAATCGAGAGAGATTTTTCAAGAGATTGCTGGGAGAGAGCAGGTCAGTACAAGAGTGAAACCAACAAAAATAACAAAATAAAATCCTACCTATACCACTTTCGCAGGTGCTCTCGATTGCATTTAGCGTATGCAACAAGCCTTTAAACCCCTAGGTTGCCCCTAGTGGACGAGTTGTAGTCTCGTGAGGGTTTGCAGTAATGTTACCCACAAACATTGAACTATCTAATTATGAAAATGAAATGAATTGAAAAGCTGGGTTGCCTCCCAGGAGCACTAAGTTTACTGTCTATCCTAAAACAACATCAAACAAACTACCCTAGTCCTATGAAAGCAGGGGAAAGACTACTCAGTAATGCTACAAGGTTCTTCTTCTGACCAATATCTAGATAAATTTCTCAGTAGGTTCCTCAACAGGATCATCCAAAAGCCCTTTTGCAATAGGCTCTGATGCTACTGAGCATGGCGTTCCAAAGAGACTTATGTACCTCATAGGAATTTTTCCATTGAATTGCTTGAGGTATCCAAAGTATATATGATTCACCTGTGTCAGAAAAAATTTCAAAGTTAGTATCCCATGGTGAATCAGAGACTACAGGTAGATAAAATTTAGGAAGTAATGTAGTCTCAATGCATTCCGAAGTTCCAGACATCGGTTCAATTTTTAGCTCCTCTTCCTTTAGTGGTAAACATTCAGGGTCTGGGGAAGAAGGGGCTTCAGAGTAAGGGTGTCCTTGGTCCGTGACAACCACCGAGGTAGTGTCATGCAAGGAATCCGCCTTTTCTTGTATCATGAGGTCGTTGGAATCCACAAGGTGTGTCAAGCATGAGTTTAAAGATGTGGGAAAGTCTGCTGGGAGTGACTCGTCTCCTGTATCGAAATCTATGATGATGAGCCCAAGGATTCCATCATCTTTGGAAGTAGATGGACGCATGCTTGCTTGCTCTTACCCTTCACAGATAGATGGACAATCAATAGGTGAAGAATTGATGTGAAGACTCTGGTCACTGAAGCTTCTCAGTGGAGGCATTGAATTATCTAAAGTGTGTAGCTCAGATTGTGGCCTCAACTGGGTAGTTTCAAATTCCAGAGTCATATCAAGCAAATCGTCCATCGCCCGAATCATATCATCATTCATCTCAGGGCAGTGGTCCAAACATGCATCACAAGAGTTGGA
Organism: Magnolia changhungtana; assembly: GCA_030180095.1. Taxonomy (NCBI): domain Eukaryota; kingdom Viridiplantae; phylum Streptophyta; class Magnoliopsida; order Magnoliales; family Magnoliaceae; genus Magnolia; species Magnolia changhungtana. The sequence goes on from JASAUF010000375.1 coordinate 8,295,522, forward strand.
AGGGTTAGTTGAAAATGGTTCATTCTCCACATTCAAATCAGCCATATCAGGCAGGTGGAGTAGATCATTATGGTAGACAACTTCCTGAACCTCGTGATCATTCGCAGGGGCCACACTTGAGATTGAATCCCAATACTCATCATTCAGATTTGTGCGGTGTGCAATTGGGATGGGATCACATTCCTCACACTCCATTCCTACGTTAGGTTGAGGTTCGAATAAACTAACCTCAACCTCATCAGTGTAATCATGCGTGTCATGTGAGTGAGGTGTGTCACTATCATTATATTTGAAAGACACCCACGTCTCTTGATCATTCCTTTGGACAGTCATCGAGATCGACTCATCGGGAAATTGAACCATCTGCTCATTAATGGAATCCAATTCCTCATTCATAATTTCAGTTTCTTCCACAAGCGAGTTATGATCACTTTCTTCACATTCGCTTCTAAATTAGGATGAAATTTGGGATAACCTAGCCTCTTCCTTCTCCATAAGTTGTGATTGAATGATTGGAATTGAGGATTTGAGCAATTCACATGATTGTATGACAAGTTGATTAAACTGCTCTTGTGCTTTCATGAGCTTCTGAAGTGAATCCTCTTGGATTGTTTCTGATTGGGTTTCAAAGGTAGATGTCCCAAGAGAATTATCACTATGATATATAGCTGGTTCAGCTTCCTGACATTGATGTTTCCATTGATTATAGTCATACGGATCATAGGTAGGAGAATCTGATGGTTGGTAATACTTATTATCACTCATAATATAATCACGCATTGTTTTCTTTTTCTTAGATGAGTGATAATAATTCTCACTCCCATAGTTATGATAACCCCAACACTCACGTACTGTTTTGTTAATTCGTGGGGTGTAATTGTTCTCCCGTATATGATCGCGTAAGGACTTTTAACCGATGGAGTGTTATGCTCAGGTCGGTTCTCGATGATTGGTTCAGAAAAATCCGAGACATAGGTTGATGGTTATCATAATCATCATACATCCCTTCGCATGGTTTCGCATGCTCAAAAGCTATCTCAGCATATTGACGTTCCCACTCGTGCATATACATGGTGAAACCCTCAATCTGAATCTATTCCTAAGAAAAATAGAAGAAAAGATCCTACAGTAATATGGAAAGTAAGAGGAGAAGTTAAAAGGAAGGTACCAAATAGAAGTTCCTATGTTAATATCCTGCAAAAGAAAACAAAAGAGATTAGTTCCTAAAATAGAAAATCTAAAATTACAAAGTTCCTAACATTGAAATAAAGAGTTGTTTCTAAAAAGGAAAGTTCCCTAAACCTATAAAGTTTCTAAAATAGAAAATTTAAACCTAAAATAAACAAAATTTCTAAAAATAAACTAATTCCTAAAAATGAAGGTTTCTAAAAATAAAATAAAGGAAAGATGAGTTAGTTTCTAAAATTAGAAAAAAAATCTCTAAAAAGGAAAATAACTAATTTAGTTTCTAAAAACAAAAGAGGAAAGTTTCTAAAAAAAATAACTAGTTCCTAAAAATAGAAAAACACTACAATTAAAAAAAAATTTCTAAAAGGAGAAAAGAAAACCTAAAATTAGAAAGTTTCTACAAATAATTAGGAAAGTTCTAATCCTAAAGCTAGAAAATTCTAAATTAGAAATCCTAACCCTAAAATAGAAAGTAGAAATTAGAAAGTGCTTGCGAATTAGAAATTTCTATAAAGCCTACAAAACAGGAAAGTTAGTTTCTAAACAGAAGGTCTATAAATAGAAAATTTCTAAAAATTAAATAGGAAAGAAAGTTAGATTCTAAAAGAGTGAGAATTAGAAACTTGCTAAAAAGGAAGACAAATCCTAATCTAGAAAAATAGAAAGGAAGAAATTAAGAAAAGAATTACCAAATTAGAAGATTATCTCAAAATCCTACAAAACGGGAAAGTTGGGTTAGTTTCTAAAAGGGAAAAACTATATAAAAATAGAAAGTTACTTGAAAGAAAAATTCTAAAAATTAGAGGAAAACCTGGAATTAGAAAATTCTAAAAATAAACCCTAAAAATCAGAAAAGTCCTACTCTTAAACTAATCCTAAAACTAGTTAACTTCAGGAAACGTAGCCTTCAATCCCCGGCAACGGCGCCAAAAACTTGTTCACTCCCCAAGTATAGGGTTGTGATGTAGTAATAAACTCGGTGAGACCGAGGTCGAATCCACAGGGACTGAAACTCGTGCGTATTCTGAAAATTACTAGAATTAGAACTAGAAAAAGATGAAATCTAAATTAGGTGAATTTGATGAATAATGGTGGAATAGTAAAATAAAATATGTAGAATTCAAAGGTAGGGAACTAGGGTGCCAAGGATCCACTTGTAGAGATCAGGGAGATCTACGCTTGATTCATGAAATCAACTGGACTTCGAGTCCCATCTTCATCCAGTTGGAAGATATATCACTAAAGCATGATCTGAACTTCATTTAATCTAGTTTTCAAGAGATCAGACAAGTGTGACTTAGAATGGATTCCATCACAAAACCATGCCCATGAGACAAAGCAAACAACAGAATTAAACCAATCCACAGTCAATCTGAGTGATATATGAATGTCAGGAAGAGTTCTATCATTCCACCATGTCCAAGGGGCGATGGTGAACAACAGGGTGTCCTGGCTTCATAATCACAAGAAAGGAAAAGGAAATACTCAAGCCATCGCAGATCTACTGTAATGTAAGTCACAATAAACCATTAAAAACTGTGAATAACCCTATTAATCAAACGAGAATCAACATCAGTTCAGGCATGAATCCAGGCCGTAGAAATCATCCATCACGCTACAAGCTTCACCTCTTAGCCCCAGGTAAGAGGTTCACCAACATGAATGGGCTGAAACCCTTAAACAAAAAAGCCAAAAAAATAAGAACAAATCAAAACCAAAACTACTCTCTCCCTGTCTCTCTTCCAAGCCTCCACGGCTACTTGAAGACCCCTTTCTCTTTCTCTTTTTCTTCTTTTATATCCGCTGATGTGGAGAGGTGCGGACGCGTGATGGAGTCGACTGCAAATCTCCGCACTTCGTGTAACATAGCCCGACTGCGTAACGGAAGCCTTCAATTTGCATTAACTGTGGACCCCAAAAATTGATATCGCCCGAGAAATCCAATCCGTCTATTCAATGCAGAACGAAAAACCATTAGGAGAGCCCAAGACCCGGTTGATTTCAGTGTGTCCCACAAGGTTTTCTGCTCTACCGTCTGTTTGCTTTTGAACGGCTGAAATCCCCAAGAACTTCACATCTTCAATTTCTGTCAGCTAGGCATAGGTTGTAGCTACCCTAGGAAACGGATGAATGGTTCCGATTGTCCGTTTGCACACTGGATGGGGCCCACAATTTCGAACCGGAACCAGGAAGATGGGGCAGATGCCATTTTGAAGCGAAATTTCCATTTTCTGCTGAGATTGGTGGGGCCCATTACCGAATTTTACGGAGGAATCCACGCCGTCCATTAGATGCGTGACGGAAAAACGGCCAAGGATGGATGGTTTTTATTGTCATTTGATGCGTCCAAGAGAAGAAATCACGCTATCTATTTTTGAACGTCGCGAGACAGCCCGATTATGGCCTCTGTATTTCGCACGTGTGTATGCATGAGTGCCAAAGGTCAGCAAGGTTTTGTAGTGTTCATGGCCCTCTACAATATGGACGGTGTGGATCAGACGTATAAGGCATGTGTGGGGCCCACAATCATCCGAAAAACGGACTCCTCCGTTCGTTAGACGGAAGCCGAAAATGGCAACTTCCATTTCTAGAGAAGACGCGGGCGGGCGCTGTTTAAAATCGAAAGGTGGCGTGGTGCTCGGCATGTATACCATGTACATGATGTACATGCACCATATGCAGGGCTCACTATGATGCTTATCAGAAATCTGTACCATCCATCCTTTTTCTCTTATTATTTAAGCCGTCAAGGACAATTTTGAAGCATATCCAGATAGCATGTGGGCCCCATTTAGTGAATTAAGGGGCTGATCTGTCCGTTGGCCAACTTCTCGAGATACCCAATGGTTGAAATTTAATATGTACGATTTATTTATGGTCCCCAGGCCATGTATAAAGTTTTGAGCCAATCGGATGGCAGGAACCCTGTGATCTTGCATTATGGACTAGTTTCGGGCCATTTTTAACGTGAACGGCTTGATTTCCTCGGATCCCTAGCATATGAATTCGTTGATCTTGGTCCTCTGGAGTCCGTCCCTTTCCTTCGTGCTTCTCGATCGTTAAATCCATGTTTTTAGTATCTTTTTCAGTCCTATGCTCGCAAATACACCCTGCAGCACAAACACCATTAAAATCGGGTGTTAAACAGTACCATGCTCGTAAATTCAGGTAATAAATGGGGTCTAATATGCAATATTCGACCCTCAACACCGAGCCGAGCTTGGCTCACCTTGACTCAACTCGGCTCGATGCCCACCTCTAGTGGTAGTTCCCAACCCAATGGAAAATGACCGCTTCCCCATACCTGGAATGTATTAGGAGAAGGAAAACGATCGTTTCCCCATATGGGGAATGTAATGTAATGGATTTACCAATGGAAAACGACCCTTTCCCCATAGGGGGATGTATCTATTTATTGGACCTTCTTGTAGACATTTACTACGAATAACACTGATTAAACTGGATATGGTGAGGGATTTCATTGCCAAGTGAAGGGAGCTTATTGTAGGGCACACCTTAATTAAAGTCATCTCAACCTTCCATAGTGACAAACACGACCCTTCGCAAATGACAACCATGATCCTTCATGTTGTCAAAACACGACCCAGATAAAGGATCATTGTTGACAGTTTTTATTTTGTCGTGGTTTTCATATAAAATGAATCGTGGTTGTCATGATATATGGATCGTGGTTGTCAAAGTTACATAGGTCATGGTGGCAGTTGCTATGGGTCGTGGTTTTTATGTTATATGGATCATGGTTGTTATGTTATATGGATCATTGTTGTCATGTTACAAAATATTGAGTTCTTTTATAGAGCATTCACATCAGCCTGGAACCCAGAAGAAGCCATGCCACATCAGCGTAGAACCCGAAAGAAGCCATTACACACCTCGTCCGCCAACTCCAAGTAGGTGCTCGTCGACAATACGGATAAACTGCCATGGAAGGATTTAAATTATAAGGTCGACTCGGACAGAGACAAGCCCTATGATCAGGCTCGAGACATGATACATGGGTCGTGACTGTCATTGTATATGGCTCGTGGTTGTATTGTTGTATAGGTCATGGTTGTTATGATATATGGACACTAATGTAATGATATATAGGTCATGGTTATCGTGTTATATGAATCGTGGTTGTCGTGTTATATGGGTCGTGGTTGATGTGAAGCATTGATCATAGTTGTCAGTTGATATGGGTTCATGATTGTTATGTTATACTTGTGTTGCATGGATCGTGGTTGACATTTTACATGGGTTGTGGTTCATAGTTGTAATTTGTTGACAACTATGGCCCTGAGTGAAAGCATGACCCATTAACAAGACAACCACGATCCATGTATCATGAAAACCACAACCTATTGTTAAGTACACTATTTCCAACCATGGGTTGTGGTTCAAATGCATAACGGTTAGTGATTATCATCCACATTAGGTCGTGGTTGACATGATACATGGGTCAAGACTGTCATTATATATGGGTCGTGGTTATAGTGTTGTATAGGTCATAGTTGTCATGATATATGGACCTTGAATGAAATGATATATGGGTTGTGGTTGTCGTGTTATATGAATTGAGGTTCTCGTGTTATATGGGTCGTGGTTGACGTTAAGCATTGATCGTAGTTGTCAGTTGATACGGGCTCGTGGTTGTCATGTTATACTCATGTTGCATGGATCATGGTTGACATTTTACATGGGTCATGGTTCATAGTTGTAATGGATCATGGTTGAATCATTGTTGACAACCACGGCCCTGAGTGAAAGCACGACCTATTAATAGGACAACCACGATCTATGTATCATGAAAACCATGACCTATTGTTAAGTACACTATTTTCAACCTTGGGTCGTGGTTCAAATGCATAACAGTTTGTGATTATCATTCACATTGGGTTGTGGTTGACATGATACATGGGTCGTGACTGTCATTATATATGGGTCGTGGTTGTAGTGTTGTATAAGTCATAGTTGTCATGATATATAGACCCTGAATGGAATGATATATGGTTCGTGGTTGTCGTGTTATATGAATCGTGGTTGTTATGTTATATGGGTCGTGGTTGACATTAAGCATTGATCGTAGTTGTCAATTAATATGGATTCATGGTTGTCATGTTATAGTCGTGTTGCATGGATCGTGGTTGACATTTTACATGGGTCGTGGTTCATAGTTGTAATGGATCGTGGTTGGATCGTTGTTGACAACCACTGCCTCGAGTGAAGGCACGACCCATTAATAGGACAACCACGATCCATGTATCATGAAAACCACGACCTATTGTTAAGTACACTATTTCCAACCTTAGATCAAGGTTCAAATGCCTAATGGTTTGTGATTATCATCCACATTGGGTCATGGTTAACATGATACATGGGTCGTGACTGTCATTATATATGGGTCATGGTTGTAATGTTGTATAGGTCGTGGCTGTCATGATATATGGACCCTATATGGAATGATATATAGGTCATAGTTGTCTTGTTATATGGGTTGTGGTTGACTTTAAGCATTGATCATAGTTGTCAGTTGATATGGGTTCATGGTTGTCATGTTATACGGGTCGTGGTTGTAGTGTTGTATAAGTCATAGTTGTCATGATATATAGACCCTGAATGGAATGATATATGGTTCGTGGTTGTCGTGTTATATGAATCGTGGTTGTTATGTTATATGGGTCGTGGTTGACATTAAGCATTGATCGTAGTTGTCAATTGATATGGATTCATGGTTGTCATGTTATAGTCGTGTTACATGGATCGTGGTTGACATTTTACATGGGTCGTGGTTCATAGTTGTAATGGATCGTGGTTGGATCGTTGTTGACAACCACTGCCTCGAGTGAAGGCACGACCCATTAATAGGACAACCACGATCCATGTATCATGAAAACCACGACCTATTGTTAAGTACACTATTTCCAACCTTAGATCAAGGTTCAAATGCCTAATGGTTTGTGATTATCATCCACATTGGGTCATGGTTAACATGATACATGGGTCGTGACTGTCATTATATATGGGTCATGGTTGTAATGTTGTATAGGTCGTGGCTGTCATGATATATGGACCCTATATGGAATGATATATAGGTCATGGTTATCTTGTTATATGGGTTGTGGTTGACTTTAAGCATTGATCATAGTTGTCAGTTGATATGGGTTCATGGTTGTCATGTTATACGGGTCGTGGTTGTCTATTTGCATGGGTCGTGGTTGACATTTTACATGCGTCGTGGTTCATAGTTGTAATAAATCGTGGTTATCATCCGTATTGGATCATTGTTAACAACCACGACCCTGAGTAAAAGCATGACCCATTAACATGATAACCACAACCCATATATCATGAAAACCATGACCTATTGTTATGTACACTATTTTCATCTTTGGGTCGTGTTTCAAATGCATAAAGGTTTGTGATTATCATCCACATTAGGTCGTGATTGACATGATACTGTAAGTGCTATGGTCTCATGCTCTTTTGATTGTCAAATTTTGTGGTGCCAAAACGTCTTGTATGTTAAAACCTCTATCTATGTGTCTTGTGCTTGTATGTTGATATATATATATATATATATATATATATATATATATATATATATATATGATTCAAGATGACATCACAATAGTTCAGGACATATACGGTGCTCTGCTTCAAGGAATGTCAGGTTATGTACTTTGTCCTCTTCTGTATGCATCAATGTTCAGAGCTACATCGATAAGAAGAGTGCTTGTTCAAAGACTCAAGTGCATTTCAAGACTCAAGTACTACTCAAGTTGAAGTTTAAATTCAAACTGTAGAATATCTCAAGATAAAGCTACATCAAGTAAAGATCTTAAGCTTCAAAGGTTAAACCATTATCTGAAAGAATGAAGTTCAATGTTCATACTTCATGTCCCAGGTATGGTAGACCTTAGTTTGACCTTAGGGTAGGTCATTTTGTATATATAATTTAAGATGAATCTTTTTACATGAATTTGGTCTGTTCTAAGACTAGTCCTAGACCTTCTTCGACTAGTCCTAGACCTGGTTCGACCAGTCCAAGAAATTCCACGACCAGTCCTAAGTTGTTGAAGATTTTTAGAAATTTTTAATTATTCTTCGACTAGTCTTCGAGATTGTTCGACCGGTTGTAGGGATGTCACGACTCGTCCTTCGACCAGTCTTAGAACTATAACTCAAACTCCAACAACCAATTCTGGTTACCTACGACCAGTCCTGGGTCAGCTACAACCAGTCGTAGGTGGTCTACGACCAGTTGTAGAATCCTAAGACCAGTCGTAGAACTGATTTTTCAGATCGCGCTTAAAATTTCAAAATGTCGTTGGTGCTACGACCAGTCGAAGGTTCCTAAGACCAGTCATAGACACGATCTTTGCTTCTATAAATTAAGCACGAATTTTAGAGTTTTTCATTGATTAATTTGAGAAATTCAAGCCTCCACTCTGAGATAAGTTGTGTTCATTTTTAAGTTATGCTGTGCATATTTAATATTCTTTTTGTTAGCTTTTCATATTTGATTTTATTCCTATATTCCAATATTATTTTGAAAAGAGGAATTGCTGTATTCCTTCTTCTGGGAATTAAAATCAAATAGAGCTATGCCCAATTTGGTTTAATTTAAAATCAATTAGAACCTAGAACCATTTCTTAAGTGAGTATTGGACATTGAACGTTGATTTAAACTTCTACTCTGATTGGTTCTACCGGGCTGCTACAAAAAAAGAAATCCAGGTATTTTACATTTATTGTAAATTCATTATTTTGGTTTTGTTTGAGATTTGCCAGAAAAATCTCATTGTATTGGTTATCTGAGGAGAGCCAGAAAACTCAGAAAGTGTGGGTTTTTGGATTGTGTAAGCCCAAGTTAAAAAGACACAATTGTGAAGGTTTTAGGTGAAACTGTAAAACCTTTTTGATAGTGAATTCTAATATCCCCTGTGTGAGGATATCAGGAGTGGAGTAGCATGCTGTGTGGCTATTGTTTAACAGTTGGTGAACACACAGGCGAACCACAATATATCGGTGTGTTTTGTGATTTGAATGTTCTTTTAATTTCTATATTTTTAATCATTTAGATTTGTGGAATGTATATGTAAATGTGAATGCTGTAATATTTACATTTCAAGCAAAGTGGGGAATGTTGTAATAGTTTAGAACTTATTTTTTGCTCTTTCCTTTATTTCCTTTCTGTTAGAGTTTTAATATTCAATTTGTTCTAGTAAGGTTGTCCTGCCATAAACCCTTGGTTTTTATGGTGCAAAGGTTGTCCTTAAAACAACGTTAGTATCAAGCTCTTTATTTAAGATTGCTTTACATTTTAGTCTTTGATTTATTTAAAGTACTGTTCTTTATTTTTATAAGGCCTCGTACTTCAATTCCGCTGTTAAATTTTAATTTGGCACAGTCCTATCCCCCCCCCTCTAAGACATATAGCTTGGCCTTTTCAAATGGTATCAAAGCCTAATAGCTCGTTTTTTAATTCTTTATTCTTGGATTCATTTTCTGAGCTAACGATCTAAGTTATATATAATATGTTAAATTTTGATAGCTTTTCAGTCACTAGGCCTCCACCCTTTGATGGCTCCAACTATGCCTATTGGAATGCCAGGATGAGGATTTTCCTCAAATCAATGGATGAGAATGTATGGCTTGCCACAGTGACTGAATGGAAACCACCTACCACTGAAGTGATTGGTATTGATGGTTCAAAATCAACGAGAGTAATACCATTTTTCTCATGGACCCCTCTTCAGAAAAGTGAGAGTAGTGCCAATGCAAAAGCTGTAACATCCCGAAAAATCGAGGGTCGAGCGTAAACTCAACTCTCGAGTTCCAAAACATCACTTATGCAACATAGATAATGATGATTAAATGTTGTCTGTGTTAGTACAATAAACATGAGTGAGATTCTACCAAAACAGTAATTCATACTCCAGATCCATGTATAAAATGTAAGAGGAAGACTGAAAGGTGTATATAGATATTTATAAAACAAAACATTCTCGATCTCCAGAGTATGAACACTAATTGAGTCACCGTATATTTACATGTTGGTTCTGAATCAAAATGTCAAAATAGTACAACTGAAATTATCAACCCTGTAGCCTCGTAGTACTGGACAACCTATGTGAAGTCTCCAGCGAACTGCATGTAGGAGAACTCCTCCTGATCGTCATAGAAGTCGGGCTCAGTCTCCTGTGCTCCAGTGATACCTGCATCTGATACAGGGTTTGGTGGGTGTTTTAAAACACCATCCCGTAACGTGGGAATGAGTGGCCAACTCAGTGGAACAATAAAGCATAGGTTAACATGTTATCAATTCAGTCAAGCAGTAATGATAAAGCAGTATAATCAAACAATTCTAACTACTCTTATTTAATGCAAGTATGAAATGACATGATGTATGCCCTTGCCAAACCACCCTCATGCGACACCATCTTACGTTCGCGAATGCGTTCATCCCTCAGTGCTCCACATCTACAGGCACATGCATTGCGACGATGAGCATGATTACCGAGTAGTTATTAGTCCATTTCAAACAGTAGTATTGGGAAACTAAGGTACCTCCCTTGTATTATTCCCAAACATGATCCATTCTAGGGTCATCAACCCTAGTTAATCTCATAAGATGGTGTGTTTCTAGGTCACCTTAGTAGCAAAAATTTGTCGAGTACATTACGCACAAAGGTTATACCACTCCCCATCACACCTTTTTAACAGTTCATCACTATACGATATCTGTGCCTAGTTCATACTCTATACATCGCAGGCAAAACTCGTCGCCTCACCACAAATTCAGAGTATGCTCGAGGTCACTACAAAGGGCTGTTAGGGCTGTTACGCACAAAGGTTATACCGCTCCCCCATCACCTTATCAATGTAGGCCGACAACACGAATATAGTGTCCCATACCACCATAATCGACTCACGAGTCTGGTTGCTCACTGGTCACTACGAGGAGGCACGTGGCCCCAGCGTAGGCCGACAGCTCGACCACGGTATCCCATACCACCATGCTCAGTACATGAGTCTTAGCGGATCGAGGTACCATGGTTAACGGGATTCCACTGGTAAGTTTGGTACCTTAGGTTCAAGCAGTAGCAACCAAACATGGTGAACATACATTAGACAGATCGAGTTACTTGACGAGCTCGACTAGTACGAGTGCCCGTTGAGTTGTATGACATGAAGTGCATAAACACTTCGTGTGGCCTAACCACTGCCGACAAGCAACGCACGACTCGGGTTCGTCACACACGTCCTACGTGGCGAATGAATCTCAGCTACGAATTCGATCCCATTATCGACTGCCTGGACTATACAATACCCCAATCACATTCAATTGCAGATAGGTAAAGCAGTAATGGATCAAGATTCAAATCATACAATCAAAGTCTAATATTATCCGTTTAGGGCTGCCAGGGCTGTTGCACGCACTCGTTACACCACTCTCCCATCACCCATGACGGATCATAAAACGTAAATATCGATTTAAACATACGCATTACATAGATAAAATCATACAATCAGTTGAGCAAGTTATGAAGTACAACACAAGCATGAGTTTGTACATATTCAATTCCTAATCACACAGATTTCTAAAGAAAACATACACATAATTACGGGAGTTGAGAATCATATCTCAACACCCTTATGCATTACAATTTACTAACTATTACTCATTCGACATCTCAACAAACACTTTGGACTACCTACATCAACATACATGACATATGTTGATTACATAGGTATTAAGTCAAATCCTTTCACTAAGGAGTTGCCCCAATTATAACACGCGTGCACCCACGACGGATAGTCATAGCAAGCAGGAATCCAAGTTCCATGTTCATTCAATCATTTCCATAACCACTTGGGCCACACATTGTAACATAAATAGTGAATATTGGCCATGGCATAATTTAGGGCAAATCCTTTTGTTAAAGGGGGGTATCGCCAATTCAACATCATATATCCATGAAATTAGTCATGGCGAGCATGAATGAGAATTCTATACTCATTCAGTCATCTTCACAAACACTTAGAATACACTATTTTAACATACTTAGTGTATATTAGCAAAACATGTATTAGGGCGAGTCCTTTCGCCAAACAAGTATTTTACGCATATATAATATGTTCATACAGCAAATAATCATGGCAAACATTTTCAAAATATATACGTATACGGTACTTTCTACAATACACTATTTCTACATATATAGTGTATATTAGCATAACATGTATTAGGGCGAATCCTTTCGTCAAATAAGTATTTTATCCATATATCATATATTCATATAACAAATAATCATGTCAAACACATTTTCAAAATATATACGTATACGGTATTTTCTACGAATACCTAGAATATGTAAAATTCCATATTCTACGTCTTTAATCGAAACAAAAAATAGAAAGCATTTTGTACATGTGCAATTGCATGCAGATCATGAATCTATCATTATCTGACATTGAAAGTGTTGAAAACCATAACCTATACACCTAAAGTTTGCACCTTTTGTTGTAGAATTGTAACGGAGTCGATATGTTTGCTAAGCTTCCGTATTCGGCAGTTTAGCAACCTATAGAATGAAATAGGTTAGCTATTTCATAACCTACAACTGTCAAAACCTCAAAACAGATTAGGGTTAGGGTTTCTTACCTAGAAACGAAGTCGGAATCGCCGAAAAAGTGATTAGATCGGAGTGGTTTAACACGTATAGCAGCAGGGAAGAGTGGCAGGGAGATCCTCCCACTGCTCTCACACATTCTCTCTCTTTTTTCTCTTCTCTCCAGGGTTTCTCTCAAATTCGTATGGCTGTGAGGGAGAGGGTTCTAAGGTCCTTATATAGTCTAAAAACATTCCAAAATAGACTCCAGGTCAAGGTATACTTAGGTTATAGCCAAAGCGAGGCTGTTTCAGCTTAACGGAGGACTTCTGGCGGCCCCCCTTGAGCCAAAGGTCTGACTTAAGCTCACAGACATTGGATCTACATGGAGTTAAGTTTTCGTTTCATTCGGATTCTTAGATCACGCGTGGCGGACCAGTTTCAGTTCGACGATCAGTGGATCTCGATCGGAGATTCCGAGTACGTGGATATGTTTAGGAAGTTTTTCCTGATCTGAGAGTATTTAGGTAAGATTCTGACGGTTTAGTTGCTTACAAAATGACCGCAAGTAACAAGTCTCAGATTACTATTCAAGATATTTATTTTGGAAAGAAAACAAGTGTTTTCACACTCTCTCACTCCGGACTCAAGCGAACAGCCGTGGGACATTGTCTAGATTTGATTTTCGAGATGGTTGTCAAGCCCAGCGAGGCGGTCCTAATTCCTTAACTTCGAGTTATTCGGAATTCTGACGTGCGGTCCAGATTTGATACGGAGTTTCGGGATGCTCCCGAGAGCAGCCGGGTAATGAGATTGATCCTAGATTTTAGGGTAATATAGCATCAATGATTCTACAAGTTTTGGGTCTTGCAGATCGTATTTAAAGTGGATCAAGCGGATTTCGTAGCTAATCTAGTTTAGCACTTAATTACTTTGTCTCATTTCTAAAGGATTTAGTCCTATAAGATTTCTGTCTGAGGTGGTACTTAGTCCTTTGTAGTTTGTATATAAAGTGATCCAAGTTATAATACTTAGCTAGTTTAAGATAGTGTCTAAGGTGAAAGTACTTAGGAAAATTGAAAGAACAAGGTGGTGAAGGGTGGGATTTATGAAGGAAATGGGTTCAAAAGCAGTTTTAGACTTTGGGATTGAGTTCTAACAGGTTAATAAGGTATTAGGATCGACCCGTCGCCTAAGGACGTCTAATTCTATGTTGGAAAAAATCCGGGCTGTTACAAAAGCACTAAATGCAATCACTTGCGCACTATCACCGGATGAGTTCAAAAGAATTATATCCTGTGATACTGCAAAGCAAGCTTGGGATATATTAGAAATGACACATGAGGGTACTTTAATTGTAAAAAAATCTAAAGTCCAACTCCTCACAACCAATTTTGAAGAAATTCATATGGAGGAAAATGAAATGTTTATGGACTTCTACACTAGATTAAATGACATTGTAAACTTTATGTGGGGTCTTGGCAATAAAATCCCAGAAAGTAAAGTGTGTGCAAAGATACTACGCTCACTACCTGAACGGTTCAATTCTAAGGTAACCGCGATTCAGGAACTTCGTAATATGGACAATATGAGGGTAAAGGAACTAGTTGGTTCTTTACAAACTTATGAATTAAATTTTAAAGATACCAAAGGTAAATCTATTGCGCTTAAATCTTCAAAATGTATTTCTCAAGATTTTGATTTAGAAAATTCTGAAGATGACATAGCCCTTCTTGTTAAAAAGTTTTACAATATCTTCAAAAGTAAAAAGAGGGTTGATTTTTAAAAAATCAAATGATAAGAAACATTTTAAACCAAAATCTAAAACTTGGAAATCTTTAAAAGATAGTCAATGTTACAACTGCCAAGAATATGGGCATTTAGTAAACAAACGTCCTAAAAGGGATAAACCTAAAAAGAAAGGAATGTTGGCTACTTGGGATGAATCTTCTGGCACTGAAGCCTCTTCTGAATCAGAAGATTCTGAAATCGAGTCGGGCAATGAAGTTAAGGCCCTTATGACTCTAGCCAAGTTCACTTTTTTAGATCATGATGATTCAACTAGTGAAGAAAATCTGAATAGTGATTATGAAAATGAAGAAGATCTTCAAGATGCTTACAATGCCCTATATAAGGAAAGTTGGTAAATTGCAGTAAAACTAAAACTTCAAAACGAAAAGTTTTTAAAACTTAAAGAAAATTTTGAGTCACTTGTTTTAGAAAAATCCCATATTTCAGATTGTTTTGAAAAGATTAAATGTGATTTAGAATTCAAAACCTCCCTGATTGAAAATCTTAAATCTGAAAATGACAAACTTAAGCTTAAAAACTCTTCACTTTTGAGTTCAAAGGATACATAGAAGTATGCCCAAGGAGATCCGAAGTTTGAGAAACTTTTATCCGGATCTAGAAAATGTGGCGACAAATCTAGATTGGGCTATGAAAAAAATGTACCTTTTAAACAGAAGAATACTCCTAAGTTTGTGAGAGGAGAAGCCTCTAACTCAAAAGGAAAAAATATTAATCAAAGTTTTTTCTAAAAATACTAAAACTTTTTAAAAACCTAAAAGCAATTATGTCAACTATAAAACTCAAAACCAAAACCCTTTAGCTAAAAAAATAGTTGATTTGCTTAAGGAGCTCTTAAAATCTAACTCAGTGGGTCACTCATATAAAAATTACAAATACAAGAAGACCAACTATACTCTTAAACCTAAAACAGTAATGAAATGGGTTCCTAAAGTTACTTGCTTGGTTGCCCACACTGCTTTCAAAGCTACAAGCCATTCGAAGTGGTACTTAGACAGTGGATGCTCAAGGCATATGACAGGCGACAAAGCTTTATTCACTAATCTTAAAGATATGACTGATGGGTCAGTCACATTTGATGATGGTAGTAACTGCAAGATTATTAGCCAAGGTATGGTTCAACTCTATAACCTTCTCTTATTTAAGAATATTTTATATGTTGAGGGGCTAAAACACAACCTGTTAAGCATATCTCAAATATGCGATTAACAATCACAACGTGAAATTTTCTAATAAAAGTTGTGAAATCTTGAATAAAAAGGGTTCTGTAATATTAACTGGTCGCAGGAATTTTGAAAATTGCTATATTGTAAGTGATGGCAGCTCATCTAATCAATCATGTTACATTGTCCATACCAATGAAACTAAACTATGGCATAAACGCTTTGGACATGTACACTACTGTAATTTATACGATTGAGCAAGGGAGAACTAATAAGAGGTTTACCTAAATTACAAAATATAGACAAGATATGTGGTGAATGCCAGTATGACAAACAAACAAGGACCTCTCATAAAAAGGTGAACTCCAATGCCACATCAAGACCACTCGAGCTTCTCCATATGGATCTTATAGGACCTACCAGGACGGACAATCGAGTTGGCAAAAAATACATCTTGGTAATCATGAATGATTTTTCTAGATTCACTTGGGTAACATTCTTAAGGGATAAATTAAAAACCTTTGATGAAGTTAAAAGGATTCTCAAACGGATCCAAACTGAAAAAGGTTCTCAAGTTTGTAAGATCCGTAGTGATCATGGATCTGAGTTCTAGAATAGCAGTTTTGAGAAATTCTATAATGATCAGGGAATATTGCATGAATTCTTTGCACCGAAAACTCCTCAACAGAATGGAATTTTGGAAAGGAAAAATAGAGTGCTTTAAGAGATGGGAACTGTAATGTTGAACAGTATGAAGCTCCCTAAAAATCTTTAGGCTGAAGCAGTAAATACTGCTTGATATGTTATTAATCGGGTTTATATATGTAAATCTAATAATAAAACCGCTTATGAAATGTGGTTTGATAAAGAGCCTACTATCAAATACTTTCAAGTTTTTGGTAGCAAGTGCTATATTTTGCGTGACCGTGAAAATCTGGGAAAGTTTGACATAAAAAGTGACGAAGGAATCTTTTTAAGATACTCTGTAAACAGTCGCGCATATCGTATATTGAACAAAAGGACCAGTGTTATTCAAGAATCAATTAATGTGGTCATAGACGATCATTTGAATACACCTGTCCCAAGTTCAAATAATGATGAAGTTCTTCTAATTGACAAACCTGATACTTCATCAAGTCAAAACAATTCTGTATTAAGGACTGTTAAAGATCATCCAACCTCTCAAATTCTTGGAAATCCTCTCACTGGTGTGCGCACTCGTAGACAACTAGAAGACATGTAATTACGTGTGCTTTACATCTCAGATTAAACCAGTAAACGTAAAAGAAGCTCTTTCTGATGAAAACTGGATGGTAACTATATAGGAAGAACTTAATCAGTTTGTTCGAAATGATGTTTGGTATCTTGTTCCTAGACCTAAAGAAAAACACATTATAGGAACTAAGTGGATTTTCAAAAATAAGTCTGATGAACTTGGGAATATAATTCGAAACAAGGTAAGACTGGTTGTACAAGGGTGCACTCAAATAAGAGGCATTGATTACGATGAAACATTTGCTCCAGTTGCTCGCCTTGAATCAATCAGACTTTTTATATCCATTGCATGCTTTAGAAAATTTAAAATTTATCAAATGGATGTAAAGAGTGCCTTTTTGAATGGTGATTTATATGAAGAAGTATATGTTGAATAACCTACAAGGTTTGAAGACCTTAAGTTTACTGATCATGTATATCGTCTTAAAAAAGCTCTATATGGTTTAAAACAAGCTCCTAGAGTATGGTACAAAAAATTGACTAAGTTTTTACTAAGTCAGAATTTTCAAATGGGTAGTGTCGATAAGACGCATTTTGTTAAGAAACATAATGATGATATCTTAATGGTTCAGATCTATGTTAATGATATTATTTATGGATCAACTTGTACTAACATGACTGTTGAGGTTGCAGATTTGATGAAATCAAGTTCGAAATGAGCATGGTTGGGAAATTAAATTATTTCCTTGGGTTGCAAGTAAAACAACAACTAGATGACATTTTCATTTCTCAAACAAAATATGCTCTGAACTTAATCAAAAAGTTTGGATTTGAGAATGGTAAGAATTTTGATACTCCTATGAGTACAACTTTAAGACTCTCAAAAGACTCTACAGGTAAAAATATAGATCCTAAATTATATCGTAGTATGATTGGTAGTCTACTTTACTTAACTATTAGTAGACCTAATATTGCTTTAAGTGTTGGGATTTGCGCTAGATATCAGTCTAATCCTAAAGAGTCACATCTTTCTACTGTCAAGCGGATTATGTGATATGTCGCAAACTCTGCTAAAATGGGTCTCTGGTATCCATTTGATACTAGTGTTCAATTGGCTGGGTATTCAAATGCTGATTGGGCTGGAAATATTGATGACAGAAAATTAACCAGTGGTGGTTGTTTCTTTATTGGAAATTGTTTGGTTTCTTGGTTTAGCAAGAAGTAAAGTTTTGTATCGCTCTCAACTGCTCAGGCTGAATACATCGCAACAGAAAATGCTTGTACTCAGCTTGTTTGGATGAAACGTATGTTAAGCGATTATGAAATTGCACAGGAATCAATGATATTATATTGTGATAATTCCAGTGCTATAAATATATCAAAAAATCCAATGTAGCATTCAAGTACCAAGCACATTGACATTAGGTTTCACTATATTCGTGAATTAGTGGAAGATAAAATAATATCCTTAGAATATATACCGACCGAGACTCAACTTGCCAACATTTTCACTAAACTGCTTGACAAAAGCAGGTTTAATAAATCAAAATTTGATCTCGGAATGTGCATTCTAAATTGATTATTCATGCATATTTGTATTATAATGTATATATATTTATTTAAATTTCAAATTTCTATGGAAAATACATATTTTTGTGTTTTTATGACCAGTCGAGGACGTGCTCGACCAGTCGTGGTACGACCGGTCGAGAACGGTTTTCGACCAATTGTGTAGCGCGCTGGAATCTTTTAAAATTGAGAAAAATTTTTATCTTCTTCATTTCCATTTCACTCTCCAACGAGCCGAGGCACGACTAGTTGGACCCACCTTCCTAGATCTTCAAGGTTAGTGCATCATTTGTTTTTCTCTTGTAGATTCTAGTTCCTATTACTTCATTTTCACTCTTGGAGTAATCTATTTTGAGATTTCTTGACATTTTAGGGTTTTTTCTTGAAAAATCTGATCTACCAAAACCCATTTTCACATCTTTTATTTTTACTTAATCTTTTGATTTTCATTCTGATAATGGATGCTAGGGTAAAAAAAAAAAACTTTTCGTGGTCCATCTTCTTCTAGATCTGCTCCTCTCGCTAGGCGCTATCTTCGTTCACCTAAGGATGATCCCTCTGATGTACGGGATTTGCGTATGCGCAATGTCATTGTTGAATGGTCTGTCTGTATTGAACACATTGCTCATTTTGGTATTCTACCTCTACTCCAAGCTGTAGGATGGGATAATATTTTACATTGGGGTGGGCCTACATACCAATCTATTGCACAGGCCATGTTTGCATGTATCTCAGACTTCTCTTTTGAGAATTTAACTTTAAAAATTAATACTAGAGAAGGTCTATTTGAAGTTGACTGCCATCTGATTGCAAGGTTAATGGATATACCTATTAATGAGGAGGATATTCCTATTCATAATTTATCTAAAAAACCCTCCGAATCTGAAAAGCGTATGCTAACCAGAGATTTGTGTAATATGAATGTACAATGGACTCATAAAGGGAATGCGCTCCCCACAAAGTACTTGTTACCCAAATACAGGGTACTTCACAGGATTTTTACTTCTAACCTGTATCCTCGTTTTGGTAATAAGACAAAATTAACTGCCTTTATGGTTCTTGTGTTGCACTCTGTCATTTCTGGTTCTAAAATTTTTCTTCCTTCCTTGATATGTCATTTCATTATTCATTCTCGTCTCTATCCAGGTCATAGTGATATTCCTTTTGCCTATCTCTTGACTGTTTTAGCTACTCACATGCTCGTGGCTATGCTTGTTGGAGAAGCTCCCATCCATCATCTTATTTTTAACAATTTGAATATTAACAAAATGAAATCGGAATTGGCTCGTGGCCAAGTGGATGTTGGTAGAGCTGAAGCTGGGGATGAAGAAGCTGGTGATCTTCCTCCTGACGATGTGGATATGGATGATATTTTCGATGAACTTGAATCAGATTCTGGAAATGATCTTGATTTTGAGCCTTCGGATTTTGATGCTCGTCTTCATGCTTTAGAAGAGAAGGTAGAGAATATGAATATTGCTCATGATCTTCAGTTTAAATATATGCGTAAGTATCCTAGGCGCTTGAACAAGGGAATGCATAATCTTGATCCTACCATTCCTTCTCCTTCTTCAGGATCCGATTAAGAGTTTCATTCTTGATATGTAATAACTTTCTTACTTATGTTGAATTGTGCACTTTATTTGGTTTGCTGACTTTTTAGTTATACAGGTAACTGGATTGTGAACATTTACTTTCTTACATATTGTTGGGTTTCTTCATCTATTCCTCCATCATTTATCCTTAACTTTGTTGTCATATTGTGACAAAAAGGGGGAGAAGGTTTGATTGCTTATCGCTTACGTATATGAGTAGTTATATTTTAGATGTGTGCTACTACTCAGGGGGAGTATAGTATATAAATAATGAGTTGTGCTGCTTATTGATAACTGGTTTATATAACTGGTGCATGATTCGTTAATGTGCATATTGTGCTTCTCTTATTGGATTATGTTTTGTCACAAATTTGACAAAAGGGGAGATTGTAAGTGCTATGGTCTCATGCTCTTTTGATTGTCAAATTTTGTGGTGCCAAAACGTCTTGTATGTCAAAACCTCTATCTATGTGTATTGTGCTTGTATATTGATATATATATATATATATATATATATATATATATATATATGATTCAAGATGACATCACAATAGTTCAAGACATGTACGGTGCTCTGTTTTAAGGAATGCTAGGTTATGTACTTCGTTCTCTTCTGTATGCATCAATGTTCAGAGCTACATCGATAAGAAGAGTGCTTGTTCAAAGACTCAAGTGCATTTTAAGACTCCAGTACTACTCAAGTTGAAGTTTAAATTCAAGCTGTAGAAGATCTCAAGATCAAGCTACATCAAGTAAAGATCTCAAGCTTCAAAGGTTAAACCATTATCTGAAAGAATGAAGTTCAATGTTCATACTTTATGTCCCAGGTATGGTAGACCTTAGTTGACCTTAGGGTAGGTCATTTTGTATACATAATTCAAAATGAATCTTTTTACATGAATTTGGTATGTTATAAGACTAGTCCTAAACCTTCTTCGACTAGTCCTAGACCTGGTTCGACCAGTCCAAGAAATTCCATGACCAGTCCTAAGTTGTTGAAGATTTTCAGAAATTTTTAATTATTCTTCGACTAGTCCTGGAGATTGTTCGACCGGTCGTAGGGATGTCACGACTCATCCTTTGACCAGTCTTAGAACTTTGACTCAAACTCCAGCAACCAATTCTGGTTACCTACGATCAGTCCTGGGTCAACTACAACCAGTCGTAGGTGGTCTACGACCAGCTGTAGAATCCCAAGACCAGTCGTAGAACTGATTTTCAGATCGCGCTTAAAATTTCAAAATGTCGTTAGTGCTACGACCAATCGAAGGTTCCTAAGACCAGTCGTAGACGCGATCTTTGCTTCTATAATTTAAGCACGAATTTCAGAGTTTTTCATTGATTAATTTGAGAAATTCAAGCCTCCACTCTGAGATAAGTTGTGTTTATTTTTAAGCTACGCTGTGCATATTTAATATTCTTTTTGTTAGCTATTCGTATTTGATTTTATTCCTATATTCCAATATTATTTTGAAAAGAGGAATTGCTGTATTCCTTCATCTGGGAATCAAAATCAAATATAGCTATGCCTAATTTGGTTTAATTTAAAATCAATTAGAACCTAGAACCATTTCTTAAGTGAGTATTGGACATTGAACATTGATTCGAACTTCTACTCTGATTGGTTCTCCGGGCGGCTACAAAAGAAGAAATTCAGGTATTTTACATTTATTGTAAATTCATTATTTTGATTTTATTTGAGATTCACCAGAAAAATCTCATTGTGTTGGTTATCTGAGGAGAGTCAGAAAACTCAGAAAGTGTGGGTTTTTGGATTATGTAAGCCCAAGTTAAAAAGACACAATTGTGAAGGTTTTAGGTGAACTGTAAAAACCTGTTTGATAGTGAATACTAATATCCCCTGTGTGAAGATATTAGGAGTGGAGTAGCAAGCTGTGTGGCTATTGTTTAACAGTTGGTGAACACACAGGCGAACCACTATATATCGGTGTGTTTTGTGATTTGAATATTCTTTTAATTTCTATATTTTTAATCATTCAAATTTGTGGAATGTATATATGGATGTGAATGTTGTAATATTTACATTTCAAGCAAAGCGGGGAATGTTGTAATAGTTTAGAATTTATTTCTTGCTATTTCCTTTATTTCCTTTCTGTTAGAGTTTTAATATGCAATTTTTTCTAGTAAGGTTGTATTGCTATAAATCCTTGGTTTTTATGGTGCAAAGGTTGTCCTTAGAACAACGTTAGTATCAAGCTCTTTATTTAAGATTGTTTTACATTTCAGTCTTTGATTTATTTAAAGTACTGTTCTTTATTTTTATAAGGCTATCGTACTTCAATTCCGCTGTTAAATTTTAATTTGGCACAGTCCTATTCACCCCCCCCCCCTCTAGGACATATAGCTTGGCCTTTTCAGATACATGGGTCGTGATTGTCATTGTATATGGGTCATGGTTGTAATGTTGTATAGATTGTAGTTGTCACGATACAGGGACCCTGAGTGGAATGATATATGGGTCGTTGTTATCATGTTATATGGGTCATGGTATATGTGAAGCATTGGTCGTAGTTGATATGGGTCAGGGTTGTTATGTTAAATTGGTTGTGGTTCACAGTTGTAATGGATTGTGGTTATCATCCATGTTATATCGTTGTTGACAACCACGACCTTATGAGTAACACGACCCATACAACATAACAACCCTGACCCATTAATCATGACAACCATGACCTGTTGTTAAGTTCACGATTTCTGTATGGGGCGTAGTTCAAATGCACAACAGACGTGGTTATCATCCATATTGGATCATGGTTAACATGCACCAAGGTTCATGAATCAATAAGTATATTACAGTTCATATTACATTATCACAAACAATTAAAAAAATAATCAAAATAATAAGTCATCATCAGCCTCAACCTCAGCCTACAGGGACGAAAGTGCATCGATGTCAATTGTGACCTATTCGTTTGTATCTCGAGCATCTGGGTGTTGGCCTATTTTCTCCCTGGAATGTAATTCAAACCTTTTTCAGTCTTCCAGCAGATCTTCTCGTTTATGGAGGCCTCATATTCTCACATAAAATCTTCACTTTGTTTGAAATGTTCCATTGTGTCTTGTCAAGCACTGGGTAAACTGACTCTTGGTATGGTTTATGATATATTTCATTGAAGTAGAATAGAGAGTAGTATTTATACATATTAAGCTGATACTTATCACAGGCCGCTATCACATGAACACAAGGCAGCAACATTTTTCCAAACTCACTGCATGTACACTTCATTTCTCTTGGATTCACTACATCGGTCATTCCCCGTGCGGTCACTTGGAACTCATCCACTGAAATTGTGATACATTGTGTCTTTCGCACTTCCGAGTGATAAAGTTCGGACAATCTTTTTTCTGCCCAAGGAGTCAAAATTTCCTTACAAGCCAAAGTCTCGTCTCGTCAATAGGTGAAGAAGTCTTGGATTTTACTCCTTATTGATTCAAGAAGTTTCGTGACGGGGTACTCTCGTGCATCTACGAACAATGCATTCATGCTTTCGACAAAGTTGGTGGTTACAATATTATAGCTCATGCTAGGAAAGAGAACGGATGCCTATCTTTCCTTTTTTATACCATTAAGGAACTGATATGCTCTGGGATTCAACATTTGAATGTATCGCATCATCTCTAAAAATGTGGATGTCCGGTATATCTTCACAACACCCCAAAAGTATTCCCTCATAGAATCATCCGAACATGCCTTCTTCATATTTTCAAGAATATGATGCGTACAATATCCATGTATCGCATATGGGAAAATGTTAAGGACTTCACTGATCAACCTTTTGTGACGATCTGACACTACAACTAGTCCTGGAAGAATCCCGATTTCTTTGGATAAAATCTCAAGGAACCACCTCCAACTATTATTATTCTCGGATTCTCCGATCCCATATGCCACAGGGAGGATGTGATTATTTCCATCCAATGCAGTAGCTATGAAAAGAACACTCTTGTACCTTCCTATCAAATGTACCGCATCAACAAATAACACCCTCCGAATATGCAAATGTAGGCTTCTGATGCACTGTCCAATTGCAATAAAGCATTGTTCAAAACTATTTATTTCATCATTCACTTGTAACTCTGTCACAGTCCATAAATTGGCCTTTCTCAACTAGTGAGATAGGCTAGAAGCTCATTATAAGAACCCTCGTAAGATCCCAAGACTTGTTCCGTTATAATCTCTTTACCTTTCCATGCTTTCTTGTAGCTGATCTCCAACCCGTACATCTCACTCATACGATATTAAATTTCTTTTGGCATGCAAGTCGGTCTTGAACTCATACGACTAACTCTAAATTCACTACTTATTAAACCGGTGGCTTGGCGATGATCTCTTCCCTTCCTCTTTGAGGTTACTATATCACGACCGTCACCCACGATCGTTGACTCAGAGTACTGTATCGCCTCAAACGACATGCAACATGTATGCTTCGAGTTGTATGTCACTACCAAAAAACTGGGTAAAGGCTACGAATAAAATCTGTAGCCATAGACCTATGGCTATGGTTTTAGTCCATAGAACGACCGTAGTCGTAGGTACCTTAACAATAGGTCTTGAACCTATGGTTACGGATTTAATCCGTAGCTATAGATTCCAATAGCTACAGAATAATCCGTAACAATTATATCTATAACGAAAACCACAAGCAGCTACGGATATTATTTGTAGCTAAAAGTCCGTAGCAATATGCGAAATTTAATAATGGCTACAGATGTCAGATAACCAGCTACGGTCAATATCTGTAGTTATTTCGTACATTAAAAAAAATAATCATTTGTTCATTAAATTGCTACCTGCATAATCATTCATTCATTCCATTACAATCAATTACATTCATTCATTCATTCAATTACAATCAATTACAATCCTTCATTTAATCAATTATAATTACAATCAATTACAATCCTTCATTCAATTGATTACAATTACAATCAACTACAATCCTTCATTCAATCAATTACAATTATAATAATGCTGAAAATACAAATCTTTGGCTTCATTAGAAAAATTTGCTCGACTTCACCCTGAAATTTCAATGATAAAGAATTGAAAGAGAAGATATATTTTGATGGTATGATATTTTTATCACAAGTAAATAGGCCTTTTTCAGCCATCACCCACCTGAAGAATAAAAAACTGATTGTTGTCCAAGTCCACTACTTTTCCTTTCAATTTCTCAGTGACCTCTGTCATTTATGTAATACTTTGAAGAGTTGTCTCAAAATACAACTCTAGTAATGACAAAGTCACTTCCTGCAACAGCTTCGTATATTCCATCATCCTACAAATAGTCATGGTATTCATAAATCAGAATGACCATTTGGGGAAAGAAAAACAAAGTGAAAGAAGTGCATCATGTATAACCATTTTCATTTATTTTTTTCTTAATGAATTAATAAAAACTCAAAGAGGAATGAAATTGATACAAAAGGAATGGTCTCACCATATGGTTTGTAGGGCCAAAATAAACGTCTGGACAATTTTCGCAAGGAGGACCATCAGTAGCCACAAGTACCCACTTCCCAAGGAATGGTCTCACCATATGGTTTAGGTTACAAGTTATGTTAATGTCATGGGTTATAGGTTTAGGTTTAGGTTTAGGTTTAGGGATTTGAGAATACATTTACATTTTAGGTTTAGGTTTAGGAAATCGGGTTCGAGTTTGGGATTGGGTTTAGATTTGGGTTTTCGAGTTTAGGTTTAGGTATAGGCTTAGGTTATAGGTTATATGTTTAGGCTAAGGTTTAGGGATTTGGGTTCGGGTTCGAGTTCGGGTTGGGTTTATAGGTTATAGGTTATAGGTTATAGGTTATAGGTTTAGGTTATAGGTTTAGGTTTAGGTTATGGGTTTTGGGATTTGAGAATAGGTTTAGTTTATAAGTATAGGTTTAGGTTGGGTTATAGGTTAAGGTTTAGGTTATAGGTTATAAGTATAGGTTTTGTTTAGGTTAAGGTCTAGGTTTAGGTTATAGGTATAGGTTTTGGGATCCGAGAATAGGTTTAGGTTAAGGTTATAAGTATAGGTTATAGGTTAAGGTTTAGGTTTAGAAGTAGGTTCGGGTTTGGGATTGGATTTAGATTTGGGTTTAGGAAATCGGGTTCAGGTTCGGGATTGGGTTTAAGTTTGGGCTTTCAAGTTTAGGTTATAGGTTAAGGTTTAGGTTTAGATAATTGGGTTCGGGTTCGGGTTTGGGATCGGGTTTAGGTTTGGGTTTTCAAATTTAGGTTTAGGTATAGACTTAGGTTATAGGTTATAGGTTATATGTTTAGGTTAAGGTTTAGGGATTCGGGTTCGGGTTCGAGTTCGGGTTTGGGTTCGAGTTTAGGTTATAGGTTTTGGTTTAGGTTATAGGTTTTGGTTTAGGTTAAGGTTAAGGTTTAGGTTATGGGTTTTGGGATTTAAGAATAGGTTTAGCTTATAAGTATAGGTTTAGGTTGGGTTATAGGTTAAGGTTAAGGTTTAGGTTTAGGTTATAGGTTATAAGTATTGGTTTATGTTTAGGTTAAGGTCTAAGTTTAGGTTATATGTATAGGTTTTGGGATTTAAGAATAGGTTTAGGTTAAGGATATAAGTATAGGTTATAGATTAAGGTTTAGGTTTAGGAAATCGGGTTCGGGTTCGGGATCGGGTTTAGGAAATCGGGTTCGGGTTCGGGATTGGGTTTAAGTTTGGGTTTTCAAGTTTAGGTTATAGGTTAAGGTTTAGGTTTAGGGAATCGGGTTGAGTTTAGGTTTGGGTTTTCAAGTTTAGGTTTAGGTATAGGCTTAGGTTAGAGGTTATAAGTTATATGTTTAGGTTAAGGTTTAAGAATTCGGTTCGGGTTGGGGTTCGAGTTCGGGTTTAGGTTATAGGTTTTTGGTTTAGGTTAAGGTTTAGGTTTAGGTTATGGGTTTTGGGATTTGAGAATAGGTTTAGCTTATAAGTATAGGTTTAGGTTGGGTTATAGGTTAAGGTTTAGGTTTAGGTTTAGGATATAGGTTATAAGTATAGGTTAAGGTCTAGGTTTAGGTTATAAGTATAGGTTTTGGGATTTGAGAATAGGTTTAGGTTAAGGTTAAAAGTATAGGTTATAGGTTAAGGTTTAGGTTTAGGAAATCGGGGGTTCGGGATCGGGATAGGGTTTAGGTTATAGGTTATAGGTTATAGGTTTAGGTTTAGGTTTGGGTTAGGTTTAGGTTAAGGTTTAGGTTAGGTTTTAGGTTATAGGTTAAGGTTTGGGTTGTAGGTTAAGGTTTAGGTTGTAGGTTATAGGTTATAAGTATAGGTTTAGATTTAGGTTAAGGTCTAGAATAGGTTATAGGGTTCGAGTTCAGATCGGGTTTAGGTTTGGGATTAGGTTTTAGGTTATGGGTTTAGGTTTGGGTTATAGGTTAAGGTTTAGGTTAGGTTTTAGGTTATAGGTTATAGTTAGGTTTAGGTTAAGGTTTTAGAATAGGTTATAAGGTTAAGGTTCTGGATTTTTAGGTTGGGTTTAGGTTTTAGTTTATAGGTTATAGGTTTAGGTTTAGGTTATAGGTTAAGGTTTAGGTTGTAGGTTATAGGTTATGAGTATAGTTTAGATTTAGGTTAAGGTCTGGAATAGGTTATAGGGTTCGGGTTCGGGATTAGGTTTAGGTTTTTTAGTTATAGGTTATAGGTTTAGGTTTGGGTTATAGGTTAAGGTTTAGGTTAGGTTTTAGGTTATAGGTTAAAGTTTATGTTATAGGTTAAGGTTTGGGATATAGGTTAAGGTTTAGGTTGTAGGCTTTAGGTTATAAGTATAGGTTTAGATTTAGGTTAAGGTCTAGAAATAGGTTATAGGGTTCAGGTTCGACATCTGGTTTAGGTTTAGATTTAGTTAAGGTTTAGGAATAGGTTATAGGGTTGAGTTCGGCATCTGGTTTAGGTTAAGGTTTAGGAATAGGTTATAGGGTTCAGGTTCGGCATCTGGTTTAGGTTATAGGTTATAGGTTATAGGTTTGGGTTATAAGTTAAGGTTTAGGATAGGTTTTAGGTTATAGGTTAAGGTTTGAGTTATAGGTTAAGGTTTAGGTTATAGGTTATAGGTTATAGGTATAGGTTTAGGTTTAGGTTAAGGTCTTGGTATAGGTTATAGGGTTCAAAGTTCTGGATCGGGTTTCGGTTTGGGTTTAGGTTATAGGTTTAGTTTAGGTTTGGGTTATAGGTTAAGGTTTAGGTTAGGTTTTAGGTTAAGGTTATAAGTATAGGTTATAGGTTTAGGTTTAGGTTATAGGTTATAAGTATAGGTTTATGTTTAGGTTAAGGTCTAGGTTTAGGTTATAGGTATAGGTTTTGGGATTTGAGAATAAGTTTAGGTTAAGGCTATAAGTATAGGTTATAGGTTAAGGTTTAGGTTTAGGAAATTGGGTTCGGGTTTGGGATCGGGTTTAGGTTTGGGTTTAGGTTATAGGTTATAGGTTATAGGTTTAGGTTTGGGTTATAGGTTAAGGTTAAGTATGGGTTTTGGTTTTAGGTTATATGCTATATGTTTAGTTTATAGGTTAAGGTTTGGGTTATAGGTTAAGGTTTAGGTTATAGGTTATAGGTTAT
Organism: Magnolia changhungtana; assembly: GCA_030180095.1. Taxonomy (NCBI): domain Eukaryota; kingdom Viridiplantae; phylum Streptophyta; class Magnoliopsida; order Magnoliales; family Magnoliaceae; genus Magnolia; species Magnolia changhungtana. Next base: position 8,324,249 of record JASAUF010000375.1, read on the forward strand.
AGCTTTAGGGAATTGAGAATAGGTTTAGGTTATAGGTTTAGGGTGTGGTTTAAGTTAAGGGTGTGATACCTGCAAATATAGATATAAACACGGCCTATCCAAATGGTCAGACCCCTCCAATGCTTTGTATAGGAAATGGACAACTTCATCATGGTCAAAACAGCGGTTCCCACCTTCCAGGGACCCCCGCTCATCCGGATAGCTCCGACGCGCATCCGGGTCTACTCCATTAATTTCGAGCAAATACATAAATACGGCCTGTCTAAATGGCCAGACCCCACCAATGCTGTCCATAGGAAATGGACAGCTTCATCATGGTCATAACAGCGGTTCCCACCTTCCAGGGGCCCCCACTCATCCGGATAGCTCCAACGCACATCCAGGTCTGCTCCATTAATTTCAAGCAAATACATAAATACGGCCTGTCCAAATGGCTAGGCCCCTCCAATGCTGTTTATAGGAAATGGACAGCTTCATTATGGTCATAACAGTGATTCTCACCTTTCATCGACTTTCGCTCATCCGGATAGCTCCGACGCACATCCGGGTCTGCTCCATTAATTTCGAGCAAATACATAAATAATGTCTGTCCAAATGGCCAGGCCCCTCCAATGCTGTCCATAGGAAATGGACAACTTCATCATGGTCATAACAACATTTCCCACCTTCCAAGGACCCCTGCTCATTCGGATAGCTCCGACGCACATCTGAGTCTGCTCCATTAATTTCGAGCAAATACATAAACACGACTTGTCCAAATGGCCAGGCCATTCCAATGTTGTACATAGGAAATGGACAGCTTCATCATGGTCATAACAGCGGTTACCACCTTCCAGGGACCCCCGCTCAACATCCGAATAGCTCCGACGCACATCCGGGTCTGCTCCATCAATTTTTACGAAATTATGCATGTCTACTCATGAGCATGCCTAATATTGCCAATGCATGGGATTCAGCACAAATACCTTTTCATGATTCAAAGAAGGGAACTCGAGAATTTTCCTTACCTTCCATTGTATGCTTCCAAGGTGCAAATGGCCTCTGAAACACACATACATCCTAGGAATCGCTTCTCAAAACCGTAAACTATTTTGTTTTAAAACTCGTTCATCTCACCTGAAAACTTGTCACATAATGAATAACCGTAACCACAATGATAACTATTGTGAATGCACTATAATGAACAAATTATTATTACTATTATAAATAACTGTAATTACAACATAGATATCATGCACACAATATCACATAATGTATTGTTTGATGAACTACACATGTGCATTCTTGACAAGAGACGTACCAGATGCTTGATCTGAAGTATGCAGCTCCAATCCTCCCACATGCAACATCTACCTGAAAGAATACGCATAACCGTAATGCTTAAGTAATCATACCTCGGTGAATTCTAGGGATATTGATAATTTTGGATACTGCTTGCTTAAGACTAAGTAGTCCCTTTCAACGCCCACCAAACAGGATGGGTAAACCTGAAAATAGAGTATAGTTCAATTATCCCACCTAATAAACTCTAAAGACACCACAATTCCCATATAGAGCAAAAGAAAGAAGTAAACGAAGTAGATTGTTTGAATCAGCTCTAGATGGAAAAAAGCCAAAAAAAAAAAGTAGAAATATTGTAGTTGTTTCCTGACTCTCAGTTGTTGTTTCGTGTTCAATGGTTGTTTCTCTCCTAAAATAATCTCCTCGCATGTAGTAAGACATACAACATCCAGATATTTCATCAAAATTATAAAATTCATGTAATTGAAGGCATATTGCTAGAAAAAGGCTAGCAGGATGTGAGATTAATGATAAGATACTATTGTCGTTTTTGTCTTTATGCTTGATATTGATGTGCAAATGAAAACAAGCAAACAGACATCCATCCATAAGTTAGCAACTTCTAATATAAATAAATTTCATTTGTTTCTTTTAACAGAAAAATTGAGGAATTTCTAATGCTTATAGGAATCTTGGAAAATGTAGATTCCAAGGGTTGAAAAGGAGCAAAGGATTTGAAGATGATCCAGAATAAGGCAACTTAAGTAAGGAAAGACAATTGATCCAGAATAAGGCAACTTAAGTAAGCATTCATAAAATATGACAATCAGAGTATTTAATCACAAAAGTAGCAAGTAATGGTGAAATTTTAGCAATTAAACTGAAATTCCAACAAGTTTATTCAATTTCTATGATCAATATTCTAGCAAATATTTGTGTTTGTTTTTCAGTAGTTTTGTTTCTTTGTTTTGTTTTTTTGGCCTTTGGCCTTAACAAGATCATCATCTTTCCAAATAAAAATAAAAATAAAAAAATCTAGCAATCTGATCACAATTCCCAACATTCAAGTGTAAATTCCAGCATGTGTAAACTTTCTTCCAGTTATTGCCAATCAGTGTCTAGCAATAAGAAATTGCAAGCAATCAATGAACTACATATCAGTCCTTCCCCAGCTCAACCTATTTACATAGTCAAAAAAGGAAGAAAAGTGCCTCCGATTATGAAAGGAAAAAAAAAATAGAACATTTCAAATCAAAATCACTTACATATCAAACCAACAATGCAAATGTTAGTCGATCCATAAAACCCTTAAAATTGATAGACAACTGCCATAATTTTCCATGTAGAGAAAATTTAAAATAAAACCAACATTAAGGGATCATTTGGTTGCTCCAAAATATCATGAAAGTACATGATCAATCAATCTAGCTTGAGGAGGAGTGTTGCGAAAATCGAAGGGAATGCCCACCATTAGGCAAAATTGAAGAGGACCATTACCAAAATTAATTAAATTTGCTGCATAAATTTCTATAACAATTGCACAAATTTCCATCTTTAAGAATTTTGAAAAGACATGGTGTTTGCCTAACAATTGCCACTATATGAAAGACATTGACAGTATGGAAGCCAAATTCAAAAGGCAATAAGGCCCTTCTAGTATGGAGGTTGTCTTTAAAGATGGCTTAGGCTAAATACAAATATGTTTCTTGGGCCTATCTTGAGCTAAGCATAATTCAAAAACTTGATAACTTGACTTGAAAGCCTAGTTCATCCATGCATTGGCCTCACCTGATGCACAACTTATACATCCACTTGGTATCCTTGCATAGAATGGCATATTAGGAAGACAAATTATATGATCCGCTTACCCAAGGATATGCATACCATCCTCAGGTCCTTCATACAAATGTAGCCTTGTTTTGGTCATCTAGATAATAAAGCCATACTCCATTCCTAAGCAACCAAATAGTAAGGCATTCCTTAGGCAAGATAGTAGCTACAATACAAATCTTTTGAAGAAAAAAAAATCCATAGAACCTATGCAATGAGAAAATATATAAGATGATTAGTTATCTAGGAATGGGAATAAATAGAACTAGATGTAGACTACTAACAGAATTGAATTGTGCTAGAACATAGATCTTCGATATGTTCTTGCTAACAGGAATATCAATCAGCCTATAGTTGGCTCCTAAACAAACAACAAGCTTGGCTCTCTTTTTGTTAAGAGGGTACAGGTGGGTACTAGAACCACTTTTCTTAAAAGATGAAAATATTATCATTGGACCTTAACCTCTTCTCTTACTAAAAATTTTATCCAATGGAGCACATCGAAGGATGACAGATCATTCTTACCAGTGAAACAAATTTTCAAAGGCTTAATAGAATGCCTTTAAAAAAAAAAAAAAAATTCTTTTCTTCTTCTTTGTTTCTTGCCATACAACAGCTGGCTATACACTAACCTACCATACAACACTCTCTGTTTACTCAAAATACCCTCACCTAAACAATCAGGTACCATGCAACAGGTAGCCCATAGTTTAGGTCACATGGCACAAAAATCAGACAAAAAAGTCAACACATGGGCCGCATATACGGATTCAATTGACAATACAGCAAGTTTGGGCCATTTGGCATTTAATCGAGCATGTACGGTGTCAAAGCATAACATAACCAAATTTTAAAAAAAGATTGATGAAAACTTCACAGATTCTAGACGAAATCATGGAAAAAAAAATGTTTTCCACAGATCCAAACCTACATCTTCCAATCCAGCAAAAACAATAGCTAAAGGAATCAAACATACCTTGTCAAAAATTTCATGATCCAGCAAATATTGTGAACATCCAACCCCGAACCTGCATTTCTCAAATGATTACTTAGATCATCATTAAATAACCATAAACATAAGGCATTGTAGTTGTTAACTCTCACCGTTCTTCTTCTCCTTCTCCTTCTCCTTCTCCTTCTTCTCCTTCTTGCAGCGAAAGGGGGTTTTGAAAACCCTAGCTAGAGAGACAGAGAAGTTGGGAAACAAAGAGGGAAATGGGGTTGAGAGATAGAGAGAGGGTGAGGCAGCGCGAGAGATCGAGAGAGGGTTGAGTGCGAAAGAGAGAGAAGAGAGAGAGAGAGAGAGAGAGAGAGAGAGAGAGAGAGAGAGAGAGAGAGAGAGAGAGGGCAAGGGAGGGTGAGTCACAGGCGGGAGAGAGAGTGAGAGGGGGGGATTTCCTTTTCACAAAAGGGTGCGCGGGAGAGCGGACGGGATTTTAGGGGTTTTTTATTTTAGGACTTGTGGGGCCCACCATTGTGTATGTTAATTATACACTCCGTCCATTCATTTTAATGACTCATTTTTAGGATTCATCCAAAAAATGAGTCAGATCTAAGATTTAGGTGGACCACACCACATATTAACGATAAAAATTTATTTTTTCATTCTTTCTCATGGTGTGGTCCACTTAGACTTTTGATCTTTCTAATTATTGGGCTCATGCACTGAAATAATATTTCAAAATTGATGGACCAATCAGATAAAATAAATATATTAAAATGGGCCCCATGGAGCCCCTTAAGCATCGTCCGTCTCTAATAAAGTTCGATTGGGAGGCATGCTTTAGCTACAGATTAAGCAAGTTTTAGTTACGGATTATATCCAGAGCTAATTAGTTATGGATCAAAGCCATAGCCATAGACCTCTATAGTCCATAGCCTTTGGTCATTTTTTTGGTAGTGTGTCTTTATCTTGAACATCCCTGTGCCGTCCAACTTTGAAGCATGCATCCTCCAACTACAGTTTTCTATAATGCACCTAATCATATATCTCAGCTTGTTAGACTTGAAGACCTTATACTGGAAGTTGTGGCGCATCGTATATTTACATAGAAAATGTTGTAATCACCCTTTGTCCTTGAACACTTGCCCGACAGATATTTCGACTGGATCTTCCACAAATTCTGGATATCCTTGATGATCTGAATTGACAAAAGCTTCATCAGATGGAGCGAAGATAGTATACAATGATATAGGAATATCTCCATTTTCTTCATACACTGGTATGGGTAAATTTAAGTTTATAAGCTACAGATTGAACTGCACGGATGGATCAACAAACACATCATTGATGGATGGAATTTGGAGATCGCACTAGTCAGATGTTCCTTGAAATTGATCGTTACTTGAAGGGCCGCATATATCGCAATCGTCGAGTCCTCGATCATGATATCTATCATTACTTGATGGGCCTGGTATATCACAGTCATCATCCCTAGATCATGATGTGTATCATTACATGAAGGGCCACTTAGATCGCAATCATCAACTCCTTGATTGTGATATCTATCATTACTTGAAAGGCCAGGTATATCAGAATCATCGACTATCCGAACATTGCTTGAAGGCTGCAAATGATGAGATGATAGGTTCGAATGTAAAGTATAATCTATGTTGTTATCCTCAACGAAAAAACAACGCCTCACTTTTCTACATACAATGGTATCTGTGTTGAAAGAGTCTGTCCACAGAATAACATATATGCTTTGAGATCTTCATTGCCTTTGATTATATGTGGGCGGAGGAATCCATGTAGTGCATCACCGTACACAACTTTAATTATCAAATCAAATTCATCCGATGCAGTCTTCGTAATTTGATGCATTTTATCTAGGAGCTGTCGATATGTAATATCATCACTCACAACAGATCCCTTTGAGTCTCCACCATCGTAGGTAAACATTCCCTTGTAATATACACTCTCTCCATCATAATAGAATAATATTGGCCTACGACCCATACTATTCTAATATTGGTTAATCTGTAAAAAAATTGAATGGGTATAACTTGTCAGGAATGCAGGATACTGGTTGTCATTTTAAATGGGTCAAGGTTATCATTGCACATTGGTTCATGGTTGTCATCCACATTGGGTCATGGTTGACGACCACAACCCACTGTGGATGACAACCACGAACCACTCGAAGGGTCATAGTTTTCAACAAAAATAGGTTGTGGTTGGTGAACCATGACCCGTTGTAGATGACAACAAGGCAACAAGGACCAATTGTTCGTCATAATCAAGACCACTATGGATGACAGCCACGATCCACTCAAAAGGTCATGGTTGTCATCCACGATGGGTCTTGGTACCTGTGTGAATGAGGCGCAAATGGTCTTGGTTATCATGGACAATGAGGCATGGTTTTTAATGTTTCAATGGATCGTGGTTATCATGCACATGGGTCATGATTATGATGAATAATGGATCGTTGTTGTATCCTGCGTGGAATGTGTTTGCCAACCACGATCCATATACTGTGACAACCACGACTCATGTAACATAATAACCACGACCCCCATCAGCTGAAAACCACGACTCGTGTATCATGAAAACCACGACCCATATAACATGACAACCACGATCCGTAACAACCTTCAAGCCACGATCCATATACCGTCACAACCACGACCCATGTAACCGGACAACCATGATACAAGGATATGGGTCAAACGAGTTGGGCCTTGCACAAGGTAGTGAAAGGCATGATCCTTATAACATGACGACCACGACCCATCTGGCATAACAACTACGACCCATAACATCTACCAACCACGACTCATGTGTATGTGAAAAGCACGATCCTTATAACGTGACAACTAAGATCCAATCTGCACGAGAATCATGATCCTTCGTCTGGGTCATGGTTTTGAATACGTGAAGGGTCGTGGTTGTCACTGATGGTGGTCGAGGTTTGATTTCTTAGAGGGTGGAAGGTTTGAAAACATGAAGTTGTTATTTTCTACTATCAATGGTGGAGGTTTGATCAAGATCTGTAAGTTCCCTTCACATGACAATAACCTTCTCGACTCTGATCTTCCTTTACCTTAGCAAAATGCCTACAATAAAATAAAATACCAACCTCATAGTGGAAGACGATTTCAAACAAGGAAAAACAACGTCCTCTCTGGCAGTTGGTCCTTGGATCTTCACTTTTCTATGAAAATAAAAGAAGAATAAGAAGGTCTGTAAAAGGTTAATAAAGGCGACATTTAGCCCTTCCCAAGCGCTCATAAATGCTTCTGTATTCTCAGGGGAAAACTGATTGCCTACTCCCCCTGTCACCAGCCATGGGCCCAACCATGATGTATGTGTTTCATCCATTCCATTCATCTGTTTTTACAGTGAAAGGCACGATCATTCATCTGTTTTTACAGATCATTTTAGGGCTTGATCCCAAAAATGAGAGGGATCATTTTAATGGTCTACGACGCTCATTCGACACTGTTTCCTGTAATGTGGTCCACTTGCGATTGGGATATAGCTCATTTTTAGTCTCATAACATAAAATGATCTGGAAAAATATATGGACGTCATGGATGAAACACATACATGGTGGTGGGTCCCAGCGACCACTGAGCACCAACCATTGGCTGGTGGCAGGGGAGTAGCCGATCCGTTGCTTTCTCGAGTGTTGGAGCAGTAGGTGACTTCTACTTGGACCGTACAACTATTGAACCAAGGACAAGGGCATTTTCGTCCAAAACAATCTTCAAACGTTGTCAGAAGGCCACTCTTAGGATATATGGAACGTCGCACCCCGTGAGGTAATTTGCCCAAACTTTGAGGTCAGTATGGTCAAATTCCCATGAAAACACCATCAAATAAAGCCACGCTTCTGATGTTTCTTCTTTCTCTAAAACTTGCAGAATAACATTTAAAAATATTATTACATCTTGAAATTTACAGAGAAACCAAGAATTCAGGCAAACCCAATTTACAAAAACCTGAATTAAACAAAACCCAATTTGCTTTTGGTATTTTTCACCTATATAATTCACATATAAAATAGTCAGAGTGGCCTCTTTCGTTACATGAAAATCTTTGCAAAGTAATGAAAGCCCATCTGCAAGATCCACTTTCCCGACTCAAATTTCCATCTCAAAGTCTTCAGAAATAATATGAAAATAGAAAATCCACGGACAATATATACACCACAAAATCATCTACTTCTCATCCACTTCTATTTTCTTCTCTTTACAAAAAAGAAAAAAAAGGAAAATTTTCGATGATTCGCATAAATAAAATAAACCTAATACAGTAAATTAGAGAATCTTTTGCGATCAGCCATCGGAATGCGCATCTGATGTGTAGTTGTTAAGAGAGGGCGTTCCAGAGGCAGAGCTTCGGCCGCTTCTGTTCAGTTTTTCTCTGCTTTTGCGGCAAAAGTAACGAATGGTCTGAAGATTTCTTTGAATATCTTAGCTTTGATCTGCCCTCTTCTTGGTGGGAGAAGTACTTTTACTTTTCCGTTCCCTTTCTTTGGAGAAGGGGCATCTTCAGATGTCATTTCTATGTAGATAATTTCAGATGTTTATGGAAGCTGAGAAGGAAAGAAGGAAAGAGAAAGAGAACTGAGCTCTCAATAAGTATTGTCAAGCCCGTGTCCTAGTGACCATTCCATTCCATAGGATCCCACGGTCCTCCCAATCGAATTCCGGTGACTTGCGACCCGTATATTGCATTTACGCACGACCTTAAGTCGCATCCTGTAAACCCAAGTTGACTTAGCTTGAGACCTATGCCATTACGACTGCGCCATCGCCGCGGGTTCCAACGCTGCGTCTTGTGCGCCAATCCGACGCTTAGATCATAAGATGTGGCCCATGCATTATTCGGGCCATTGATCGCTTGATTGTGGGACCCACCTATCCAGATTGCACATTTCCCTAGCAACCATCATCATGAGGATGATGTCACCATAGGGGTGACATCACCCAAGCTATAGGCCCTAGCCCATAGCCCTAGGCATGCTCTTACAACTCATGATTGCTAGCCACCCATGCCTCTTACACAAGTCATCATTGCCTACCTAAGCTACTTCCTCTCTCTCTTAGCTCTCTCCCTCCCTCTTTCTTTCTCATTTCCTAGCAAGTGAGAGCTCTCCATTTTTAGCCCTTTGCAAGCTCTCCACCCCCAAATCCATCCCTCCAAAATCAATCCCAACCATTGAATCTCATCCCTTGGAGCTCTAGAACATAGTGGTGGAAGAAGGAGATCAAGATCTAAGGTGGGTGCTTATCTAGGAGTAGATCCTTCCTTTCTTTCTTTGATCTTCAATTTTCATTGCATGGGACCCATCTTGATGTATGTTGTAGATCCTAGAGGGACCCATAGTGGCAGGGTCCCTCCATCTCACCGTTTTCTCTCTCTTTCTCCCTCTCCCTTTTTTTATGATGATGATGATATGTGTGTGTGTCCCACCATGATACAATATATCCATGTTGTCCATGTGTTGGGCCCACCTTGCTAGACCATCCAGCAGAAGGCACGCTGGCCTAGCTGTCTGGACAAGCCTAGATGAAGAGAAAACGCAAATATCAGCTTGATTGATAACTGGTGGGTCCCACACGTGTGGACCCACCCTAATGCATGTGCCGGATCCACACCGTCCAGACCTTAGACGATGGGTCCTATGCAGCTATTTAGCTGTTGTGATGGCGTCAGCAAGTTCTGGGTCTGATCGTGAGGTATATGTTATATCCAACACCGTCCATCCGTTTTATTGGGTGTGGGACCCACCCCACACGTGCAGCACGTGTGGGGCTGGGGCCCACCTTAATGTATGTATTTTATATCCTCACCATCCATTGTTAGGACGGTGGGACTCCACCATGATGTATCTGTTATCCAAGCCGTCAGTCCCTTTTTTCAAGACGGTGGGACCCACCCACACGTGCTACACGTGTCGGGTGGGGCCTTACCTTGATATATGTATTCTGTACCGACACCGTCTAGATCTAGATGGTGCTTAATGGGATGCACCGTGATGTATGGGTCTGATCCACACCGTCCAGCACTATGGACGGTGGGACCCACCTTATGTATGTGTTGTATATCCAGTCCGTCCTTCAAGCTGGACGTGGGACCCCCACCATTGATGTATGTATTTCAGCTATGCCGCCTGTTTGCTAGATGGGTGGGGCCCACCTTGATGAATTATTTCATCCAGTCGTCCATCTGTGGGACCCACATGATGGGTCTATTTTATCCACACCATCCATCCCTGGGACGTGTGGACCCCATGTGACATGTGTTTTATATACAGCCACGCCGCCCATCTGATTTCTGGACACGTGTGGGCCCACCTTGTGATGTGTTGTATATTCACACAGTCCATTCACGTGGCCCCCACATGATGTACGTGTTTGATCCTAGTTGTCCATCTGGTGGGGCCCATTTGGAATGTGCAAGGCCCACCCATTGTGATGCATTTGCGGCCCATTTGATGAGGCCCAATGTGATGTATTTATGGCCTATTTGATAAGGCCCAATGTGATGTATTTATGACCCATTTGATGAGACTCGATGTGATGAATGAGAGGTCTATATGATGAGGCCCGATGTGATGTATATGAGGCCCATATGATGAGGCTCGATGTGATGTATAAATGGCCCATATAATAAGGCCCATTATGATGTATGAGAGGCCCATTTGGTGAGGCCTAATGTGATGTATATGAGGCCTTTGTGTGAGGCCCAATGGGATGTGTATTAGGCCCTTATATGAGGTCATGGGCCCACTATATGTTTGGCTCTATGTGGGCCACTCCTTGGGAGCAATGTTGGTTAAATGTCCACATTGATGGGCAATGATGGTTAAATGTCTACATTGTGACCTTCCCTTAGGCCGTTGGTAGGCCCATTCTCATCCTTCTCTAGTGGATTGACCCAAATCGCTGGGCCCCATTGATACGTACATGACCTATCTATTCATATTGGGCTAACCCATAATGTTGGGCCCCCATTGACTACATGTAGGATTATTTCTTTTTAATCTTGGAGTCCATCTAGGACTTATTTGGGTCCCCTAGGGCATCAAACGAGCCATATAATAGTATGGTGAAGGAAGCCCATTCCGGATCTTTAGGATTATAGGTAGGCCACCTAGGCCTAACCTTAATATGAGAAGAGTTCATCATCGCCGTAGACGGAGGGATCCGTGCTATCGGATTTGGTATATCCACAGTTGAAGGCCGATCTTTATGTTATGGTTTAGATCGGCTGTCCATCTATGGACCCGCCTTGTATATAGGCTGGTTATCAATACCGATTATGAGTATGTGATAGCAGAGCATCATAATACATGCTCATACGCATCATCTGCATGCTTGTTTGAGATGTGGTTGACCATTGCATATGCCATTAGGCGAGATGTTTATGGTACTCCCTGATAGGCGGAGTTGTGCCATATGAGCGCACGGTATGCACATGATTGATGCATGATTGGACTGCGTGACTCATGCATCTTGCATTGTGTGATCATGATTACTTTACGCCCTGACGACATCAGGGCCGTAGCCTCCGCAAATATAACATGAATGGAAGGATTGGATACCGAAAATTCTTGTTATGCACGGGGGTGCGAAGAATGTCCCAGGGCGAAAGTCTCCAACCCTTATGGTACCATGGAGGATTCTCCAATGTCTAGACTGAGTGGATGTATGAGCGCATGAGGGCTGAATACCAGGAGGCTGCGTCTCCCACTGTGTTGTGGTAGGTTGGAATGGGGTGTGGCCTTTCCCGCCCAAGGGTAGGGGGCAATTGCTAGGCTAAGTATAACTAGCTCATAAATGGGGCTACTATCGATGAGTCGGATACATATTGGCTGACTATTGGCCAGGCGGATAGTGAGGTCTTTTCTGCTTGCACGGTTGTACGTCCGGTATAGGGTGACAATGTGGTGTATAGTGTATTATACCTCGGTGATTATTCAGAGAGAACTGTACTAATATATATGATGCTCCAGAGATGAGCTGGATTGATATGTGGTTGCCATGCTTGAGCTGCATCTTGCCCATAACATTGGCTATGTAGGCCTTACATCGTATGGCCTTAATGTTGCCGATAGCATTCATGTCTTACATCGCATGGCCTTGGTGTGACCGATAGCATTCATGTCTTGCATCGCATAAGCCTTGGTACAGTTGTTAGCATTTATTGATTCACCAACATATTCCGTATCACTCTAATACTGCATTATTGCATTGCTACCTTGTGCACAGACATTCACCACCGTCTAAGCTTTCTATAAGCTTATGCACGATAGAGTCATGCAGGTGATGCCAGAACGCAGTCGTAGCTGAGCAGGAGCAGGAGTGTGCAGCTGAGCTTCCAAAGCCTTTTTGTTATCATTGTATTTCCTTTTTTGTGCATTGTATCTCAAATTTTTTATTATAGTGGATTTTGTGATGGTGTTCTGGTTATTGTTCGTGGGTTATGTTTTTGGTTATGCTTGTTATGGATTAAATTCATGTTGAAAATCCTCCTTGTAAGATCCCAGGATCGAAACCTGGTATATGGGTGTCGGGAGCCGAGAATGGGGTACTACGGAGGCTGTTCGACGCCAAATTCGGCGATCGAGAATTTTGTGAGCCTGGTTTCCGAGTTTGAGGCGTGACAGATACAGTATGTGAATATAGGAAGGTGAAGATAGCCTTTGGAAAGCGAGAATAATTTTAATATCTGTGGAGAAGGAGAAGAAAACAACATGAATGATATACTAGAGAAGCAATGAATGTCTGTTTATATAAGTTTTATTTATTTATTATTAGTATTAATTATTTTATGTGAAACTTCCTGTACCTGCTACTTGGATTTCAGTTCGGAAAAACATTTCCTACTCCCCCTAACACCATCCCAGTGGCTGATGATCGGTACACTGTGGGCCCCACCATGATGTATATGTTTCATCCATTCCATTCATATATTTTTAAAGATCATTTTAGGGCTTTATAACTAAAATTAGAGGGATATAACACCACAAAAAAATAATAGTGATTGAATATCCACCATTAAAAGCCTCCTAAGGCCCAATGTACTGTTTATTTAACATCCAATCTGTTGATTAGGTCATAAAGACCCATATGAAGGGAAAAAACAAAGATCAGCTTGATCCAATACTTTTATGGCCCCAAAAAGTTTTTAATGGTCAAAGTTCATTCAACACTGTTTCCTGTAATGTGGTACACTTGAGACTAGGATACACCTCATTTTTTGTCTCCCAATGTAAAATAATCTAGAAAAATAGATGGAAGGCATGGATGAAACACATACATCATAGTGGGGCCCACAGAGCACCGATCTCCAGCCAATCCGTTTCCTGTCAGTTCTCACAAGTGGGGCCCATTTAACAATTTGAAATCCGGACGCCAATCAGGCGGTACTTTGGGCGCAACGTGATGCATGTGTTTTATATCCATGCCGTCAATATGTCTTGCCCTGTTCCTGATCATGAACTGAAAAAAATAGCATTATTAATAATTTTTCGTGGCCAAGAAAGCTTTGAATCAGTTCCCATTGTCGACTCTCTTAATAATAAGTTAGGTTATAAATAAATATTACAGGGGCCCTACAGAGATTTTAATTGTTGACGTTATTATCCCACTTTTTCTAGACGGGGTTTGGCGGGTGACGCTGCCACTAGCAAGGTGGCTAGTGGTCGATGCTACGTGGACCCCACCATGATATACGTGTTTTATCCACGCCATGCATCCATTTTGATGGATAATTTTAGGGCTTGATCCCAAGAATGAGGTAGATTTGAATCTCAGGTGTACCACATCATGGGAAAACAGTTGTGATTGAATGTCCACCATTAAAAACCTCCTAAGGGCCACTGTAATATTATTTGACATCTACAGATTTGACATCTTGATCCAAAACCTATTGATTAGACTCCTGGGGTTTCATACAGGGTTCGAGTAGACTGTGGATGAAGTGTGTGCGTGTGTGGGGTTGGGTGTGTGCGTGCGTAAAAAAAATAAAAAAATAAAAAAAAAAAAAGAAAAAAAAAAGGCTTGATCCAAAACTTTTATGGCCCCAAGAAGTTTTTAATGGTGTGCGTTTAATTAACACTGTAGAGTCCACTTGAGATTTGGATCAATCTCATTTTTGGGATTGTACATAAAATGATATGGAAGAATGGGTGGATGGCATGGATGAAACACATACATCATGGTGGGGCCCACAGAGCATCAACCACTTGCCATGGTGAGTAGCCGATCTGTTTCCACTTTTTCACGTGGTGTGATCCACTTGAGTTTATGATTTATTTATCTTAGTTTGTCTTAAAATAAGTTGGAAAAATGGATAAATTGCATGGATATAAAATACATGCATCATGTTTAGGCCCCACAACATGCAACACGTCAATACACAGCTCCACCAAGTGGGGGCCCTCATTTATGGGCACTTCTCCTTAATTTTCAGCTCCAACAAGTGGGGCGCATGATTTAAGGGCACTTTGTATGTTATACTTGGCTTTAAAGCTCTAACAAGTTAAGCCCTTGATTAAAAGCACTTTAGAACTTGTTTGAAATCATTAATTCCATGAGAAGAGAAAATACTTTCCCTTCTTTTTATTTATTTTATTTAATTTGCAAAAAAAATAAAATAATTCAACAAGTTATTAAAAACCTTTTTCACATTTTTTTTTTTTTTCTATGACAAAAGAAACAAGGCTACAATAATCTAAATAATATGAAATTTTACATGAACTCTCCTTTCAGAACAAGTGTATACTTTGGCAACACCTAAAACACCGGTCTGACCTTATCTTATTAATCCGTCCATTTTTACCCCTAACGTTATATAAGTGAAATCTACTCCATTCATCGGAGAAACTCCTCTATCCAAGGGAAAAAGTCTAACAGATCCACAACTCAGGTGGGCCAGACTACAGGGAACAGTGGAGATGGAACAGCAACAGCAGGTTTTTGGGCTGAGCAATCAACGTATTTAATCTTTCATCAAAGCCATTCATCATGTGTAAGGACCCCAGGACCCCAGTTCAATGAATCTACAAAAATCAGCCGTTTCAAAAACTCAAAACTCATGCAGACAGTGAGTGAACTTAGACATTCTCCAGGCAATTTTACATTTTTACCACTGTTGTGGCTCAATGTGCTGGCCCAATCTTTTGATTGCACGGTGAAAATAAGGATTTTCACCAGATGGACAGATAGATAGATTGGATTTCACCCGTACAACATGGTGGGCCCAAAGAACTTAAGGCTTCTAAAGACTGCGGGGCCTTGTATAGTAGCCATTCCAGTCAGCAGCAATGAGATTACAGGGGTAAGATCCACCAACGATGAAAGGGACAAAATCATTATTTCGAAGGGTCAAAATCTGCATTTTTTTTAATAGTGGCGCGTAAAATTACTCACGCGCTTTCAAGTCAGAAAAGAAAATAAAAAACCAATGGTCTAGATTTAACTAAAATAGGCTTAAGATTAGGGATTCGACTCTTAGCATCTTTAATATCTTGGGGCATGGTCCATCCATTAGAGGATGGATCTGACCAATGGTCTGGATTTATTATGACATGGACCCTACCCGTTAGAAATGAAGGCAGTGTAAAAACGAGGTCGAGGATTATGATCACATACGCAGATGGGTGAATCAGTTTAGTTGCTTGTGTCCCCCAAGCTTTGGTAACTTCCAAAACTACCGTAATTTCTCGTGGACGGCGGATTGCATGCTGCTAACATGTAGCAGCGAACCTATTGGACAGTGCTATGTGGACCCCACAATGATGAATGTGATCCACACCGTCCAGTTATTATGAATTATTAACTTGGTGCATGACCCAAAAAGCTAGACAAATCCAAATCTCCAGTGGAACACAACACAGGAAAACAGTGGTGATTAAATGCTAACCATTGAAAATCTAATAGTTGAAATTGTGGTGAAGACCGCTTTAGTAGAAGTAGGAATATGTCAATATGTTCTAGAGGGAGGTAAACGAGACTTTTTAATAATTTTATGGTAATTTAAAATCCTATCACACTAATCCTAACAACAAGCATATATTTGGATTACTCAAGAGTAACTCTACTAGCTTCCAAGCCCAGTAAAGGATCCAATCATAAACTATTTGAGAGATGAACAATATGCAAACTAGTTTATGATGGATATGACTGTGCATGTGTGTGAGGTGTGATCTCAGATAATCAGATATGAAAGTATTTAAGGAAATCACATAAACAAATGAAAGACAATAACAATCTCAAACATAGTCATTTCCATAGTGGTTCGACTACTTGTCTACTCTACTCCCGGCAGACGCACTCAACCCTTGAGTGTGATTTTGTCTCAATTTAGTTTATCTACTCGTTTGCAGCAAGTACTCTCTTATTTCTCTTTCTCTTAATCAGAGGAAGGGTTTCTGAGCTCACTTAAGGGGTTTGATTTTTTTTTTTTTTTGTCGATTTTTGGTGATGCATTACGTCTGAATCAAACTTATGTTGATTTGATAGATCCATTTTTGATCAGATCTGTGATTTAAGTTGGATTTCACTAAAGAGGTTTCGCACAGTTCACCCCAAACCCAAGGTTTTAAATTAAGTTTACCTTTAACATTTACAACCTACACCTAGGCTGACTGTTTATGCTCCCCAAGCAAGGGTCAACACATAGCACCCAGTTTTAGGCACACTGGTCAAGGTTCCACACAAGGAACCTAACTATTTATGCTCTCACGAGCAAGGGTCAACACAACACACCCACTTTTAAGTACACTAGTCAAGGGTCAACATAACACACCCACTTTTAGGCACACTGGCCAAGGATCTTCCACAAGACCCTAATTGTTTATGCTCTCCATAGAGCAAGGGTCAACACAACACGCCCACCACGTACACTCCCACCAGAGGCTTCTTAGAGGACTTGTAAGGGGTAAGAAACACCTTAGACTCAATCCTACAAAGGAATGATCACAAGTGTCCTCTAGACTCTAATAACTTATAGATAAGTGGATTTGTCTCATTCAGCACGTTGACAAAGATCGTGACGACTAAGAGCAGCGAGAGATAGAGGAGAATACGCGTAGCACTGGCTGGAAAGGAAGTGGAAAGCTAGATGTGTACTCGACTCGTGGCGAGAGATGAGAGGGTAAGTGGAGATGGGCGGGGCGATATTGAAGAAAATGGATTGGGGAAAGAAAATGCCCGAGGAATCGTCCCTGCTTTTTGTTTGCGCGACTCAGTAAAACATCCAATCTACGTAGGGGCAGGTATTATTATTATTGTGGCCCTGTTGTAAATCACTCCATCCATAAGGTGAGAAACATTAATTCTAGCGCTTCTTTGTTGATGAAGAATCTTCTGCTTCCTTGATCCGTAACTCAGATGATGTATCAATACATGGCGATGAGTTAGGTCAAGGTTATGATGGAATCCTACTCTCAAATATTCCCCTATAAGGAGATAGAGTGATTCCAATCATCTATGCATTCAAGGCATCCCAACTTAATGATTTTCCATTAAGGTGGTAGGTGGAGGATCCTTGAATGTAGAAGTTCATTCCCCAATCCACTCTATTGAATGTCAATGATGAGGGTGGATTGGATGATGAACTTCCATGAGAGAAAGGGCTTTGGGTATATGATCTAAGGTTAAACACTTAAAAGTACTCTCTTCTTTCTCTACCAACAACAAAAGACAAGCTTTTTATAATAGGCAAAAAGTTCTAACGGATATAAAACGGTCGCATTTATGACAGAGTTGAATATCATCGAGTAAGGTCAATATCATCGAGCATATACTCTCGATTGCATCGACTGGCCACTCGATGACACAAACTCAATGTCATACGCTTTTGAAACTTTTTGTCAGTTGGTCGAGGGAATTGAAACATGCGTCGATGTTATCGAATTTCGAACTCCGATTTCATCGACACAAGGATTGATTCCTTGACATTTAAAAATGAGAGAGACTTTCTTTGAAATATTTTCAGGACAATAGATATGATCGAGGTACACTCAAAATCATCGGAATTTAAATGTCGATGATATTGATGGCAGTGTCGATGCATCGATAAATCCAAAGGATTTTCTAGTAAGCTTGCTAGACAGGTTATGTCCTTTCTCAATGCAATTGACCCGGCCTCGATATCATCAACATTTGAATATCGATTCTATCGAGTGTCCCTCGATCCAAGATAAAAACCACCTGAAAATATCTACTGGAAAACTATGTCCATGATCGATATCATTGAAGGCCTTCCGATATCATCGATTTTTTGAATTTTAACGATATCGAGGAGTACTTCGATATATCGAAGGTCTTCATGAATTTCTTTAAAAAAACAGGGACACAAAAGCTCTGCTGTTGATTTTATCGAGTCAACGTCGATAGACAGTTTCAAATTTCGATGATATCGATAGGGGTATCGATACATCGATGATTCCGTCCAGAAGAATATGTGGTTGTTAAACATCTTTGGTCCTCATTTCGATGTTATCGATTGATTATCGAGGACATCGACAACACTACTCGAGGATATCAAACAGTCTATCGATAAATCGACAGAGATAGAAAACTTAGACATTTTCTGATTTTGTAAAAAAGTTTTCTAACCTAAAAACCCTATGATATTCTTACCAATTTTAAGGGTTTTATTCACCTGGTGTTTTGGGACGAGATGTGAGGCTTAGATTTACCTATGGCGAGTTCGAGCCCACATCCGGTTGAGGCAGACGGTTGATTGATCTTCCTATGGAGCTTCTTTGTCTAGCCGACTTAACACTCACGCTGATTAACAAACTAGGGCACTTTCAGTAGGGCATACTATAATATTCATTTCCATCCAACCTGTTGATCAGCTTACAAAGACCTGGATGAAGGGAAAACACAATTGATCCACGACATTTGTGACCTCCAACAAGTTTTTAACGATGGACGTTTAATTACCACTATTTCCTATGGTGTGGTCTACCTGAGATTTTGATCTGTCTCATTTTTAGGATTGTACCCTAAAATAAGTTGAAAAAATGGATGAACAATTTGGATAAAACATACACATCATGGTGGCCCTACAGAGGACTGCTACTGATAGTGTCAGCGTGCCATTCACGGTTCGTTTCCCACACCCACTTTAAAGTTGAATTTACAACTGAGGAGAACCTTTGACGTGGAAGAAAGAAACTAGTATCCATCCATGAGGAAGCACCGGTCATAAATTGGGATGGACTACACGCATGTCAAAGATCTAGGCCTTTCATCTTGTAAGGGTAAAATCTAAACTTGTCATGGACAAAAAATAACCTTAGTCCACAGATTTGGAAAGTGATACTTTGGACGAGAAAACTTTGCTCATAAAAATGCAAAAGGCCCAATGTCCAAATTCACACTACGCCAAAAGGGGGAATTTGCGACGTATTTTTGCGACAGACTTAGTCCGTCGCTAAAACCTCTTGGTTTAACGACGGATGTAATCCATTGCTAACGGAGAAGGTCTGTCGCTAAGCCCGTGTTTGTCAAAAATCCGTTGTGAACGTCGCTGAATTTAGCGGCAGACCTAAATCCGTCGCTAAAATCTGATTTACAACGTATTTACGACGGATTTTGGTCTGTCGTTAGTAGGCGACGGATGAAATCCGTCGGAAAACTTGATTTTGTCACCGTCGTAAATTCCCGCCTAAAACACCAAAATGGCGCACTTCGGTTGCCTTTGCGACGGATCATGGTCCGTCGTAAAAGGCCTTTGCGACGAATCATATGTCCGTCGTAAAAGGATTTTTGCCTTGTCATTAATGGTGGAAAATTAAGTTACTTTTTGTAGTCGAATAATTGTTTTTTAGTAGATTCAGGGTTTTAATTGTACATATTTGTATCTAAGATTATTTTTTAACAATTGATTGAATGCAAAAAGAAAATTTATTTTGTTTTTATATCAAATGAGTGAAATTTTTATTTTTATTTTTTAATTTAAAATTAATATTTAAATGATTTGTAATATCACATGAAAAAGAATATTGAGAAGTTTAAAAATTTTAACAATGTTTGAGAAAACAAATTAGATTTTGAAAAAATAAAAATAGTGATTTAATAAAAATCTATTTTGTGGGGAAAAAAAAATTTGAATAAAGTTGATAATTTTGAAAAAAAAAAAGCATTTGATTTTGAGAAAAAAATATCTTGAAAAAGAAAATAAAAAAATTTTAAAATGTGAAAACTTTCACAATGTGGGCCCCACCATAATATTTTATAAAAACAATGAGATTTTGAAAAAAAAAATATCATTTTAAAAAAGAAAATTGAAAAGTTGAAAACAAAATGATGCTTTTAAAGGAAAAAAATCAACATTTTGTAATTTTTGGAGGAAAAAAAAATTAAAATTTGGGAAATTTTTTGAGATTTTGAAAATAAAAATTCTAAATTTATATTTTAATTTTTTAGAAATATTTTATAATAACAATGATATTTTGTTAAAAGTTTTCAAAGAAAAATTAAGAGTAAAAAAAATATATTTAAAAAAAATGTTATTTTTAAATAGAAATTGAAATTTATCTGTGAAATAAAAAATATTTGTTAATAAATTATTAGGTACATCCACTAATTGAACCTTTAAACGTTAAAATCTAATTTCACTCAAATTATTGATCAATCTTGTATGCCCAATATCTTCCTCATATGTATCTTGATTGAGGCGAGTAACTAGTCAAATTGTGGATATTGATCAGTAAA
The DNA here is from genome assembly GCA_030180095.1 of Magnolia changhungtana. Classification (NCBI taxonomy): domain Eukaryota; kingdom Viridiplantae; phylum Streptophyta; class Magnoliopsida; order Magnoliales; family Magnoliaceae; genus Magnolia; species Magnolia changhungtana. The sequence goes on from JASAUF010000375.1 coordinate 8,345,051, forward strand.
ATAGAGTGAATGGACCTGACATGTAAAATGGGCCAAATATTCTAGTTAAAATTATGACCCAACTTAGTAACATCATGAGAACCTAAAATTTGATGTAAGTTTTGTGGGGCCTATCATGATGTGTGTCGAACATCAACACCATGCATTTGATGTGTCCCCTTCAGGTTATGAGATAATCTCAAAAATCATCTGTATATGAAACTTAGGTGGGCCATACCATCTAAAACCATGTGAAGACATCCTAAAAAATATAAAAGCACTTGGTGGGGCCCACATGAGTTTTGGATGCGACTGAAACTTGGTTTGACCCCTCATTCAAGTGGGACACACATAATGAGTGGGTTGGATATGTGAATCACATTTAGGCAGGCCCAATATATGATTATGAATGTTTCAAGGAAACCCCTCTCTACTATATTTACTATATTTATGTGAGTTACTCATTACCCTTACCAGAGTAAACTCTGTCGGGTCAATCGTTATTTATTTATTTTATCCACTCCGTTCATCCATGTTAACAGATAATTTGAGGTCTAAAGAACAAAAAGGAAGCATATCCAAAGCTCAAGTGGACCAAACCACAAGAAATAATGTGATTGAACCTCTACCATTGAAAAATTCTTGGAGACCATGAAAGTTTTGGATCAAGCTGATGTTTGTGTTTTATCTTCATTCATATATTTTTTTTATATTATGAATAGGTTGGATGGGAAATAAACATTATTGTGGACCCAAGGAAGGTATCAACGTGGAAATCATTATTCCACACCATTCCATGTGGCATGGTCCACTTGAGTTTTGGATTTACTGAAAATTTGGAATCAATCCACATCATTCATCTATTTTTTAAGATCATTTTAGAGAATTATCCAAAAAATGAATCATATCCAAAGATTAAATGGACAAACTACAAATAAGGGGAACGGATTGGCTACTCCCCTTGGCACCCGCCAATGGTTGGTGGTCGGTGCTCTGTGGGCCCCACCATGATGTATGTATTTCATCCATGCCTTCCATCTATTTTGAAAGATTATCTTACGGCATGAGACCAAAAATGAGGTATATCCCAATCTGAAATGGACCATATTACAGGATACAATGTTGAATGAGTGTCAACCATTAAAAATGTTTTCGGGGCCATAAAAGTTTTGGATCCAAATGATTTTTGTTTTTCCCCTTCATCTAGGCCTATATGACCTAATAAACAGATTGGATGTCAAATTAACAGTATAGTGGGCCTTATGAGGATTTTAATGATGGATATCCAATCACTATTATTTTCATGCGGTATGGTCCACCCGAGATTTATATACCTCTCATTTTTGGAATAAATTCCTAAAACGATATTTAAAAATGGATAAACGTAATGGATGAGATACATACATTATGGTGGGGCCCACAGAGCACTGACCACCAGCCAAGGGGTTGTTGCTGGGGAGACTAGGGACGCAGATTTCCTATGAAAGCATTTCGCAGCAAGTTCCTGCGCAAGGATGCTGGGTGGGGCCCACCGCAATGTTTTTGATCAATCCACCCCCATCCATACGTTTTTATAGCTCATTGTAGGATGTTTGATAAAAAATGAGTTGGATCCACAACTCAATTGAGTCACACAAGAGGGAAAATTGGGGAAAGAAATTTGTACCGTTGAAACCTTCCTGGGCTCCATTCTGATGTCTATGGGCCATCCAAACCGTTTATAACGTCACTCTGAATGGGATAAAGTAAAAGAACTGAAAAAATATCCTGATACAAAACTTTCATGTCCATGAGAATGTTTCAACGGTGCTCACCGAATCCCCATTGTTTCCTCTCTTGTGGCTCACTTGAGCTTTGAATCCACCTAATTTTTCGTCACATGTCCTAAAATGATCTCCCAAAACGGATGAATGGAGTGTATTTCTCCAAAATATCTCGGTGCCCCACCCAGCATTCTTGCGCAGGAAGTTCCTGCGAAAGCCAGCGTCTCTGGAGATTAGTACTAAAGTGACGTCACCAAACTCTGTAGGCCCCACCATGATGTACGTTTTGTATCCACACCTTCCATCCATTTGGAGAGATCATTTTAAGGCAATATCCAAAGAACGCGTTAAATCCAAAGATTGTGTGGTCCACCTAAGATTTAAATCCAAAGCTCCAGTGGACCCACATGTCCAACTAATAATGTTTTCTGATTGTGTGGTCCACCCAAGATTTATTTTAATCTAATTTTTGGGGATCTCATACAAAATGATGTCATGAAATGGATGGACGGCGTGGATGAAACAAATTTATCATGGTGGGGCCCATAGAGCGATGCCAGGTCCAAACGTCAACTTACCGTTTTGAATCCATGTTTTGCATTGTGAGTCTTGTACTTTATGTAAAATAGTGGTGACTCGTCCATAACAATAGTGGCTATGATATAGAGTTATCTAAACCATCCAAATAATCAGTCTAGGTGCAAATAGTAAATATTTATAATTTTATTATGTAAAATAATCTTAACCATGCAGAAAATGGTCCCATGCATGTACGACCGTTAATAGAGATTGTGTTATAAATTATGATAAACTCACAGTATATGGATTTGAAAATTTAATCTTATTTACAATAGGAAACCTTCCCACGCCCGCTCCTCTTCTCCCTCTCTTCCACTTTTCCCTCATCTTCCATCGAGAAATCCTCCTAGGTCCGCTGGAGCGTCATCATCTGCGTCATCGTCCATCGACCATCACCCTTAAACGGAAGGCCCTGCGTTCCGTTTCACCTCTACTAAGGTACAACTAATTTCTCTAATCCATCTCTTCCTTTTCTTCTCCTTACTATCCTTACCAAATCTCTTGCATGCATTTCCATCGGAACGTTCATTCATCTTTTTTTTTTTTTTCCCTTTTCATTCATCTCTCAATCTCTCTCTCCCAGCGCCATGATTGGAAACCCCTAGATTTGGAACCCCCATGCTTGGAAACCCCCCTGTTTTTTTAGGTGTTGGGTTTATGTGTAATTGTTATGGGAATTGATATTTTCAGCCCCTTGGTCTTGATAGATACACCCCCTTTTTGAACTCATTGTGATTGTAATGTTTTCACCAGTACATCCAAATAATATCTTGATCCAAAACTCAGATAGGACATGAAGCAGGAGCAATGTAAAATCATGCCTAATACCTATATATTCACATGGTTTGGCCTACGAGTTCTTCAATGGCACACCTTTGTAGTACATTGCCTTCATCCTGGTGTGGTTCTCCCGATGAATAGGTTTGATGGCCTATACACTGAGTTCTTCAAGGGCACACCTTTTTAGGTTTTTGAACAATGCCAAGGACAAAAACCACCATCAAGTGGGCCATGTTGGTTAGATGTGCTGTCCAAAACAACTAAAAGCCATCCGTTTCATTTAATGCATTAAATAAATGGACTGCCAAAACAAGCTTCCAAAAAGCTGTGGGCCGGCCTTATTAGGGAGTGGATTAGGTATTTTTTGGATAACACCAAATTCCATAAGACAGACATGGCATTATTTTATTGGATTACATATGCTTGTTAGAGAGTGGACCACCAACTTTTAAAAGATTGTCAATGATTCTTTTTTGACAAACATCTGCATGCTAATGAAATAAAGCCAAGTTGTTAGACTATGATAGAATTTTATTATTATTATTATTATTATTATTATTATTAAAAAAGAAATATATGCTTGTGAAGGTTCATACAATAGTGTATGGATGTGCGTGCATACCTTAACAGAAGCCGTTCAATTCGTGGGCCTTTGATCAGATTGACTAGACCATTCCCTCTGACAAATAGAGCTTTGTTCGCACAGTTTGGACTGCTCTACATTTTAAACCGTTGATTTGATGGCTGCCATTGAAAATTTAAAATCAACAGTCCTGCAGTACGATTTTTGTCATATGAACCATCTGCATTTGGCCCCACTATTTGAACAGTGTTGATAGAGATACATGTATGCCACGTGTACAGTGGATATGTCAAGGTATTTGGATCATGAAAGTAGAGATCATGAAAGGACACATACCCAAGAGACCAGATTCTCAATGAAAGTAGAGATTTTGATCTGCTTAATTTTTATGATCGTCTCTTAAAATGAGCGGAAAAAATTGATGGACAACATGGATATATACCAATGGCCCCCAAAATGAAGCAGATACAAATCTATAGGTGATTACACCATAGAGGGCCTTAGGAAGTTTTTATGGTGGTAGTACAATTACCACTATTTCCTATGGTGTAGTCCACTTAAAATTTTAATTTTTATAACACATACATTAAGGTGGGCCCCACAGTCCGGGAAACACCCACTATGGTGTTACGCAGGTAACACCTAATCCATTCTCGCATTGATTGGGTCGGCACCACATTTATTGTGCAAGTGGTATACATTTACATCAGGCTGCGTTTGTAGATAAACCATTATCACACTGGTAAGATGATAACAACCGTCTAATTTCTCCTGTTGATGGCCACCAACTGGACGGCAAGGATCATTGGATTAATGTAATTCTTTTGGTTATGCTCATTCACAATGGGACCTATACCATTTAGTGGCCCTATGTGGGGTGGACCATTTGAATGAACAATGGATGAAGTTAAATACAGGTCTGAATAATCTATGCTTAGAAATTGTTGGTAGTAAATTTTATCCTATTTCCTAACCATCCATGGATGAAAACCCAAAATGCAATTTCCTAACTATATAGATTACACCCATCTGTTAGAAAAGAATATCCCCATCACCATGCTTAATAAAAAGAAAGGAGGATAAACCTATTACACTTGTATTGAGCATTTTCTTTTTGTTACTACTAGTGAAAGGAGGATTCAATGTTATTTGATGTCACGCTCTGAGTTTTGTTTATCTGTTTATGTATGGAGAACAGGTGATGCTTGCATCTGGTGAGACTGGTTGCAGGAAAACAACTCAGTTACTAGTTCTTTTGCTTTGATTTTACATTTAGAAATGAGTTGTATTTTAAATCATGTTCATTTAGATTACAAATTAGATAGACATACTCATTCGTAATCTAACTTAAACACATCATGTACACGTTACCAGAGATGGCTTCCATGACACCATGCAAGAACTGGATGAGGGCAGGAAGGTTAATTGTTGAATACATGGAAGGTGTTGCAACGTTTCTAAAGTACATGAAACAAAATTCAAATGGGGAAGACTGGCACAGCTGTCCTTGTGCCAAGTGTTGTAAGATACGTGGGAAGATGACATTAGAAACCATTTCTGAACACATGGTTTTTAATGGCATAGATCAAATGTACACGACGTGGTTTCTCCATGGGGAACAACGTCTTGAAACAGCTGCGAGTACATCTGTCGATAATCGTAATGAAGATGTGTTGCCTAGAATGGTCAATTTGGTGAATGATGCTTTCAGTCATTTTCAACCCATTAAGTTAGATGCAAGTATGGATGAGGTTAACAATGAAGATGATATTGAACCTCATGATGACTTAATCGATGAGGCTCGGTATAGGAAGTTAATGGAGGATGCAAAATAACCCCTATATCCATCGTGTAAACCGGAGCATACAAAGTTGTCTGTGACAGTGGAGTTGCTGAGTATGAAGGCTAGGTTTCATTGGTCAGACAATAGCTTTACAGAGTTGTTAAACTTGCTCAAGAAAATTTTGCCCAACGAGAACTCTTTGCCAGATAGTACTTATAATGCAAAGAGGCTGATCAGTTCATTGGGTATGAACTATGAGACAATACATGCATGCCCTAACGATTGTATTTTGTACTGGAAGGACCATGTTGATAAGCAGTGTTGTCCAAAATGTGGAGCAAGCAGATGGAAATTTAAAAGTGTTGTAAGGTCAACCGCCCCACGTGTACCTTGTAAGGTGCTGAGGTACTTCCCATTAACACCGAGGTTAAAAAGACTCTACACTATAACAGAGATTGCAGAGAATATGATATGACATCCAAAGTCGGCTCAAGATGATATTTGCATGCGTCATCCAGTGGATTCGTCTATGTGGAAGATTGTAGATGAAAAGTATGCTGATTTTGCTGCGGAGCCATGTAACGTTCGTTTGGGACTTGCAACGGATGGATTCAATCCTTTTAGGAATATGAGCAATTCATATAGTTGCTGGCCTATTATGGTTGTTACGTATAATCTCCTACCTCATTTATGCATGCGGAAGGAGTTTACCATGTTAACACTTTTGATCCCTAGAAAAAAAGGTCCAGGACATGACATTGACGTTTACTTACAACCGTTGATTGCAGAGTTGCTTGAATTGTGGGAAGGATCTGTGACATATGACTCGCACAGTAAGAATATGTTCACAATGAGGGCAATTTTACTATGGGCAATACATGATTTTCCAGCATATGGACATCTTTCTGGTTGTAGGACAGGAGGAAAGTACGCATGCCCTATTTGTAGTGAGGAGACAGAATCAGTTTGGCTTGGACATGGAAAGAAGTTTGCATATATGGGACATAGAAGATTCCTGCCATCAGGTCATGACTTTAGGCCATCGGGTAACAATGACTTTGGGGTGACTTGCCACTTTTGGGAGCATTTGCCCATTCGTCACAATCTAGATTCAATGGGAAAGAGGAAAAAAGGAAGACTCCGAAGCGTATGAAGGGTTCAGATGTACTACGTAAAATGAATAATATTGAAACCGTTTTTGGAAAGCAAGTGGGAAAGACTAAGAAAAAGTCTAACAATGACCCGAACAACATTACTATCTAGACGAAGAGATCAATCCTTTTTGACTTGCCATACTGGGAGCATTTGCCCATTCGTCACAATCTAGATGTGATACATGTTGAGAAAAATGTCACCGAGAACCTCATTGCAACAATCATGGATACAAAAGATAGACTAAGGATGGTTTACAAGTCCGTCAGGATCTTCAGGCTATGAAGATAAGAAAGTCTATGTGGCATACAAAGAGAAGAAAGAAACGGCAGAGGTTATTCTTACCCAAAGCTCCTTTCACGTTGTCCACATTTGAAAGAAACATGTTTTGTCTGACACTGAGTAATTTGAAAGTTCCAAGAGGATATTGTGTAAACTGGACACATCGTGTCAATTTAGAGGATTGTCAGCTAAAGGCCCTCAAGTGGCATGATTATCACATTGTGATGCGATGAATTGCTACCGGTTTGTTGATGCACTCGCTTTTTTGGGAAAAGAAGAAGACATTGCGCACCGCCATTTGTGAAATGTCAAGATTCTTCAACGTCATATGTTCGAAAGTTATTAATCGTGAAGAGCTTCAAAATATAAAACATAAAATAGTGGAAACATTATGTGTATTCAAAAAATATTTTCCCCCATCTTTTTTTGTTCCTATGACACACCTAGTGGTGCACTTAGCAGAGGAAGCACAACTTTGTGGACCAATCAGATATCGGTGGATGTATCCTTTTGAGAGGTAACATTAATTATTAGAATTTATCAACTTTCTTTTTCCTTATTATTATTATTATTATTATTATTATTATTATTATTATTATTATTATTATTATTATTATTTATATCTCTATCTAATTTTAATGTGTATAGGATGATGAGAACATAAAAAAAGTATGTGATGAATCAAACTTATCCAGAGGGTTGTATTCTTTGAACGCTACATCTTGGAAGAGTCCATGATGTCTTGCATGGACTACATGCATCCGATAAGATGTTAGGAAGCCATAAGAGAGTGAAAAAGATATTCTATGATGAGGGTGATGATAATGCCGATAATTTCCAAATCGATAAAAAAGGAAAAGTTATCTTCTTACTAATGTACAATATCAACAAGCACTATAGAGGAAGATGGGTATTACAACATCATGTTGAAAATGATCAATGGTAGGGTATGTTGATAAAAGTCTATGTTTCTATCTTTAATGTTTTTAAATTGTACCATGCAAAGTAAAAATTTAATTCATATATTATATTGTATGTGAATTGTAGGAAGTACAATGAATATATTCATGGCCAAACACGTAAGGAGTTTATTACTACATCACAACGAAACGGGAGGGCAATCCGTCGGTGAAAAAAAAGTAAACTACAATGCTTGGTTAAGGGAACAATTAGAGAATGAAGAAATGTCACAATTTAAGAGAATCGCTATTGGTCCTAGCTATGATGCCACATCATACAGTACATACTCAGTAAATGGATATGTTTTTTGCACATCAGACTCTGAAAAAAACTTGACAACACAAAATAGCGGGGTCTCTATGAAAGCCTTAACTATGTTCAGGGCGAGTGCCAGGGATAAGAACTTGGTAGAACAGGAAGCCACCTACTATGGTATCATTAGACAAATTCTTGAATTAAACTACTTCAGCTTCAAGATAACATTGTTCTACTGTGATTGGGTGCATATCGAAGATACTTCAAATGGATATTATGTAGATCCTGAAACAAATCTGATATTTGTAAACCTAGGAAGGTTTAGAAGGAATATCAAGGAAGAGGATGAGCCATTTATCCATGCATCTCAGGCGGCTCAGGTCTTCTATTGCAAGGATTCGACAAGAGATAACTGGCATGTTGTCTTAGATGTTCCGAAGTGACTGACAAAAGATGCATATGCATTTGAGGATCCGCTAGTGTTTGAGGCCAAGTTGACTGCAGGTTCCTCAATCCCTTCCTTAATAGATGATCCGTATGACCCAACTAGTGAAGATATATAAGAAGGGTCATATGTAGAAATTGTTGAATGTAACCCACGTATTCAGAAGCGGAAAAGAAACTGATCAAGTTTCATATTAGGTTGAAGTAAATTTAATTACATTTACTATATTAGATTATTTTCCTTTTCATTCAGCAAAAACATATGCATGTGTAAGTGTCATCTCTTTATAATGTATAGCAACATATTAAATGACTAACCATATTAATTTTACTTTTTTTTTTTAGAAATTATGTCGTATGTAGGGCCTTCTAGTTCTGCCCCAGCAAGCACCACAAGGATAAAAGTTTCAATCAGTCCAATTGGAGAGATTACTGGAGTTAATAAAAATCAATTCACCTCATTTCTAGGAAATGTGGTCAGGACTCATTGTTCAATTGCATACAAAAATTGGTGGCTTGTGCCAGATACCATCAAGGATAATGTTTGGTCAACTATTTTGGTAAGCATTTAAATACACGAGTTTTACTTTCTAATGTTTATAATATCATTGTTGTTGACTAATTGCCCTGTGTAATGAAATATGTAGGCTAAATATGATGTTGACAATAGTAACAACTATAAAAGTGTCATAATTAAGCGTGCTAATGATATGTGGAAGGACTGGAAGAACCGATTACGAGGAAGTGTCCTGGATATGTATGATAATGATGGAGACAAAAAGAAAAATTGCCCAAATGGTGTCAAGCTAGAAGATTGGGTCAAATTCGTTGATTATGAATCTACAGAAGAGACGAAGTCTCGTCGTGAAAAGGGAAAGGAATCCAGAAAAGAGATGAAGTTCCTCACACGACTGGTCAACGAGGGTCTGCTAGAACGACAGAGTTGATTGTAAGTTTTTAACATAACTTTAATTTCTTTTAATCCAATTTAAGAATACATAATAATTAACATGATTTCTCATTGTAAATTACAGCAACAAAAAAAATCCAGATACTCAAATCACGAGAACTGAATTGTTTCTGGCAACTCATACTAGATCTGATGGGTCTCTCCCTTCACAGGAGCTGAGCATAACAATGGAAAAAATAAAAAAAATAGTTGCCAATGACCCGGCTTGTATGCATAATGATTTAAATCACGATCCGGTTGCACAGGTTTTTCATTCATTCTCTTCACTTTGACATACTTAGCTTTCTGAACATTTTTTGTTACTAATATTCATGCATTACTAATAATGGCTGATTATCATTTAGGTTTGTGGTCTTGATAAAAGAGGACGTGTAAGAGGGTTGGGTCATATTCCAAAAACTACCATTATTGCTTCAACCCCTTACATTAATGAAATTAGAGAAGGAAAGGGTGAAATTGCTGAGATTAAAGCATCGATGATTGTATTAAAAGAGCAACTGGAAAACAGGTTGGAAAACAAGTTCAACGAGTGCAAGAACATGATATTGAACATTAGAGAACATTTGCTTGAAGTTCGTAATCAAATAAATAATCTACTTCAACCAATGCAATGCTCTCCTGGCACTGCTGGTTCTCGGGTATTTTAACAATTAATTAAAGAATAATGTATAGTTACTATTTTATCCATGAAAATAATTAAAATTATTTCTTGTAGAGGTTTTATCGATCTAGTGATACCTCAAGTCATCGTGATGAATCAACTCTACCTCCACCTCCACTTCCACGGGTGGAACAAATCTGTCATTTGACAGATATTTGTAGTCGAGTTGTTGCACGTGGGCGTCTGATTAGAGATAATGCAGGCATCCCTCCAGATTGCATCAAAGTTATATTGGATGTTGTTGAAGTTCATAGCGCGAATGTGTTTGGTGACATTGAGAAGACGTTAGCCGATTGCGACGTGGGTGATGTTCTCGTTTGGCTTAGAGTGCTAACGAAAACATAGATATTAAAGCAGTTTACTTAAAACTTTTCCTAAGTCGAGAACATATTTTTGTAATTTGGTCAGGACATATGGATTGTGTTTGAGGTTATTTTGGATATTATTTGACTAAATCTTTATCTTGAATTATTTAGTAGTTTTGTTTGACTAATCCAATGCTTTGTTTCAGCTTTTCATCTTCTTATGCATGACAGAAGGTACACATATTTCTATTAGGTTTTATTTTGATTTTTTCTTTACTTATGCGTAAAATGTTCTGATTTAAATATTAAGAACTACGTAGTGGCTTGATCCCAATCTTCCAACATTGGGTACATAGGCAACCGTTCATACTAGACCGTATCGGTGCAGCCACAAATTTTTTATTTTTTTTCCCTTTCTTGTAGTGTGGATGTATTTTCATCAAGACTACTTGGCAATAAGAGTAAGGTGGATGTAAGTTCTCGAAACCTTTAATTAATCTTGAATGATTTATATCTTTATCGCTTCATTTATATGCTGTCGTCAGGGTCAACTTGTAACTTTGCAAAACCCACTCTACCATAAGACATTACGGTGCATGACGATTCCTAGCAGGTTAAGTTGCAAATTATTATTAAGAGTTGGTTGGATATAATTTATTTTTTGCAAATGTTGTTAATAGTTGGATGGATGATGAATGTATTTGTGAATGTAAATGAAAATAAAAAACTTATGGTGTGTGCGTATATATATATATATATATATATATATATGTTACCAATGGAGGATGCCTTGTTTAGGGGGACATGAAATTTTGTAGCTTATGGTATGGTGCCCTAATATTGGTTGTATGCTACTAGTATGTAGTAGATAATACTAGGATCAATAGTAAACATTTTGTTTTGAGTGGAGATCGAGTAAAAGAACTTGGAAGAGACACTTTTTATGCCTTTCAGCTTCAAACTGGATACCTTTTGGATAAACCAAACATCCATTCACCACTAGTTCCTCTAATACATGGTACAATGGGGGTGGGATAATGTCGGTTGCTCCAAATTCCAATACATATACTAAGTGTATGTAATATAGTTATATATATATATATATATATATATATATTCATATTGTAATTTATATATGAAATAATCGTCATCATCGTCATCATGTAAGCCATATCCTAATTAATTAGGGTCGCCTACATGAATCCTATTCCATCGTTCCACTCTATCAAGAGCCATACCTTCAGTTGGACCATAGGTCATCGGGTCTTTTCTTACTACCTCCATCCACGTCTTTTTGGGCCTTCCCCTTGCCTAACAATTTATTCCCTAAAGCGTGGTTGGTCTTACAGCTATTCTATAAAACTTCCCTTTTAGTTTGAATGGTACTCGACGATCATTTAAAACTCCCAAGGCACATCCTATAGCAATTTTTGCCATCCTGCTGGCTTAAAACACTCTTGACGGTAGCAATGTGAAATGGCATCATGCTGCCATGGATTGGCAAAAGGACAACCTCATTCTTTTGGTCGATCTGTATCATTAATTCCCTCGACTGTGGGATATCATTGACATTCTTGTAGGCAATAAGATCGCTTGAAGCTTTTGTAGAACCACGACCATCTCCTGCTGCAAAACCGCCCATTATCCGACCTTAGAGTCGCTTTCGACAAGAATGCCTCAACTCCATTGGATTCGGCTTTGACCTTTGGACGCTCTTCTTTCTCCTCCCTCCTCTTCCTCATTGAATGAGTATGCAACATCCTTAACTAACTTGGAGCTGATTGAAGTCACAACTTCTACAGCTTTTTCATTGACAATAATGGTGTCTGCAAGCAACAACGAGAACATCTTAGTCTTTGGATTGTTGGTTTCTGATTGTAAGTTCTGGAACCTAAGAGATATATTAAAAACCATTCCAAGCTTCAACACCCGATCATTCCTGGCATTTAAACTCAAGCCCGACTCACGGAACTCAAGACCGATTCCCGTTCCTGCTGACTTTGTAAGAGGAGAGGCAAATTCAGGAGCATCCCTCTCTACCACCGAGACTACTGCTTGGTAAACAGCACTGATCTTATTCCCAGCCATCAACGCACCCATCGCTACCTCATGGGCCTTGAGGAGAACCTCATAAGCCTTACTCTGTGTTGCATTTGCATCAATGAGAAATGTTCTGGCAATGTCGGATCTAGAACAACTGAAATCCGCCATTGAAGCTATGTTGGATCTAGAACAACTGAAATCCGCCATTGAAGCTATGTCGGATCTAGAACAACTGAAATCCACAACAAACCAAACAAAAAAATGTAGAGATAACCACAAATTTCAGAGAAGGTATGCCTCTTCTTTCCTTTCTCTTCTATTTCATGAACAGAATGTAGTTCATCTGCAAATTTCAGTTTTTTTTACATATTTGGAACTTTTACTAAAAATGAAAACTACTAGTTGAAAAGAAGAAAACATAACATTTTCATTATATATATATATATATATATATATATATATATATATGAGAAATGCTCACACACAACTAGTTGGACGATTCGTTTTCGTCCAACTAGCTGGGCATTTAATGAACAGTTAATGCTAGTAAAAATTTCCATATAAAAGTTAGTTCAATTGATGAAAAAGAATTACTTACTTAAGTGGGCCCCACTGTAGTATTATCTAAAATCCACCCGATCATTAGGTGAGCCACCTCAAGTTAGACCTAGTGCAAAACAATCAGCCCCATCCCTGGCTCACATGAACCACATAATTGAAAAATGTGTATGTAGAAAGCTCATCCTCCAATCTCTTTCCCTTGGTGTGATTCACTTATGTGCCAAATTTTTAGGTTCGAGGCATAATTTTTGGTGTGGGAGCTAATGGTTGGAGTGGATTTTATATTCTCATCATGACAGGCCTGTAAAAATCAAGGGTGGAAGTCTCTCTCAATTGTTTCAATTGGTATAGCCCACTTAAATCATTGATTAGCCTGATTTTATTTTTTTTTGACCTAGCCTAACATGGGATTACATAGCTAATGATCGAAGTGGATTTCGAAAAAATGTCACAGTGGGGCTCTTAAAATTTTAAGGGTGGGCGTATCTCAAACTATTGTTGGTTCCGAGAAAAATCTTACGTTTCCCATATTAACAGAAAGCGGATTAGGTGCTGGGGTAACTGTCCCACTATTTTTTGTGCTGGGGTCCACCGGAGCTTTGGATTTAACTCATTCTTTGGGTATTGACCTAAAATGATCTCTGCAAATGGATGGAATGTGTGGATACGAAACATACATCATGGTGGGGCCATGGAACTTGGTGACTTCACTTGAGTAGCCTGACACGCTACTCAACCTGTCAGTAGCCAATCCGGGCCCCAAATATCAGCTTGATCCAAAACTTCTACGGTGTCTAAGAACCACTGTCTACTCAGCGTCCAATTAGCCTCATTTTTGGGCTCATACTTAAAATGATCTTAAAAAAATAATGATATTAAAAAAAATAAAAATGGATGGACGGTTTGTATATGATATCATTGTGGGGCTTGCAAAATTTTTGAAACGTCAGTGCATTACGAACTTGATCAACACCAGAGACACTTTATGAATTATTTTAAGAGTAGATTAAGTGTCTTTGAGACCTCACCCAACATGGTGAGTCCTTGACAGTGGGGACCACCTAGATGCATGTATTGTATATCCATGTTGTCCATCCATTTTAATAGATACTTTGGTTCTAATCACACAGGGTACATCTCCTTGCCGTATTCTTCTGTCTTTCGACCGTCACAAGAGGTTCCGGAAAGAAAGGGTATGGGATCGTGATTGATGCCAAAAGTAATGTATTAGTCACTGCTAATGTTGGCCATTGGCATTTGCAATGCAGATGAAAATGTTAGGATAGATACATCATACATGTATATGTATATAGATATACATGTGTATCTGGTCTGATAACTTTTTAAGGCTGAAATATGGAAACTTGGATCTGTTGTATTACATTGAGATACCTAAATTATATACAAGAGTATTACATGTAGAGTACATGTATACATCTAATACAAATCTATGTAGCTTATGTACAGTTGTGCAGATATACATGTGTATTTATCCTAACAGAAATCACATAGTACACATAAAAGTATCAGAATCTGAATTTAGCCATACATGTGAACCAAACATGGCTAGTGATATTACTAAGGAACAGATGCTCGAGAAGAATTCAAATTTCAGTCTCACGAGCATCCCATAGCATGATTGAAGTAATGGAACCTTGCTTTACAGGACCTCTTTAAATGTTGAAGAGCTCTGTCAATGCTTTACACCTCATTCCCACACTTCTATCTCAGTCTCTAAACTATCATTTGGATGTTTTGTGAAAAAAAAAAAACTGATTGCGGGGGGTTTGTTTTCCTTAATCTTGTAACAAGAACCTGTCACATGTTTTTGGGTAATGTTTTTGAATTATCCCAAGTATACTTTTTTGGGCAATAATCTAGGTATGAGAGATATCGTGTCAGTTTTGGAGGGGATGAGGAAGCAAGGAAAGCTAACTACACTGACATGGTAAGAGTTTGTTTTTTTTTTTTTTTTTTTTTTTTTTTTTTTTTTTTTTTTGTTGGCTTCTCTGTTCTGGTTTATTGCACTTGATTTCTAGAGATGAAATTTAATATTCCTACTCTTAGATACACACCACTTCATGTAATACAGTTTCAATTGCTTATGTGATATGTGACTTGTTCTTTCGGTAGATGCACTCTACGAAATTTTTATTAGCGTGAGATGCATGGCATGTTTTTGCTTTTTTCTGTAAACGATTTTGCAATTTGGTAGTGCTTGAATAGGAGATTGCCGAAATGGCAATATGTATATATTGCAAACCTTGTTTTAGTTTGTGCTCTATCTCCTAAATGTTGGATTCTCCTGTTGATGATGGTTCATATTCATGCACTCATAAATTGTACAAATAGCATACATATAACTCAAATTAAATTGTCTGAATCATGAGAAAATTACTGTAAGTCATGGCCCTAAAATCAGATTGATTGAATGATCATGACCTCTAGCTTATGGACATTTGTTCCTCGGATTTGGGCCATTGACTATTTTTTGTTTCAACCACTCATTACCTACTGTTCAACTGGCCATTTAGACAATCAACTCCCAGTAATTTTTGGGTTTATGATCCATCCATCTGAGGTGGAGCCCACAATTTGGATAGTTTAAAATGAGTTGCCTGAACCATTGCACTCACTCCATGAGAGTAGCAAAGTCATGCCTTTTGGAGTTCTAAACAACTTCTATTTTAAAATTTAACTCTTGAATATAATGAGTGTAGTTTTCTGGTAAATAAGTATTATGACCTTGTAACCAGCTTCTATGAATATGGTTGGGGGGAGTCCTTTCATTTTGCTGCCAGGTTAGGATTTCTGCATTGTATCTTTGGAGCCAATCAGCTGAAAATTGTAAGACCTGTATCCTAGTTCATACTGTTCCGATGAATCCTACGATCATTTCTGTCCAAGTCCGACAATCCGCGACTGATAATCGATGTTGCGATCGATCGTAAGTCATATCCTTTAGATTCAAGTCGGTTTAATCTGAGACCTGTATCATTGCGACCGCACCATCGCCGCGGTTCCAACGCCACGACTCACGCATCGATCCGATACCCTGACCAGAAGATGTGAGCCGGTGTTTATTTCGAAGAAAGGCCACGCTTTTACGATCCCGAGAGAATCTCTACACAATGTCAAATCAATCCCATCAATCAATCAATCACTTCAATGTCAAGTACAAGCAACCCATGCTACCTTTCTCCACAAGTAGCCACCAGAGTCAACCAACCCATCACCTCACCCATCACTCACATCCATCATCCATCTCCCATCACCTCTCCTTACAACCTCTCTCTTTCCCTCCACATTTTTCCAAGCAACCATTCTAAGAGAGAGAGCCCACACGTCCATGGTTTCCAAGAGAGAAAAGTGATTTTTGTGGCCCACCTTTCCCATTCCAAATCCATCATCCTAGCCATCCATTTCTCATCTCCACCATCAAAGAGGGGCACAAGGAGGGTGGTGTTCCAACGGACCGAAGAGATCAACAGGTGGGTGCTTTATAGGATAGGTTTTTCCATGTTTTTATGATGGGCCAAGTGGGGCCTACCGATCAATGATGTGGATCTCACTTGAGACCCTAGGTGTGGCCGATGGCCCACCTTGATCCTCATGATCATTCCATGATGGGGCCATTCTCCATGGACCCCATCATGATGTTTATATTTCCTTGTATAAAGAGGTCACATAGACCGTTCATTTTGGGTGGAAAGGGATCTCCACCGTTGATCTTTTATTTGGAGGGCCCATATGCAATGGGACCCATTGATGTATGATTGAATGTTTGAAACGGAGGGCCCATAATGTCGGGGTCCCTCCATCACGCTGTCCCACTGTCTTTTTATTTTATTATTTTGTATGATATTATGGCCTTATGGCCCACTTGGATGGACCCCACCACAAGGCATAACTTTTATCCAAGCCATCTATAAGTGGGGTCCACTTCATATGTGTGTACCCACACCATCAAATCATTTGGTGGCCCACCTGAGTGGGGCCCACCTTGAATGCATGTGTTATACCCAGCTGTCCAGACGCTGGACGTAAACTGCAATGGGAAAACACAAATATTTGCTTGGTTTACCAAGCTTTGGAGTGGGTGCTCATGTAGGCCCCACCTTGATGAATGTATTCAATCCAAGCTGTCCACCATTTTTCCCAAACCATTTTAGGCGTTGAGCCGAACAACGAAGCTGATCCAACTTTCAGGCGGGCCATATCTCAGAGAATAGTGAATTTTCACCGTTCAAATGCGCTTAAACTTTTCTACACCTCGAAAAATGCCTAATATTGGGCTTGATGGATTGCTTATGGAGTATAGGACCCGCTGGGTGGGGCGGATGCTTCCAATGCCGGCCCCACACGTGAAAAACCTTTGAAAAAGAAAATTTAAAAAAAAATAAAAAAATAAAAAAATAAGATACACAGTAGCGCTTTGCTGGCTTCTGACTTGACCTGCCACACGTTGCCGTCGGCGTGAAATGGCGGGGTCCCACGGCTCCAGCTGTGGGCCCCACTTGATGTTTATTTAAAATCCACACCGTCCATGAGGTGGACCACCCCCTGAGGTGGGTCCCCTCCGAAAATCAGCCTGATCCATGGCTCAGGTAGCCCACATCATAGGAAACAGTGTGAATGAACGTTTACCATTGAAACTCTTTTGGGGTCCACAAAAGTTTTGGATCAAGTTGGAATTTATTTTTCCCCTTCTTACAGGTCTGTGTGACCTTATGAACGGATTGGATGGAAGATAAGCGCTATGGTGGGCCCCACGTGGGACCCACAGTGATGCATGTGTGTAACCGTCCACCGTCAGTGGACGATGAACCCCTGGGCGCATGTGTTTTATCCACACTGTCCCTCTGGACGGTGGGCGTGTTACTGTGCACGTGTGTGCATGGGTGTGTGAGTGTGCATGTGTGTGTGCATGTGTGTGTACATGTGTGCATGGGTGTGTGTGTGTGTGTATATATATATATATATAATATTATATTATATATAGTATTGTATTTATGGACTATATATAAGTTATATATATATATATATATATATTGTATATACCAGGTGGTGGGCCTTTATGGGCCCTACCATGTTGCATGTGTTGCATCCAAACCGTCCACCATTTGGCAAGCCTGTCTTAAGTCTTGAGGCTAAAAATGGGGCAGATCTATAGTTCAAGTGGACCCCACCTTGGTATATATATATAAGGCCCATGTTATGGGGCCCATTCGGTGTATTTGTGACCATTGTTGAGGCCCACCTTGATGTACATAAGGCCCATGTGATTAGGCCCATTCGAGGTATTCGCGGCACGTTATTAAGGCCAACTTTGATATATATGAGACCCATATTACAAGGCTCATTGTGATGTATTAGGGCCCATGGGTTGAGGCCCATTGTGATGTATTAGGGCCCATGGGTTGAGTCTCATTGTGATGTGTTAGGGCCCATGGGTTGAGGCCCATTGTGATGTATTAGGGCCCATGGTTTGAGGCCCATTGTGATGTATTAGGGCCCGTGGGTTGAGGCCCATTTGATGTATTGGAGGCCCATGGGTCGAGGCCCAATAGGGTATACATAAGGCCCATTGAATGTGATTCCACCATGTTTTATGTGTTGACCTATATGGCGGCACTACAAAAAAAATGAGTAAAGGCTACGGATGATTGGAGTCTTTAGCTATGGATATAAACCGTAGCTATATTGTTACGGATTAAATCCGTAGCGTTATACTTAAATCATTCGTAGCCTTTGCTCGTATTGATGCTCTCTTAGAAGTTCTATGGGGGGCCCACCACAATTTTTGTGTTCAATCTAAGCCGTCCATCCATTTTGAAAGATCATTTTAATGTGTTATCTTAAAAATTAGATAAATTTAAAGCTCAAGTGGACCACACAATAGGAAACAATTGAGATTAAGTGCCTTTTGTTGATTTGTGGTGTGGTCCACGTGAGTCGTCTATTTGCCTCATTTTTTTGGATAAATCCCTAAATAATTTTTGAATTGAATGGAAGGCATAGATTTATGACATACATCATGGTGGGCCACACGGAGACCCTAACATGACCGTCATCTCAATTTGGGGGCCGCGCGCACAATGCACAGAAGAACCCGCCCGTGCATTTTGGGATCCGCGCCCATATCTCTCTCTATCTTCTCTCGCTCCTTTCTCTATCTTCTCCCCACTTCTCTCTCTCGCTCCTCGCCCATCCTCATTGCGTGAGGGACTCGTTCGGACGGCTCCACCTCTCCTCCTCTCTCTCTCTCTCTCTCTCTCTCTCTCTCCCTGCCCATCCTCGATCGCGAGGTATTTCTCTCTCTCTCTCTCTCAATCTCTCTCAATCTCAATGTCGATTTATGAATTTGGGGATTTAGTAATTTGTGGATTTCCAATTCGAATATGGACCCTCATTTAGGGATTTGGTGATTTTAAGGCTTACAGACTTTGAATGTGGACCCTGAATTTGGGTTTTCGATTTTACAAATTGGGGATTTGGGGGTTTTAGGATTTCATTTCATGGGCCGTGGATATTGTGAAGAAAACATTGATAGATCTTTAAGATTATGAAGAGAATGTTGAATCAATTGTTTTGTCGAATTTCGAGAACATCGAACGGTTGTGACAAGAAATTTTTTTTTTCAAAGATCATCGCATACTCACGCATCGAAGCACTCTCTCACTATCCAGATTACGTGCTTGCTGTTCGAACTCGCAATGGTTTCCACTGACTTTCCATCGATTCCATGGCCTTCTTATTTGGAACAACATCGATCCCAGTAGTGGATCGATATTTTGCATTTTGTGTCTCTACCCACATCTGATGTAGAATGAGTGGCCATTTGAATTTGATCAACCTCATCGGTCATCACCTTTTCTATGTTCCCTGCAGCTATTTGAGTCTGTTTAACCTCATCCGTCGCTTTCTCTTCCATCTCCACCGCAGCCAAGTTACCACCGTCTCCTGCAGCAGCTGTCAGGGGATGACCAACTTGCTTGATAGGAAGAGCATCTAGATTTTGGCCTTCGAAACGGAGGAATGATCCTCAACCAAAGTAACTTGGATTCGACATAACTATTACTATTTGTTGCGGTATGTTCTTCACTGCTGACTTCAACATGGTTTCCTGAATCACAAGCTTTATCTTCCTCTACAACTTGAACATCATTTCTAGAATCACCGCTAGATGATCAAGCGGCATCTTCTCTTCCCTAGTCATTGAATTGAGAATGGTAGTCCCATCAAGACCCATGTCGACTTGAAAAGGAATAGAGAGATTTTTCGACCAAAGCGCCTATCGGGTTGTCGCCACTTCCAACAGAGGAACCGATCTCACTAGCATTAATCTCTTTGTGATTCTCCTTTGCCTAATGAGTCGCCTTTTCCTCATTCATAGTGGTAGCACCATTATTGGACAGCTCATATTCATGCTAATGCGATCGAGGCTCTGTTTTGAATTTTTTACAATTATAGTTCTTTCAAATGCATTGATTTGACCATGACATAGAAAGTGACTTGATTTTGCCTTTCATGCTTGCCATTGTTAGATACATTTCGTAGCTGCATAACTTGTTTGAAGGAGTTGTGCTTAAGACCTTGGTTAGAGTTCTTCTACCATTTTAAGTTTAATCATTCAATTCTTGCAACTGTTGTTTAGATACATTTCGTGAAAATTGAGCTTGTTTGATGTTTTTTTTTTTTCCACACTCACCCACCCACGCACACACCTCACATGGGCACTTGAACACATTATTTCAGTTTTGAAACACAGAGCGTCCACCACTGAGCCATGTATCGCTGTTTTAAGTTCATACGCCATATTTGCTAGCTTCGTTTAAATACATTTTGGGTCAACATACCTTGTCTAAAGAATTTCTCCAAATATTTCTGCAGTCGCAAGGGTCATGTGGTCCACTTCACAAAGTTCATTGCAATGGTAAGGGCCATCATTACCATTTACTATGAAATGCAAAGTAAATGAGCCATCATTATCATTTCCAGTGTTTGTTTAAACATGAAGTATGGGGAAAGGGTGAAAAGATGCATACTTTGGGTTGCTTAATGTTACATACCATTTTTAAATATTCAAGTGTATGTTGAAACTTCCTTTCTTATTTATTTTCTAATCAATTCTTTTATTTAATTTATTTTTTACCTTTCTTTCTTGTTTCCTTTAAGATTTTTGCTTGCTTTTATGAATATTTGCATATTTTAATAGGTAGCATAATGACTTGGTAATTGCTACAAGGATGACTTTGTTCCTTGTGTCTAGGACTCAATGATGCTTCTCACTGTCTACTATTGATAACAGGAAAAACCACTTCTCCTTTTGTTTCTAGTCCTTGTTGTACTTAGATTCTTTTAAGTTGGTCCTGTTTGCAATCTATGAGTATTTAATGTTAAACCTACCACTATTCCTGTGACTAATGTGAAAACATTTGGGTGGTGAGCAACAACTGAAAATTTTTAAACCTACAGTTTTGAAATCACATACTTGGTGTACAAATACTTTAAATCAGACTGTCCAAATCATAGACCCCAGTTTAGATCTATTGCGAAAAAAAAAAACTGTCTTTTATGTGACTATCACTCATGTCCATAATTGCTGAATATTTACCGTTCTTTGAACCAACTTATGATCATTTGCTTCAGAAATTGCTAAATTAAATGCTAATTGATTGTATATTATTGTTTTCAAAGAAAGGTGGATTAGGTGCCAACTCTTGAGAAGGTTTCAGATCTACGTCTTCACACATTTTGTTTATATATTTGTGTAATATATCTTCTTCAAATGACCAAATGCATGCGGTCTTCTGTTATTCTTACCTCTGTGGTTAAAACTATATTTTTATGATTTTGGTGGTGTGATTGAAGTTATTCCTTCACCAGCTACTAGGGTTTATCCTTGTTATACACTTGTGCACTTGTGTGCTCCTTTTCTTTATCTTATGTTGTTGTGTGGTTTTTGGAGTGGTCATGCAGGCAGGCAAACATGAAATGCTTGGTTTTTCATGCTTCTTGGTGGAATTTTTTTATTAAATTTCTAGTCAGTTTGATTTGTCTACGAATCCAAATACTAGGTCTACCTTTTTGGGTTGAAGCTTTCCAATCCATTGTTGACATTACTTCATTAATCACTTTGTACTGTGCAGATTAACTAGATCCAACAGGAAAATGAAAAGAAGGAATCAAATCTTAGGGTGCACCACAGTGAAGAGCATCTTTCTTGGTAAGTTGGAATTTGGTGTGCTTGTTGCATGAGAGTTGTTTTGATAAACACACAGTAATATTTCTCATTTTCCATTTTTGGTTAATATACTTATTTGTTTAAATGAGGTTTCAATTGTAACTCTGTTTATTAGAATTGGACTTGTGATCTGAACTTGTTAATGTTGGTTTTGATTACTTAACATCAGGAATATCAATTATCTAAACAGCTACTATTTATATGCAGCTTGGAGGCCCTGATAATGTTGCAGAAATGACAGGTAGGCGGGGTATGCTAATTAGGGCTACTAGTGGAAAAGCAACTGTTTATGGATGGTAAGAAACTGGTTGTTATAATTTCTAGAGCCGGATCAGCTGGTGTGATATATATCACCAAAAAAATGAGAAATTATGTTTTTGTTGTAAAAAAAAATGTATGCATTGGGATCTTAGCCATTTTGCAGTCTTTAGATCTAATTGCTTTTCTTTGATTTTCTTCACTCAATATCTCATTTGTGTAGAGACATTCTCATTTTGGCCACGATTTCCTTCAAGATTCTTTTCCATCTCATCTCTTTAGTTACTCAGCATCAGTGCCATTTGAAATCAGATAAGTCATACTACAATGCTGATGATTGTATATTTGATGTTTTGCATCTTTCATGCGTGATACATACATTCTCATTTCTGGCCGATTTCTTCAAGATTCTTTTCTTTCTCATCTCTTTAGTTACTCAGCATCAGATGCATTTGAAATCAGATCAGTCCTGAATTTTCTCTGAGTTCATTTGTTAGTACAATGCTAATGATAGTATATTTGATGTTTCATATCTTTCATGCGTGATCCATTGATTCAGTCTGCATTTTTCTTGACCCTGTTTTCATTAGTAGCTTTGGCTGAGATGAAGTTTTTGGATATTGGTCCTCCCTAACAAATGACAGATTCAGTTCTCGGAGTGCAAGCATAACTTCTTTGAAAAAACAAAGGCAACAGAAGCTTTTTTTATGCATTCCTTTTACTCCGTGGATGCTGAACAGAGAAAGTTAAGAACTGAACCACTCCAACCATCTTGCACGCCATTTGGCCATGGGCCAAAAAAACATGGGCCTATCCATGACTCAGGCAGGCCACGCAAGTAGGAACAGTTAAGAGGGGATTCCCACCCTTGATTTTAATAGAGGGCCCACCAGCCCACTATATTGTGTATGCCATCCCATCTATTGATATGAAACACCTGCCCCAGATGATGGCACACAAAAAAACTAAAAATAAAAAATCAGGCCAATCTAAAACTTGGGTGGACCTCGGCACAAATCAGTGGTAGGCCCTCACTCTATATACATACACGTGTTTCACCATACCAAAAACCACAATATCTCCTTATGTTGGTGCAGTTCCGGTGCACCTTATTTTCTCTTGAAGCTCAAATGAGATGGGAGATGTTACATATCTACTGTAAGTTTCTCCTTCCACTACCCATGCAACTGATAAGAACAAATGCTATACTTGATCTTAGCCAAAAGGCCTAGAAAAGTATTTCTCCACTCATAAAAGAAATCAATGACCAAAAGAGAGCCAAAATTGTATTTCTCATGCAATAGCTAATTACGCAGTTTGTTGAATGCAGATATACATGGAGAATTGGGTACACAGCTGAACCTAAGCAGTCCAACTGCTAGAATGTTGAGGAAATATTTGATCCCCGACCCAAAGTTAATGCAGTGTAATCAGGGTTTCAGTTTGTATAAGTGGGGCCATGGTTCACTGATCCAGATCATCGGTCTGTTGTGCTGTGGATGCTGCACCATGGATGCACCAAACTAAAAAATAATCTCCCAAGATTGAGAGATCCTAGCCACCAATTTGTAGCCTTTTTCAGTGAATGTGGATAGTTCCTCTTGAATACATATAACTGATGGATATCTTAATCACTCAAGCTGAACCTTAGCTGCTAAAAATAGTAGGAAGTGGGTGTGGGAGTGGATGCAGAAACTAGTAGTAAATAACCATTTTGAAGCCCAAAGTTTGTCTAGGAATTGTGAGATTATGAAGCAGGAAAAAATGGTAGATGATTTTTTTGCAACTATAGGGTGAGCTACAACACAACAGATGAATATATATATATATATATATATATATATATATATATATATATATATATATATATATATATATATATATATATATCGTGGCAACGAACATGACATGTAGATAGGATGGAATTTCTGTTTTTGAACTAGAATGACATGCTTTTTGTTTTTTTGGATGATAGATTATGAAATATGATAAGGTCAATCTCTTTTACATGCAATATATTTCCCAAAAACAGATTCACCTATAACGTGTAGGGTCGTGGTGTTTGAGGGAGCTATTCTTCTCCCACAATTCTCTAGTCACAACTTGTTCCCCATCTTAATATGAAAAAGCGCATTTATTTGAAACACTTGGTTACTGTTGAAGCTGCTTTAGCACTTGGATGGTCTCAAATTCATGGCAATGCATTTGTTTCTCTCAAATAAAAGGCCTTTTCTCCCAACAACTTGTTCTGGGTATACCTTTTCTCATCTGGAGTATATCTTTGCATTATTTTATTTCTCTGAATCTTAATTTCTGAACTGGGTTATTTTTTATTTTAAAGGCCTCGAGACAAAGGACGAATAAGAGACAGAACTTTGTTCTAAGGGAGATGATTCATCATGGATCTCTTGGTTCTGTGGCTTGAGAGGAAATGAGCTCCTTTGTGAAGTTGATGAGGATTATATACGAGACAACTTCAATTTATGTGGACTGCAAGGACAGGTTCCCTATTATAATTATGCGTTGGATATGATCTTGGATGATGACTCTTTGAGTGGATGATTTTAGTCACTAAATCTTAGTACTAATGTGTGTACAATTGCCATTGATGGCTGCAGGTATCAGGATATTGCATTTAGGCTCATAGATCTCTCCATTATTACTTGCATGCAACTTGCAGATAAGCTCTAGAATTAGAACTAATAGACTATATTTGCATTTTGCAACTTTCAGGTATCGAATCTGTTTATAATTTCTATCCGTTCATTTTTTTTTGTTATATATATATATATATATGTATGTATGTATGTATGTATGTATGTATCTTTCATACAAAACTTCACTCTGACTTCTTAGTAGCTACTAGCTACCATTCAAAAAAAAAAAAAAAAAAAAACCTTAGAATCTGACTTCATAGTACACTAAAAAAAGCGATTACATAATCGATCTGAATTTATTTTGCTTGTTCAGTTGTATGTGCCAAGATAAAGTTCAAAATGTGAATATACAACTCATTTCTAAGGTTTCAATGGTTGATCTTTTATAAACATTTGTTGCACGGGCATGTTAAATTGTGCTTTGAAAATACGGTGATTCAAGTTTGGTTCATTGAGTTTTGCTTGATTGATTTATGCATCAAGGCTACTAAGAAGTCAGTTCTCAGTCACTTATCTGCGTCTAGTGCTGTAGACTCAAGAGGTAACAGTGAAGCTGGAAAAGAAGCTAGAGGATTTGCATTTCTCAGACAAACACGTCATCATTCCAAATTATCTTCATGTCCCTGAAGCTGAGAGAAGTGGATTGAGTTTCGGAAGCTTTGATGCTAGTTTTGGGCTTAATGCAATCTTCACAAATGGCCCAAATACTGACAAGAGCTCTACACCTTTGTCTGAGTCATCTTAGGTGATCGAAGAGTCAGCTAAGGAGCCTTCTTCAAGGTCTGTAACTTTTTCCCGCCTGTTATTACTTTTCCTATCATGTGTAGAGTAGTTTTGAGCTCTTTTGGCTCATCGTATTACAAGGGATGTTCATTCATCTTACATGGACTAAAATTCACAAAATACATGGATAGTGTCAGCTGTAATGAATAGTGTCAGCTTTTTCTTCTATTTTCTTTTGAGCGTGGATGGTTGGAATACATGTAGAATCTTTAAATCTACACATGCATGCCTTAGTTCAATTTTTTGCATCTCATTTTCATTTTTTGTTAACTTTCTATTTTCAAGTAATTTTTGGAATGAATGGTGTCAATTCATAAAATTCAGCAAAATTAGTTTTTTTTTTTTTTCTTCTTCTTTTGAGTGTGGATGGTTGGAATACATGTAGAATCATTAAATGTACAAATGCATGCCTTAGATCAGATTTTTGCATCTCATTTTCTATTTTTTTATATTTTATTTTCAACTAATTTTTCAAATGAATGGTGTTAGTTCATAAAATTCAGCAAAAAAAAAAAAAAAAAAAGATTTTTCTTTTCTTTTCTTTTCTTTTGAGTGTGGATGGTTGGAGTACATATAGAATCATTAGATCTACACATGCATGCCTTAGCTCAGATATGCACATCTCATGTTCTGTTTATTTATAATTGTTTATTTTTAGATAATCTCTGTAATGAAATGTGTCACTTCATAAAATTAGCATTTTTTTTTCTTTTCTTTTGAATGTGGATGGTTGGAATATATGTAAAATCTTTAGTTTTACAAATGCATGCCTTAAATAAGAGTTCCGCATCTCGTTTTCTATTTACTTATAGTGATTGAGAACTTGATTTCCATGCAAGAAAAGGTCAATGACAACTGCTGTATTTTCTGGCGATGGCTCTATTCTAGCTATATTGCTGCAGAGGATATTGTCACTTTATGGGACCTAGACACAAATGTTCTTGTCGCTGTGATTGGAGAGACTCTTACAGTGATTGTCTGAATATCGTTATCAAATTGGGTTGTGTGTGTAAAGAAGACATTTGCTAGCTGTAATTGGAGAGACCCTACAACTTTGGATGTCTTACACTTGTGTATGTTTATTCCTTCTCTTTCACCTCTGTATGTTGGTTCTTTCTTTCTTATTCTGGATCATTGCTAAAAAATTACTGATGGTTATCATACACATTAATTTGACGTGAAAGCTTACCAAAAGAGATGTGGCCTTGGTGCAAAGAATGAGTGCCATAGAAAAAGGTTCATTTTTTTTTTAGTGTTTTTTCATGCAGAATTCTCTATTTTCATTGATGATTTCATTGAATTAAAGTTGCATTTCTTTGGAAATTGGTTTGGGATCTGTTTGATAGTATTTTGATATTTGATAAGTTGAATTCTTGAAGAAGCGATGACCAAGAAAAGGAGGTGATTGATTGATAAACAGCCCGATGGCAGTAGTGGAGGTGATTCGAGTGGGAGCCATGATCTTGAAACACAACTCAAGCTTTATGGTAAGGGTTTCAAAGAACTCAAGTGGGTTTTTCTTTCCTTTTTCCTTTTTTTTTTTCCACTTTTCTTTCTGGAAGACTTTGAAATGGCATTTGGTTGTTTTGTTTCTTCAAATTTGGCTCTCCAATGCTAGAAAACGGCAACTTTCATTTTGGGTTTTAAATTCCTAGGGCCTCAACTGCAGAAATTCAGAACCCAAATCCAATTGTTGATTTTGGATTCAAAATTATTCAAGGCGTTTAGAGAGCCAAAGTTTCGACCTAAAAACATAGATGACTTGACCTTTTGTTGTGCAGATGTAGAAAGAAATAAAAGAACTAATTCAACAAAGTGAGATCTTGCTTAATCTCATCTCAAGGGCTCATCTCTTTTTCTCAACATTTTTCAAGAAATTTCTTTTTTCTTTTCCTTTTTCTTTTCTTTTCTTTTAACACACTCACTCACACCTCACACACACTCATGCACTCACACCATCGATGCTTCTTCAATGCTTATGATTCGCCTTGACAGTAGCCTTATGATTCGCCTTGACAGATTTTCATGTCTTTTGGAAAGCCAGAAAGTGTTCCTGCTACTGGAAAATTCTCAAACATGTTAAAGTTCATTGTTAATGAGGTAATTGTGCTCCACTTTTCTACTCAGTGAAATTGAAGTGTAAGGTAAGAAATGAGGTTTGTAATGAAAACATGATTGCATTTACAGGTACATGTGCCAATATAGTTGGGAGATTTTCAGTAGGTGGGCCACATTACATTGGTGCAGTTATCTTACTCTGGGCACCCGTAGTCTTGGTATGTTTTATTGTCCTTCAATAATTTAATATATCGAGATTTCTTTCCCATCATCATTTACATTTTTCTTCTTAATCGATACTTGGAAGTTAATATAATCATTTACTCTGTTTTACAATCTTTAAAATCTTTATTTGTAAATTTGTGCCCATATGCATTTTTTAAGAAACTAAAAACTTACTCATTCTCAGATTGCATTGTGGAATATGCATCCATTATTCAAAGAAAGGGCGACATTCCAAGCACTCACACTTTCTCTCCTTGCTAGCTAAATTAGTGAGTCTTCTTTCCTTCATACTATATGATACATTGATGAGCCAGGCCCATGTTTATATATTATCTCAAAATTGATGAAGCAGATCCGGATGTGCGTCGGAGCTATCCGGATGTTGAGCGGGGGTCCCTGGAAGGTGGGAACCGCTGTTATGACCATGATGAAGCTGTCCATTTTCTATGGACGGCATTGGAGGGGCCTGGCCATTTGGACAGGCCATGTTTATGTATTTGCTCGAGATTAATGGAGCAGACCCGGATGTGCGTCGGAGCTATCCGGAAGAGCGGGGGTCCCTGGAAGGTGGGAACCGTTGTTATGACCATGATGAAGCTGTCCATTTCCTATGGACGGCATTGAGGGGCTCGGCCATTTGGACAAAGCCGTGTTTATGTATTTGCTCGAGATTAATGGAGCGGCCTGGACAGGATGTGCGTCGAGCTATCTCGGAAGAGCGGGGTCCCCGGAAGGTGGGAACCCTTGTTATGACCATGATGAAGTCTGTCCATTTCCTATGGACGGCATTGGAAAGGGCTCGGCCATTCTGGACAAAGCCGTATTTATATTTGTATTATATTTGTATTTGCAGGGACCACACCGAACCCATTCTCAAATCCTATAACCTATAACCAAAACCTATAACCTATAACCTATAACCTAAATCAAAACCCCTAACCTAAACCAAAACCTAAACCTATAACCTAAACTCAATTCCTAAAGCTAAACCTACACCTAATCCTAATCTCAACTCCCTAACCTAAACCTAAACCTTAACTTGAAAACCCAAACTTAAACCCAATCTTGAACTTGAACCCGATTTCCTAAACCTAAACCATAACCCATTCTCAAATCCAAAAATCTATAACCTAAACCTAAACTAAAACTAAAACTTATAACCTCTACCCGAACACATTCTCAAATCTAAAAATCTAAACCTTAACCAAAACCTATAACCTAAACCCGAACCCATTCTCAAATCCAATAACCTAAACCTTAAACTAAACCAAAACCAATAACCTAAACCAAAACCTATAACCTAAACTCAAATCCCTAAACCTTAACCTATAACCTAAACTCAAATCCCTAAACCCGAACCCATTCTCAAATCCCATAACCTATAACCTAAACCAAAGCCAAAACCTATAACCTAACCTAAACTTATACTTATAACCTAAAACTATTCCCAAATCCCAAGACCTATAACCTAAACGTAACCTTTTCCTAAACCTATAACCTAAACTCAATTCCCTAGAGCTAAACCTACACCTAATCCTAATCTCAACTCTCTAACCTAAACCTAAACCTAAATTTGAAAACCAAGACTTAAACGCAATCCCGAACATGAACCCGATTCCTAAACCTAAACTATAACCCATTCTCAAATCCCAAAACCTATAACCTAAACCTAAACCTAAACCTTAACCTAAACCTTAACCAAAACCTCAGTAACCTAAACTCCGAGCCCATTCTCAAATCCCAAAACCTATAACCTAAACCTTAACCAAAACCTATAGCCTAAACCCGAACCCATTCTCAAATCCCAAAACCTATAACCTATAACCTAAACCAAAACCTATAACCTAAACCAAAATCAAAACCAAAACCTATAACCTAAACCCGAACCCATTCTCAAATCCCAAAACCTATAACCTATAACCTAAACCAAAACCTATAACCTAAACCAAAATCAAAACCAAAACCTATAACCTAAACCCGAACCCATTCTCAAATCCAATAACCTAAACCTTAACCTAAACCAAAACCAATAACCTAAACCAAAACCTATAACCTAAACTCAATTCCTAGAGCTAAACCTACACCTAATCCTAATCTCAACTCTCTAACCTAAACCTAAACCTAAACTTGAGAACCAAGACTTAAATGCAATCCCAAACATGAACCCGTTTCCTAAACCTAAACCATAACCCATTCTCAAATCCCAAAAAACCTATAACCTAAACCTAAACCTAAACCCGAACCCATTCTAAAATCCAAAACCTATAACCTAAACCTAAACCTTAACCAAAACCTATTACCTAAACTCAAATCCTAAACCTTAACTTATAACCTAACCTAAACCTATACTTATAACCTAAAACTATTCCCAAATATCAAAACCTATATCGTAAACCTAACCTTTCCCTAAACCTATAACCTAAAGTCAATTCCTAAAGCTAAACCTACACCTAATCCTAATCTCAACTCCTAACCTAAACCAAAACCTAAACTTGAAAACCAAAACTTAAACCCAATCCCGAACATGAACCCGATTTCCTAAACCTAAACCATAACCCATTCTCAAATCCAAAACCTATAACCTAAACTTAAACCTTAACCAAAACCTATAACCTAAACCCAAATCCCCAAACATGAACCTATAACCTAACCTAAACCTATACTTATAACCTAAAACTACTCCCAAATCTCAAAACCTATAACCTAAACCAAACCTTTCCCTAAACCTATAACCTAAAGTCAATTCCTAAAGCTAAACCTACACCTAATCCTAATCTCAACTCCTAACCTAAACCAAAACCTAAACTTGAAAACCAAAACTTAAACCCAATCCGAACATGAACCCGATTTCCTAAACCTAAACCATAACCCATTCTCAAATCCAAAACCTATAACCTAAACTTAAACCTTAACCAAAACCTATAACCTAAACTCAAATCCCCAAACATGAACCTATAACCTAACCTAAACCTATACTTATAACCTAAACTTTAACCTATTCTCAATTCCCTAAACCTTAACCTACAACCTAACCTAAACTTAAACCTAAACTTGAAAACCCAAACTTAAACCCGATCCAGAACCGAAACCCGGTTTCTAAACCTAAACCTTAACCTACAAACTAACCTAAACCTAACTACCTAACCTAAACCTAAACCTAAATCTAAACTTGAAAACCCAAACTTAAACCCCGTCTCGAACCCGAACCCGGTTTCTCAACCTAAACCTTAACCTATTCTCAATTCCCTAAACCTTAACCTATAACCTAACCTAAACCTAACTCCCTAACCTAAACCTAAACCTAAACTTGAAAACCCAAACTTAAACCCGAACCGGTTTCCTAAACCTAAACCTTAACCTATTCTCAATTCCCAAAACCTTAACCTACAACCTAACCTAAACCTAACTCCCTAACCTAAACCTAAACCTAAACTTGAAAACCCAAACTTAAACTGATCCGATGCCGAACCCGAACCCAATTTCCTCAACCTAAACCTTGACCTATTCTCAATTCCCAAAACCTTGACCTACAACCTAACCTAAACCAAACTACCTAGCCTAAACCTAAACCTATACTTGAAAACCCAAACTTAAACCCGATCCCGAACCCGAACCCGATTTCTTAAACCTAAACCTTAACCTATTCTCAAATCCCTTAACCTAAACCTACACCAAATCCGAATCTCAACTCCCAAACCTAAACCTAAACCTAAACTTGAAAACCAAAACTTAAACCCGATGCCGAACCCGAACCCACTTTTCTCAACCTAAACCTTAACCTATTCTCAATTCCCTAAACCTTAACCTACAACATAACCTAAACCTAACTCCCTAACCGAAACCTAAACCAAAACTTGAAAACCCAAACTTAAACCCTATGGTCCGAACCCAAACCCAGTTTCCTCAACCTAAACCTTAACCAATTCTCAATTCCCTAAACCTTTACCTACAACCGAACCTAAACCTAATTCCCTAACCTAAACCTAAACTTAAACTTGAAAACTCAAAGTTAAACCCAATCCGAACCCGAACCCAGTTTCTAAACTTAAACCTTAACTCATTCTCTATTCCCTAAACCTTAACTCTGCAACCTAACCTCAACCTAACTACCTAACCTAAACCTAAACCTAAACTTGAAAACCCAAACTTAAATCCAATCCCGAACCCAAACCCGATTTCCTAAACCTAAACCTCAACCTCTTCTCAAATCCCTAAACTAAAACCTACACCTAATCCTAAATCTCAACTCCCTAACCTAAACCTAAACCTAAACTTGAAAACCCAAACTTAAACCCGATGCCGAACCCGAACCCAATTTCCTCAACCTAAACCTTAACCTATTCTCAATTCCCTAAACCTTAACCTACAACCTAACCTAAACCTAAACCTAAACTTGAAAACCCAAACTTAAACCCGATCCCGAACCCGAAACCGGTTTCCTAAACCTAAACCTTAACCTACAAACTAACCTAAACCTAACTACCTAACCTAAACCTAAACCTCAACCTAAACCTAAACTTGAAAACCCAAACTTAAACCCGATCCCAAACCCGAACCCGAACCCGGTTTCTCAACCTAAACCTTAACCTATTCTCATTCCCTAAACCTTAACCTATAACCTAACCTAAACCTAACTCCCTAACCTAAACCTAAACCTAAACTTGAAAACCCAAACTTAAACCCGAACCCCGGTTTCCTAAACCTAAACCTTAACCTACAACCTAACCTAAACCTAACTCCCTAACCTAAACTTAAACCTAAACTTGAAAACCCAAACTTAAACTCCGATGCCGAACCCGAACCTAATTTCCTCAATCTAAACCTTATCCTATTCTCAATTCCCTAAACCTTAACCTACAACCTAACCTAAACCTAACTCCCTAACCTAAACCTAAACCTAAACTTGAAAACCCAAAATTAAACCCGATCCCGAACCCAAACCCGGTTTCCTTAACCTAAACCTTAACCTATTCTCAAATCCCTTAACCTAAACCTACACCTAATCCTAATCTCAACTCCCTTAACCTAAACCTACACCTAATCCTAATCTCAACTACCTAACCTAAACCTAAACCTAAACTTGAAAACCCAAACTTAAACCCGATGTCGAACCCGAACCCAATTTCCTCAACCTAAACCTTAACCTATTCTCAATTCCCTAAACCTTAACCTACAACCTAACCTAAACCTAACTCCCTAACCTAAACCTTAACCTATAGGTTTTATTAATTTATTAAAAAAAAAGAAGAAAATGGTTATACATGATGCACTTCTTTCAATTTGTTTTTCTTTCCTCCAATTGTCATTCGATTTATGAATGTCATGACTATTTGTAGGATGATGGAATATAAGTTGTTGCGTGGAAGTGACTTTGTCATTACTAGAGGTTCATTTCGAGACGACTCTTCAAAGTACTACATAAATGATGGAAGTAATTTACGAGAGGTCACTAAGAAATTGAAAGGAAAAGGAGTGGACTTGGACAACAACCGGTTTTTTATTCTTCGTGGGTGATGGCTAAAAAAGGCCTATTTACTTGTGAAAAAAATATCATACTATCAAAATATATCTTCTCTTTCAATTCTTAATCTTTGAAATTTCAGGGTGAAGTCGAGCAAATTTCTCCAATAAAGCCAAAGATTTGTATTTTCAGCATTATTGTAATTGTAATTGTAATTCATTGAATGAAGGATTGTAATTGTAATTGATTGAATGAAGGATTGTAATTAATTGTAATTGTAATTGTAATTGTAATTGATTGAATGAAGGATTGTAATTGAATGAATGAATGATTGTAATTGATTGTAATGGAATGAATGAATGAATGATTATGCAGGTGGTAATTGAATGAACAAGTAATTGTATATATATTTTTTAAAATAGGATTTGCTACGGATTATATCCGTAGCTGTTGTAAACTATAGCTACAGATTAAATCCGTAGCTGTTGTAAGCTACCGCTACCAAAATAATTGCTACGGCTTAGATCCGTAGCGCTTGCCAGATATAGCTACGGAGTAAATCCGTAGCCGTGGTGATTAAATCCGTAGCTGTTGTGACCTATAGCTACGGACATAATTGCTACGGATTAAATCCGTGGCCATTTTAACCTATAGCTACGGATTAAATCTGTAGCTATAGGTTCCAGACCTATTGTTATGGCACCTACGACTACGGTCGTGCTACGGACTAGATCCGTAGCCATAGGCCTATGGCTACGGATTTAGTCCGTAGCCTTTGCCCATTTTTCTGGTAGTGCGGGCTATGCATTGGGAGCAATGTTGGTATAACGTCCACATTGTAAGTATAATGTTGGTTAAATGTCCGCATTACGACTCTCCCTAGAGCCATTGGTAGGCCCATACTTGTTGTGTGTAGGCCGTCTAGGCCCATCTGTGTTGTAAGGATAGTTCATCACCTTATAACACGCTTAGTGTAGCTCCATGATTCATACCCATACGCATCATATGTATGCTTGATATGAGGAATGTTTGGTTATAACATGAGCCGTTGGGCTGAGACATTTACGGGACTCCATATGAGATGGAGTGCTCGACATGAGCGCATGGTACGCGCGAGATTGCTGCATGTATGTACGGTGTGATTCATGCATCTCGCTTACATGTTACTTGATCATTGTACGCCCTAGCGACATCAGGGCCGTGGCCTCCATAGGCACATCATGGATGGCTAGATGGGACACTGAAAATATTTGGTTCTAGCATACGGGCGCCATAGATGTCCCTGGGGTGAAAATTCCTGAACCTCCGTGGCCAGGAGACACCCCAACATTGAGACCGAGTGGATGTATATGAGCGCAAGAGGGCCGTATATCAGTAGGTCGCGTCTCTCACTGTGTCGTGGTTGGTTGGTAGGGGGTGTGACCTTACCCGCCTGAGTGAGGGGGTAATGTCTAGGTTGAGTTTGACTAGCTTGAGGAATGAGTCTGTTATCGACGAGTCGGGCCTGATATTGGCAGGCGGATAGTGAGGTCTCTTCACTTACCCAGTTGTGCCCTCGGATAGGGGCGGCAAGCTGGCTAGAGTGTAATAGACCCCGGTGATGATCCCAGAGAGGAACCGTACTGATACATGGACTTATTGAGCAGGAATTGCATACCCATTCATTCATTTATTCACTATCCACTCGGGCTAGTGGTGCGTAACTATTTGTTACGTATACCATCGCATGGCCAGGATTTCGGTTGGGCGCCCGACTAACCTGAGATCAGGAGTTTACCACATTGTGTCTGACTATCCAAATTTAGGTATGAGACTGGTTTGGATAGAAGTCCCTTGTGATGGACTCCATAGCCTGTGATACTTCGTACTATCATCTCGACTTCATGTTCCTGCATAGTCATTTCATTCACACTGCATATTATATTACATCCGCAGTACTTAGCATTTTGGGTTACTATGTTTTTGCACTTATATGGCCTAGATGAGATTGATGGTATTCGTGGCTCGTCAGGATTTGTATATTGCATTGCAATCTCAGCATCTGTTATTGTCTTATTATGTTTTGCATCGCATTGCCTTGGTATGGTTGATAACATTCATGGACTTACCAGTATACTTCCGCTTACTCTGATGTCATATGATCCATGATCTTGTTAGTATTTCTGCTTATCCCGATGATGTATGATTTATGTGTTTTATGGTATACTTGGCACTTATCTTATGCACACACTTCCACCACCCTCTAAGCTTTTATAAGCTTATGCACGATAGATGTGTGCAGGTGGCGTTAGGTTGCAGCAGCGTTGAGCTTAGAGCGTGCAGCTGTCCTTTGGAGCTTTGATTTCGATATATGTATTTTTCCTTTCATACACATTGTACTTAAAGTTTTTGATATAGTGGATGTGGTGCTGTTGTTTTGTGACTTGGTTATGCTCTATTACAAAAAAATCATACTGAAAATCCTCCTTGTAGGATCCCAGGATCGGAATCTGGCGTATGGGCGCTGGGAGCCGAGAATGGGGTACTACAGAGGCTGTCGGCACCGAATTCGGTAATTTGTATTCCTGTGAATCCAATTTCTAGGTTTGGGGCGTGACAAAAATGAACTAATCAGGATTGAATTTTTGTTATTTCAGATGGAAAGGAGAATCACTTGGAGAAAGCATCAAATGGCATGAACACTTTCTTGCTTTACAACTGGGTTTGAAACCTGGAATGAAGGTTCATTTTATTAAAAGTGAAAATCAATGGCATATACATTATCAAGATTCTTTGAGAATTTATGGATTTTGCTTAATTTGGTTTGTCGATGCAGGTTTTGGATGTGGGATGTGGAATTGGAGGACCACAACGGGAAATTGCTTGATTTAGGTAACTCCATTTCTCACAATTTATATTTCTTCTAGCTTTGAACCAAGGAACTTATAATGTTATGTAGCAGTTGTAATCCGACAATTGCAAAAAAAAGAAGAAGAAGACGGTTCTCAATTAAATCATAGATTTATTTCTAAAAACAAAATTCAGTTGATTATATAGGTTGGTTGTTGTTGTTATGACATGTTTCCGAGTGTTAGAGAGTGTGCACATGTGTATGTAGTACCAAAGCTTCTTTAGGACATGATATTATGTCTTTGGGATTTATTATTAATAAGAAAATGAGATTAGAGACTACTCCTCTCTAACCATAAGAACATGTTTGTATACATGGAATCCAAGTCAAATGAAAGGAAAAAAATAATAACAGTAATTATCCAATGATGATTTCTATGAGAACTATTAAAACATGGATTCCAATTTTGAGTTTTTGTTTGAGTAGGTAGTGGAAATCTCATATGCCTCTCACAATACTCGCCTAGTTTCTTGTGCCAAGGATCCACATTATGGAAAAGCGTAATGATTGCTATGATTTCACCCTTTTCTTCACCATTCAAACAACATAAATCATCACATCAGAGGAAAACCCCTTTCCTTTTCTGCCATTTGACAAGGAATCCATGGCTTCCAAACATGGCCTAATCTGATTAATTATAAACCCCAAAAGCCTATTATATGGTGTCCTGAAGGAGTGCCTGGACCACACACACACACACACACTCTCTCTCTCTCTCTCTCTCTCTCTCTCTCTCTCTCTCTAACATACACACACACACACACACACACACACCCCGAGCAGAAGCTATGATAATGATGCTTCTGTGCAATGATTGGTTGCAGCTCAACAGTCATCACAGGGTTGAATAACAGCGAGTACCAGATTTCAAGAGGCACTGTAAGTGTTAGCTTTCTTTGTTGCATAGTGATGCATGAAGACACTCCAACCACAGGCTTCCTTGCATGCATACTTTTACTCTGAATATCCTCTAAATTAGGAATCTTCTCGGCAAGGGGCAAGTGGGTCTTCTCACGCCGCCCGTACATTCAGCATCTGACTTGGGAGATATACATGGTCAAGGTCTTTTTGGGAAAATCATGAATTAGAGTATTTTCCTGCAAAAAAATAAAAATAAAAATCCTTGTATGGGAGGGTGCCAATTTCATCTTCAGTTCCTTTTAAATGATTTGGTTCTTCTTTATAGCATTTTCACTGACAAATGCCACTCCACAGGAACTAAATCATTTAGCAAGAGTAGACGAGTCCTGCAACTTTGTCAAGGCCAGCTTTCTCCTTTCCTTCTTTCTCTTCATTCTTTCAGATTAAAAGCTTGGTTCTTTCTAAACCAGAGTTTAATCTTTCTTAATTGCTTTCAATTCATTATCTTTGCTTTCCATGGCTACAGGCTGACTTCATGAAAATGCCATTTTGCGATGATTCTTTTGATGCAATATATGCAACAGAAGCAACATGCCATGCACCAGATGTGGTATGTTCTTTCAAACTCTCAGCATTTCTAGTAGTTATTTCCCATCAATACCAGCAGATAATGTTTCACATTTCAAATCCTAAGTTCCAATACTTCGCATGATCTTTGTTGTCCAGTTTGCAACAATGACTTGGGTGCTATAAAGAGATTTATATAGGGTGTGAAGCCCGATCGTGTTTTTCTTGCATGCGAATGGTGCATGACTGATTCCTTCGATCCTAATAACAAAAATCACCAGAAAATCAAGGTGATGCTCTCACAGAGCATATAGAATTGTAAAGCTCTTAGTGAAGGTTTTCCTTAATTAAACAAGATTAAAGAAATTAATCTCATGTGATAGCTATTAGTATGTGAAGGAGCTCTCAAGAGAGAGAGGAAACACTCCTTTTATTGCAGAAATTCATTTACCACTCGTATATGGGGACTGTTTGGATTTGGGCAAAGTTGTATCATTGACTAGTAGTCCTTGGCACGCTATCGAGGCTAGCTGGTCATGGACATGCTCTTCCTGACTAGCTGTTTCATCCCTTGTCACCCCAGAATAGGGGGAAGATGGATTGTGGCACATGTGCGGAATTAAGATTGATGCTTGAAGATTGATGGTGAAACATATGCACATGTGGGATGCTTGAACTTGGAAGGTCACACACATGTCATAATGGAACATAACACACTTGTGCATGGATAAGAGTGGTCCTCATGTTTACTGAAACAGGAAGTGCGTTGACACACCTCTCTTCTAGAGACAACCAATCAATGGTTTAACAATAACATATATGTGATTATTTGTCTAGAAGTCCCTAGGTTCTCGTGCACAAGAGAGTTGACAAACATTTACATATACTTTTGTCCATGACTACTAGTCAATGGTCTCGTAGGATGTGGTAGTACATATAAAAGAGACACAAGAACATATGAGTCAATTTTAGACAAAATTATACTTTCATAGCATCCATCACCTCATGCATATGTGCACAAGGTGTCTCTAACATATAAGCAAGCCACATCATGCATGGAGTGTCCTAGCATATACATGCATGGGACATGCATGATCGTGCATATATAATAACGAGCGGAGTGCTGACAAAAACATAGATATTAAAGGAGTTTACTTAAAACTTTTCCTAAGTCAAGAACATATTTTTGTAATTTGGTCAAGACATATGGATTGTGTTTGAGGTTATTTTGGATATTATTTGACTAAATCTTTACCTTGAATTATTTAGTAGTTTTGCTTCACTAATCTAGTGATTTGTTTCAGCTTTTCATCTTCTTATGCGTGACAGAAGGTACACATATTTCTATTATGTTTTATTTTGATTTGTTCTTTGCTTATACGTAAAGTGTTCTAATTTAAATATTAAGAATTACGTAGTGGCTTGATCCCGATCTTCCAGCATTGGGTACGTAGGCAGCTGTCCATACTAGATCGTATCGGTGCAACCCCAAATTTTTTATTTTTTTTTCCTTTCTTGTAGTATGGATGCATTTTCATCAGGACTACTTGGCAATAAGAGTGAGGTGGATGTAAGTTCTCGAAACCTTTAATTAATCTTAAATAATTTATATCTTTATTGCTTCATTTATATGCTGTCGTCAGGGTCAACTTGTAACTCCTCAGAACCCGCTCTGCCGTAAGACATTACGATGCATGATGGTTCCTAGCAGGTTAAGTTGCAAATTATTATTAAGAGTTGGTTGGATATAATTTATTTTTTTGTAAATGTTGTTAATAGTTGGATGGATGATGAATGTATTTATGAATATAAATGAAAATAAAAAACTTATGATATATATATATATATGTTATCAATGGAGGATGCCTTGTTTAGGGGGATATGAAATTTTGTAGCTTATGGTATGGTGCCCCAATATTGGTTGTATGTTACTAGTATGTAGTAGATAATACTAGGATCAATAGTAAACATTTTGTTTTGAGTGGAAGACCGAGTAAAAGAACTTGGAAGAGACACTCTTTATGCCTTTCAGCTTCAAACTGGATACCTTTTGGATAAACCAAACATCCATCCACCACTAGTTCCTCTAATACATGGTACAATGGGGGTGGGATAATGTCGGTTGCTCCAAATTCCAATACATATACTAAGTATATGTAATATAGTTATATATATATATATATATTGCAAATTATTATATTGCAATTTATATATGAAATAATCGTCATCATCGTCATCATGTAAGCCATATCCTAATTAATTAGGGTCGCATACATGAATCCTATTCCACCGTTCCACTCTATCAAGGGCCATACCTCCAGTTAGACCATAGGTCATCGGGTCTTTTCTTACTACCTCCATCCACGTCTTTTTAGGCCTTCCCCTTGCCCAACAATTTGTTCCCTAAAGCGTGGTTGGTCTTACAGCTATTCTATAAAACTTCCCTTTTAGTTTGAATGGTACTCGACGATCATTTAAAACTCCCAGGGCACATCCTATAGCAATTTTTACCATCCTGCTGGCTTGAAACACTCTTGATGGTAGCAATGTGAAATGACACCATGCTGCCATGGATTGGCAAAAGGACAGCCTCATTCTTTTGATCAATATGTATCATTAATTCCCTCGACTGTGGGATATCATTGCCATTCTTGTAGGCAATGAGATCGCTTGAAGCTTTTGTAGAACCACGGCCATCTCCTACTGCAGAACCGCCCATTATCCGACCTTAGAGTCGCTTTCGACAGGAATGCCTCAGCTCCATTGGACTCAGCTTTGACCTTTGGACGCTCTTCTTCCTCCTCCCTCCTCTTCCTCATTGAATGAGTATGCAACATCCTTAACTAACTTGGAGCTGATTGAAGTCACAACTTCTGCAGCTTTTTCATTGACAATAATGGTGTTTGCAAGCAACAACAAGAACATCTTAGTCTTTGGATTATTAGTTTCTGATTGCAAGTTCAGGAACCCAAGAGATACATTAAAAACCATTCCAGGCTTCAACACCTGATCGTTCCTAGCATTTAAACTCAATACCGACTCACGGAACTCGAGACCGATTCCCGTTCCTGCTAACTTTGTAAGACGAGAGGCAAATTCATGAGCATCCCTCTCTACCACCGAGACTGCTTCTTGGTAAACAATACTGACCTTATTCCCAACCTTCAATGCACCTATCGCTGCCGCATGGGCCTTGAGGAGAACCTCATAAGCCTTACTCTGTGTTACATTTGCATCAATGGGAAATGTTCTAGTAATGTCAGATCTAGAACAACTGAAATCTACCATTGAAGCTATGTCGGATCTAGAACAACTGAAATCCACAACAAACTAAACAAAAAGATGCAGAGATAACCACAAATTTCAAAGAAGGTATGTCTCTTCTTTCCTCTCTCTTTTATTTCATGAACAGAATGTAGTTCATCTGTAAATTCCAGTTTTTTTAAGGATTTAGAACTTAAAAAAAAATGAAAACTACTAGTTGAAAAGAAGAAAAAATAACATTTTCATTATATA
This sequence comes from Magnolia changhungtana, assembly GCA_030180095.1. NCBI lineage: Eukaryota > Viridiplantae > Streptophyta > Magnoliopsida > Magnoliales > Magnoliaceae > Magnolia > Magnolia changhungtana. The sequence continues at coordinate 8,386,674 of JASAUF010000375.1, forward strand.
TATATATATATATATATATATATATATAAACCCATGATCCAAACTTCAATTCCCGGTTTCCAAATTCTTGTTATACAATCATCATCTGAGCCTTGGCTTTAAATGGTAGATTGGTAAAAAGAAATTATGATTGGCTGCCAACTAGACATTTGCCTTCCTCTTTACCAAGGTCTTGGAACTGGAAATGGCAAAGGGTCACATTGATACTGACTCACATGCCAAACATAATTCCAAACTACACAATTAAGACTGCCAACAAGCTACTCGCATATTGCAGCAACATTTTAAAACAGCAAAAATGCCTCTATTCCCAGTGGAGGTAAACTCCACACTGTTGATGGGGCTGACAGGTACAATCTGACACTGTTGATGGGGTTGAAACCTGTTTTGTACTTTTGTTGTAATGAAATTTCAACTAATGAATCTGGCATATGACAAGACACATGAGCCAAAATACTATTTTCTAAATTCATTAAAAAAATTATAAAAAAATATCTTTCTAATTTCTCCCCACTACCTTTGTAAAGTCTCCACCTGCTCCTTTTTCTTTGATCCATCTTCTCCTGCACATGATAGAGATGACCTATTTTCTTTCCCTTTCCTGCACATCATAGAAATGGTACAAACATTATAAAGGAAAAGTGATTTAATATTATAAACAATGGTGATCCAAATATAAGTTACACTACACCAAATCATTTTATGTCATTGTGAGCAAGCATGTCTTGACCTACAGATGCTAAAACATCACATGGGTTGAATCCCAAGCTACCTAGAATGTTTGGGGAAAAACAAATCCCAGACCTACAACACAATTGGGTTTTTTTTTTTTTTTCAAATATAAAAAACTCAAATTCCTAACCAGTTAATCCCCAAATCTTGGACGCCGTGACCAGCATCAACCCATAACATAAGAGAGAGAGAGAGAGAGAGAGAGAACAAAAAAAAAAAAAAAGATCTAAACAGATTCCAAAATTAATAACAATAACAAAAAAGAAAGGAAGAACAGAAAAAAAAAAAAAAGAAAAGAAAATACTAGTGACCTATTTACAATTTCTCCTTTCTTTGTAGCCTTAAGAAAAATACATATTGGGATTAGACCATAGATCTAAAACTCACCGACTCGACTCGAAACTCAGCTGAGTCAACTAGACTCAGTGAGATTTACTTATTTTTAATATGATGGCACACCTACTTAGTCTATTACCTTTATTTTAGAGTAGTAGCATCTATAGAGTTATATCCTCATGATGGATGTCTTGGATATTACACCTATTTGTCTGTCACACTAGCATGTGTAGCTTGTGCATTAGCTGATAGAAGTATAAGGAAACATAGTGCGCATCAATCCAAGATAATGCAACATAAGCATTACCTGCATAATAACGACTCTTCAATTCCTCCATGCTTCGAGACGATGAAAACCTATCAGCTATCACTATAAAATGTAGATTGAACCATTCACACAAGTTAAATAACTGATCTGTCTCTTCCTTTAATTCAAGTTAGGTTCGAACCGATTCGAGTTCTAGCCAATTTCTGAGTTACTTCAACTTCTATTTTTTGTGCCGAAACAAGTTTAGCTCATTTGATCGGTTTGGTTTTGTAATTGTAGACAAAAGAAATGAAGTTGAGAATAATTGAACAATAAAATCCAAAGCTCATACATTGAAATCTATAATAAATTAAACAAAAGTTAAGACAATATCCTATTCAAACATTCAAGTTAGGAATATGTATATATACTATATTTATACTCGACCGAGCCGAATTGAACCAAGGTTCGAGCCGAACCAAATTGAGCTAGCATACAGCTCAAGCTTGGGCCAATTTTGAAATGAGCTGGGATTTCTGGCTGGATTCGCCTGAAGAGATCATTCAGCTGAACCAAGCCAAACTAAATCAGGTTAAACGGAGTGAGCTAGCCAAGCTGCCTTGGTTTGTGTTAAGTTCTACCAACCAGTTAAATCCAACCTTTTCAAGTCTTAAAACCATGTTAGCAGGGACACCAATGTAGTCACACCAAGAATCTCTCCCCATTGATTTGTGGCCCACAAAAGAATGGCTTAAAAAAAAGGTTAAAAATAGAGAGATACTCCTATCCAGCGCATTCCAACAATAAATTATCATCCATCCATGCAATGGAAAACTTCCAATACGTCATATGTGGTTGACATCCAACTAATCCAAAAATTTGGTTCACCATGAAGATAGTCTTGCATAAAAATCAGTCCCCATCCAAATCATCAAGGGTCAGTTTGGGCAGTGGGATTAGAAGGGAGTAGGTGGGGATGGGATTCATCTGGTCCCGTGCCAATGCCACTCCATGTTTGGGAAGAATGGAAATGCTTGGAATTACATTAAATGAAATTGCATTGGGTCCTGTGCCAATTTCACTTAATATTTGGAAAGTTGTGTAGGTCCCAACATGATGTGTGGTCTATATCCACACCATCCACCCATTTATCGAGATTATTTTTGAGCATGGGCCAAAAAATCAGGTAAATCTAATGATCAAGTGGATCCCACCATAGAAAGCAACAGGGATTGAATACTGACCGTTGAAAACTTCTTTGGTGCTACATAAGTTTTGGATCTATCTCATTTTTAGGTCCATGCCATAAAATGAGGTTACGAAACAAATGAACAGTTTAGATATAACACATGCGTGTTATTCTCAATAATTTCAAATGATGGTGAGTATATTCATTCAATGTACCACTGTATTATCAACAAAGCAGGGTATTAATTTTATCCCATGGTAATAGGGGACAACCCCTGCCATGAGCAATAATTATGTTTTTTTGAATCCCATCCCACCTAATCCCTTCTAATTCCACCGCCCAAACTGACCCCAAGTGGACCACACTTGTTATTTATTAGCATTTTATACATTATTTTCTATAGAACATGGACCATCCAACCCATCCATTAGGTTATCCCCACCATAAGGATCACCTTGTGTAAAATCATCTGGCATACCCCTCTTGTATTTTGTTATTTACCAACACAACAACTATACCCTCCTGCTAAAAATGCCAAAAGAAACCTATCTTACATTTGAAATATCATGATATTTAGTGTAACCAAACAAACCCCAGAGCAACCATTGAGGAACAATAGAACATGCAAAGAACGAGATCTGAGAATGATTGTAACACATTTGTATTTTATTATTTATGTAAAAAATGTTTGGAGGTTGCCGTCTTGAAGATAGGTCGCATGTCGCTGTCATCACCATTGCCATCATTATTTTAACTTAACTTTATTTTAGCCATAGGGTTCCTTTTCTAAATCCTAACTTACCTTGACAGGGACTACTGCATTTCTACCTGTGGTGATTGGTTGTCCACCTGATGTCAATCCTCCTTAACTCTAAGTTAGTTGTGAAAATGATTTTGGATACTTATTGTGCTAAAACTACAACAGATTCAAAATTCTTAAAAGGATTGTTCTGGATGAGTGAATATGACTAATTTTTAAATAAAGTGATCTTTGTGGTGGGGCCAACACATCTAAGTAGACAAGTATATATAGGAAAGTGAGATGTTCACTCTACAATCACGACCAAAAAAAAAAAGGAAGACAATACTCATTGTCATCAGTGATCTAGAATATCTTTGTTGGGCCCAACCATAGATGAACCAACTCTGAAGAATATCACTGATTGGATATTCTAATATGATCATGTGTCACATTGGGGAAAGCTAAACATCAAACAAAAAAAGAAAAAACAACAGGGGAAAGCTACCCTGAAGAAAACAAAGCTTTAATAGTTTTATTAGTAATTGTGGTCTTTATATTTCTCAAGTTTTTTTTTAAAATCTTTTGTTGGCATTTATATATTATGAAGTTTGTATATATGTTAGCATATTGTTGCTGAATGTGGCAATCCAATGCATCTGGAAGATGAGAAAATTTGTATCTGAAAATGCTCTCTTTTCCCAATAGGATTTTCTAATCGACGGTTGTAATAGGCCTTACAAAGAAACATACTAATTGAAATGCTCTTACCTTAACATCTAATTGGTAGGATGAATTCTAATATTTTATTTTGTTAATTGGTTTCAGTTGATTAAACTATTCACTTTCCATGGATTTGAGTTGGTTATTTGAAATATATGAAGGGTTGACTAAACTAGTCTTTTCTTGGATTGAATTTGGTTGCTTGTAATATATGTAGGAAGGGCTCAAAAGAAGGTTGAACAGGAGCAGATACTAAGTAGCCAATACAAAACAATGCATAGCCAACAATTGGAAGTTCCAGGTAATTTCTTTTGTATGGGTCCTAGTTTAGTAGGGGGAAGTGTTTAGTAATTAGGAGGGTTGAAGTGAATTTTTGTTGCAGTGGGCCACTTGGGTCATTTCCTCTTTTATTGAATTGAGTTGTTACCAATTTTGTGAATAGGATCCTTATCAAACAATAGTGTGAATTATTTTTTGAATGACTATCAGGTGCAAGATTAAAAAAAAATTTAATAATAATTTATTGGTATATATATATTTTTACAGATATTTTAGTGATGGACCAAATCCGTCGCTATGCTTTGAACATTGAAAATAACGACGAATTGAGGTCCGTCGCTTACTCATATTGGTGACGGACCTTATCCGTCGCTAATTTCTGACCGTTAAAATTAACGACGGATTTGAGGTCCGTCGCTTACTAATATTAGCAACAGACCTTATCCGTCGCTAATGTTTTTAGTGACGACTAATTTTTTGAATTTCATCGATGGATTTTTTATTTTTTACGACGGATTTTATCCGTCGCTATTATGTGACGGACCTTATCCGTCGCAGATTAAACGACGGATAAAATTCATCGTAAAACCAAAAACGACCCACTAAACAGTGACGGACCTCGCGATGAACTAAGTCTGTCATTTATTTGGTTTTACGACGGATTTAGTCTGTCAGAAATCAGCGATTTTGGCAGTGTCACTTGTGTATAGTACACTCGATGCACATTGGGAGACTCGATCGTGTCTCTATCCTTTTTAAAATTAGTAAAATGCCAATTAAATATGTAAACAAGTGCTATGTAGCATGACTTTCTGGTGTGCTGCGTGCTATTCTTAGTTGCTATGGGAACCAACTGAAGATATTCACTTGACACACGTACTAGCCAAGCTTCTATAAAGCTTATGCTTCACCTTTGGAACAACCTTCATCATCATACCCAATGGATTCCTATCGGTGTGAATCCTCATAACATGCATCAACGGGTTCTCCAACACATCGCGTATCGAATGGTAGTGGACATTTATGTATTTGGTTCAGAGAGAGATACGTGGCATTCTTGCTAAGATTTGTGGCGCTTTGGCTATCACAATGAACCCCATACTTTTCTTGCTTCAAGCCCATTCTTGGAGAAATATCTTCATCCACGATTATTTTCCAACTTTAGTAACCGCAATGTATTTTACTTCTGTCGTAGAGAGAGTAGCACACTTCTACAGTTTTGATTGCCAAGATACAGCTTCCCCCCTATAAAAGTGAGTAAATAACCAAAAGTGGACATTTTGCTATTTGTGTCACCTATTATGTCTGTTTGTATATACTTCCAAAATAGGAATTGTACCTCCAAAACACAAACACACATTAGACAAGTCTTTCAAATACCTGAGTATCCACTTGACAGCTAGCCAATGTTCTATCAGGATCAGAGTGATACCTGATCACAATGTTGCTGATAGATGTCTTAAATCTGACAGTGTGGGTTCAATGACATCGAACCAACTTCAATGTCATCAAAGCCAGTTTGATGACATCAAAGCCAGTCGATGCCATCGAATTTATTTTAGATTTTCACCCCTGCTCGCTGGACATATCTTGTCATTTTTCGATGACATCGAAGCTAGTTCGATGTCATCGAAGGTTTTATGCAGAATTTCTGCAGAAATGAGGATTTTGCATTTTTTGTTTCCTATTACATTTTGACTTCTTTTTAAAACTATATAAATGGTTGTATACCGAATGGGAGGGTATTCTAAGAGGTTCTAAGTATTTCTAAAAGGGTTGTAGGGTTTCAAGTGGTGGAAAGAAGGTAAGGTTTGAGGATTGCTCAAGTTGGGTTTCTGTGCTTTCATAATGGAATTTTTGTCGCTTTGTGCCGTGGTTTTTTTCCGTAAGGGTTTTCTAGTTAAATCTTTATGTTCTTTTGTGTTTACTTGGTGATCTTTGATTTCTATCCTAGATCCATGTTTGTGTGATTTCGTTGACCAAATCCCAATAAGTGATATCAAAGCAATCGTTGGGGCACAAATCTAAATCTGAAGGATTAGGAATAATGGGTAATGCCAAGTTTGATATTGAGAAGTACTCAGGAAAAAATAATTTTGAGTTATGGAAGGTTAAGAAGATTGGCCTATTAACCATGTAAGGTGAGATTAAGGCTCTTGAGCATCGAAAATCGACTATGAAAGACAAAGAATGGGAAACCCTTAATAGTAATGCTTTAACCTCCATCCGTTTATGTATCACGGATGAGGTTCTCTATAATGTTTTGAGGGAGAAAACTACAGCTAGTTTAGGGGCGAAGTTAGAGAATATCTATGAGAAAAAGTCCTCTGAAAATTGCCTACACTTGAAGCTATAGTGTTATACCTTCAAGATGGCAGAGGGTGGAGATCTGGAAGCCTACATTAGCAACTTTAATAAATTGATGCGTAGATTGCTGGATATGGAGGAAGTGGTCAAAGATGAGGAACATGCATGTATATTGTTAAATTCTCTACCTGCATCTTATGAGTCATTCAAGGACACGATGTGCAATGCAAATAAAACCTTGAGTGTCGACACCATCATCTCATCCCTTCAAGAGAAGGCCATGAGAAAGTTAAACGGTGACATGGAGACATCTTCTGATGCACTGATTACGAAGGGTAGAAATTCTGAGCGAGGTACAAGATCTTCTAGACCTAGATCCAAATCCAAGGGCAAGGGCAAAGGAAAATTAAAGTGCTGGAACTGTGGGATGTCTGGACACATGAAAAAGGATTGTAAAAATTTTAAAGTGAAGAAAGAAAATTCAGCGGCTTCTTCGAAGGAGGCCAATGTGGTCACATCTGATGAAGAGACAAGTGCTGGTGATGTTCTGTCTGTTTCTATGATTGGTCACTTGCACAACAATCATAAAGACGAGTGGATACTTGACACAGGAGCATTATATCACATGACTCCTCATCGAAGTTAGTTCGCCAGTTACAAGGAATGCGATGGTGGACAGGTTTTTATGGGCAATGACAATCCCTGTAATGTTATGGTTATTGTTACGGTGAGCATCAAGATGTTTGATGGGATGGAGTGTACCTTGACTGATGTCAGGCACATTCCTGATATGAAGAAAAGTTTAATTTCACTCGATGCACTTGAGGCTATAGGGTACAAGTTCACTGGTCTTAATGGGGGGCACTCGTGGTTATGAGAGCTCAAAGGCACGGAAACTTTTACAGGTTAATCGGGAGCACTTCATCAGGTGGATCAGTAGCAGTTATTGCAGATTTCACGTTCCTATGTATGTATCAAGCTCGTCTGGGCCACATGAGCGAGTGGGGAATGAAGGTACTATCTGATCATTGTTTGATTTCAGCTTTTAAATTTTCTAATTTAGATATATGCGAGTATTGTATATATGGTAAATAATCTAAAATATCTTTTAAAACTAGAAAATATGTATGTAAAGGAGTGCTAGATTATGTGCACTCTGACGTATGGGGGCCATCGACAGAAGTTTCCATTGGAGGGTCATCATGGTTTGTTTCATTCATTGACAACTACTCCAGAAAATTTTGGGTTTACTTCATGAAGCGTAAATCCGAAGTTTTCACCATATTTAAACAACGGAAGGCAATGGTGAAAAAACTGTAACATCCCGCACCTCTGGTACGCGGGCGTTACCATTTAAACCCGTATCAGTGGAATTTCAAACTTAATTAACAAACAATTCTAACTCAACTTGTACAGGAAGGGGCTTCCACTCGTCATTGAAGTCGTCCATCATAAACCCCTAGGAGCTAAGAAGGACCGTTCACTAGCCACAAGGGTAAGTGAAAAGGCCGAGCTAAGAGTCCTAAAGGGGGGGGGGTGAATAGGACTATGCCAAATTAAAAATTAAATATGGAATTTAAACAAATATAAATAATGATAGCAACTAAACAATCCCACAATGCAGAAATGTAAAACAACCTCAAGTGTACAAGTATTAAGAGGTTAATACAGATGTTGTTCTAAGGACAACTTACACCAAAAATCAATGGCTTACGGTAGGACAACCTGATTCCTAAAATGGTCTGTGTATTAAAATCTCAAAACGATGTAGAGGAACAAAGAAATAAATAGCAAATGAAATAATTAAGGTATTACAACATTCCTACACTTACATAAAAGAAATTACAACATTCTCTACAAATGCATAAAGAGAAATTACAACATCCATAAAATGAAATATTCAATCAATCACCACAAGACCATAAATTATAGTAGTTTGCTTGTGTGTACACCAACTGTTTGGAAAAATAGTCACATAACTACTCCACTCCTAATATCCTCACACAGTGGATATTAGCGTTTACTATGAAAATAGGCTTTTCAAGGTTCACTTAAAACCCTCACAATTGTCTCTTTCAAGCGGGCTTACCCAATTCAAAAACCCCACACTCTAAATTTTCTGGATCACCTCTGACAAACTGAAAGAAAGAGAAATTTCTAGCATAATCTTAATGAAACCAAAAGAATGAATTTACAAAACAGTAAAATACTTATCTGGATATTCTCCTTTTGATGCAGCTTGGAAGAACCAATTCGAAGTAGAAGTTCAATGTTCACACTCACTTATGAAATGGTTCTAAGTTCTAAATTGATTTTAAATTAAATCACCTTGGGCTAGCTTGATTTGATTTTGATTTTAAGAAATGGGAATACTTCAATTCCTCTTTCAAATAAAATTGGAATGCAGAATACAAAATTAAATGCAAAAAAGCTAATTAAAGATAATATAAAATAAGAACTAGATAGCTTAAGAATATCACTAACTTATCTCTTAGAGCGGTGTATTGATTTTACTTGAATTGAATATCAAACTCTGAAATTCGTGCTCTATTTATAAGTGTAGAAATCGTATCTTCGACTGGTTTTGAGGTCAGCATGACTGGTCGAAGGACCAACAAACTTTTGAAAATTTGGGCGCGATAAGATCAGACCGTTCCACGACTGGTCGAAGGACCTGCTCGACCGGTCAAGTGGCCTCCACGACCAGTTGAGTCCTGTCCATGACTGGTTGTGTGGAACTCAAATTAGTTGTTGGACTTTGAGTCGAGCCTGTAAGACTGGTTGTAACATCCCAGAAAAATCCGTACAAAGACTCGAGTACCACCTCAAATAGAAATCACTTGGGACCAAATCCTTTAGAAATTAGACGAAATTAACTACGTGTTAAACTAGATTAGCTGTGAAATTCATTTGAACCACTTTCATTACGAACTGCAAGACCCAAAACTTGAAGAACCATTAACGCTACAATACCTTCTAATTTAGGATCAATCTCATTACCTAGTTTCTCTCGGGAGCATCACGAAACTCCGTATCGGACCTGAACAGCAAGTCGAAAGTCCGATTACCGTGAAACTAAGCAATTATGACTACCTTGCTGGGCTTGACAACCATCTCAAAAATCAAGTCCTGACTGTGTCCAGAAATGTACAACTTGAGCCCAGAATAAAGTGTGTGAGAAACGCGAATACCTTTAGAAATTGAACTCAGATTTAAGTAAACTGAGACATGTTGCTTGCAGGCCAAATATAAGGATTCAGACCATCAGAATCTAACCAAAATACACCCTTGGATTAGGGAAAATTTTCCACACATGTTAGTGCACTTGTGGCCCTAATCGAGTACCGGTGACCGTTGAACTGAAACTGGTCTGCCACGATCGATCTGTAAATTCGATCAGATTGAAAACTTAATTTAACCTAGATCCAATGCCAAGGAGCTTAAGTCCGACCGCACGAAGAAGGGGGGCCTCCAGAAGTGCTCCGTTGAACCGAAATAGATGGGTTTTGGCTATAACCTAAGTATACCATGGCCTTGGGGCCATTCCAGTCAGTTTTGGGCCTATATAAGGGCTTAAACCCTCTCTCTCTCTCTCTCTCATTCCATACGAATTTTGAAAACCTAGGAGAGAGAAGAGAGCAAAGAGAGAAGGAGAGAGATAGAGAAAGTGAGAGAGAAAGTAGGAGAGAGTTCCTAGGATTCGATCCCATCGGTCCACGGGCTTAGCTACCGCTTCGACATCGCTAATCCAGCGATTCCAACTCCGTTCGTAGGTAAGGAAACCTAACCCTAATCTGTTTTAGAGTTTTCAATAGCATAAGTGATGAAATAGCTAACTCATTTCATGTTATAGGTGACCGTTGTGCTGTAGACAAATGTTTAATGTTTAAACTGAGTTCGTTACGAGTCTACCAGCAAAAGGTGCGGACTATGAACATATAGGTTATGGTTTTCAAGGTTTTCAATGTTGGTTAATGATTTATGAATGACGTGGGTGCCATTTCACATGCAAAATGCGATGTCTGTTTCACTTTTCAGTTATATATGAACTATGTTGAATATAAGGTAATCCAAGTGTTTGTTGAAATAATCGTATAAGTATGTAATTTGGATTTGTGTTTGCCATGATTAATTATAGTGCTTATGTGATAGTTGTATATGTGACAACTCCTTATGAAAGGATTTGCCCTAATATAACTTAAAGTTAAGTTGTACCATGTAGGTTGAAATGTGTAGTCCAAGTGTTTATGGAAATGATTGAATGAGTATAGAATTTGAATTCATGCTTGCTATGATAACCCGTCGTGGGTATATATCGATTGCATTCGTGACAACTCCTTAGTGAAAGGATTTGCCCTAATACACGTTGTGATCGCCATATGTCATGTATGTTGATATGTGTAATCTAAGTGTTTATAAAAATATTTGTATGAGTAAGCACTTGGTAAGTTGTACTTTAAGTGGGTGTTGAGATAGGATTCTCAACTGCTTTAACGATGTGTATGATTTCCTCCATGAAATTTGTTTTATATTAATTGTTTTACTTATGGAATGCATATGTGTGGATTCATGTTTATGTTGTACTTCAGAAAGTGCTCAAATAGACGTAGGATTTGAATCACTTGTTCATTACTGCTTTGATTATCTCATATAATTACTTATTGTAATTGAATGTAGTTGGGGCTATTATATAGTCCAGGCAATCGGTAACAGGCCTTGATTATGTGACTGAGGTTATTTCGCCACATAAGACACATTCGATGAATCTGAGTCGTATGATGATTGTCGACAGTGGTACCTTGTCGGCTACTTCAGAGTACGCTCGTACTAGTCGAACTGGTCAAGCAACTCGATTGGCCCAATGTATGTTCACCATATATGGACGCTACTGCTTAAATCTAAGGTACCAAACTCACCAGTGGAAAGCCCGTTTAACCTTGGTACCTTGATCCGCTGAGACTCATGAGCCAGACATGGTGGTATGGGACACCGTGATCGAGCTGTTGGCCTACGCTGGGGCGACGACCCTCCCCGTAGTATCTAGTGAGCAACCCAAACTTGTAAGCAGAATACGGTGGTATGGGACACTGTATTCGAGCTGTCGGCCTACACTGATCAGGTGACGAGCCCTTTGTAGTGACCTCGAGTATGAAGTAGGCCTACCCCGGTGCAGCCTGACTGTGGTCCCCAATCGGGTTGGCAATGAGCCTTCAAAAATAGACTGTCAGTTGGTAGCGTGTTGGTGGTAGTGACCTGAACTTGACTATCGTATAAGATTAGCTAGGATTGACGACCCTAGATGGATCATTGTCTGGGTAAATGATACAATGGAGGTACCTTAGTTTCCTAATCTTGCTGTATGAAAAGGACTAATAAGAACTTGGTAATCACACTCATGCTCCACATTGCATGTGTCGTTTGGTGTTGGGTAGAGCACTGAGGAAGTGACTGACATGCGCAACCGTGAGATAAAGATCGCAGAGGGAGTGCAGGCGAGGGCATGCATCATTTATACATACCATTTTTTTTGCATTAATCAGAGTACTTAAGGATGTGTGATTATATTACTTTATCATTACTGTTTCACTGAATTGATAACATATTAAATTTGCTTTATTGTTCCATTGAGTTAATCACTCACTCCCACGTTACGGGACAGTGTTGTACATACCAACCAGACCCTGTCTTAGTTGCAGGTGGAGGCGATGCCTACGAGGCGGAGCCGAACTATGAGGATGGCGAAGAGGCATTCTCTTTCATGCAGTTTTTAGGCGGGTTCATGTGAGCCGTGGCCTGATCGACGGAGACTTCTGGATGTTGATTAGATGCCCTTACACTTGTTATTTTGTCTTTTGAATCATATATGTATATTCATTTTTGGTCCATTTTGGAAAATATACATGTATCTATTTAACCTGGTAACATGTTGACACTCTGGAGACTTACACCAGTTTATATACTTTATATATCTATCATAGTTCTTCCGCTTACGTAATTTAACTATCGCTGGAGTATGATATGTTGTTTTGGTGTAATCTCACTCATGTTTAATACACTAACACAGATAACATTTAATCATCATTATCTATGTTGCATAAGTGATGTGTTAGAACTCAGGAGTGGAGCTTATACTCGATCCCTGATTTTCAAGGCGTTATAAGTTGGTATCAGAGCATGATTTGGATTAAACTGGACCTGAGTTATGGTCACACGACTGACGTACTTTGACTTAGGAGGGAGTGACAGAACGTAGAAACAGACTTAGGATTTTCCAAATTCGCCGAACTGCGAAACCAACTGAAATCGATCGCTGAGATTGGGCCCATACACACCCATGATCACGCCAAATGATCCCAACCCATTTCTAGACTGTCAATCGATGGGTTTAGACCATGTTTTATCCCATCTCAACCGTTTAAAAATTGATAAACGTGAATATATATATATATATATCAGAATCTACTCGAAATGACCCAAAACAGCTCAAAACGGAGTCGAGGGCCTAACAGAGCATGTCCAAGGGGACCCAGGGTGGGACCCACATATTTTTGGGACCCAGGGGGCAGGAGGACATTGCCCCATCGGCGAGTCCTCGCCGGACTGTCCAGAGACCGGTGAGGACCTCGTTGGTTAAGCGAGGCCTCGCCGACCAACGGGCCAGATCGGGCGGGCAGGCTCGGGATGATGCTTTTTGGGGGTTGTGTGGCCCACTGATCCACGTTGGGACGATTTTAACCCCCTCTGTTACCCCCTCTCTTCATAAACTACCCCTCCAAGCTCTCCTTTTCTAAAGAAAAATCCAAAATCCCCACTCAAGTCCCCCCTCCAATCACTTTTCCTTCCATTTTCATGCACCACCAGTACCATCCCTTCAAAACCCTCTATCATAGTTGTTTCTATCCTTCTTTCCCTTTCATTTGAGCCTACACATCCTCTTTTTATAGCTCAAGATTCTGAAACCCAACAATCCCTCTTCTATCTTCTTCTTTCCTTTTCATTTTGAGCGCACTAGTACCATTATGTGCTTCAACAATCTTGGCAGCCCATAAGCCATCATATTCTCACCTTTTATTCCACCCTAACGGCTCTTTTTGAGCTCGTGACAACTATCTTCTCCCTTTCTACCCTTCTTTCGCTCATGGGAAAGAAGCGAGCTCCTGTGGAAGAAGGTGGGCCTAGTCGCCCCACTCGTTCAAGGAGGCCAGGAGGTGCCGCCACGAGTATAAGCACCGGTTGGGAGTTGCAGACCAAGCGGGATCTCGATCCCCAAGCTCCCGTTGGAAGGGCTCTGCTGGCGGAGCTGTCTCATGGAGTTTATGAGGGTCGTCAGGTTCTCTTTAAAGCCCACGTGGATGAGTGGCTCTTTGGGAAACATCTGTTGATGGATCGCTTGGTGGAGGCCAGGAGGGGTCGGATATTTGAGGGCAAGTACCGCGCAAATGTGGGCACTGTCCAAGCTTTCTACGCCCATATGCGAGATCCGGTGCTGGAGCCACTACAGTTCTCTATCCCCATGTGAAGGCGGGAAGCGGTAGTCGATGTCTGTCCGATAGCTAGGGTCATGAGGGTATAACGTTGTGAGGTACATGCTGATGAGAAGTATTCCAAGGGAGCGTGTGAAAGAGATCGTCGCACACGATTCCTTTGTGGCCAATTGGCCTACTGGAATCCAAACAATAGCCTCCTAGTGACCAGTATGACTGGGGACTTCTGCCTGCTCCATCATATCTTCACGTACAATGTATATCCCAGGTGAAGCAATCGCAGCGAGTGCATATGCCTGATGGTAGACTTTCTGTACCAAGCTGGGCAAGGAGAGAAGTTGTGCGTGCCTACGTATGTACTGCTACAGATAGCGCAGACTGCACGATCTACTAGGACGGTCATTTCACTCTCATTCAATCGACTCAGATACAAGCTTGCATGTGTATTCGCCTACGGACTTGGCGCAGAACCCCCTATGCCGATTCGTTTCATCAACGACACTACTCTCAACAACATGGAGATTGGGCTACGACAGCATCAAGCCCGACTCGACGAGAGTGAGGATGAGACAAAAAGCGAAGAAGAAGAGGAGAGTGCTGAAGAGGGAGGTGAGATAGAGGAAGAAGGAGAGTAAAAAGAAGAAGAGGAGGCCCAGGACACTGATGAGAGCTCTCCTCATGCCACCCAGGAGCGTGGCGGTGATTGGGCTACTATGGAAGCCCATTTGGCTCAACTTGAGGAGGGCCAAGCTACCTTGAGGCAGGAGATCCAGGAGGCCCGAGCTGGAGAAAGACAAAAGCTTGAGGAGAACAAGGCCTCCATGAAACATAAATTTATAAAGGTGTCTTGCACCTTGAAGGCTATGATGTGTTGTCTGCAGGACAAGGGTGCTCCTCCTCCATCACCAGAACCTGATGACTAGTCTTATATTGTAGTTACCCTTGAGTTGTCTTTGCTTTCCTATTTCCTATACTATAGCCTAGATAGGCTTAGTAGTAAGGTAGGTTGATGGTGTGTTTGTTGTTTAGAGCTTTGATTAAACTAGCTGGCATGCATCTTCTGTCATGGTTTATGTGAAACTATATCTCATGTATTGTGACCAATTTTATTATGGTATGCATGAAAGACTAAGTAGAATGCTTAACAAGTTGAGTAATGCTATGTTAAATCTGACACATGTTGCACCTTATGTTGTATATAGGAAATGACACCTAAGGCCGCACGGATTGCGGTGCGTCTCACTTTTTGCGATCTGATTGATGGGGTATCTTCTCTGAGTGATAGCCAGATGGACCCTAGTTTGGGTTTGACCCACACTACCATACCGGATTCTCAGCCGGCCACTGGCCCTGCCACTGGGCTGGCACATATGACATCGCCTGTGGTGCCACTTATTACACCATTTGCTCCTGAGCAGAACCGTGCGTCTACGTCGACGCCACTCATGCCTCAGCCGGCTCCCCCTATTGATGGGCTAGAGTAAATGATGTTGTTGATGCAACAAAGAGAGCACGAGTGACGTGAGAGCGAGAAGATATCGTACGACGGCAGCAGGCATAGCAGCAGCAACAACAATAGTTTTTCACCACCATAGCAAGGGCCCTTGCCCAGAAGATGAGTGTAGTTCCGCCTGCATCACCTACTCACCCTGTTGGGAACATGAATACCAGCGGACTTTTTGAGCGCTTTCAGCGTTTCCGACCTCCCACTTTTGCGGGTACTCACAGACCAGAGGAGGCTGAGTACTGGATAGATCTTATCTCTAAGATGTTGAAGCCGTTGCACTGCACTGAGGTAGAACAAGTTGAGCTAGCCACCTATATGTTTGAGAATGAGGCTAGTTTATAGTGGGACAGCATTCTACGATCAGTTCCCATAGGACACGTGTGGACCTAGGATGCATTTGAGACTCACTTCCATGAGAAGTACTTCCCCCTCACTTACCATAATGAAAATGAGGGTAAGTTTCTCCGCCTCCGATAGGGAGGAATAACTGTGACAGAGTACGAGAACAAATTTACGGAGCTAGCTAAATACGTCCCTTTGATGCTAGCAGATGAACTGATGAAAATGCAGCGCTTTTCAGATGGGTTGCGGCCCGATATCCACACTCAGACGTGTTGCACTAGCATTCCCAATTACGCCGAGCTAGTCAATATGTCTCTACGAGTTGAGTGAAATGGAGACAGAGTTTCTCAAACACATATACCAATAAGCCCGAGGCCTCTGCCCGAATTACAGGACCAGCCAGTCCTAGGTAAGAGGTCACATGTAGACTTGCCTCCCAGGCCCATGGATCCGTCGACCCAACAAAGGCGAGTGAAACGTTGGTGTACATATTGCGACAAAGGCGGACACACTAACCCCTTCTGTTTTACCAAGATGAAAGACAATGGTATTATGCCACCTCAGAAGATCGACCGTCAGCCACCACATGATATAGTGACTCCACCTCTACAATCTGCACCACCAGTGCAGTCACTTTACCGACCACCTGTATCCCGAAATGGGTCACCTCAAAGACTTATGACAGTGTAACTAAACCATCCTCAACAAGCCCGTGTGCATGCACTTGCAGCTAAAGCACCTGAGTCAACAACTACATCACCTTTAACATTTGAGGTCTCTGCTCACATTCAAGGTACACCTGTTTACCTATTGGCAGACACTGGGTCTATTAAACCAATTCATAAGAAAGAATAGGCCTAACAATGGATTACTATCCTCATTATAAAAATAATATGTAACTAGAGAGGACAAATATATTGTAAATAATAGAAGTGTCGAAACGAAAAATTTCTACAACTTTGAGTTGCCAATAGGCTGGTCATACCTTTTCATATTAAAGTTTAGTATTTGGTGTCTATATAGGAATTAGTTATAATCCTACTAGGAATCATCCTGTGGTTAAATTTAAATTATACATATAAATATGCATATCTGTATATTGATATATATTTTAATTGTCTTTGTGTGGACCCTCGGGTAGGATTGAGATTCATAGTTTAATACTCCGTAAGCTCATGTTAGAGGCGGACCACAGTAAGGTTATAAGTTTCTTATTTCCCTTGTCAATTCAAGGTTCATACCGTGTTGAGGAGATGTCCCTTTTCTTTCCCTTCCCGCGGCCTTATGTTGCTAGCATTCTAAACTTCTGCAATATTTTAGGACTCTCGACTCTTCCCTACCTCCCGAAGTTAATGAAACCAAAGTGCAAATCTGCTTATAACCCCCTAGCCATATGATCGAAATGGTGACATACAAATATAATATTAGGAGAATGAAAACCCTTTTAGCATAAACTTTTGACTATGAGTACCAAGATAGAACTTATTATCCATCAAGTTAAACATAGGTTAAACAAGAACTCTCGTTGAACAAGATCCAAAGGACAACCTTATAGACATGAGGCTTGAACCTCCTAGCGAATTATAATACTCCTTAAATACTTAGGATGATCCGATTTCAGAATTTCAGAACCATATTCGTACGAGACATTCACGGCTTAACTCAATTCTCAATCATGGGTGATTACCAAAGGACTCACTGCTTTGACCGAGCAGAAGACCAGGATCCATCATGATTAGGAAGGGATACAACGTGTTGTCTGCCCTGGTCAGGCGGGCAATCGATGTATCAGGTTCGAGCCTACCACAATTGACTTTCCGTATTAGCCCAATCATAAATGGTAGAACATACCACCCTTAGGTAAACTTTATCATCAAACACTTAGCATGATAATAATGAATTGGACATTTGTTTTCAAACCTCATAGGTAGAAACTTTTAACAGGGGTAGACCATTATGAGCTAGGCTAGTGTAGTTGTTATATACCCTAACACGTATGTAAACCTTTACGTATTACCCTTAGACAATTTTGGGGATGAAATTGTTCTTTAAGGGGAGTAGATTGCTACGTCCCAGAAAAATCCGTACAAAGACCCGAGTACCACCTCAAATAGAAATCACTCAGGACCAAATCCTTTAGAAATTAGACGAAATTAACTAAGTGTTAAACTAGATTAGCTGTGAAATTCATTTGAACCACTTTAAATATGAACCGCAATATCCAAAACTTGCAGAATCATCGACGCTACATTACCCTTTAATTTAGGATCAATCTCATTACCCAGTTGCTCTCGGGAGCATCATGAAACTCCTTATCAGACCTGGACCACACGTCGAAAGTCCAATTACCGTGAAACTAAGCGATTATGACTGCCTTGCTGGGCTTGACAACCATCTCAGAAATCAAGTCCTGACTGTGTCTAAAAACGCACAACTTGAGCCCGGAACAAAGTGTGTGAGAAACGCGAATACCTTTAGAAATTGAACTCATATTTAAGTAAACTGAGACGCGTCGCTTGTGGGCCAAATATAAGGATTCAGACCGTCAGAATCTGACCCAAATACACCCTCAGATCAGGGGAAATTTTCCACACATGTTATTGCACTTGTGGCCCTGATGAGTACCGGTGACTGTTGAACTGAAACTGGTCCACCACGGTCGATCAGTAAATCTGATTGGACCGAAAACTTAATTCAACCTAGATCTAATGCCAGGGAGCTTCAACCTAGATCTAATGCCAAAGAGCTTAAGTCCGACTGCACGCAGAAGGGGGGCCTCCAGAAGTGCTCCATTGAACCGAAATAAATGGGTTTTGGCTATAACCTAAGTATACCATGGCCTTGGGGCCATTCCGGTTAGTTTTGGGCCTATATAAGGGCTTAAACCTTCTCTTTCTCATTCTATACGAATTTGGAAAACCTAGGAGAAGAAGAGAGCAAAGAGAGAAGGAGAGAGAAAGTAAGAGAGAAAGTGGGAGAGAGTTCTTGGGATTCGATCCCATCGGTCCATAGGCTTAGGTATCGCTTCGGCATTGCTAGTCCGGTGATTCCAACTCCATTCGTAGGTAAGAAAACCAAACCCTAATCTGTTTTAGGGTTTCCAATAGCATAAGTGATGAAATAGCTGGCCCGTTTCATGCTATAGGTGACCATTGTGCCGTAGACAAAGGCTTAGTGTTTAAACTGAGTTCGTTACGAGTCTACCGGCGAAAGGTGCAAACTATGAACGTATAGGTTATGGTTTTCAAGGCTTTCAATATCGGTTAATGATTTATGACTGACGTGGGTGCCATTTCACATGCAAAATGCGATGTCTGTTTCGCTTTTCAATTATATATGAACAATGTTGAATATAGGGTAATCCTTGTGTTTGTTGAAATAATCGTATAAGTATAGAATTTGGATTTATGTTTGCCATGATTAATTGTAGTGTTTATATGATAGTTGTATATGTGACAACTCCTTATGAAAGGATTTGCCGTAATATAACTTAAAGTTGAGTTGTACCCTGTAGGTTGAAATGTGTAGTCCAAGTGTTTGTGGAAATGATTGAATGAGTATGGAATTTAAATTCCTGCCTGCTATGATAACCCGTCGTGGGTATATATGGGTTACATTCATGACAACTCCTTAGTGAAAGGATTTGCCCTAATACACGTTGTGATTGGCATACGTCATGTATGTTAATATGTGTAGTCTAAGTGTTTGTAAAAATGTTTGTATGAGTAAGCACTTGGTAAGATGTACTTTAAGTGGGTGTTGAGATAGGATTCTCAACTGCTTTAACGATGTGTATGATTTCCTCCATGAAATTTGTTTTATATTAATTGTTTTACATATGGAATGCATATGTGTGGATTCATGTTTAAGTTGTACTTCAGAAAATGCTCAAATAGACGTAGGATTTGAATCACTTATTCATTACTACTTTGATTATCTCATATGTTACTTGTTGTAATTGAATGTAGTTGGGGCTATTATATAGTCCAGGCAATCGGTAACAGGCCTTGATTATGTGGCTGAGGTCATTTTGCCACATAAGACACGTTCGATGAATCCGAGTCGTACGATGGTTGTCAACAGTGGTACCTTATCGGCTACTTTAGCGTACGCTCGTACTAGTCGAACTGGTCAAGCAATCCGATTGGCCCGATGTATTTCACCATGTATGGATGTTACTGATTGAATCTAAGGTACCAAACTCACTAGTGGAAAGCCCGTTTAATCTTGGTACCTCGATCCGCTAAGACTCATGAGCCAGACATGATGGTATGGGACATCGTGGTCGAGCTGTCGGCCTACACTGGGGCGACGAGCCTCCCTATAGTGTCTAGTGAGCAACCCAAACTTGTGAACCAAATACGGTGGTATGGGACACTGTATTCAAGTTGTCGACCTACACTGATCAGGTGACGAGCCCTTTGTGGAGACCTCGAGTATGAAATAAGTCTACCCTGGTGCAGCTTGGCTGTGGTCCCCAGTCAGGTTAGCGACGAGCCTTCGAAAATAGACTACCTGTTGGTAGGGTGTTGGTGGTAGTGACCTGAACTTACCCATCGTATGAGTTAACTAGGATTGACGAGCCTAGATGGATTATTGTTTAGGTAAATGATACAAGGGAGGTGCCTTAGTTTCCTAATCTTGCTGTATGAAAAGGACTAATAAGAACTTGGTAATCATGCTCATGCTCTGTATTACATGTGCCATTTGGCATTGGGTAGAGCACTGAGGAAGTGATTGACATGCGCGACCGTGAGATGAAGATCGCAGAGGGAGTGTAGGTGAGGGCATGCATCATTTATACATACCATTTTTTTTGCATTAATCAGAGTACTTAAGGATGTGTGATTGTATTACTTTATCAATACTGCTTAACTGAATTGATAACATGTTAACCTTTGCTTTATAGTTCCACTGAGTTAATCACTCACTCCCACGTTACGGGACGGTGTTGTACACACCAACCAGACCCTATTTTAGTTACAGGTGGAGGTGATGCCTACGAGGAGGAGACGGACTATGAGGATGGCTAAGAGGCATTCTCTTTCATGCAGTTTTTAGGCGGGTTCATGTGAGTCGTGGCCCGATCGACGGGGACTTCTGGATGTTGATTAGATGCCCTTACACTTGCTATTTTTTCTTTTGAATCATATATGTATATTCATTTTTGGTCAATTTTGGGAAATATATATATATATATATATATATATATATCTATTTAACCTGGTAACATGTTCACACTCTGGAGACTTACACCAGTTTATATACTTTATATATCTATCATAGTTCTTCCGCTTACGTAATTTAACTGTCTCTGGAGTATGATATATTGTTTTGGTGTAATCTCACTCATGTTTAATGCACTAACACGGACAACATTTAATCATCATTATTTATGTAGCATAAGTGATGCGTTGGAACTCGGGAGTGGAGCTTATGCTCGACCCCCAATTTTCAGGGCGTTACACTGGTCGAGCACTGTTCACACGACCGGTCGAGCAGTCTCCAAGATTGATCGAGCACTGTTCACACGATCGGTCGAGCAGTCTCCAGGACTGGTCGAGGCTTTAACAAAAAAAATTTCAAAAATAAGTAACAAACTTAGGACTAGTCGAGAATTTCTTGGATTAGTCGAGCCAGTGTTAGGACTGGTCGAACTTAGTCTAAGACTAATCGAAAAATAGACTATGCACTTATAAAATGACCCACTTAAATTATGTATTCAAAATTACCTATCCTATGGTCAATCTAGGGTCATTCATACCTTATAAGCAATGTATGAACATTAAATCTTCTTTTTCTTCAGTTGATAGTCGTTCTTTGAAGTTCACGAAGCTTGAGATCTTGACATATGATGAAGCTTGAACTCGAGACCTTTTGAAGCTTGAATTTGTAATACATTGAAGCTTGACCTTGAGGTACTTGAATTGTACTTCACCTTGAGCTTTGAGTACCAAAGTAAAGACTATTGTCTTGCCTTTACATAAAGCTTTGAAACCTTGAATTTTGAAGCTTGAAGGAGTGAACTATGTACTTGAACTTGTATATCTCTTGATCTTGCATTTGAAGTTTTTGAGATAAAGACCTTTGATCTTATACATGAGATGCACAGTCTTGAATTTGTACATGAGCTACACAAGACATAGATTCTAAAAGGTTTTGACACTACAAAATTTGATAATCATAGGAGCTAGAAAACATAGCACTTACAATCTCCCCCTTTGTCAAATTTGTGACAAAACACACTTCATTAAAATAACATAAGCATTACACGCACAATAAAGAATCATGCACCGGTTATTAATAGGTCAAAACAATTCGCATCTACTCCCCCTTATGTACTCCCCCATAAAAAATAATGGATGACTACCTATTCACAATCCACAAATCACACATAAAATTCTCCCCCCTTTTGTCACAACATGACAAAGGAAGGAACCAATAAATGATTGTGGAACACTACAAGAAAAGCCACTTTTACCAACGAAAATTTTCGTAGGCAAAAGTATGATTTTCGTAGGCAAAAAGTTTTGCTCGCGAAAATTTTCGTTGGCAAATTCCTTGTAAATAGTCCGAGGGGAAAACTTTTTACCCATAAAAAAAAAAAAAATTCGTTGGCAAAGGTAAGACTTTTGCCGACAAAATATTTCGTAGGCAAAACATTTTACCAACGCTAATTTTCGTTGGTAAAAATATTGACAAAACTTTTTACCTACGCATACTTTTATGGGTAAAAATATTTAAAATAATTTTTACCAACCAACAATTTCGTAGCTAAAAATATTTACATGACTTTTTATCTACGAATATTTTCGTAGCTAAAAAAATTTAAAACACTTTTTACCCACCAACATTTTCGTAGCTAAAAATATTTATAAGACTTTGACTTTTTACCTACCAACAATTTCATAGCTAAAAATATTTAAAACACTTTTTACCTACCAACAATTTTGTACCTAAAAATATTTACAAGACTTTTTACCTACGAAAATTTTCGTAGGTAAAAATTTGGATGAGACGACTTTTACCTACGAAAATTTTCGTAGGTAAAAGTTTTTTATTTTCCCACAAGATTCTTGATACACCTGTTATGTAATATATTTCATCATATTCACATTCACATCCATCTAAATCCAAAATACGTAAATCCATCCAAACATAAACTACATCCATCCAAACACATAATCTTATCCACATCACATTCATCCACGGTTTTGGTTAAAGTTCATGAAATGGAGGAGTCTAAGTTGAAGGTGGAAGACTTCATCATTCCCGTGAAATAATCTTCATCCCATGGCTCCAAGTCTGCACAATCTTCATTGCGTATTTTCCTCTTGAAATCCTTAATTGCCTTAAACTCCTACAAGGGTAAAAAAGACATCCAGAAAGTATCAGAAAAACATCACACTCCACTACAACTAAAAAAATTGAGAAAAAGATCAAAACTACACTCAAGAAAGGACACAAATTTACCTCATCAGCCTTATGCCTAACAATCTTGCTTAAATCAAGCAAAAAGGGCATCACAACCTCTGGTGATGATTTCGCAAATTGAAAGTAAGATTTATATCCCATTATCTGCAGACAAAAGACAACGACAAAATAAAATAAAATAAAAAATTACTGGTTTATAACATAAAAGAATCAGCTTAGAGAACAGATTTTCAATTTTGATTTAGCACAAAAATTGAGGAAAATCGCCAAACTTTCAAAACTAAAGATATTGAATGACGGGTTGAAGTGAAGGAAATGTAACCTCTACAAGCTCATGATGAGCTGCAATAAGCTTATCAAGGACACCAAGGTTCGCACGTGGAACTGAATTTCCTGATATGTATGATTGTTTCCTGACCTGTAAAGAAATCCCAAAATATTCCAAGAACTTGAATTAACACGGAAAAAAAAAAAAGGAGAAAAAACAAAATGAACAATATAGCCACGGTTAAAATTTTGAAACTGGATATGAACAGAAAGAAGCAAAAATCTTTCATTTGATCAAATAATCAATCTAGATCCATACAATGTCTATGTATATATAGTTTTATACAACTCTGAAAAATAAAAGAAGACAATACTTCAATCCTATTGGCCCACAAAAAAGAAATATTTCTAAATTGTCTCAAAGTTGCACTAAAAAGAGATGCTAAATGAAACTAAATGAAGGGTTCTACTCACCAGATCTCTCTACGAGTCTATTGGATATATACCTAGCCATATAGTGTATATGGCCCATAGAGTTGTAGGAACTCACAAAAATCTATATGGTTTGTATATAAAGGTGTTTATAGTACCCAGTTGGACTTGCAAATCACAGTCCAAACAATGGTTATTTTTTAGCCATCAGATTAACCTTGTGGGGTCCACATGTCAATTGGACCATTGATCTCATCGAGATCATTTGACAAGACCGTTGATAGGGTCCTTATCTTTCATTAGCTTGATTTGGGCTTATGTTACATCCCAAATTTTTGCCAACTTGGAATTAGACGTCTTTAGGCAATGGGACAATCCTAACTCCTGTTTAACTTCTCAAATACTCAATTCAAGGGTCTTAAGTCCCTTTTCCAAACCATTCTCTTGAAAACCTCACTTTTTCTTTGCAAATCTCACATTTCATTACCTCGTCCTTCAAAATTTTCTAAGTGCTTTCATATTAGACACAAATGTTAAAGTTTAGGTGATATTGATCAATACTTAACCTAAAAATTACTATAAATTGTAAATAAATAAATAAAATAGGTTTTTAACTATTAACCTTTTGAAATCCCACGAAATAAGTAGGCTACATGGATAGATCAGCTTCTCCTACCCTAAAAACATATATTGCACGTCGAATAACTCATCCTGGTTTGTAAAATACATCCATTTTACATATTAGACAGAAAAATCACCCTAAATAGGTCAGTGACCGGTGAGGGCATCACCCGGTTGGCGAGGCCTCCAAAGAACATCGCCTACGTTTTTCTGTGATTTTAGTCCGACTTTGAGAAGTCATATCTCCTTCGTTATAACTCCAATTTAGGTGATTCAAAAATCAGATTGAAGATTAATAAGTATAGTTTTATATAAAAATAAGTAAAAAAATATAATAAAATAATTAATATAGTTAAATATAGGTCGTGGTGACAACTGTCCGAAAGTCATTAGTTTGGACAGTTGCCGCTTTTGGAATTTTTAGAATTTTTTTACAACACTAAACCTAATGAAATTTGGTAAAGATGAAGTATACTTGATGATGAACTACTAAAAAAATAATTAAAATAATAGACTAACTAAAAATGCTAGAAAGAGGCGTAGAACTTCCCTAAAACCGTATTCTGTCATAATTAGGGCAGAATTTGGTTAAGTACTGAACTAAACAATCAGTAGAATTCGCTCGAATCACTTTAAATACAATCTGCAAGACCCAAAACTTATAGAATCATCGATGCTATAGTACCCTATAATCTAGGATCAATCTCATTACCCGGCTGCTCTTGGGAGCATCTCGAAACTCCATATCAGATCTAGACCGCACGTCGGAAGTTCGATTAACACGAAGTTGAGGAATTAGGACTGCCTCGCTGGGCTTGACAACTATCTTAAAAATCAAATCCAAACAGTATTTCACGGCTGTTCGCTTGAGTCCGGAGCGAGAGAGTGTGAAAACACTTGTTTCTTTACAAAATAAATATTTTTAATAGTAATCTGGCACCTCTCGTTTGCGGATCAGTTTTAAGCAACTAGACCGTCAGAATCACACCAAATTACACCCTCGAATTAGGAGAAATTTCATACACATTTACATGTACTCGAAATCTCCGATCGAGATCCGCTGACCGTTGAACTGAAACTGGTCCGCCACGCGTGATCTGGAATCCCGACCGAAACGAAAATTTAATAGAACTTAGATCCGGTGTTGGTGAGCTTAAGTCCGACCTTTAGCTCAAGGAGGCCTGCCAGAAGTCCTCCGTTGAGCTGAAACAGGTCCGCTTTGGTTATAACATAAGTATAAAAATAAGGACCTTAAACCCTCTCTCATTGTAGCCATAATAATTTGAGAAAACCCTAGGGGAGAAAGAGAGAAAAGAGAGAGAAAGTGTGGGAGATGTGGGAGTATCTCCCTGCCGCTGCTATACGTGTTCAACCACCCCTTTCTCATCGATTTCCTAGCAATCCCGGTGTCGTTTCTAGGTAAGAAACCCTAACCCTAACCTGATTTGGGATGTTGATTGTTGTAGGTTATGAAATAGCTAACCTATTACATTATATAGGTTGCCAAACTACCGTATATATATAGAAGCTTAGCAATTCTATCGACTCCATTACGATTCTACGACAAAAGGTGCGGACTTTAGGTGTATAGGTTATGGTTTTCAACACTTTCAATATCAGATAATGATAGATTCATGATCTGCATGCAATTGCACATGTACAAAGTGCTTTCCGTTTTCTGTTTTGATTAAAGTTGTAGAATATGGAATTTTACATATTCTAGGTATTCGTAGAAAATCCGTATATTTTTGGAAATGTGTTTGACATGATTATTTGTTGTATGGATATACGATATATGGATAAAATACTTATTTGGCAAAAGGATTCGCCTAAATGCATGTTTTACTAATATACACTGTATGTAGAAATACTGTATTGTAAAAGTACCGTATACATGTATATTTTAGAGATGTGTTTGCCATGATTAATTGTTGTACAAATATATTATGTGTACATAAAATACTTGCTTGGCGAAAGGATTCGCCCTAATACATGTTTGTTAACATACTCTATGTATATTGAAATAGTGTATGTTAAGTGTTTGTGAAAATGCTTGTGTGAGCAAATGTCTGAATGTTGATGCCTTAGGAGAGTGTTGAGATGGGATTCTCAACTACCCTAGTGACATGTATGATTAACTCCATGAGGTTGTTTATTTAAACCGCTTACTTGCAATATATGTGTTTGTATTCCTATTAACATAGTGCTTTACAACATGCCTTATATCATGCTTTATAACATATCTACTAGCATGTTTGAATTACTTTGTTTATCATGCTTTACTCCACATGTTGTGGATGAGAATTGATTGAGTTTGGGACTATGTCTATAGTCCAGACAATCGGTACCAGATTGGAGATCGTGGTTGAGTTTCATGTCGCCACATAAGATGTGTTTGATGAACCCGAGTCGTATGTCAGTTGGCGATAGTGGTTAGGCCACGCGAAGTGTTCATGCACTTCATGTCGTCTAATCGATTGTGCGCTCGAGCTAGTCAAGCTCGTCATGTAACCCGATTTGTCTAATATATGTTCACCAAATCAAGACAATACGCTTGAACCTAGAGTACCAAACTTACCAGTGAAAACCCTTTTAACCATGGTATCTCGATCCGCTAAGACTCATGAGCCAGGCATGGTGGTATGGGACACCGTGGTCGAGCTGTTGGCCTATGCTGGGGCCACGTGCCTCCCCATAATGAATGAGCAATTGACTCTCGAGAATTATGGTGGTATGAGGTACTATCGGCCTACATTGATAAGGTGATGGGAGAGTGGTGCAACAAATGTGAGCAACAGCCCTGACAGCCCTTTGTAGTGACCTCGAGCATACTCTGAAATCGCGGTGAGCCTCAGAGTTTTGCCGCGGTATATAGAGTATAAACTAGGCCTGTTTCTATATAGTGATGAATTGTTTAAGAGGTGATGGGGGAGTGGTTTAACCTTTGTGCATAAAGCAAACCTTGCATAGGTGACCTAGAAAATACACCATCGTCGATATTAACTAGGGTGTGACGACCCTAGAATGGATCATGTTTGAGAATGATACAAGGAGGTACCTTATA
Organism: Magnolia changhungtana; assembly: GCA_030180095.1. Classification (NCBI taxonomy): domain Eukaryota; kingdom Viridiplantae; phylum Streptophyta; class Magnoliopsida; order Magnoliales; family Magnoliaceae; genus Magnolia; species Magnolia changhungtana. Next base: position 8,414,377 of record JASAUF010000375.1, read on the forward strand.
TCCTAAGGTGTTTGAAATGGACTAATAACAAATCGGTAATCATGCTCACCATACATTGCATGTGCCTGGAAGATGTGGAGCACTGAGGGAAGAAATCATGCCGCGAATATGAGATGGTGTCGCATGAGGTAGGGTGTAGTGAGGGCATACATCATGTCATTCATACTTGCATTAATAAGAGTAGTTAAGAGTGTTTGATTATACTACTTTATCATTACTGCTTGATTGAGTCGATAACATGTTAACCTATGCTTTATTATTCCACTGAGTTAGCTACTCACTCCCACGTTACGGGACGGTGTTTCAAACACCCACCAGACATTGTCGATTACATTGATCTTTCGAGATGAAGCCGGACCTTTGCAATGACTACGATGCCTGCTTATATTGGTTGTCTTCTAACGGCTTCCTGTGAGTCGTGTCCTGATCGACGGGGCTTTCTAAGATATTGACTAGAGGACCTTACACATTTGGTATATTTTAGGATTGTACTTGTAATTATTGAACCTGGTAAGGTTATCACACTCTGGAGACTCATCATAGTTTATATATTTTATCTATCTATCACGATCTTTCGCTTGCAAAGACGGAGTATGATAGGCTGTTTTGGCTTAATCTCACTCATGTTCACTACTCTAATACAGTCAACATTCAATCATCATTCATTTTGTTATATAAGTGATGTTCTGGAACTCGAGAGTTGAGTTACTACTCGACCCTCGATTTTCGGGATGTTACAGCTTAGCTCATGTAAACACTTTATCTACAACCACTTTGACTAAAAGATATTAATAATAATTTTTTTTAAAAAAAAAAGTGTTGGTGGGTGCCAAGTGTGTGAGCATAGCACAAATATCTAAAAATCTAAATATGATCATAAAATGGTTGACATTTGAAAAACATTTCTTATTAAATTTTACCATGTAGATTGGGAGTGGGTACACGATTAATTAGATAAGAGGTAGTTAAAACACATTCTCCCGAAACGGATAAAGGTAGATTTGCTTAATAATTCAAAGCTTGAGCGATCTCAAGGAGATTTTTATGTTTACACTCAATGACGCCGTTCTATTGTGGGTCTTAACACAAATGCATTGATAGATGATGTCATTTTCTTGAATAAAATTTTATTAACATATAAGAAGTAAAAATGAAATTTGAGAGCACAAACAACATCATGCAAGACTACATTTTGAATAAATGAATAGAGCCAACATGAATAATAGAACTGACATCACTTTTGGGTAATTTGACAGGCTTACAATATTAAAAGTACATGTTGAGCTTGTAAGAAAAGATAAAGTGGGTGTCATATGGTCAGATGCTCCAAAGTTTATAATCTATGTAGTAAGAAGAGAAGAAATAACTTAACTATAAAGATGATAATTTATAGAGGGAGTACTACCAATAAGATTGGTAGCAGTTGAATTTTCCACTATCATTCAACAGTGTCAACAATTGAGGGTGTAGATCAATAAAATTTCAGGTTGTGGAACTATTTGTTAGTCATATGAGGTTGAGAAACATGAACCTAATTTTGTTGGACAACACCATAGAGTGGGCTAGTTGGGGTCATGTGTTGTTGATTTTTATCTTTTTCCACGTGTTTGGATTCATGGACTTCATGAAAAATGAAAATTGTTTACCACTAGCTTGATATTTGGAGTTTTTGGAATCTATTATTGATAGTCAAACTTTTCTAAGAAAAAAAAAAGGTGATTGTTGTCTAATGAATTTGAAGATTTCACTATCTATCCAAACAAGCATTCCTTTTTTCGATACATAATTTCTACAATGACCATGAAAATTATTATTGGATAATTATGCGTGGATTACAAATATAATCTATGTAGCCAAACACATCCTTAGTATTCATCTGCATGCCTCAAGTTAAAAAGGTAAAATAGTTTGAACATTTTTCATTCACTATTAGGAATACAAAATTGATAATTCCGATAGCATTCATTTATGCCAAGTGCTCAAAATGACACATATGCATAGAGAAATACCATGCCTCAAGATTCAGTGTTCACTTCCGAAAATAAAACAATATAAGTTTGGACAATTTCATAAAAGTAAGGACTGAAAAAAATAAAAATAAAAATCAGTCTAGCTTCTGAGGCACGTAGATTAAAAATGACATTTATGTGAATAACTGAACATGTCATAATAATCACTGTCACCGACATGGGTTCTTTGGTTCACTTTCCTGTTATGCACTGAGTTTATATTGTGGAGCATGGATAGTTTATCCAAGCTATTGATCTGACAGCCTCTATCTGTCATACACTAGAAGGTCATCTTTGGATTTTACTTCATTGAAGGTGGCTTGTTGGTTCGTTTCTTCTCAACTACTTATTTCCATTCCAACAATGTAAAGGAAATAGTTTATAGAACAATTTAGGAGATTTTATGGGCATGGTCCGTCCATGTGGGGCCCAATAGATCAATGGCTTGAATGAACCAACACTGGCCCATATGTACAACCTCAGTGCACAATAGGGAAGTTTCCTTCCATCGCAGACATGAATCCAACTTGGTGTCTTATTATTAATTTTCACCACCATAACCACTATTATTATTACTTACAAATAAAAAATGAAAACATGAAGAAAACTAACAAGCTATTAATTAATTAAATTAATTACTGTCAAATGATAAAATAGAAAATAACAAATGATAAATTAAGTCAGCATGAGCAACATGTCCACATGTGCCATGTCAGCATGATCAAGCAATCTTAACCATGTGAGCTCTCTTATAGAATCTGGAACATGGACAGTTGGTCATTTCATCTTTAACTATCAATTTCAATAGCCACCAATTGGACAGAATCCCCTAGTCCATGCCACTTCTAAGCTTTGGTCAATCATAATGGGCCGGGCCCACAATTTGGATGGTCTACGTCATGTTAGTTTGAATTGGTTTCTGACACTCCTTTGGGACTAGAGTCTAGCCAGCGGAAAATAAATGAGAAAAAGCTTACTTTTATGGCTCCAAAGAAATAGCATCCCCAACAAGTGAACATGATGTACATGGTATCTACAATGGAAAATCACTATCATAAACTCAATGCTCCAACCTTGTATCAAATCCATATGAAAGAGAAAGAGGAAATGAAACAAGAAAGAGGCTTTGGTACACTTACAAACATTCTTTAAAGTTTCATCATTGAGATGCCAAACAGTCTTATGGACAATGTAATCTCTTTGACCTTCAATATGCTATACTAGAACTGCTATAAGAGGCCAGTCTGGTAATGCATTTGCCTTCAACAAAGATCCTCTTTTACTCCTTTTGCCTTCTCCCTGCAAGTCCTCATCTCTCATGATTGTCGATATACAGTCATGAGATGTGTGGTCTCTGATGTCTTGTGATCCCAATGCTCTTATAGTGACTAATGGTAGATCAAAAATACCACGAAAATCTCCCACATCAAATGGTCCTAACCAACTGATTTTTTCCTGCACTAAATGTGGACCACCAGTTGTACGATTTGTCAGATGGCTAGGATCATATGATAGGGGAGATATTTGGGATGGCCCATTTCATGATGCGGCCCACCAGATCAAAGGACTAACTACCAAAATGGTGTTTTTGAGAAGAAGAAAGATTTTAGTTGGTAAAAAGATATAATGATTAAAGGTGTAGAGATGGTTAGCTTGGTCCATTGACAAGTGGGACATCCAGAAATGATCAGAATATCTATTACAGAAGGAGATTTAAAGTAGTCATGCATTAAGAAAGATGTAGACCTGAAGCCAGCAAGTGTTCCACCTAGAGAATGAGCACTTCCTCAGCTGTAAACACAGAAATAAATCCATTTTGGCAAGAGGAAACTGAAGAGAATTTGACTACATAACTGCGAAAAGTGATGCATGATTACCGATTTGGGAAACTGGTTCATCTCCATCTTGGTTTTTTAGAAAGTAGGAGGGTTGTGAATATGTGGTTTGGGCATTTTGAAACCCATGGTTACCTCTGCCATTGCTTTGAACTAAGGTTGGATTGTGTTCTTGGAGGGAAGCTCTTTTTCTCTTTTACTTTTCCTTTGTGTTGCTTAGAAAGAGAAGTTCAGATTCAGAGAGGATAAGGAGACCGTTGGTGTCCACCCCTTTTTCACCCATATAAAATGCTTTTGGATGTGAGAAAAGAGGTACTGTACAATGCTCCACCCAACGGTATTTACAATTTGCTCTGGTTTTTCAGTTTGTACAGGTGGATGCACATCCATTGAAACCTTCTCTTTTTTTTATACAACGGACCCAACGAGATGTGGTTTATACATCTAGGCCATTCATTGTGACTTAGATAAGGGGTCACAACAGATTTTAGGCTATTTCAAAACTTAGGTGGGCTCCAACAAATGCTTTTAAATGTTTTAGCCATGATTTCTCATAATTTCATATGGAGAATCCAAAAAAAAAACAAGAAGAAGAAGAAAACTTAATGTCTATGGAGAATCCAAAAACAAAAAAAAAAAATACTAAAAGGTATGACAGGAACTCTTACAACTTGTGGAGAATCCAATGATCGTACTGTCTACGGCCTTTTGAGGAGTCGGTGTTTCTTCCTGTCAAAAGAAAACAATCACAATAAATTAGAACCCATATTCAAAAACCAGGAAATAGCAAACAAGAAAAATACCCAATAGAAATTTCATGTTCATTTGATCAGTTCCATGCAATTTCACACACCCAATTCATCCAAAAAATCAAAAACATGACTTGTATGAACAACAGAAGCTCCTTCCATTCAATCAGTTCCATGGAATTCCATGAGTTCACCAAATACAATAACAGAATAACCATAATGATTTGTGAATACCGCTATAGCTGTATGGAAAGGTTAGATCTAAAATTTCTTATACATAGTATAATAGGCATGCAAGAAATCTGAACTTCAACAATAAACTTGCATGCAGTGTGAAAAGAAAATTGCAATGAAATGAGGAGAAACATCACCGTATACTCCTTCAACCAAGGTGCAATATGATCTGGTTCCAGATTTGGCTTAAGATATTTATGGCCATCATTGGTTTATATGATGATGATGGGTACTTATTCCTCTTTAAGGTCAGAGTGCTGTTAAAAGAAAACCCATTTCCAAAAAAAAAAAAAAACTATTGGCCTCACACTAGTTGCATTATATATAGCACAAATAATGCTAATAATTACATTATATAGAAGTTTCTAGAGTTTTCTAAAGGGGTCCTATAGATAGAGAAAATCTAAAAGTAGCTAGGGATTAAACACAGCATAAGACATCTTGAAAGTTAAATAGAAACAATGATCAAAGTCCAAGACATTCTTAAAAGCAACAATGTCTGGAACTGGAGCATTGAATGATTTAGGGAATTACATGGATAACCGTGATCATCAAATGTATGTAACAAGTTATGGCATCCAGAAAAGGCATATCTCAACTTACAAAATACAAAATCTGAATGCTGTTCCACACCCAATCATCAACCAATTGGCCAATCAGAATGCCCACCCACTGAGAACTTAACATTAGGACTAAGATTATTAACTAATCCATGACATTAAAATGGCCTTGTTTTGTTTCAAGCTTTTATTCAGCCTTCAGGCCTCTCTTTTCTTAATATTTTTTTTTGAACAGCCTTAATCTTTTCTTAATAAAAATCTTTGTCTGCCACTCAGGAAAAAACAATATGTATGTATTCATAATGAGAAACCAAATTCAAAGTTACATCCAACAAGTCAGAAAAGAAAATACCAGCACAAAGACAGCCAAATGGGCAGTGGACTAAGGCCCTAACACTTCTACAGTTGGAAAAAATAACGAGGTAACAAGAATTATAAAATTAAAGTAGAAAACAGTAGCAGTAAACAAATAGTGATTTAAACCAACCAGACTTTTAGACTAATTGCATACTTCAAGGGGACTGAATGCTTAAGATTATTTATTCATGAGATTTTCCTACCATGGCCAATTCAGTGGACCCCACTAGACATTTCAGATCACAAACTATTGAGCATTGCCATGATCCATCAATTCAAATTAATAACCATCATAGATCCCAACAACTCACTGCCTTCAAGCTTTCAAAACATTCCCCAACCAAACCCTAGTTAGAAAATCACATCAAGACAATGCAAAACTGAGGAATAGTAATCCCAAATGTTCCATTTTAAAACCGTGTCAGATCTGAGCGTTCACGCAATAACCACATGAGAAATGCCCCTCAGCCTGAAAATCTACTGGCACACCTGCACGTCCCTAAAAGAAAATCACAACCAACGACCTACACTCAACATGCACACATCATTCACATGATGAACGGTCCATCCCAATATACACACCACAGGACCACTCAATCGACATCCTAGATCACTCACGCGTGTGCCAAGGCAGCATTTGCGGCACAGCTTGGAATAATCCGAAGAGGATAGAGGTTTATAGATGGAATTACTGTATATAAGAATCATTGTTGCCCGCTGTGAAACTTCTGTTGTGGGTAGAAATGGAGGTGGCGTAGACGCATTCGCTGCCTCCATGGACGACGAAAGTGTTGCCCTGCTCATGAATCTCAGGCCCGAGGAGTTGTGTATGAAGGCATCTGTGGGAATGACAAAGAAGGACAGAGTGAGAGAATGAAGGGAATGGAATGGATCTTCCATGCCATTTTCTCCCTCTTTTCATTGTAAGAAGATAGATAGATAAATAGAGAGAGAGAGAAAGAGAGATGGATTAGGGCATTTCAGGCGGGAGGGGTTTTTGGTTTCCCTCTCTCCGTGAAAATGCGAAACGGATTGGCTACTTTCCCTGCCACCAGCCCGGTGGCTGGTGGTCGGTGCTCTGTGGGCCCCACAACGATGTATGTTTTTCATCCATTCCGTTCATCCATTTTTATAAATCATTTTAGGGGTTGATCCTAAAAATTAGAGAGATATAAATATCAGGTGGACCACACCACAAGAAAAGAATCATGATTGGATATCCACCATGAAAATCCTTATAAGGCACATTGCTGTTTATTTGACATCTAATTCGTTGATTAGGTCATACAGAACCAAATGAAGGGAAAAAAACAAAGATCAGCTTAATCCAAAACTTTTATGGCCCCTACAAAAAAAAATTAATGGTCGACATTCAATTAACACTGTTTCCTGTAATATGGTCCACTTTAGATCGGGATATACCTCATTTTTTTGTCTCATATCATGAAATGATATAGAAAAATATATGGACCTCGTGGATGAAATACACACATCATCTTGGGGCCCACGGAGCATCAACCTCGTGGATGAAAATTATTTTTTAGGCTTTTAAAAGTTTTTAATGGTGGGTGTCACTGTCCCACTATTTTCTGTGCTAGGGTCCACTGGAGCTTTGGATTTAACTTGTTCTTTGGATATTGCCCTAAAATGATCTCTCCAAATGGATGGAAGGTGTGGATATAAAACATACATCATGGTAGGGCCTAAAAATGAGAGGTATATAAATATGTAGCAAAGGTTGGGTGGGTCAGGTGGGTCAGATACTTTAGGAAAGGGTCCTGTATGATCGAGCTCATTGGAACTTCTCACGTGGTCGAGCTATGTGGGCCCTACTGTGATGCAGCACCCTGCATTTGATGGGCCCCCTTTAAATTATAGGATATCCTAAAAATCAGCCATATACAGAACTTAGGTGGGTCATACCATCTAAAACCATGTGAAGAAATGCCTAAAACATATAAAATCACTTAGTGGGGCCCACTTGAAATTTTGATGCATATGAAACTTGGTCTTGACTCCTCATCTAAGTGGGACACACATAACGGAAAGGCTGGATTTGTGAACCACATCTCGGTGAGCCCAACAAATGATTGTGAATATTTTAATGGAAAGGTTAGTTTATGTAGAAACTATCTCTTAAAGGAAAGGTTAGTTTATATAGAAACAATTTTCAATCAATTTTTTGTTGTTTATTTCCAAATTTCAGATGTTTGGATTCAAGAGTTTTTTATTTTATTTTTATTTTTCATGATTTATACTTTTAAAAAAAATAAAAAAAATTGAAGTCGAATGTTGAGATTAGAGTTTCTGAAACTTATCTATAAATTTTTTGTATGCTGATGTAGTGGGGAATTTCCCTTGGAAAATGCAGTTGTGTTCATCTTCCATGGACAACATATTCTGTCAGCATGGGTTCAGCTCAGGCCAAATCTGCAAGCCCGATTATTGGGTCGTGCTCGACTAACCTCTGACCTTGACCCAGCCCAAGATTGACCCATTGACATCCCTACTAGCCTTGAAGGAACATATCCATTTGACTAGCTACTTGGTTTTTTGTACTGCATAGATTGTATTTCATAATACTAATCATTGATTTTACGCAAACATCATGTGTTTAGCATCATTGAAAGATCAGTCAAGCCACTTAAAAAATCTCTTATGAGAGAATGAGATGGACTTTCTATAGAAAAGCATGTTTAATGCTGAATCTTGAAACCTATACAGTTTTCACCTTTATTATATGGTGGGGGATCATTGAATGGTCTGGATCATATAATATAGTAAGTAAGGCAAAAGGCAAGCAATAGCATGGGTAAGGAACCATTGCTGAAACATTTTTGTGATATGTAGCCCACATTAATGCAATCGGAACCATTAGTTGTATCACGATATTAATTAAAGTTAAATAGGCTAGTTGCAAGTTTCTTCATTTGCTCATTTGGGTTTTAAACAGCAACCAGTACAATGACCTATTAGTATGTCAGAGTCTCTCGAGATGTGATGTTATGGTTAGAACCATTGGGACCAATGGCTCAATGGGTCAATTGAATGCACTTAATTAGTTTGGGCTTGGAGTTCTCTCTATGGTCCCAGAAAATACTAGCTCATTAGAAAAGATATTAAAGTTGCATTTGGTTGCTCAAGTCAAATGAATTGCAATATAGTATGGTAAAAGCTTAATAACCCAAGTGATCTAGACCTATGCTTCAAGACAAGGGGTTAGTCCAAGGTTGTAACTAGCGTCCAGTAATTCATAGAGTAGCATTTACGCGATCTATTTTAATTGTGAATTAGGATGGTGCCACACAACCTTAGCCTTTCTCTATAATGAATTGAATAAATTGCAATCCACTTCAATTGAAATTAAGGGAATGTTCACATATGTTTGAACCTATTGTTATTACAATTCATTCAGGAGGCCTACTTGTCATATTTTAAGTGGAACTCAAATGGTGTATTTTCTTTTCATCAAACCTCATGTAGGAAATCATGCTCCAAAGCATTTGTTTTGAGTTTCTTATACACTGATTTGAGTTGTAATTTATAAATGATGCTAGTGAGGTTAAGTGGATAAAACAGTTACATCAACGTGGCCCACAGAACCCTGCCCGGACAAATTATCATCCAGGCATGGTAGGACGCAGTGCCCTTTGAATAAGGTTGGAAGTGAATTGCGTACTGAGTAACTCAGTACACTAAGCGTGCTGAGTAAACTCTGTGGGGTCCATTGTGATTTACATATTTTATCTGCTCCGTCCATTCATTTTAACATATAATTTGAGGGCTTGATCTCAAAAATGAAGTATATCCAAATCTCAAGTGGACCACACCACTAGAAACAGTGTGAATTGAAATTCTATCGTTGAAAATTTCTTGGGGCCCACAGAAGCTTTGGATCCGTCCAATACTTGTGGTTTACCTTTAATCATTTCTTTGTGACTTACGAACAGGTTGGCTGACAAATAAATGTCACTGTGGCCCTTAGAGACGTTTCAACAGTGGAAGTCATTATTACCATTGTTTTCTGTGGTGTGGTCTAGTTTAACTTTGGGCATAATTATATTTTAGACCCCATCACTAAAACGACCTGGAAAAATGGATGGACGGCGTGGATAACCTATATACATTTACAGTAGACTCAACTGAGTTTACTCAGTACGATAAAAGCGTATTGCGTAACTCAATGCGCAACCCGATTTCAACAAGGGCTGTTTGATTTTCGAATTACAAAGGTAATTACAGGTAAATGGGTAAATGCGCAACCCAATTTAATGTTTTTGTATTATCCACACCGTCCATCCCTTTAGCCAACTCATTTTAGGGCATAAGCCAAAAAAATATGTAGATCCAAAGATCAAGTGGACCACACTACTGGAAACAATGAGAATTGAACTCCTACCATTGAAAGCTTCTTGAAGACCTTAGAAGTTTTGGATCAAACTAATATTTTTGTTTCCACTTTATCCATGCCTGTGTGACCTCATTAACGGGTTGGATGACAAATAAACATCATTGTGGGCCCTAGGGAGAAAACAACTTTCAACCATTGACGTTTTAATGATCCCTGTTTCCTCAGGTGTGGTCCACTTGAGCTTTTTATTTTCCTCAGTTTTGGGCTTATGTCTTAAAATGTATTTTTTAAAAGGATGGATGGTGTGGATAACTAATATATATCATGGTGGGGCCCACATATTTAAAATAGTAATTACTAGAAACTTTCAAACGGGTGTAGTAAGCAATAACCAGGTAATTCCGTGTATTAACCCATGGAAATCGGAAATCAAACACCCCCTTAGGGCCAGCGCTGACCCTAGCCACTCTCTCTCTCTCTCTCTCTCTCTCATATGCTCTCCCTCTCTCTCTCTCTCTTCCTACGGATCTCTCCCTCTCTCTCTCTACGGATCTCTCCCTCGATCTCTCTTCCTCCTCTCTCTCTTTATCTTCCCTGCTCGATCTCTCTTCCCATCTCTCTCTCTATCACCACCATAGATTTTGTTGCCGACCGCCCTACCCACGCACGCCCTCTGAACTCTCTCTGAATCTGTGGTTGAAGGCTATAAAACTCCACGAACATTGAGGTATCTCTCTCTCTCTATCTCTCTCTCTCTCTCAATGCCGATCTCAATGCCGATTTAGGGTTTTTGGGTTTATCTACAAAAATAGATGAATCCGCGCCCAAATGCTGACTAAGTGGCGTTACTAACACACCTGTAGCGGTGGTGTGTTGATTTGTTGTGCATTGTGGGGCCCAACTTGATATATTCATTTGATATTTGCCATCCATATGTTTCCCCCCTCAATTTTGGGCAAGAACCGAAAAATAGAACAAATCCAATCCAAGCTCTTCTGTTTATTTCTATTTTACCAGATTGAATGTGTTTTCATTTCATGATTCTGGATGATTTTATTTTATTTTATTTTTATTTTTTCCCATAATTAATCTGTATCACCATCTCCCGCCCAACAGAATAAGTGCGCAAAAACCAATCGAATTGGTTTTTTTCGAGTAGACAGAAAACCAATCTTGAAACCCCCTTTTCTGGAAACCCCTTCTTGAGGAAGTATATCCAAATAGCCCCAAAATAGGCCATATATGCACATTGTATCTGCCTCTGCACTTCATTGTGCCATATCTGAGTATCATAACACCAACACCATTTTATTAGGATTAAATTTAAAAATTACAATTCCCTTGAGTAAGAGGTCTAAACTCTATACAGATACATGCATACACCATTTTTTATTTTGGGCTATTTTAGGGGTTTTGGAGGATTTGGGAGGCGGGTTTTGGGTTTTGGGGTTGTCTTCCTTTTTGTGTTTTTTTTTTTTTTTTTTTTTCCAACTTTGTGTTTGTGGGGTTCTGTTTTTAGGATTTTTTTGGAGGATTTGGGAGGTGGGTTTTTTGGGATCATGATTTTGTCTGGTTTTTAGGGGTTTTTTTTTTTTTTTTTGGTTGGAATTTTTTAGAGTTTAGGAGGATTTGGGATTTGGGCTTTTATTTTTACTCTATTTTTGTTTTTGTTTTTTAAATTTTTTGGGGCATTTTTAGGGTTTATAGTATTTTAGTTTACATTTCTATGCATTTTTTTCCCCATTTTTGTCTGTCTTAAGGGATTTTGATAGGATTTTGGGAGGTGGTTTTTTTACGGTTTCTCATAATTCCTCTGTTTTCGGGATCTTTTTTTTTTTTGGTAGATTTCTAGTGCTTTTCTAGGGTTTTCCAGGCTATGTTTTAAGGGTGTTTGTTGATTTATTTATTTATTTTATATATATATTTTTTTTTTTTCGGGGGGGGGGGGGGGGGGAAAGGTGGAATGTTTTAGGGATATTTAGAAATTTGGTTTTGGGCTTTATAAGTGGCGCCATTTCTTTTAGAGGTTTTTGAGGGGAGAAGGGAGGTGGGTTTCGGGATTTGTAGGGCTTGGGTTTGGGGAATTTTTCAAGGGCTCGTGGAGATGGCGCTTTTGGTGCACAAGGATTCATCGAAAAGCTGTTGGATTTTGGCAAGTACGTGCGGTATACGCTGGGGAGTGTGGAGGCATTGGAGCGGGTTTATACGGACGCCTGGCCGAGCTCGATGCGTCGTCAGCTGACTTATAAGGGAATCCGATCCTATCGAATATAAGCAGAAGCAAATCAAGGTCTGGTTTCAGAATCGAAGGTAAGAAAAATTGCTTCTTTTCCATTTTTCTGTTTTAATATATTTAGAATTTTTCTTTTTTTGCATGTGTTCTGGTCTCTGAGAGTTGGATTTTGGTGATATTTCATGGTCTGTGTCGAATGTGGGTGATGAAAGTGGTTTTTTTTTTTTTTTAAATATATTGGATTTGTTATTGTTGAATTTTCATTATAAGAGAAGTTCATGGGATTTTTTGAGAAATTCCTTTGCTTTTTAGTAGTAATTGTTCTTTTCTTTTGGCATTTTGGTTGAAAAATGGAATGGAAATGGTGCTAAATGAATGTGAAATTAACCATTCGGATGGTGTTTTTTATTTTTATTTTTTTTCTTATATAAATTTTCTTTATGATAGTTGTGTTTGGTGGTATTGATTGGACAATGCAACTTTCCGATTTATAGGACATTTAAAAAGGAAATTGACAATGCCAAGCACTGAACTGGAAAAGGAAGGCATCCACCTGGCATCGATTCATGCAATTTTCAGATGTTGGTCCATCCATGTTGGGACCCACCTGCTGAATAGTCCAGATCATTGATTTATATGCCTTATGTGCAATTGACCCAGTTGGATGCACCCTTCTTAGTTTCTATAATTTCCGCCCTCTGTATTATGATTGGAGAACTTAATCTCTTAAGTTATGAATTACATGCTGCTTATCAGATCCAGTTTCAACCAATTTCTATTTCGGTCCAATTGAAATGTATTCCTGGAAAATTTAGGAAAATGCAAGTTGTAGTTGATAGATCAGCGTCCCCTCTCTTTTTCCCTTAATTTTCATGTTTTCATTATATATAGATGCCGCGAGAAGCAAATGAAGAAAGCTTCTCACCTCCAGATGGTAAACAGGAAGCTGACTGCCATGAACAAGCTGCTGATGGAAGAAAACGACCACCTGCAGAAGCAGGTCTCGTAGATGGTGTACGTAAATGGTTATATGAAGCATCGGATACACAATGTAAGACCTCTCTTTGTGAACCCTGTTGCTAGGTTATTCCAAAGAAAGATTCTATTCTTGTTTTGCACCTTGGTTTCTGAAATCTTGCGACATGAAGTTGAAAGCTGCTTTGGTGATTCGCAAAATAAGAGGTTGAAGAGGTGAATCTTGGAACATGTGCCAATGTGTTATAAATGTGAGATCTGGGCCATTCATTAAGCGGGGCTCACTGGGTAGTGGAAACATCCCTGGGCTGTTAATTGGCGCAATAAACTCATCAGATGGGTCATCCTTATATGAGGGAAATGGACCTTTAGAATGAAAATCGCCCAACAATCTACTTGCATGCGACCCATCTGATGATTAGACCAGCCCAGATGTGGTACAGGAGGTGTGTTCACATTGGCCCCTCTCCCGTACACTGCCCAGGTTACATGTGCCACATGTCTTGCCTGTTGTGATTCCATCACTTCAGCCTCTCCTTGCATGATTTGCAGTAGCTTTTCTAATGAAGTTTGCCTTGATACCTTAGCATTCTAAATTTTTTCTTTCCAAATTACCAAGTGTTTAACTCTTTTGCCTTTAGTCCATTCTCATCAAGGGCATGTTTGGAAGTACCTTGGGAACTAGGAGTGGGCGGAAGGCTGTTTCGTAAACTGATATTCCATGACCTTGAGAGCTTGAAACTAATAGCCAGCTCTGTCCAGGTTGTCTTCCATGCAAAGCCCCAACCACACTTAAAACCAAGTCACCCAACTGATATTAGCAGATGCCTATTTGGGGGTACATTTAAACACACCCCAATCTGCATTTTGAGCTAAGGAATACGTTTGCACCGTCTTTACAGAAAAGATAGAGTTAAAGTTCTATGTATAGTATGTAGTTTATTCTTCAGCTTGTTTTGATCATAGATCATTACTGGTTCTTAAATAGCCTTCTTACCTTAAAAATTGATGCAAGCACTGGCAAAGGTATTCTTGAGAGCGAAAAGAAAAGGAAACTTTGCGACAAAAAATGCTAACACTTTTCTCACTAAATGAAATAAAAAGTCTCTCCCATAGAAGTAACCACTTATTATAGATTAACTACAACCTTGCCTTACGAATCTTCATTAGCTCTTCTAGAAATGTAAATTCTATTTTCCAAAAGTCCCACTCTTTTAATCTAAATCATGGAGTTTTCACATTTAATAAATACTTCTATTCCAAATACTTGAGAATGTGAAGGACACATTCAGATACCCATAAATTCCCCTCATTGAAAATTATAGCATACATTGACTTTCTGCTTCTCAGCATCCAGCAACATCCAGAAACTGAGCTCCTAACTGGCATGTAATTTTCAAAAATTTATAGAACATCACTTCCAGAATTACAATACTGGGCATTGTAACTTCTGAAAGGCACAATAATGCTATAGGATGCAACTCGGCACCACTAATCCAAAGTGTGAATGTGTAATAACAAAACAAGCTTGGATTTGGCACAGGTTGAGATGCTTAGGATTGCATACAATATGTTAGCCAATCAGAATTAAACATTTCAAAGGTAGGTGAAACTCCATCTTACAACAAACTTCCAATATATACAAAGTAAATGATCAAAAGCTTCCCAAATCCACAAGTGAGTTCCCCCATATTTATTTATTTTTGGTTCTAGAAGTGATCAGCCAATTAGGACTGCATGTTGGCTTGCATTTGTTTGGTTCCTTATTGACATTGTTATCTTGATCTAATTGGATTGTTTACCTGTCTCACATAACTTTGTTTGACCTATTTTGATTTCTTACTTTGTTATCAATGAGTTGGAAGAATATAGAGTTGCCATGGTGTGTAAATGGTAATTTAATTCAGTTTTAACTGTCATGGGTGTTGTTTTAAAGTGTATTCTGGTTTTTCATGTTGGCCTTGGAACTTGCACTATTTTCTACTAACAATGCATCTTTCACGTTATATGTTGATGGATCTTGTTCGAAAAATATAGGGGCTCCTTATGGAATCTCTCTTGTGGGTCATTGGGGAAAGAATGAAGTAGCGATTGGTGTTAGTCCACTGGATCAATCCTTTCCTTATTCTAATGCGATTTTCTGTGGAATACTTCATAAACCTGTTCATTTCTTTGGATTTGGACTTTGGAGTGCATCCTCATTTCCTTCTATAAATCATGTGTCTAGTTCATATCTATAAATTCAAATGCCTTAAATTTCTTTCTTGTTGTTTTTCTTTAACCTCGTATTGCTTTCATTTAGAAATGTACATATGGTTCATGCCATCAAATGCCTTATATGTTAGGATTGTCCTATCAAGGAGGTTTTCAATACTTGATACCTTGTGCTAGTTATGATTGCAGATGGGCTAGTCATCTTCTGTTATAGCAAAAGATTTCATACTTTAATGTTTTACCAAGTTCTATTAATAGAGATTCTTTTAATTCATAAGCGTTCCTAAGATCCATGTTGGACCAATGGATGGTCTGCTTGGCTTGATTTACTTGAGACAGTGATATCAAAGAAAATAAATAGTCGTAGTGACTGAGATTTTGGGGTTTTCTCTTGAAATGGCCTAAGATCTCTGAGAAATATTGGAATTGGCATTGGTTTGAAGGTGAAGATACTCAATCCAGCCCACATATCCATTGGGTCCAATCCTCTTATTTCCATACCCAAATGGATTAGCAGGGCCTGCTTTATGTTATCCTTCAATTTGATATGAATCAAAGTTAAGAACTTTTCTAACCCTTAAGGTTCATATGTCGTGTAATAGTTAACTAAGGCTTCTTCCAAATAGGGCCTTAGTCTATTTATTTTTTCCCACCTTGGTTACAATCTTTTATTAGTGCTTGTTTCCAAACAGGAGCCTTAGTCTTGCCGAAAGATGAAGACCCGAGTTTGGTTAAGTGGGACAGCTGTTGGGGACATTAGAGGTAATTCATTGCAATTATGCTACAATATTAGAAGTTTTTTTTTTAAAAAAAATATCATAATTCATGATAAATAGAAAAAAGTTTTTTATAACACAGACAAGATGGCGTGTAATCTATGATGACTAGATACCAATTAAGATTCAGACACTGGTATCATCTTTGCTTCAGAGACTGCTCATAAATGCTTATTAGAGAATTTTTAATTCTTTAATTATCTTAAGGGGACTGGTGGTGGCTGTTTATATATTAGATCAAAATTAATGGAGCAGACCCAGATGTGCATCGGAGCTATCCAGATGTTGAGTAGGGGTCCCTGAAAGGTGGGAACCGCTGTTATAACCATGATAAAGCTGTCCATTTCCTATGGAAAGCATTGGAAGGGCCTGGACAATTGGACAGGCCATGTTTATGTATTTGCTCGAAATTAATGGAGATATGGACAGCATTGGAAGGGCCTGGCCATTTGGACAGGCCGTGTTTATGTATTTGCTCGAAATTAATGGAGCAAACCCGGATGTGCGTCGAAGCTATCTGGATGAACGGGGGTCCCTAGAAGGTGCGAACTACTGTTATGACCATGATGAAGTTGTCCATTTCTTATGGACAACATTGGAAGGGCGTGACCATTTAGACAGGCCGTGTTTGTGTATTTGCTCGAAATTAATGGAGTAGACCCGGATGTGCGTCGGAGCTATCCGGATGAGCGGGGGTCCCTGGAAGGTGGGAACCGCTGTTATGACCATGATGAAGCTGTCCATTTCCTATGGACAGCATTGGAAGGGCCTGGCCATTTGGACAGGCCGTGTTTATATCTGTATTTGCAGGGACCACACCCTTAACCTAAACCGAACCCACACCCGATTTCCTAAACCTAAACCTTAACCTATTCTCAATTCCCAAAGCTATAACCTATAACCTAAACCTAAACCTAACCTAAACCCAAAACCTAAACCTTAACCTAAACCAAAACCTATAACCTTAACCTAAACCAAAACCTATAACCTAAACCTTAACCTATAACTTAACCTATAACCTATAACCTATAACCTTAACACATAACCTAAACTTATAACCTTAACCTAAACCTAAAACCAAAACCTAAACCTATAACCTAAACCTATAAACTAAAACCTAAACCTAAACCTAAACCTAAACCTAACCAAAACTAAAACCTATAACCTTAACCTAAACCAAAACCTATAACCTAAACCTTAACCTATAACCTATAAACTATAACCTATAACCTAAACTTATAACCTTAACCTAAACCTAAAACTAAAACCTAAACCTATAACATAAACCTATAAGCTAAAACCTAAACCTAAACCTAAAACCTAAATGTATTCTCAAATCGCTAAACCTAAACCTACACCTAATCCCAATCTCAACTCCCAAACCTAAACCTAAACATAAACTTGAAAACCCGATCCAGAACCCAAACCCGATTTCCTAAAATAAACCTTAACCTATTCTTAAATCCCTAAACCTAAACCTACACCAAATCCTAATCTCAACTCCCTAACCTAAACCTAACCCTAAACTTAAAACCCCAAACCTAAACCCGAGCCGAACCCGAACCCGAACCCGATTTCCTAAACCTAAACCTTAACCTATTCTCAATTCCCAAAGCTATAACCTATAATAAACCTAAACCTAAAACCTATAACCTAAACCTTAAACCTTAAAAACCCAAAACCTATAACCCGACTAAACCAAACCAAAACCTAAACCCAGACCCCAGAACCAAAACCTAAACCCGATCCAGAACCCGAACCCAATTTCCCTAAACCAAAACCTTAACAACTTTCTCAATTCCCAAAGCTATAACCTATAACCTATAACCTAAACCTAAACCTAAAAACCTATAACCTATAACCTAAACCCAAAACCTAAACCTTAACCTAAACCAAATCCTATAACCTTAACCTAAACCAAAACCTATAACCTTAACCTAAACCAAAACCTATAACCTAAACCTTAACCTATAACCTATAACCTATAACCTTATAACCTAAACTTATAACCTAGTAAACTAAAACCTATAAACTAAAACCTAAACCTAAACCAAAAGCTATGACCTTAACCTAAACCAAAACCTATAACCTTAACCTATAACCTATAACCTTAACCTAAACCTAAAACCAAAACCTAAACCTATAACTTAAATACATATAAGCTAAAACCTAAACCTAAACCTAAAACCTAAATGTATTCTCAAATCCTAAACCTAAACCTATACCTAATCCCAATCTCAACTCCCTAACCTAAACCTAAACTTAAACTTGAAAACCCAAGCCTAAACCCGATCCCGAACACGAACCCGATTTCCTAAACCTAAACCTAAACCTTAACCTATAACCCATACTTATAACCTTAACCTAAACCTATTCTCAAATCCAAAGCCTTAACCTATAACCTAAACCTAGACCTTAACCTTAACCTATAACCTATACTTATAACCTATAACCTATACCTATACTTATAACCTAAACCTAAACCTTAACCTATAACCTAAACCTAGACTTATAACCTTAACATAAACCTATTCTCAAATCCCAAAACCTTAACTTATAACCTTAACCTTAACCTATAACCTATACTTATAACCTATAACCTATAACCTAAAACCTAAACCCAAACCAAAACCCGATCCGAACTCGAACCCGATTTCCTAAACCTAAACCATAACCGATTCTCAATTCCCTATAGCTATAACCTATAACCTAAACTTAAAAACCTAAACCTAAACCTAAACCTAAAACCTAAATGTGTTCTCAAATCCCTAAACCTAAACCCACACCTAATCCTATTCTCAACTCCCTAACCTAAACCTAAACCTAAACTTGAAAACCCAAACCTAAACCTAAACTTGAAAACCCAAACCTAAACCCGATCAGATCCCGAACCGATTTCTAAACCTAAACCTTAACCTATTCTCAATTTCTTACGGGTATAACCTATAACCTACCTATAAACCTAAACCTAAACCTAAACCTAAAACCTAAATGTGTTCTCAAATCCCTAAACCTAAACCCGCACCTAATCCTATTCTCAACTCCCTAACCTAAACCTAAACCTAAACTTGAAAACCCAAACCTAAACCTAAACTTGAAAACCCAAACCTAAACCCGATCTCGAACCCAGACACGATTTCCTAAACCTAAACCTTAACCTATTCTCGGTTCCCTACAACTATAACCTATAACCTAAACCTAAAACTTAAACCTAAACCTAAACCTAATACCTAAATGTGTTCTCAAATCCCTAAACCTAAACCTACACCTAATCCTAATCTCAACTCCCTAACCTAAACCTAAACTTGAAAACCCAAACCTAAACCCAATACTGAACCTGAACCGATTTCCTAAACCTAAACCTTAACCTATTCTCAATTCCCTAAAGCTATAACCTATAACCTATAACCTAAACCTAAACATAAACCTTAACCAAAACCTATACCTTAACCTTATACCTATAACCTAAACTTGTAACCTTAACCTAAACCTAAACCTATAACCTATAACTAAAACCTAAATGCCAAAAATCTAAACCTAAACCTAAACCTATAACCTAAAACCTAAACCTAAACCTAAACCTAAACCTAAAACCTAAACCTATAAACTAAAACCTAAAACCTAAACCTAAAACCTAAATGTATTCTCAAATCCTAAACCTACACCTACACCTAATCCTAATCTTAACTCCTAACCTAAACCTAAACCTAAACTTGAAAATCCAAACCTAAACCCGATCCCGAACCCGAACCCGATTTCTAAACCTAAACTTATAACCTTAACCTAAACCTATTCTCAAATCCCAAAACCTATAACCTAAACCTAAACCTATATAACCTTAACCTAAACCTAAAACTTAACCTATAACCTAAACCTAACCTAACCTTAACCTATAACCTAAACTCAATTTCAAAAACCTTAACCTATAACCTAACCTAAACTCATAACCCGAACCTGATTTCCTAAACCTAAACCTTAATGTATTCTCAAATCCCTAAACCTAAACCTACACCTAATCCTAATCTCAACTCCCTAACCTAAACCTAAACCTAAACTTGAAAACCCAAACCTAAACTCGATCCTAAACCCAAACCCGATTTCTAAACCTAAACTTATAACCTTAACCTGAACCTATTCTCAAATCTCAAAACCTATAACCTAAACCTAAACCTATATAACATTAACCTAAACCTAAAACTTAACCTATAACCTAAACCTTAACCTATAACCTTAACTTATAACCTAAACCTATAACCTAAACTCGATTTCGTAAACCTTAACATATAACCTAACCTAAACCTAAACCTATAACCCGAATCCGATTTCCTAAACCTATAGCTTAACGTATTCTCAAATCCCTAAACCTAAACCTACACCTAATCCTAATCTCAACTCCCTAACCTAAACCTAAACCTAAACTTGAAAACCCAAACCCAAACCGAACCCGAACCCGATTTCCTAAACCTTAACCTATTCTCAACTCCCTAAATTTATAACCCTAAAACCTAAAACCTAAACCTAAACCTAAAACCTAAATGTGTTCTCAAATCCCTAAACCTAAACCTACACCTAATCCTAATCTCAATTCCCTAACCTAAACCCAAACCTAAACCCGATCCCGAACCCGAACCCGATTTCCTAAACCTAAACCTTAACCTATTCTCAATTCCCTATAGCTATAACCTATAACCTACCTAAAACATTAACCTAAAACCTAAACCATTTCCTAAACCTAAAACCTAAATGTGTTCTCAAATCCATAAACCTAAACCTACACCTAATCCTAATCTCAACTCCCTAACTTAAACCTAAACCTAAACTTGAAAACCTAAACCTAAACGATCCCGATCCCGAACCCGAACCCGATTTCCTAAACCCAAACCTTAACCTATCCTCAATTCCCTACAACTATAACCTATAACCTACCTATAACCTAAACCTAAAACCTAAATGTATTCTCCAATCTCTAAACCCAAACTTACACCTAATACTAATCTCAACTCCCTAACTTAAACCTAAACCTAAACTTGAAAACCCAAAGCAAAACCCGATCCGAACTCGAACCCGATTTCCTAAACCTAAACTAAACCTTAACCTATTCTTAATTCCCTATACAACTATAACCTATAACCTACCTATAACCTAAACCTATAACCTAAACCTAAACATAAACCTAAAACCTAAATGTGTTCTCCAATCCCTAATCCTAAACCTACACCTAATGTTAATCTCAACTCCCTAACTAAACCTAAACCTAAACTTAAAAACCCAAACCAAAACCCGATCCCGAACCGAACCGATTTCCTAAAGCTAAACCATAACCGATTCTCAATTCCCTACAACTATAACCTATAACCTAAACTTAAACCTAAAACCCAAATGTGTTGTCAAATCCCTAAACCTAAACCTACACCTAATGCTAATCTCAACTCCCTTACCTATACCTAAAACTAAGCTTGAAAACTCAAACCAAAACCTGATCCCGAACCTGAACCCAATTTTCTAAACCTAAACCATAACCAATTTTCAATTCCCTATAGCTATAACCTATAACCTACCTATAACCTAAACTTAAAACCTAAATGTGTTCTCAAATCCCTAAACCTAAACCCACACCTAATCTTATTCTCAACTCCCTAACCTAAACTTGAAAACCAAACTTAAACCCGATCCCGATCCCGATTTCCTAAACCTAAACCTTAACCTATTCTCAATTCCCTAATACTATGAATAATTTTTTGTATTTTATTTATGATGTTAAACTTATATGTATTTATGCGTGGATGAATGTCATCTAGATAAGATTGTTTGTGTTTGGATGGATGTAATTTATGTTTGGATGAATGTAGTTTATGTTTGGATGGATTTACGTAGTTTGGGTTTAGATGGATGTGAATGTGAATATGATGAAATATATTATATAACAGTGTATATCGGGAAGTGATGAACTATATTGTAAAGAATATGATGAATATGATGAACTATATTGTAACAGGTGTATATCAGGAATTTTGAGTTGGAAATTTTATTTTTTAAAAAAGACTTTTACCTACGAAATATTTCGTCGGTAAAATTCTCAGAAATGTTTTTACCTATGAAAGTTTTCGTAGGCAAAAGTCTCAACGTTTCCAATTTAAATTAAATATTATTTTTACCTACGAACCACTTCGTAGGTAAAACTCTGATACACGTTTTTTCTTACAAAAAATTCCGTAGGTAAAGGTCTCAACGTTACTCAACTTCAAATTTCGTAAGTCCAAATTTCATAAGTCGTTTGTTTGAAAGAGGTAAAAAATAAAACACCTTTTACCTACGAAAACATTCATAGGTAAAGATGGGTTTTACCTACGAAATTTTAGTTCGTAGGTAAAAGGAAGGTTTTGGATTTTCCCAGACCCTTCAGCTACGACTAGTTTCGTAGGCAAAGATGGGTTTTCCCTACGAAATTTAATTTCGTAGGTAAAAGTAACGTTTTCGATTTTTTATTTTTTTAAATGTTCAAAAGACCCTTTAGCTAAGAATATTTTTGTAGGTAAATATGGGTTTTCTCTATGAAATTTGTAAAAGAAAGGTTTTGGATTTTCTATATTTTGAAGGCTTTGGCAGACTCTTCAGCTACAAATATTTTCGTAGGAAAATATGGTTTTTCCCTACAAAATTATAATTCGTAGGGAAAAGTAAAATTAACAGACCCTTTAGCTACGAATACTTTCGTAGGTAAATATGGGTTTTCCCTATAAAATTCAATTTCGTTGGTAAAAGTAAAGTTTTCGATTTTTTATTTTTTTTTTAAGTTCAAAAGACCCTTTAGCTACGCATATTTTCGTAGGCAATAGGAAAGTTTTCGATTTTTGGTTGTGAAGAAAAATGTAAAAGACCCTTTAGCTACGAATATTTTCGTAGGTAAAAATGGGATTAACATAAAAGTTCAAAAGACCCTATAGCCACAAATATTTTCGTAGGTAAAGATGGGTTTCACCTACCAAATCCAATTTCGTAGGCAAAAATAAGCTTTCGAGGAAGAAAAAGTTAAAACACCCTTTACCTATGAAAATTTTCATAGGTAAAGATGGCTTTTACCTACGAAATTAAATTTCATTGGTAAAAGTATGTTTTTACCTATGAAAATAATTTTCGTTGGTAAAAGTCATCTTTACCTACGAAAAATAATTTTGTAGGTAAAAGTTTCGTAGGTAAAAACCATATTTCTTGTAGTGGAAGTAGATAAATAAGGAAGAATAAGAAGAGTAATGAGGAATAAATGAACAAGATATTCAAGATAGTAAATTCATAAACAAGCATTGTTCAAGCATGATCAACCATGTTCAACCCAGAAAACAAAAGAAATATAAGTATCTTAAAAGTTATTACAAACCAGATATTCAAAGACGAATCAGAACCCAATGAAGGAGCAGGTATGGTAGGATCAAGTTGATGAAGTCCCTTATTAAGGCACCTAAGATACTTGCGCATATATTTGAATTGCAAATCATGGGATACATTCATGTTTTCTACCTTCTCCTCAAGCGAGCGCAACCGCGTATCAAAGTCAGATGGCTGATAATCAGGATCATCTGCTGAATCAGATTCGATCTCATCAAAAATATCATCCATATTGATGTCATCTGGAGGTAAATCACCTTCTTCTTCATTTATGGCATGTAACACCCCGTACTTTCCAGTACTCGAGTGTTCCATGTAACTTAATTTAATATAAAAATACAAAAATAATACAACCTAAATACATATACTATGAAACGTTATTTATAAATTTTATAAATATTTGAAGTTTCGTATTAAAATGATATGTAAATATAATCCCTATTTTACGCATCATTAATATAAATTACAAACTATAGATTTTGTAATACATAAAAATAACATATATATATATATATACACACACACACACACACACACATACAGTAATTTATGCTTACTGACATTCATATAATTTACATGTATTAACAATTTGTGACAATAAAAATTATATATAAAAAAATTATATAAATGAAATAAATAATAATAATAATGATAATAATAATATAAATACATATGTACACATAACAAAATAAATGAAATAAAATAAAGTTTATTATTATTATTTGGGTTGTAATAAGTCTTAAAGGTGTAAATGACCAGTGGGATCTTTTGACCGTTGATACTTGGGTTGAAATCGATCTGACCACCGGATCAATGCAATCGGTCCTAAAAGACCTTAGTTTTGTCAGTATGGCCCACCTAGATCTTAGATATGCTTGATCTTTAGCATAGGGACCCATTTAGGCCCATGGAGTAGGATAGAAGGAGTGGATTTCTCACAAAACATCACGGTGGGCCCCACAACCATCTTGTGTACACCATAGGTGGTGCACTTAAGGTGCACTGGACCACCAAGCTCGGTCAGCAGTGGGCTGACCCGCCATTTCCAGAAAAGGAGAGAATTCTCTCTCTCTCGTTACTGTTAATAGTGGACAGACGAGCGTCCGTTTCCCTTGATCGGTGGCCCACCTGCTTGGTCCATCTGGACAATCCAAACCGTCCATCTGACAGGGGACAAACGTGCAACAAAAGTCCTCGAGTCTCACATGATTCGGCACGTGTGCATGGACACAATTCGAGGTGCAAATAGGTCCCAAAAACTCAAACGATTCCAAAAATGGAAACCTACTACATGTCAGCTAGCACGATCCGTGTGAGGCCAGATCTGCCCATCCTAGTCGTCCAAACCGATGAGATCTCAACTGTCCAAATCCCTGGTTTAGGGCTTCCGCTTGCGGCAAAACCAAAATCGCTCGATTTCATAGAAACAAGATGTATTTATAGCCGTTCAAAACCACTTGATCTAAGCCACTTATTCTCATCCAACGGTCCAGAGGAACTAGGGTAAGCACATAAAAAGCGTTAGAGTCAGACACAAGAGCCCACCCTCCATTTCTGCTACCGCACTCAAAAACGGCAACCGCTAGCCTCCATCTCCGAACCCACCCACCAAACGGCATCCAAGCTTCAATCCGACCATTCACCTAGCTCTATTACAAGCCTGGAAACCTTCCCTAGCTGACGGATTAGAGAGAGAGGCAATGCATGATAATCTGCCATTAATGGCAGCTCATCTTCCTCTTTGGAGCTGCACCGAGTTGTCTCAACTCGGGGTGAAATTCGATCGAGCCACGGGCTCTGTCAGGCCTCCAAAATAGCAGAAAATAGAAGAAGAAAGAAAGAAAGAAAGAGAATGAGGGAGAGAGATGGTGGAGCTGACGCTGCTGCCATTACCGCACCAACACAGCCACCTGCACTCAGACTAACCTGAGCTTGGGCCGAGTCAGGTCGGGCTTGGCCTGCACTATTGGAGCTCCAGCACACGCACACACATAGAGAAAGAAGGAGAAGAAAGCAAGGAGAGAGGGAGAGCTTTTGGTGTTGTTGTCGCACCCAGCCGCTGCTCTCATCGCAGCATCCCACCTCTCTCGAGTCAGGCCGAGTCTTGGCTTGAGCTGATTTCACCTGGGTCAGACCTGACGTCTGTTGATGGGGTTTCAGCTGACAGGAGAAAGAAAGAGAAGAGAAAAAAGAAGAATAAAGAGAAAAGAGAAAAAGAAAGGGAAGTAAGAAAAGATAGGAAGAAAGAAGGAGGAGGTGAGGCCGTGAGGGTTGAGCTGAGTCAACTTGGACGCCGAGCTGAGTCAGTTCTAGTCGGACCAACTTGAGGTGCGTCTCCTCTCATACATTGCGTTGGGACTCTAAATGAGACATCAGTGGATTATTTATACTATAACTAGCTATTATAACAAAAGGTTTTAATTTTTAAATAGTTAATCTTAGTATTTATTACCATCATTAATGTTGCTATAGTTAATGCATATGGTTAACCATTGGTAGTGATTATGAGTAGTAGATATTAACATTTATCATGCTATGCCCATTTTGTCACTGTAGGTTATTAACAATAGGGTTAACATTAATAGCCTTAATAGGCAATTATCATCTACTTGTACTTCATTCTAAAATTAATATGAATTAATTATGTGAGTTAGATTTCAAACTCTAAACCAAGGTCTAAAATTGGATTGGGTGATAAAGCCTTGAAGATAGGTAACCCAAGCCATAAGTCATGATCCTAACCTTATAAATTAATGAGTTTATCCTTTACGATATCGCTATAAGTTCCTTTCACTGTTATTATTATTATGAGTCACTACTAGTGCTATTATTCGTAGGTTGTTAGGTAATTTAATATAATATTAGTCATTGTAAGATCCTCAAAATTTATAATTAAGTTATTTATTAACCTTATTTATTACTCCCATTAACTATATCGTTAGTGATCACACAAAATAGAGTTCAAACTCCATAATCAAATCCTAGAATCTAAGCATTCAACCAAACCCTAGGACGAAAACCCTAATTCGACGTTAAAACCCTAAGATAACTCAAACCCTAATTCGTGATCTTAAACCTAGGTAGGGTGCAGAACTTGGATCTAATTGTACAAGTTCGTAATTTGTGGTAGGATACAATTCTAAGGACGCAAGCGCTTAGCGATACTAGGAGGCATTCAAGTACAAGGTGATGATTCTTCCCCTTGAGCTTTCCATCTTCTCATTAGCTTAAGTTATAGTTTTTATTACAATTTATAATTGATATCTCTCTCTTATAATCACATATGTTAGCTGGTGGAAATTGAATTGCTATATTGCCTGCTTAATGTTCATCATGTATAATTGTTCATGCTTGTGTATTGCTTATGGACTTTGAACTGGTACATTAGTGGAAAATTCCCACATATGAATGTACACCCATACTTGGGATGTAACTTGACTACTTGTGATCGTAATGGACCTTTGACTTGGTGGTTGTTGAGTGTGGTCTAGATGGATCATTAATGCGGGCCTACCATCAAGGGTTGTTGTGTCCACTGGTTTTCAAGGATGGTCTTTTATCGCATGGTTCTGATATTCGCCCTATGTGGCCTACTTTGATATCGCCCTATGTGGCTTTGTTCTAGTATTTTTCCTATATGGGTTAGATGTTTTATACTTTGCAACCATGTGATGGTAAGCCCCATAGACTGAATATGATTGGCCACAAGTCGATTGGGATCCATTAGACATCCTAAGATGGTAGCCTCATGAGCCAGGGATGGTGGAATGGGACACTATGCCTGAGCTGTTCGCCTATCTTTGGGCTCTGAGCTCCCCGTAGTGACCTTTGAGCTTATCTAAATTGGCTGATTGTAAATGGACTAATAATGACTTGGCTAATCATGCATACATGGCACGTTCCGACTGGTTGATATTTCCTAGGTTCGATGATTCCGACTGGTTGATGTTCCAGGTTCGATGATTGCATGGGTGACAGCCCACTATCCGCACGGATGAGCATCCCCGGAGCGATGATTGCATTCACGCATCCATGCATCTAATAAGATTGCATTTACTCTGTTTTGGTTGTTTGGATGTTTTATACTATTTCTTACCTAATGTGGCGGTGTGTAATCTTGAGGGGAATTCACACTGAGTTGGCCACTCATCCATCAAATATATAACCGTACAGGTAGTACAGGTGGCTTTAGTGATATGCATGTTCAGACTTGATGAGGAGCAGGGTACAATCGCCAAGGATGCATGTCCATATTTTCATGGAGGAGTTGCGTGATCTGGCGGCTTACATTTATATGCTTTCTGTTATTCTTCATGTACTAAATCATGTGAATTCTTATAATTATTATATCGAGACATTGGTTTGTATAAGTCATTATGGGCACTCTCTTGTATATTCTAAATGATAATGGAATTTTCCTTTATGCTTATTTGTCCATTCTACGCTCATCTGCTTACTCTAATAAAAGAAGGAAAAATATATATATTTGACCATCCTTTAAGGTTAACACTCGGGTTTTTGGGAAATGGGTCGTGTACTCGGGTCCTGAAGATTCGGGTTGTTACATGGCATCAGCTCCACCAACACCCATGTTGACTTGGCCAGGGGCTAACTTCAAATTCATCTTATTAATATTGGAGTTGTTGAATGGTAGGTGATGAATGGGAGCTTCTCCTACAGGCATAGCCACTAAACTATGTGTGGCTAACATAGTCATAGGATACGTGAAGGGAATGTCACTATGTCCTAAATGAAGATGAAACTAAATGATGCAATGATAAATCAAGGAAGGAAGACACACGTACCAGAGATGATGGAATGAAGAATATAAACCATGAACATATTGAGTTCAATTTTGTTACCAGAACGAGGATAGACATTCGAAATGAATATCCTGTGAAGGACTCTGTATCTAGGTAACAAATACTTTGAGGCAAGCGCATTTCCATTAGTATTCCATTCCGCATCTACATTGCATAAATCTCTGGTAAGCATACGTTTCTCAGTTTCAGATGGTTTTACCACTGGAGTGCTAATAGGATACCTTCATCATTGACAAGTAAATCCATTAAGTCAGAGATAAGATGTCGATCCACATCAATTGGACCTTCTCTGGTTGAGATAGTGAATGTCAGATTTTTAGTAGAAAAATTATAAATGTAAGCATACATAGCCTTTGCAATGGAGCGGTATGCCATCCCACCCCAATGTAGTACGTTATCCCATCCTACAGACTGAAGGAGAGGAAGGATATCAAACGAAGTTAGATGATCAACATGAACTTGTCATTCAACTAGAACATTGCGCAACCGAATCTCCTACACATAAGAAGGATCGTCTTCGAGCGATTGAAGGTGGCTCACTGTTATAGGAGTTGATTGAGAAGTAGAAGGACCATGAGATCCTTTCTTCTTAATTCTACCATCCATTTATACCAAAGATAACAAAGAACAAAGAGATAACGAAAGAGGTAGAGAGGGTTTTCACTAGATCAGATTTTTGAGAAGAGAGTCCCAAAAATAACTATGAATCAAGAAATAAACCACACCAATGATGAAAAGGGAGTGCAAAGAACTTGATTCTACAAGAAAAATGAAAACCATGCACTAACCTTAAAGAAATAGGAGATGGGTTCGACTGGTCAACCTAGTAGCCGTTGGAGAAGACACCCAAAATGAGAAAAAAGTTTTCCCCCAAATAAAGCATCAAACCCGTGCTACACGGCTAGTTGAGTACATACTCGATCGGTCGTGTCACGACTGGTTGAGTATGTACTTGACTAGTCATACACAGCCCAAAATATGCAATTTTCATAAAATTTAAAATTTTAAACGTTTAAATAACAAAAATGTACATTATGATACAGAAATGCATGAATAATCAATTCAAATTGCACATACCAATATCAAATTTCAATTTACCAAACTTGCTTTTGTCGAGCGGTTTTGTAAATATGTCAGCAAGTTGAGTCTCGGTCGGAATATATTTCAAAAAAATTGTCTTTTCTTCCACTAATTCACGAATGTAGTGATATCTAATGTCAATATGCTTGGTTCGTGAATGCTGTATTGGATTTTTGGAGATATTAATTGCTCTTGAATTATCACGATATAAAACCATAGTATCTTGCGCAATTTCGTAATCGCTTAACATTCTTTTCATCCACACAAGCCGAGTACATGCATTACCTACTGCAATGTATTCAGCCTCAGCAGTTGAGAGCGATACGGAACTTTATTTCTTTTTTTTGCCAAGAAACTAAATAGTTCCCTTCTTAAAACAACTACCACTGGTTGATTTTTATTATCAATGTTACCAGCCCAATCAGCATATGTGTAACCAGCTATTTGCACACTAGTATCATGTGGATACCAGAGTCCAAGATTTGCTGAACTAGCGACATATTGAATAATCCGTTTAATAGCAATTAAATGTGACTCTTTAGGGTTAGATTGATATCTAGCGCAAATTCCTACGCTAAATACAATATCAAGTCAGCTCGTAGTTAAATCAAGCAAGCTACCTATCATACTACGATACAATTTAAGATCCACACTCTTGCCTGTAGAGTCCTTTGAGAGTTTTAAGGAAGTACTCATATGAGTATCAAAATTTTTTCCATTCTCAAATCCGAACTTTTTAACTAAGTTTAGAGCATATTTATTTGAGAGATAAACAAATCATCAGGTTGTTGTTTTACTTGCAACCCTAGGAAATAATTCAATTCCCCAACCATGCTCATTTCGAACTTAGACTTCATAAGATCTGCAAACTCAACAGTTATGTTAGCACAGGTAGATCCATATATAATATCATCAACATAAATTTGCACTATTAAAATGTTATCATTATATTTCTTTACAAACAATGTCTTATCAACATTTCCCATTATAAAGTTATGACTTAGTAAAAACTTAGTCAAGTTTTCGTACCATGCCCTGGGAGCTTGTTTCAAACCATAGAGTGCATTTTTCAGGCGGTAGACATGATTAGCATTCTTAGGGCCTTCAAAACCCGTTGGTTGTTCAGCATACACTTCTTTATGCAAATTGCCATTTATGAAAGCACTCTTTACATCCATTTGGTATATTTTGAACTTTCTAAAGCATGAATGGATATAAATAGTCTGATTGATTTAAGACGAGCTACCAGGGCAAAGGTTTCATCGATATGGACCATGTAGCACGATAGATTAGATGAGCTTGAATCACTTACAATGTAGCAGTTTTCAGAAGTTCTGCGACCAGTTAATATTACAGAACCATTTTTATTTAAAACTTCGCACCCTAGGTTAGTAAATTTTACACTATGATTATTATTGCATATTTGAGAGATGCTTAATAAGTTGTGTTGTAACTCTTCTACATATAAAACATTCTCAAATAGAGAGAGGTTAATGAGTTTAACCGTACCTTGGTCAACTATTCTACAGTTGCTACCATCACCGAATGTGACTGAACCATCAGTCATATCTTTAAGATTGGTGAACAGACCTTTGTCACCTGTCATGTGTCTGGAGCATCCACTGTCTAGGTACCACTATGAATGGCTTGTAGCTTTGAAAGCAGTGTGAGCAACCAAGCAAGTAACCTTAGGAACCCATTTCATTACAGTCTTGGATTTAGGAGTATAGTTGGTCTTCTTCTATTTGTAGTTGATATAAGACTGACCCATTGAGTTAGATTTTAAGATCTCCTTAAGTAAATCAACAATTTTCTCAGCTAAAGGATTATGATTCTGATTTTTATAGTTGATATGGTTGCTTTTAGGTTTGAAGGTTTGTAAAGTCTTAGCATTTTTAGAATAGTTTTGATTCAGACTTTTCCCTTTTGAGTTTGAAGACTCCCCTTTCACAAATTTGGGTGGAGTATTCTTATGTTTGGAAGGAATACTTTTATCATAGCCCAATCCAGATCGATCACTACACTTTCTGGATCCGGATAAGAGTTTTTCTAACTTAGGATCACCTTGGGCATACCTCCAAGTGTCTTTTAAACTCAAAAGTGAAGAGACTTCAAGTTTTAGCTTTTTCTTTTTAGATTTTAAGTTTTCAACTTGGGAGTTTTTGAAATCTAAATCGCACTTGGTTTTTTCAAAACAATCCGAAATGTGAGATTTTTCTAAAATAAGATTATCAAAATTTTCTTTAAGTTTTGAAAACTTTTCTTTTTGAAGTTTTAGTTTTACAGCAATTTTATAACTTTCCTTGTATAATGCATTATAAGCATCTTGAAGATCTTCTTCATTTTCATGACCACTATTCATATTTTCTTCACTAGTTGAATCATCATTATTTGAAAAAGTGAACTTGGCTAGAGTCATAAGGGCTTTGACTTATTTACCCAACTCAGCTTCAGAATCTTCTGACTTAGAAGAGGTTTTAGAGCTGGAAGATTCATCCTAAGTAGCCAACATTCCATTCCTTTTAGGTTTATCCTTTTTAGGACATTTGTTTACTAAATGCCCATATTCATGGCAGTTGTAACATTGACTGTCTTTTAAAGATTTTTACGTTTTAGATTTAGATCTTTTCTTTTCATTAGGTTTTTAAAATCAACCCTCTTTTTTCTTTTAAAAATCTTATAACACTTTTTAGCTAAAAGGGCCATATCATCTTCAGAATTTTCTAAATCAGAATTACTACAATTTTCTTGAGAAATACTTTTATAAGATTTAAGAGTGATGGATTTACCTTTAGGAACTTTAAAGTTTAACTCATAGCTCTGTAATGAGCTAACTAATTCTTCTTACCTCATATTATCTGTATCACAAAGTTCCTGGATCGGAGTCTGTAAGACCAGTATCCTAGTTCATACTGTTCCGTCGAATCCCGCGATCCTTTCCGTCGAAGTCCGACAATCCACGACTGATAACCGACGTTTGCGATCGACCCTAAGTCGTATCCTGTAGAATCGAGTCGGCTTAATCTGAGACTTGTACCATTACGACCGCACTGTCGCCACGGTTTCGACGCCGTAACTTGCGCACCAATCCGATACCCTGACCAGAAGATGTGGGCCGGAATTTATTTCGAAGAAACGTCGCGCATTTGCAATCCCAGGAGAATCTCTACAACATGTCAAATCAATCCCATCAATCACCCCTCATGTCAAGTACAAAGCACCCCCATGCTTTCTTTCTCCACAAGTCAAGTAAGCCTCAAAAGTCAACACATCTATCACCTTACCCATCACTCACCCTTTCACCCATCACTCCCATCATTCACATCTCTCTTACAACCACCACACCTCTCTCTCTTTTCCTTCACAATTCCAAGCAAGAGCACCCACGTCCAAGCTCTTCCCATGGAAAGAAAAGTGCATGTGTGAGGCCCACCTTTTCTATCCCAAAAATCCATCATCTTAACCCTCCATTTCTCATCTCTTCTGTCAAAGTGAAGCATAAGGAGATAGGCTTTCCAACGGACCAAGGAGATCGCTAGGTGGGTGTTTTCCCTAGGCCTAGATTTCACTTTTATGATGAAGGGCCAAGTGAGGCCTATCAATTGATGGTATGGATCTCACTTAGGACCCTAAGATGTGGCCGATGGACCACCTTGATCCTCATGATCATTCCATGATGGGGCCATTCTCCATGGACCCCATCATGATGTTTATTTTCCTTGCATTAGGAAGGGTCATCTATACCGTCCATTTTGGGTGGAAAGGATCTCCACCGTTGATCTTTAATTTAGTGGGCCCACATGTAATGGGATCCACTTGATGTATGTTGTAGATCATGAAACAGAGGGCCCATAGTGTCGGGGTCCCTCCATCACACGCGTCCCACTCTATCTCTCTCTCTCTCTCTCTCTCTCTCTCTCTCCCTTTTGTGATGATATGGTGGTGTGGCCCACTTGGATGAACCTTACTTTGATGTATGTATTTTCCATGCCCTCCAATCCCTTCTTTGGTGGCCCACATCCATAGGTTGGGCCCACCTCAATGTATGTTGTATGTCCGGACTGTCAACATCAAAGGACGCTGGACATTGCATGGAAAACACAAATATGAGCTTGGTTTAAGGCGTTTTGGGGTGGCCCACTTGTATAGGCCCCACCTTGATGTATGTAGTCAATCCACACCGTCCATTACATTCTACAGATCATTTTAGGCGTTGAGCCAAAAGATGGCGCCAATCCGAGGTTCTGGCGGGCCATACCTTAACCAACAGTGATTTTCACCATTTAAATTTACCTCAACTTTTCTACACACCAAAAAATGTCTGACATTGGGCTTGATGGATTGGCTATAGACCATGGAATCCGATGGCAGGGTCGGATTTCCTTGATGCGGGCTGCACAAGCGAAAAACCTCAAAATTTCGGTATTTAAAAAATATATATATATTATATACAACAGCAGCAGCCGCTGCTGCTATTATTATCAGAGGCGCTAGCGTGCGCTGGCAGGCTTGAACGAGCAGGGACCCACGGGTCTCCTACCGTGGGCCCCACCGTGATGTATAATTGTCATCAAATCCATTGATATGGTGGGCCCCTTCTTGAAGTGGGCCCCCATCAAGTTTCAGCCACATCCATGGCTCAGGTAGCCCACATCACAAGTAACAGTGTGATTGAATGACTACCATTGAAAGCCCTTTTAGGCATCACAGAAGTTTCGGATCAAGGTGAAATTTGTTTTCACCCTTCATCTAGGTCCACGTGACCTTATGAACGGGTTGGATGGAAAATAAACATTATAGTGGGCCCCATATGGGACCCACACAGATGTATGTGTTTATATGCTCACCATCCAGGTGGACGGTGGCACCCACCGAAATGTATGTGTTTTATTCACGCCGCCCGCCAGGGTTGCCGGATCGTTAGGCCGATAAGGGCCCCACGTGGGGTAAGTGTTTTATCAACGCCGTCTAGCCATTTGGCTGGACTGCTGGACACAATTGGTGGACCCCACCATGATACTTGTGTTGCATCCAAACCGTCCACCATTTGGCAAGCTTGTCTTAAGGCTTGGGGCCAAAATAAGATAGATCTATTTATCATGTGGACCCCACTATATAGTGAGGACTGAACGTCCACCATTAGACCCTGGGGCCACCAAGTTCTTGGTGACCCTATAAATAGATTTTATGAGAAATAAATGTTATGGTGGGCCCTAAGAATTTTAATGGTGGAATTCATTATCACCACTTATATTGTTGCGGCTCATTTGATGTATCTAAGGCCCATGGGCTATGGCCCATTGCAATGTACATAAGGCCCATTGGCGCGGCCCATTGATGTGGCCCAGTTGTTGAATATAAGGCCCATGTGATATGGCCCATTTGATGTATTTAAGGCCCAATGGGGTGTACCTAAGGTCCATTGCAATGTGCGATTCCTCCATGGTTTAGGTAATGATATTTATGTCAGTCCGTGCCTAGGGAACAATGGTGGTTTGATGTCCACATTGTACGTACAATGTTGGTTAAATGTCCGCATTGTAGCTCTCCTTAGAGCCCATTGATAGGCCCATACTTATAATAGCTCATCATTATATAACATGCGTAGTATAATTCCATGTTTCATACCCATTCGTATCATATGCATACTTGATATAAGGAATGTTTGATCATAGCATAAGCCATTTAGCTGAGACATTTACAGGGCTCCTTATGAGACGGAGTACCCCACATGATCGTGTGGTACACGTGAGATTGCTGCATGATTGTTCGGTGTGACTTATGCATCTTACATATGTGTGACTTGATCACTGCATGCCCTAGCAATATCAGGGTCGTGGCTCCACAGGCATGTCGTGAATGGCCGTATCGGATACCGAAAATACTTGGTTCTAGCACTATGGGCACTTAGGATATCCTTGGGTGAAAGTCCCAGAACCTTTTTGGTACCAGGAGATGCTCCAACGTCTAGACCGAGTGGATACACGAGCGCCCGAGTGCCAAATACCAGTAGACCGCGTCTCCCACTGTGTCGTGGTCGGTTGGAAGGGGGTGTGGCCTTATCCGCTTGAGTGAGGGGGCTATAAGCTAGGCTGAGTTTGACTAGCTCACAAATGTGTCCGCTATCGATGAGCCAGGTAGGTATTGGCAGACTACTAGTCAGGTGGATAAGTGTGGTCTCTTCCACTTGCTTGTGTGCGACTAGGGAGGAGGCAGTCAATGTGAGGTGTATTAGACCCAGTGATATCCAGAGAGGAACTGTACTGATATGTGTACTTGATGAGTACTGGCATGCTTGCTTTGCATCTTGCATATGACATTTGGCTACTTAGGCATCGCATCGCATGACCTTGGTATGATCAATAGCATTCATGTCTTGCATTACATAGCTTTGGTACAGCTGACAGCATTTATGGACTTACCGCATATTTTCGCAACTCTGATATTATATACTTGGCACTTACCTTGCACACACTTTCACCACCCTCTAAGCTTTTGTAAGCTTATGTACAATAGATGCGTGCAGGTGGCGTTAGGTTGCAGCAGCATTGAACTCGGAGCGTTCAGCAGTCTTTTGGAGCTTTTGGAGTTTTCTTTGATATCTTTATATTGTATTTCCCTTTCTGCATTGTACTCGAAGTTTTTGTTATAGTGGATATGTTGTGATGTTGTTTTGTGACTTGGTTATACTTGTGGTTATGCTCCATTACAAAAAAAAAAAATTCATACTGAAAATCCTCCTTGTAGGATCTCAGGATCAGAATCTGGTGTATGGGCACTAGGAGCCGAGAATGGGGTACTACGGAGGCTATCGGCGCCGGATTCAGCGATCTGGAATTTTGTGAGCCCGGTTTTTGAGTTTGGGGTGTGACAGAAGTTGGTATCAGAGCATAACTTGGGAATACCTGAGATCACATCACATATCTTCTATGAACTTAGGTTGATTACGTTTTGAGTCTGAATAACTTAGCAATTTTCCGACATAAACCCTTGACGTTTATGCCTTCGAGAAATCTCAAGGCTGATAGGCCCTTCTTCCTTCCTGTAGGACGTAATGGGTAGAAGAGCGACTCGAGTGAATCCCGCTTCACCACCTGTGACTCCCGCTCCACTACCTGCTACTCCCGCTCTACCACCTGTGGCTCCTGCTCCACCACCGGATATTCCTGATTTCCATCCTGTAGATGTCACTCCTTTACCTAAGACCGGTGTGGATCTGACCGTACCTGTGAGTGCTACCTAGGTACAACAGATGCTTCAAGCGATGATCGCCATTCTTCAGGGGTAGAGTAGGCGTCCCACTGTTACACCAGCTGAGGCCGAGCAGGAGTGTGCAAGCGCCTTTCTCAAGGACTTCCGACAGCACGATCCTTCGCGTTTCCGGGGTGAATCAAACCCTACTGCTGCAGAGATATGGTGCTCCGAAATGGAGAAGATATTTGACACCATGAGATGTACGACCCAGTAGTAAGTTACCTTAGCCGTGTTTCTTCTCCAGGGTGAGGCTCAACATTGGTCGGCATCTGTAGCCTGGTCGGTAGCGGCCAATTTTGTGTGGACCTGGGAGAACTTTGTGGACCTGTTTGACCAGAAGTTCTTTCCTGAGCATGTGCGATAGCAGCGCGCACTAGAGTTTGAGACTCTGGTCCAGGGGGACATGACTGTGTCCCAGTATGAGGCTTGTTTCGTCACACTATCAAGATTTGCGACTTACCTTGTTGATGAGGAGGGACGGAAGGCCCGCCGTTTTGAGAACGGTTTGCGTCCTGCCCTTAGGAGTCATGTGATCGGACACATGCTACCGACGTTCGAGCAGATCGTAGAGAGGGCCCAGATCTACGAGTCAGATTGGGCTAGTTTACAGAGAGCCCATGACCTGAGGGGAGATCAAAAGAGGAAGGAGCCCTCCAGTAGCTCCCAGCCGCAACAACATCGTTCACAGTAGCGACACACGACCCGTCTAGCATTCCGAGCACCAGACTACCCCCAGCACCACCTTCAGGACCGTTCACAGGTACCTACTTTGGATGCGGTGGGACAGGACATCGTGTGCACAAGTGTTCCCATCCACAGTAGCAACAGCCGAGGGCACCACATCCACCTCTGCGACAGCCACCACAGCATCAGCAGCCAAGGACACCGTATCAACCTCCGCGACAGCCCCCACAACAACTGCCGCGAATGCAGCACCAGCTTACGGGACCTCTCCCGCAGCAGTTTAGACCTCAGAGGGGACCTACACCTCCCCAGCAAGCCCAGGGCAGATTTTATGCTACCCAGCAGGACCCTCAGTCATCAGGAGCAGTCGTCGACGATTCGTGTGACTTGGCCCCTACACCGTGTTACTAGGTTGCTCATGAATGATGCGTTTTGGGAGTTAGAGGTTGAGATTCGTGGGCGTTATCCCCATCTCTTAGGTGTTTAATTATGATGATATGCTAAAATTATGATGTTTTGATTATACATGATGTTGTGTTTCCTATTCCCTTATGAGTTACATTTAGTTGCGATGGTGGTATAAATTTCGAGGAAGAAATTTTTATTAGGTGGGGAGAGCTGTAAGACCCGTATCCTAGTTCATACTGTTTCGTCGAATCCCGCGATCCTTTCCGTCGAAGTCTGACAATCCGTGACTAATAATCGACATTTGTGATCGACCCTAAGTCATATCCTGTAGAATCGAGTCGGCTTAATCTGAGACTTATACCAATGCGACCGCACCGTTGTCACGGTTTTGACGCCGTAACTCACGCACCAATCCGATACCCTGACCAGAAAATGTGGGCCGGCGTTTATTTCGAAGAAACGCTACATATTTATAATCCCAAGAGAATCTATACAACATGTCAAATCAATCCCATCAATCAATCTCATCAATCACCCCTCATGTGAAGTACAAAGCACCCCCATGCTTTCTTTCTCCACAAGTCAAGTAAGCCTCAAAAGTCAACACATCTATCACCTCACCCATCACTCACATCTCTCTTACAACCACCACACCTCTCTCTCTTTTCCTTCACAATTCTAAGCAAGAGCACCCACGTCCAAGCTCTTCCCATGGTGAGAAAAGTGCATGTGTGAGGCCTACCTTTTCCATCCCAAAAATCCATCATCTTAACCCTCCATTTCTCATCTCTTCCGTCAAAGTGAAGCATAAGGTGATAGGCTTTCCAACGAACCAAGGTGATCACTAGGTGGGTGTTTTCTGTTGAGGGTCAAATATTGCATATTAGACCCCAGTTACCACCTGGATTTATGAACATGATACTGCTTAACGAGTTATTTTAATCATGTTTATGATAAAGGTGAATCCAGCAGCGTGGACTGAAAAGGATGCTAAAAGCATGGATTTAACGCTATGGAATCACTAAGGCATTGGGCAGGACTTCATGCGACCAAGATCGAAGATTTACACACCAGAGATCAGAGAAATTTCAACCACTCACTTCAAACAGGCCTAAAAAAATGTCTAGAATGTAAGATCACAGGGCTTCCACCATCCATTCAGCTCAAGACTTTATATATAGCCTGAGGATCATAAGTTAACTGTACACGTCAAATTTCATCCATTGGATCCTTGTGGAAGTGACCCAACAGATGGATCAGCCCCTAAACCATCAATTCTGGGCCCACCTGACATCTGGATATGCTTCAACTTCAGATTCAACGCGTTAAATACGGTGACAAAACAGATGGTCGGATTGGATTCATCCTAAACAGCACAAGTGGACCCAACCGGCATCTCCAGTGTACACAGCATAAGTACACTCGCCGAGCACCGAATACATGAAGTCGGTCAGCAGGTGCTGACCTGACCTCTCATGATAGAAACGGAAACTTCCGTTTTTAATAGAAACAGAGACGTGTGGTGGGGTGCAGTGGGCCACTATCTTAATTTGACGGTCCAATCCGGACCGTCCATTGAAATCTCGTAGGCCCTCTTACTCTCGCCTAGGTGAGTTTTTGATGCCAGTTACCCTATGGAAAAATATTTACCATTAAACACAAATGGATGGTGGAGCAAAGAGATCGGTGGGTCACACCAAAAATTGTCCAAAACAGGTCATATCAGAACGTTTTTTCATGTAGAATACAATGAACGGAGTGGATTTCTCAAATACTGAAGTATGTGGACCCCACCAGCAACGCAAGTCAGGCCTTACGCAGGCATTACGCACAGACCTGCGACCTGCCACAATGGGCCACTATACGATGGGATGATCGTATCGATGATCCGATCCATCCAGAAGATGCATAGGGGGGTCCTGACCCCGTCCATGAAGCCAGATCGGAAATCCTTCACCAGCAGTCGCCACAAATCCTAGCTGATTCAAGTCGGTTCCAAGTTTTGCAGAAACATGTCTGCGCAATTCGTCTTTCGCTGCGTAACTGGAAGCAGCTGTCTCCGACTTCCTTTCCACCGCCCTTTCACAGCGGCTATAAAGAAAGAGGAGAAAGGGAGAGAGGTGGAATCGACAGCTGTGGAGTTGAGCAGGGAGGAGAGCTGGGAAGGTAGCCGTAGGGCAAGCAGAAAGAGGAAGTAGTATTTTTAGTTTTTATTATTTGTTTATTTTACTGTTTTTTGTTTTCATGATTTTTGGAGAGATCTAGTCCATCCATGTCAGACTAAACCTCTTAGCTAGGGCTAAGAGGCGAAGCTTGTAGCATGATGGGAGACTCTTTGCTTGTCCTTTTTATTTAGACTGAATTGATGTTGATTTTAGTTAATTAAGGGAATACTTTTAGTTTTTAATGGTTTGTTGTGACTGAAATTACAATAGATCTGCGGTGGCTTTGAGTATTTCTGTTTCCTTTTGATGTTTATGACGTCAAGAAGCCTCATTGTTCACCATTATCTCCTAGGCATGGTTGGATGTCGGTACCCTTCCTAAACCTTCATACATGTGATTGGTTGGTAATTAGTTTAATTCTGTTGTTTGCTTTGTCTCCTGGGCATGGTTTAGTGATGGAATCCATTCTAATTCATATACCTTTCATCTCTTTGAAAACTATATCAAGTAAGTTCAGTTTAATTTTCATGGTTACATCCCTTAACTGGATGAAGATGGACTCTAATCCAGTTGAGTAATTTATGCAGGCATAAGATCTCCCTGATCTCAACAAGTGGATCCTCTGAATCCCTAGTTTTTCTTTTCTGAATTCCTTCAAGTTTAGATTAATATTTCACCATTATTCCTCAAATCACAATTGGTATAGATTTCATCTTAGCCTAGTTCTAGATCTAGTTATTTTCAGATAACGTACAGGTTTCAGTCCCTGTGGATTCAACCTCGGTCTTACCGAGTTTATTACTACATCACAACCCTATACTTGGGGAGTGAACATTTTCCCTTGGCCTAGATTTCACTTTTATGATGAAGGGCCAAGTGAGGCCTATCAATTGATGGTATGGATCTCACTTGGGACCCTAAGATGTGGCCGATGGACCACCTTGATCCTCATGATCATTCCATGATAGGGCTATTCTCCATGGACCCCATCATGATGTTTATTTTCCTTGCAATAGGAAGGGTCATCTATACCGTCCATTTTGGGTGGAGAAGGATCTCCACCGTTGATCTTTAATTTAGTGGGCCCACGTATAATGGGACCCACTTGATGTGTGTTGTAGATCATGAAACGGAGGGCCCATAGTGTCGTGGTCCCTCCATCACATGCGCCGCACTCTATCTCTCTCTCTCTCTCTCTCTCTCTCTCTCTCTCTCTCTCTTTGTCTGATATGGTGGTGTGGCCCACTTGGATGAACCCTACTTTGATGTATGTATTTTCCATGCCCTCCAATCCCTTCTTTGGTGGCCCACATCCATAAGTTGGGCCCACCTAAATGTATGTTGTATGTCCGGACTGTCCAGCGTCAAAGGATGCTGGACGTTGCATGGAAAACACAAATATGAGCTTGGTTTAAGGCGTTTTGGGGTGGCCCACTTGTATAGGCCCCACCTTGATGTATGTAGTCAATCCACACCGTCCATTACATTATACAGATCATTTTAGGCATTGAGCAAAAAGATGGTGCCAATCCGAGGTTCTGGCGGGCCATACCTTAACCAACAGTGATTTTCACCATTTAAATTTACCTCAACTTTTCTACACGCCAAAAAATGCCCGATATTGGGCTTGATGGATTGGCTATGGACCATGGAATCCGATGGCAGGGTCGGATTTCCTTGATGCGGGCCGCACATGCGAAAAACCTCAAAATTTCAGTATTTAAAAAAAAAAAAATATATATATATATATATATATATATATATTAGTGAAGTAGCTACCACTCGCCAGCATTGTTAGAGCGCGTTAGCGTGGTGACCTGTGCAGTGGCATGAGCAGTAGGGACCCATGGGTCTCCTACCATGGGCCCCACCGTGATGCATAATTGTCATCCAAACCGTTGATATGGTGGGCCCTTCTTGAAGTGGGCCCCCATCAAGTTTCAGCCACATCCATGGCTCAGGTAGCCCACATCACAAGTGACAGTGTGATTGAATGACTACCATTAAAAGCCCTTTTGGGCATCATAAAAGTTTCGGATCAAGGTGAAATTTGTTTTCACCCTTCATCTAGGTCCACGTGACCTTATGAACAAGTTGGATGGAAAATAAACATTACAGTGGGCCCCACATGGGACTCACACAGATGTATGTGTTTTATATGCTCACCGTCCAGGCGGACGGTGGCACCCACCGAAATGTATGTGTTTTATTCACGCCATCCAACAGATTGCTGGACGGCTAGTAGGCCCCACAGTGAGGTAAGTGTTTTATCAACGCCGTCTAGCCATTTGGCTGGACTGCTAGACACAATTAGTGGACCCCACCATGGTACTTGTGTTGCATCCAAACCGTCCACCATTTGGCAAGCTTGTCTTAAGGCTTGGGGCTAAAATAAGATAGATCTATTTATCATGTGGACCCCACTGTACAGTGAAAACTGAACGTCCACCATTAGACCCTTGGGCCACCAAGTTCTTGGTGACCCTATGAACAGATTGTATGGGAAATAAATGTTATGGTGGGCCCTAGGAATTTTAATGGTGGAATTCATTATCACCACTTATATTGTTGCGGCCCATTTGATGTATCTAAGGCCCATGGGCTATGGCCCATTGCAATGTACATAAGGCCCATTGGTGCGGCCCATTGATGTGGCCCACTTGATGAATATAAGGCCCATGTGATATGGCCCATTTGATGTATTTAAGGCCCAATGGGGTGTACCTAAGGTCCATTGCAATGTGCGATTCCTCCATGGTTTAGGTAATGATATTTATGTCAGTCAATGCCTAGGGAACAATGGTGGTTTGACTACCACATTGTACGTACAATGTTGGTTAAATGTCCGCATTGTAACTCTCCTTAGGGCCCATTGATAGGCCCATACTTGTGATAGTTCATCATTATATAACATGCGTAGTATAATTCCATGTTTCATACCCATTCGTATCATATGCATGCTTGATATGAGGAATGTTTAATCATTGCATAAGTTGTTTGGCTGAGACATTTACGGGACTCCTTATGAGACGGAGTACCCCACATGATCGTGTGGTGCGCGTGATATTGCTGCATGATTGTTCGGTGTGACTCATGCATCTTGCATATGTGTGACTTGATCACTGTACACCCTAGCAACATCAGGGTCGTGGCTCCACAGGCATATCGTGGATGGCCGTATCGGATACTGAAAATAGTTGGTTCTAGCACTGTGGGCACTTAGGATGTCCTTAGGTGAAAGTCCCAGAACCTTTTTGGTACCAGGGGATGCTCCAACGTCTAGACCGAGTGGATACACGAGCGCCCGAGTGCCGAATACCAGTAAGTCGCGTCTCCCACTGTGTCGTGGTCAGTTGGAAGGGGGTGTGGCCTTATCCGCCTGAGTGAGGGGGCTATAAGCTAGGCTGAGTTTGACCAGCTACATAAATGTGTCCACTATCGATGAGTAGGGTAGGTATTAGCAGACATCATGCGGTTAGGGTAGATAGTGTGGTCTCTTCCACTTGCTTGATCGTGCGGACTAGGGAGGAGCGCACGTCGGGTAAGGTGTATTAGACCCTGGTGATATCTAGAGAGGAACTGTACTGATATGTGTACTTGATGAGTACT
Organism: Magnolia changhungtana; assembly: GCA_030180095.1. Lineage (NCBI taxonomy): Eukaryota > Viridiplantae > Streptophyta > Magnoliopsida > Magnoliales > Magnoliaceae > Magnolia > Magnolia changhungtana. The sequence goes on from JASAUF010000375.1 coordinate 8,458,076, forward strand.
AGTACGCTTGCTTTGCATCTCGCATATGACATTTGCCTACTTAGGCCTCGCATCGCATGACCTTAGTATGGTCGATAGCATTCATGTCTTACATTACATAGCTTTGGTACAGCTGACAGCATTCATAGACTTACTACCTTGCATACACTTTCACCACCCTCTAAGCTTTTGTAACCTTATGCACGATAGATGCGTGCAGGTGGCGTTAGTTTGCAGCAGCGTTGAGCTCAGAGAGTGCAGCAGTCTTCTGGAGCTTTTGGAGTTTTCTTTAATATCTTCATATTGTATTTCCCTTTCTGCATTGTACTCAAAGTTTTTGTTATAGTGGATATGTTGTGAAATTGTTTTGTGACTTAGTTATGCTTGTGGTTATGCTCCATTACAAAAAAAAAATCATACTGAAAATCCTCCTTGTAGGATCTCGGGATCAGAATTTGGCGTATGGGCACTGGGAGCCGAGAATGGGGTACTACAGAGGCTGTCGACGCCGGATTCAGCGATCGGGAGTTTTGTGAGCCCGGTTTCCGAGTTTGGGGCGTGACATAGTCACCTTTGAATTGAACCGTTCAGGTAGTGAGCGTAGTATCTTTGCACAGACTTTACTTTCTGGGATCCTATCACCAAGACCCCACATAGAGTTGATAATGTCATTTAATCCTGTATAGAAGTCCATGAAAGTTTCACGTTCTTTCATACGTATTTCGTTAAATTTGGTTGTGAGGATTTAGTCTTTAAATTTCTTGACAATTGTTGTTCCCTCGTGTGTCATTTCCAAAACATCACAGGCTTACTTTACAGTGTCACATGATATAATTCTCTTCAATTCATCCGGTGATAGTGCGCAAGTGATAGCATTTAGAGCCTTTGCATTAGTACTGCTCTCACTTTTTTGAAGATTGGTCTAAGTGAAATAAGGTGTTACTTTTACAGTTATAGATCCATCGGTACCAGTCACTTCAGTGGTAGGAGGGTCTAATTAGTCATTGTGGCTTGCCACACGCTCTCATCCATGGATTTTAAGAAAATTCTTATCTCGGCTTTCCAATAGGCCCAATTGGAGCCATCAAATGGTGGAGGCCTAGTGACTGAAAGGCTATCAAAATTTGACATCTTACAAAGCTCAGATTGATTAGCTTAAGAAATTAATCCAAAAGAAATAATAATTAAAACGAGCTATTAGGCTCTGATACCACTTGAAAAGGTCGAGCTAAGAGTCCTAGATGGAGGGGGTGAATAGGACTATGCCAAATTAAAAATTAAATATGGAATTTAAAAAAATATAAATAAAGATAACAACTAAACAATCCCACAATGCAGAAATGTAAAACAACCTCAAGTGTACAAGTATTGAGAGGTTGATATAGATGTTGTTCTAAGGACAACCTTACACCAAAAATCAATGGCTTATGGTAGGACAACCTGATTCCTAGAACGGTCAGTGTATCAAAATCTCAAACCGATACAGAGGAACAAAGAAATGAATAGCAAAGGAAATAACTAAGCTATTACAACATTCACACACTTGCATAAAAGAAATTACAACATTTTCCACAAGTGCATAAAGGAAAATTACAACATCCACAAAATGAAATATTCAATCAATCACTACAAGACCAAAAATCATAGTGGTTCGCTTGTGTGTACACCAACTATTTAAAAAAATAGTCACATAACTACTTCACTCCTAATATCCTCACACAGTGGATATTAGCGTTCACTATGAAAATAGGTTTTTCAAGGTTCACTTAAAACCCTCACAATTGTGTCTTTCAAGTGGGCTTACACAATTCAAAAACCCTACACTCTGAGTTTTCTAAATTGCCTCATACAAATGAAAAGAAAGAGATTTTTTTGCACAATCTCAATGAAACCAAAAGAATGAATTTACAAAATAGTAAAATACTTATCTGGATATTCTCCTTTTGATGCAGCCCAGAAGAACTAATTCGGAGTAGAAGTTCAACATAGAAGTTCAATGTTCATACTCACTTGTGAAATGGTTCTAAGTTCTAAATTGATTTTAAATTAAATCACCTTGGGCTAGCTTGATTTGATTTTGACTCCAAGAAATGGGGAATACTTCAATCCCTCTTTCAAATAAAATTGGAATGCAGAATACAAAATCAAATGCAAAAACCTAATTAAAGAGAATATAAAATAAGAACTAGATAGCTTAAGAATATTACTAACATATCTCTCAGAGCGGTGTATTGATTTTGCTTGAATTGGATATCAAACTCTGAAATTCGTGCTATATTAATGAGTGCAGAAATCGCATCTTCGACTGGTCCTGAGGTCGGCACGACTGGTCAAAGGACCAACAAACTTTTGAAATTTAGACGCGATAAGATCAGACCGTTCCACGACTGGTCGAAGGACCTGCTCGACCGGTCGAGTCCTGTCCACAACTGGTCATGTGGATCTCAAATTAGTTGTTGGACTTTGAGTTGAGCCTGCAGGATTGGTTGAGCACTGTTCACATGACCGGTCGAGCAGTCTCCAGGACTGGTCGAGGCTTTAACAAAAAATCTCAAAAATAAGTAACAAACTTAGGACTGGTCGAGCCAGTGTTAGGACTAGTCGAACTTAGTCTAAGACTAGTCGAAAAACAGACTATATACTTATAAAATGACCAACTTAAATTATGTATTTAAAACGACCTATCCTATGGTCAATCTAGGGTCATTCATACCTTATAAGCAATGTATGAACATTGCATCTTCTTTTTCTTCAGTTGATAGTCGTTCTTTGAAGTTCACGAAGCTTGAGATCTTGACATACGATGAAGCTTGAACTTGAGACCTTTTGAAGCTTGAATTTGTAATACATTGAAGCTTGAGCTTAAGGTACTTGAATTGTACTTCACCTTGAGCTTTGAGTACCAAAGTAAAGACTATTGTCTTTCCTTTAGATAAAGCTTTGAAACCTTGAATTTTGAATCTTGAAGGAGTGAACTATGTACTCGAACTTGTATATATCTTGATTTTGCATTTGAAGTTCTTGAGATAAAGACCTTTGATCTTGTACATGAGATGCACTGTCTTGAATTTGTAGATGAGCTACACAAGACACAGATTCCAAGAGATTTTGGCACTACAAAATTTGACAATCATAGGAGCTAGAAAACATAGCAATTACAGTAAGCCTAACTAACCATCTCAAGTTAGGGTAGATTTCAGATCCTCTGGTCATATAATAACGGGATAATATACTTGTGATTGACCTTCGAGAACTAGTGAGTAGCTAACCAATTAACCACTACCTCCTAAGGGCCCTAGTTAATCATTGAAACGGATTTTTGAACCAATCCAGCCACTGGATCAATGAGGATCGACTAAATAGGACCTAGGATGCACAATACGGCCCACCTGGCCTCGCATCCACCTCATCCTTGGTCAGGGACCCTGATTAGGCCCTCCAGGTAGAATGGACGGAGTGGATTTATCACAAGCATCACGGTGGACCCCACACATGGTGTGTGTGCACCATAGTGAGACAGCTCGAGATGGTTTGACCGGCTTTGACCTGAGCTATACCGAAAAAGCAAGAAAATCATCCTGCCCGATCAGATTTGTAGTGGCCCACCTTGGGCTACTGTCCGGCCAATCCAGACTGTCCATTGTGCACGTGGACCCCATTCGACCACACCCTAACTGTCTGTCCAGATCCATGCAAAGACACACAGGCTCGGGTTGGTGCCGATCGGAGCCATGTGATTGGCTTTATCCAAGAATGGTAGGCCGAGCTATTGCCATGTGGACAATCCATGTCCTACCTAACCTTTGCATCCCAACCACCCGTCCAGACATCAATCCGTGTCATTCCCCTGTTGCCAAAAATCGACAGGCAACCTCCAACACCATAAAAAGAAAAGGGAGACAATGTCGTTTTAGGAAAGGGCAGCTGGCTCGATCTGAGCCCTCTTTAGGCCACACGGACGAGCCCTGACCGTCCCTTCTAGGATAGTACGGTCTGAGAGCAGAAGTCTTCTTGTCTCATGAGAAGATAGCGAGATGAAGAACAATATCGTGAGAAGTTCCAAAACGCGGATGAATGGGCCAAAAAGTGGACCTTATAATGACCAGCAGTCCCATCTGGTCCTTTCAAACAGACCAGATCTCACTGAAATACCATGAACAAAAATCAGCCATTGATGGCCAGGTTATCTTCTCCGTTAACTCATCTGACCCACCATGACAAGATGGCCCCCACAGTAAGTAAAAACGTACTTTTCTGGTGGGTCAGAGCAGCTAGATCACATCCCCAGGGTCAGATGGGCCCCACGCATGCAAAGAACTGCGGATCGGCAGTGGGAAGGGTCACTCTTCTCAACCTTTGGATGGACCCTTCCCTTGCCTATATAAGATGTTAGCTACTCTTGGGATTCGCACCAAAGAAGGAAAGAGAGAGAGAGAGAGAGTGAGAGAGAGAGAGTAAGAGAGAAGAAGAGAAGGGAGGGAGAGACTGTGAGAGAGAGAGTGTGTGTTGGGTGTGGCTGCGTGACTCACTGCAACGAGTCAACCTAGCTATATTGGGTTGAGTCGGGTCAGTGAGGGCCCCCTTGCGGACTCTCCAAAATGGTGATCAATCTATACCATTGGAAGCACCCCATCATCGTCGCCTGCGAGGTACGATCTATGTGCACATCACCTCTCCCAACTCAGTGGGCCATGACTGAGTTGAATGACTCAGTGGGCCACACCGCATGACACGATGGGCCGCACCTGAGAAGAAGCTCAGTGGGCCACACCATGCACGTAGCAGGCCTCACCTGAGTTATAACTTAGTGGGCCACACCACATGACACGGTGGGTCGCACCTAAGTAGAAGCTTAGTGGCCCTCACTGAATCTAAACCCTGTTTCTGGGCCACAACTGAGTTAAAGACTCAGTGGGCCACACCATAAACACAGTGGACCACACCTTAGATGGAGCTCGGGGCCGCACTCCCGTCAAATGCAATGAGCCGCAGTTAAGGCCAATATGTGGGCCAGTCAAGGAATACAGTGGACCCCAGGTGCTTTAAAACAACCAACTAGGCCAAAGCAGGACCAGCTCTAGACCATTAGATTGGGCCATCATTAAACATTGAAGATGGACTGAACCAAGCCTAGTCTTTAGGGCTGTCTATGGCCAGAAGCTGCTGGGCCAGGACAGCCAGCCCAGTCGACCTTTGGGCTATCAATGAATGGCAATGACTGGACAAAATCATTCCAGCCCAGCCCAGTTATAAGCTACCTATGGCAACAAGCTGTTGGGACAGAACAAAACCAAGCCCAGTCATTGGACTACGTTTATGTGACAGTCGTCAAGCCAAGACCAATCCAGCTCAGGCAGTTTGTTGGGCCACATTTGAACCATGGATTTGGGTCGGATACAGGCAATTACAACTGGGCCGAGTTAGGTCCAGCATTGCCCCGCCTTTGGGCTACCATCAAAGGGGTTGCTCTAGGCCAAAACAGCTAGCCCAACCCAACCAAGTCATGGACTGTATATGGGCCACATGGCCAAGCCAGGAACAGCCTAGCCCAGTCCAGTTTCTAGGCCCAAACTGCCTAACAATGGCTGGGCTAAACCAGGACTTAGTAACGGGCAATTTCAGGCCCAGTCCAGGCCACCTTCTTGGGCCAAAATTGATGGGCTTGTTGCCTTGATGCAGGCTCAATTTCTTTGTTAATGGGTCCTTACAAACCCCCACACATTTTCAATAACTTAGATAGATAAAAACCTTGGGAATACTTGTCTAATACAAGCTATGACTCTAGGAAATTACTTGCGTGATATTAGGCCACAAGATAATCTCGAGAACTTAAATCAAGGACAGGACTATGACCCTTAAGGTGATGACTTCTCCCCTTGGGCTTTCTATCTCTAAGTTAGATCAAGCATAGCTTTTACATTGATTATAAGTGATATCTTAGAGCTTGAATAATTGTACGATTAGTTTACTTGAATATATGATTAAGAATTAGTAATCCATGGTTATGAGAATCGAATGCATATGCTAGACCTTGTTTCATTTAGTAACTCTTGAATTATATTCATACTTGTACATGAGATTTACTTTAATTGTTAGAATGTTACCCTAATCACTTAGGATGATAAGGTACTTAGTCATTATGCAATTTCTCCGTATTGTTGGACTGTTTGCAAGACATATATGAAATTGAAATCTCTCTAAATAAAAAGGGGAATCTCTACCTATGGAAGAGATTCCGCGCTTAGGGCATAACAAGATTGGTTGTGCTCAAAGTAGGCCCTCAATGTGGAGGTTATGCTAGTGGCAGATTATTTATGGGACTTACCATCTATGGGGTGACATTGGGATAAATCATTTAACATTTTAATTGTCATTGTTTATTGTATTTGAAGCATAAAGCATACATGTCGACTCATTTTAATCATCTGATTTTCCCTTGTGATTTCGATATTTCGTCCTCCACTCGAACATATGATGGTAGCTATCCCATACGTTGAGAATTGATTAGCCACATGTTGACGGGTTCTACCAACACCCTAAGGCCATAGACTCATGGGCCGAGGATGGTGGAATGGGACACTATGCCCGAGCCATCGGCCTATGCTTGGTGAAGAACCTCATCCCCTTGTAGTGACCTTGAGCTTTATTAAACCGGTTGATTGCAATTGGACTAATAATGGCCTAGCTAATCATGCATACATGGCATATTGGCAATGACGGGTGGATATTTCTAGATGTTGTAACACATGCCCTTAGATTTATTGGGGTATCATTTCTCTAGCTGTCATACCACCGACTATTGATCTACGTACATGATGTATGATGATTCAGTTATTATGTTGTACGTGATGTATGCACGTGATGTGTTATGCCGATGACCAGCCTTTTGCATGGGTGATAAGCCCAACTGCCGACTGTATGAGCATCCCTAGGTCGATGATGCATTCACTCATCCATGCATATAATGAGACTACATTTTGTTATGTTTTGTATGCCTTGTTGCTTTCATGTTATACTTGTCTAAGGCGGTGGTGTGTAATATTGAGGAGAATTCACACTGAGCTAGCTACTCATTCATCTAATGTTCAACCATACAGAGAATGTAAGTGTAGGCAGGGATGACTACAGCACAGATCTCGGGGCCGATGCAGCTGAGCGGATGAAGAGTTCTACAAGGAAGAGGTGCATCAGGAGGCAGAGGAGTATTTTGGGTTGAATCAGTAGTTGTTAGACTGTGTTTATTTATTTGGCACTTTTAAACTTATCAGTTTTGTATTTGGGTCCCCAATTGAGTGGACTAGGATATTACTATTTGGTTTTTGGCTTTATCCATGCTTGGTTTCACTATTGCATTTTGATTCTACTTGAATGTCACTTATCCGATCATTAACACCCAGATTTTCAGGAAACGAGTTGTATACTCGGGTTCTGAAAACCGAGGCATTACAAGTTGGTATTAAAGCGGAGTCTGAGATAGCCAGGCTATGGGATCAATATACAAAATTCATAAGGGATTAACTTAAGTAAACTTACGAAATTCCCCTAAGGAAGTAGCTAGGATGAACAAACATGAAAATAAAACACTTAGACTCCCTCAGATATTATTAGAATAAACACTTGAACCTACGAAGAAATCCCCAATACATAGAAGGAATTTAAAATATGAATTGAAGTCCTACGTTCCCTAAAAGGGTTTTCTAAATAATTCTAAGGCTAGGAATGAACTAAGAATCCCTTAGGAAACATCAAGTTAATCATTTAAATCTAGAAACATAAACTTTAGTCCCCTCGAAATACTACCAGGAGTATTGATTAGACTTAGGAACTAGATTCGTGTATTGTGTGAGTATGAATGCCCACCATGACGTGAATGTGACAAGTAAGATAACAGATCTCAAACCCTTGTGTTGCTTCATTATTCGACTAAAATTGCTTTTCCCTATTACCTGAACCGTGAAATTATGACCTGACAGGAAGCCATGCCGCCCGTGTTACGATCCTAGCAGGCCCATACTATCGATATACCGCTAGCGAGAGCACATCCCCGTATACACATAAGGACTCCCGCCCGGAGTGGCAGACCAAGACATAGAGTCCAAGGTTAGAGGAAACTCTCCTCCTCTAGAGGTCCTCCCATTAGGGATGCCTTCGCGTTATTTTGAGCAGAGGATGCCCTCCGCTGGCATGTCCACGGACGCACATACAAGGGTTGTAGTGTTCGCAGCCTTCGAACAGATGACATCGGCCATATAGCAACAGCAGGCTACATTTATGTAACAGAAGGGGGTCACGCACGCTCTCATGATGGAGGCCCTACGAAACCGCAATTATGGGGCGACATCAAGCGATGGAGAGGTTTGAGGTGCAGACATATTCGAGCGCTTCCAGAGGCTCCGGCCACCGACATTCGAGGGGGCACCCGACCCAGTGCAGGCAGATCACTTTGGTAAAGATCTCCAAGATGATGAGGCCACTGGAATGCTCAGACGCCCAGATGGTCAACCTCGCTACATATCTGTTGGAAGGAGAGGCCTAGAATTGGTGGCAGGGCGTACAGTGAAGCGTGCCATCTGGCTATGCTCGGACGTGGGCATGCTTCAGGACAAAGTTCCTAGAGAAGTATTTCCCACGATTGTGCAGAAATGAGAAGATCACATAATTTCTGAAGCTGGAGCAGGGAAGCTTGACTGTTGCCCAGTATGAGGCACGATTCGATGAGCTCTCCCAGTACGTGCCCAAGGCCCTCGAGGATGTAAAGTATAAGTTACAAAAGTTCAAGGAGGGACTCAAGCCCGAGATCCAGTCATGGTTATGTGCGTGGGACTTCGAGGACTTCCCGTAACTGGTGGACAAGGCGATGAGGGTCGAGAACTTCGAATGCACTATTAAGGAATACCCCCCCAGTCAGAGACGCCCCAGGCAGACTGAGAAAGGCTCCTCCCGCTTTGCCTGTTCTAGAGAGGAGGTTAAGGATCCTACCTACGAAAGCTCCACCCATGCCTCTTAGCAAGAACTGCGATTACTGCGGCAAAGGCAACCACATTGCCTGGAACTGCTAATAGAGGATGAGAGATGAGGTCATTCCACTACCAACAAATCATCCTCAGCCGAACCACGTAGTAGCCAAGGTAGCACCCAGGCCCCATCAGCCCAGACAGGGGACCCCATCTTAGCAGAGGATTCCCCCGGCACATGTGTATGTAGTCGCTGTTACAGAAGCCGAAGAGGACCCTCTCCAGACCATTCATGGTACCGCTCACATTAATGATACCCATGTACTCACTTTATTTGATTCTGGTGCAACTTTATCTTTCATCAATTCTTCTATCGCATCTAGACTTGAATTGAACACAACTCGAATGCATGCCCCCTAGTCATAGCATCCCCTATGGGTAAATTCGTAGACACAGACAAAGTAAGTAAAGCATGTCCCATAACTCTCGCGAAGTAACTGTGGACCTAATCATCATGCCCGTCAGATAGTTTGACATCATCCTTGAGATGGATTGGCTTACGTTGGTACGAGCAGTCATGGACTGTCGCGACAAGACAGTCACTATATCTATTCCCAGACAGGCCTCCTTCACCCTGAAGGGGAGTAAACAAGACATGTTCGGGAGTTTGCAGGCTCTAGGTGAACCTGAGACGGTTAAAGCCACCATCAATCCTGTACCAATAGTGAGAGACTTTCCGGAGGTGTTTTAAGAAATATCAGGACCACCCCCTAGGCGAGCGGTGGATTTTTGTATAGATCTCAAGCTAAGGACCACCCTCATATCACTGCCTCTATTTCGCATGCCTCCTTGTGAGATGGAGGAGCTAAGAAGCTAGATAAATGAGTTGCAAGCCCAAGGGTTCATCCGCCCCAGCGTTTCCCCGTGGGGAGTGCTAATCCTTTTCGTGAAGAAGAAGGATGGGTTGATGCGTCTCTATATCGATTACCGGATACTGAACGAAGTGATGATAAAGAACAAGTACCCTCTGCCGCTCATCGACGATTTGTTTAATCAGCTTAAGGGTGTCAGATACTTCTTTAATATCGATCTGCGATCAGGGTACCATCAGTTGAGGATTAGGGATGAGGATATAAACAAGACGGCATTTAGGACTTGCTATGGGCACTACGAGTCCTTGGTAATGTCCTTCGGCCTCACCAATGCTCCATTCTTATTTATGGACCTGATGAACCGGGTATTCATGTCGTACCTAGACTGGTTCATAATCGTGTTCATCAATGATATCTTGGTCTACTCGAAGAGCCGAGAGGAGCACGAACAACACTTGCGCACGGTCTTGAATACCTTGAAAGAAAATCAGTTGTACGCCAAGTTGACCCAGTGTGAATTCTGGGAAGAGGAAGTGAAGTTCCTGGGACACGTAGTAAAAGCAAAGGGCATAGCAGTTGATCCAGCAAAGGTAGAAGCAGTATCTAAATGGGAACAGCCCACTACAGTCACTGAGGTTCGAACTTTTCTGGGCATGGCAGGGTATTACAGACGCTTCATCAAAGAATTCTCCAAGATCGATCAGCTGCTCACCCAACTAACAAAGAAAAACAACCGATTCACGTGGGACGAGAACTCGAAAGCGGCCTTCTAGGAGCTGAAGATGAGATTGACTTCTACACCAGTACTCACTCGTCCATAGGAGGGAGAGAAGTTCATAGTATATAGCGATGCGTCGAAGTTGGGGCTGGGATGTGTGCTGATGTAAAATGATAGAGTGATCGCTTATGCTTTGAGGCAGTTGAAGAAGCACGATGAGAATTACCCGATGCATAATCTAGAATTGGCAGCAGTGGTCTTCACCCTAAAGATATGGAGGCACTATCTCTATGGGGAAGAATTTCAGTTGTTCTGTGACCACAAGAGTTTAAAGTATATATTCACGCAGAATGACTTGAACATGCGCCAGCGTCGGTGGATGGAGACACTCAAAGACTTCCGCTTCGACATATCTTACCACCCTGGAAAGGCAAAGTCCATGGTTGACTCTCTGAGGCGAAAGAAGAAACATGAGCTGATAGCCACCTTGATGATCAAGGAGTGAGAGATAATGGAGTTCGTTCAGGACTTCGATATCCAGCTTACCCTCGATGAGCTGGATGCTTACGTGGCTCTTTTGACTGTAGAGCCAACCCTGGTTCACCAAGTAATCTTTGCCCAAGACCAGGATGAGTGGCTTAACAAGATGAAGAAGAGGTGTAAGAGCGAGGAAATGCCCGATTGGAGGATTAGTGGTGATGGCGGTCTTCGGTACCAGGGGCAAGTATGCGTACCCAACAATGCCAACTTAAAGAGAGAGGTAATGGTAGAAGCCCATCATTCCAGGAGCTATCCACCCGAGAAGTACTAAGATGTATAACGACGTCAAGAGGCAGTACTGGTGGAACAACATGAAGAGAGACATAGCAGGCTTTGTGGCGAAATGCATGGTGTGTCAAAAAATCAAGATCGAGCATCGCAAGCCTGCTGACCTCCTTCAACCACTACTGCTAGCTGAGTGGAGGTGGGACAACATCTCCATGGACTTTATATCCGGCCTTCCTAGGACACAGAGGAAGCACGACTCGATTTGGATCATTGTTGATAGGCTGACAAAGGCTTAAGGGTGTACATCGGGGCAAATCGAGTTGAACTAGGCTCAACCCGACCTGGCTCAGTCAGCAGCCAAACCCAACACAAACCCGCCCAAGCCTGGCCCGGTCAGCGGGCCAACATGTCCAGCCCGAACTCAGCCCAGTCAGCAATCGGGCGTGTTCGGGCTAGTTTCGGACCTTACAGCAAGTTTATGGGTCGAGCGACGTTCTCACTTCTCTATCTCAAATGGTTAGGGCAAGGATTTAGGAATATATATATATATATATATATATATATATATATATATATATATATATATATATCTATATATGGCCGAGTCGGGCCGAGTCAGGCCGAATTGGGACCTGTTTGAACTCGGCCCAAACTCAGTTTCGAGCTGAAGAAAATGGCCCGTCCCGGACTGAACTCAATTTCGAGCTAACAAAAATAGCTTGTCCCAAACCAAACTCAGTTCCGGGTCAGGCCGAGTTGAGCTTTTTCAGGCCGAGTAGAGTGAGTTAACCGGGCTAGCCCAGTTTGTGTATAGCCCAACAAAGGCTGCCAGTTCCTTCTGATATGTAAGATGGATTCGACCGATAGTCTAACAAGGTTATACATTCGGGAAGTCGTGTTATCCTACGGAGTCCTGTGGGAAATTATATCGGATCGAGACTCCATGTTTACTTTCGATTTTTGGAAGAGGTTACAGGAAGAGATGGACAAAGTGCTCAAGTTTAGCACGACATTTCATCCTCAGACAAACAGGCAGACCAAGAGGGTGAATTAGATCCTAGCAGATATGTTGAGGGCATGCGTTCTAAACTTCCAGGGTAACTGGGACAACCATTTAGCTCTGGCGGAGTTCGTGTACAACAACAGTTTCTAATCCAGTATAGGCATGATGCCTTATGAGGCTCTCTATGGCTGCCCTTACCGAGCTCCCCAGTGCTGGGCAGAAATCGGAGAAAGGAGTCTGCTAGGGCCCGAGCTTGTCCAAGTTACTACTAAAGTGATTGACGTTGTTCGAAAACGACTGCGCACCACTCAAAGCAAGCAGAAGAGCTATGCAGATAATCGACGTCGGGACCTGGAATTTGCGGCAGGCGACCATGCATTCTTGAAGATTTTACCTATGAAGGGTTTGATGAGGTTTGGACAAAAGGGGAAGTTGGCACCACGATTCATTGGGCTGTTCGAGATCCTATATCGCGTGGGAGTCTTGGCGTACCTCTTGGCACTGCCTACTGCACTGGCTAACATCCACAATGTCTTCCACGTATCAATGTTAAAGAAGTACACGCTAGATGAGTGGCATATCGTCAGCTGGGAGCAGGTCGAGCTCACTGAGGAAGCTTCCTACACCGAGGAACCTGTCCGCATCCTAGATCGCAAGGAGCAGGTCCTGCGGACAAAAATGATACCGCTGGTCAAGGTTCACTAGTCGCAGCATGGCGAAGAGGAGGCAACCTGGGAAAGGAAAGCAGAAGTTATGGATAAGTACCCTCACCTGTTCAACAACACACCGCAGGTAATTTCAAGGGTGATTTTTTTTTTAGGGGAGTAGACTGTAACACCCCGCACCTTTGGTACAAGGGCGTTACCATTTAAACCCGTATTAGTGGAATTTCAAACTTAATTAAAAAACAATTCTAACTCAACTCGTACAAGAAGGGGCTTCCACTCATCATTAAAGCCATCCATCACAGACCCCTAGGAGCTAAGAAGGACCCTACACCAGCCACAAGGGTAAGCCTAACTAACCATCTCAAGTTAGGGTAGATTTCAGATCATCTGGTCATATAATAACGAGACAATATACTTGTGATTGACCTTCTAGAACTAGTGAGTAGCTAACCAATCAACCACTGCCTCCTAAGCCCCCAGTTAACCATTGAAACAGAATTTTGAACCAATCCAGCCACTGGATCAATGGGGATCGACTAAATAGGACCTAGGACGCATAATACAGCCCACTTGGGCCTCACATCCACCTCATCCTTGGTCAAGGACCCTGACTAGGCCCTCCAGGTAGAATGGATGGAGTGGATTTATCACAAGCATCACGGTGGACCCCACACAGGGTGTGCGTGCACCCTAGTCTCTGTGCACGAAGTGCACGGGATAGTTAGAGCTAGTTTGACTGGATTTGACCCGAGCTATACCGAAAAGCAAGGAAATCTTCCTGCCCGTTGAGATTTGAATCAAACAGATGTATGATCTATTAGTGTCCCACCTCGGGTCATTGTCCGGCCAATCCAGACCATCCATCAGGCGTATGGACCCCGTTCGACCACACCCTAGTTGTCTGTCCGGATCCATGCAAAGACACATGGGCTCAGGTTGGTGCAGATCGGAGCCATGTGATTGGCTTTATCCAAGAATGGTGGGTCAAGCTATTGCCATGTGGGCAATCCACGTCCACCCTAACCTTTACATCCCAGCCATCCGTCCAGACGTCAATCCGCGCCATTCCCCTGTTGCCAAAAATTGGCTCGATCCGAGCCCTCCTTGGGACACGTGGACAAGCCCCAACCATCCTTTCTAGGACAGTACGGTCTGAGAGCGGAAGTCTTCTCATCTCATGAGAAGATGGTGAGATGAAGAACAATCTTGTGAAAAGTTTGGAAACGCAGATGAATGGGCCAAAAAGTGGACCCCACAATGATCAGCAGTCCCATCTAGTTCGTTCAAATGGACCAGATCTCATTGAAATACCATGAACAAAAATCAACCATTAATTGTCAGGTCGCCTTCCCTGTTAACTCGTCCGACCCACCATGATGAGATGGGCCCCACAGTAAGTAAAAATGTACATTCTAGTGGCCCAGAGCAGCTGGATCACATCCATAGGGTCAGATGGGCCCCACGCATCCAAGAACTCCGGAGTGGCGATGGGAAGGGTCACTCTTCTCAACCGTTGGATGGACCCTTCCCTTGCCTATATAAGATGTTAGCTGCTCTTGGGATTCGCACCAAAGAAGGAGAGAGAGAGAGAGAGAGAGAGAGAGAGAGAGAGAGAGAGAGAGAAGGAGAGAAGGGAGGGAGAGTGTGAGAGAGAGAGTTGGTCTGACTCCTCATCCAAGTAGGACACACACAATGGATGGGTTGGATTTGTGAAACACATCTCAGTAGACCCAATAAATGATTATGAATGTTTTAATGGGAGGGTGACCCCTCTCAACTGTTGTATGTGGTGCGGCCCACCCAAGTCATGGATTGACTTGATTTTTAAGCTCGTATCCCACAATGGAATGATGCATCTGGCTAATGGGGTAGTTGTTCGACATACATCACGGTGGGGCCCACACAACTCGACCTCATGGAAAGTTCCCATGGGTCAACATTAACTAGTTGGACATTCAACTTGGTCCAACTATTTGTACATTAAATATATTTAAAAAAAAATTTCCTCTTTTCATCCACATGTAATGCACTACATGTGAGGATATGTAACATTGAGTCTTACAAAAGTATGATGGGAATTATGTATCATAGATTCAACTTGTTCATCAAATGGGGCCCACTTATAAAATTTTATATACGAAAAATTAGTAAATGGTCATCACCACTAGAGCCACACATATAAGTTGAATCTGGACTATTGGAATAGATTTCTAACAGCTCACTTTTTTGTACATGATATCATACTATTGATCATATAATAATAATAATAATAATAATAATAATAATAATAATAATAATAATAATAATAAATAAATAAATTATCCTTCACATGTTTATAAGGGACCCTACCTAATTAACGAACCGGATTTTCAAGATATGTGGCGCATCATCCAAATATATCACATGTGTACAACTTCTTTAGTCATATCATTTTCTTTGTAAACATTCTTCATCCCCATTTCTCTCCCTTCATTTAATGCTCTTTTTCCTTGTTTAATGCTCTCTCTCCATTATATGTTTGGAAATGAATCAAGTCCTTCTTGGCCTAGAGAGGGATATGTGGGGCCCACCATGATCTTTGAATTTTATCCAAGCCGACCATCCATTTTGTTATATTATTTTAGGGCATGAACTCAAACGAGGCAAATCTAAGGAACAAGTGGATCGTCATGATGTATGGGCCTTATCCTCCCTTTTTATTTATTTTTTTATTTATCCTTTAAAATCAAGTTGATGTTTGTGTTTCCTTTCATCCAGGCTTGTGAGACTTATGGATGGAAAATAAACATTGTAGTTGCCCTTATAAAGTTCTCAATGCTAGGCATTCAATCAATGCTATTTCTTATGGTGTGGTCTATTTGGAGTTTGGATTTGCTTCATTTTTAGGATCATGTCCCACTATGATATGGAAAAATGGATGGACCGTGTGGACAAAACACATGCATCATGATGGGCCCACAGAGCACCTCTAGTGAAACTGCAGAATCCGAGTCCCCGTTCGACAAATTTTTTTATTTTAAAGTTTCATGTTCAAAGGTTTGGAATATATATCAAGGTCCAACCACTAGTAACTTCCAATCTTTCAGGTTTATATGACATCTAAACCCTCTAACAGCTTGAACATCATAAGAATTACCTTTTTTTTCATAACTCTTTAATATCCACTTGTCTGGTCATCATTTACCAACGTATACTTATTGTTTTATATGGTGTGGGCCACTTGATAAGTAAATACTAACAATCATTGTAATGAATGATCCTCATGTCGAGAAGAAACTGTTGGAAGGGTTGGAATTTACATGCACTTAATACTTTAAAAGTTATCATATGATAAACAGTAGCTTATAGCCCAACCAATTAAACTAAAAGGCTATTTCTCTTGGAAACATATCACTTTTATGGGAACTTAGGGATGACCTTATGGATGCCAGATGTACACTTACCCTTAAATTTTATTTTATTTTTTTTAATAAGGGATATATATATATATATATTATATATATATATATATATATATATAGGGTTGTACATAAGCCAAGTTGGCTCGAAAAGCTTGCTTGGCTTGGCTGGATCTAGCTCGACTTGAACGACGATTCAAGGCAAGTCAAGCTTCATATGAACCAACTCGTTTTGAAAACAAGCCGAGTTCGAACATAATGGAGCTTGACTCGACTCGACTCGAACCTGGCTCCTACCTTACCCTTCCATCCCTTTCTTATCCTTCCCCCCCGGCCACTCACCTGAGTATGACTCAGCATCTATCCAACTTGTCTCAGTCGTATGGCCTGCACTCTCCCAAGCTCTCCCCTCTATCTCTCAGCACCAACAACAAGGTACCCTCTATGGCTATATATATATATATATATATATATATATATATATATTTAAATATTTTATTTGGGAGTTGGGTCAGTCAAGTCAGGTAGCTAGGTTGAGTCAGGTGCAGGTTAGGTGCTGGGTTGGGTCGGGTTAGGAGCAAGCTCGCCTTGACTCAAGGTAAGCTCACCTTGACTTGATCAACTAGCTCGCCTTGAGCTCAACTCGAAAGGTTTAGCAAACAAGCCAAGCTCCAATGGTAAGCTCGAAGCCGAGCTAGAGCTTGACTTTGAACTTAAGGAGAGCACGAACAAGCCAAGCCAAGCTTAGCCCACCTCGACTCGGCTCGATGTACAACCCTATATATATATATATATATATATATATATATATATATATAGGAAAACGCTCACATGTTTAAACGGTTAAATGTGTCGTAGTACGTACGAACTTTTTGATGACCCATCATACGTGATGAATCTCGCAAATCTGACGGTTCACATGAAGCAGAACCTCATGAAACCCCATAGTATGAATTTTTACTTAGATCCGAAACTTTGGTGGACCGTGAAAAATGTAAACAGCTTCTTTCTTTGATTTAAATTTCTCTTTGTTATGGACGGTATGGATAAAAGTTTTAGATAAAAGTAAAACTTGGTCCTGGGGGGTTTCACTAGGTGCTACTTCACATGAACGGTTCAGATTTTGGATCAACATCACGTATGATGGGTTCTCAAAAAGTTCGTGCGTAGAACACGCACTGAATCTAATTCGCAGTGAGCGCTCCTTATATATATATATATATATATATATATATATATATATATATATATATATATATATATATATATATATATAGGAAAACACTCACCTGCGAACCGGTTCGTACATAGACGTACGAACTTTTTTGAGGACCCATCATACGTGATGAATCTTACAAATCAACCGTCCACATGAAAGAACCTCATGAAACCTCATAGTATAAAATTTACTTTGATCCGAAACTTTGGTGGACCGTGAAAAATGTAAACAGTTTCTTTCCTTGATTTGAATTTCTCTTTGCTATAGACGGTATGGATAAAAGTTTTAGATAAAAGTAAAACTTGGTCTTAGGGGGTTTCACTAGGTGCTGCTTCACATGAACGGTTCAGATTTGCAAGATTCATCACGTATGATGGGTCCTCAAAAAGTTCGTATATACTAATCATTTAACCGGTTCACAGTAGCACTTCTCTCTCTCTCTCTCTCTCTCTCTCTCTCTCTCTCTCTCTATATATATATATATATATATATATATATATATATATATATATTGATATTGATATGTATGTGTGATCCACTCCCATCATTACATGTATAATCCAATGATGTTCCAAGAACTAAAAAAACAAGTTGACTTGTGATTCAAGTGAACAATACCAAGGGAAATAATTTGGAGATGGACGCCCACCCTTAATTTTTATAGGGCCCACCATGATGATTATGTGAAATCCACTCCAACCATTAGATACCACATCAAACTTTAGTCTTGACGCCCAAAAATCAGGCCCATATGTGATTCAACTGGGATATACCAAGGGAAACCGTTTGGAGGGTGATCTTTCATGGTACACTATTTCCAATTATGTGGTCCACCTAAACTAGTAATGTGGCTTATTTTCGGTATCTAGGGCTAACATGGTGTGACTCACCTAATGGTTGGAGTGGATTTCTCATTAATGCTATGGTGGGCCCACCCAGGCTGACAACTCTTTTCCTCTTAAAAATAACTTTACCGTGGGCGTCATTTATTGGCATTAGCTTGCACTCAAATCAGACAACTAGTTGGATAGTCCAACTAGTTGGACGGTCCAACTAGTTGTGTGCATTTGGGTACGCTCACCTGCGAACCAGTTCTTACGTACTAGGTATGAACTTTTTTGAGACCCCATCATACGTGATGTGGATCCAAAATCTCAATATTCATGTGAAGCGACACCTCGTGAAATTTTAGAGCCCAAGTTTTACTTTGATCTAAAACTTTGATGGGCCATGAAAATGAAAACAGTTTCCTCCCTTGATTTGCATTTCTTTTTGCTATGGCCCACCAGAATTTTAGGTTTCATGTGATTCCGCATCACATGGACCATTCAAATTAGATACCCAAGACACGTGTGCAAAGGTGCGCACGTGCGTAGGTGCGCAGGGAGCATGACACTCTCTCTCTCTCTCTCTCTCTCTCTCTCTCTCTCTCTCTCTCTCTCTATATATATATATATATATATATATATATATAGGAAAAGCTCACCTGCAAACTAGTTCGTACGTATTACGTATGAACTTTTTTGATGACCCATCATCATACGTGATGAATCTCGCAAATCTGAACGGTTCACATGAAGAAGAACCTCATGAAACCCATAGTATGAATTTTTACTTTGATTTGAAACTTTGGTGGACCGTGAAAAATGTAAACAGCTTCTTTCCTTAATTTGAATTTCTCTTTGCTATGGACGGTATGGATAAAAGTTTTAGATAAAAGTAAAACTTGGTCCTGAGGGGTTTTACTAGGTGCTGCTTCACATGAACGGTTCAGATTTTGGATCAACATCACGTATGATGGGTTCTCAAAAAAGTTCGTACGTAATACGTACGAACTAGTTCGCAGATGAGCGCTTCTATATATATATATATATAGGGAAAAGGTACTATGTGCTCGAGCATAAAACGGTCGTATGTGAGGTCGAGCTGTGTGGGCCCTACCGTGATGCCTTTCGAAGATCCACACCGTCCACCAGATGCTCGAGCCCAAGGTGGGCCCACACGGCCCAAAATCAGTCGTCCATATAACTCAGGTCGGCCATAACATCAGAAAACATAAGTATACACGCAAAAACATGTAAAAGCACTTGGTGGGCCCCACCTGAGTTGTGGATACCACTTGAAACTTGGTCTAAAATTACATCTAAGTGGGACACACATGATGGACAGTGTTGATCATAAAAACACGTCTCGAAAGGTCCCCACAAATGGTTTTGAATGTTTCAATGGTGCACGGCCCCTCTCAACTTCTGTACGTGGTGTGGCCCATAAAAGTCACAGATTGACTTGATTTTCGGCCATGTGGGCCCCCTCGGAATGGTGCATCGGCGAGGGGTAGATTTTCGAATGGCATCACGGTGGGGCCCACATCGCTCGATCGTAGGGCGGCTTATCGCTTTACGCTCGAAGCGCATAGTACCTTTTCCCATATATATATATATATATATATATATATATATATATATATATATATATATATATATATATATATATGGAAAAAGGTACTATGAGGCCGAGCATAAAGTGGTCTTCCATGAGGTCGAGCTGGGGTGGGCCCCACCGTGCTTCCTTTCGAAGATCCACACCGTCCACCAGATGCACCGCTCCAAGTGGGACCCACACGGCTGGAAATCCACCGTCCACGGAACTCAGGTGGGCCATACCTTCTGAAAACATGAGTATACACATGAAAACATGTAAAATCACTTGGTGGGGCCCACCTAAGATGTGGATACCACCTGAAAAGTAGTCTAAAATTAAATTCAAGTGGGACACACATGATGGACGGTTTTGATCATGAAAAAATCTTTCGAAATGCCCCCACAACTGGTTTTGAATGTTTCAATGGTGCACGGCCCCTCTCCACTTTTATACGTGGTGTGGCCCACAAAAGTCACGGATTGAGGTGATTTTCAGCCGTGTGGGCCCCACCTGGGATGGTGCATCAGACTGAAGGGGTAGATGTTCGAACGGCATCACGGTGGGCCCCACACCAACTCGACCTCATGGACGACCGTATGTGCTCGACCTCATAGTACCTTTTCCCATATATATATATATATATATATATATATATATATATATATATATATATATATATATATATATATATGAGATGGATTAGTAAGCTAGCTTTTTAAAAAGCTTTTATGGAAAAAGTACATAAAGTAAATTCATATCAGTTAGGTTGTTATGTAACATTCCTAAAATATCAATTGAACTATAGCTTAAAAATCACCCCGACCTTTACTAGAAGATCGGATCACTGATGATGATAGCCACTGATTGGAAAACCACTGAGGATATGTGGGCCGTGCCTGATGATATGTCGTGAGATGGTGTGCTTTTCCCGACTTCATTTGACTGGGAATTGCAATTTACTTTAATTTCACATCCAAACGTGGCCCTATCTCTGATCAAGAACGGTTGCCTGTGAATATCTCAATATCTGCTTCTCATACATTTTACCGATGAAACCACAATTTCATTTTATTATCTCTAAAACTAATTATAAATTGAACAATTCCAATTCCCAACAACTCCCTCAAATTTCAAAAATCAAACAGCCAAAGCCACACGTCTGTTTTTACTCTGTTTCATCCATGAATTACTGAATTTTTCTCTATTTCCAAAGAATCTATCATAGTTGTTGAGGTCAAAATCTGGTCAGCCCTCTTCCCCTCTTCACATATTCCGAATAGGTGACGGACCTAGTTCCCTGCACGTAAACCGTGAGCAATGGAGACCCTGGCTAAGCCGGGGGACCCTCCGATGCCTAAGTCAGGACAATAGAATCTGGGTCTAAGTTGGGGAGGAAAGGGAGAGTGCCAGATGTTACGTACCTGTTGTCATGGGATGATGTGATATTTATACCTCTTCATCGCTTGATTTGCATTCGATAATCTCGGCACGATCAGTGTGATTTACAAATCATGGAGATATTGCCCAGAATCCGGAGATCATGTGTTATGGCGTGCGTATCTACGGGCGAGATAATAGGACACATCCATATATGGCAGTTTCCCCACTTAGCATGCGAAACCTTTATCCTCGGAGATGCCTCGGCTCGGCCAGACCGAGGACGACGGCATCGCTTCGAGCTGATGATTGACTGTCCCAACCCAAGTCGAACCTTGATCCGTTCGTAAGTAATGCAGCTAGTCATTCTCAGTATTATGATGGATGTTCGTTCGGAGTTGATCGTACAACTTAAATGTTTTTCCTTCCGACTGCCCTTGGAAAAAATGCGGTCAAGAATGGGAGCTTCGCCCATCTTAACCCACCTTCCTAGTATTATGCCGAAGCTCGGACTCTCCACCCGGACTAGCGGATCGTCGATCTCTCCAATTGTAGTCCGGAGAGTCGGCTCGGCGGACTCTCCGGACTCTCCATCCGGGATTAAAAAATGCTTTAAAATCCTTTGAATTCCATATTAAAATGTCTCCTAAAAAGAGGCACTTTCAGCACATTCATTTTCCATCAAATGAAAAAATAATAATAAATGAATAAAAATCAAAACCAGGTAAGATTTTTTTAAAATATCAGTGAAAACACCATCAAATAAAGCCACACTTCTGATGTTTCTTCTTTCTCTTAAACTTGCAGAATAACATTTAAAAATATTATTACATCATGAAATTTGCGGAGAAACCAAGAATTCAGGCAAACCCAATTTACAAAAACCTGAATTAAACAAAACCCAATTTGCTTTTGGTGTTTTTCTCTAATGTAATTCACATATAAAACAGTCAGAGCGGTCTCTTTCGTTACATGAAAATCTTAACAAAGTAATGAAAGCCCACTGCAAGATCCACTTTCCCGACTCAAATTTCCATCTCAAAGTCTTCAGAAATAATCTGAAAATAGAAAATCCAAGGACAATATATTCACCACAAAATCATCTCCTTCTCATCCACTTCTATTTTCTTCTCTTTACCAAAAAAAAAAAAAAAGAAGTTTCGATGATTCGCAGAAATAAAATAAACCCAATACAGTAAATTAGAGAATCTTCGGCGATCAGCCATCGGAATGCGCATCTGACGTGTAGTTGCTAAGAGAGGGCGTTCCAGAGGCAGAGCTTCGGCCGCTTCTGTTCAGTTTTTCTCCAGCTTTTGAGGCAAATGCGATGAATGGTCTGAAGATTTCTTTGAATATCTTAGCTTTGATCTGGCCTCTTCTTGGTGGGAGAAGTACTTTTACTTTTCCATTCCCTTTCTTCGGAGAAAGGGCAGCTTCGGATGACATTTCTATGTAGAGAATTTCAGATGTTTATGGAAGCTGAGAAGGAAAGAAGGAAAGAGAGAGAGAGAACTGAGCTTCTCAATAGGTACAGTATGTGAATGTAGGAAGGTGAAGATGGCCTTTGGAAAGCGATAATAATTTTAATATCCGTGGAGAGAAGGAGAAGAAAACAATATGAATGACATACAAGAGAAGCAGCGAATGTCTGTTTATATAAGTTTTATTTATTTATTATTATTTATTTTATGTGAAACTTCCTGTACACGCTCTTTGGATTTCAGTTCGGAAAAACATTGGCTACTCCTCCCCCTGCCACCATCCCGGTGGCTGATGATCGGTATGTATATGTTTCATCCATTCCGTTCATCTATTTTTAAAGATTATCTTAGGGCTTGATACCTAAAATTAGAGGGTTATAAAACCACGGAAAAAGTATTAGTGATTGGATATTCACCATTAAAAGCCTCTGAGGCCCAATGTACTGTTTATTTAACATCCAATCTGTTGATTATGTCATACAGACCCAGGGAAATAACAAAGATCAGCTTGATCCAATACTTTTATGGCCTTAAAAAGTTTTTAATTGTCAAAGTTCATTCAACACTGTTTCCTGTAATGTGGTACACTTGAGATTGGGATCCACCTCATTTTTTTTTTTTTTGTTTCATAACATAAAATGATCTAGAAAGATAGATGGACGGCATGGATGAAACACATACATCATGGTGGCCCACAGAACACCGACCATGGCAGGGGAGTAGCCAATCCGTTTCCTGTCAGCTTTCGCAAGTGGGGCCCATTTAAGAATTTGAAATCCGGACGCCAATCAGGCGACACTTTGGGCGCAACGTGATGCATGTGTTTTATATCCATGCCGTCAATCTGTCTTGCCTGTTTCAGAGCATAGACTGAAAAAAATACCATTATTAATAATTTTTTGTAGCCAAGAAAGCTTTGAATCAGTTCCCTTTGTCGACTTTATTAATAATAAGTTAGGGTATAAATAAATATTACAGTGGGCCTACAATGATTTTAATTGTTGATGTTATTATCCCACTTTTTCTAGACGGGGTTTGGCCGGTGACGCTGCCACTAGCAAAGTGGCTAGTGGTCGGTGCTATGTGGACCCCACCATGATGTATGTGTTTTATCCACGCCATGCATCCATTTTGATGGATAATTTTAGGGCTTGATCCCAAAAATTAGGTAGATTTGAATCTCAGGTGGACCACACCATGAAAAAACAGTTGCGATTGAATGTCCACCATTAAAAACCTCCTAAGGGCCACTGTAATGATTATTTGACATCTAACCTATTGATTAGGTCATACAGACTTGGATGAAGGGAAAAAAATGTATATAAGCTTGATCCAAAACTTTTGTGGCCCCAAGAAGTTTTTAATGGTAGGCGATCAATTAACACTCTGCAGTCTACTTGAGAATTGGATCAATCTCATTGAGATTGTACCATAAAATGATATGGAAAAATGGGTGGACGGCATGGATGAAACACATACATCATGGTGGGGCCCACAGAGCAGCCAATCCGTTTCCACTATTTTCAGTGGTGTGATTCACTTGAGTTTATGATTTACTTATTTTGCCTCGTGTCCTAAAAAAAGTTGGAAAATTAGATAAATTGCATGGATATGAAATACAACATCATGTTTAGGCCCCACAACATGCAACACGTCAATACACAGCTGCCAATGGTGTTTGCAATCATGGGCTCTCAGCTCCACCAAGTGGGGCCCTCATTTAAGGGCACTTGGACTTAATTTTCTGCTTCAACAAGTGGGGCCCATGATTTAAGGGCACTTTGTATGTTATACTTGGGTTTAAAGCTCCAACAAAGTAGGCCCTTGATTAAAGGCACTTTAGAGCCTGTTTGAAATCATTAATTCAAAAAGGAGAGAAAATACTTTCCCTTCCTTTTAATTTTTTATTTAAATTGCAAATAAAAATAAAATCTTTAAGTTATTAAAAACCTTTTCAAATTTTTTCTTTTCTGTCACACGAAAAACAAGGTTACAATTATCTAAATAATATGAAATTTTACATGAAATCTCTTTCCTGAACAAGTGTAATACTTTAGCAGCACCTAAAACACGTTGTTTGGCCAGTGGTATTAAGTTATATTAAATGGGATTGCATTGCTAATCCCACCTTGAGATTGGGAATGGCATGTTTGGAAGGAGTGTGGGATGGGATTAAAATTAATTTTATAGGCTTTGAAAAATGACCCTTGTGTTGAAAACTGTGAGATGCGATTTCCAAATCTCACGGATGATGAATTTTTCCTTTACCCAAGTGTAATTTGAAAATTTGGAATTTACTTTTAATTGCATACATTCCAAACATGGTATTCGAAAACATGGGATACACCCAATCCAGGGACAATACCTTACACATACATTTATTGTTACTTTTATAAATCCATCCACCTTAATCTCACCTAATGCAGTTGGCCAAATGGGCGCCTAGGGCCCTAACCATCAGAAATGAAGGCCGTGTAAAAACCAAATCGAGGATTATGATTACATATGCAGAGGGGGTGAACTAGTTTAGTTGCTTGCATTCCAAGCTTTCGTAACTTCCAAAACTACCACAATTTCTCGTGGACAGAGGAATGCATGCTGCTAACATGTAACGGTGAATTGATTGGACAGTGCTGTGTGGACCCCACAATAATGAATGTGATTTATCCACACCGTCCATTTATTATGAATTATTAATTTAGTGCATGATCCAAAAAAAAAAAAAAAAAAAAAAAAAAAAAAAAAAAAGAAAAAAAAGAGACAAATCCAAATCTTCGGTGGAATACAACAAAGAAAAACAATGGTATTTAAATGTTCACCATTGAAAGCCTAGTAGGGCATAATGTAATATTCATTTTTCATCCAACCTGTTGATCAGGTCACCCAGACCTTGGATGAAGGGAAAACACAATTGATGCACCACATTTGTGACCTCCAACAAGTTTTTAACGATGGGCATTTAATTACCATTGTTTCCTGAGGTGTGGTCCACCTGGGATTTTTATCTATCTCATTTTTGGTATCATACCCTGAAATAAGCTGAAATAATGGATGGATGGTGTGGATAAAATACATACATCATGATGGCAATACAGAGGATTACTACTGATAGTGAGTGTGCCATTCACGGTTCGTTTCCCACACCCACTTCAAAGTTGAATTTACAACTGAGGAGAATCTTTGACATGCAAGAAAGAAGGGAAATTGCCCGTACTCGCCTCGAAGTTTGGGTCAATTACATCGATCGCCACAACACTCCATATATTCTCTAAAGGGTCTTCTGATAGCTTTTAGAGATTGTTTCGGAAGAAAATGCCCCTGACCTTCGTTCAGTAATTGCACAGTTTTCTAGGGACTAAGAAGTTACGTATTATTTAATGCTAGTAAAGTGATGTGTACGGAACCCTTTTTGCATGTGGGAAAGGACTAAACTCGTGGGGGCCATATTGATGTATGTGTATAATCTATGCCGTCCATCCTTTTTACTGTGTCATTTTAGGGCTAGGGCCCAAATATCAGCCTGATTCAGAGCTCGTGTGGGTCATATAATAGAAAATAATGGTGACAATAGAACCCACTGTTGAAACTTTCCAAGCTCACCGTGATGTTTGTTAGAATTAGATATTGCCCAAGTCAGGACTTTTTAGGCCCACACCGAGCTGGCTGAATGGGTGGACAGAATGGATCTCTCCATTGTTGGCCTCAGGCTATTGTACCAATGGCTATCCTTTCATTTGGCAGTAAAGGAAGTGAACATGTAACAACCGCGACCCATATAACATGGGAACCACGACCCATATAACATTATAACTACGACCCATGACAACCACGACCCATATAACATGAGAACTATGACCCTTACTACATTACAATCACGACCGTTGCCACATTTATGTGTATAATCCATGTAGTCCATCCTTTTTACTGTGTCATTTTAGGGCTAGGGCCCAAATATCAGCCTGATTCAGGGCTCACTTGGGTCACATAATAGAAAATAATGGTGACAATAGAACCCACTGTTGAAACTTTCCAGGCTCACCGTGATGTTTATTAGAATTGGATATTGTCCAAGTTAGGACTTTTTTGGGCCCACACCGAGCAGGCCGAATGGGTGGATGGAACGGATCTCCCCATTGTTGGCCTCAGACTATTGTACCAATGGCTATCCTTTCATTTGGCAGTAAAGGAAGTGAACATGTAACAACCGCGACCCATATAACATGGGAACCACGACCCATATAATATTATAACTACGACCCATGACAACCACGACCCATATAACATGAGAACTTCGACCCTTACTACATTACAATCATGACCGTTGTCACATTTGTATGTATAATCCATGCTGTCCATCCTTTTTATCATGTTATTTTAGGGCTAGGGCTCAAATATCAGCCTGATTCAGGGCTCGAATGAGTCACATAATAGAAAAATAATGGTAACAATAGAACTCACTGTTGAAACTTTCCAGGCTCACCGTGATGTTTGTTAGAATTGGACATTGCCCAAGTCAGAACTTTTTGAGCCCACACCGAGCTGGCCGATAGGGTGGATGGAACAGATCTCTCCATTGTTGGCCTCAAGCTATTATACCAATGGTTATCCTTTCATTTGGCAGTAAATGAAGTGAACATGTAACAACCGCAACCCATATAACATGGGAACTACGACCCTTATAATATTATAACTACGACTCATGACAACCACAACCCATATAATATAAGAACTACAACCCTTACTACATTACAATCACGACCGTTGCCACATTACAACCACGACCCATGTTATATGAGTCTTAGTTATATGGATCTTGGTTAGCATGTTATATGGGTCTTGGTTGTCATGTTGTATAGGTCTTGGTTAGTATGTTGTATGGGTCTGGGTTAGCATGTTATATGGGTCGTGGTTGGCATGTCATATGGGTCTTGGTTAACATATTATATAGGTATTGGTTGTCACGTTGTATGGGTCTAGCATGTTGTATGGGTCTTAGTTGTCATGTTGTATGAGTCTTGGTTGTCATGTTATATGGGTCTTGGTTGTCATGTTGTATGGGTCTTGGTTAGCATGATATATGGGTCGTGGTTGTCATGTTATTTGAGTCTTGGTTAGTATGTTATATGGGTCGTGGTTGTCATGTTGTATGGGTCTTGGTTAGCATGTTTTACGAGTCTTGGTTAGCATATTATATGGGTCTTGGTTGTCATCTTGTATGGGTCTTGGTTAGCATGTTCTATGGGTCTTGGTTAACATGGTATACAGGTCTTGGTTGTCATGTTGTATGGGTCTTGGTTGTCATGTTGTCTGGGTCTTAGTTAGTATGTTGTATGGGTTTTGGTTGTCATGTTGTCCGGGTCTTGGTTAGTATGTTGTATGGGTCGTGGTTGTCATGTTGTATGGGTCTTGCTTGTCATGTTGTATGGGTCTTGGTTGTCATGTTATATGGGTCTTGGTTAGCATGTTATATGGGTCTTGGGTAGCATGTTATATGGGTCTTGGTTAGCATAATGTATGTGTCGTGGTTATCATGTTATATGGGTCTTAGTTAGCATGTTATATGGGTCATAATTGTCATTTTGTTTGGGTCTTGGTTAGTATGTTATATGGGTCATGGTTGTCATGTTATATGGGTCTTGGTTGTCATGTTATATGGGTCTTGGTTAACATGTTGTATGGTTCATGGTTGTCATGTTATATGGGTCTTGGTTAACATGTTGTATGGGTCTTGGTTGTCATGTTGTATGGGTCGTGGTTGTCATGTTGTATAGATCTACCATGTTGTATGGGTCTTAGTTGTCATGTTGTATGGGTCTTAGTTAGCATGTTATATGGGTCATGGTTGTCATGTTATATGGGTCTTGGTTATTATGTTGTATGGGTCTTGGTTAGCATGTTGTATGGGTCGTGGTTGTCATGTTATATGGTTATTGGTTAGCTTGTTATATGGGTCTTGGTTGTCATGTTGTATGGGTCTTGGTTTGCTTGTTGTATGGGTCGTGGTTGTCATGTTGTATGGGTCTTGGGATAGCATATTGTATGGGTCTTGGTTAGCATGTTATGTGGGTCGTGGTTGTCATGTTATATAGGTCTTAGTTGTCATGTTGTATGGGTCTTGGTTAGCATGTTGTATGGGTCTTGGGTCTTGGTTAGCATGTTGTATGAGTCTTGGTTGTCATGTTATATGGGTCTTGGTTGTCATGTTGTATGGGTCTTGATTAGCATGTTATATGGGTCGTGGTTGTCATGTTATATGGGTCTTGGTTAGCATGTTATATGGGTCTTGGTTGTCATGTTGTATGGGTCTTGGTTAGCATGTTGTTTGGGTCTTGGTTAGCATGTTGTATGGTTCGTGGTTGTCATGTTGTATAGGTCTTGGTTAGCATGTTATATGGGTCTTGCTTGTCATGTTATATGGGTCTTGCATGTTGTATGGGTCTTGGTTAGCATGTTGTATGGGTCGTGGTTGTCATGTTGTATGGGTCTTGGTTGTCATGATATATGGGTCGTAGTTGTCATATTATATGGTTCTTGGTTAGCATGTTATATGGGTCTTGGTTAGCATATTCTATGGGTCTTGGTTGGCATGTTGTATGGGTCATGGTTGGCATGTCATATGTGTCTTAGTTAGCATGTTGTATGAGTCGTGGTTGTCATGTTGTATGGGTCTTGGTTTGCATATTGTATTGGTCTTAGTTAGCATTTTGTATGGGTCGTGGTTGTCATGTTGTATGGGTCTTGGTTAGCATGTTGTATGGGTCTTAGTTGTCATGTTATATGGGTCTTTTGTATGGGTCTTGGTTAGCATGTTGTATGAGTCTTGGTTAGCATGTTATATGGGTCTTGGTTAACATGTTATATAGGTCGTGGTTGTGATGTTGTATGAGTTTTGGTTAGCATGTTATACGGGTCTTGGTTAGCATGTTATATGGGTCGTGGTTGTCATGTTGTATGGGTCTTTGTTGTCATGTTGTTTAGGTCCTTGTTAGCATGTTGTATGAGTCTTTGTTAGACCCATACAACATGCTAATCAGGACCTATATAACATGGGTCGTGGTTGTAATGTGGCAATGGTCGTGATTTTAATGTAGTAAGGGTCATAGTTCTCATGTTATATAGGTACAATAGCCTAAGGCTAACAGTGGGGAGATCCGTTCCGTCCACTCTGTCAGCCAGCTCGGCTTGAGCCTAAAAAATCCTAACTTGGGCAATGTCTTTTAACAAACATCACGGTGAGCCCGAAAAGTTTCAATAGTGGGTTCCGTTGTCACCATTATTTTCTTTTATGTAGCTAAGACTAGCTCGGGATAAGGCTGATATTTGGGCCCTAGCCCTAAAATGACATAACAAAAAGGATGGGCGGCATGGATTACTTTTATGTGGCCCAAAAATGACACGATAAAAAGGATGGGTTCCACGAGCTTCTTCCTTGCTTACAAGCAAAAAAGGGTTCCGTACACATTACTTTTTTGGCATTAAATATGACATAACTTCTTCTTCCCTGGAAAACTGTACAACTACTGAAACAAGGATAAGGGCATTTTGGTCCAAGTAATTTTCAAAAGCATGTCAGAAGGCCCTTGAGGGAAAATGTGGAGTGTCGTAACGATCGAGGTAATTTGCCCAAACTTCGAGGCGAGTACGGTCAATTTCCTAAGAAAGAAACTAGTATCCATCCATGAGAAAACACCGGTCATAAATTGAGACGGACGATACACATGTCAAAGATCTGGGCCGTTCATCTTGTGACGGTGTAATGTAAACATGTTATGGACAAAAAATAACCTTAATCCACATAATAGGAAAGTAAATTTTGGACGAGAAAACTCTGCTTTTAAGAATGCAAAAAAAGCACAACGTCCAAAATCACTTGTGTATGTACACTCGATGCACTTTTTTGGCATATTGCATGTTTAGAGTGCGTAATTGCATGATGAATGGCTTAGATTGGGCACACATGTTAACCAAGCTTCTAACGCCGTATGATGGATTTTGATCAATGCAAATCTTCACAAATTGCATTGATTAGTTCTCCAATACATCACGTATCAAATGGTAGTGGACATTTATGTGTTTAGTTCAAAAGTGATACGTGGCATTCTTGCTTAGATATATGGCGCTTTAGCTATCACAATAAACCATGTACTTTTCTTACTTCAAGCCCAATCTCGGAGGAATCTCTTCATCCACAATAATTCTTTTCCAACTTTAGTAATTGTAATGTATTCTACTTCTGTCATAGAGAAAGCAACACACTTTTATAGTTTTGATTGCCAAGATACAATTCCCCCTGCAAAAGTGAATAAATAACCAAAAGTGAACTTTTTGTTATCTGTGTCACCTGTCATGTTTTAATCTATATATACTTCCAAAACAGGAATTATACCTTTAAAACACAAACACACCTTAGACGAGCCTTTCAAATACCTGAGTATCCTCTTGATAGCTGCCCAATGTTCTTTATGGGAATCAGAGAGATACCTACTCATGACACCCATCGTATGAGCGATGTCTGGCCTAGTGCAAATGATAGTATACATCAAACTACCTACAGTTGAAGAATAGGGATCTGATGCCATCTCTTCTTCCTTTTCTTTTTTCTTTTTCTTTTTTCCAGTAATAGGAGAATTTTTTGCACTTAGCTTGAAATGACTTGTAAGTGATGCACTGACAAGCTTAGTATGTACCTTTCATATTGACCTTACAAGCACCTGTTTAATGTATTTTTCATGTGACAACCATCCCTTCTTGATTTTCTTATCACAAGTAATCTTCATGCCCAAAACTTAGTGAGCATGTCCTAAATCCTTCATGTCAAAAGACTTAAACAACTATTTCTTCAACTTGTCAATTTTACAAATATTTTGACTAACAATTAGCATATCATCAACATAGAGAAACAAAATAATGAAGCTATCATAAGAAAACTTTCTAAAATAAACACAGTTGTCCACTTGCGCTCTATCATACCCATGAGTCGTCCTGAATGAGTCAAACTTTTTATGCCATTGCATTGAGGCTTCCTTCAACCCATATACCCTCTTCTTTAACTTACAAACCAAGTGTTCTTTACTCTTTACTTCAAACCCTTTTGGCTACTACATGTAAATCTCTTTATTCAAGTCACAATGAATAAAAGTTATCTTAACATCCAGTTGTTTTATCTCAAGGTCTAGGCTTACAACTAGACCTGAAATCACTTAAATGAATGACATCTTCACTACGGGAGAGAATATTTCATCAAAATCAACTCCCTTGTTTTTTGTCAAAGCCTTTCCTAACCAAATGAGATTTATACTTCACTTGCTTGTCATTTTCATTACCATTCAACTTGAAAATCCAATTGTTCTTTAATGTTTTTCTTCCAATTGGAAGCTCTACTAACTTATTGGTATTATTTTTGTGTAACAAGGCCATCTCCTCCTATATAGGTATCATCCATTTATGAGTTTGTTTATGAGTTTGAGCTTCCTTGAAGCTTTCGGGCTACCCCTCATTAGTTAACATAACATATTCTGTTGAGGGATACTTCTTTGAGGCTTACTGCTTTCTTGTAGATCTTCTTAGTTTAGACTTAGCTAATGGCTCTTGAGGGGGTTGCTCCCCCTACTCTTCTTGTTTAACATCATATGAATTATCGATAAAATGACCAAGGGATGAACGTGATGAGGATAACTACTCCGAATCCACGGAGCTTCTCTGGACTCCTCACAGAGACTTCCCGAATCCACGAGGAAAGAAAGCAGAAAATAGAAATAAATTCTAAGAAATTTGAAATTGATTAATTCATCACTAAAAACGAGTTCACAACCCTTTAAATAGGGGTACCAAGCAATGGGAAAGAAATCAGAATCAAACTACAACTAAAACTCCTAGAAATCACGACTTACTATAAATAGTAAACTTACTATTTATAGACGGTCGTGATGTTTACTAGTGCGCAAGTTTTCAGCCAAAAATAGTAAGTGTCCTATTTGGCTTCACCAAACCATTCTCCTAATTATTCTAAGCTCTTTTCATGTTGGACGCAACTCCTAAAGCCCGATGGATGAAGAATTATAATCAAACTAAAATTTACTATTTATAGTAAAAACGAAATTAAAACAGGGAAATGACCGTTGAACCAGGGGTTTTTCGCAATTCTGTGCTGCATAACCCAGCGTAGCAAGGTTGCTTGGATAAAGTAGCTCGTTCTACCCCAAAATCATATATTGTACGTCAGCTAACTCATTCTGGATTGTAAGATACGCCCGATCTAAGGTCCGACGGTCCAGATCACTTTTGTCATCGACCTGGCCTTTTTTAATCCATCTTGGCCATGAAACTATCCGCGACCCGCTCTACATCAGTCCCTTCCACTTCAAAAGAACTCGTCCTCGAGTTCTTATCCTGCGCTGGTTCATGATACTCGGTCAGGTCCATGACATTGAAAGTCCGTGAGATCGCCATGTTATCTGGAAGATCAACAACATAAGCGTTGTCATTGATCTTTCGAATGATTGGGACGAGTCTAATCTTTTTATTTTTCAACTTGTTATACGTTCCGGTCAAAAATCTCTCTTTGCACAGATGTATTATAACGCGGTCGCCCACCTTAAAAACTTTTTGTCGTCGGTGCTTGTCTGCTTGTTCCTTGTACTTCTCGTTCGAGGCATGTAGCTTGGTCTGCACTTCTGCATGGATGCTCATGAGCTTGTCTGTCATGTGTTCTGCTGCAATGCTCGTGCCTGGGTACTTGGGTAGAAAGACCAAGTCAAGCATGTGGTGGGGGCACTCGTCCATAGATAATGTGGAACGGTGATTTCTCTGTCGAGCGGTTCACCATCTTGTTGAATGCAAACTCTTCTTGAGACAAGGCTAAATCCCACTGCTTCAGTTTTTCTCCTGAAATACAGCGAAGGAGGTTTCCCAACGTGCGATTCACAACTTCGGTCTGCTCAACAGTCTGTGGGTGGTAAGCACTGCTAAATTGAAGTCGTGTATCGAATCGAGTCCACAAAGTCCGCTAAAAGTGGCTGATGAACTTCGTGTCACGATCAGAAGTAATGATCTTAGGGACCTCGTGTAGTCGTACGACCTCCCTGAAGAATAGATTTGCCACGTATGTTGCATCTAGGGTCTTCTTGCATGGGATAAAGTGTACCATCTTGGAGAAACGATCACCACTACAAACACCGAATCCATACCACGTTGTGTTCATAGGAGACCAAGCACGAAGTCCATTAATAAATCCTCCCAAGGACCGTCAGGCACAGGTAACGGGGTGTAGAAGCCCGTATTCTGAGATTGTGCCTTGAAGGTTTAACAAACATGACAACGTTGTACGGCTTTTTCCACATCGCATACTAATTGCGGCCAATAATACCGCTCTTTCACAAGAGCTCGAGTCTTGTCTCGCCCTAGGTATCCACCGAGGTCACCTCCATGTAGCTCCTAAATAATTTACTCCCTTAGAGAACTTTGGGGGATGCACAATCGATTCCCTTTGAAGAGAAAATCATCATGTATATGAAAGTCACTAGGGTGACCTTCTTGGTACTTCACCCAAGAATCTTTGAAGTCCTCATCTTCGGCATACAGCTCCTTGATATAGTCGAAGCCGACCACCTTGTTGCTCATCGTAACAAGTAGTGATGCATGACGGCTAAGTGCATCAGCCACCTTGTTATGTTGCCCCGACTTGTGCTTCAGAACGAAGGTGAATTCCTGTAAAAACGCAACCCATCTAACATGCACACGATTCACGTTAGTCTGACTATTAATAAACTTTAATGCTTTATGGTCAGCGTACATAACAAACTCTCTTTGAATAAGATAATGCCGTCAATGTCGCAGCACCTGAACAACTGCATACAACTCAAGCTCATAAGTCGACCACTTCTTTCGGGCTTCGTTGAGCTTCTCGCTGTAGAAGGCTACCAGCCTGCTTTTCTGGGATAATACTCCCCCAATTCTGACGTATGAAGCATCACACTCAACCTCAAACAATTTGTCGAAATTAGAAAGCACCAAGATTGGTGTTGTAGATAAACGATGCTTGATCTCATGAAAACTCTTGTCAGCTTTATCGGTCCACTGGAATGGTCCTTTTTTCATGCAATTTGTTATAGGCGCGACTATAGTGCTAAAATCTTGCACAAATCGATGATAGAAAGTCGTCAACCCGTGAAAACTCCTCACCTCATGAATGTTTGTCGGGATCAATCATTCCCTAATAGCTCGTACCTTTTCATCATCTACACAAATGCCTGCAGACATTACAAAAAATTCTAGAAACAATAGGCTGTCAGTTAAAAAACTACACTTCTTCAAGTTGAGGTACAACTTCTTAATTTGTAGGACCTGTAGCACCTGCCTGAGATGTTTCTTGTGCTCCGCCTCTTCCTGGCTATATATCAATATGTCATCAAAATATACTACCACAAATCGGCCAGTGAACGATTTTAGAACTTAATTCGTCAAACGCATAAAAGTACTTGGTGCGTTCGATAGGCCGAAGGGCATGACCAGCCACTCATACAACCCTTCCTTGGTTTTAAATACCGTTTTCCACTCATCACCGGGTCGCATACGAATCTGATGGTACCCGCTCCTTAGATCTAGTTTAAAGAACACCTTCGCCCCTTCTAGCATATTAAACATGTCGTCCAACCGTGGTATTGAGAACCGATATTTGATGGTAATTTTGTTGATTGTCCAGCTTCGACACATAAGTGTTAGCTTCCATCTTTTTTTTTGTGTTAGTAATGCTGGTACGACACATGGGCTCATGCTCTCTCTCAAGAGACCCTTACGGATCAATTCCTCCACTTGCCCCTGAAGTATCTCACACTCCTTCGGACTCATCCGATAATGAGGGCGGTTAGGCAGGCTAGCCCTAAGGACGAGGTCTATGTGATATTGGATGTCCCTCATGGGGGGCAATTCATCAGGTAAATCCTCAGGCCAGACTTTTTTGAATTCGTTTAGCAATAGTTTTAAACTTGGAGGGATGTTTGAGGGTTCCTCTTCCTCGCCCTTCACCGCTACGGCGTATACCTCGTCGGTTTCCTTGGATTCCTCCATGAAATCTTAAATGGTCAAGAGGGAACTCCCCTCCACTTTCAAAGCTTCAAGGTGGTTCTCTGGTGCCAAAGGGGCAATGATTATTTTTTGACTATCCTTGACGAATATGTAGACATTATCTCATCCCTGATGGGTCGCATCACGGTCCGATTTCCAGGGTCAACCGAGTAGCATATGACAAACTTTCATGTCGACCATGTCACAAAGTATTTGATCCTTATAATTTTTGCCAATTGAAAATGAGATAGTACATTGTTCAGTTACCTTGGTCTCATTCACCTTTTTTATCCAACCAATTAAGTATGTGGAAGGATGTTTCATCGTCAATAGTTGCAACTTGTCCACCATCACTCTTGAGACGATGTTCTCGCTACTACCACTGTCTATGATCACATCACAGACCTTTCCATTGACAGTACACCGAGTATAAAATATATTGTGTCGCTGTGGATGTAATTCCTTTCGTGGGGCATACAATAATCTCCTCACAACTAGAAATTCACCACGATCCTCGCCCGTCACTTCTTCGTCACTTGTTGTTTCTTTAGTGGTTTGTTCATGTTCATTAAGGCCATGGTCTTCTTCTGTGGCCTCATCTTCAGTGCTCCCTTCGTTTATAATCAAGTTTGCTACGGGACGTTGAGGATAAGTGTTTGATAAGTGGCCTGGCTGACCACAGTGGTAACAATTGTTCGACCTTATCCGAGCATAAGGATTTGGAATTCTACTCGGACCCGCTATTGTGGGTACTACACGTTGAGGTCTGGATGAGTTGCTCCCCATATTACGGTTTGCAGTTGTAAGAGGTTGAAGACATTCTCCTACTGGATCTTTTCCTGTGCCAGCATTGGATCCTGTGTGGGACCCATCATAGGGGGTCGAGTTGAAGGATATGGATGAGCAGGAGCTCTTGCAAGTTGTGTTTCTGCCCTACCCGCCAATTGAACTTCTTCATACACGGTCCCAACTGGGTATATCTGAACTCGGTCCTGAATTGTCGACCACAACCCACCTATAAATCGTGCCACCTTCTGTGACTCAGATTTTGATAGATCGTTTCGTGTAGCTAACTACTAGAATTCTTCAGTGTAATTTGTGACGGTTCGATTTCCTTGTTAGTAATTTTGATATTGCTAGAATAGTATCTGTTCATAATCACTGGGGAGAAATCGTGATCGAAGAAGACGTCTCATCCGTGTCCATGATAAGATGGGCGCCTTATTTTGGCGGGCTCGTGAGAGTTATAATTGTTCCCACCATGTATAAGCACCAGATTTTAATTTAAACGCTACCAATTTTACCCTTTTATGATCTGGTACGTCCATGTAATCAAAATATCTCTCTACTTTGGCTAGCCAATCGAGAAAATCTTTTATACGTAATAAACCGTTAAAACTAGTAAGTTTAACCTTACCTCGATAGTCTCTTTCAGCAGGATCTAGATGATCACCTCCATGATTAGTCATCGGGCAAAACCCTCATTAAGGTCATCGTCGCTAGAACTTGATCATCTAGTGTAGCCCTACGGTTTGCCACTGTTAGTGCTCTACGAAAATCGGGGTTGTGTCGTACAACAACCATGGGTGGTAGAGCAACTATAAGTGGTGGAGCACCGCCTAGGGCTTGGGGAAGAAGTAGTGCATTCGTAAGACGATCGAGGGTTTCTTGCAGCCCTTGCAAGGTCAACCGACTCTCCCGGTGGAAAGCTTTCATTCTTTCCAAAAGATAACGAATCCCTAGATCACCGTCCACAGGATTTTGATTCATACCTTCATTGTTTGTCATCGGCCCGAGGGGAATCCTCGCTCTGATACCAATTGACACAGGGATGAACGTGATGAGGATAACTACTCCGAATCCACGGAGCTTCTCTGGACTCCTCACAAAGACTTCTCGAATCCACGAGGAAAGAAAGCAGAAAATAGAAATAAATTCTAAAAAATTCGAAATTGATTA
Source organism: Magnolia changhungtana (assembly GCA_030180095.1). Classification (NCBI taxonomy): domain Eukaryota; kingdom Viridiplantae; phylum Streptophyta; class Magnoliopsida; order Magnoliales; family Magnoliaceae; genus Magnolia; species Magnolia changhungtana. Next base: position 8,495,955 of record JASAUF010000375.1, read on the forward strand.
ATTCATCACTGAAAACGAGTTCACAACCCTTTAAATAGGGGTACCAAGCAATGGGAAAGAAATTAGAATCAAACTACAACTAAAACTCCTAAAAATCTCGACTTACTATAAATAGTAAACTTACTATTTATAGACGGTCGTGATGTCTACTAGTGCGCAAGGTTTTCAGCCAAAAATAGTAAGTGTCCTATTTGGCTTCACCAAACCATTCTCCTAATTATTCTAAGCTCTTTTCACGTTGGGCACAACTTCTAAAGCCCGATGGATGAAGAGTTATAATCAAACTAAAACTTACTATTTATAGTAAAAACAAAATTAAAACAGGAAAATGACCGTCGATACAGGGGTTTTTCGCAATTCTGGGCTGCATAACCCAGCATAGTAGGGTTAGTTGGCTAAAGTAGCTCGTTCTATCCCAAAATTATATATTTTACGTCAGCTAACTCATTCCGGATTGCGAGATACGCCCGATCTAAGGTCCGATGGTCCGGATCACTTCTGTCGTCAACCGGGCCTTTTCTGATCCATCTTGGCCATGAAACTGTCTACGACCCGCTCTACATCATAAAAGCATCACAACAACTACTCCATCATCTTCTTATATCTCTTCCTCATCATCATGCATCATGAGAGGAGAAACTAGAGTCAGATCAAGAACATCATTGATCACTTCCCTTGCTTTTCGATCTTCATAAGGTCTTCAATAGTTCGATCTTTATAGAAGACCACATCTCAACTTCTTTCAAGTTTTTTACTTTTCGGATCTCATAGCCTATAATTGAATTCTTCTTCCCTATAGCCTAAGAATATGCAGGGAGTCGCTTTATCATCAAGCTTTATTCTATGTTATTTAGGCAAATGAACATAGGCTTTGCACTTAAACACCTTCAAATGAGAGTATGAAACCTCTTTCATAGTCCACACTCTTTTTGGAATATCTCCCTCCAAAGGAACTAAAGGGGGCGTGTTAATCAGGTAGCAAGCCATATGCATAGCCTCACCTTAAAATGATTTGGGCAGTTTGGCTAAAGAGATCATGCTCCTGATTCTTTTAACAATAATTTTGTTCATCCTCTTGGCCACAATGTTCTGCTGAGGATTCATGGGAACTGTCTTCTAATGCTTGATTTCATTCTTTATACAATACCCTCCAAACAACTTTAATGTATATTCCCCACCATTGTCGATCTGAATACATTTCAACTTCTTGCACACCTCACCTACTCCCATTATTTTTGATGCACTATCATTACCCATCTTTACAACATCATAATCACCTGATTTGTATGTTGCAAAGAGATCTCTTTTCCAAATAGCATGAAATGAAGCACCTATATCGAATACACATTCGGTATCTTGACACCTGCCATTGAGATACATAACTTATCTAAATGTGAATATCACAACTTCGTCATCAGACGAAATAGCGTAGTATCTTTCTCTTCTTGCTTTCCTTTCCTTTTTCTTTCTTTTTCTCCTTCTTAGGTTTTCGTCATTCATTCTAGTAGTGGTCCAACTTACCGCAATTATACCAATTGACATCCTTCCTGGACTTGAATTTACCTCATGACTTCTCATATTGGTAATGAAGCTTTCTATTTTTGCTTCTTTCCCTTGCTTCAGTAGCAAGTGCTTGTGAGTGAGGCCAACTAACTTTCTTCTTATTTTTATTTTTTTTTATTGAATGACATGCTTATAACTTGACTCATTATAACCACACCATCTGAGGTCAAGTTGCTAAGCAACACCACCAAAGTTTCCCAACTATCAGATAAAGAGCTAAGCAATAACAATGCTTGTATCTTATCATCCAATACCATCTTCATAATGATTAACTGATTCACAATGCTTTGCATCTCGTTCAAGTAGTCTGCAATAAACTCACATTCTTTATACTTCATATTTACGAGCTTTCTAATTAAGAAAGCCTTGTTCTTAGTGGCTTTTCTTTCATTCAATGCTTCAAATGTTTCATATAGGGCCTTAGCAGAAGATTCATTGGACACATGGTGGTCCAACCATGGCCAAATATATCTAATGGCTTTCTTGTTTAACTTCTTCCATTCCTCGTCCGACATGTCCTTTGGTTTGGCATCATCACCTTCAACCAGTGCATATAAATCTTTGCAATATAAGATATCCTCTATCTTGTCTTTCCAAATCATCCAATTGGAACCATTAAGGTTGACCATTCTATCTGTGGTGCTTGCCTCCATTTCAACATGTACACGACAAATAAAAAACTCCCCCAAAACAACCAAACTTCCAACCAAAGCTCTGATACCACTTGTAAGGAAAACAACCCCTTCTCCAATTGTGAAAACTAGTGAGATTAACTTACAGGAGAGATTTAATTAACGATGATTAAACCAACCTAGGAAAGCATTTCATCGAGCATGTACAATGTAAAATGAGGCACTAATATTTTTAACATGGAAACCTCTAAAATGAGGAAAAAACCATGGAACCAAGTCTAACAACAAAATCCATTATAACCAAAATGGAATTACAATCTTCAAGAAAACTTCACCTCATGGATCCCCAACTACATCACACAACAGCATTCAACAACTTTCAAGTGAGCACTCTCTCTTATATAATCCCCCAATACACCACACAACAAGTGGAATACAAGCATAAACAGATAAAGAAAGAGAGTTTCTTATCAACCAAGCTTGTAGAGAATGAAAAACTCGCTAACCAACCCTTAGAGATGATTTTAGGCGGATTCAAAGATGTGGATGGAGACCTCACTATTTTGAAGATGAATCTTCTCTTGAAATGGACAAGAGACTTAAATCGGAGTTGAAGAGAGAGCCTAGCTCTTCTTGTTTATCAAACCCCCTTTTTTCTCTAAGAAAGCAAAACAAAGAAACCCAAAATTGTAACAAAAGACCAAAATGCCCTTACTTGGGTTCACACATGAGACACCTCCATATGTGAGGAAAATCCTAACAAATAAAATATACAGACTCTTATAAGATAGACATTGAAGACTTTACACATCATTAATAAACATGCCTTTAATTAGAATAGTAAGGACCATGATTCCTAATGTAGGGAAGGGTGTGAGGAGGAAGATCACCATCTACCTCGGTATTATGCAAAACCTTGAATCCATAAGATAAAAGGAAATTTTAAAATTTTATTATTCAATAATGCTCGTACTTCATGCATCACTTATAAATGAAAAGCAAAAATCCTAACAAGAAGTCCTAAATCGACTAAATTAAAATTTACTCGAAAATGCAAAATTTACTAAAAATAGAATGTCATAATTTAATTGTGCCGGATGATTCCTAGTATGATTAGAAGTAATTCCTAAGGAGACTTCATATACTAAAACTCTAAAACGACTGAGATACGTCAAAATTAAAACTTACCAAAAATAATAATTTTTTCCTAAAACTATTATTTTGCATTGGAATGAAGCATTTTCTTTTAAAATATACTGACAAGGCCCATTACATAGGTTGGTTGACCTCATATGGCCTATTACAATAAAAATTTATAGTCATGCGTCCCGTAACAATACCCGAATCAAAAGTTATGATCGATTTACAGTTCACACTCTGAACGACAATTTCTCCTACTTGGAATGATTTATTTATTTATTTATTTATTTTAATTATTATTATTATTTTTTTATCCAGACACTTTTAGGGCCTAGTTATGTTATGCCCTACTTAGGACTTGGGCTGTATGTAACGGTACGTTTGAGCTTCTTTGGGTCCAACAGTACCAATAATATTTCTATGAGTAACTCTACATGATTCCTCAGGATTACTACTCTTTTCCACTCCCATTTCCATGTTAGTATTGAAGGAATTGAGCATGTTTGACTCCAAAGAAACTGACGAAAATGTTGGAGAAAGTAAATTAATTTCTCATTATTTAATAATTAAAATTATTTACATAACAAAAGAGTATATTTCTTAAAGCAATCATTAAACTTATCCATTGTTAAGACTTCTTTATACGTAGTCCTTATTATTTAATGAATACAAGATTTTCACTTGCTATTCCAATAGGGAGCTTAAAACTTAAATCCATTTTCACTAATTTCATGAAATTAATTATTGAACAATCATTACTTTTTCTATATTTGATATTTGGATTCCACTTATTCAAAAATTGCTTAACTAGATTTTTATTTTCTGCATGGACCCTACCCTTTATTATTTGAGTAATGTACAAAGACTCTCCTGAGCAATTTGCCAGTGCAGTTCCCTTAAATAGCCAAAAGAATTGTAGGGCCCGTTATGATGTAATTGTGACATCGACTCTATGTAGCTCATTTTAAGAAGTGGGCTCAAAACTCAATGTACAAAGCTCAAGTGGGCCACACCACAGGGAATAATGAGAAATAGACGTCCCTAAAATATCAATTTGGTAGTTATGTTACATCCATAAATTTTTTACAAAATTAGCAACTACTTCTTCATATGGATGCTAGTTTTGGTAGGTGGGCCCATCTTAGAATGGTCTGGATTCAGTGCTTGCTGCTTGTTTGAAGAGATTAAATTGATATTAGCTCCATATCATCCAATGAATAGGCCAGTCATGATTGGACTATAGCCTAAAAATCACTCTGGCCTTTACTAATAGATCAGATCACGGGTGATCCTAGCCACTGATTGGAAAACTACTGACGATATGTGGGCCGTGCCTGATGATATGTGGTGAGATGGTTGATGGGTTATTTTGACCCATCTTCGACCGGTCGAGAGCCCTGCTCGACTGGTCGAAGGCTGGTGGTCGACCGGTCGAAGGTTCGAGTCGAAAACTTCGACTCAAAGTCCAGCGAGTGATTTTGCTGTTTTTTACTGTAGCTTGGACTAGTCGAAGGGGACCTACGACTGGTCGAAGGGATGTCTCGACTAGTCGAAGGTTACGCAGTTTATTCCGCGATTTTGCGCGAAACTGCGGATTTGAGTCCTTTCGCAACTGGGATGCGAAAAGGAGTTTTCCAAAATTATAAAAGGGGTTGCCTAGGGTTTTTCTAGGTATCACAGAAAATAGCAAGAGGGTTTCCTAAAGCTTTGCAAGGGATTTGCTAAAGGGTTTAGGACTATCAAGGTGAGAGAGAGGGAGAAAGAGAGAGGAAGCTTATAGAAGGGAGGTTCTGCTCGTGGAGGTTCTCTACTTTGCAATCTACATCTCAGCACTTCTATGTCCTTGTAATCGGTTAGATCTCTCCGTTTTCTCTATTTCTCTTATTGTTTATCCACTCCTGCGTGAGTGAAGAAGATTGTAACGTTCTACTTCATAGTGGATTGTTGATCTGGACGAGGTCCCGTGGTTTTTACCTCTTTGAGGGTTTTCCAAGTAAAAATCTCTTGTGTGGTGTGTGATTGATGCTTTGATTTATTTCATTGCTTTATTATCCATAATTCTGGTTTGTTTCGGGAGGCTAGATCCTAAGGTTTGTGCAAGGCATCCCAACAAAGTGGTATCAGAGCTAAGTTCATTGAACGGGTAGGATCGGTTTGGAATTATGGAAGGTGGCTCATCAAGGATGATCAGCCTCAATGGTTCTAACTGGACCATATGGAAGGCTAAGATGGAGGACTTGCTTTATTGCAAGGACCTATATTCTCCAATCTCAGGCATATCAGCAAAATCCAAGGATATGACTGATGATGATTGGAAGAAGATGGACCGAAAGGCGGTGGGGTTTATTAGACAATGGTTGGATGATTCTGTGTTCCACCATGTGTCTACGGAAACCTCAGCCGAAAGCCTATGGCTAAAATTACAAGGGCTGTATGAGAGGAAGACAGCCGGTAATAAGATATTTCTGATAAGGCGACTTGTGAATCTCAAGTTCAAGGATGGTAGTTCTGTGGCCGAGTACATGAATGAGGTCAGCAATATAGTGAACCAACTCACCTATATGAAGATGGTCCTGGATGATGAATTGCAGGCTTTACTATTGCTTAGTTCATTGCCTGACAGTTGGGAGACATTGGTGGTGTCTCTAAGTAACTCCGCGCCAGACGGAAAGATATCCATGGAACAGGTAACCAGTTGTCTCTTCAATGAGGAGACAAGGAGGAAGTCTCAGGGGTCTACTCAGCAAGAGGCTCTTGTGACACAGGAACGGGGGAGAGGAAAGAACAGGAAGGGCGGGAAGGCCCAAGATAAATCAAGAGGCAATCAAGTAACAGAAAAGAGGTTGAATGCTGGAATTGTGGCAAGAAGGGCCACTACAAGCATGAATGTCATGGTAAGAAAAACGACAAGAAAGGAAAAGGGAAGGAAGAAGAATCTGATTCCACTGCGGTCGCTTCAGATGGCGACATGGTAGTTATTCTTTCTACAGATCACGATGTATGTCTCACGGCTACGAGTCAGGGCACCAACTGGGTGATAGACTCGGGAGCTTCTTTTCATGTGACTCCACACAGGGACTCTTTCACAAGCTACAAGTCAGGTGACTATGGGACTGTGAAAATGGGAAATTCTGGCGTATCAAAGATTGTGGGAGTCGGTGATATTTGTGTGAAAACTGATGTGGGCTGCACATTAGTTCTCAGGGATGTGAGGCATATCCCAGACCTTCGCCTCAACTTGATGTCGACGGGAAGGTTGGATGATGATGGCTATGAAAGCCGGTTTGTTGGTGGGCGATGTAAGCTCATTAAGGGTTCATTGATCATTGCTAGAGGAAAGAAGTGTTGCACCCTGTACAAGACAAGTGTCAGTATGTGCAAGGGTGGGTTGAACGCAGCGAAAGATTCGGCTATTGACATGTGGCACAGACGTCTAGGCCACATGAGTGAAAAAGGGCTTCAGCTACTAGCGAGGAAGCAGCTCCTTCCAGACGTGACAGGTATGCCTCTCAAAACCTGTCTTGATTGTTTATCAAGGAAACAGCATAGAGTTTTATTTATTAAAACTGCTTCTCATGTTAATAAAGTGCATGCATTAGATTTGGTTTATTCTTATGTTTGTGGTCCTATGAGGACAAAAACCTTGGGTGGGGCATTGTATTTTGTCACTTTTATAGATGATGCATCTAGGAGGGTTTGGGTTTATGCTTTGAAATCCAAGGACGAGGTCTTTGGTGTGTTTAAGTTATTTCATGCTATGGTCGAGAGAGAGACAGGTAGATCATTGAAGTGCATCCGCACTGACAACGGTGGTGAATACATTGGCGACTTTCACGAGTACTGCAAGTCCCAGGGTATACGGCATGAACAGACGGTTCCCAAGACCCCCTAGCATAATGGTGTAGCGGAGCGAATGAATCGCACAATTGTTGAGAGAATCAGATGCATGTTATCCCATGCGAAGTTGCCCAAGACATTCTGGGGAGAAGCAATGCGCACGGCGGTGTATTTGATAAACAGGTCTCCATCAGCCCCGTTGAATGGAGAAGTACCTGAGAAGGTGTGGACTGGACATGATCCATCGTACAGTCATCTCAGGGTGTTTGGATGCAGGGCATCCGTTCACGTACTAAAGGACGAGAGGTCCAAGCTCGATATGAAGATCAGGCAGTGTGTTCTTAGGGTACGGTGATGAAAAATTCGGTTACAGATTATGGGATCCGACCGAGAAGAAGCTCGTCAGGAGCAGAGATGTGGTTTTCTTTGAAGATCAGTGTATCGAAGACATTGGTAAGCCAGAGAAGAACCAGCCTAGTTCAGGTGAGCTAGAGGACATGGATCCGATTACTCCTCCCGTGGTGCCTGATGACGGGAGAGTACAGCAAGGTGCAGAGGACGAGAGAGTTCCTTCAGAAGATGGACCAGGGGAGCAGCCCCCACTTGATCCACCTGTTGAGCCACAGGTGAGGAGGTCATCTAGGGACAGACAGTCGTCCAAGAGGTACTCGCCGCATGAGTACATTATGCTAACCGATGGGGGAGAGCCAGAAGATTATTCTGAGGCCCTAGCCGACAAGCATAAGGGGGAGTGGTTGAAAGCTATGCAAGAGGAAATGGAATCCTTGCATAAGAACCACACCTATGACATGGTGAAATTGCCTAAGGGCAAGAAAGCTCTGAGCAACAAGTGGGTGTTTAGAAAGAAGATTGAGCAGAAGAATTCACAGACGAGGTTTAAGGCCAGACTTGTGGTGAAAGGGTTTGGTCAGAGGAAAGGCATAGACTTCGAGGAGGTATTCTCACCAGTGGTGAAGATGACATCTATACGGGTGTTGCTTGGGTTGGCGGCTAGCATGGATCTGGAGATAGAGCAGTTAGATGTTAAAACTGTCTTTCTCCATGGTGACCTGGAAGAAGAGATCTACATGCACCAACCAGAGGGGTTCGAAGTCAAGGGCAAGGAGCATATGGTGTGTAGGCTGAGGAAGAGCTTGTATGGGCTGAAACAAGCTCCACGGCAATGGTACAAGAAGTTTGACTCGTTTATGTTGAAACATGGGTATGACAGAACGGAGTCAGACCACTGTGTGTTCACGCGCAAGTTCTCAGATGGTGATTTCTTAATTCTGCTGTTATATGTTGATGACATGCTCATCATGGGAAAATACATCAAGAAGATTGACAGGCTGAAACAAGAGTTGGGCAAGTCTTTTGCAATAAAAGACTTGGGCCTGGCTAGACAGATCCTAGGAATGGAGATAACCCGTGATGAATACAGAGAAGCTCTGGTTGTCACAAGAGCGGTATATTGAGAAAGTCTTAGAGCGGTTCAATATGAATGCAGCGAAGCCGGTCAGTACTCCACTAGGTGGTCACTTCAGATTGAGCGACAAGCAGTGTCCCAAGACGAAGGAAAAGGTGGAAGAGATGCAAAAAAATACCCTATGCGTCAGCAGTAGGAAGTTTGATGTATGCTATAGTGTGTACACACCCAGACATAGCATATGCAGTTGGTGTTGTCAGCCGGTATCTTGCCAATCCTGGCAAAGAACATTGGACAGCGGTGAAATGGATACTACGGTATCTAAGAGGCTCATTCAGGTTGAGTCTATGCTATGGTGACGATAAACTTGTATTAGAGGGCTACACAGATGCAGATATGGCAGGTGACATAGACTCCAGGAAGTCTATATCGGGGTTCAAGTTCACGTTTGTAGGGGGAGCAGTTTCTTGGCAGAGCAAGCTACAGAAGGTCGTAGCATTATCGACGACAGAGGCCAAATATATCGCAGTCACAGAAGCATGTAAAGAGATGCTTTGGATAAAAAGGTTCCTACAGGAACTTAGCCTAAAGCAGGAGGAGCACGTGGTCTATTGTGATAGTCAGAGTGCTATACACTTGAGCAAGAATCCAAGTCAGCATTCCAAGTCGAAGCACATAGAGATTCTAAGCATCACCTTGGATCGAGGATACTTTGGAACAAAAGGTGTTACAGCTTGAGAAAGTCCACAAGGACGATAATGGGTCAGACATGATGACCAAGGCTTTGCTCAAGGGCAAGTTTGAGGTTTGTAGAAACCTGGCTGGCTTGAAGAAGGTGGATCCCTCCTGGGTCAAAATGGGAGAGATTTTATGGGTTATTTTGACCATCTTCGACCGGTCGAGAGCCCTGCTCGACTGGTCGAAGGCTAGTGGTCGACCGGTCGAAGGTTCGAGTCGAAAACTTCGACTCAAAGTCCAGCGAGTGATTTTGCTATTTTTTACTGTAGCTTGGACTGGTCGAAGGAACCTTCGACTGGTCGAAGGGGACCTACGACTGGTCGAAGGGATGTTTCGACTAGGCGAAGGTTACGCAGTTTGTTCCGCGATTTTGCGCAAAACTGCGGATTTGAGTCCTTTCGCAACTGGGATGCGGAAAGGAGTTTCCCAAAACTATAAAAGGGGTTGTCTAGGGTTTTTCCAGGTATCACAGAAAATAGCAAGAGGGTTTCCTAAAGCTTTGCAAGGGATTTGCTAAAGGGTTTTAAGGCTATCAAGGTGAGAGAGAGGGAGAAAGAGAGAGAGGAAGCTTATATAAGGGAGGTTCTGCTCGTGGAGGTTCTCTACTTTGCAATCTACATCTCAGCGCTTCTATGTCCTCGTAATCGGTTAGATCTCTCCGTTTTCTCTATTTCTCTTATTGTTTATCCACTCCTGCGTGAGTGAAGAAGATTGTAACATTCTACTTCATAGTGGATTGTTGATCTGGACGAGGTCCCGTGGTTTTTACCTCTTTGAGGGTTTTCCACGTAAAAACCTCTTGTGTGGTGTGTGATTGATGCTTTGATTTATTTCATTGCTTTATTATCCATAATTTTAGTTTGTTTCGGGAGGCTAGATCCTAAGGTTTGTGCAAGGCATCCCAACAATGGTGTGCTTGACAAATCTCCCGGATGTTAGTAGGTATCATTGTGTAATTTCTCTTGCTTTTCCTGACTTCATTTGACTAGGAATTGCAATTTACTTCAATTGCACATCCAAACATCCAAACGCGCCCCCTATCTATGATCCAGCACAGTTGCCTGCGAATATCTCAATATCTGCTTGTCATACATTTTACAAATGAAACCTGCATTTCATTTTATCATCTTTAAAACCAATTTCCAATTGAACAATTCCAATTCTCAACAAGTCCCTCAAATTTCAAACTTCAAACAGCCAAAACCACAGCCCTCTGTTTTCTCCTTGTTTCATCCATGAAATACACAAATTTTCACCATCTCCTACGAATCTATCATAGATGATAAAAACGCAATAAAATCCTCAGAATTCCATATTAAAAAGCCCCTGAATAAGAGGCAGTTTCATCACATGCATTTTCTATTAAAAAAAAAAAAAAAAAAAAAAGAAAAAGAAAAAAAAAAAAAAAAAAAAGGGAACGTTACGATAATTTGCAGAAATAAAATAAACCCAAACAGTAAATTAGAGAATCTTCGTCGATCAGCCATCGGAAGGAACATCTGAAGTGTACGTGCTAGGAGAGGGCGTTCCAGAGGCAGAGCTTTGGCCGCTTCTAATCAGTTTTTCTCCGGCTTTTGAGGCAAATGCGAAGACTGGTCTGAAGATTTGTTTGAATATCTTAGCTTTGATCTGGCCTCGTTTTGGTAGGGGAATTCTTTTTCCTTTTCCATTCCCTTTCTTCGGAGAAAGGGCAGCTTTCGAGGCCATATCCATGCAGAAAATTTCAAATGTCGATGAAAGCTGAGAAGGAAAGAAGGAAAGAGAAAGAAACTGAGCTGAATTTCTCGAGGGGAGAAAAGGGTTTATAGTAGGTGAGTGAAGGATTTGGAAAATGAAAAGAATTTGAGTATCTGTGAGAAAGGAGATGAATGATAGACGAACAGAAGATGAAAGATAAAAGGACAGAGGCTATGAATGTCTGTTTATATAGATTTTATTTATTTATCTATTATTATTATTATTATTATTATTTTGAGTGAGGTTCGCGTCACACGCCACTTTGGTTAAACGTCAGCTCTGACACGTGGGCCCATGAAATAACTTTGGTACAAACTACCACTTTGCTATACTTTGTTTTCAGCTGTAACAAGTGGGGCCCATGTTTTAATGGGCACTTTGGTTGGGCCCACGAGATAACAATGGACGGTGCTGGAAAAGCTCAGTAGATCTCACCATGATATATGGGTTTTATCCCCGAATTTCATTTATTTTTATTTTTTCAATCATTTTAGTGCATGAGCCAAAAAAATGCAATAGATTCAAGTCTCTTAAGTAGACCACATCATAAGGAAATAGTGATGATTGAATGCCCACCGTTAAAAACTTTCTAAGAGACCCATTGTAATTTTTATTAACAATCTTACTTATTGGTTAGGTTACATAAGCCTTGGTGAAGGGAATACACAAATATTAGCTTGATCTTAAAATTTTAGGTCGAGGTCTGACTAGTAATGCTGCCAATTGCCAGGTGTTATATGAGCCCAACCATAATTTATATATTTTATTTACATTGTCGATCAATTTTTCTAGATCATTTTAGGGCTTGATCCCAAAATGAAGTAGATATAAATCTTAAGTAAACCGTAACATAGGAAAAATAGTAGTGATTGAACATCTACAGTTAAAGACCTCCTAGGAACCACTATAATGTTTATTTAACATTCAATGAAGAAGAAAAAACAAATATCGGCTTTATACAAAATTCTTAATGGTGAGCATTCAATCAAGACGGTTTCTTGTGATGTGGTTCACTTGAGATTTGGATCCACTTGAAAAATGGATAGACGACGTGGATGAAACACATACATCATGGTGGGGCCTATGGAGCACTGACCACTAGCCAGGGTTAGTAGCCAATCGGCGTCAAAACTTTTGTGTGGCCTAAAGAAGTTTTAGTTGTCGGTGTTTAATTTATTAGAATCGTAATTTGCCATCCAAACGAGCCATGCACAAGAGGAATCTTGACCTTCAAAGGGGTCCGTGCTCTTAGTCGTGTTCACATGGTGCGTGATGCTGCTCGCGCGCGTTCACACCTCGAAAAGAAGGTTCCTACCTTTTACAAGACAATCCGAAGTTCCTATCATTCAATCTATAAAAATAGGTAGTTGAAAAGCATATAAACAGCAAATGGTCCAGATTTAACTAAAAAGTGCTTGAGATTAGAAGTAGACTCTTACATATTGGATACTTTTGGGCATTGTCCATCCATTTCTGGATGTAACTGACCAATGGTCTGGATTTATTAAGACGTGGACCCTACTTGATAGAAATGAAGGCCGTAGAGAGACTGGGTCAAGGATTCTGTCATTCCATACGCAAGAGGGGTAAATCAGTTCAGTTGCTTGTGTCCCAAGCTTTCGGAACTTCCAAAAATATGGCCATTTCTCACACCCCCTTGAGCTGAATTTAAAAGTGAGGAAAACCTTTGACTTTGGACGAAAGAAAATAAGTATCCATCCACTGAAACAGGTATTAGATACAATGTCCTCAAAGTTTAATTCGCCCTTTCTCCTCTTTGATTAGAAATGATCATTGACAGGTTACTAGCAAATTGTTTTCAGGATATGACCAATTTTGTTCGTTACGGTGTACAGTAACCATGAAGGAACCACCATAGGAACTCAGTTAAGGTAGTCAATGTCTTAGGCAGACTAAGTGACTACTCAAACTCAGAACTCAGTGAATTTGATTACTCTTTATGTTACTAACTTGTTAAAAGAAAATGAGAGAGATTTTGTGTTCTTGTTTAGGAGATTGATTGGATTTCTGATGATCTAGACCTGGAGGGGTCCGATTTATATAAATAGAAGGAATGTATCATTGCACCCGAGGCCACCAAAGATCAGAATGTTGCAAAAACGTTTATGACCATTGGCTCATTAATCCAAACATTTCAAACCATTAAATTAAAGGTATGGAGTTTGAATCACTGAATAATTGGTCATTTTTTTGACTATTGGCGTTAACTAGTGTCAATTTCTACCCGCTCTCTGCAACAGATGGATATGAATGTTTCTAAAAACTTCTATAAGCTGGTCTTCTCACATTACGCATCTCTCATACCGTGTCCCTTGTAAGATGACGCGAAGTAAAAAGTGTGCTACTAGTGCCTCTATAGGCACATAACCACTTAGAGTGACCTTACGCGAACCGTCACGAGACGGTGCAAAAGTACAAAATGTGCCACTAGCTCCTCTATGGCCACATAGCCATTCAACCACATTGCCTCATTGTCCATGCCCATGTCCTCATCCTTGTCCTCGTCCTGGCCCTCACCAATGCCAGCGCACGCGTGCTCCAGTGCGGAGCACTGGAACACGCAACCCCAAGCTCTCTCTCGCTCTCTCCCACTCTCCCACTTTTCCAAGTAAAAAATATATTCCCAAAACCATTTATAAACTCAAAAGATTTCCCATCTCTAAGAGATGTAGGACAAAGTGAAATCTATTTTTTTTTCATAATTTTTAAAATATTTAGGAGGGAAAATGAATGTTGAATTTTAGATTTAAATTCAAATTAACACATTTAATTTAACCACTAATTCTCAACAATCCCCCACTTGGTTAAATTAAATAATAAAATATCTGCCAGAGATTAAAAATAGTTTTTAGACATACCGAAAGATATCTTTAGATTTGAATCTTTCCTTAGTGTAGGTATTTCAAAGTTCTATCGAAATCCTTTATAATCGCAACCTTAAACCAATTATTCATTAATAACATAACCGTAGATACCATGCACATAATCACAGTTGCATTATATGAGTTTTCTTATATTACTCGCTCAACATATTTAATGGCCATATGCTTACCCTGTTTCATGAACGATCTCGAGAGAGATTCTAATTCTTATTAGTGGTGGCACCACCTCTATGTTCACATAGGTGAAATCCTTCTAGCATCTCCATTACTATCAACACTTATCCTTTAAAGTGAATTTCATTAAGAGTTTTAAGGCTCAACCATTTATCTGTAACGACCAACACTATTCATCCTGAATGATGTCATCTTATTGTTTTTAGTGTTGAAACTTTCCACTTATCAGTGACTTATTCTTACCCATTGAACCCAAACTTAGAAATTTTCTAATGTTAGGTTCGGTTTCCATCACTAGTGAAACTTTAAATGAATAGTTTTAATCACATGTCCTTACTACATCTCTTATTAGAGGTTTAGTGAAAGGATCAACTAAGTTATTACTTGCTTCACATATGATATCGCAATAATTCTATCTCGAATCAACTGCCTTATATAGTCATATCTCAGACTTATGTGCCTAGACTTTCCATTATATGTGTCATTATAGGCTCTTGCTAGAGTGGCTTCATTGTCAGAATGAAGTGATTCAACAAGCATAGGCTTCACATAGCGTGAAATTTCTAGTAGAAGATCTCTTAACCACTCAGCCTCTTTTCCAGTTGCAGACAAATTTATAAGCTCATATTCCATCGTTGAGTGTGTTACGCATGTCTGTTTCTTGGATCCCTAAGAGACAGCTACACCTCCTAAGGTAAATACCCCACCCTATTATAGACATATTGTTCCCTACACTTAATATCTAACTCTCATCAATATATCCTTCCAACACGGCTAGAAACTATGAGTAGAATAGACCTAGTTCTTTAGTTGCTTTGAAGTAATCAAAAACCCTACTAATGGCCTTCCAGTGTTTTACACTAGGATTACTAGTAAACCTGCTTAATTTACTTATTGTGTTTGCTATATTTGGTCTAGTGCATTGCATAGCATACATAAGACTACAAAAGGGGGGGTGAATAGGACGTATATCAATCGTCAGCCTATAACATTAACATACTCAAGTCAGTAAATATCGCATTTGCTCTTTAATCGTTTCCTTTAAATGGGGTATTTGCCTATTTTATTTTCAAGTGGTTAAACTTTCTTGGTATCTTCTCAATGTAATTAGACTAACATAACTGTTCACAACCCCAAGTGTAGGGTCGCGATGTAGTAATAATCTCGATAAGACCATGGTCGAATCCACAGGGACTGAACCTTATACGTAATATGAAAATAACTAGAACTAGAAGAAGATGTAATCTAAATCAAGAAAATTTAAGAGAATAATGGTGAATTACTTTAACTAAAACTTGTAAAATTCAAAGGTGAGAAAACTAGGGCGCCAAGGATCCACTTGCAGTAATTTGGAAGCTACTTTGTATTGATTCAAGGACAACTGGAATCAGAGTCCTATCCTATCTAATTGGTAAGAAGAGATTTGTCAGATCTCTGAACTTCTCGTGGATCTAATCATCAATGAATACGAGTGGTGAAGATTTGGAAGTGATTCCGTCACCTAACCATGCCCAGGAGACAAGGCAAACAATACCAATTTACCAATACAACGATCAATCATAGGAGAATTGTGAAAGTTAAGATGGATTCCGTCATCTAACCATGCCTAAGGGATGATGGTGAACAATAGGATTTCCTAATTTCACAATCTCAATTCAGAAAAAGAAGATATTTAAAGCTATTGCAGATTCATTTTAATTTGAGTCACAATAAACCATTAAATATTAAAAATATTCCTTAATAATCAAATTAGAATCCATAAGGTTCAATAAGATATGAATTAAAATAAAGCAAACATCTCAATCACGCTACAAGCTTCCAGATATGATTAAACTAAAATCTCTTAAAAAGAAAACATTAAGGGCCTGTTTGATTTTCCAATGCACTGGTAAATACCAGGTAAAAGAGTAATAATTATTTCCCCGTGTATTTACAACATACCTGATTTGACTACTTACTTTTTTAACACGGAAACCGAAAACATTACAAAATATATATGGGTCCCATTGTGATGCATTTCTCTTATCCACACCGTTCATCCATTATGCCATTTAAATTTATAGTATGAGCAAAAAAATGAGGTATATCCAAAACTCAAGTGGACCACACCATACGAAAAAGGGAATTAAATACTTACCTTTAAAAACTTTATGGGGCCACTTTTTCTTTTGGTGTGGGTCACTTGAGTGTTGTATCTGCTTCATTTTTTGTCTCATTCTTCAAAATATTGTAGTAAAATAGATGGACGGAATGGATATATCATATACATTGTTGTGTGGTTCAAAAATTAAAACTATCTCAATTGAACCGGTTTAAAATGCACAAATTCCTATGATTTTTCAAATGCCCTGAAACCATAATAATTACCCATTTCACGGTGTTTATGTTTGCTTCGAAAAACAAACGAGCCCTAAAGGAAAAACCGAAAAGGAAGGAAGGAGTCAATGAAGCCGTCCACGCTCCCTCTCTTTCTCTCGTGCTCCACGTCCAAAGATGATTTTCTCTCCCTTTCTCTCTTCCTTTTATAGATACAAAGAAGCCGGTCGGTGGGTTTCACGCACAAGGGGCGGTGCATGCATAAGGAGTTACGTAGCAAGCCTTCTGTGCCGTGAAAATGCAAAACTCAGCTACGTTTGGATTGAGTTTTCGGGATGGTGGTCATCCCATCTTCAATTCAAACTTCATGGTGGGGTGCAAGGACCCCTTCTCTCTCTTCTGGATGGTCCGGATCACAGATCCGGATCTAACAGTGATCTGCAATGGCCCACGGTGAAAGTTGCGTCCGGATGTGCGTAATTGGAAAGTTCTTACGCTGAGATGCTCGGTGGGCCCTACAATGATGTTTTCGGAGAAATCCACCTCATCTATTAGATTCTTAACGCGATTTCGATCGAAAATGGGAAGTTTTGGTCAAGTTTTGGTGCGACCCACTATATCAAATCATGCTATCATTCATCCTGCATTTGACGGTGATTTGCATTGTACACGTGCATGGGAGCAAAAGGACTTCATGGGTACGGTCGTCCCCACCCCCTGAACACAATGAACGGTCCAGATCCTCCAAATGATGGACGGTGGTGGGCCATTGATCACCTCAGCGGACGACATCTACACGCTACCGTGTAAAGGAGAGGGCCAGTCGGGTCAACCAACCTTTAACCAGACTCGTCAATCCGGTGTGGTGTAGGAGTGCACACCCCAATTGCACGCACACCCCAAGTGGGGTCCATCGTGATGTTTCTGATAAATCTGCTCTGTCAATCCATTTTGCCATCTAATTTGAGGGGTTGAGACCAAAATTGAAGCATGTCCAGAGATCAGGTGGGCTATAGATCAGTGATTTAGTGGCTGATCTGTTCGTTGGGCCACTTCTACAAAGATCTAATAGTTAAAATTTTACGTGTACGATTACTTTATGGTCCTCAGGCTAGATATAAAGTTTCGAGCCAAACGGCTAGTGAGAACCCTGTGATCTTACATTCAAGACGATTTTCAGACCTCTTTATCTTCAATCACTTTATTTTCTCAGATCTTTGGTATGTGAATTCTTTAATATCGGTCCCCTAAGATCCGTCCCTTACTTTGGTGATTCTTGAGCATTAAATATATGCCTTTAGTACCCTTTTTCAATCAAGCTCTTAAATTCACCTTGCAATAAAAACATGATTAAAATAGAATGTTGAGCATTATCATGTTCGTAAAACCAAGCAATAACTGGGGTTTAATATGCAATATTTCAGCCTTAACAATAACGCATATCCCCCACCATGTTTTTAACTTTGGTACGTGGTATGGTATCCACTTGTCCAAGATCATTATTTTAAACATAGAAAAGATAAACATTTTTGTTTCAGTTACACTTTTTACTGTACTAATGATAATTAACATGTCATCAACATATAAACATATAATAATAATGCAATCACTACACACCTTGGAGTAAATGCACTTATCAAGTACATTATGCATGAAACCATATAAGATAGCACATTTGAATCAAAATTTTCATTCCGATGTTTTATTTTTTATTTTTAATCCATACAATGATTTAATAAGCCTATATACTTTCTGTGAGACCCGTATCCCGAAAGACTATTCGTACACTTAGTTTTTTGTATTGGCATTTTCTGGATAGACTAGATCAATGAGTTCCGATCAGACGCTCTATTTTATTAATGAATTAACAATCCGAGATTTATACCTATATGACCACGTGGATGTTGTGATTCTAATGACACATGACACACCCTATTACGACGGTCGGATCGAAAGCCCCATTGAAATAAACACATTATATGCGTCGTACATAAAATATTTGGAATAGTAAAACAATATCTCTTGCGAGCCTTCAAAAAATCAAACTCATTTACTGAAGCCGCCTCAATCCGTACGAGTCATTCCTCTCCCATGTTTTCTCACTCCTCTTTTTAATGACAACCATACCGTCCTCACCCATTTAACTCAGTCCCATCCATCTCCCGTTTCTACTGTATGAAAGAAATTAACATGAGAAGAAAATGAAAAATACAGAGAATGAAAATATAGGTTTAAGAGAGGGAGATAGTGAGAAATTAGAGGAGGTTAAGAAAAAGGAGAGGTAATTTCAACAGTTCGTTGTACCTTATCTCTAATTCAACCATCGATATGAGTGCATGGGTCATTTACCCATTGTCTTGATGTCGGGTTCCATCAAATGGACTCCACCTTGATGTATATATTGATATTTATTTCATCTTTCCATTTTATTAAAAGGTGCAACTTACCTTTCCACACTATCTATCATGGCCAATGTGTGGTCCACCTTGATGTGCGTATGATTTGTATATATGGGCTCCATAGTGGTGGAGGCTCATTCAATGGTCGAAATTCCTTGTTTTCCTTTCCCTCTCCATTTCTATTTTTCTTTGGTTTTGATGGATATCCAAACTTCATTGGGGCTACCATGAGATGGCCAACCTCATGGACAGAGTCAATCACTCTTGTGGGACCTAACCTATGCATTCAGAATCAAATACACTACATGCAAAATAACATGTTTGTATCAAGGGATGAATGGGTTTTTCCCTCGTGGACCCACCATGAAGCATGTGATCAATCCATGTCACCCATCCTTTTTACCACACTATTTTAAGGTGGTGTCTAAAGATGAGATAAATTGATGTAGAGCGGGTTGGGGATAGTTTCATGTCCAAAATGAACTAGAGAAGACCCGATCGGAGGCGGAAGTCATCAAGACTGTCAGAACCTTAAAACAAGCATATCTCGCAAATCAGAATGAGCTACTCGACGTACCATACATGATTTTGGGGTAAGATGAGATACTTTAGCCCACGCCGAATTTGTGAGATTCCATCATATTGACGGTCGAATTCCATATTTATTTCCTTTTTTACTATTTTTAGTAAGTTTTAGTTTGATTATAACTCTTCATCCGTTGGGCTTTAGGAGTCGTGTCCAGCATGAAAAGTGTTTAGATAAATTAGGAGAATAACGTGGTTAAGCTACATGGGACACTTACTATAAATAGAAAATTTATTATTTATAGTAAGTTACGAATTTTAGGGAGTTTTAGTTATAGTTTAATTCCTAAACTTCTTCCAAGTCTTGGTATCCCTATTTAAAGGGTTGTAGACTCATTTATCAATCATCAACAAATTTATTTCAAATATTTTAAAACTATTTCTATTTCTTTTCCTCATGGATTTGAGAAGTCTCTGTGAGGAGTCCAGAGAAGCTCCGTGGATTTGGAGTAGTTATCCTTGATGAAGATGGTGATCGACCTCATCGCGTTCATCCCTGTGTCCTTTGGTATCAGAGCGAGGACATCCCTCCGGCCGATGATAAACAACAAAGGTATGAATCAAAATCCTGGACGGTGATCCAGGGATTCATTATCTTTCGAAAAGAATGAAAGCTTTCCACCGGGATAGTCAGTTGACCATGCAAGGGCTACAGGCAACCCTTAACTGTCTTGCAGATGCACTGATTCTGCCTCGAGCCCAAGGCGATGCTCAACCACCCGTATTTGTTGTATGACACAACTTTGATTTTTATAGAGCACTACCAGTGGTGAATCGTAAGGTTACACCAGATGATGTGAGTTCTAGCAATGAGGACCTTAATGACAGCTTTGCCCGACAACCAATCCATGGAGGTGATCATCTAGATCATGTTGAAAGAGACTATCGAGAGTATAAAATGGTGAAGTTGGTAGCCTTCAAATTAAAATCCGATGCTTCTGCATGGTGGAAGTAATTACAACTCTCACGTGCCCGACAGAATAAGGCGCCCATTGCATTATGGCCACGGATGAGACACCTTCTTCTATCACGATTCTTCCCTAGTGATTATGAGCAAGTATTGTTCCATTAATACCAAAATTGTCGACAAGGGAATCAAACTGTCACAGATTACATTGATGAATTCCAGCGGTTGACAACACAGAATGACATGTCAGAAATTGAATCGCAGGCCACCACTTTGATCATAAGGAAGCCGTTATACATGCCAAAGGTAAAGATAGATTTACAGTGACACAATATCTTTCGAACGAGGTGCTCTATACACCAAAAGATCTGTAATGTGATCATCGACATCGGGAGCAATGAGAATCTTGTGTCAAAAATAATGGTGGAAAAGTTACAACTGTTGAGGGTCGAATATTGCATATTAGACCCAGTTATTACTTGCTTTTATGAACATGATATTGTTTAATGCCCCATTTTAATCGTGTTTGTGATGTAAGGTGAATCTAGGAGCGTGGACGGGAAAGGATGCAAAAAGCATGGATTTAACACTCAATCATCACCAAGGCAAGGGACGGATCCCAAGGGACCAAGTTCGATGGATTTACATGTTAGAGATTCGAGAAAATCAGGCCACTCACGTTAAACGGGCCCGAAAATCGTCCGGAATGCAAGATCACATGGTTCCCACCATCTGTTCAGCTCAAAACTCTATATCTGGCCTGAAAACCATAAATGAACAGTATATGTCAAATTTTAACACTCAGATCCCTGTGAAAGTGTCCCAACTAACAGATCAGCCCATAAACCATTGATTTTGGGCCCATCTGCAAACTAGATATGTTTCAAATGTTGGCTCAACTCCTTAAATTATTTAAGAAAAGGGTTGGATCGATTAGATTTCTCATACCTATCATAGTGAGCCCCACTTAAGCATGAGTGTACATAGTGCACAATTGCACTAGTCGTGCACCGCAACAGAGAGTCAACCAAACCGACTCTTGACTGATGCTTTTAAAAGAAGGAAACTTCCTTCTTTATGCTTTTACACAGCCCGTCCGCTGGGAGGTGTGTGGCCCACCCCCGTTGATCATGTGGACAATCTGAACCGTCCATTCGAACTTGGAGGGGAAGCCAACCATACACACGGTAGTCTTTCAGACTCATGTGCGTGTATGTATGAAAACCGCGCCACTACATCTAACAAACGGTAGGTTTAAAATTCATTAGGCCACACTTAACTCGATCCAAAACTAGCCATCTCTGAATGGTTTTTTGTTGTGATTCTAATAGACGGCGTGGACTTCCCATTAGAATTCAATCGTGGGCCCACAAACACAACCGACTCAATTAACATTTGTGTCCTAGTGTTCTCCTTGAGTAAATTTTTCTTCTTGTTCTTAGTTATTTTTCATAAATTTTTGTTAGTTTACTTAGTAACTAGCTAAACTATTTATTGGATTAGTTAAGAAGAATCATTAAATTCGAATTGTGGCAACCAGTCCTCGTGGGAACGATCTCGTAATACGTACTGTGTCTACACCTGATTCGTATACTTGCGAGTTTAAAATCAATTTAAATCAGGTTGGTTTAAATAAAACATCAACAACTAAAAACAGAAAGGCACCCATTTCCGTACACGAGTGGATGGATCAAGGAAGTCAACAAAGCAAAGGTAACCAAATGATGTCGTATATCCTTTTCCATTGGTAAATATTATAAGGACAAAGTAATGTGTAACGTAGTTGACATAGAAGTTTGTCACATGTTACTTAGTCGACCATGACAATATAATATTGATGTTATGCATAGAGGTTGGGATAATGTATTTATATTTATGAAAGATGATAAAAATATTATCCTTGGCCCTATGGGAATGGATAACTAACTCAAGACTTCTAAGATTGAGGAACAGCCTCCCATGCCCAAACATGATTTCGTTAAACAATCTGAAGAGACGGCAAGTGTAGATACATTAATTGAAAAGGAAAATTATATGGAGCCTGTGAACATCCCAAAAGATTTAAAACTAGTGTTGTAAGAGTTCAAGGTGAATGTGCTCAATGAAATTCCTAATAAATTGTCTCCCATACGAGATATGCAAGACCACGTTGATCTTGTCTCAGGGTCAAGTCTACCTAATTGCCCACATTATCAGGAAAAATATGAGATCTTGCAAATACAAGTAAAGGGACTGATCTATACTAGTCAAGTCAAGGAGAACATGAGTATATGTATTGTGTCAACTCAAAAGCCTAATGCCAGGTACAAGAAAATGGCTAATAAACATTGACATCAAAAGTTATCTCAGAATCATGAGCCAAGTCCCTTGAGTAACTCGATGACAAGTTATTTTCAAGTGGAGGGATCTGATGTAGGACGTGGCACAGATACATTTCTAGCATGGTTGGATCAAAAGAAGGTAAACTGTAAATTGACCATAACTTTTGATCCAAGTATTGTTATAGCACACCTAACTGAGTATCAAAAACTAAAGCAGCACAAGAACTCAAGGACGAGTTCTTTTGAAGTGGAGGAGACTAATGTAGAATGGGTCGCGGACACTTTCATGCCCAAGATGAACCAGAGAAGACCTAATCAGAGGCGAAAGTCATCAAGACCATCAGAACCTTAAAACAAGCATATCTCGCAAACTGGAATGAGCTACTTGACGTACTATACATGATTTTGGGGTAGGACGAGCTACTTTAGCTGAATTTGCGAGATTCCATCATATCGACAGTCGAATTCTATGTTTATTTCAATTTTTACTATTTTTAGTAAGTTTTAGTTTGATTATAACTCTTTATCTGTTGAGCTTCAAGAGTTGCGTCAACATGAAAAGTGTTTAGAAAAATTAGAAGAATAATGTGGTTAAGCTATATAGGACACTTACTATAAATAAAAAAATTTACTATTTATAATATATAAGTTAAGAAATTTAGAGAGTTTAGTTATAGCTTAATTCCTAAACTTCTTCCAAGTCTTGGTATCCCTATTTAAATGGTTGACGGAAATTTTCTTAAACAACTAGCTAGAGAAAAAGGATGAATTTAAGTTGTAGACTCGTTTATCAATCATTAACAAATTTATTTTAAATATTTTAAAATTATTTTTATTTCTTTTCCTGGTGGATTCAAGAAGTCTCTGTGACGAGTCCAATAATCTCCGTGAATTCGGAGTAGTTATCCTTGAGGAAGACAATGGTCAACCTCATCACGTTCATCCCCGCCTCGTAAATCTATCTTAAGGTGGGCCACACCGTAGAAACAGTGGTGTTGAATGCCACAATTGAACCTAACATTTTGACGCAGGGGATGACGTGAGGTTGAGCACCGCCTTCCTCAAGAGGATAACTATTCCGAATCCACGAAACTTCTCTGGACTCCTCACAGAGACTTCTCGAATCCACGAGGAAAGAAAGCAGGAAATAGAAATAAATTCTAATAAATTTGAAATTGATTAATGAATACCTAAAAACGAGTTCACAACCCTTTAAATAGGGGGTACCAAGCAATGGAAAAGAAATCAGAATCAAACTACAACTAAAACTCTTAGAACTCGTGACTTACTATAAATAGTAAACTTACTATTTATAGACGGTCATGATGTCTACTAGTGCGCAAGGTTTTCGGCCAAAAATAGTAAGTGTCCTATTTGGCTTCACCAAACCCTTCTCCTAATTATTCTAAGATCTTTTCACATTGGGTGCAACTCCGAAAGCTGGACGGATGAAGAGTTATAATCAAACTAAAACTTACTATTTATAGTAAAAATGAAATTAAAACAGGAAACGACAGCCGATCCAGGGGTATTTCGCAAATCCGGGTTGCACAACCCGGCGTAGCGGGGTTGGTTGGTTAAAGTAGCTCGTTCTACCCAAAATCATATATTTTACATCAGATAACTCATTCTGGATTGCGAGATACACTTGATTTAAGGTTCGATGGTTTGGATCACTTCTATCGTCGATCGGGCTTTTTTTGATCCATCTTGGCCATGTACGCTATGCATCACATTTATTGCTACCCAACTTATTATTAATGTCATGTAGACGTGTAGAGAAAAAATACAAAAACTAGGTGGTCTATTTATAGGACCCACCTTGAGGTTTGTGTTAAATCTAAACCGTCTATCTGTTATGCTAGAACATTTTAAGGCTAGGCCTCAAACATGAGCCACATCTGAGTGTATACTGTTGAAACTTTTCTAAAACCACCATGATGTTTATATGCTATCAAAACTCCTTGAACCAGGACCTGCCTTGGTCTGACCACATCATGAACGGACCAGATCGTCCACAAAGGGCCCCACCTAGCCAGTGCATTAAAAAGGGGAAAAAATAAAAAATTCTTCTACCGCTGGAGCAATAGCGTCCAGAGGACGTTGCAGTCTGGGAGCCTTTGAGCACTAGAAGGAGGTCCCACTCGTTGGACCCACTTTGATGTATGTGCTTAATCCACACTGTCCACCTATTTTGCGAGATCATTTTAGGTTGTGAACCCAAAAATGATACAGATCTATCTCCCAGGTGGATCACACCAAAGAAAACAGTAGGAATAGTGACATCCACTATTGAAATCTTCCCGGGACCCACCTTACTGCATGTGTCTCATCCAACCATTCATCCACTTTGCCAGGTCATTTCTAGGCATGGACCCCACCACTAGACGAGGCAAATCCCAATCTCAGGTAGACTACCACCAAGAAACAGCAGGGATTGAATGGCTACCATTGGAATCAATTGGGCTACTGTAGTTGCAACACGTGGGGTCCTAACGTGACGCTTATTTACCACCAACAGGTTGATAAGGTCACACCAACCTGGGTCAAGGGACCACACAATCACTACAACAAATTAGACTTTTTGCAACGATTTTTTTTAGCGACGAGTCTAATTTCATTGGGAAATGCAATTTTTTACAACAACATTTCAAGTCATTGCAAAAAATGGATTATTTACGATGACCGTTTAAATCGTCGCTAATAGTTAACGTTTTTGCAACGAGCTTCAATTATCGTCGCAAAAACTTGTCGCAAAAAGTTGTCGAATGAATTTTTTACAACGATCTTAACCGGTCGTCGCTAATAGCCACTTTTTGTGACAAATTAGGTGTTGTAAAAAAATATATATTTTACGACGATACAAAAGTTGTCGCAAATAGTAGCTTTTACAATGACTAGTTCAACTCATTACAAAAAATATTGAATTATACATTTTGCAATGAATATAGTTTCGTTACGAAATGTTAGAGTATTTGCAACAACATTTTAAATCATCGTAAATAGTCAACATTTTTACAGCGAGCTATAATTATCTTTACTAAAACATTTCTCACCAATTTCTCCTGGAAAAATTACATGGCGGGAAAGACATTTTGCCACGCGTTTCTATGGTCATCGCTAATGTCCACTTTATGCAATGAATTGAAAGTTATGGCAAAAAATAATTTATTACAACGACACAAAAGTCGCTGCAAATAGTTTATTTTAGCAATGACTAGTTAACTCATTGCAACAAATACCAACTGAAGGTTTTTGTGACGAATGTAGTTTCATGGCAAAAGGTTAGAGTATTTGCAACAACATTATAAATCATCGCAAATAGTCAACATTTTTGCAACGAGCTATAATTATCGTCGCTAAAACGTTTCCCACTAATTTCTCCCAAAAAATAACATGGTAGGAAAGACGTTTCGCCATGCATTTCCATGGTCATTGCTAATGTCCACTTTATGCAACGA
Source organism: Magnolia changhungtana (assembly GCA_030180095.1). Lineage (NCBI taxonomy): Eukaryota > Viridiplantae > Streptophyta > Magnoliopsida > Magnoliales > Magnoliaceae > Magnolia > Magnolia changhungtana. The sequence goes on from JASAUF010000375.1 coordinate 8,522,094, forward strand.
ATTGAGTGTTGTGGCAAAACATTTTTTTTTGCCACGATATAAAAGTCGTTGCAAATAGTCGGTTTTAGCGACGACCAGATTAACTCGTCGTGAAAAATACAAACTGAAACTTTTTGCGACGAACATTGTTTCATTGTAAAATGTTAGAGTATTTGTAACAACATTGTAAATTATCGCAAATAGTCGACATTTTTGCAACGAGCTATTATTATCATCGCTAAAACGTTTCCTACAAATTTCTCCCAGAAAAATTACATGGCGGGAAAGACGTTTCGCCACGCGTTTCCATAGTCATCGCTAATGTTCACTTTATGCGACGAATTGAATGTCGTGGCAAAAGATTATTTTTTACCACGACACAAAAGTCACTGCAAATAGTCTGTTTTAGTAACGACCATGTTAACTCATCGCGACAAATACAAACTGAAACTTTTTACGACGAACGTTGTTTCATTGCAAAATGTTAGAGTATTTGCAACAACATTGTAAATCATCGCAAATAGTCAATGTTTTTGCGACGATCTATTATTATCGTCACTAAAACATTTCCTACCAATATATCTCGAGAAAATTATATGGCAGAAAATATGTTTCGCCACGTGTTTCCATGGTCATCGCTAATGTCCACTTTAAGCAACAAATTGAGTGTCGTGGCAAAACATTATTTTTTGCCACGACACAAAAGTTGCTGCAATAGTCTATTTTAGCGACGACTAGGTTAACTCGTCACGACAAATATAAACTAAAACTTTTTGCAACAAACGTTGTTTCATTGCAAAATGTTAGAGTATTTACAACAACATTGTAAATCATCGCAAATAGTCGACATTTTTGCGACGAGCTATAATTATCGTCGCTAAAACGTTTCCCACCAATTTCTCCCAGAAAAATTACATGGCGAGAAAGACGTTTCGCCACGCATTTCTATGGTCATCGCTAATGTCCACTTTATGCGACGAATTAGGTGTCGTGGCGAAACATTATTTTTTACCATGACACGAAGGTCGCTGCAAATAGTCTGTTTTGGCGACGACTAGGTTAACTTATTGCGACAAATACAAATTGAAACCTTTTGTGACGAAAGTAGTTTCATTGCAAAATATTAGAGTATTTGCAACAACATTGTAAATCATCGCAAATAGTCGACGTTTTTGCGAAGAGCTATAATTATCGTCACTAAAACGTTTCCTACCAATTTCTCCCAGGAAAATTACATGGCGAGAAAGACGTTTCGCCACACATTTCTATGGTCATCGCTAATGTCCACTTTATACGACGAATTGAGTGTCATGGCAAAACATTATTTTTTGCCATGACACAAAAGTCGCTGCAAATAGTCTATTTTAGCGATAACCAGGTTAACTCGTTACAACAAATACAAACTGAAGCTTTTTGCGATGAACATAGTTTCATTCCGAAATGTTAGAGTATTTGTAACAATATTTTAAATCATCGCAAATAGTCGATATTTTTTACGACGAGTTATAATTATCGTCGCTAAAACATTTCCCACCAATTTCTCCCAAAAAAATTGTAATAGGAAAGACGTTTTGCCACACGTTTCCATCGTCGTCACAAATGTCCACTTCATGCGACGAATTGAGTGGCGTGGCAAAACATTATTTTTTACAACGACACAAAAGTTACAGCAAATAGTTTATTTTAGCAATGACCAGGTTAACTTGTTGCGACAAATACCAACTGAATCTTTTTACGACGAATGTAGTTTCATTGCGAAAGAGTAGAGTATTTGCAATAACATCTTAAATTATCTGCGTGTGTACTTTTATGAATAGTTTTCCTTCATCTGTCTGTGTGCTCATCAATTAAACAGTGGAAACTAACGTATATTGCCTCATTAAGTTCTTGATCGACAATCGAACAGTGTACATTACTGATGATCGGTCGATCGACTTCCTAATCAACAAATCGGACGACAAGAAATGTTGTTGAACATCTGATGAACCTCCAATTAATGATTGAACAGTACAAACTAACATAAATCTTGTTATCAATTCCCCTATTAACGATGGAATGGTGCACATCGACAATCACTTGATCGACCTCCAATCAACAATCAAACGATAGTAAGTGTTGTTGACCATCCAATCAACCTCCAATCCTTTATCGGGTGGTGGAAATCATCATACATCACTTCATTGAGCCTCCAATCAACAATCGAATGTTGCACATCACCGACACTCACAAGATCAACCTCCCAATCAATGATCGTACAACACAAAGTGCTTTCGACCATTAAATCAACCTCCAATCATCGATTGAATGGTGGATGGATGGGATGGCTGAATGGTTGAATGGATGGATGTTTGGACGGTTGGATGGATAGATGGGATGGAATAGTTAGATGGATCAATAGATGGGATGGTTGGATGGTTGGTTGGATGGATGGTTGAATGGGATGGTTGGTTGGATGGATGGTTGAATGAGATGGTTGGATGAATCAATATTTGAATAGATGGGATGGATGGACCGATGAATGAGATATTTGGGATGGATTAATGGGAGGATGGATGGATGTTTGGATAGGATGGTTGGATGAATCAATTTTGAATAGATGGGATGGATGGACTGATGAATGAGATATTTGGGATGGATTGATGGGATGGATGGATGTTTGGATAGGATGGTTGGATGGTTAGATGGACGGATCTGATGATTGGATGGACGGATGGATAGATTGATCGATGGGATGGTTAGATGGTTAGATGGATGGATATTGATAGATTGCTCGATGGGATGGATGGTTGGATGGAATTGATGGATGTTTGGATGGGATGGATAGATGATTGGATGGTTGGGATGGGAATGGATGGGTGGTTGTTTCGATGTATAGATGATATGGATGGATGGATGGATGTTTTGATGATTGGATAGAATGAATGAATGGATGGGTTGGTTCGATGGATGGTTAGATGGATAGTGGGATAGATAGATGAATGGATGGAATGGATGGATGGATGGATGGATGGATGGGGTGGTTATATGGATAGATGGCATGGATGGATGAATGTTTTGATGATTGATGGGATGATCAGATGTATGAACAAGATGTTTTCAACTTCTTTACAATGTTTGAGAAAAATTGAGATTTTGAAAAAAAAAAAAAACAAACAAACAAACCATGATTTAATAAAAATCTTTTTTTTTTTTTGGGGGGGGGGGGGGATTGATTTCGAGAAAAAAATAATATCTTGAAAAAGAAAATTAAAAGGATTTTTTTTTAATGTGAAAATTTTGACAACATTGAAAAATGGAAATATTTTGAAAAAGAAAATGAGAGTTTGTATTTTGAAAAATAAAATAAAATTGAGAAGTTCAATAAAAATCGACAAGTTTGAAAAAAATGCTTTAAAAAAATGGAGAAGTTTAAAAGAATTGAAAATTTTAAGATAAAACGATATTAAAAAATTGATACTTTAACAAAAAAATAGACATTTTGAAACAGAAAGTAAAGAAGTTGAAAAAATTTGCGATATTGAAAAATAATTGGTAAAGAAGTTTAAAAATTTTGTGATATTGAAAATGTTCAAAATTTGGAATTAAAAGAAAAAGTTATTTATATAAACACTAAGATTTTGAAATATATATATATATATATATATATATATATATATATATATCATTTTAAAAAAGAAAATTGAAAAGTTGAAAACAAAATGATGCTTTTGAAGAAAAAAAAAATTGACATTTTGAAATTTTTGAGGAAAAAAAAATTTTGAGAAAATTTTTCAGATTTTGAAAATAAAAATTAAGAATTTGTATTTTATTTTGAAATATTTGATAATAAAAATGATATTTTGTTAAAAGTTTTGAAAGAAAAATGAAGAGTTAAAAAATATACATTTTGAAAAAAATGTGATTTTTAAATGGAAATTGAGATTTATCTGTGAAAAGAAAAAAAAATTACTAAATTATTAGGCACATCCACTAATTGAACCTTTAACCTTTTTTGGACAATCTACCCAGTCCAGATTGAAGAGTAAATAACTTCAGATGTTTAAATCAAATTTCACTCAAATTTTTTAGCAATCTTGTATGCCCAATATTTATCATATATAGCTTGATCGGGGCGAGTGACTAGTCAAATTAAGGGTATTGATCAATAAAATAGAGTGAATGGACGAGACATGTAAAATGGACCAAATATTCTGGTTAAAATTGTGACCCAATTTACTAACATCATGAAAACCTAAGAATTAATGTAAGTTTTGTGGGCCCATCATGATGTGCATCGAACATCAACACCATGCATTTGATGTGTCCCTTTTAGGTTATGAGATATCTCAAAAATCATTCGTATACGAAACTCAGGTGGGCCATCCCATCTAAAACTATGTGAACACATCCTAAAATATATAAAAGGAGTTGGTGGGCCCCATGTGAGTTTTGGATGCAGTTGAAACTTGGTTTGACCGCTCATCCAAGTGGGACACACATAATGAATGGGATGGATAAAACACTCACATCATGGTGGGTCCCACATACTTTGCCCTATGGATTACCGTATGGGCGGGTAGTATTCTAAGGGAAGCGGACTGCGTACTGAGTAACTCAGTACCTTTACAATACTGAGTAAACTCTGCGGGGTCTACAGTTATTTATTTATTTTATACACTCCGTTCATCCATGTTAACAGATAATTTTAGGTGTAGAGTGCAAAAAGGAAGCATATCCAAAGCTCAAGTGGACCACACCACAGGAAATAGTGTGATTAAACCTCTACCATTGAAAAATTCTTGGAGGGCACAAAAGTTTTGGATCAAGTTGATGTTTGTGTTTTCTCTTCATCCGTGTCTTTTTTGATATTATGAATAGGTTGGATGGCAAATGAACATTACTGTGGGCCCAAGGAAGGTATCAATGATGGAAATCATTATTCCACACTGTTTCATGTGGCATGGTCCACTTGAACTTTGGATTTACCAAAAATTTGGTATCAATCCACACTGTTCATCCAGTTTTTGAGATCATTTTAGAGAATTATCCAAAAAATGAATCATATCCAAATATTAAATGGACCACACCACAAATACCAGCAGGGATGGGGAATAGATTGGCTACTCACCCTGCTACTAGCCCGGTGGTTGGTATTTGGTGCTCCGTGGGCCCCACCATGATGTATGTATATCATCCATTATGTTCATCCATTTTAACAGATCAGTTTAGGGCTTGATCAAAAAAAAATGATAGGGATATAAATCTAAGGTGGACCACATCCGAGGAAAACAATAATGATTGGATATCCACCATTAAAATCCTCCTTAAGGCCCATTGTACTGTTTATTTGACATCCAATCTGTTGATTAGATCATACAGGCCCTGATGAAGGGAAAAAACAAAGATCAGCTTGATCCAAAACTTTTATGGCCCCAAAAGGGTTTCAATGGTAGACATTTAATCCCCCACTGCTTTTTTCAGTGTGGTCCATTTGATAGTTAGATCTGTCTTATTTTTCATCTCAAGCCTTACGACGAGCTCGCTAATTGGATGGATGGTTTGGATATAACGTATACCTCATGATGGGACCCGCATAACTTGCTGACGTCAGCCACCTATTCCCTACCTTTCATTTAGCCAGCCCTAAACCGACTCTCTGTTTCTCTCCCTCTCATACGCTCTCCTCTCCGTCTGTCCCTCTCCCAGCGCCGGCCCTACAGATCTCTCCCACCTCTCTCTCTTCCTGTCGATCTCTCCACGAACATTAAGGTAACTCTCTCTCTCTCTCTCTCAATCTATTGATAGTGGTGGTTCTCATTCCTACTGTTCCCCTGTGGCGTGGCCCACTTTTGAGTTTTGTGTTGACCTGATGGATTCGGAACCCCTATGATTGGAAACCCCATGGATTTAGAACCCCCATGATTGGAAACCCCCTGGATTCGGAACCCCCATGATTGGAATCCACGATGCCAAATGACCCTAAGGGCCTGTTTGGGAGTGTGGATTTGGAACCCCCTCGATTTAGAACCCCTAGGAGTGGAAACCCACTGGATTTGCAATCCTCCTAGGGCCTGTTTGGCAGGGCGAATCCCATGGGATTAGGAGGGATGGGATGGATTTTAAGGTAATGATGGTGGTGTCAGTGGATTGGTTTAAGATCCATGGGATTGCTATATCCTGGTACAAGTTCACTGGGTCTGTTTGGCACGCCCGACATATCCCGGGATTTTACCTTCCAATCCGTTCAACCAAGGGATGGGATCAATTTTAAGGTAATGATGGTGATGTCAGTGGATTGTTTTAAGATCCATGGGATTGCTTATATCCCAGGACTGGTTCACCAGGTCCGTTTGGCTCGTCATGTATATCCCGGGATATCCTTCCTAATACCGTGGGATAGGTCTGGCCAAACAGGCCCTAGTGTGTTTGGCACCCTGGAGTGTGAATTAACTTTAATCCAAAAGGGAGGTTCCACACAGTACATAGTCTAATGTACATTGTGTCCATTTTGTATGGTCCTAATTTTTGGCACAAGGTCAGCTCCATAGTGAGGGCTCAAAAGTTACACCATTTGGCATACTGTCCTATGCATGGCCTTTTTTGGATGGTCAATACATCCAGAGAAATGGTCCTCAAAATTGTTTATGGATTGAATAGTTGTGAAAACACCCATTTGCTACATTTTTTTTCGAGAAAGGACCCTCCATGCGGTGGATTGAATTGGTTTGTCCAACAGTTAGTCAAATGTACATGTGTCTTCATTTTGTCCAACAGTCATACTTGATAGTGTAACACTTCACGGTCTAAAAGATTAGAACAGAATTTTTGCACCTTTTCCATCTACCCCTCCTATATTATCTTTTTAATACATTGGTAGTCATGAGAGAAATCTAGTAGACCCAAAGTGCATGGCATATATGCAATGACCGAGGAAAGACTGCTAGAATCTACATCGTGAAGTTAAATAGGGCTTGGCTAAGATAATCTGGTGAACCTAGGTCTTACATGGGATTTTCTAGCAAAGTTTGTGCCCTCGAGATTTAGTTGATTGAGCTTCTCTTCTCTGGTCATGTTGGGGTCGAAGGCTCCAATAAAGCTGGAGCCTTTCTTTAGGAGTTCCAACTGGTTGAAGATGTTTTTAACTATCACATGATAATTTTGGTTGGAGGTGATTCAAAAAATGGTACTGCTTGGTGAACAACATAGATGAGGAAGTGTGGTGTCTTGCTTTCATTGTTGACAAAATCCAAGACCTTGCCATTGATCTTAGTAGTAGATATTTTCAATTCCTAGGGAGGTTAATGATGTGGCCAATGGTTTAGTTAATCAGGTGCTTTGAAGCTTTTTGTTTGGAGAGAAAACCAAGCAAATGAATACAAATTCCCCTGATGTGAAAATTTCCTAACCTTTCCTTGAAAATGAGCAAAATCATTTCCCAAAAGACCTCTCAAACATAGATTTCCACAGTTACAAGAGACCTCTTAAGTAAGTTTGGTTTATGATCAATCGTAAGTAGCTTTTTTTTTAATTTAAATTTACTTAATCACTTCAGTTTAATAAGTAGAAACCAAGATAAATTACTTAAGGAATAAGCAACTTAAGTAAGTTATGATCCAAATGCGCCCCCAAAGAGGCTGGAAAAAAAAAAAAAAAAAAACAACAACAACTAAAGGCAAAGTCATCGAGAATGGTTTGTTGTCGTTGATTTGGATTTAGGCTATTTCGTCTTTCGTGTTCTTCTCTCGAATTCTCTTGAACATGTGTTTCTTTTACTTTCCATTTTCAGGTACCCAAGCAGCTCCAAGGAAGAGTGATGTTGCTGCTACTTCATTTTAATGAAAACTTTGTGGTTTTGTCTTTGATATTTGAAGTGAGAATAAGCTGGTAATGGCAAGTCACATTTTGGTTACCTTCGTTTTCTTTTTCTTTTCTTTTTCTTTTTTTGAAGACACGGGGTGTCCCCACCTCTTTTTTGAAGTGAGACTAATCCCTTCATTTTCTATTTTTGGTTGGAGTTGGTCACATAGTGAACCCAATATTGCAAATGCTTTTTGGCAATGCAGCCAAAGTATACCCAATATTGCAAATGCTTTTTGGCGACGCAGCCAAAGTATGGTATTGCTTTCATCCGCAACTTTCTTTTTTTTGTACTATTTTTCCTTTTCTTTTTCTAGAGGTTGTTTCTCATCTTTCCTTCATTTTTTTTCTTATTTAATTAGAACTTGCTGCTATTTATTGCAGTTATTAGAATCCTAAAGGCCAAATGAGACTCCAGGTTACAACTATTACAAGGACATGGGCAGATAGTTCTGCCAACTCAAGAGGTCGATGCAAGTTTCAATGTTTGTTTTTTGCTAGTGGATTGTTTGAAAACCGTTTCTGCCTAAATATTGAGAATATTTCCTAGAATTTGTCAATTAAAAAGGATGCTACTTAGAGTTAACACACACGATGGTTAGGCCCATATTGGGATGCCAGTTTTTTGGCAGTGGGGATGAGATGCTTATCCTTTAGGCTTTACTTTTTTGCTAATCTTTGCCAAAGTAATGTTCTTCATTATGGTCGCCATATCTGTTTCTACAAGATATATGCAGTTGGATAACTTTGTGTCTATCTTGTCAGTTAGACAATCTCTTTTTATACATCTGTTATGCAGTTGGTTATTGTATAACAATTCATATATAAGAACATTTAGTGATGATATGCATAGGTTGAGCATGATATGATAATTCATATAAGGGTGTGTTTGGTTGCACTAAATATCATGAAACTTGGTGATATTTTGTAGTAAATAAGACTGATTAATCATTAAATTTCATGAATGACATTTGGTTCTACAAAATGTGCCTAAGCTAACATGTGCTTTAAGCTAATTAAACTATCTTTATTATAAACTAAGGCAAATGTATGTATGGTTTTCTGTTCCATGATTGTTATCTTTGATATCCTATTTATAGTTGGCCCCATGGCCAAACATCCAAGTCACTACAACAAAATGGAACATTGTTGCCGCATTTTTTGCAACAGCCAACATTTAACGCTGGTTGTGGTTTCCACTTGTGGCAAATCAGAACATGAGCTTACTCTACATGTCATCATCACCATCGACAGATCATATATCGATCATATAACTCCTCTTGGTTTGTTTTCAATCTCATAAAAGATTACTGATTTTTCAAGCTACTTCCGGCTTACAAATTCGTTAGGTGCCTTCTGATTGGTAACAGATTTTGCAATTTCTCATTTGGTAGAACTGATTGTTTGAATATCTTGTTTCCATACCAAGATTTCTCATTTTTCTGTTCCCCATTGTTTTTTGTGATTTTCACTTTGTACCTTCTTCTTTGAATTCTTTTGTAATAGTTAGCATGTTGGCAAATAGTTCTTTGTGGCATTGATAATGGAATTCAGCTCAGTTCTAGATATAAGGCATTATGTCGAATGGACAGTCAAATTTTCCGAATTTATGCCACTATGAACTGATACAATTTACAGGTTTATGAGGATCACCATTTGATACTACTCGTACACCTTTTCTGCATGTATGATGCTGATATATGTATCCACGTCTAATCTATGAACATGTTATAAGATCTTCTAAATGGTCTACCTTTCCAGGACTATTGATCTGGTGAGCTGCTGTGTGGATGGGCTATAAGTCGTCTACTCCACTCCAAAAACCATGCTTTCCATCAGAAGCAAGGGGTCCAGCTGCCTTGCTGGGCCTTAGTTAATGTTATAACCCATTTAGTATCTAGGCTAGCAATCAGTGTTGTGGAAGTGTTCTTTCATTGTAAATATGATTAAGGTTAAGTTACTAGTCTCTTGGGTTCATTTCAGCTTAGCCTGACGTAGGCCAACTCCATAGCAGATACTTTTAGGAAGGCCTCTCTAAACTAGCCATTTGCATTGGAAATTCAAAACCTCTTAAGATGTTGTCTTAATGTAACCCTATAGCCTATTTTGGAATGGAAATGCCAGGAGGAAGTTCTAACCATAGTGACTTTTTGTTTAGGATCCAATGTCTGTCCAAGACCATTTAGCAAGTGGGTTTCTTGAAATATAAATTGATGAAATGTCATATCCATGAAAATGGCATTTTTTTTGTTTGTTTTTGTAAATTTCTTGAAAATGTCATTTCCATTTCTCTCATTTCCTGAAAAATGCCCCCTTTTAGTTTCCTTGCCTAGACTGGCAACAAATTTTCCATGATTATAGATTTGTAAATGAAGAAATTTTTTTCAAGAAAATATTGCTGAAAGAGAATCATGGGAAACAGATTTTCATTTCTTACTATTTTCTAGATATGGAGTTTCCCAAAAAATTCCATTTTCTTCAAAAAAATAAATAAAATAAAATAAAATCCACAAATCCAAACAGTCCTTAAAGTAGGCTTGAAGAGATTGCTCGATTCATTGATAGCCAGTCAAATCAAATTAAAGAGTTTGAAGCAGAGAGAGAGAGAGAGAGAGAGAGAGAGAGAGAAGTTGATACGATTGCATGAAGATAAGAAGACTGAGCTGAAGTGGAGGTATTTGGAAGAAGTGGAGCTGGAGAAGGAATTTGATGCTAAGTTGACCCAACTGATGGACAAGTGACTATTGTAAATAGGTCCAATCATTGTCTTTTTTTCCATCAAATTTTGATTGTTGTTTCAGCCTTTTCTTAACCGTCTATTTGCAAACCATCAGTTAAGAAAAAGATGCAAGAACAGTCCATGGTTTGGTGAGCTAGGCTGTTGATCTGAGCCATCTACAGATGTGCTAGCTGCAAACAGATCATTAAGAAAATGCTGCAATAATATTAAATCTCCCATTTATTAAAGAAAGATCAAGTAATCTTTTTTTTTCTGTTAGTTTTGTCTAGAAATTGATCGATTTCACTTTTAGTAATTCGAAAGCTCTAAAACGCTCTTTCTTTGAAGGATTCCTCTCTCTGTATGCCGATACTTCTTGTTGGATCTCTTTTCAGCAGTTGATTTTGCTTGATTGTACCTTTTATTTTGGGGTTTTGATGAAATCTCTAAAATACTTGCTTAGTTCCGGTTTCTGGAGCGACTACTTGTCGTCCATGGGCACTGGTGCTATAAGAGGATTACCCAAATGGTAAGAACTACAAAATCCCTTCTTTCTCTACTTTCACTCAATATAAAATTGTATATTTAAATGGGTTACATGGCTAGTTTGTACTCATGGAAACTACATTACATTCAGATCTACTATTTCTTTTATAAGAATATTTTATTTTGCAGTGATTTTATTGTGAGTAGGTGACTCATGAGCACCTACAATGACTGGTATTCCAAATTCTGAACTCAACCTAATACAGTCAGTATTTTGGATATTGTAAGTTCTTTATAACAGACTGGGAATGTACATGAATGTTCTTATTACATATTTTCCCTTGAGCATCAAGTAGCCCTGTTCCCTATCTCATTTCTTTCCTAGACCAACAATCTGCTTGTGCTATGTAGTTTGTTGAATATGGGAATGAGGGAAGCATTTTACTACTCCAAGCCTGCTCAGATCAAGTGAAATTTCAGAGCAAAAACTTTCGACCAAAGCCGATCTTCTATCGGCTATTTTTAGATACTTTCGGACCAAATTTATACACGGTTTTACGTGAACAACCGAGAAGTAAAGTGATGAGTGAAAGATTTCTAGAAGGTCTCTCCAAGCAATTGCATTTGTCTACACCCGAGAAAATTGTTATTGGTCTTGCTCTGTCAGATTCAGGAAATACGGATTTCAGAATCAGAGGTAAGTTGAGTTGATTCTTATACTGTTTTTATATTTTCTGAATTAGTTGTGCAGGTTCCACTTTGAATTGTGGTTGAGTCCAATTGACCAACTAACATGTATTATGCATTTTTCTTTTATGTAGCTGAATTGATATGTTTGTTATGTAGTATCATCATTGTCTTTAGCCATTCAAACTTGAGGACACTGACTATATCACCATCATTTGACTTGTAGAATACAAATGACCATATCGCTTGGGACTGGGAGTGATGAAGTGCAAGTGCAAAATGCTACCCCTATATGTTCTATTGGCAAAACCTGTTTCTGATATTACAATTTCAGAGGTATGCCATATCAAATGTATATGCTTCCATAGGTCATTTAATTTCCTGTGGTATGCTGCCTATCTGTCTCTTTCTAGATAAGCTCTGATGTGGTTGTACAATAGCATTCTGCAGTTTATCAGCTCAGGAGGACATGCATTCTGAAAGCTCTCTTAGTTTGGGAGTGGAGATAAAAAAGAAGCCACCTTTGTTATTCGTAAGCTTAGGAAGTTGTCAACTGATTGCAAAGCTGGCAATCTCATCGTCTTACTTTTTCTTCAAGGGAAGCTGCAATTACTTCCAGTGAAAGTGATCTACTCAAAGACCAATTCGATTTGGCATCTTTTCCATGTAATTTTTATTTCTTTGCTATTTCTCTGATGAACTGACTTGTTATGTTGGTTGGTAGACTTATACTACTTTATGCATGCAATGCAGAGAACTACATTGTTATCATTGTTCATAGGCTTCTTTTTTGGGTGACTACCAAACAGGACCTTGAGTATAAATAAACATGCAAGTCTAATTATTGTGAATCACTCCTCTGACATGGTGGTGTATTGGTTTCTCTGTTGCAGGTGGAGTAACATCGATGGATGCCTTCTTGATAAAGTTCTTCCTAGTTGTCCATCGAAAGATCAAAGATCCTGGTTTGGACAGCAATTACTGCAAATACGACAACCACGGCCTTCAGCTATTCACATCATCGTTGTATTTGGCCGGCTTGACTTCAACCTTCTTCGCATCCTAAACCACAAGAAACCTCGGTCGGAGGCTGACCATGCTCATTGCAGGGATTTTCTTCATCATTTACGTGGTGCTAAATGCAGCTGCCCAGAACCTTGTCATGCTCATTATAGGAAGGATCTTCCTGGGGTGTGGAGTCGGCTTAGCTAATCAAGTCTTTTTCTAGTTTCACTTCCGATTCCTAGGGCATGACCATTTTTATCCCCTTTTGTAACCACGACATATGTAGATTCCCATTAAAATGGCATTCACCTTATTTTGCTAGCAGTGTCATTACTAAGATCAAGATTCACGGATTTTCGGTGCAACATAATATCTATAAGTCTGATAATTCATTATTGAATACATGTCGATATTTCATTGGAAGTTTCAAGTTATTTTTTAAAAATCTTTTTCTTTTCTTTTGTTTTTATTGATTGGCTGGTAAGCAAGGTTCAAATCTAAGATGTGTTTTGTTCTTCCTCTTTGCTGGGCTTTCTTTTGTTTTGTGTTTTGTTCTCTCTTTTTCTGTTTTGCCTTGTTTTCTCTTTCTGTGTTTCCTTTTTCTTTTGGCCATTCTCTGTCCGCTGGTAGCAGTCAGTTTTCTTTTTTAATGAAATTTCGTTATCTTTCAAAAAAAAAAAAAAAAGCAAGGTTCAAATCTGAGACCTCAATATTGAAATGCACCCTGTCTACCATTGATCTACTGGCTCAAATTCTTGCAGTTTCGCTACCATCTATTTTTTATTTTCTTGCTGGTAAGATCTTTTTTCTAATTGTTGTGGATGCTTATATTCCTTCTTGTGGCAGGTTCAGCTGCACAATATCCGTTCCTTAGTAGTTCAGCTAATTTGAATCTGCAACAACAAGTTGCTGGAAATAGCAGCTATGTTGATGTTGAATTCATCCATCCTGTGATTATGGCCGTTAGCAGAGGAAAGCTTCTACTGCTGATGACGCACTAGAACTCTCCCAACTGTAGCTCCAACATGTTGGCTGATTTCTTTGAGATGGACCAGAGGCTTCATTTGTTGAAGTCAAGATCTAGCAATCTGAATTAGAATCCAATGATGACGGTTGATCAAAGCTTCAGTTGTTGAATTCTTTTTTTTTTCCCCAGATTTCTATTCCAAATAGAAACAAAAATTTCAATTTGAAAAGTGGGTGTGATTCTCATGTTTTTCTCCATGAGTTGTTACCTTATGAGAACAAAAATGCAAGCCATTTGATCAATGGCCACTGAATATGCATAGATTTATGAATGGGTTAAAATAAATGATTTAGCCTCGATTATTGATAAATGATGTTAGAAATTGATTTTAGCCTCAATTGATGTCAACAACGGCTAAATCTATCTTTAGTCCCAGTTTTGCCTTAGTTACCTAAACTGAGACTAGAACTCCCGTGGCTAAAGGCTTTAGCCTTAGTTGTTGAGAACCGAGGTTAAAAATAGATCTAGCTTCGGTTGGAGGCAATTGAGGCTAAAATTTAGATTTAGTCTCAGTTGAGAACAATGGAGGCTAAAATTTTGATTTAGCCTCATTTCGAGAAAATTGAAGCTAAAAGGGTTTTTAGCCTCACTTGAAGAACCGAGGCTATAAAAGTCATTGTAGCCTCGGTTGCTAAAACTGAGGCTAAAGCCTTTAGCCATGGGAGTTTCAACCTTGGTTTAGATAAGTGAGGCAAAACTGAGGCTAAAGGCTTTAGCCTCAGTTTTTAACCTTTTTAGCCACAGTTTTGAACTGAGGCTAAAGACCCTTTTTCTTGTAGTGGCTTCAGGATCATTGCTACCGTATCAAACATGAGACCAGCATCTTTCCAAAAATGTGGCATGCAACAGATGGTGTTGTAGCCAAGAGAGTAGATTTGTCCTTATTCCTTGAGCTAGCAGTTACCCTGTCTGGAAGTCACTTGGAATTGCCATGCTATGAATTTAAAGGAATGGTTCTCTAATGTAAACTTTCCAACCCACAAATAGTTAGTTTGAATAGAAGGAACATGCAGAAAATGTCTTAAATCTATTATGGGTCCTTAAATTAATACTTTTGTGATGTTGTTGTCATTGCTAGGATTCTAGGCGCTGCCCTCGTTGTTCCAATCTTGCAGGTGAATGTGATTTGGGGAGATGAAAGGTAAGACATGAACAGCAATGTAATTTCTTTCCGAGTTTTAAACTTTATGTTTTTCCTTTCTTGGGAAATTTCTGCATTTGAATTGATATATTGAATTGGATTGAAAAAAGTAAATAATATTGGAGTGATAATAGGTTTCAAAATTTTTGAAAGGAAGGAATTTCCTTGCAATTTACAAATTTTCTGCATTTTAATTCTTCACAGGAGAAGTTATCGGTATAGTTGTCGGATGTGCAGGTAGACTATTCGCATCCATTTTCTATCTATGGTGCTTGAAGGATGCACTTGGCCATATGCGAGTGCACAGATTTACCAAGATTTGTATTTTCAGCATTATTGTAATTGTAATTGATTGAATGAAGGATTGTATTTGATTCATTATTGAATGAATGATTGTAATTGAATGAATGAATGATTATGTTAGTGGTAATTGAATAAATGAATGATTATGTAGGTGGTAATTAAATGAATGAATGAATGATTATGCAGGTGGTAATTAAATGAATGATTATAATTTTTTTAAAATGTAGGCAATAGCTACGGATATTGACCGTAGCTTAGTTTGTAGCTATTGTAATCTATTGTTACGGATAAAAACCATAGCCATATGTTTATGGCTACGGATTAAATCCGTAGCCTTTGCTCAATTTTCTGGTAGTGAAGTTATATTTAGTGACAATTTATTAGGTCGTCGCAAATAATTAGTATTTGCAAGAAAATTGGTGACAAGCAACACTCGTAGCAAAAAAGCTTTTGCGACAAGGTTATTAGTGACAATAAAGACTTGTCGCAAAAAGTCTTTATTCGTAACGACTTTCATATTTAGCAACGTTTTACTATATGTAAAATTGTCACAAATAAGTTATATTTAGCGACAATTTATTAAGTCGTCGCAAATAATTATTATTTGCAACAAAATTGGCGATAAGCCACACTCGCCGCAAAAAACTTTTTGTGATAAATTTGGGTTTGTTAGCGACGACAAGTACTCGTTGCAAAACATCTTTATTTGCGATGAGTCTCATATTTAGCGACGTTTTATGATATGCAATAGTGACGTGTCAACTCGTCGCAAAATGTCTTTATTCACGACGAGTCTTATATTTAGCGATATTTTATGATATGCAATGGCGACGTGTCACCTCGTCACTAATTAACTATATTTTGCGACAAGTTATTAGGTCGTCGCAAATAGTTGAGTTTTTAGCGACGAGTTGCTGTTTTTGTCGCTAAATAGAATTAGTGACGCCGTATCTACATCAAATGTGGCGATGAGCAACACTCGCTACAAAAAACTTTTTGTGACAAATTTGAGTTTATTAGCACGTCTTTATTCGCGACGAGTCTCATATTTAGCGACATTTTACGATATGCAATGGCGACATGTCAACTCATCGCTAATTAACTATATTTTGCGACAAGTTATTAGGTCGTCGCAAATAGTTGAGTTATTGGCGACAAGTTACCGTTTCCGTCGCTAAATAGAATTAGTGATGGCGTATCTGCATCAAATGTGGCAGTTTTTAGCAACGAGTTTAGAGTTTTTAGCGACGAGTTGACTTGTTGCGAAAAGACTGAATTGTTATAGTGAATATCAGTTTGATCCAAAATACAGTGGGTCCCACCATAAGCATCGAGGAGTGGTGACTGTCGAAATTTATACCAAAAATGACAATTGTGGACCGTTAAATATTTTAACAGCAGTCTGTGGCCATCGAAATTTTTATCAAAAATAATAAAAATTCGACCACCACATTCAACAACTTCATGGTGACTGTCGAATACAAACAATCCAATTTTGAATTCAAGCCACAATATTTCTTTTCTAATTTCCCTCCCTTGCATCCAAATTTCAGCTCTTCTTGTTTTCTACTATGCTTTATTTTCCTTCTCTTTCATTTCTCTCTTTGTTGTGTAAGTTATCAACGTATAAGAATTTAGAAATCCAAAGGCCAAAAGAACCCCCTCTCTAATTAGAAAGTTCTCCTAATTATAGACCTTTGAGATAAGTACACACTGGTAAAATTGAAGAAGATGAGAGACATTTAAAAGGATCTGGTTCAATTTTGAGAGGAGTATTCTCATCCATTAGATGAAAGGGCAAAATAATTACTGCTTTTTTCTATAATAATAAAAAAAAAAAAGTATCCGGTAAGGAATTTCTCTATAAGTTAATAAATTTGACTTTAAAAAAAAAAAAAAAAAATTCTTAGTTTAGAAGAATTCTAGAGAGAACCATTTATTTATTGACAAGATTAAAAGGGTTACAAGGTGACGCAGGGATGAACATGATGAGGATAAATACTCCGAATCCACGGAGCTTCTCTGGACTCCTCACAAAGACTTCTCGAATCCACAAGGAAATAAAGCAGAAAATAGAAATAAATTCTAATAAATTCGAAATTGATTAATTGATGAATAAAAATGATTTCACAACCCTTTAAATAGGGATACCAAGCAATGGGAAAGAAATCAGAATCCAACTACAATTAAAACTCCTAGAATTCGCGACTAACTATAAATAGTAAACTTACTATTTCGTGATGTCTACTAGTGCGCAAGGTTTTTGGCCAAAAATAGTAAGTGTCCTATTTGGCTTCATCAAACTGTTCCCCTAATTATTCTAAGCTCCTTTCACGTTGGACACAACTCCTAAAGCCCGAAGGATAAAGAGTTATAATCAAACTAAAACTTACTATTTATAGTAAAAACGAAATTAAAACAGGGAAACGACCGTCGATCCAGGGGTTTCTTGTAATTTCGAACGTCATAACCCGGCGTAGCTAGGTTGGTTGGCTAAAGTAACTTGTTCTACCCCAAAATCATATATTTTACGTAAGCTAACTCATTCCGGATTGTGAGATACGTCCGATCTAAGGTCCGATGGTCCGGATCACTTCTGTCGCCGACCGGGCCTTTTCTGATCCATCTTGGCCATGAAACTGTCCGCGACCCACTCTACATCACAAGGGTTTTACTACTTAATCCCACTTGTAAAAGAGTAACCTTGGGAATCTCTAAAATTAGTTGGAGAAATCCTACAACTTTTTTGATAACCATATTCATTGTTTTATATCATGAACCTCTTGATACCAAACATATTTATGGTAATCTATGTACCATGGAAATTAAAGCTCTTTAAATATATGTTATAGTTGTAAGATGGATCAAGAATAATTCAATTAATAATGAAAATATAATCCTAAGTTTTTTGGAATATGCACAGCTTGCTTTAATTGACTAAGACCAAGTCTTATCGTGAGACCTAATTTTACTAGTGTGGGCTGATTCGACAAAAACTATGATGAGTTTATTGGACTTTTCAAATACTTATAATGAACTCGAAGATCACCTTCACTGGACACTAAATAAATAAATAAATAAAACACACACATAGAGAGAGAGAGAGAGAGAGAGAGAGAGAGAGAGAGAGAGAGAGAGAGAGAGCTATCCTCACACGTTTCACATGGGCTGAGTAAAAATTACTCATGCACTAGTTGAGTATTTATTCTGCTGTTTATTGGAATTATTTTCTTAATCTTAGGGTAACCCACCTAAGTTAGGGTGTCTACATGAATGACTCGGATTTGTGACACATTTACCTTCCACCCAGATCTCTTCCACGTGTTTCTTCATTTGTGAGGCCCTTTGTGGAATCAAGACCCTTTTAAGAGGAGGTAGATTGGGTAGCACCACCCACCGGGCCCTGTGTGATGTATCTATTTTATCTACGCAGAACATCCAATTTGAAAGATTATTTTTAAGAATTTAAGGCAAATCGGACGCAAATTTACTGCAAAAGTATTTTGCATGAAGTTCCTGTGCCGGAAACTTAGGTGAGGCCCACCATAATATTTGTGAGAAATCCATATTGTCCATGCATTTTATGAGCTCATTGTAGTACATGAGACCAAAAGTGAGCAAGATCCAAGACTAAGTGGTCCTTACTAAAAGAAAATGTGGTTAGGAAAATTCTACCGTTGAAACCTCCTTGGGTCGAAAGTGATGTTTACATGCCATCCATGCCATTTATAATGTCATTCCTAATGAGATGAGCTGAAAACACAAATATTAGCATGATTCAAAACTTCTAAGGCCTCATGAATATTTTAGTTGTGGACGTTCAATCCTCACTTTTTCAGCCCACTTGAGTATCGGATCTAACTCATTGGCCTCACGTATTAAAATGAACTCACAAAATGGATGGATAGAGTGAATTTCTCACAAACACCATAGTAGGCTCCACCTAGGTTCTCAGGAAAGGCTTTCGCACTAAATCGACATCCAAGCAGATAGAATGCTCAAGTGGACCACACCACAAGAAGTAGTGTGGATTGGACTTTTACCATTGAAATCTTCATAGGGACCATTGTGATGTTTATTTTCCATCCAACATATTCATAAGTTCACATAGACCTGGATGAATTGGCTTGATCCAATACTTTGGTGTGACCCCAGAAGTTTCAACCGTAAGCATTCAATCCCCACTGCTTCTTGTGGTGTGGTCCACTTAAGCCTTCAATCTACCTCCTTTTTGGGATCAGGCTCTAAATGATCTGTCAAATTGGATGGACCGCGTGGGTAAAACACATACATCACATTGAGTCCCAAAAAGCCTCTACCAGCACCGTCCATCTCTAACTAGATTACCCAATCTATGTCCCTCTTAATAATGTAGAATTATTTAAATGGGCCGTGGAATAACTCAAATTAAATTGATCATAGTCCCAAAATCAGATTTTTTGAACACTTCTAACCTTTTACTGGTGGACACCTAATTAGATAATTTTCATTTCAACCATCAGATAAATGTCCACCAATCCAATACTCAAGTGATACATAAGTGTAATTTTTGGCCTTATGATGCATTTAAAGTGGGACCATAATTTAGACAGTTCTACTTGAATTGATTATAAGCCAATTGTAAAATTTCCCAATGACTGTGTATCACTCATCACACTCTATCGGAGTATATATCATTGTCTTTCTCATTGAGAATTCATGGAAACAACAGATGGACAGTCAAGAACTGATGTAGTGTGAATTAGTGTGAATTGGCAGATGGCTATTCACTGTTCTGTGTTTCGAGCTTTATTTTACTCTGTAGCCGTTCAAGATCGCCACCATGTGCTATCACATTGGACCCACATACTGAGATGGTCCAATGGTTTAAACCATCTATCATACGAGTAACATGTGGGCCCTTAATCATGCTTCAATGATAATCCAGGTTATTAATTTATGATAATCTTCTTTTAAGTGCCCTAAATTAGTCTAATCTGTTCACCCAATTTTCTTAAGAAAATGGACGGTTCTGAGCATCAGGCCATCCCAGCATATGGGCCCAATTGCATAGGAACGCACGGACGTGGATTGCCTGTGAAGCTAGGTGGGGCCCACCATAATGTTTGTGAGAAATTCAATCATCCATCTGTTTTTACAAATTATTTTAGGACTAAGGCCCAAAAACAATGCAAATCCAAAACTTAAGTGGGCCATACAATGGAGGATTGAATGTCAACCGTTGAAACATTAGTGGGGGAGGCAAGTCTTGGATCAGGCTAATTTTTGTGTCTTCAGTTCATCCAATCAGGAATGACCTTATAAAGGGTATGGATGGCATATAAACATCACGGTGTGCTTCACTTGAGTTTTAGATTTGCATCGTTTTCAGGCATGCTTGACATGGTCTGGAAAAACGGATGGAAGGGATGGATTTCCCACAAACATCACGGTGGGCCTAACATAACTTCCCGTCGCTGGAAGTGCCTTTGGCTGGGAATCCGCGTCCGGAACAGTCACAGCCGTGGCGTCCAATCAACTTATCTTGACAGTCCAATGGTCCAACTCGCAACAGAGGATCTTGTGGATTCTCTGCGAAAGCCTACCACAGGAAGTTCCTGCATCGGGATGCTACGTGGATCCAACAATGATGTTTCTGAAAAATCAATGTTTCTGAAAAATCAACTCCATCCATCCGTTTTTTTTTCAGATTGTTTTAAGTAATGAGACCAAAAATCAGGTGGATCCAAAATTCAGGCGTCCATAGAAGAAGGAAACTGGAAAAAGAGTTTTCCACGGTTGAAACCATCTTGAACTCTATATGCCATCCAAACTGTTTATAAGTTCATTCCAAACTGTTTAGCCTTATACTAAACTTTGTGGCCATACAAACGTTTAAACGGTGGTCACTAAATCTCCACTGTTTCCTCTCGTGCAGCCCACACGTAGCACCCAGTGCAGAAACTTCCTGCTTTTGCAGGAAATCCACGTCCCGGGGGTTATGTTCATTAAAAAATAAATAAATAAATAAAGACAATAAAATATTTCAAGGTCTGTTTGCTTGCACTGCATTTAAATATCAGGAAATTTCATGAAAGGAGACAGAGAGAGAGAAAGATTAACTAACAAAGCTAATTCTAGGAAATTAACCTTTTGATTTCACCACCAGAAATAGATGGAACAAAAATAGAAGCTAATCCTAGGAAAATAACCTTTCGATTTCACCACCAGAAATAGATCGAACAAAAATAGAAGCTAATTCTAGGAAAATAACCATTTGATTTCACCACCAGAAATAGACAGAACAAAAATAAAAGTGGAAATATCAGTCGCTAGCATTTGTTGATGGATTTTTGGACGACTGTCCATTCACAGCAAGAAACAACAGAACAATGATCTAGGAACAAAGCCCTTAGTCACATGTTTAATAATTCATTGTTGAAGAGATGGGAATGTAGTCACTTTGCTCAAACAATAAGGAAATTTGTATTATACACGACCAGCATTTTGTCCAACAAATGTTGGTTATCAATTCTAACAAGTGGGGCCCATTACTCAAAGACCATTTGACTCTTTGCCCCATTGCCTATGTGTGGACCACTCAACATCCAAATCACCAATTTTTGAACTTGTTTTTTTTTTTTTTTTGGTTGAATATGGATGTTGCTGTATTTCTCTTGTATAATTTCACACATGGTCATGGGCCGAACCAACCTTAGTAAGGAACAAAAAAGAAAGAGAGAAATGGAAAGGACTGAGTCAAAGCTACCTAATTCGTTGGACTTCCTCTTAATGGGCCGGCTAATTGCTTATCAATCCCACAACCTTATCATCTCTGTATCCCACAACCTTCACAACCTTATCATCTCTGTATCCCACAACCTTATCATCTCTGTGTTGAATATTTTCTTTGAGAAGACTTTGCAAGCTGTGATGGGTGGTGGATATTACCTGGCAAACAAGTACTTAGGACTTTTTCAAAAAAGATCATGGATCCACAACAAAGATTATGAAGGTTGAGATTAACCTACAACACAAGCATGTGGGCCTATGTGATGTGTGCATGACATGACATCCGATCCGTTCATCATGTTCGCTCCCTTGTGTTCTTCTTGGTTGTAAAAAATCAGGCCCATATAAAAGTAAAGTGGGCCACATCAAGTAAAATCATGCCTAAAATCTCTAAAGTCGTATGCTAATGGTGTACCTGATTTTTGGAATGGCTTGACTTTGAGGTGTCTGTCCGTCCATCCGACCATATCTTCTACGTGGATTGATTAGAGACCATCACACAATCTAGTAGTTTTTAATGGTTGGTATTCCTGTCCCTGATGTTCCCCGTTGAGAGGACAACCTATATTTTATATTGGCCTGATTTTTGGTGACAAGGAATGAACTTTAATGGGGCCCACTTCATGGAAGGAGTGGGTGTGGCCTACATAGCAGTGGTCCCACACAAGTAGTTGTACAGTAAGCTTATTTTACAAACATTGTAGAGGAACCGTGGTCCTCATCTGTAACCATTATTAGATCATTGGAATTAATTATAGATCACAAATCATCTCCAATTGCTTAATATAGTTAGTTGATTCCAAAATCAAAGATTTTATTTTCATCTGTCTACATAAATTAATTAATGTACCATTTATGTATGTATTTCGAAATAGTAATTGCTAAAAGTTGCTTGAAATGGATGTAAAATGTTAAATAAGAAAACTAAACTATGGTCCAAATTGCTGCCCTAAAGATGAACACCTTGTATGTGTTCTAGGCAGACAGACTCGGTGATTGTTGTGGTTGTTGAATTAAAGGCTTGTGTTTTGAGTTTCACCATTATTGTATGTCTAGCCACTCAGGTTTATTAGCATAGTACAAAAGCTTGTAGCCCTTACTAGATGTGTGGTTGAGTCTAGCCAACTCCAAGATTCTTCATCGAATGTTGTGGTTGTTTAATTAAAGGCTTGTGTTTTGAGTTTCAACTTTAATAGTATGTCTACCCACTCATGGTTACAAGCATAGTACCAAAACTTGAAATCTTGACTGGATGTCTGGTAAGATCTAACCAACTCTAAGATTTTTCTTGAACCTAGCCTTCACTTGACTCAACTCAACTAGATAGATGTGTTGCGCAGCACACCAACAACATAGTGAACCGAGATCCAATCTCTGGTCTCACCCACAAACGATAAACAAGAAGAAATATAAACTAGATAAAGAATCAAAGCATTCCTAACAAACCACAAGACAAGATATACGTGGAAAAACTCCAACAAGAGTTAAAAAAACCACGGATGCAAACTTCCACTATAAAGAAAAACAAAGATTACAAGGCAATATATTAACCTCTCCCTTGGAAGTATAGAGAAAACCTTTTACCCACACCTTGGAATAACTCTCATCATACTTAGAAAAGTCCTAGGGACCCCTATTTATAGTTTAGGCAACTCCCATTTCGCACCTCTGCGAAAATCAACTCAAAAATCCGCAGTCCGCATCAAATCCGGAAACGAATCCGCATAACCTCGAATGGTTGAGCAGGCTGCTCGATCGGTTGAGCGGACCCTCGACTGGTCGAGCAAAGGCTTCGACCAGTCGAGTACCGCGGAACCAAAAAACCAATGCTCGCTGGACTTTAAGTCGAGCTAGTCCACGACTGGTCGAGTGGGCCACTTGACCGATTGAGCAGGGCACTCGACTGGTTGAGCGACCGTCAAGATGTGGCTCCACATCTCAACAATCTCTTACTTGGAGATACATCGCCATAAACCTTCGTCTTCTTCATCCAGAGTGCACCACCTCCCCATTTTCAATCCTGAAGACTAATCAAAGCTGAACAAAGCTTCAGCTTTTCCCGTGTGACCGCCTTGGTCAGCATATCTGCAGGATTTTCACTTGTTTGAATCTTCTCTAGAGCAATCGATCTATCTTCCACTAACGAACATATGAAATAATATTTGATGTCAATATGCTTGGTCCTTGAATGAAAAACTGAATTCTCAGTCAAGTGTTGCAATCTGACTGTCACTGTACAACTTGCAATCTGCCTGCTTCTTACCCAAATCTTCCATGAAACCTTGCATCCACACCATCTCTATGCACACTTCTGTAGTTGTAACATATTCTACTTCCGTCGTACTGATGGATACTATCTTCTGTAACTGAGAGACTTAATTGACTACAACACTACCCAGAGTAAAGACATAACCTGTAGTGTTTCTTCTGCTGTCGATATCTCCTACTAAATCTGAATCTACGTAGCCTTATAGCTTGATTTCCGATCCACCATACCACAACCCTATATCCACAGTACCTACCAGGTATCTGAGGATCCACTTCATAGCTTCTTAATGTTCCTTCCCGGGGTTGTTCATGAACCTGCTAACAACTCCTACTGCTTGAGCAATGTCTGGCCTCGTGCTCACCATAACATACATGAGACTACCAATAGCTGACGCGTATGGGACTTTAGCCATGTAGTCTCATTTCTCCTACGTCTTTGCACCTTGCTCCTTAGAAAGCTTGAAGTGGTTGGCTAATGGAGTGCTAACCGGCATAGCACCTCCCATATTGAATCGATCAAGTACCTTGGTTATATACTCTGCCTGTGACAAAACCAGTTTCTTGTTTTCCTTGTCACGCTTTATTCTCATGCTTAGGATTTGTTTTGCAGCTCCTAAATCCTTCATGGCAAATTCTTTAGACAGTTGTCTTTTGAGATCTAAGATGTCCTTCATGCTTGAACCGGCCACAAGCATATCATCAACGTACAGAAAAAAGGATGATGTATGACATATCAAACTTCTTCAAATAGCAACAGTGGTCTGCATAACATCTCCTGAAACCGTTTTCCGATATGAAACTATCAAACTTCTTCAAATAGCAACGTACATACTTGTTTTTTTTTTTTTTTTTTTTTGGCTTTTCTTAAATAAGTATCCATTACGGAATTTCTCTAAAAGTTAAAAATTTGACTTCAAATAAAATAAAATAAAATAAAAAATCTTAGTTTAAGAGATTTCTAGAGAGATCCTTTTATTTATTGACAAGATTAAAAGGGTTACAAGGGGTTTTACTACTTAATCCCACTTGTAGAAGAGAAACCTTGGGTTAGACTTGAAAATCTCTAAAATTTAGTTGGAGAAATCCTACAACTTTTTTGATAACTATATTCATTGTTTTATATTATGAACCTCTCGATCCCAAACATATTTATCATAATCTATGTACCATGGAAATTAAAGCTCTTTAAATATATGTTATAGTTGTAAGATGGATCAAGAATAATTCAATTAATGATGAAAATATAATCCTAAGTTTTTTGGAATATATGCATCTTGCTTTAATTGACTAAGACCAAGTCTTCTCGTGAGACCTTATTTTACTATGATGAGCTTATCAGAACTTTTTAGATACTTTATAATGAACTCCAAGATCACCTTCACCGGACGACATTAAATTTTTATTTTTTTTTTTTAAAAAAAAAAAAAGGGAGAGCATGTGAGCTATCCTCACACGTTTCACATTGGCTGAGTAAAAATTACTCATGCACTGGTTGAGTGTTTATTCTTCTGTTTATTGGAATTATTTTCTTATCCTTAGGGTAACCCACCTAAGTTAGGGTGTCTACATGAATGACTCGGATTTGTGACACATTTACCTTCCACCCAGATCTCTTGCACGTGTTTCTTCATTTGTGGGGCCCTTCGTTGAATCAAGACCCTTTTAAAAGGAGGTAGATTGGGTAGCACCACCCACCATGCCCCAGTGTGATGTATGTATTTTATCTATGCAGTACATCAAATTTGAAAGATTATTTTTGAAAATTTAAGGCAGATCTGACGCAGATTTACTATGAAAGCATTTCGCAGGAAGTTCCTGTGCTGGAAACTTAGGTGGGGCTACCATAAGGTTTGTGAGAAGAAATCCATATCATCCGTGCATTTTATGAGCTCATTTTAATACACGAGACCAAAAGTGAGCAGGATCGAAGACTTAAGTGGTCCTTACTAAAAGAAAATGTGGTTAGGGAAATTTCTACTGTAAGTGATGTTTACATGCTATCCATACCGTTCATAATGTCATTCCTAATGGGATGAACTGAAAACACAAATATTAGCATGATTCAAAACTTCTAAGGCCTCATGAGAAAACACAAATATTAGCATGATTCAAAACTTCTAAGGCCTCACGAATATTTTAATTGTGGATGTTCAATCATCACTTTTTCAGCCGGCTTGAGTATTGGATCTAACTCATTTTTGGCCTCACGTACTGTAATGAACTCCCAAAATGGATGGACTGAATGGGTTTCTCACAAACACCACAGTAGGCTCCACCTAGGTTTCTAGGAAAGGCTTTCGCACTAAATCAACATCCAAGTAGATAGAATGCTCAAGTGGACCACACCACAAGAAGTAGTGGGGATTGGAATTTTATCGTTGAAATCTTCATAGGGACTATTGTGATGTTTATTTTCCATTCAACATATTCATAAGTTCACATAGACCTAGATGAAGAGAAAAACATAAATATCGGCTTGATCCGAAACTTCAGTGTGACCCAAGAAGTTTTCAACAGTAAGCATTCAATCCCCACTACTTCTTGTGGTGTGGTCCACTTAAGCATTCAATCTACCTCCTTTTTTGGCTCAAGCAAATTGGATGGACGGAGTGGGTAAAACACATACATCACATTGAGTCCCAAAAAGCCTATACCAGCACCATCCATCTCTAACTAGATTACCCCATCCACGTCCCTCTTAATAATGTGGAATTATTTAAATGTGCTGTGGAATAACTCAAATTAAACTGATCATAGTCCCAAAATCAGATTTCTTGAACACTCCTAACCTTTTACCGGTGGACACCTAATTGGATAATTTTCATTTCAACCATCAGATAAATGTCCACCAATCCAATACTCAAGCGATACATAAGTGTAATTTATGGCCTTATGATGCATTTAAAGTGGGACCCATAATTTAGACAGTTCTACTTGAATTGATTATAAGCCAATTGTAAAATTTCCTAATGTCTGTGTATCACCCATCACACCCTATCGGAGTATCATTGTCTTTCTCATTGAGAATTCATGGAAACAACAGATGGATGGACGAGAACTGATGTAGTGTGAATTAGTGTGAATTGGCAGTTGGCAGATGGCTATTCACTGTTCTGTATTTCGAGCTCGTTTTTACTCTGTAGCCGTTCAAGATCGCCACCATGTGCTATCACATTGGACCCCACATGCTGAGATGGTCCAATGGTTTAAACCATCTATCATACGAATAACATGTGGGCCCTTAATCATACTTCAATGATAATCTAGGTTATTAATTTATGATAATCTTCTTTTTTAAGTGCCCTAAATTAGCCTAATCTGTTCACTCAATTTTCTTATGAAGATGGACGGTTCTAACCATCAGGCCATCCCAGCATATGGGCCCAATTGCATAGGAACGGACGGACGTGGATTGCCTGTGAAGCTAGGTGGGGCCCACCATGATGTTTGTGAGAAATTTAATCATCCATCTGTTTTTACAAATTATTTTAGGACTAAGGCCCAAAAACAATGCAAATCCAAAACTTAAGTGGGCCATACGATGGAGGATTGAATGTCAACTGTTGAAACATTACTGGGGGAGACAAGTCTTGGATCAGGCTAATTTTTGTGTCTTCAGTTCATCCAAGCAGGAAATTAGCCTGATGGAAGGGGTGGATTTCCCACAAACATCACGGTGGGCCCTACCTAACTACCCGTTGCTGGTAGTCCCTTTAGCAGGAATCCGCGTCCGGAACAGTCGCAGCCATCCAATCAATTTATCTTGACAGTCCAATGGTCCAACTCATACCTATGTTAGTACGTTTTGTTTTTCTCTTTTCCATTTTTGCTTTTTCTTTTCTTCTTGTCTGGCTAGCCGGGGGGACGCGGATTTTCTGCTAAAGCCTCCCGCTGGACGTGGATCCCACAATGATGTTTCTGAAAAATCAACCCCGTTCATCCGTTTTTTACAAGATTGTTTTACGGCATGAGATAAAAAATCAGGTAGATCCATGGAAGGAAAAGTGGAAAAAGAGTTTTCCACCGTTGAAACCTTCTTGAACTCTATATTAACGTTTATATGCCATCCAAACGGTTTATAAGTTCATTCCCTGGGATGAACTGAAAATACGAAACTATTAGCCTTATACTAAACTTTTGTGGCAATACAAATGTTTAAATGGTGGTCACTAAATCTCCACTATTTCCTCTCGTGCCACTCACTTGAGTGTTCGATCCATCTGATTTTTGGTCCCATACGTATGTACGCGTTAGATTTTTCATAAACATCATGGTGGACCCCACGTAGCACCCAGCGCAGGAACTTCCTGCTTTTGCAGAAAATCCACGTCCTGGGGGTTATCTTCATTAAAAAAAGAAGAAAAAAAAAAAACAATAAAATATTTCAAGGTTTGTTTGGTTGCACTGCATTTAAATATGAAGAAATTTCATGATATTTAGTCCAACCAAACGCACCCCAGGCATGGATGAGGATATGTGCAATAGTGGGTCCCTCCGTCTGTTCATGATATTTCCACTCATGTTTGAGAAGAATGGAAAAGCTTGGAATTAGATTAGATGGAATTGCATTGGGTCCCGTGCCAATTTCACTCAATGTTAGCAAGCCAAGGTAGTCCCGTGCCAATTTCACTCAATGTTAGCAAGTTGTGTAGGTCCCTCCATGATGTGTAGGCTATATCCACACCGTCCACCCATTGTTTGAGATTATTTTAGAGCATGGGCCAAAAAATTAGGTAAATCTAAAGCTCAAATGGACCCCATCATAAAAAGCAATGGGGATTGAATACTTACCGTTGGAAACTTCTTTGGGGCCACATAAATTTTAGATCTACCTCATTTTTAAGCCCATGCCATAAAATGAGGTTACAAAACAAATGAACAGTTTAGATATAATATATGTGTGTTATTCTTAGTGATGGTTGGTATATCTATTCAATGTACCACAATAGTACCAACAAAGCATGGAATTAATCTTATCCCATGATAACAGGGGACAATCCCTACCATGGGTAATAATTATGTTTTTTGAATCCCATCCAACCTAATCCCACCGCCCAAACACGCAATTTGTATGATACACTACTAACATTTTGTCTAGCACATGTTGGTTATCAATTCTAACAAGTGGGGCCTATTACTCAAAGACCATTTGTCTCTTTGTCCCATTGCCTATGTGTGGACCACTCAACATCCAAATCACCAGTCTTTGAACTCTCTCTCTCTCTTTTCTTTTTTTTTTGGTTGAATATGGACCGTTGCTGTATTTCTCTTTGTATAATTTCACGCATGGTCATGGCCCAACCAACCTTAGTAGGGAACAAAAAAGATAGAGAGAAATGGAAAGGACTGAGTCAAAGCTACGTAATTCGTTAGACTTCCTCCTAATGGGCCAGCTAATTGCTTCTCAATCCCCACAACCTTATCATCTTTGTGTTGAATATTTTCTTTGAGAAGACTTTGAAAGTTGTGATGGATGGTGGACATTACCTGGCAACCAAGTACTTGGGACTTTTTCAAAAAAAGAACATGGATCCACAGCAAAGATTATCTAGGTTGAGATTAACCTACAACACAAGCATGTGGGCCTATGTTATGTGTGCATGACATGACATCCAATCCGTTCATCATGTTCACTCCCTGGTGTTCTCCTTGGTTCTAAAAAATCAGGTCCATAGAAAAGTAAGGTGGGCCACATCAAGTAAAATCATGCCTAAAATTTCTAAAGTCTTATGCTAATGGTGCACCTGATTTTTGGAATGGCTTGACTTTGAGGTGTCTGTCCGTCCATCCGACCATATCTTCTATACGTGTATTGATTAGAGTCCATCACACAATCTATAAGATTTTAATGGTTGGTATTCCTGTCCCAGATGTTCTAAGGGGACAACCTATATTTTAGATTGGCCTGATTTTTTGGACAATGAATAAACATTAATGGGGCAACCAAGTACCTGGGACTTTTTCAAAAAAGATCATGGATCCACAGCAAAGATTATGTAGGTTGAGATTAACCTACAACACAAGCATGTGGGCCTATGTGATGTGTGCATGACATGACATCCGATCCGTTCATCATGTTCACTCCCTGGTGTTCTTCTTGGTTGTAAAAAATCAGGCCCATATAAAAGTAAAGTGGGCCACATCAAGTAAAATCATGCCTAAAATCTCTAAAGTAGTATGCCAATGGTGTACCTGATTTTTGGAATGGCTTGACTTTGAGGTGTCTGTCCGTCCATCCGACCATATCTTCTACGTGGATTGATTAGAGACCATCACACAACCTAGAAGATTTTAATGGCCGGTATTCCTGTCCCTGATGTTTCCCGTTGAGGGGACAACCTATATTTTATATTGGCCTGATTTTTGGGGACAAGGAATGAACTTCAATGGGGCCCACTTCATGGATTGAGTGGGTGTGACCTACATAGCAGTGGTCCCACACAAGTAGTTGTACAGTAGGCTTATTTTACAAACATTGTAGAGGAACTGTGGTCCTCATCTGTAACCATTATTAGATCATTAGAATTAATTATAGATCACAAATCATCTCCAGTTGCTTAATATAGTTAGTTGATTCCAAAATCAATGATTTTATTTTCATCTGTCTACATAAATTAATTAACGTACCATTTATGTATGTATTTCGAAATAGTAATTGCTAAAAGTTGCTTGAAATGGATGTAAAATGTTAAATAAGAAAAATAAACTATGGTCCGAATTGCTGCCCTAAAGATGAACACCCTGTATGTGTTCTAGGCAGACAGACTCGGTGATTGTTGTGGTTGTTGAATTAAAGGCTTGTGTACTGAGTTTCACCTTTACTGTATGTCTAGCCACTCAGGTTTATTAGCATGGTACAAAAGCTTGAAGCCCTGACTAGATGTGTGGTTGAGTCTAGCCAACTCCAAGATTCTTCATCTAATGTTGTGGTTGTTGAATTAAAGGCTTGTGTTTTGAGTTTCAACTTTAATAGTATGTCTACCCACTCATGGTTACAAGCATAGTACCAAAACTTGAAATCTTGACTGGATGTCTGGTGAGATCTAACCAACTCCAAGACTTTTCTTGAACCTAGCTTTCACTTGACTCAACTCAACTAGATAGATGTGTTGCGCAGCACGCTAACAACATAATGAACCGAGATTCAATCTCCGGTCTCACCCGCAAACGATAAACAAAACGAAATATAAATTAGATAAAGAATCAAAGCATTCCAAACAAACCACAAGACAAGATATACGTGGAAAAACCCCAACAAGGGTAAAAAAAAAAAAACCACGGATGCAAACTTCCACTATGAAGAAAAACAAAGATTACAAGGCAATATATTAACCTCTCCCTTGGAAGTATAGAGAAAATCATTTACCCACACCTTGGAATAACTCTCATCATACTTAGAAAAGCCCTAGGGACCCCTATTTATAGTTTAGGCAACTCTCCTTTCGCACCTCTGCGAAAACCGACTCAAAAATCCGCAGTCCGCATCAAATTCGAAAAAGAATCCGCGTAACCTCAACTAGTCGAGCATGGGCTTCGACCAGTCGAGTACCGTGGAACCAAAAATCCGATGCCCGCTGAACTTTGAGTCGAGCTAGTCCACGACTGGTCGAGTGGGCCACTCAACCGATTGAGCAGGGCACTCGACTGGTTGAGCGGCCGTCCAGATGTGGCTTCACATCTCAACAATCTTCCACTTGGAGACACATGGCCGTAAACCTTTGTCTTCTTCATCTGGAATGCACTACCTCCCCGTCTTCAAGCCTGAAGACCAATCAAAGCTGAACAGAGCTTTAACTTTTCCTGTGTGACCGCCTTTGTCAGCATATCTGCAGGATTCTCACTTGTATAAATCTTCTCTAGAGCAATCGATCCATCTTCCACTAACGAACGTATGAAGTGATATCTGATGTCAATATGCTTGGTCCTTGAATGAAAGGATGAATTCTCAGCCAAGTGTTGCACACTGACTGTCACTGTACAGCTTGCAATCTGCTTGCTTCTTACCCAACTCTTCTATGAAACCTTGCATCCACACCATCTCCATGCACGCTTCTGTAGCCGTAACATATTTTGCTTCCGTTGTACTGATGGATGCTATCTTCTGTAACTAAGAGACTCGACTGACTGCAACACTACCCAGAGTAAAGATATAACCTGTAATGTTTCTTCTGCTGTTGATATCTCCTGCCAAATCTGAATCTACATAGCCTTGTAGCTTGATTTTCGATCCACCATAGCACAACCCTATATCCACAGTACCTACCAGGTATCTGAGGATCCACTTCACAGCTTTTCAATGTTCCTTCCCGGGGTTGTTCATGAACCTGCTAACAACTCCCACTGCTTGAGCAATGTCTAGCCTCGTGCTCACCATAGCATACATGAGACTCCCAATAGCTGGCGCGTATGGGACTTTAGTCATCCTCCTGTGTCTTTGCACCTTGCTCCTTAGAAAGCTTGAAGTAGTTGGCTAATGGAGTGCTAACGGCTTAGCACCTCCCATATTGAATCGATCAAGTACCTTGGTTATATACTCTACTTGTGACAAAACCAGTTTCTTATTTTCCTTGTCACGCTTTATCCTCATACTTAGGATTTGTTTTGCAGCTCTTAAATCCTTCATGACAAATTCTCTAGACAGTTGTCTTTTGAGATCTAAGATATCCTTCATGCTTGAACCGGCCACAAGCATATCATCAACGTACAGAAGAATAATGATGTATAACATATCAAACTTCTTCAAAAAGCAACAATGGTCTACATGACATCTCCTAAAACCGTTTCCCGACATGAAACTGTCGAACTTCTTGTACCACTGTCTCGGGGCCTGCTTCAGGACATAGAGACTCTTCTTCAGTTTACACACTTTGTTCTCCTTTCCTAATGTCATATATCCTATCGGCTGATGCATTTATATCTCTTCTTCAAGGTCCCCATGAAGAAAGGTTGTCTTAACATCTAGCTGCTCTAGATGTAAGTCCTCTGTAATCACTATACTTGAGACCATGCGAATCGTAGACATTTTCACCACAGGTAAAAATATTTCAGTGAAATCGATACCTACCTTTTGTTGAAACCCTTTCACAACCAATCTGGCCTTGTACCATTTCGAACCATCGTGCTCCTCCTTCAGTCTGTAAACTCACTTGTTATGAAGAGCTTTCTTACCCTTGGGTAGAGTGACTAGCTCCCATGTACGGTTAGACTTAAGAGATTCCATCTCATCATCCATAACCTGCTCCCACTTAACCTATGTATCTGACTGTAATGCCTCTTTAAAACACTCTAGTTCACTATTATCTGTCAGCAGTAGATAATGTGAACTACGTGAAAAATGGAAAAAAAAAAAATGACGGATTTAGAGATGGAACCGTCTCTACAATTGTTTGGTTTAAAGACGCTTTAGAGACGGCCGTAAACTGTCTCTAATATTTTAGACGGCCCCTGACCATCCTTAATATTGTCTTAAATATTTGAACATCGACAAATCGTTTAGGACGGTCGTTGACCATCTTATATGCGGTCATCTGAGACGGTCATTGATTGTCCACATTAGAGACGGTCTTTGACCGTCTTATATGCAGTCATTTGAGACGGTCATTGGCCGTCTGAATTAGAGATGGTCATTGGCCGTCTTTTACTTGTAATATGAGACTGCTAAAGACCGTCTCTAATAGAGACGGTCCTTAACCGTCTTATAGCCTTGTCAAAGACCGTCTCTATTGGAGACGGTCCTAAACCGTCTCTATTAGAGACTGTCAATGACCGTCTCTATTAGAGACTGTCAAAGACCTCTATTAGAGACGGTCCTAAACTATCTTATATCCTTGTCAAAGACCGTCTCTATTAGAGATTGTCAAAGAGTCTCCATAAGAGACTGTCAAAGACTGTCTTTATTAGAGACGGTCCTAAACCGTCTCTAATGCTCAGGTCAAAAATTAAGAAGTTCAAAAAATTATGAATTTAAAAAAAAAAAAAAAAAAAAAAAAAAAAATAGTTGAGAAGTTTAGAAAAATAATTAACAACGTTTAAGAAATTTTTAAATTTTGAAAAAAAAACTGTAATTTTATAAAAATCTAGATTTTGAAAAAAAAAAATTAAGAACTTTGAATAATGTTGATAATTTTGAAAAAAAAATAATTCAATAAAAAAATGATATTTTAAAAAAGGAAATTTAAAAAATTAAACAAAATTGTGAAAAAATTAACAAATTATATATTTTAAAAAAGAAAACTAGATTTTGTATTTCGACAAGAAAAATTAAAAAGTTATATAACAAAAGTGAGATTTTAAAAATGATATTTTGAAAAAGAAAATTTAAAAATTAAACAAAATTGTGAAAAAATTGACAAATTGTAAAAATATATATATATATATTTAAAAAAGAAAAGTAGATGTTATATTTTGACAAGAAAAATTAAAAAGTTATATAACAATAGTGAGATTTTAAAAATGATATTTTGAAAAAGAAAATTTAAAAAATTAAACAAAATTGTGAAAAAATTGACAAATTGTAAAAATATATATTTTTTAAAAAAGAAAACTAAATTTTATATTTTGACAAGAAAAATTGAAAAGTTAGATAACAAAAGTGAGATTTCGATGATGTGTTGTATATCCTTGTCGCCCCCATGTTTCTCCAACCCAATTTTGGGCCGGGTATAAAAAAAATTTGATTTAAATCTTAAGTGGACCACACCACTGGAAAGAATGATAATATAGTACCTCACCATTAAAAATTATAAAGAGCCCATCGATGTTTTAATAATGTTTATTTGCAATCCAACTTGTTGATAATGTAAAGAAGATCTAGATGAAGGTAAACTATAAAGATCAAATTGATCCAAAACTTTTGTGGCCTTCAAAAGGTTTTTAATAGTTATTCATCATTGTTTTGATTGGTATGACCCACCTGAGATTATTGAGTTCTTATGATTTGAAATCACATCCTAAAATATGATGGAAAAATATATGGACAGTGTCGATATACATAAAATATATCAAGGTGGGCCCTACACGGTTAGAGTAACACCCATGAAGGAGTTACCTAAATAGTGAAATGGTACTATAAGGTCACCTCATGGGAACTTCAAATGAGGTTAATCTGTGTGCGCCCCACATATAAAAGCATTTGGTGGGGCCCACATGAGTTTTGGATGTGTATGAAACTTGGTTTGACTCCTCATCCAAGTGGGACACACATAATGAATGGGCTGGATCTATGAACCACATCTAGGTGGGCCTAATAAATAATTATGAAATGTTTTAATGGGAGGGTAACCCTCTCAACTATAGTATGTGGTGTGGCCCACCCAAGTCATGTATTGACTTTATTTTTAAGCTCGTGGCCCACCATGGAATGGTGCATCTAATTGACGGGGCAGATCCAAAGTTCAAGTGGACCCACCATAGAAAAGAGTGGGATAGTGACACCCACTATTGAAACCTTCTTAGGGCCCACCGCGATGTTTGTTTAAGATCCAACCTGTTTATAAGTTAATACAGACATGGATGCAGTTGAAAATTGGTCCGACCCCTCATCCAAGTGGGACACACATAATGAGTAGGTTGGATATGTGAATCACATTTAGGCAGGCCTAATATATGATTATGAAATGTTCTAAGGAAACCTCTCCATTATACTATGTGGTGTGGCCCACATTTAGGCTGATGTTTGTGTTTTCTCTCCATTCATATTTTTTTTATATTATGAACATGTTGGATGACAAATAAACATTACTGTGGGCCCAAGGAAGGTATCAACGGTGGAAATCATTATTCAACACTGTTTTGTGTGGCATGGTCCACTTGGGTTTTGGATTTACCAAAAATTTAGGAACAACCTACACCGTTCATCCATTTTTCAAGATCATTTTATAGAATTATCCAAAAAATGAATCATATCCAAAGATTAAATGGACCACACCACGAATAAGGGGAACGAATTAGCTCATCCCCCTACACCATCCAAAGGATTGTG
The DNA here is from genome assembly GCA_030180095.1 of Magnolia changhungtana. Classification (NCBI taxonomy): domain Eukaryota; kingdom Viridiplantae; phylum Streptophyta; class Magnoliopsida; order Magnoliales; family Magnoliaceae; genus Magnolia; species Magnolia changhungtana. Next base: position 8,558,296 of record JASAUF010000375.1, read on the forward strand.
GTCGGTGTTGTGTGGGCCCAACCATGATGTATGTGTTTAATCCATGCCGTCCATCTATTTTTAAAGATCATCTTATGGCATGAGATAAAAAAATGAGGCATATCCTAATTTGAAATGGACCACATTACAAGAAATAGTGTTGAATGACCGTCAACCATTTAAAATATTATTGGGGCCATAAAAGTTTTGAATTGAGATGATTTTTGTTTTTCCCCTTCATTTAAGCATGTATGACCTAATAAACAGATTGGATGCCAAATAAAGAGTACAATGGGCCTTACATAGGATTTTAATGATGGATATCCAATCACTATTGTTTTCATGTGGTGTGGTCCACCTGATATTTATATACCCCTCAACTTTGGGCCCCACCATGATGTATGTTTTATATCCACACGTTCCATTCATTTGGAGAGATCATTTTAGGGCAATATCGAAAGATAAATCCAAAACTCCAGTGGACCCCAGCCAGAAAATAGTGGGGATAGTGACACCCACCATTAAAAACTGTTGAAGGGCCATGAAAGTTTTAGATCAAGCTGATATCTACGTTTTAACTTATTTTATGTTTTTTATACTTTTGAACAGGTTGGATTTCAAATAAAAATTATGGATGCATTCCCACGGTATTTTAAGTGTTACCCTTACGTTGGAGCCCACCTTGACGATTTGATAAATATCCATCCTATCCATCTTTTTTTTTTCCAGCTCATTTTAGGACGTGGTCCAAAAAATTAGTCAAATCCACCGTTAAAAAATTTGTAGGGCCCACCATAACAAATTTCTTATTATCCAAAAACTTTTTTCACTCCCAAAAGGGTTTCAATGGTAGACATTCAATCCCCCACTACTTTTGATCGTGTGGTCCACTTGATAGTTAGATTTGTCTTATTTTTCATCTCAAGCGTTACGATGAGCTAGTCATATGGACGGACGGTTTGGATATAACACATACCTCATGATGAGACCCACAGAACTTGCTGATGTCACCCACCCCATTTGACGTGGATTAGCTACTGACAGGTTGAGTTTAGACTTGCTACTTAAGTGACGTCACTAAGTTCTGTGGGCCCAACCATGTTGTATGTTTTGTATCCACACTGTCCATCTACTTGGAGAGATCATATTAGAGGATGATCCAAAGAATGAATCAGATCAAAATCTCGAGTGGACCCCACCACATAAAACAGTGGGGAGAGTGACTCCCACCATTAAAAAATTCTAAGGTCCACAAAAGTTTCAGATCAAGTTGATATTTGTGTTTTCCTTTCTTCTATGCTTTCGCTAACACATGAACAGGTTGGATCTCAAAAAAAACATCATGATGGACCTTTGGAAGGTTTCAACGGTAGGCATACTCTCCCCACTGTTTTCTGTGGCGGGGTCCACTACAGCCTTAGATATGCATCATTCTTTGGTTAATACCCAAAAATGATCTCTAAAAATGTATGAACGGTGTGGATACAAAACATACATCATGGTGGGGCCCACATAACTTGGTGATGTCACTTCAGTAGCGAGTCTCGCTACGCACCTGATCCGCGTCCGATATCAAGACTGGTTAGGGCGTCGTCCCTAACCACGCCCTCTCCATCTCTCCTTCTCTCTCTGCGCCTCTCCGATCTTTGTTTACGCCTCTCCCTCTCTCTCTGTCTACGCCTGCCTCTCCCTCTCTCTCTCTCTACGCCTGCCTCTCCTCTCTCTCTCTCTCTCTCTCTCTCTCTCTGTCTACGCCTGCCTCTCCCTCTCTCTCTCTCTCCGCTCGATCTCTCTCTCTCTTCCATCTCCACTCTCGAACCCTCCCCTCTCCCTCCAGCTCGGATGTCGTCGACTTTCGTACCGAATCCGGGGTCCTCCTCTTGCCAATTACGGCCTGCAATAATCGAATGGCCGAGATTGATCCGGAAGAGGCAGTTGCTGGAGAGACGAAGGGCCTTCCCCATCTGCGATAGTAGCGGATCTCGTCCCAATGCATGGCCGCCCAATCTCCATCAACAACAACTACCATCATAAGAGGCTTCTCGTCCCTCATTGTCAACAACAGCCACCGTCAAATCGAAGGTACTCTCTCGATCTCTCTTCCTTCATCTCTTTCTATCTCACTTCCCCTTTCGATTTGGGGATTTTAGGGCTTACAGATTTAGGGATTTTAGGGCTTAAAGATTTAGAGATTTTAGGGCTTATAGATTTGGGAATTTTAGGGCTTACAGGTTTTGGGATTTTAGGGCTTATAGATTTGGGGATTTTAGGGCTTATAGATTTTAGGGATTTTAGGGCTTACAGATTTAGGGATTTTAGGGCTTACAGATTTTGGGGATTTTAGGGCTTACAGATTTGGGGATTTTAGGGCCCCAAGAATGTCATGTGCAGACAAAAGCCCCTATTATATCATATATTAGCTGTTATTGGGAAAAAATGGTCTTTTGAAAATAGAGGCTGTTGTTTTACATGCATTTTTCATGACATAACAAATGTAGAACCCTCCTGTCCAAATTGGTTGTTACCACTGGTGTTTTCTAAACCTTCACTTTTTTCTTTTTCTTTTTTGGTATTTATTGAATACGTTTTAAATCAAGTTTTAAACCAATATTAGTTTTGAACCAACATTTTCTATGTTTTTTTTTTCCTTGGGTGAAATGTGTCTTCTTGGATGATAGTTCATACAATGAACATTCATGAGTTCTCTTGGAGAATGGGCACCCATTCCTGCTTGTCTTCACTATAAACATTTAAATATCCTCTTGCAAATGCATCAGCTCCATAATGCTACTTCTTATATCCACTTAGATTATCTGTAACCCATTTATCAAGGATGTCTTATGAAGCAAATCTCTTCTATACTTATATTTTGCAAGATAACAGGGAAGACAAAACAGCTAAGAAACAAAATTGTATTGTTTTCTAACAGGGCTTTACGATACAGTATTTGATGTCGATCATGATAAAGAAAGAGCTCAAGCCATAGGTATTGAACCAAATGGATTCAGCTTTGATGGGGCTGATTCTTTAGGTGTTGATTATGCTCTCAACAGGTAAGTGTGGTTAACACATTTCTTACTTAGATATTGTTGTAATCTGCAACTACTTTATTGGCTATTGCATCTCTTTTAAATGGAAACATTGTAAAAGTAGTACTTCTTAACAATGATGGTAATGTTTTGCAATTCATTGGTATGTAACCACAATGCTAGTACTTCTTAACAATGATGGTAATGATTCTAAACCTTCAACAGGTGGTAATTTTGAGATCATGTTTTTATACATTAGGTCATAACATAACATTAACATGGCCTTTCTGTTACTTAACGCTGTGATTTTGAATGCCAGGCCTCGTACATAACAGGGGGTGTCCATCTAAAGCCCTAGCATTTAGAGGGATTGTTTCAATATCTTTCAGTATGTTACTTACCAGGAAAAAAAAAACATTTTTTTCCTACTTATGAGGTTTTTATGCTTCCAATGGCATATTATTTCTATTCTCAGTAAGGACTATGTAATTATGGATGATAGGTTATGCTTTAAACTTCATTAATGTAGTGAAAAATAAGTTTCCTTGGGGTCCAAATGGGTTTTTAAAGAAAAATTGATGGTGATGGAGTCGTTGGCTTTAGTTCACAAAGCTTGCGTTCCGATCATAGGGCATTACTACTTGGTTCCAATGGCTACTTTTCAGTAATCTTGCCATACGATGTCTACCAACTCGTGTTTTTGTGGTCTCACATGCAGCCAGTTGAAACATTGTGATTTTATAGGTGATGCTGCTTGCACATTTCAGGCGATTGATGAGAGAGTTTACACATATGCATGACCAAGCTGTTCATCCAAGTTGCATAAATTATATCTAAGCTGTGCAAGTTTACATTTTTTTTTGTTGAGATTCCATTTGGCTTAAACTATATTCCAGTTCCTTTTTAACAAGCAGCTTAAACTATATCTAAGCTATGCAAGTTTACATCTCATTGCTTTGGAGACGAGTTAATAGCCGAAAAATGATAACATGAGAATGGCCTATACTACTGTATGCATTTAGCACCAATTCTTAATGTTGGCAACTCACCCACCCTACACCTGGCATACCCGTACCTCTCCAAAGGTCACACTGATTGGATGATCTTAATTGTCTGAAATTGCTGTTGGATTTGGACCATTTTCTTTTTGACTATCCTGAGGGACTTTTGAGTTGTACTATTCTTTTTAAACATCTATATGCTTCAATCTCCTTTGATCTACACTCAAAGCTATTGTGTTGAAGGGCACGTCTATTCTGTTGGGTAGAACACTTATTTTAATATCACAATGATTGGATAATCTCAACCATCTGATATTACCGTTGAATTTAGACCATTTTCTTTTTGACCAAGGTATTGAGGAACTTTGAGTTGCACTCCTCTTTCTTAAACGTGTACATTTTTTCTTAACCTCGAGTTACACTCTTCTTCTTCTTCTTTTTTCATGTTGACATGTTTTAATCCCACCTTGTGTATTGTAGGCCACATCCATTCAATTTGGTATAGATCCCTTTTGTTAATTTTACACAAGTACACATTTGTTAAAATATCATTGTAAAGCCTTTTCTTGTAAAAAAAACTCATTCTGAGAAGGCAGCATTCACTGTGATGGCACTTTATAGCATGCTTTTTATCATATAATTTCATTGTGAACAGAGAACTATAGTGAGAGTAGAATTTGGTGATTCCACCACTGCTGCAGATCCTTCTGATGCCAACATGATCAGCCAGTCCTTTCCCCATACGTATGGTCAGCCATTGGCTCACTTCCTGAGAGCAACTGCCAAGGTCTTTGAGGCTCAAATCGTCGCCAACTTGACAAAAAGACAAATAGCATCAGTGGCCACATATTGCAACCTAGATTTAAACAAGGTTCGAGGTGCCGTCAACAATACTAATAGAATCCTCCAGGTCAGATTGTTGATTGGACCTAATTTTATTTAAATGAGCAGACCCGAATGTGCGTCGGAGCTATCCAGATGGATGATGAATGTATTTGCGAATGTAAATGAAAATAATAAACTTATAATATATATATATATATATATATATATATGTTACCAATGGAAGATACCTTGTTTAGGGGGACATGAAATTCTTGTAGCTTATGGTATGGTGCTCCAATATTGGTTGTATGTTACTAGTATGTAGTAGATAATACTAGGTTCAATAATATGGTGGCCCAATCTTGTAACTTATGGTATGATGCCCCAATCTTGTAGCTTATGGTATGATCCCGATTTTCTAATTAAACCTAAACTTATCACCTTAATCTAAACCTATTCTCAAATCCCAAAACCTATAACCTAAACCTAAACCTTAACCTAAACTTAAACCTTAACCTCTAACCTAAACCTTAACCTAAACCTATAACCTAAACTCAATTCCCTAAACCTTAACCTATAACCTAACCTAAACTTATAACCTTAACATAAACATAAAACCTAAATCTAAATCTAAACCTATACTTATAACCTAAACCTATTCTCAAATCCCAAAACCTATAACCTAAACATAAACCTAAACTTGAAAACTCAAACCTAAACCCAAACCCGAACAGATCCCGATTTCCTAAACCTAAACTTATGACCTTAACCTAAACCTATTCTCAAATCCCAAAACCTATAACCTAAACCTTAACCTATTCTCAATTCCCTAAACCTATAGCTTATAACCTAAACCTAAACCTAAACCTAGAACCGATAACCTAAACCTAAACCTAAAACCTAAATGTATTATCAAATCCCTAAACCTAAACCTACACCTAATCCTAATCTCAACTCCTAACCTAAACCTAAACCTAAACTTGAAAACCCAAACCTAAACCCGATCTCGAACCCGAACACGATTTCCTAAACCTAAACCTTAACCTATCCTCAATTCCCTAAACCTATGGCTTATAACCTAAACCTAAACCTAAACCTAGAACCTAGAACATATAACCTAAACTTAAACCTAAACCTAAAATCTAAATGTATTCTTAAATCCCTCAACCTAAACCTACACCTAATCCTAATCTCAACTCCTAACCTAAACTTAAGCCTAAACTTGAAAACCCAAACCTAAATCCGATCCCAGAACCCGATTTCCTAAACCTAAACCTTAACCTATTCTCAATTCCCTAAATCTATAGCTTATAACCTAAACTCAAACCTAAACCTAAACCTAAACCTAAAACCTGTAACCTAAACCTAAACCTAAACCTAAAACCTAAATGTATTCTCAAATCCTAAACCTAAACCTACACCTAATCCTAATCTCAACTCCTAACCTAAACCTACACCTAATCCTAATCTCAACTCCCTAACCTAAACCTAAACCTAAATTTGAAAACCCAAACCTAAACCCGATCCCGAACTCGAACCCAATTCCTAAACCAACCTAAACCTAAACTTGAAAACCCAAACCTAAACCTATAACCTACACTTATAACCTAAACCTAAGCCTATAACCTAAATGTATTCTCAAATCCCTAAACCTAAACCTACACCTAATCCTAATCTCAACTCCCTAACCTAAACCTAAACCTAACTAGAAAACCCAAACCTAAACCCGATCAACCTTAACCTATTCTCATTCCCTAAACCTATAGCTTATAACCTAAACCTTTAACCTTAACCCAAACCAAAACCTATGATCTAAAACCTAAATGTATTATCAAATCTCTAAACCTAAACCTACACCTAATCCTAATCTCAACTCCCTAACCTAAACCTAAACCTAAAAACTTGAAAACCCAAACCTAAACCCGATCCAGATCCAGAACCCGAACCCGATTTCCTAAACCTAAACCTTAACCTATTCTCAAATCCCTAAACCTAAACCTACAACTAATCTAACCTAAACTCCCTAACCTAAACCTAAACCTAAACCTAAACTTGAAAACCCAAACCTAAACTCGATCCCAACCCGATTTCCTAAACCTAAACCTTAACCTATTCTCAAATCCCTAAACCTAAACCTACACCTAATCCTAATCTAAACTCCCTAACCTAAACCTAAACCTAAACTTGAAAACCCAAACCTAAACCCGACCCGAACCCGGTTTCTAAACCTAAACCTTAACCTATTCTCAAATTCCTAAACCTAAACCTACACCTAATCCTAATCTCAACTCCCTAACCTAAACCTAAACCTAACTTGAAAACCCGAACCTAAACCCGATCCCGAACCCGAACCTGATTTTCTAAACCTAAACCTTAACCTATTCTCAATTCCCTAAACTTTAACCTATAACCTATCCTAAACCTAAACCTATAACCTACACTTAAAACCTAAACTTAGGCCTAAAACCTAAACCTATGACCTAAAACCTAAATGTATTCTCAAAACCGTAAACCTAAACCTACACCTAATCTAATCTCAACTCCCGACCTAAACCTAAACCTAAACATGAAAACCCAAACCTAAACCTATAACTTACACTTATAACCTAAACCTAAACCTATAACCTAAACCTAAGCCTAAAACCTAAATGTATTCTCAAATCCCTAAATGTAAACCTACACCTAATCCTAATCTCAACTCCCTAACTTAAACCTAAACCTAAACTTGAAAACCCAAACCTAAACCCGATCCCGAACTAGGACCCGATTTCCTAAACCTAAACCTTAACATATTCTCAATTCCCTAAACCTATAGCTTATTGTTGAGGGTCAAATATTACATATCAGACCCTAGTTACTGCCAGATTTTACATACACAATAATATTTAACAGAGTATTTTAATTGTGTTTTGTTGCAGGATGCAATCAGGAGCGTTGATTGGAAACTGATACTAAAAGTATGGATTTGACACTCAAAATTCACCAGAGCAAGGTACGGACTCCATGGGACCAAGATCGATGATTTTATACAGCCGAGATCCGAGAAAATCAAGAAACTGAAGCTCAAGTGGCCCGAAAGTCAGCCAGAATGCAAGATCACAGATTTTCCACCATCCGTTCGGTCCGAAACTTCATACACGGCCGAGGATCCTATATTGTCGTACACGTAAAATTTCACCATTTGGTGGATCCCCACAGAAGTGGCCCAACGGACAGATCAGCCCCATAAAATCTGGATCTCGGGCCGCCCTTCTGTCTGGATATGCTTCATCTCTCGGTCTCAACGGGTCAAATGAGCGACAATATGAATGGACTGGAGGAAAGCATTTCTTACATACATCAAGTGGGACCCACATGTATACTAAGTGTACATGAGGAGCACGTGCACCGGCCGTGCACCCTTACAGCCAAAGTCGGTCAGCGTAAGCTGACCGACTACTTCTCAGAAATCAAAAAAACGCAAACAGCGTTTTCGCTGAAAAGATTTGGGTTTTGCTTATGGGCCACCACCTTCGATCAGATGATTAATCCGGACCGTCCATTCGTTTCACGAGGTCGAACCGACCGTACCCTGATCTACATCTGGATTTCCTTATACATTTGGTGTCCGTGAAGGATCCAAACGGAGAACGGACGGTGGACCAAAACAGCTGGTGAACCACACTGAAATTAAACTAATTTCTTCCTTCCTGGACGGTTTTTCGTCCTGAAGCTGATGGACGGATTGGATTTATCAAAAAGTCAATGAAGTGGGCCCCATCACACAATCAGCGGACGCCCGTGCGAAGGCACAGCGTCCGCGGAACAGGGAGATCGGACGATCTCAGTGGGCCACGAAGGTCCACCTTCTGGAGGATCTAGACCGTCCATTAGTCTCACATGGTCCCCATTACCAACGCCTAGATGGCGCTTTTTCAGAATACGCGAAGATCCGTTTTTGGTCGTCCAAAGGCAAGTCGGACGGCAGCTCAGGAAATCAAGTGGTCCACACCCATTTCACTCGAAAAACACCCTATCCCGGACGGTTTTTCGACGTCCATCCAATGGACGGCTTGGATTTCTTCTTCGGCATCAAAAACTTAATCCGCCAGGAGTCAGCGTAAGATGCTTGCGTATTGTTGAATCCGGTTCTGATACGAACTCGTCTTGCTGCTGCGTAAACCCATACGCAAAACAATTTCTTCTTCAGCGGAGGACTCTCCATGGGGGTTGTTCTCTATAAGAGAGAGAGGGAGGAGTAGCTTGGAGAACGGCTGGAGATCTGGAGCATCTTGGCAGGAGGGGAACAGGCAGGAGCAGGACTTGGACATGAAGCACTGGGCAGAGTTTGGGTTTTGTTTTTTTTCTTTTCTTTTCTTTTCTTCTTTTTAGAGATTAGCCTAATCATGCTTAGGTCAGGCTAAACCTCTTAGCTAGGGCTAAGAGGTGAAGCTTGTAGCATGATGGGAGGCCTCTTTGCTTGTGCCTTTTGTTTAGACTGATCTAATATTGATTTGGGTTTAATTAAGGGAATGTTTTCAGTCTTTAATGGTCTGTTGTGACTGAAATTACAATGGGTCTGCAATGGCTTTGAGCATGTTCTTTTCTTTTATGTTTATGACGTCAGGAAGCCCTGTTGTTCACCATCGTCTCCTGGGCATGGTTGGATGTCGGTACCCTTCCTAACCTTCATAAACACGTTGATTGGTTGGTAATTAGTTTAATTATATTGTTTGCTTTGTCTCTGGGCATGGTTTGGTGATGGAATCCATTCTAATTCATATACTTTTCATCTCTTGAAAACCAAATCAAAGGCAGTTCAGTTAATTTCCCTAATTTTTAATCCAGGCATAAGATCTCCCTGATCTCTACAAGTGGATCCTCTGAATCCCTAGTTTCCCTTCTCTGATTTTTCCTAAGTTTTAGATTAATATTTCATCATTATTCCTCAAATCATAATTGGTTTAGATTTCATCTTAGCCTAGTTCTAGATCTAGTTATTTTTAGATAACGTACAGGTTTCAGTCCCTGTGGATTCGACCTCGGTCTTACCGAGTTTATTACTACATCACAACCCTATACTTGGGGAGTGAACAAGTTTTTAGCGTGGATTCTTGGGACCGACACTACGATTTTCTGAAATTAATTGGTTTTAGAGTTAGTTTAAGATTAGGATTTTACTAATTTTAATTTTAAATTTTGTTTTCTATTTTTTGATTCATAGAACTAACTTATTTTCTATTTTGTAGGTTGTTAAGATAGAACTTCCAATTTGGTAAACTCTTTCTGATTTTCTAGATTTTCTAACTCTTTAGATTTGGTTTGCTTTAGAAATTTCTTCTATTTAGAAACTAACTTATTTTGTTTTGTTTTGCAGGTCTTTAGCTTAGGGACTTCAAGTTGGTAATCTCCTTCCAACTTTCTCTTTCTTTCTAGATTTTATTTTCTTTCTTAGGATTAGGTTTAGAATTTGATTGAGGGCTGCGAGTGTTTCATGCCCAAGTGGGCCCGTGACGACACTCGACGTCTCTTGACTGAAGGAGGATTAGTTGAGGGGTTGACTGTCCATCGCAGGATTAGACACCGCTCGAATTCCCCTGAGTTAATTGAGGTTATGGCTGAAAATCAACCTCAAGCACTACCTCAACAGATGGATGAGGAAGTACATGATGAGAATGAGGTGCTTCAAGCACCCCCGCCTCGTACCTTACGAGATTATTTACAACCGGCGGGGGTGAGCACGCCCTTATGCATGATTTTTCCTGAAAACACAGGACATATGGACATCAAGCCAGGAGTTATCCAACTCCTTCCTAAATTCCATGGGCTTGAATCAGAAAGTCCATACTTACATTTGAAAGAGTTCGATGAGATTATAGCCACCTTATACTTTCCCAATGTATCGAGGATACAATCGGTGAAACTCTTTCCTTTTTCCTTGAAAGAGAAGGCTAAGACGTGGTTACATTCACTACGTCCTAGATCCATTGGCACATAGAATGATTTGCAGAGGGAATTCATAAAGAAATTTTTCCCACACCATAAAACGATTACCCTCAGAAAAGCAATCATGAACTTCGCCCAAAAGGAAGATGAAACATTCTACCAATGTTGGGAAAGGTTCAAGGATCTTGTCAGTTCATGCCCACAACACGGTTTTGAAATGTGGCGCATTACAAATTTCTTCTATGATGGACTGACATCTTCCATGCGCCAACTGGTCGAGACGATGTGTAATGGTGAATTCATGAATAAAGAGGTCGACGAGGTATGGGATTACCTCGATAGACTTGCCGAGAATGCACAATCATGGGACCATTACCCAAAATCAAACACCACGACTAGGCCAACTCAATCTAAGGAGAAAGGTGGAGTATATCTCCTGAAAGAAGAGGACGATGTAAATTTTAAAGTGACTAATCTCACTCGAAGAGTCGAGGCCATGGAAGGAAAGAAGGATAAGGTTAATGAAATTGTTTGCGGCATCGTGATTGCAACATTCACACTGGCCCGAAAATTGTCCTACCATATCTGCCTTTCGAGGAGTGTTGAATGAACAAGCCAATGTCGTAAATAACTATCAAAGACCTTTCAATAGATCTACCTCCAATACATACAATCCTGGTTGGAGAAATCATCCAAATTTTAGTTGGAGGAATGGACAAACTGCTACCCCTCAAAACTTCTTTAATCAAAATCCAAATCAGGGGAAACCTCAAGAAGAACCGGTTCAAAATCCCATACAAGAGTTGACTCAGGCAGTGCGTGGACTTACAGACTTTATGCAGAAAATAGATTCACGTATGACGGTTATAGAAAAGGGGATGCTTCCTGCACAACCGCTCCCCAATCCTAAACCGCAATACGAGATAAATGATCCCAGCTCTTCAAATCAAATGGGACACGCTAAATCCATCACCACTCTTAGGAGTGGGAAGATCATTGATAAAACCCTTAGGTTAGGCCCGAAAAGCCTCAAGAACTAGAAGAGGACAATCATGATGGATCTAGTGATGTCCCACAAAATTTAGGCGGAACTTCTAGAGAAGCCGGTTGCTCGTTCCCCAACGGTTGGTTGCACAAAAACGTCTTTCTAACTCTCGGGATATTCGGAGGTGTTGAAACAAGTGAAAGTCAACATTCCTCTACTTGATGTCGTAAAACAGGTTCCTCTATATGCAAAATTTCGAAAGATCTATGCACGACCAAAAGAGGCAAAGCATTCAAAAGAAGATCTTCTTGATTGAGAAAGTGAGTGCCATCCTGAAGCAAAGGCGTGCGAGAAATTCAAGGATCCGGTAGCCCAACCATATCATGTGTAATCGGGAACCATCGAATTGATCACGCACTTCTTGACTTGGGAGCGGCGTCAATCGATCCCCTACTCGGTATATAAGCAGTTAGGATTGGGTGAGTTAAAACCTACCTAACTACACTACAACTTGTCGATCGAAGCGTTCGTGTACCAAGAGGGATTATTGAGGATGTGTTAGTCCAAGTTGATAGATTTTACTACCCTGTAGATTTTATCATCTGGACACTTGAACCCATCAACAATATGAGCACTCGATTCGAGTCATTCTTGGTCGCCCATTCCTTGCCACATCAAATGCAATCATCAATTGCGGGAATGGTGTCATGACTATGTCTTTTGGAAATTTGACATTGGAGTCGAACATCTTTTTCAATAACGGCAAGAACGTTCGCAGAGGATGATGACGATGTCCACGACATTAACATGATCGATACGTTCGTGGAAGATATGACACCCCTTACCTTATCCTCGATCCTCTAGAGAGACGTGCTTGGCCCACTCCCATGAGTTTAATGATGATATGATTAGGAGAGATGTGTGCCTTGCTTGATATTGCACCGGTGCATTTGAAGTTAAGCAGGTGGAGGCCACAATTTGAAGAATTGCCACAAAATGATGTAGTGCCTCACCGTCTAACCTCAAGGCACCGAAGCTTGACCTAAAACCTTTGCCCTCGATTTGAAATATGCCTATTTAGGTCAAGATGAGACATACCCGGTGGTGATCTCACGCCCACCTGGAGAGAAACAGGAGAGTATGCTCATATCTACTCTCATTGAGCATAAAGGAGCCCTAGAATGGACGATAGCGGACCTTAAGGGAATCGATCCCTCGATTTGTACTCATCACATATATCTTGAGGAAAATGCGAAAATCGCTCGGCAACCACAACGTAGACTAAATCCAAACATGAAGGAAGTGGTTAAAGCCGAGGTTCTTAAACTATTGGATGTGGGTATCATATACCCTATATCTGATAGTCAATGGGTGAGTCCAACTCGGGTGGTTCCAAGAAGTCGGAATCACCATCGTAGCCAATGCTAATAACGAACTCGTGCCAACTAGAGTCACTACTGGTTGGAGAATGTGCATTGACTACAGAAAGTTGAATACCGTCACAAGGAAGGATCACTTTCCTCTGCCCTTCATCGATCAAATCTTGGAAAGGCTAGCTGGTCATTCCTATTCTTGTTTTCTTGACGGTATTCGGGCTACAATCAGTTGAAATCGCCCATGAGGACCAGGAAAAGACCACATTTACATGTCCCTACGGCACCTTTGCTTAGAAGGATGCCATTTGGATTATGTAATGCCCCCGCCACCTTTCGGCGATGTATGTTGAGTATCTTTTCGATATGGTGGGGCAATATCTTGAGGTCTTCATGGATGATTTCTCTGTCTATGGCTCATCTTTCGACAAGTGCTTGGAAAGTCTTAAATGTGTCTTTGAAAAGATGTGAGGAAAAGAATCCGGTACTTAATTGGGAGAAGTGTCATTTCATGGTTCATAAGGGGATTGTCCTTGGACATATCATCTCGTCAAGGGAATTGAGGTAGATAAGGCAAAAATCGATCTTATCTCTAACCTACCTCCACCCAAGAACATCAGAGACGTGCGATCCTTCTTAGGACACGCAGGATTTTATAGGCGATTCATAAAGGACTTTAGTCTCCTCTCTCGTCCTTTATGTAATCTTCTTCAAAAGGATGTTCCATACGAGTGGACCGAGCAATGCCGCGGAAGCTTTCACCAAGCTTAAAGGCATGTTAACCATCCTGCACCCATCATGCAACCACCCGTGGAGCCTTCCTTTTGAGCTTATGTGCGACGCTTCTGATTATGCTCTTGGAGCGGTTTTAGGCCAGAGAAAAGATAAGAGGCCCTACGTCATCCATTATGCGAGTAGGACTTTAAATCCTGCCCAAGTGAACTACTCAACTACGGAAAAGGAACTTTTAGCCGTGGTGTTCGCCTTGGACAAATTTAGGTCCTACTTGATCGGATCTAAGATCATTATCTATACGGATCATGCGGCACTGAAGTATCTTCTTTCCAAGAATGATTCTAAGCCCGCTTTGATACGATGGATCCTTCTACTCCAAGAATTTGATTTGGAAATTAAAGATAAAAGGGAGTAGAGAACGTAGTGGCCGATCACCTTTCTCGCCTTAATACCTCGATTCCCTTGAGGCGACCCATATCAATGACATGTTCCACGATGAACAACTGTTCGAGTCTCCCATTCACCTTGGTTCGTGATATTGCTAATTATCTTGCTACGGGTTCCATACCGACACATTGGGTAGCTTGAAGATAAGAAGAAATTTTTCACCGAGTGCGCAAATTCTTACGGGATGATCCATATCTTGTTTAAATATTGCCCTGGACCAAATCTTGAGGAGATGTGTGCGGACGATGAGCATCGAGTGTCATCTCCTTCTGTCACTCACAGCCTGTGGTGGTCACTTTTTCAAAAAAAGACCACGGCCCAAGATTCTGCAAAGTGTGGCTTCTATTGGCCAACTATGTTTAGGGACACTCATGAGTTTTGCAAAGCTTGTGGCGTTGTCGAAAGTGGGAGCATTGTCCGTCGAAATATGATGTCCTTGAATCCCATTCTTATCATAGAGGCATTTGATTCTTTGGGGCATCGATTTCATGGGACCATTCCCCAATCTTATGGAAATTTATATATTTTGCTTGCAGTAGACTATGTCACTAAATGGGTCGAAGCGATTAGTGTCGGAATAATGACCATCGCACGGTCATTAAATTCTAAAAGAGAACATCCTTTCCGATTTGGAACGCCTCGAGCCATTATTAGTGATGGGGGCTCACACTTTTGTAATAGGCCATTCGAGAGTTTAATGAAGAAATATGGTATCTCTCATAAAGTGAGCACCCCATACCACCCACAGACAAGTGGACAAGCTGAGATTTCTAATAGGGAGATCAAACACATTTTGGAGAAAACGGTTAACCCTGACCGTAAGGATTGGTCAATTCGATTGACCGATGCCTTATGGGCGTACCGTACTGCTTTTAAAACTCCTATTGGAATGTCTCCCTTTAGACTCGTCTATGGGAAGGCTTGCCACTTGCCTGTGGAGTTGGAACATAGAGCCTACTGGGCGATCAAAAATCTAAATTTCAATCTGAACAACGCTGGCTCGCTACGTAAACTTTAGTTGAATGAACTTGAAGAAATCCGGAACGACACATACGAGAACTCGAGAATTTACAAGGACAGGATGAAGGCGTTTCATGACCAACATATTCTACGAAAATCATTCACGCCAGGCCAGAAAGTCCTTTTGTATAATTCTCGATTACATCTCTTTCCGGGTAAGCTTCGATCTCGTTGGACCGGCCCTTACATTGTTGTTACTGCATATCCCCATGGGGCCGTTGAGATAAGAGATTCTGACAATGGCAAGGAGTTTAAAGTAAATGGACATCGCTTAAAGCCATTTGTCGAGAAATTTGACTCAGAGGACATGTCCATGCCTCTGACTGATCCTGTTTACCAGGACTGATCTCCTAGTCTGATGGAGGTATAGGTAGGTTTATTGCTTTCATAGGACTAGACTAGTTGCTTTGGTCTGGCTGAAGACGTTAAACTTAGCGCTCCTGGGAGGCAACCCAACTTTTCCATTTATTTCATTTTCCTAGATAGTTCAATGTTTGTGGGTAACATTACTGCAAACCCTCACGAGACTACAACTCGTCCACTAGGGGTAACCTAGGGTTTTAAAGGCTTGTTGCATATGCTAAATGCAATCGAGAGACCTGCGAAAGTGGTATAGGTAGGATTTTATTTCTTGTTATTTTTGTGTTGCTTTTTCTCTTGTGCTCACCCGCTCTCATGTTGAGATCTCTTGGAAAATCTCTCACGATTCATCATTCAGGTAATATCTTCCCATCACTTCTCTTTTACTTTCATTGTCCCATGTGCATTCCATGCTCATATCTTTTACATTGAGGACAATGTAGATTTTAGGTTGGGGGTGGGAGATTAGATTTCCTAATCAGTGTTTTCTTGGTCTTGAGCAAAAATTGTGAAAATTTTTGAAATTTTTCTAGACTTTCTAGTAAATTCAAAGTGATTTTGATGGATATCCTGGATTTACAATTTCAAGATTCGTGATGTTGGAAATTTATTACTCTTGGATTCAGTTGCTTGTTAGATTTCACAGTTAAGTTTGAATTATTAATCCATGATTAGAAGTTGTAAACATTGATTGAGTCATGATTTCACATACCACATCTCACTTACACATTGAGATTTCAGTTTGAAATTGAATGATTAACCTGGTAATCACTGAGCATGAAAGAAACCAGCCTAAAAGATTTGGCCATCAGGGTATAAAAAGAGAATTGCACCATGGGTTTGCTCCCTATAGGTGAGGATTTGATTCTCTATGATTAACAGTTAGAAAGAGTTGGGCGACTAGTTTCACCATAGGTCTGCTCCCTATAAGTGAAAATTTGATTCCCATCTTGTTATGAAAAAAAAATAAATAAATAAATAAATAAAACTAGAAAATGAAAGAATGATCTGTGAGGCAAAGTACTGGTTTAGGTGATGGTTGTTAGGAATTTTCTGATTGATTACTAATGAAATCATGAAATCGACAATTTGATCTCTTAAGGATGGTAAGCCGAGATCTCACTATACACCCATGGAACTCAATGTTTAAAATTATTCTAGTTTATGGATTAATATTTGAACTTGATTATGAAATTCACCGTGTATGGGAGGCCAGGAGAAATTGATAATCAACATTCATGAATCCTAAGATTTCTCATATCTGGATTGTTTTCAAAATATCACTCGGCTTCATAAGAATTGTTTCGGAATTTTCAACTTAATGTTCGCATATTTTGCTCGGGACTAGCAAAATGCTGGTTGGGGGTTGTGTTGAGGGTCAAATATTGCATATCAGACCCTAGTTACTGCCAGATTTTACATACACAATAATGTTTAATGAGTATTTTAATTGTGTTTTGTTGCAGGATGCAATCGGGAGAGCGTTATTTGGAAAGCGATACTAAAAGTATGGATTTGACACTGAATTCACCAGAGCAAGGTACGGACTCCATGGGACCAAGATCGATGATTTTACACAGCCGAGATCCGAGAAAATCAAGAAACTGAAGCTCAAGTGGCCCGAAAGTCAGCCAGAATGCAAGATCACAGGTTTTCCACCATCCGTTCAGTCCGAAACTTCATACACGGCCTAAGGATCCTATATTAACCGTACACGTAAAATTTTAGCTGGTGGATCCCCCTGGAAGTGGCCCAAATGACAGATCAGCCCATAAAATCTGGATTCTGGGCCCGCCTGCTGTCTGGATATGCTTCATCTCTGGTCTCAACGGGTCAAATGAGCTGACAATATGAATGGACGGAGCAGATTTCTTACATACATCAAGTGGGACCCACATGTATACTGAGTGTACATGAGGAGCACGTGCACCGGCCGTGCACCCTTACAGCCAAAGTCGGTCAGCGTAAGCTGACCGACTACTTCTCAGAAATCAAAAAAATGCAAACAGCGTTTTCGCTGAAAAGATTTGGGTTTTGCTTATGGGCCACCACCTTCGATCAGATGATCAATCCGGACCGTCCATTCGTTTCACGAGGTCGAACCGACCGTACCCTGATCTACATCTGGATTTTCTTATACATTTGGTGTCCGTGAAGGATCCAAACGGAGAACGGACGGTGGACCAAAACGGCTGGTGGACCACACTGAAATTAAACTAATTTCTTCCTTCCTGGACGGTTTTTCGTCCTGAAGCTGATGGATGGATTGGATTTATCAAAAAGTCAATGAAGTGGGCCCCATCACACAATCAGCGGAAGGCACAGCGTCCGCGGAACAGGGAGATCGGACGATCTCAGTGGGCCACGAAGGTCCACCTTCTGGAGGATCTGGACCGTCCATCAGTCTCACATGGTCCCCATTACCAACGCCTAGATGGCGCTTTTTCAGAATACGCGAAGATCCGTTTTTGGTCGTCCAAAGGCAAGTCGGACGGCAGCTCAGGAAATCAAGTGGTCCACACCCATTTCACTCGAAAAACACCTATCCCGGACGGTTTTTCGACGTCCATACAATGGACGGCTTGGATTTCTTCTTCGGCATCAAAAACTTAATCCGCCAGGAGTCAGCGTAAGATACCTGCGTATTGTTAAATCCGGTTCTGATACGAACTCCTCTTGATGCTGCGTAAACCCATACGCAAAACAATTTCTTCTTCAGCGGAGGACTCTCCACGGGGGCTGTTGTCTATAAGAGAGAGAGGGAGGAGCAGCTTGGAGAACGGCTGGAGATCTGGAGCATCTTGGCAGGAGGGGAACAGGCAGGAGCAGGACTTGGACGTGAAGCACTGGGCAGAGTTTGGGTTTTGTTTTTTTTCTTTTCTTTTCTTTTCTTCTTTTTAGAGATTAGCCTAATCATGCTTAGGTCAGGCTAAACCTCTTAGCTAGGGCTAAGAGGTGAAGCTTGTAGCGTGATGGGAGGCCTCTTTGCTTGTGCCATTTGTTTAGACTGATCTGATATTGATTTGGGTTTAATTAAGGGAATGTTTTCAGTCTTTAATGGTCTGTTGTGACTGAAATTACAATGGGTCTGCAATGGCTTTGAGCATGTTTTTTTCTTTTATGTTTATGACGTTAGGAAGCCCTGTTGTTCACCATCGTCTCCTGGGCATGGTTGGATGTCGGTACCCTTCCTAACCTTCATAAACACGTTGATGGTTGGTAATTAGTTTAATTCTGTTGTTTGCTTTGTCTCCAGGCATGGTTTGGTGATGGAATCCATTCTAATTCATATACTTTTCATCTCTTGAAAACCAAATCAAAGTTGATTCAAGATTAATTTCCTAATTTTTAATCCAGGCATAAGATCTCCCTGACCTCTACAAGTGGATCCTCTGAATCCCTAGTTTCCCTTCTCTGATTTTTCCTAAGTTTTAGATTAATATTTCATCATTATTCCTCAAATCATAATTGGTTTAGATTTCATCTTAGCCTAGTTCTAGATCTAGTTATTTTTAGATAACGTACAGGTTTCAGTCCCTGTGGATTCGACCTCGGTCTTACCGAGTTTATTACTACATTAAAACCCTATACTTGGGGAGTGAACACTTATAACCTAAACCTAAACCTATAACCTAAACCTATAACCTATAACTTATAACTTAAACCTAAACCTAAACCTAAAACCTAAAACCTAAATGTATTCTCAAATTCCTAAACCTAAACCTACACCTAATCCTAATCTCAACTCCCTAACCTAAACCTAAAACTAAACTTGAAAACCCAAACCTAAACCCGATCCCAAACCCAAACCCGATTTCCTAAACCTAAACTTTAACCTATTCTCAATTCCCTAAACCTATAGCTTATAACCTAAACCTAAACCTATAACCTAAAACCTAAACCTAAACCTAAACCTAAAACCTAAATGTATTCTCAAATCCCTAACCTAAACCTAAACCTAAACTTGAAAACCCAAACCTAAACCCGATCCCGAACCCGAACTCGATTTCCTAAACCTAAACCTTAACCTATTCTCAATTCCATAAACCTATAGCTTATAACCTAAACCTAAACCTAAACCTAAAACCTAAATGTATCCTCAAATCCCTAAACTTAAACCTACACCTAATCCTAATCTCAACTCCCTAACCTAAACCTAAACCTAAACCTAAACTTGAAAACCCAAACCTAAACCCGATCCCGAACCTAACCCGATTTTGTAAACCTAAACCTTAACCTATTCTCAATTCCCTAAACATATAGCTTATAACCTAAACTTAAACCTAAACCTATAACCTATAACCTAAACCTAAAACCTAAATGTATTCTCAAATCCCTAAACCTAAACTTACACCTAATCCTAATATCAACTCCCTAACTTAAACTTGAAAACCCAAACCTAAAGTCAATCCCGAACCCAAACCCAATTTCCTAAACCTAAACCTTAACCTATTCTCAATTCCCTAAACCTATAGCTTATAACCTAAACCTAAAACCGAAATGTATTCTCAAATCCTTAAAACCTAAACCTACACCTAATTCTAATCTCAACTCCTTTACCTAAACCTAAACCTAAACTTGAAAACCCAAACCTAAACCCGATCCCGAACCCGAACCCGATTTTCTAAACCTAAACCTTAACATATTCTCAATTACCTAAATCTATAGCTTATAAACCTAAACCTTAACCTAAACCTAAACCTAAACCTAAAACCTAAATGTATTCTCAAATCCCTAAACCTAAACCTACACCTAATCCTAATCTCAACTCCCTAACCTAAACCTAAACCTAAACTTGAAAACCTAAACCTAAACCCGATCCCGAACCCGATTTCCTAAACCTAAACCTTAACCTATTCTCAATTCCCTAAACCTATAACTTATAACCTTAAACTAAACCTAAACCTAAACCTAAAACCTTAACCTAAACCAAAGCCTATGACCTAAAACCTTAACCTATAACCTATAACCTAAACTTATA
Source organism: Magnolia changhungtana (assembly GCA_030180095.1). NCBI lineage: Eukaryota > Viridiplantae > Streptophyta > Magnoliopsida > Magnoliales > Magnoliaceae > Magnolia > Magnolia changhungtana. The sequence goes on from JASAUF010000375.1 coordinate 8,578,956, forward strand.
ACCTATAACATAACCTTAACCTAAACCTAAAACCTAAATATATTCTCAAATCCCTAAACTTAAACCTACACCTAATCCTAATCTCAACTCCCTAACCTAAACCTAAACCTAAACTTGAAAACCCAAACCTAAACCCGATCCCGAACCCGGGAACCCGATTACATAAGCCTAAACCTTAACCTATTCTCAATTCCTAAAACTTAACCTATAACCTAACCTAAACCTAAACCTATAACCTTCACTTATAACCTAAGCCTAAAACCTAAACCTAAACCTAAAACCGAAATGTATTCTCAAATCCTAAACCTAAACCTACACCTAATCCTAATCTCAATTCCCTAACCTAAACTTAAACCTAAACTTGAAAACCCAAACCTAAACCCGATCCCGAACCCGAATCCGATTTCCTAAACCTAAACCTTAACCTTAACCTATTCTCAATTCTCTAAAGCTATTACCTATATACTATAACCTATAACCTAAACCTAAACCTAAACCTAAACCAAAACCTATAACCTAAACCTTAACCTACAACCTAAATTTATAACATATTACCTAACCTTAACTTAAAATGTAACCTAAAACCTAAACCTAAAACCTAAATGTATTCTTAAATCCCTAAACCTAGACCTACACCTGATCCTAATCTCAACTCCTTAACCTAAACCTAAACCTAAACCTAAACTTGAAAACCCAAACCTAAACCCGATCCCGAATCCGAACCCGATTGCTGTAATAATGTAGCCCAATCACATGGCAACAAACAAGAATGTATCCCTTTTAACACATGCCCCTTTTTACAAAGCTTTAATTTTTGTTGTTGTTTCTATTAACTTTAATTGAAACACTTTTTTGGATTATTTGCTTGCATTAGTTTTATTTTAATGATCAGTTCTATTTTTAAAAAGTGCCCACTTTTTTTGAAGAAGTTTCTGCAATTCTTCATGATTCTGAATTATAACGTTTTGTTGGTTGAATATTTTTTTATTAGATGAAAGACGCAAAAAGAAAATTGTTGCGGATTTTTTTCCCTTTTTTTTTTAAATTTATGATGTTAAACTTATATGTATTTATGTGTGGATGAATGTAATGTGGATAAGATTGTTTGTGTTTGGATGGATGTAGTTTATGTTTGGATGGATGTAGTTTATGTTTTGAATGTTTGGATGGATTTACGTATTTTGGGTTTAGATGGATGTGAATGTGAATATGATGAAATATATTATATAACAGGTGTATATCAGGAAGAATACAATGAAATATATTGTAACAGGTGTATATTGACCGTCTGAAATTAGAAAATGTCCCTTTAAGAGGCAAAAGAGATGGATGAAAGAAAATTGTTGCTGATTTTTTTTCTTTTTTTATTTATGATGTTAAACTTATATGTATTTATGTGTGGATGAATGTAATGTGGATAAGATTGTTTGTGTTTGGATGGATTTACGTATTTTGGGTTTAGATGGATGTGAATGTGAATATGATGAAATATATTATATAACAGGTGTATATCAGGAAGAATACGATGAAATATATTGTAATAGGTGTATATTGACCATCTGAAATTTGAAAATGTCCCTTTAAGAGGCAGAAGAGACGGATGAAAGAAAATTGTTGCTGATTTTTTTCCTTTTTTTTATTTATGATGTTAAACTTTTATTTATTTGTGTGGATGAATGTAATGTGGATAAGATTGTTTATGTTTGGATGGATGGATGTAGTTTATGTTTGGATGGATTTACGTATTTTGGGTTTAGATGGATGTGAATGTGAATATGATGAAATATATTATATAATAGGTATATAGCAGGAAGAATACAATGAAATATATTGTAACAGGTATATATTGACCGTCTAAAATTTGAAAATGTCCCTTTAAGAGGCAGAAGAGACGGATGAAAGAAAATTGTTGCTGATTTTTTTCCTTTTTTTATTTATGATGTTAAACTTATATGTATTTATGTGTGGATGAATGTAATGTGGATAAGATTGTTTGTGTTTGGATGGATGTAGTTTATGTTCGGATGGATTTACGTATTTTGGATTTAGATGGATGTGAATGTGAATATGATGAACTATATTATATAATAGGTGTATATCAGGAAGAATACGATGAAATATATTGTAACAGGTGTATATTGACCGTCTGAAATTTGAAAATGTCCCTTTAAGAGGCAGAAGCGATGGATGAAAGAAAATTGTTGCTAATTTTTTTCCTTTTTTTATTTATGATGTTAAACTTATATGTATTTATGTGTGGATGAATGTAATGTGGATAAGATTGTTTGTATTTGGATGGATGTAGCTTATGTTTGGATGAATGTAGTTTATGTTTGGATGGATTTACATATTTTGGGTTTAGATGGATGTGAATGTGAATATGATGAAATATATTATATAATAGGTGTATATCAGGAAGAATACAATGAAATATATTGTAACAGGTGTATATTGATCGTCTGAAATCTGAAAATGTCCCTTTAAGATGCAGTAGAGACGAATGATATCAGTCCTTTTAAAGGACCGTCCTTTTAAAGGACCATCTATGACCGTCCTTTGAAGGCTCATAAGAGACCGTCCATAGCAGTCCTTTTTAAGGATAGTCCATGACCATCCTTTTAAAGGATGGTCTATGACCATCCCTTGAAGGGTTTTAAGGATGGCCCATGACCATCCTTTTAAAGGACGGTCTATGACCATCCCTTGAAGGCTCATAAGAGACGGTCCATAACAGTCTTTTTTAAGGACTGTCCATGACCGTCCTTTTTTCGTCAATAAGAATGACAATTTTCGACCGTCCTTTAAGTAATAAGATATGTCAAAATTTGACGGCCCATGCGACGGTCCATGACCGTTCCTTTTGGTCATTTGGGACGGTTTTGGACCGTCCTTTTTTTGTTGTTTTGGCGTAGTGGTGAGGGTGAGTACCGGACCGTGGGTCTCCTCTTCCGAGTAGACCTCCTCACAACCGGTGTCTGTGGCTCTTCCTCATAATGCTCCTATGCATGATCATCTTGTGGCGGTGTAATACCCGTATCCGGTAACTCTTCCAACTCTACGAATTCTCTCTCCTTGGGCTTATTTTCTTGCACATTGTCCTTGTGCATCACTTTTTCATTGAAGACTACGTCCTTGCTTCTAATGATTTTCCTGTTTTCTATATCCTAAAACTTATAGCCAAAATCATGCTGCCCATATCGTATAAACGTGCACCTTCTGGACTTCGCATCTAGCTTGTTTCTATGCTCTACATCAATGTGAACATATGAAGTGCAATCGAACACTCTGAGATGTAAAAGGTTCACTTCTTTCTTAGTCCACGTTTCTTCTAGTAGCCCATCATCCAATGGTGTTAAGGGACTTCTATTGATGAGATATGCGGCAGTATTCACAGCATCTGCCAAAATGTCTTGGGCAACCCTGCATGTAGCTTCATGCTCCTGGCGCGCTCAAGGATGGTCCTGTTAATGCGCTCAGTCACACCATTCTGTTGCAGTGTCCCTGGAATCATTTTCTGATGTTTGATTTCGTTTGCTGTACAATACTCCTCAAATCTCTTATCACAGTATTCTCCCTCATTATCAGATCTGAGACACTTTACTGTTTTACCTGTCTCATTTTCTACCATTACTTTCCACTTCTTAAATACATCGAATACATCAGATTTGTGCTTTAAGAAATAAATCTATAGTTTTCTACTAGCATCGTTAATAAAGGAAACAAAATAATGTGAACTACCAAGAGATGATACCTATGCCAGTCCCCACACATCAGTGTGTATAAGCTCCAACAAATACATTTTTGGAGCGCATCCTGTTTTCTTGAAACTTACCTTCTTTTACTTATTATACACACAGTCCTCGCAGAATTCCAAGTCAATAGACTTCAGCTCTGGTAGCTTTCCTTTTGACAATAGCACTTTTATCCCTTTCTCACTCATATGTTCCAACCTCTGATGTCATAACTGCACATTTACTGCAGTTGATGCGACTGTGAGTGAACTATACGATCATAAAGTCACATACAAAGTACCTTCATTCTTACCTTAAGATATCACCAAAGCACCTTTTGTGATCTTCCAGGAATCACTGGTGAATGTCATCACATAACCGGTATCGGCCAACTGCCCCACTGAGATTAAGTTTCTTTTCAAACTTGGTACATATCTGACATCCTTCAATTTTAAAGTCGTTCCGTCTTTCTGATTGACATGAACGTCGCCCGTTCCAACAATATTGCACAGCTCATCATCACCCAGGTAGACTCTCCCGAAGTCACCTGATACATAATTATGCAGAACTTCCTTACATGAGGTGGCATGAAACGAAGCACCCGAGTCTATAACCCAAGACTCATTCCTCGTATCAAAAGACAAGATCAACGCTTCTGTGTCACTCTCCTCAGATAGATTCACTGAATCCTTCCCGCCTTGAGAGCTTTCTTCTTGTTTCTTAAGCGCCCTGCAATCACGTTTCATGTGTCCCTTCTTTCCGTAATGCGAACACCCGTCTTTGTCTTTCGGTTCCTTGGATTTCTTCCTCGACTTGGAACGTCTGTGTTTATTATCTCCTTTGTTCAGCGATCTTCCTCTTCCTTTAATGTTTAGAGTATTCCCTAAATTCGCTGAAACTCCTGATACCTTTCTTCTAGATTATTCACTGAGAATTAGACCGGCCACATCATCAAATTTTAGCTTTGTCGGCCCTTAAGAATAGCTCATAGTAATCACCAAACCATATCAACTGTCTGGCAAACTGGACAAGATCAATAATGCCCTAATTTTATCCTAAAAAATAATGTCAATGGATTCCAACTAGCTCGTGACTTTATTGAACTCATTTAGATGTTCAGCCACGCTACCACCATCTAACATCTTCATGTTGAATAGTTATTTTATAAGATGAACCTTGTTAGAGACTGAGGATTTTTCATACATCGTTACTGGGGCTCCCATTAATTCTTTTGTGGTTTTCGCCTTGGATATATTGAAGGCGACAGTCTTAGATAAAGAGAGTCGGATCGTTCCTAAAGCCTTCCGATCCAATAAAAATCATTCGTTATCTGTCATCTTTTCTGGTTTCTTCTCTTTTCCTCCTATGGGAATATAGAGGTCCTTCTAATACAAATAATCATCCATCTGCATCTTTCAGAAGACAGTTTAAACCATCAAACTTCTCAATTCTAGTCTTTCCTTCTTCCGTCATCGCTCCCAATAGAACTAAACCAATAGTTGTGATACCAGTTGTTGCGCAGCACGCCAACAACGCAGTGAACCAAGATCCAATCTCCGGTCTCACCCACAAACGATAAACAAGAAGAAATATAAACTAGACAAAAAATCAAAGCATTCCAAACAAACCACAAGACAAGATATACGTGGAAAAACCCCAACAAGGGTAAAAAAACCACGGATGCAAACTTCCACTGTGAAGAAAAATAAATATTACAAGGCAATATATTAACCTCTCCCTTGGAAGTACAGAGAAAACCCTTTGCCCACACCTTAGAATAACTCTTATCATACCTAGAAAAGCCCTAGGGACCCCTATTTATAGTTTAGGCAACTCCCCTTTCGCACCTCTACGAAAACTGACTCAAAAATCCGCAGTCCGCATCAAATCCGGAAACGATTCTACATAACCTCGACTGGTTGAGCAGGCTGCTCGACCGGTAGAGTGGACCTTCGACTGGTCGAGCATGGGTCTCGACCGGTCGAGTATCGTGGAACCAAAAAATCGATGCTCGCTGGACATTGAGCCGAACTAGTCCATGACTGGTCGAGTGGGAGAAGGGCACTCGACTAGTCGAGCGGCCGTCCAGATATGGCTCCATATCTCAACAAGATGTTTAGTAGGTCAGCCAACTCCAAGACTCGGCCTAGACTTCACTTAACTCAACTTGACTAGATGTCCCGTCAGGTCGATTGAACTCTAAGGCTCTTCTTCCACTTAAACTTCACTTGACTGAACTTGACTAAATGTCTGATCAGGTCGAGCCGACTCAAAGACTAGATATGGACTTCACTTGACTCAATATTTTAATTTAAGGGCCTGTTTGGCCGAACCGATCCCACCGTATTAGGAGGGATGGGATTGCGATATCCCGAGATATGCATGACGAGCCAAACAGACCCAGTGAACTTGTCCTTAAGGGATATAAGCAATCCCATGGATCTTAAAACAATCCACTGACATCACCATTATTACCTTAAGGGCCAGTTTGGGCAGTGGGATTAGAAGGGATTAGGTGGGGATGGGATTCATCTGGTCCTGTGCCAATTCCATTCCATGTTTGGGAAGAATGGAAATGCTTGGAATTACACTAAATGAATTTGCATTGGGTCCTGTGTCAATTTCACTCAATGTTTGGAAAGTTGTGTAGGTCTCAACATGATGTGTGGGCTATATCCACACCATCCACCCACTTATCTAGATTATTTTCGAGCATGGGCCAAAGAATCAGGTAAATCTAATGCTCAAGTGGACCCCACCATAGAAAGCAATAGGGAATGAACACTTACCGTTGAAAACTTCTTCAGTGCTACATAAGTTTTGGATCTATCTCATTTTTAGGTCCATGCCATAAAATGAGGTTACGAAACAAATGAACAGTTTAGATATAACACATGTGTGTTATTCTCAATAATTTCAAATGATGGTGAGTATATTCATTCAATGTACCACCGTATTATCAACAAAGCAGGCATTAATTTTACCCCATGATAACAGGGGACAACCCCTACCATGAGTAATAATTATGTTTTTTTAATCCCATCCCACCTAATTCGGATGGGATTCCTCTGATCATGTGCCAATTCCACTCCATGTTTGGGAAGAATGAAAAAGCTCGGAATTACATTAAATGGATTTGCATCGGGTTCATGCCAATTTCACCCAATGTTTAGCAAGTTGTGTAGGTCCCACCATGATGTGTGTGCTATATCCACACCATCCATCCACTTATCGAGATTATTTTAGAGCATGGGTCAAAAAATCAGGTAAATCTAAAGCTCAAGTGGACCCCACCATAGAAAGCGGTGGCAATTGAATCCTTACTGTTAAAAAACTTCTTTGGGGCCACATAAGTTTTGGATCTATCTCATTTTAGGCCCATGCCATAAAATGAGGTTACAAAACAAATGAACGGTTTAGATATAACACGTGTGTTATTCTCAGTAATTACAAATGATGGTGGGTATATTCATTCAATGTACCACTGTATTATCAACAAAGCATGGTATTAATTTTATCCCATGGCAACAGGGGACAATCCCTGCAATGGGTAATAATTATGTTTTTTGAATCCATCCCACCTAATACCTTCTAATCCCACCGCCCAGACAGATCCTAAAATTGATACCATCCTTTGGTTGGACGGATTGGGAGGTAAAATCCTGGGATATGCCGGGCTTGCCAAACATACCAGTGAACTTGTCCTGGGATATAGCAATCCCATGGATCTTAAACCAATCCAGTGACACCACCATCAGTACCTTAAAATCCATCCATCCCTCCTAATCCCATGGATTTGCCCGGCCAAACAGGCCATGAAGGATTTAGCACTTAAAACCCTAATGCTGCTGTGGTTGTTGAATGAAAGACTTGTGTACTGAGTTTTGTCTCATGTACTGCCTTTGTCTGGCTTGCATTTATGAGCATAATCCAAAGACTAGACTCGAACTCAGTGGGTCAACATGAAAACTCAACTGAGTCTTTACTTGACTCCACTCAATATTTTAATAATCAATTTAAAGGATTTAATATCTTGAAGAAATTCTAAAATAACAAAAAAAAAAAAAAACACACACATATGCAGTATCTGGTTATTATGATTATTTTTTCTAACAGAAGAAGAAAAAAAAAAAAAAAAAAAAACAGTTGATCAGGCTGGAGACTTGGTCAAATACTCCGACTCAGAAATGTAACTGAAATTAAACCGTCAGATTCGTGGCCCTACAGTAATAGGTTATAACCCAAAAATCTGGGTGATGGATTGAACTATTGCAGGCTTAATTAATTGAGATTTGCTGGTTGCATTTAGACCGTTGACTATTTTTCATATCAACCATCCATCAGATGTCTACCAGTCTTAGAACATCAGTTGGGTGTAATTGTCGGTTTTGATCCACCCAAAGTGGGGCCATAAGTGTTTATGTATAAGCATGAATATGAACCATCATACTCCACCAGAGCACATAGTTTTTCCCCGCTCATCTCTCACTGTGAAAACTTAGAAGGGAAGTCAGTACCTGTGTTGGGCATGGCATTGGCTGTCTTTATCCTAGCCTTGAGGATTTCTTTGAAGGTCATGATGACCAGTGTCTTAAAAAACCGGATCCATGGTTGACCCACGGCCGGTCCGGCTCGAACCAGTCCACCCGCCTGCCCAAATAGGCCAATCCATGAGATCATGCTGATGGAAATCTTTTAGTTTAAAAAAATATTATTATTATTATTATTATTATTTTAAAAAGACTATCTTAATGGAAGAAGAGAAGTTGCATTTGACTTGTTGTAGGGGTGGCAATGGATCAGGTCCGGGTCACGTCAGAGGTAGCCCAAGATGGACTTGTTTACTAAACAGGCTTAGAATTTTGGCTCGAACCCAACGCATGGCTTATTATACTGTGTGGCCAAACGGACCCACTTGAAAATCCATTAAGCTCGAGAAGATTGAATCGAGTCAGTTCAAAAGTACACTTTAATTGGCACAAACAATCTCAAGTTTATGAATGAAATATAAAGCTAAAGGTATGCCAACTGCCCAATTAGTGAATACACATAAATGTATGTGTATTATGTGGATATGTATATATATACTCAGATTCTTTTGATTTGTTTTTGGGTTTTTGGGCTGGGTAGAATCTGAGTCACCTAGCACAGGGCATCTATAAGCGATGCAGGCAGGTCAAGGTATGTAGAGTTCAACCCAAATCCATCCCATTTACATACACCAGTCAGATTTTCTAACCTGATTTTTCTGTTCAAATTTGGACCCCTCACTATTTTAATTTTAACCATGTAGTTGAAATCTATTAATTGGATGCTTAAGATTGTTTGATAAGTATTGTTTTAGAGATAAGCTCCATTCTCAATGGATCCCACAATTTGAATGGAATGGCCATAATATCTGTTCGAAGTGATATTTAAGAGGAATGATCAATCAATGGTGGACCCCACATGACGAAAGGTCTAAATCATTGACCATTTCTAGCATAATTTATATGGACCATCAAGTTTCCAAGCTATTGCTTGTATTAGTTAGCATCATTTGGTCCAAGTAATTTTTGAAACTGTGGTAGTCAAAGGTGGATCCCCTATAATGAATGATAATCAAGTAATTTTCTATCATAATAAATATGGATCATCTACTTCCCAACAATTGATTAGTGGTCTACTTCCCAACTATTGATTAGTGGTTAGCATCATCTAATCAAAGTGAATTTTTGGAAGGTCCACAGGAGAAGGAGGGCTCCCCATGATGTAGGTGAAGGTAGGACCCACTTGATAGAGGGTCTGGATCACGGATAGGATATTTTCTAATATAATATGTATCATCCATTTTTTTTTCAATTGATTGGATGGTTAGAATCAATATATCATATTGATTTTTTAGATGAATGGGAATCAATTCCATGTCATGGATTGTCCATATCAACAACTATGATAATCAATATGGGTAATTGTCTCCCTCTTCATTGATTGGATGGTTAAAATCATTCAATCAAAACACTTTTATAAGCCGGATGGGCAATCAAAGGTGGTTCCAACATGATATAAGGCTTAGATTAATGATAAGAACTTTTATATGGTACTTAAAATGAATCATCCACTTCCATCATCATCGATCAAATTATTAAAATCATCTTATCAAAGTGACTTTAATAGGATAAGCAGCAAATGGTGTGCCCACATGATGGATTATCTCAATCACATAAAAGAGGGATGAATGATCCAAAAGTGGACCCAAGTGATGAACAAGGGCTAGACATTTCTTCGGCATAATAAATATGCATCATCCATTTCTTAGTCATTGATAAGATGGTCAGGATCACAAGATCAAAGTAGATTTTTTAGGAGAGAATGATAATGAAAGTTGGGCCCACTTTGACCTAAAGCATATTGTCCTAAATATGAATTAGTAATTATTAATTATTAATTATGTTTCTCCCTTTTCTTCACTAAAATACTGATATTATTTATTTTTTAAATAATAAATAAATGAAGTCATGCCCTTATCAAGTGTTCAAAGACCACTCGGGTTAGAAGGTTCTGCGATTGGATAAAGAAACCCATCTAACCTGAGTGAGATCCTTTCAAAAACAGAGTTTTGGGTGGAACAAAGCCATTTAGTGGGTGGCCCTGGTTTAAACAAGCATGATCAGCGGTCTTCAATGAGGGACTATCGATATGAGGGATGGAACACATCTTGAAAATCCGGGCCATTCTTTAATCAGTGTGCATTGTCAACATGCCATATATAAAAAATCAAGGCATTACACTCATCAAGTGAGCCACGCATCTACATTGAATTTCACGTGTTGGACTTTCCTTCTTTCTTCTCCTCTCTCTCTTTTTTTATTTTTTATTTATCCAACTGCCCATTTTTTATAATACATGTTTGACTTACATAGTCAATCATTATTTTTAGTCCACGGCATCTTTGCAATGTATCCTACCTAATGCATGCTCTGGATCTCCAACGTATGCTTCTTCTTTTTTGGGTTAGCTTGTTAGTACACAACCATGTCAGTACACACACTCCATGTTAGCCACCCCCGCTAGGGATCGATACCAAGATCTCTAACATATGCTGCCCCCTTCATATGAGGAGACCTCATGGAATCACCACCACCCGTTACTTGATACCCTGACAGTTTAACAGTTCTTATGGATGCACATAAAATTGTACATATGTTATATATACATAGCCCAAATTAACTATCTGTAATAGTAAATCCTATTTATCTTCGGCTGATTAGCAAACATCTATTCATTGAATTTGGACTTTTGACTGACTTGTGCATTTTATATTTCAAGATGTCTCACTGTAAGAAAAATGACTTTTACAGACAGTCAAAACCGTTAGTAAATGTTAAAAAAAACAAAAGAACCAATGATTCATAACTTTATTGGTGGTATATGTTGGCCACTAGTAAAAAATGTGCCGGTAATTATCTTATTCCTTATGGTGTCTTTAGTGAATTTTAGATTATGATTCATCTATGTTATGGCGATCCAATGGTTTGAATTCAAGTACACTTATGCAACATATACCAATATCTGCGTGCAAACGAGCATCTACCTGTCATCATCAAGTCTCATATGCAGAAACTTCCATGTTGTCCGTTTTCATCACCACTTATCATCAGACAATGCAAGGGCAAAGAGACTACAACATATTCCAGCTTTCAAATTGCTCATACACTTTATATTCAATGGTCCATTTACCCAAAAAAACACGCTGGGAACATAAATATAGAATATTAATCATCCTATTCGTTGAATGGGAACCGTTGATATATTTTCTTTCTTGACAGTAACTTTGTAGCCACTTGTTTTTATTTTTATTCTTATTATTATTGGAGAGATTTTTATACGGCGGCAAATCAAGGAGGGCCCAAAACTCCACATGAACAAAATGAAAGCTCCAACTTCAGCTCTTATGAGTACTAATTGCGTGGAAAAGGGGTTATTTGATACTTATGGCCTAGTGTGATGGTTGATGTGGATGCACTTAGAATTAGGTAATTGGAATGTATTTAGTCAAAGTAGACCACCGTCCATGATAAATGTCCTCATCTAAATTTGAGATTGATTGATAGATTCCAACTTCTTATTAATGGGCATTTGTTTTTAGACATGGCACCATTGATTATTTTTCATCTGTTATCATAATGTAGTGTCCACCAATCAGCTAGTTTAGTGAAATAAAGTAGGTATGATTTTCAACTTTCAAATAATCTAGATAAAGAGACATGATTTGGGCTAAACGTCCACAACTAAGATACTAAGAATGCTTATTGATTGAACTGTGCTAGTGATGTAGAGATGGATGTAATGATGTCGATCAATGTCTTCCTCGGGGGATAATTACTCCGAATCTACGGAGCTTTTCTGGGCTCCTCATAGAGATTCCTTGAATCCACGAGGAGATACAGAAAATAGAAATAAATTCTAATAAATTTGAAAATAAATTGATTAATGATTAAAACGAATTTACAATCCTTTAAATAGTGATATCAAACTTAGGAATTACTTTTAGAATCAAACTCCCTAAAAAATGTGACTTACTATAAATAGTAAAAATGAAATTAAAAAGGACTGTCAACCGTGAATCTAATGGAATCTCGTATATCCAGTGTGGGCAATCCGCCGTAGTAGCAGGTTGGTTGGCTAAAGTTGCTTCTCCTACCCCAAAATCATATATGGTACGTTGAATAACTCATTCCGATTTGTGAGATACACCTGCCTTAGGGTTCGGTCCTAATCACTTTCACCTCCGATTGGGCCGCCTTGGTCCATCTTAGCCATGAAAGTGTCCACAACCCGCTCTACATCAGCTAGGCTGGCTATTGAAGGGACGTCCCAAAAATGACTTGGTTCCGAAACATAGGTGGGCAACACTATGTTTTCAGCATGATTTTACACTGTTTCCTATGGTGAGGCCCACCTGGTTTTTTGATCTGTGTGATGGTCAGGTTGAAGATCAAACATTAGGTGACTCACTTGATGGACAGTATAGATCTCATGCACATTAATTCAGTTCCTCTACAAGTAGTAGGCACATGCTGAGTCAACCATCTTCTTCCTAATTCAGTTTGGTATCTCCTCCTTTCTCATGAAAGACAACTTGGGTTGCTCAAGCTTTTAAGGTCCTCTAGGGAGGAACTTTTGTTTGTTGGAGATCTCAGCTTTTTAAGGGTGTTGAGGAATTTATACCGGAGAAAGTCTGTTTATTTATCAAGGTGGTCTTCCAGCTCAAAGTAGTAAGAGTGGAAATGCCTGGAGTCAAAGGGAGCTCCATAACCATCCCTTAACACCCGGACCAGACCTATTAAAATGGGTTGGGTCTAATTAAGTACAAGTACAAAATTAACCTTGCTGGGATGGGATCTAGTTAGATTGGGTCTAGATTGAGCCAGGACTCGTCTGAACGTGATTGGTTTATCCTTTGGGTCAAATTAGGTGAGTTCAGGTCAAGTTTAAATAGGGCTGAAAGTTGGGTGGGTTCAACCTGACTGACCTGTGACCGACCTGACATTGGGTTGGACTCAAGTAGGATGTATCGGGTTTAATCTCGAGCTTAGGCTATATAAATACTAACCCAATAAAACTTAGGTCGGGCTCAGGTTGAGGTTTTAGGTTCCCCAACCCAACCCGAACCCGAACCCGATCAATATATAAGTTACTTATAAATTGTAATTGAGTGCTGATTGTCTGTGTTGAAGGCATAGGAAATTCTAGCGTCATTGGGTTTCATTGGTCCACGCCATTTCTGACGACTCGAGCTAACAAGATATGCCAAATTTCTCTCTCCCAAATAGATTGTGTGCTACACAACACGACGTTTAAAGTAGTTGTTCTACATTTTAACTAGTTTGTTTAGAAAAAAATGAAGTTTTTTATGATAAATAGCTACATATATAGTCAATAAAATCTTAGGTACAAAAAATAAGATGTGTATTGAAATATAATAGATTAATGTGAAAATAAAAATATTAGCATGTATCCACCCGACCAACCCGATCAAGCCCGCTTGGGTTGGGCTTGGGTTAAGAATTCCCAACCTGAGATTGGGTTGGCTTGGGATGGGTAGGGTTGAGGTATAGGAACCTTAGGTTAGGCTAGGGTTGAGCACCAGCCTAACCTGCGCGACTTTCAGCCCAAGTTTACCTATGGGTCACTTGGGAGAGAGGATTCACTGATAATTGGTGCACCAAACACCCCTTCAGGTGCGTTTGGGTCCAATTCACACCAAATAGACTAAAATCGGTGTGTTTGAAATCTTAGAAAGAGATATGTTTACAATTTACATCATATCAATGGCTTGGATAAACTAATTATGAGCACATCACACAATCCATAAGATCTTAGTGGTTGGTGTTGCCCTCCCAGCTTTTTCCTGTTTGGTGAATAACCTATATTGTAGATTGGCCTGAATTTTTGGGACAAGGAGTGAACTTTAAGGGACACACATAGTGGATGGAGTGGGTGTGGGCCCTACATCAAGGTGGACCCCACACAAATAGTTGTAGAAAAAGCTTAGTTTACAAACATTGTGGAGGAAACAGTCCTGGGCCGTAACCTTAATTGCCAAAAGTTGTTGGAAATGGATGTAACATGTCGAAGAATAAAAATGAGATATGGTCGGAATTGCCTCCCTAAAAGATGAACAACTTTGTAATTTGGTCAGACAGATTCTCTCAATTCTTCAAAACACGTATGTTGTGGTTGTTGAATGAAAGGCTTCTGTACTGATTTTTATTTTTTTTTCTCTGTCAACATGTCATCATACCTTTGCCAAGCTGGAATTTACAAGCATAGTTCAAAAACTAGACAGTGGGGTCCACCTTGATTTGTGATTTATCCTCATGGCCCTCTGGGCAGTGGGGCCCAATGTGATGTGGTCCTTTTGTGACTCGACTTGATATTTTAATAATTAATTTAAAAGATTTAGTTTCTTGAAGAAATTTTTAAATTGTTGGAAAGTGATGACAGTGAATGAAATAACTAAAAAACACACATCTACAGTATCTGGTTATATATATATATATATATATATATATATATATATATATATATATATATATATGTGTGTGTGTGTGGGGGGAAAAGGTACTATGCGCTCGAGCCTAAAGCGGTAGTCCGTGAGGTCGAGCTGGGTGGACCCCACCGTGATGCTTTTCGAACATCAACACCGTTCACCAGATGCATCATTCCATAGTGGGCCGGACGGCCCAAAATCAGGTCAATCCGTGACTTAGATGGGCCACACCATCTAAAACCATAAGTATACATGCCAAAAAAATATAAAAGCACTGGTGGGACGCACCTGAGTTTTCCATGCACCTGAAACTTAGTCTGAACCCTCATTCAAGTGGGACACACATAATGGATGGGCTGGATTTACAAAAAAATCTCTCTGGGCCCTCAAAAATGGTTATGAATGTTTTAATGGTGCACAGACCCTCTGCACTTTTGTATGTGGTGTGGCCCACCTGAGTCACGGACTGACCTGATTTTGGGCCTTCCAGGCCCACCATGGAATGATACATCTGGTGGACGGTGTTGATTTTCGAAAGGCATCACGGTGGGCCTACCCAGCTCGACCTCACGGACGACGGCTTTACGCTCGAGCGCATAGTACCTTTTCCATATATATATATATATATATATATATATATATATATATATATATATATATATAAACAAAACAAAACAAAACAAGTGAGCTCCTAAGTCTTGGTGAGATTTTAACTATATTTTAATATAAATATAAGAGCCAGGACACGCTCCCATGTGGTGTAAATGTCACTGAAATTAAACCGTCAGATTCATGGCCCCACAGCAATAGGTCATAACCCAAAATTCGTAGTGATGGATTGAACTATTGCAGGCTTAATTAATTGAAATTGTTGGTTGCATTTAGACCGTTGACTATTTTTCGTATAAACCATCCGTTAAATGTCTACCAGTCTTAGAACATCAGTTTGGTGTAATTGTTGGTCTTGATCCACCTAAAGTGGGGCCCATAAGTGTGTATCTACAAGCATGATTATGAACCATCATACCCTTCCAGAGCATCGTTGTTTTTTTTTTTTTTTTCTTTCTACTAACTCTGTTCAACTCTCAATGGTGGAAGCTTGGAGGGGAAGTACCTATGTGGATTATGGTAGGAGGATTTATTTGAGTGTCATGACCAGTGTCTTAAAAACCGGATCCATGGTTACCCCATGGCCGGTCCGGCTCAAACCAGTCCACCCGCTTGTCCAACCATCTCAATCTGTGATAACATGCCAACAGGAAACTTCTAGAATGAATGGGCTGAAAAGCACTAGATTTTTAATTTTCAAAGAAAAAGAAAACTATTGAGATAAGAGGAAAAGTTGCGTAAAACTTGGAAGTACGGGTGACAATGGGCCAGGTTCACGTAAGGTCCGAGTAGTGACCTGTTTACTTAAAAGGCCAAGAATTCTGGAACCTAATCCATGACTGGTTTACCCTGTGGCCTGACCGACCTATTCATCGAGCTTAAGAAGGCCGACAAGACCCATTTAAATGCAATCGGGTCAGGCTCAAACACCCGAATTGGCATGACTAAACCCAGGTCTAAGAAAGGGATAAGGAGTTAAAGGAATGCCAGCATTGCCTAATTAGTGAAGACATACAAATGTACATATATCATGTGCAATGTATTTATACCCACCCTCTTTTAATTTGTTGTGGATTTTTGGGCTGGGCTGAATATGAGTCACCTAGCCCCAGCCATTTATAAGCAATATGGGGAGGTGAGGTGGGTAGAGTTCAACCCATATCCCACCAATTTGCTAAACGAATTAGTTTTGTAACCTGACTTATGTTGGGAAACTACCCACCTCTTTCTTTTATATGCAAATTAATGGGATTAATAATATATAAGATTTAATGGATGATAATCACTTCCAACACAAGCAACTAAATCATCAAACATGTAAACTACAAGAGACTTTTTGTATAGGAAACTCTCAAATATAAAGGGAAAAAAAAAAACCACGGGACATAGTCCAACACAAATCCACTATGTTAGAGATAATGAAAGTACAACTATCAAGAAATCAACATCTCTTGGATATCCAAATATATCACCCCAGGGTGGATTTTAAGCAATAACAAAGTAAATGGATTTTCTCACTAACTAGTGATCCAACATATTTCTTGGAGAAAAAAAATAATAATAAGAAACTAATATTGTGCATGGACTCTCACGAACACAAGTATAAAAATCCCCTTGTGATTAACAAGAAGCTTGAAGAAAAAAGACACACTGTTCCTCTTCCTCTATCAGCCCTCCTCTTTCTCTTTAAGAAAGAAAACATTAAATGTTGCAAGAAGTCTCTCGAAACAAAAAATCATTTTTCTCTTCTTTTATTTTTCTTGGCTAAAAGACCAAAACACTCGTATTAGGGTCATGTGGACAAGAAATGACTACCTAAGCTCACACATGTGGATCCCATCTCCCCATTAGGAAGGACCTTGCAAACCAGACCCTCCAAAAGTAGGTTAGGCTAATTGGTCCATAGCAAGCATCGGCATTGCCACACTCATTTGAATGCTTGTAATTAGAATACATTGGAATTTGAATCACAAGATAAATGGAATTTATGGGAGCTGGAATCCTTAGTTGTCTTTGGATGCCAGTAATTAGAATATATTGGATTCCAAAAATATATTTGTTTGTCCCAAGCTTTTGGAACTTCCAAAAATATGGCCATTTCTCACACCCCCTTGAGCTGAATTTAAAAGTGAGGAAAACCTTTGACTTGGAAGAAAGAAAATAAGTATCCATCCACGGGAGAACACCAGTCATAAATTGGAATGGACGGCACGCATGCAATAGATCCGGGTCATTCATCCTGTCATGGACAAAAAATAAAATAATAATAATAATAATTAGGTCCCATATTAGGCAAGGAAAACTTATATGAGAAAACTCTGCTCTAAAAAATATAAAAAGCCCAGCGGCCAAATTCAGTTGTGTATGTGTGGAGCAATGGATGAGTTTACTACCCACATTTTTGGTATTTGCAATGTTTAGATTGCAAGATAAATTGCTTAGATTTCTGACAAGTGTTGTCTTGTGAATGCCTGAGACTGCCTCACAAAGGAGAGCTCAATTGAATCCTTCTTTTAAAATTAGCAAAATACATGCTAAATATGTTAACAACTGCAATGCAGTTTCTTGATGGACAAATTTTCAAAATAAAGAATTTGGAAATCGAAAAATAAATTAGAAAATTATTTCGAATCAGGTTGAAATAGTTATTAGATATGATGTCCTTAAAGTGTAATTCGCCCTCTCTCCTCTTTGATTAGAGATCACCGGTGGGTTACTAGCGAATTGTTTTCAGGATATGACCAATCTTGTTTGGTACGGTGTGCAGTAACCATGAAGGGACCACCTTAGGAACTCAGTTAACGTTATCAATGTCTTAGGCAGACTAAGTGACTACTCAAACTCAGAACTCAGTGAGTTTGAGTACTCTTTATGTTACTAACTTGTTAAAAGAAAATGAGAGAGATTTTGTGTTCTTGTTTAGGAGATCGATTGGATTTCTGATGATCTGGACCTGGAGGGGTCCAATTTATATAAATAGAAGGAATGTAACATTGCACCCGAGGCCACCAAAGATCAGAATGTTGCAAAAACGTTTATGGCCATTGGCTCATTAATCCAAACATTTCAAACCATTAAATTAAAGATATGGCGTTTGAATCACTGAATGGTTGGTCATTTTTGGACTATTGGCATTAACTAGTGTCAGTTTCTATCCGTTCTCTGCAACAGATGGATATGAATGTTTCCAAAAACTTCTATAAGCTGGTCTTCTCACACTACGCATCTCTCACACCATGTCCCTTGTAAGATGACGTGAAGTGAAAAGTGTGCCACTAATGCCTCTATAGCCACATAACCACTTAGAGCGACCTTACACGAACCGTCACGAGATGATGCAAAAGTACAAAGTGTGCCACTAGTGCCTCTATGGCCACATTGCCCCATTGCCCATGTCCTCATCCTCGTCCTCATCCTCGTCCTGGCCCTCACCAATGTCAGCGCGCGCGTGCTCCAGTGTAGAGCACTGGAACACGCAACCCCAAGCTCTCTCTCGCTCTCTCCCACTCTCACTCTTTTCCAAGTAAAAAATATATTCCCAAAACCATTTATAAACTCAAAAGATTTCCCATCTTTAAGAGATGTAGGACAAAGTGAAATCTAATTTTTTCACAATTTTTAAAATATTTAGGAAGGAAAACGAATGTTGAATTTTAAATTTGAATTCAAATTAACACATTTAATTTAACCACTAATTCTCAATAATCCCCCACGTGGTTAAATTAAATAATTAAATATCTACCAAAGATTAGAAATAGTTTTTAGACATAACGAAAGATATCTTTATATTTGAATCTTTCCTTACTGTAAGTATTTCAAAGTTCTATCGAAATCCTTTATAATCGCATCCTTAAACCAATTATTCATTAATAACATAACTGTAGATATCATGCACATGATCACAATTGCGTTATATGAGTTTTCTTATATAACTCGCTTAACATATTTAATGGCCATATGCTTACCCTATTTCATGAACAATCTCAAGAGAGATTCTAATTCTTATTAGTAGTAGCACCAACTCTACGTTCACATAGGTAAAATCCTTCTAGCGTCTCCATTATTATCAACACTTCCTTTAAACTAGATTTCATTAAGAGTTTTAAGGCTCAACCCTTTATTTGTAACGACCAACACTATTCATCCTGAATGATGTCATCTTATTATTTTTAGTGTTGAAACTTTCCACTTATCAGTGACTTATTCTTACCCATTAAACCCAAACTTAGAGATTTTCTAATGTTAGGTTGGGTTTCCATCACTAGTGAAACTTTAAGTAAATAGTTTTAATCACATGTCCTTACTACATCTCTTGTTAGAGGTTTAGTAAAAGGATCAACTAAGTTATTACTTGCTCATATATGATATCGCAATGATTCTATCTCAAATCAACTGCCTTATATAGTCATATCTCAGACTTATGTGTCTAGACTTTCCATTATATGTGTCATTATAAGCTCTTGCTAGAGTGGCTTTATTGTCAGAATGAAGTGATTCAACAAGCATAGGCTTCACACAGAGTAAAATTTCTAGTAGAAGATTCCTTAACCACTCAGCCTCTTTTCCAGTTGCAGACAGATTTATAAGCTCATATATTATCGTCGAGTGTGTTATATATGTCTGTTTCTTGGATCCCCAGGAGACAGTTGCACCTCCTAAGGTGAATACCCCACCCTATTGTAGACGTATTGTCCCCTATACTCAATATCTAACTCTCATCAGTATATCCTTCCAACACGGCTAGAAACTATGAGTAGAATAGACCTAGTTCTTTAGTTGCTTTGAAGTAATCAAAAACACTAATGGCCTTCCAGTGTTCTACACTAGGATTACTAGTAAACCTGCTTAGTTTATTTATTGTGTTTGCTATATTTGGTCTAGTGCATTGCATAGCATACATAAGACTGCATATAACATTAACATACTCAAGCTGTGCAACTACTCTTCAATCGTTTCCTTTAAATGGGGTATTTGCCTATTTTATTTTCAAGTGTTAAATTTGCTTGGTATCTTCTCAATGTAATTAGACTGACATAACTATTCACAACCCCAAGTGTAGGGTTGCGATGTAGTAATACTCTCGGTAAGACCTATGTCGAATCCATAAGGACTGAACCTTGTACGTAATTTAAAAGTAACTAGAACTAGAACTAGAAAAATATGTAATCTAAATCAGAAAATTTTAAGAGAATAATGGTGAATTAGTTTAACTAAAACTTGTGAAATTCAAAGGTGGGAAACTAGGGTGTCAAGGATTCACTTGGAGCAATTGGGAAGCTACCTTGTATTGATTCAAGGACAACTGAAATCAGAGTCCTATCTTATCCAATTGGTAAGAAGAGATTTGTCAGATCTCTGAGCTTCTCATGGATCTAATCAACAATGAATGTGAGTGGTGAAGATTTAGAAGTGATTCTGTCACCTAACCATGCCCAGGAGATAAGGTAAACAACAACAATTTACCAATACCACAACCAATCATATATAGGAGAATTATGAAAGTTATGAAGGATTCCGTCATCCAACCATACCTAAGGAACGATGGTGAATAACAGGATTTCCTAATTTCACAATCTCAATTCAGAAAAAGAAGATATTCAAAGCAATCGCAAATCCATTGTAATTTGAGTTACAACAAACCATTAAATACTAAAAATATTCCTTAATAATCAAAGTAGAATCCATAAGGTTCAACAAGACATGAATCAAAATAAAGCAAACATCCTAATCACGCTACAAGTTTCACCTCCTAGCCCTAGCTAAGAGGTTTAGCCAATTATAGACATAATTAAACTAAAATCTCTTAAAAAGAAAGCATTAAAGGAAAAACTGAAAAGGAAGGAAGGAGTCGATGAAGCCGTCCACGCACCCTCTCTTTCTCTCGTGGTCCACGTCCAAAGATGATTTTCTCTCTCTTTCTCTCTTCCTTTTATAGATACAAAGAGGTCGGTTAGCTGGGTTTCACGCACAAGGGGCGGTGCATGCATAAGGAGTCATGCAGCAAGACTTTCGCGCCGTGAAAACACAAAACTCAGTTGCGTCTGGATTGAGTTTTTGGGATAGTGGTCATCCCATCTTCGATTCAGACTTCATGGTGGGGTGCAAGGACACCTTCTCTCTATTCTGGACGGTCCGGATCACAGATCCAGATCTGACCGTGATCGTGCAACGGCCCACGGTGGAAGTTGTGACCGGACGTGCGTAATTGGAAAGTTCTTACATTGAGATGCTCAGTGGGCCCTCCGGTGATGTTTTCGGAGAAATCCACCCCGTCCATTGGATTCCTAGCACGATTTCGGTCAAAAATGTGTGGTTTTGGTCGAGTTTTGGTGCGGTCCACTGTATCAAATCACGATGTCATTCATCCTACGTTTGACAGTGATCTGCGTGTGTACACATGCATGGGAGCAAAAGGACTTCATGAGTACGGTCGTCCCCACCCCCTGAACACAATGAACGGTTCAGATCGTCCAAATGATGGACAATGGTGGGCCACTGATCACCTCAGCGGACGACGTCTGCACGCTGCTGCGTAAAAGAGAGGGTGGGCCGGTCCTGTGCGGTGCGAGAGTGCACACCCCATGTGCACGCACATCCCCAGGTGGGGTCCATCGTTATGTTTCTGATAAATCCGCTCCATCCATCCGTTTTTCCATCTAATTTGAGGGGTTGAGACCAAAATTGAAGCATATCCAGAGATCAGGTGGGCCCTAGATCAGTGATTTAGTGGATGATCTGCCCGTCAGGCCACTTCTACAAAGATCCAATGCCTGAAATTTTACGTGTATGGTTACTTTATGGTCCTTAGGCCAGATATAAAGTTTCGAGCCAAAAGGCTAGTAAGAACCCTGTGATCTTTCATTCAGGATGATTTTCAGGCCTCTTTATCTTCAATCACTTGATTTTCTCTGATCTTTGGCATGTGAATTCTTCAATCTTGGTCCCCTAAGATCCGTCCCTTGCTTTGGTGATTCTTGAGCGTTAAATTCATGCCTTTAGTACCCTTTTTCAATCCAAGCTCTTAAATTCACCTTGTAACAAAAACATGATTAAAATAGAATGTTGAGCATTATCATGTTCGTAAAACCAAGTAATAACTGGGGTCTAATATGCAATATTTGACCCTCAACAATAACGTATATCCCCTAACATGTTTTTAACTTTGGTACCTGGTATGGTAACCACTTGTCCAAGATCATTTATTTTGATAGAAAAGAGAAACATCTTCGTTTCAGTTACACCTTTTATTGTACTACTGATAATTAGCATGTTATCAACATATAAACATATAATAATAATGCAATCACTACGCGCCTTGGAGTAAATGCACTTACCAAGTACATTATGCATGAAACCATATAAGATAGCACATTTGAATCAAAATTTTCATACCGATGTTTAAATGTTTTCTTTAATCCATATAATGATTTAATAAGCCTATATACTTTCTGTGAGACCCGTATCCCGAAAGACCATTTGTACACTTAGTTTTTTGTATTGGCATTTTCTGGATATATTGGATCAAAGAGTTCCGATCAGACACTCTATTTTAATGCATTAACAATCCGAGATCTATACATAAATGACCATGTGGATGTTGTGATTCTAATGATGCAAGACACACCCTATTACGACAGTCGGATCAAAAGCCCCATCGAAATAAACACATTATATGCATCGTACATAAATTATCTGGAATAGTAAAACAATATCTCTTTCAAACCTTAAAAAATCAAACTCATTTACTGAAGCCGCCTCAATCCGTACCAAGTCATTCCGCTCCCATGTTTTCTCACTCCTCTTTTCAATGACAACCATACCATCCTCATCCATTTAACTCACTCCCATCCATCTCTCGTTTCTACCGTATGAAAGAAATCAACGTTAGAAGAAAATGAAAAATACAGAGAATGAAAATATAGGTTTAAGAGAGGGAGATAGTGACAAATTAGAGGAGGTTAAGAAAAAGGAGAGGTAATTTCAACCGTTCATTGTACCTTATCTCTAATTCAACCATCGATATGAGTGCAAGGGTCGTTTACCCATTGTCTTGATGTCGGGTTCCATCAAATGGACTTCACCTTGATGTATATATTGATATTTATGTCATCTTTCCATTTTATTAAAAGGTGCGACTCACCTTTCCACACTATCCATCGTGCCAACATGTGGTCCACCTTGATGTGTGTATGATTTGTATATATGGGCCCCATAGTGGTGGAGGCTCATTCGATGGTCGAAATTCCTTCTTTTCCTTTCCCTCTCCATTTCTATTCTTCTTTGGTTTTGATGGATATCCAAACTTCATTGGGGCTACCATGATATGGCCAACCTCATGGACAAAGTCAATCACTCCTGTGGGAATTGACCTATGCATTGAGAATAAAAACAAAATAAGGAGTCGACGTCAAATACACTACATGCAAAATAACATGTCTGCATCGAATACGGTAGTATGGGACACTGTATTCAAGCTGTCGGCCTACGCTAAGGTGACGAGCCTTTCCCATAGTGACCCCGAGTATAAAATAGGCCTACGATCAGGTGACGAGCCTCTCGTAGTGACCTCGAGTATGATTTAAGCCTACGCCGGGGTGACGAGCCTCTCGTAGCGACCTATTGTGTGAAACTCGCGAACTTGCCTGTCGTATGTGATTAACTAGGATTGACGACCCTAGATGGATCATTGTTTGGGTAAATGATATAAAGGGAGGTACCTTAGCTTCCCAAACTTGCTATATGAATAGTCTAATTAAGAACTTGGCTAATCACACACATGCACCGCATGTCATGTGCCTTTGATGTTGGAGTTGAGCACAGCGGTAGTGTTGCATGCGTGACCGTAAGATGATGTCACAGAAGGAGTGCAAGCGAGAGCATACATCATTAATACATATCATCATTGCATTAACCAAAGTATTTAGGAATGCTTGTTGTATAGCTTTATCATTACTGCTT
Organism: Magnolia changhungtana; assembly: GCA_030180095.1. Lineage (NCBI taxonomy): Eukaryota > Viridiplantae > Streptophyta > Magnoliopsida > Magnoliales > Magnoliaceae > Magnolia > Magnolia changhungtana. The sequence continues at coordinate 8,603,289 of JASAUF010000375.1, forward strand.
GACTAAATTGATAACATGTTAACCTTTATCTTATAACTCCACTGAGTTGATCACTCACTCTCACTCTAAGACGATGTTTTAAAACACCAACCAGACTCTATTGTAGTTTCAGGTGATGTCAAGGCTTATGAGGTGGAGCCTGACTTCTATGACAATGAGGAGTTCTCCTATCTACAACTCTCTAGCAGTCTATGTAGACCTGGAGTTGCATCACCGGGGCTACAGGGATATGGATTAGATGGCTTTACACTTTATCATTTTGTATATTTTGGAACTAAACATGTAATTATTTTAACCTGGTATCATGTTCATACTCTGGGGACCTACAACCACTTATATGCTTTATATACTTATCACAATCTTCCGCTTGGGTAACCCAATTGTCTCTGAAGTATGATATGCTGATTTGGTATAATCTCATTCATGTTTAAACACTAATACAGAAAACATTTAATCATCATTATCTATGTTGCATAAGTGGTACGTTGGAACTCGGGAGTTAGGCATGTACTTGACCCTCAAGTTTCAGGGCGTTACAAGTTGGTATCAATGTATGATTTGGATTAAACTGGACATGAGTTATGGTAATACGATGTACACTGATGTACTTTGATTTAGGAGGGAGCGGTGAAACTGACCGTACGATGTACACAGATTTCTTTTGAAAAGTGTGGCCCACCTGAGAATCGGATTAAAATCGTTCTTTTCAAGGGAATGAATATATTTCTTTCTTTCTGATAGATGGATTGGGTCTCAGATCTATCCTTCTATGCTGGCACATATGTGGCGTGTACATGAGCTTCATTGCACATGCGGGTGATCTTACAAGGCACAAAATTTTTTATTTTTTATTTTTCCTACAAGGCTCAGGATTTCATACGGAGGTTTGCCACAGGATACATTGGGACTTAGCCTTTGGATCTCTCTGTTCATCTTTCAAGAAAGCGATTGTTGTGGTTTGTTGACATCACCAAGTAACGTGGGACCCACCATGATGTATGTGTTATATCAACACCGTCCATACAGTTTTATAGATAATTTTAGGCGACGGGAACAAAAATGAGTGAGATTAAAATCTTAAGTGGACCACACCACAGAAAGCAATGGGGATTGAACGTCTATCATTGAAATCTTCTTGAGCACCACAAAAGTCTTGTATCAAGCTGATAATTGTGTTTTCCATTCATCCATGCCTTTATGACCTTGTGAACAGGTTATATGGCAAATAAACAACAAGGTGAGCCCTAAAAATATTTCAACCGTGAACGTCATTGTCCCCACTGCTTACTGCTTTCTATGGTGTGGTCCACTTGAGCTTTGGGTCTGCCTCATTTTTCAGCCTGTTCCATAAAATGATCTCCCAAAATGGATGAACGGTGTAGATATAACCATACATCATGATGAGGCCCACAGAACTTGGTCAGATTAACACATCCACTTCAATCTTTCAATGATCCGAATCATTCGTATTGAGGGCCGCACCGCACCTTAGATGGAATAAACAAAAAAAAAAAAAAAACAGTCGTAGGATTCCCAGATTCGCCGATAGGCAAAGCTGACCATTGAAATCGGACTAGTAGGCATCTATGATCATGCGAGATGATCCCAATCCCTTTCCAGACCGTCAAACATTGAGTTTAGACCATGATTCGACGTATTCTACACTCAAATAACCCGAAGAATGTGAATATGTGCGAGATCGAACCCAAAATGTCTAAAACGGACTCCGTGGCCTAAATGGTGCAAATTGGGGGGATCCAAAGTAGACCCTGCACACATACGGCACCCGGGGAGGGATGCCATCGCCCCAACAACGAGGCCTCGCCGTCCACGGACAGCGGGCTGGTGGTGCCGGCGAATGTGGACACATGTGGGGCCCACGAAAATGTGTAGGGACCCCTATACCACCCTCTAAGCTTTCCAATCTCCCAAAAATTCCATTTTTCTCTCTCAAATCCTTCCTTCATTCTCATATCTCCTTCATTTTCTTCATTCCATACACACCTCCCACAATTCCTTTCATACCCACCTCCTATCTCCCTCATTTTCCTCCATTTGAGCACACAAATCCTCTTTTGTGTCTCAAAAATCTCAAAGTCCACCAACCCATCCTATCCCTCCATTTTATTTCACTCAAATGGCCCTTTTCGAGCTCGTAATGGCAATTTTCTCCCTTTTTACACTCCTTTCCGTCATGGGGAAGAAGAGGGCTTCCACGGATGAAGTTGGGCCTAGCCACCCTACCCGTTTGAGGAGGCAAAAAGGTGTCGAAACAAGTTCAAACATCGGTCGAGAGATCAGGACGAAGCGGGACCTTGATCCCCAGCGTCCTCTCGAGAGAGCTCTACTAGCGGATATGGCACATGGAAGATTTCAAGGCCATAGGGTCCTCTTTGAAGCACACGTGGACAAGAAACTATTTGGGCTTTATCCGGTGATGGATCTCCTGTTGGATGTCGGGTGGGGTCCCATATTCGAGGGCAAGTCTCGTGCAAATAAAGCACTGCCCGAGCTTTCTACGCCCATATACGAGAGCCATTGCTGGAGCCTCTACAATTCTCTATCCCCGTGGGAAGACGGGAAGCCATTATCAATGTGAGCTTGATAGCCTGACTCATGGGGATGCCACTTGGTGAGGTTCATGCTAGCGAGAAGAACCTTAGGAGTGTGCGAGAAAAGGATCCCCGCACGTAATTTCTTTATGGCTGACTGGTCCACTAGAATCCAAGCAATTGCCTCCTGGTGTCCAAGATGACTCCTGACTTTCGCCTGCTCCACCACATCTTCACCCATAACATATTTCCTAGGTGGATCAATCGCAGCGAATGCACGCATCTGATGGTAAACTTCCTATACCGAGCTGAGCAAGGAGATAAACTGTGCCTGCCTACATATGTACTACTACAGATAGTTCAAACCACGCGCTCTCCTAGAACAAGCATTTCACTCCCATTCAGCCGACTTTATGCAAGTTTGCTCGTGAATTTGGCTACAGGCTTGGCTTAGAAAGGCTTGCGCCGATTCATTTCATCAACGACACTACTCTCAACAACGTAAATATGGGGCCACGACAATATCAAACCCGACTCGATGAGAGTGAGAATGAGACAGGAAGTGAAGAAGGAGTGATGAAGAAGGCGGAGATGAGATAGAGGAAGAAATCGAGGAAGAGGAAGAAGATGAGGCCCAAGACACTGATGAGGGCTCTCTTCCTGCCACACATGAGCGCGACAGTGATCGGGCTACTTTAGAACCCCGTTTGGCTCAGATCAAGGAGGGCCAGGTCGCCCTGCGACAGGAGGTTAGTGAGACCCGGGCCAAGCTTAAAGAGGGTCAGGCCTCCATGAAACAGAAATTCAAGAAGGTGTCTCGCACCTTAAAGGCTATCCTGTGTTGTCTGCAGGACAAGGGTGCCCCTCCTCCATCACCAGATTCAGATGACTGGTCCTATGTTGTAGTCATCCTTAAGTTTCCTTTGCTTTCTTGTTTTCTATGTTATAGCCTTGATAGACTTAGTAATATGGTAGAGTGGTTGGTATGTTTTAGTGTTTGAAACCTTGCTTAGATTAGCTCACATGCATCTTTTGTCATGATCCATGTAATACTAAATCTCATGTATTGTGATAAATTTTGTTAAATGAAATGCATGCAGCTCATTTTGCTATGAAATGTGTGGAATGCTTGAGAAATTGAGTGTTATTATGCAAAATCTTACACAAGTTGCACCCTATGTTGTATATAGGGAATGCCACCTAAGGCCACATAGAGTACGGCATGTCTTACACTTGACGACTCAATTGCAGGGCACCTCCCCTAAGCAATAGCCATATGGACTCCAGCTTGGGCCCGAATCACAAGATTATACCTGATTCACAGCCGGCCATTGGCCCCACAAATGGGCCGACACCTGTTGCACCACCAGTTCTTGAGCGGAACCGTACGTCTACTTCGACGCCTCACACACCTCAGGCAGCTTCTCCTCCTGATAGGTTGGAGCATAGGATGCTCCTTATGTAGTAGCAGCAGCAAATATGGACCACCATCGCAGGGGCCCTTGCCTAGAATATGAGTGTGGCTCCGCCTGTACCACCTATGCACCCTGCTGGAAACGTGGGTGTTAACGGCTTATTCGAGCGATTCCAGCGCTTTCAACCTCTTACATTTGTGGGTACTTACAGACCCGAGAAGGCCGAGTATTGACTTGACTGCATCTCTAAGATGTTGAAGCCGTTGCACTGCACTAAGGTAGAGCAGGTCGAGTTAGTCACATACATGTTTGAGAAGAAGGCCAGTCTCTGGTGGGACAGCATCCTTAGGACCGTTGCTGCTAGTTATAATGGACGTGGGCGGCTTTTAAAACACACTTCCATGAGAAGTATTTCCCTCTCACCTACCGTAATGAGAAGGAGAGAAAGTTCCTTCGCCTCCGACAGGGAGGGATGACAGTGGCAGAATATGAGAATAGGTTCACGGAGCTGGCCAGATATGCTCCTTGATATTAGCAGACCAGCCGATGCGAATGCGATGATTTTTTGTGGGTCTGCGACCCGAGATACGCTCGAAGATGTGTTACGCTAGCATTAACAACTATGCTGATTTAGTGAGCATGTCCCTGCGAGCTGAGCAGGATAGGGACAGATTATCCCGTATGTAAGTGCCCATGGTTCTTAGGCCTCGACTAGACTTACCGGGCCGACCGTTCCTCGGCAAGAGGCCGCGTGCAGATTCTCTTCCTCGGCTTATGGCTCCACCGACACAACCGAGGTGACCTGACATATGGTGCACCTATTGCAAGAGGTCGGGCCATGCTGACACCTACTGTTTCACCAGGATGAGGGACAACAACTTTATGCCTCCTCAGAAGATCAACCGGTAGATGTCGCCAACCATCTTGGCTCTGCCTCTACGATCGATACAACCTATACAGCCTTCCTACAGACCACCTGCACCTCGATTTAGGCCGCCTCAACGGCCCATGGTACCGCAACCGAACCATTTTCAACAGGCTCGTGTGCACTCACTTGCAACTAAGGCATCCGAGACACCAGTCGTAGCACAGATGGCTTTCGAAGTCACGGCACATATTTAAGGTACACCAGTCTTCTTATCAGTGGACACTGGGTCCACTATGTCTATCATATCATGCGCAACAGTCAAGCGACTGGGGTTGGAAACTAGTCCTATGGTTGGGTTGAGACTCCTTACCACCACGAGGACCTTCTCAAATACTACCAAAATGTGTAAGGGTTGTTCGATAGACCTAGGGAGCAGAACAGTATTCGTCGACCTGATTATTGCCCCGCTATGTTATTACGATGTGATCTTCAGTATGGATTGGCTCACCAAGATGAACGCAGAGATCGATTGTGATACTAGGGTGGTGATAGCCCATGGACCTGAGGGCACGACCTTTACATTCCCAGTGCAGGTCAGTTGGTACTACCGCATTAGTTGTTATCCTACCCTACTAGAGAATGTTGATGGTCCAACACTTGGGAACACGCCAGTAGTTCAAGATTTTACAGACGTGTTCAAGAAGATACCTGGATTACCTCCTCAGCGCGAGATCGATTTTACCATTGACCTTGTGTCTGGTGCGACTCTCATTTCACTACCGACTTATCGCATGCCTCCATGTGAAATGTAGTTGAGAAGACAGATTGACGACATGTTAGACACAGGTTTCATACGACCAAGTTTATCCTCGTGGGGAGCACCTGTGTTGTTTGTGAAGAAGAAGGACGAGTCACTGCGATTGTGTATTGATTATCGCAGGTTGAACCAAGTGACGGTGAAGAATAAGTATCTTTTACCCAGGATAGATGATCTGTTCGACCAGTTGAAAGGGGCACAGTATTTCTCGAAGATTGACTTACAAGGGTATCACCTATTATGCGTCATGGATGAGGACGTGCAGAAGAAAGCATTCAGAACCAGTTTTGGGCACTACGAGTTCCTTGTGATGTCATTTGGACTCACGAATGCACCGGCCATGTTCATGGATCTGATAAACTGGGTGTTTCGGTCGTATCTATACCGATTCGTCATCGTATTTATAGATGACATCCTGATATACTCTAAGAGTCGGGAGGATCATGAGGAACACCTGCGAGCAGTTTTTGATACGCTTAAGAAGAACTAGTTGTTCGCTCAATACAAGAAGTGTGACTTTTGGAAAGAAGTGAAGTTCCTGGGACACGTAGTGTCTAAGGAAGGAACAGTTGTGGACCTTGCTAAGGTGACCGCAGTTTAGGACTGGGAGCAGCCCGGTTCGGTTACTGAAGTGAGGAGTTTTCTTAGCCTGACAGGCTATCACCGTCGATTCATTAGGGACTTTTCCAAGATAGCCAGACCGTTGTCTCAGCTGACTCAGAAGGACCTTAAGTTTGCCTTGAATGAGGAGGCAGAAGCAGCTTTTCAGGAACTAAAGGACAAGTTGACGTCTGCCCCTGTGCTAGTATTGCCTGAGCAAGGGGTCAAGTATACTATATACACCGATGCTTCTCGTGTTAGTTTGGGTTATGTTCTGATGGAGAAGGATAAAGTTATTGCCTATACATCGCGACAGTTGAGGAAACATAAGGAAAACTACCCTACGCACGATCTGGAGTTAGCAACTGTCATCTTTACATTAAAGCTCTGGAGACATTACCTCTACGGAGAGGAGTTCAAGCTCTTTTGAGACCACAAGAGCCTTAGATACATATTCACACAGAGAGACTCGGAATGGAGTGTTAGTACAGATGGGGGTTTACGTTATCGTGGCCTCCTACGCGTCCCAAACCTTCATGACTTGAGAAGGGAAGTTCTCGAAGCTGCTCACAATTCGAAGATGGCAATGCATCGTGGTAGTACGAAGATGTACTGAGACATGAAGCGTTCGTACTGGCGGGACAACATGAAGGGCATCACCAACCTCCTAGACTGCTTCAGCCCATGCCCATAGCGGAATGGAAATGAGATTTCATCTCTATGGATTTCATCTTAGGATTTCCGAAGACGAGGAAGGGACATGACTCCATTTGGGTGATTGTGAACCGGTTGATGAAATTGGCTCATTTTCTCCCTATTAGAGTCTCAAACTCAGCAAACGATTTGGCCAAGCTGTTCATTAAGGAGACAGTACGTCTGCATGGAGTTCCTATGGAGATCGTATCGGATCGAGACACACGATTCACATCTATCTTCTGGACTCGTATCCAGGAAGCGATAGGTGTGAAACTGAAGTTTAGTACCACGTTCCACCCACAGACTGACGGGCAGACGGAACGGGTGAATCAGGTATTGGAAGACATGTTGAGAGCTTGTGTGCTTGATTTCAAGGATAGTTGGGATGATTGTCTTCCTTATACTGAGTTCTCTTATAACAATAGCTTTCAGGCGAGTATTGACATGGCCCCCTATGAACGGTTGTATGGACACCCCTATAGAGCTCCGCATTGTTGGGCAGAGGTGGACGAGAAGAGTTTAATTGGCTCAGAGTTAGTGCAGGCGACCTCAGAGAAGATCGACATTATCATGCGTCGACTTCTGCCAGCATAAAGCAGACAAAAGAGCTACGCCAATACGAGATGGCAACTGCTAGAGTTTGAGGTTGGGGACCATGTATTCTTAAAAATTTTCCCCATGAAGGGAGTCCTCCGATTTGGAAAGAAAGAAAAACTCACGCCAATTTTCATTGGCCGATTCCAGATATTAGATCAAGTGGGTGTGGTAGCGTACCGCCTTACTTTGCCCACACCACTCGTAGGCGTGCACAACGTATTTCATATATCGTTGCTGAAGAAATATGTTCCTGATCCTTCCCACATTATCAGATGGGAGCAGGTACAGTTAAGTGAGGATGCTACTTATGTACTGCGACCGACATGTATTCTAAATCGGAAGGAGGAGGTGTTGCGTAGTAAAGTGACTCCACTTGTAAAGGTACTGTGGACGCACCACACTGAGGAAGAGACTACTTGGGAAACAGAAACCGAGGTCCGCAAGAACTACCCTCAAATTCTCGAGGAGTACGAAAAGGTACAGATTTCGAGGATGAAATTTTTCTTAAGGGGGGTAGATTGTAACATCTCGGAAAAATCCGTACAAAGACCCGAGTACCACCTTAGGTAGGAATCACTAAGGACCGAATCCTTTAAGGATTAGATGAAAATTAACTAAGTGTTAAACTAAATCATCTGTGGAATTAGCTTGAATCACTTTCAATATGCACTGCAAGACCCAAAACTAGTAGAATCACTAACACTATATTACCTGAAAATATAGGATTAATCTCAAAACCCAGTTGCTCTCGGGAGCAGCTTGAAACTCCGTTTCGAACCTAGACCGCACGTCGAAAGTCCGATTACCATGAAACTATACAGTTATGACCGCCTTATTGGGCTTGACAATCATCTCGGGAATCAAGTCTAAATAGTATCTAGAAATGCACAACTTAAGTCCGAAGCGAAGTGTGTGAGAAATGCGATTATCTTTAGAAAACATACTTAAACTTAAGTGAATTGGATCGTTCGCTTGCAGGCTAAATTTAAGGTTTCAGACCATTAGATTCTGACCCAACTACACCCTTATATCAGAAAAATTTCCCTGCACATGTTAGTGTATTTGTGGCCCTGATCGAGTGACAATACCCGTTGAACTAAAATAGGTCCACCGCGATCGATTCGTAAATCTGATCGGACTGAAAAGTTAACCTGATATAGATCCATTGTTAGGGAACTTTCTCTGGATTGTATGCAGAAAATGGGCCTCCAGATGGGCTCTGTTGGCCCGAAACAGCTATCCTTTGGCTATAACCTAAGTATACCATGGCCCTAGGGCCATTGACGTTAGTTCTAGGCCTATATAAGGTCCTTAACCCACCCCTCTCTCATTCCATACGAATTTCAAAACCTTAAGAGAGAGAAGAGAGAGAAGAGAAGGAAAGAGTGAGGAGAAGAGAGTGTGTGTGAGAGATACTTACTCGGATTCGATCCCGCCACCCCACGTGCTAAATTGCCTCTCCCGTGTCGCTACACCGGCGATTCCGATTCCGTTTTGGGTAAGAAATTCAAACCCTAATCTATTTTAGGTATCTAAATAGATGAATCGATGAAATAGCTAACCTATTTCGTGATTCAGGTAGCCGTTGGGCCGTAAATAAAGGCGTAGTGTTCAAACTGAATTCGATACGAGTTTACCGACGGAAGGTGTAGACTATAAACGTTTAGGTTATGGTTTTCAAGGCTTTCAATGTCAGTAATGATTTATGACTGACTTGATTGTTATCACATATGCTTAATGCGATGTTTTCTGTGTATTACTCATATATATGAACTATGTTGAATATAGTGCATTACATGTGTTTGTTGAAATGTTTGAATGAAATTAGAATTATGATTTGTGCTTGCCATGATTAATGATTGAGGATATCTGATTGCCATATGTGTGGCAACTCCCTTATGAAAGAAATTGTTGTAATATATGTTATAACTAATTTATTACATGTTGAGTTGATATGTGTAGTCTAAGTGTTTGATAAAATGCCTGAATGAGAAAATGTTGGTTGAAATGTATTTAATGAGGGTGTTGAGATAGGATTCTCAATTACCTTATCAATAGTTACAGTTTTCTTTATGTAACCTATCTTATTACAACGTGATTTATGGATGAAATGCATATATATAATAACATGTGCACTATGTGTTTGTTGAAATGCTCAAATGAGATTTATATTTAGATTGGTTGTCACATGTTGTATTTGACTATAACATGTGAATGAAATTGTTTTGGAGTGTGATTGGGGCTACAATGTAGTCCAAGCAATCGGTAACGACTTCCGATCGAGTGGCTGAATCAGTTTAGTCACCACGGACCCATTCGATGAATCTGAGGCATACGGTGATTATCGACAATGGTTAGGCCACAAGGAGTACGTATGCGCTCCATGTCGATTAATTCAACATGCGCCCGTACCGTCGAGCTTGTCCAAGTAACTCGATTAGCCTAATGTATGTTTACCATGTATGGACGCTACTGCTTGAATCTAAGGTACTACTTACCATTGAAAATCCCGTTTAACCTTGGTACCACGATCCGCTGGACTCATGAGCCGGGCGTGGTGGTATGGGATACCGTGGTCAAGCTGTCGGCCTACGCTAGGGTGATGAGCCTCCCCGTTGTGACCAGTGAGCAAACCAAACTAGTGAGCCGAATACGGTGGTATGTGACACTGTATTCGAGCTGTCGACCTATTCTAAGGTGACGAGCCTTTTCCATAATGACATCGAGTATAAAATAGGCCTACGATCAGGTGAGGAGCCTCTCTTAGTGACCTCGAGTATGATTTAAGCCAACACCGAGGTGACGAGCCTCCCGTAACGACCTATTATATGAAACTCACGAACTTGTCTGTCGTATGTGATTAACTAGGATTGACGACCCTAGATGGATCATTGTTTGGGTAAATGATATAAAGGGATGTACCTTAGCTTCCCAAACCTGCTATATGAATAGGTCTAATTAGGAACTTGGCTAATCACACACATGCACCACATTGCATGTGCCTTTGGCGTTGAGGTTGAGCACAGCGGGAGTGTTCCATGTGCGACCGTGAGATGATGTCGTAGAGGGAGTGCAAGTAAGGGCATACATCATTAATACATATCATCATTGCATTAACCAGAGTATTAGGAATGCTTCTTGTATCGCTTTATCATTACTGCTTGACTGAATTGAAAACATGTTAACCTTTGCCTTATAGCTCCACTGAGTTGATCACTCACTCCCACTCTGGGATGGTGTTTTAAAATACCAACCAGACTTTATTGTAGTTTCAGGTGATGTTGAGGCTTATGAGGCGGAGCCTGACTTCTATGACGACGAGGAGGAGTTCTCCTATCTGCAACTCTTTAGCGGATCTATGTAGACCTGGAGTTGCATCACCGGGGCTACAGGGATATGGATTAGATGGCTTTACACTTTATCATTTTGTATATTTTAGAACTAAACATGTAATTATTTTAACCCGGTATTATGTTCATACTCTGAGGACCTACAACCATTTATATGTTTTATGTACTTATCACAGTCTTCCGCTTGCGTAACCCAATTGTCTCAGGAGTATGATATGCTGATTTGGTATAATCTCATTCATGTTTAATGTACTAATATGGATAACATTTAATCATCATTATCTATATTGCATAAGTGGTGCATTGGAACTTGGGAGTTGGGCATCTGCTTGGCCCTCGATTGTCAGGGCGTTACAAGAAGTCTTTGTGAGGAGTCCAAAGAAGCTCCTTGAATTTGGAGTAGTTATCCTTGATGAAGACGACGATCGACCTCATCACGTTCATCCTTGCGTCCTTTTGTCACACCCTAAACTCGAAAACCGGGCTCACAAAATTCTCGATCGCCGAATCCGGTGCCAACAGCCTCCATAGTACCCCATTCTCAGCTTCCAACATCCATACGCCAGATTCAGATCCTAGGATCCTACAAGGAGAATTTTTAACGTACATTTGTTTCATAACAAGCATAACCATAAGTTTACCCAAATCACAAAGGTAACATCATCATCACATATCCACTAATATAAACATTTGAATACAGTGCTGAAAAGGAAATACATATGTCAAAAATCAAAGCACCAAAAGTTTGTTGCACGCTCCAAGCTCAATGCTAATGCTACCTGACACTACCTATACGCATCTATCGTGCATAAGCTTATAGAAAGCTTAGAGGGTGGTGAAAGTGTGTGCACAAGATAAGTGTCAAGTATTCAATACAATGCCTTGATCATACAATATCGGAATTACTGGCAAGATCATGAATCATACGATATTAAAGTAAGCGAAAATACTACAAGTCTATAAATCATACAATATTAGAGTACACAATACAGATCAACTATGCATATGAGGAGTCATAAAGAGCCAAATATCAAATGCCGAGGATACAATGTAATATGTAAATCCTGTTAAGTCCATCTAGGCCATATAAGTGCAAAAACGTAGCAACTCAATATGCGATGCGAATGAAATGACTAAGCTGGAGTGTGAAGTCGGGATAATAATACGTAGTATCGCAGGCTACGAGGTCCACCACAAGGGACTTCTATCCAAACCAGTCTCATACCTGAATTTGGATAGTTAGACTCAATGTGGTAAACTCCTGATCTTACGTTAGTCGCATGCCCCAACCGAAATCCTGGCCATTGCGAAGGTACACGTAACAAATAGTTGCGCCCCACCAGCCTGAGTGGATAGTGAATGAATGAATGAATGAGTATACAACTTCTACTCAATAAGTCTACATAACAATACTGTACATCTCTGGGATCATCACCGGGATCTATTACACTCTACGCCAACTTGTCGCCCCTATCCGAGTGCATAACTGGATAAGTGGAAGAGACCTCACTATCTGTCTGCCAATATCGGGCCCGGCTCGTCTATAGCGGACCCATTCCTCAAGCTAGTCAAACTCAACCTAGATAATGCTCCCTCACTCAGGTGGGTAAGGTCACACCCTCTCCCAACCGACCATGACACAGTGGGAGACGTGACCTATTGGTATACGGCCATCATGCGCTCATATATATCCACTCAGTCTAAATGTTGGGGCGTCCTCTGGTATTAAGAGAGTTTAAGAATTTTCACCTAGGGCCATCTATGGCAGCCCAATGTTAGTAACAGATTTTAGGTGTCCCATCTGGCCATCCATGATATGCCTGTGGAGGCTACGGCCCTAATGTCACTAGGGCTTACAGTAATTATAATCACAAAATACGAGATGCATGAGTCACACAGTCCAATCATGCATACTATGTACTCATGTGAGACAATCTCCGGCTATCAGGGAGTCTCATAACAACATACCTAATGACATATGTAATGGTCAACACATCTCATAACAAACATGCGGATGATGCATATGGGCATGTATCATGATGCTATACTGTCACATACTTATAATTAGCATGATAATCGGCCTTGACAATCAGCCTCAACAATCGAAATCAATCTTAACAATCGGAATTGGCCTCAACAATCGGAATCGGCCTCAACAATCAGAATCGGCCTCAACAATCGGCCTCGACAATCGGAATCGGCGTCGACAATTCGAATCGGCCTCGACAATCGGAATCGGCGTCGACAATTCGAATCGGCCTCGACAATCGGAATCGGCCTCGATAATCGGAATCGGCCTCGACAATCAACCTAAGGGAATGTTACAATGTGGACAGTTAACCATCATTGCCTATCAATGTGGACATTTAACCAACATCGCTCCCAAGTAATGGCCCACATAAACATCATTGCATACATTACAGTGAAATTATACATTACATCAGTCCGTACATTCATCGCATTGGGCCTCACTCGTGGACCTCATGTACATCACAATGGGCCGTAATACATGGGCCCCCATATAGGTCAAATGGGTCGCAATATATGGGCCAAAAAATACATTTCATTGGGCCTTAATAAATGGACTGAAAATATATCACAATGGGCCTCATCATATGGGCTGGGAATACATCACAATGGGCCACGTTCCATGGGCCTCGAATACATCACAATGGGCCGCACCACCTAGGCCTTACACATCAAGTGGGCCGCATCGCATGGGCCGCACCAATGGGCCTCATATAATCAAGTGGGCCGCATCAATGGGCCATAAATACGCAATAGGTGGGCCCTACACATGGACCTCAAATAAATCAAATGGGCCGCAATATATGGGCTTCATATGATCAAGTGGGCCGTATCACATAAGCCTCAACAATGGGCCTCATATACATGAAGTGGGCCGCATATATGTACATCAAGGTGGCCCTGCACAATGGACATAAGATGGACGGCCTGCATACAATATATACATCATGGTGGGCCTGAAAACTGACGATCGGCAAGGATAAAACATACATATCATGGTGGGCCTCATGGACAGCCCAAGGCCCTAAAACAGATGAACAGTATGTATATAACACATACGTCAAGACCCCATGCAACACACTGTCCAGCGATTGACGGTGTGGATATAGAATATATAAATCAAGGTGGGTCCCATCCCACACGTGTGGCACATGTGGGTGGGGCCCACAAGCTGCCAAGTGAATGGATGGGGTGGAGAGACACATACATCATAGTGTGCCCCACATCACACTGTCCAAATGGACGGTGTGGATATAAGACACTTACATCAAGGTGGGTCCCACCCCCACACGTGCCACACGTGTGGGGTGGGCCCTCATTCCCAACGGATGAACAGTGTGTATAAAACACATGCATCATGGTAGTCCACCTATCCAGAAAGGACAGTGTAGATAAATATCACATGGCCCACGTGCAACATGGTAGGCCCCACACGTGTGGTCCCCACACAGATGGACGAACGGATATAACACAGGACTCGTGGTCAGGGCCCACAGTATTGCACTCGTCACTACAGCAGCTACGTTGCTCGTCCAACAGATGGACGATATGGATATTATATATACATCTGTGGTGGGTCCCACCATCTGGACGGTAAGGATTAGACCCATACATCACGGTATGGCCCACAGAGCTAACGAGCTGTTGCTACACATACAACAGTTGAATAGCTGGTGTGCATGGCCCACTGACCCACCGTCCAGATGGACGGTCTGGATGGACCAGACCCACAGCCTTGCTGACATTAGTATAACAGCTGTATAGCTGCTGTACACCAGCACACCTCTCCCAAATTTTAAAAAATGGTGGGTCCCACATAGGGGCCCATCATATATATATATATATATATATATATATATATATATATATATATATATATATATATATATATATATAAACAAGCTGACTATTTGTGTTTTCCTGTCTATATAGTCCAGCAGCAGAAGCTGTTGGACACCCAATGTATGGTTGCAATACATTCATTAAGGTGGGGTTCAAGTACACGTGGCCCACCAGCCAAATACATTAAGGTGGCCCCACGTACTCGTGGTCCATAGATGGACGATGCGGATCTAATCCATTTATCACAATGGGTTTCATACGTCCCAAAATGGACGGTATGGATATAATACATACGGCATAGGTGGGCCACTCACATCATCTTCATCATCATTAAAAAAAAATGAAAGAGAAAGAGAAAAGAAAGAGGGAGAAATGTGATGGAGGGGAGGGACCCCGCTACTATGGGCCCTCCCTATCTTACAATGGATACATCAAATGGGTCCCATCGAATGTGGGCCTTAAATCAAAATCAAGATGTAGCACTATGATTACCCACCGTCGATCTCCTCTTCCTTCTTCCGCCAACACGATCTAGAGCTCCAAGGGGTGGATTTTAATGGTTGAGATCGGCTTTGAAGGGTTGGATTGAATGCTAGGGAGTGAGCCACACAAAGCTTCTCTCATGGAGGTTGGGACGTTTGCTCTCATGGGTGTTGCTTGAAAATGGAGAGAGAGAATGAGAGAGAGAGAGAGAGAGAGAAGGTGATGGGAGAGAAGTGATGGGAGAGAGGGATGGTGCTTGTTGACTTGTGGTAGGGATGAACGGGATGGGTATGGGCCGGTTATGTAAGAGAGAGTTGACTTGGGAAATGGGAGAGGGATGGGCTAGGTAAGGTTGTGTACTTGTCATTAATTGATGGATTGATGTGATGTTCGGTAGAGATTCCTCGATATTCACAATGCGCGGCATTTTCCTCAAAATAAACGCGGGCCCACAACTCCTGGCCCAGGTATCGCCTCGACGCGCGAGATGCGGCGTTGGAAATGCGACGATGGCGCGATCGCAAGGATACAAGTCTCAAGTCGAGCCGACTCGGGTTAACAGGGTACGACTCAAGGTTGTGTGCAAATGTCGATAACAGATCGCGGGTCGCTGGAATTCGACCGAGAGGACCGCGGAAGCCTACAAAATAGTACAGACTAGGATACGGGTCTCACATCTTTGGTATCAGGGTGAGGACTTCTCTTCGGCCGATGACAAACAACAAAGGTATGAACCAAAATCTTGTGGATGGTGATCCAGGGATTCATTATCTTTTGAAAAGAATGGAAGCTTTCCACCGAGATAGTCAGTTGACCATGCAAGGGTTGCAGGCAACCCTCAACTATCTTGCAAATGCACTGATTCTGCCTCGAGCTGATCCTCAACCGCCTGTATTTGTTGTATGATACAACTTTGATTTCTGTAAAGCACTACCAGTGGTAAATCATATGGCTATACCAAATGATGTGAGTTCTAGCGATGAGGACCTTAATGACAGCTTTGCCAGACGACCAATCTATAGAGGTGATCATCTAGGTCGTATTGAAAGATACTATTGAGAGTGTAAAAGGGTGAAGTTGGTAGCTTTCAAATTAAAATCCGGTGCTTCTGCATGGTGAAAGTAATTACAACTCTCACGTACTCGATAGAATAAGGCGTCCATCTCATTATGGCCACAGATGAGATGCCTTCTTCGATCACGATTCCTCCTTAGTGATTACGAGCAAGTATTGTTCCATTAATACTAAAATTGTCGACAAATGAATCGAACTGTTACAGATTACATTGAAGAATTTCAACGGTTGACAGCACAAAATGACATGTCAGAAATTGAATCGCAGGCCACCACTTTGATCATGAGGAAACCGTTATACACGCTAAAGGTAGAGATAGATTTACAATGGCATAATATCTTTCAAACAAGGTGCACTATACACCAAAAAATCTGTAATGTGACCATCAACGTCGGGAGCAATGAGAATCTTGTGTCTAAAATAATGGTGGAAAAGCTACAACTAAAAACAGAAAGGCACCCATCTCCGTACACGAGTGGATGGATCAAGGAGGTCAACAAAACAGAGGTAACCAAACGATGTCGTATATCCTTTTCCATTGGTAAATATTATAAGGATGAAGTAATGTGTGACGTAGTCGACATAGAAATTCGTCACATGTTACTTGGTCGACCGTGGCAATATAATATTGATGTTATGCATAGAGGTTGGGATAACGTATTTATATTTATTAAATATGGTAAAAATATTATCTTCAGCCCTATGGGAATGGATAACTAACCCAAGACTTCTAAGGTTGAGGAACAGCCTCCCATGCCCAAACATGATTTCGTTAAGCAATCTAAGGAGACGGCAGGTGTAGATACATTAGTTGAAAAGGAAAATTATATGGAGCCTGTGAACATCCCAAAAGATTTGAAACTAGTATTATAAGAGTTCAAGGTGAATGTGCTTAATGAAATTCCTAATAAATTGCCTCCCATGCGAGATATGCAAGACCACATTAATCTTGTCTCAGAGTCAAGTATGCCTAATTGCCCGCATTATCAGGAAAAATGTGAGATCTTGCAAACACAAGTGAAGGGACTGATCTATACTAGTCAAGTTAAGGAGAACATGAGTATATGTATTGTGTCAACTCAAGAGTTTAATGCCAAGTACAAGAAAATGACTAATAAACATCGACGTCAGAAGTTATCTCAAAATCATTAGCCAAGTTCCTTGAGTAACTCGATGACGAGTTATTTTCATGTGGAGGGATCTAATGTAGGACGTGGCATAAATACATTCCTAGCTTGGTTGGACCAAAAGAAGGGGAACTGCAAATTGACCATAACTTTTTATCCGAGTATTGTTACAGCGCACCTGACCAAGTATCAAAAACTGAAGCAACACGAGAACTTGAGGACGAGTTCTTTTGAAGTGGAGGAGACTGATGTAGAATGGGTCACAAACACTTTCATGTCCAAGATGAACCAGAGAAGACCCGATCAGAGGCAAAAGTCATCAAGACCATCAGAACCTTAAAACAAGTATATCTCGCAAACCAGAATGAGCTACTTGACGTACCATACATGATTTTGGGGTAAGACGAGCTACTTTAGATGAATTTGCGAGATTCCATTATATCGACAGTCGAATTATATGTTTATTTTCATTTTTACTATTTTTAGTAAGTTTTAGTTTGATTATAACTCTTCATCTGCTGAGCTTTCGGAGTTGTGTCAACATGAAAAGTGTTTAGAAAAATTAGAATAATGATGTGGTTAAGCTATATAGGACACTTACTATATAAAAAAAATTTTAAAAAAAATTACTATTTATAATATATAAGTTAGAAATTTAGAGAGTTTTAGTTATTGTTTAATTCCTAAAGTGCTTTTAGGTCTTGGTATCCTTATTTAAAGGATGGACAGAACTTTTCTTAAACAACTGGTTAGCAAAAAAGGACGAATTTAAGTTGTAGACTTGTTTATCAATTATTAACAAATTTATTCCAAATATTTTAGAATTATTTCTATTTCTTTTCCCGGTGAATTCAAAAGGTCGGTGTGAGGAGTCCAATAATCCCCGTCCTTGAGGAAGACAATGGTGAACCTCATCACGTTCATCCCCGCCTCATAAATCTATCTTAAGGTGGGCCACAGCATAGAAACAGTGTGGTTGAATGCCACAATTGAACCCAACATTTATTGCTACCCAACCGATTATTAATGTCATGCAGACGTGTAGAAGAAAAAAACAAAAAACAAAAAATAGGTGGTCTATCTATAGGACCCACCTTGAGGTTTGTGTTAAATCTAAACCGTCTATCTGTTATGCTAGAACATTTCTAGGCCTCAAACATGAGACAGATCTGTAACTCAGGTGAGCCATACCATACAAAATAGTGTTGTATGTATACCACCCTTGGCCTCAAACATGTTTATATGCTATCAAAACTCTTTGAACCAGGACCTGCCTTGGTCTGACGAACATCATGAACGAACCAGATCGTCCAAAAAGGGCCCCACCTAGCCAGTGCATTAAAAAAGGGAGAAAAATAAAATAAAATTCTTCCACCGCTGGAGCAACAGCGTCCAGAGGACGTTGCAGTCTAGGAGCATGAGAAGGGCGGAATGTACTTTGAGCACTAGAAGGAGGTCCCACTCGTAGGGCCCACTTTGATGTATGTACTTAATCCACACCGTCCACCTATTTTGCGAGATCATTTTAGGTCGTAAGCCCAAAAATGATACAGATCTATCTCCCAGGTGGATCACACCACAGAAAACAGTAGGGATAGTGACATTCACTATTGAAATCTTCCCGGGACCCACCTTACTGCATGTGTCTCACCCAACCATTCATCCACTTTGCCAGGTCATTTCTAGGCATGGACCCACCACTAGACGAGGCAAATCCCAATCTCAAGTAGACTACCACCGGGAAACAGCAGGGATTGAATGGCTACCATTGGAATCAATTGGGCCACCGTAGTTGCAGCGCGTGGGGTCCTAACGTGACGCTTGTTTACCACCGACATGTTGATAAGGTCACACCAACCTGGGTCAAGGGACCACACAATATCAGTTTGATCCAAAATACAGTGGGTCCCACCACAAGCACCGAGGAGTGGTGACTGTCGAAATTTATACCGAATATGACAGTTGTGGACCGTTAAATATTTTAACAGCGGTCAGTGGCCATCGAAATTTTTATCAAAAATAAAAAAAATTCGACCACCACATTCAACAGCTTCGTTGTGACTGTCGAATACAAACAGTCAAATTTTGAATTCAAGCCACAATATTTCTTTTCTAATTTCCCTCCCTTACACCCAAATTTCAGCTCTTCTTGTTTTCTACTACGCTTTATTTTCCTTCTCTTTCATTTCTCTCTTTCTTGTGTAAGTTATCAACGTATAAGAATTTAGAAATCCAAAGGCCAAAAGAACCCCCTCTCTAATTAGAAAGTTCTCCTAATTATAGACCTTTGAGATAAGTACACTCTAGTAAAATTGAAGAAGATGAGAGACATTTAAAAGGATCTGGTTCAATTTTGAGAGGAGTATTCTCGTCCATTAGATGAAAGGGCAAAATAATTACTGCTTTTTTTTTTTTAATAAGTATCCAGTAAGGAATTTCTCTAAAAGTTAATAAATTTGACTTTAAAAAAAAAAAACAAAAAATTCTTAGTTTAAGAGATTTCTAGAGAGATTCTTTTATTTATTAACAAGATTAAAAGGGTTACAAGGGTTTTACTACTTAATCCCACTTGTAAAAGAGGAACCTTGGGAATCTCTAAAATTAGTTGGAGAAATCCTTTAACTTTTTTTATAACCATATTCATTGTTTTATATTATGAACCTCTCGATGCCAAACATATTTATCGTAATCTATGTACCATGGAAATTAAAGCTCTTTAAATATATGTTATAGTTGTAAGATGGATCAAGAATAATTCAATTAATGATGAAAATATAATCCTAAGTATTTTGGAATATGCACATCTTGCTTTAATTGACTAAGACCAAGTCTTCTCGTGAGACCTAATTTTACTATTGTGGACTGATTGGACAAAAACTATGATGAGTTTATTGGACTTTTCAAATACTTTATAATGAACTCCAAGATCACCTTCATTGGAAAATAAATAAATTAATAAATTAATTAATTGAGAGAGAGAGAGAGAGAGAGAGAGAGAGAGAGAGCATGTGAGCTCTCTCAATCCTCACACGTTTCACATGGGATGAGTAAAAATTACTCATGCACTGGTTGAGTATTTATTCTTCTGTTTATTGGAATTATAATCTTAGGGTAATTACCCACCTAAGTTAGGGTGTCTACATGAATGACTCGGATTTGTGACACATTACCTTCCACCCAGATCTCTTACACGTGTTTCTTCATTTGTGGGGCCCTTGGTTGAATCAAGACCCTTCTAAGAGGAGGTAGATTGGGTGGCACCACCCACCAGGCCTAGTGTGATGTATGTATTTATCTACGCAGAACATCCAATTTGAAAGATTATTTTTAAGAATTTAAGGCAGATCGGATGCATATTTACTGCAGGCAGATCAGACGCAGATTTACTGCAAAAGTATTTTGCATGAAGTTCCTGTGCTGGAAACTTAGGTGAGGCCCACCGTAATATTTGTGAGAAATTCATATTGTCTATGCATTTTAAGAGCTCATTTTAGTACATGAGACCAAAAGTGAGCAAGATCCAAGACTAAGTGGTCCTTACTAAAAGAAAATGTGGTTAGGGAAATTTCTTCCGTTGAAACCTCCTTGGGTCGAAAGTGATGTTTACATGCCATCTATACCATTCATAACGTCATTCCTAATGAGACGGACTGAAAACAAAAATATTAGCATGATTTAAAACTTCTAAGGCGTCACTAATATTTTCTCTAACTCATTTTTTCAGCCCTCACTTTTTCAGCCCACTTGAGTATAGGATCTAACTCATTGGCCTCACATATTAAAATGAACTCACAAAATGGATGGACAGAGTGGATTTCTCACAAACACCACAGTAGGCTCCTTAGTTTTTCAGCCCACTTGAGTACAGGATCTAACTCATTGGCCTCACATATTAAAATGAGCTCACAAAATGGATGGACAGAGTGGATTTCTCACAAACACCACAGTAGGCTCCACCTAGGTTCTCTCTCAGGAAAGGCTTTCGCACTAAATCGACGTCCAAGTAGATAGAATGCTCAAGTGTACCACACCACAAGAAGTAGTGGGGATTGGACTTTTACCATTGAAATCTTCATAGAGACCATTGTGATATTTATTTTCCATCCAACATATTCATAAGTTCACATAGACCTGGATGAGTTGGCTTGATCCAAAACTTGGGTGTGACCCAAGAAGTTTTCAACGGTAAGCATTCAATCCCCACTGCTTCTTGTGGTGTGGTCCACTTAAGCCTTCAATCTACCTCCTTTTTGGGCTCAGGCTCTAAATGATCTATCAAATTGGATGGACGGCGTGGGTAAAACACATACATCACATTGAGTCCCAAAAAGCCTCTACCAGCACCGTCCATCTCTAACTAGATTACCCAATCCATGTCCCTCTTAATAATGTAGAATTATTTAAATGGGCTGTGAAATAACTCAAATTAAATTGATCATAGTCCCAAAATCAGATTTTTTTAAACACTCCTAACGTTTTACTGGTGGACACCTAATTGGATAATTTTCATTTCAACCATCAGATAAATGTCCACCAATACAATACTCAAGCGATACATAAGTGTAATTTTTGGCCTTATGATGCATTTAAAGTGGGACCATAATTTAGACAGTTCTACTTGAATTGATTATAAGCCAATTGTAACATTTCTCAATGTCTGTGTATCACCCATCACAGTCTATCGGAGTATATATCATTGTCTTTCTCATTGAGAATTCATGGAAACAACAGATGGACAGACGAGAACTGATGTAGTGTGAATTAGTGTGAATTGGCAGATGGCTATTCACTGTTCTGTATTTCGAGCTCGTTTTTACTCCGTAGCTATTCAAGATCGCCACCATGTGCTATCACATTGGACCCCACATGCTGAGATGGTCCAATGGTTTAAACCATCTATCATACGAGTAACATGTGGGCCCTTAATCATGCTTCAATGATAATCCAGGTTATTAATTTATGATAATCTTCTTTTAAGTGCTCTAAATTAGTCTAATCTGTTCACCCAATTTTATTTCTTAAGAAGACGGACGGATCTGAGCATCAGGCCATCCCACCATATGGGCCCAATTGCATAGGAAAGCACGGACGTGGATTGCCTGTGAAGCTAGGTGGGGCCCACCATAATGTTTGTGAGAAATTCAATCATCCATCTGTTTTTAAAAATTATTTCAGGACTAAGGCCTAAAAATGATGCAAATCCAAAAGTTAAGTGGACCATACTTTGGAGGATTGAATGTCAACTGTTGAAACATTAGTGGGGAGACAAGGCTTGGATCAGGCTAATTTTTGTGTCTTCAGTTCATCCAAGCAGGAATGACCTTATAAATGGTATGGATGGCATATAAACATCACGGTGGATGCAGTAATGTTTCAACGGTAGGAATTTACCTACAAGCATTTTCTCATCGTGTGCTTCACTTGAGTTTTAGATTTCGATCGTTTTCAGGCATGCTTCTTGACATGGTCTGGAAAAACGGATGGAAGGGGTGGATTTCCCACAAACATCACGGTGGGCCTCACCTAACTTCCCTTTGCTGGAAGTGCCTTTAGCAGGGAATCCGCGTCCGGAACAGTCACAGCCGTCGCGTCCAATAAATTCCTGCACCGGGATGCTATGTGGATCCCACGATGATGTTTCTCAAAAATCAACCCCGTCGATCCGTTTTTTTTTTTTCAGATTGTTTTAAGTCATGAGACCAAAAATCTGGTGGATCCAAAATTAAGGCGTCCATAGAAGAAGGAAAACTGGAAAAAGAGTTTTCCACCGTTGAAGCCTTCTTGAACTCTATATTGATGTTTATATGCCATTCAAACTGTTTATAAGTTCATTCCAGATTGTTTAGCCTTATACTAAACTTTGTGGCCATATAAATGTTTAAACGGTGGTCACAAAATCTC